>JAQPPZ010002456.1:0-4800000 GCA_028583015.1 Wollemia nobilis | reverse complement strand
TTTATAAGGGGATAGAAGATCTGATTGAACATTTAAGAAGATTTAGAACAACTTGCCATGATCTCATTTATGATGACATGTTGTTACTTAAAATATTTCCTAAGAGTCTTGGTGGCATGGCATTAGAGTGGTATTATCGGTTACCTAATTATTCCTTGAAGAATTTTGAAGAAACAACATAATTATTTGTTCAACAATTTGGTGCTTATATTGAAAAGGAAGTGACAATGAAAGATGTTTACAATTTAAAACAAAGTAAAGAGGAAATTTTTTAGAATTCTTGGCTCGTTGGAGAAGTTTAGTTGGACATTTGAGGTATACTTTACCTCCAAAGGATATGCTTGAGATATTTATTGGTAATTTACAAGAACAATTATCTTATGCATTAGAGACTACTACTATTACATATTTTGATCAAGCAATTGATTTAGCAAGAAAAGTAGAACATGCCCTTATCAGAAGAGGCCAACTCAAAGTCAAAGAAGAGAAACCTACTAAGTCTCAACATAAGAATAAACACATAGGAGGTGATAGTGGAATGGATAGTAGGCCTGTTAATAATGTTACTAACAACCTACAAAATATAGTACTTCAGAAACCTCCACAAAGGAATTTTACAAGGCTTAATATGTCTATGGAAGTAGCTTTGAAATAACTTTTAGAAGCCAATGCAATTGAGTTACCTCCCATAAGACAACCAGATACTACAACTCATTGGTATAAGGTAGGTCAACATTGTGCATATCATAGAGTGGAAGGACATTGGACAAATTCTTGTAAGAAGTTGAAACATGTGGTTCAGGATTTGATTGATGTCGGACGTATTGACTTAGGTAATTCTCAGGCATTGAATAATCAAGTACCTACCCAACAAACTATGACTACCAATCAAGATATGGGAATATTTAAAGATCCATTGCCAAAACATAATCAACAAGTAGCAAATCAGGTGGCTCATCAGAATGAGCCTCCTCCCTATGGTAATATGGTTGGCATGGTTGGGGTAACTACAAGAAGGCAAGCTCAGACTCAACATCCTCAGCAAGGATAGAATTTTGTATTACAACCTGGTTTAATTTTGAAGAATAATAAAAAAAAGTTTCAGATATAGGGACTCCACCTATTGTATTGAGACCACAACCTAAGGTTTCATTTGATCTCCAAAAGCAGTTAGCTAGTACTCCAACAAAGATATCAGTTTTAGAGCTCCTACAAACTTCTCCCAACCATAGAGATGCTTTGATGGAATTTCTAAAGCAGCAATCGGTTCCCTCAGATATTTCTCCTAATGCTATAGTTGATGTCATAGGTTCTTTTGGGATACATCACATCTCATTCTCGGATGATGATAAACCTTCCTCAAACTTGCAAGCAGATTCTTCACTTTACATCACTGCACTTATTGGGGATACTTTTATTAAGCGAATTTTGATTGATAATGGTTCTTCCCTCAATTTGTGTACATATCAATTCTTTCAAAAATTTGGATTAAAAGAGGAAGATTTAACAAAATCTGATATCATTATAAAAGCTTTCAACAATGAGTCCCAAGAAGCTTGTGGTGTCATATCTCTTCCCCTCAAGGTTGGGCCTAAAATATTGGATACTTTGTTTTATGTGGTACATTGTCCTACATCTTTTAATCTTCTTCTTGGATGACCTTGGATCCATGCAATGAAGGTCCTTCCCTTCTACTCTTCATCAATACCTCAAGTTTGAATTTAAAAATCAAGTTGTCACCATCCTGGGTGATCCTCGACCATTTGAGTTTTTCTCAAATGTAGAGCGAGCTCAATCTGAGTTCAACCTATGTCCTATTTCTTCAATGGTTTCTCCATGTTCCTCATCTCAGATATCAGAACAATTTCAAAATTTAAAAATGAGTGAGGAACATATCTTAAATTTTTCATCTTAGGATCATGACAATCAGTTTCTTCAAGCACCTCTTCTGGATCTAGCCAAGCTACCACCATCACCAAGAACCATGGGTTTACCCCATAAGAAAGGTGATGTTGTACACATTGGCATGTGTACCTTTATCTTTGTAGGAACTACCTTTGAAGAAAATATATGTGGTAGCAACCCCTCTCCCATTGAGCATTCTTTTGCTCATTGTTACCTTTCCAATGACTACCCACTTCCTAAATAGATCCTATCTAGTATGGGATATGTAGGTAAAGGTTTGGGGCCACAATAGAAGGGCATTCAAGAGCCTTTGGATGTTGAGATCTGGCCTGGGAGATGTGGCATAGGTTTTATACCTAGTAAAGACCAACCTTTACCATTTGATAATGATGATCATCTTATGACTTATGTTGAATATATGGATTATCAAAAGTTAGAAGTGGGTAATGAGGATGATGGTCCCCCTTATTCTTTTGAGATCTTGTTTTGCAATATGATTGATTCTGTATGTTCTAAAAATAAGCCTTCTATTTTAAAAGTAGATCCTTCCTGGTTGTCTTATAATGATCTTTATATTAAAAAGAATGGTTTTGTTCACAAATGTATTGATTATCGTGCCATGGTTGTCAGAGAAAGAGCCATGAAGGAGCTTCTCCATGATTTTCATCATCGAGATGACTTACTTTTTGGGGATTTCTTTGATGAAATAGTTCATGGTACACTTGTTTCTTATCCCAAGAAAGGCGACACACTTAGATTTTGTGTCGACTTTCATCCTACTTGTTTAAATTAATTAATAAATATAAATAACAATAAATAAATAAATAAAAACTTGCATCAAATCAATTAATTATCATTTAGCTATGCATTTGCATTTCCATTGCATCCATCTGCTTGTTCATACTGCATTGTTGCTTGTCATATTTTTGCATTGCTTGCCTGACATTTAACACAACTTGCATGCTTGAATGTCATATTTTGCATGATTGCCTATTCATGACTGCTTGGTCATATAGATTTTGGGGATCTTGCGATAATGGCATGTGATGATACCTAGTTAGGTCATAGCTCACATGCATTGCACTCTCACTAGGGTTCTGATGCCTAGTAAGATCCCCACCTAGGGTTTCTTCTTCAGTCTTCTTTCTTGCTTCTCTTTGTTTGTTCAAAGTTCTATCTTCCTTGGTCTTAGAAGTATTGAGAGTATCTCTTAGATCAAGAATGATAGTTTGTTAATATTTCCTTGTCACTTCTCCATTGCCTTCTTTTTCTTCTTTGTCTTCCTTTTCTTTTGACAAGGAGATACGTGTGTTTTATTTCTTCCTTTATCTTTTTCAAAGTTGTCTTCTCTGCACATTTGCACACACTCACTATATTGTTTTCATATTTAAAAACCCCTATCAGGGGTAGCACTCACCTAATATATTTTATCCTTATATATTGCACCCCATATGGGATAATTATACATCCTAGTGGGTATCTTATCAGATATGATCTTCTATCGAGTTATACTCCCTTTTGACTCAATGGGCTCAACACCCCATTATAGGATAAGCTCCTTGGCCATTTTTAGTAGGCCTCGACATACATCCTAGTAGGTAATCACCCCATAATAGTCAATTAGCGAGCAACCACCCATAGCGGGTCAAACTCCAACACCTCATCCTTTACGATGAGTACTATACCCATAGTGGGTTTAACTCCCTTTTTTCTAGTACGATTCATAGTATTTAATCACATTGGTCCCTTACGACCTACGCTGATTTTGATACTATGTTTCACCTATCCTTATCTATTTTATATGGTTGACCTTTGGATCTTCTTCTTCTTCTTCTTCTTCTTCTTATTCTCTCTCTTCTTCTCTTTGTTGGTTTTCTTTCTTATTTTATCTCATGTTTTCTTTCTTCCTTCCATCCATTGTTCACCCATGCATTTCATATAGTCTTGCATTAAGATAGATTTCATGTATAAAATATTAAATTATAGAACATCTAATTAAATTAAATCACATGCACACAATCACACAAAATATAAAAGAAGCAACTATGTATTACTCGATGAGAAAAAGAGAGATACATTAGTGTCTGGTTGGTGTACCACAATCTAGTCTTGGTACACTCAACCAATCCTGAGGGATGCATACCATAATAAAAATTGGCATGTCATCCCAATCCCTAGCCCTAGCTCTAAGAGCCTATCTCCTCTGCTTACTTCGAAGGAGGAGGTGGTCTAGGTAGTCACATACCCATGAATGATGAAGCTGAGAATATCTATGATTGAGATCATGACCTGCTAGCTGATTAGAGGGATGGAGGGAGTGTCACTCTCTACCCTTTTGGTACCACCTAGTAGTACATAGTCTCATAAAAGGTAGCCCATTTAATGGCCACCTCTAACCTCTCCCCTACCCTCTGTAGCTCCACTTGTAGAAGGTGGACCCCATCGCTAGCCTAGCTACTCTTGATGATAGCCATCCCCTCTACCCGAGCCCTCTAGTGCTCTATGTCTAAATGGCTCACCTCCCCTTGGATATGATCAACCTCTACTCGAGTTACATCCCTCTCCCTCTCTATGGTACTCAATGAGCTTTGTAGTCCCTCGATCCTCTTGGACCTATCCTCCTAGAGTAGGTCCACCTATCTCTGTAGAGTCACCACCTATGCTTGTAGCACCTCTACCTCCTCCCTTGGATCCCCTCATCTTGAGGCCTAGCCTTGATTAGCTACTACTGATGTGGAGGCCTCTCTTGATCCTCTACCTGGTAGTACCTTGACCTCTATGGGGGTAACTCTAGATGCCCCTACCTCCCTGGTCCCTATAATGCTAGTGTCCTCCATCACCAACTCAATTCGAACTTAAACCTACCTCTATCTTGGAGCTACAAGTCCCTATTGTACCCTCTCTGTGGCCCTATGAGCTACCTCTCAAAAATCTCATTGTATGCTTGGGTCCATCACCTGGTACCTTTATATCAAAATTAGTGGGGAGACCCTCTAGGGCATGACTCCTCTATACCATCGCCTATAGTTGAAGGCCACTCCTACATCATCCACCCTAGGATCCATGTAAGGAGGATCATCCAAGTCCTCCTCTACCCACCTAGCCAAGTTAGGCCTACCTCCCACCCCTATTGGGTCTCGATAGACTCTCCGATACTAGTAATCCTCTAGGTCTAGGATTCCTTGTAAGATCTCGAACTACCTCAGGACTCGATCAAATCGAAAGACCTCTGGCTCCCCTCTCTTTAGTAAGCCATCTAGTCCTCCTGACCCTCACTAGCTCTATCCTATCCTCAACCCATCCTGGGTGTAGATGCTAGGGTCACCATATAATCTTGGCCTCCCTCAGCTCATCTATGACCCACCTCGCTAGTGGTAGGTGCCTAGTGTAGGTCCTCATGACCCACTCTAGGGATCTAGACCATCTATATGTTGTTGGTCACTCTAGGCTAGGCAATGGTCTTGGTAGTGCATCCGGTCTCCACATCACTATGTGCTCCCAGCTCCATACTTGGAGCAAAGTCATGCACACTAACCTTGTATACCACTTGTACATGATGTTGTACAATATCCTGTACAAGTGAGACCAACACATATGGACCCCATGCAAACTAAACTCCCTGGTGTCACATGTCTGCTACTACACCCACCATAGTCCATGGTAGATATCACCTACTTATGTGGCACATCAATAGTCCTACCACCACCTCGTAGAGCATGATCATCAATGGGTCCACCCCATATCACCCCACTAGGTCATCTATGACAATGGTGCTCTCTCACACCTGGTGGGTCCAGCCTCTTAAAAATCATTGCAAGATCGCTGGCCTCCCTCATGCTCTATAAACTATCATCCCTCTGATAGGGATGTACAAGATGCACCACACATCCTCCAGTGTGATGATCATCTCTCCTATGGGTAACCGAAAGGTAGATGACTCTGGGTACCATCTCTCCACTAACATCATCAGTAGAGCCTTGTCTACCTCTACTCGAGGTAGTCTCGCTAGGTGGTCTAGCCCCACCACTCCCAATGTGTCTCTCTACCTATCCGAGTACCTCTAGCTCCACCTCCAAGGAGCTTGCTCACCACTCATGGCTCTCGAGTACCCTAAGCTACAATAACAACACAAACAAAATTTTCCATCAGTTAAATTAATCAAAAATTAATTCTAAATAAATTAATTAATTAAAAATTACATTAAATTAAAAACTCTAAGTTTGTTGCTAAGTTCAAATTTTGCATTCCCAAGGTTAGCTTGCTTGCATCTTTCCTTATTTTTCTTTATTTTATTTTTTTATTTATTTATTTTCTTTCTTCTTTCTTCTTTCTTTTGTCCTTTTGATGAAATCGTGCTTGGTTTTCTAGGACCGCAATTTCATCGAGGCGATATCATGCCCCACTTCCACGAGGCATGATCTTACAAAATCATGCCCTACTTTCATGAGGCATGATCTCATAAAATCGTTCCTAGTTCTTTTCACCAGGCGTGATTTCACCACTGCTATCTAGGGCAAAATCATGTCTGAGCCACGAGATCGCGCCCAAGTCATATGCGGCAAAACCACCCAAAAGGCACAAATTTTTTGAAAAAAATTAAAATTCTAGGATGTTTTTTGACCCTACCTGTGCCTGCTCCGCTTATGTGCTAGCATTAACCCTCATAATCATCGAATGGTGCACCAGTAGTGCCATATCCCATTTTTCCCTAGAGCTCCTTTCTCCTCTTTCGTGCGGTAAAAATGAATTAGGGTTTTACCCCCTTTTTCACTTTTATTCCTATTTTCACTTGCTTCTCTCTTTTCTTTTCATTCCTTCTTCACTCCCCTTCTTCTTCTGTATCTATCTCTTCAAGTTTTCATGAGGGATGTGTCCCTCATAAAACTCGAGGGGGCACCCTAGCCTTAGAGGTATTAATATCCCTAATGCCTCGATTTATATGTAAAATATGAAAGTGTTCAGAATAACACCATTTTTACACCATCCTTTTCTTCTAAACTAGCCACCCTATTTTTGCTTGTCACCTTTTGTTTGTGAGTGTTTACATATTTTCTTTGACACATTTATTAGGCCATAAATGTGTCAAAGAGGGGGTAAAATGTAGACATAAAAAATTGACCCACTTTAGTGGGCAATCTTCCCTGAGCCCTCTAGGAGACCCCTTAGACTTGCCTAGGGCAAGGGTAAGGCTTCTCCCCCCTCTTTTACCTTTTTTCTCTCTATGCAAAATCATGCTCACCCTTGACGGGGTACGACTTCGCATAGGCAAAATCATGGTCGGCCTTGATGGGGTATGATTTTACATTTTTAGGGTTTGTTCTAAGAAAACCCTAATTCTTCAGGTTTGGCATGTTTTACGTCGGCCCTCCTTGGTTTTCCCACCCATCTCACCTTCAAATCCGCTATATAAGGAGGGTTTGAATTCACTTTTCACACAAAAATAATACATGACAACATTTGATGATTTAATGCTAACGATTATTATTTCGCCAAAGTGTTCTTAGTATTCAGTCTGCATCCTTCTTCTTCTTTCACAAGCAAGTTAACTTTGGAGTGTGAAGTCTGATTGGTTTTCTACTGCATTGGATTGTTGATTATTGTTGCTCACTCTTGGTGGATTTGTGTTGAAGCCCTAAGGAGAGATCAACTATCTGGGAGGTCTCAACCCTTCTGCCTACTTCCTCGCTCTCTACCAAGTGAAAGCGCTCTATTGCATGTTTGTTTTCATTCATTGCACTTAGGATTTATTATCTCACTTTGATCTGAGATGTTTCATCTCACTTCTACAAAATCGCACCCGAGTCTCTATAGGGCACGATTCCACCTCTATGCATTATCACGGTCACCTGTTATGGGGTGCAATTTTACCTGAGCCATATCTAGGGGTAAACTACTATTCCATATTTCATAATTGCATTTTAGACTGCATCTAGAGCATAATACTACATTCTGTTCTGTGGTTTTATCATTTTATTCTGTTGTATTATGATATGCTTGTTTTCTTCCAAAGGTCAATTTTTACTTCTGTTTATCAAAGGTCAGCTAAAAGGACCTAGGGGGCTTGACTGTTGCACCTCCAAGCATTGCTATACAATGGCCTAAGTAGGCCCCCTAACGCTAATCATATTTTTCAAGTGTTTATCAAGTTATCTTGCAAGAACATGAATTGTTGATAGCATTGGATAAAGGGATAAAGGTAAGGATAAATCACCGGATAAGCTAAGTGTTCTGATTAGTCTTTAGGCTGTTTGTTGAGTGCTTTATATTTCTATTGTAAACCCTAGATCTGATTTATAAGAAATACATCTAATTAATTTCTAGGCATTTGAAAGATAAACAACATATAGTGTGCACTTAGGGTTAATTATGTTTGTGCATCTCTTCTTGAGCCCTTGCTTAAAGGTTTTCTATTTGGAACCCTAGGGTTAGAAAAGCATTCAAAGGAAGAATCATTCTAGGGTTAGCTCTTGTCCTCTTGCATTATGTATTTCTGCATTGTCCTTTATCTTTTATAGCATAGATCTAGAAAGGCCAAATCTAGGTGTTTGTCTTGAATCAAATACATCAAACATTCTTGAAAACCAGAGGACTTGGAGTGAGTCCTTAAACCATTCCTGGTGAACCCTTCCCCCCTAGCACCGAGTGTAGAGAACAACATACCCCCACGGTTCACCTCAAGGCTTTCTCTTGCGGATCCAACCTTTGAGAATTGTACGTGGTAGGGTAGTTTTCCCCCTCTACAAGAATATTACCAGTGGATAAGAAAATATAGTGAAGATAACTTTTTACACTAAGTTGAAGAAAAACTAGTGAAGCTAATATTATTTTCACTAGGTTGAAGGCTAACTAGTGAAGAACGAGTTTCATATTAATAAAGAACAAACTCAGGAGAAATTTTTTTTATTGCCATTCCACTTCAAATAATTCAAATTTATTGGATTCTTCAGTAATTCTAGAAAAACTATCTAAGATTTTTTTGTAGTGAAAATTAATATTTATAATTTGAAAATCCTCCTACAATAAATAGAGAAAAATTTCATCTTCAATTGCTTGAATTCCATGATATTTCCTCATGCAGGGTTCGATTCAAGTTGTAGTTAAGTCTCAGATATAGATATTGATAAAATTTTCAAGTCATCAAGAAATAAACCCTGATAAGATAGACTGAGTTATCATATTACAAGAAATATATTTGGAATAGAAGGTGGTCTATAAGATAGTTTCAAGTCTTGAAAATCTACCTTGATATTGGTAGATAAAGGAGACCCAAGAAAAGAGGTCCCATTACAATTAGACAAATAAGAATTATTAAAAAGATCCCATTGAAGGCATATTGAAGAAGCCCCAAGAAAGAGGTCCATGATAAGATATTTATTGGTCCTAAGTAAGAAAATAGATCAGTAATATAACTTGCTCTCCAAATATAGAAATCAACTAAGAAAACTTAAAGGTAGCAAGAAAACTTCAAGAAAATAAGAAGACTTGAAGGTATAAAGAAGACTTCAAGAAAGAAAGATAAGAAGGTAGAGAGATTGCAAGTTTTTGAGGATAGAAATAAATATTGATGCATAGAATCATAAAATACCACATGGGAAACAAGTTTTGAAAGGTAACAAAGAAGACTTGAAGACAATGTTAATAAGAAGAAAATATTGTGCAACATTAAAGCATTCAATACTTCAAGTTAGCATAAAAAAATAAGAAGAAAACATTAAGAAATATTGGACAAAAATCTAAATGTTAGAGAACTTAGATGATAAAGATGATATTCATGTTATTAATTGCATTCAAGAAAATTTTAAAGTTTAAATCTTGTAAGGATATTCTACATCGAAGCCTAGCATCTGAATCTACATCTGCATACTAAAGAAGAAATGAATACTAGAGTAACAAGTATTGGTAGCGAGTAATCTAGCAAAAGCATAATATAAAATCTTAGATAATGCAGGGATAATAAATTGAAGAAAATTTGAGTGCAACAACTAAACATAAAAGGAATAAGATTTGTTCTTCAAAGTCGAGTACACTATAGAACTGTTAAAAATAATCACCAAAAAGAGATATCCAAGTATCAAGACATCAAAGACAAAAATTGAGTGCCAAGGAAGTGTACCAAGGAGCTAAAGACTTAGAATGAGCATCAAAAAAGAAATTTGAATGTCATGAAACTAGCGATGTAAATCCAAATACCTAGGATATCATAGTGTAGAGTTAGATTGATTTACAACAAGCATAACATTGCACTAGAACTAGCAAGCACCAAAATATTCAAAGCACCTAAATCATCAAGCAACAAAAGCATTGGGTAACAAAAGCATCGAGCAACAAAAACACTGAGGAGAAACTTATCATTGAGGTATTCAAATGGTAAGTGCCATTACTAAAGATATTCATGTTCTACGTAGCTAAGGATATTGGAAATGAAGCATTTGAGTGTATAAGTTACTTTGGAAAATCAAGCACCACCTTAGGAGAAGAGTTTTGCAAAGTGATTTGAGTACACGTGTAATTCAAAATGCCAAAATCAAGTGTTGCAATGGAACATTAAAACATTCAAACAAGCCATGCAAAGTATTCACTTTCCATGTGGATAGAAGGCAGATGAATAGGCAATAAGGTAACCACTCTTGGAAGCTATCAAGAAGGATCTCATGCATGCAATTCCTCATTCATTCAAAGCACATGCGAAGGAAGAGAAACACTCACCCAAGCACTCATTGGTTTCATATGGAGGACAAGTGGCCATTGGTTTTAAACTCAAGAACAATGAAATATATTCAAGGCACAAAATAAGGGTAGATAAATGGTTGAGCACTAGAGTAATTCAAACATGTTGATCACCAAGTAATTCAAACTATGATCACCTCAAAAATTTTAGTGCCAAAGTCGCCACAGGAAGTCATGCCTTTCAAGGAGGTATATTAGGGTTCTATAATTTAATATTTTTATTATTGCTAAGGTTTGTGGAGAGATAAGGTGATTATAATTTAATTTTTTTATTTTCTAAGGTTTAATAATATTAGTGGAGAGATAAGAGTATTATTAGGGTAATTAATATCTTAAATTGCTTCTTTAAGTTTTTGGAGTGATAAGTAGAAATCAAGTGTATTTATTTATTTTTTTAAATTATTTAATATTTGAAAGGTTTATTATTCATATTTTTGAAATTTAAATGTAATAGAATATTTACAAATTATTTATTTTTGAAGAGATAAGGAAGTTTACTTCAAATTTAGAAAATTTTAAATTTGCAAACATTCTTACTTTTCTAGTTTCTAATAAATTAGGGAGACAAGAATTTAACATCATAGGTTTTTGAAAATTTTAGAAACTTGAAAATTTATCATTCAAAACCTAGGGAGTCATAAGGTAGTCAACTTCAAAGGTTATATGAGTGCCACCATGTCTATCAACAAATTATTTCTTTTAGAGTCTCAACTTCTCAAAGGTCCTAATTATGCTTCATGGAAAAACAAAGTAAAATCCATTTTAATAGTAGAAAAACTTTGGGACATTGTTAGAGGAACAAAAACTAAACCTACTGAAGGTGATAGAGAAATTCAAAAATTTGAAGAAGCAAAATCCCTCATGATAATAACATTTGCAATTACAGATGAGATACAACCTTACATAAGCACAACAATAACCTCTATAGAATCTTGGAATACTTTAGCCAAGATATTTGAAGGAAAGAACAAAGCTACTATTTTGAATCTTCAAACTCAGTTACATTTTTAAAAGTTACTAGTGGTGAAAGAATTATTTTTAAAAATAATGATAGACATAAAAGCAAAACTATTAAATTTAAGAGAAAAGGTAGAGGATACATTTCTTGTTTAAGTGATCTTGAGGGCTCTTCCAAAAAACTACAAGCACATGGTTGTATTTACAAATTCTAAGCAAAGATACTTCATTTTATGAGTTAGTCAATATTTTATAAGAGTATGAAGTAGAGAATTCAATCAAAGATGTGATGACTAACAATACATTCGTACCAAAATATGCCACACAAGGAAATGTTGCTTCAAATTCAAAAGGTAGGTTTAATAGGAATAACAAATATTGTCAGATATGTAGAAGGAGGAATCATAATACAAATTTTTGTAGATATAATCCAAGGAATCAGTCTCAAGGAAATTAGATAAATCAAACGGGTTAATAAAATAAGCTAATATGGCCAAGACAATATCAAACTCAATATCATCCAAATCAACAATAATTTAAACATCAATACTCTTCTCAGTACCAATATAATCGACCACAACTGAAATATAGAGAAGGAAATCAAAAGGGTCATCTAGCTTAATAAATTTAAGAAATCCAAGACCTAGAAGAAAATCAAGTCAAAGATATTTCAACAAAATTAGTAATTCATGAAGATGATTTTTTGAAATATACTAATCACTCACTTGATCAGAATACAAAAATGCAACAAACTGAGAAAAGCAAAAAAGAGCAACACAGGCTCTAGGATTAGGATGAAGACTATATTGAAGACTAAAGTTTTTAATAACCAAAAAATGTAATACAGGGGGGTGTTGGAGAATATTACATTATTTTGCACATGCCAATATACCACCTTGGTAAATTATTGTAAATATTAGATTATAAGTGCAAGTTAATATTTCATGTAATGTAATAATGTGTAGGAAATGCACAAGTGTCATGTAAATATGTGTGCAAGTGTTATGAGTGTAAATGTGCACAAGTGTCCAATATGTAAGTGTGCACATGTATCCTTATATTAGGAAGAGTTATGTGAAGAGTCAAGTCCAAGTGTGCATACAAGATAGTATCATGTGTATGCAAGTGTCAAGTAGAGAAGCCAAGAGTCATAAGGCTTGGCATATGGAAAGGAAGAGTCATGGTAACCAAAGAGTCATCCTAGAAAGGATATATATTAATACATAGAGGGTATCATAATATATCATATCATAGTCTATATTTTATAAAGAGAGAGTTTTTATGAGATATTTGTAACAGAAAGAGGAGTAATACAAGTTTGCATACATTTGAGCAACTAGTATTGTAAGTGTTGTTATATTGTATATTTTAGGCTTTACATTCATATTTAAGCATATTATTGAATGTTATTTGACATCTTGTTAAGACTTGATAATACATATTAGTTATCTCATTTATCTCTATTATAATATTATTATTGAGTCCATTATATTGCAACTTCATTATATTTGATCCTGTGATTATTTTCTTGTGGTAATTTATATTAAGTATTAGTATCAAAAGCTAATACATGTACTCATAGTCATACATGTTATGAAGTAAATATTATCTTGATGAATTATGCAATGGAGAATGCATAACTATCCTTAATAAAGAAAGCACAAAGTTTTCCATAATAGAAGGAATCCATGGAAGTAGAATACACATATCTAATGAAGAATAAAATATGGGACCTCATTGATTTTCTAGAAGGAAAGAAGACCATAGGCTGTAAGTGGGTTTTCAAAATAAAATATAAGGTAGACATATCCATTGGTAAACATAATTCAAGACTCATTTCAAAGGGATACATATAGAAGGATACATATAAGGTAGTATAGACTATGAAGAGACATTTACACCTACAACAAAAATGACCACCATCCATACACTATTTGCAATGGTAGTATAGTTTAGTTAGAAAAATCATCAAATGGATGTCAAAAGTGCTTTCCTCAATGGTGATCTTGAACAATTATACATGACACAACCTAGAGGCTTTGTTGAAAATGGGTAACATCAAAAATTTTGTAGACTTAAAAGTCCTCTATATGGGTTGAAGCGGGCTCCTAGAGTATGGCATGTCAAAATTAGTAATCACCTATTACAACATGGTTTCATTAGAAGCCCCTCTGATGCAAATATCCATGTTAAAAAAATTGAAAATTATATAGTGATCCTTGTGCTATATTTTTATGATCTTGTCACCATTGGTAGTTTAGAAAAATTGGTAAATAATATAGAGGATGACTTGAAAAAATATTTGGCATGACAGATTTAGAGCTTCTACATTATTATCTTGGCTTGGAAGTTTGCAAAATAAATAACCACATTATGGTCACATAAAAAAAGTATACCAATACACTACTAGAAAAATATAGGATGATATATTAAAAATCTAAGGTGACAACAATGGAGCAAGGGTTACAACTATCTAAATATGATAAATCGCCTTAGGTATTGTAGTAAAATTTCACTACATTAGATAAATCCAACATAAAAGAGGGAATTTTGAGTAGGATAACTATCCAAATCCAAGCAAGATGAGAGGACTCAAATTTCCTTATATCTATCAATATACTAGCACTGAGAAGATACTAAAAATATTGATAAAGAAGAGCCAATGTCAAAAAAATTTGGCTAGTTCAAAGCTCCCCATTCCATGATGTGAGGTTGAACATCCAACTAATACAAAGAAATCACTAGCATTTTTGTGGTAACTGAGCCAAGTTTTTCCTTAGTTAGAACCCTTGGATCCTTTTCAATGGTAACTAAAAAGGCTCCACTATTGAAAAATATATATATACTCAACACAAACAAACACAACCCTTAACCCGAGGGATGGATTTAGGAGAAAAGTCATTGTATTTTGGTAATTAGGTTTTGAATGGGTTGCTAAAAATTTATACCAACAATGTGTCCATAAAATGAAACCCAATAACCATTGAGGAAGTGGAGAGTAGGTACAAGGTATGCGAGAGTAAATTTAATAAGCTTTTCAAGAAGGCTAGACCATTTGAAGGTCCCCATGGAAGATTGTGGTAAAAGGACACATAATAAGCTCTCACTAAACTCATACATAAAAGGCTATGGAAAAACTTCATGAGGCTAACTGGCAAGAAACTAAGTGATAGAAAATAGTGGCCAAGGGTTCTAAAAAGTTCTACAATTTGGAGAGCAAAGGAAGTCACAAAAGACAAGGCTTCTCAAATAATGATAGCTTTGATAAAAATTGGTGGCACTATGGATAGCTCTAATTAAGCAAAACATTTTTATGAAAAGATATATCCAGAACTAAAAGGACAAATGAAGCCCCAAAAGTCACAAGAAGAGCAAAATGTTTGAGAGTTAGAAGTTTTGAAAGTTTCTAACATAAGGTAAAGATAAAAATTTCTGAGAGTGAACAATTTAAAAGTTTTGATAACTAAACCATCTAAAAGTGCAAAAATAATAATAGGGGATAGTGATCATCTAATCAAAGGGAAAGTTGCAACACAAAGGCACATACCCCAAAAGAAATTTTTGAGCTCATAAAATAGAATAATTTCTAAATCACCTACCTACACATAATGAAGCATGACAAGTCCAAAAAAAGAATTGATGTATTCAAGACAACAACATGTGAAGCTATCATTAGAGCAACCCTAAATTTAGAAAATTAAATATAGATATCTCCTACATCTAGACTTTAGGAATCCCTAAAAGGATTAAATGGAAACAATGGGGCAAGACTCATCCAAAGGCTTAGGATCATTCAACATTAATGAGCTCATATCCATAGACCCTAAAGGAATCAATAACTTGAATATAGATATGAATCAACACACAAAATAGTGATAATACTTGGAATATCTATAGTTTTGTAGGGAAAATCTCCCCTTTTGTATCGATAAATAGTAGCTATTTTAGCATTGTAAAGCATTGATGAGTTGTATAACTTTCCCTTCATTTTCCTTTGTATAGAATTACTTGTATTCCTATATGGTCTTATGGGCACAACCTTGAGCCATCGATTCTATCATAATCTTGTAATATTTTACATTCATATATGTCTACTAAAGCCTTATGACTATTTGGTTCCAAGTGTTTGGTTCTCTGTGTCTCATTCACTTTGTGCATGTTTGCTTTCCTATGATTATATTATTGAGGAGAGGAAGTGTTCAATATGTCAACAAATTAGATCTAGGTTTGTGTGGGGGGATATTATCTTGATCTTTGGTGCATCACCCCGGTTAGCTTAGGAATTTAATTATGTTTTTTGTTTTTACTTTTTTTTTGCACTTTCTCTAACCTTTTCTCCCCAGGCTATTATATTAGAACTATGCACCCAAGGTCAAATATTATAAAGGATCCAAACTTTGTAAAAATTAGGGAGGACCTCAATAGAGCTAAACCTTGCACTCTTAAGATTGTCCCTACTATATCACTCCACATGAAGTGTAATAGTCTTTACCATATGGTACAAAACCTATTTTATGCCCTAGAAAATTAGAGAGGATAGCAAGTAGCTACTACTCTTTATTTTCAACTAACTAGGAGTCTTATATACGTGACAAACACCAAGCCTAATATAAGTTTTTTTGTAAGTTCTCTTTAAATATTCATGTAGAAACCTAAGGAGATTCATTGGAAAATATCCATTGTATAATAGATCTAAAATAAAATAAGAATGATATATATTTCCTATAGGGATACATAGATTAATCAAATTATGTGGGATCTATTGATGACAAAACTTCAACATCAAGATACATGTTTTATCTAGGATTTGTGCCTATCTTATGATATAGTAAGAACAATATGCAATGGTATTATCATCCACATAGGTAGGATATAATGTTATATGAGGAGCTACATGTGAAGCAATATGGTTATAAATCATACTATCAGATTTGGGTGTGTGTAAAAACCAACCAATTATGATAATGAAAATGTTATAAAATTGATCAAGAGTCTAGTATTTTATGAAAGGACAAAGCACATTGAAGCTAAATATAATTTCATATGGGAATAAGTTTAGAATCATTAGTTACAAATCAAATACATTTTAACCAAATATCAACTTGAAAATATTTTTAAAAAGGCACTTGCAGGTGTCTAATTTGAACTGTTTCATAGTTCTCTTTGTATGCCAAATAATATAATAAGAGGGAAAGTTATATAATTATTACATTATTCATGTAATAATTTTAAGAAGAAGACAACAAAGATACATGCCAGTATTTTAAGCACAAATTATCTCTTAGAATATCAAGAAATATTTCCTTGTATATATTTGTACAACATGTATGCTTTGAAGTTGAATAAGGAATTTTATTTATTGTTTCTCGATACATCATTAATTTCAATAAACCTTTTGTTATTAAATGTGATGCTTCAGGAATAAGTATTAGAGGTAATTTTAATGCATGACGGATAACCCTTGGTCTTTGAAAGAAAGAAAATATTCAACAAGAATCTAGGTCAATCTATTTATGAGAAAGAAATGTTTAACTATTTTCCATACCATAGATCAATCCCAACCTTATTTATTGGAATGATGATTCATCATCAACACCAACCATAGCATGCTTAAGAATTTTATAAAATAGTGTCTCTCATGAATAAAACAAAATAAATGGTTAATAAGGATCTTGGGTTATTATTTTATCATTGAGGACAAGAAGGGGAAGGAGAATGTGGTGGGAAATGCTCTATCTCATAAACATAAGAACATTATTGTTATCAATGTCATCTCTAGTCCTATTCCATAATGGATTTTAGTCTTTAGAGGAATGACATTATGAGCTAGAGGCTACTAGCATCATTCATGATATGGAGTCTAGCTCTTCATCACTTTCCTTATTCTTATATGCTAATGAAGTTCTCCGTAAGAAAGATTGCATTTTTTCTGCCCATATTCAATTGTCAAGACTAGTGTTCTCCAAAATTTTCATGCATTTCCTTTTGTTGGACATCTTGGATTCTTAAACATATCAATAGGTTAAATAATTCATTTCTTGAAAAGAATTAAAAGTAGATGTCAATACTTTTATGGTAAAATTTCAGGTATGTTAGTGAAATAAGGGGAAACTATCAAATCTTGTAGTTTGTTGTAAAATTTTCCTATTCTTGATCATTATTAGAAACACATATCCATAAATTTCATTGAGGGTATTTCCAAATTTGAGATAAAAATGGTGATATTTATAGTGGTGGATCACCTTTTGGAATATGCTTTGTTTTCCCTACAACATCCCTTCAAAACTAGTAAGGTATCCAAGGTGGTCCTCAATTGTATTTTTTATCAAATGGCATAAACAAGTCCATTGTTTTTAATCATGATCCTATCTTCACTAGTTGTTAAGTACCTAGGGATAGAAATATGAGATTCTAATATTGTATTGTAGAGTTGGTAAAGGCCCACACATAACCCAAGGTTGATTATATTATAATAATAAAGAAGATGAAGGGCTTAGGAATATGGGCACACAAAGAAGGGTTGTTGTGATTGCAAGGAATCATATTATTATGGAGTAAATCTAGATTTATTCCTTTCTTAAGGAGTATTTTTGGTGTTGCCCTACCTCAAGGGTATTATCTATGTTTATGTCTCATTGTGTGGATTTTTATTTTGGATGAATAATTTTATATTTTTGCATATTGGTGAATGATATATTGTTAATAAAAATAGAGTTCTATAACAAGTGGTATCAAATAATTAATTATGGAAAAGTGAGGATTGTGTTTTTTCATGGATTATAAAATTAGATAAAAAAAATTCTAGAAAGCATCTCATTTTGTGGGAGCTATATCTTTTTTCAGTAGTCATATTTAGAATATTCTTATTCCATTATGTAGATCATTTAGAATACTACAAAAATGGTTGATCATGTTAAATTTTTATCATTATTGGAGTTATGGTTGTTTAAAGTTGGGCTACCCACACTATTTTTATCTTCACAAAATTTCATCTCTCATTTTGGTGGTTTGATTCAGATGATTCCTATGTTGTTTTGCTCAAAATTTTAAGATCTTTAAAACAAGAGATCATTTAAATAGAATTGAGTAATATTGAGGGAGATACGACCTTGTAAAGTCATCCATTTGGAATAAGAGAAATGATATATTTTAAATTTTAGTGTAAGTAGATCAATTGCAGTATATTTATTTTGAAGAAAATTTGTAGATCTAATTGTTTATAGCAAGGAATAGATGAGATTAAAAAAAATATTTTTGAAGAAATCCTAGTTCATTAAACTCTAGCTTCTTTGAGAGAGTTTTTTATGGGTTTAAGGTCATGGGGTTGTCAATATTCATTAAAAATAATGATATTGATGTATGGGAATGCTAGAAAATTTTTAAATCGTTAAATTCTACTAATTTTGCATGGAAAAGTAACCTTATTTAAGCTTCTTTCAGAGGGGAAGATTCATATTGCTTTATAAAATTTGAGTGTG
The DNA here is from genome assembly GCA_028583015.1 of Wollemia nobilis. NCBI lineage: Eukaryota > Viridiplantae > Streptophyta > Pinopsida > Araucariales > Araucariaceae > Wollemia > Wollemia nobilis. The sequence goes on along the minus strand of JAQPPZ010002456.1, from coordinate 4,780,933 downwards.
TCTATATTAGATACACATGGGAAGAATTTGAAGTTGCATTTTAAGTAAATGAGAATTAAAAAAAATAATGAAAAGATAGCTAGGCTCTAGGATGAACAAAAGGAATTAAAAAGAGAGTTGGAAAATTTCAAGAAATTGACAAAAGGAAAAGATAAGGATGATAGTATGCAGGTTAAAGGAACCATAGATTTGTGGAAATATAGGCCAAATAATGTTCACAAGGATTTTTTTGAATCTATAAAAATTATTTTGTAGGTTCATGATTGCATTCAGAGGAAAAATATTATTATTTCCATTAACCTTAGCAACCAATATTACTTTATCTATATGTCTTGGCTAAAAGGTTTTCGGTTAAAGTAGCAAAAATTAAATACATACAACTTGAAGGTGAGAATGTTCAGATATTTTAATATTTGAATATTACTATGGACAACTATGTTTTACACCCAGGTTTGTATTCTATTGAGATAGATTATGTGGATATTGTTCTTGGTTATCCTTAGATAGATTCATTGAGTATTGTTAATATTAATGTGTAAAATAAGTTTATGAAGTTATGGTACATTAAGAAGAAGATAATGATACAAGCTATTTCTTAATGTAAGAGACAAATATCTAAGAAAAATAGGAAGATATTTTAGGAAAATAGATTGAAGAACAAGCAAAATAACCTGAAATAGAAAATAAGGAAAAGGAAATAGCCAAGATCAAAGAAGAAGCAAAAGCAAATCTTAAGGATGAATTAAAATATGGGAGCAAGAGATAAGAGAATCAAATAGAGACACAAAATATTGAATATGAAAATAAAATAGAACAATAGACTAAGGTTATAGCATATCACCATCCACACCATCATGAGAGGCTAAAATCAAGGAGACAGGTCATAGAGCAATAGAAGAACTACAAGGGACATACATGGAACCATAGGAGAAAAACCTATGGATATACTACTAGTGGAAATTGCTACCAAGTATGTACAAAAAGGAGTGATATGTATGGCCAACATAAAGATAAAATTAGTGCATACAACACATTGAATAAAAAAATTACTTATGGATATCAAAGTGGTACAACAAAAGCTTAGCATCAGTGAAGGCCACCACCAATCAATATTCCACCTGGGTGGTTGGGTGATCAAGAACGGTACCAATTATTTTCCATGATTAGAAAATGCATATTATTTAGTTTCTTCTTATGTTTTGAGGACAAAACATTTGTAAAGAGGTGGAATGTTAGGTACCTAGGGATAGGAATATGAGAATACAATATCATATTGTATAGTTGAAAAAGGCCACACATAACCCAAGGTTGGTTATATTATAATAATGGGGAAGATGAAGGGTTTAAGAAGATGGGCATATAAAAAAGTGATATTTCCATTGTAAGGAACCATATTGAGTATTATATTGTAATAGTCTTGGCTCATGGAGAAAATATAGAGTTATTCCTTAAGGAGTATTTTTTGTGTTGCCCTACCTCAAGGGTATTATCTATCTCTATGTATCATTATTTGGATTGTTATTATGAATTTTATTTGAAAATTAATAATTTGATATTTATGCATATTGGTGAATGATTCATTTTTAATAAGAATAGAGGTTTGTAACACCAGTAATTTTTGGAAGGAATTGTTTTGTCTTAGTGGTATGCAATTGGATATGTCATCTTCTTATAACCCTAAGTTGAATATCCAAATGAAGATTATAATTAAATGTTTGGGTACTTACCTTTTCTATTTTACCCAAAACAAATAGTGTCACTAGGTTCAATGGCTCTCCTTAGTCAAATGATGGTATAACTATTCTTACCATTCTTCACTCAAGATGTGTCCATTTGAGGTATTGTATGGCCAAAAACCTCCATTAGTGGTAAATTATGTTCTAAGATCCTCTAAGGTAGCTTAGATAGATTATTTGTTGCAATAGCATTAGCTTGTGCTCTAGCTCCTTAGATATAATTTATCCATATCCTTAGATATATATTTTTGACTAAAGAGGAGGATTCATAAATCCCCAACCGACCTTAGATCGACCTACTATTTGACATAGCCTAAGTTTCTTAAGAACTATACCACACAATATTCCCTTCATGCAAGTCCCATATGCGTAAGCCTATCTTGTGTTGTACACGTAAGTCTATCTCTCTCATCATTATTGATGAGCTAGACTTACCACCTTCAATTATTAGAAGGTGTACACACATCTCCATATCCACACAAGTTGTTATGTGTGGGCATGCTATGTGTACTACGAGCTAAGCTATCGATATTGTCCACTAACAAGCTATCTTAGCTTTGGTACAATCTTCCAAGCCTAGTTTCCAACCTCCCTAATGGGGTATCAAGCCCTTAGGGTACATTTAATCATCACAAGAGCATAAAATATCTAGATACTAAATCTAACAAAATGAATTATCATCAAGCAAGCATAGTCAAGGCATAGAGAAACAATAACCAATTATGCATACATTAAAAGGTTTAAATGCAAAAGACTAAATAAAGAAGTACTAGATGTGGCAGTTACAAAGTTATTTCAAGTACATGAACTAGTATGGTATACCCCATACCTTTCCACACTACTTTACATCCATTTTATCAAGGAAATCTCCCCATAATCTTATATATTGCAAAAATAATCAAGTAAGGTGGAGAGTAAAATTGTGGATTGGTCTATCTCCTAACTTTGACCTTACTTCTCTTCCATCAATCAAGTGAGGATAGTAGGGGATCAAGACACTCATGGATATGGATTGACATGCTTCTATATGCACTTAATTCATTGTCAAATTGCAGCTATACAAATAACCCAAGCAATTCAACTTACTAATGCATAGTCCTTTACCATAGAAACTACCCTTTCCACTTCATATCTCACCCAACTTGAGAGATTCAATCAACCAAGCATTAGCTCACGTGCTCTATTTTTAGTAAATGAACTACCCTCCTCAACAATTAGAGTCCCATACCCATAATTGCTAAGTAATCATTTATTTCATAACATAAGGTACCATACCCTTAGATTGCAAAATAACCATTCATTTCATAACATAATGTCCCATACCCTTAAATTAAAAAATAACCATCTATTTCATTTATTTCATAACATAAGGTCCCATACCCTTAAATTACAAAATAACCATCTATTCCATTTATTTTATAACATAAGGTTCCATACCCTTAAATTACAAAATAGCCATTCATTTCATTTATTTCATAACATAAAGTCCCATACCCATACATTACAAAATAACCATTCATTTCCATTTTATTTCATAACATAAGGTCCCATACCCTTAAATTACAAAATAACCATTCATTTCATTTATTTCATAACATAAGGTCCCATACCCCTACATTACAAAATAAACATTCATTTCCATTTTATTTCATAACATAAGGTCCCATACCCATACATTACAAAATAATCATTCATTTCCATTTTATTTCATAACATAAGGTCGCATACCTCTACATTACAAAATAATCATTCATTTTCATTTTATTTCGTAACATAAGGTCCCATACCCCTACATTACAAAATTATCATTCATTTCCAATTTATTTCATAACATAAGGTGTCATACCCCTACGTTACAAAATACACATTCGTTCCATTTTAAAATCGATAAAGAAGACAATGAACAATAGCTAAGATTCTACCAACTACAATGAGCTATCATATGGTAAAGCATCCAAATTTTTGGATAGCTCAAAACACAGCCATCTACAATGCTATGCATCCTCTAAAATAGGGTTATTATGCTCTAATATGGAGCTAAAATGCTCACTTTGACATAGAGCTACAACACTCTTTAGCACAGAGCTTCCACACTCTTTAACACAAATCTCTCATGCTCTTTAACATAGAGCTATCAACGCTATTTAACACAAATATTCAATGCTCTCTAACACAGAGCTTTCATTCTCTTTAACATAGAGCTTTTATGCTCTTTAACACAAAGATTTCACACTCTTTAACATAGAGCTTCAATACTCTTTAACATAGAGCTTTCAAACTCTTTAACACAAAGCTTTCATGCTCTTTAACACAAATCTTTTGTGCTCTTTAACATAGATCTTCAATGCTCTTTAACACAGAGCTTTCATGCTCTTTAACATAGAGCTTCAATACTCTTTAACATAGAGCTTCAACGCTCTTTAACATAGAGCTTCAAAACTCTTTAACATAGAGCGTTCATGCTCTTTAACACAGATCTTTCATGCTATTTAACACAGAGCTTCAATGCTCTTTAATACAAAGCTTCAACGCTCTTTAACACAAAGCTTTCATGCTCTTTGGCATAGAGTTATCAATACTCTTTCACATAGAGCTTTCACACTCTTTAACACAGAGATTTCATGCTATTTAACACAAATATTTCACACTCTTTAACATAGAACTTTCACACTCTTTAACATAAAGCTTCAATGCTCTTTAACACAAAGCTTTCATGCTCTTTAACATGAAGCTTTTTCACTCTTTAACACAGATCTTCAATGCTATTTAACATAGGGCTTCAACACTCTTTACCATAGAGCTTCATTGCTCTCTAACATAGATAATAGCATAACAACTAGATTTGGATGAGGACCAACCTAGTTCACTCGTGCTAATTGGGTCACCTGCACTGCTCGGTGGTCACTCATCGCTCGCTGCTCTTCCTTCACTCCTTCCCCATCTATCCTCCCTTACCTCTCTTGCATCTCTACCTCTTCAAGCTTTTCCTTTCGTGGCTTCTTTCTCTCCTCGATCTATGCTCCCACCTACCCCCCATTACTACTTGACCACCTCCGATAGGAGGTAGGGTGAACACCCCTCTCCTTTCTCTTCCCAAGGTGATCGTCATAAAGAGTTTTCCTCTCATGTTAGAGGAGCTTCGTGCATCTTGCCATCTAGGTCTTCAAAGGGTAATTTAGCCTATTCTACTAAATGTCATCTTGTCACCATAACGTCTCAAGGGGGTCGACCGATTGGTGGGCAAAAACTTCCTAGATACGTCGAGGCAAACACCTTATTTTTTTTTAGGGTTTTATTTTTATTTTATTTTAAATAGTCAACCTTTTAATTAAGCATTATATTTTTCCTTTCTAAAATAAATCAACTATTTATTTTAAACAATATCTTTTGCCCTTTTAAATAAATAAACTATTCATTTAACAACATATTTTACCCCTTTTTAAATAAATAAACTATTTATTTTAAACAATATATTTTGCTCTTTTTAAATAAATAAACTATTTATTTAAACATCTTTTTCTCTTTTTAAATAAATAAACTATTTATTTTAAACAATATTTTTTGCCCTTTTAAATAAATAAACTATTTATTTAAACAACACACATATGAAGTTTGTGAAGGTAAACCATCTGCCCCATGATCACCAATTATAAAAATTAATAATGTTGAAGTAAAAGACAATCATGCAAGTGCATCAAACAAAGAGGGAGTCTTTCCATTAATCTAATAACCTATATTATCCTCTAGAACTTATGATAGGTACTAGGCCATTAGTATGGGGCTCAAGGTAATTAGACATTGACGATTATCCCTTAACCGAATGCATGCCTATATGAAGGTATCTATCCATGTTACCTTCGAGTTGCCTTATCATAATTTCCCCTTCCTAAAGTACTCTCACCTCTAGTGGATGACTCAATTTCCTCCACTCATGAGTGCACCTGATCCTACACATTGGCAATTTATTAGCAGTAATATATCCTTCATTACTTATTGCTCAAAATAAAATATTAGTCACATTTGTTGATACATTGTTTTTATATATTTCAAAAGTCCATCTAGGAGGGTCATGACATCCTCCCCCACTAGGATTAACATCGTCCTTGGTGTTTCTTAGTTTTTCAACCGCATATAAAATTAAGCAACTTGTTACAATAGCTTAAAGTTCATAAAACAAAAAAAGGAAAATATTTTTGCATGTCCGCCACCTTCTCCCAAGTGGTATTTCTCTTTGAGAAATGGTCCCATTGGACATTACACTACTTAAGGGTTTGATTTCGCATAGCTTTAGAGTAAAATTCAAGGATCCTTACTAGAATTACTTTGATTGCCTTTGGGTTTTTCATCTGTAAGTTAGAGACATCCCACACATGTTCAGGGTTAGTAATATATTTTCTAAGCAAATATATGTGGAAGGTGTCATGGATTTTTTGATAAATTTGGAGGTAAGGCGAGTCGGTATGCAACCAGAATAATCTTCTCAGTGATATCAAAGGTTCCTACAAATCATGGATCTAGTTTTGTGGACTTGATCACACTTTTTATTGGTTTGATCCTTAGGAAAACTTTATCTCCCACTAAGTATTCTTTGGGAGTTATTTTTAAATCGGCATAGCTCTTCTACCTATCAGTAGCCTCTTTGAGCCTTTGTTGTAGGTAAATTATACCAATGATATATAGTATTTCCATTAAGACTTGTGGTCCATGCAATACATGTGGAGCATATCTTCCAAAACTTGGTTTACTCGCTCTGTCTGACCATCTATTTTAGGGTGGTATGCTAAAATCATATGCAACTTTGAGTCTATTGCCAGATTTAGGGCTCTCCAAAACTCTGAAGTAAAATTGGAATCCCTATCTGATATAATTACTTTCGGGAATCCTTGTAGTCTGAAAACTTCTTTAACAAACCTATTAGCCACAAATTGAGCATTTTCCTTGGTACTTCTAGGTATGAAGTGTGTAACCTTGGTCAATTTTTTGACCACCACAAAGATTACATCATGCTAGTACCTAGTCTTAGGTAAGCATACAACAAAATCCATTGATATGATCTGCCATTTGTAAGTAGGTATATTATGAGGGTACAAATATCCTACGAGATGCTTGCATTTTACCTTGACCTTCTAACACTCAAGTCATCAAGCCATAAAATCTATAATGTCCCTCTTTATCCCTACCCAAAAAACATCCTTTTTAAATTTTCTCTCATTTTAACCCCTTTGGGGTGAGCCATATAAGGAGATATATGGGCTTCTTACATCACTACCTTCCTTAAATCCCTTGATTTTGGTATGATGATTCTTTATTTGTAGCATAAAATGTCGTTGATTACCCTAAAATCCTTATTGCTCTTTGAGTTTTCTCTTAACTTGGCTCAAATTTCTTGACAATATTTGCCCTGATATTGATCCTTTATTACTTGGTCCATGAGCTTTATGTGGTTCCTGGTTATGGATGTTATTTGTTTCCACCTATTTAAGGCATCTACAACTTTTTTTTCCTTTAATGTAATCAATTTCAAAATCATACTCAACGAGGAAATCGACCCACCTCTACCTTGCGTTGAGTATTGGTTGATTAAATATGTATTTCAGACTCTGATGATATTATTTTGGCTTGAAGGGTCTTCCTACTAGATAATGGTACCAAAATTTCAAAGCACGAACTACAATGGCTAGCTCTAAATCATGAGTAGCATATTTAACCTCAAGCTTCTTAAGCTTCCTTGAAGTATAAGCTACTATTGACTCACCTTCCATGAGCACTCCCCCTAGATCCTCCAACAATGCATCAGAGCATACAGTACAATATTCATATGGGTTTGGAATATTTAGTATTGGTGTAGTGGTGAGATTTTGCTTCAACATGGTGAAAGAAACCTCACACTTCTTCATCCATTTGAATTCCTTTCTTCTTTTTTGGAGACTAGTTATCATTGAGGTGATTTTTGAGAAATCCTTTATGTGACACCAGTAATAGCTCGTTAGTCCCATGAATATTCTTACCTCAGTAACATTTGTAGGGGGCAGCCAATTTATCATGTCTTCTATTTTCTTTGGATCCACTATGATCCCTTCAATCGATATGATATGCCCCAAATAGTGCACCTCTAAAACGTAGAAATTGCTCTTAGCTAGATTCCCATAGAGTTGATTTTCCCTTAGCAACTCCAACACGATCATGAAATGTTTGTCGTACTCTTCCCTATTTCATGAGTATATTAGGATGTCATCGAGAAATACAAGGACAAACTGGTCTAGGTGCCTTCTAAACACACTATTCATTAGATTCATGAAGGCAACAGGTGCATTAGTCAATTCAAAAGGTAGGATGGTGAAATTGTAATGCTCATACATTGTTTTAAATGTTATTTTGTGAGTGTTTTCCCCATGCATACTCATCTGGTGATACCCTGACCTTAGGTCTATCTTGGTAAATACCGTGGCATCTCTTAGCTGGTTGAATAAATCTTCGATCCTGGGAAAGGGGTATTAGTTCTTGATTGTGGCCTTATTCAACATCCTATAGTCAATACACAATATTAGAGATTTCTCCTTTTTTTTCATAAATAAAATGGGTGCACCCCACGGTGACACACTTGGTTTTATCAACCCCTTTTCCAATAACCCTTGTAGTTGTACCTTTAACTCCTACATATCAATAAGTGATATCCTATATGAATATCGATGGATGGGTTCCACTCCTGCTATAAGATCAATAGTGAAACCAAATTCTTGCACAAGAGGGAGCCTTGGAAGATATTTTGGAAATACATCCTAAATTTTTTGCAGAATTGGATGTGCCTCAATCACCTCTTCCTTTCAATCTCTCTCAAATTCATTTATTTTTACAACATAAATGATCCCCTTTTTCCTAAGATCTTTCTTCAACTACATGGCTAACAACATCTGGGGCTTGAATACCCCTTGCTTGCTATAAATTTGTATCCTCTCATTATTTTCCTTGAAATACTCAATCCATCTATCTTAGAAATTGATTACATCTTGATGGGCCTGTAACCAATCCATCCCTAGGATCACATCAAAGGCATGAAGTGGGGTTACGTATAGGCAACCTTCTGTGGTTCCAATTTCTAAATTAATTTCCATTATTAGGAAGCATTGGTTTATGGAGTAGGTCTATCCAGACCCATACTCAACCTTACATCCATGAGCCAAATACCCTGGCCTTTCCAACATATATTTGGCTAATTTATAAGAAATTAAACTATTGATGGCTCCACTATCTATTAAGATATCTAATTGCTTATCAAAAATCTTAGCTTTTATGATTAACGGGGTGGCTTGCCCTTCAATTTTCTTATTCCTAGTTGCAGCATAAATCTTATGCATCGACTCCTTTCCTTTATTGTTGGGTGTGCTTGGCACTGGTAGATACGAGAACTGATTAGCATAGTGCATCCCTTTGCAATGGTAACATCCATCCTTGGGCCCTTATCTCTTTTTCATTTTTTGCTCCTCACTCTTAATCATTGATACTAGATATGATGGCTTCTACAGAGGAGGTTTAGCATTATTGGGTTTGTTTCCTTTCTTGAAGAAGTTCTTCTTGAATTTATTTTGGCCTCCATTGAATTTCTTCTCTATATTCTAGGGGTTCTTAGCATTTCGTTCTTGCTCTGCTTCCCATTTTATAACCCCATTGCTATTCCTCTTCTTTAGTTCCTAATGTTCTTGGTCGATCGGGTTTTCATACTTATAGTGGAAATGAGACTTTGCTTTCTTTGCTAAGTCATAAGCCTTCTACAATGACTAAGGTTCTTGCATTTCTATGTTATGCTTTATCCTAGACTACAATTTTTGGAAATATTAAGCATATTGAGTTGTCATTGCTATCAAAGAATTGATTACAGAAGTTGTCATTGATGTCAAAGGATTGCATGGTATTCAAGGCAGAAATATTCTTCAAGGTAAGGTATATCTAAAATCAAGGAAAATTGTTGTAAAGAAAAGGTTTATAATATTTAATTTAAATATTATAAATAAGGTCAAAGAGGTTTATTGGGGATAAATATTTTAAAAAGTGGTTTGGGTCCAAGGTTTAAAAGAAAAATTCCAAGACTTAAAAGAGGAGGCAAGGTTTAAATATTAAGGCCAAAGATCTAAAAGAATAATATTATAATATTTTTAATATTATAATATAAATTTTATGTTATAACATTTAAACCCAAAAGTGCCAATGTTTTGAGGTTTTGAAATATAGGCCGACCTTGGAAAATTCAAAGAAAAATCATATAATACATTGCCATTTCACCTTTGGAAGTTGTCGCAAGCATTTTTTGTTAATAAGTTTTGGGTATGATTCTTTTGAATGACCTAGATAAAAAGAGACAACAAAATTTTAAAGTGTGCAGGTGCTAGCATTGACAAATATGTGTACATGCATATTGGGTCTCACCCATATGGAGTAGCCCAATGGTTGGTTGGCCTGCATGAGTGATGTAGAGATAAGGGTCATAGGGTCAAAACCCCTGGACGTCATTTTGGGTGTTTGAGTTTTTCGGATTGCGCACTGAGGATAGAGATATATTCATGGGTGCTCCTTTTTGTTCCAATCAACATGGTAGTGTAGTTGGTCAGGACGCTCATGATAGCACTATGTTGAATAGGTCAGTGGCTCAAAACCTGTTCGATGTGTTTTACTTAGTTTTTGATGTCGATTGATGATTTTTGAAAAATGTACTAAGGTTGCTTGGTGTTGATGACAGTTAATGAGATTTGAAGTGCACCAACATATTGAGGAAGGTATGGAAAATAAATTTTTGATTATACTCTAAAGTTAGGGGTTATAATGTGAACTTAATTATTATTATATTCAGTGCATTGTGATTTGAAAATTAGAGTGTATTTTTGAATGATTATAAGTTAGGAGTTATAATGTGAACTTAATGATTATTATATTTTATGCATTGTGAGTTGAAAATTAGGGTGTATTGTTGAATGATTATAAGTTAGGAGTTATAAGGTGTACTTAATTATTATCATATTCGATGTATTGTGTTAGTATATTTTCCATATTTTATACCTGCAAGTAGAAACACAATAAAAAAAAATAGAAACAACAACACAAGTGACATATAGATTTACATGGAAACCTGCAATGTGCAGGAAAAACCATGGGGTAATGGCAACTTCTCCTTTTATTATTTTCAGTAAAACTTTACACTCACATTCATAATATTTCTCACATACATAAGCAAGGGATCAAGTCCCTTTTATAGAGCAGAAGGAAGACTCCAAACTATTCATTTCCTCTCCCAAAAGGAAGCCTCCAAAACTATTTGTTTCCACTCCTCGAGATTGTTCATCTTCCACATTCTGACGTCTATCCCAAACATCTGCTACCTAGACATCTAGTATTGTTGCCTAGATATCTAGCAGCCTAGACATCTAGTACTACTATCTAGATATCTAGTATTACTACCTATATGTCTAGTAGCCTAGATGTCTAGTACTGCTACCGACGTATCGTACTACTGTAGATGTCTAGTATTGTTGTAGACTTCTCATACTGCTACCAATGTTTGGTACTGCTATCGATATCTTATACTGCTATCGATGTCTTGTACTACTATAGATGTATCATACCGTTGTCAATATCTAGTACTAATACCGATGTCTAGTACTCTTGTCGATATCTTGTACTGCTACAGACATCTCATACTACTATCGAAGTCTTGTACTACTATCAACATCTAGTATTGCTACCAACGTCTCATACTACTATAGATATCTCGTACTATTGTAGATGTCTAGTACTACTGCCTAGACGTCTAACAGTGCTACCTAGACATCTAACAACATTATTTGTAGGTTTAAACCCTCTGTATAGTGACTTCACCTCCTAAAATTCTCCCACGTGAAGTTAGTATTTAGGATTTCTTCTACAAAAGATTTTCATCTAGTGCCAATTGTCCAATGCTACCCTTGTTAATTTTTTAGCAAGCCCAGAGAAGTTCTGCACAACTCAAACTTCTCTACCTTGATAAAATTTGTAAGCATATGTGTAGGATTCACTTTAGTATTGTTTTTTTGCAATAGGATCCTTCCTTCTTCCACCACGTTTCTTATAAAGTGGTACTTGACATCAATGAGTTTCGTACGATCATGGAATGTTGGATTCTTCACTAGATGAATAGCACTTTGGCTATCACAATGTAGCATAATTTTCTCCTGCATTACCTTAAAGTCATACAAAAATCACTCTAGCCAAATTGCCTCTTTGCTGGTGTGAGTCACTATAATATATTCTACTTCAGTGGTTGATAAAGCCACAACTGACTGTAACTTAGAAGCCCAACTCATGGCTCCTACATCAAGAGTGAAGGTATATCTTGTAGTGGATTTTATCACATCTCTATCTCCATAATAAAAATCCACAAAACCTTTAACTTGCAAATCTATCGATCCAAAGTAAATAGCAACATCTGAAGTGGCTCTTAAATATCTGAATATCCACTTCATCGCATTCCAATGTTCCTTACTAGGATTTTCCATGTACTGACTGACTACTCCCACTGCTTGGGCAATATCCGGTCTAGTGTTAATCATGGCATCCATGAGGCTTCCTACTACTGATGAATACAATACACAAGATATTCTTGTCTTATCTGCTTTCGTTCTAGGACACTGATTGGAAGACAAATTTAAGTATCAAAGAAGTGGGGTACTAACTAGTTTTGCATTATGCATATTGAAGCGTTGTAGAATCTTCTCTATATATGACTTTTGACTAAACCAAATATTTCTTCCTTTTCTATCCTTGTGTATCTTCATCCTTAAAATTTGGTTTGCTGCTCCTAAATCCTTCATTTCAAAAGTCCTAGCCAACTGAGCCTTAATTTCAATGATTTTCTTCATGTTGGGGCCTATAACCAGCATATCATCAATATACAGTAACAAAATAATAAAATTACCATCATCAAACCTCTTATAGTATCCTAAATGGTCAGATTCACTTCTGCTAAAACCTTGGCTCTTCATGAAGGTGTAAAATTTCTTGTACCACATACTTGGTGCCTATTTCAACCCGTACATGTATTTCTTTAGTTTACAAATCAAATGCTCTTTGCCTCTTTCTTCATAGCCCTCAGGCTGATCCATATAGATCTCCTCTTTGAGATCACCATGCAAGAAAGTAGTCTTCACATCAAGCTACTCTAGTTCTAAATCATGTGTAGCTACAGGTGCAAGTAGAACTCTAATAGTAGTCATCTTCACAACTGGAGAAAAAATTTCATTAAATTCAATACCTAGCTTTTGCATATAGCATTTTGCCACCAAGAGAAATTTATAGCATTCCAACAACCCGTCAATGTTCTTCTTTACTTTGTACACCCACTTGTTTCCAACAATATTTATTCCAGGTGGGAGATCCATAAGTTCCCATGTTTTATTCTTGTGAAGTGCCTAAATTTCCTCCTCCATAGATTTCCTCCACTTTTTTGCATTCTCAGACTCTCTAGCTTCTTGAGATGAACTAGGCTCACCATCATCATTTAACAAAGCAAAATATAACTAATATACTTGAGAATACATTTTAGGACACTTTTATGGATGTGTGGATCTTATAACCCAATGATCTATTAATTGTGGTTCTTGGTCTTATGACCATTGTGGCTGCTCTACTTGTTCTGCATGCTAATCAAAAACTTTAGCATGTTGATCTTCATATTCATCTTCACTCATTTCTAATTCAACTGGTACAACATTAGAATTTTGATGTACCTCCTTCCTTTGCATGGATTTTTCATCAACAATTACATCTTGGCTAATAATTACCTTATGGGCAATAGGATCCCACAGTCTATACCCCTTCACTATATCTCCATAGCCGAGAAAAACATATTTGCTTGACTTTGGGTCAAGCTTGGACCTTTTTTCTTTGGGTACATGGGCAAACACATCATAGCCAAAGGTACACAAATGAGAGTAATCAATTGGATTACAACACCAAACCTTATCTGAAATCTATCCATCTAATGCAATTGTAGGTGACATGTTAATAAGATAAAAAGCTATATTAACAACCTCTTCCCAGAATTTTTTCTCTAACTTGGTTGTTCTAAGCATGCTTCTTACATGTTCCATGATTGTGTGATTCATCCGCTTAGACACCCCATTTTGTTGTGGAGTATATGGTACAGTCTTCTAGTGCTTAAAACCTTCTTGCACATAAAATTTATCAAATTTCTTGGAGCAATATTCACCCCCATTATCTAACCTAAGACATAAAATTTAATTGCCCAAACTCTTCTCTATCTATGATTATAATTATTTAAATTTATACAAATATTCTAACTTATTCAAAAAATAAACCCACACTCTCCTAGAATAATCATATATAAAAGTTAGAAAATAGATGGCACCATTTAAGGACTGGTCCAAATATATCCGAATGTATAAGTTGTAGAAAATTAGAACTCTTACCAGGGCTTGCAGTAAACTAAAATCTCTTTTGTTAACCAAAAGTATAGTGCTCACATAATTCTAAATTGCAATACTTAATACCAAAAAGCATACCTCTGTCATGCAGAATTTTTAGACCTTTTTCACTCATGTGGCCTAGGTGTTGATGCCATAGCATTACTGCATCCTAAACAAAAATTTCTATTGCTACATGGTTTATCACCGTATCACTACATAAATGATATAGGGTCCCATAAGATTCTCCTTTAGCTACTACAAGAGCTCCTCTGGTAATTTTGTAGTAGTTGTTACCGAAAGTGATAGAATACCCTAGCTTATCCATCATTTTGATTGAGAGTAAATTCTTCCATAAATCAGGTACATGTCATACATCACATAACAATATTTCTCTACCATCATCTAGCCTGATCCTTATATACCCTCTTTCCATAATTTCTAAAGGGTGATCATCACCCAAATAAACCTGTCCACCATAGTATGGTTGATATTTTTCAAACTAGTCTCTATGGGGAGACATGTGGAAAGATGCACCTGAGTCCAAAATACAGGTATATAAAATAGATCTTCTATTACTGATACAGAAGGCTTCACATGTTGTCATCTCTCTTGAATATGTTGCACTAGCCTCAATTGATGGCTAATTTTTCTTTTTACCATTCTTTAATTTCCAACAATACTTCTTTGAGTGTCATGGCTTCCCACAATGCCAACACTTCCCTTTCTGCTTATGTCCTTTAGACTTAGATTTAGATTGTTTTCTACCTTGTTTAATCCTCTCAAAATATCGACCTCTCATAGATAGGGCTTCATTGGTTGAGGTTTCTAACAATATTTTTCACATAAATTCTTCTGCCAACAAAGCGGCTATCACATCATCCAATTTTAGAGTTCCTGATGATGAATTACTGATGGTCATCACCATATGATCCCAAGTGTTCGAGAGGTAACAAAGTAGGGTGATAAATATATATTCATCCTCTATTTTCATATTAAATGAAACCAGTTTACTGATAAGAGTATTAAATTCATTTAAATGATCTACTACAAATGAACTTTCCTTCATCCTTAAGCTATAAAGTTACTTTTTCAAAAAAACCTTATTTGTTATTGATTTTGTCTCATAAAACTTTTCAAGATTTTTCCAAAGGGCTTTCATGGTCTTCTCTTTAGCTACATTGAACAAAAAAAAGTCTACTAGGCAAATAAATATTGTATATATTGCCTTCTTGTAAAGCGTTGCCCACTCCTCATCTTTCATGCTTCTTGGTTTACTCGTGATCTCTTTCAAGGCTAGAGCTTGGTCATTATGAACCAAAAAATAATCCATCTTCATCTTCCATAGAGCAAAGTTCCTGCCATTAAAATTTCTCAATATCAAACTTGGTTACACCTCCTATAATTTTTGTAGCTCCCACTCGCATAAAACCTTGAGCTCTAATACTATATGTTAGTATATTTTTCAGATTTTATACCTACAAGTAGAAACACAATAATAGAAAATAGAAATAGAAACACAAGTGACACAAATATTTATGTGGAAACCTGCAATGTGCAAGAAAAACCACGGGGTAATGGAAACTTATCCTTTTATTATTTTTAGCAAAAATTTACATTCACATTCACAACATTTATCACATACATATGCAAGGGATCAAGTCCCTTTTATATAGCAAAATAAAGACTCCAAACTGTTCTTTTCCTCTCCCAAAAGGAAGCCTCTAAAATTGTTCATTTCCACTCCTCAAGACTTTTCACCTTCTACATTCTAACATCTATTCTAAACATCTACTACCTAGATTTCTAGTACTGCTACCTAGACGTCTAGTATTGTTGCCTAGATGTCTAGTATCCTATATATCTAGTACTACTGCTGACATCTTGTACTGTTACATATGTCTAATACTATTGCAGATGTCTCATACTGCTACCGATGTCTAGTACTACTATCGACGTCTTGTATTTCTACCAATGTCTAGTACTTCTATAGATATATCATACTGCTATAGATATCTAGTACTAATACAGACATATCGTACTTCTACCGATGTCTAGTACTGCTACCTAAATCTAGTACTAGTACTGATATCTCATACTATTATCAATGTCTCATACTACTGTTGATGTCTAGTACTACTGCCAACATCTCGTACTACTAAAAATATCTTTTACTACTGCAGACGTCTAGTACTGTTGCCTAAACATCTAGTAATGCTGCCTAGACATCTAGCAATAGTCTTTGTAGGCTTAAACCATTTGTATAGTGAATTCACCTCCTAACATATTGTGAGTTGAAATTTAAGGGTTTTAAAAGCTTCTTTTTAAAATATTAAAAGGAGAAACAAGTTATTATTTTCTAGATTTATTGTGGACATTTTGGAGAGATTTGAGTGGATGATTTTTCTATCTGTGCTAGAATTTTAAAATCACTAACCATATTTTGAAGGACCAAAAGGAAAATTATTTTGAGACAGGTTTTTGAGGGCACACCTTCATCAAGGCATTTTTGAGGTATGGTGTTTTAACTCCTACTCTAAGTGGTGTTGTTTGAAGGAAATATTTGTGATATCATATGGTGGAGGTATAAGGATTTATTGAAGTTGAGAGTATTTGTGCATTACTTTTATTAAGATTGGAAATATATGAACTAGGGTTTGAGAACAAAGTTGTGCATCATTTGTATTGAATGAATTTGGGAATATGAATGCAAGGGTTTGAGAACAATGTTGTGCATTATTGTTGAATGAAGTTGATAATATACTAGACCAATCTTGTAAAGTAAATCTATGCATTGGTTTTGAGTGATATTGGACATGAAAATGCAAGAGTCATAGATCATATTTGTGAAGCCAATTTGTGCATCTTCATGATTGATTGTGTGAGTAGATGAAAAGGACTTGTGCATTGTGATTGGTTTGAAGTGAAGTTGCAAATCAGTAAACATCAGGTTAGTTATCAAGTGCTAGACTAGAGCTACCCTTAAAATGTAATAAATGTGAGACATGTGAAAGTGATAGACTTAATGCATGTGAAGAACATATTGAGCATTTGTTAGTGCATATCATTCTCTATATGTTCAAGAGGTTAAACAAATTATGGGTAGAATATGTCTAAACTACTTTAGTTGAGGAAAGCTCTTTGAAGAATAGATAAAGCACTTGATGACACCATTATGCAAGATAAATAAATAATTTTTATAAAAAAGGTTTGGAATAGATTTGAGCATGTGTTATGAGTAGATTTGAGCATGTGTTATGAGCATATTTGAGCATGTATTATGAGCAAATTTGAGCATGTGTTATGAGCATATTTGAGCATGTGTTATGAGAATATTTGAGTATGTGTTATGAGCATATTTGAGCATGTGTTATGAGCAGATTTGAGCATGTGTTATGAGCATATTTGAGCATGTGTTATGAGCAGATTTAAGCATGTGTTATGAGCAGATTTGAGCATGTATTATGAGTAGATTTGAGTATGTGTTATGAGCAAATTTGAGTATGTGTTATGAAAATTTTGAGTATGTGTTATGAGTAGATTTGAGCATGTGTCGTGAGTAGTTTTGAGTAGGTTTTGATAAGCATATTTGAGCAAGACTTGTGTGTATGCTTGGAGCATATTTGAGAGAAGATTTTGGTAAGTAGATTTGAGCAAGTCTTGTGTGTAGACTTGGAGAAGATCTGAGCAGAGTTGAGAGTAGGTTTTGGTAAGCATATTTGAGCAAGTCTTGTGTGGAGAATTGGAGCAGATCTGAGCAGAGTTGAGAGTAGGTTTTGGTAAGAATATTTGAGCAAGTCTTGTGTGGAGACTTGGAGCAGATCTGAGCAGAGTTGAGAGTAGGTTTTGGTAAGAATATTTGAGCAAGTCTTATGTGTAGAATTGGAGTAGATCTAAGGAAATTTGAGAGTAGGTATTGGTGAGCATATTTGAGCAAGTTTAGTGTGTAGACTTGGAGCAGATCTGAGCAGAGTTGAGAGTAGGTTTTGGAGCAGAATTGAGCAAGCCTTGTGTAAAGGCTTGAAGTATTCCAGGGCAAGGGGATAGAGGTCTCCTGTGGATAGAGGTCCACAAACTAGAGTAGTGGGGACAAAGGTCTCCTATGGATAGAGGTCCATAAACTTGAGCATAGGGGATTGGTATCTCCTTTGGGTTGGTACCCATAAACATTGTAATAGGGAATTGGTTCCCAAGATATTTGTTGAGAAAATTTATAAGAAATATTTTCTCCATGGACATAACCCACATTGGGTGAACCACATTAAATATGTGTCTCTTATGTGTGTGATGATCTGTGTATTGTTTCATTATTGCAATTGATAACATTGGATAATACTACTTTGGAAAGAAAATTAAAAATTTGTATCTTATACTGTTCACCCCTCCTCTCAGTATAATATTGTGTTCTTCAATTTGTAGTAGAGCGGGTTCCTTCAGGGAAGCCTAATAGCTTGAAGGAAGATCTTACAGGAACATAGATGGCTAATTAGGAAGGATTTTCAAAACATAGATCTCCATTGTTTTATGGGACTAATTATGCTTTTTGGAGTGTGAGGATGAAGATATTTTTGATGGCACAAGGATTTGATACATGGAATTCAGTAGAGAATGGGTACACACCACCCGTAACTCCTCCCACATATATAAATGGTAAGAAACTATATGAAAATAATGCCAAGGCAATGAATGTAATTTTAAGTGGATTACATGAATCTAAGTTTGTAAAATTCATGCACAAAAAATTAGAAAAATAAATGTGGGATAAGTTATAGAATACATATGAAGGAGATGACAAGGTTAAGATGGCAAAACTTCAAACTCACAGAAGGAATTTTGAAGACTTGAAGATGAAATATGAGGAAAATATTTCTAGATACTTACTTCATGTTGATGAGGTTGTTAATACCATTCGTGGACTTGGAGAAAATATTGAGGATTCTACTATTATTCAAAAAAAATTAAGATCACTTCCCATGAGGTATGATGCAAAGGTTTCAACAATAGAAGAAATGAAGGATCTCGCAACTTTAAGGATAGATGAACTACATGGGATTCTCACAACTTATGAGATGAGAACAGAAAAATATCAAACATCCAAAATGGAGGCAACATTCAAAGCTTCAAAGAAGACAAAGGATAAATAATCAAAATCAAGTGATGAATCAAGCAGTGAAGAAGAGGTTAATTTTGTAAGAAGAAATAAGAAGGTTCCAAGGAAACACAAGAATATGTAGATTGTGAAATGTTTTAGTTGTGGAAACATTGGTCACTATGCAGCTTATTGTCCATAAAATGGATATAGTAGCAGTTAAGATGGAAAAGAATACAAGAAAAAGAAAGAAACAATATTTTGTTATGAAAAGAAAAATAGGCATGGTCAAGGCAAACATGAGAAGAATATTTTTCAAAGGCACAAGAAAATTTTTTATGTTGAAGAAGCAAGTAGTGCTTCAAGTGATAGTGATGAAAGTCTCTCAGACAATGAAAAGAAGAGATTCTATTTTTTGCAATAGAAGAGGAAGAGGATACTTCCATTAAAGACCAAGTAGAAGAGAAAGATATTACTCCTATTTAAAACCAAGTAGAAGAGAAAGAAGATGCTCCTATAGTTGAATACCTAGAAAAAGAGAAAGAATCAAAAAAGGAAGAAGAAGCCACAGTGGATATGGAAGAGGAACTTGTTGTTGAACTTGATGAGTTGAAAAATGATAACTTAAGATTAAAGTCTCAAGTACAAGAGGATGAGAAAACAAAGGCAAAGCTTCTACAAGATCTCACTGACTTAAGAGTTAAGGTTGAAGATGCAAGAAGAGTTGAAGAAGGTATGGTTGAATAGTTAAAAGCAAAAGAACTAGAATATGAAATACTAGAACATGAAGCTGAAATTCTAAGGAAGGGACTTGAGAAATTCAACAATAAGATATATCAGTTTAGGAAAATCTCAAAATATTTGGATGATATTATCAAAACACAGAGATCTCCATTTATGAAGACTGGAATTGGCTTTGAGGAAGGTCAAGAAGTACAAAAAGAGGAGTCAAGCTCAAAAGGGATAAAGGAATCAAAGGAATAAATTGAAGAAGACTCTAAGACCTATGTTGATGTGTTGAGAGGTGATAGTATCAAAGAGGAAGAAAACAAAGAATCATCAAGGAATAGGGACCATCACAGGAAAAGCAAAGAAAGAACCATGAGATCAAGGCAAGATGAATATTTCTTCCAAGGATATTGTTACTCATGTAATATTTTTGGTCATAAAGCTATACATTGCAGGGTTCATGGTAAGAATGATTATGGCTTCACCAAGAAGAATTTTAAGTCATTTGCACCTTTTAAGGACTACAACATCATGTGTTTCAATTACAATAATTTTGGTCATAAAGCTATACAATGCAGGGTTTATGGTAATAATGATTATAGCTTCACCAAGAATTCATTTGCACCTTTCAAGGACTACAAAATTAGGTGTTACAATTGCAATAATTTTGGGCATAGAGAAAAGTGGTGTAGAATAGAATTTCTGGAACTTCCAAAGACAATCAAGAAAAAGGATACTCAAAATGTTCAAAGAGGTATGACTACAAAAGTGTGGAAAAATAAGATTGAAAAAGAAGAAGAGCATTGTAAGTTGGGAGTAGGTTTACTCCCATCCCAAAACTAATCACCTCAAGAAAGGAGGTGGTGAGGGGGCTATGCTAAGTGTATTATTTTTAGCCCCAAGGAGCCCTTTGCCATTGATGTCAAAGGGGAAGAGAATTCAGTAAGGGGGAGTAGCTTGTCAGGGGAGCATTTTGGGAATCCAATTATAGTAAAAGGAATAGTTTTTTATAAGGGTTGCCATCAATGACAAAAGGGGATATTGTTGAAACTATTGAGCATATTGAGTTGTCATTGATGTCAAAAGTTTATTGATGTCAAAGATGTCATTGATGTCAAAAGGTTGCATGGTATTCAAGGCAGAAATATTCTTCAAGGCAAGGTATATCTAAAAGAAAGGAAAATTGTTGTAAAGAAAAGGTTTATAATATTTAATTTAAATATTATAAAGAAGGTCAAAGAGGTTTATTGGGACAAAGCTTTTAAAAAGTGGTTTGGGTCCAAGGTTTAAAATAAAAAGGCCAAGACTTAAAAGAGGAGGCAAGGTTTAAATATTAAGGCCAAAGATCTAAAAGAATAATATTATAATATTTTTAATATTATAATATAAAGTTTATGTTATAACATTTAAACCCAAAAGTGCCAACATTTTGAGGTTTTGAAATATAAGCCGACCTTGGAAAATTCGAAGACAAAGCATATAAATACATTGCCCTTTCACCTTTGGAAGTTGTCGCAAGCATTTTTGTTAATAATTTTTGGGCATGATTCTTGTGAACGATAGAGATAAAAAGAGACAACAAAATTTTAAAGTGTGTAGGTGTTGGCATTGACAAATCCGTGTGCATGCATATTGGATCTCACCCATCTGGAGTAGCCCAATGGTTGGTTGGCTTGCGTGAGCGCTATTGAGAGAAGGGTTGCAGGGTCAAAACCCCTGGACATCATTTTGGGTGTTTGAGTTTTTTGGATTGCACGTTGAGGATAGAGATATATTTGTGGGTGCTCCTTTTGGTTCCAACCAACGTGGTAGTGCAGTTGGTCAGGGTGCTCATGATAGCACTGTGTTGGAGAGGTCAGCGGGTCGAAACCCGTCCGGTGTGTTTTTCTTGGCTTTTGATGATGGTTGATGATTTTTGGGAAATGCACTAAGGTTGCTTGGTGTTGATGGTAGTTAATGAGATTTGAAGCGCACCAACATATTGAGCAAGGTATGGAAAACAAATTTTTATTATATTCTAAAGTTAGGGGTTATAAGGTGAACTTAATGATTATTATATTCTGTGCATTGTGAGTTGAAAATTAGGGTGTATTGTTGAATGATTATAAGTTAGGAGTTATAAGGTGTACTTAATGATTATTATATTTTATGCATTGTGAGTTGAAAATTAGGGTGTATTGTTGAATGATTATAAGTTAGGAGTTATAAGGTGTACTTAATGATTATCATATTCTGTGTATTGTGAGTTGAAATTTAAGGGTTTTAAAAGCTTCTTTTTAAAATATTAAAAGGAGAAACAAGGTATTATTTTCTAGATTTATTGTGGACATTTTGGAGATATTTGAGTGGATGATTTTTCTATCTATGCTAGAATTTGAAAATCACTAACCAAATTTTGAAGGACCAAAAGGAAAATTATTTTGAGATAGGTTTTTGAGGGCACACCTTCATCAAGGCATTTTTGAGGTATGGTGTTTTAACTCCTACTCTAAGTGGTGTTGTTTGAAGGAAATATTTGTGATATCATATGGTGGAGGTATAAGGATTGATTTGATGAGCATTAGTGATTGATTGAAGTTGAGAGTATTTGTGCATTGCTTTGATTAAGATTGGAAATATATGAACTAGGGTTTGAGAACAAAGTTGTGCATCATTTGTATTGAATGAATTTGGGAATATGAATGCAAGGGTTTGAGAACAAGTTGTGCATTATTGTTGAATGAAGTTGATAATATACTAGACCAATCTTGTAAAGCAAATATATGCATTGGTTTTGAGTGATATTGGACATGAAAATGCAAGAGTCATAGATCATATTTGTGAAGCCAATTTGTGCATCTTCATGATTGATTGTGTGAGTAGATGAAAAGGACTTGTGCATTGTGATTGGTTTGAAGTGAAGTTGCAAATAAATAAACATCAGGTCAGTTATCAAGTGCTATACTAGAGCTACCCTTAAAATGTAATAAATGTGAGACATGTGAAAGTGATAGACTTAATGCATGTGAAGAACATATTGAGCATTTTTTAGTGCATATCATTCTCTATATGTTCAAGAGGTTAAACGAATTATGGGTAGAATATGTCTAAACTGATTTAGTTGAGGAAAGATCTTTGAAGAATAGATAAAGCACTTGATGACACCATTATGCAAGATAAATAAACAATTTTTGTAAACAAGGTTTGGAACATATTTGAGCATGTGTTATGAGCAGATTTGAGCATGTGTTATGAGTAGATTTGAGCATGTGTTATGAGCATATTTGAGTATGTGTTATGAGTATATTTGAGCATGTGTTATGAATATATTTGAGCATGTGTTATGAGCATATTTGAGCATGTGTTATGAGCAGATTTGAGCATGTGTTATGAGCAGATTTGAGCATGTGTTATGAGCATATTTGAGTATGTATTATGAGCATATTTGAGTATGTGTAATGAGAAGATTTGAGTATGTGTTATGAGTAGATTTGAGCATGTGTCATGAGTGGATTTGAGCAGGTTTTGGTAAGCATATTTGAGCAAGCCTTGTGTGTAGGCTTGGAGTAGATTTGAGCAGAGTTGAAAGTAGGTTTTGGTAAGCATATTTGAGCAAGTCTTGTGTGTAGACTTGGAGAAGATCTGAGCAAATTTGAGAGTAGGTTTTGGTAAGCATATTTGAGCAAGTCTTGTGTGGATACTTGGAGCAGATCTGAGCAGAGTTGAGAGTAGGTTTTGGTAAGAATATTTGAGCAAGTCTTGTGTGGAGACTTGGAGCAGATCTAAGTAGAGTTAAAAGCAGGTTTTGGTAAGAATATTTGAGCAAGTCTTGTGTGTAGACTTGGAGTAGATTTGAGCAAAGTTAAGAGTAGGTATTGGTGAGTAGATTTGAGCAAGTTTATTGTGTATACTTGGAGCATATCTAAGCATATTTGAGAGTAGGTTTTGGAGTAGAATTGAGCAAGCCTTGTGTAAAGGCTTGAAGAAATCCATAGAAGTGTTGATAGAGGTCTCCTATGGATAGAGGTCCACAAAATAGAGCAGTGGGGATAGAGGTCTCCTATGGATAGAGGTCCATGAACTTGAGCATAGGGGATTGGTATCTCCTTTGGGTTGGTACCCATAAACATTGTAATAGGGAATTGGTTCCCAAGAGATTTGTTGAGAAAATTTATAAGAAATTTTTTCTCTGTGGATATAACTCACATTGGGTGAACCATGTTAAATCTGTGTCTCTTATGTGTGTGATGATTTGTGTATTGTTTTATTATTGCAATTGATAACAGTGGATAATATTGCTTTGGAAAGAAAAGTAAAAAGTTGTATCTTATACTGTTCACCCCCACTCTCAGTATAAGCTTGTGTTCTTCAGCAATCCATGAGTAAACTTATGAATTCATATATTCTCATTATAGGTAGGTACATACTTCAAAATTTTTACCAAATTCCTATAATATACCTCCACTAAGTTAGTTCCTTGCCTTAAACTGGAAAAATCTTTGAACTTTAAAGTATAGAAGTGTTTCATGAGGAATCTCTTCTTGAATATGTCTATAAATTCCTTCCATGGAATGTCCTCTAGTTCAATATTATTTTTCTCATAGTAAGTCTCCCACCAGTCCAGGGTAGCTCCTTCAAGGTAAAAAGTATCCCAAAGCGTTCGGGTACCTAAAGAATACCCCTTCACTGTGAAGAAGACTTCTAGCTCTCTCAACCAAGCTTCAACTACGTCTCCCTCCCCTTCTCCATCAAACTTGGAGATACAAATATTCTTTAGGTCCCTTACTATATATTTTTCTAAAAGGGTCCTTGCTTACTTTTGTTCTACTATCAGTCCCTCAACTTGGTTGACTTTCTAATCTCTAGCTTGTGAATTTTTATTTGCCATAGTTTCTAGCACTTGTCCTAAGTGATCCTGTAACTCAACAACCATAGTAGTAAGTTCCTCTATTCCTACATTTGGAACCTATGCATCCTAATTCTATATCCCTTATTCAACATTACTTTATCAAGTTTGTCAAGTGGAGGCCTTCTCATTCTGACCTTGGGTGGCATCTTGATCCGGTTTCCATCCAAAAAAGAGTTAGACTATAGCTTTGTCTTAACTTAATTACTAACTTGACCACAATATAGAGTCCCTATTTTGCTATTCTTTAGAGATCTAACTAGGATGAGTTCCCAATATTAGGATATATCATTAATACCAAATCCCATACTGAGGAATCGTATTATCCACCCTTTTTAGAATCAATTATTTTAGATCCTAAATGAGCAAAGACTCTAGGTTACTCTAGATTTTAGCTTATTCCTAAGCAAGCCTTTATCAAAGATCCCTAAATCTCTTTTACAACACATAAGAAGCTCTATACCCTCGAACCTAGAGCTCTGATACCAAATGTAACACCCCAAAAATATGAAACAAGAAAAAACACACACAAAAGAAAAGTTTACATATATTATTATATAATTTTTTTGACTAAGGAGGAGGATTCATAAATCCCCGAAAAACCTTAGATATACCTATTGTTTGACATAGCCTAAGTTTTTTAAGAAGTATACCACATAATATTATCTTCACAAAAGTCATGTCTGCATAAGCCTATCTTGTGTTGTGCATGTAATTAAATCTCTCTCATCAGTATTGATGAGCTAGACTTACCACCTTCAATCGTTAGAAGGTGTACACACATCTACATATCTACACAAGTCGTTATGTGTGGGTATGCTACGTGTACTATGAGCTAATCTATCGATCGTGTCCACTAACAAGATATATTAGCTCTAGTACAATCTTCCAAACCTAATTTCCAACCTCCCTAAGGGGGTCTCAAGCCCTTAGGGTACCTCTAAGTTCACCTAGAACTTACTAAATATTCTTTCCTTTTTAATCATCACAAGAGCATAAAAGATCTAGATACTAAATCTAACAAAATGAATTATCATCAAGAAGACATAGTCAAGGCATATAGAAATAATAACCAATTATGCATACATTAAAATGTTTAAATGTAGAAGACCAAATAAATAAGTACTAGATATGGCAATTACAAAGTTCATTAAAGTACATGAAATAGTATGGTACACCCCATACCTTTCCACACTACTTTACATCCATTTTATCAGGGAAATCTCCCCACAGTCTAATCTATTGCAAAAATAATCAAGAAGTAATCTAGAGAGAAAACTTGTGGATTGGTCTATCTCCTAAATTTGACCTTCTCGCTCATCCATCAATCAAGTGAGGATAGTAGGGGATCAAGATACTCATGGATCTGGATATACATGCTTCTATATGCACTTACTTAATATATTATCAAATTGCAACTATACAAATAACCCAAGCAATTCAACTTACTAATGCATAGTTCTTTACCATAGAAACTAACCTTTCTACTTCACCTCTCAACCAAATTGAGAGAGTCAATCAACCATACATTAGCTCACATGCTCTATTTGTAGTAAATTAAATACCCTCCTCAACAATTAGAGTCCCATACACATAATTTCTAAGTAATCATTTATTTCATAACATAAGGTCCCATACCCTTAGATTAAAAAATAACCATTCATTTCATTTATTTCATAACATAAGGTCACATGCCCTTAAATTACAAAATAAAAATCTATTTCATTTATTTCATAACATAAGGTCCCATACTCTTAAAATACAAAATAACCATCTATTCCATTTATTTTATAACATAGGTTCCCATACCCTTAAATTACAAAATAACCATTCATTTCATTTATTTCATAACATAAGGTCCCATACCCTTAAATTACAAAATAACCATTCATTTCATAACATAAGGTCCCATACCCCTACATTACAAAAGAGTCATTTATTTCCATTTTATTTCATAACATAAGGTCTCATACCCTTAAATTACAAAATAACCATTCTGTAACCAAAAATAACTAAGCAAATAAATAAATAGAATACAGAGAAATAAAATTTCCAAAATTGCTTTCTTTATTAATTTTTGATACAAATGTTACAAATGAATTTTGAATTGCCCCAAATGTGTTTGGGAGCAATGTTACAATTCTCTCTCTTTGTATTGATACAAATGAATGATCTGATGGAATGGGGGTCTTCCAACTCTTCACAGGGACTCGTGCTCTTCGTCCTTTCTACTACAATCCAATGTGAGTGGGCTTTGGTATCCAACAAGGGACCACTCCAACTTCAATAGCTTTCTCAAAGTACCTACCACCTGCACACATTCACACCTAAAATAGGATTAGTAGCACCTGTATATTGGAGTGTAAAAACTAATGCTACACATAAACCCTAAGAGAGTAAGCCTACAAATCAAATGACAATAATAAGTAACACAACAAGCCTTGCTAGAATAAAATTACTTATCATCTATGATGATGTTCTTGGATCTGCTAAACCACGGGTGCACGGTGGTGGGCTGGAAATCATGGAACCATGGATATGAGGTTCTGACTATGAAATCGTGGACGGTCGGTTCAGGATTAAACATAAACTTCTTTGGGAAACAAGCCTCATTGATCTGATAGGGGTTATGCTCACGATCTAATCGAGGGTCATGGTAAATTTTTGCAGCCTAGCGGTGTCTTAATTCAGCTCCCTTTGTTTTGTGGGGGTAGGGGTGCCTTTATAGGCCCCTTAGGGTTTTGGAGAGAAGTGGAATGTGGAAATTCTGGATTACCAAGTGGTAATTTTAAGCTGGCAGGTGGAAGGAACAGTTACAGTGAGTCACTCAATGTGCCTCACTTAACTGGGGTGATGTGACTACTAGTGGAGTGGGGTGTGGGATCCTTTCCTATGTGAAGGGACAAGGGAGGCAATATGGATTAGATGTGGCAAGGATGTTGGATGGAGTGTCTAGGACACGTGTCCAGTGGGTAGGCAGGGTATCCTAGGATGGTTTTTCTAGATTTAATAAATCTGAAAATTAGGATAATGTGTAGGATTTTATATCCCTAAGTTGAGACTTAGGTATATGATTTATCATGCAGGATTTTGAGGTGGGATGGATGATGTGGTCTTATGGGTGATGAATTTTAGTGTCTACACATTCATTTTATTTATTTCATAACATAAGGTCTTATACCCCTACATTACAAAATAAATATTCATTTCCATTTTATTTCATAACATAAGTTCCCATAACCCTACATTACAAAATAATCATTCATTTCAATTTTATTTCATAACATAAGGTCCCATACCCCTACATTACAAAATAATAATTCATTTCCATTTTATTTCATAACATAAGGTCCCATAACCCTACATTACAAAATAATAATTCATTTCCAATTTATTTCATAACATAAGGTCCATACCCCTACATTACAAAATACACATTCATTCCATTTTAAAATTGATAAAGAAGACAATGAAGAGTAGCTAAGCTTCTACCAACTACAATGAGCTATTGAATGGAAAAGCATCCAGATTCTTAGCTAACGTAAAACACAGCCATATATGATGCTATGAATCCTCTAACACAAGGTTAAAATGCTCTAGTACGGATCTATGATTCTTTCTTTGATACAAATCTACAACGCTCTTTAGCATAGAGCTTCCACACTCTTTAACACAAAGCATTCACACT
The DNA here is from genome assembly GCA_028583015.1 of Wollemia nobilis. Lineage (NCBI taxonomy): Eukaryota > Viridiplantae > Streptophyta > Pinopsida > Araucariales > Araucariaceae > Wollemia > Wollemia nobilis. The sequence goes on along the minus strand of JAQPPZ010002456.1, from coordinate 4,752,360 downwards.
CTTTAACATAGAGCTATCAACACTCTTTAACATAGAGATTCAACACTCTCCAACACAAAGATTTCATGCTCTTTAAAACGGAGCTTTATCGCTCTCTAACATCTCACGCTCTTTAACACAGATATTTCATGCTCTTTAACATAGAGATTTCATGCTCTTTAACATAGAGCTTCAAATATCTTTAACATAGAGCTTTCACACTATTTAACATAGAGCTTCAATGCTCTTTAACACAGAGCTTTCACACTCTTTAACACTGAGCTTCAATGCTCTTTAACACAGAGCTTCAACGCTCTTTAACACAGAGCTTCAACGCTATTTAATACAGAGCTTTCATGCTCTTTAACATAGAGAATAGCATAACAACCAACTTTAGACAAGGACCAACTTGGTTTGCCCATGGTAATTGGGTCGCCTACACTACTCTATGGTCACTCATAGCTCACTAATCTTCCTTTGATCCTTCCCCATTCGTCCTCCCTTGCATCTCTTTTCTCTCTACCTCTTCAAGCTTTTTATTTTGTGTCTTCTTTCCCTCCTCGATCCATTCTCCCACCTACCCGCCATTACTCCTCGACCACCTTCGATAGGAGGTAGGGTGAACACCCTCTCCTTTCTCTTCCCAAGGTGATCGTCATAAAGCTTTTTCCTCTCATGTCAGAGGAGCTTCGTGCATCTGTCCATTTGGGTTTCCAAAGGGAAATTCAGCCTATTCGGTCGAATGTCATCTTGTCACCATAACATCTCAAGGGGGTCGACCAATGGGTGGGCGGTGACTTCCTAGATATGCTGAGGCAAACACATTTTTTTTAGGTTTTTCTTTTTGTTTTATTTTAAATAGTCAACCTTTTAATTAAGCATTATCTTTTGTCTTTCTAAAATAAATCAACTATTTATTTTAAACAATATCTTTTGCCCTTTTAAATAAATAAACTATTCATTTAACAACATATTTTACCCCTTTTTAAATAAATAAACTATTTAATTTAAACATATATTTTCCCTTTTTAAATAAATAAAATATTTATTTAAAAAAAATATTTTGCTCTTTTTAAATAAATAAATTATTTATTTTTATCAATATATTTTGCCCTTTTAAATAAATAAACTATTTATTTAAACAACACACATATGAATTTTGTGAAAGCAAACCATCTACCCCATGATCATCGGTTATCAAGGTTAATAATGCTAAAGTAAAAGACAATCATGCAAGTGCATCAAACAAAGAGGGATTCTTTCCATCAATATAATCACCTATCTTAACCTCTAGAACTTACGATAGGTACTAGGCCATTAGTCTGGGGCTCAAGGTGATTAGACATTGACGATTATCCCTTAACCGAATGCATACCTATATGAAGGCATCTATCCGTGTTACCTTCGAGTTGCCTTATCATAATTTCCCCTTCCTCAAGTACTCTCACCTCTAGTGGATGACTCAATTTCCTCCACTCACGAGTGCACCTAATCCTACACATTAGCAATTTATTAGCAATAACATATCCTTCATTACTTATTGCTCAAAATTGAATATTAGTCACATTTGTTAATACATTGCTTTTATATGTTTCAAAAGTCCATATGGGAGGATCATCACAGTAGCAAGAAGATATGCATCACTTGAGAAAAAAATTCTATGCATGATAAGGTATTTTTGTGAATGAAGCCTTATAAAAATTATCCTTAAATACCAAATCTAGTTAAAAGTTAGATTCTCACTTTAGGTGGTTTATTGCCTTCATGCATCCACCTTGTTTTTTATATTTCTTGTCATAAATATACTATAGGCCAAAATATATAGTCCTAGATAGAGCTTCCAATACTTGATGATGAAGGGAGAACCATTCTAGACAAAAGTAGTTTTGTGGTTTTTAATCTATAATTTGTGGTCTTGATACATTCAAGATTTTCTCATTAAGTGGTAAGATCTATTAGAAAAAGATATGATGTGGTAGTCTAAGAGCATTTTCTAATCATTTTCAACTTTGAGTACAAGGGTTTCAAGGGGTGGAGCCATGTAATCACTCTAATATAGCCATGTTGAGTATCTTTATTATTTTATATCAAGCCATATGATTAGTTTAGTTTAACCTTGAGCATTAGGGCTATGATTATTATTTAATTAATCTATAAATAAGAGGAGTTATGTAGTAGTTGAGATCATATTTCATACCTAAATATTAATTGTCTCTATTGTGCATATGAGCTCTTGTGCTATAAGTGGCTAGTATTTATACTAATTTAGAATCTAGAAATGTATTACATTCATTATTAATCTTAGTATTGAATCTAATTTACTATGCTAGTGGATGGTTCCTTTTGTGTAATATTGAAGTATTATGATTGTTGCTATATTTTTGGAAGTTGTTTCATTACAAACAATCAATATGATGTTGAAAGAAACCATAGATAAATTTTATCCTAGACCCATTGTTTTTAATAAGGTTTATGAATTGATTTTAACTCTTGAAGGAATAGTCAAGGATGTGTTCATTTTTTTGGTAAATTAACAAAATTGTATTAAATAGGGCATTTGAAAGGCACCCTAACGCTTTAATACAACATCAAGTAAGTGATGCATCATCCACAAAAATTTCATGGCATCCATTTAAATCCTAAGACATTTAGCTAAACTAGAAATAAACCAAAAGGACAAGGATGAAACAAGAAATAAAATGTCCTGATAAGACAGAGTCCAAAAATATCAAACAAACTGCAGATAATTACAAATTGATAGAATCCTTGGTGTCATCCTTTTCGACATCCTTAGGAGTTTCCTTGAACACTTCCTTGTCGATTTACACTATTTCCTCTTCCTTGACACCAGATTTGGCTTCAACGACACTCTTTACTCAGAGATCCTCAGTGAAGTTATTACATAAAAACAACAGATTCAAAGTATTCCTATGCTCTTTCATTTGTGTAATGGCTGCCATGCTTGCGGTCACAATACTTTCCATCTGAGCAATGGTAGTTGTGGTGGTATTTATAATATATTCCTGAAGTATCTTGACCGTAGGATCCTTGAACTCGTCCTCAACAGAACCATGCATTTTTCCTTGATTATGAACAAACTTGTTCTTCAAGCGTTGGGAGCTTCTTATCAAGGATGTGTTAATTTATATGGACTCTTGTAAATATTTTATTTATTTTATGTTGTTAAATCTGAAAACTTGTCAAGGATACCCTTTAATCTTGGGAAGACATTGGCTAGCTATGTTTTATTCCTATATTAGTTACAAATTAGAGAACATGATTATCTGAAACTTATCTACAACCAAAATCTTGGTTTTATACCCACCTATTAAAGCCACTTCAAAACTTGAAGATCCTCTATGGGTTGATAAATATTAAAATTATAAAGTACATATACAACCTATTCTCACAATTGATCAAGCTTTGAAGATAAAATATATGGATGATTACATTTTAATTGAAAAATTTTAAAAAATCCATTTCTCCATGATAGTCTAAATCAAGACAAAATCTCTAATGAATGTCCTATTCAGGATATGATTCTTGAAGATTCTTTCAACCCTAAAAAGAACATCATTACATTTCACCAACATTTATCCCACATTTATAGTATATATGAAGTACTTAGCAAAGAAATTAATACCTTACCAAATTTATTGAAATTACACCTGGAAGAAATCTCAACATTAATAACCAGTTGACCACAATATATGAAAGTATTTTAACTAACATGATTACTAAACATAGTTCTACTTTCACTTGAGATTACCAATATATGAAAGGAATTCACTCAAATATTTTTACCCATTATATCTATATCCAAGATAATGTTATATAAATATGACATCAAAACAAAGAATGAATTTTACACTAAAAGACATTGCTAAGAAATAACTACAAAAACTCTTAAATACTAGATTCATGTACCCCATTTTTGATAGTTAGTGTGTGTCTCTCCTAATCATAGCTTAAATTAAGAGAGGAAAATAATGAATTTGTATTGACTATAAAGAGATTAACATAAGTACCCAAAATAAATACTTCACACTTCCTTTTATTGAATAGGTATTAGATGCCCTTCTTAGAAAAAGTACTATTTTCTAGATGGCTTTAGTGTATAGTTTAAAAGAAGGGAGAAATATAATGAATTTGTATTGACTATAAAGAGCTTTAAAAAAACACCTTATGAACACCACTTTTATTTGTAAATCCAAGTGTTTAATAATATAAGATACCAACATTATATGTGCAAATAAACAAGGGATAGAAATTAAACAATTAATTTTTCAATCTATTGAACAAGTGTTGAACTAGTTCATTTTTCTATATCTAATTAAAGAACTCCATTGACACTATGAGAACTAGAAATGATGATAATTAAAAATATTGAAGCATTATAGAAATAAAAATAATGGAGGAATCATCCTCTCTTGCTAGCACTCCTAAGTGAGCCCTTATCCAAGAGGTTAGAAGGAAGAAATTCCCCCAAGGATAACTAATAAATGTACTCAGTCAAATATGGAAATCTAAAATTGATGTCTTTATTATTTCATGCCAAAACAGGCAATGCCAAATGATAATCTTACAATTAAAATTTTAAATTGATACATACTATTATCTACCTAATTTTCCTTATGTTTGTCTTTTTATATCTATCTAGCATCCCTTAGGGCCTTCAAGTGCCCCTATTTATATAGATGAAGGATAATAGTTTGATATTTATATTATTTTAGGTAATTCAACAAATGAAAGGTAAACATAGAACAAAATAATAATTGTAATGCTATAATGTTTTATTGATCAAATAATTTTTAAATACAAATTATATTTTTGTAAATAGGACAACCATACTAACCACATGATTTCCATAGTTGGTGGATATCACAACCAAATAACTACCTTTACATGGTTCTTGCATGATTGGTTCTAATAACTCAACTACATTTGATATCTTTATTTCATAATGATGTAATAAAACTTCAATGCCCCTAATTATTACATCATGATCTAAACATGAGGAGGGATACTCAAAATGATATAAATAACCATACGATGAACTAGAACATATTCAATAGTTCATCAAGTACACTTAGAGTGCAAATAGGGACACACTCAACTATTTGCAATATGTAACAGTAGGAATGGAATAACTATGCTTCATCAATGAGAATGACCTCACTAAAAAGTTAACCATAAATAGTAACACACTAAGATATCCATGATTCTTCAACACAATTGAATAGGAACACACACAATATCCAATATGAAAGCTGAAAATAGGGACATACAATACTATTTACAATAATTATAATTAGGGACACATACAACTAATCATAAATAACTAGATAGGGACACATATACTATCTAATATAAAAGTTATAAATAAATATGAGCACTACTATTCACAAAAATTGATATTGAGGATACACACAACCAATCACAAACAACTAGATAGGGATACACACACTATCCAACATCAAATTTATAAATAGGGATACACAATACTATTCATAACACTTGTGACTACATACAACCAATCATAAAAACAATTAGTTAGATTGGGTCTTACTCATTTACATCATCTTGTGAATGGGGATAAACTCAACCATTTACTTTGAATGCAACATGGACTTTCACTGCTCTATATGATCAATAGGATAGTCGTATGGTCCTTATTACTCATGTTAACTCAATCTTGTTGATATTCGGTTGGATGGAACTTTTTTAATATCATCTTCAAAACCTTGGGCATATTGAACATGAAGAAAATAAAGAGTCCCGATAAACTAAATCTAGAAAAGCAGTATTTGCATAATCAAAATAAGAAGATCCTAAATTTACACATAACACAATATTTATCCTAGAAATCCTTAACCGAGACAAACCATCATAGCATTATCTTCTTATTGCATTAACTTGACCATATCTAGTACAATAATATTCTCCTTTTGTTGCCTTGTCTCTCTATTTTTTCTGTATCGAAACCCTAATGCAAGTGTGATATATATAACAAATGCACAAGCATGAATTTTACAATTTAGGGCAAAAATGCTAGCCTAAATTCTACCACCTGATCTGTGACCTAATAATAAATGGTCCAGATTTACAAAGGGAAAAATACATCTATTTTTGGCTTTGGGGGTGCTGCCCCCAAACCCCCACTAGGGGGCTCCATAGAATTTTGTCACCCCCATGGACCCCATGACGATAATAGTAGGGGGGCATTGACCTCCATACACCCCTCATTCATGGAGTGGGTCCAAGAGTGGATAAAAAATAAGATCTTTGAATTACCAGTACCTTTTAGAGTTAACCCCTCCTGAATAACATGGAAAATATTCAACATAATTCCAGCAGAACATTGGAAAAGAATAATATTTCCTCCCACCTCAATATGAACTCTTTACTAACACCAATAATGCACTCCAAGTATACAAGACCAAAGTACAAATTATCCAAATAATATTGCATTTCATTGCACTTATATAGACTAGATCCTCGCTAATTTATTCTTCATTTCCAATTTTGCATAAATAGATTCATTTATCACTTGAGTCGTCTATATTCTATTCTCTATTTTAATATCTCTATATCTAAGATAAGGATATTCCTAAGATAATATTAGGACACACAATGGACACTATGAATTTTGGTCATGCCTTTTGGCTTAACAAATGCTCCATCCACATTCCAAAGTTTGATGAATAAACGTTTCTAGCCCTTTCTCTAAAAACTTCATCTTGGTGTTCTTTGATGATATTTTTATTTATAACAAGAGTCAAGACTAGGAAAGAACATTTTAATTACTTAGATCAAGCCTTGAAACTAATTTTAGAAAGTATACCAAGTATTCCAAATTCCCTCTACCTCAAAAGTAGGTTGAATATTTGGATCATATCATATCAAAATAATGGGTTAAGGTAGACTTTAAAAACAAATGAGGATATATAATATTGAACAAAATCCAAGACCATCAAAACCCTATGAGATTTTTTAGGTCTCACTAAATAGAATAGTAATTTTGTCAAGGATGATGGGAAGATTACAACTCCTTTGATAACCATGTTAAAAAATGATTCTTTCATGTGAACTAAGTAACATAACAAGCTTTTGAAATTTTCAAGTAAACTATGTGCACCATTCTTGTACTTGTTATATGGGACTTATTTCAATATTTTTCTATTGAATGTGATGCATCCATGAAAGGTTTTGAGGTAGTACTCATGCAACATGGAAAACCACTAGCTTTCACTAGTAAACCCCTCACAAATAACCATTTGGGAAAGTCAATATATGAGAAGAAAATTATGGATGTCCTATATGCAATAACACTTTGGCAACCATATCTTGTGGGCCAATACTTTTACATCAAAATGAAACATCCTAACTTCAAATGATTTTTTGGAGAAACTAGTCTTTTCTCTTGAACAATAAAGATAAGTGAATAAACTATTACACTATGATTGTAATATCCTTCATAAAAGGGGAAAATAAAATATTGTAGTTGATGTCCTATTACACAAGTTTAATGATAAAACTATATTGTGTGATGATACAGTGAAATGTCTCATTTTGTATCTAAAAGCAACCATTATTGACTCTTTTAATGTGTTGATAAAGAATAATTAACTATGGACTAGGCTATAATTTATACTAATATTGTGATTAGACATAGTGAATAGGTAAAATGCATTACTATGTTATTTTAGATAGGTTTTATGTGATTTTAGGTTTAGTTTTACATTTAGTCATGATTATTTGGTTTATAATCATTAGACTAATAGAACCAAATAGAAATATGATATCTTGTAGGTCTCTAAATTATAACACATCAAAACTATCATAGTGCACCAGAATAGTCTAACGTCAAAACAAGCTAGAATGCATCAAAATAGTCTTGCATTGGAATAAGCTAAAATGCGTTAGAATGAGCTGAATACGTCAAAATGAGCCAAAAAAGTAGAGGCCAAAAAATATGGAAATGTAGTATGATATGGAGCTTGCACATAGGAAATAAAGTGAATACTTTTGTGGATTGAATAATTTGACCTCCCTAAAAAATAGGCTAAAATTGTGTTGATAATTTCTCCTTAAATATAGAGATGAAATTATGTTCTTAGTTTCAATAATTTGACCTCCCTAAAAAGTAGGCTAAAATTATGTTGTTAATTTCTCCTTAAATAGAAGATTAAAGTTATATTATTATTATTATTATTATTTTAAGCGAAAAACCCTTTGCAGGGCCACCTTGGTCTGAGAGACCACGAACAGGGGGTTCTCCACCATCAAAGTCACTCGGGAGTCGCACCCGACCCTGCCCGCACCAACATTATCAATTGGATTTTGGATACCCAATTCATCTTTTTGGTAGGGTGGAGATTTGAACCTAGGACCTCTCTTGGAGGATTTCCCTCTCCTATCCAACTCACCTACAACACCTGGGTGATTAAAGTTATATTATTAGTTTCAATAATTCCTCCTCAAATATTGGATTAAAATTGTGTTAGTTCTTCCTCAAATATTGGGATAAAATTGTGAAGTTAGTTCCAAGATATGGGGGAGATTCCTTCCAAATACAAAGAGTATAAAGTGATACTTAACTTGTTCATACTTATTGTTAGAAAGTGGTTAAGATGCTCCCAATATAAGAGAAGTGTAAGGTTCCACTTGCCTTTTTCATGCTTATTGCTAGCAAGTGGTTGAGATGATCTCAAGATAATAAGAGAGTAAGGTGCCACTTGCCACGTTCATGCTTATTATTAGCAAGTGGTTGAGATGCTCCCAAGAGGAGTGTAAGGTGCCACTTCTCGTGCTCATTCTTATTGTTATCAAGTGATTGAGGAAGTGTAGGATGTTTTCGATATTTTAGGAGTGTGTACGTATTATCTATGTTAATTATTAGAAATTGGTTATGGATATGTAGAGATATTTTCAATAAAGTAGGGGTATGGTTAGGTATCACTTGTATAAAATGGTGTGCCTAACTTATGTATATTTTTTAGAGGAAGAAAAAAAATAAAATAAAGATAGTATGCATTTGGATTGAAGATATTGTAAATAGAGAAGTCCCTCTTATTTCATTTTATTTTTCTCACTTGTATGTATTTTAATTATATCTTGAATTAATAATTACTTTCCATTGGGTTGAGGAGTAAGGGCCCACTCCATAACCATAATGGAAAGTATTATTTATTGTAGATATGTTTATAAAATAATTAATGGATTTTCATTTATTTATTTATTCTTTTGTATATTATTTTAATTTATAATTAATTTTTGTATTATTTTTATCTATAATTATCTATATATTATTTTATTGTTACTTTCTTGGGTTAGTTTTACGCAATTTCTATATCATTATTTATTTTCTTCAAAGTGTGTGATTTAATTTCTCCAAGTGTGATTTCAATTTTTACAAGTGTAATTTCAAAATTTGTAAGTATAATTTTAATTTTTATAAGTGTGATTTTAAATTTCTACAAGCTTGATTTTTATTTTAGCAAATAGGAAACCTTAAAATATCCTATACCAAGATACACTTCCTTACTCTCTAGTGCATACAACCATCAAACACCAGCCTAGATTGATAAGATTAAAATGAGAGCATGAGAGTTTTCGTGCTCATTCAACACTATCAATATTTTTTGAAAAAAATGTATTGTTAAGGAGTGAGTTAAGGTATTAGATATTTTAGAGATAAATAATTTTTATTTTATTTGTTAAATTAGAATGTATGAATAGTTTTCTTTTATGTTAAATAATTTCCTGTTGGCAATTTTGCACTTTGCCATTTTGCACTTTGCCACATTGGGGATTTTTCTAGAGTATTTTGATGTATATGATGATAAGGTCTTATTTGTCTATGGTGGATTTATGTTAAAAACAATTTCATTTCTTCCTTATTTGTTCATATAGGTACTCTTTTGTATTGGTGTTATGATTATTTTTGTAAAATTTCATTCAGGATGCAAGTTCGCCTTGTTATAAATATATTGAAAACGAACGCATTTTTGGGCCTATGGGGATAAAAAAAAACAATGAATTATTTGATTGAGAATTTAATAAAGTTCAGTGTTTTGGAGGTGATAGCGCGTTCATCCCGAACAAGGGGCTAATGCGCCATTCGTCCCATGTTCAAGCGAACAAAACAACAAGAAAACTCAAGAAGAAACAAGAAGAGGTGCAACAAAACATACTCGCGTTCACCCTAGTTGAGGGGTGAACGTCCCACTCACCCCTCCTTTGGGTGAACACACTTCAACATCCAAACACGCTCACCCAAATATAAAGCAATGTTGTGTTCTCCCTAGTGGACGGGTGAACGTCCCGTTCACCCCTCTTTTGGGTGAACATAACCTGAGAAGAGAATAATGTTGCATTCACCCTGGTTGAGAGGTGAACATCCTATACGCCCCTCCCATGGGAAAACACATTTTAAGAAAATATCATGAGTGCTTAAAGGAATATCGAGTGAAATAGATTTTTTCATAAGACGAACATAGTTTTTGGGCAAAATGGATCACGATCAAAGTCTCCAAGGGCACTAGATTTATAAACATTAAATAATGGTGGCGATAAGTAACTACAATCATGGATCCCAAGTAGAAAATAAGTATTGCAAGAAGAGCAGGAGGATTTTCATGATTTCCAAGGTGTAGAGATGTTTCCAAAGTATACAATGCTTTCCAAATTATCTATGCACTGTCGCCCGAGTTGCCGGTTTTCTTGGGAATTATTCCCTGAAAGATGGATCACTATACTTGAGGGAGATATTTTCAATGATTTTGGTATGAAAATAAATGGTGCGGGAAGCAGGATCATTTTTTATATTGAATCACTTTTTGATTGTAAGGTAGAAAACCCACAATAGACTAAATGATGCGGGAAGCAGGAAATTTTTCATTTTTATTTCTTATCTGCGAGCATTTTGTCCTCTTGTGTATTTAATGAAAGATGTGAAATCCTCTATAAATACTAATAAAATTTCCATTGTAAGAGGAGGTTAGACACTTTGCGAGAATACTCTCCAAATTCTTTGTATTAATACAAGGCACCAGGCTTCTGAATTTGCAAGTGATCTTGTGTGCAATTTCCTTATGTACTGTGCACTTCTATTTTACATTCATGTTTCTTGTTTGCTATTAGATTCAAATTCTGCATTTGAATTTAAATATTGCTAGTGAGGGAGTGAATGCTAAAGTGTTATTTTGAAGGTTATTGTTGCAAGTTTACAAATAAATTCTACTGATTTTTCCTCTGTTAAGTGCTATTTCATGCTTTGGTGATTTTCTTGCTGATTAGTTTGCCCTAAATCCTACATTTTGGCCTGAGGTCATATTTCCCATTTCTTTTGTATTTTTCCAATTCCTTTCCTACATCCCTATTATTCTACCAATGTAGGATTTAGTTTAGGAACCAACCCTCTCTGGAGATTGGCACGGGGGACATTTCTTTCCTCTGTCCTTTCAATGTTGGCCATCTCTAGGGTGCAGGAACACAATGTTTGTTGATTAGGCAGATATTTGACCAATAGTTTTTGGCATGCTATGCGGGACCTTAGGGTTTCACTTCTAGTAATATTAAGGTTTGATGTTTGCCTTTGTGCTATAATATTAGAACATATGGTGACTCGACTATACTCAGAAATCTCTGAATGTGAGAGTAGTGAAAGCTATGTCTCATGAATACAAGATCGAAAGCCAAAAATCCAAATCATCAAATCGAGTTCTACGAACTTGATATTCAAATATTGGGAGAACATCCCCAGTTAGACACTTCTCAATGTACGTCTTCGTTACCCCATATATCCCACATACTATCTGTTACATCCTCATGGTTAGCCAATGTATTTTCTGCTCCTATAAGCCCAATTAGTATCACCACAATTTTCCCTCCTCTTCATATGACCACTAGTTTTCCTAAACCTACACATCATATACCAGTTCATATGGCTCAGAATCCTCCACCCCATCAATAGCAACCACCAAAATAGCTCCCAGCATGGAATAGCTAAAGAGCCTTAAATTTGCAAGCACAAAACCCGATGCCCCAAGCTGCTTTGAAAGCTTTGTCGATCTATGATGGTATCGGTAAAACTGCGTATGAGCATATCCAAGATGTGGTCTCTTTGGTGACCATCCATGATATAACAGACGAAGATGTAAAGATAAAGCTACTAGTATTGTCATTGAGAGGAAAATTGTTGTATTGGTATCGATCACTGCAACCTGGTACTATTAATTCATGGGATCAGTTGGTGGAGTTGCTGATTAAAAATTTTCATGAACAAGCTGATCTGTACTCCCTATTGCACTAGTTCATGATGATTCAAAGACATCCATAGGAAGAAATCATGGATTTTAATGTCAGATTCACATGAAACTGGCAAAGAGTCCTTGATGGTTTACGACCTATGCATGAGCAAGTTGCATTCTACTACCTTAGGGAATTTAGTACTAAGATTGGTATGGTCGTACTATAGGCCAATGTGACTACATTTCTAGACTTGTATACTTAGGCTCAAAAGGCTGAATCTAATTTGATCGATGTAGGAAGGCTTCCTCCAAAGACAACTATTATGATTCTTCCTAATCTTCCTCAGTACCTATAGTATAGTGCGTTCTCACAATATATGTCATCTATGTACCCAGTTACCTCATGGATCTCAAGACCGCCTCATATTGCTTTTATTCTCATCCCACAACATTCAACTCTAGGTTTTTCATAGTTACCTGCCCCACCAGTTCCCCAGCTACCAACATCTATTCATTTTCCAATATTGATTACCCTTTGACTCCCTTATCATTACCTACGCTGCCAGCACCCTTACCATTTCTAGTGCCCACTCCATAATATAATCTTGGTCCTCTCATGGTGTTGTTGCAAGAAGTAAAGTCCAATAACACAATCTTAAGGACAATATCTAATGAGCTTACAACAGTAAGGAAGAAGTAAACAGAGGCTAAGTTTTGATCATGAAGATTCCAAACTCCACCAATTACTTGGAAACAAGCTTCTACTAATAGAGGCTCTGAGAAAAGTACAACAATGCTAGCAAATGAGGAGACTAGTGCAATATAGAAGGCGTATTTGTGTTCAACATGCAATGACCCTCATGGAGAAGATACCTGTATGGTGCATATGAATTATGTGTAGACATTAGCAGAGAGTTTAGTTGGTGGACAAGTTAATATGATCAGAGAAGCCAATCGTAATTTTATGATGCCCTCTTTAGAGCAAGTTTTGGTCATCACAAGGTCTAGGAAGAAGCCAGTAACTGTAGATCCAGTGAAACTTGAGCCTTTGAAGGTACTTGCAGAACTAAAGGTGCAAGGTGAGAAATGACTACCTCTAGTGAAAGCACTTGGTGCAAAGGCTAAGGAGTAATATTCTATCAAATTAAAAGACTTATTACCTAAGCAATCTCTAGAGAAAGTACAATTCAAGCCACCAACTTTGCAACCTACAACATCTGATCAAACGCACAGTAAAACAAAAGAGCAGGCCATGGAGCGACTTAAGTACCCATCATTGACGAAGATGCAAAGAGTATAAGGTAAGCCAGAGAGCTCCAAAAGAGAATTTTTTGAATGCCCTAAGTTACAACATTGTGGAAAAAATGACGAAGATCCCAACGAAGGTTAGATTGTATGACACACTACAGTTGCTAGGACAAATTTATTTGTTACAAGAGTCCTTGAAGATTTCTAAATATCAAAAAAAAGTTTCTTCTCAAACAGTCCTAGTGTAAGCATTACCCACTTCTACGATGGGAAAAAATAGGCCTCCCCCATTTTATTTGTCACTAAGAATGGAAGGGTGGATTGTACACAATTGTATGATCGACTCTAGAGCTACAACTACTGTCATGCCAAATGCAATATGTGAAGTGATGGGGATGGAATATACAAGAAGTAGCCCAGGAGTGTTATAGCTAGATGGGACTCCGGTCAAGATAGTGGGAGTGATCAAAGACATCTCTATTGTCCTCCACACTATGACATAGATCATAGTCATCCAAGAAGTGATAGTAGTTGACTTGGAGCCATATTTTAGTATGTACCTTTCAAGGGAGTTCACGACCAATCTGGATGGATACCTTTCCTTGGACTATTCTCATTTGGAGATACCATTGAAAGAAAAATAGATTCACATCCATAATGAAAAACCTTCACCTTTTCATATTGAAAAGTTGGAAGAGGAAGAACACTCTCTAGGCATAGTAAAAATGATGACTGAGGAACTAGAAGAAGTTGACTTGATGGGAGAAGCATTGGGTGAGCTCTGCTAGAAGGATGATTTTTTACTCATATATTTTAATACAATGATCGAGACAGATATTGGTTGTTATTCAATAACTAAGCCTGAACAAACTGAAGAGGAAGTCCCTAATTCTCAAGGTTCCAACATAGATCAGCTATGGAAGTAGTTTTTCGATGGCACCAGATGTAAGAATGGTACAAGAGCTAGTGTCGTATTAATCTCTCCCAAAGGTATACAAAAATGTATTCTTATAGGTTTAATTGGAGTTGCACATATAATGCAGCTGAATATGAGGTGTTTTGCCTTGGATTGAAAAAGGCTAAAAAGTTTGGCATTAAGCAGTTGCAAAGTTTTGGTGACTCTAAGATTATCGTTAATCAGACCACCAATAAGTATGTATCAAAGTAGCATTACCTGAAAGCTTATCACAATAGGGTATGGGATTTTTTTGAAGATTTCACAACTTTGAACATTCAAGCAATTCCCTGGGAGCAGAACAAACATGCATATATTTTAGATTCTCTTGGTGTAAACTATTCTCCCATGGAGCAAGTGGTCCGAAAGCCCAATACTGTCAGGGTGATATATAGACCTTTAGTTCTAGATAAGAATATCTATTTGTAATTATTCAATAGTGATGAACAAATAGTTAATTTCCTTCTCAAGGAAGCTGCTAGCATAGATGACATAGTGCTTACCAAAGAAGAGAAAGAAGGGATGATTCAATTAAATAATAACCATATCTCGAGAGGATTGATTTCACTGGAGAGTTTATTTGATTAGAATGATAGAGCTAACAAACATAGAATTAATATTGATGTTAAGGAATACAAGGAATTGCAATTGGAACCAGAAAATGTTATCAAGATCGAAATTGATTGTGTCTCGATTGAACTTGAAGGTATTAAAAACCTATTCTACAAGTACCCCAACATTGTGGTATGGATTTACCAGGATTTAAAGGGATATGATAAGAACGTGATCCATCATACCATATAACTGCATGAGGGGGTAAAACCTTTTTGACAAAAGCAACGCCCTATCAATACTAAAAGCTAAGTGCTCATGAAGGCAGAATTGCTTAAGATGTTGGAAGCAAAGATTATATATCTGATTAAGCACTTGACCTAGGTGGTGAACCTGGTCCCAGTAAGGAAAAAAAATGGAGACATATGGTTGTGTGTTAATTTTTGCAACCTGAACCAGACATCGCTTAAATATCATTACCCCATGCCTTAGATAGATCAAATTCTTCATGTGGTTGTCGGTGCTCAGAGATCCTCACTATTAGAGGACTTCTATGAATATAATAAAATCTAGGTGAAGGACGAGGATCAATACAAAATAACATTCACTACCAAATGGGGCACATTTTCCTACTAGCAGATGCCCTTTGGTCTCTCGAATGTCTATGTTACCTTTCAGAGATCCATGGATGTCACCTTCGATGAGTTACTGAATAGAATTATTGTGATATATTTCGATGATATGACTATTGAAGAACACAAGCTTATACTGAGAGGGGGGGTGAACAGTATAAGACCACTTTTAACTTTATCTATCAATACAGCTTTCAAACCATTAACATGCAGAATAAAGATAGCAGTAATAACAATAGTAAAACAATGCACAAAATGCAATCCACAAAGAGACACAGCAATTTACGTGGTTCACCCAAGGTGGGCTACTCCACGGATAAAACTTTTCTTCTAAAAGTTGTATCAAAGTCCTCTCGGGAATCCTTCCCGATTACAATGTTTATGAGCCTCAGCTCAAAGGAGACACCTTCCCCTAATTCTGCTTTGGTTGGTGATCCTCTAGAAGACCTCTACCTCCTCTGCCCTTAGCAAGTGGAATTCTATCCACAGAAGACACCTGTCTTCCCTGCTCTGGCTGGAGATCTCTGTCCTCAATTCTATCACAGCAAAGCTGGTCCTCTTCTCTGCACCAAACACAGTCCTTCGGTCTGGCACAATATTGTTCCTCTTCCTCTGTTCTTTTTCTGCACTTGGTTGAAACCAATATTTTACTGTCTGTGCAAATACTGTAGTTCTCGATCAAAAACATAGTAGCACAGATTTCGCGTATTCTGCGTATACACAACAATACAGTCTTCGCAAAATATAGCAGCACTATCTTCGCAAATACAGTAGCACTTCCTTTTCACTTTTTGTCTAAGTCACGATAGCACTGTCTTCGCAACCTCTGTCTAAACACAGTAGATGCTCAGGCTTCTACTTATGCACTTCTGCGATCGATCTTCTCCCCGCACTCTCTCTGCACAATTCGCACTTCGAACGCACACTTAATCGATGCCCAAACTATCAAAACATCCCTCCTTTTATAGAGTAAGATCCATGGTCATTACATCCAAACTTAGTCGGCTGTTATACTTCCACTGCGTCGACTGCAAAACCCTGTGCTGCGTCGGCCCAGATTTTAACTTTGTCGGCTCAAAGTTAACTCTGTCCTCAACCGCCTCCCTGTAGCTTCTAGCGCGAAACTTCAACATGTCGCGATATCGCGACACCTTTGCCTGTCGTACACCTTCTATAGCTTGCTGTAGCGATATCGTGATGCTTTTGCTTTTGTCTGCTTCCCTTGGCACTTCTATCATGAAATCGTGACACTTTTGCCTTTCGCTGATGTCATCTCACTTCTGTCATGAAATCGCGACGCTTTAGACTTCAAAGCCTTCTTCTCCACTTCTATCATGAAATCATGACACCTTTGCCTCTTGCTGACGTCATCAGCAACTCTATCATGAAATCATGACGCTTTAGACTTCAAAGCCTTCTTCTCAGCTTCTATCGTGAAATCGTGACACCTTTGCCTCTTGCTGACGTCATCTACAACTTTGTCATGAAATCGTGACACTTCTTGCTTCTTCAACCTTTTCTTGGTTTGCACTAGCGAAAATGGAACATGTCATGAAAATCAGACGACTTTTTCCTGCCTTAAGCTCTTTTCCCCTAAGGAACATGTCGTCGCAAATCGTGACGCTTTCCTCCTTAAGCTCTTTTCCAATGCTCTCGAAACTAGGAACATGTCACGAAATCGTGACGCTTTTTAACTTTCATCTTGAACATGTCAGAATCGACGCTTTCTATCTCCTTCTGCACTTTCATCGTACACTTTTTGAACTTCTCGATCTTTCACGTCAACTCAACTTCAATCTGACACTTTCGTCACGAAATCGTGACACTTTCCAACTCAACTACCACCTCAACCTGTCACGAAATCGTGACACTTTCTGCAACTCAACCCTGCCAACTCAACTTGTCACGAAATCGTGACACTTCCTGCAACTCAACACTGCCAACTCAACTTGTCGCGAAATCATGACACTTTCTGCCTAAACTTTCTCTCTCCTAAAACATGTCATGAAATCATGACAGTTTTTCCAGCCGCCTACAAACTTTTTCTAACTTATCTTTTTCTTGATCTTTTGCAACTGGATTTTCTAGGAGACTTACTGACCAGTTGAAACCTTCATCAAAACACATACTTAGACATAAAAACAAATTGCTCCAAGAACTCCTTGACATCAAAAACAACAACTACCAAGAGCTCCTTGACATCAATGACAACAACTAAACTTAGGCAAAGGCAATGTACTCAAGGTACCCAAAATTGCCAACAATCTCCCCCTTTGTCATTGATGGCAACCCTTTACTAAAAACACATCTTAAAGAGCCAAAACTAAAATCAATCTCTTTGAAGTTTTGCTCCCCCTGACTTGAAGCTTTCCTCTTCACTTGAAACTCTCCCCCTTACTCATATCTCTCCCCCTTACTCAAAACTCTCCCCCTTTGTCATCAATGGCAAAGGGTCACCTTTGGGGCTTGGGACTAAAAATGAGTCTCTTAGCTTAGTCCCTCCCCCACTTCCTAATGAGGTGATTTAAAATAGAGTTGGGAGTGAAACTCCCATTAGACACTCATCATCATCAGTGTCTACAATTTCTTTGTCGGGCCTTTTCTTGAGCTCTTTGTTAATGTTTCTGTTCTTGGCACTTTTCTTGTTCTTGTTCTCATCTCTTTTCTTGTCCACACCTTGATCCTTGGACCTGTTTATACCACTATTTTTGTTCCTGTACCTTGGAAGATCAGCTCTGCATTTTCTGGCTGAGTGACCTGTATTGTTGCACTTGTAACAAACAACATTATTTCTTTCAGGCATAGATGTTCTTTGAATTCGCCTGTTCTGACTAACCCGGTTCTTGTTATTTGAATTGCAAAAAATTGCCTTGTGCCCGAACTGATTACAAGAGTAGCAATACCCTTGAAATAAATTACGACTTCTGAAATTATTGTTAACCTTCTTCATTTGAGACATGCAATGTGCAGCCATGTGTCCAAACCTGTAACACGCAAAACATCTACCAAAAAATATTCTTTTAAACGATCTCTTGGGTCCCGAGAACTTCTGTTTCATATCCAAAAATTTGTTTTCTATTTCTGTGCATTCATCACTCACAGACTCATGATCTGAAGTACTTTCTTCATCAGAACTTTCTTCTTTTTGAAATCTCTTGCTAGGTTCCCCAATCTGTTTCTTGTGCGGCTCAACAAAACCGAGACCTATTTTATCTGTTGGATTTCTTTGATTTTTGATGAGAGACTTAACCTTCTTGGAGCTATCCTAAAATCTGTAGAGTTTATCCTTGTAATCTTTATTTTCTTCTTTCAAAGAAACCATTTTCTGCTCTAACTCATTATACTCAAGAATCTTAGACTCTAACTCATCCTTGAGTTCCTGTGTTTTGGCTATAGAGAAGTCGAGACTTTCTATAAGATCGTCTCTCTCCATACAACATTCATCTAACTTAACCTTGAGTCTATCATTCTTCTTTCTTTCCTTTTCCAAAACATTGAGAGCATTATTGAGTTCACATTCAAGATTCTCTATTTGATTGCACTTTGAATTATCAAGACCTTTTTCTGATTTCTTATTACTAGATGTGCTACCCTTTTCAAAAACCATACATGCATCTTCCTTATCATTTTTTGAAGCATCCTCATACATACTAGCAACCAATTCATTATTTGTGCAATCATCCTCAAGGTGCCCAAAATTTCCACATCTAAAGCATTTCATGACCGTGAATTTATGTTTCGGTTCTTCCTCTTTTTTTGAAATGAACAACATCTCATTTTCATTATCACTGGAAGAGCTTTCACTATCACTGCTAGAACACTTACTTACTTTGTCCAAATAGAAGCTCTTCTTGTTCTTGAGTGAATACCTCTTTTCTTGATTGTTGTGATCATCTTTGTTCTTTCTGTAATACCTGTGCTTTTCAGAATCCTTGCTTTTGACATCCTGTAAATTTTCATCACTTTCATCTTTGGAAACATTACAGTCAGTAGCATAATGACCATACTTTCCACAGTTGAAACATCTTATATTTTTCTTGCTTTTGTGCTTTCTAGAGAATTTGCCTTTCTTGTTGTAATATGCTTCTTCCTCACTAGAAGACTCATCACTTTCTTGAATCTGTTTGCCTTTTGATTTCTTGGTAGCTTTGAAAGCTGCCTCTTTCTTTATATCGACATTCACTTGAGTTCTCAGCTCAAAAGCTACAAGAATACTATGGAGCTCATCCTTTTTCAACTTATCTAAATCTTTGGCTTCCTCAATAGCAGAAATATTTTCACTAAATCTATTAGGAAGAGATCTTAAAATCTTATCACACACATCATTTTCAGCAAGTTCAAGACCTAAGTCTTTCATGGAGTTCACAATCTCATCCATCCGAAGCATGTAGTCACTAATATTTTCATCATCATTCATCTTGAGTTGTTCAAACATACCTTTAAAATGTCTCAATTTGGCCTTTCGCACATTTGCATCACCTGTATGAACAACCTGCAATTGTTTCCACATTTCACTGGTTGTCTTGCAGTGAATAACTTTGGTAAGATCAGCCTTCTGTAAACCCTTCAGAATTGCATTCATGGCTTTTGAGTTGTTGTGATGTAGGAGCCTGTCTTCTTTTGTATAAGGACCATTTACGGGAATGGTGTACCCATCTTCAATAACTTCCCATACCTCATTACCAAGAGCCATAAGATAGACTTTCATTCTTGCACTCCACAGACCAAAATCTGATCCATCAAGAATAGGTGCTGCATTGCCACCTAAGAAATCCATTGTGTTCTTAACCAGTTCTTCCTTCCGACTGTAAAACCTTTTCGAAGGAACCTGCTCTGATACCAATTGAAGAACACAAGCTTATACTGAGAGGGGGGTGAATAGTATAAGACCACTTTTAACTTTATCTATCAATACAGCTTTCAAACCATTAACATGCAGAATAAAGATAGCAGTAATAACAGTAGTAAAACAATGCACAAAATGCAATCCACAAAGAGACACAACAATTTACGTGGTTCACCCAAGGTGGGCTACTCCACGGATAAAACTTTTCTTCTAAAAGTTGTATCAAAGTCCTCTGGGAATCCTTCCCGATTACAATGTTTATGAGCCTCAGCTCAAAGGAGACACCTTCCCCTAATTCTGCTTTGGCTGGTGATCCTCTAGAAGACCTCTACCTCCTCTGCCCTTAGCAAGTGGAATTCTGTCCACAGAAGACACCTGTCTTCCCTGCTCTGGCTGGAGATCTCTGTCCTCAATTCTATCACAGCAAAGCTGGTCCTCTTCTCTGCACCAAACACAGTCCTTCGGTCTGGCACAATACTGTTCCTCTTCCTCTGTTCTTTTTTTGCACTTGGTTGAAACCAATATTTTACTGTCTACGCAAATACTGTAGTTCTCGATCAAAAACATAGTAGCACAGATTTCACGTATTCTGCGTATACACAACAATACAGTCTTCGCAAAATATAGTAGCACTATCTTCGCAAATACAATAGCACTTCCTTTTCACTTTTTGTCTAAGTCACGATAGCACTGTCTTCGCAACCTCTGTCTAAACACAGTAGACGCTCAGGCTTCTACTTATGCACTTCTACGATCGATCTTCTCCTCGCACTCTCTCTGCATAATTCGCACTTCGAACGCACACTTAATCGATGCCCAAACTATCAAAACATCCCTCCTTTTATAGAGTAAGATCCATGGTCATTACATCCAAACTTAGTCGGCTGTTATACTTCCACTACGTCGGTTGCAAAACCCTGTGCTGCATCGGCCCAGATTTTAACTTTGTCGGCTCAAAGTTAACTCTGTCCTCAACCGCCTCCCTATAGCTTCTAGCATGAAACTTCAACATGTCATGATATCGCGACACCTTTGCCTGTCGTACACCTTCTATAGCTTGCTGTAGCGATATCGCGACGCTTTTGCTTTTGTCTGCTTCCCTTGGCACTTCTATCATGAAATCATGACACTTTTGCCTTTCGTTGATGTCATCTCACTTCTGTCATGAAATCATGACGCTTTAGACTTCAAAGCCTTCTTCTCCACTTCTATCATGAAATCGTGACACCTTTGCCTCTTGCTGACGTCATCAGCAACTCTGTCATGAAATCATGACGCTTTAGACTTCAAAGCCTTCTTCTCAGCTTCTATCATGAAATCGTGACACCTTTGCCTCTTGCTGACGTCATCTGCAACTTTGTCATGAAATCGTGACACTTCTTGCTTCTTCAACCTTTTCTCGGTTTGCACTAGCGAAAATGGAACATGTCACGAAATCATGATGCTTTCCCTTAAGCTCTTTTCTATCTCATGAAACTGGAACATGTCATAAAATCGTGACGCTTTCGCTGCCTTAAGCTCTTTTCTGCCAACTGCTCATGAAACTGGAACATGTCACGAAATCACGATGCTTTCGTTGCCTTAAGCTCTTTTCTGCCATATGCCCGTGAAACTGGAACATGTCACGAAATCGTGACGCTTTTGCCAACTGTAGGCTGCCAACTCAACCTGTCATGAAATCGTGACACTTTCTGCATCCGTACAACTTCTTTGAAACCTGTCATGAAATCGCGACGCTTTTGCCAACTACAAGCTGCCAACTCAACCTGTCATGAAATCGTGACACTTTCTGCATCCGTACAACTTCTTTGAAACTTGTCATGAAATCGTGACACTTTCAACTCAAGCTACCAACTCAACTTGTCACGAAATCGTGACACTTTCTGCAACTCAACCCTGCCAACTCAACTTGTCGCGAAATCGTGACACTTCCTGCAACTCAACGCTGCCAACTCAACTTGTCATGAAATCGCGACACTTTCTGCCTAAACTTTCTCTCTCCTAAAACATGTCACGAAATCGTGACAGTTTTTCCAGCCGCCTACAAACTTTTACTAACTTATCTTTTTCTTGATCTTTTGCAACTGGATTTTCTAGGAGACTTACTGACCAGTTGAAACCTTCATCAAAACACATACTTAGACATAAAAACAAATTGCTCCAAGAACTCCTTGACATCAAAAACAACAACTACCAAGAGCTCCTTGACATCAATGACAACAACTAAACTTAGGCAAAGGCAATGTACTCAAGGTACCCAAAATTGCCAACAACTATATTTTTCCATCACAGAGAATATCATGTTGCTCATCTAAGATAGGTGTTTGAGAAGTTTCGTGAGTTCAAAATCTCCATAAATCCAAAGAAGTTGATATTTACCATCAAAGAAGGAAAATTTTTGGGTCATGTAATCTCACAAGAAGGATTGGTGATAGATCCTGCAAGAGCTGAAGCACTCATGAAATTATCACTGCCTAATAATAAGAAAGACCTCCAATATTTCTTCAGCCAAATAAACTTCATCCATAAATTTATTGCTAATTTTTCTTAGGTTTTGAAGCCCATGACTAAGCTTTTAAAAAACAATATTGAGTTTAAGTGGAAGGAATTCAAGAGACAAGCTTTTCAGGAAATTAAATAAAGAATCACTCAAGCTCCAGTTTTAATTAATCCTGATTATTCGAAAGAATTCATTCTTTATGCGGTGGGTGCGCATGAAAGCTATGTTGTAGTGTTGACTCATAAACAAGAATATGGAGAAGAGAAGCCAATTGCCTTCCTGAGCCAAGTTATTACACTGCATCAGGAGAAGTACAATTTTATTGATAAGCAAGTGTATGCGGTGATGAAATCATTGAAAAAGTTTTGACACTTCGTTTCTCAGAGCAAGATGATTGTTTATGTAATTCATATTGATGTTTGAAACTTTATACTGCAAGGATAATTAGGTGATAAGAGAGCAATATGGGTCTCTAAAATTCAAGAATACAATATGGATATTTGACCGACAAAGCTAGTTCATGGACGAGATTTATGCCAGGAGTTAGCTAAAAGTGTTGTCACTGAGGCATTAGATGTGGTGCACGTGAAGGCCATAGGCAAAATAATTTTTTCAAATCATACTATGAGTGACCATGATTGGACAAAATAGTTGGTTGACTATTTTACTTCTAAGAGATGTTCAACTCACCTTGATGCCTCACAGCATCAAAGGTTCAAGTTGCAAGCACTCAAATATGTGTTGTCACCCAATGGGTTGTCTCATAAAAATATAGATGGAGTTCTTCTTAGGTGTATAAAAGCATCTGAAAAGGAGAAGATTTTGGAGGAATTTTATTTTGGACTATCTAGAGGTCACTACGCAGGCAGACCCATGGTTTTAAATATTATTCGAGTAGGTTATTATTGGCCCACTCCGTTCATCGACGCTTATAAATTGAGCCAACATTGTGACAAATGTCAGTGATACGTTGGTAAAACTAGTAAAGGGGCTCTTCCCCTATGCCCAATCCAAGTGCAAGCACATTTCTAGTAGTAGGGTCTTGATTTCATTGGTGTCATTGATCCATATTCTTCTGTAGAACACAAGTATATCCTTATGGTGACTGATAATTTCACCAGATGGGCAGAGGCCATTCCCACTAAGAAGGCTGATCAAGCTACTATTATCTCCTTTCTATAGGGTCTCATTACTCATTTTGGCATACTATATTCTATTGTAACTGACAATAGCACTTCATTTATCGAGGCCAAAATTACAGAGTTTGCTAGCAAATATGACATTTATTTGAAGACATCGTCCAACTATTATCTGCAAGGAAATGGATTGGTCAATTCCACTAACAAGAATTTACTAAAAATTTTAAAAAGGATGATGGGCAGTAACAAGAGAAGCTGGTACCTATTGTTGAATCAAGCACTTTGGTCGGACCGTATCTTAGTGAAGAAATCTATTCAAATGTCCCCTTATGCCTTAGTTTATGGGAAAGAAGTTATTCTTCCTACTCATATTGAGCTGCCAGTACTCCAAACATTGCAGTTGTTCCAAGATGAGGATGAATAATATGACCCTATGTGTGCAAGATTTGCATAGTTGCTGCAATTAGAAGAGAATAGGGAACATGCTTATCAAGTATTTTTTGAGCATACTAGAGAAATGAAGAATTTCTTTGGAAAAAAATGATCGATCGTAGTTTTCAGGTGGGAGATTTGGTTCTAAAATGGAATGAAAAGAAGGCTAAGCTAGGGAACCACCATAAGTTCAATGCTATCTGGGAGTATCCTTATCAAATTTCTATGGTAAATTTAGCAAATGCTTACCATATTCATGATCTGGAGGGTTATGATCTCCCCATCCCTGTGAACGGTCTTCATTTGAAGGCCTATATTCAATGATGATATTCTGGTGAGGTACCATTTTGTATATATGTAAATATATTTTTAGAATGTTTTTTTTTAATTTGTTGATGTTATACTTGTTATATATACAAAAGAAAAAAAAAGAGAAGAAAAGGAAAATAAGGAAAAAGTATGAAGTGCATTCACCCCAAGAACAGGCGAAAGGGATTTTCGCCCTAAAATGAGGTGACTAAGCTATATGGGGAGGTCAGATGTGCTAGCAAAAGAGAAAAGAAAAGCAAAATATTTCCCTTCTAATTCACCAATTAGACATCAGGTTCATTGACAACAAGCATTAAATTAACATCGTGTTCATATTGAAAGATGGGTGAACATGCCGTTCACCCCTATTATGGGTGAACGCGCCAGGAAGGACAATGAAATTTTGTTTTCTTTTGCATAATTTTAAAATTTAAAAGCACATGTTTTTTTTATATTCAAAGATTTTATATATTTCTGAGTGCCTTTGAAGGAAGGAAAAATCATAAAGCTCAAATAGAAGAAAACAAGGAAAAGCAAAGAAAAAAAAAGAAAAGGAAAGGGCCTTACGATATTTTTAGAAAAATCTGATTTTCTAGGTATATTCAAAAAAAGTGAAAGCAGACCAAGTTTTCTTTAAAAGGGTTATTCGTCGTGAAGTTTCAAAACAGATCGAAGGCGCCCAAGTCAAGTAAAAGCGTGACGTATTGACCTTAATTTCGAAGTCGCCAGGAAGGATAAAATTTCTTAGTGTCTGAAGTGATTTCAGTGGAAGGAGGAAGTAATCGTAGCATTTTTGGAAGCACTTTGTAATTGTGCCCCTTGGTTACGTGTCAAAAATCAGAGGGTGAGAGCACAGATAGAAGAGCATTAAATTAAAACATGTGTTGTGCTAAAAAAAAAATTCTAAGGAGCGGCGAATATTAAATGATTGGTTGTTAAGCGATCAATTTAGCTTTCCCAGCAAGCTTTAGGTGCCAGGGCACAATTTACAACAAAATTGTGCGGTGAGTAGGGCACATTTTTTTAGGAGGATCCGACAGTGAATCAAAGGAGAAGTCATTGGGACATAGGGAATGGTTCCAGGCTAGTAGTTTGATACCCTTTCTCTATCAAAATTGCTTACAATTAATTTTGCATTTACTGTGGCAGATGAGGGATGGCTCTATAAAAACCATGAGGTAAAAGCCATAGTTTAATTTTTTTTCTTAAAAAAAAAATTACTACTGTATTCGCGATTGTAGCTGTAGAAGATTTTAAAGTCTACTCATAGAATTTTTCAGAGAGAAGGAAAATGAGGAAACATAGCAAGGAGCCCAAGGACATCATAGAGACTATAGATCCTAAGAAATCAAAGAAAAATGAGGGAGGTTCTAGAGCAAAAAGGGCTCAAAAATTTTATTATGTAGACTTGGACCCCTATGAAGACACTATGACATAAATGGGAGATTATCTTATCATGCATAAGGGAATCGAAAGGTTAAGGCAAGAGGTAGAGGCAGTGGTGATTCAAGGATTGACATCAAATAGTTGGTTGACAGTGTCGTATCATTTGTAACTATCTTGGTATTTGTGTTTTCCCGTTCATCCATACCCTGAGCTAGTGCAGCTCATTGCCTAGTTCTATGACCCATTTACTAGGGCTGTCAAAAATGCCAGGAGGGAGATTTTGTTCACCATCACTCTAGATGAAATTTGGGAAGATTTTGCTTGTGGATTGAAGCCCCCCTCTTATGCAGTGCATAAAAAGCTACATATTGACGAGCAAGAGGACAGGTACGTCTCCATAGTGACAATGCACCAATTTATGGAGATGTAACTTATTAAAGAACCACAAATGGGGTAACTTCCTAATTTATCAAATCTGATCTCATAATTCAAAATTCAAGATATATATTCCATGTTGTCTTGGGTCACTGGGTTACCCTCAAATGAAACTATACATAAATGGTAGGCAGCAGTTTCATAGTGTATTTGTAAAATTGAGTTTTATTCTCCCTCTGCCATGAGGTAAGGTGGTAATCCTATTTTCTTTGATTGGGCCGACTACATCTCCGAAAGAATGAACTTTCAATTGGATAAAATGCAATCTGAGGAGACCAAGTCATTTTTGCATACCTTATTTTTAGTATGGTTTTTCTTCTTCTAGTTACAACAACACTTCTCCTTTATTGCAGTGACACAAGTGGGAGAAAAGAACGAGTCCTTGCCAGGTTATATGTGAACTCCCATTTTTTCAAGAAGGGAGTCAGTATACAACTTTAATAGTTGGTTTCTGAGGTTTACGATCGAATTACTTTGCGGTACCTGTGATAGAGTACCACGAAATTTGAGGGACACAGTTGTTGCGCAGGAGAAGGGTGATATTTTTTTGCTTACCCAGGGCACAATTTTGCATATTTTTGGTTTCAAAGGTAAGCCATTTTTGTTACCATATTTCACCATAGAGCATATGTTCACCATGGAGGTTGTGCACCAGACTGATCATGTTAATGATATATATAGAGTTGGGCGTGGGAAGAAGACTACATGCAACATGACATTCAAATTTGATAGCATAGAAGTGAGCCAAATTGGGCAGAATAGGCTCTTGGCAGTGGCACTCCAGGATTTGGGTTTTATCAAATTACCACAACACTGGAAATATGATCCTCTAGGTAAATTCTTAGCTATTGTGAAGGCTAAGTCTTTTCATTGTTGTCATCGACCTGATATCCAGAAGAGAAGAAATAATTTTAATGGGTCGGACATGAAATGGAATATTGAAAAAATGATGACCCTCCCACCATGGCATGATTATTATGAGCAAGAGGTAGAATATAATTCGAAAAAAAATAAAATCCAAATTCTTCCATCAAGTTTATTCAGTTCTGTCAAGGAAGCTGAACCCGATTAGACTAAAGAAAAAATAATGAATTGGTGGATTATGCAGATTCTTCGTGGAAAGCTGACCACTCCTTATGGGTTGAAATTAGATGAGCAATTTTTAGATATTTACAACGAGTTTGTAAACTCATATCAGCCCATCACCTTTGCCAATATTTTTTTGTAAAGCTTTTAGCATTCTGACAGTGGTGAAGGTAAAACTAAGAAAGAGCGACCAATAATCGAAGATGAGACCCTAGAGGAAGAAGAACAATAATATATTTTCAAAAGGAGGTCTCAACGAAAAAAGTGGCAAGTAGAGGAGATGCCTGCACCCGAAAAGCAAAATTTACCAAAGGCGCCACCATTTCCAAAGGCAGTAAAAAGGCCAAGGTCTAGTGTGGTTATGACTTCTGCCATTGAGGCCCCTATAGTTTTAGTTGCTACAGTTTCTATAATTTTAGTTGTAACTCTTCCCACAATTACTAATGTATCAACAGCTATTATAAATCCTTCACCCATGGAAAAGCTCTCGACCAAAGTTACGAACATATTTTCAATGGCTCAAGTGTCAATGGAATATCAGTAGTCAGAAAGCTCTCATGTCAAATTCATGGATGAAGAAGAAAATATGGATATTGGAGAAAGGGTAGAAGTACAAGAAGAAGAAGCAGTTTCATAGCCACCCCGATCACTGCAACACACAGTACCTATGCCTGAAGGTACGTCTTTTCTTCCCCCTACTTCTTCAGAGAAAGTAGTTATTTCTGTCTCACTTCCATCTATTCTATTTCTATCATCCTCGATCTTCGTTTCTATGCCCTTCGGTATACCCTCCATATCTATTTTGTTTTCATATTCTCTCACCCCTAAAGTCACTACTGCTCCCTCCTCTATTCCCATTCCTTTATCTTTTATTTCTTTCAGTTCATATGCATCAGGGCCGAATCCCTTTTCATGCCCATATCTTTTCATACCTGCCTCCACCACCATTGAGGTTGTAAGTATGCTAGATCCTCCTAGAGTAAGCATAACTACAACTGAACATTCTTCCTCCACCAAGACTACCATTTCTATTCCACCTCATTTAGCTATGTCATCCACTTCTGTTGGGCCTAGTCGTTCAGAAATTTTGGTTATATTCACCCTATTTTTGGAGTTGCAGATAGTTCCTGATGTGTAGGTGGCTCAAAAATAGCCCGACGTAGAGAAGATTAACCAAACACACTTGAGCTCTTCATAGTGGTTGAAGAGTATGCGGTGCAAAGAGGCCTTGGCTCCATGTCGACTGATTAAAAAAGTTGCTTTCGATCCTATCTGAAGGAGGATCATATTACCACAATCATGCCATTGGTTCAGAAGCCTCAAGGAGAGTTGTTGTTGGGTGATCTCATTTTTGAGACTATAATAGAAGACATCATGAGGATAGATCTATGGAAAATATGGGTAACATTCAAGTAGATATGAGCTCAATGTACCTACATGGCGAGTATTTTAAGGAGAAATATTTTGAAAATGAGAACATAATAATTGAGCTCAAAAATACCCTCACAAAAAGCAGAGCCCAAGAGGATAAAGTAGACACCGAGAATGACTATTTATGCCAGTAGGTCAAATTCCACTTGAAGGAGTGTGATACTGCCAGGATTGAAATGCACAAGCTTTAGCATCAGATTGAAGATATGAAGAAGCAATTAGCTGAGAAGGCACCACAAGCCACAATATTTTCATGAGATAATATCAGCAGAACCCGCCTTCACTCTGCTCAGAACTACGAAAAGTTGGTCGTGCAAGCTATTAAAGTGTTGCACTATTTATGGGAGGCACAAATGCAAATACAGTTAGGACAATAATTAATTAATACCACTGAGGATATGCTGTCACCCTATATGGAGATGGTCATAAAAATACAGTTTTTGACTAATACCAATTTGCACATTCACCCCCTTAGTGAGATGGACTACGCCTGGTCTAAGGCAAAAATTACATTGCGTAGTTACTTCCAACGAATGGATCTGGTATGGGAAGGATGGGCCATCCTCAAAACTATTGAATGTAAAAACATTATTTCTATGTCTCATTTTGAGACCATTGATGAGTTAGGATTTTTGACCTTTGTGGATGATTGGGGAGAACCTCTTCCCATGGAGCAACTCGAAGCTCTTTGGAAGAATTTTGTTGAAGATACCTCCAAGATCGATTCCTGGGAGGAGCCTCTCACCGAAGCACAGGTGTTTTCCTTGTTGTAGAAGTATACACACTTAGAACTATCCTTGTACGAGTTGGCCCAACGAGCGAAGAACCTCAGTTTGATGGACGTTCAGAATTTTCATTTCATTTATGAATCCCTCAGTGTCCCTTGCCTATTCACTACTCATGCTTGGGAGGAAGCAGTTCGTACCTACAAGGCTATTTTTGAAACCATCAAAGATAAATAAGAGTAGGCAGTAGCAGAGCACGAGGTGGTAGAGAAAGCAGCAGAGGAATAAAAATGGGTTGAAGTGCTTAGAGTAGCAGCAGAAGTAGAACAAAGGGAGCGTGCTGAGGAAGAGGCATTTCAAGCAGCATCTGCATCAGTAGAGGCATCAATCGCACCGACTGGAAGAATAAACTCTATAGCCCAATGAATAAAGGCCTGGGATCACTTGCATCCATGCGATATGGATACCTCGTGAGTTGCCAAAAATATTGGCAATTTTGGACTTTACCATTTTGCACTTTACCATATTGGGGATTTTTCTATAGTATTTGGATGTATATGATGATAAGGTCTTATTTATCTATGGCGGATTTATGTTAAAAACAATTTCATTTCTTCCTCATTTGTTCACATAGGTATTCTTTTGTATTGTTGTTATGAGTATTTTTGTAAAATTTCATTTGGGATGTGAGTTCGTCTTGTTATGAATATATTGAAAATGAAGGCATTTTTGGGTCTATGGGGATAAAAACAAACAATGAATGATTTGATAGAGAATTTAAGAAAGTTTAGTGTTTTGGAGGTGACAGCATGTTCGCCCCGAACAAGGGGTGAACGTGCCATTCACCTCATGTTCGAGCAAACAAAACAACAAGAAAACTCAAGAAGAAATAAGAAGAGGTGCAACAAAACATACTCGTGTTCACCCTAGTTGAGGGGCAAACGTCTCGCTCGCCCCTCCTTTGGGCGAATGCACTTCAACATCCAAACGCGTTCGCCCAAAGACAAAGTAATTTTGTGTTTGCCCTAGTCGAGGGGTGAATGCCCTGTTTACCCCTCTTTTGGGTGAACGTACCCTAAGAATAGAATAATGTCGTGTTCGTCTTGGTTGAGAGGTGAACATCCTATTCACCCCTCCCATGGGTGAACACATTTTAAGAAAATATCATGAGCGCTTAAAGGAAGATCGGGCGAAATATATTTTGTCATAAGGTGAACGTAGTTTTTGGGCAAAATGGATCACGGTCAAAGTCTCCAAGGGTGCCATATTTATAAACATTAAATAATGATGGTGATAAGTAACTCAAATTATGGATCTCGAGTAGAAAAGAAGTGTGAGAAGAGCCGGAGGATTTTTATGATTTCCAAGGCATAGATATGTTTCTAAAGTATACAATACTTTCCAAATTATCTGTGCACTATCGCCCAAGTTGCCAGTTTTCTTGGGAATTATTCCCTGAAATATGGATCGTTGTCCTTGAGGAAGATATTTTCAATGATTTCGAGGAGGAATTTTCTCATTTTTGTTTCTGATTTGCGAGTATTTTGTTCTCTTGTGTATTTAATGAAAGATACAAAATCCTCTATAAATACTAATAAAATTTCCATTGTAAGAGAAGGTTAGACACTTTGCGAGAATACTATCCAAATTCTTTGCATTAATACAAGGCATTAGGCTTATGAATTTGCAAGTGATCTTGTGTGCAATTTCCATCTGTACTATGCACTTCTATTTTACATTTGTGTTTCTTGTTTACTGTTAGATTTAAATTCTACATTTGAATTTAAATATTTCTAGTGAGGGAGTGATGTTGGAGTGTTATTTTAAAGGTTATTACTACAAGTTTATAAGTAAATATTACTGCTTTTTCCTCTGTTAAATGCTATTTCATGCTTTGGTGATTTTCTTGCTGATTAGTCTGCCCCGAATCCTGCACTTCGGCCTGAGGCCATATTTCCTATTTCTTTTCATATTTTTCCAATTTCTTTCCTGCATCCCTAGTCTTCTACGAGTGTAGGATTTAGTTCAAGAACTAGCCCTCTTTGGAGATTGGCACGGGGGACTTTTCTTTCCACCAACCTTTCAATGTTGGACGTATTTAGGGTGCACAAATGCAGTGTTTGTTGATTAGGTAGATATTTTACCAACATTTCCCTTTATGTTAAATTAGAATGAATAAATAGATTTAAAAAGGGATCATTTGTTAATCACAAATCGCCATGAGCTATAGGAAATAACCATCAATGTTAAGAGGTTGAAAAAAATAGTGAATTGCCAATAGCTGAGACACATAGGAGAAATCTCTAAAAGAAAAGAACCATCACCAAATTTTGAATTTTTAAAGCTTCAAAATCATGAGAAACAATTGAGTAGTTTTTCTTGCCAAGTCCATACATGATACTATCTTCCCATGATTCCAATAAAATCTATAATATGTATTGGGAAAACATTATGGAAGAAGGAAAAAGTAACATAAACAATATCAAACAAGATAGCAATGAAGCTAAAACATTTATATTTTTATCATTTAGATCTTGAGGTAGAAGCCCCTATGAAAAACATTTCACCATATATATTGCCAAAATTTTAGGGGAAAGATCTTAACCAATCCTTGTTAGAATTTAAGGTACTTTATCACCCATGATTAATATTGTTATCATATCCTCGCCAAAAAATATTTATTCTTTACACAACTTATGTCTAAATAATAGTAGACAAACATTATCTATCTACATATCCAAAACTTGAAAACATAAATAGATCTACACACTATAAAAAAGGTCTCCTCTTTCCTTATAGGTTTTCACATTAAAAAACTACACAAGAAACTGTGTTAAAATTTGCATAAAAATTTACATAGAAAATTGCATAGGAATGCACACAAAAAAAGACTGTGAAAAAATCTACATAGAAAAATATTCAATACTGTGCACAGGAAAAGACTATAGAGAAATCTACATAGAAAACTATGCAATACTGTGTACAGGAAAAGACTACAAAGAAATCTACATAGAAAACTATGCAAAAATATACACAAGAATCTACATAGAAAATGTGCATGAATATGCATAGGAAAATGTGCAAATGAAAAAAATACATAGAAATCTAGGTAAAAAACTATGTTGAAAAATATTGTGTAGGAAAGAGCATAGGAAACGGTGCAGGAAAAAGATTACTTTAGAAAAAAATTGCACAGATAAAACAACAAAAATGAAACCGTGTTGAAAATTGTACTAAAATATGTGCAAAAAATATCACTAAAAAAATAAAATAAAAAATAATTATAGGTTAGAACATTCATGATAAATTTACCTTTTAATTATTACGAGTCTTGCTTTTCAATGATGGATGTGCACAAACCATTTTGGTACAATGAAGTATACATTTTACCTTTTCAGTATTGTTTACTTTAATATTATGCATATATATGCACATTTGGATTTTCTAGTGTATATGATGTAGACTTAGAGGTATAAAGAAGTAAGTAGATGATCCATGATGTTTGAAATAGCCATAGCACTGATGCATTGAGATAATTTGACATCAAAATATATGTTAGAATAATCGCATACTAAAATTTGCACTAGAATATGCTTGTGCCAAAATATGTGTTGGAATAACTAGGTGCTAGAATATGCTCCAAAATATTAAGACATCAAAATATGTTGGTGTTGGAATGTGTATTGGAGTAACTAGCATTAGAATGACTTGGCAGAAAAATTTTGTAGAGCATCAAAAAATGATATTCACTTTATAAGGAGCATTGAAAAAAATGAGGTATTGGTACACAAAAAAAAACCTATATTTGCACACAAAAAAACTCAGTTGTGAAAATCCTTTACAAATGCAACCTAGATAGAAGATGATTGAAAACCAGAAATGACCTCTTCTTAAAAAGAAAAATCTCTCTCTCTCTCTCTCTCTCTCTCTCTCTATATATATATATATATATATATATATATATATATATATATATATATATGCCGGTTGTGAAAATCCTTTATGGATGCAATTGAGATAGAAGATGGCTAGAAGCTAGAAATGGTGACTTCTTTTGGAAAAAAAGTTTGTAGCATAAGGCCATGTTTTTCTTTCACATTGGGGAAGACATGTTCCACAAAATAAGGATGCATGAGGACATGCATCAATTTCAATTGGGGGAGGAGAAATGAGGTCAATACCTCATTTTGAGCAATAAGGAGAAAAAATTAAGAAAAGTGCTAATGCACCAAAACATATAGTGCACCAAAATAAATAGTACCTTGGAATGAGATAGTATGCCAAAATGCACTGGAATAGTTTGCTGCAAAAATATGCCTAAGTAGTCTGAATACACTAGAATAGTTTGTTGCTAGAATATGCTAGAGCAATTTGAATGCACTACAATAGTTTGTTGCTAAATATGCATAGAAACAGTTTGTTGCCAGAATGCGCTAGAAAAGTCTGCTGCCAAAATAGTCTATTTTCAAAATATGCCCCAAAATTGGAATTAGAAAATGTGCCAAAAAACAGGAGCTAAAAAATGTAGAACTACATTATTTTTTCAGCCTGGTTTCACATAATAGAAAAAGACAAAAAAATGCATTGTTTTTTCAACTAGTTCCACGTGATAGAAAAAAAGGATAAAATCTGCATTTTTCTAGCTTGTTCCACATGGCAAAAAAATGATAAAATCTGCATTTTTCTAGCTTGTTCCACATGGCAGAAAAAAAGATAAAATCTGCATTTTTCTAGTTTGTTCCACATGGCATAAAAAGGATAATATCTAAATTTTTCTATCTTGTTCCACATGAGAGAAAAATGATAAAATTTGCACTTTTCTAGCTAACACATGGTAGCAAAAAAATATAATTATGCTAGAATTTCTAGCTAGCAGAAAGAAAAAAAAAAAGACAAGTTTGCAAGAATTTTCAACTAACATGGGACAACAAAAAAAAATATAGTTTTGCATGAATTTCTACATTGAAGAAAAAAGATAGAACTACATATTTTTTAGCACATCCCACATGGCAGAATAAAATGAGAGTTTAGAGTTATTGTCTTTTTCTAACAACTTCCACACGATAGAAAAATAATGAAAATGACTTTTTTCAACTATTATTTTCACTGACAAATAAATATGGAGGGGATTCTTGTTGCTCATGCAAAAGAAAAGGTGGATGTTTTTGTTGTTATTTTCATGTAGAAGAAAAAATGTATTTTTTGGTAGTTTCCATGGAAGAAAATAGGGATTCCTGCTGAAGTATCTAAACCCTATTTTTGACTATTTCATGATTTGGTATATTTTTAGCTATTTCATAGTTTAATTTCTCTTCCCAAAAAATAATTGGCTATATATGAACCCATGTCCTTTGCGAGGAAATAATAATTTTTCTTATCCAAATAAAAACGAGAGACATTCTCACTCATTATAGTTCATTAAAATATATTTTTAGAGGAGGAAAAAGAATAAAATAAAGGAAGGATGCATTTGGATTGAATATTTTGTAAAGAGGTAATTCCCTCTTATTTGATTTTGTCTTTCTCACTTGTATGTATTTTAATTGTATTTTTAATTAATAATTACTTTCCAATTGGCTAAGGAGTAAAGGTCCACTCTATCAACACAATTGAAAATATTATTTCTTGTAGATATGTTTGTAAAATAATTAATGAATTTTTATTTATTTATTTATTCTTTTGTATATTATTTTAATTTGTAATTAATTTGTATATTATTTTTATTTGTAATTAATTTGTAAATTATTTTTATTATTTATTTCTTGGGTTAGTTTTACGTAGTTGATAGATTAAATTTTTTTTCAAAGTGTGTGATTTCAATTTTTGCAAGTGTGATTTCAATTTTTGCAAGTGTGATTTTTAATTTTTGCAAGCATGATTTTTATTTTAGCAAATAGAAAACCTTAAAATATCCTATATCGAGACATACTTCCTTGCTCTCTAGCACATACAACCATCAAATGCCACCCTAGATTGATAAGACCAAAATGAGAGCATTAATGATACTCATCAGTGTGCACTATCCATAATAATCCATAGTGGTTGCACAATGTTCAACAAAAGTGTTAAAAGGATCCAAACATATAATAACTATTTTAAAAATTATACATAAACTCAAATAGAAAATCAACATATTCTTGGTATGTCTATACTTATGCTATAAGAGATACGATATCCTTGCTATACATTTTACTATGTGTAACAAACTGCTATAGGAATTACATACGTTGCCTATAGTTGGATGTTGTAGGTTCTTTAAAACTTATTACAGTACAAAAAGAAACTTCTTCTAGGAGAGGATAAAATAAGATATTAAACAAGTTGTTTATATTTGATAGTATCACAAAGAGCAAATAATGTTAGTTTTAAGCACATTCCAACTATTAGCAATTCTAGTAGAAATATGGACTAATATTGTGATGGATTTTATTGGGGGATTACCTAAGTCTATAGGCAAGTCAATTATTTTAGTTGTTACGGATCATTTATCAAAGCATATATATTTTTGTACTCTTGCACAACCACACACAATATCCATCATTGTCCAAGCATTATTTGATCATATTTTTGACTCCATGGCATGCCTTTATCTATAGTCTATGATCGTGACCCAATATTCACCAATAATATTTGGAATAAAATATTCAAGTTGCATGGAAATCAACTCAGGATGAGTTGGACATACTACCCATGCATAAATGACTAAACTTTAATTATCAATAAGTGCTTTGAGGATTACTTATGCTACTTTTATTTAGAGAATAAGTTGTATAAGAACATATAGATACCATTATTATAATGATGGTACAATACCACTTACCATATAATAACTAAAATAACTGTATGTAAAGTTGTGTATGGCCAACCACCATCAACTCTCATCTTGTGTTGGAGAATATTACATTATTTAGTACATGCTAATATACCCCCTTGATACCTATGGTACAATATAAATATTAGAATAAGGTTTGAGTCTATAGTTTAGATGTGTGATTTATATTTTCTATTTATGTAAGTATCTATGCACAAGATATGCACAAGTGTCATGTAATTAAGTGTGCAAATGTGTAATGTGAGAAAGTGCACAAGTATATTGTAATTAAGAGTGCAAGTGTGTAATGTGATAAAGTGCACAAGTGTCATGTATTAGGTGTGCATGTAGAAGTGTGTAAGTGTCATGTATAAGTGTGCAAGTGTCATAGAGTTAAGTGTGCAAGTAAATAGAGAGTCAAGAGTTATGTATACAAGTGGTAAGATGAGAAGCCAAATGATATGAGAGTATTTGTCTTATGTAAGGAATAGGAAAGGTTGCAACTCTTGGATATGTGAGAATTCCAAGATTCAAGTATTGAAGAGACCTTTCTAAGGTTATATTATGGATACAAAGCTCTATGTATTGTATCTCTAAGAAGATCGCATTCAAGCATTGATTATATTGAAGCTTGTATGCATATTTTGAGAAATCCTACTATAAGTTTCTTAATGTTATTACATGAGTTATTATGGGCATTTATATTTAGATTATTGTGATTTTTTATGAATATTATTGTTAATTATTTTGGTCATATAATATTTTAATTGTTCTTATATTTGAGTCTACTCAAGATCTAGAATATTAGGACTTGAGATGATATAGCTTAAAAGTAAATAATTGTATCAAAGCTACTTGGAGTAGACTCTATTTGAAGAAATTAAATTTGGAGTCTTGCATTGGAGAAGAAATATATTGTAAGTTTCTATATGGACATTTGGGTAGATAGGTACAACTCAAATTGAAGAAAATATTCATCTTTGTCTTTCTTAAAGAGAGATAGTATTAAGTAGTTGAAAGCCACCAAATGATATTGGAAAGGCCTCGAGCCTTAAAAGTGTTTCTATCTTCAAGATAGAATATAAAAGATAAAAAAAAAAAAAGCAACCAAATTAAAATAATGGAGTAGCAAAGAGAGAAAGTTGTTGCTAATGGAGAAAAATGTATACATACATATATATCTATATAATATATATATATATATATATATATATGTAAATATACATATATATACGTATTATATATATATATATATATAGATATATATGTGCATAGATGGTAGTTGTACTGAGATTGTAAAATTTTACTATCGTATGAATGAGCTCTAGGCATGGGTGCACTGCTTTAGGTACAAATATGTTGAGTCTTAAGCAGTAAGCTGCACCAATTGAATGACTTTTATATAAAGAGTTTGAATCGAGAGCAATACGTTCTATGAGCAACAATCTAGAGGATATTTTTAGTGAAGTATGAGGAGCAAGAGATTAGAAAACATCATAGACAAACTTGAAAGTGAAACAAGAGTTCAAAATATCATTTATAGAGAGATTGAAGTCACACCAATAGCTAGACATTATTTAATATCAACACTACTTAGAGTATACATTGCCAAAATGAGCTTGATGATGCTTGATATTTCAAGATAAGGTCATATCAACCATATTTCTTGTGAGGATCCACCTAAGGATATCTGAGTAGTCGTAGATGCTTAGAGCCACCTAAGGAATTGCTTTAGGAATACTAATTGGTATTCAAATGAATAGGAGACTAAGAAAGGTTTCTTGAGTAACGTCTCAAGTCTTGCATGCATAGAATTCCTTAAGAACGTTAATTTGTCTAACCACATGCCTTGACAAACCTTGTAAGGTTTGGCCAAATCATGGAAATGTTAAAATTCTAGCATGTAGACTAATACATGCAAATTGAGGTAAGGCGTTCAAACTCAAATTTGGGTTGTAATATTATATTGGGAAAACATATTATAGAGTGCTAATATATTGGAGTGATAAGGTTTAAAAGAACCTTAATTAGCACATAAATTTGATTTTTTTAAAGCTTTATTGGATTTAAAGGTTATTAAGCTTTGATTTATGAAAAACATATTTGATTATAGTACTAAGGTTGATATTTAAAGAATTAAGAACCTTAGGAAGTATAAAATTAAAAGGTGGAGAAAAAATGAATTCTACCACATTTGAATTAAAAATTGAAGGTGGGAGTTAAAAGGACTTCAACCTTAATATTTTGAATATTGAAAAATATTGATATTTTATATTTGCAATTAATTTTACAATTTATATCAAAAGTTCAAATTTTGAAAAAAATTGATAAAGATTAAATTTTGGAGAGATAAGTATTTCTACTCCAAAAAGGAAAATTTAGAAAATTTGAATATTTAGAAAGTTTTCAAATTTGATAATATATTTGAGAGATAAAATTATTTCTCCTTCAAACTATTGATTTGGAAATTTATTTTCTATGAGTTCCATTATGTCAAATAACAAAAAATTTCTTTCCAAATCTCAACTTCTAAAAGGCCTAAATTTTATATCATAGAAAAATAAAATGAAATCAATTCTTATTATAGAAAAACTTTGGGAAATAGTAAATGGAACAAAGAAAAATGTTGTTGAAGATGAAAGAGAAAAATAAAATTTTAAGAGAGTGATGCAAAATCCCTTATGTTAATTACATTTGGGATAATTGATGAAATTCAACCATATTTAAGTGGAGCATAAACTTCTATAGATGCTTGGCAAAAATTATGTAAAATATTTGAAGGAAAGAACAAGGCAACCATTTTGAATTTACAATCTCAATTATATTCCTTGAAGGTTAATAGTGGAGAGAGTATAGAACTCTTTCTTCTAAAAGTAGTAGATATAAAAGCAAAATTATTGATTCTAGGAGAAAATATAGAAGACAAGTTTCTAGTTCAAGTTACATTAAGAGCACTTCTATAGAGTTATAAATATTTAGTTACTTCACTACAAGTACTAAATAAGGAAACACCATTTGATGACTTAGTTAATATTCTTCAAGAATATGAGGTTGAAAATTTAGTCAAAGATGAAATGACTAATAATGCTTTGGTATCTAAGGAGAATGTACCAAGTAATTTTGTAGCAACATCAAAGTCACAATCTAGATGGAAACCAAGATTTTGTCACATATGCAGAAAAATGGGTCATAATACAAATTTTTGTAGATATAATTATTTGAATCAAGGAAATTAGATGAATATGAATCAAGGAAATCAAATGAATAGATACTTCTAGAATTTTCAACCAATGCAATACTAGCCTTAGTATTGATATAGTCAACAACAACAACAACATCAACTACAATCAAGAGAAGAAAATCAAAAAGGGAATTTAGTTCAAGAAATTCAAGAGATAGAAGAATCTATAGAAGGAAATGAATTTAAATATGCTACAACAAAAAAATTAATTAAGTATCAAAATGAAGGCAATTATGGCAAGGATAAAAATAAAAATTCTTCAAAACAATATTAAGGATAAAAATAAAAATTCTTCAAAATTTATAGAAACATAGGCTACAAAGGAACAAATCTCTAGAATCGGGAGTAGTGCTAAAGCAAAATAACACAAGAAAAAATTATATATTGAAGACTAAAGTCTTCAACAACCAAATAATGTAATACATGGATGTGTTGGAGAATATTAAATTATTTGGTATATGCTACTGTATCCCCATGGTAACTATGGTATAATGTAAATATTAGAATAGAATTTGAATCTATAGTTTAGGAGTATGATTTATATTTCCTCTTTATTTAAGTGTCTATATACAGGATATGCACAAGTGTCATGTAATTAAGTGTGCAAGCGTGTAATATGAGGAAGTGCACAAGTGTCCTATAAATAAGTGTGCAAGTGTGTAATGTCAAAAAGTGCACAAGTGTCATGTACTAGGTGTGCATGTAGAAGTGCACAAATGTCATAGAGTTAAGTGTGCAAGTAAATAGAGAGTCAAGAGTCATGTATACAAGTGGCAAGATAAGAAGCCAAAGGACATGAAAGTATTTGTATTATGTAAGGAATAGGAAAGGTTGCAACTCTCGAATATGTGAGGAGTTCAAGAGTCAAGTATTGAAGAGTCACTTTCTAAGATTTTATTATGGA
This sequence comes from Wollemia nobilis, assembly GCA_028583015.1. Lineage (NCBI taxonomy): Eukaryota > Viridiplantae > Streptophyta > Pinopsida > Araucariales > Araucariaceae > Wollemia > Wollemia nobilis. The sequence goes on along the minus strand of JAQPPZ010002456.1, from coordinate 4,711,495 downwards.
GATAAAGCTCCATGTATTGTATATCTAATAATATCACATTCAAGCATTGATAATGTTGAAGCTTGTATGCACATTTTGAGAAATTCTAATATAAGTTTCTTCATGTTATTACATGAATGATTTTAGCAATTTATATTTATATTATTGTCATTTTTATGAATATTATTGTTAATTATTTTGGCCATATAATATTTTAATTGCTCTTATATTTGAGTCTACTCAAGATCCAAAATATTAGGATCTGAGATAATCTGGCTTAAAATCCAACATCTTGTATCTTCTAGGTAGTTCATATATACAAGTTATTTTTCCACCCTTATTAATCATGAGGTCCTACTTTGTTATCTCAAGGACAATGGCCCAAAATAAGAATAAATACTAGGTAGACCAACATAGATCTAAGTAGGAATTTTTCATAGGATATTTGGTTTTTTTCAAATTACAATAATAAAAATAGACATCCTTAAATATAAGAAGGCAATCACAAGATTACACCCAATTTTTATGAACCCTACTAAGTGTTACATCAATTTGGTATGGTTGCATATAGGGTAGAATTACTACCATATTCATCTTGACTTCTATTTATCTTTCTTAAAGAAAGCCTTAAGACAACATATTCGAATGAAGCTAGCACTACATAAACTAGATGATTAAGGCTCAATCATTTTATATTTGGAGGCTATGAGTATATGATAATTATGCAACCAAATTATTATATATCACTTAGTACAATTACGTGGATTAAACCCTAAAAAATCCATGTGGTAACTACAACACCAACTCGAACAATAGTTTCTCATCTTTAACTTTTAGGGTAAAAATTACTTTTATAAGGGAAGGCAATGTTAGGACCTCATGTCCTAACCCTTTTTATTGATTTTATTGTAATATTTTACTTAGTAATTATTGGGAACCTATTTTTAATTTAAATATAACCCTTGATCATTAGGGTTAGGGTTAGATAGCTCAAATAACTATTTTTGTTTAATTTATTTTTGCCTAATCCTAGAGCATTAGGGTAGGCTAAATTATCTTTATATATTGCATTGTAATATATGTCAAGGTATCCTAAATAATTATAATGTATTTGGACTTGTCCAAAAAGGAGTTTGTCCTCTCAAAGTAGGCTTTGATACAATGTAAATTCTTCAGTGTTGCTAACAAAATGATTACTATTTGTGTTCATTTTGTAAAATTGTGTTTATTTGCTAGATTATTTATGGTTTCAATTAATTCATGCAAGTAGAATCATTACATACTCCATCCTTAACAACATAGTGTAGCAATCCTTATCTATAGATAATATAGTGATTATTTGGTGCTTAAAATCATTTATCATTTGTGTATCTATCTTTATTTCTCCTTTTGTCCTTTTATACGTTTTGTATAATATTTGAGTGAAAGGATTACTTCTATTAGTTACTAGAAATTGGTATGAAATCCAACATGGTATTAGAGTGGGTATGAAGCAACATTTATTGGTCATGTAGAAATTTTATTCAAATCCTTTGATCCTTCTTTTGATGCTAGAAAAATAACTTCTCAAATATTCATAAATATTTTTATAGAAGATGTGAAGAATATATTTAATCATATTTTTCACTAATCATCATTTCGATTATCTTGGAGAATATATGCCTACTTCATTCTCTTGTTTATTTTCATTGAAGTATTTTCAATCCTCTATATGCATGTGTGAATTCCATATTACATGGTTATTGTCTTTTATATTCCTCACAAATAGGTCATGACACTTTCACTAAAGGTAAAGTAAGCAAATTTTTCCATCCATTTGAATTTAAATCTACTATGTGTATCTTTGTGTTATAGTTTTAATCCCTTTCCTTTATGTCAAACATGACCTCTCTATTCAAGGAGAGGGTGTGTGCTCCTATGTATTAGTAGGAGGTGTGAAGGTGACTAGATAGATGTGCTTAAAGCTATTGTATAGGATGACAATTGGTTTGATTTGGAGACTTTTCTTTTTGCTTTCTCTCTATAAAATAGGTATGAAAATTATAGCTTGTTTGATCACTTTCCAACTAGCTTGAACATACATTGATCTAGTCAAGAGGGTGTTTGCTTGTACATGTAGGAAAGAATTCTTAGTCTTAAAACTCACATATTTATATTTTGATAGGAAACTTTCCTTTTTATTGAGTTGGACAAAGTTCTTCGAGGCATCATCAATTCTAGCATGACTATGTTATTGGATGTGTTGGTTAGCTTGATCACATTACGGTTAACAAGTCACATGTTTGAATACCTCTATGGAAAATATATCATTGTATTTTTTTATCTATAATTTTATGGTTTCTTTCATTCTTCTATTGTGGAGTGCTTTCTATACCTCAACATAAGCATTGATGTTCTAGCTAGCATAAAAGAGTTATCTCTATACCAACCTAGGTTTGAAAGTCTTTGAGGTTTATGGAACTTTTGAATAGATGACATGGACCCTTGGCTAATGTAGTGGTCCATGTGGTATCATTTCATGCCACTAATCATGTTTTTCTATCTATCTATGTATCTATATATCTATCTATCTATATATATATATATAGATATATCAAATCAATACATGTGTTGAAACTATTCTCACTTCTGATATCTAATGGTGAATAGGTGGTAGATTATCAATGCCAACCATAAACATATTGGTGTGAACCAAGTGGAAAATACTAGTTGGATACGCTAGTTTTGTAATGTACCACTACACCAAAAGGTTGACCTAGTAGTTTCAGCTCCTTCCCAAGATCATAACACTCCACAATGCTTTCATAGCCTAGGCTCTAGCTCAACAAACCCCTAACAAACCTTGAAAGGCCTTTGGTAGACCCTCACCCCTAGAAAACCTCCTTTTTAGCCTCCCATGACTCAATCATGGGTGGTTTCTCTTAAACTAGTGTAACATACCACTACACCAAAATGTGACCTAGTAGTGTTAACCTCTACCTAAGATCATAACAAGTACTAAGATCTAAGGGATGATTTTTTATTTTTTTGGGATTATTAGGGAAACTATTCTAGAGACCATAAATTTTGTATACAAAATCTATTTGAGCCTCTTTTTTATCTAAATCACATGATTTTTCAAGATATTTGCATTGGTTATATCAATTTAGTGACTTGTTATACTATTGGAGGTTGAATTATGTGGAAATGTCCGCAAGACTTATAACTCTATTTCAAAGGAATACATTTATAATAATTTTTGTAATCAAAATATTTAGTCCATATTCATGGTATATACAGTTGAATTTGTAGCATCAAAAGCAATTATTGAATGTTTTGGAGGTACACAAAAAAAGTATTCAAAATGTGCTCTTTTTAGTACCTTCTCTTCCTATCAAAGGCTTGGGTTATTTATTAATTTTACACATGAAGATCTAAATCTTCATGATCTCTCCTCTCTTTTATTTTTTACCAAGTATTCTTGGGGATATATAATGGATCTTCTCATTAATAGGTTCATGAAAAATATCTTTGGTGATAATGATCAGGTGGCACAAGGGCAAGTTTATGTCATTAAATAAAGACAAGTGTGTTATAAAATGGAAGGTCTAGCTTTCAAGACATGTCTTATGTGAATGTAAAATATTGGAGTGTCTCTTAAGAGGGATTGTTCTTCGATTTTTTCCTCATATGGAGTTATAAATATGGTGTTATTTGTATATGTACAAGAGTATTTGATATTGGTTATGGTGGCTATGGTCAAACCTGTATAGATTCTTATGTAAGTAGTGGTATCTTCATGTAAGAATACTTCCAAATAACAAGGGGGATTTAGTAGATTTTTCCTCAAGTATAGAGGCCCACTAGAGAATTTATGGGGTGAATATATTTTTGCCAATAAGGTATTCTCTTCTTGGCCCCTTAGTTTAGGTTATGAGGGGTTGTTAAAAATTCTAACTTGACTTAATGTCTACGGATAACATTTTGTAGTGTACTTTTGTGTAAGCCTACAAGAAATCATTGTAGAATATATTTAATTATTATTTGTGTATGACCTATTGGCCCTTGTCAAAGTTAAACCTTTAACTTATAACTTGTAATTAACCTAAAGCCTACTTTTTATGTCATATTAGGTTAATATGGCTATGTATTTAGGATTTTGGTATTGGTATAAATACCCTTCATCCACTTTATCCATAGCGTCAAAGTGTAGTCATCCTTATCTATAGATAACACAATGATTATTCGATACTCAAGGGAACCCATCATTTGTGTAGCTATCTTCTTTTTATTTGTCTTTTTATGCTTTCTAAGATTTGAGTGAATGTATTGCTTCTATTTGCTACTAAAAATTGGTGTGAAATATAATATTATTCATCCAAAAATATCCCTTCTTAATATATAGATAATGTATGTAAACATTAACAATACAAAATAATACTAGATTCACAAAAACTAAGTTTAATTTATTCAAACCAAATAATATACAAGCTATATATATAATATATAGTCTAATAAAAATATATGCATGTACATGTGTTAAGATAAATATACGTAATAGTCAAACATATAATATAAACATGAATTTGAAATAAACATGTCACGAGTCAAATATCTAAACCTAGATACATATTATCCTACTAATTTAAGCCCTAGAGGTAGAGTGATACTCATGATCCTACAAAAAATAAAAAATATACATAAATAAATGTCTAAGTGCATTATAATGCATGTTTAGTATTCAATAAAGATGAATAAATTATAACTATTTAATGAAATTTGTTTTTTGGATATGTTTAGATCTACTAACTTGACATGAACTATGCACTTTTGGTGCAACATGTGTTTAGTCCTATGGCACTACCATATGAACACATGTTGTGTCTATTATAAGTAGGCATACCTATAGGTACTTGTACATATAAATTATACTAAAATTAGTATCTAGAATTTATCTCAATACTTACAATGTATAAGACTATAAAATCTAAAATTTAAATTGGAACTACTGATACTCACATCATCCCCATGAATTGAACCAACCACAACAAAGAGACATATGATCATGTTACTCATTGTATTCTTGAGTTGTCACCTCTATAACTTGCTCACATCTTCTAAGCCTTAGTTATCATATAATCTTAGTACCTCATCATCACGTCCCTCAACAAAGACGTCATAAATAAAGAAACATGGTGGAATATCACCACCTATGTAAAAATATGTAGTGGTCATGATATTTAGATGAATCCCCATGTCGTTTATCATGGGTAGTATATCACTTGGTATATATTATGTGGTATCAAGAGCTAACGGTTTTAGAGTGACATTACCTTATACGTGTTGCACTTTTACTTAAACTAAAATTTAAAAAAAATACCTTTAAATTTAAATAAATCAAAAACCATAAATTTGTAAGTTTAAATATGCATCATGCTCTTAAGTGATGCATTCTAACCTAATTATTATTGTCCAATATCATACAAGATGACTACATCCCATTATATTTTTATGGCTATGCATCTGATATAAGAAATAAGAATCAAGGTTTTGCTTTCAAAGTGCATCCTTGGCATAAGTATTTAGTTGTGCCATGAGAGCATCAAAACATATTTTGAATGTATGACATACCTTGAGGTGATAATAATTATTTTTCTTCATAAGAATATGAAATTACTATAACTCTTGAATGGCATCATTATTCAAGGAAGGACCATCAAAGTAGCATCTTTCACCCATAATATCCTCTTATTGATGTTGGAGATATTACATTATTTGGTAGCATTGTAAATATTATATTAGGGAGTGTGTTAAATATTTGTCTAATGTATGTGTCATTATGTGAGAAGTGTCTACTTGTTAGGTAATAGAGTGTGCAAGTGTTAAATATTTCAAGGTGTGAAGTGTGAATTCTGAGAGTGCAATGTGTCATGTGAGTAAGTCAAGAGTCATAGGTGTTAGGTGTCAAGTAGGCAAGTCATGTGAGTAAGTCAAGAGTCATAGGTATTAGGTGTCAAGTAGGTAAGTTAAGAGTTATGTAGAAGAGAGAAGGTCAAGAGTGGAGTATGTGAAGAGTCACATGTGATTATAAATTTGTGACAAAGCATTATAATAAACTTCAAATATGCATATCTTATTGTATGCATTAGTAGATATTTTATCAATAATATTTTTGTATTTTTTGTGTGCAATATATTGTGAAATTTATATGTGATTAGTATTTGATCTTGATAAAATGACTAGGAGGATTTCCATCAATGCATAAGCCATGTTGGTTCATAGTGAAGCCATATTGATTCATAGCTAGCATCAGAGCCATCTTGGTTCATATCTAGCATCAAAGTTACAATCTTTCATATCTAGCATCAGATTCAAACTCATAGCTAGCATCTGAGTTAAAATTAGGTGTGGATTTGAAGAATATTAGTTCATATATAGCATAAAATCCATCTTGGTTCATAGCTAGCATAAGAGAATTTGAGTAATATTGGTTCATAGCTAGAATAAGATAATTTGAATAATATTGGTTCATAGCTAGCATAAAAACCATCTTGGTTCATAGCTAGCATCAAAGTTGCATCTAGTGTGAACTTGAAGAATATTGGAAAGAAATATTGTAGAATTTATGAGAGATAATGTTGAGAAAATTATGTATTTTGAAGTAGCCAAGCCTCATAGACGAAAGGCCATATTTATGGAATACAAGCAGTGAGAAGATCATACTTGTAGAACATTGTAAATTTGCAAAAATGTTGAAGAATTAGAAGAAAAAAGAAGGAAGATTAAAGGGTTGAAGTCATCCAAAGGTCATCCAAATTGTAGTAGAAATATTGAAGAAGAAGATGAAAGAAGAACAAAGAGAAGAGTTGAAGAAGAATATGGAAGAAGAACAAAAAGAAGGGCTGAGGTCACCCAAATTGCAGATTGATAAGGTAAGAAAATTTTAATTTGAAGAAGCATTTTTTATTAAAGATATTTTTTATTGGAAAGAAAAAATTGAATTGAAAAAAATAAATTGAAAGAATTAATATTTTAAAGATAAGTAGCATGTTGTTTTGGAGGAAGGAATTTGAATTCATTGAAGGAGAAAATATTGTAGGAAAAATAAGAAAAGGAAATATATTTAATTGATTGAAAAAACAATGGATAAATAAGAAGATAAAAAATCTGCTTGTTGTGGTGCAGTGGTAAATGCCCTGGGTGCTGGTAGAGGCCGACCCATGTTCCATTCCCCATGTCTCCAGCCTACAGATATATGGTATAGTTAGGAATGTCCTATGTGCTGGTAGAGTCCGATAAGGCTCCATTCCTCCTATGCCCAACCTGTTGAAAGTGACACCTCGAAAGGGGTGTTTTCCACTATAAATTAGTTTTTACCCAGGTGTTGTAGGTAAGTTGGAGAGGAGAGGGCAATCCTCCAAGGGAGGTCCCACGTTCGAATCTCCACCCTACCAAAAAGCTGAATTGGGTATCCAAAATCCAATTGATAATGTTGGTACGAGTAGGGCTGGGTGCGACCCCCAAGTGACTTTGACAGTGTAGAACCCCCTGTTCGTGGTCTCTTAGACCAAGGCAGCCCCGTAAGGGGTTTTTCGCTTGAAAAAAAAATAAGAAGATAAAAAATTTGAAGAAATAATTTTGGACAATTTTTTTAAGGGAGATATAACACAATATTAATTATTTTAAAAAAAATTGCTCAAGAAAAAATTAAAGAATTTGATATTTTAATATTTGAAGAATTAAAAAAAAAATTATAAAGATAAAATATGAAGAATTAAAAATTGCAAAAAGTCCGAGTTGGAAGGATAGAGTGAAGTATTGGTAGAGACTTTGAAAAGAAAATAACCATTATTGTTTATTTTCTAGAATGGACGGAGGAGGAACAAAGGTAGCAACAGCTATGGCCAAAATAAAGAAGAAGAATGGAGGTAAAATGAAAAATAAATATGCAATTTGTTTTCTATATTATCAGGAGAAAAAAAAGAGCCAAGAGCACCACATTAATTTTGAGGATGATATTAGCAGAGCAAAGTTGTATGAGAAAAAAATACTGTATTTGTTAATTTCATGATTTTGGGCAAAATGATGCATAGATTTCCTGAATATAACCAACCATTAACGTAATTCCCATACGAGAAAGGTTAGATACTAAATATTCACCATTTTATGGAAATAAAGAGTCAAGGTACGATGTTAGGAGTGGAGAGTGACAGGAAATCGCATATTACAGATGAAGAATCAGGGATCAAATATCGTTTGTTAAACATATTACAGTCCGAGGAATTCTTCTATCAAATTAAAGCTAATTTCTTTGATGAGGTCTTTGATATCATCACCAAAAAAAGTGTCTTCAAAAATATCAAGAAAGTCATCTATTGGATAATAGAGCTAATGGAAAGGTGTGCATATCAAAATGAGCAATGTATAAAGTCGTCTTCTCAGATACGGAATGTGCCTATATAGTAAGATAATTTTTGGACTCATGGAAAATATACCAAAGAAAAGTTTCCATGTGGAAAACAATGAGCTTTCAAAGTTTTTTTTGGAAATGGACCTCATGGATCATTCAATCAACTATTTAACTATTTTCAAAATCATTCGCAGGCGAAGCAATGGATAAAGGTTAAAAGGAAAAGGAACCTAGGGAATCATAGGGATTAAGGCAAAGGGAAGGTCTTGAACGAGATGATAACTTGGGGTGCATATTCATAAGATTCATCGAAGGAGGTTGTGGTGGCTGATGAAAATTCCTTGATCATTGCTAATCTACTTGCGGATGTTGTAGAAGGGGATTGTTTATTGGATAAAATGCCTCCGTCTCCTCCTAAGTAAAATGCACTGAGTCAAGTTCCTAGAGTTGGTGCTGTGGAGGCCAGCCTGGTGTTCCTCGAAGGTCCAGTTAAGGTAGACTTGATTCTCTCTTTAGATAATTCCTTAGAATATCTATTTTATAAGTTTTTTACGGATAAGAAATAAAGGGCCTCCCCAACCCTATATTTGGATGCCACTAAAAGACCTATGGGTTCCCCCTTGCATTCATCAAGAAGAAAAATTTTAGGAATGATGAAAGAGTCCCCAGTAACCCCCATTCCCTCAAGCCCTCCTATCTTGGAAAAAGAGTCTCCTGGTCCAAAAACCAGAAGCTATAGGAGATTTCATGTGGATTTAAATGTGGAAAAGAAAGTGGGTAAACCTAATGGTAGGACCCTAAGAAAAAAATATATGGATGCAGTTTTTACCGATGGTGTTCAACCTTAGCTTTTTATTGAAAGATCTAATTACAGAGGTTGTAGATAGTTGAAGCTGAAATTGGATATCTTTAAACCTCCCCACCTAGGGTCTGGGTAGTTGAAGACCCCTCCAACTTCTTTTAAATGAAGGCATGTTCCTGGAATATTACGGGATTGAATGACCTCTCTAAGAAAAGGATTATTGCATATTTGAGGAAGGATTTATCCTAGGATATTCTCTTAATCCAGGAATCAAATATTAAAGAAACTATTTTTGACTTAGTGCATATGAAGGTGTGGAAAAAGGCTGCCTTTGCTACTAGCCCTTCTGTGGGGATGCCATGTGGGTTACTTTGCTTTTGGAACTCTTAGAATATTGAAGGGAAAGTGATCTCTTCCAATGAAATAAATATCAATGAAAGAAATATTTCCATCTTTTTTTATGTAAGACTTCAAACAAATCTTGGGTCATGAAAAACGTTTATGCCCCCAATTCGATTCAAGACATGAGTTTGTTCTAGGCAAATTTACTCATTTTTAGCAATACATTAGAGGGGGAAACCTAGATTCTTTCTAGATATTTCAATGGTAGATGTTCCCTTCAAAAACTAAAGGGGGTAATCCTCCAGACCATAAAAGCATGGAGGATTTCACTGACTTCATCATAGAAGCAGAGATAAAAGTTCTCATGGATAAACTATAGGGTTGGTAACAATCTCATTTTGTCCAAAATGGATAGGGTTCTAATCTCTCAGCAAGGAATCTAGATTTGTGGTGGAGATTCCCTATGCACCTTGTCTAGGGTGGGTTCCAACCATAATCCTCTTTGGTTGGATTTCTATGATGCGATGAATCATCACCCAAAGCCTTTATGATTCGAATCCATGTGGTGTAAGCACTCGAATATGGAGTAGGCGATTAGAGAATGGTGGGTTGAAGACTTGGTAGGTGAAGGAGTATCCAAGATTTACAAGAAGATCAAATTTATCAGAGCTAAGATTAGGGTGTGGAATAAACAGATGTTTAGAAATATTCTAAGATGCAAGGAATGTATTAAAGCTGATCTAGAGAATCATGTTGAATTTGAAGGCTATTCAGTGAAGATTGCAGGAAAATAAAAGGTGTTTCTTGCTGAGCTTCACAACACTCTCGCATGTGAAGAAACATTTTGGTAGCAGAATTCCAGAGAATTATGGCTCTAGGAGAGTGATAAAAATTCAAAATTCTTTCACTCCTCAACTCTCCATCGTAGGGGCTTCAAAAAAATTAGGGAAATTAGTAAAAAATATGGTAGTTCCACATCAAATTTAGAAGAGATAAGAGCAGAATAAATTTCACATTTAAGCTCCCTCTTAGAGGACTATCCCTAGAGAGAATTCGATGCTGAAGAAGAGATCCTCTCAGCTATATCCAACCTGGTCCCTAGGGAGGTCAATGAGTTGTTGATAGTTAGATTTTTTGAGGAAGTAAATACTGTGGTGAATGAGATGGGGGCTCATAAGGCCCTAGATCCAGATGGGTTTTTGTCCTTTTTTTCCAAAAAAAATGGCACATTTGTAGCCTGGATATCCTGGAGGTCCTGAGGGATATTCAAGAGTCTAATTAGGTCCCGATACCATTGAATGCAAGGTTTCTTCTTCTTATCCCTAAGCACTCAAAAGCTTCTTCTTTCAATGACTATAGGCCCATAATTCTTTGCAACATGATTTATAAAATTCTTTCCAAAGTCATGGCTAATCAGCTAAAACCTCATCTTCCCTCTCTTATTGACAAAGCTCAAAGTGGGTTTGTGGCTAGTAGACAGATTCTGGATGGTATAATAGTAATGCATGAAATAATCCATTCAGTGCTAAACAGTAATAGGACTGGTATTATTTTGAATTTGGATATGAATAAGGCATATAACAGGGTTTCTTGGTCTAACCTCTTCAAGGTTATGACTAAATTTGATTTTGGGTAACAATGGTTAGAAATTATCAAAGCCTGTGTCACCAATGCTAGATATTTGATGATTATCAATAGTGCCCTTGTTGTTTTCTTTCAAATATTCTATGGGATTAGGTAGGGAGATCCGCTCTCCCCATATTTGTTCATCCTTATGGTAAAAGTTCTTGGGATATCAGTCACCTACAACAGAGCCATTGAAGGTCTAAAGCCAACCTTGACTAGCAATCCAGTTACCCACCATCATTTTTTTGATGACACCTTGTTGTATATCCCTACTTCTGTTGGCCAAGAGATGGAGAAAAAATACTTTTGATGAGCTATGAAAAGTTAGTGGGTCAGGTAATCAATTTCAGAAAAATTATTTTACTTTTTGTGAATACTCTTGTAGAGGTTCAAAGAAGGATCACAAATTTTTTTGAATGCAAAATCACCTCCTTTTCGATGTCATACTTGGGTTTGCCCTTGTTCAATGGGAGAATGAGAACTACCTATGGGACTTGGTAATTGAACGTATGTAGAAGAAATTGGCTACGTGGAAAGGAGTCTTATTGAGCCAGGTAGGGAAAATAGTGCTTGCTAAAAACTCATTGCAAAGTATTCCAATCTACCTTGTTCAAAATGCCCGGGAGAGTGGTGCAGAGGATGGAAAGCATCCTCAAGGAATTCATTTGAGATGGCCCAGACCTTAAAGGTAAGTTTCACCTAGCTCATTAGGACCAAGTGTGCATCATGAAGAATAGAGGTGGTTTAGGTCTAAATGATGTGAGCAGAATGAATAGAGTGTTGGTTGCGAAACAAACCTAGAAATTGATGTTAAATGTGGAGGTGGACTGGGTCAAGATTATAAAATCCAAGTACCATGTTGATAATTTTTTAGAGGACCCGCTCCCAAGTTTTGGGTCCCCTTTTTGGAAAAGTATCATGAAGTCCTGATATTTGCTTTGATAGGGCAGAAGATGGATTCTTGGGAATGGCTCATTGATTGATTTCTGGAAGGATCCATGGATAGGTGATATTCCACTATCTATAGATCCCTCTCAAAATTTTAGAGCCACACTATAGAAACCTTAGGCACCATAAGGTGTTCAAATTTATGGTTTAAGTAAATGGTAGCAAGGTCTGGGACCTACCAAATTTGAACTATTTTAACAAGAGACTATTACTTATTAGAATCTTTATGTCATCATTAGTCGCCAGATTATTTTCACCTCGAAAAGAGTTAACAAATGTATTTGGTATGGCGATTCTAAAGGGCGGTTCACATTTAGGTCTATGTACTTGTTGACTGAACCATAATTTTGCTAGTGGATGCCAAATAATAATATTTGGGTGTCGAATCTTCTTCCCAAGGTGAATATTTTTCTATGGTTGGTTGCACAAAATAAAATCCTATCGATTGAGAATATTAGAAAGTGTGGTATGTTAATCGTCAATAGGTGCTATATGTATGAAGCCAAAGATGAAACCACTAACCACTTATTCAGTAATTGCCCTTTCTTTAGGAATGCTTTATCATCGGAGGAACTACCTTTGAAGAAAAAAATCATGGTAGCAATCACTCTCCTAGTGAGCACTTTTTTTCTCAATGTTATCTCACTAATGATTTTCCTCTTCCTAAATAGATCCTATCTAATATGGGATATGTAGGTAAATATTTGGGGCCACAATAGAAGGGCATTCAAGAACCCTTGGATGTCGAGATTTGACCTGGTAGATGTGGCATAGGTTTTATACCTAATAAAAATTAACCTTTATCATTTTAGGATGATGACCATTTTATAACCTATGCAGAATATATGAATTATCAAAAGATAACAAAAGATAACAATAAATATATAAGTTCTACTTCTCCTCCAAAATTGATGTTTTGTAACATGATTGGTTTTGTTTGCTCTAAAAATAAACTTGCTACTTTAAAAGAAGATGATAAGTTGTTACATGGTGTTTCTTATGTTAAAAATAATGGTGATGTTCATAAATATAATGATTACCATGCCATGGATCTCAAGAGAAAGTCCCTCAAGGAACTCCTCCATGATTTTCATTATCGCGATGACATCTTCTTTGGGAAAACCTTCGATGCAACAAAACGTGGCACACTCATTCATTATAATAAAATGAACAATGATTTTATATTTTGCATTGAGTATAATCTTGTTTAAAAAAGAACATATAACAAAAAAATCCATCATTTAGTTGCATCTACATTTCCATTGCATCTGCTTGATTTCTCATATTGCATTGTTGCTTGTCATCCTTGCATGTTTTTCTGACATCTAAAACAACTTACATATTTGAATGTCATAACATTGCATGATTGATTGTTCATGACTGCCTGTGCATATAGATTTTTGGGGATTTTGCAACAATGGCATGTGATGATACCTAGTTAGGTTGTATCTCACATGCATTGCACTTTCACTAGGGCTCTAATGCCTAGCACGAACCCCACCTAGGAATTATCCTTCTACTTCTTCATTGATGTTTTGCTTTTTCTCTTCTTTTTCTTCTTGACTTCAAAAGATAAGCAACATTTCTACCATAATAGCACACACTCTCATAAAAAACCTCTATTTGGGATAGCACTTGCACAATTCATCAACATATTACAACCCACATGGGATACTTGTACATCCTAGTGGGTATTACATTTGATCTTCTATCGGGTCATACTCTCTTTTGACTCAGCAAATTCAACAACCCATTACTGGATAAGCTCCTTGGTCGGTATTAGTAGACCTTGGCATACATCCTAGCGGGTAATCACCTCACAAAAATCAATAAGGTAGAAACCACCCATAGTAGGTCAAACTCCAATACACTTCTACACTATTACAAGTGCTATGTGTATAGAAGGTTTAGCCCTTCTTTTCTAGTACGATCTATAGTATCTAACTATATTGGTTTCTTGCAACTTACGCTAGTTTTGTACTATGGATCGCCCATCCTTCTATGTCTCAGCTGGTTGGCCTTTGTAATTTCTTCTTCTTCTCCCTTCTTCTTACTTATTTCATCTTCTTCTTCATTCTTCCCCTTCTTCTTTCTTATTCTTCCTTTTCCATTTGTAGCACCCTAAAATTGGTGCAGTAAAACCTTAAATAATTACAATTACTCTAGTAAATATTCAAATTCAAATTTTAACCCCCAAAACCGCTTCCAAACCGTCGTTTAACCCGTTTCCTCCTTTCTCGTGCCATTTTTAGAGTTTGTTTTGACCGTTTGACGATATCGTCGTCGATCAGACGATATCGCCTCAGATCGGATGATTTCGTCTGGACTAGGACGTCCAGACGATCTTGTCCCAAAACTAATTTTTCTCAATTAGCCTCTGTTCCAACGACGTCTCTAATCCGGGCAGAAGCGTGTCTATGCTATTAGAGACCCTCCCCGTTGGAGATCTCCCAAATTGGGATGATCTCCAACCTCCTAACCTCCCTCCTAAGCCTATTTAAACTTAGGACTCCCCCTTGGCATCCCCCTGGCTGAAATTTCCTGTAACTTGACTTTACACGCACTAAAACATCCTGAATTACCATCTGCACTTGTCCTATCCAAATTTTGTTGCAGGAACCTTAGTCATTCTTCAGCCGGAGCAAGCTCAGTTCGTCATGGATGATCCTGTTCAATTCGAGATGATTTCGTACCAATCCGAGATGATCTCAACTGCAATCAACATTGGGGGCAATCAGTGCCCAGAGTTTGCATTTTTCTCTTCTCATCTGCTATTTTATTCTGCATCTAGTCAGTTTATTTATTATTTTTTGCTATTCTGCATCTTGGAGTTCACCCATGTAGTTTAATTGCATAATGAAATCATGATTAACTATTAAAACATCGTAATTTACTTGCATTCCTATTCGGGATTATCTTATTAACATCCTTATTGTCATTTCACATCATTATCCTCTATTAGCATTGCTGCATTTTTTGTATTTTGTGCCTATTTCTCTGTTTGCAGGTCTCTGACGAATTCGTCAGATCTCAGACGATCCTGCAGGTCGGAGACGATCCCGTCAAATTCCAGACGATCCTGTCTGCTTCAAGAATCAGAATCTCCATCAGACATCCGGATCAGGTATGGCTCTGTAATTTAGCTTTTTCTCTCTATTTTCTGTTTAAAATCTATTTTTTGTATTTCATTTAGCCTGCATTTTCATAATAGAACAACTTAGATTCATTTGGCCAAACCTAGGACTCGAATGTTTAAAGATAAAACTGAACACATTAAACACATTCCCAACCTAGGCGTGGAAACTGCCATTCAAACGTTTCTTGGTGAACCCACCATCCGTCAAAAAATCACCATAATACACCTCCCCGAGAGGCGGGACCTTCGCAAGGCCTCTCAGTCCGAGGTACCATGCCATCCTTTTCCCATCCTCCTTCCGGGCATGGATCCTATAGCTCTGAAGGTAAGGATGCAAAAAATTTGGAGCGATACATTTTGGTGAACCCGACGTGAATGCATTTAAAACCTTTTGAAAAAAAAAAAAAAAAAAAAACATAAACATAGATGCATTTAAAATCATTTAAAACTAATAAGTTGCATATCATGTTTAGATGGTAGCTCCTAAGAAAATATTAGCAGTTACTATAAATGTTGAAAACCAATTAGCAGCCATAGAAATCAATTATGTGCTTAGTGTGCCTGAAACAGATAGAAATCAACTTTTGTGGGACGAACTTGATAGAAGACTAGGTGTCATTTCATCTAGGTCAACAAAACTTAAACAAATCAAAAGGCTTGTCCTAGATAGAATCCTGGATCCTCATCAACTCGTCTTTTATCATGAACTTCAGAGAGCCTGCCATAGATGGTTAGCTTATAGGAGAGCTCTTGTGTCTTCAAAAATTTTCACCTTCGAGGAATACCTCAAGAACGCAGTTGTGGTACGCCAATTTCTAGTTCATATAGAATCCCAAGAAACTGATCTTATGATTAGAAGAAGATGGAACAGAACTCCTAGAGCTATGTTGTATCGTGAATATTGTCGTGAGAATTATTATTATCAACCAGAATCTGAAATACATGGTATTTCTATAGCCCTTTTCATTAAATTCTTGAAAGAAAATTTTCAATTTGAAGAAGAACACTTCATGACTCCTGAAGAACTTGAGCCCATTAATGACATTTATAAATTATTTATAGAAAACTAGATCATTGCTTTCATTATTATTTCTTGCATTTATTGTGTTGTTTGTTATCTTTACAATATTATTACAAAAACAAGAAAAACTAAAAAACATAACAAAAACCAAAACATTTCATTTTAAATATTGTAGTAGGTATATAATTAATATATACCTCTTAAGCTTGTTGCATATATATATATATATATATATATTTTTGCTGAAATCTAAGTTAAGCACAATGCCTAAACTTAGGAATGGTAAACAAACTGAAGGAGAAGAAGAAGATTGGTTAGGAGACAAAACAAGAAACCCAAATGTCCTTCCTGAGGATCCAATCCCGGAAGAAGAAACTCTAGACCAACAAGACGATGAGCTTGCTGTAGATGAACAAGAAGAAAATGTTAAAGAGGATGGATCCTCATCCCCTAGAGTAGCTCCAGATGGAACTATTGCTTTTGATAACTTAGATCATTTCTGGAAATTTTTCAATAATAACATTGGTGCTCTTAATATGGCAGTTCGTATTGATAAAGGGCAAATTAGTGACACTCAAGCAGCCATGGAACATATGTTTGATGTGCACACTAATCCCTTGTCTTTTATTGATCAAGAAAGTGATAAGGCTGGACCATCCAATAGAGATATGGTCACTATGATTCAAAACATGCCAAAACAACAGGTTACCCAACCTCCTAAGGAACTTGTTATTGAGCCTAAAATCATTCCCACACAAAAGAAAACTTCCTTCACTGCTTTACTTCGCCAAACTATTGATCAATATGCTTCAAGTAAACAAAAATCTAAAATGAAGCCAAACACCAATTTTCAACAATCTGGAATACAACATAATACAACTTCAAAATTTCTTCATAACACCTTTCCTACCAACAATTTACACAATAGCAATATAGCATCTAATATTCATGTCCCTCCATCATATGCTCACAAATCCCATATTAATGCCCTACCGAACCAATATGGTGGGCAAACTAGTAATCTGGAAGCCATGGTGAAGCAGTTAGCTTCCCGCATGGACCAGATAGATCCCTACCGTCCCTCGTACAATTATCGAGAGATATGTAGTCAACCTTTGGATCCCATAGTTGTAGCACAACCGTACCCTAAGCATTTTCCCATGCCCATCCTGCCTATATATAAAGGAACCGAAGATCCCATAGAGCATCTTCGCATGTTTAGGATAGCATGTCATGATATATCACATGATGACTTGCTATTACTAAAAATGTTCCCAAAAAGTTTAGGTGGAATGGCATTAGAGTGGTACTATCAACTGCCCACTCATTCTTTGAGAAATTTTGAAGAAACAGTTGAATCTTTTGTCCATCAATTTAGTGCCTACATCGAGAGGCATGTAACCATTAAAGATTTATACAACTTAAAACAAGACAAAGATGAATGTTTTGCTGATTTCTTAGCTAGATGGAGGCAGTTGACAGGAAAACTGCACTTTGTGCTACCTTATAGGGAAATGTTGGACATTTTTATCAATAATTTGCAAGAACAAATATCTTATGAGTTATCAAGCTGCTACTTTAACTACCTTCGATCAGGCTATAGATTTAGCTCGAAGAGTAGAAGATGCCCTCATTAGGAGAGGCCAACTTAGGAAGAAGGATGATGAGAAAACATCCAGAAATCAATATAAAAACAAACAAGTCATAGGTGACGGAGTCACTGACAGCAGAAATGTTGCTAATATCAATGCAACGAAGACAACAAAAAAATTTATATTGAAACCTCTTGATAAACCTCCTCGAGAATTTACTAGATTGAATCAACCATTATCAACTATTTTACCTCAATTACTCGAAAGAGGTTTGATTCAATTACCAGCTATCCGGGAACCTGATCCAACCATACCCGGATACAGAGTTGACTTACACTGTGATTTCCATAGAGGACCTGGACACTCTACCAACGCTTGTAAAAGGTTAAAGCATAAAATACAAGATCTGATTGATAATAATGAAATGGAGGTGCAAGCCTTCCAACCTAAACAAAATGCTCCTAATAATGCTCAAAAGAACATTCCCCAAAATCAAAATCAAAATGCTAATCAATCATTAGACATATTTCAACATCCTTTACCAAGACATGGTAAAGAGGTGGCCAATCAAATTGAGCATCATAATGTTCCTCCTCCTACCCGATATGTAGGGACTATTAGCGGACAATTACCTGTTCAGGATCCTCAAACATTTGACACAACCTTATCCCTGGTCACGACCAGGCCCCTACATAATTTTCAAACTCCAGATCCTAGTGATGTAGAATCAGATACTGAAAGTGAAATAGACATCACCTCAAACCAATCGAATAGTTCTAAAAATGAATCAGATCCTATTCAACCCATCACAGATGCTATGGTTCCAGAAGAACCATTTCCTAGAAGAGTTACTACTCGACCCTCTTCTAATCAATTCCTCCCTAATGAACAAGCCATAAACGCTCAACCGAGACCGGTTCAAGCATCTTCAATATAACATTGTAGGTACCATTGGAGTCGTTACCCGACAACAGGCTCAAAATTCTCAACAAGAACCAAACCAGAATGATGGATCAGCTCCATTTGTTTTGAAAAATCCCAATAAAGGGAATCATGCTCCCAATGTTCAACCTAAACCCCCTTACAATATTAATGAGCAATTATCCAATACTACAGCCAAAATTTCCCTTTTGGATTTATTAAGATCTTCTCCTACCCATAGGGATGAGTTGATGCTTACATTAAGCCAAATGATGGTACCTCAAAATATTCAACCTGAAGCCATGGCCAATACTATCATCACTAGAGAAGTCGATTGTATTGACTTCCGGGATAAAGATATCCCACAACACAGTTTACATAAGGATAATCCCTTATATATTATTGCTCTAATTGGAGATGTAGTTGTTAAAAGAGTCCTGATTGATAATGGTTCATCTCTAAACATTTGCACTTTTGACTTCTACCAACGGTTTGGCTTTAGAAGTGATGAAATGAAGAAAAGCGACATGATCATAAAAGCTTTCAATGACGAAACACAAGAAACATGTGGAGTTATTACCATCCCATTGCAAGTTGGTCCTAGAACCTTAGATACGACCGTGTTTATTGTACATTGCCCCGCATCGTACAATATACTCTTGGGTCGTCCTTGGATCAATGCAATGCGGGTTGTCCCATCCACTTTACACCAATGTGTTAAATTCGAATTTAAAAATCAGTTGGTCACTATCCATGGTGATCCTAGACCCTTTGATATGTGTGCTTTGGCAGAACCTGTTGGAGTGCAATTTTGCCCTGCTCTGTCATCCACACATCCTAATTCTTATTTTTCATCTAAAACTATGAAACACACTCCCATAGCTTCACCTATTTCTCCTCCATTCATTTCACCCTCATATATAGATCAACAATCTTCTAAACAAACCACTCTAGAACCTCAAAAAGATCTTCAATCCACAACCAATCCTTCATGTTCTATCCCTATAATTTCAAAACCTATAGACCCATTCATTAACACTTCCACATTATCAACATCTATCATACCTTCCACATCTAAAGATATAGGGAATGGTCCTTCTACATCTTATGCTCTTTCTGATGAACTTTTACCAGATTTATCCACAATCTTAATATCAGAAAAAACAAATGCTTCTATGCAAGATTCAATTCTTTTAAATAACTTGCCACCATCTCCTCGTACTTTGGGCCTCCCACAACCTATGGGAAGTACTTACCAAGTCGGGAGTTGTGCCTTCATTTATAAAGGATATGACTGGGGAAGAATACCTCGAAATATCAAAACTCATCATGATGGATATGCTCGGTGTTATTTTACTAATGAGTATATTAAAGCTAAACCCATAATGCTTAAAATGGGATATAAAGGGAAAGGCTTGGGACCTTTCCAAAATGGCATGAAAGAACCTTTCGAGGTAGAACCGTGGCCTACCCGCTGTGGTGTGGGCCTATTTCCTAGTAAGGGTCAACCCTTTCCTTTTGAAGATGATAATCAACTCATATGTTATCAAGATTATTTGGATGGGCGTGATGATTTGCCTCTAAAAAATCAGCCATTTACATGTAACATGCTATCCATAGCTTACCCTGAATTGATTGCTGACTCCGATGAGGAGTTGGAAGGAGATATCTTCCACGATGTCTCCGTTGAAGAGATGTTACACAATGGATTTTATTTTGATGGTTCTATACCAACTATAGCCCAACTTGAGGCCACTAATCCTCAAGATGAATTATCCAACTTAACCTTAAAATAATTACAAGAATTGGGCGTCTCACCCGCCCCACCTAATTTTGAAAGAGATCTACACATGGAAGTCGAAAACGTCATTAAAGTTAACATTGGAACCGAGGATAATCCTCACATAATCAATATTGGGTCAGAATTAAGTCAAGAAAAACAAGAGCAATACATTGCATTCCTTAAAGAATATGAAGATGTCTTCGCTTGGACATACGAAGATATGCCAAGTCTGGACCCTTCCGTAGTCATGCATCATCTAGTAGTCCATCCGGATGCTAAACCTGTTAAACAAAAACTTAGAAAAATGCATCCCAAAGTGGCCTTGCTAGTCAAAGGGGAGTTAGAAAAACTCCTGAATGTTGTTTTTATACAAGCTATTGATTATGTTGAATGGATCTCAAATGTAGTTCCAGTCACCAAGAAAGAAGCCACCAAAGTTAGGGTTTGCACAGATTTTAGAGATATTAACGTTGCATGCCCTAAAGATGATTTTCCTCTTCCAAACATGGATCAAATCATTGACTTTACTATCGGGAGTGGGATGATGTCCTTAATGGATGGATTCTCCGGTTATAATCAGATCAGGATAGCTCCTGAAGATCAGGCTAAAACAACCTTTATTACCCCTTGGGGTACCTTTTGTTGGAAAGTGATGCCATTCGGCTTAAAGAACGCAGGTGCAACCTATCAACGAGCTATGACTTATATTTTTCATGATATGATGCATGATATCCTACATGATTATGTAGATGATATTATAGCTCGCTCTATTAATGAAGATAACCATTTAGATGATTTGAGAAAAGTTTTTAATCGATTAAGAGAATATCTTATTCGATTAAATCCAGCCAAATGCATATTCGGAGTTAAGTCCAGTAAGCTATTAGGGGTTTTAGTTTCTTTACGTGGTATCAAAATTGACCCTCTCAAGATTGCGGCTATCACTGATATGCCCGCACCTACCAATATATCTGAGTTACGAAGTTTACAAGGTAAGCTTCAAGCTATCCATCGCTTCATCGATAAGTTGGCGGACAAAACCGGTCCCTTTCTTAAGCTCCTTAAGAAGGATGTCCCTTTTAATTGGGACGACGAATGTAAAGAAGCTTTTGAACTTCTCAAACAATACCTCCTTAACCCACCTGTGCTTTCACCACCTAGACTCTGATCGCCCATTTCTCCTGTATATTTCAGCTTCAGATTCTGCCTTAGGAGCTATGTTAGCTCAGCTTGATGATGCGAAGAGAGAACGTGCTAATTATTATATTAGCCGAACCTTCATCAGTTATGAAACCCGCTACACAGCATTAGAAAAACTATGTCTAGCAGTCGTATTTTCTACGCAGAAATTATGCCATTATATGCTTAGTCAGAAAACTTATGTCATTGCTAAATATGATCCCTTGAGGTATCTCATGAGTCGACCTTATTTATCGGGTCGTACAACCAAGTGGGTTCTCGCTCTAAGCGAGTTTGACCTCACATTCATAGGACAGAAGTCCGTTAAGGGTCAAATCATAGCAGATCAATTAGCTGTTGCACCCTTAGAGTCTACCCATCCCCTCATCATTGAGTTTCTTGATGAATGCCTTCAATTAGAGGCAGACCATATTGAACAATGGTCCTTATACTTTGATGGAGCCCGATGCATGAGTGGGGCTGGTGCGGGTATTATTTTAATATCCCCACAAAAACATCTTATTCCTCTGTCCTTCAAATTAACATTTGCTTGCACCAATAATACTTGCTGAATATGAAGCTCTAATCCTTGGATTACGAGCTGCCTTGGCGCTAAAAATTAAACATCTGTTAGTTTTTGGTGATTCTCAACTTGTCATAAACCAAATTAATGAAGTTTATCAGACCGAGAGATGATAAAATGTGCCCATATAAAGCCTATGTTTTACAATTAATGTCTCTATTTGATCAAGTTACCTTGGAAGCTATTCCTCGAACTTGCAACCATGCGGTGATGCTATGGCCGCACTTGCATCTCTCCTACCCTTGGAGTTAGATGACGAATATGCCACTATCATTATTCGTCGACTCCAGGAACCCGCTTCAAATAAGTCATGCTTAGAACCTTTGGATGTGTTTCTAATCAATGAAACTACTCCTGAACCTTGGTATACTGATATATTTGATTTTCTTCAAAATGGGACTTTCCCTGCCAATTCTAATAGAAACCGACGATCGGTTATTACGTAGACGAGCAAGTCGATTTGTAATAATTGGCAATACTTTGTATAGGAGATCTTTTGAAGGTATCCTATTAAGATGTTTGAATTTAGAAGAATCCAAATCAGCCTTGAGTGAAGCCCACGATGGATCTTGTGGAGGACACTTCAGTGGTAGTGTCATTGCTAAAAAGCTCCTTAGGATAGGATACTTTTGGCCTACCATGGAAAATGATGCACATGAGTATGTGCGCCATTGCGACAAGTGCCAGAAACATGCTGACCTTGTCCATGCGCCTACACAAGAACTGCAGGCTATTTCATCTCCTTGGCCCTTTTCAAAATGGGGCTTAGACATTATTGGCAAAATTAATCCTGTGTCATCTGATGGACACAAATTCATCATAACCGCCATCGAGTATTTCACGAAGTGGGTTGAAGCTATGCCTTTAGCTTCCTGCACTGGCACACAGGTCTCTAAATTTATTTTCAATCAAATCATTTGTAGGTTCGAAATTCCTGCAAATCTCATCTCTGATAATGGAACTTGTTTCAAAAATAAAGATGTCAAGAAATTATGCCAAAAATATAAGATTCAACATCGTTGGTCCACTCCCTATTATCCTCAGGGTAATGGTCAAGCAGAAGCATCTAACAAAACCTTAATCAAAATTCTCAAAATATTGGTCAATAAATCCGGCCGCGACTGGCACATTCAATTATATCCAACCTTGTGGGCCTATCGAACTAGTGTTCGAACCCCCCTTGGAACTTCACCTTTTGTTTTGGTTTATGGTGCTGAAGCCGTTTTTCCCTTTGAATTAGAAGTTCCTTCTTTGGCTCTACTACTTCAAGATACCGAAGTAGGAGATGAATATCGAGCTGGCAGACTCAATCAGTTGGAACTCCTAGATGAAAAACGCATCAATGCTTTGGAGCATCTCCGTGCCTACCAAAACAAGCTTAAAAGATCATATGCTAAAAAAGTTCGTCATCGATCCTTTGAGATCGGCGACCTTGTTTTAAAAGAAAATAAAAAAAATACTAATGCAACTAAAGACCTTAAAGGTAAATTTGAGCCCAACTGGCTTGGACCATACATTATCACTGCTAAATTTGAATCGGGAGCATACAAATTAGCTACCTTAGATGGTAAAGATTTAAAAGAACCTATGAATATTATGCATCTTAGGCGATATTACGCATAAAATTTAGTCATTTCATCATTTGTACATATTTTGCATGTTGTCTTATTTTAAAAATATATCAAACTGTTTACACAAAAACAAAAACAAACAAAAATAATAAAAATAAAAACAACAATATTCTTGACTCTTTCGAAACCAAAACAAAATAAAGAAGAAAGAGAGAGTCAACATTCTCAAACTTCTCAAAAAAGTATTTGTATATATTTCTTCTTACAAATGTTGCAGTTATATATTTCAAATTATTTTGGATAAATTAGCATTTATTTGGAATCCCTCACTTTCACAAACACAAAATAAATATCTTGATTTTTATCTGGCATGATTACTAATCTCTCTTATATCAAAGTCCACAAAATTCAATTAAATAAAGTTTGAGCAAAGAGAATTGATCTTGTTATTTACTTAAACCAAGCACATCCTTTCACAATAAAATGATTATATTTGTAATGTCCATGCTATGCTACATAGTAGAAGTGGTTTCTTGAGCGAAAAGTTTCCCCTGCTATCCTATCATGCACATGGTCTAGAATCTTTGAGAATTGGCAAAAGGACAAGCTCACCCCTACCCAGAATAAAAATCCCTTGCTCTACAGCTAATCCGAGCAAGTATCCCTAGCATAGGAAGAAAAGCAAAGTTCAAGAAAAAGAGAAAAAGAAAAATGTTATTTTATATCATTACAGCAATGTTTCAAGCATTATCTCAAAAATCAAGCAAAAATACAAAAGAAAAGCAAAGAAAAGAAAAGAAAAGCAAAAGAAAGCAAAAGCAAAAGCAATAAAATCCCTCTCCCTACCCTTTGAAAAGAAAAGAAGGGTTGATGAGCTTGAATCCCTGGAATTCTCAATTATTCAAAAGCTGTGAGGTAAGCCCCATAACAGGTGGTTTGTGCCCAACCTGCTTGGCCTTGGGTAACTCCTAGCGTGGCGATATGTCTATCACATTAGCGACCTTCTTTTGTACAGACCTATGTCTGCTTATGGATTAGCTAGCTCTTGATAATCCGACTTACATAGTAGTCTGGTATGGTTATATGCATCTAAATCATGGTTAATGAACACTTATTTGGTTCATTCAAATCACTTGTATCAAATTATCTTGCTCAAAGCTGGTAAATGAACAATAGCAATTGCACACACATTTGTATTTGAGAGATTTTGTGTATCATTATGATAAATCAAGATTGGAAATGAACTCACATATGCACATGGGATTCCTTATAAATCTAACTTTTGTCTTTAAGATACTTTGAAATATTTTTTGCAAATCGTTTGGAATAAATTCATTTTCTTCTTTGAAGAACAGTTGTTTAGTATAAAGACAACTATATGCATAATCAAAAATCAAAATTTCTTTCAAACCATACAATCAAGTTACATCTATATATAACTTTTGACTTTCGCGACGATGGTATAGTTCCAAAACTAAAATTGGAATTTTATGACTAGCGCAAGTCCTCATCTTCATATTTTCTGACTATTTTCAAAAATTAAAAATCAACCATGCAATAAAACAATCTATTTTCTTCTTTGATTTTCGCGATGATGGTATAAGTCTATACCTAAATATTCTATGCCTAGCGCAAACCATTATACCAATTTTTATTCCCCATTCATTTAAAAATCATAAAAACCATATGACTTAAATCATTATGTTATACAATTATGCTTTAAAACAAACAAACACCTATCACTATTTCATGTCATTATGTCAATATGCAAATTTGCAATGATGGTATAATTCCTAAGGAATTATCCAAAAATTTTATCACACTTAGGAATTTATGCCTAGCAAAAATCATTTTAAAATATTTCATGCATAATATTTTCATGAAAAGTCTGAAAACAAAATCATCATCATCATCATTTGCATCATCACACCAAAGTCTTAAGACAGTCTCTTAAGCACCCTTTTACTTTTAGCAATATTTCTATATTGGGATTAGCTTGACGACCGAGTGAGCGGCGACTCCATGAAATGGTCTATAACAGCGACAATGTCCTTTGAAATTATTGTTAAAAGTCCCTTTTATTTTTTATCAAATTATCATCACAACAACCAATTTGTTACATCAGATTATTTCATTTAAATTTTTAAAGCATGACATTTAAACCATAATATTTTCCAATGACATAATTACATGAATCATCAAATCAATCACACCAAAACATTAAAAGCATCATACAAACGCATAAGACAAGTCATATGATCAAAAAATATCTCATCTATATATATATCAAATATATGTACATCATATCAAAAATAGATTGGTATGCCACAATCTACATCTTGGCATACTCAATCCTCTCAATCAAATATACAATCTCTGTGTAGTGCAGTAGCCTCGCCTCGAGAACCCCTCGAGCTCTCAGCCTCATCTCCTCCCCCGCCCTGAGGTGGAGGAGGTGGCCCCATCGCAGTCCGTGTGGTGCCATGAGTCCTGGATGCCGATCGTGATGATGTCCTAGATGACCCCATCACGACAGGCTCTGCAATATGAGCTGGTAATGGCACCCTCTGCTCTGTTGGCACCGCCTGGTAATATAGAGCCTGATAGAATGTAACCTAGGCAATAGCGCATGCTAAATCTTGAGTGCTCGCTCCTCCGCCCTGAGCTCTAAGCCGTGTAGCCTCATCCTGCAATGTCTGCACCTGAGCCCGTAGGAGGGCAACCTCAGCTCGGAGAGTCGTTGTCTCGCTGCTCTCCCCAGTGTCAACACCCTTGCCCTTATCGGGCGATGGTGGCCTCTCTCTCTATGGAGAAGGGGGTCTCTCCTCCCTCCTCTCCCGCTGCCACGGCCTCTACTGAGCCTATGGCCTCCTCTGCTCTCTCCCGTCGTGACCCTGTGCTGCCTCAATGGCTGCCTAGCACCGCCTCCCCATCCGATGCACAACTGCGTGAATCGGACCCTGAGCCCTCGTCATCCGAGGAGGGCGGATGCCTGTGTACCAGGCATCGTAGCCATCGGCTACCCCAGCGTCGTCCCCATCCACTGGCTGAATGGGGGCATCATCTGCGTCTTGACTCCAGAATCGCTGCATATCTGGAGCCCCGCTAACTGTAGTGTTATCCCGGACGGTCCGAGAAAACTCGTAGTCTCTCAGAGATGGGATCCCCTGCTGTAGACCGAACTACCTCAAAACTCGGTCATACCGATGGAGCTCCACCTCTCCCCTCTCCATCCTCAGCCAGCGAGACTCCCTCGATGCGAGCCGGCTCCTGTCCATCCTCGGCCCACCCTGGATGATCTCTCCAAGGCCTCCAGGTGATCTGGTCGGAGACAAGGTCGTCTAGTAGTCTCCGGGACGCTGGCAGATCTATCCGCCGCTGTGCCCCTCTCCGGAGCCACCAGTAGAAAACTCGGGGCCTCTCCCCGTCAATCCCTGTCAGTGGGAGCCCTACCGGCCTCCGCACCGCAATGTGCTCCCAGCACCAAACCTACAGTAGTGATGTCATAACCAGACATCGACCGCCCTTGTATACGACCCCATGAAGGATCCTATACAATCGACAGAGTACAAAGCTCCCCCAAGCAAACCTGTATCCGTGGTCTCTCATGTCGCAGACCACATTTGTCAGTACCCATGGTACCCTGCATCCGCTCTGGTGGCACAACAGAAGACCACCTACCACCCCAGCCAAAACCCGTGTGAGTCTAGATGCCCCAGGCATCTGGCACGACGACTCGATATTCACTCCGCCCTTCTCCAGGGTGAAGCTCGGATCGCCACACAGTCGCATCATCGCGTGGCCCTGATTGGCCATGGGAGTGATCAATCGTCCTTGTATGGGGATCCTCAAAATCCTCCATACATCCTCCAGTGTGGGAGTCATCTCCCCTGTCGGTAACCAAAAATAGGAAGAACCCGGATACCACCTCTCTGCTAGGGCTGTCAATAGCCCCATATCTGTAGAAACCTGTGGCATCTCTGCCACATGCTGCAAGCCGACCTGAGCCAGCTGATCTCGCTCTACCTGAGATAGGGCGGCCAAGTCATCCCTTAGTCCGTCGTATTTCCATTCTCTGCTCTTTAGTAATCCTCTCTGCAAAATAAACAAAATCAACAATAAAAATCATTAATAAATCATTAATTAAAAATGCAAGTTAAAATAAGTTCAATTTCATAAATGATGATATCGTCCACTATTGGACGATATCGTCCCAAATTTGAGCAAATTCGTCTCCGATTTTGCCAGCCGAAATCGTCCCCTTTTTGACGAAATCGTCCCCATTTCGCCGATTTCGCCTCTAGACGAAATCGACGATATCAAGACGATTTCGACGAAATCGAGACGATTTCGTCTCGATGACGTCGACGGCCCAAAAACGGCCGCGATGCTCAAAAATCAATCAAATCTAATCTAAAAAGCATGAAATTCTAAATTAAAGCATTCTAAATTCAGTTTAGACCCTTACCCGTAGCTCGCGTCGGACCTCTGTCGATCTGTGCGCTGTCTCGACCATCTTGTCTCCAGAGCTCTAAAAACTAGGAAAATGAACAGTAACAATGAATTAGGGTTTTACCCTATTTTTCTTAATTTTATTCAAAAACACTTAACAATTTTTTTAAAAATTTTGCTTTTCGCGTTTTTACCTCAAACGTTCGATTTGGGTAAAAACACGGAGGGGGCACCATAGTAAGCTGTCGTACGATTCGACCTAGAATCGTCGCCTAAAAATGGGAATAATTTTTGCTTTCTCGTAGATCGAGAAGAACTCATCTTTAACGCATTTTCTTCGGAAAATTTGCTAAAGAGGGGGCAAAATGTAGCACCCTAAAATTGGTGCAGTAAAACCTTAAATAATTACAATTACTCTAGTAAATATTCAAATTCAAATTTTAACCCCCAAAACCGCTTCCAAACCGTCGTTTAACCCGTTTCCTCCTTTCCCGCGCCATTTTTAGAGTTTGTTTTGACCGTTTGACGATATCGTCGCCGATCAGACGATATCGCCTCAGATCGGACGATTTCGTCTGGACTAGGACGTCCAGACGATCTTGTCCCAAAACTAATTTTTCTCAATTAGCCTCTGTTCCAACGGCGTCTCTAATCCGGGCAAAAGCGTGTCTGCACCGTTAGAGACCCTCCCCATTGGAGATCTCCCAAATTGGGATGATCTCCAACCTCCTAACCTCCCTCCTAAGCCTATTTAAACTTAGGACTCCCCCTTGGCATCCCCCTGGCTGAAATTTCCTGTAACTTGACTTTACACGCACTAAAACATCCTGAATTACCATCTGCACTTGTCCTATCCAAATTTTGTTGCAGGAACCTTGTCATTCTTCAGCCGGAGCAAGCTCAGTTCATCGTGGACGATCTTGTTCAATTCGAGACGATTTCGTACCAATCCGAGATGATCTCGACTGCAATCAACATTGGGGGCAATCAGTGCCCAGAGTTTGCATTTTTCTCTTCTCATCTGTTGTTTTATTTTGCATCTAGTCAGTTTATTTATTATTTTTTGCTATTCTGCATCTTGGAGTTCACCCATGTAGTTTAATTGCATAATGAAATCATGATTAACTATTAAAACATTGTAATTTACTTGCATTTCTATTCGGGATTATCTTATTAACATCCTTATTGTCATTTTACATCATTATCCTCTATTAGCATTGCTGCATTTTTTGTATTTTGTGCCTATTTCTCTATTTGCAGGTCTCTGACGAATTCGTCAGATCTCAATCGATCTCGCTGATCTCGGAGACGATCCCGTCAAATTCCAGACGATCCTGTCTGCTTCAAGAATCAGAATCTCCATCAGACATCCGGATCAGGTATGGCTCTGTAATTTAGCTTTTTCTCTCTATTTTCTGTTTAAAATATGTTTTTGTATTTCATTTAGTCTGCATTTTCATAATAGAACAACTTAGATTCATTTGGCCAAACCTAGGACTCGAATGTTTAAAGATAAAACTGAACACATTAAACACATTCCCAACCTAGGCGTGGAAACTGCCATTCAAACGTTTCTGGTGAACCCACCATCCGTCGAAAAATCACCATAATACACCTCCCCCGAGAGGCGGGACCTTCGCAAGGCCTCTCAGTCCGAGGTACCGTGCCATCCTTTTCCCATCCTCCTTTCGGGCACGGATCCTATAGCCTGAAGGTAAGGATGCAAAAAATTTGGAGCGATACACCATCCATCCATTTCATGTAGTTTGCATTTAGGTAGTTTGTATCGCATTAAAAATATAAAACATACAATATATAAACTCAACACTTAAAACATTAAATCATCACTCATTACACACAAAATAATATAAAAAGGAGCACACCACAATCCTAGTGTATAGTTGATGTACCACAATCCAGACTTGGTACACTCAACCTAGGGATGCACACCACAATCAAAAATTAGTGTATCATCCTGATATTGGTCCCTAGCCCTAGCTTTAGGAGCCTGCTCCCTCTAGCCCACCCTAAGGAGGAGGTAGCCTAGGTTGTTACACATAATGTTGTGATGTTGTCATCATTTGTTACTAATATCATGATCTACTCGCTAGCTACAAGTACGGGGGAAGTGACATCCTCGACTCTGATGGGATAGTTGCACAATACACTATCTCGAAGAATGTAGCTCATTGAATGGCTACCTCCAACCTCTATCCTATCCATCGTAGCTCCACCTATAGTAGTTGTGTCCCATCGTCTGTTTGGTTGCTCCTAATGAAAACCATCCCCTCTACCTTAGCCCTCTGGCACTCTCTATTTATATGGGTCACCTCCTCTCAGAGTTGATCAGCCTCTACTTGAGCCGCATCCATCTCAACCTCTATAGTGCTTAGTGTTCTATGCAGTCCCTCTAGCCTCTTGGCCTTATCCTCTTATATCTAGGTCATCTAGCTCTGTAGAGTAGCTACCTATGCTCGTAGCTCCTCTATATCCCCATGGCCAACCATTGTTGCAGATGTTGAGGCCTCTCCTGGGTCTCTGTCTTGTAGCCTCCCAGCCTCTATGGGGCACCTCCTACCCCTCCTTTTTTGGTCCCTGTTGTTTAGGTGGCCTCTACCACTACCATGATCCAAATGTGTGACTACCTCTATCTTGGGACTGTAGGATTTTGATGTACCCTCTCTATGGCCCAGCAAGCAACCTCTCAAAAATCTTACTATATGTTCAGGCCCATGATCTGGCACTTCTATATCGAAACTGGTAGGGATATCCTTCAGGGTATGACTCCTATGTACCACCACTTGTATCCGAAGACCACTTCCATGTCATCCACCTTCTGTTCAACATAAGGATGATCATCCAAATCCTCCTCGATCCACCTGATGATGTCTTGCTCACCTCTGACCCCTACTGGATCCTAGGTCACTCTTCAATACTAGTAGTCCCCCAGGTTTGGGACTCCCTGTAAGATCTTGAGCTGCCACAAGACTCTATCAAATATTTAGACCTCCAACTCCCCCTTCTCCAATATTAGCCACCTGATCCTCCTCACCCTAGCTAGCTCCACCTTATCCTCAGCCCACCTTGAGTGAAGGCACCATGGTCACTAGATGAGTTGTGCCTCCCGAAGCTCATCAATCACCCGTATAGCTAGTAGTAGGTTCCCTGCATAGGCCCTCGCATACCTCTCTAGGGACCTCAGCCACTTATATGATATTGGACGCTCTAATTTGGGTAGTGGGCCTGAAAGTGCATCTAGCCTCTGGACAGCTATGTGCTCCCAACACCACACCTGGAGCAACGTTGTGTAGACTAAACTTGTACGTCACTTATACATGATGTTGTATAACATCTTGTAAAAGCGGGTCAACACATATGGATCCCATGCGAACCTAAATCCCTAGTGTTGCATGTATACCACTACCCCTTCCATGGCCCATGGAAGATGTCATATACTGGAATGACATATCAGAAGCCCAACCATAACCCCACAAAGCACGGTTGTCAGAGGGTCCAACCCATATCGGCCCACCAAATCAACGGTAATGGTGCTCTCTCACACCTGGTGGGTCCAGCCTGCTAAAAATCATTGCAAACTAGTTGCTTGCCCTCATGCTTCGTAAATAGGCACTCCCTTGATAGGAATACACAAAATCCACCACACGTCCTCCAGTGTGACAGTCAGCTCCCCTATGGGTAATTGAAATGTGGATGACTCTGGGTACCACCTCTCTGCTGGGGTTGTCAGCATAGCCCTATCTATCTCAATGTGAGGCATCTTTGCAATATGGTCTAGCACCATCGCATTTAGCTGAGCCACCCATTCTAGCCCCAGTGCATCCATCTCAGACTCTAGTGCACCTGCCCGCCACTCTCGACTCTCGAGTACACCTAGCAGTATCCACAAAAATAAATAAATAAATAAAAATTCATCAGTTTCATTAAATAAAATAAAATAAAATGTTTGATTTCAGTATTAGATGACTACATACAAACTTTGCACTTTGTATGTTGCTTGCATCTCTTTCGTCTTTCCTTTTTTGCTTTTTTATTTCTCTTTTTTTATTTTTCCCCTTTTTTTTGCTTTGTCTTAGGTGAAACCGTGCCCCCTATTTTGAGGGTGCAATTTCATGAAATCACGTTCGACTTTCTTTGGGTGTAGTTTCACCGCACCTTTCCCAGGGTGAAATCATAGTTAGGCCATGAAATCATGCCTTGATAAGGCACAAATCCCACCATTGAATACGACATAAAAATATTTAAAAAATTCTAAACCTACCCTAAATGTGCAACACGATGAAGAAAATGACATGTGAAGGAAATATTTTAGGGTCTACCTGTGCTCGGTCCAACTCTATGTCGGCCTCGCCCCTCGTGATTGCATATCGGTGCATCGGTAGTGCCATTGTATTTTTCTCCCCAGAGCTCTTTCTCCTTCATCGTGCAATGAAAATGAATTAGGGTTTTACCCTTTTCACCCTTTTAACCCTAGATTTTACCCTTATTTTTCTCAATTTTTGTTTCTTTTTTCTCTCTTTCTTCTTCTGCGTCAACCCTTTCAAGTTTTTAGGAGGAATTTCTTCCTCATTAAACTCGAGAGGGAACCCTAACCTTTAGAGGTATTAAAGTACCTAATACCTCGATTTGCGTGCAATATTGGAAAATAGCCGAAATGAAACTATTTTTGCACTACCCCTTTCTTCTAGACTAGCCACCCCATTTTTGCTTTTTTTTCTCAAGTGTATGCCTACATCCTTTCTTTGACGCATTTATTAGGTCATAAATGCATCAAAGAGGGGGTAAAATATAGACACGAAAAATTGACCCACTTTTAGTGGTCAATCTTCCTAGAGCCTTCCAAGAGGTCCCTAACCCCTGCCTAAGGCAAGAAATGGGCCTCTTTCCCCTTGCCCTACCTTTTTTGCCCTTCTAAGTGAGATCATGCACAGTCAATACGGGGCATGATTTCACAAAAGCAAATTTGCGACCCACCGGGATAGGGTGCAATTTTGCATTTTTAGGGTTTCTTCCTTAAAAACCCTAATTTTTCTCTTTAGTGTGTTTGGCATCGAATTTCCTGAGGTTTTCCTACTCTTTTCACCTTTAATATCGCATATAAAATGAGGGATGATCTCACATTACATACACACAATCGATCTTACACTCTTGGTTATTCTAACACGCTCATAAGTCATTTTCTATCCGCTTCCTTCTCTTCTGCAAACTAACCCTGAAGTGTGAATTTTGGATTTGGTCTTTTGCTGCATTGATCTGATTGTTGTTTGATCTGGTGGATCCGTGTCATAGTTTAGGAGGAGAGATTAACTACCTAGAGATCTCACCTTTTTTGTTTTCCTCTGCATCATCCATCAAGTTTTATTATTTTAATTTTTACGTTTCTGCACTTCATTGTGAATTTATTTTATTTTTCTTGCATCATAGGTGAAATTGCATCTGATATCATCAAGGAGCGACTTCATAGATCCAAAGTTAGGGTATTCTGCATGTAGGAGTGAAATCACACCCATTCTCGATGGGGTGCAAATTTTCTTACTGCATCATCATGCCCACTCTCGACGAGGCACGATTTTGCCCAAAGACAAACTAGGGACAACCTGTTGAAGATAATTGCATGATTAGGTCTTAAATTGCATCTAGGTCATATTGGCATATTCTATTTTCTATTTCTACTCTGTTGCATTACTATTTTATGATTAAATATCCAAAGGTAAATTTTTTCTTATATTTTCAAAGGTCATATAAAGGACCTAGGGGGCTTGACTGATGTGCCTCCAATAATTATTTTACAACGGCCTAAGCAAGCCCCCTAATTCTAATTCCATTTTCAAGTGTTTTCGAGTTATCTTATAGGATCAGGTATTATTGATATCATTGAACAAGAGGAATCAAAATCAAGGATCAACCTCCAGATAAGCAAAGTGTTCTAATTAATATTTAGGATGTTTGTTGAGTGCTTTATATTTTTGTTGTAAATCTTAGATTTGATTTTATAGAAATATAATTTAAGTTCTAGGCATTAAAAGACAACAACATATAGTGTGCATTTAGGGTTAATTTTGCTTGTGCATTCTTTATTGGGCCCTTGCTTTAAGATTGTTTATCTAAAATCCTAGGTTAGAAAGCATTCAAAGAAAGAATCATTCTAGGGCCAGATCTTGTATTTCTTGCATTCTGTATTTTTGCATTGTCCTTTATCTTTCACAGCATAGATCTAGAAAGGCCAAACTTAGGCGATTTCTTGAAATTGAATACATCAAACATTCTCGAATATCCTGAGGACTTGGAGTGAGTCCTTAAACCATTCCTAGTGAATCCTTCCTCCCCTAGCACCGAGTGTAGAGAACAACGTAGCCCCCATGGTTCACCCCATAAGGCTTTCTACCTTTGCGGATCTAGCCTTGTTTGGGAATTATATGCGGTAGGGCGGTTTTTCCCCTCTATAGATATACCTCCAAGGAGACCTCTAGAGAGAGGTATTGAGCATATCATTGAGCTCGAGGATGGAGCTAAGCCAGTCATCATTACACCTTATAGGCATCCAAAATGATATAAGGATGAGATAGAGAAAGCAATTAAGGAGTTATTGGATATGGGACACATTCGGCCAAGTAAGAGTCCTTTTGCCTCTTCAGTAGTATTGGTGAAAAAGAAATATAGGACCATGTGGATGTGCATTGATTATAGAGCTCTAAATAAGAAGACAATTAAAAATTGATATCCCATTCCACGTATAGATGAGCTCATTGATGAGCTACATGGAGCATGTTTTTTCTCTAAGATTGATTTGAGATCTGGTTATCATCATATCAGAGTTCATGAGTAGGATGTGGAGAAGACAACCTTTAGATGTCACTTTGGACACTTTGAGTTTTTGGTTATGCCCTTTGGCTTGACCAATGCTCCAACCACTTTTTAGTCCTGTATGAACATGATATTCAATAGGCAACTCAAGAAATCAGTCCTGATATTCTTTGACGATATCCTTGTTTACAATAGATCTTGGGAGGAGCACTTGAGACACCTGGAGGAGGTGTTGAGTATTCTTGAGCAGGAGTCATTCTATGCTAAGGAGTCCAAATGTGATTTTGGACTAACTGAGTTGCTTTACCTTGGACATATAATCAGCTCAAAGGGTGTTCGTGTTGATCCTGAAAAGATCAAGGTGATTATGGATTGGCCTACACTAACAAATCTCACTTAGCTTAAGGGATTTTTTGGATTGTGTGGATTCTACAGGATATTTGTTAAGGGTTTCTCCTAGTTGGCAGCCCCACTTATAGATTTGACCAATAAGGGGGTATTTGTATGGTCAGAATCAGCTCATAAGTGTTTTGAACACTTCAAACAGGTAATGTGTTCATATCATGTACTTGTTATACCTGATTTCTCCAAACCGTTTGAGTTGGAGTGTGATGCTTCGGGTGAGGGGATAGGAGCAGTATTGATGCAACACAAACACCCCATTGCTTTTGAGAGTAGGAAGCTAAGGGGGATGAATGGAGTTATTCTATTTATGACAAGGAGATGTTGGCCATTATGCATGCATTGGCCAAGTTCAGACCCTATCTGGTGGGAGGTAAATTCATAGTCAAAACTGACCACAATAGTCTCAAATATTTTTTGAATCAGAGGGATCTTAATGAGAGACAACAAAAATGGGTGAGTAAACTCCAGGCTTATGATTTTGACATTGTTTATGTCAAAGGTAAAAAGAACATAGTTGTTGATGTATTGTCCAAGAGACCATATTTGTGTTCTTTGACTGAGATAGCAACAAACTAGAAGGAGGAAATTATGGTTGAATATGCTAAGGATGATTGGGCCACTAGTGTGATTGAAGGAAATTTGCATGATGATAGATATACCATGGTGAATGGGTTGATTATGTATAAGGACAGAATACTTCTGATTCCAAACTCACGTTTCAAGTTGAGAGTTCTAAAATATTTTCATGATAATCCCATGGCTGGTCATACAGGTTTTTTAAGACATATAGGTGGGTAAGAGAAAGGTTTTCTTGGAAGGGACTTAAGAATGAGGTCCTCCAATATGTTTGGGAGTGTCCCATATGCCAGTAGAATAAGGATGAGCACTCTTACCCAGTTGGGTTATTGCAGCCCTTATCAATTCCCAACCAAAAATGGGAAGGAATCTCCATGGATTTCATCATTGGGTTGCCTAAGGTGTAAGGCAAAGATTGCATCTATGTTGTGGTTGATCAACTTACCAAATTTGCTCACTTATTTGCAATTTCAACGATATATAGAGTTGCACATGTGGTAGATCTATTATTTAGAGAGGTGTTCAGATTACATGGGATGCCCAAGATGATTGTAAGTGACAGGGATAACAGATTCTTGAGTTTGTTTTGGCAGGAGCTCTTCAGATTGAGTGGAACCGATATTACTCCCAGTACTAGTTACCACCCACATACAGATGGGCAAACAAAGATAGTTAATAAATGGGTGGAAGGGTATCTCAAGAATTATATTTTAGGGTAGTAGAAGGCTTGGATCAGATGGTTGCACCTTGGTGAGTTTTGTTATAATACTACTTATCATATGTCTATTGGGATGTCACCATTCATGGCTCTATATGGATATGAAGCCCCTAGCTTCATAGATTTTATTTTGGAGGATAGTAGAGTGCCAAGGGCTAGATATTTGTTGCAGGACAACCAAGATATCATGAAATCCTTGAAGGATAATTTACAATAGGCACAAAATCAACAAAATATGTATGTTGATCAGCATCGGTTAGAACGCAGTTTTGAGGTTGGTGACATGGTTTATTTGAGATTGCAACCATACAGGCAGTCCACTCTCAAGAAGAGTGGGAAGGAGAAGCTTAAGCCACGGTTCTATGGTCCATTCAAGATCTCCAGGAAGGTTGGGGAAGTGGCATATGAGTTGGAATTATCGGTTGATAGTAAGGTGCACAATGTTTTTCATGTATCTCGCCTCAAGAAGGCATTGGGTGGGAATGTGGTTCCTTCTTCCGAGTTGCCACCACTTGATGAAGAAGGGAAACTTATCTTGGTACTAGAAGCTATTATTGATACTAGAGAGTGTACTCTTAGGAGGAGAGTGATCAGGGAGTTTCTGGTCAAATGGAAGAACTTATCGGTTGAGGATGCTACTTGGGAGAGTGAGCAGATTTTACAGCATCCAGAGTTGCAATTGCTTGAGGACAAGCAATTTTGGGGAGGGAGGACTGTAATGTCCCCTCTCTAAGCAGTCAATAGTAATTTGTGGATTAGCCTACTACTGGGTTCCTGTAGGCTAGTGAGGTGATTGGGAACCCTATTGGGTTTGGTTCTTTGAGCTCAATGCATCACCAACTTTCTCCTACTTTTTTTTGGGAGTGTTTTGGAGTTGTGGTTATCACTTTCTATTTTTAGTAACTAACTATTTTTAGTAAGTGGGCTTCCGAAGACCGATTGGAGTGAGATCATCACTTTCTATTTTTAGTAATTACTATTTATAGTAAGTTGGCTAGTTATTTCATTTGGAGGACTAATATTTAATATCTAACGATTTCCTAAGTTAAATTAAATATTTAACCTAGGTGTTTTATTAAATGTTGGAGTTGCCCAGTTCCTAAGTTAAAGTGAAATTTAAATATTTAAAAAAAAAATGGGCATTGGACTTGGAGATAAAAGGGAAAGTGAAGTCATTTCAGGGGGGATCCAGGTTATTTCATATTTTCTCTCTGGCGAGAACTTGCAGCTTGGTGGTAGAGTTTTCATGGCTTTGTGAGGACGAAAACCCTTGCAAGGAACATTGCTTTTGGATGTGAAAGACCATTCCCTGAGCAATCATAAGTCAGTTTCATTCAGAGGTTGAGATTTGTACTTCATTGGTGATTTTTAGAGTGATTTTCATTGCTTTAACATAGGGTCTCATATTTCATTAGATTGCTGGTGTGATGATTTTTGGGGTTTATTGTTCATCATTTTTTGGTATGGCCATACCATATTGAGGGTCACAACTCTTGTATTGATTGGTATTTGATTTTGGATTTTTTAACTCAAGCTTTGGCAAGGTGGGGCAACCTCTTTGGAGAGTTTGGAGGTGCAAAAAATAAACAACAAAATTTAATATCAAATCACCCTCACGGAGTTGTGCTAGGGTTTGAGAGAGGGTTTTGGGTTTGCAGATCAGACCTAAGTGTTGGATGCCATATTTGCTATTTGGAGACTATTGTTGCTGATATTTCCTTCATTTTGGGTTGTTGTTTGTGGCATCAACTTCAGCTTATCCATCTGTTGTACTTAATATTTGTAATCAACAAACTAGGTAGTTGATCTTGTGCTCCTCTTGGTAATAGACTAAAAAATCCATGCATGTTGTTGGAGATTCATTATTTGATTATGGGAATTCATGAATATTGATTTAATGAAGTTTTAAGTATCTGGGTTTGTTGCTTGCTTCTATATTTTATTATGTTATCATATTGGTTTTCCATATGAACTTTACAAAAAAAATTGCAGATTGGGGGGTGGGTTATTACAAATTTGCAAAAAGATACATTCATTCATGGATCCATATATTTTAAAGATACACTTCATATAACCCTAACCCTAAGCTCAAGAGTTGGCTTACATGCAATTGTCACTCGAGCTAGAATATTCTACCAAATATCAGTTACTTTATTTATAACGGTTACATGAAATGACCCCACTTGTCTAGGCACCTTACCTGCCACATACCATTTCAAAATATTACAAACATGCATTATAATGGGATCCCCACATTATAAGTGGGTCATTACAATAATCAAATGAGAATTACAAAATGGTGTTAGGATGGGGTCCTTTTTTCTTGTGTTGCATATTTATTAACTAAGCTTATGAGGTGCAAGGAGACAATGGATTTAGTTGCCCCAAGTAGCTGAATTTGTGATTTGTATAGGGTCGATTGCAAAGTATTCAACAAGTGGAAGATTGTTGGGTGTGTTGTATCCTTTGCATGAAAAAATATATAGGGTCTTATTTTTGGGCAATCTCCTTAAATTAGCAAGTATGGGTGGTTTTAGCCCATGGTCTTATTTTTGGATGGTCTTATTTTAGCCCATGGTCTTATTCTTGGGAAGTCTCCTTTAATTACCAGGTATGGGTGGTTTTAGTCCATGGTCTTATTATTGGGCAATCTAATTTTAGCTCATGGTCTTATTCTTGGACAGTCTCCTTAAATTAGGAGGTATGGGTAGTTTTAGCTCATAATCTTATTTTTGGAAAGTCCCTTATTTTAGCCCATGGTCTTATTTTTTAGAGTCCCTTATTTTAGCCTATGATCTTATTTTTTAATTATTGTGGGAATTGTAGGTAGCAATAGGGTACGACTCGGGTTTGGTGGAGAAACCTGGTTAATGATTTGACAACATGTAGAACTACAAGGAGTGTGGATTCTTAGAAGGAGCTTGGAGTGATAAGTTCCAACCTAGTATGCAAAGTGGCTAGCAATGAGCCATGGACTCAAGTGGAGCTCATTAATCATGAGTCAGAGGATGTCAATGAAGTCGTTGTTGTAGATAGCTCATCGGCTTCAAGGAAGTGAGGTTGTCAAAGGATACCTAGAAACCTAGCAACTCAATGAAGTGAGTGTGTGAAGTGGGGTGAGTCAGTATTCTGGAACATTGTAGGATGGGACCTGTGGTGTGAAGGTCGCTTGATAGTTATCTGAATAAGGAGATTCCATAACAGTTGTGGATATTCAAAGATTCAACTGGTTGAGTTGGATGATATAGGTGACCGAGGATGAAGGTAAGAATGGGTTCAATACCAAAGAATAGGTTGAGTTGAGAGTGAAGGGTTGCTTTGGTTGAATATTGTGGTGGTGATAATCAAAAGAATGAGAACCACAACGTTAAGGGAAACTGGCACTGATCACATGATGTTAGCATCTAGACCTCTAGCATACAACCACAGTGAGATGCAGATAATGGCCACCATTTTCCCCAAGATAACAAGGCCCAACATGAATAGGATTAAAACAGATAAAACCAGAGCCGCATCGTATCCCTTCCCTTGCCCACCTGGCAAGCTGTCCAAAACGGTTCTACTTCTTTCTTCGACTGACGTGGCTTCTAACGTGGCAAAGACGATGACCTCATTGGCCCCGGCAAGTCTCAAGCTACGTGTCAACGTGGCTCGACGTGGGGAATCAACGTTAAAGTCGAGTTTAGGCTTTCGACCAGCGATGGGAATACAACTGCACTGCAAAACATTTCCCTCGAAGGAGGCACAATCTTCACGTTGTACTGCGATTTTCTGTAACGTCTCGCCTGTCGTTCAATGCGATCTAACGAGGAGAGCTTTCTCTGTCTCGCTGTAATGCTAGAGCTGAAGCAATTCAAATTGAACTTGGGGCTCATTATACCCTCTGGCTTTTCGCCTGTAGAAAGGAAATTTCGCATGTGAGTTGTATTTAACGGCCGACATTGTGAGACCCGGAAGTTACAATGAAAAGTGGTTTGGGATCTTTAAGTACAAGTGATCCAGCCGGTTGATTGATCTGAACAATGGAAGTATTGGCTTTTCTCGCTTGTCTTCTATAGAATTGCTGCGCTGGATCCTTATCATGAACCAATGGAGTGTTGTATACTATGCGAAATCGACGAGAATTATGTCGCATCCTTTTGTCTGAATTATATTTTTACGTTTTAATTGAAACAATGTTGGCAAAAGAGTAATGTAGGTTTAAATCCTGGGTTGCCTTGGTTTTTATTTCACTTGGCATGAGGGAGCATCGGGGTCTGGATATTGGTACCATAGGGTTCTGGATATTGGTACCATAGGGGTCATGAGGGTAATCTCTATAGATATCACACATTGTTCACGAAAAAGATATTTTTATGTTCGGCAAAAGAGTAATGTCTTTCAAGGGTTCAAATCCTGTGGCTATCTCCAACAACACTTATTCCACCTTGTTGTTATTTAACTTAATATAAGAAGGCGTATTGGGATCTCGAAATTGGTACCATTGTTAGGTTGGCACGTATATCAAGATTAGTATCGTTTGTTGTCGGGCTGGCACACATTTAGTAGACTTGACTACTACCTTTGCACAAACAGGCATACCCCAAGGGTTTAAACCTAAGTCTCTTCTTGGTAAGCTCCCAAGATTGGTACACACACTTAACAGACTTTATTACCTTTGCATAAACAAGCATATCCCTAAGGTTTGAACCTAAGTTTCTTCTTGGTAAGCTCACGAGATTGGTACCATCGTTGTCGGTCTTGCACACACTCAATGGACGCAAGTCAAACTACTACCTTTGCACAAACAGGCATACCCCTAAAGTTTGAACCTAAGTCTCTTCTTGGTAAGCTTCCAAAATTGGTACCATGTTGTTGGGCTGACACGCACTCAACGAACGCTAGACAAACTATTACCTTTGCATAAATAGGCATATTCCCATGTTTTGAAGTTACCAATCCACCTAACCCTAACACACACTCAACCAACGCTAGACAAACTATTACCTTTGCATAAATAGGCATACTCTCAGGTTTTGAACCTAGATCTCTTCTTGGTAAGCGTTAGAAGTTACCTAGGTCTCTTCTTGGTAAGCGTTAGAAGTTACCAATCCACCTAACCCTTGGGGACAAAGTTCATCCGGGTTAAAATGATTGTTTTCTTACCTAAAAATGGTATTATGCAACAAATAAAAAAACCACGATTATTTTCTTTATTTTAATTTTTTATAATATAATTATTTCAATAGGTTTTTTTAATTAAGTTTATAGGGTTTTTAGTTCTTCTCTTATTAAGTGGGGTTTGAACTTTGGATCTCTAAATGAAAAGTTAAAGCTCAACCCTTACCATTATAGTAAGCTTATTGTTATGCTTATTTTAATAAGTTAAATATAACCAACATTTTTTATTACCATGTATTATTCTTAAATTTCAAATTAAATTTAATGTTTTT
Organism: Wollemia nobilis; assembly: GCA_028583015.1. NCBI lineage: Eukaryota > Viridiplantae > Streptophyta > Pinopsida > Araucariales > Araucariaceae > Wollemia > Wollemia nobilis. The sequence continues at coordinate 4,669,218 of JAQPPZ010002456.1, read as the reverse complement.
TATGTTTTGAAAGTGGTTGTGAAACTCTTTAATTTAACTATATAATCGTTTCAATATAGTTGGCAAAAGTTCGACCAAAACAAAATGAAGTGATTAAAAAATATCTATCATGTCCTAGATTTTATTATACATTTAATTTAAAAAAGGAGAGGAATTCAAAAGATTAAATCATATTAAAATTTTATGAATATTTGTTATTGTAATTTATGTTGGTTGGGATTTTTATAAAATTAATTTTATGCACTTACAAATCATTAAAGTGTTCTAATCCATGTCTTCCAACTTTATAGAACTTAGAAGAACAATATTTTTTATTTAAGTCTATGACTACTATTACTAACAAATGTCTTGCAACTAAGAACGGTTTTAAACTTTTTTATTTTTAGGAGAACGTAGCCACTACGGAAAGGGTTATGCTATTGAAACAATCCACACATATATTATTGACAATTATACATGTATCACTTGGTGAGATTCGAACTTAGGTCTTCTTTGTGAAATTTGAGGAATATAACCAATTGAACTAATACCATTTATAATACATTTCTAATGGTGAAAGCTATTTTTTTTAGGTGCCATAGAAATTATTTTTGATTATATGAAGTATAATAACTATATAATATTTTAAAAACGATAATAACAGTAAGATAGAATTAACTAAACATACACTTAAATTATTATTATTATTTAATCATAATGATTGGTATAATTGATGTAGCTTTGAGAAAATTTGTCGATTTCTATTCCTTGGATGGTTTTTTATAGATACAAATTACCTTGTTTAGGATAAGGGTGTACTAAAGTACATAGGCAAAATTATTAATTATTCTCTCTAGAAGGCAGTGGTAGGACATCTAGAAGACTTATTTTTCACATGCTAGATGGTTGACCAAAAAGTGATGACCATGTATTAAAGTTACATTAAATTCTATTATATGCTATTATATTATATGTTATGCTTATTCTTTATCATTCCTCCCTACCATAGAAGCATTGGATTCCAATGCTTTTACAATTAGCTAAATTTTGAAGAACCTTGGTGAGCTTAGGAGTCAACATATCAAACTCATGATCATGCTTTGGTAGAAACTATAAATTAGGTACCAAACTAATAGAACGATTGATGATGTCTAGTATGCCATGAGGTGTCTGGTTTGAAAGACAACACTTGGTCAAAAAAAATTTGCCAACCAGGTAAGGAGGAGGAATTTGATGAGAACCACTAGGTTATGGTTGATGTTGTTGTTGCTTCTATAAAATAGGATCCCACTCGATTGAATAAGATTGCAAGGAATATGGTCACTCAATGCCTATATAAATTATAAGAGGAGCAACATGTGCTAAAGCAGGAGGAGTTACAACTGATGTTATGATATCCTGTAAATGTGGCCTACTAAATATGAGAGTAATATTTTGTGGTTGAGTGGAGTAGAGTAGAAGTGAGGTGATTTTGATGCAGTGGATGATAAATATTTGTTCTCATGATACAAAATATAGGTATTATTATAAGCATCACATTAAGCCTTCGTATCATATTAATATGGTTTCCCAAGTAGTAAGCCACAACAATACATGGGAGTCACATCACAAGTGACCTTGCCCACAAACGTGGGACCAAAAGCAAAAGAGATAGTGCATGTGAGATATTTTTTAGGTGGAGTAGCCATCCTTCCATCCTAGAGTGCAGGGATGAGGATGTGGATCTATGGGTAGATGCAGTATGTTGATAATAAATTTTACGATTACGTTCTTCTGCAAAACATTGTTAATTATATAATCAACAAAATAATTATGAGTAAGATGAGTGCATGTGATGAAGATATTGTCATGACCACCTATAGATGAAGAGTGATGAATTAGGATGACTTTGTTAAGTTTTCCTTTGACCTCATCATTCCAATCGTGAGGATTAGGGTCACATTTTTAGATCCCTGGATTAGGGTCACATTTTCAAATCCCTGGATTAGGGTTTTTTTTTAGGTTCTCTTCATCAAACATTTTTATGCAATTGTGGTACTATGGAGTGCATTATCGGTAGTACCTAACACTCCATTCTTACCTTCATTGGTTTTTCAACACAACACCAAGCACATCTCTTTACTTTTGCCTTAGCTTTAGGCTCACTAGATCCTTCACTTGCTATCTCTAATTAATCTTCCTTCTATTTTGTAAAAGAATTGGAATCTAATGTTTCTATGGTAGGGAGGAATGATAAAGAATCATATAATATATGTAGTACGGTCTTATTGACCTTTTAGAAAATCTTAGAATATGTAAATAATAATCAACGTAGGAAAGATATTAAATAAAGCCTTTTAGAAAGGCCTTGGTCGGCAAACTATTAGGTAGCTTCTAGAATTTGTAATTAATAGGTTAGATGGCCAACCATGTTGAAAACACATGTTGTAAATAGGCACATAATGCCTATAAATGTATGCTTCGGGTATTCAATGGAAATCAACTAAGATTTTTGGGTTTGAGTATCTAAATCTATAACAAATTTTAATCATAATGATTGGAATAATTTTACATGTAAAATATGATTAAAATAGAATAACAATATAAAAATAAAATATTTATTAAATATATTTCTAAATATATTTATGAATCTATCACAAATCATTCCAAGGAGTTACATTTTTAAGAGCAAAAATATAATATAAAATATGATTCAAATGATGATTTATTCATTATATCTCTAACATATAAGCATCATAAACTCTAATCTTAATGATCAAGGGTCAACTAAAGACACAAAATAGGTATTGAGCTAATTAATCCTAGCCTTAATGTTGAAGGGTTATCCCAACATATAAAATAGATGCCCTAACTAACTAACAAAACTATGATTATTATAATACTCAAAACATAATAATAACAATAGAAGGTTAGGACATAAGGATCCTAACATGTCTTCTTTGAAAAGCTTTGTCCTAAATGCTTTAGTTGTGGAAACTATTGCTAAAATTGGTAGAGAATTTTCCAAGTATTTTGATTGTAATCCTTATAATTGGATCAAAACATTCATGATGGTGTGGTTATGAGGTCGGTGCAAATATTTGTCTAGAACAACTTCAATTTTGAGGATGATGGATCATTTATCATCTCGTTGGGTAAGTATTGACTGAATGTCAACTCATTATCCAAGAACCTTTTTCAAATATGATACCTAGAAAATAGGATGTATATTGGAGGACAAAGGTAGACCCAATTTGTAATCAAATTTGTCAATCCATTGTAGCACTTAATAAGGTACATAGATATTTGATGCTAACTTCTTATTACCTCTAAACTTCAAGAATGTTTACTTATATAGTTACTAGAAAAAAAAGACATATCACCTTTAGTAAATTGAGATAAGCTCCTATGGATGTTAACAATAGATTATCTATAGTTAGTGTCAAATTCTTGAGAAGAAAAAATAGATAATCATGTGAATATTAGATGCATGTATTCTTATGTAGTGATTACACTAATACCACATACTAATTACAATGATAATACTACTATGAATGTACATAAAATATAAGGATTAATCAAGAACATGCATATAGATATATTTAGCAATTGAAACAAAATTTACAATGCATGTTTATAGCTAAAATATGGATTTCTATGTCACATGGAGTAATCAAATTATCAATTTTTGTATCCTCCATGTAAATACAATGTTTGGCATGAGTTTATTCATATATCCTCTAATCAATGTTACTATATTCTCAAAAATATTTGGCATATTATGAATTAAAATAAATAAATTAATTAAAGTACACAAATTAAGATGTGAATGTTGTAATCTCATTTAACAAATTAAAAATAAATAAATAACTAAATAAATGAAAAGTACAAAAAATAAGAGGTGAATGTTGTTTAAAAAATACATCAACGTCATAAGCTTATATATGTCATGCCCATGACCAACATGTTGTTAGAACTCAATGATTTGATGATTGTATTATGGAAGTGATAGGTATTTAAATACATAGAATGTCTATCGTACAAATAATAAACTCCTAACCATACTTGCAACTATCTTTGTCCTATACTGCATGCATAAATCTTTTGAAGGGTGTTTATACCACTTGCCTTATAACCAGGCTATGATGTAATTATTTCTAACATTCCTCCCTTATCATTGTTGTCATCTCAAAGTATCTTGACCTATTGGAGCAACAACTTGATGTACCTGAGCACCCACACCTTGTATTGAGTGACACAATGAGAAGCTCTATGGACAGAAAGATAACTTACGAGGAAACCTTTAGGATTTTTGTTGGTTCAACTCCTCATAAGATATGATCTTCTATGAAACTTTAGACCTCATGGGCTTTGGTCTATTCTTCTTCTAACAAAAAATAAAGAAAGAATAGAAAGGAAAGTACAAGAAAGGAAAACCTAAGCTACGAGAGGCAATGCACCAAGATATAGGTCCCTCCTACTTTATGAACGAGCTAAGAATGAACACATTCACCATAATCTAATAGCTATAATTTAAACACACTTCATCATGCACACCCAAGAATTACAAACACACAATAGTAGTATAGAGTGAAATTAAACACAACTTCTATTAATGCATCAAGAAATTACAAAGACATGTGATCAAAAGAGGCTCAATGCTCCTTAGACAATGGCTCAAGGTTTAATTCATACTCATACAAATGAGAAGATATGAAAGGAAGAGCATACAAGGCCTAATATTAGGCACAAGAAAGTGGCTCCCAATGATTTACAATGAATTTTTTTACAAAAAACCTAAGAATTATCTTCGATTTTGTAGCCAATATATTTTTGCACCTGCATTCAGATGTCTATAGGTCTCTAGATCTAGGGCCATAAATGGTGGAGGCAATTGGGCCCTTGAATAAGAATTTGCAACTACAATCACCTATTATTGTGATGCTTGGAGGGTGGGTGTATCATTAATTTACACCTAATTTGAGGATAAGGATATCAGAGCTCTCCCAATTTTGTGTACACTTTATAGGATATATCACTTGCTAGCATTTCTAGTGTGGCCTCCCTAATTGGTTTAGGATGGTAGGGTAGGCTCACTTGTATGGTGGTAAATTTGTGTGGCTACCACATGGGTGACTATAATGGGTCAACCCATGAAATTCAACTTTTGTGGCTAATTATGAGCATTTCTCTAATTTTTCCTTGCACTATCTCCTTTGCCCAATGAATAGTCACCATGTGTCCCTACTAAGGTAAAACCCATTTCTGGCCAATGAAGGGCCTTTTTTAATTTTCTCCCAACACTATCTTTGCCTCTTCCTGAGTGAATTCCATGTGTTTGCTCTGTAGTTGTGAGGGAAATTTCTATTATTACATTTAGCATTTGTCAAAGGGAGAAGTGTGGGCCATAAAATGGAAGATCAAGGGCTTGCAGTCTTTAGCACTCCTTGGCTACCTACTTTAGGCAAAAATTGAGCATCAACCATCGATGAAAGATCCAATAGTCAGCATGGCTTGATGTCTATCTACTCTTCTTTGCATCTTCGGGCTAGCATCCACCCTTATGAATAGAGGAAAGTTGTACCTTTCAACCCCTTTTGTTGGTATCATTTTTGAATGGATTCTCCCTTGAGTAAAGCAAGAATGTAGGGAAATATCCCTATAATCTTGGTGACTCATAAGGGCTCTTTAGATTTCTAAATATGATGAATCCTAGATGATTTACCTTGTCGATGGGCACAAAGTCAAAATTGAAAGTTGTAGGAAGGTAAAATTATATAAAAATAAAAGAAAGAATAGAGATAAAAAGAGTGAGGAATGGGATAATAAAACTACTATAGGGGAAATTTGCTCATTTGGGTCCTTAGTTCCTCCCATTCCTCTTCAAAGAGTAACCTCACTTCCTAGAAATGGTGGTAGCACCTCGAGATCTTGACTTGATCCTTGTGCGAGAAGCCCATTGGCCTGTGCATGATCTCTTATACCTATAAATTGAGCTCTTCTAAGGGCCTGATGGATTTTATGGAATCTTTAGGAAAAAGGAACTCTAATCATCCTATTTTCTTTTTGAAGATCCATTATCTGCACATATTCCTACTTTAAAAGGAGTCTGTCATTATCCATCTAAGGGGAGGGTAAACCCTTCTAGACCAAGTAGTTTATGGGACTTTAGAAACTAGTGACTATGACCAAGACATGCATTTGGTACCTAAACATGTGTAATTTTTTCTTTGTCAAGGGCATATAATATTTTCTTCAATGTTGTATCTCGATCATGGATACCTATGACTAATAACTCTTGGTCACTTGTAGTGGTGATATGGGCTTGAAATTATCTTGCCTCAACTGCTTTTCCCAAAACTATTCCTAGGGCCTACTTGATATCCTTTGCAATCAATGCACTTTGTTGGTAAGGTGCACTAATGAATTTGAATAGTCAAGACATTGAGGATATGGTCTTGGCCATGTTGTCATAATATGTGGTGCAGATTACCTTTACTAATCTTGTGATATTTTGTTAAAGGGCTTTCAAGATCTTCTTCTTCTCTACCTATAGCTCCCTTTGGAAATTGATCATATCTAAGATGAATTCATCCTCTATGGCAATGATTTGGTCCATTAAACCTTTATTTTTATCCCTTTCCTCCTCTATGAGAGTAGTGGTTGTGTGAGCACTTTTGAGTTGCTCTATTTGGTTTTGAATCCCTCTAACCTCAAGCTATGATCTTTTGAGGGTGCTCCTAACTTCCTCTAGGTCATTGTCCCTCTTCATCAGTTTTCTTTTGAGAGTTATAAAATTGTGGTTGATGATCTTGTTTTCCTGCTTGGCTATCTTGACTTTATCCTTAGCCCTAACACCTAGAGGTTGATGGCCTCCAGGGTAACCTATTAATATTGCAACTACATTTACCCCTAGGCTTGGAAACCATTGGGTTAGGATTATTGCTACTTTATAGGATTGGAATCAAATTCAAGGCAATACTAGATTATTTTCTCTCTTTTCTTTTTTCTATTTTCCTTCAAAATTTGACCTTTTTTTCCTTAGATTAAAATTAGATTATTTCTTTAGTTTAAAGCATGTAAAATTACCTCCCATGTTATAGAGTTAAAATTAGTCTAGGTGTAAGTTAATTGTTGTTGTCATACAATGTTTAAAAAATAATAAAAGCAATGAAACTGGTGTTGGGATAGTTAGGATTGTGTACTAGGAAATTTGTGAAACTTAATTTTTATGTTGCATAGCCAAACTTCATTGTTGTCCTATAAATGCTTATAAAACAAAATCAATAGAATCATAATCTAAATAGTTGTCATTGTTGTTTATACATATTGTAATTTTAATGCAATGGGATTATTATTTGGATGGTTATGCATTAAATATTAGGACCATGTGTTTAGAAATATATCTCTTGGAACCATACCCTCAAAGGCCCCTTTAAAGAACAACTATCAACTATATCTAGGTTTATCCATGATGGCCAAGGCCTAGTCACACCTAAACATTGGGGGGAAAATAAAATTCCTTCTCAAGAAGGAATAGATTCTATTCCAAGTAAGTTAGCTTACCCTTGATACACCAATAGTTAGGCTTATACCTCTTCATTCCCAACAAATTTAGTACTAGAGGGAAGTTAGAGTGTGTCATTTGCATGCTTAACATGTCTCTCATGAATTTTACTACATAATGTTCCTTATTGAAAAGGCCTAAATTGTAGCTACTAATATTACTACAAAATTTGTAAATATATTTTTCTCCTCCCAAACCACAACACTAGGTAAAATTTATTGGTTTTGTAGAATAGAGGAAATATATCAAATAGTTGGTGGGGCTTACTACTCAAAAAAGAATCACACTTACCCTTGATCTATAACCCACATTTTCATGGTAGTCCCCTAAAACCCCATATTGTCTCAAGATGATTCAAATGAATTCTTTCAAAAATAAATTGTCTAAGAACACCGCATTGCCTGCACTTTCATTTTATAAGACTACTTGTAAAATGTGTTTTTCATTAAAATATATTTAAAAAAAATGAGTATTTGATGAATTCAATTTTCCATGAATGTAAAACCCTTAATTTCTAATTTTTTTCATGAATATAAAACCCTCAATTATAAATATTTTCCATGAATACAACCAACTAATATTTAAATATGCATTGAAAAATAGTATAAAAATAAACACTTTTATGAAATACTTTTTTGTGAGTAAGGAAATTCATAAAACATGTAGAAAACCTTAAAAATATGCATGCAACATTATAATAAATATAAACCCAATAGGGTAAATTTATGCAACATTGAAAAATAAAAACCATACCTCCTTGGATTTCCTTTGTGTTGTATGGTTGGATTTTCTACTCTATTAGTATGTTATTTGCTACTCTATTTGTTGACTTGACATCAACTATACAATAGACTATTGGTGAGGTGGCAATAACATTTTTATGATTGGAAAGGCTTAGATGGTGGTACAACAAGGAGGCTTGGTGGGTAAAGTTACACATACCATATTTTTATTCATTTGAAGTAATATAGCCATACTATGGATGTACATATGTATACCCTATGTACATCCATACATATTTTATGTATGGTCATACATGTATAGGAAATTATAGCATGACAGACAAGTGTGACAGTTCTATGCATACTATGTATATTACATATAACTCTGAAATTATCAAGGACTAGTTATATTTGATTATTTACTTTTAGAAAAATAATTATTTGTTGGAGTTATAAATAAAAAATATCATATATATACAATGCACCTCGTTGTCAATATGATTGTCCATCTATATAAATGAAACCACCAATACTTTAGTTGGTGATGCCATCAATAATACTATTTATAATATGAAATTATATAATTTTGAAACCCATGGATAATCTAAGTAAAGACTTAAAGTATGTAATGGATCATATGTTGGATGATATTTTTGATGGATCTCAATCCACACATCAATAAATTATTCATATAAAAAGGATTTACATCTTAATGGTGGAGCACCTAGAGCACTTGCTAGGAGGTCTTAGGTTCAAATCCTATTTGAACTATTTTGAACAAGGTATAAAATCCAAGTTAGGTGTGTTTAATTCAAAATGTGTTTTAAGTAAGATGTTGGAGGTCAATTCACAATCATGGAAAATAATGACCTAGAATGTGTTGGTAGCTCAATGATAGAGCAGTCACGAGGATTTTTTTAGTTTTGAAACCTATCTTGTCTATGATTTTATAATATTATCACAAAAATAAATGAATGCATATCCCTCCCTATTTGTGTAAGAGTATCTCCAATTTTAAATATTATACTTGTAGTTAAATCATCCTATATAATTGGACTCAATTTACAATTTAGACTAAACCATCTTCTTATATCCCTTCTATTATTTAAGGAATTATATATATATATATATATATATATATATATATATATATATATATATATATATATATATATATCGAGAGAGAGAGAGAGAGTCTTTACTTTTAACCTTATCTTGACTAAATTTGCTATTGCTTGTACAAAATCAGTTGATTTTCACCATACTTAATTGCAACACTGGTAATATTTTATATTTATTTTTTTGAAAAAATCTCTCCCACCCATATCTCTTGGAATTCCTTTTACAACTCCATTAAAATTATGTATTCTTTGTTTCAATTTAATTCCACTTGTATCCCAAGATGTTTTATCCCAAAATTTATAGTGTGATAGAGTGATTATTATTGATAGGTAACACCATAGGATAGAAAATACCTTATGGAGGGTTAATATCTAAGTAGGAAAGCATTCAAATCATTCTTATGAGGAGCTAGGCTTGAGTACTAGGCCGTCCATAATCTTTTGGTAAAGTGTTAGAGGTATACTATGTTTGAGCTAGGTTAAAATCACATGGATATCCTTCATGCATATGGATTAGGATGAATGGAAATCAACATACATTTTTTTAATTATTTCTACAATGTGAATAACTTAATGATAAGTTACCTAAAGCATAAGTTGAATTTATGATTTTAGGTTATAGTTGATCCATATTTCTTAACAAGTAAAATTAATAAATAAAAGAATTATACCTTTTCTAATTTCATTTGTTAAAATTTAATAGTTTTAAACTATTTTTTTAGCACATACATGAAAGAGATTTAACTTAAAATAAAATAATCTGTACAGATCTACTTCCAAAGTAATCCATTTATATATAGAAAATTTAAAAAATAAGAATAATTTTATTGGGAGAAAAATATTTTAAATAAGTATCTTAACAAAATGAAAAGTAAAAATTACAAACATAAAATAAAGTAAATTGCTCTTTATAATTTTTTACTTGTAAAAATATTATCTAGAGTGATTTAATTGTAAAAAGTTATGTTCATATTAATTTATTAATACTATGCATATAATACTAAATTTGAAGAAGACAAAATAACTTGTATGCCCCAATACAAAGTTCTTTTAGACAAGGACAATAAATCATAACAATTTTAGAAAATAATGATGTAAAGGAAAATCCTCATTTAAAACCAAATGATTAAGAAAATTGTTTTCAATAAAAATAATATCTAATATACTATTTTGATGGTAACAATGCAAGTATCCCCTATAGATCTCAAATATCCTCTATAGATCTTTGAATAGATAAATTATTCATTTTCTTTCATAACAAGCTTTTATCCATAGCCATCCATAATTACATAAAGTCTAAATTGAACAAGATATTGGAAACACTCATTGCCTTTGGAAAATTATACACACACACACACACACACACACACACATATATATATATATATATATATATATATATATATATATATATATATATATATATGAAATGTTTTTTTTTTAAATTTAATTATTTTGATGTGTCCATCTATTAATTTTGTAATAGAGTTTATGGAATATTATTGTTAATTTTACTATTTTGATTTTTTTTAGATACTAATCTTAGTCCTTATTGCCTTGCTTCACACAATATATTTACAAAATATATTCTTTATTTTTGGATAATTATGTTTTACTAATGTCACAAGTTAAATATTTTATCTTTGGATCAATGTATTTTTATAATACTATTAATTTTCTTCTCTCTAATTTTATCTCCAAACTTTGATAAAATTCTAGCTCTTTTTTTTTACTAGAGAACAAGGGGTTGTACTCAGGTCCCCCACCTACATTTGACAAATCACAACCCTCTTCTTTAGAGCTTGAGAGCTTATAAATAGATTTAATTATTATCTTTATTGAGTTGCTATAGATGGAAACCTACATTATTTTACATAAAATATTTGAATTTTTTATTTTCATTTTTTAGATATTTTTCAAATTTTTGTATGAATACAAATATTCTAGAATTCAACATCCTTCTTAACATTTTTCTACAACCTTCATAATATCAAAACTTCTCCTCAACTATCTATGCATTACGTCTTAGTAGAGTAATATTTCCAAAACATTGCATTATCGTGGTGCACTTTACTAAGTCTAGATTGCTAGTTTCCTTCCTAAAGCACAAATGTAACCACAAAATTATAATAGATAGTTTTTATGAAAGCACATTAACATTATAAAATAAAGCAAATATTACTAGTAAGAAATATTAAAGTAAATCTTAATCATTATTTGAATCAGGTAGTCAATATTTTCTTGTCATCTTTAGCTAAACTTACTACTTCCTCTTATAACCATGGAAAAGATAATTTAATTTTATGATCCTTAATAAAAATCCCTCTATTGGCTAGCCTATCTACACATTTGTTTTCTTTCCTTAACATATGTGTAAACCTCATTTCTTCAAAATCTATAGCAAGATCTTGAATTTCTACAATTACCTCTTGTATGTTCGATGGAGCCTTTGCTTTCCTCAAATTTGTAGTTACTACTGTAAGTGAATCACCTTGCATCCATACTCTATTCCATTTCATTTTTTGGATTATTTTTAATCCTTCTAACGCCTCCCAAGATTTAGCTTCATTATTTTTCTTAAATCCACTATTGAAAATGTAATGAGACAAATTATCTCCTCTATTATTTCTAATTATTCCTCATCATCCTACTGGTCCTGGATTTCCTTTAGATGCTCCATAAAAATTCAATTTGACCAAATCCCTATCTAGTGGTTTCCACTTTATATTATTTTCCATATTTTTGTTTCTCTTGTACCCAACATCATAATTTTGTTTGATGACTTAAATCCATCTATCAAAGCTCTCTACTTCTAGATTAAGGATCGGATGAGTGCATAGGATTGGTTTAGACTCCCTTATAGCTAAAAAAATATTATTTTTCATTACCTCTAAACTACTTTTTTTCCCTTTAAATATTCTTCTATTCCTTTCTAACCATACAATCCAAAGTATTATATATTTTGATATATCTCATATAGTCTATAAAGCCTCAATTTTAAAAGTGTTTTACCATTGCTTTAACCATTCTTCAATTCTATCATTCATCACCATGCATTTATCAAACACATTAAAAAATCATAGCCGTAGTTTCCAAACTATTGAGTAGTATCCCAAGAGATGGTATATACTCTCCTAATTTTTACTAATAAGAATTCTAGCTCTTAATCTAAGTAATTTCAATGTTTAATTTTTTACATTTTATAAAAAAATAATGTATCCTATGCAAAATAAGTAATACTCCATTGATAAGAAATATGCAATAAGATATTACACAAAAATTTAAACTTGCTTATGAATATCTATTTTTGTATTTACTCAAATTTATTCCATGTATTTTAAAATAAAATTTTATTCCAAACTATATAATGTTATAGGTGATTGTCATTAGTTGTGGGATAAAAAATATATATATTGATCTAAAGTGTGTCAATATCCTAGTAGGAGATTAATTGGAACATTTATACTAGGTCCTAGGTTTGCTTTTTAGGTGTTTGATATGTTTTAATAAGGTATTAGAGTCAATAGGTCTATTCAACTTAAATTAAACTCTTATTTATCTTTCTTACATATGGATTAGAAGGTGTGGGAAGATAAATTTACCCTTTGAAAAATGATTGTTCTTTGAAAGGTCGATGACTTAATAATTAAGCACCTAAAGTCTAAGTTTTAATTTTTGGGTTTAGATCACACTTGGTTCATGCTTTTCAAAAAGTGCCATTATTAGACTAAAATATAATATATATTTTTAAGATTCAATTATTTCTTAAATAAATGAAAATATTGAACTTAAAATGTCATATGATTTTCTTTTAGTAGAATAATTTTTAGTAATAATCTTAAGTGTAAAAATATAATTAATTATAAAAAATTACTTTATAATATATTGTTTAAGATTATTTCTTATATTCTTTCTCCCTTGTTTCCTGTCCAGCTCATTTTACTTTGTAATACAACTTTTATAAATATAATATATTTTTTAAATTTTCAAAAAAAAATTATTTTTTATACATATAAATGAATCTTATTCTTTCCTATCCTTATCCTAATAATATTATATTGTAATCATAATTACCAAGATGTTATAATACTATGGTAACATGGCTACTATGTAATATCGAAACAACATATTTCAATCCCATGCAACCATTAAAAATATATATAAATACTTATAATGATAATAATATATTACACAATGTCAAATGGCATTAGTTTAAAGGTTAGATTCCTAAACTTTCAAGGAGGAGACCAAGGTTTGAATCTTTTCAAACTATATATGTATAATTATAAAGTTATTGTAATACTACTATGTGATCATGATGTAATACAGGTGGGCAAGTTTCAATACCATGTAGTCTCAGTGGTGTTGAGAATGGTGAGGCAGAGTTAGATAGTGCAGAAATCCTTCAAGATGTTGATGTTTTGGACCCAAAATATAAGGGAAAATGGTCTTGGTATCAAGTGGTGTTAGGCAAGCCTATGTCTCAAAAAATCAATTTTGATCTACTTCTAAAAAGGGCTAGATTTGTATTCTGGATGACATGGTTAATATGATCATTGAACAAGGTTACAATCACTTGGTAGGTAGATTTATGGGGGTTAGATCTAACCTGGATATGATAAAAATTTGGGTTTCTACTAAGTGGAGGTCAAATGGTCATATGGAGATTGTCATCCTCTCTAGGGTTTTTTATGATGAAGCTTAATTGTTTTGTTGATTCAGAGAGAATTTATGGGGGGGGCTAGTTCTTTGGAAATCATGGCCTTTTTTTTTAGAATGGGACCTAATTTCAATCCAGAGACCCAAAAAAAAATGTAGGTCTAGTTTAGGTGAGATTACCAAATCTTCCCTTTCACTACTAGAATGAAGAGGTTTTTGCTAGTATTGCTAGGGAAATGGACCATTTGATTATTGTGGATCCGACCACCAAGTCCAAATATCACCTCATTTATGCCAAGATATGTGTTAATGTGGAGCTAGGGGGAAATTTACTAGATTCAATTTAATTGGTTTTGAGATTGGGTGTTTGGAATTGTTGGCATTTTTGCCACACTAGAATAAATTTTAAAATTGTGTCTAAATGTTCAGCGAAAATCATTTTGGATGAAATCAGAGCGAGATTCATTTTCACTTCCTTTTGTAGTGAAATTTCAGTTCGTGCCCTGCATTGGCGAAATTCCCTTTTTACCCATTTTCTGGTGAAATCACCCTTGCCAACGAAATTTCCTTTTTGCCCATTTTCTAGAAAAATCACCTTTGCCAGCGAAATTTCCATTTTGGTAGTGACATTCCATTTCACACCTCATATTGAGGATAGTTTCTAGGTGAAATTCCTATTCGTGTGAAGACCAAGCGAAACTCCTTTTCGCACATTGCTTGGTAAAAGGGCAACAACACTTGGTGCATTTTCCAATGAAGGCATCTTTTTGTGAAGCATGGGGTGCTATCTTGAGTGAAAATCCATGATGTACTATAACCTAGCGAAATCAACTTCTTCATGCGCTACGCCTTGGTGAAAGCCCTTTTCGGGCTTCACCTTGGCGAAATCAATTTACTCCATTTTATTCCAGGAGAAACCATGGTCAAAGGTGCTTTTGAGCAAATATCAGTATGGAGGGAATTCCAAGGCCAACGAATTCAATTTTTGGGGTGAAAAGGGGTAAATTTTCCAGAATTGCTGCTAATAAATATCAAGTTTGACAGATAACCAGAAGATTACCCAAATTAAATGTCATCCACTCTTGACTCTGGTGTGATCCTATTGTTTTCAAGGCACCACCATGGAGATGAATTTTGTTGATGATTTTGGCTAGGTCCCGATATGCCATCTCCCAAAATTGCTCGTTGCTTCCCAAGGTGCCACCAGATTGGTTCATTGTTGCTATCGAGGAGAGAATTATGACCAACCAATCTGTCATTTCCCATTATTTTTTTTAATGAGCATTTAATTTTGGAGGTGAAATCCTCTATAAAAACTAGAAAACTTGATGTAAGAAAGGGAGGAACATTCTGCTAAAAAACTCTTTGAGTTTAAATTTCTGCATCAATTGAAAGACTTTTGACTCTGGTTCCTGGATCAGTTGTGTATGTGATTGCTTTCTACCTATCATTTTTGTTATATTCATGCCTTTGTTAGATAGATTGAATTCTGCATTTGAATTTAATTTTTGATGAAGAAGTGAATGTTGAAATGTTAATTGGAAGTCATATTTGCAATCTGTGATTGGTTCCTATGTTGTTCTTTCTGTTAAATGTTGGTTAAAACTTGATTTGGTTATTTAGTTGTTAGTTCATCCCCACTCTATTTTTCTGGCTTACAACCATATTTCCCATCTCTTTCTATTAATTTCTCTCCCTAAGCTTTATACCAATTTTTAGATTAGTAAGGGAACCAACCCTCTCTAGAGATTGGTCCGAAGGACATCTCTTTCCTTCGGCCTTTCAATGTTGGTCGGGTCTAGGGTGCATATTTTTATACTTAGGCAGATTCGTGACCAACAGTTTTTGGCATGCCCAGTGGGACCCGAAAGTTCCACCTTAAGCAGTATTAAGATTTGATGTTCATATTTTACTATTTGATTAGAACATCTGGTGACTCAGTTTTACCTAGAAGCCTCTGAACGTGAAGTTGGTGAAAGCTTTACTTCATGATCACGAGATCGAAGGCCAAAAATTTAGAAAATCCTATTGAGTTCTTTGAGCTTGACACCCAAGTCTTAGGAGAGCATCCTAGATTAGTCACTCCGACTATCCCATCAATTGTAACATCTTCATAGGTAGTTGGTGTGTTTTTTGTTCCTTCAAGTCCCTCTAGTACTACCACTAGCTTTCCTCCCCAAGCAAATTCTCTGGTCCAAATGGCTCAAAATCCACCACCACCATGATAGTTTCTAGCATGGAATCATTCCAGAGCTTTGAATCTACAAGCTCAGAACCTGATCCCACTAGTAACATTGAAGGCTTTGCCTACTTACGATGGTATGAGAAAAATAGCTTATGAGCATGTTCAAGATGTGGCTTCTTTGGCAACTATTCATAGCATCATAGATGAAGATGTCATGGTCAGATTGCTCGTGCTCTCTCTCAGAGGGAAGTTGCTTTACTGGTACCGATCCTTACCACCTACCACTATTGCCACATGGGACCAGTTGGCTGAGTTAATGATAAAAGGCTTCAATGAACAAGCGGATCCTTTTTCTCTGTTGCATCAATTTACTAATATTCAGAGGTATCCATAGGAGGAAATCATTGACTTCAATGTTAGGTTCACTCGAACTTGGTAGAGAGTCCCTGATGGTCTCCGATCGACTCTCAAACAAGTTACATTTTATTATCTTTAAGCCTTCAATTTTGATATTAGCATGGCCATCCATCAATCCAACATTGATACATTTTCGACCTTGTACTCCCAAGCGTAAAAGGTTGAAGCTGATTTAATTACTATTGGTAAGCTCCCACCAAATATGATGATGCCTATCTTTCCTGATCTCCCACAACATTTATATTCCAATGCATCTTCTCAATCTTTACCAATGTCCCCCATGTATCCGGTCCCTTCATGGAATCCTAGTTCATCTCAAACCCTGATAGTTTCTATCCTGTAACTACCTGCTCCTTCCATTCCATAATTGCCCACTCCAGTTCCATTCCCAGCATTACCATCTCTACTAGTACCACTACCATTACCAGCTCCTCTAGCACCCTCAAATCCTGATCCTCAAGAGAAGTTGTTGCAAGAGATGCAATCAATGAACTCAATAATGAGAGCGATGACAAATGAGATCACAACTATTAAGAAAATGTAAGTTGAGAGATATTTCTAGCCTAGGAGATTTCAACCTCCACCAATCACTAGAGAGCAAGCAACTTCGACCAACAAGATGCCTGAAAGGAATCCAACTATGTTGACAAATGAAGAAGTTGGCCCATCAGATAAAATGTATTGGTGTTCTACCTACAATGATCCGCATGGCGAAGAAACTTGCATGGTTCATCTAAACTATGTGCAAACATTGGTAGATAACTCTTCTAGTGGTC
This sequence comes from Wollemia nobilis, assembly GCA_028583015.1. Taxonomy (NCBI): domain Eukaryota; kingdom Viridiplantae; phylum Streptophyta; class Pinopsida; order Araucariales; family Araucariaceae; genus Wollemia; species Wollemia nobilis. The sequence goes on along the minus strand of JAQPPZ010002456.1, from coordinate 4,651,813 downwards.
ATATCAACATGATTAGAGAAGTCGATCATAATTTTATGGTCCCTTCCATAGAACAAGTTTTAGTTCTCACGAGAGCTAGAAAAAATTCGATCATAGTGGACCTAATTGAGATGGAGCCATTGAAGGTACCTATTGAGCCAAAGGTGTAGAATGAAAAGAGACAAGCATAGGTGAAGGCACCTGGCTCAGTGTCTAAGTCAGAAGAACCTATTCTTTTAAAATATCTCTTGCCCACACAAGCGAAAGAAATAATCTCTCAAGCGAAGGCATCAACTTCACAAATGCAAGCTGAGATGAAGGAATAGGTAAAAGAATACCTTAAATACCCATCTTTGACCAAGCATCAGAGGGTGGAAGCCATGCAACAATATCAAAGTAAGTATGAGGTTGCTGATGAAGGAAGAGAATCCAATTCATCCACGTACAACATTGTTGAAGAATTAAAGAAGATTCCTACCAAGGTTAGTCTCTATGATGCATTGCAATTGCCTGGATAAGTTGATTTGTTGCAAGAATATTTGAAGTTTATTAAAGATAAAAAGAAGAATCCCACTCAAACTGTGTTAGCTTAGATGCTTACAACTTTAGCTACTAGAAAGAATAGACCACCACCATTTTATTTGTCTCTCAGGATGGAGGGTTGGATTGTGCATAATTGTATGATTGACTCTGGTGCTATGACAACTATCATGCCGAAGGTGGTTTGTGAAGTTATGGGTATGGAGTATACCAGGAGTAGCCTAGGAGTTTTGTAGTTGGATGGAACCCCTATGAGAATAGTGGGTGTTATCAAAGATATCCCCATTGTCTTGCATAAGATACCTCAAATCACTATGATCCAAGAGGTGGTTGTAGTTGATCTAGAGCCATATTTTAGTATGTGCCTCTCAAGAGAGTTTACTACCAAATTGGGAGGTTATCTCTCCTTGGATTACTCTCACCTAGAAGTTCCTTTCAAAGGAAAAAGAATCTGAATCTACAATGAGAAGCCTTCCACGTTTCATGTAGAGAGGATTGAAGAAGAAGAAAAGTCCATGGATTCTATCAATATGGTGATTGAAGAACTAGAAGAATTGAATTTAATGGAAGAAGCTCTGGATGAGCTTCATACAGAAGATGAATTTTCAATGAATGATTTTAATGTAATGATTGAAACTGAGATTGGTTGTTATACTATTACTAAGCCTAAAAAGGCTGAAGTGAAGGTATCTGATGATCAGGATCCTATTCTAGATCAGTTGTGGAAGCTCTACTTTGATGGTGCAAGATGCAAAAATGGTGTAGGAGCTAGAATTGTCCTCATCTCCCCTTCTGGAATATAGAAGACATATTCATACCGGTTGACCTAGAGTTGTACCAATAATGTTGTCGAGTATGAAGCATTGTGCTTAGGCTTGAAGAAAGCAGAGAAGCTTGGGATCAAACAACTCTAGATTTTTGGAGATTCAGAGCTGATTGTCAATCAAGTGACTAACAAGTGTGTCTCCAAGCAGCACTATTTGAAGGTATATCACAACAAGGTTTAGGATCTGTTTGAAGCCTACACAACGTTAAACATCCAAGCGATTTCATGGGAACAAAATAAACATGTAGATATTTTGGCATCCCTTGGCACCAACTTTTCTCCAGTTGAGCACATGGTGAAGAAACCAAAGACCGTGAGGTTGGTTTATAGGCCTTCAGTTCCTGATAAGAATATTTATTGGCAAGTGTTTGAAAGTGATGAGCAGATCATGAACTTCTTGATAAAAGAAGCTAGTAGTATGGAAGGAAGAACACTCGATGAAGAAGAATCTGAGGGACTGATCCAGTTAAGAAATAATCATATCCCAAAAGGATTGATTTTTCTCGAAAGTCTCTTTGATCAGAATGATAGAGCTGAAAAACATAAGATCAAAGTAGATGAGAAGGAGTACACTGAGCTACAGTTGGAACCTAAAAAGTCAATCAAGGTTGGAACTGATTGCACTCCAGAAGAACTTGAGCAAATCAAGGAGCTATGCCATGAATTTCTAGACATTGTTGCCTGGAGTTATCAGGACCTCAAAGGTTACAACAAGAATGTGATCCAACATACTATTGAACTGCAAGAAGGAGTGAAACCCTTCAGGAAGAAACAAAGACCAGTCAATCCCAAAATTGAAGTTCTGATGAAAGCTGAACTGTTGAAAATATTGGAAGCTAAAATTATTTACCCAATCAAGCATTCTACCTGGGTAGCTAATTTGGTCCCTGTGAGGAAAAATAATGGAGATATTCACCTATGTGTTGATTTCCAAAATTTAAATCAGGCTTCTCTGAAGGATCATTATCCTTTACCACAGATTGATCAGATTCTTCACATAGTTGCAGGAGCTCAAATATTTTCTCTGTTAGATGGATTCTCTGGCTACAATCAGATATGGGTCAAGGATGAAGACCAATACAAAATGACATTCACCACAAAATGGGGTACATTTGCTTATCAACGAATGCCTTTTGGTCTCTCGAACACTGGAGCAACCTTTCAGAGAGCGATGGATGTGGCTTTCGGTGAGTTATTAAATCGAGTCATTATTATTTATTTGGATGATATGACTATCTTCTCTCATAATAGGGAGGAGCACAACTTGCATTTAAGACAAGTGTTTGAAAAATATCGAGAGTTTGGGATATCCATTAACCCGAAGAAGTCTATCTTCATGGTGAAGGAGGGAAAGCTCCTGGGCCATGTAATCTCATAAAAGGGTTTAGTTGTTGATCCAGCTAGAGTTGAGGCTCTTTTGAAGCTTCCACTACCAGCCAACAAGAAAGGTTTGCAATCATTTTTTGGTCAGATTAACTTCGTTCGAAAGTTTATTGCAGATTTTGCCCAAGTTGTGAAACCAATGACTGAACTCTTGAAGAAAGATGTTGAGTTCAAATGGACTGAGCAAAGGAAGCAAGCATTCAGGGAAATCAAGAAGAGAATTGCTCAAGCCCCTATTTTGATAAACCCTGACTATTCAAAGGATTTTATCCTTTATGTTGTTGGTGAACAAGAGAGTTATGCAATTGTGCTCACATAGAAGGGAGAAGATGGAGATGAGTGACCAATCACATTTTTAAGCCAAGTTATCCAACCACATGAGGAAAAGTACAATTTCATAGAGAAGCAAGTGTATGCAGTAATGAAGTCCCTGAAGAAGTTTCGGCATTTTATTTCATAAAGTAAAACAATTGTTTATGTTGTTCATCTGGATGTCCGAAGTTTCATTATCCAGGGTGAGCTTGGAGATAAGAGAGTTGGTTGGGTTTCTAAAATCCAAGAATATGATATCAAAATTTGACCAACCAAGTTGGTTCATGGTCGAGCATTATGTCAAGAGCTTGCAAAGAGCGCTACCTCTGAATCAATGGTTTACCAGTATGAAGATTCAATAAGTGAAAGTAATCTTGCTAATCATTCCTTAATTGACCATGATTGGACAGAGGACCTTGTCGAATACTTCAATTCAGGAAGGTGTCCTTCACATCTCAATGCTTCACAAAGAAGAAGATTTAGACTACAGGCCCTCAGGTATGTTATGTTACCAAGTGGATTGTTCCATAAGAACATTGATGGAGTGCTTCTCAGGTGTGTCAAAGAATCAAAAAAGCAGAAAATCCTAGAAGAGTTTCATTCTGGATTGTCAGGAGGCCACTATGCAGGAAGACCCATGGCATTAAAAATTATCAAAGCAGGTTATTTTTGGCCCACCCTTTTTTAGATGCATTTAAGGTTAGTCAAAGTTGTGATAAATGCCAAAGGTATGTCGGTAGGAGCAAAAATGCACCTTTACCTCTTCACCCGATCCAAGTAGAAGCACCATTTCAATAATGGGGTTTAGATTTTATTGGGGTCATTGATCCTAATTCATCTATCAAGACATAAATACATTCTAACTACAACTAATTATTTCACCCGATGGGCCAAAGCAGTCCCAACTAAGAAGGTAGACCAAGAGGTAGTCATCACTTTCCTTGAAGGATTGATCACTCACTTTGGCATACCATATGTGATTATAATAGATAATGAAACTCCATTCATCGATGCCAAAATCAGTGAGTTTATGGGTAAGTATGGTATTTATTTGAAAACTTCATCAAATTACTATCCATAGGGAAATGGTTTGGCTGAATCTACGAACAAGAATCTGCTTAGGATTTTGAAGAGGACTCTTGGTGACAACAAGCGAAGTTGGCATTTGCTCTTAAACCAAGCTTTATGGGCTGATCACATCTCAATTAAAAAGTCTATCAAGATGTCCCCTTATTCTTTGGTGTATGGTAAGGAAGCAGTCTTGCCCATTCACATTGAGTTGTCGACTCTTCAATATTTGCAATTGCTTGATGATGAAGATGATGAATTTGATCCCATGAGCACAAGGTTGGCTCAGCTATTACAGTTGGAAGAAGAAAGGGAGAAAGCATATAATGCTTTCATGGAGCATGCTTAGATGACAAAAAATTGGTTTAGCAAGAAGACTTTAGAGAAGGCATTTAAGGTTGGTGATCTTGTGTTAAAATGGAATGAGAACAAGGTGAAGCCAGGAAAACATCACAAGTTTGAGGTAATTTGGGAGGGCCCATTTCAGATTTCTAGTGTGAATCAATTTAATTCATATTATTTGTAGGATATGGATGGTCGTGTGTTGCCAATTCTAGTGAATGGTCTTCATTTGAAGGCCTACTATCAGTAAGAAATTTGGGATCAACATTGTAAATATGTACATATTTTACCATTTGATTTTTATAAAAAAAATAGATGAAATTGAAGAGAAAAATTCCTTTTCGCTAGGTGAAGGTATTTTCACTAGCAAAAATCCTCCTCGTATACTTTTTTGGGTGCCCAGGTTGGATATTTCACCCCAAAAGTATTTTTTAGAAAAAGGCATGCATGCTTTAAAGTTAAAATAACGCATATTTTTAAATATTGGTGCTCAAGTTGGTGAAAACAATGAATGAAAAGAAATAAAAAACACTTGAAGAAAAGATAAAAAATGAAAAAGCGATTTCGCCCAAGACAAGGATTTCACCCATGCATATTGTATTTTCGAAGCGAAATCCATCTTCGTGCCCCTTCACTCATGCATATCCTAATTTTTTAAGCGAAACTCAAGTTGACAAAATATTCTTCGCTTTACATGCTTTTTCAGGTATTCAAGATGGCAAAATCTATTTTCAAGGTTTGAGGTGAAATGGATTTTTACCTTGCTTTTTAGGTGAACTCCCAGACGTGTGGTTTTTTTACCAGCAAAATCAGTGAAATTCCTTTTTCAGCACTCCACTTCAAGAAGCAGGTACCCATCACGCAGTTTAAGGCAAAAAAGTGATGAATCACATTTTTTCAAATTGATCATTAATAACAGAATGTGCCCCCCAAGAAGGAAAAAAAATAAAAAATTTGAAACAACCAATCACAGCACTCGAGAAAGATATAGGTAAAATCGTTGAATCATTGGAAAGTGTGACATGACCTCAAATGTAGTAAGTGTACCACAAGCATTAAATTCAGAAGGTATGGTTGGAAAACTATAAAAGGGTGAACACTTTAGCTAAAGAATCAAAAAATTGTAAAGCTTCTATGTAACGTTGCTGCGAATTGCTTCTGCTCCAAGGTTTGAAATTATTTGTTGTTTGTTCAAAGAAAGTAAAATATGGGAAAGAGTACCATAGAAGCCAAGCAAGAGAAGGCTTAAAAGAAGGTTGATCCAGAGAAGAGGCAATGAAAATCTAGAGAGGAGGACAAAGAAATAGAACTGGCGCCTTACTACGACTTTCTCGCACAAATCGATGACTATGCAATCATGAACAAAGGCATGGAGAAATTGTGGCTAGACGTCAAATTTGCTCTTTAGAAGGTATCCACTAAAATTTTGTGCACCATGGCATTTTACTCCCACCTTTTCTTGGTATCTTTGTACATCGGTGCATTCATGTCCCGAGTTGGTATGGGTGATTGCTCAATGTTATAATCCTACTACGAGAGCTATTCAAAATACCAATGGAGATAGGTTGTTCAGTATTTCAGCTAGCTCGATCAGGGATGCTTTCACTTGTGGTGCAAGACCTCCTTTCGATGTCATGTTTAAGAAGCTCAATCTTTCAAAGCAGGAGGAGAGATACCAGTCTATAGTACCTATGCAACAGTTCATGGAGAATCAATTGTTGAAGACACCACGGTTTGGGGAATTTCTAGATTTTCCAGTGCCACTAAGAGATTTTAAGAGCCTAAAATTATATTTGATGTTGGCATGGGTTTTTGGAATACCCTCAGATTCCATAGTGCATAAATGGCAGACGTCACTTACGTAGTGTATTTCACAAGTTGAGTTTTACGCTCCAAATACCATGAAAGCAAACACAAATCCAATTTTCTTTGATTGGGTAAATTTCATAGGTCAAAGAATGCATGCTCAGTTGTAGAAGGTGTAGAGTGGGGAAGACATCACCTTTAGGCACTATTTTTTTTGGTATGGTACTTCTTCTATTATATGCATCCCCATTTTGCCTTTGTAGCAGTAAAAAAGATAGATGAAGCAGGAAGAACATTACCAGTTTATTCATGGACCCTGATTTTATCAAATAAGGAGTCCTATTATAATTTTAACTCGATGCTTTTGTGACTCGTCCTCGAGCTCATTTATGGTGTGTGCAACAGAGTGTCAAAAGCAATGAAGTAGGTGATTTTTAAAGGGGAGAAAGATGGTGTGTTTTTGCTGACGCAAGGTGTTGTCATTAGAATTTTTGGCTTCATTGGAAAACCTTTTATGTTGTCATATTTTTCCATGGAGCATCTTTTCACATTGAAAGTAGCCTGGCAGAACAATTTTACAAATGACACATATGGGTTAGGAAGGGGAAAGCGAGCTACGTGCACCATACCTTTTCATTTTGGTGATGTTAAAGTGAATCAATGCAAGTAGAACGAGTTGATGGTGGAAACACTGTATGACCATGGGTTAATTAAGCTTACCCAATGATGGTGATATGAACCTTTGGGTGTTTTTGGGAGGTTTATTAAAGCCAATAATTTTCATTGTTGCCCCAAAGAAGATATCTTGTAGTAGAGGAACAATCCCAAGGGGTGCAACCTTGAGTGGCATGTTGAAAAGATGATGTCGCTCCCTCCTTGGCATGATTTCTATGAAATGGAGGTCGAGTATGATCCCACAAATCATCCAAAGTAGGTTCCTTTTAATAATTTTTTTAATCAAATGAAAGCAAAATTACCCAAATAGTCTGATGTGAAGAACACAAGCTTATACTGAGAGGGGGGTGAACAGTATAAGACCACTTTTTACTTTTCTTTTCAATTCAATATTATGCAGTGTATAGATAGCAGTATCAATAGCAGTAATCAAAGCAATGCACAAAACACCATCCACAAAAGTGACACAACAATTTACGTGGTTCACCCAATGCGGGCTACTCCACGGAGAAAATATTTTGCTAAAACTTTCTCAATCAATCTCTTGGGAATCCTTCCCAATTACAATGTTTATGGACCTCTATCCAAAGGAGATGTTGATCCCCTAAATCTCAAGTTCGTGGATCTCTTCCATAGGAGAACTCTTTCCCCTTCTGCTCTGGCTAGTGATCTTCTAGAAGACTCTGTCTCTCTACTGCACTGATTGGTGGATCTCTCTCCACTTGAAGACTCCTCACTCAGATCTATCTTCAATTGTCCTGGCTATTGGATCTCTATCCACTGAGACTCTATCCTCTATACTCTATCACCTCCAAAGCTCTATCAATAGGTTCACTCAAAACCTCCTCAAATCTGCTCAATAGGCTCACTCAGAACCTGCTCAAATCTGCTCAATAGGCTCACTTAGAACCTACTCAAATCTTCTCAATAGGCTCACTCAGAACTTGCTCAAATATGCTCAATAGGCTCACTCAAAACCTGCTCAAATCTCAATAGGCTCACTTCTCAATAGGTTACTAATTCTCAATAGGCTCACTAGAACTCTCAAATTGCTCAATAGGCTCAACTCTCAAATATCTAAACTCACAAACTTGTCCCAATCTGCTCAATAAGTCCTCTCTAGGACTTGCTCAAATCTGCATAGCAAGCTTTCACAAAATCTTACACAAAAATAGTCCACAAGCCTTCTCAAAGACTTGCCTCAAATCAGCTCAACAAAATCTCAACTCAATCTCATAGAAGCATAAAGAGAATTGTTAGAGACTCAATATGTTCTATACTCAAATCCCAATCTCAATTCAAAGCAATCTCAACTCAGCTCAATCTTAACTCAATCTCATAGAAGCATAAAGAGAATTGTTAGAGACTCAATATGTTCTATTCTCAAGGCTCAATCTCAACTCAATCAGAATATAGAATAGTTTGTTTCATGGAACTTGAACAACCACTTCATGCAACCACTTGACTAGGCTCAATCAACTCTACTCAACCAATCACTTCAAGAAACAACTCTTTCTCACAAACCCTAGTCCAAGCATGAATCAACTAACTCAAAATGTTTCCAACAATGCTCAACAACAAATCTTACATAACAATGATACTCATGTTCTTTTCTAACTCAAGTTCAAGTTCTTTGCATCACCCATTGGTTTCAACAACAATGCTAATAAGACAAGGTTTTAATCACAACTCTCAATTCATAAAACCTTGAAGCATAAACTCAAAGTACTTCACTCAACCAATGGTCTAAACAACAATGCTTATCAAACAAGGTTTAATCACAACTCACAATCTAGAAAACCTTGAAGCATTAACTCAACCACTTTCGAAAAGGAAACCACAATCAATCCTTTTCACTCCAATGATATTTCAAAAATCAACCACCCAAATAAAATCAATGGAGAGTATTACTCATACCTTTTTGATGCCTTATGAGTTGTCCACTAAATCTGTCACACTCAACACACTTTCTTTTTCAACTCTTAACAAGGGTTAGAGATCTTGAGTAATAACACAACAATAATATCCAAATAACACCTTATTACTCCTACTTTATTTTAACATCCACCAAAGTTATTTTTAAAAGAAAACCCTTACTCAAAATAACTTTCACTAAAAAGAACTTTATCAAAAACCCTTATTACTCCTAACAATTTCAAAAATCACAATTAAAAATAATTCACAACTCAAATAGCCACCATGACCTTATTCCCTAAGGTTACTCAACAAATCAACTAACGAAGCACCTTTACCCCTTATCACTCCACCTTAGGCAATCCAAACAAAATATTAATAAAAACCTTAATACCTACCTCGAGGGGAATCGAACCCTCGTCTTGCCCCAACGTGAATGCCCTAGCCACGACCAAGCTACCACACGAGCTACGGGCTCATTGGTGAAAAAGAAGCACCACCCACTTCTTATCCTTCACCCTCTTCCACCAAGCGAAAAGTATGCGCCTTGGGCGCCTCAACAGAACAAAGCCAAAAATGATGCTTACGGGAATCGAACGCACAACCTCCTTGTCACCAACACCTTTGCACAATCCAAGCTACCACTAGGCCACGCTGCCCAATGCATTTTGGGAAGTGGTCGTTGTCTCCCTTTAATGTTCATTGCATCACTTAAATGAAAAACATGAGCTCTTTTTCTTCACAAATACCAAGCGCAAATATCAACGAGCAAGGATGAATGAATTAAAAAATTCAATGGCATATTTATATGCCTTCCCTTTGCTTTGGAAACGTCGACCTTTTTGAAACTTCCTTCATGACGTCGGCGGATAAACTTTTAATTTTAATTTTAAATTAAATTTAAATTTTAAATAAATTAAAATTTAAACTAAATCTTTAAAATTAAATATCTCCATCATCGGGGCACCTTTTTTGATGAAATGAAAAGCCAACTTGGGTTTTAAGAAAAACCCATTTCAAATCTGCCATCCATGGTTTTAAATAAAAACCTTTTGCAAAGCTTCCCTTGAAGCTCCTTTTGGAACCAAATGCCATGCATCCCTTCTTGAACCTTTGATCAAAAACCTTTGCTTCTCATGAAGCTCTTTGTGAAACACAAACATAGTGCTTACTTACATAGATCCTTTTGACATCAATGACAACTCTTAGCTTAGGGACTCAAAATGTCCAACAATCTCCCCCTTTGTCATTGATGGCAACCCATATCCTTTTACTAAAATCTGACCTTCTTTTCTGCTCCCCCTAGGACTTTGCTCCCCCTGGCTCAAAGCTTTCTCAAATATCAAATCTCTCCCCATATCAAAAACTCTCCTCAATATACACAAATCTCTCCCCCTTTGTCATCAATGGCAAAGGGTCACCTTTGGGGCTCGGGGCTAAGAATGAGCCTCTTAGCTTAGCCCCTCCCCCACCTCCACATGAGGTGGTTAATTCTGGGGTGGGAGTATTTCTACTCCCCAAAAGCACTTCTCTTTACCTTTACCTTTCTCTCTTCCTTTCTGAGTTTTTTGAATCCTCTCACTATTTCTTACCAAGTCATCATCACTTTTGTTCCTATTCCTATTCTTGTTCTCATCCATGTTCCTATTTTTGTTCTCATGTTCTTGTTCTCATCCATGTTCCTATTCCTGTTCATGCCTACTTCTGGAATATTTTCTCTACACCATCTTGTTGTGTGACCATCATTATTGCACTTATAACACTTAATGTTATTATTCCTTGGAAGTGCAAATGTCTTAGGATATCTCCTAGTGAAGCCATATCCTCTTCTACCATGAACCCTGCAATTCATTGCCTTGTGACCAAACTCATTGCATGAGTAGCAATACCCATGGAAAAGTTATCCTTTCCCATATTCCTATCTTTTGTATGACCTGCATTGTGAAGCCATGTGCCCAAACCTATGACATGAGAAGCATCTCCCATTGAAGCTTCCTTGCCTAGACCTCATTGGTCTCCTATTCTGATTGTTGTTCCATCTGTATCTTCTTTGTGCATTGTTTCTATATTTGACCTCTTTGTTGTCCAACTCATCCTCTGATGTCTCATTCCAACTTACACTATTATTTTCTGAAGTATCTTCTTCTGAAATTCCTTCTTCTTCTAGACTTGAAGTAGACTTTTCTTCCCATTTCTTTTGAGCCTGTTTGGAACCAAGACCTGTCTTGTTTGTTGCTCCTCTTTGTATCTTGATTATTTTGTCTACACTCTTTGCACTGTTCACATATTTGTACAACTTTTTCTTGGAATCCTCTAAATATTCCTTTAGTAGTGCCACTTCTTGTGTTAACTTTTCACACTCCAAAATATTTGCTTCTAACTTATCCTTGAACTTACTTGCCTTAGCCTTTGACTTTTCTAAGTCCTCTATGAGCAATAATATTTCTTCATCACATTCTTGAAACTGACTTTCAAGCTTAGAGTGTTGCTTTCTTACCTTCTTTACTATGTCAAGAGCATAGATAAGTTCTCCCTTGAGATCATATCCATTCTCCACTGAATAATCCTCTATTTGTTTACCTTTGTCCCTATCATTACTTCCTTTTGGCTTGTCTTCTATAGGATCACTTACTTCATCTTCTAATGCCATTAGAAGATTCTCATCTGGTCTTTCAAGTGCATCTTCAAAACCATCATCACTGAAACTATAGCCATCCCTAGTGCAATTATCTTCAAGATGTCCAAATTTACCACATCTAAAACACTTGAGAATAATTGGAGTCCTTTTCTCTCTAACCATAAATAGGACTTCATCTCTATCATTGTCTGAAAAACTAGCATCACTATCATTTGAGTACTTACTTGCATTATCCGCATAGTAGCTTTTCTTTTGCCTTTGAAAGAACTTCTTTCCTTGTCTGTTTTGTCCATCCTTGCCTTTCTTCTTGTACCTGTGTCTTTCTGATTCTTTGTACTTGTGATCCTATTTTTCTTCATCACTATTGTACTTTGGCTCTTTGCACTCTGTCGCATAGTGTCCATACTTTCCACAATTGAAGCACTTAATAGATCTTACATCTATGAATATTTTGGAACCTTTATCTCTTCTACCATAGTTAGCTTCTTCATCACTAGATGACTCACTGCTTGATTCTATCTTTTTACCCTTTTTCTTTTTGTCCACTTTGAATGCAACTTCTTTCGGAGGAATAGGATCTTTTGTTCTTATCTCAAAAGTAGTAAGCATGCCAAGCAAAGAATTCCTTGTCAAAGAATCACTATCAATTGATGTTTCTATAGCAGAAACCTTTTCACTATACCTTTTTGGAAGAGTTCTCAAGATCTTATCACAAGCATCAGATTCATCAACCTTCATTCCAAGACCTCTCATCTCATGTACAAGTTCATCAATCTTACTGAGATAATCATGAATATTTTCATCATCTCTCATTCTTAAGTTCTCAAATTCTCCTTTGAGATTTTTGATCTTAGCTTTCCTCGACACCTTTATCACCCTCATATATGTCATGCAGTAGATCCCACATATCTTTTGTTGTTTTACAATCCATAACCTTCATAGATTCTGATCTACCCAATCCTTTTATAATTGCATTCATAGCTCTTGAATTTGCATGCATTAGAAGCTTACCTTCCTTATCTGTAGGAGGATTGATTGTAGAATCATATCCAAGTTCCACTACATCCCAAACTTCATTTCCAAGTGCCATCAGGTGAAATCTCATCAGCATACACCAATACAAGAAGTCACTTCCATCAAATACTGGTATTGCATTATTGAAGGACCCATCCTTTTGATCCTTGTGATCCATTGTGTTCTTAGACCACTTTTCCTTCAAGCTATCAAACTCTTCAAAGGAACCCGCTCTGATACCAATTGAAGAACACAAGCTTATACTGAGAGGGGGTGAATAGTATAAGACCACTTTTTACTTTTCTTTTCAATTCAATATTATGTAGTGTATAGATAGCAGTATCAATAGTAGTAATCAAAGCAATGCATAAAACACCATCCACAAAAGTGACACAATAATTTACGTGGTTCACCCAATGCGGGCTACTCCATGGAGAAAATATTTTGCTAAAACTTTCTCAATCAATCTCTTGGGAATCCTTCCCAATTACAATGTTTATGGACCTCTATCCAAAGGAGATGTTGATCCCCTAAATCTCAAGTTCATGGATCTCTTCCATAGGAGAACTCTTTCCCCTTCTACTCTAGCTAGTGATCTTCTAGAAGACTCTATCTCTCTATTGCATTGATTGGTGGATCTCTCTCCACTTGAAGACTCCTCACTCAGATCTATCTTCAATTGTCCTGGCTATTGGATCTCTATCCACTGAGACTCTATCCTCTATACTCTATCACCTCCAAATATCTATCAATAGGTTCACTCAGAACCTCCTCAAATCTGCTCAATAGGCTCACTCAAATAATAATGCAACTCTAAATATGCTCAATAGGCTCACTAAACAAATTTAATAGGCTCAACTCAAATCTCTCAATAGGCTCACTCAGAACCTGCTCAAATATGCTCAATAGGCTCACTCAGAACCTGCTCAATTCTCAATAGGCTCACTTAGAACCTGCTCAAATATGCTCAATAGGCTCACTCAGAACCTGCTCAAATCTGCTCAACAAGCTCACACATAACTTGTCCCAATCTTCTCAATAAGTCCTCTCTAGGACTTGCTCAAATCTGCATAGCAAGCTTTCACAAAAGCTTACACAAAAATAGTCCACAAGCCTTCTCAAAGACTTACCTCAAATCAGCTCAACAAAATCTCAACTCAATCTCATAGAAGCATAAAGAGAATTGTTAGAGACTCAATATGTTCTATACTCAAATCCCAATCTCAATTCAAAGTAATCTCAACTCAGCTCAATTATATATAGAAGCATAAAGAGAATTGTTAGAGACTCAATATGTTCTATACTCAAATCCCAATCTCAACTCAAAGCAATCTCAACTCAGCTCAATCTTAACTCAATCTCATAGAAGCATAAAGAGAATTGTTAGAGACTCAATATGTTCTATTCTCAAGGCTCAATATCAACTCAATCAGAATATAGAATAGTTTGTTTCATGGAACTTGAACAACCACTTCATGCAACCACTTGACTAGGCTCAATCAACTCTACTCAACCAATCACTTCAAGAAACAACTCTTTCTCACAAACCCTAGTCCAAGCATGAATCAACTAACTCAAAATGTTTCCAACAATGCTCAACAACAAATCTTACATAACAATGATACTCATGTTCTTTTCTAACTCAAGTTCAAGTTCTTTGCATCACCCATTGGCTTCAACAACAATGCTAATAAGACAAGGTTTTAATCACAACTCTCAATTCAGAAAACCTTGAAGCATAAACTCAAAGTACTTCACTCAACCAATGGTCTAAACAACAATGCTTATCAAACAAGGTTTAATCACAACTCACAATCCAGAAAACCTTGAAGCATTAACTCAACCACTTTTGAAAAGGAAACCACAATCAATCCTTTTCACTCCAATGATATTTCAAAAATCAACCACCCAAATAAAATCAATGGAGAGTATTACTCATACCTTTTTGATGCCTTATGAGTTGTCCACTAAATCTGTCACACTCAACACACTTTCTTTTTCAACTCTTAACAAGGGTTAGAGATCTTGAGTAATAACACAACAATAATATCCAAATAACACCTTATTACTCCTACTTTATTTTAACATCCACCAAAGTTATTTTTAAAATAAAACCCTTACTCAAAATAACTTTCACTAAAAATAACTTTATCAAAAACCCTTATTACTCCTAACAATTTCAAAAATCACAATTAAAAATAATTCACAACTCAAATAGCCACCATGACCTTATTCCCTAAGGTTACTCAACAAATCAACTAACGAAGCACCTTTACCCCTTATCACTCCACCTTAGGCAATCCAAACAAAATATTAATAAAAACCTTAATACCTACCTCGAGGGGAATCGAACCCTCGTCTTGCCCCAATGTGAATGCCCTAGCCATGGCCAAGTTGTCACATGAGCTATGGGCTCGTTGGTGAAAAATAAGTACCACCCGCTTCTTATCCTTCACCCTCTTCCACCAAGCGAAAAGTATGCGCCTTGGGTGCCTCAATAGAACAAAGCCAAAAATGATGCTTGCGGGAATCGAATGCACAACCTCCTTGTCACCAACACCTTTGCACAATCCAAGCTGCCACTAGGCCATGCTGCCCAATGCATTTTGGGAAGTGGTCATTGTCTCCCTTTAATGTTCGTTGCGTCACTTAAATGAAAAACATGAGCTCTTTTTCTTCGCAAATACCAAGCACAAATATCAATGAGCAAGGATGAATGAATTAAAAAATTCAATGGCATATTTATATGCCTTCCCTTTGCTTTGGAAATGTCGGCCTTTTTGAAACTTCCTTCATGACGTCGATGGATAAACTTTTAATTTTAATTTTAAAATTTAAATAAATTAAAATTTAAACTAAATCTTTAAAATTAAATATCTCCATCATTGGGGCACCTTTTTTGATGAAACGAAAAGCCAACTTGGGTTTTAAGAAAAACCCATTTCAAATCTGCCATCCATGGTTTTAAATAAAAACCTTTTGCAAAGCTTCCCTTGAAGCTCCTTTTGGAACCAAATGCCATGCATCCCTTCTTGAACCTTTGATCAAAAACCTTTGCTTCTCATGAAGCTCTTTGTGAAACACAAACATAGTGCTTACTTACATAGATCCTTTTGACATCAATGACAACTCTTAGCTTAGGGACTCAAAATGTCCAACAATCTCCCCCTTTGTCATTGATGGCAACCCATATCCTTTTACTAAAATCTGACCTTCTTTTTTGCTCCCCCTGGCTCAAAGCTTTCTCAAATATCAAATCTCTCCCCATATCAAAAACTCTCCTCAATATACACAAATCTCTCCCCCTTTGTCATCAATGGCAAAGGGTCACCTTTGGGGCTCGGGGCTAAGAATGAGCCTCTTAGCTTAGCCCCTCCCCCACCTCCACATGAGGTGGTTAATTCTGGGGTGGGAGTATTTCTACTCCCTAAAAGCACTGCTCTTTACCTTTACCTTTCTCTCTTCCTTTCTGAGTTTTCTGAATCCTCTCACTATTTCTTACCAAGTCATCATCCTCGTCACATTTTCCTATTTTTGTTCTCATCCATGTTCCTATTCTTGTTCCTATTCTTGTTCTCATCCATGTTCCTGTTCCTGTTCATGCCTGCTTCTGGAATATTTTCTCTACACCATCTTGTTGTGTGACCATCATTATTGCACTTATAACACTTAATGTTATTATTCCTTGGAAGTGCAAATGTCTTAGGATATCTCCTAGTGAAGCCATATCCTCTTCTATCATAAACCCTGCAATTCATTGCCTTGTGACCAAACTCATTGCATGAGTAGCAATACCCATGGAAAATTTGTCCTTTCCCATATTCCTATCTTTTGTATGACCTGCACTATGAAGCCATGTGCCCAAACTTGTGACATGAGAAGCATCTCCCATTGAAGCTTCCTTGCCTAGACCTCATTGGTCTCCTGTTTCTGATTGTTGTTCCATCTGTATCTTCTTTGTGCATTGTTTCTATATTTGACCTCTTTGTTGTCCAACTCATCCTCTGATGTCTCATTCCAACTTACACTATTATTTTCTGAAGTATCTTCTTCTAAAATTCCTTCTTCTTCTAGACTTGAAGTAGACTTTTCTTCCCATTTATTTTGAGCTTGTTTGGAACCAAGACCTGTCTTGTTTGTTGCTCCTCTTTGTATCTTGATTATTTTGTCTACACTCTTTGCATTGTTCACATATTTGTACAACTTTTTCTTGGAATCCTCTAAATATTCCTTTAGTAGTGCCACTTCTTGTGTTAACTTTTCACACTCCAAAATATTTGCTTCTAACTTATCCTTGAACTTACTTGCCTTAGCCTTTGACTTTTCTAAGTCCTCTATGAGCAATAATATTTCTTCATCACATTCTTGAAACTGACTTTCAAGCTTAGAGTGTTGCTTTCTTACCTTCTTTACTGTGTCAAGAGCATAGATAAGTTCTCCCTTGAGATCATATCCATTCTCCACTGAATAATCCTCTATTTTTTTACCTTTGTCCCTATCATTACTTCCTTTTGGCTTGTCTTCTATAGGATCACTTACTTCATCTTCTAATGCCATTAGAAGATTCTCATCTGGTCTTTCAAGTGCATCTTCAAAACCATCATCACTGAAACTATAGCCATCCCTAGTGCAATTATCTTCAAGATGTCCAAATTTACCACATCTAAAACACTTGAGAATAACTAGAGTCCTTTTCTCTCTAACCATAAATAGGACTTCATCTCTATCATTGTCTGAAAAACTAGCATCACTATCATTTGAGTACTTACTTGCATTATCCGCATAGTAGCTTTTCTTTTGCCTTTGAAAGAACTTCTTTCCTTGTCTATTTTGTCCATCCTTGCCTTTCTTCTTGTACCTGTGTCTTTATGATTCTTTGTACTTGTGATCCTATTTTTCTTCATCACTATTGTACTTTGGCTCTTTGCACTCTATCGCATAGTGTCCATACTTTCCACAATTGAAGCACTTAATAGATCTTACATCTATGAATATTTTGGAACCTTTATCTCTTCTACCATAGTTAGCTTCTTCATCACTAGATGACTCACTGCTTGATTCTATCTTTTTACCCTTTTTCTTTTTGTCCACTTTGAATGCAACTTCTTTCGGAGGAATAGGATCTTTTGTTCTTATCTCAAAAGTAGTAAGCATGCCAAGCAAAGAATTCCTTGTCAAAGAATCACTATCAATTGATGTTTCTATAGCAGAAACCTTTTCACTATACCTTTTTGGAAGAGTTCTCAAGATCTTATCACAAGCATCAGATTCATCAACCTTCATTCCAAGACCTCTCATCTCATGTACAAGTTCATCAATCTTACTGAGATAATCACAAATATTTTCATCATCTCTCATTCTTAAGTTCTCAAATTCTCCTTTGAGATTTTTGATCTTAGCTTTCCTGACACCTTTATCACCCTCATATATGTCATGCAGTAGATCCCACATATCTTTTGTTGTTTTACAATCCATAACCTTCATAGATTCTGATCTACCCAATCCTTTTATAATTGCATTCATAGCTCTTGAATTTGCATGCATTAGAAGCTTACCTTCCTTATCTATAGGAGGATTGACTGTAGAATCATATCCAAGTTCCACTGCATCCCAAACTTCATTTCCAAGTGCCATCAGGTGAAATCTCATCAACATACACCAATACAAGAAGTCACTTCCATCAAATACTGGTACTGCATTATTGAAGGACCCATCCTTTTGATCCTTGTGATCCATTGTGTTCTTAGACCGCTTTTCCTTCAAGCTATCAAACTCTTCAGAAGGAACCCGCTCTGATACCAATTGAAGAACACAAGCTTATACTGAGAGGGGGGTGAACAATATAAGACCACTTTTTACTTTTCTTTTCAATTCAATATTATGTAGTGTATAGATAGCAGTATCAATAGCAGTAATCAAAGCAATGCACAAAACACCATCCACAAAAGTGACACAACAATTTACGTGGTTCACCCAATGCGGGCTACTCCATGGAGAAAATATTTTGCTAAAACTTTCTCAATCAATCTCTTGGGAATCCTTCCCAATTACAATGTTTATGGACCTCTATCCAAAGGAGATGTTGATCCCCTAAATCTCAAGTTCATGGATCTCTTCCATAGGAGAACTCTTTCCCCTTCTGCTCTGGCTAGTGATCTTCTAGAAGACTCTGTCTCTCTGCTGCATTGATTGGTGGATCTCTCTCCACTTGAAGACTCCTCACTCAGATCTATCTTCAATTGTCTTAGCTATTGGATCTCTATCCACTGAGACTCTATCCTCTGTACTCTATCACCTCCAAAGCTCTATCAATAGGTTCACTCAGAACCTCCTCAAATCTGCTCAATAGGCTCACTCATAACCTGCTCAAATATGCTCAATAGACTCAAAATCCCAAACCTGCTCAAATCTGCTCAATAGGCTCACTCAAAACCTGCTCAAATCTGCTCAATAGGCTCACTAAAACTCAATAGGCTCACTCTCAAATATCTCAATAGGTCTCACTCTCAAATCTGCTCAACAAGCTCACAGAACTTGTCCCAATATGCTCAATAAGTCCTCTCTAGGACTTGCTCAAATCTGCATAGCAAGCTTTCACAAAAGCTTACACAAAAATAGTCCACAAGCCTTCTCAAAGACTTACCTCAAATCAGCTCAACAAAATCTCAACTCAATCTCATAGAAGCATAAAGAGAATTGTTAGAGACTCAATATGTTCTATACTCAAATCCCAATCTCAATTCAAAGTAATCTCAACTCAGCTCAATCTTAACTCAATCTCATAGAAGCATAAAGAGAATTGTTAGAGACTCAATATGTTCTATTCTCAAGGCTCAATCTCAACTCAATCAGAATATAGAATAGTTTGTTTCATGGAACTTGAACAACCACTTCATGCAACCACTTGACTAGGCTCAATCAACTCTACTCAACCAATCACTTCAAGAAACAACTCTTTCTCACAAACCCTAGTCCAAGCATGAATCAACTAACTCAAAATATTTCCAACAATGCTCAACAACAAATCTTACATAACAATGATACTCATGTTCTTTTCTAACTCAAGTTCAAGTTCTTTGCATCACCCATTGGTTTCAACAACAATGCTAATAAGACAAGGTTTTAATCACAACTCTCAATTCATAAAACCTTGAAGCATAAACTCAAAGTACTTCACTCAACCAATGGTCTAAACAACAATGCTTATCAAACAAGGTTTAATCACAACTCACAATCCAGAAAACCTTGAAGCATTAACTCAACCACTTTCGAAAAGGAAACCACAATCAATCCTTTTCACTCCAATGATATTTCAAAAATCAACCACCCAAATAAAATCAATGGAGAGTATTACTCATACCTTTTTGATGCCTTATGAGTTGTCCACTAAATCTGTCACACTCAACACACTTTCTTTTTCAACTCTTAACAAGGGTTAGAGATCTTGAGTAATAACACAACAATAATATCCAAATAACACCTTATTACTCCTACTTTATTTTAACATCCACCAAAGTTCTTTTTAAAAGAAAACCCTTACTCAAAATAACTTTCACTAAAAAGAACTTTATCAAAAACCCTTATTACTCCTAACAATTTCAAAAATCACAATTAAAAATAATTCACAACTCAAACAACCACCATGACCTTATTCCCTAAGGTTACTCAACAAATCAACTAACGAAGCACCTTTACCCCTTATCACTCCACCTTAGGCAATCCAAACAAAATATTAATAAAAACCTTAATACCTGCCTCGAGGGGAATCGAACCCTCGTCTTGCCCCAATGTGAATGCCCTAGCCATGGCCAAGCTACCGCATGAGCTACGAGCTCATTGGTGAAAAAGAAGCACCACCCACTTCTTATCCTTCACCCTCTTCCACCAAGCGAAAAGTATGCGCCTTGGGCGCCTCAACAGAACAAAGCCAAAAATGATGCTTGCGGGAATCGAATGCACAACCTCCTTGTCACCAACACCTTTGCACAATCCAAGCTGCCACTAGGCCATGCTGCCCAATGCATTTTGGGAAGTGGTCGTTGTCTCCCTTTAATGTTCGTTGCATCACTTAAACGAAAAACACGAGCTCTTTTTCTTCGCAAATACCAAGCACAAATATCAATGAGCAAGGATGAATGAATTAAAAAATTCAATGGCATATTTATATGCCTTCCCTTTGCTTTGGAAACGTCGACCTTTTTGAAACTTCCTTCATGACGTCGACGGATAAACTTTTAATTTTAATTTTAAAATTTAAATTTAAAATTTTAAATAAATTAAAATTTAAACTAAATCTTTAAAATTAAATATCTCCATCATCGGGGCACCTTTTTCGATGAAACGAAAAGCCAACTTGGGTTTTAAGAAAAACCCATTTCAAATCTGCCATCCATGGTTTTAAATAAAAACCTTTTGCAAAGCTTCCCTTGAAGCTCCTTTTGGAACCAAATGCCATGCATCCCTTCTTGAACCTTTGATCAAAAACCTTTGCTTCTCATGAAGCTCTTTGTGAAACACAAACATAGTGCTTACTTACATAGATCCTTTTGACATCAATGACAACTCTTAGCTTAGGGACTCAAAATGTCCAACATGATGAGAATATCGCAAACTTGTGGGTCATAAGGATTCATCGAGGGAAGCCCGGGTTAACTTATTTGTTGGTTATGGATGAAGAATTATCGCTAATTTATGATGAGCATTGTGATAAGTACCAGCCCATATCTTTCGCTAACTTGGTGCCTCAAAGTATCTGAAGTCCTGAGAAGGAAAAAGACATGGTAAGAGTGAAGAAGGCATTGATTGAAGAGAGGACAGTTATCAAAGAGGAGTAGGAACAACCACTGCTCGAGGAAAAACTTTCACTTAGAAATAGGAGCGCGGGTATAAGGTTGTCTTTCCCTAATATGATAAAGAAGCCT
The DNA here is from genome assembly GCA_028583015.1 of Wollemia nobilis. NCBI lineage: Eukaryota > Viridiplantae > Streptophyta > Pinopsida > Araucariales > Araucariaceae > Wollemia > Wollemia nobilis. The sequence continues at coordinate 4,630,395 of JAQPPZ010002456.1, read as the reverse complement.
AGAAGTGGTACAATTTTTTCTCTCAGCACAAATCCATTTTCTTTAGTTTCGAATGAGCGGACTGGTTTGAAGGAGACACCATCTTTGGCTTAGTAGGAATAGTTAAGTCATATGGTGACGTTGATAGATCTGGAAGTATGGGAAAATAAAGCAGAAGAAGAGAAAGAGGAGGAAGAGAAATATCTAATAGTGCAACAGTCTTCATCATCAGCTCAAATGGTTTCAAAGCTCGCAAGTACACATTTTCTTTCTTCTTCTCTCAATGATCAACACTTGGTGACCACGGCTCCCCCATCTGTAGTTTTTGCTTCCACTTCACCTCCATTTGTCGTACCCATATTTTCTATTTTACAATCACAAGTCCCAAGTGCTCCCCTGAATTATTTCATCCCCTCCATTTCTCTCTCTTTTAGTTCATTTGCATTCGCCCTGAATCCATTTTCCCTTCCATTATCCTCCATTCCATATTCCATCCTTGTCAATCCCATTGTTTCTATAAGTACATAAGCCCATCTAAGGGTAAGTGTAACTATAGCATCTTCCATATTTGTTCCCTCTATTGAGACAAATCCTCAGTAGGTCCTCTTCCCATTTTCCCTAATTTTTGTAGTACAGGATCCACTGGCTTCAAATATGGAGCTGCTACCAGAGCACCTTGTGGTAGAGAACATCAGTAGAGCATCACAAAGTTCCTTGCATTGGTTGAAAAATTACAAGAGGAAAGATGTGCAAGCCCCAAATAATATCATGAAGAAGGTAACTTTTGATCCAGAGTCTATGGAGGAACACACTATAAAGATGGTCCCTCAGGTCCGAAAATCCCAAGGAGAAATGATCCCCAATAATTATTCATACCAGGTCATCATCGAGGACCTCAAAAAAATAGATACGACTAAGAAAATTGGTAACATACAGGTAGATATGATTTTGATCTAATTGCATGGTGAGTATTTCAAGGATCGTTTCTTCTAGGCCAAAGCAAAAATAATAGAATTAGAAGATTCTTTGGCTACAAAGAAGACCCAATTGGACATTGCATAGTCTGAATCTCACCAATGGCAGTAGAAAGCGATGATCTTGGAGGATGATATCGAAGGATATAAGTATGTGACCGAACAACATCAAGAAACATAGCAAGAAGTGAAACAATAGATCCAGGCCTTGAAGGACCAACTCCAGAGTCTGCAGAATCAGATGGCAAAAAAGGTGATGTAATCTCATGAAGGAAAAAATTAAGGAGGCTCGCAGTCATTTACTTATTGATTATTCAAAAATGGCGATAAAAGTAATGTTGGTTCTCATGTTCCTTTAGGAAGTGCAGACGATCGTTCCGCATGACTTACATGTAGTGGAGTATTCAAAAGAGAAACTTGAACCAAAACTAGAAATGGCGATGAAGATCCAGGTAATGGCTAAAATGGATCTTAATTTCAGACCAATGAGCGACATAGCCCAAGCTTGGGAAAATTCCAAGATCACACTACGTACTTATTTTTCTAGGTTGGATCTAGTTAAAGAATCTCGAAAGTTGCTAGAGATATTTGAGCAAGAGGCACATTTTGTTAGTCTATTTTGATATTGTAGCAGCCAATGGTTTCCCTAGTTTCATTGATGATCAAGGGAATATTTTGGAAAAGAAATACTTGGATGTGGTATGGGCTATTTTTGTAGATGATACTTTAGATATTGATGACTAGGAAGATCTCATCACTGAAGAACATGTGTTTCGTTTGATGAGGAAGCTCATTCGCATCGAGTTTGGATTACTGGAGCTCAACTAGAGGGCCAACTATATCAACCTGGAGTAGGTTGAGACTTTTTGATACATTTTTGATATGATCTAGGTCCGGGAGGTGATTAGTATAGATGCTTGGTCCAAAGTTGTCATGGTGTATGAAGCTACAACTTCACATCTCAAAGAGTAGGAAGAAACTGGTGCAAGCAACAGGTAATCAGATGCAGTCGATGGTAGAAATTTTGAGCCCAATGGATAAAGGCCTTGGGGTCGATTGCATCCAGGTGAGCTGAACACCTTGTGAGCCACCAAAAGTGTTGGTATTTTTGCCACACTAAAATAAATTTAAAATTTTGTCTAGTGTTCAGCAAAAATCATTTCAGGCAAAATCGGAGCAAGATTCATTTTTGCTTTCTTTTGTAGTGAAATTCCAGTTCACGCCCTACACTGGAAAAATTTCCTTTTCGCCCATTTTCTTAAAAAATCACATTTTCCAACGAAATTCCCATTTCGGTAGCAACATTCCATTTTGCCCCTCATCTTGAGCATGGTTTCTGGGTGAAATTCCTTTTCGTACCTCACAGTGGTGAAATTCCTATTCATGCGAAGACCGAGTGAAACTCCTTTTCGTGCACTGCTTGGTGAAAGCAGCAACAACACTTGGCATATTTTCTAATGAAGGAATATTTTTGCGAAGCATGGGGTGCTCTCTTGGGTAAAAATCCATGACGCACTATAACCTGGCGAAATCAACTTCTTCACGCACTATGCCTTAGTGAAAGCCCTTTTCAAGCTTCACCTTGGCAAAATCAATTTACTCCATTTTCTCCAGGTGAAACCATGGTCAAAGGCACTCTAAGTGAATATCAGTATGGAGGTAATTCCAATGCCATTGAATTCAATTTTTGGGGTGAAAGAGGTAAAGTTTTTGAAATTACTGCTAATAAAGATTAGGTTCGACAGATAACCAAAGATTGCCCAATTTAATTCCATCCACTCTTGACTCTGGTGTGATCCTTCTATTTTCAATACACCACCATGGAGATGAATTTTGTTTATGATTCTAGCTAGATCCTTATATGTAATCTCTAGAAATTACTTGTTTCTTCCCAAGGTGCCACGAAATTGGTTCGTTGTTGCTGTCGAGGAGATAATTATGACTGACCAATATGTCATTTCCCATCATTTTTGTTTAATGATCATTTAATTTTGGAGGTGAAATCCTCTATAAAAACTAGAAAAAATAATGTAAAAGGGGGGGAACATTCTGCTGAAAAAATCTTTGAGTTTAAACTTCTACATCAATTAAAATACTTTTGACTCTGGTTCCTGGATTAGTTGCATATGTGATTGCTTTCTGCATGTTATTTCTATTATATTCATGCTTTTTTTAGATATATTGAATTCTGCATTTTAAATTTAATTTTCGATGAAGAAGTGAATGTTGAAATGTTAATTGGAAGTCATATGTGCAATTTGTGATTGGTTGATATGTTGTTATTTTTGTTAAATGTTGATTAAAAATTGACTTAGTTATTTAGCTGTTAGTTCATCCTCACTTTATTTTTCTGGCTAACAACCATATTTTCCATCTCTTTCTACTAATTTATATCCCTAAGCTTTATACTGATCTTTATATTAGTAAGGGAACCAACTCTCTATGGATATTGGTCTGATGGACATATATTTCCTTTGGCCTTTCAATGTTGGCCGAGTCTAGAGAACATATTTTTATACTTAGGTAGATTCGTGACCAACAAGAATCAACCTTTATAATATGAGAATACCCTTGTTAAATGTAAGATTTGTAAGAAATTAGGGCACTTGACTCAGACATGCCTAAACAAGAACCCTCATTCCCAAGGTCATAAATTTTAACAACAAAAGCAAATTGAAGAAGAGGGTTCTAAGAAGAAATATATCTCGAAAGTTGAAAACCCTGATATCAAAAAGTATAACACCTCATCCTTGAAGGGTTCTGCAAAGGAAGATATCATCGAAGTTGAGATCCCTGAAAATGAAGTAAGTAAAGCTGATCTACAAAAGAATTCTTCCTTTGAGAATCAAGTTATAGCAAATAAGATGAAGGTATGTGATACTTTATTTTCCTAAGGTTCAATGACTACAACGTCTGGAGTCATAAAGCATACATAGGATGCAGGTGTAAGATGCAGGTGTGTAGTAGGTTATATAATGCCCTTATGCACAACAGGCAGAAAAAACAACAAACGAAGTTGGAAGTAGTAGTGGCGATGAGCAACAACAGCGAAAAAAACTTATTCTTAGACCTAGTTGATGGGAGTAGCAGGCAGGACGAATAACTAGTGAGGGATCGAAATCTAAAAAGGGGAAAAAAAAAACCCAAAAAATAGGATTTTCAATTATTTTCAGCCCATAAATGGGTGTTTGAGTTAAAAATGGAACAAGCAGGAAAAGGAGCAGACGAACCAGGGTTTGGAGCGACTGGAGATAGATGGAGAACGAATGGTGTAGGAATTAGAGTAGTGCAAGGCCAAACTGGGGCCTTGGAAGGTACCTCAATGGATGGGACCTTGGATGAAGAGCTGGAGAATGGCTTTCTGGGAAGAAAAATCCAAGAACCTCCCGATAAAGCGATACTAGAGAAGGGCTAGGATGAATTAGAGACATAAAATGATCAAGAGAATAGAACCCCAAAAGTGGGACATAAATGCTCTTAGGCCTAGATGGTACATGGTTCTAAACCTACTACTCTTCCTCTATTGGTAAGCCACTTAAACTTGAGAGTTAAAGATGACATTCTCAACATTCCCTTGGAGATAATTTTGAAAATGAAGGCAGAAGGGGAACACAATTTGGTGGGCAAGTTTTTTGGAGCAAGACCAGATATAGATACTATTTTAAGGTGGGCCTTCACTAGATGGAAACCAACGGGCTGCATGGATATTGTGGTGCTCCCAAATGTCTTCATGATCAAACTTACTAAGGTAAGTGACATGCAAAAAATTCTAGATACTACTCTTCCTTTTTTGATAAGCCACTTAAACTTGAGAGTTAAATATGGTATTCTCAACATTCCCATGGAGATAATTTTGAAAATGTAGGTGGAAGGAAAACACAATTTGGTGGGCAATTTTTTTGGAGCAAGACCAAACATAGATACTATTCGAAGGTAGGCCTTAACTAGATGGAAACCAATAGGCTGCATGGAGATTGTGGAGCTCCCAAATGGGGTCTTCATGATCAAACTTACTGAGGTAAGTGACATGTAAAAAAATCTAGATGGAGGACCAGGTCAATGGGGAAGTGTAGCCTATTTCTCAGAAAATGGGATGTAGATTTTAGTCTCAAAATAGTTTTTGTTTGTGTAATATTACCTCGCCTTCCCTTTCAATACTGGCATGATGAATTTTTAATGGCTATTGCAAATGGTATTGGTACCCTTGTTACCATTGATAGGGTAACCAAGCTGAAGTTTCGTATGGTGTTTACTCGAATTTGTGTTAATTTTTATCTAGATAGCAATATTTCAAAAAAAATAGACCTAATATCCCCAGTGGGTACCTAGACTCAGAGGCTAGAGTATGAAAATATTTCATCCCTTTGTGATCTTTGTAAAGGGAGAGGTCATATCTCAAGATTCTTCCCAAAGAATAAATCTCCCAATAAGAAAGTCTGGTAGAGGAAGGAGAGTAAAGATGTAGAGCAAGGTAAAGGCATAAATCTCATGGTGGATAATCAGAAGGAAGCAATCAGCTCACACCAACCAGCTATGGTGGTTGATGAGGAACACATGGAAGATCCCTCTTATGGAGTTGTGATAGTCCAGCCCCCCTGGGGTTGTGTAACCCCTTGAATTTGCATACCCTAACTCTTTTGTTGCTTGAGAGGAGCTAAAGAGGATGAAATGGGAGGCCCAATCAAATTTGTGGATGAGACACAATGGGTGAATCATGAGGGGGTACAACAAGAGAGTCTAAAACCTTTAAAAATAGATTTAGAAATTAACCCTATTGACACAATTCTTATGAATCGGGACAGGAAAGATGAAGCTGGAAAAGCATTAAAGGAAGATAAGCAGATCCTAAAAAATATAGAGGTGAAATGGGAGGCCCAATCAAAGTTGTAGAATTTGTGGAGGAGACACAATGGGTGAATCATGAGGGGGTACAACAAGAGAGTCTAAAACCTCTAGAAGTAGATTTAGAAATTAACCCTATTGACATGATTCTTATAAATCATGACAGGAAAGATGAAGTTGGAAAAGCGTTAAAGGAAGATAAGCAGATCCTAAAAAATATAAAGGTGAAGCTTGCAGCTCCAATACGGGAGGATTTCGGTTTGGAGGAGGTTTCGATGATGCCCTCAAGGGTGACTAGGAACAAAGCAAAGATAACTCCCTTAGATGTTGGTAAGGAACACACTATAGAAAGACCCCTTTAATAGAGGTAAGAAAGAGGGAAACAATAGTATAGATAGCCAGAGAAACACAAACCGTCATCAATCTGGGCAGAGGAGGGAAGAAATTAACTAAATCTAAAAAATTAAGGTTTTATCATGGAATTTATGAGGTCCCAATGGAACTAGAATACATAGATCAGTACAAACGTTAAGAAGAGATAATCACCTAGACATTTTGTTATTACAAGATACAAAGGTGGTATAAGTAAAATTAGCAATGGTTAAAGACGATATTTGGAAAGGAGCGGACTTTTTTGCTCAACCCTCAATGAGTTCCTCAAGAAGAATGATGTGTATTTGGGACCCAAATAAATTGGAAGGACAAAAAATTATCTCAAATGATAGATTTTGTGTTATCCACTTCTTTTCGAAAGAGGATAATTTCCACTGGATCATTACAAATATCTATGCATCCACTACTATGGTTGGAAGATGAAGGTTATGGAGGGAATTGAGTGAACTCAAGCATGTCTTTGTAAGCATCCCATGGATCATTGCAAGGGACTTCAATACCCCTCTGTATCCATCTAATAAGAATGGATGCATTGAAGGATATTCAAATGCTTTGATGGACTTGGAGCTTAGACAAGCAAAGTTTACCTAGACTAATAGGTGACTGGGGAGTCAATTGATTTAGATCAGAATGGATAGGGTGTTGATTTCTCAAGAGAGCTTAGATTTTTTTGGGACACTACTCTCACAACCCTCCTAAAAATTGGCTTAGACCATAATCCTTTGATTTGGGAAACAAAGGACAAGAGAAGGCTCTTTGCTACCCATTTTCGATTTTAAAAGATGTGGATCCTTCGTTCTAATTTAGAGAGCAGGATTCAATCTTTGTGGAAGCAAGATTTTTCTAGGGATAGATTGACTCAAGTAGCAAATAAACTAAGATTTTTTAAGCAAAACTTAAAAGTGTGTAATAAAGAGGTGTTTGGAGACATTATGGTTAAAAAGGCAACTTTACAACAACAACTCATGGAGTTAGAAAACTCTTTGCATTTGAGGGAGTATTCGGAGGAAGTCCGAACTAGAGAAAATGATCTTCTATGTGATTGGCACAATACTCTGGCATATGAGGAGGCTTTCTGGCGACAGAAATAAAGAGCTTTGTGGTTAAATAAAGGGGACATGAATACGAGTTTTTTCCATGTTTTAACTCTCAAGAAAATAAGTTTTAATAAAATCCAAGAGATCAAGATTGCTTATGGTTCTTCTACAATGGATCCTTTCTAAATTAGAGGGGAAGCTATTCAATTTTTCCAAGATATTTTAGGAGTGGATTCAGAGCTGGATGAAGAGGTGATGAACTTGTTGTTAGACCATATTTTCTTAAATATTACAAACCGGATAAATGACTATCTCCTCAGTCCTTTTACGGATGAGTAAATTAAAGAGGTAGTTTTATCCATGAAGGGAGACAAATCTCCTAGTCCATATGGGTTTCTGTTGCTCTTCTATCACAAGTTTTGGCACATCATTGCCAATGAGGTCACCTTGGCAGTTAAGGAGTTTCAAACCTCTAAAAGGATCCCTTTTGATGTGAAGTGTATGTTCTTATCCCTCATCCTAAAGATTGTAGGTGCTAAATATTTTCTAGATTAACACCCAATTAGCCTATATAATACTCTATAAAATTATGTCCAAAGTCCTTGCAAACCAGCTAAAGATGGCTCTCACTTTTGTCATTAAAAAACACCAAAGGGATTTTGTTCAAGGACAATAGATTCTTTATGGGATCATTTCAATCCATGAGATCCTGCACTCTATCTCTAAATCAAAAAAGGAAGGTATGTTTCTTAAATTCGATATGAATAAAACATATGATAAATTTTCTTGGTATTTCCTGATCAAAGTGCTCCAATGTTTTGATTTTCATGAGGATTGGATCTTTATGATGAAAAACTGCATCTCTATAGTGATGATATCCATCTTAATTAATGGGTCTGTAGTGGATTATTTTCCTATAAAGAGGGGGTTAAGACAAGGGTACCCCATGCCCCTTATCTATTTATAATTTTAGCTAAAGCTATGGGTAGATCCTTCACAACAGCCACAAATAGAGAAGACATAGAAGGTATCAGACCACCTTCTACTCTGGAAGTGATCTCTTTTCAATAGTTTGTGGATGATACTCTAATTTCAAAAAAATCATATCTTCCACAAGCAAGACATATTAAGATGATTTTGCATTTCTATGAACGTGCAGCAGGCCAAAAGGTAAATTTTAATAAAAGTAAGTTTTTTTTCCTGAATACCTCTAGAGCTCTCCAACTGTAGATAGCAAGAATCTTCAACTATGGCATAGGTTATTTGCTAGCAACATATATAGGGATGCCTTTATTCCATGGGAGTATGAAGGAAGCCTTGTGGGATCCAGTTATTGAATGTGTTACAAAGAAATTGTCTTCCTGAAAAGGCTCTCTTCTTAGTCAGGTAGGAAATGTGAAATCCTGCCTTCAAAGTATTCCTATTTACTTCATGTCAATTTTTGAAATTCTAGTATCAGTATTCAAAAATATTGAACAGATACAAAGTATTTTCTGTGGTGTAGGGCTAAGGAAAAGAAGACGATATCTTTACTTGCTTGGAACAAATTTTGTACCTCTAAATAATATGGGGGATTGGGATTGAGAACTCTTCCCAAAATGAACAAATCTCTAATGGGAAAGTTGGTTTGGAAGTTGGCGAAGGAAGAAGACACTTCTTGGGTCAAAATTATAAAAACTAAGTATTTACGTAATTCCTCCTTCCTGGAAAACCTCAACCCCCTAAGGGGTCTAGTTTTTGTAATAGCCTTCAATAGGTAAGACCTTTGATCTAGCGGGTCCATAGATGGCAGATTGGAGATGGTGCTAACGTAATATTTTTGCAGAATACTTGGCTCTTTAACTCTCCCCTTTGTGAGATCTCAATATTTACAAACTTAAGAACAATCCTATCTCCTATTTATGGAATGTTGGTTCGGGATTATACTATGGAAGAAAATGGCATCAAGAAGTGGAAGTGGATTTATGCTGAGAACATCAATGAGGACTTACATCCACACTTGGAAAGTCTTAATAGATTCCTTAATGCCTACATCCTTAGCCATTGGTGACCAAATGATTTATTTATTTGGATGAAAATGAAGAGTGGAGATTATTCTGTGAAGTCTAGTTATAAATTGAATGTGTAGGGGTAGTGTGGCCCCATGTAAAGGTTTGGACAAAGATATCATCCCTAAGATTACTATTTTCCAGTGGTTGGTTATGCATAATAAAATTATGACCCAATAATGTAAAAAAGTGTGTTTTCTCCTTACCAAATGGATGTTTTTTATGTGAAAAAAGAGGAGGAAAGCATTGATCATTTACTTTTTAAGTTCTCATTTACCAAAAACTTGTTTGATTAGCTCTGTAGTGAATTCCAAGTTCTGTGGGTTTTCCCTAGAGTTATCTCATATATGAACTTGCAATGGGAGCCCCATTTTAAAGGTAGAAGAATCAAGAAGTTGTGACTTCTAATCGTTCCACATATCTGATGGAGAGTCTGGAATGAAAGAAATCATAGAATATTTGAGGACTTGAATATGGACTGGGAAATGGTTTAGAATCGAGTAAGAAGTCTCCTAATGGAAAATTTTTACATTATCCGCTTCAAGGAGGGATGGGAATCAGAGTAGGAAAGGTATATATTAGAATGCTGGGGAGTTAGAGATAAATTACCAATACCTCGATTTCATCCTAGAACTCATGCAAAATGGATATCGTCATTGGTTGGATGGTTCAAATTAAATTTTTATGGGGCCTCGAAAGGTAATCCGAGCTGGTGAGAGCTGGAGGGGTGATCCAGAATCATTTGGGTAAGGTAATAAAAGCCTTTGTTGAACCATTGGGTGAAGAGATAAGTCATTTTACTGAAGCAAGTGCAGCTTATATAGGAATTTCTTTGGCTATCAATTGCAATCTAGATAAGCTCATAGTTGAAGGAGACAAAATCTTATGAGCATTTTAAATGGAGAACAACTAGCCACCTGGACTATGATCTAATGATGGTGGAAGGTCGAACGCTTTTGGATAGACTTGAGAATGTGTCTATCAATCATATTTATATAGAAGTCAATAGGGTAGCAAACGGTCTTGCTAATGAAGGAGTTATGGCAGATGCTAGAAAGGAATGGGGGAATGATATCCTAGTGCACATAAATAATTTAGTTGAAAATGATAATGCCACAAGAATTGAAAATAGGTATCAGTAGGAAGAGACTACCAATAAAGCATAAAGTATATGATATTTAGATATGTAAGGTGTATGTTGATTTTCTAGGTTTGGATGTGGTTAGTGAAGTGTGTTTGTTGGTACACTGTTGGTATAGGCTTTATGCCAGTGGGAAATCCTTCTCGATGAAATGGACAGTGATTGGTCATATATGTTTATGTAAAATTTTAGCATTCCTTTCAAAAATGCACTTTTCCAAATTAACAAAAAAAAAGGTATGTGATACTTTACCCTCCTCACAAATGAATAATTTTTTTTCTCCAATTTTCTTTGATATGCTTCAAGAGATTACTCTTGGAGATGAAGGTACTAGCCTCTTGGAAAAGGTAAATGATGAAAATTTTAGTTATAAAATGAGGAAGATGAAGATGAGCAGAACCTAACAATTTTGAAAAAATTGGTAGATCAAATAAAAAAGAATCGAGGAAATTTAGTTGATCCAAAAAAATTATCCAAACTCAAAAACTAGACATCAAAATAAGTTAGGAATTGATGTGGATAGTATTAAATCTCAAGGGATACCTTCCAATAGGAAAATCATAAAAAAAGAGACAGAGACAGATATTGCAATTGGAATCCAAACAGTAATATCCTTGGACACAAAAAGTAAAAAGGTGCACAAGAAAGGAGGGAAAATATGATAATGTAGGCCATGTTGAGTCTGAGAACAGATATTTGCCTATCCTCTATGGTGTTATAGTATTTTAATCTAGTTGCTTATGGGTGTTTTTCTCTTTTGGATTCCTTTTTGGTTTGGTCCTGGGAGACCATTTCACTTTGTGGTATGTTGCACTTTAGAATGTTTTAGTTTTATGGGTTGTCTTGTTTGTGATGTCTCAATTTTGATATTGTTAGTAGATATGTAGGTGTTTTATTGTAAAAGGTTTGGGGCCCCTTTCAAAACCTCTTCTTCCACCCTAATCAAAAAATAATAATTTGTTACACAACTTCTAATTCTTATAACACAACTCTATTTATGCATAGTTTTTTTTTTCTTCCCTTCATCATAAGTCTTTCAACCATAAAAGTCTTAGATTGAATATAATATTTACAACCATCAACACTTTTGAAAATAGTAATTTTAACTTTAATTGTAATTCACATGGATAAAAATTAATTTCTTTTACTCAATAATTAGGTCTATTCTTCTTTACAAGGTATGTAGTGGAAAAGTTAATTTAAAAAAGCATATTAAATCTAAATAAACAAAGTGGTTATCTCAATGTTATTGAAACATTTTATTATAAAATTTGGTTCTACAACTCTCTAGTTTTTTAATATTTCAATGTAATACTCATTACTATTTTAATATTCTATAATACATAGTTAATAGACACTAGCAACTCTATTTTGGTTGGAATACAAAAGTCTTGTCCTTCTATGCCAATAAGAGCTTATTTATAATTTACTTTCATATAACATTTTGATGATACATCAAATATTTGTAAGAGTAAGATATATAATGATATTTCAAATGATATCTATAAAGATATTTTAATCCAAATAATTAGAGCTTTGAAATTTTTATTATAGGAAGACTCAAAATTTACTGTGATTTTAATTTTTTTTAAAGATAAAAGTCTTTAAAGTATAATATGCATCAAACTTCATTATCATGCACCTTAAGGATCTCTTAGCATAATTTAAGACTTGTTCTCATAAACTTCATCTTGAGACAACCTTCATTTGTTTGTAAGCACAACATCATTGTTCAATCTATTTTTTAAAACTAAAAAGTGAATATTATTTTATTTCTATATTGGATTCTCTACAATGAAATTAAACAATACATATTTTTGCATTTAAAGTATTAATAAGATTGTATCCAATCCTTTATATCATATAAAAAAGTAAAATATTAATATGAAAATAATTTAACTAGTTTTAAAGTTCAATTAAGAAATAATTCATTTAAATTAAATACAATAAATAATAAATAATGTAACCTAGAAAAATATATCATAAAAATAATTATAATATCTAATAGATGTAACTTCTAACTAATTGTTCGAAAGTCTTAAAAAAATCTTTCTAACTTTGTAAAAAACCAAAAAAAAATCTTTTCGTTTCAGTTTTCTACCAAAAATAATTAGACAATCTAAAAATATACCTCCTAAAATTATTTTAATACATTAGACGATCAAAACAAATACTTAATTATTTCAAACTTACCACGCATGACACAGTTATTTCGTGACACAATTATTTATTGTACTGTTAAAAATTAAAATAAAAAGTTAAAGGCAAATTACATTTTATTTTTAAAAATACATATAAAAAATTGTTGGTTAATTTTCTCACAACTTAGTCCAGGACCAATCTTGGCCCATAGTGCAAGTTGATATCTAACCTTTACAATACTTTATAAATCAATAAACTCCAAACTCCAGCTTGCATCAACAATTTATGCAGCAGATAGAGAATTGGATTTTTGCTTACGCAACACACCAAATGGAAACTTTCTCTACGAAGAAGATGGAGATGTTGGAAACATTTAGCATGAAGAAATCAGGGATTGACCATGCGACAGACGATTAACGTCATTTCCTTCGGAAATTTCTTACTGCCTCCGGCTTCTTTGAATTCGGTCGCCTTTCTGATCTTGGGAACCGCATACAACCACATGGAGGTCCAGATAATGGCCACCATTTTCCCCGAGATAACAAGGCCCAACATGACGATAAGTAAAACAGATAAAACCAGAGCCGCATCGTATCCCTTCCCTTGCCCACCTGGCAAGCTGTCCAAAACGGTTCTACTTCCTTCTTTGACTGACGTGGCTTCTGACGTGGCGGAGACGTCGACCTCGTTGGCCTCGGCAGGTCTCAACCTACTTATCGACATGGCTCGACGTGGAGGGGAATCACCGTGTTTAGGCTTTGGACCAGCGATGGGAATACAACTGCACTGTACAGGCGGTTCGTCGACCGGTTCCGGGATCGAATCCGGGCGAGCTCGTCGAACGTTCTGTGCCGCAGGCATTCTGGGTGCGTCTGTTGTCGTTTCGACGTCTTTGATGACGATTCGAACCCACGACCGCCGGTCAACCTTTTTGAGCCTCTCCAGTTCCTCCTCGGCGTACCCTCCCGAATTCTGCGAGTTGACGGAAATCGCCCTATCCAACGACTCAGTCGAATTCCCGGTAGCCGACAGAGTTCCAATGGGAAACATTCCCCTGGGACGAGGCACAATCTTCACGTTGTACTGCGATTTTCTGTCACGTTCCGCCTGCCGTTGAATGCGCTCTAACGGGGAGAGCTTTCTCTGTCTCTCAATGCCAGAGCCGAAGCAATTCAATTTGAACTTGGGCCTCATGATACCCTCTGGTTTTTCGCCTGTGAAAGGAAATTTCGCATGCGGGTTGTATTTAAGGCCGAATTGTGGGACCCGGAAGTTACAACGAAAAGTGGCCTTTGTCCTGTTTCGATCTCGGGATATTTCCGTGCAGTTGACCTACCCGTGATCCAGCCGGCTGGTCGATCTGAACAATGGAAGTATTGGCTTTTCTCTCTTGTCTTCTATAGAATTGCTGCGCTGGATCTTTATCATCGTATACTATGCGAAATCAACAAGAATTATGCCGCATCCTATTGTCTGAATGGTTAAAGATATCCCACACTGCTCAGGAAAATAATAATTTTACGTTTTAATTCGAACGATCTTTGATCTAGTTCGCATTCAGTAACACATTGTTTCATATGTAAGTGGTTGACTCTTGTGTCTTGTACGTATACGTGTTTCTGACATATTGTTTCATATGTAAGTGGTTGACTCTTGTGTCTTGTACGTATACGTGTTTCTGACATATTGTTTCATATGTAAGTGGTTGACTCTTGTGTCTTGTACGTATACGTGTTTCTGACATATTGTTTCATATGTAAGTGGTTGACTCTTGTGTCTTGTACGTATACGTGTTTCTGTTTCTCTTTGTTCTAGTATTAGTACAACATGACTTTTTCCTTACAAAAAAAAAATAGAATATATTATTAGGTTAGTATTAGTCCAAATGCTAGTTGATAATTTTTTTAATACTAAAAAATAAAATAGATTAGTTAGTAGAGGAAGTGTTAGTTACTAGTCTAAATATTGGCGGATAATAAACTAAAATTTATAAAAAATTTATGCAACAAATTAAAAAATTATAATTGTTTTTTTTTAATAATATAATTTTTTTAATAGGTTGAATATAAAGGTTAACCAATAATGCATTTTTTTAATTTCAAATTTGCTTTTTTGTTTTGAAAATGGATGTGAAAACTTTTTTAACTTAATTGTATAATTGTTTTGATATAGTTAGTAACTCCATTTAATATGAGAAGACCAAGACCTCTCATAAAATCATGTGTAAATTTATTGAAAAGTTTTATTAAGAGACCCAAGTTCAAACCCCACTTGGTATGAGGGGTGACCCCTCATAAAAACCCGTGTAAAATTATATAAAATCAAGTGGCATTAGCACAACCGATTAAATTCTTCAAAGTTTCAGGGAGGATATCCAAGTTCAAATCTTACCAAATGATATATAGATAATATCCAAACTTTGTTGTAATACCACTATGATGATGTAATAGGAGTGGGACCCATTTCAATCCCATATAATCCATTACCTATATATATATATATATATATATATATATATATATTTAAGTTGGTAAAAAATCAATCAAAATAAAATAAATTTTATATACATGTTACTGGAGCTACATTAGGCACTCTCGTTGCTTTGTATATGTCTTACTTTACAATCCTATTGACCTCTTTTGGTCACCGATGGACATTAATACAAATTCTATTCTATTATATATATATATAAAAGAAGCAACAAAAAAAGAGAGAATATTTGCATGCTTTCAACCAATCTCATGAAGTTAAAAATTCATCTAGAGGGGCTACAAGGGATCATTTGATGTCTTAGTGACAAAAAATGGGAAAATATAAGGGAGGCCCATAGGAAGAGCAAGAAAAAAAAGAGAATATTTGCATGCTGTCAAGTTTTCCACCAAGCTTAGAAAGTTCAAAACCCATCCAGAGAGGCTACAAGACATCAATTGTTGTCTTAGCGACCAAAACAAAAGGGAAAAATACGAAGAAGGCCCATAATAATATTTTAGCAATGCAAATATGCTTATTGTCTATGAGCTTTTTGGATCCTTCCTTGTATGCATCAGTTGTTTCCTCATAACTCTTACAAGTTTACTTTTTCTCTTGCTGCTCGCATTGTCTTTTTCTCACCGTGAACCAAGCAAAGGTGTTGTGCAAAGATAGAAGACACGTGGAATTTATGATCCACCCAAATTCTCCAAGGCCCTCCACAAACAAAAACTTTGTCAGACTGGCAAATGGAGTGCCCATTTAATGAAACGCATCTGCAACTTGATGGAAAGTGAAAATATTTGCACAAAGTTATTTTTTGATGAAGATAAAATCAAATTTTATCTTCTCCATTTATGGTAAGATTTTTAAGTATATTTTCGAAGTGGTTAGAGTTGATCGGGACTCTATTTTAAAAATACCTTTGCATGCTAGGGACCTATCCAAAGGCTATTTTCATGTAATTTTGTATTGCATTCTCTTAATTGAAAAAGCATTTAGCATTGCATTTTTTGAAATCAAAACATTCTTTCCTAGGCATGTAGGAAATGATCATGAGTGCTTTGTGATGCATGTTTATTTTATGCAAAATTAAAAAGAACCACCACACACATGGGAGGATGAGCCAATCCATGGATATGACTGAGAGGAATACAATTATGTCTCAAGTGATGGTGAATATGAAGCTGGATTGGCCTACCATAGGCCTCAGTATGTTCAAAACCTCGCTTGGTCTAGCCACGTAGAGAGTGGATACATCTCGGATGAGAGTGGCTATGAGTCAAAGGACTCAACTAAGAGGGCCTACCTAGGGCCTAGACACGAATACCACATCATAGGTCTAGAAGTAAATGCTTATGGATTTTTCATAAGAAATGATGACTATGAAGATGAGACTAAGATGGCTTATCTTAGGCATCAGCAGGCAAGTCACCGCCCTATTCTAGGGCCAAAAAGAAATACCAATGGTTTCTTCATAAGTGATGATGACTTTGAGGACGAGATTGAGATGGCTTATCTTAAGGTGCTACCTCTAGAGTAAGGTGCCTTCTTCTAGAGTAAAACTAGAAAACATCATATTAGTAGCAAAACCTACATTTAAACACAGCCTCCACTAAAAACACCAGTCAAGTATAATACTGGATTTTTTATCAATTGTATGCATAAGTTATATAAAAATGCATCTCTAATTCTAATTAAACCAATAATGATGCCCCTTAAGAATGTATATAAAATGAGCATTTTTGGTGCTCATCACACCATAAATTTTGCAAGGCTTAAGTAGGAACATTATTCAGATACCAAAAGTATCCCCATACTTGGGTGAATCTATATAGAGGAGTAGATGAACCTCCCAACTATCTAGAGCAGGTTTTAAGTGGTGTACTCTACATCCTTTACAAAAATTGGCATTTTGGGTATTGGTTTCTGATTTAGACTATCAAAAGTAGTTATCTTTATAACATTGTATGTACACAATAGCAAATTAGAAATTTTTTTGAGAGGGCTTGGACCATGGCCATCCCACCTAGGGATAGTTTCTTGTGGCCATCCTTGGGTGGGACAACCATGAACTGTGGTCATCTTGGAGTGGGATGACCATGGCTACATGGCCTAAAACCTCCCAAAAGTGGGGTAAACCTTCCCAAAAGTGGTTAGGACCCCTAATTAACCCTTGAGGGTTTCCCAATGGGGTCGTATGGTGTCTATAAGAGTGGCACCTTGGTAGTCTTATCTGATTTACATGATTTTAGTGTCCCACTTTAGATACATCTATGGTGATCCTACAAGGCTCACCTTTGTTGGGAGTTTGAGCGGGTCCACACTCGGAAGCGGCCTTCTCTTTTTACCCCTAGATGGGTATATCCTGAACTCGTCTATATTCAAATGTTGGGGATCTCAAACCTCCCTTAGCTACAGGATGAAGGGGTACCAATTTGTATTCCTCTATGACATACTCTTCATTAGATCTCGTGGATGCACGTAGAGTGTGGTCATAATAAATGCTAACATGTTCAAAGCCCACATGTTGGGAAGCTCCATGCTTTGACCTATGTCTCGAGGAATGTCTAGTGGATCCTCTAACTGGGGTATTCTCAATAGGATCCCCGCATGTATAATTGTCCCCTCTAATACTCACTGAATAACATTCAGGAGGATTCTGTGATTGAGGGTGTTGCGCATGTTGTTGTGCATTGGGTGGAGCTTTGGCCTTGACCTCGAATCTACACCTGGGTCAACCTCTCCATGTAACTACCATAGTGTGTATCCTATATCTAGATTTAAATTTTATTAGCACACAAAGAATACAATGATGATTATCTCTTTTAAAATTTTAATGTGAACCCTAAACTATTTGATGTGTTTTGAAATTTGTTGTATCAAGAAGTAACTCTCATCGTGTTTTCAATAAGTTGATGATATACTCAATTGTTTAAGGGCTTTCACTCGTATGCTCGCAACTCGACAACCTGACAATGAACCAGAGTAAGTCACCGCTCCTCCTGAGTAAGGCACCATTTCTTTATTTTTGAAAAATTCAGCGATGGTTGACGTGTCTTTTGATGTGAGGTTGATCAAGCCTCCCAAAATTCTCCTCATATTATGTCAATGTCCATCTCGTTCAGGCATGGGACGTTCGATGAAGAATTTTGTGGTACCAGCCCACCATGTGGGCTATGTGCCTTCCCACAAAGAGGAAAGCTAGTGCTTTCCCTTTGTGGCTTCCCCAATGGTGTAGCACTCAACAAAAACAATCTTCCCACTTTGCAAAACTGAAGCCAATGGGTTTTGAACCTTGCACCATGAGCCTACCAACCTTAGAACCTCCCATAATTGCCAGCTATGCTACACCGCGATGTGCGAAGGAGAAGGAGCTCCGCTCCTCTTTGTCCTTTTGTCTACCATCGAAAAATTTTACAATTAAATTTGAAAAATTAAAATTGTTTATTTGAAATTTGGGAGCCATAAGGTTTCCAACTCCAAAGGAATTGATTTGGTAAATTGAGAAAATTAAGAATTTGAAAATTTTAAAAATTTTTACTTTGGAGAATTTGATTTGAAAATTTTGTTCTTGGATCAAACTTTGGAGCTATAAGGATTTCTACTCCAAAGGAACTAATATTTGAAGAAATTGATCGATACCAAAGAAAAAATAAATAGGAGCAAAGACTTGTGGACTGATTTTGTGTGAGCTTTTGTAGAAGCTTACAATACAGATTTGGCTAAGTTCTAGAGAGGACTTATTGAGTATATTTGGACAAGTTTTGAGTGGACATGTTGAGCAGATTTGAGCAGAAATTGAGCGGACCTGTTGAGCATATTTGAACAGGTTCTGAGTGGACCTGTTGAGTAGATTTGAGCAGGTTCTAAGTGGACCTGTTGAGAAAATTTGAGCATTTATGCTCTTTATTTTTCAACATGTAGCATTTTGAATTTTAAAATGTTGATGAAAAAGAAAAGAAAGATATTTATAAGTATTTTATTCCTCTTACTATTTAAATTGTTAATGCTACAAACTAATGGCATGGAAATTTACATTAAAATGTGAGACACATTGAAAGGAACACCTTAAAAGTACAAGTGCAAGAATAAGCTATTATTCTTAATTGCACTAATTAACCCTTACAACATCCTTAATGATATCTCATTTATATAATAAACTTGCTACATATTAAAGATCTAAATCTATAGCTTAATATAGATCTACATGTCTGAATGGAAATAATTCTCTAATAACACAGTCAAAATACAATACAATACCAACAACTATGCAGTCCACAGTACCCCAAATCATCATGTCTTTAAAATTAGGGATTCATTATCACCATTGTCATTATTAAAATCGGGTTCATTCACATTAGATTAAAAAGTGCATAACACATTGTAGCTACCATATCATAATATAAGTTAGATGCATACTATTAAATAAAAGGTAAACATGCATCTAACGAAAACATTGCATTCATAAATACATAATTTCTTAAATCATTCATCCACATCTAAGATCACATCATTGCATCCACCCATACATAGAATCATAAATCCATCATCGAATTAACTCATGATACATCACATCATGTCACAATAATCAAATCATATAAGCATCTACATAAGCATCCATCTCAATATCCATATCATCATAAATATCACCTATCATCTAACACACATATATCAACTCATCATAATGCCATCATAACATCACATAAGTAAAACAAAAACATAAGCAATAAATGACACACATAATGAAGCATAATGCAAACAAAAGCTTGCTATACTCTATCTTTAAGTCCACACTTGGACTTACTCAAATAAACCACTAGATTTAACAAGAGTTTTCATAAAAATTGCTTACACGACTCAATTCAACCTCTCACAGAAAACCTCTTTCAATTACACAAACAAGTTTCATGTAGAATCTTGTTTGACTCTCAGAAACATATAGAGAATGGTTAGAGACTCGATATACTTCCTACTCACAACAATTTTATCACTTACAATCTCTTTCTCAAATCAATTTAGGATATAGAACAATTTGTTTTACAAAATTAGAACTATCACTTCAACACTTCCACTTGACTAGGCTCAATCAACTCCACTCAATAAATTACTCAATGAAGCACTCCTTGCTTACAAACCCTAGTCCAAGCATATGAACACTCACCCAATTATTTCTAACAACCCTTATAAAATAATATTTTGACAACTTTTTTTCAACTCTTTGCATTGTTCCTAGTGGTAGTAATGGTGTACTCCATGGTATTAATGATAGCTTCATATGTTCACTTTGGCGTAAATGACAACTTCTCATATTGAAATCAGTGATAATTAAATGAGCTCAAAATATCCAAGAATCTCCCCCTTTGTCATTGATGGCAACCCAAATTATTTTTACCAAAAACTTGACCTTTCCTTTGTTTTGCTCCCCTTGGTACAATGCTCCCCTTGGCTCAATGCTCTCTCAAATGCCAAATCTCTCCCCCTTACTCAAATATCTCCTCCTTTGACTTCCAACGCATTCTAACCTGACTCAAAAACCTTGTGTTACATTTAAGTTATTGTCAATGTCATTCACCTGCTCATCATTTTGTTACGACTGATCCCTCATTACCCCTTTCCACACATGTCCCTCATCCTAGCATGCAAAACTCATCAAATCCAAGGGTGGAAGTCAACCCTATTCCAAATAACCCACCTATTAGGTGATCATCACCTCCCACACCTTACATCTACCCCATGCCTACCCGCAACAGTAGAAAAAAATTTGAAATTTTTTTATTTTTTAAATTTTTGACTAGATTTAATTGATTTTTTTTAATTTTCAAGTGCAATTTTGATTTTTTTGAATGTTTTGCATGCATTTATGAATTTTTTTGCCTTTTTGAAGATTTTTTTAACTTTATTTGCAATTTTTATTGCTTTTTTTTTATGTTTTTGATTGATTTTTTGTGTTATTATTATTTACCCTTTAGTTGAATGCTAGAGTGCAGGAGTCTGAGCTCTTTCGTAATATTTTGGATGAGCTAGGAGATGCTGATCAGGACTAGTTTGTGGTCATATGCCTTGGATATGTCCTTTGCTTACCTACTATCATGGTCGAACATACCTACATGACTATTTTGGACCATCGCAGGGATGCACAGAACAACACCTTTCACCTACCCACAGGTGAAATCATAGTGACCTTGCATCTACACTCCAAAAAACAATGCATTCACCCACATTGCATATTGCATTTCACATTTCACAAAATTAAATGTCATGCATTACATTCACATCCACATCTCATATTTATTAAGTTCAACGCATATATATATATATATATATATATATATATATATATATATATATATATATATATATATATATATATATATATATATATATATATATATATATATATATATATATATATCTTAAATTTTATTTAACATTTTATTTTATAAAAGAGAGGAATTTAAAAGATTCAATCATATTAAAATTTTATGAAATGTTGTGACTTGTGTTCGTTGGGCTTCCTTTAGCACTATTAAAGTGTTCTAATCCATGTCTTCCAGCTTTATGGATATTAGAATAACAACATTTTATATTTAAGTTTTTGACTACTATTGCTAACATTTTATATAAAATTAATGTTTTGCAATTGAGAACGATTTTAACTTTCCTTCTAAAATACCCTTCTAATGGTGAAAGCTATTTTTGTTAGGTTCCATGGAAATTAGTTTCCATTATACGAAGTGTAAAAACTATATAATATTTTAAAAATTATAATAGTAGTAGGATAAAATTAAATAAACATACACTTAAAATTTCAGGGAGATCCTGTTCTTCATTGAGGAGTAAAGACATTCTGGCTTGGAACCCTAATCCCAAGGGAACCTACTTTGTAGCCTATGGTTATCAGGTTCTTGATAAGCAAAATTTTAGGAGTCTCCCTATCACATGGTGGAAAAAGGTGTGGAACAAATTTACTTGGCCGAAATGTAGCTTCTTTCTCTGACTGGTAGCTCATAATAAATGCCTCACTTGGGATAACGTGAGGAAGAGGGGATTTCAGGGTCCCTCTTTTTGTGTCCTTTGTAGTAAGAATGAGGATGACTCTTCTCATTTATTTTTCCAATGCTCCCTTACCAAATATATTTGGCACCGTTGGTGGAGTTCCTGGAACCATTCTTGTTTTCATGTGCTCTCCCTGGTGGAGTTTTGGAGTAGTCTAGGTAGACCTCCGACAAAGACCCCCTTCTTTTGAGTGGCTTGGAATTTGGGCCCTTCTTACATCATATGGTAGATTTGGATCGAAAGAAATTATTGCATCTTTCAAGGTAGTCATTTGGTTGTTCAAAAAATCTAGAAAAGGATCTTGTGTATGGTTCAAGAAACTATCCATAGCAAATATTATGTAGACCCTCTTTTGGACTTTAGGGAGGAGAATGTATGATAGGCCCTTAGTCTCTTTTGGGTTGGTGCAAACTCTTCTAGCCCTAGCAGGGTTCCTCAGCTCAACAAGAAGGTTAGGAGAGATGGTAGGTGGAGACCACCCCCTAGAGGAGTTTTAAAAATTAATATTGATGGGTCATCCAGGGGTAATCCTAGACATGTTGGAATTTGTGGTTTTGGGAGAGATTCTTTTGGCGTGGTAAGTTTTTTCTTTTCCATTTATAAAGGTGTTCACTCCAATAATTTTATGGAAGCTCTTAGAATTCTTGAGGTCTTGTAGAGGAGGTTTTCTCTTGGCATGTGCAAGATTATCTATGAGTCTGACTCTCAAATTTTGGTTAATATTTTAAACAACAAAAGGGTGGAAAATGTTAATTGGCAGTTGGTCTTTGTGGCTGTTCAGATTATCAGAATGAGTGAAGAGTTCAAATTTATATTCTTTGTACACATTCCAAGAGAATGCAATGGGGTTGCTAATTACCTGGACAGAAGGGCTTCTGAGCTGTTGGATCCTTGGATTATTGATAACTAGGAGAGTCTCCCATCTAGGGACTCTCAACACCTTTGGGAGTTGATTCACAAGGATGTTCAGACTTAATGTGGTTTTTTCTTATTGTCTTCTTTGGGTTTCGATCTTATTTGGTGGTTTTAGCCTGTTTTGTTGCTTATTTGAGTCTTGGTTGGGAGCTCAGCTGTACTCTGTAATCCAAACTTTTTATAAATAAATTTTTACCCCTTTATTTAAAAAAATGGGTATAATTTAATATGTAAAAGATGATTCAAATAAAACAACTATATATATATATATATATATATATATATATATATTATAACCAAGTATCAATAATCATTCCAAGGAGTTAACATTTTTTAGAAAATGTGATTCAAATGATGATTCAAAATTTTTATATAAATTGTGATTCAAATGATGATTTCTTCATTATATCTCTAATATATAAGCATCATAAAATATAAACCTAATGCTCAAGGGTCAACCAAAGACACAAAAGAGGCATTGAGTTAATTAATCCTAACCTTAATGTTAAAGGGTTAAATTCACATACAAAATATCTTATTTCTTTTTGGACAATTGTGTTTTGCTAAGTCACAAGTTAAATCTTCTAGATTTGGATCAATGTATTTTTACAATACTATTAATATTTTCTCTCTAATTTTATCTCCAAAGTTTGATAATAATTCGAGCTCTTTTTTTTTTTTTGAGAACAAGGGGTTGTATAAAGGTCCCCCACCCTTGACAAATCGTAACTCTCTTCTTTAGAGTTTGAGACTTTACAAGTAGATTCAATTCTCGTCTCAATTGATTTGCTATATCTAGAAACCTACATCATTTTACATAAAATGTTTGAATTCTTGATTTTCATTCTTTTGATCTTTTTTAATTTTCTATGTGAATACAAATATTTCATAAGCCAACATCCTTCTTGAATTTTTTTACAACCTTCACAATACCAAAACTTCTCCTCGACTATCTATGCATTGCATTTTTTTTATTGAATAAATACTTCATATTAAAGAATGGATAAAAAATACATCAGCAGAAAATAGAGAGCCATTACATCAGCTTGCGAAATAAAAGCAAGCAATCAGATCTAGCACTTTTATCTATGCTAAGGCAGTCTTTCAAAATTTCATCCCTAAAAACCTTAATTTGACCAGAAACAAAACTAGCTGCTCTACTAATAGTAGCATCAACAGGGGCCTCCTCGTTTCTGAAAACCAAGCTGCATCTATCCTTCCAAATGCTGAAAAGAATAGAGATCCTGATAACATGCCAAAACACCCTCCTATGAGATGCACAATCAAGTGAGTCACCAAAAACAATCTTCTTCCACCCAAGATGACCCTGAGAAACACTGCCATAAAGCCAGGCCGCTGCTCTCCAAACCTTCCTTGTTCTTGGGCATTCCCAAAAGATGTGCTTAATAGTTTCACTCCGACCACAACTAGCGCAAGCATCAGAAATACGCATCCATTTGACTAACCGAGCTTTGCTTTGCAGACCTTGCATCATCACCAACCAAGCAAAAACCTTTAGCTGCATTGAGACCCTGAATTTCCAAACTCCAGACAACCGTTTCTTCCATTTCTTGCATGTACAATTCAGACCCCATCTACCATTCAATATGTCCCCAAGAGGGATACTAGGAAGCATCAGTTGATAAATTTTAGAAGCCTTAAAGCACCAAATTGGCTTCCCATAATTCCACCTCCAGTCTTTCCAAATCGGACCCGAAAGGCCACCTAAAAGCTTATATAGCTGCTCAGACGGAAGAAGGCCTTGAATTTGTTGAACAACGAATTTATCAGAAGGTTTTAATTTGAACTTAACAAGCAACTGTTGCCAAGGAATCCACTGCCCAACGTTCCCATCCCATAGATCAGCCCATTTAAAGAGACCTTTCTTGCTAAGCCTCTTACATTGTAGATTAGGCATATCCACAACATACATATCATTTTTCTACCAAAGACAAATAGCTTTGGAAGAAAGAGTCCAACCTCTCCTATCATCCAAAAAATCCCATTTAACCATTCCAACAACCTCTTTCTAGGCCTCCCAAATCCTTTTAATCAAGATGCCTCCTCTAATTTTGAATCTACTAGGATGCCCAACAATATCCTCAAAGCTGAAAGCCCCACGAATCCCATCAAGATTGATACAAGTCTGAATCCGGTATCTCAACAACCACTGCCAGCCAAAATTACCCTCCAGGCATCTGGTAATCCACTTAGAAGCAAGAAATTTTCCTTGAACCTGAATGTCCAAAAGCCCCAAACCACCCTCCTTCTTAGGAACAATGCAATACTTCCAGGCAATAAGGGGAACACGCCTGGAACCATCCATATTAGCCCACAAGAAACTCCTAATGCAAGTCTCCAACCTCCTATATTGAGTCAAGTTGGGGAGCCAACAAGAGGAGTAATACATGTGACAAGTCTGGAGAATCTTACTAACAATAGTGAGCTTCCCAACAAAAGAAATCATCTTATTTTTCCAACCCTGAAGCTTCTTTTCAAACCTATCCATGCACCAATCCCACATAGATTTGAGGGAAATCCTCCTACCAAAGGGAATACCCAAATACCTAACAATTTCTCCATCATCAACTTTCCTCCAGCCAGTGTTAATCCCACCAGGCATATTCTCAGCTCCTATCAGCCAATAATCTGATTTAGCCTCACTCACCACTACCCCAGAAGCAAGACAAAATTGTTGAAGATAATCTTGCATACCCAAAATGGAATCTCTATCCAGCTGCATAGTAAGGAAAGAGTCATCAACAAAATGACTATTTAGAAGATGTCCCTCCGAAGAGTGATGCCTCTAATAAGCCCAGCTGACCTCTTTTTTTCCAACATATACCCCAAAGCATCCACAGACAAGACAAACAACAATGGAGCCAAAGGGCAACCCTGCCTGATTGATCTGAAAAGTTGAATACTTTCGAACATTCTCCCATTGACCACCACCTTGGCAGAAGCTGAGGAGAAGAGCATACGGATCTTCTGAACTGTAGATCTGCTAAACCCAAGCCATTCCAACATTTTAAAGATAAACATCCAATCAACCCTATCATAGGCTTTGTCAAAGTCTATTTTTAAGAAGAGAACCTGTTGTTGAGATTCTTCCACCCATTCCATCGTCTCCCAGATAGAAAGAATAGTATCCAGGATAAATCTCCCTTTCACAAACCCAGTTTGTTCTTCTCTAACAATTCTGGCAGCAATGTCTCATAGCCTCAAAGCTAAAGCTTTGGCAACTATCTTATACGAAACATTCAAAAGAGTAATAGGTCTCCAACCACCAATTTTGTCCTTATTACTTCCTTTGGGGATTAATTTAATCACACCCTGATTCAGCCCAGAAGAAAATCCTACTCCTTCAAACACTTCCTGTACCATTTTAGTATAGTCTTCCCCTATGCAATCCCACATATACTTATAAAATTCTGCTGGAAGACCATCCGGACCGGGAGACTTACCATTCTTCATTCTAGATAAAGCACCAAACAATTCCTCCTTGGAAAAATCAGCGGCCATGCGATCACTCTCAAAGCTGAAAACCTTTTTTGGAATGCAATCTTTAATCAACTCCCTAGCATGTTGAACATCCACAATGCTCTCATACGCCACAAAAATCTTACTGAAGTGATTACCAAAAAGCTCCCTTATCTCTCCCTCCTCCTCAGTATGAGTACAATCTTCTCATTGCAGAGTTAAAATATTTTCCGAAGCATTCTTCTTACGAATGTAATTGAAGAAGAATTTAGTCGAAGCATCTCCTTCCTTCATCCAATGGAGCCTGCTTCTCACTTGCACTCCTCTACCAATATAATCTTCGATTTTCCTGATTTCTCCCTCTAGAGCAGCAACTTTTTCTTGTAAGGAAGAATTAAAAGGATCAGCTTCCAACTTCCTCCTGTCCTCCTCAAGATTCTGTCTGAGAGACTTCATATTTCTCCTCCTTTTTCTAGCCAGAAGTCTCCCCCATCCCCTTAAAAATTTAACCACCCTTTTGACAACAACATCCCACCAAGGGACCCATCCCTTCCCGGAAGGTCTTGGCTCCAGATTCCAGACACAACGAATCAACTCTCTACAATCTGCAGAATCAAGATGCGAGACATTCAATTTGAAAGGTAAGTTTTTCTTCTCAACAAGCATCGCACCAATGTGAACACATGTAGAAATAGGAGCGTGGTCAGAGCCAGTAACTCCCAGATCAACATCCACAGGCCTCTTTCCTTTGCCAACACAAGTAAAAAGGTTGTCCACGTAAAATCTATCAAGTCTCGCAAAGATTCTTTCCGCACCTGCTCTTCTGTTTGACCAAGTAAACCAACCGCCAGACTCATACTATTTTTGCTTGAAATTCACGTCGAACACCTGAAGAGCAGCCTTCAATTTCATCCACAAATCCTTTTCTGTGCCAGCAATGCAGCAACCCAATCCACCCTCTCTATCTCCTTCCCACTCGACCATATTGAAATCCCCTCCCAGGAACCAACATGCCTCAGGAAGATTAAATTGCATCCAATCCCATAAACGAGCTCGATCATTAGCAGCATTAGGACCATACACTGAACATATTCCGATCACTTGGCCAGCCAAAGCAAAAGTAGCCCAAATGATACGCCCCTCCGGGTCCTCACCCCGATCTAGCAAAAGAGAGGCCAACCATTGTCTAACAACCAAAACAACACCCCCAGACCCTTGACGATGAGAAGAGCTCCACCAAGTGCCATTCCAGGAGTTGTTTAAGCAGCTATGCAACTCAAACCCAACAATATTAATTTCTTGAAGATAGACTACATCAGCAAAAATAGATTTCAAAAAACTACTCACAAAACTCCTACGAGTGGGGATAGTCATCCCTCTCACATTCCACGAAGCAATATCGAACTTCATTGAGAACTTAAGGAATCAAGAACCTGAAACCGATTCCCTCCCCCATCAATGCTTTCTTTTGCTATCTGCAGAGTACCACTTGGAGAAGATCCGTCCTGAACCCCAAACTCAACAACATTATCCGCTTTCCCAGATCTGGACACTGGAGAACTGCTCCTATGAGTCTGACTCAAGTTATCCCCTGAAACTGGTCCCCTCCTAGATTTATTAGGCCTAGCAGGAGAGTCACGCACATCCCTTCTTTTCTGAACAACTTTCCATTCCTGCTGCCCAATAGAGGAATTGGAAGCGTTGTTCGAAGGATTCAAACCATCTTCCATCTCATCTTTATTTTTATTTTCCTGTTCTGTTGATTTTTTAGGTTCTTCCTTCTTAGTGTCTCCTTCCACCTCCTTAGGTTGTTTCTTTTTATATGGGCAATTCCGAATCATATGATCTAGCGACTGGCACCCAAAACATGCATTAGGTAAATTCAAATATCTTACCTCTTGAACCACCGGACCTTCTGGAGTAATAATTTTGAGCTGTTGAGGAAGTTTCCTTGTCAAATCCACCTCAACACAAACACGCGGGCTGAACCTAAGAGACTTACTCCCTATCGGATCCAAAAGGATCTTTCCAAAATGTTGAGCCATTGAATTCAACATGCACCTGAGTTCAGATTTCATGGCCACAAACTCGATCCAAAGGGGGTAATGGGCCTGAGAAGTATCCCTCGGATCAAAATTTGGGTGCCATGTCTACACAAAAGTCATAGACCCTACAATATTCCATGTGCCAAACTGCAAGACATGCCTAGCTGTATCTGCCCTCTCGAACAACACTGAAACATAGCGCCCACCCAAACCCCAATAGGATTTCACATGTAACCCTTTAGCCTCCCAGTTAAGTCGGATCCAGTTATGAAAGTCAGCTTCAGCTGGAACCCTACGCAAGAAAAAAAGGATGATGCCTTTTGCCTCCAGATCCCTTCGAATGCTCCTGTACTCATCATAATCAGTAGCGAAGAACGTAAATTCATCATCCTCATCAGCCATGACCGAATCCAAATGATCCATTTTCAAGGCCAAATCCTCCTCTGGTTCATCTTCGTTTAAATGACCAAACCCTTCACTAGAATCAATCTGTTTGCCTCCGTCTTCTCCTAAACGATACTTTTCGGCATCCAAACCTTTGATCACCGAGTCCCCTTCATGCGCTTCCTTCAACACCTCAGCAAAGGTCCTACCTTCCCCACCCTTACCTTGCGAGGCTTGGTCAGAAGAAAGTGTATTCGAATCCTTTGCAGACTACGCAACAACCTTACTCAAACTCGCCAGAAAAGTAGGGTCGAGTTTATGAACCCTATTGATAGGAGCGGCAGAAATTTTCTTCCCGTTGTCCATTTCAGAACCATCCGCATTTTTCTTAGTCGCTGCAACCTTTGAGCCGACCTGTTCAGCCATGTCCGCCCACTTGCTTCCAGAGTTCGCAGCATCGTGCTCACAGGTTTTCGTAGGCAACGTAGGATCTCCTCCTCCAGACACCTTTTTCTTTGAAGCATAGACTTTCTCATTCGATGGCTTCGATAACTCTTTCACAGCAGGAAGATTCATGTCTTCTTCGAACGATTCGCCAGAGAAAAGTGGGTTTTCGAAACCCGACAGTGAAGCATCATGTTCGAGTTTTACCAAGTCCTCACGGGACCTATCACGCGACAACCTTCGTAAATCTTCTTCGAACTTCACTTTTATCTCTCTCAGCGATGAATCTCCCACCCGATCAATAACAAAGCCATCTCCTGGCTCAATATCGCCCGTCCTAACCCCCGACCCTCGACCGCCATTCGCAGGTGTTCTCTCGCATCCTCGAGCTCCCTTCCCTCTCAACATCGTGTTCTATGCATTGCTTTACCAGATCTAGATTGCTAGTTTCCTTTTTGAAGCATAGGTGCAACCACAAAATTATAATAAATAGTTTTTATAAAAGCACATTAATGTTATAAAATAAAGTAGATATTACCAATGGAAAATGATAAAATAAATCTTAATCATTATTTGAATCAAGCAATCAATATTTTATTATTAGGTTCAACTAAACTTACTACTTCCTTTAACCATGGAAAAAAAATTAAATTAATGATCCTTAATTAATACCCCTCTATTGCCTGGCCTATCTGCATATTTATTTCCTTCTCTTAATGTATGTGCAAACCTAATTTCTTAAAACTCTATAGCAAGGTCTTAAATTTCCACAATTATCTCTTGTATGTTCCATGGAGCCTTTGCTTTCCTCAAAATTATATTTATTACTATAAGTGAATCACCTTCCATCCATACTCTTCAATTTCATTTATTTGCATAATTTTAACCCTTCCAAAGCCAGCAAACTTCAACTTCATTATTTGTCTTAAATCCACTACGGAAAGCGTAATGAGATAAAATATCTTGTCTATTATTTCTAATTATTCCTCTTCCTCCTACTCATCCTGTATTTACTTTAGATGCTCCATAAAAATTTAAATTGACGAGGTGATTTCCACTTTATATTCTTTGCCTTATTTTTGTTTCTTTTGTACCCAACATCACAATCTCATTTGATGACTTGACTTCATCTATCAAGGCTCTCTGTTTTTAGATTAGGAATTGAGTGATTTGATAGGGTTGGTTTAGACTCCTTTATAGCTAGACAAATATTTCTTAAATTAATTTTCTTTCCTTTAAATATTCTTCTATTTCGTCTAGCCATACAATCCAAAGTATTATATATTTTTTTATATCCCATATTGTCTATAAAACCTCATTTTTAAAAGTGCTCTGCCATTGCTTTAACCATTCTTCATTTTTTTCATTCATCACCATGCATTTATCAAACAATTTAATAATCCATAGCCATAGTTTCTATACTATTGAGCAGTGTCTTAAGATATGGTCTATACTCTCCTAATAATTTTTACAAATAAAAATTCTAACTCTTAATCTAATTAATTTCAATATTTAATTTTTTACATTTTATAAAAAAAAGTGATATTTCCTGTGCAAAAGAAGTAATATTCCATTGATAAGGAAAATGAAATAAGATATTACACATAAATTTGAACTTGCTTTAGAATAATTTTTTTTTGTATTTACTCAAATTATTCCATGTATTTTAAAATAAAATTTTATTCCAAACTATTTAATGCTATAGGTGATTGTCATTAGCTCTAGGATAAAAATATATATTGATCTAAAGTATGTCAATATCTTAGTAGGAGATTAATTGGAACATTTATACTAGACCCTAGGTTTGCTTCTTAGGTGGTTGATATGTTTTAATAAGGTATTAGAGTCAATAGGTTTATTTAAGCTAAATTAAACTCTTATTTCTCTTTCTTGCATATGGATTAGAAGGTGTTGGAATCCAAATCTACCCTTTGAAAAATAATTATACTTTGAAAGGTTAATGATTTAATAATTAAGCACCTAAAGTCTAAGTTTTAATTTTTGGGTTTAGGTCACACTTGGTTCATGCTTTTCAAGTGACATTATTAGACTAAAATACAATATTTTTATTTTTTAGATATAATTATTTCTTAAATAATTGAAAATTATTTAGCTTAAAATGTTATACAATTTTCTTTTAGTAGAATAATTTTTAGTAATAATATTAAGCGTAAAAATATAATTAATTATAAAACATTAACGTATAAGATATTGCTTAACATTATTTCTTATACATATAAATGAATCTTATTATTTCCTATCCTTATCATAATCATATTATATTGTAATCATAATTACCAAGATGTTACAATAATATGGTAACATGGCTACTATGTAATATCCAAAGAGCCTATTTCAATCTCATAAAACCATTAAAAATATATATAAATTCTTATAATGATAACAATATGTTACACAATATTAAATGGCATTAGTTTAATAGGTTAGATTCCTCAAATTTTAAGGAAGATACCAAGGTTTGAATCTTATTAAACTATATATGTATAATTATAAAGTTATTGTAATACTACTATGTGGTCATGAAGTAATACATGTGGACCTCTTTCAATCTCATATAACCCATTGAGAAAAAAATATGTTATACAACTTTTTTTTGTGGAAAACATCCCAGAAGATGCCACTTTTGGGTAAGACCTAAGGAGGCAAGGGTATCTCTTCCGTAAAAAATACCAAGGGCTCGCACCTGGCCTACCACCTTTGACACACGTAAGGAGCATGCTTGAAACAACATAAAACAAGAACACATGAACACAAACACACAAAAAGCTAAAACAAAAAAATCATACTCCTTGAGTGTGTCAAAAAAAAAGCACAAACAAACACACGCACAAAAAGAAAAAATAAAAAAACACAACCCACACAAAAAAAACATAAAAACAACATAGAAAAACATAATAAAAAAATGAAATAAAAAAAAAAATACGAAACACAGAAAAAACCACAAACACAACATAACAAAACACTACCAAAACAAAAACAACAAAAATAAACAAATACACCACAAAAAAAAACCACAAAATACGAACACAGAAAAAACCACAAAAATAACAAAATAAAACAAATGCAAAACAGAAACAACAAAAAAAATCAACAACACCACAAACACAATCAAGAAAAACAAATACAACAAAAATTAAGCCAACGGAGCTAAAGATAAATCAAACAAAAAATAGTGACATTTAAAATAAACCAAAGCTTAACAAATTACCAAAAATATCATAAATTGCTTAGCAAAATAGCCAAAGCTACTAACATTGTTATAAAGAGACTGACTATAAACCTTAGTATTATGGCATCCTTATCTTTTTATTCGTATCTTGCTTCATTCTAGTTGGGACTATAGGTTGGTTACTTGGAGCCACAACACTACTATTGGAATTTGTATGGTCTTTTTGAGGATCCATTTTGTTTGGAGTTTGAATATGCCCTTTTGTTTTGCACTTGGGTTGGTTTTCTACATTAGACTTTTTTATTTTACAGTTATTTCTTAGCATCAAGGCAAGCTCTTTTAGTGATTTATCATCATGCAATCCTTCTTGTTCCCTCTCTTCATCAAACTATGTTTCCATAATAATTTTTTTCATTTGACCATCCTCATCATCTACTTGCTCATCCATGGAGAGAATTTCAAAGGTGTTAGGTGAAATTATTGTTTTCTCAATTGTTGTTATTTTTTTCTTTCTATTTTTTTGTTTAGGGATTTGAAACTTTGCCAAGTCCCCATCCTATTTCTCTTTGTTAGGGACCTTATGTGGACAATCCTTGGCTAGATGACCATATTCATGACAAATTTTACATCTAAATGGAATATTTTCATAATCTACTACTTGCTCCCATATTTCTTCCCCATATTGTAAAGTAATATTCTTTGGAAGTGGTTTGTCAAAATCAATCAAAACATAAATCCTTGCATAAATCATATACTCTAAGTTTTGGGTGCTATTACAAGTCATCATGTAAACTCCTAAAGAATTTCCAATTGTTGCGAATATCGTTTGATGTCAGTATTCTATTGGAAGACCAAATAAATGGATCTAAATAAGGGCAGTTGATGGTATTTCTTCCTTAGCTTTGAACTTGGTATACCAGGGCTTCATGAAGAGCCCTAACCTACCAGAAAATCATAGCCCCCTTCAAAAATGTTCTCCCTGTCTTCTTCATTAAAAAACAAATAATAAAGTAGCCATTACGGTAAGTAAAAATATCGAACTGGCCTTTAGTGCTCCAGTTTTTGGTAGCCCATTGCTTGAAGGTAGCAAGAGTCGATCGAAATCCCATGAATCAATAAATTAGGCATTTCCTCTCTATCTCATCTATTCCTTCTTGGACATTCGTTATTTCCAACTTCACTACTAGGGATCCATTAGTTGCTTTCATGCAACCCATCTCTATTTTCCTTGAATCAACCTTTGGCATCCTCAATGGTTTCCTTGGTAATCGTTGATTGTGTTCCCCTCCTATTTGAAGTGGTCCTCCATGGATTACTTCTTTAAAATTTATTTTTGGTTCAATGCATGCATCTTTGTTGAAACCCTCCATCCGAAATCAAATAAACCCTAATTTCATCCAAACAAACAAACCCTAATTTTGTTCAATTAGGACCCTCACACCAATGGCTGTATAAACCCCATTCCAAAACTCATGTTATGTAATAGTGGTCTTCATCATGATAAATGACATTTGTTAACTCTTTCATTCCTGAAAACTATAAAGACACAATATTCTCTGTTTCACCTCTAAAATTGGTAGCAACCGCACTGGCAAGGCGGTTAGAATAACTGTCAATCAATGCTTCAAGTATGCACTCTACATTCTTCAGCATGCTTTGTATGTTTTCTCCAAACCCTCGCTTTTGCTTTGTCGCCTTATACAACTTTTAGGGCTTATAATACAACACTATTTGTGCATCCCTTTGTTGTTTTTGTCTTCCTTTCATCATAAGTATTTCAACCATAAAAGTCTTATATTGAATATAGATTTACAACCATCAACACTTTTTTTTTTTTTGATGAAAAAGCCATTATATTAATAAAATAATGTTTAATCATACAAAAAAGGGTGGGTGGGATTAGCACACCCCGTAAACCAATACATTAACCATCAACACTTTTGAAAATAGTAATTTTACCTTTAATTGTAATTCACATGGATAAATATTGATTCCTTTTAGTCACTAATTATGTTTATTCTTATTTACAAGGTAAGTAGTGGAAAATTTAGTTTAGAAGAGAAAATTAAATCTAAACAAACAAAGTAGTTATCTCAATGTTATTAAATCATTTTATTTTAAGAATTGGATCTACAAATCTCTAGTTTTTTATATTTCAATGTAATACTCCTTACTAGTTTAATCTTCTATAATACATAGTTAATAGACTCTAATGGATCTATTTTGGTTGGAATACAAAAATCTTGTCCTTTTATGCAGTAAGAACTTATTAATAATTTAATATAACCTTTTGATGATACATCAAATATTTGTAAGAGTACATTATTATAAGAAGCTTCAATGTTTATTATTATTATTATTATTGAGGATCTCTTAGAATAATTTAAGACTTGTTCTCATAAACTTCATCAACCTTCATTTGTAAGCACAACATCATTGTTCAAACTATTCTTTAAAACTAAAAAGTGAATATCATTTTATTTTTATATTGGGTTCTCTGCAATGAAATTAAAAATACATATTTTTGTTTCTTAGGTATTAATAAGATTGTATCCAAGCATTCATGTCATATGAAAATAGTTTGATTAGTTTTGATGTGCAATTAAGGAGTAATCCATTAAAATTAAATACAATAAATAATGTGACCTCCCACTCTTAATGAGAGGAAGTTACCAAAAAATAATTATAACACGTATAATAGATTTGTCTTCTAACTAATTGTTTGGAAGTCTTAAAAAAATCTTTCAAACTTAGTAAAAAAACCCAAAAATACTTCTTTTCATTTCAGATTTCTACCAAAAATAATTATGCAATCTAGAAATATAACTTCTAAAATTATTTTAGTATATTAACACAACCAAAACAAATACTTAATTGTTTCAAACTCACCACACATGAGACAATTAGTTGTTGTAATGTCAAAATTTACCAAAAATAACTTTAGATGATAGCTTAAGATTTATAATTCTTTGTGCTAAAAGTTTAATTGCATAGATGACCTTAATTTCTAGACATAAACACTAAGACCTTTCAAGAAGACTCCTAAAATTGATGTGGGATAGATAAAGGTTTGAAGACTATAAACAATTATTGTCAGAACATAAACAAGTGATTTGCAAATAAGTCAAGAAATGATTTGCTATACTACTTGGCAATTATCAAGGTGCAATTTATTGAGATTTTGTAAAACTTTAAAAACAAAGATAAAAAAAAAACCTTAACATTAGTTTAATTATAACAATTGATAATTTTGTTTTTCTTGTTGACAATATAAGACTACAAAACATAGTTTTTTTGAAATTAATTATGTTTAATATTTTATTTCTAAACTATAACTTTTTTACATTGTCAAAATTAATGTACAAAATTTAAATATCTTAATTGTGTTTGATATCTTATTTCTAAACTATAGCTTTTTTTGCATTGTCAATATTAATGTACAAATTTTTAATATCTTATTTTTAAATATCAATAGAAAAATTTCCTTTTATAATCATAAAAAATAAATTAAAAAATTTAATTATATTTTTAAATTAATATTTTAATTAAAATATAATTTTATTTTTAAATATATTTAAAAAAATGTTTGGTTAATTTTCTCACAACTTTGTCCATGGACCAATCTTGGCCCACAGTGCATAATAAACTCCAAACTCCAACTTGCATCAACAATTTATGCAGCAGATAGAGAATTGGATTGTTGCTCACGCAACACACCAGATGGAAACTTTCGCTACGAAGAAGATGGAGATGTTCGCTGTGAAGAAGATGGAGACGATGGAAACATTTAGTATGAAGAAATCAGGGATTTGCCCTCACATCCTCTAAAAAATTAGAAGACCATGCGACAGACGATTAACGTCGTTTCCTTCGGAAATCTCTTACTGCCTTCGGCTTCTTTGAATTCGGTCGCCTTTCTGATCTTGGAAACCGCATACACCCACATGGAGGTGCAGATAATGGCCACCATTTTCCCCGAGATAACAAGACCTAACATGACGATAAGTAAAACAGATAAAACCAGAGCCCCATCGTATCCCTTCCCTTGCCTACCTGGCAAGCTGTCCAAAACGGTTTTACTTCCTTCTTTGACTGACGTGGCGGAGACGTCAACCTCATTGGCCTCGGCAGGTCTCAACCCACGTATCGACATCGCTCGACGACGAGGGGAATCGACGTGTTTAGGCTTTCGACCGGCGATGGGAATACAACTGCACTGTACAGGCGGTTCGTCGACCTGTTCCCGGATCGAATCCGGGCGAGCACGTCGAACCTTCTGTGCCACAGGCATTCTGGGCGCGTCTGTTGTCGTTTCTACGTCGTTGATGACGATTCGAACCCACGACCGCCGGTCCACCTTTTTGAGCCTCTCCAGTTCCTCCTCGGCGTACCCTCCCGAATTCTGCGAGTTGACAGAAATCGCCGCATCCAACGACTCGGTCGAATTCCCGGTAGCCGACAGAGTTCCAATGGGAAACATTCCCCTGGGACGAGGCACAATCTTCAAGTTGTACTGCGATTTTCTGTTACGTCCCGCCTGTCGTTCAATGCTCTCTAACAGGGAGAGCTTTCTCTGTCTCGCTGTAATGCCAGAGCCGAAGCAATTCAATTTGAACTTGGGGCTCATGATACCCTCTGGCTTTTCGCCTGTAGAAAGGAAATTTTACATGAGTTGTATTTAACGGTTGACATTGTGCAACAAGGAAGTTACAACGAAAAGTGGCCTTTGTCCTGTTTCGATCTCGGGATATTTCCGTACAGTTGATCTACCCGTGATCCAGCCGGCTGGTCGATCTGAACAATGAAAGTATTGGTTTTTCTCTCTTGTCTTGTATAGAATTGCTGCACTGGATCCTTATCATGAACCAATGGAGTGTCGCATACTATGCGAGATCGACTGGAATTACGCCGCGTCCTTTTGTCTGAATCGTTATCCACACTGTTCAGGAAAATAATATTTTTACGTTTTAATTGAAACGATATATGACCAAGTTTGCACATGCGGTGACCCATTGTTTCATATACGTAAGTGGTTGACTCTTCTGTCTTTTATGTATACGTGTTTCTCGTTGTTCCAAGTAATATTCGAAATTTGTTCCAAGAAATATTCGATGTTTATAGAATAGATCAGTTAGTAGAGGCAAGTGTCGGTTAGTAGTCCAAATGCTGGTAAATTTATAAAACTTTTATGTAATAAATAAAAAAACTTTCAAGATCTATGTGTTGTAGTGGGTTGAGAGTTGTAGGTATCCAAAATCTAGTTGATAATGGTGGTGTACCCAAAATCTAGTTGATAGTTGATAATGCTAGTGTGGTCAGGGCCAAGCCTCTCGAATAATTTTAACGGTATAAAACTCTTGGTCGCAGTTTTTTAAACCAAAATGGCTCCGCAAGAAGTTTTTTGGTAAATTCAAAAAAAAAAATCAAAGGCAAGTGTCCACTAGTAGTCCAAATGCTGACTGATAAACTGCCTCGAACTAAAGTTCATAAAGATTTTATTTAACAAATAAATAAAAAATATTTTAATTTTTAATAATATAGTTATTTCAATAGGTTGTATACAAAGATCAACCAACATTTTTTTATTACCATGTATTTTTCTTAAATTTCAATTTTAAATTTTATGAGCATGAAAACCTTTTTGTTTAAAGCTCTTCGATCAATTGTCAAACATAGAAGACACCCGAGTTAAAATATAGATTGGTTGGCTATGCGTTTTTCATAAGGGTTTGATGCAAGACTAGCTATGTGTTTTTCGTAAGGGTTTCAATGGGAAAATCTTGTCTACTGCATTAACACCGCCTTGAGGCGATGTTAATTCACCCTTTTTAATGGCTGATGCTCATGCAGTCGGCTCCATTTATTCTGAGTCTGTTGGAGAGCTCAATGGTACCGGGGAAGCGTCCGTGCAAGTTCATTCTGACAATGTATCACGAGGTAAAGGCCTTGTCCCTGAAGCTATTATTCCTTTGCACGAATTCCATACAGCTTGTGAATGGTTTGAGAGTCATACCCTGGTGGGTTATTTTCTGGGTCATATCCCATATGATACCCTTATTCATTCATGGGTCCAACAAGTTTGGGGCCCATATGGAGTCAAAGTGGAGAATGTACAAAACCTTACAAAAGGGTATTTCCATTTTCGCTTTTCAGATCCAGCTCAAGCACATAAGGTTCTGTCTAGGGGTCCATGTACTGTCCGTAATTCTCTGTTGATTTTGCAACTCTACTCTCGAAATTTCCAAGTCAGTGATCAAGTTGCACTGGAAGTCCCGGTGTGGGTTGAATTCCCTGGTCTTCCTGTTCCTCTTTGGAGTTTTTTGTAGACTTTAGTTGCCCCCTTAGGTAAGTTTGTTTGCCTTGAGCCAGAAAAGTTTTTCTTCGCTCGACCCACTAGAAGGGTTTGTATCAAAGTTGACCTTACTAAGGATTTGCAGGAGTTTATTGATATTAAAATTGGGGACTAATCCATAAGGCAAAGAGTTGCCTATATCAATTTACCCAATACATGTTATCGGTGTCAATCTGTAGCTCACAAAATTTGGGAGTGCCCTTTGATGGAATGGAAATATAAGGCAAATACTTCGCCCACTCCCGCGGCTCCCGCTAATGGCTCACGGGGAAACACTAAAGAATGGACTACTATCTCTAGCAAGAAATCTCGTGGTACTAAGCAACAAGAAGCTTTGATTTTTGTTGCACAACCTGCCCCTTCTCCTTCTCAAGACATGCAAGCTTCTACTAAAGTTGTTCAAAATCCTGTTGATACGGCCCTTTCGGTTGTTGACATGCAACCCCCAGTTCCATCGGTGTCTCAACTTCTTTGGTCGGGCCCTTCTTTGGCCTTAGTGGTGGCAGCTTCAGATAATTCTTCAGTGGAGGAGGGTTGGGCCTTGAAATTTTGTCGCTCTCGTAGCCCTATTCGGAATGATAAACATCGACAACTAAAGAGTGATGCTTTCCATAAGACCTCCAACTATTTTGGCTCACTTACAGGTTTGGGTGATGCAGAGGATGTCATGGAGATCATGCATCCTGACAAATCCCAATGATTTTTTTATCATGGAATGTTCGAGGACTGACGAACCCGATCAGAAAATATTTGGTCCGAAATGAGATGTCAAATGTTTCTCGAATGCATGGAAGCCTCGATATTTTATGTCTACAAGAAGTTAAGATTTCTGATTTCAATCTGCGGTGTACATGTGATTTTTTGTGGCCACGAAGTACCTCTTTTGCCACAAAGCATTCCCCAGGAAAAGGAGGAGTCGTCATTATCCTTGGGCCTCGATTACAGAAGAATGTTGTGACTTGGGGTGTTGACCCATCCAATCAAGTTGTCTGGATTTTGCTCAAGATCTGTGGAAAACCGCTTGGGGTGGTTAATGTGTATGCCTTAAATGTCGCTTCTCACATATGCGAATTGTGGAGATGGCTTGCCATGAATCTGCCATTTGCCACTTGGGTGCTCTGCGGAGATTTTAATATGGTGGAGAAATCTTCTGATAATGTTAGTCATGTCCTGATGCGGTGGTGTTTAGGTGAAAGAGAAGCTTGGTTTTTATGAAAAACAAGCTTTGCCTTTATGACCCTAATTCCTGCTTCTCGCCTTCTGACTTCCCGCAGGCTCTTTGGTACACTTGGTCCAATTTTTAGGCTGCTTCTTCTAGGGTTTTGGTAAGATTGGACAGAGCCATGATTTTTGAGTGTGACAACTTTCAGTTCTCTCGTCTTTTGCCTTCTTCAACGTATGTGTTGACTTTGCCTGGTACTACACTGTCTGATCATTCATCTATTTTATTCTCGGTGGCAATGTTAAACTTTCAACCTAGAGTGCATTCTTCACAGTTTTACGTAAATGTTTTTTTTTGCATAGCTTTAGCATGAAAGCTCATATATGCCGCATTTGGAATTTGATTCCTAGACCTGATGGTATTTTTGGAAGGATTGAATGGTGGAATGTTGCCATTCAACGAACCACTAAGGTGTTGCGAACTTTGGGTGTTGAAGT
This sequence comes from Wollemia nobilis, assembly GCA_028583015.1. Lineage (NCBI taxonomy): Eukaryota > Viridiplantae > Streptophyta > Pinopsida > Araucariales > Araucariaceae > Wollemia > Wollemia nobilis. The sequence continues at coordinate 4,589,842 of JAQPPZ010002456.1, read as the reverse complement.
TGCAAAATGATGAAAACAAGCTAAGTCTATCTTGCAAAGTGAGCTATCCAAAGCCTGTCTCAGGCTTGAAGCCTCTCCTTTCAACTCTGTTGCTCAATCCCAAGTTTCTTTCGTTCGGCATGAGCTAAAAAAGGTTGATTTGTATGAAGCCAAGGGGGCTCAATTACGTGCTCGAATGCATTGGCTCAAAGTGGGGGACAGAGTGACCAAAGAATTTTTTTAGTGCCTTAGACCTCCTGCTCAACATTCTCAGTTTCAAGCCATTCAAGTTGATGGGCAGAGATTTACAGATCTTTCAGACATTGTCAAAGTATTTGTTTCACATTATCAAGGTTTTTTTGCTTCTCAACCCCTTGATGATGCTAGAAGGCAAGCTCTTGTTGATTGTACCGTTGTTGTCCCCAACAAGCTTTCTCCTAAGCAAATGTTATTTTGTGACACTCCTATTTCTCTGGAAGATCTAAAAACTACCTTGTCACTTATGGCCAATGATAAGGCACCTAGGCTTGATGGCTTCCCATGTGAATTCTATAAAGAATTTTGGGATATGCTTGGTTCTGATCTCCACAAAGTTTATCTTGAAGCCCTGCAATGTGGTTCACTGGATTCCATTATTAACAAAGGCAATGTTAAATTTATTCCTAAGTCTGGAGATCTTGAGCTCATAACCAATTGGAGGCCGATTACCCTGCTTAATGTGAGCTACAATATTATTGCTAAAGCCCTTGCGCTTAAGCTTAAATCTATTCTCGCCTTTGATTGTCAGACCTGAACAAACTGGCTTTGTTAAGGGAAGATACATTCTTGATAATGTTCTTGCTGTTTGGGAAGGTATGGAGTGGGCAAGAAATTTTGAACAAGATGCTTTATTCATTAAGATAGACTTTGAAAAATCCTATGATAATATGGAGTGGTACTTCATAACTGCCATGCTTCAGGCTCTAGGTTTTGGGCCAGTATTTGTGAGCACCATTCTTATGTTATTTCAATATGCTTCAACTATTCTTACCTTGAATAATAGTCAATCGCAGTCAATTTCTCTTGGTCGCTCTGTGAGACAGGGGTGCCCTCTTGCTCCATCTCTTTTCATTCTTGCTACAAAGTCTTTTGGCTATTTGTTGGCCCATAATATAGATCAAGGATTAATCAAGGGTATTGCTCTCCCTAATTATGACCATCAGTTGGTCAATGGTCATTTTGCAGATGATTCCTTCTTAACGCTTCAAGAAGATTAGCAATCCCTTTCCTCGGCTATTAGTTGCTTAGAGGTGTTCTGTTTAGCCTTTGGTTCTTCTATACAATGGAAAAAAACATCCTATTTTCGGCAATCTCAATCTCAACTGCCACACTGGTTATATCAATTCCAATGGACTTGGATTCATCTAGGTGAGGTGTTTAAATTTCTTGGAATTCCTTTTGCATTTCATGGTTCCTCTACTCAATTGTGGCAGTATGTTATTGATAAAGTGGAAAAGAAGCTTTCTAACTGGACTAGTAAGAAACTTTCTATGGTAGGAAAATTTCCGATTTGTTCTAAGGTTTTAGCCACTACCCATGTCTATTATTCATCTTGTTGGGTTCCATCCAAATCTTGTTATAAAAAATTGGATAAGCTTCTGAGAGACTTCTTATGGGCCAAAGACTCTATCAAGCAAGGTTTTCATCGGGTAGCCTAGAAAATTTGTTGTTTTCCCAAGGATTGTGGAGGCATGGTTTTGTTTGATTGTCACAGACAAGGTCTTGCCCTTTGTGCTAAATGGATCACCCGATATTTAATTAGGGATGAATCTTGGAAAGTGTTGGTCAGGCATTGCATTTCGTCTGGTTTGCTTCAGGGGAAGAAAATTTGGAAAGGGGTGAGATTGCAATCCATTCTTACTGCCCCTGTCCCTATTAAATTCAAAGGTTCTTTTGTCATTCGGAGTATTTGGAAAGCACGGGAGGCCTTCAAACCCCGGCTTAGTTGGAAAGGGAGTTTTCACAAAGCGAGTGCCTCTTTGTCTTCCATGAATATTTGGTGGTCTCCTGTTATCACTTGGCAAGGTTCTCCCTTAGCTCGGTGCAAGTGGGTCGAGCGCGAGAGGTTCTATAAGTATGGTATTGCTTCCATTTTTTATTTCTTCTCCCGACATGCCAGGTGTTGGATACCCTGGGAAAGTTTTCGTCAAATTCACAATTTAAATCCTGGTGATAGAGACACTTATGAGGTGGTTATTGATAGTATTCCATTTTCTATTTGGAGCAAACTACATAAGCATTTTCAAAAACCCCGGTGGTCGGATTGGTGTTGGCACTGGGAGCTTCCGGCTTTGCAATATAAAGCTCATCTTGGTTACAAATGTCTCACCCCACAAGTTCCAATGGTTGATAAGCTCACTCTGAGATGGAATTTAGTCTCTCTTCCCTCCCAATGGAATAAGAGGTTTCGGATTGCTTGGGCTACTTATATTGAACCTAAACAGAGTTTTTTTGCTTGGAGTCTCTTACATCAAGGGTTACCTGTTGGTAGTAGGCTGAAGCATATGGGTGTTCATAATCTCATTTGCCCGATTTGTGGACAAGCGGAAGATTTACTGCATGTTTTTTGGTCTTGTGATCGGGCTCAGTCAACTTGGGAGTGGCTTCTTGAATTTTTCAGACCTTTTATGCAGGAGGATTTTACTTGGGTGCATGCTATTTTGGGTGACCCTATTGCTTTTTCCTTCAAATTGGATGTTTTTTGGAATATTTTTAGAATTTGTACCTTGTTTTATCTATGGAAGTCCCAAAATAGAGCTGTTTTTTCTCAGCAAGATGTCGGACATGTCCTCTCTGTTGCTGATAAATATGATATATTCTTTAATTGCTGGTTACAGATTCAATTACAGGTTAAAAAATTATAGGTGGATCTGCAGTACTTGCGTACCCTCATGGATAATTGGGGGAATGCACCCTGCATTATGAGTCATGTGCATCTTCCTTCCCCTTCCAGGTGGTAGTAATTTCTCGACTTCTTTCTTTCTGAATGCATATTTAATACTGTTTTGGCAGTTGTTATTGGCAGTTTATGGGTTGTTTCTGACACTCTTGTATACTCTTAACCACAATGGTTAATGTATTGGTTTACGGGGTGTGCTAATCCCACCCACCCTTTTTTGTATGATTAAACATTATTTTATTAATATAATGGCTTTTTCATCCAAAAAAAAAATTCAATTTTTTTTTTGTTTTGAAAATGGGTGTGAAACTTTTTAATTTAATTGTATAATTGTTTCAATATAGTTGATAAAAAATCAATCAAAATAAAATGAAGTAATTAAAAAATATATCTATTTATTATGTTTTAAATTTTATTTAATATTTAAATAATTTAAAAGATTTAATCATATTAAAATTTTATAAGTATTTGTTGTTGTAACTTATGTTGGTTGGGTTTCCTATAAAATCAACTTTATGCACTTAAAGAGCATTAAAGTGTTCTAATCCATGTCTTCCAACTTCATAGAACTTAGAAAAACAACATTTTATACTTAAGTCTATGATTACTATTGCTAACCTAATTAATTTTATATAAAACCAATGTCTTGCATTTAAGAACAGTTTTACACTTTCTTTCTTAAATACCCTTCTAATGGTAAAAGCTATTTTTGTTAGATGTCATAGAAAGTGTAATAACTATATAATTATTAAAAACTATAATAATAGTAAGATAGAATTAAATAAACATACAATTAAAAATTTTATTAGGATTTTGTTTCTAAATTTTAAATGGTTGTAACATATTATGAGGAATCAATATGTTTAGGCTTTCATAGATGTAACAATATTGAATATCATAGAATCCAAAGGATGATTAAGCAAAAATGGAATTTTAGGGAAATTCAATGATTGTAAGCTTTCCAAGCTTTGGTGCAGCATGGAGACATGTCACGGTCCATATTATTATTCAAGATTCTCAAGATTCGATGACCATGACATTGAGACATGTCATGATATCACGATCTATTTCATTCTTCAAGCTTCCCAAGCTTCGATGATCACAATATTGAGACATGTCGCGATAACATGACCTATTTCATCCTTTAAGGTTCCCAAGCTTTGGCAACTGAGGCATTGAGACATCTTGCAATGTTGTGACCCATTTCATTCTTCAAGTTTTCCAAGATTTGGTGATCACGGTATTGAGACATTGTAGTAACACGAGATCGCGATTGCGTTATGGAGACAATATCTTTGTCACATGGTCACGACTCACCATTGTTCTATTTGTTTTGACCACTCTTTGATCACGACGTAGAGACATCTTCAAGACCTAGGTCGGGATTTTGTTTCTTAATTTTTGTAGTGTGAAAAAATAGGTCAAAATTCAAAGTGTCCAGAAATTCATAAAATTTTCCACATTTCTAAAATGACCAAATGAGTATCTAAAACATCTAAGATAACTAAAAAATTCGTTGTGAATCAAAATATATAGTCATTTGAAGTTCATGGATTGTCACGGAGAAATTAATATGGCTAAATGGTATTTTCATTTAAACTCTTATAGTGTTGAGGTTGTGTATGCAAGCTTGGTAATATTGTAAATATAATTTCAAAAATTTTCCACCATACTTTGAATAATATCAAACAGAGCTTCGTAGCAAAAGTTATGGTCATTTTAGGTTTATAGCTATTAAAAATGGTGAAATTCGGAAAACCCTAAAAACAACTTCAAAAATATAATTTTTCAAAATATTGAAGAGCAATTGAAATCCAATCCATTCTAAAATATTCAATGTATTCAAGTTAAAATATTTATTCAACGCAAGCAAATGTAAACATGGGTGCAAGCAAACTTTAAAATTGATGCAAAAATTAAAACAAATTCAAGTGGATCCCCAATTGGGGTGAGTTGTGCAATGGCAATAACAAATGGTGACTCTGCTAGAAAATGCTCCTAAGCATTTTGGATAAATAACCCAACTTGAAATAAATGAAACTTAAACTAGTAAAATGCAAACCACTTAGCAACATCCAAGAAATATGGGGTTAAACAATTTTAACTAAAAATAGATGTTCCATTTGCTTTAGCTTAGTGTGTGCTTTGTGCATTCATTCTTATTCTTGAATCAATAAAATTCCATCATTTAGTTTGAAATTAGGCTATTAAGGATATCACTCATAAATATTTTCCTTTTCATTGCTCCATATCCAATCAAGCATCTATACCTCCGGTGGAGATGACCTTGATCTCTTATAGACATTGCTCTACTACTAGTTAGGCATCTATAGCCCTGGTAGAGGTTATCCAGGTCACCCAAGCACTTGATTGTTTTATATTATTATTATTTTCCTTCTTGATTAAGAAGTATTTAGATAAATTGTAAATATTATATGTGCCTTTTGGGTTAGAGATCTATAAGGCTAAGAATGGATTGTATATTTTACCTAATCATCAAACTAGGATGATTTCATTCTTTATGATCCAAAAATATTTTAAATATGGTTGATAACTATGAAGCTTTAGCAAGATGTTACACTATTTTAGTGTCCTCTATTTTAGCCCATAATCCAAGGATGACTGCTAAATAATCTAATTCACTAACTTTTAGTTTCACCTAGTTTCAAACAAGTCCTCAATCTTTAATTGATAAAAGACATTTCCTTTAGAGGAACCAAAAGTTGATGGTAATTTGAATACACTTGTCAAAATTTAAGGAAATAAAAGATAGTATAAAATGAATACTAAAACATGAAACAAACAAGAAATTTCACAAAGAAAATGAACTAATCAAACAAGTAAAATTAAACAAACACCTAAAACACTAAACATGAAAAGAAAATTGAAATGCTAAAAAAAAATCTAAAACTAAATAAAACTAAATCTGAACAAAATTAGACGTTTACCTAAAGAAAGGAAACAAAAAATAAATAAACAAAACAAACTATGATACAAGGTTGTCTTACTATGATTGAATTTCCTAGGATCCCAGACATGGTTATGATCATTTGGAAGATGCATGTAATGACAAGCATGTTGGCTTTCATGGGTCTTATCCCATAGTAATATCAGACCTAAAATTCCAAAAGGCTTTAATTTATCTCTCTCACCCCACCAGCTTAATTTAATTTCATCACCTTTGCCATACTTAGATTATGTTCCATCATACTAAAAGGTCCATAATTGGTCTTCAATTACTTTTTGTCTACTCTGAGGTGCCTATTATTGAATAACTATCTTCAATTATAGTTTCCACTACCACAGTGTAAACTCTCATTTTCAAATCATTATTGTCATTCTTTTGGTCAGTAATGAGTTCCTTCCATCTTGATCCTATTTTTGAACACTTTATTGTCATATAAATATTCATTGATTTAGACCAATCATATATGAGTAACATCTTATAGACATTTAGGATATCTACTATATAAGGATCACTGTAATTTTGTATCTTAGTTCCAATAGTCAATTATTTATGAACTTGATTCCGTTCAATCACATCTACCTCTTTCTTGTCCAATGTAACAATCTTATTATTTGGGTGAATAGGAGTCAACTCTAATTTATTGTTAGCAATATATGGTATTTCATTACCAATGACCCTTGAATACACAAAGTAATTATGTAAACTTGTACCAAAAATGTGAGTAGTCAAAAGGAAAGGTGGGGATTCTACCTTTTCTGTGTTTATAGCCACTAGAGCATGAGTAGCCTTTATAGTTTCTTCTTTCTCAAGCAAAAAATTCTTATGATCAGTCAATTGAACTATCTCAATCAAAGGACTATTTTCCTTGGCTTCATTAAGGTCTTCGATAAAATCATATCCAAGATTATTTGGTTCTAGATTCTTCTCTATTTCTGATTGTATAATAATTATAGTATCTTTAGGTGGGATAGGGATTTTAGTGTCTTACATCTCAAGTGGGATGGAAGTTTCTTTAGGAGGTGTAAAAGAAATTAGTGATTCCTCTTCTTTATTCTGAAGAATATAATCATTATCCTTCTGAAATAGTTGGTGAGATTCCACCTCTTCTTCTATGTCATTTTTAGATTCATCTTCATCCACTTTTGAAGGTTCATATGTTTTTGAAACTAAGGTTGTCCCTGTATTTTGATCAACTTGATTTCTACAATCCTCATTAGAGGGTACTGAATCCAAATTTTTATCTCTTTTTGGTCAATATCTAAAGCAATTTTAATTTTTGGACAATCGATTTTAGCAAGGTCAACCAAATTTATGGAAGCTCCTAGGTTGCCATTTGATTTATTGTTAGTAAGATTTGTATTTTATTTGTTATGCATTATTTTTATATTTTCTATTTCTTCCTAGACTATATCGAAGGCTATCTTGAATATAGGGTAATCAACTTTATTGTGTTGTGTAGTGTTATGCACTTCACCATAATTTTTCAATGCTCAATTTGAAATATTGACTACTATGTTGGAATGATTTTGATTGGTAATGGGGTTAGGTACTCCTCCATTGTTTGGTTGTGTGCTCCATCGAGTTACTCTTTGAAAATAGAAATTCCTATTCTGAATGTTGCTTGTAGGGTTCCTAGGATGTGGATTTTGAGGTACTTGATTTGTAGTTGAATCATATCACTGTTGATCTTCTAGACTAATATTTGTAGGTTATCTATCTAAGAATTGCCATTGTTAGTCTAGGCTACAATGGTTTGTTTTGTTGCATTATTAACATATGAAATGGAATTCAAGAAATCTAGAGAATTCTAGGAGGTATTAATATTTAGGAATGGTGGCATTGGATTTGGGGTAGCATTCAAAAATATTGGTGTTATTTGGGGATTATTATCAGTATTTCTATAGGTGGTAAATTGATTATCTAGATATGAAGGAATGGTAAGATAAGTATGAGTAGGAATAGTATTGAATGGTTGATTATAGTTAGGGTATGGTAAGGTATTCAATATTGGCAATTGCTATAAAAAAACTTGGTTAATCATAGGCACTTGATTGAATGCACCTAGCTACCCTAAAGAAGGTAATTGGCCTATTCCAAAACCTTGAGGTATTAATTGTTGTTCTACTATCAAGGCCTCACTATATGTCATGGATAGAGTAGTGACATTAGGGGCTCTTATTACAAACATAGAGGTGATCTAGAGCTTTGTAATACATTTGAATAGTTGCTTCTACATTGAGAGTATAAGGAGGAGTGAGCCTATTGTAAAGCTTGTGAAACCTAGTGTTGAATAACCTTAAAGGTTCATTAGGTTCCCTTCTTACTAAGGTAAACTGATGGTATATGATAGCAGGGTCTATGGGTAGCCTAAATTGACTAATGAAAGTTGTCTCAAGTTGAGCCCAAGAAGTAATAGAATTCATAGGCAGGCTAATATACCAATCATAGGATAATTCATCTAGGGTAAGAGGAAACATCCTACAATCTACATATTCATATTCAACTTGTAAACGGATCAAAGCATCCTTATATGCTTGAATATTTTCTTCAGCTATTCTAGCCTTGTCATGTCTATACCTAGGTAAATACCTTTCAGCATTCTTAGTCATATCATGGGTTGTTCTAGGTATGTTGAGTGGACTAATTCCATCTAACCATGGTGAAATGTTACCATTGGTGTACTTAATGGAGTGACAAATGGATCAATATATAGTGTGATAGGTTGTGATGAAGTATGTATGGGATAAGATAAAGGATAATAGTAAGAATTAAATTGTAATCAAGAATTAGGCTTAGACTTAAATGATCTTTAACCAAAAATAAATTAGAGTTTTCAAGATGTTGTTATTAAATGTTTAAACCTATAGTAATAATGAATCAAACATTTTAGGATTTAAAACAATTAAGAGCTATTATAGCAAATATTAAAGAATTACAAATTTAAGGATAATTGAACAATTTCAAACTCTAAAAATCAAATTAATTAGCTTCATGCCATCCTTCTAGCACTATTTCTTGTTGTGCATTAGGGCTTAGAGGATTTAGGATATAAGTAATTCATGACCTTACAATTACAATAAATCAAACAATTCATGTTGTCCTTCTAGTGCCATTTTCTATTGAGTGATATATCTGCCTAATTACAAACATACACCAACGATCAAGACAAGATGTCCTCTCTTGAAAGGAAATATGAATTTTTCCAAGATTCTAGTAAGGTTGGTATAACCTAATAGATTGGTAATTTAAAGAAAAATAAGGAAAATATCTAGAATATTCAGGGTCACACATGACTGTTACAAGAGTGAGTGATTAATTTTGATCTTCAAGGTCTAGGGTTATGCATAAGGGGTCGACCCCAAAATGTATTTATAAAAATTTGGTGAATCAATTTCAAAATCTAGGTGAATAGTGTCCAAACGCATGTAGAAGGTTCACTATTATTAGGGGCAATGTTGGAAATTTAAACTTAAAATGGTCAAATTTTTATACAATCGAAACAAATCGTCCCAAAAAAAATTTGCACCCAAAACTTTTTGGCTAATGGGCCTTAGTCAATGGTCCCAAATATTAGCCAATTCTAAATTTTGAAATTCCTAATTTTAGCCAATTTTGTGATAAATAGCCGCTATGCATAACCCTGTTAGGATTTGATTTAAGTTCAAATTACTACAATTATTAATTCAATTGTCCTGTTCTTGATTAATTTCATAGTAAATTGCATATGAAGCAAGATTCTAGGCTTGTTGCCTTCTGATTACAATCTTGAAAACACATTCAAAGAGACATTTTGAAACTTAAAGCAATGAAGTGCATATTCATGAAAGAGAAGCTTCAAAATATCAAGCATAAACTATTCTAATCTAATCAATTATCAAAGAAAATAAAAAGGAAGGGTTAATAAAAGAAATAAAACAAACCATTATGATCTTTAAGCCTTGCAAGAAATATGTTATAGTAGCCAACTCTGAATAAACTAGTCTTAGTCCAATCAGCTATCACATAATAGAAAACTAAGTTGATGCCATATTCAAAGGAAAAGAGAATAAAACATTGGAATTTACTTAAATGTAACCACCATCATCATGCACAAATTACACCAAGAATTACAATATTTTGCATTAAATTAAAGATATTCAAGAATTACATATTTTCAAACTTTATTACTACTGTTGACAATTTTGTCACATTTCTCAAGGGGTAGAAAAAGAAACCGAATTTTGTACAGATTGTGTAAAGTTTTGCTTTGTTATTTTTATTTTGAAAAGTTGCAGCAATTTTGGCTTCCAAAGCCACCCCTTTGTATAAAAAGTAGAAAGAAAAAAGGCTTCGCTACCAAACAAGCTAGAGGAAAGAGCTTCGCACCCGAAGCACTTCTAGAATTGCTTTGGGTAGGATTTGTTGCGAAGTAGTTTTGCCGAAGAAAAATGCAAGAGGACCGATGAAAAGGGCTTCGGGCCCGAAACATTTCAAAAACACTGCTTCGGGCGGAAATCATCCGAATCGGCATTCAGGAGAGCAACTTCGCCGGAGGAGAAAAGTCTAGGCCACGATTCAAGCTTGACCAAGGTAAAAGGACTTCGGTCCGAAAGCATTTTCAACAACTACTTAGGCTAGAGGACTAGCGAAGCAGAACTCGAAGAAGCATTGAAGAATCCTTCGCCAAAAAATTATCGAAACATCTACTTCGGGCCTCTTCACGCCCGAACCATTTCTACTTTAGCGGAAACCATAGCGAAGCTTTCACTTCGATGAGTTTTCACCTGAAGCATTTTTGACCGAAGTTCTGGCAGCCAAAAGAAGTGAAGCATTTTGAAGGCAGGAATGTGTTTCGGTCGAAATCTCTTCGAACCACAATTTTGAAGAGGATCGCGACGAAGTACTTCTCCAAGGCATTAGCGAAGCAGTTTTGTCAGCGAAGCGACAAGGACGAAGAAGACCATTTTGTGAAGGAGATATGCTTCGGCACAAACCATCCCCGAAGCAGTTTTGCGAAGCTCAGTTTTGCGAAGTATAATCCAAGGAGGAGTTTTGCTTCGGCCTAGAACCATTGCGAAGCGAAGTGGTGAATGAAAACTTAGCAAAGCGCTTCACGGGCACACGTTCCAAGTCGGGTATCTTCTCGAGGCGATCAAGTGCCTCATAAATGCAATTTTTCATGCCCAGCAAGCCCGTTGCTCATTTTTGGCAATCAAAAGTGAAGTATCAAGCCATGATGGAGAACCCGACGAGCATGGCGGCCACTCAAGCACTACACCCGGAGACCAAGGACGTCCAGATGGCTCATCAATGCACCTTTCCATGGTTGACCCGGTCACAATTGCCAGTTTTGGTAACAAATTTGAAAGCTCAGTCGCGAGAGTCGAAGAAGGCCAAATTCTCAGAGCTCGAGGGCGTACTCTTCTTTGCTATGTAATTATGATTCAGAGGCCCAAGTCCTCTATAAAAACCTAGATATTGTAATGGAAAAATGGGGGCAACTATCTACTAGAAATTTGTTGTAACTTGATGTCCTGCGATTAATACTAAGAGACTTTGAGCTCAATTCTTCTCTTTTATGCTACCTTCTGTGCTTGATAAATCTATATCTCCTCGTTTGTATGTTGGATGCTGAACTCTACGTCCGGTGTGCGATTGGGGACAATGTCCTAAAACTCGTTCAAAAGGATACATAGGAGTAGAAAAGTGTTGTATTGGCTTTCTTTTATGTTGCCTGCCTTGCTTAATTCTTCTATCTCTCCTCGTTTGTATGCTGGATGCTAAACTCTGCGTCTGGTGTGCGATCGAGAATAGTGTCCTGAAACTCGTTCGGGAGGATACATAGGAAGGTTAATACTATGTTTCTTTCATTTTACTCTTGGTGTTCATTGCTTCCATTCCAGTTGTCAGTCAGTAATTGTGCTTCTTGTTCTCTCCCACCTTAAATCAGCAATCTTTCTTCCCTTAACCTTTTTTTATTTATTTCTCTAACCCTTATCCCTTTTATCTCTTTCTTGCACTCTTGTCTTCAAACACCCAAGTAGTTTAGCATAGGAGCCGGCCTTTCTCCGGAGATTGGCACGAGGGGCATATCTTCCCTTCGACATTTCAATGTTGGTCCAGGTCTAGGGTGCATCCATTTACTCAAAACCCTTACCTAGGTGGATCTAATGACCAACAACTACAAGTGATTGCCATCACAATTTTCCAAGTACAATGACATGGACATAGAAAATCCACCAACTACTAAAGAAGAAATAAAGTTTTCTAAAGTCTATCGCTAATGTGGATTCTAATGACCTTTGTAAATGAGGTCTCAATGGCTATTTATAGCCTTTACAATCTTGAAATTTTAGTGTTTTACAACTATCTTTGGTTAGCTGGCTATAACTACCTCTAGATGATGTGGCATTTTAGGGTTCTTGAATTTGATTTAAAATTTTAGCCCTTGATCTTTGTAACTGCCTTGGAAGCTTCTCTTTGAAGGTTGGGTAGTTGAATTGCATGCTCTAGGTGGTTTAAAATTAGGTCCAAGTTCAATGTACCTTTATTTCTTCTCTTGGCTTCTTGAATTTCCTTCTTTTTCAGCCTTTCTCCTCACCTCCTCTAAATTAGTTACCTGCAAACATAGAAGAAAAATTCAAACTAAAACTTTGGTGATAAAAAAAACCATTTTATTGCTATTATTGTTAGCTTTTGATGGGAGGTAGTACAACCACAAGATGTAGGATAACTAATCATGAGATAACTATAAAACTAATGGCACAATAATATGCAGGAAAATAAATAAATGAACATCTGCAAATAACTCAAAAATATGCCATTAATGAGAATGACAAAAATAGTACAATGCTATATAATGGAGGACATGAACACTCCATGAAAGTATATGAAAGAACTACATTGTACCACACTACATCTACTACATACTGTATACTTACTATATCACTCTCCCTCTCTCTTACTACTACACCTATGAGGCCTTTATATAGAAATATAGATTGCTTGGCCTTTACTCTACCTAGGACTCATGTACATGTGGACTACATGCACATTTACAACTTGCACATTGACACTTGTGCATTTATTATAATACTTGAAGTAACTAACTAACTTTACTCTGAAGTAAACTCCTACTCTAGATATGTACCAAAGGTGGTACATTTACATGACCCAAATGATGTAATATACTCTAACACCCCCCTGTATTACATTATTTGGGTATTGAAGACTTTAGTCTTCAATATGGATCTTTTATCTGGTACTGGAGTTTAAGTTCTCCTTCTCTATTGTTTGTGTCTTGTTCAAGCAAGTAATTAGTGTCTTCATAAAAATCTATCTTTGTTGAGAGAGCTTTGACTTCATTATCTGTAGGATCTTCTAGTTCTTCAATTTCTTGAATCCTTTGAGCTAAGTGTCCCTTTTGATTTCCTCCTTGATATTCCAATTGAGGTAGCTAAAACTATTGTTGTCGAGGATTATTCTGAGCTTGATATTGCCTTGGTTGGAATACCCTATTTGGTTGGTTTCCATAGTTTGTTTGATTCCCTCGATTTTGGTTCCTTGGATTGAATCTACAGTAATTAGTACTATGACCTTTTCTCCTGCATACATGACAATATTTGTTATTCCAAGGCTTTCATCCTTTTGAAGATGAGGCTATGTTTCCTTGTGGAGTATCTTTTGAAACTAATGCAGTGTTAGTCATTTCATATTTCACTATACTTTCTACCTCATATTCTTGAAGAATGTTGATTAGCTCATCAAATGATGTATCTTTACTTAGTACTTGTAAAGATGTAACTAGATGCTTGTAGTTGTCTGGAAGTGCTCTCATGGTTACTTGAACAAGGAATTTATCTTCAACCTTTTCTCCCAAGGTTAATAATTTTCCCTTAATGTCTGCTACCTTTCTTAGGAATAGTTCTATATTTTCTCCACTGTTCATTTTCAGAGAATGTAATTGAGTTTGAAGATTTAGGATAGTAGCTTTATTTTTCCCTTCAAATATTTTTTCTAGGGTTTTCCAAGCTTCTGTAGATGTTCCTACTGAATTGATGTAAGGTTGTATTTCATATATAATGGAAAAAGTTATTATCATTAATGCTTTTGCATCATTCTCTTCAAACTTTTGAATCTCTGTATCACCTGAATTAGGTTTAGTAGTTATTCCTTTGATAATTTCCCAAAGCTTCTCAACTATTAAAATTGCTCTCACTTTATTTTTCCATGAGAAGTAATTTGGACCTTTAAGTAGTTGAGATTCTGTAAGGATGAATTTATTTGTTGTCATGATGATCCTTATATCTCCCTAGTGTATGACTTTATTTTGATAGAGACCTTTTCAGACTTAGGTTTTGTAGAATTCCTTATGTCTCCCTAGTGATTAGAGTAAGCTATAAGCTTAATAAAGTGCTTAGTAAATAATAGTTCACTTTTGAGTTGATTTTGTAATGTTTTGTAAGTAACAATAATCAACTTCTATTTCACCTTATCTCTCCTAATGAACTATGCACTTAATTTGAAGTTCTCTATGGTTGGATTTCTTTTGCCCCTTTAGTATGAATATGAGACAAGTGTAAGTATATAATTCCAACTTCTTTAAGTAAATGAAGAACTTCCTTTTATAACCCTTAATGTCCAATAGTTTAATATTTCTAAATTCCAATAAACTATTTTGATGTAGTATACCTTATAACTCCCTACTTTGGAATATTAGAAAATAATAATAATAGTATTTGTAAATTTAATATTTCTGGTTTACTAAGGTTGACAACCTTATATCTCCTACTTGGTGATTTGCAAATATCTATAATTTCTTCTACTTTTGTTAGGATGGCTTCCTTGCTTTCTAAGGTTGTTATTTTAATAATAGTAATCAACCTTATGCTTAACACCTTATAACTCCAAATTTTAGAAAGAAAATAATTAAATAATATACTTATCTTCCTTCAACGTAGGTGGCTCGATTAGCAGTGAGTATAGGATGCTCTCACTGGATGATGGTAATGAAACTGGTTTGTTCTCCCTTGATGGTTGTGATGTAGGTAGTTTTGCTCTCCCTTAACCATGGTGATTTAAGTGGTTTAGCTCTCTCTTGATGGTATTGATGTAAGCTTTCACTGGATTTTGGTATTATCTTTTCCACCTAAAAATTTAACACCTGCTAGAATCATTGATTTATGATAGGCTTTTAGTGGATATCCTTTGACTCCTTAGCTTCAGGCTTTCAATGCATCTTCATTGTAAATTTACTTATATTCTCTACTCAAACTATGCTTACACTTGCTTTACACTTGCTTGGACTTGGGTGCTTATGTAGCTTCTCCTCTCCTTAGACTTGCACCCACGTGTTACTGCTAGTTGGTGAGGCATTATTATAATGCTTTGGCCTTTGAGTAATACTCCTTTCTTTTTCAACTAATGAGCGATGATGATGATGCTCTTAATGATGCCTTTCAATATCTAAAACTTAGATGTTATCTTGAGCATTTCCTTTGTGAGCGTTATCGAATGCTCTATCGTATGTGACAAGTGGTGGTTTACATGAAATATTCCCTCCAATACCTTCCTTAACCTATATACTCCTCTTACCAATGTAAATCCAGTTGGTTTCTTGCTCTCAACACTTCTTTGAAGGAGCTATTCTTCTCAAGATATTGGCTCTTGGTTCGATGGAGGTCCTAGGCGCTTTAGAGATGGTCTTATGGCACTCCTTTAGTGATTGCAAAGTGTTGTCCTTGGATGCTTCGATGGCTCCCCTCCTAGTTGGCAATATGATGTTGGATTGAGGTAATATTATGTGGCCTTCACTTTGCTTCTACGTAGATTCTCTCACTGCTATTCTACCTTGCTTTTCAATAGAAATGTAATGGTTGCAAGGCTTCCAATGTGGCTGTAGGTTGACATCATTTGTAGATGCTTGCTTTGGTGATTGGAATGGTGTTTCTAGACACCTAAAACCGGTGCTTGTGAACCCTAGATTGGTTCTCCTTCTACCTTCGTTGCTTCACCAATAGTAGACATAGAATACCTATTGTGTTAGTGTCTTTAAGACACTTAATATTCTATCCTCCTTATGAGGAATATGGTGCACCAATGTAGAATGAATAAGAAACTTTATTTTGCATCAAAGTTTAGTGAGCTCCTTGTCTCCTTTTGATGCTATTTTCTCCTTTGATATGATGGCTTCTTGTTATGTAGATAGATCTACTCCTCGTTGTATAGCTTGAGGACAAATGTATATGAATTGAAGCTTTTCCCTTGCTTCTTGGATATAGTCGCTACTTGCTCTATTCCTTGAGAGCAATGTATTGTTGCCTTTCTAATCAGACAACACTAACTCCTTCACTTGGATAGTTTAGTAACAATAAATCCAAGCTAATAATCATGCAAATAATATGCTTTTGAAAGAGTTATTTCTGCACTAACTTTCACCTTTAATGAAACCCTTAGTGCACCTTAAATCTGAGACTCTCCAAGTCTCGATTTGTAGCTTCTTTCAATGATTTTAATGGTGGTTTTCTTCTCCACTCCTTGGAGGAATATGAATCTATTTGGTGGCTTCTCTAGGCCACAATAGATTGCAGATTTTGTGCATTGAATAGTGTCTCTAAACACTTTGATATTTTGAGCTTTGTGCACTTTGGTTTATTACCTTAACTCAATCAACCAATGCACATAATAATATTTAAGAGTAAATAAGTTAGACAATCTAGAATAGTGCAATAGTAGACTCACCTTATTGCTCCTTTAATGCACTAATAGAAACTCTTAAATGCACTAATAATTTTTGTAACTCTCTTAAGAGTAATTATAAAGAACCCTTAAAAGTAATTTGTAATATGCACTACAATCAATGTTGTAGGATGTAGTCTTCTTGATTCTTAGATAGACAATAGGTAGATGATATTTTTCTTTCTATCGAAATATATCTAACTCCTATTTAATGTGCAGATAATAACCTTAAAAGTAACTTCCTTCTGCACTCCTTGAAGACTATAAAATGCAACCTTCTCTTTGCAACTTCTGAATTCTAATAAGGTGCTTTAATGGAACTGAATAATAACCCAAATTAAAGTTCAACTAATGAACCTATTTGCACCCAAGTTGCTTACCTTAATGATCTATAGATGAAGGATTGCAAGGTGATTAGATTCACCTTATTGCTACCTTGAAACTGAATGGATGTGCAACTATTCTTGGCTGTCCTAAATAACTCCTTAACTCACCAATTTGTAGCTTAGTAACTCCTCTATCTTGCTGCCCTTTAATCTGTAGTAGGTGACTCCTATTAGCCTTCAGGATGAACTCTGAAACTCCTAAAGTTTTGCAGCTAGTAATGTTATCTTAATTGCTGCCCTTTCATAGTCAATTTCTGCACTAAAATGTTGTTCTTGAAACTCATAAATTTGGTAGGGAGCTCCCCCAAATCGTAGCTGAGTTTTCCTTCAAGGAACCTTTCAATATTTTGTTGTAGATTCAGCAAACCCCTATCTTTGGATGAGCCTTCTAGCCTCCAAAGGTAATCTTCAAACCTTTTTGGTTTGGTAGTAATGTTTGGCTCCTTTCTCTTTGTCAAATTCTGACTTCGATCTTGGTCTCCTTCTCAAGAATCTGAATGTCTTGAGGTCTTCAGTATTCTCCTTTAGTATTTGGCACTCCTTGCTAAATTCTTCTCCTTTTGGGCTTGTTGTCGGATGGTGATAATTGTCCCAAATTCTGCTCTGTCAGTAACTCCTCCTTGCTGGTAGATTTCTCCAATGAGTTCTTCTAGGAACTCCTTTAATGGCCTTCTTCAAATTCTAAAAATAAGGCTCTCCAAGCCTTCTCCTTGTTTCTCCTTGAGACCTCTCCAAGGTCTTCAGTCTTGTAGCTTCTCTGGTCTTCCGAATGAGACCTTTCCTTCAACCTTCTGCTATGGAAGTGTTGGTAATGAGATCTTTCTCACGGATCTCTAAAATATAGAATTTGGAATAGGACCTTTGCTGGTCCTTCTTTACTTCTACAATCTACAAGCTTTAATGGAGATCACCAACCTCCAATCTTCCAAAATTGGAAGTTTTGTAACTGGACCTTCTAAGGGTCTCTTAATCTTCATCTAGTTGATTTCTTCAATTTGTTATCTGTAGTCTTTGATGGAGATCACCAACCTCCAATATTCTTCTTGACTCTTCTCTGGAGTCTCTTGAATCAGTAGTAAGGCTACTATGGCCTTTTCTTCTTCTGCACTCTTGCAGGTCTACAATCTCTAGTAATGAGACCTCTCCTCAGGTCTCTAAAATATTTAATCTTCTACTTGTTGTTGCAAGTGCTGGAATGATTCTAAGAAGATATTCTTCCTAGCTCTCTTGTAGGAAGCTTCCCAACCTTTTTTTGAATCTCCTTTTCCTGCAACAAGATGTTAGAAACTGAAATGGTGGAAACTATAAAATCTAGAGATGATGACTCTTCACTAGTTGATTTGTCAATCTAGTGGGATGAATGTTGAGTCCTAGTCTTCACGAGTTTTTTACAACTCTATGGAAAGACTCTAGCCAAATGCAATCTCAAAATTTTTGGCACTGAGATTTGCTTCTCTCCTCTCAACCTCTCTTGTGGTGGTATTTGCATGCAATGATGCACAACGATGGATCTGATTTGTAAATATGTAGTAAAGTTCCTTGTGGCTCTCCCTATTCCTATTGATCTACCATGTGCTCTGATACCACTATTAGCTTTTGATGGGAGGTAGTACAACCACAAGATGTAGGATAACTAATCTGAGATAACTATAAATCTAATGGCACAATAATATGCAAGAAAATAAAGAAATGAACATCTGCAAATAACTCAAAAATATGCCATTAATGAGAATGATGAAAATAGTACAATGCTATATAATGGAGGACATGAACACTCCATGAAAATATATGAAAGAACTACATTGTACCACACTACATCTACTACACACTGTATACTTACTATATCACTCTCCCTCTCTCTACTACTACACCTATGAGGCCTTTATATAGAAATATAGATTGCTTGGCCTTTACTCTACCTAGGACTCATGTACATGTGGACTACATGCACATTGACACTTGTGCATTTATTATAATACTTGAAGTAACTAACTAACTTTACTCTGAAGTAAACTCCTACTCTAGATATGTACCAAAGGTGGTACATTTACATGACCCAAATGATGTAATATACTCTAAATATTATTATTACCACCAAGGTTGATGATTATTAAATTTAATAATTGATTTTCTAAGGTTTGACATTATATTTCATTTAATTTTTTTAATTTTATGTTATTTGCTAAGGTTTTTGCTTTTAATTTTAGGGCAAAATATTATATTTAATATTTAGTTCTAATGTCTAAAAAAATATCCAAATGAATTAAAATGTTGGATAGGGTTTTTCTTTCAAAATGTATGCCTCAAGATTTCACTTTATTCCTTCAAAATGCTCCGGGCCACGTTCATTGGTTTTAGCGAGTCTCAATTCTATGCTTTAAGAATAAACGATGAATATTCCATAATTTTGAACCAACAAAAGGTAACCCTATGATCAAAATGCTAAGCCTTTGTCTTGCATCTGGGATTTTATCATGGTTGACCATTTGGACCGCAACATTGAGACATTGTCTTGTGGTCGCGATGCGAGTTCATTGAGAGTGATCTTGACAAGTTGGACTGTGACATTGAGATATTATCTCGTGGTCACGATGGATTATGAGACTTAGGCGCATTGGTTCATGATTAAGAAAATTTGATTTTTTATAAAAATTTGATAGTGCAATTTATTTTTAGGGCTCTATAAACTGCTAAGGAAAAATGAAACTTTCATGGAAACCGAATGATTATAAAGTAGATTTAAATTTCACGAAAATCTGCATGAGTATAAAACAAGATTGAATATCATGGAATCCAAAGGATGATTAAGCAAAATGAAATTTCATGGAAATTCGATGATCATAAGTTTCCCAAGTTTTGGTGATCGTGGTATAGATACATATCGTGATTTCATGACCCATTTCATTCTTCAAGCTTCCCAATCTTTGGTGACCACGGTATTGAGACATTGTAGTATTGCAGGATCATGATCGCGACATGGAGACAACCTCTTTAGTCGCAACTCACCATTGTTCTATATTTTTTGATCACGACATAGAGATATCTCTAGTACATGGTACAATTTTTGTTTATGACTTAACGGACTAGATTGACTACGCATTTTAGTAGGTTTCAGGCTAGGATTTTGTTCCTTAATTCTTGTAGTGTGAAAATAGGTAAAATTTCAAAGTGTCCAAAAATTCATGAAATTTTCCATGTTTCTAAAATCTCCAAATGGGTATCCAAAAAATATAAGATAATGGAAAAATTCATTTTAAATCAAAATATATAGCCATTTTAAGTTCATAGACTGACACGAAGAATTTAATGTGGCTGAATAGTATTTTTATTTAAACTCCTAAAGTATTGGGGATGTATATGTAATATTGGTACCATTGTAAAGATAATTTCAAAACCTTTCCACCAGGATTTGAATCAGATCAAATAGAGCTTTGTAGCAAAAGTTATGGTCATTTTAGGTTTACAACTACTAAAAATGATAAAATTTAGAAAACCCTAAAAACAACTTCAAAAAAAGAATTTTTCAAAATATTGAAAAGCAATTGAAATCCAATCCATTCTAAAATATTCAATGTAAGCAAGTTAAAAGACTTATTCAATGCAAGTGAATGTAAAACATGGGTGCAAGCAAACTTTAAAATTGGTGTAAAAATTCAAAAAAATCAAGTGGATCCCCAATTGGGGTGAGTTGTGCAATGGCAACAACAAGTAATTGGTCCTTCCTTGATGAATTCCCATATGGTATTTTCAATATTCTTCATAAAATCCTTATTTATAAGCTAATATGGAAGTCCAAAAATCCAACCTGCACTAGAAGCTTCTTAATAGTTTTAGTCTCAATACAAAAAAAATCATTCCATGGTCTCAAATAAAGTGCATCTCTTCCCCTAAACCATGGTGCACCAACCATTATTTTATCCTTAATTTTTTAACTAGAAAAGATGATGAAGAAAAAAAACTTTAGGAATAAAAGTCACAAAGTAATTTGAATTTAATCCCCAGTTCCACTTGATCCAATTTTGAATCTCTAAAAACGTCAGCCATGATCTAGGTGGCATAGGTGTCTATATATTGCAACCTTAACCTGAAATTTTATTTTCTTTGATTCTTCAACAATTTGTTTCTTTATTTTGAATTCTTCTTCAAAAATGTCTCTCCTATGCCCTTCTTTTGGTGTGTCCTTGTGCACTTCTGACAAGCCTTCCTTGGACTTTGTTTCTACTTCTTCCATGGACTCTATGAGTTCAACTTTTGAGTTTTATGTTGGTTCTTCAAATTTCTCCCCTATCATAACTACTTCTTGCTTTTACTTAGGTCCTTGCTTCTTAAATTTTTTCTTCTGAATGCAACCATGAACTTGCATATTGTCATCTGTATTTTTTTCTTTGATTATATTTTTTTTATTCATTTCTTTCAATTTCCTCTGAAGACTTTTTATTTCTTCATATCCTTTGATGGTGACCTTCAACCTAGCTATCTTTTTATATGGGTCTCATTGATTCAAGAATACATACTCCATTTTGTCCCAAGTGAAATTATAATTCCTTTCCTTTTTAACACTTTCTCACCAAACATAAGCTTCCTTCCTTAAAATTTTCGTAAGTTAAATTTGCAAAAAACGATCACTAAAATATAGACATCTAAATTTCATCTACCATTCTCAAACATTAATATCATCCTTTTTAATAAAGTAAAAATTGGTAACATAAAAAATTACTTTCACAATCATTAAAAACATATTAAAAATTTTACTTATTAAAGCTAAAAATATGAAAAGATCCTATTTGATATATGACTTTATATTTTGATTTTTTTAAATATATTTAAAAAAAATGAATGGTTAATTTTCTCACAACTTAGTCCATGGACCAATTTTGTCCCAGTGCAAGTTGATATCTAACCTTTACAGTACTTATAAATCAGTACTTATAAATCACTAAACTCCAGCGTGCATCAACAATTTACGCAGCAGATAAATAGATAGATAATTAGATTTCCGCTTACATAACACACCAGACGGAAACTTTCGCTACGAAGAAGATGGAGATTTTTCTTTTTAACCTTTATAAATCTTTTCAAGTCGAGAAAAAAATGGAGATGTTTGGGGACGTTCATTAGTAAGAAAAAATGAGGGATTTGCCCTCAAATCCTCTAAAATTTTAGAAAACCATATGACAGACGATTAACGTCATTTCCTTTGGAAATCTCTTACTGCCTTCGGCTTCTCTGAATTCCGTCGCCTTTCTGATCTTGGGAGTGCATACAACCACATTGAGGTGCAGATAATGGCCAACATTTTCCCCAAGATAACAAGGCCCAACATGATAATTAAAACAGATAAAACCAGAGCCGCATCGTATCCCTTCCCTTGCCCATTTGGCAAGCTGTCCAAAACGGTTCTACTTCCTTCTTCGACTGACGTGGCCTCTGACGCGGACCTTATTAGCCCCGGCAGGCCTCAAGCTACGTGGCTCGACGTGGAGGGGAATCGACGTTAAAGTCGAGTTTAGGCTTTCAACCAGCGATAGGGAATCCAACTGCCCTGTACAGGCGGTTCGTCGACTGGTCCCCCGATCGAATCCCGGGAGCAAGTCGACCCTTCTGTGCTGCAGGTATTCTGGGCGCGTCTGTTGCCGTTTCTACGTCGTCGATGACGATTCGAACCCACGACCGCCGGTCCACCTTTTTGAGCCTCTCCAGTTCCTCCTCGGCGTACCCTCCTGCGAGCTGACGGAAATAGCCGCATCCAACAACTCAGTCGAATTCCCGGTAGACGACAGAGTTCCAACGGGAAACATTCCCCTCGGACGAGGCACAATCTTCACGTTGTACTGCGATTTTCTATTACGTTCCGCCTGCCGTTTAATGCTCTCTAACGGAGAGAGCTTTACAGCGAAAAGTGGCCTTTGTCCTGTTTCGATCTCGGGATCTTTGCGGTCAGGTGATCCAGCCGGCTGGTCGATCTGAACAATGTAAGCATTGGCTTTCCTCGCTGGTCTTCTATGGAATTGCTGCGCTGGATCCTTATCATGAACCAATGGAGTGTCGTATACTATGGGAAATCGGCAAGGATTATGCCGCATCCTTTTGTCTGAATTGTTAATCTTTTTAACCTTTAATTAAAACAATGTTGAAAAGGATCTGGAAGTTTCCTTCACCGAGGTTGCACAGGCAGTGGGTAAACGTTTTTGTATTCTAATGGCTTCTAACATTTCTTTTTATAAGTAATATTCGAAGTTCGTCCTCATCAACATGGTTTTTTTCTTCTTTGGTTTAATTTTTTTAGTAGTATAGTTATTTCAATAGGTTGAATATAAAGGTCAACCTAGCATTTTTTTTTCCATAGATCAAATTAATAAAAGTAAAAAAATACTGCCATGCATTATTCTTAAATTTCAAATTAAATTTGAAATTTGATATATTTTTTGGTTTTAACATATGAAACTTTTAAATTCAATTGTAAATTGTTTAAATAGATATAATTACTTCGATATAATAACCAACATACTTATACAAAGAAAATAAAGTAATTAAAAATATATATAATTATTCATATTTTTTTAATTTTATTTAATATTTGATTTTATAAAGGAGATAGATAGATAGAAAGATAGATATTAACGTGAAACGGAATTCCAATCATGAAGAATTTAAAAGATTCAATCATATTAAAATTTCATAAATATTTGTTGTAATTTATGTTGGTTGAGGTATGACAAACAAGAAGCTAAGTTGGTCGAAGCTTTGAGGAATCGAACTAGGGTTTCAGAGGAGGAATGTCAGAGATCTGCGATATTATAGTAGCATTTTAAATGATTGGAGTGCAAGTAACAGAAGGAATGTCGGAGGTTTGAGGAATCAAACTAGAGTTTCAGAGGCTAGGGCAGAGGCTTAGAGAACATTTTCATGCAAAAAACACCATAAGAGAGGATCAATCCTTTTGGAGGGTCTTTCAACAGTAAGGATCACGGCCAAGAAAGGGGGACATAGGTACTTCGGTACCAGTTCCTCCAAATCAAGGAATCTCATACCAGGATAAGCTATGTGAAACTCATGATAGCTTCAATGATTGTCAAACACAAGCAAGGACAATCATAACCCCCATGAGAAAGTGATAAAAGGAGGATTCTTTGCCTGGAAGGGTGAACAAATGTTTACCACAAGCAAAAGAAATACCAGTATTGGAAATAGCATAGGATTGGATAGCTGAGGATATAGTTTATAAGATAAAATACAACCTGATAGGTAAATTTGTGGATTTCAGATCGTCCGTGCACTTCCTCCACACATGGATAAGGAAACAATGGCATCTGGAAGGATAATACAAATTTCTAACTCTCCCAAATGGGTATTTTTCTATAGAGTTCACATCAATGACAGACTGACAAAAAGTATTTGAGGAAGGGTCGTATCATCACGGGCCAACGATACTATTCTTGCAACTATGGAATATGAGATTCGACCTGAGGGTGGAACCGACTGCAATACCAATATGGGTAATATTATTTGCCCTTCCCCTTAAATTTTGGAAAGAGGAGGTACTTGAGGCAATAGGCAACTTACTTGGGCATTATCAAGGTAGATCAAGAGAAACAATTTTAGGAGGATCGATAATGTTTGCTAGGGTTTGCATAGAAATGGATCTTAGTAAACCTCTTCCAATAGAGATATACATAAAATTAGAGTATTTTATTTGGTTCCAACAATTGGATTATGGGGCTATTCTAATTAGATGTTGGGTGCACCATGCTCATGGACATCTGGCTAGAATGTGCTCAATAGTTAAAGATCATCAATTTGGACAAGAGAGGACAAAAGCAAATATTAACATGGTAGGCCAATCTCTTCAGCAAAAAGTAAATTAGAAGGAAAGGAAGGGCCCAACAGACTCTGAGGGCTTCCAAAAATTAATCAAAAGAACAAACAAAAGAAATAAAAAAAGTAACCAGAGACAAGGAGAAAAAGTGATAAGAATAAATAATAGATATGAGATATTCAAGCAACTAGGAAGTTTGGAAACATAAGGGAATTTTCAAATGGAAGAATTAGAGGAGGATACTCAACAAGTCACATCGGTGGATCAAGAACAATACTCCAATCTAGTATTAGGGAATAAGCAAGGAGCAAAACTAGACACAACCTCTCTCATGGAAGAGGAGATTCAACCTATGAGGGAGACCATAGGAGGGGAATCAGAGCAGGGGATAGTCTTAAATCAAAAAATAGAGATGAAATAAAAAAATAAGATCAAAGACAACCCTACTTTAAGGATTCATCAAGTGGAGAAGAAACAAAACTAAACCAATATGTAGGGAGAAAATCAAACAAGGAAAATATGAAGGAACAAGGAAGAAATTTGAGCCAGAATGGATAGGTAAAGTCGATGGTTGATTTTTTCTCAACTCATTCTCAATTATTTTAATTATTTGGAATGTGAGGGGTTTAGGTAGCCACCCCATACAAAATGCAGTCAAAAACATTATCATGGATATGAGTCCAAATATAATTTTGTTACAGGAAACCAAAATGCAAGGAGAAGACTTACAAAAAATAAATAGGGGGGTATAGCAAAAAGGAGAGATCCTTAATCGATCAGCATAGGGGAAATCAGGTGGATTGGCCACTGTGTGGAATCCCCAATTGTTCCTAGCAATAGAGAGGCCTCTACAAGAGGGGTGTTGATGGTTTAGTTACAAAATGGAGAAAATAGGAAAAATTAGACTATAGTTAATTTCTATGGAGCACAGACAATCAGATTATAGAGGGATCAATGGGAAACCATCTAGAATTTTAGAGACAACTACCCAAAGGACCAATGGATTGTGGGAGGAGACTTCAATGCAAATATTAGAATAGAGGAACAACAAGGATGCAGAGCCATGTTGGAGTAAAATGATAGGTTCTTTTCAGCAATAACATGTCAAATGAATCTAATAGATATCCCAACTATGTACAGCTCCATGACTTGGAAGAATAGAAGAAATGAAGGGGGGACAGTTAAATCTTGCTTGGATTATTTCTTCATGGAGGAGGAATTATTCCTACATACCAAGCATCAAGAAAGGGTCATGGATAGGCTTTCTTCAGATCATTTTCTAGTAAGCCTTACAATAGAAGAAGATAATCATAAAGTTGCTAGAACTTTTAAGTTTGAGCTATGGTGGATGAGAGATGAGGAGTTGGAGGGCCACATAAAGGAACGGTGGAAATTAGGGAGACCAATATTTGGGACAGCCCAATTCAAACTCCACAAACAACTAAAATATGTGAGAACCCAACTAAAGGAGTGGAGTAAACACAAGAAGGAACTCACTAGAATCCAAAAGAACAAAATCAAGGATCAGAAGGAGAATATTGCTCAGGATATAATACAAGGAACTATTACAGAAGATCTGTTGCAACCATGAGGTAAAATTATTAGGAGAGAGGAAGATTTGGAGGAACAAGAAGATATCTATTGGAGGTAAATAGCTAGAGTTACATGGTTAAAGGATGGGGATCAAAACACAACTTTCTTTCATAAGACAACAACAACTAGAAGATTACATAATAGAATTATAGGTCTTACAAATATGATGGGTCTGGTAAAAACTAGTGGAAGTGAAATGAAAACTATAGCAAAACAATACTTCCATACTCTTTTCAGTAGCAAAAACATTTTGAATGCAACATGGCAGGATAAGATACTATAGGTAATTCCATAATTAGTCAAACCTGAACACAATAAATTATTAATTGAGGAAATTTCTTTGGAAGAAATGTCGTAGATCATACAAAAATGCAAACAGGAAACACCCCAAGACCAAATGGATTCCCCATTGAATTTTATCAAAAAATTTGGGAAATTGTGGGCCAAGTAATGGTGGAGGCACTAGAGGAAATCAGATAGAGTAAGAAAACGTTAAAAACCTTGAGTCGTACTTTTATCACTTTAATCCGTAAGGGCCCACCTAGTCAGATAATTGAAAACTATAGGCCTATTTCACTATGTAATATAGTATACAATATATTAACAAAGCTTATGGCAGAGAGGTTAAAACATTTTTTTACCAAATATGATTTCAAGTGAGCAAGGTGGTTTGGTTGAAGGCTAAAAATTCTAGATGGAATAGTAGTGGCCAGGAGGTGATACAGTCAATGTCCAAGCAAAATGACCTAGATATGTTTATTAAATTAGATCTTTCTAAACCTTATTATAGAGTATATTGGTCCTTTCTGTAAAGGATTTTAGAAAAAATGGGCTTTGTAGAGAAGTGGAGAGATTGGGTAAAAGCATGTACACAGACTACATATTTCTAAGTTCTGGTAAATGGTAGTCCATATCCCATGTTCACAGTAGGAAGGGGGTTGAGGCAATGGGACCCTCTTTTCCCTTGCCTTTTTATCCTTTATGTAGAGGGTCTAGGAAGACTATTAAAAAAAGAGATACAAGAGGGGAGGCTAAGGGGTCTGAAAATAAGTTCTCAAATTGAAATAAATCACCTCTAGTTTGTGGATGATATTGCCCTTATTAATCAAGCAAGTCTCCTAGTAGCAAGAAACATAAAATAATTTTTAGATGGGTATACTCAAGCTACCGGGCAAACTTTTAATGAAAAATTCTCAAATATATTTTTTCAATACAAATAAGAGGGTGAGAGATAAAATTATATAGTTGTTGAACTTCATAGAAACTCCTTTACCCATACAGTATTTAGGAGTACCTTTATCTGCAAAGAAAACAAAAAGCAAGGAGAGGAAGGGTTGATTGACAAACTTCAAGCTAAGTTGAGCAATTGGACACACAAGTGGCTAAGCTTGGGAGGAAGTCTTATAATGATTAAAGTTGTGCTACAAGATCTCCCAGTTTATAAATTTTCCATACTTCAAGCTCGAAAGAAAATTCTAAAATATATTGACAAATACACAATAAAGTTTTCGTGGCCAAGTGCAAGGTAAGAACAAAAATTAGCACTAGTTGGGTGGGAGAAGATATGCCAACAAAAAAAAATGAGGATTGGGGGTAATATCAGCTTCCCAAAGCAGCAAGGTACTTCAATTAGTGAAGAGGAACTAATTGAAAAACTATAGAGACATCTCCAAAGACATTAAGTATAAATGGTTCTAAGAAGGATATACTTGGATGGGAAGGAAGTAATTTGGGAATCTATAAGGTAAAGGAGGGATACAAGGTAGTCTATGGATATGAGATTACCCCAACACCACTTCCATGGACATTTTTTAGAAAAAGTAAGGATGGCTAAAAATTAACATTTTCTCATGACTAATTAACCACAAAAAGTGCTTGGCATTTGATAATTTGAGAAAAATATGTTTCTACGAGACTTCTAAATGTGTTATGTGTGGAAAGGCAGAGGAGACCTTGAATTACCTATTTTTTGGGTGTTCTTCTGCCAAATACATATGGATAAATTGGTGGAGGTAGATGAGACAACATTGGAAATTTTTTTAGAGTCGGGAAAGCTTTTATGATAAATGGAAACAGTGTAGATTTAAGACTAGA
Organism: Wollemia nobilis; assembly: GCA_028583015.1. Taxonomy (NCBI): domain Eukaryota; kingdom Viridiplantae; phylum Streptophyta; class Pinopsida; order Araucariales; family Araucariaceae; genus Wollemia; species Wollemia nobilis. Next base: position 4,561,352 of record JAQPPZ010002456.1, on the reverse strand, counting down.
AAAATGAAAACGATATGGAAGCTAGGAACTATCTTCATATGGTGGCAGTTATGTCTAGAATGAAATTCACACATATTTAGATCAAAGCCCAAAACAAGGGAGCAATTTTAGGAGAGGATTATGAGTAAGTTAATGGAAACACTATCTATTAGATTATAGGAGGAAACAAACATAGAAATGGAGGAAGTGACTATTCTAAGGAGCTTTGGAATAATTGTAAAATAAAAATAACTAAGGGTTGGTTGCACAGGTGAGATCTCCTCAAATAACATAGAGTGGAGACCGCATCCTAGAGAGTGGGTGAAGGCAAACACAGATGGGGCTTCTACTAAAAATCTTGGAAAAGCTAATTTTGGTATTATCATACCAAATTGGAAAGGAGAACAGGTGTACTAGAGAGAAAAATGTATTAGGGAGACAAAAAATAATGAAATAGAAGGACATGTGATCTTATCAGTATCAATGATAGCTGCAAATCTACATTTACATAAGCTATGAATAGAGACATACTCTCAGGTATGGGATAGATTATTGCATTTGATAAGACCCTTTCAGGTGCTTGAAATTGGAGAGAGAAGGAAGGTGGAAGCGGTTCAAAATATTTGGAAGGTTTTTCAAGATGTTTTTATGTTGGTTGGGCATTCTACAAAATTAATTTTATGTAATTACAAAGCATTGAAGTGTTCTAATCCATGTATTCCAACTTTATTGAACTTAGAAGAACAAGATTTTATATTTAGGTTTGTGACTGCTAGTACTAATGTAATCAATTATATATAAAACCAATGTCTTCAATTATGAGTGGTTTTAAAATTCCTTTCCAGAATACCCCTCTAATGGTGAAAGCTATTTTGGTTAGGTGCCATAGAAAATGGTTTCGATTATACGAAGTGTAATGACTATATAATAATAGTAAGATAGAACTAAATAAACATACACTTAAAATTATTATTATTATTTTAAAATCATTATGATTGGTATAATTTTACATGTAAAATATTATTAAAATAGAACAACAATATAAAAAAATAAAATGTATCAAATATAGTTGTAAATATTTTTATGAATCAATTATAAAGTACCACAAATTATTCCAAGGAGGTAACATTTTTAAGAGCATAACTCTAATATAAAATGTGATTCAAATTATGATTTCTTCAATATATCTCTAATATATAAGCATCATAAACTCTAATCCTAATGCTCGAGGGTCAACTAAAGACACAAAAGAGGCATTGAGCTAATTAATCCTAACCCTAATGTTGAAGGATCAACCTCACATATAAAATAGATGTCCAAAATAAATAACAAAGTTATGATTATTATAATACTCATAACATAATAATAATAGAAGGTTAGGACATAAGGGTCCTAACATGTCTTCCCCCTTTAGAAATTTTTGTCCTCAATGCTTTAGTTGTGGAAACTATTGTTAAAACTAAGAGAAGTTACCAAGTCAAGTCTTTTGATTGTAATCCTTATAATTGGATCAAAATATTTATGATGGTGTGGTTATGAGCTTGGTTCAAACGTTTGTCTAGAACAACCTTAGGTTTGAGGATAGTGGATCATTTGTCGTCTAGTTGGATAAGTATCGACTAAATATCAACTCATTATCCAAGAACCTTTTTTAACATGATACATGGAAAATAGGATGTATATTAGAAAACAAAGGTTGGTCCAGTTTGTAAGCGACTTTGTCAATCCATTGTAGCACTTAATAATGTACATAGATATTTGGTGCTAACTTCCAACTGCCTCTAAGCTTCAAGGATTTTTATTTATATAGTTATGGGAATACAAAGACCTATCCTCTTCAATGAATTACGATAAGCTCCTATGAATATTAATAATAGATTATCTATAGTCAGTGTCAAATTTATGTGAAGAAAAAGTAAGAAATCATATGAATATTAGATGCATATATTCCTGTGCAATTATTACACTAATACTACATATTGTTTACAATGATAATACTACTATGCAATTACATTAGATACAAGGATTAATCAGGAGTAGGCATATAAATTGGACATATTTAGCAATTGAAAAAAAAATTATAATGCATGTTTATAGATAAGATATAGATGTTCATGTCACATGGAACAATCAAACTATTAATTGCTATATCCTCCCTATAAATATAATGCTTGGCATGAGTTTATCTGTTAGGAAAAACTTCAAGATTCCACACCTGCAAGAGGAAGCACAATAAAAAATATATAGAACACGAAAATAGTAACACAAGTGACAGAGATTTTACGTGGAAACCTGCAATGTGCAGGAAAAACCACGGGGCAATGGCAACTTCTTATTTTATTATTTTAGCAAAATTTACATCCACGTCCTTTGACGTTTTCAAAAACTCTCTTATTACATTATGCAAGGGATCACATCCCTTTTATAGAGCAGAAGGAAGACTCCAAAACTGTTCATTTCATCTTCCAACGCAAGCCTCTAAAGACTGTTTGTTTCATCTTTCACTCCCAAGACTTTTCGTCTTCCGCGTATGTCTACCTAGATGTCTACTTCTTTAGCATATTCTTGGCATGACGTCTGGCCTATATGTCTACCAACCTAGACGTCTGGCCTAGATGTTTGCCATACCAAACGTCTGGCAGCCTAGACGTCTGGCAGCCCAGACATCTAGCCTAGACGTCTGCCAGACCAGACTTCTGGCAGTCTAGACGTCTAGCCTAGACGTCTGCCAAACTAGATGTCTAGTGGTCATACAGACTTCACACCTAACATTCTCCCACTTGAATTCAATATTCAGGAACTCTTCTACCAAAATATTTTCATCCAGTGCCAATTTCCCAATGCTGCCCTTGTTACTTTTTTAGCAAGCCCAGAGAAGTTCTACACCATTCAAACTTCTCTACCTTGACCAACTTTGTAAGCATATCTACAGGATTCACTTTAGTGTCGATTTTATGCAACAGGATCCTACCTTCTTCCACCACATTTTTGATAAAGTGGTACTTGACATCAATGTTTTTCATGTGATCATGGAATGTTGGATTCTTCACTAACTTAATAGCACTCTGGCTATCACAATGCAGCATAATTTTCTTTTGCATTACCTTGAAGTCACCCAACAATCGCTCTAGCAAAATTGCATCTTTGTTGGCATGAGTTGCTGCAATGTATTATGCTTTAGTGGTTGATAAGGCCACAATAGACTGTAACTTATAAGCCCAACTCACCGCTCCTCCAGCAAGGATGAAGGTATATCCTGTAGTGGATTTTCTCCCATATTTATCTCCACCATAATCAGAATCCACAAAACATGTAACTTGCAAATATGTTGATCCAAAGTAAATGACAACATCTAAAGTAGCTCTTAAATATCTAAATATCCACTTCATCGCATTCCAATGCTCCTTACTAGGATTTGCCATGTATCGACTGACTACTCTCATTGCTTGGGCAATATCCGGTCTGGTGCTCACCATGGCATACATGAGGCTTCCTACTGCTAATGAATATGGTACATGACACATGCTTGTCTTCTCTGCTTCCGTTCTAGGATACTGGTTGGAAGACAACTTTAAGTGTGGAAAAGTGGGGTACTAATTGGTTTAGCATTCTGCATATTGAAGCATTGCAGAATCTTTTCCATATATGACTTTTGAATTAACTAGATATTTCTTCCTTTTCTGTCCTTGTGTATCTTCATCCCTAAAATTTGGTTTGTTGCTCCTAAATCCTTCATTTCAAACGTCCTAGCCAACTAAGCCTTAATATCAATGATTTTCTTCATGTTGGGGCATGCAACCAACATATCATCAACATACAACAAAAAAATTATAAAACTGCCATCATCAAACCTCTTATAGTATGCACAATGGTCAGCTTCACTCCTGCTGAAACCTTGGCTCTTCATGAAGGTGTCAAATTTACTGTACCACATCCTTGGCACCTGTTTCAACCCATATAGTGATTTATTTAGTCTGCAAACCAAATTCTCTTTACCTCTTTCTTCATAGCCCTCAGGTTGATCCATATATATCTCCTCATCGAGATCACCATGCAAGAAAGTAGTCTTTACATAAAGTTTCTCTAGTTCCAAATCCTATGCAGCTACAAGTGCAATTAGAACTCTGATAGTAGTCATCTTCACAACTGGAGAGAAAATTTCATTAAAGTCAACACCTAACTTTTGAATATAGCCCTTTGCCATAAAGTGAGCTTTATAGCGTTCCAATATCCCATTATTGTTATTCTTCACTTTGTACACCCACTTGTTTCCAACAGTATTTCTTCCAGGTGGGAGATCCACAAGTTCCCAAGTTTTATTCTTTCGAAGTGCCTCGATTTCCTCCTCCATGTATTTCCTCCATTTTGTTGCATTCTCATACTCTCTAGCTTCTTGAAATGAACTAGGTTCACCATCATCAGTTAACAAAGCAAAATATGACTGATACACATGAGAATACCTTTTCGAACACTTTTGTGGATGTGTAGTTCTTCTAACCCAATGATCTGTCGGTTTTGTATCTTGGTCTTGTGACCATTGTGGCTACTCTACTTCCTGTTCTACTTTTTGTTCTGCATGCTGATCAAAAACTTCAACATATTCATCTTCATAGTCATCTTCACTCAATTCTACTTCAATAGGTACAACATTAGGATTTTGTTGTACCTCCTTCCTTTGCATGGATTTTTCATTAACAATTACATCCCGGCTAATAATTACCTTGTGGGCATTAGGATCCCATAGTCTATACCCCTTCACTATATCTCCATAGCCGAGAAAAACACATTTGCTTGACTTCGGGTCAAGCTTGGACCTTTTTTCTTTGGGTACATGGGCAAATGCGTCACAGCCAAAGGTGCGCAAATGAGAGTAATAAATTGGCTTACAACACCAAACCTCCTCTGGAATCTAACCATCCAACGTAGTTGTAGGTGACCTGTTAATAAGATAAATAGTTGTATTAACAACCTCCGCCCAAAACTTTTTCTCCAACATGGTTGCGCTAAGCATGCTTCTTGCACATTCCATGATTGTGCGATTCATTCGCTCAGCCACATAATTTTTTTGTGGAGTGTATGGTACAGTCTTCTAGTGCTTAATACCTTCCTGCATACAAAATTTATCAAATTCCTTGGAGCAATATTCACCCCCATTATCTGACCTGAGACACAAAATTGACTTACCCAAACTCTTTTCTACCCGTGCTTTGAACTCCTTAAATTTTTGCAAAGCTTCCAAGTTCTTCTTTAGAAAGTAAACCCACACTCTCCTAGAATAATCATCTATAAAATTCATAAAATAGATGGCGCTATTCAAGGACTAAGTGGGGACTGGTCCAAATATATCCAAATGTATAAGTTGCAAAAAATTAGAACTCTTACCAGGACTTGCAGTAAACTGAACCCTCTTCTATTTACCAAAAATACAATGCTCACATAAGTCTAAATTGCAAGACTTAATCCCAAAAAGCATACCTCTGTCATGCAAAATTTTCATGCCTTTTTCACTCATATGGCCTAGGTGTTGATGCCATAGCATTACTGCATTCTGAATAGAAGTTGTTGTTGTTGCATGGTTTATCATTTTATCACCGCATAAACGGTATAAGGTCCTGTAAGATTATCCCTTTGCTACTACAAGAGCTCCTTTGGTAATCTTGCAGTAGTTGTTACAGAAGGTGACATAATACCCTAGCTTATCCATCATTTTGATTGATAGTAAATTCTTTCTCAAATTGGGCACATGTCGCACGTCACATAACATCCTTTCTCTACTATCATCTAGCCTGATCCTTATATCCCCTCTTCCCACAATTTCTAAACATCACCCAAATAGACCTTTCCACCACAATATGGCTGATATTTGTCAAACCAGTCTCTATGGGGAGACATGTGAAAGGATGCACCTGAGTCCAAAACCCAGGTATATAAAACTAATCTATTGTTACTGATACAAAAGGCTTCACATGTTGTCGTCTCCTTTGAATCTACTGCACTGGCTTTAGTTGATGGCTGATTTTGCTTTTCACCATTCTTTAATTGCCAATAGTCCTTCTTGGAGTATCCTGGCTTCCCACAATGCCAATACTTCCCTTTTTGCTTTCGTCCTTTAGACTTAGATCGATATTGCTTTCTACCTTGTTTACTCCCCTCGAAAGATCGACCTCTCATGGATAGGGCTTCATTGGTTGAGGGTTCCAGAGACGTTTTTTGCCTCAACTCTTCTACCAACAAAGCGACTACCACATCATCAAAATTGAGAGTGCCTGATGATGAATTACTGATGGTCATCACCATATGATCCCAAGTGTCTAGGAGAGAACAAAGTAGGGTGATAGTTCTATCTTCATTCTCCATATTCATATTAACTAAAACTAATTTACTGATCAGAGTATTAAACTCATTCAAATGATCTACCACAAATGAACTTTCCTTCATCCTCAAGCTATAAAGCTATTTTTTCAAAAAAACCTTGTTAATTGCTGATTTTGTTTCATACAATTTTTCAAGCTTTTGCCAAAGTTCTTCCACGGTCTTGTCTTCAGCTACATTGAACAAGACAGAGTCCGCTAGGCAAATACAGATTGTAGAAACTACCTTCCTATTGAGTGTTGTCCACTCCTCATATTTCATGCCACTCGATTTATTCGTGACCCCTTTTAAGGCTTGTGCTTGGTCATTTTGAACCAGCAAATCCTCCACCTTCATATTTCATAGAGCGAAGTTCCTATCATCAAATTTCTCAATCTCGAACTTGGTTACACCTTTTGATATTGTTGCAGCTCCCACTCACACAAAACCTTAGCTCTGATACCATATGTTAGGAAAAACTTCAATATTCCACACCTGCAAGAGGAAGCACAATAACAAAAATATAGAACACAAAAATAGTAACACAAGTGACACAGATATTTTACATGGAAACCTGCAATGTGCAGGAAAAACCACGGGGCAATGGCAACTTCTTGTTTTATTATTTCAGCAAAATTTACATCCACGTCCTTTGACGTTTTCAACAACTCTCTTATTACATTATGCAAGGGATCACATCCCTTTTATAGAGCAGAAGGAAGACTCCAAAACTGTTCGTTTCATCTTCCAACACAAGCCTCCAAAGACTGTTCGTTTCATATTCTACTCCCAAGACTTTTTGTCTTTCGTGTACATCTACCTAGACGTCTGCTTCTTTGGCATCTTCTTGGTATGATGTCTGGCCTAGACGTATGTAAACCCAGACGTCTGGCCTAGATGTCTGCCAGAACAAACGTTTGGCAGCCTAGACGTCTACCAGTCTAGACGTCTGGCCTAGACATCTGCCAGTCCAGACATCTGGCAGCCCAGACATCTGCCAGACCAGATGTCTGGTAGCCCAGACATCTAGCCTAATGCCTGCCAGACCAGATGTCTAGTGGCCATACAGACTTCACACCTAACATTATCCATAGATCCTCTAATCAATGTTATTGTATTCTCAAAAATATTATCAAGAGCTTACTACGCATTTCAATCCCATTTTGTGAATTAAAATAATTTAATTAATTAAAGTACACAAATTAATATGTGAATGTTGTAATCTCATCCAACAAATTCAAAAGAAATAAATAACTAAATAAAAAGTACACAAAATAATAGGTGAACCGATATCATAAGCTTATATACGTCATGCCCACAACCAACATAATGTTGGAACTCAATGCTTCGATGATTGTATTATGTAAGTGATAGGTATTTAAATACATAAAATGTCCATTTTAAGCATAAAAAACTCCTAACCATACTTGCAACTACCTATGTTCTATACTACATGCATAAACCTTATGAGGGTTGGTTATACCACTTACCTTCCCATTGGGCTATGATGTAATAATTTCTAACATCCCCCCTTATTATCATTGTCATATCATAATGTCTTAGCATATCATAACAACAACCCGATGTGCTTGAGAACCTACACTTCACGTTGAGCAACATAGCATGAATCTCTATAGGTGGAGAGAACGCCTATGGGGCAACCTTTGGGGTTTTTGTTAGCTCCTCACCAAATATGATCTTTTGTGCATATTTAGACCTCATAGGATTGGGTCTATGCTTCTACCAATATAAAAGAAATAAAAAATAGAAATAAAAGTGTAGGAAATGAAAACCTAAGATATGGGGGTCATGCACCAAGATCTAGGTCTCTCCCACTTACATGAACAAGCTAAGAATAAACACATTCACCACATTCTAATAGCTATAATTTGAACACACTTCATCATCCACACCCAAGAATTAAAAACATACAATAGAATTAGGACAAAGTAAAATTAGTAAATATTTTTATTAATGCATTAGGAAATTACAAAGGCATACGACCAAAAGAGGCTCGATGCTCCTTAGAAAATGGCTCAAGGTCTCTAGATCTAGGGCCATTAATATTAGAGGCTTTTGAGCCATCAAATGAGAAGCTGATGCTACCATCACCCATTTTTGTGGTGCTTAAAGGGTGGTTACATCATTAATTTTCATCTCGTTTGAGGATAAGGACATCAAAGCTCTCCTTGGATTTCTTCCACTTTCTAGGATATCTCACTTGTTGACATTGCTATTATGGCCTCCCTAATTGATGTAGGATCGTAATGTAGGCTCACCCATGTGGTGGGTAGTTGGTTTAGTTGCCATATCGATGACTATAATGGGTCATACCATGAAAGTCAACTTTGGTGGCTAATTATGGTTACATATCTAATTGCTCCTTACACTATCTCCTATAGGTCATGAACAATCTCCACATGTCCCTACTAAGGTGGAATCCCTTTCTAACCAATGGAGGGCCTTTTTTAATTGTATTCCATCACTGTCTTTTCCTCCCCCAATCAATTAGCATGTGTCTACTTTGTAGCTATGGAGAACTTTATTTTCTTGCATTTGGCCTTTAACAAAAGGAGAAGCACAAGTTATCAGATGGAAGATCAAGGGACCATGGAATTTGGTGTCCCTTGGCTATCTACTTTAGGAAAAAAATAGCATCAACCATTAATGAAATATCCACCTATCGACATGGCTTGATGTTTATCTATCCTTATTTGTACCATGGTGCTAGAACTCATCCTTTTGAATGGAATTAGGTTGTGTCTTCCAACCCCCTGGATAAAGCCTTTGTTGTTAGCTACTATTCTAGGTACATGCAGGCTCCTCAAGAGAGTCACTAGATAGTAGCCAAGTGGATTCTCATATATATGAGAGGGACATATCATATGGTCATTCACTACTCTATTGGTTTTTCTTCAACTTTGACAAGTATTTTAGATGTTAATTCGACAAGATATTTGGATGAGAGGTGGCCTCACAAATTTTCATTCTACTTGGAATTTGACCCAATTTCATGGTGTTCCATATGCCAATCCACCATTTCTCAGTCTTTTATGGATGTTGAATATTGTGCTACCAATGAGAGATCCAAGTATCTTAAGCGGATGCTGATGATTTTGGACGAGATTGGCATTCCTCAAAGTTCTTTGGTTCCTCTTCATTGTGACAATCAGAGTACTATTCAACTTACCTGCAATCCTATGTTTCATTACCAAAAGAAGCATATTGAGATATAGATACACTTTGTACGATATCTTCATGCTCATTGGATGTAAGATCCATTGTTTTTTTCTTCATTATATTAGGCAACAAATAGTTTGATGAAGATCATGCTCGAGGTCACCTTTGTGCATATATTGGAGCTTTTTGGAGTGGGAGTATTTCCCTTAAGGGCAGATCCAATGTCAATCTCTCCATGTTCCCTGTTCAACTTAAGGGGTAGTATTGAAATATGTGGTGGTTAAGCTTCTCTTGAGGCGATGCATGAATTTTTATTATTTTTTTCCTTTAGGCCCATGTAGACCTTAAAAAAGGTATTTTTGTAATTTTTTAGTATTTTATTTTTGAGGGTCGGTCTCATAACCTTAACCTAAAGACAACATGTAAATGGGTATAAATACCCCTTCTTACAGATCATTTTATTATTAGTTTGAGTATAATTTTGATTCTCTTTGAGTAAAAATATATTAGTGTCTACAGACACTCCATCATATACTGTGTTTTCATATGCTATGTATTTATTTTGATAAGCAATATTGGGTAATGTTTTATTCCATTCATTTCTAGAAACTATTGTGAAATCTAACATATATCTATGTTTTTATTTGATATACTCTTTTGTTTTAATTACACTCTTTCATAATTTTTCTTAACTCGAAAATTCTAAGTTTCAAATTAGTCTACATTGTTTCTTATCTTGAATTCTCTCCTCTTGAGGGTTCTACACATGCTCTAGTTATGGCTATAAACATATAGCTCAACCACTATCTTTTGCACACATTTCCTCACCAACAAGTTCTCTCAACACTTTGTAAACACCTAAAACATGTCATTTTGAGGAAACTACCTGAATGGACTCCTAACCACCCAACCCACCTTGGATAACTTCAGGGCTAAAATTATGGTTTTCACCACTTAAATGGGTACATTTCCCCATAAACCATGGTCATATCACCCTGATATGACCACTAAATTATGGTCATCTCACCCTGAGACAACTGCTAGACCGTGGTTGTCTCACCATGATATGACCACCAAAAGCAAGTTTTAAAAATAAAAACATGCTTAACTAGCAGTCAAAACTACCATTTAAGCCTGCGCATGATCCCTAGAAAAGCATTAAGCACTCCACATGGGCCAAAATATAAAAACACATGCCAAGAACAATCACACAAAATTTTAAAGATAAGCATTCACTTTTTTAATGTGAACTGCCTCTTTGCTTTTTCATGCAAGGTGCTTTCACCATTTTTAGCTTCCATCTGATAAGTCTATAGGTCGACACTCACCCCTTAGTTCTAAATATCCAAAGATTTTTAATTTGTGTAAAAAATGCTATTGAATTCAATCCCCAATTCCCCAAGCAACAAAGTGTGTCTCACTTCAATCCTCCAAACCCTCTCATTGCTAAGACCATACCATTGGATCACTACATAAGATTGAAATTCATGCTCTCTTTTTTGTGTAATCAAATACCCTTGCCTCAATGATCAATCTGATCCATCAAGTCACTTTCATAGTGCAATAATCCATCGATAAAACCTCAGGTCGATCCCAAATATCGCCTCAACTCAGCCACAAAGAAACACAATCTCGAGATAGCGGTCATCTCGACTTGAGACGACCCATAGACAAGGTTGTCTAGCCCTGAGACGACCTATAGCAGAGGTCTGGTTTGCTATTTTTCTTTTAGCATAGCTTATATCAGTATTTTTATCATTTTTGCATTTATATAGATTTCATATTTCAATTATTTTTTGTCTGGTTTTATCTGCTTTTATCGCATCTATTTCATTTATCATGCATATGCTTTTGATTCCTTTCTAGTTTCTTTGTGTGAAAATTATAGGATCCAACATATGAAAAAGAAGCACAAGATCCACATTATACTCTCTCCATGTTGTTCATATAAAACCCTCCCCCAAACAATTTGTGATTGCGAGAAAATAGTTCAGTGCACCTGGATATTTTATTTGTATTCATTGGATCATGGATAGCATCCCCTCATAGGGGACTTGATTGTAATACATTTTAAAGTATATATTTAATATAAAATGGGCCCCATATTTCATCGTCTTATTATTGTATTTTTAGTTGTATATTGTTATATTTATTTAGTTGTATGATGCACGATTTTCCTGCTCTCACACTTCACCAGTTTGTGCATCACCAAGTTCACCATCATGCAATTATTTTCCTTTGTATAACTTGTCATCACATAACTCTTTGTTGTCACATAATTCTTAGATGCCATCATGTAACTCTCCTTTGTTATCATGTAACTCTTCTATGCATGTTAAACTTCCAATAATTCCTTGTCCTTGTTGTTGCACAATCCTTTGGCTTCTTCTCATAGGTTCCTCGCTTATTCTTGTGCTTTGCTTTGGTTTTCTTGTCTCACACGTTTCATGTCAAGTTATTTGTCATTCAATTCTTTACTTATTCAATTTTCTACATAGACATTAGTTAAAAACTTCAGACAACAACGATGTCAAATATAGCACAACAATATAATTTCGTGTTTAAAGGAAAATAAAAGAGTAAATGATAAAAAATATTTATAGTAAACAACATTCAACATGTATGACAAAAATTTATTCATATCTGAAATGAAACATAACTACACATTGTTCTTTGTATTATTCATGAACAAAAATATACATTCATGTATATTAGCAATAATAGCTATTATAATTTCTCACAAACACATGCAACAACTTGCACACAAATATGCTCTTAGGTACAAACAACTATATGCATGAATCATTATGAATGTATTCAAAAAATTTAATGGTGGTCTACTTATACCATTCCTAGGAAAGAGGAGATAGTTGACAACTTTTGAAATTTCCTTGTACTTAATCCTAACTACCCTTATATGATACTCAAATTACCAGCCATCCTAATTACATAACATTTAGGTTACATGACATCCCAATTAGATGACATTTGAACTACATGAACATCCTAATTACATGGAATTTTAATTACATGCACACTAATAATATTTGGTAATCATTTCATTGAACACTTAGCATGTAAAGTATAAAATGATAAAATTATATGTACAATAAAATTTTATTTTGCATGCTTAACTCTGTATGCACTTGTTTAGACTTGAGGTAGAGCTTTGACATTATGCCATGTTAGAACTAGCTACTAAACCAAACATAAAAATATTTGGTCTAAAATTCAAAAAAATATACATGACCATGAGCTATAAAGAGTGGGAGTTTAGACTAGTCTCCGCAAAAAGCTTCTAAATCCTATCTATAGGCCATCAAAGTAGTCAGGCATTTCAAACAGATATGGCACCAACTCAAATATCATTCCAATGTGTTATCAATGATTATTAAACAAATAAAAGATGATTTGGATATGAAGGAGAGATACCAAAATTTACTTAAGCATTTGGCCACCATGATGATATCATAAGCATAGCAAATAGGGATAGATAGAAAAGACATTATCAAAATTTTGGAAAATATCCCTACTATCAAGAGATATCTTCAAACCTATAAGGACACAATTGTCTCTCTAGAAACCCCAATCTATGGAAGTTTGATAGTCGTGTTTGAGAAGAAGCTCCTCAATGATGACATCATTACCTCGATGATTAAAGAGAAAAATACCAACATTAAAGTTGATACATTGATAGAAAAGGTTAAATAGTTGAAGGTATTTCCCAGTAAGTTGTAGGATATGGTAGGGAAGTAAGATGGTTTAGTTTTGAAAAACCACATTAGGACCTAGCAAGAGATGCTAAGGACCTTGTAGATATCAAGATATCAAGGATTGAGAAGTGGCAGAATCTATTGGGGCTACTACCTTAAAACTCACCAGGAGAACCAAAAATTTTATAGTTTATGGAAGAGAATTCCAATTTTGACTCCATGCTCAATAATAAATGCAGGATCTGGAATCTCTTGCCAATCAAGCTTGATGGCCCATGAAGCTACCAAAAATGTAGTAATAGAATACTAACCTTGGGATTTCCATCATTTTGGATATGCACAAAATTTGTTAAATTAGTCAATTAAGACCTATTAAACCACAAACTTTGCTAAGTTGAGGCTAGGGGACAAATTTGCTCAAGAGAAAGTGATTGGATCACAAGAATGAAGTGCTAGCAAGATGAAATTTATTGTTTCAAAGTAGTATAGGTCAGTAAACCTCAGCGAAATACTAGCATATTGGAGTGATTTTATCACCTCTTGAAATAAATTATTCATGAACAAGGGCGTAAAAAGATGATGTGCATATCCCAAGGACGATTTTTTAGAAATTGATATTTCGGCATGTAATAATACCACCAAGAATTTTAGAGGCCTTATAGGTGATTTAAGAATGTGTTTAGAATCATATAACATTTGGAGGTGCATCATTTTGCTAAGGATATCCTCAAATATTTACTTTTACTAAGTAGTGAGAATTTATCACCCAAGGTAACTCAAGGGTGAATTCCTCCTATAAATAGGATTCATGGGCTACAATGTAATCATATTTTGGCCTTGGGGAAGTTGGAGCTGCCTTTGCAAGACACACATTGTGATCCTTATTAAAGCTAACAAGATATTGATAAGACATTTACTTTTCATAAGTGATACTGCTCTCTTGGATTGTGGATTGCACGATAATTATGGCACTATTCTTTTGTCCTCTTGTTATTCCTTATTAGTTTCATTTCATATGAATGGGACTAAATTGTTGTTATTTTTTGTCCTCATATCCTTGTTATGGTTACAACTGTGTTTACTTTCAATCTCTCGCACCCTAAACTTTAAGGTTTACTTTTCATGCATTTTAATTTTTGCATTTACTTTCTCTACTTTAATTTCTCACATTTAATGTCATGTAATTAGGTTAGATTAACTAGATTTAGCAAGGATAGTGGGTATTTAGCCTAAATCTAAAGGTTGAAAGAGGTATAGTCCCTTCCTTCCAAGATTGTTGAGTTGCATGCATATAAGAAGTTACACATTTCTTTAATTCAACAATTATATCAACAACAAGAAGTAGATCTAGTTAATTGAATTTTTAGGATGGTTCACACACCCTTTTACTCTTTTTTTGCATCACCATAGGGAGAAAATATCAATGGTATAATACCACTTGTAAGGAAACAACTTGTAAAATATAGCAATAACAATAGCAAACTAAAAAATGAACAAAAGGAAGCATTCATTGAAACAATAAATAAAATTCAATGGCATAAATTCAATAATGCAAATAACAAATTCCATATTCTAAATCAATGCAAATCCTAGTCACTTAGAGAGGGTGAAGTCTCCTAGCCACTTGGAGAGGTTGAAGTCTCATATGTGCAATAGATATGGCTTAACAAGTATGAATATTATCTCAACTAAAACATGACTCCTCTACTTATAGACTAAAACAAACAACAACCCTAACTCTAATGCTCAAGGGATGACTAACCTAATCTTGGGACCCAAGATAACCATAATAAATATAGTCGATGTGGCTATATTAGAGTTGTTACAAAAAGACATCTAAAACTATCACCTATTGGGTACTATCTATAGCACTTAGAAATTTAGGAGCACAAATAATAATCACACTGATATATATTAACATCAGGTTTGAAATATTACAATCATAGATTAATAACCATAACATAGAAAACTTAGGAGAGATATTAGGGAGGAAGGAAAATAGGGAGGAAAGAAAAATAGAATTAGGATTCAAACTCCCTACCGTACATGTCGTCCAATCCTGCTGACTCAGTTGTCGTCCAAGGAGGTAAAAGGGTAAGGTCCAAAGTCTACAGTGGTAAAACAAATTTTTACCATTTTATCCTTTTAACTTCCAATATTCTCTCCCTTAAAGTTGATAGGACTGACTATACAGTCTCTCAGCTTTATATATTGAGCTTTAGCCATGCCTTTGGTGAATATATTTGTAATATTATCCAAAGTTCTGCAATATTTAAGCTCAACTATCTGTTGCTCCACCATGTCTCGAATGAAGTGATACTTCATATCGAAATGCTTTGATCTGCTATGGTGGATTGGATTGTATGCCAACTAAATGGCACTTATGTTATCACTATACAGTCAAGTTGGACCACTTTGACTTTCTCCAATCTCTTCAACGATTTTTCTCAACCATAGGGCTTGAGTACTAGCATGTGTGATGGCTATATACTCAGCCTCAGTAGATGACAATGCTACAACAGTTTTTTTCTTGGAACTCCAAGTTATTAGTCTTGATCCTAGACTAAAATAGTTCCCTGATGTAGATTTCCTATCATCTATATTTTTGCCCCAATCACTGTCATTGAAGCCAACTAATTTCACAGAATTACATTTGTGGTAATGGATTCCAAAATCCAATGTACCTTTTACATATCTTAATATTATTTTAGTTGCTTGTAGATGCAACTCAGATGGACTTGCCATAAACCTTGAAACTAGAGAAACAACATATTGAGTATCAGGCCTTGTGTTGGTGAGAAACATCATACTCTTAACCATGCTCCTGTAAGTGGTCATGTCAACCTTTGGTGCTTCGTCATCCTTGCTCAATTGGATTCCATGTCCAGTTGGAGTTGCAACTGATTTGCATTGCTCCATGGCAAATTTCTTGATCATGTCTCAAGCATACTTGTGTTGACATATGAAGATCCCCTTATTTGATTGATGCACTTCCATGCCTAGGAAGTATCACATTAAACTGAGATATTTCATCTCAAATTGCTTCATCATGGAGTTTTTGAACTCCATATTCATTTTAGTGTTACTACCCATAAATATTAGATCATCCACATACAAACTATGAGAATGTCTACACCATGCTTTAGGTAGTACATATTTGGTTCACTTTCGCTTCTAGTGAATCCATACTCGTTGAAATAGCCGTCAATTGTGAGTACCAAGCTCTTGGTGCTTGCTTAAGGCCATAAAGTGTTTTTTTCAATTTATAAACAAGGTTCTCATTTCCTTGTTCTTGAAAGCCTTGAGGTTGTTGAACATAAACCTTCTTTGTCAAGTATCCGTTCAGAAAAGCACTTTTCACATCCATGTGTTGAATTTTCCATCCTTTATGGGCAGCTAAGAAAAGAATTGATCTGATTGTCTCTTGTCATGCAACAGGAGCAAAGGTTTCTTCATAGTCAATGCCAAATTTTTGAGTAAAAAATTTTGCTACTAATCTTGCCTTGTGCCTCTCAATGCTTCCATCAGCATTGTATTTGGTCTTTTAGACCCATTTACATCCAACACATTTTTTTCCTTTGGGTAGCTTTACTAGCTCCCATGTATCATTATTTTTTATAGAGGTTATTTCCTCTTTCATGGATTCTTTCCATACATTTTGAGTGCAAGCCTTCTCATAGCTAGCTAGTTCTAACTGTGCACTAGCCAATAAAGCATAATTGACTACATCTCCCTTAGGATATTGAGAGTTATCATCCCCATACAATTGCAAATTTTCAAGTTACTGCAAACTGTATTTATTTCACTAGCTTGGCTTCTAGTGAATCTTCTCTAGAAATTTTGATCCATCATTTGAGAGGATGTATGATGTTGTAAAGTTCTTTTTCCTCTTGATGAAGAGTCACTGTCAATGTCCATCTATGAAGAACTTACTAATATCTTTGGAGAAGTACTTGGAGTGGCGTCAGATGTACTCAAAGTACTCCTGCTTGGGCTTGGAAGGGGTGGTGTGCCTTTGCTTTTCTTGGGAGACACCTATTGTACCTGTTGTACCTATGAAGAATTTACATCTTGGGATCCATCATCAACAAAAATTCTTTGATGACCCCATTCTCCCCCTTCATCAAAAATTACATCCCTTGAAATAATAATCTTATGAGACTTGGGATTGTAGAGTCTATAGGCTTTCGTAGACTCACAATACCCTACAAATATACAAGCTTGACTTTTGGGATCAAGCTTTTTCCTCTTCTCATCAGGAATGTGTGCATATGCTAAAGAACCAAAAACTTTGAAAGTGCTTTACATTTGGTTTCTTTCCATACCACCCCTCATAAGGAGTGATTCCATCTAAACTAGAAGTTGGACTTCTATTTAGAATATATACACTGGTTCTTACAACATCAGCCCAATACATATTTAGTTAGATGCTTAGTCTGAAGCATCGTTCTTGCCATCTCAACTATTGTGCGGTTCTTTCTCTCTGCCACACCATTATGTTGTGGGGTATAGGTAGTAGTGAATTACCTTTTGATCCCACTTGCTTTACAATATTTCAAGAATTCTTTTGAGGAGTACTCACCTCCTCGATCTGTCCTAAGACATTTTATAAAATACTCACTTTGTTTCTCTACATTGTTTCTAAAATCTATGAAGCAATCAAAATCTTCATCTTTATGTTTCAAGAAATAAATCCAACACATTCTAGAGAAATCATCTATGAAAGTGAGAAAATAGGAATTGTTTTCGATACTATTTGTTTGCATTGGACCACAGATGTCCGAATGCACTAACTGAAGTGGATAGTTGGCTTTCCACACTTGTTATTTTGGAAACTTGGACCTTGAGTGCTTTCCCAAAGCACATCCTTCATAGACCTCATTTTGTTCATTGGTTTTGGAAAGTCTTGTCACCATATCTTGAGAAGTTAACAATTTCAAGCTAGTGAAATTAAGGTGACCATATCGCAAGTGCCAAAGCACACTTGGATTTTCTATAGCTACATTTGCAAGTTGAGCTCTCCCTGGCTCACCAAATTTGAGAGGGAATAACCAATTCTTGGTCATAGGAACCTGTGTGATGACACAATTACAATTATTTTTATCAAGAATGATACATTTTCCTTCATCAAAAATAAGTTTGTAATTATTCTCCATCATTTACCCAATGCTTAGCAGATTGTGTTGGAGCTTTGGAGTGTAGTAGATGTCATTCACTTTCTTTAGTCCTTTTGTTGAAACCTCCATGGCTCCAATGCCTTTGACATGCAAAACTTTATCATCCCCTAATTTGATTTCGAATTTGTAAGTGGAATCTAGAGTAGCAAATAGATTTTCTTTGCCACTCATATGGTTTGAGCAACCAATATCAGAATCCATGTGTCATTTAGATTTTGTTCTAATTGTCCATATGATAGAAAAATATTAGAGGTATCATCTTCTTCTCCATAATTTCCATATTTACTATTGCTACCTTGAGAAGATTTTGACCAGCAGTCATGAGCAAAGTGACCTGGCTTGCCACAGTTAAAACAAACTATTTTGGACTTGTCACTTCCTCATCCTTGATTTACACTTCGTCCTAGATTTTCTCCTTGATTTTGGTTTCCACCTCTGTTCTGATTGCCTCCTCTGTAGTTGCCTCTACCTCTACCTCTTCACTGGCCTTTGCCTTTACTTCTTCCACATTCTCTTCTAGCATTTCAATAGATGTGAAGGCTTTATCATCACCTCCATATCTGGTTGAAGGAGATTCCTGTAATCTCTCTTCATGAGACATTAACGACCCAATTAATGCATCAAATGTTAAAGTGGAAAGATCTTTTGACTCTTCTATGATTATGGCTATGTGATTCCATATTTGAAGAAGTTTTCATAACACTTTCTTTACAATTGTTTCAGGCTTAATTTCTTCACCAAGAGTAACCATTTTATCAACTACTGCCTTGACTCTGACACAATAGTCACCAACTTTTTCGTCTTCTTTCATTTTGAGATTTTCAAAATCTTGTTTTAGTGTTTGAAGCCTCACTTGCTTCACTTGGTCACTTCCCCGAAATTCGTATTTCAAATATTTCCACGCATATTGTGCAGTTATACAAGCGGTTATTCTAGGAAATATGCTTTTCTCCAATGTTGCTTTGAGATGATAATGAGCAAAAGAGTTGCTCTTTTGTTCTTATTTCTTTGTTTTCTTCTCTGCGACACTCAATATAGCCCAATCTATGGGTTTTGTGAAACCCTCTTCTATTATATCCCACAAACCTTTTCCTATGAGCAAGGTCTTCATTTTGATAGACCAATACTCGTAGTCATACCCATTTAACTATAGAATTGGTAGATTGTTATGTGAGGCCATAGTTACTAAAAAACTCTTTTTATTTCTCAATTACAATAAAGCACTATGCTTTTTCAAATAAGGAAGAAGGAAGAAGGAAGAAAGAATAAGAAAGAAGAGATTATAAATTTAAGTCAAATCTGACTTGATTCACTCTATCACTGATGGCTTGTTCCTCTTGTTGTGGTGTTGGTATTTCTTGAGTCACGAAATTGTCTACTACTTCTTTGTCGTCACTGATCAATATTATCTCTGGTGATTCTGGTTCTAGGATTTCCACTGAAATACTATAATGAGCATATTCAGATTCTTGAGGTGCAATTTCTATGGATTTAGATTGCTCAAATCCACTCCCAAACGAATTGTCTTTAGAGTCTGCCTCGTACCCTAAGTCAGGATGTCTCTAATGTGATATTACTGCATTTTGTAACTGAATAAACACAGTATGAAGCCCTTAAGCTCGTACTTTTTTATCAAAGCTTTCAGCATTCTCTCTTACCAAAAGTGCACAAAGTGCATGATAACATCCTATGGAGTGAATCATGAATTTTGCCCTTCAATGTGTCTCTTTTACAAATTCCTAGTCTTCAATGTTTTGCCTTTCTCAGACTTTTAGAAAGAAATTTCTAAAGCCCTTTAGGTATTTTACACAATATTTGATCACTTTTTAAAGCCTCTTAGTCACAATTTTTCACTTTTGAGTCCTCTTACATAAATTGCCTCTTAGGCAATGTTCTTTTTCTCCTATTTTATTATATCAAAAAAATATATCTATATTTGTATTTAATAAAAAATATATATAAATGCTTTATAAATTTAAAAAAAAAAAAAAATTATTATTTAATTTTATTAAATAAAATATAAAGTTATATTTTTTTAATATATATAATAATAAACTTTAGAAAAAAAAACTTTTAAAAAACATTAATCTCCACAGGAGTCAAACCCGCGACTCCTCTTTCCAAGAAAATCTTCCTTGCCAACTCGGCTTCCACTACCGATAGGACTCAAGCACTATACACTATAATTTCTTAAGCATTCGGGGCAAGTTTTCAACAAAAAAAAAAATTAACAGCTTCGTCGTCGTCGGGTTTCGAACCCGCGACCTGCTGGGGGCGAGCGACTTAAGGATGGCTCCTCGAGCTAGTCAAGTTGGGTGGCCTGACGAGAAGGCAAGAGAGGCTTGCATCCTTTATTCCGTCATGGCCGCGTGAAACATAAAAAAAAATTATAATTTTTTATCCTACATCCGTTGTGCGAAGGGGAAATAGTGCTTTATAAGCACAAAGAAGCACTAAGCTTCTTGATTGCCTTCGAGAAATCAGTGATCGCCCTTTTGCCTTCTAGCCGAGCCAATATCCTCGTACCACATCGCCAGTTGCCCCTTTGTCTGCCATGTCACCTGCCACATCGTCTGTATGCCACGTCACCTGTCTAGTCAGCTCTCCTCTGGTCTACGTGTCCACGTGTCTACCTCGCTATCTGCTCACCACATGTCTACCTCTGGTTAGCTCCTCGATTCACATGCTCTCTGCAGGCCTCCTCTCGACCTTGCTTGGTTCACGCTCTATGGGCCCTCTCAACCTTACCTCGGTTCACGTGTTACGAGCCCTCTCAACATTGCCTTGGTTCACATGTTATGGGTCCTCTTGACCTCATGTTGTGGGCCCTCTCGACCTCGTTCTGTGGGCCTCCTAGACCTC
This sequence comes from Wollemia nobilis, assembly GCA_028583015.1. NCBI lineage: Eukaryota > Viridiplantae > Streptophyta > Pinopsida > Araucariales > Araucariaceae > Wollemia > Wollemia nobilis. The sequence continues at coordinate 4,540,090 of JAQPPZ010002456.1, read as the reverse complement.
CTCGAGATTTGTGTCTCACCTGTGGGCCTCCTAGACCTCCTCGGGATCCGTGCCTAGCCTTGAAGCCTTAGACATGCAACTCTGATACCAGATATAGCACTTAGAAATTTAGGAGCACAAATAATAATCACACTGATATATATTAACATCAGGTTCGAAATATTACAATGCTTAAATACATAGATTAATAACCATAACCTAGAAAGCTTAGGAGAGATATTAGGGGGGAAGGAAAATAGGGAGGAAAGGAAAATAGAATTAGGATCAAACTCCATGTCATCCATGTCGTCCAATCCTACTGACTCAGTTGTCTTCCAAGGAGGTAAAAGGGTAAGGTCCAAAGCTTACAGTGGTAAAACATTTTTTTACCATTTTACCCCTTTAACTTCCAACACTATCATCTCGACATTTACAAATTTATCAAGACCACTACTCATGAGAAATTTTACTTTAAAATAGATTTTATTAGAATTTGATATTTAAGGTTTATAAATATGAGGTGTCTCATCTCATTTGAGGCATCTCATATTTGAGTACTAATATATTTGAAAAAAAATTGAGTATGTTATTTCCCTACAATTTTGTTTGACCCAAAAATCAAAAATGAAATCTCCATATGTATGTAATCCTTGAGAAACAAATAAAGAAAAACTAAATATTGAAATTAAATTGAACTTTTATGCTAAGGATGAAAACTTAAAGCAAAATTAAAAAATTAAAAACACAATCAAAAGAACTAAGGAGAAATTCATATGGTGGTTAGGAGATGAATAATACATGATAAATCATTAGTTTAAACTTTCTATTATCAACTACCTCTTAAATTTGATAAAAGAGGAGTAATTATATTTTCCATATCAATTTAATTATAACCTAATAAAAGCATTAAGAATAATAGCAATTAAATGATTGTTGTATTTATATTCTTTGATTGGGAAGGTATCAAGAAATAAGTCACCAATTAGTTATAACATATCAAACAAGATATTGAAATGAATCTACCAAGAAAACCCAAACACCACTGTTTCAAGGGAATTATTGCTAAAGGAGCTATTATTATTATTATTATTAATTAAATATATCAATGTTAAGGAATCTCCCAATAAACATCACATCAATAAATTATTCTCTATGCAAGGATGGAAACCAAGTAGATAGTATAATGAGTTGAAACAATAAATATTAATAGTACCACCTTCAACACTTAAAGTCTAACTACTTCAAAACCAATAATGATCATTAATTCATAACCATCGTTTAACAAGACTATCAAAAAAGAGAATATCAAGCAAGGTTATGCGAACTAACAAATATTAGCATTTTTTTAAATCAAAATTGGTAAAATTTGGGGACTTTAGACGTCGATCCCTTCACCCAAAATTTTCAAGTCCAAAAATTTTTAGGGGTTGGTTCGCCACATATTGATAATAATATTATCAATTTTTTTAAATCGCTAGCACTCTTGCCTAAATTGAGGACTCTTTTCGCCTTGAAATTATAAAATTTTAAATTATCCCTCCAAATTTACCTCTTATGCCACTATATATAATTAACATGACAACGATACTTTTTCATGTAAAACCTTCCAACAAAAAAGACATTCGATTTGTTGCAGAATTTCATTGAACTCCGATCAAAAGCCAAACCTAGATCTACATTCGAACCATATTCGAAACTAGCTTTGCACCCAAACCGAAATCCAAACCAAATTTTGCACCCAAACCGAAATTCAGACCCAAATTTACACTCAGACAGGAAGCCAAACCCAAATTTGCACTCGAACAGGAAGCTGAACCCATATTTGCACCCAAACCAGAAGTCGGACCCAGATTTGCAACTGAATAGGCCAGACCTTATTTTGCACCCAAACAGATTGTTGAAGCTTGATTTGCATTTGGACCAGAGTCAGACCTAGTTTTGAACCCGAATCAACTATCGAAGCTTGATTTGTACCTGGATAGGGGTCGAACCCTGTTTTGCACTCGGATTGACTGTCGAAGCATCGATTGTAAAAAATGAAGGTACAAAATTTTACCTCTCAATTATTTTTAGAGAATATGATTTCGAGTTGTGTTTTTTCATTATAAAAATGTAGGTTTTTATTTTACTATTTTCTCATGTTATCATCTATTCCACATATGAGTGTTTTAATGTATTTTTTAGCTACCTATCCTCTTAAGACACTATGATCCTCTATAGTTTGTCTCTTATTTTTAATAGAATATGAGTTCAAGAAGTAGTAGTTTTTTCTTACAAGTATTGCAAATAGGTCAATGCTCTGTTTCCCATGTTTTCCCCTATTTTACTTTGTTCCACATGTGAGTGTTTTGATGTATTTGTAAGCTAATTGTCCTTCTCTTAAGGAAATGTAATGTTTTGTTTCTCTTAAGACACTTTGATTCTCTTGATTTTTAGAGAATATGAGTTCAAGGAGAATATTTTCCCCTATTTTCCTATGTTCACCGAGTGACTATTTTCATGGATTTTTCAGCTAGCTGACTTTCCCTTAAGATAGCTATTTCACTAATACTATGATTTTCTAGGACATTTAGTACTATAATATGTTATTTCTCCACATTTGAATCTCTAACACTACGAGTTACAAAAATTTCTATATGTTGTTGCAGATTTGAATACATACAATTACTATCTCCAGAAAACATAATAGTGGTATGCACTGAAAAATCACGATAAATATTAACTAAAAATTTGTATGTATTTTCTACCAACCAACCATCTGTATATTCTAGTTACAATATTATTTTGAGGTCTTATAGTATTAAGATTTGTTCAACTTTTTATTAATATTCTAAAATGAGTGTAAAATGACACCTACTAGTGATGGAAAGAAGGGGGTAAATCTTTTGCTGAAAAGAGTATCCTCAAATATTTTAGCCATATATCGAAATCCAACGAGCCATCGACATCTGTACAAATCCAAGTTACAATTGATTTTTACCTACTAAATAGTTAGTTGTGTATTCTATAAATTATTTTAAATAATGTTTTCTTCCTCAAAAAAGAAATTTTTAGTATATGGCTCTGGCCATATTACATGTTGTTGTGAATCATTTTTCTATTTGTAAAATTTTGTTCTATTAAATCCAAAAATGATAAAGAATATTATTTAATGCAGATACTCTTTTGACCCTGATATGCCTCCACTTGAAGATATTTCTTAGCAAGAGATGCCTTCTAATGAAATTTCACTTAACAATGACATTCAACAAACACTTGAAGATCACCCAGGTGTTGTAGGTGAGTTGGAGAGGAGAGGGAAATCCTCCAAGGGAGGTCCCAGGTTCGAATCTCCACCCTACCAAAAAGCTAAATTGGGTACCCAAAATCCAATTGGTAATGTTGTTGCAGGCAGGGCTGGGTGCGACTCCCGGGTGACTTTGACGGTGTAGAACCCCTTGTTCGTGGTCTCTCAGACCAAGGCAACCCCGCGAGGGGTTTTTCGCTTTAAAAAAAACAAACAAACACTGGAATATATTCCTCAAAATGACATTCCACTTGAAAAGGAAAGCGATAAATCAAACATAATACAAAATTCTAGGGAATCAAGCCAAAAAACTAAACATAGAAAGTTAACTATATAGACTATTGAAAGGTCATTTCAGGTTGAATGGGCATCAACATTTCCCTTCATAGAGCCAATATAGCCAGATAACAACAATGCCATTCCAATAGAATGTAGATGCAAAATTTATAGTTAGAAACTAGGTAAGGATCATAAGATGCAACAAAAGAAAGATACAATAGAAAAACATTGTGGGAAATTTTATTCAAATGTTATAGAAAATGATGGAACAATTAAGAAAATAGTTAGATGGAAGGATGCATCAGAATGTATGCATGTTAGAAATGCAATAGAATATGACAATGAATTGAAGCCCAACAATCTCTTATTCAGAAAGGTGGAACTATTCAAGCCCAATTTCATCAAATTCATAAGACAACTTTAGCTTCAAAAATTTTGTAGTTTGTTGTTGTATATAGTGTTCATAAAAATGGTAGACCCATGTTTGATTTTATTGATTATAAGCACCTATTTCAAGTAGTTGTGAAAAACCTTCTTATTTACCAATGGTCAAATCAAAGTGGTTGGGAAATGGTAAAATGTCTACCATTGGTTGAGAAGGACCTAAGCGAGAAAGTAAAACTTGCCAAATTCATTTCACTTTCATTTGATGAGGTGACGGTTGTGGACAACACATCTTGGATTTGCATGCATGAGTACACATTTCAACATGTAAGGTAACCTAGTTTGCTAGCATTACATAAGATGGTGGAAAATAGTAATGCAAAAAACATCTATAATGTTGTTGTAACTAGTTTAAAAGATATTGTGGGAATGAATGATATAGAAATAGCCACAAATTTAATTTATTTTGGAGCTGATGGTGCTACTATAATGCAAAGACGCAAAAATAGTCTTTGTGTTCAACTCCAAACATCTATTGCCCCATATATTATACCCATTCATTGCATGCCTCATAGAGTGAATCTTGCATATAAAATTGTGAGCACTTTTAAAAATGTTGTGAGTGGAAGACCTAATCCGTGAAACATATGCTTTCGTGTAGTCCAAAAAGGATTGTAGAGTTTCAATAGTTTGCACTAGGAGTTACAGAAGGAAACAATTGTTAAAAAATGTGGATACAAGGTGGATTTCATTGTATCAACTTGCACACAGAGCTTTTACATAATATCAATCATTAACGAGGTTTATGTACGCAAATCGTAGGGCAATTGATAAGGCAAAATATTTGGTATACCATTGTACTAACTTGGAAATCCTTTTAACATTATGTGGTATTCTTCCAATGTTACAATAATGAATATATTGACTAAACTTGCACAAGAAAGATCCATATATATTGTTGATTTCATGAGGGTAAGAAAACAAATATATATGATTATTGATAGGTTATGTCTCTGAAGGAAATTTTACAGATATTTGATTTGATAGTTGGAGAACATTAACTAATGTGATCCAAAAAAAAATTAAAGTTTGACATCAATGATCATCTTTGTATTAATGTTCATGTAAAGATGATACCTTTATTTCGTTTTGAAAGGTGATCAAATATAGTTATGGACCATGTTGAACAAATTCCCATAACACACAATGTATTTGAAGTAGTTTTACACAATACTAAGATTAAATTGTTAAAATAACAGAATCATTGACAAGTGAAATAAGAGATCCATTTCAAAGAGATAGGTTGTTTGATACCATGGGTGTGTTTAACCCCATGTTTTGGGATTCTTCTACTAACTACAAATCGATACTTGAGTCATTTTTTAAATACATGTGCATACTTCCTAAGCATTTTAGCAAAAATGTGGAAGTCAATGGTGTTGAAATCAAATGTATTTTTCAACTGAGAACTTTTAACAAAATAGTCATCGCATTTTGGAACGACAGTGGTTGATCAAGCATCATTTTTGAGTAGCTTTCATGAGCCTGGTTCCATTACACGTTTGTGGCAAAAAAGTATATCCAAGTAGTGTCTTATAAGATATGATTGGTGAATATTTTATTTTATATGAATTATGTCAAACAATGATTTTGGGATCTGTGGAAGATGAGAGGGTTTTTAGTGCACTATCTTTTGTGAAATCTAAACTTTGTAATAAGCTGGATAAAAATTTGGAAAATTGTTTGAGAATTTATGTGTCAATATATGAGCTCGACAAATTTCCCTATGACAGAGCATTGGCATACTGGAAGTCTCTGGTAGACAAAAGGGGTGTCACTAATACGGATGATAATGATGATAATGATACTTGCAATGATCACATAATGCAAACACGCACATTTGCTATGCTTAAAATAGGTTCTGGACAAGTTGAGGAGTGTTTGTTTCAGCTACCTCCATTGTAATTTTTACAAAATTTCACAACATTGATAAATTTGACTTTATTTTATAACAGATTTCAATATATTGTTATCAAATTTATTAGATTTCACAAAATTTGGTTATTCCTAAATTTTAATTTTTATCACATTGTTGTTTTGAAATTTGTATGTTTTATACTGAATCGTTCTTAGTGTCTTAAATATTTTCATTATTCAATCCTTATGTTTTATATCATAGTATTTTTAATGTATGAATATTAATGTATTGGCATAATTGAGTTCTTTTTACTTTGCAAATAAAATCCTTATAATATTTCTTTTGTTTTTTTTTGGTAATATTAAGATATGGGGGTTTTGACTAGGAATCCCCCAACCTATTACAACAACTCCACCAGGGAGACACACATCCACCCCCTCACACACTCACCCATGCCACGGTTTGAACCTTGGACCTCCCGAATAAGAGCCAAAGCCCAAAATGTTGCGCTGCACCCCCAAGTGCTATAATATATAATATTTATTTTGTTGTTTGAGATGAACATAGTAAATATTATTTGATTGAAATAAACTAAAAAAACAACACAAAATTATAAATGAAAACAACCATTGAATGATAGAAGACACAAAATTAGTAAATATCTTTTTCATTAATTCGATTAAAAATATATTACATTGTACAAAATTATTGATTGCAATATTAAAAATATGCAATCAACTAGTAAACAATTCACAGTTTCTTATATATCAGAATGGGGGTTTTCTACCTCAGCTTCTCCTTGAGTTGCTAGTTTCTTTCCTTTTTCTTGTTCCCCGACACCCTGTGCTGGCAATGCTCCAGTTTTGACTAGGTCTTCCCCTATTTTCTTGAAACGCCTCAGCAAAGTAGATTCTTCTTGGGCTAGATCTTCTAGCACTGTTGAAAGCAATTCTTTTGCTTTTTGCTCCTCTAGCACGAGATCTGCATCTTGGTTCATTTTTTTCCTGATATATTTTCTAAAAATATTATTTTCCCTGACTCTGGCTTGCATTTTTTTATTCATTAACACTGCATTTTTAAGGAATTTCTTGGTCGATGCGATATTAACTTCCATGCTTTTAACTTGTTTTCTTAAATTATCAAAATTTGACTGCAAAAAGAAAAAGAAAACATAATTCAGAAGAGTTATATGAAAAAATTTAACTTGTTTTGATAAAATATTAAAATTTGAGTGCAAAAGAAATAGAAAACATAAGAAAACATTTGCTCACCTTAGCAACATCCCTTGCACCCTCAACAACTGCAACTTTTTTCTTATCGAAATCCCATTGGTTATAAAATGCTTGGGCTTCAGCATTAATATTCTCTATTCTACTAACCATAATGTTTAGAATATCACCATCATACAAAATAGTAGACTTCACTGATCTTGACATAGCCGGATCTAGTAGGCCAACAAGCTTTTTTTGTTCGTTCTCGACCCGAGAAAATTTTGATTTTCTCTTTTATTAAAAATTTTATACTGGGCATTTATTTTCTTCCTAAGGACCTTGGCCCGATATTCCCACTCCATCATTTCCAAATCTTGGAGCACCACCTCTTTTATGGTTGCTTCACACATTAATTTTTTTTTTATTAAAATATACTATGTCATCCTCAGCTTGAGGATGAGGGTCATCTGACTGACCAAGCGATAATGTTTGCTGAGTTGTAGGGGATTCTATTTGTTGTGCTTCTCCATGTGGATCTTGAAGCACATTTGTTGCCTTGAAGCCTGAAATGTTACCCTGCAAGAGATAATCATCATCAAGTGGGATATTATCTAATCCCACACTTGAAACTTTGGGTCCCTATATATTTGTGTTCAATGAAAAAATCAGGAACACAGACACATTCTAACTTGGTGCTACCCCCCGCGATCTTTGTAAAAAAATTGTTTTCAAACCCCAACCTGCATATGCCCTCTCATTTTATGAACCTGTCGTTGTGGTGGAGGCGGTGCTAGCATCACATTGCCTCTCACAGGTTGTTGAGAGGCACCTGAAAATAGTAAAAAATATTTTGCTAGAATTATTTAGAAATATATATGTGTGTGTGTGTGTGTGTGTGTGTGTGTGTGTGTGTGTGTGTGTGTGTGTGTTAATTCAAAGTAAATACACATTGATTTACCTTAAGACAATGAGATATGATGTATTTGGGTGTCGAATGGGGTGGGACATAAGTCTGAAAACATATAAAAAAATTTAATAAAAATTATTATAATTTGAAATAAACAAATATAGAGATAAAAGCTGAAAAGAGAAACTTACGTGTTGTAGGGGTGGTCTCACTAGATTCACACTGCACATTTTGTGCAAACATAGGTGCACGAGAACCCCCAGGAGAAGTAGCATGCCTCAAACATTTTTGTGGCCTCTACAATGGTGATGTTTGTGATGCAATGTCTTCAAAATCACCAGTGGCCTCCGGCATGTGACCCCTTATGGTAGCATCATGTTTTGTTCTTGTGGTGGTTGCCCTAGTCTGCATTTAGGTGCAAATAAAATTTAAAAAATGAAAACATTCTAAAATATAAAAAAATATTTGACGGTGAAAGATGGACTTATTACCTTTAACTCCAAGGATGTCATGGCAATGCTCTGTAGTGTTGGATACACTATAGTTGGTACAAGAGTATTCTGTAAATTATGAAAACTTTCATAATCCAATGCTAAAATATAATTAACGGTGCCCACCATGGTTGTTGAGCTCGTTTAGATTCCATGCAACTCTATTCTGATGTGATCTGCAATATATGTGCAGCAGTCGAACTTCTCATGGTGAAGACAACGAACCATGTACACCAATGCCTAGAACTGAAGTTTCATTCTTCCATGCATAATCAGTCTTGCTTGGAAGAACTCAATAATCATCTTCAGAGTTGGATGTTGAACAGAGGTATTTTTTAACCCTCTTTTTGACTTAGAGGTGGAAGCTGCAAAAAAAAATAGATAACAAATTACAAATTTTAAATTTTAAACATTAATAGAATCTAAGAAATGATAATTATACCTGACAACAATTTCATACTGAGATTGTAGGTCGTTTCCAGGTAACCTCTATCCTTTGAAGATAGCACGAACTTCGGTGTCACTGGAGGAAAATACTTGTAAGGAAGATCTATCAATCTTCGGATGTTTGTAGGTGTGATTGTAAACGACAGTTTTCTATTATGTAATTGTAGATTTACAATGGCATGGTCATGGTCATAACCATCTATGATGTTGTGCAAAACGAGTTTATCTATCTTGAATTGGGGCATTGAAAGCAAGTTCTACAAACCTATGTCATTTACCCACGAAAAGTCGTAACCTGGGATGGTTAAGATATCTGAAATTGCAGAGCAAGAGAGGTTCTTGAATATAATTTTTGCATGAGTGGATGTGGTGACCATTTCTAGAAGTTGTGGAAGTAGGAGAAATTGGATTGGGAAGGTTTTTGGGGTAATAATCACTTGAGTCTTTGCTCTGGTTCACTCTGGTTCGCAATTACATAAATAAAAACTGAAAAAAAAAAAAATTATTGTCAATACTTTTATAGACAGAAATGATTACAGGCGGACACGTGGTAGCATGTCATTTGACATGCAACGAGGGTGACCTATCGCGTGACATGTGGCAATGTAAACCCTAGTGCACCTGACCTGAATCTAGATACAGTTTTACACTCGATCCAAGGTCGGACCTTGTTTTACACCAAGTTTTGGTCAGTCCTTTTGCACCTAGTTTTGGTCAGACCTTGTTTTGCACCTGGTTTCAGTTGAACCTTGTTTTGCCCCCAACCTTGTTTTACACCCAATTTTCAATCGAACCTTGTTTTGCACCTGACTAACTATTGAACCATGTTTTGCACCCAGTTTTTGTCAGACCTTGTTTTGCACCCGATTTATTATCAGACCTTGTTTTACACCCAATTTACTATCAAACCTTGTTTTGCACCCAATTTTGGTCGAACCTTGTTTTACACCCGATTTATTATTGGACCTTGTTTTGCAAACGGTTTTGATCGAACCTAGTTTTGCACCTAGACTGCAGTCGGACCTAGTTTTGCACCCGGACCATGGTCGAACCATGTTTTGCACTCGAGTCGCGGCCAAATCGTGTTTTGCACTCAGGCTGCGATCGAGTCGTATTTTACACCCGAATCGCATCTGGACTCTGTTTTGCAATTGGACCACAGTTGGACCATGTTTTTCAACTAATTTGCAATAGGAACTCAAATTCGCCATTGTTTTATAATTTTTGATGAAAATAAAGGTAATTCACCATGTCTCATACATGAAGTTGGCTAGGATTCACCAGGATTTCAAAACTGATTTGCCCTTTTTATAATTATATTTCGGGTTCGATCCCTTATGCATAACCCTAATATCAAGCAATATTCATAAAATTGAAGATCAAATTGGACAATCATTCGGTATTGAGACCAATAGCAATTATTCCATAGCTAAGGCAAGGAGAGAGAAGAGCATCTAGAATTGTTGTGTATTAGGTGCCATGATCTAGACATTTACAAATTTACCAAGACTAACATTCATAAAGAAGGTTTCTTTAGAATTGAGTTTATTAGAATTTGAGACTTAAAGGTTATATGTATGAGGTGCATTCTCTCATTTGAGGCATCAAGTCTTAAGAGTACTAGTAAATTTGAAGAATTTTTAAGCATATTATTTCCTTACAATTTTGTTTGACCCAATAAATAAAAAATAAAATCTCCAAATGTATGCAATCCTTAATAGACAAATAAAGAAAAAGTATTGAAGTTAACTTAAACTTTTATGCTAATAATGAAAAATAAAGCAAAATTAAAAACACGATCAAAAGAGATAAGGAGGAAATTCATGTCAATGGCTAGGGGAGGAACAATACATGACAAATCATTAGTTACAACTTCCCAATGTCGACTACCTTTTAAATCCATCAAATTGCGTCAACTCAAACAATTAGATTCCTCAACATCTCAGGAGGAGACCCGGGTTCAAATATTGCCAAGCAATAGATAATATCCAAGTTGTTGTAATATCATTATGTGGTGATGATGTAATATGGGTGGGGGCCCATTTCAATCCCATATAGCCAATTGAAAAAATATATATTTCTTTTAACTACCTTCTAAATTCAATGAAATAAGAGTAATTATATCTTCCATATCAATGAATTATAACTAAATAAAAGTATAAATAATAATAGCAATTAAATAACTGGAGTTATATTTCTATGCTTGGACTAAGAAGGTGTCAAGAAATATGTCATAAATTTGTTCTATAAAAAATACATCCAACAAGATATTGAAATTGAATCTACAAAGGAATGCCACACATCACTATTTTAAGGGAACTATTATTAAGAAATTATTATTATTTATTAAATATATTAATGTGTTAAGGAACCGCCCAATAAACATCATGTTAATAAATTGTGCTTCGTCCAAGGATGGAAGCCGAGTAGATAATATTATGAGTTGAAACAATAAATATTAATAGTAGTAGCTTCAATAGTTAAATCCTAACTACTCCAAAACCAATAATGATCCTTCATTCATAACCATTACCAAACAAGACTACCAAAAAAGGGAATATCAAGCAATATTTCACAAAATAGAACACCCAATTAGACAATTATCTAGTATTGGGACCAATAGCAATTCTTCCATTGCTAAGGTAAGGAGAAAGAAGAGAATTTAGAATTGTTGCCTATTGGATGCCATCATCGTCAAGACAAATTCACCAACCTCTTACAATTGGCATACATGTTTCAAGGGAATCATTGAAGAAATGGTTACCATTTGAATTTTTGACCAAGTCATTTTCATTTTCCATATCCTATCTTGATAACTAAAAGTATCAAAAAAAGAATTTCAATTCATGGGATTTTCTTTGGAGGTTTCCAATATTTAGTAAAACAAGGAGTAAGACCACTCTTGTCCATGACATCACGTGGGTGTCAATCTCTGTAACCTTAACATCCTCCAATTTAGAGGGTGTGAAGTCACCACCTTGTATGACATTGATATCATTCTCCTTATGCACGATAATGCCACACTACTTTTCTAATCTACCCTAATTTTATCCTCCTAGTTTGGCATCACTCTCCTTCACTACTTTAGTGTAATTCGTACTTAAACGATTGTCACCCATTTTGAATTCCTTCTCTAATACCCATACATCCATACCATTGACTTCATTTGAGGCATCCTCTTGGTTCCTAGCTTCACCCATTTCTCCCCCCTTGTTTCCAAGTATGATGTCACCATCTATGACTCAGATGTCATTTGCCCTATTTCATCCCTAATTTCACCTATCTCTAATTTCATTATCATCATATGCAAGTATTGATGTCATTGGGCTAACATCATTTTTGTTTCATTCCTTATCAATGAACTTTTAGATATTAAATTTAATGGTGCTCCATAAAGTGCCTAGTCAACCATAGAAACTACTAGTTCATTTAGGCCAAGTCTTGCATGTTATGGGGGAAGGAGGCTTCCTTTCCATTCTAAAATTGTGGTGCATGAAACTATGTGCGAGCATTCCATGTATAGACTTAAGAAAAATCTAGGGAAAAATGAAAAACCAAGAAAAGAATATAGCATTGAGGAAGACACTATCAGAAACATATAGAGGATAAACAAGTTATTTAGGTGTTATTGCTTTCACGTAGATGAGAATAGTGATTAGTATGGATAAGCAAAATCAGTCAAGTAAATATAAGGATGTATAAGATTATTTACTCAACATTCTTATGGGAAACATACATAGGTATATTTTAGTTAAAAACATGTACAAGATGATATAGGCAACATTCCCATGGGAAATACACAAGCATATTTCAATTATGGACATTTGTAGAAAATGGTGGGAAGTTAATCCAAAGGATAATCCATTGAAGTATGCATTTCATACAACATCGACTAATCTCTTGGTGTTTATACTAACATTTGATGTTACGCAATTTCAAGAAATACTTTTTGTTGGTAGTAAAATATAACCTTTGTACCAACACAGTCACATTTACTCTATGATAACAAGACCATGAAAATTTTATTCTTTCAACCTATGGATTTGAGGGGGTCTTCAAAGTAGCTTGTTACAAAGTGTAGGTGGTGATGGGAGAGATAAGACTACACTCACAATAAAAAGATATTGATACTTCATATATTGCAAATATTATTGAGTATAAAAAATATTTAGGCACATGTATATTACAAATCAAAGATCCAATGCCTAAAAATTGGAGGACCAATGTTAGGATCTCATCCTAACCCTTAATGTAATAACTTCCTTGATGTAATAATTCCTAGTGAACGTGGGTAGTACCCATGATTAATATTTTGTAATGTTCTAAGTTTTAGCTTAGGTAGTGCCTATGACAAATGGCACCCTTTTCTATGTAACACATGGTAGATAGGTTAGGTAAGGTGGCCTTGTGCATGTAATTCGAGTGGCATTGTGCATGTAATTCGTGTGGCATTATGCATGTAATTCGAGTGGCATTGTGCATGTAATTCAAAGTGGCACTATGCATGTAATTCGGGTGGCATTATGCATGTAATCCAGGTGGCATTTTGCATGTAAGCCAACCTTGGAAGGAAACTCTTTAAATACCCGAAAAGGCACCAATGTAATCATCTTTTTGCAAATTAATGAAGTGTTGAAGGAGGTTGCCCCCTCGAAGAGGCCTGCGATTCTATCTATTGTGAGATTGTTCCTTTTAAGTAATTTCTGTTATCATATGCATTTAATTATGAATACTGTTATAATGTTTTTGTGAGTTTATTTCCAAGCAAATGTGTGAGTGTGTTTATTTGAGTTGAGAGTGTGTTGTTTATTTTTAAGTGTGTTTATTTGAGTTGAGAGTGTGTTGTTTAGTATATTTTATAGTAGGATCTTAACAAGTGGTATCAGAGCGCTTTCCAGGGCCAAGTTCTGCTGCAACTGCAACGATTCTTGCCATCCAATCCGCCTGTTAGGTATAAATTCTGTGTGTTTTTTCCGTTCCTGTTTTTCTTTGTTAAAAAAAAAAAATCCAAAAAATACAGTGCATTTTTTTTTCCAGACCAAAAAAAAAAAAAATCTTTTTAGTTGAGTAGGTAGAAACCCTATGTCGGGGGTTTTAAAATATCGCGAAGGATCTGTCGTTATTGGCTAAGCTAGATAGCCCATAAAGCGTCTAGTGAAGTGAGGGGCGATCAGGCTCCAATACCCAGGCCTCAGACAGAACTCACGCACGGACTTGAGCTCCCACGTATCTTCGGGTATATCGAGAGACCATCTAGGTTTAAACAAACTTTTAGCCATTAGGAAGCTTTTCGGCCTTGTATTACTCATAGTCTACGGGACACAACATCCTGGACGATTACCCTCCCGTATTGTCAGAGAGGCAGGTAGTGTGCTCAAGGGTATGTGTGGAATCCTCCTTGAGTAGTGGCCTGAAATATTGGTCCGAGCACTATTGTTCATCACTGTCGGTATAATAGAGGGCCTATGGGTGGTACATACTCCTCTACCTAGCATTCCCCGGTTCTGTTAAAACTTCAACTTGTAAAAAACGAAAATAAAAAAAAAAAAAAAAAAAACCCTCCCTATTCGTAAACCTGCATTTCAAATCCCCAAAAGTGAGCATATGAGAAAGGAGTCCTCTACTAAAAAAATAACGAGAAAGTACATGCATTCGGGATAGACCATGAGGGTGACACTTAAGTTGACAGTCCGGAGAATAACAATCAAATTTACAGATGGCGATCACGATCGAGTCGGAGAGGTCGACACAATCGAGTCGAATTTACAGTTTTCGGGGTCGAACAAAGTCGTCATAACGATCCACCGCAAAATACAGAGAATCTTGGGGCTAGTGAGGTCAGTAGTGTTAGAGAGACTGTCAAGACTGGGCCAACCAGTGAGAGCATGACACGAGGCCAGTTATAGATAGTGCTCCAGTACCCAACTTTTGCTCTGTAGCTCAGAATCAAAAATTGTAAACACCGTTAGACTCAGCAAAACAGGAGATAAAAAAAAAGTAGTGTTGAGAGATATAGCTCATTGTGACCACCTCTTCGAGCTGATCGTTTTGATATATAGCACCCAAGCACTTTTTTGGGCACTTACTAAAAATAGTAAGTCCTAAAAACTCAATTCTATTTTTAGTAACTGGTCACAAAAGGTTTCAAAATGGCCCAGGGTACCCGTGGACATCAAAAAGAACTAGACCACTTGGAATCCTTAACAAAAGCCATTGAGAACTTGCACTCGGCTTTTCACTCCATAAGGGAAGAAGTCCAAGGTCTTCGCCTAGAGCATGAGGCCACTAGTAACCGCTTAGAAGAAGCACTGATAGAAGTAGACAACAAACTAAAAAGAGGACCACCCAAAATAGAACACCAAGCTAAGGGTTCCGCAAGGAATCATGACCATGATCCATCCTTTAAAATGCCCAAATTGGACTTTCCCAAATTTAGTGGGAAGGATGTTGATGGGTGGCTATGTAGGGTTGATCAATTCTTTAGACTTCATAATGTCCCCATATTTCATAGAGTCCGGATGGATTCCTTTAACTTGGAATCCGAGGCTCTACACTAGTTTCAATGGTTACGTATTGCCAACCCAAATCTCTCTTGGGAGAATTTTGAATCCCAACTACTCACTCGATTTGGTCCTAGTGAGTATGAGGACTTTACGGGGGCCTTGACCAAACTACAACAAACGAGGGTCGATCCGTGAATACCAAGCTCAATTTGAAAAATTGGCCAATAAGACAAGAGGATTGAATGAAGGGTTCTTCCGAGTTGTTATATCGGTGGGTTGAAGGGGGAACTCCAAGCGGAAGTAAGAATGTTGAAACCACAAACTATGATGGAAGCTATCAGTTTGGCCCGTTTGGCCGAATCTAAACTCTCTGCCCAAAGGCGCCCATCAAAGTTTCCTCAAAATAGACCTTCATTTCCTTCTCGATCCCAACACCCAGTTGATAATAAACCTGTTGCA
This sequence comes from Wollemia nobilis, assembly GCA_028583015.1. Taxonomy (NCBI): domain Eukaryota; kingdom Viridiplantae; phylum Streptophyta; class Pinopsida; order Araucariales; family Araucariaceae; genus Wollemia; species Wollemia nobilis. The sequence continues at coordinate 4,524,226 of JAQPPZ010002456.1, read as the reverse complement.
CCCAAGCGCCTAACCATAGAAGAGATGGATGCACGTCGTGCCCAAGGATTATGCTACAATTGTGATGAATTTTTTTTAAAGGGCATAAGTGTGCACACAAAAAATTGTTCTTGATAGATGTTGAAGAACCCGATAACTCTGACTAGAGTGATGAGGATGAGGACCCTACGGAAATACCTTCTCCACAAGAAGAAGTGAAACAGGGAACTTGAGACAACAATTACAGTCCATGCTCTTGCGAGCATTACTACTCCACAAACCATGAAGGTTGCGGGATTTTTCAAGGGCCAACGTCTTTCCATCCTTATGGATTCGGGAAGCACGCACAACTTCATTGACCCTAGAGTTGCTCAGCGGGCAAATTGCTATATCCACACTTGTAATTCCTTTGAGGTCATGGTAGCCAATGGGGGAACCTTACCTTGTAAAGGAAAATGTCGCAATGTTAAAATCAAGATAGGGGACTATGAACTCAAGCAAGACATGTTTGCCCTCCAGTTGGGCGGATGTGATATTGTTTTGGGATCTCAATGGTTGAGTACGTTGGGCACTATCAATTGTAACTTTGCCGAACTCTGATGCAGTTCTCCCAAAACGGACAAACACACATCATCAAGGGCTCCCTGGTAGGAACACCTCAAATTATTAGTTCAAATGGCATGGAGAAATTGCTAAAGAAATCATCACGTGGGGTCATTGCACAACTATTCTCCATCCAACCATCCACCTCTCAAATGGGTGAAACCCCATCGGACCCGCAATGCATTCTCCACAAACATGAGGCCATCTTTGTGGAACCAACTACACTACCACCGCATCGCTCTCACAACCATGCCATTCCATTATTGTCAGATAGTGCACCTCCCAATATCAGACCATACAAGTACCCTCATGCCATGAAGTCAGAGATTGAGACAATGATACAAGAATTACTCAAGGCGGGTATCATTCGGCCTAGTACTAGTCCCTACTCTACACTAGTCTTACTGGTCCTCAAGAAGGATGGCTCCCGGCGATCGTGTATTGACTACGAGAACTCAACAAGATAACTGTCAAGGATAAATTTCCTATCCCCGTGGTTGATGAATTACTAGATGAATTACATGGGACCATGTACTTCACCAAGCTAGACCTTCGCTCTGGGTACCATCAGATCCGGCTCAGGGATGAAGATATTCCTAAAACTGCTTTTCGCACTCATGAAGGTCATTATGAATTCTTGGTAATGCCATTTGGTCTCACAAATGCTCCTTCCACATTTCAAAGTCTGATGAACAACATCTTTCGCCCTTTTTTGCGGAAGTTCATCCTTGTGTTCTTCGATGACATCTTGATTTACAGTCACACATGGGAAGAGCATCTCAAGCATGTAGATCAAACCCTACAACTATTGGCCGACCATCAACTGTTTGCAAAAAGGTCCAAGTGTTCCTTTGGTTTGATCGAAGTGGAGTATCCGGGACACATTGTCTCAAAGGATGGTGTCAAGGTTGACCCTAAGAAGATCCAAGCGAGTCCAAGAATGGCCGAAACCTCGCACTCTCAAGGGACTTCGAGGATTTTTAGGGCTTACAGAGCTATTACCGTAAATTTGTCTGTAATTATGGAAAGATAGCCGCCCCCCTCACCTCCATGTTGAAGAAGGATTCTTTTACTTGGACAAGGCCGACTGAGCAAGCATTCTTGGAACTCAAGCATGCCATGACCACCACTCCAGTTTTAGCCATGCCAAACTTCTCTAAAAAATTTGTCATTGAAAGTGACGCTTCGGTCGTGGTATTGGGGCGGTATTGATGCAAGAAGAACGCCCTTTGGCTTTCACCAACAAAGCCCTATCTGATCGCAATTTAGGGAAATCCACATATGCCAAGGAAATGTTGGCAATATTGCATGCAGTCCTGCATTGGCGACCTTACCTCATTGGGCGCCATTTCTCCATCAAAACTGACCACCAGAGTCTGAAATACTTTCTAGAACAACGGGTTGCCACCCCCGAGCAACAAAAGTGGGTATCAAAACTCATGGGCTACGATTATGACATCACGTACAAAAAAGGAAAGGAGAATCTTGTGGCGGATGCTCTCTCTCGCCAATTTGAGACCCTTAGTATGTTGTGTGCCATTTCCGCACCATTGCCCCAATGGATTGAGCCCTTACGTCAAGAAATACTTCAGGATGCAGATTTGAAAGACTTGGTTGCTTCACTTATGGATGACCCAGAGTCTACACCAGGATATAGTTGGGATGGCCAGGATCTGCGTTACCATCAACGCCTGGTTCTTCCTCCTAAGTCCCCACTTCGAGAGCTCCTCATGAAGGAATCACATGCTACTCCATCTGCTGGCCATTTAGGGTTCCTAAAAACTTATGAGCGACTCAAGCGCACCTTCTTTTGGAAAGGTATGAAACAGGACATTCGCTCTTTTGTAGCTGACTGCGACACATGTCAAAGGATGAAATGGGAAACAGTGCGCTCTCCGGGCACTCTTCAACCATTGCCGATCCCAGAGCAGGTGTGGACCGACATCTCCATGGACTTCATAGAAGGGCTACCTAAATCTGGAGGCAAGTCAGTTATTTTCGTGGTAGTGGACCGCCTTTCAAAGTATGCTCACTTTTGTGCCCTAACCCATCCTTACACAACATCCACTATTGCCCAAATTTTTCTTGACTCCATCTTTCGCCTTCATGGCATGCCGACCTCCATTGTATCCGATCGTGATCCCACCTTTACTAGCAATTTTTGGCAAGAGTTGTTTAAGTTGCGGGGGACTCGACTCAAAATGAGTTCAACCTACCATCCGCAAACGGATGGTCAAACAAAGGTTGTTAATAAATGCTTGGAAACCTACCTTCGCTGCTTTGCCTCCGATCATCCTACTCATTGGGCAAAATGGCTTTCCTTGGCCGAATGGTGGTACAACACTTCCTATCATACCGCCACCAAACTCACACCGTTTGAGGCGGTTTACGGCGCCCTCCACTCACGCCTTCCTCCTACATTCCAGGTAGCTCCAATGTCCAGGCCGTTGACAATGCTCTGAGTCAACACACCGAGGTCCTCCGCCAACTCAAGCAAAATTTGAACATGGCCCCGAATCGGATGCGCCAACAAGTCGATCAACATCGTTCTGAGCGTAGCTTTTGATGTGGGTGATATGGTCTTCCTTCGCTTGCAACCATACAAACAATCTTCCCTACAACTTCGCAGGTGTCAGAAGCTCGCTCCAAAATTCTATGGTCCTTATCAGGTTCTACAACGGATTGGCCCTACAGCTTACAAATTGGCTCTTCCCCCCACTTCCAAGCTCCACCCTGTTTTTCATGTTTCCCTTCTCAAGAAAGTTGTGGGCACAAAGGTACAGGTTCAATCAACACTCCCCGAATTGGATGAAGAAGGCTCCATCTTACTTGCACTTGAGCAGTTGTTGGATCGTCGAACTCGCACTCTGCGCAACCGTACCATTACAGAGGTCCTTGTTCAGTGGCATGGGCTTCAACCTGAGGATGCTACATGGGAGTCTCTCCATCAACTCCAAGCAACGGTTTCCTCATTTTCAGCTTTGAGGACAAAGCTTCTTCAAGGAGAAGGGCATGTTAGGATCTCATCCTAACCCTTAATGTAATAACTTCCTTGATGTAATAATTCCTAGTGAACGTGGGTAGTACCCATGATTAATATTTTGTAATGTTCTAAGTTTTAGCTTAGGTAGTGCCTATGACAAATGGCACCCTTTTCTATGTAACACATGGTAGATAGGTTAGGTAAGGTGGCCTTGTGCATGTAATTCGAGTGGCATTGTGCATGTAATTCGTGTGGCATTATGCATGTAATTCGAGTGGCATTGTGCATGTAATTCAAAGTGGCACTATGCATGTAATTCGGGTGGCATTATGCATGTAATCCAGGTGGCATTTTGCATGTAAGCCAACCTTGGAAGGAAACTCTTTAAATACCCGAAAAGGCACCAATGTAATCATCTTTTTGCAAATTAATGAAGTGTTGAAGGAGGTTGCCCCCTCGAAGAGGCCTGCGATTCTATCTATTGTGAGATTGTTCCTTTTAAGTAATTTTTGTTATCATATGCATTTAATTCTGAATATTGTTATAATGTTTCTGTGAGTTTATTTCCAAGCAAATGTGTGAGAGTGTGTTTATTTGAGTTGAGAGTGTGTTGTTTAGTATATTTTATAGTAGGATCTTAACAAGTGAGAGTGTGTTTATTTGAGTTGAGAGTGTGTTGTTTAGTATATTTTATAGTAGGATCTTAACAACCAAGTGCATACAATCCTTGATTACACCAACACCTTAGGGAAGTCTCAAATCCATTGATCTCCCAATATAGATGATTGCATAGTAGCAAGGGTTGATGTGAGTTAAGTCCTTAAAAGGATTCATTTCATAAGCAAAGAATTCATTCTTTGTGAGCTTAACAAACAATGTTTCTATGGTTTTTCATGTCGTAGAATCAATGTTTAATGTCATACAAGATATTCTTTGGTCTCACCAACTTAGATGCATCAAACCTTTCATTTGGTGATTCCAAGTTACATGTTATACTTAGACAAAAACAATAGACGAAAGAGAAAGATATATAAAAGGGACTAGCAATGATACTAGAACTCAAGTAAAGAGAACCTAGAAAATGAAATTTTATTAATATAAAGGAGTTAGACACTATATATCATGCAATGTTGAGACGACATTAAATTTTGATTAAGGCAAGGTGAAGCATATGATCATGCCTCAGAGGATTATTAGTTTCTATGTGCATCTCAAGATTTTTTACCATTATCTATTCCTTCTTCAATTATTCATAGTGAAACATAGTGAAATAGATCAATATGAAATGATCATATGTTAGTGTCCAATATATCCTTAGTGTTATTGTCAAATCCACTAAAGTTTCTACTATATTTAATTGTCCCTAATTAACATCATGTGACTACTTTTATGGCTATTAGACATACAAGCTTTCTAGGGAAGTTGACAAAAATGCTTTTTGAATTTTTTGAATTCACACAACAAATGTCCCTACATGGTATTGACATTATTACTTCCACCTTCCATCTTCCCAAAAAGAATCCAAGACCTACCACCTAATTTTGAACCCCTACAGGATTGTGGCTTAGTCCACGCAAAAGCAAGAAGATGATGTTATATGTTGAGAAGATATTTGATCCTTTGTAGTATTCCCTATCAAAAGGAGATGATGTGACAAGGAGCACATTGCATAAAAGATCAAGGAAAGGGATTTTGATAGATACGCAAATCAAGAGTTTAGGATTATTGATCCCGATTTTTAGTAAGGTGACAATCCTTGCCCCTTAGATTATTTATTAAATTTTGGTGACAATGGTGTTTATTTTTTGTAGGTTGCTACCACTAATATGTTGACATGGAGGACTAGTTTGCAAATATTTTATTATGACTATCAACATTGATTTCATCCCTCAATTTGTAATTTTTTAGAGGATAAAGCATTTTTCAAGGGAGTATCAACATGGATGCGACAATAGATTTCCCATATTTTGACAAGGATTTATTCCTTCATTATTACTTGGATTATAATCATTGGTCCATTCAAGCCACGTAATCAATTGAGATTCCTAGCATTTAAGACTTGGCTCCATTCCATCATGTAATGTGCTAACAAAACAAATAAATCATTTGATAGGCAATGGTTGTTTGCAGACTTTCTTTTCATTTTCATATTGGACTTGAGTAAGAACTCAATTTGGAGGTGAATTGCTAATTGGACTAGTGCCTCATCATTGGATTAGATAGCACATTCATTTTCTAGTAACCTCGGAATCACCATGCCAATAAACACATCCATTTGTCCGCAAAAGGAAGGAAACTATTTTAAGCATAATCAAATTAAACAGTTGATATCACTACATTTGTTTCTTTCAATCAGGGAAATTGGCCAAGATTTATTGACTCTACAAGTGATGTAAATATTTCAGATGAAATATATGATATGGAGTTCAATCTAAGGACTTGTCTATATGCCCATGTCTCTGAATCAAGTCAAGGACAAACATAAGGATAATAATCTAATACTTCTTTAGAGCTAAAACTATTTTACGGCTGAACTCCTCATATAACACATATATATCTGTAAGTTTTCAAAGACTTTACCAAGTTCCCATCATCCAGAAAGTGCTAATAGAATAATCCTTGGAAAACACCATGATGCAGTAGATCTGAACTACAAACAACGTGGATTTACATTACATCAAAAGATGTCAAAGAGTATTAAATTACAAAACAAATTATTGTACAGTCGAGATCTGGCATTATGAATTCTAGGAAAGACAAAGCAGCCTTAATACTGAAAGGAATTACTACCACAATGGCCCCTCATAAAATACACAACTTCAATTGAGAGAACATTACATCTTAAAAGATACAAAGGGAACCTCTTTAAGCTAAGTGAATGCAACACTCCTAGGAAGAGGGAACGTTGCACAAAGCATCCATTTCCCAGGTGCAACAAGTCGAACACGATGCATATCCACGTCTTTTACAGTCTCACCAAGTGCATGCTCTATACGCTAAAACATGATCAATTAAAATGAATATAGTCAGTCTTATAAGCTTATTTCCTCATAAACATGCATGATAAACATATGAAGTGAAACACTCATCAAACGTTCTCCCATTCAAACAAAATCTAGACAAATTTAAACAATAAAACATGTCTGTTACCAACCTCAAGAAAATCTGATTCTGGATTAGGAGCCTTAGAAAATCCATAGACATGGATTGTTGGCAAAGGTAGGTGCATACTCCTATGATCCTCTCTAAATATGCCCCTGAATGCACCTGTCATACCAAGGGCTTCTTTTAGTGTTTTCAGATAAGAATTAAGAATGTTTATATTCTGTATCGAGAACACTACAATGAAATCAAATCAGATTCATCTACTGACCCTTACATTCATAATAAACATGTATATGGGCAGATCAGTCAAGCAGGACTTTTAATGCTTTGATAGGTATTTTATGTCTGTTATTTTGCACTCAAAAAAGTACTTTTAAAGAAAAAGACAATTTTTCTATGCAATTAGGGAAACCATACTAGAAAATCAAATCATCCAGCCATTGAGGCTTGTCTCTGCCTTTTCTATTCTTTGTATTTTCTTCTATACATTTTCAAATAGAAATCATTCATTAGCCTGTATGTCTTTTGTCTTGCCCTTTTCAGCCCCTTACACATGAATGAATTCATAATCAGACTACCTACAGAAAGATGTTCTATGTCTCTGAATGGCCAACAAGTTGGACTTCAGTGATCTGTTGGGGACAGTCACAAGATTGTCAAGCAACTGCCAAATCTATTTTATCCTTTAGATTGTTACAATCTGGCTAAAGCCTAATGCCATGAATGCATACCAGAAACGAAATAAACGGTAAGACTTCTTTATTCACAGAAGCAATAAACCCACAAAATTCTATTATGAAAGCAACTTTGGTTGGGTAACTTGGCCTAGTATACTGTGGTCCAAAACACATGAACTGGCTATGTAAGTCCAACCAAACTATTAACTGAATTGTGAGAAAGCAAAAAGCAAAAAACTCATTATGGTTCTGACTCTCAAAACGTGTGATCCAAAAATGGCCCAAGTCTATCTTGATTTTAAATCTGAAATTTAATTGGGTCCAAAAATTAGTTATATAAAAATCTAGATATTGATATCAATTAATTCTGTTTGATAAATTTTCAATATTTTGGAAGCATGCATTAACTTACTTTTCTTGAACCTTTTGCCTCAATTCTTATTGTGGCATTTGCCCTCATACTTCATCCGTCCATACAGTCATCTGCCTTAACTGTGTTTTTATTACTTATGGCATGCCTTTCAGTGTTCAAAACATTATGGAAGTGAAAATGAAGCAGTATTGACTTGAAAGATCACCATCAAAAAGTGACTTTGACAAGAAGAGCTTGCAATGGAACACACTTTTTCTTTATTTATCAACTGATAGATAAAAATATCTCCTAATCATGAGAGTCTTTGCTTGGAGACTTTTCCATACAGCAGTACTCTCTTCTTCAGAATTGCAAAATATATCAATAAAATAGCATGCTATTGGATTGATATATTGTCAAACATAATTGTACATTAAGTGTTATGAAACTAAGTAGACAACATTATCAAAAAAAGCATAACCATCCAATATGCAATAATAACAAATAAATCACCATGCAAGAAAATCCACAATAGATATTTCAGAAAAAAATATACGTGCTGTAGGGCAACAACATCAGGACTCCTTATGAAATAACACCACAAGGTCTCCCGAGGAGTGCCACTCCAAAGGGGGACTATATCCAATAAGGAACATAATACTCTAATGCTTGATATCTTACATATCATGATCACCTTAGAATGATATACATGCCTCTAATATGTCAACTAATAATCCTATGGAAGGGTAAACCTTTCACCCACTAGTTAACCTTTGATCATTTGGAAAATACAATGTCCCATGGACCTTGGATTGTGTGTGGTCAATACTAATTACTCCATTGCACTAATATACAATGCAATATCATATTCCTTGGCATCTGTCATCCCAGCCTATTTTAACAAGTTTTGTCCTTGAAACTGTAGGCACTAGTTCTGTCTTGCCACCTCAGCAAAAGAAATAAAATGTGCGTTGGAAGTCAAGTACGCACATGTTGAAGTTTGGATATAGTTGAAGTTTTGATAACATTGTAATATTTCATGCAATAATGTAATGATGAGTTAAGTGATAGTCATGTGTGGATAAGTTATAAGTGGTTAGTTGTCATATAGTTTGTCTTGTAGTTAGGAGATGAAATGAAATGAAATGCAAGACAAATGTAATGAGAGAGGTGAGGTGCTGGGGTTGCTAGTTGCTAATATCTACCTTCTCTCAAGTTTAAAGGAGTTTAAGGAGTGTTATGTCCTTTCTGTACAACCTCTACTTGCATTCGGATGCACATACTCAAATTGACACTCAAGCCACTGTATTTTAGGAGACGATCATGACACAGAACCAGGTTCCAACTACCATACTGTTGAGAAGAGGTTGTATTGAATCATTGATGATAAATGACAACAAACTAGGATCATTGGAAACTAGTACTAGGTCAGGACCTAACCAATAGTGCATCCAATTTGCTTGGCGAAGCACCAAATAAATCTCAGCTTGATCCTGAACCAAACCATTTTCTCATGGAATGGAAACAAAGGCTTGAACAGACTTGTACACTGACATGAATGCTAGTGTGTCTGTTGGAAATATTATCAACAAACTAAACCATGGAACTTTATATAACCGAAATGATTCTTTACTTAAAATATGTTTAGTTAACTAGAAAGTTGGGGAAACTGAAGATACTCTTTATAACGAGATAAACATATGATTATATATATATATATATATATATATATATAATTTATTATATCTAGAGATGATTTGATTGTATCATAGACACAGATCTCTCCTCAACCTATGTTAAGATATTGTCTCTTGTATTGAATGGCATAGAAATGAATCCTGTTTTGTGAACCTGCATGTGGAATTGTGGAATGCAAACGTTGGTGAGGTGAAAATTACTCACCATGGCACGTAGTAAGGAGTCATATATTCATTGTATATAATCCTAAAGATGTAGCAGAGCATAATTTGGTTTGCAAGAAACTTGATTTATACAAAACAACTTTGTGGAGCATGAAATGTCAAGAGATGTCTGTAATTGTAGCTTAGACCCTATAAACTGTCTTTGAATGACACTGTATGCTGTGCAATGATGGTCATTATAAAGGAATGCTAGTGGCCCAGACAAGACTATCTATCGTTTCTAAACTATATACTTGCAGTATGCAGTTGTCTTGTGTTTATGAATGTGTGCATTTTTAACACCAACAGTATCAACTAAACTGTTAAGTTGGCAAAATGACAAAGCATAGTGGAACAGTGAGCATGGATTGTCACTTTAAGGGTATTAAGTAGAAAAGACTATATTCTTCAAGTATTCTGTGAGTCGGACTGAGTATGATATCTCTGCCATTATGTGTTTTGTAACATTTTTTTGCTTATGACTGAAAATTTTGTTTTAAGTGCATTGGAATATAAGCTATTAGAGGCATCCACTATGTAGTTTAGGCTTTAAACTTATAATGAATACACAATAGTCTCAAATTGATTAAATTTTAAAGCTAAATGCCCCGTCTGCTATTGACAAAAACAGATAAACTTAGGTAGAGTGCATGACTCGTCAGCTTCTCATTACAGGTTAAGAAAAGGGCAAACCAAGATATTCAGCAGCATCTTTGGGCAGATTCATGACCACTTGTGTTATATAGACAGGCTTCTGACGTCCAAGAATTTCTTTAATAAATTCCCATCCATCCATGTTAAAGACCTGCGAAACAAAATAATTTATGTGAGAAATCAAGAATTTCACTATTTAGTCACTAATTATACCAAGTTTCCATTGGATGTTAGAAAGGTAAGTGGTAACCTTTCATCTTGAGACATTGTACTATGCAAAATAGTTTTCTCCAATCAATCAGATTGCAATCATAGAAATTTGCATGCATATCATAGAGAGAAACTAGTCAAACAGAAAATGCCAAGAATGGCCCAAAAAAAACTAGAGATTGATGGTTATTATGATATCAAAAGAAGCTCATCAAATATCAGCCAATTTGACCTCCACAGCATCATGCATTGAAATTGATGGACGGAATTCCATATCTAGATTGTTAATGTTGTCCACACTGCCGCAGGAAAATATTCAACTCTCTATTCAGCAATGGACTCTCTATGACTTGATCAGCTTGATCCTTTGAATTTATTTAAGGCCTTACCAACAGTGTTAGATTATGCAAAAGCTTCTGAGAAGAAACATCCACTTCAAATCCTGTTTCATAATGCAGTGATATATACCCATGAACCCAAACTTCATAACCCACAAAAACAAAATTGAGTTTTCAATTCTTTGGTTGATTTTACCTCATATTTTCAATGTAGGGTTTATTTGAACATCACATCATGAAACATCACAAGCTAAATTTTGTAATAATACAAATCAAGCTCTGAAATGTTTTTTAAATGCAAATTGAATACGGATCTTCACACCAGGGAAGATGCACAAAATTGTCACAGAAACACTACAATTTGAACATCAGCAAAACATACCCATTTTTTAGTTGCCCAATTAATCCACAGGAAACTTTCAACAGAATGATTGTATATACATAAATGTTTCTAGGACTCAATATACAAAAATTATAACCAAGACAACAATTTTCCAAATTCTCAACTCAAGCAGATTGTTGAATATCTTAAATTAAACAAATCCATTGTATAAGCTTATCCAACATAGGTCATTTAAATCAAAGAACAAAAATTACTACATACTTCTTACCACAGCAGTTTTGATGGCTTTTGAAGCCTCAATATTAATGTAAATCTCACAGGATAAATATCACAAGATCAAATATATGATAGCCACAGTAAGATCAATATAATAATGTAACCAGAATAATATGAGCCAACTATCAAGGCCAATAATATAACAACTAACATTCATTAATAAGCAGCAATATGAATGTAATAGCCTAATTCATACATGTACAATGCACGTAGCAACAACTTACAATATTAGTTTTTTTTTTCTACGGAAAAAATCATAATTTCTATTTCATGTGAAAAGAAGATTACATAGTGTAAATGTCTCCCGACATACAAAGAATCTCAGAGACAGTGATCTGCCCCCTCTGACCAAATATCAAATTATAAGCCCAATATCATCAAGAAAATATTGACAGCAAAGAACAAAGAGGTTTAGTAAAAAACCAGATTTTAGGCTCTCAATCCTGCCTTGAGTAAAACCAGAAAAAAACTGAAATATTCCCATTTAGTTTCCTTAAGCCCTGAAGCACTGTCCTCACTTATGACAGAATGAAAGGAAGTGTATCATATTCTGTCCAGCCAACATACTGAACCATCAAACCTCAATTTTTTTTTTATTATTATATACTGAAAATAGGAATCACTGCCTCATTGACAGTCCCTCCATCCTTTGTTTCTATCTGCTCCCATTGTCCCTGTGTCACCAATAATCCCTCCTTGGACAAAACATCTGCTTGAGTATTGAGTTCTCTAAAAACATGCTTGAAGGTAATAAGGTTGAAAAGACCAGCTAGTAGATTCACCTGATCATAGATAGGCCTTAGTAGTAAGTTGTCCATTCTGTACACTTTCTTCATCCAATTGATGACCACCAGTGAATCCCCCAATACTTGAAGTTGTTGCACATTGTGGTCAAGTGCAGTTTTCAGTAGTAATTTTGAAGCAATTAATTCTGCAAAATTGTTGAAACCTGCCCCTGTTGGTCACAAATCTGCCCTAGGTAAGGATTTGGTTTGGATACGCACCCTAGACCTGGACCAACCTTGAAAGGCCGAAAGGAAGAGATGCCTTCCATGCCAATCTCCGGAGAAGGCCGGCTCCTATTCTATTCTAACTGGGGTTTTTAGATAAGGGAACTGGAAAGAGATTTGAAAATTGCAGAAAGAAATATAAATGGCATAGCAGTAACAGTGGGGAAGAACAAGCAGCACAATCACCAATCTCTACACAAACTAGCAGCTATCAATATAAAGAATGAAATAGAAACCAACACTGCATTTACTTCCCTATGTATCCTTTATGAGAATTTCAGATCCACTTATCATCCAATGCTTAAATCCAGATAGCAGAATTACAGCAATCAGAAAAATAAATGACATTAGCAGAAATAATCACAGAAGGCAGCATACAAAGAAGAGACAGAGTCGGAGCCAAGGATTCTTAGTATTGATGCAAAAGTTTGAATACAGCAGTTTTTTAGCAATATGTTCCCCCCCTTTTACATTGAAATGAACTCCCTTTTATAGGAGAGCTTTCCCCCCATTACATTGATGCTCGGGTCCCCAAAACTGCCGAAGTAGTTGAGATTTAACCTCTGTCAGTTGTCAGCGTACCTGGAGTACGACTCACCCGTGTCTAGAATGGCTCCGGACTAGCCTTGCAGTTGAGGAGGCATGTCTCATGAATGCAGCAGGTACGGTTTACCCCTTGGAGTGCTTAAGGGACCTGACATGGGCCGAAACCTGGATTTGTGTGCCATCAATGCCCTTTAATCGCCCACCTACCCTGCCTCCTGAGTCCATTTGAAAATCCGCTGAGAGTCGCTCACGCCTAGCCCGAAGCTGAGAATCGCCGTTATAAAAGAGCGAGGCTGAGAATCGCTCAGCGTCTAAGCGAACTTGGGAGACTTCTGTTTTGAGCGAACCTGGGGGAGTGTTATGCCTTGGGAATTCTACAGCCGAGGTTCGCTGTAATGAAATGGCGACGACGAGAATCGCTCAATGAAGGAGCGAACTCGGGAGTCGCATAGGGGCAAGAGCGATCCCGGGAGTTGCTCATGGGTGGAGCGAACCTTGGCGTGCATCATGCCTTAGCCATTTTCATACCTTGGATCTTGTTGTCGATCGTCGGGGAGCCGTTGCAAAGCCGGGGGGTCGCTATAATGATGGGGCGAGGTCGGGAGTCACCGGGGAGCTGCTGCGAAGCCGGGAGTCGCCCCGAAATGGAGCGATCCTGGGCCTCCTTGCCTTAGAATTTTTTCGGTGCTTCATGCTGCTGCTTGCTACCTTACTGGGGATCGCTCTTCTCGGAGCGAACCCGAGAAACGGCCCAGGCCGAAGTTCGCTCGAGACCCCAAGCGAGACCGGGGTTCGCCCGTCCTTATGAGCGATCGCTGGCCTGAGCTACCCATGCTGCTAGTCGCCTGACAAATGGAGCGATTCCCGGAATCGCTGCCTTTAGGAGCGAACCTGGGAGGAATTTTAACTTAGTCATTTTTAGCTCCTTTAGGCCACCTTTTGTTCTGAAATTCGGCGAGGACGGGGTTTGCTCACAGGGAGGGGCGAGTTCGGGAGTCGCTCAACAACGGAGCGAACCTAAAGCTATTCTTCCTTGGAAAATTTTGACACTCTTCTGTTGGGCATTGCTGATGATCCGGGCGAACTTGAGACCGACTGCTTCTGAGTGCGACCCTGAGGACTGTCTTACTTGATCGCCGAGAAAGGAGGAAAGGAGAGGATTTGAACATAAAAAATAAGTGCAGCAATTTTTCAAAATTTTACCCCTTAGCAAAATGTAGCAACAACCCCCAAACATGCCTTGAAATTTATGTAATGTGAGTCATGTAAGTAGAGGATACCCCCTACCCCACATAAATGAGGGTTACCTTGACAAGCCCCATCAAAGAAACCCCAAGGAACATCTTTATTTACTCTAACATCATTGATCATTCTAGGGCATTTGGGCCTTCTTGGTTTCATGAGACCAACTAGTAGAGTACGAATCCGAGAAGCAACTTGAAAGACAGTCATAGAGGTATCTTGGAAAATATCTAAATTTTTGGCCAGCCACATACCCCATGCCACCACAAAGGGAATGGCTCTAAAAGACTTCAGTTCTTTCTTGTCAAACCACTTCTTCAAACACTCCTCCAAGGTGTCACCTTGCCAAATACCAGAAATCCCTGTTAACCCCTCAATGTCCTCCCAAACAACCTTGGTGAAAGGACAACCTACCAATAAATGATTGATATTTTTGAGTTCCTGAAGACATAGAGTACATCTCCCCGGACCTTGAAATCCCCTCTTCAATAATACATCCCAAGTTAAAACTCTGTTATTGAGGGCCAACCACATAAAGGTTTTTGTTTTTAAAGGCGTCCTGATCTTCCAGATGGGTTTCCACCACCAGACATGTTCCACCTGTTGATCATGGACAAACATAGCTTTATATCCCATCTTAGCAGAATAATCACCCTTCATAGGATTCCTAGACCAAACCAGAATATCCTCCTCATCCGATCTGATCCTCACATGACTAGTAATGAGTGCCTTCACATATGCATTCCATAAAAATCCGTTCCTACCTTCAAGGCCCAGTTGATGTGAGTTCCTCCATCCTTGCTACCACACAAAAGTAGATCCTTGATCTACTACCTAAGAAAGAGTATAAAACCCAGCATATTGCAAAGATAATACCAGCTCCTCAGGAAGTTTATAATCATTACCACTACCCACCCAAGGATCTGTTCCTATTCTTACCTTTGTCCCATTTCCCACTTTCCAAGCAAGCCAATTACCAATGAGTGGGAAAGCTTGAGCAATTGCTTTCCAAATTATTGACCCCTTGTTGATAGACTTGTCTAGTTTCCTTATCCACTCTACTATAGTAAGAGGTTCAATATATTTGGTCTTAAGAACCTTACTCCAAAGATTATCTTGGGCAATCAATCTCCATAAACTCCTTGCAGCCAAAGCTTTCCCAAAATGATGGATATTCTTTAATCCCCACCCACCCTCTTCCTTAGGTTTTGCTAACAGTTTCCATTTGGCTAAGACAATGCCTTCTTTGTCTCTTTTCCCAGTCCATAGGAATTTAAAGCACCTTTTCCTTATTTTTTCCAGCACCCCAACTGGTATAAATGACAACCCATGCCAATAGACAGGAATAGTCTCCAATACTAATTTGAATAGGGTAAGTCTACCCCCAATAGATAACCACCTATTGCACCACAAAGATATCCTTTTGTCGATCTTCTCCACCAACCAATCCTAGTCCCTAATGCCATAGTCATTTGGCTTCAACATGAAACCCAAATACTTGATCCCTGCCTGAAAGTCAATCTTGGTAAAGGAGAGTGTCCTCTGAAAGAGACTTTCTTCTTCAATTGATAGCCCAAAACAGGACATGGTAGACTTCTCCATATTGATTTCCATACCTGTAGCAAAATAATAGCTCCTTAATATGTCCTTGATCTTGCTTACATCCCTTAGAGATCCATCATAGAACAACAATACATCATCCACAAATAAAAGATGTGTTAAGGAGAGGGATGACCCCATTTTGATCCCTTTAAAAAGCCATGTTCTTCTAGCTTCCCTGATGGCCCTACTCAACCCTTCTGCCACCAAGAGAAACAAGATGGGAGATAAGGGACAACCTTGTCTGAGACCACATTCCATGGAAAAGAAATGGGAAGTCGCTCCATTAATAAGAACAACAAAAAACACAGAGGTCACACAACCCATAATCCAATTTACAGCTTGAAGATTGAGTCCAATATGGATCAACATAATCCTCAAATACAACCAACTTACTCTATCATATGCTTTGGATAGGTCCAATTTGACTACAACAGCCTGGAGTTTCCTGGTCTTAATTGTGTGCATGCCTTCTTGAGCCACTCCCACCACATCATGAATCTGCCTACCATTTAGAAATCCAAACTGCTCACTTGAAATGGATTCTGAGAAAACTCTTTTTAACCTTGAAGCAATGATTTTGGCAATGATTTTGTAAAGACAATTGCACAGGGATATAGGTCTGAAATCATCAAAAGTATTAGGCTTGTCCTTCTTTGGAATCAAGACAATAAAGGTTGAGTTGATGTCTGTTGGTATCTTCCCAGTAGCTTTTGTTTCTTCCACCACTCGTAGCAGATCTTCCCCAATCAACTCAAAAAACCCCAAAAAAAATTCAGCACCCCATCCATCTGGCCCTGGGCTTTTGTTCTTTTGAAATGAAGAGAGCACTTTTTTTAGTTCTTCTTTGGATACTCCTTCCAGTAGCATCTCATTAATAGCCTCATCAACAAAACTAGGGAAGTATGTGGTGAATTTGAGAATCTCTACCAAGTTTACCCTTTTAGGATCTTTAAACAAGTTTTTGAAGTGTTTAATACCAAGAGTTGCTATGTCCTTGAATGACCTAGCTTTGGACCCATATTCATTGGGAATTTCCCAAATGGTATTTGTATTTCTCCTATGATTGGCATAATTATGAAAAAATATTGTATTTTCGTCCCCTAACTCCAACCAAATTGCTCTACTTTTGAGCCTCCATTGAGCCTCTTGTGCTAGCAAAATACTACTCTTTTTCTCTTCTAGAGCTCTAATGACTGCTTTGGACTCCTCTGAGAAGAACTCATTGGTCCCTTCCTTATAAAAATCCACTATCTGCCTCTCCAGAAGAATCAGATTCTGCATTTGCTGTCTTGACTTGTTGAAAGCCCACTTAGAAACAACCATTTTTAATTTCCTCAAATTGCTAGTGAATTGAAAACAAGTTGTGCTTCCCAAATTTGCATCATATGGGCTCCAAACTTCTTTAACCAGTGACTAAAAATCATTATCCATTAACCAAGTTGGGTTAAACTTAAAAGGGCTTGGAGGTTTCCTATCCAAAATGCCCACTTGAAGAAGAATGGGAAAATGATCTGAGATGCCACCTTGTTCCACCCAGGATCTGATTCCTTCCCCACCCATCATTAGGCTTCCAGAGATAATAAATCTGTCCAGTCTTTTAGCCACATAATCCTCGCCCACCCTATTATTGCGCCAAGTTGGGACAATTTTGATGGGCTCAATGTCCACCATATCTGCTTCTTCAAATTTATGTTTAAAATAACCTGCTTGAGGGTCGACTCTGGCTGTAGTTCCCCATACCTCAGATCTCTTCAAAGTGAAATTTAAATCTCCCCCTATTATAATATTCCCTTGCTGAAAGAAATCATTGGCTAAGAGGGTGTCCCAATACTGGATTTTGTTCTCATAAGGCCCATAGATATTGGCTACCACAAAGGATTTACCCAATTCCAGCGAGTGTAGCTCTACTCCTAATCCAGATATAAAAATAGCTGAATTAATAAGATTGAAAGCCCTTTTCCTCCATCCCAGGATCAGACCTCCAGATCTGCCTTCTGAATCCATTGTGAGAAAAATCCACTCTTTTAAAAAAGAATGAAGATTTGAACTATTTCCTGCCACAAGTCAACCAAAGGGAATATCGTCATGATAGCGAAGTCTTCATGTATCATAACCTCCCATGGGTATACTCCATTTGGATCCCATGGACAAATGCGGAGTCTATAATTCCCAATACCTGATGGCTCCTGCCAAGTCTCTATTTCTTTTCCCTGTATCCCAATATAATAACCATCCTGTAGAAGCAAACTAGGAGACCGGCAAGTTTCGGAATTTCCTATCGTAGGAGAGAGCACCTCATACCAAAGTGATGTATGTAATCCCCTATTCCAGCCATCCTTCCCACTCTTATGTGTCATCAAAAACATGGTCAAATCATCTGTATGTGAGCTGAAAGAAAAATAATGAGCATACCTCACAATGCAATCAATGTGGAATTCATTGGCTTGCTCCATTGGAAATCCCGAACAATCACTTGGATTCCATATCTCACCATACTCATTGCATGAATCAAGAGGTGTCTCACACATCAAACCATGAAGAGATAAGTTTGCATCACCATGCAGAATCTGCTTACCAAGCTTAAAGGAATTACACTCTTGATGCTCTACCCAAGCACTATCATTATGTCGAAGCTCCGTGATAGTAGAGCTACTGCAGTCATTGAGTACTTCGTCACTCCCAAGCTCATTAATTCCTTCAATCATTTGTTCGACCTCCATAGTTCTTGTATCACATTCTTGTTCCTTCGATGTGGCTGTGACAAGTGACTGTTTTCCTGCTTTGTAGAGAGAAAAGTGAGCTAAACTTAACTCAAGGTTGAGTTCATCAACTTCTTTCTCCTTTTCTGTGAGTGCTCTATAAGTTTTTCCTTGCAAACTTGACAGCATGGTCTCTATCTGAAAGCAAATGCAGGTAATCTGATTTTATTACCTCTAAAGAATGTTTGATTGTCTGCAGACTTGATATAGTGATACCAACCATCGAGCCCTTTTTTATCTCTTCAAGTTGTGTTGTCCAAAGGAGGTGTTCAATGAACTTGTGAGTGCCATCAAAATGAGTTAAGGTTTGAACAACCTTTTCCTCAGTGACCAACAATTGATCCTTCAAATCTTGCAATGCATTAGGTCCATGATCGTAACCAGCATCACACAACAAAATTTCTGATTTGCCTTCTATAGCATAATTTTCAAAATCAGCTACCACTCTATCATTACATTTACCAAATTCTTGCATTGAAGTTAGGGCAGCTCTATGCTCAATCCATGAGTCATCAAATACATTCATACCTTCCTTAGTTGCTGATTTAGAGAACTCCAAATCAGCTGATTCTTCGATCTCAATATTATCATGAAGATTCATGTACTCCTCTCCATTTGCAAATGCACAAGAAGAATTATTTACATCAACCTCCTCATCAAATTTGGGATCTTCCAAGTTCTTTATTTTGGCCTCATCCTCTGGCATAGGATTAAGCTGAAAATAGGTGTCCATCTTCTGCACCCAAGCTCTGGCTGAAGTCTTGCCTGAACCGTCAAAATAAGGAATGGACAACTTCCCCACTCTCCTCTGCATCTCCTGGTTATTCGGGTTATGTTGTCTACCTCTCCTATTAGGTTGTTGCCTCATTCTCATGTCCACATAATCCCGACAAGACATACCTGCTCGAAACCCCGCACTAGCATTCTCCCACTCCTGTAAAAACTGGTCCTGCATCTCATTAACTGTAGGTTCTACCTCATCCTGTGGAATGATCCTAGGAGGGAAAGTAGGCTGTAGTGAACCCAATAGAGAAAGATTGATTATAATGCTAGAATAATAAAAAGGAAACGCTTTTATTAAGGAATCGTTGTTGTATTGTATGGGGAACCCAACAATTAATTAATAATTATATTCTTCGATGCCCCAACTATACCAAATGAAATGCCTATTTCTATGAGTGTGAAGGTGTGATCAAAGGTCACAACCTTTGTGAAAGCGAGAGTGATTAAATAATTAACTAATAATGTGATTAGTATGGTGGTTAGGAGTAGAATCCTAACATGCCACCTTCCTTAAAAAGAGCTTTGTCCTCAAAGCTCAAAGTAAGGAGCTTCGTTGCTTGTTTTCCCGGTTGAATTTGTGCAAGTTCTTGTACTATTTTAATGTCACTTTTTCGAAGGCAAGGATATATTGAAGGTCGAAGCATTAGTGGGGGGTTGCTAGAAAGAATAGTAGAATCTTCCTTAGGAGAATTGTGATGACGGTAGACTTCCGCTTTAGCCGATTCTTCCTGTGTAGAATGAAGGGAAAATAAAGGTGCACTCACTCTTTTGCCTCCTTTTTGAATCAGGCTGCCTATACGACGAGAACTCGCTATTGGCGATGAACTTGTGTGTAGTTCTTTGAGAGTGTATGTCTTGCCTTCATTGTTTACTGCATGGATGTCTACCTCATCTTTTCGTGGTGCATTGAGCACTTCTTGCACATCGACCTCATTTCCTTCATTGTTATGATCAGGTGCTTTGGTCATGTCGTGCACATCTTCCTCACTTTCTTCCTTTATGGAGTGACAGGGATCAACTATATTCAATAAATACAATGTTTGTGTAGCACAACAATGAAGGGGCCCAAATTGCTCATCACAAGTATAGCAGAGGTCGTTCGCTCGTCGCTCCTCCATTTCTTGTAGGCTAAGGTACTTAAGCGGCAAGGGTTTGTGTTTTGGAATAGTGTGCGTGAATGTCGATTTATCAATAGGTTGCTCCCCATGTTGACGTTGAACATTGAATGTATCATCGGCTAACAAGGCTAATCCAATGGCTTTTTGTAGGGTGCGAGGAGTGTACATCATGATCTTCACTCTAATTTCTTCTTTCAATCCATTGATGAACCCACTTATGAGGACTGATTCGTCCAACCCTGTGATGCGATTGGCGATATCCTGGAACTGAATTTTATATACACTCACTGATGTGATTTGACGTAAGTGGGCAAGATTAAGTAGCAAAAGTAGGTTAGGGTCGTGAGATATTCTTCCATCGACCATTTGCATAGTCGTTTGGCGAAAAGGTGTCGCAAAAAGTGTTGACAGTCGTCACAAAAATTTTTGAAAAAATATTTTTTTTAAAATTGCGTAGAAGTCATCCTTCGGCCATTGCGGTTGGGTTTTAGTTTACCTAACTGCCCTGTTTTTTCACCTGTGCTCGTTGGTGGTTCTCTGTTTGCTGTAGGGGCTCGCTGTTTGCTGCAGGTGAGGTCCTAGTTAATACATGGACATCGAATAAACGTAGTGCCGGCGTTTAGGATACTGAGTTTCGTCGGTGACTAAGTCTTGGTATTCTGGAGCAGGGAAAGGAGACGAAGACGTTGTGATGCCGTATTTTGCTTGAAAAATTCGATATTAATTTTTTGATGCCCTTTTTTAAACTTCCTTCTCTTCGTTGTCTACGACGTCGGCAAACCTTTCTCGGCGATCGGAAATTTAGATAACCTTAGTCAGAACTTTGATAAAAAAAATTCACCAGTTTCTTAGGCTCCGTCGGAAAACGATGCTCACGCAGAAAAACTTCTAAACGGTGATGACAAAAGATTTAATGGTGATTGGAAACGAATTTATGATGCTAGAATTATTTAAACCTTAGGTTATTTAATTTTTCCTTTCACCGGTTTTCGAATGCGCTTGCCAGAAACGCAGGGTGAGCGACTGGTTGGAATTTTTTTTTTTTTTTTTTTTTAGCGAGCAGCGACGTTTTGTGAATCCGATTAACCGTATAGTAGTTCTTTTCGATTTGTGGCAGGTATTTTAGATGTTTTTAGTCAAAAATGGATGCCTGAAAACCACTGGTTTCTTCTGCTCACCGGGCTGTCACGTATGCAGGGGATTCATGATGCTGTGAATTGTATATTTGCGCCAGAAAATTGCAATCAGCACCACGCGATAAAATGAAGAAGGGAAAAAAATTGTTTGATTATTTCTTCCCCTTTGACGAGGCTCTGATACCAGATGTAGTGAACCCAATTGAGAAAGATTGATTATAATGCTAGAATAATAAAAAGGAATCGCTTTTATTAAGGAACCCAACAATTAATTAATAATTATATTCTTCGATGCCTCAACTATACCAAATGAAATGCCTATTTCTACGAGTGTGAAGGTGTGATCAAAGGTCACAACCTTTGTGAAAGGGAGAGTGATTAAACAATTAACTAATAATGTGATTAGTATGGTGGTTAGGAGTAGAATCCTAACATAGGCATCAAGGGTCTTGTGTTCGTTGTCTTGTCCCTATGATTCTGATTTACAGCCCTGTTGTTCACTAAGCATCACCATTACCATTATTACCTTGGTTCTCATGTGGCCTGTGGTTATTATTGTGATTGTTCCCACCTTGACCACCATTTGGCTGGGCATTATTATTGTTATTTGCCAACATAACAGCCATCAACTGATTGAGAGTTTGCTACAAAATAAGGGTCTTGTGTTCACTGTCCCCTAGCCATATCATTAAACATTTCCCGGTTACTCGGTTCCTGTGGAACCCTGTCGCCCATATTTACCCTCTTCTTCTGAATCTGAGTTGAGAGCACCTCTTCCCCTTGGTCCTCTTCTCCTGTATGTGATATATTCCCTATTCTCTGGATTCATTAATTATTTTGACTCATCCGGAAACCCAACAGGCTGGCAGGCTCGAAAGCTCTGATACCACTGTAATATCCTTGGCGGGTATAACACTTAAATTTTTCTTTCCCAATTACCAGAATGTGATGTGTTTGCAATTTGTTTTGTTTTAATTTTTGTTTGAGGGTTTCGAGTTGCATACATAGATAAAAGCAAACGAATAGACCAAAAGCAACAAAGGAGCCAATTCCAGATTTAAATATTTAAATCATCAGAGTTATAAGCATATTCATATTCAACATAAATTCTGACCTGATATACACCATGTGCTGATCCGACCAGCAGATAGGTCGATTTAAATACAAATGGGGTGAAGAATGATTGAGGGGTCGCGGTCACAATATTCCGCGTGACCTACAAATATCCGTCCATACTTTGATTGCAGTGATCTTAATGCATATGCTGGCACGATTAGTGTAGGAGGTCTTCGGCAGCCAACGGTAAGGAGTCACAAGGTCGACGGCGGCTATGACAAGCATGCAATCCACGTCACCTCCTTTCAGGTCCACGACACACAGAAAATGAGTCGGAATATGCTACGGCGGCACTAAATATGCATCGCGCAACCTTTAGTCAGCTACTCGCCCAACAATGACTCGATATTGGGTGTGTTATACACCCAAGCGGCCGCTATAATATTTTATATTCTCTACGCGGTCGATGAGGTAAACGGCTGATATATCTGTTATTCTGCAAATTTGTTTCAAAATGAGACTTCACAAATTTGGGAAGATCCCTGTTGTTAATCGCACTGTGAGAAATTCGAACAATCTCTCCAACAAACCAACCAGGGCAGAATATTTCACTGTCGAACCTGGTTGCCCACGTGGTTTCGTCCGAGGGTTTTGCTTTCGAAAAAGCTCTTCAAATCCACCTCCAGAAATTAGAATAAGCATGCATAATTCCAAATGAGCTCACAAACCCCCTTTTATAACTTTTTCCCATCGAACTTTCCAAAAAGCACAATTAATAAATCACTTTATTAATTAAATAAACCTTGTCCCCGAAAAGTGCTTTATTCCATTATTTAAATTATTCTGGCATTAAAACCCATTTTATCCGCATTCCATCATTTAGAACTTTCCTTTCTCTTTTCAACGAACTATAATACAAGGGTGCCCACTAAATTATTTTATTAAAATAGCAACCTTAGTGAAATTAATTAAAACATAACTCAATATTACACCCGAGTTGCGGGAATGGTCGAATAGCATCGGAATCGAAAATCGACTGCACTAGAGTGATCCTGATGATAAATAATGAGAATCGGACCTGATCGGGTGTGGAACACACAGGAAATAACATCTAAAAACGTTATATGGGTCCTCTAGACCATTTGAGCTCACTCGTAACCTCAAATAACCCCTTTGATAAGGTTGACACACACCCAGAAGGTCAGTGCCAACTGCTATGCAAGAGAACCCAAAAATGGGGATATTACAGTCCACCCTCCCCAAAGATTGCTTGTCCTCAAGCAATGCCAAGACAACCTCAACATCACCTAACTGAGCCAAACTGAAACCAACTGTGACCCCAGGGTCCCAAATCAATCTCAGAAAAAACCCATCATGTTGACATTGTGCCACTCTGATTATAACCGAGAATCCATTGTGCCAAAGTTGTACTCTCCTCTCCTGTAACCCAATAATGTAACCATCATCAAAATTCAAACTGAAATACCTGCGAGGGCTGAAAACTATATCACGAAAGATCTCCTACCAAAGCACCTCAGTGAGGTCCACATCTGTAATCCCTCTATCTGACACGATCTTGGGCAACAGGAAAAATAATCTGCTCAACCCAAAAACATATTCCTCAGCATATCTCCTTATAAACAAGATTGTGTTGGTTGAAATGTCCATTTGCTTCAGCTGGGAACACTTATCAACATTTTCCAGATGTCCTGTACCTTCAAAATGGCCCATCTTACTGCTGTCCAAGTCTAAAAATAATAAATAATGATCTGATTTTATCAAAATCAGCAACCTGTTAGTGGAACAGCAGCTGCAAATTTGAAGATTCCCTGTATGATCATGAAAGGTGGGCATTGCATTGCTCAAAATCAACTTGGAAGAGGCTGGAAAAAACTCCCAAACAACTTCCAACTGAAAGTTTATCCACTCCTTGACTAATCCCTCCAATCCATTTGCAAGTATGCAATTGGAGTCATATGGTGGCTGATCTGCAACCAAACAGCAAAGTCAAAACTGAATATTTGAACTATTTCCTACCACAAGTCAACCAAAGGGACTATCTTCATGATAGCGAAGTCTTCATGTATCATAACCTCCCATGGGTATACTCCAAGTGGGTCCCATGGACAAATGGGGAGTCTGTCATTCCCAATACCTGATGGCTCCTGCCAAGTATCTGTTTCTTTTCCCTATATCCCAATATAATAACCATCCTGTAGAAGCAAACTAGGAGACCGGCAAGTTTCAGAATTTCCTATCGTAGCAGAGAGCACCTCATACCAAAGTGATGTATGTAATCCCCTATTCCAGCCATCCTTCCCACTCTTATGTGTCATCAAAAACATGGTCAAATCATCTGTATGTGAGCTAAAATAAAAATAATGAGCATACCTCACAATGCAGTCAATGTGGAATTCATTGGCTTGCTCCATTGGAAATCCCAAACAATCACTTGGAAATCCCAACAATGACTCGATATCGGGTGTGTTATACACCCAAACGGCCGCTATAATATTTTATATTCTTCACACGGTCGATCAGGTAAACGGCTGATATATCTATTATTATAAAAATTTGTTTCAAAATGAGACTTCACAAATTTGGGAAGATCCCTGTTGTTAATTGCACTATGAGAAATTCGAACAATCTCTCCAACAAACCAACTAGGGCAGAATCTTTCACTGCCGAACCTGGTTGCCCATGTGGTTTCGTCCGAGGGTTTTGCTTTCGAAAAAGCTCTCCAAATCCACCTCCAGAAATTAGAATAAGCATGAATAATCGCAAATGAGCTCACAAACCCCCTTTCCCATCGAACTTTCCAGAAAGCACAATTAATAAATCACTTTATTAATTAAATAAACCTTGTCCCCGAAAAGTGCTTTATTCCATTATTTAAATTATTCCGGCATTAAAACCCACTTTATCCGCATCCCATCATTTAGAACTTTCCGTTCTCTTTCCAACGAGCTATAATACAAGGGTGCCCAATAAATTATTTTAATTAAAATAACAACCTTAGTGAAATTAATTAAAACATAACTCAATATTACACCCGAGTTGCGAAAACGGTCAAACAGCATCGGAATCGAAAATTGACTGCACTGGAGTGATCCCGATGATAAATAATGAGAATCGGACCCGATCGGGTGACTTACTATAAATAGACACTCTCTCCAAGAATCTTGGAGAACATACTGAAAGCCGAAAATAACATCTGAAAACGTCATATGGGTCCTCTAGACCATCCTAGCTCACTGGTAACCTCAAATAACACCTCTGATAAGGTTGACACACACCCAGAAGGTCAGTGCGAACTTGTTGGAAATCTGGCCAACCATACATTAAACGAAAATTCAGGCTGTTAGATGACGTTTTCAGCCTTGGAAAGCGTCTCCTCTTAGAGGAGACAACGAAATCGTAGAGCTTCGAAATCTGTGCAATCTGCAAAAAAAACAGGCTCAAACGGACATCCGAGTCAAAAGTTATGGCCGAAATACTAAGACATGTAATAAACACCGTCGATGTAGATCCGACGGATGTGATTTGCTAGGGTTAGGGTTTGCTTTGTTTTTTCTTACTTAAGGTAGTTTTAGGGTTTTCTTTTAAGAAGAAGAATTTTGCATTGTAGCAAGTGTGTGAGCTCTTCCAAAGCCTATGAGGAGATTGTAACAGAGTACTGAAACTCTGCCAAAATTATTCCAGATAATAAGATAATATTTTCTCCAATTTTGTTATATTGTATTATTGTAAATTCTTCACAACTACTATGCTAGAGAACCCAAAAATGGGGACATTACAGTCAAGTGGGTGTGATACCTGTGCAAAATTCTTTATAAAACGCCAATAATACCTGACATGTCCCAACAATGACTTCAACAAGCTCATATTATACAACTCCTCCATGCTCATCTTTGTCGGGTTTGGTCTTCAATCCTTCTCTACACACCATGTGAACCAATAGCTTTCCATATGAAACCAACAACTTGCACTTATTTGGGTTCAGGACAGTTGAGCACTCATGCATAACCACATGCACTCCTACAATGCCTTCAGGTGCTTGTCCTTCCTCCCATATAGAAAATCATCGAGAAAAACTTTGAACTTGCCTGTGGAAATCTGCTCAAAGATGTATAAAATGATCCTTTGGAATGTGACAAGGGCATTGCATAAATCGAAAGGCATTCAATTATATGCATAGATACCATTCTCAACAGCAAACGTAGTTTTCAAGTAGTCCTCCTAAGCAATACTGATTTGATTGTAGCCCCAAAATCAATCCAAAAACAAATAGGTTTCATGCCCAAATACTTCCTCCAAGATTGAATCAATAAACGAAATTCTAAAGGGATCCTCAATTTCCACTCCACTAAAACTTTGAAAATCCAAACATATGTGGATCTAATTGCTCTCCTTCAAGCTAATAACGATTGGTGACACCCATTTGCTCACAATTACCGTATAGATTATCCCCTCATCCAGCATCTTCTCAATCTCCATGTTGACAAAGGCCACGTACTTCAAATTCATTTTGTACAATCGTCTTCTTATAGGTTGTAGACCCAAAATCAACATAATCCAATGCATGTACAACTCTAGTGGAATCCCTTGCAAGTCCTTGTATGTCCATGCAAAGACATCTTTGTACTGCATGAAAATTTTAAAAGTCGTCACTTTTAAAATTGGGTCGCACTCGTCCCTACAATGGATCTTCCCCTCTTCATCTTCACCAAGGTTTTACTTGCACCATATTTGGTCCCTCGTACTTTATGGTGTCAAGTTCTTCTGCCACTTTTGCCACATCAAAGGAGTGTGCCAACTTTTCATCAATTTGCATCATCGACACTATACTTCACAAAATTTAGTGGAAAGGACATCTTCTCCTCCTCGACTTTTATGTTTGGTTTTACACTTTGACTGCTTTCGTTGACGTAGTACACACTAGGAAGTCCATCCTGGTTTCATCCTTTGTGTTGATGCACATACAACTTGGCTGGAAGACTTCACAGTCTTCCAACTGCCAATCAAGTATTCTGCTATCTGAGTGCCCTTCATCCTCTATGCACTTTTCCAACTCTAACACACGTTCTCGGTTCCCATCCGCCCATTTGATCTTCATCATTGCCAATATCATTAGATGTCACTAACTCCTCACCAACTGATTGGTTCTTCAATTTGATCACATACTTGTCTTGGTCCTTCTTGAACGTCAAACAATCCTCCTAGTTGTGATTCAATTTTTTCGTGCGTAACCATCCACGTCCCAACAATGCATCGTAGGTTGTCTTTTGCATGGCAATAACTACAAAATCTAGAATGAACATATGATCGACGATTTTCACCTTTTGCGCAATCAAGACACCCTACATCTGAATGCCATATTGATCCATGCCATATAGTCAAAAATTGGGAGACCACAAAAATGGTGCTCCCAACCTTTTCGACATCTTCTCAAGCAACACGTTCATGCTCGAACTCCTACCCACAATCACTTGCATCAACTTGTCATTGAGCATTTTTATGTGGATCAATGTTGGTTTCTTCCTGGCATTCAACACCATTGATCAATGGACTCATCCTTTGCAAAATTATTCACCTCTAGTTAGCATTGCAGTTATGTTGCTCTCCTCGTCCGTATTACTTTTATAGTCGGATAAAGCTTTGGTACTACACATTAAACTAGACATCTTCACTGCCACATTCATGTCTAGCAATTGTGTCGCCAACTGCCTTGCTAACATTTTCTCTTCTTCAATGACAATAGCCTCTCTCAATTGGTCCTTTGCATTTCTTATTCCAAGTGCACATGTGCCTCTTGCCATTTATTCTTCTCCTTGGCAAGATTCAGGTGCTACTCCATCTTCTTTGCTTGGGCTCAAGTCACCACTAGCATGAGTTTCTCTTTGTTCGCCTGTTGCTGGTCCAATTGAGGGTTTTCTATGTCAATAAAATTGACATTCTACAAGTTACTGGTACTCGTCTTCTTTAGACAATAAGCCTCCTTACGGTTGCCAGGTCCACACCATCTGCACATTATTATTGTGTTGCTCCTACTTCCTCATGTCAGAGTGTTTGTGCCACTCCATGCAAAATGTCCCCACTCCTAACATCTTTTGCACTAGATGATTGGTCTTCAATCCAAGTCATATTGTAACCTCCCGTTATCGCTACTTCCACTGGTTCAGTCCCTACGATTGTTCTCTTCCCTAGCGGTTGTTCTTGTATTCACCATTGGTTGCTCCTTGTCCGCTCTTTGAAATGCTTGGTTTTTCCTTTCTCTTCCTTCTACACCGTCTTTATCTAGTGCCTCGCACTTCACAAGTTGAATGGACAGCCCGCAAACACGACCTGCAATTTCACAAATGTTACAATATGCTTTCTTTGGACAACTCACCTTTGTGTGTCCTTTGGACTTGCAAACTGAACAGTAAATGTCCTCCTTTTTCTTCCTTGCCTTCACATCATCGATCATCCATTCCAAGTCCTTTCCCATCGCTTGGATTGTTGTCTTGAGATCATCCCAATCGTTGTCAGGGTCATTCTAATCTTGACTCATGCTTTTGTTGTCTGCTACTATCAAGGATTAATGCGTAGTCGAACACTTCCTAGTATGTGGTTGGTGGGACCACTTTCATCTTCTTCTATTTTGGCAACAACCCATCCAGGAATAATCACTTCTCCAATTTGTCGGTAGGTTTTGCCTCCATTTTTCCAATCAGCTCCTTTAGACAACGGTTACAAGACTTAATATTTTCGTCTTTCTTCTGCTTTGTCGAATATATTTCTACAATTATCTCCATGTCATTACAAAGATTTGAAACCAAGTTCCATGAGCCTAGGGGACGGGGGGACAAGGGGATGGGTTTCGAGGGACGGCGAGGGACGGTAGGCCGATTTTAGGGGACGGCTCGAGGATGGCTGGGGGGACGGCTGGTATAATACTATGAAATTTCAAATTTTTTAGAAATTTAGAATAATCTACAAATTCTACACAACAAAAATGAAAAATAGTAAATGACAATATAATACTATGAAATTTCAACTTTCAACAAATTTAACTTGAAGGTTCAGCCAAGGATATCAAGTGCAATCTGCCAATCTCTAACAATTAACAAAATTAGTTACTATTGCTCATGTAATGAATGCCACACTGTTCAGCTTTTAAGTTTTAACATTCAAACAATAAGTATAAGTTATAACAGCCATCATAAATATATAGTGAAAGATAAAACATTGGGAAAGAAGTAACGGTATAATTTATTTATTGAAGGGAATGTGTAATGTTCATGGGAAACATCTGAGTCTCAATTGAACGCATCAATTCTATTGGTAAATACATGTGAAATTTACATCAATGTATGAAACATGAGCCTCGACATGAACCCCTTAAAGCTAGCCTGCCTCTTGAGAATGTTCAGGTATAATTGATATTCATTTTAAGATTTTGCTGAAATTTGCAGTATCATGTTTTTAATTTCAGAATAAATATATGTTTTTGTATTTTCTTAATTTCTGTTATTTACATATCATCCACACTAGCATTGGTGCTCTAGTGTACAGGAGGGAGTCCCTGATACATATCCTGGTAACTGAGTGCAGAGGCTATACATGCTGAACCTAGACAAAACTTTCAAAGGACCCTTTGTGTATAGCAGACCAATGAATTTTAATTAGCTCTGCAGGTTTGATTTATATATGCTTCCAAGAAGGAATCAACAACCTCTTTCCCTGGTATAAGTTGCCAATTCATGGCACTGTTGCAGGGTATTGCCATGTTTCTAGCCAATACCTAATCAAATAGGACAAGTTATTGTATCACAACTCTTGCAGACTTTGGAAAACTTGTGATATGAATCCCTACAAGTCCAAACGAACTAACTTGATAAGAATAGAACAGACTCAGCTAGACTTGGTTGTCATCAAAACTTTTCAAAATAATATGATAACTAAATAATCAGTCAAAACTCTGTTGTTTTTTAGTTCACTTCAGTCCAGCGGCTCAACTCTGACATGCATTAAGTTAAATTGTTCCTATGTCTATATGATCCTTCAATTTTCTAATTATGATCCAAATACAAGTCCACTTTACTTATCAGCCTTGCATAATCTGAAAATGGGCACTACAAGGAAAACACTGAACCATTTACACAAAAATTTTGGGCCTTCACCTTCCGAAGGATGGAGTAACTCCTCCTGTAGTTAGACGTAATTTATTGCCATTGGGATTCATTTCTTCCTGCAATTCATGATAGTCTATCACCACTAAGATCACCTGGCCTCCATTGAATGGTGGATACACCCAGTTGAAGAATTTTTTCAGCAACCAAACATTGAACCTGGATGTTCTAATAAAAATGGCTTAGTTTATGAACTCTGAGCATGAACAACTCCAGTTCAAAACCTGTATATAAAACAGCAATCAACTCAAAGAAAAAACAGCTGAATTATTTTATTAAATTTTAATTTTTAATTTTTTTTTTATTGTTTTTCTTTTGGCTGAGGATGCCCAGCCGTGGGGGACGGTTGGGCGCCATTGGGGATGCTTGGGCCGTCCCTAGGGACGGTTGGGCGTCCCCAGCCGTGGGGGACGGTTGGGCGCCATTGGGGATGCTCGGGCCGTCCCTAGAGACGGTTGGGCATCCCCGGGGACGCCCAGCCGTCCCTAGGGACGACTCGAGCATCCCCAAAGGGACCCAGCCGTCCCTAGGGACAACCTGAGCATCCCCAAAGGGACCCGGCCGTCCCCGGGGACACCCCAAAACAAGGGACGTCCCGAGGACGTTTCCCAGTCGTCCCCCAAAAGGGGGACGGGGAGGGGTAAATGTCCCCAATGTCGTCCCCCCGTGCTGGGGGACGCAGGGGACGGGGGTACGCGTCCCCGTGTAACCCTGGTTGAAACTCCTTGTCAAACTCTCTTTTCAATTCAGCCCATTTTGTGAAGGCATTTTCTCTCTTCAAGAGCCAATCAATTGCTACATCAAGTAATGTTGTTGGGAACAATCGGAGCCATGCATCCTCATCAATTACTACATTTGTCTTTCATATAGTTTCACATGTACTGATGTACCAAAATGGCATTTGAGATCCTCCCTCCCATCTCCCATGAATTTTGGACACTTTTGCTTGCTCGCCACTCTAACAATATTTGTCATTGATGGCAGTTGTTCATTGGTCTTGTCTCTGCACAATGAGCATTCAATTGATGATTGGTCATCTCCAAACAAATGTCGGCCACTTCCTAGTGCGATTATGCTCCACAATCTCCTTCGCGAATACTTGAGCATCGGCTCTGGTCTTTCAAGCAGCCTCTCTCGTGGTTGCCTTTGTGCTTGACTCCCATCCTCTGCACCTCTAGGCACACTCTCCCCTACACTTGTGTTGGAGTCACCAATTGCTCTACCTTGTCCTGCACATGATCCACATTGGCACACACTTCACCACTTGTGTGAACATTCTCGTCAACCCGACCTTCATCTGCACGTTATGCCTCCACTTGTGCATCATCCTTCATCGCCAAAATAAAATGTCTACCACCTTCCCACACGTTCTTTGTCCAAACTTCCCTCCTCTCGAGGATTCCACACACGTTCAATTTCCGACACATGTATCTCCCCACCAACAAGTTCCATTATCACTTCGACGATTTGCATGTCAGCAACTTCACTATCATGCTATTCCTCGTCATTGCGTGCTTCGTCATCACGTAGTTATCCACCATCATCACTCAATTTGTTGATGTCATGCAATTCATCACCGACATGCAACTCTTGCCGCCAACATGCTACTCTCTGTTGCTGACATGCAACTCTTGCCGCCAACATGCTCCTCTCTGTTGCTGACATGCAACTCTCTTGCACACATCACAAATTTACAATCTCTCTACACTTGTTACACAATCCTTTCATTTCTCATCAGTTCTTCACTTGTCCTTGTGCATCCACATCTCCCACATCCTTGCGCCAAGTTATCTATCATCCACTTCTCCCATTTTTAATGTTCATGAGGGTTATTAGTTCAAACTTTAGACAACAACAACACCAAATGTAGCACAGTTGTGGTATTTCTTAATTGAAGAACAAAGAATGGTGGATGACAAGAAAATAGCAACACAAAGCATTTCAAAGCATATGAAAACAACATTCAGATCTGGAAAAAAAAGAACAATAGCAAATCTTTGGAAAATGTACCCTTAGACGGCCTTACACAGTTAGCAATGTAAAGTAGAATATGCTAGACGGCCCTGCACAAACAACTACAACAAAGATATTATATGGAACTAGGCTCAAACAGCCATGCACATCAATATATAACAGCAAGCACTAATTCAGAAGCACATGCACAACATCACCAAAGTCGCAACAATGGCTGAAAGGAATTATTCTCATTATCTTCAACTCTGCACATCTATCTCCCGAATGCATACAAATGTCTATACACAACATATGCGCATACATCCTCATTTGAATTTGTGAGGGGGTCTATTTATACAAGTCCCTTAAAACGGGGAGGTAGTTGCATCCTCGACTCCCTCCCACTAACTACCCCGACACATCATGACTTCTTGAATTACATGTACATTCATTTGCCTGACATTTGAATTTCATGAACGTCTTAATTACATGTATGGCATTTTATCAAACACTTTGTGCAGATGTTACAAAACAACTCAAAATTACAAAATTATTTACACAAACAAAATCATGTGTGTACTTGAATCCATACGCAATCCATAAGCCTTGAGGTGGCGCTTGAGATGGTGCCACATCCAAACTAACTTCTACATTTTTTGTGTGTTCTATGGTGGAATGGGTCATATGGTGGCCGAACCCAAAGCAAACTTTGAAAAAAGGATGATCCTAGGAATACCACCCATGTCGCCAAAAGTGCAAGACTTGGGGCAAGAATGTATGAACTCCACACAAAAGGAAATGGTAAAGACAAACCAAGCTTGTTGGTAGCAATTGACCAAGCCTACATAAGATGCATACGGAGTTTGCAAGATTGCAATGCAAGAGCAAGCAATTGAATACACATGGTGTCAACCTAAGAAGGCAAGACATGAGTTTGTGCCACATCAGATTTGTACCTACAATAATCTTCGACTTTGCAAACATTGGACAATGTTGCAGGCTTAGACTTCGCAAACATTGGCCAATGTTGCAGGCTTAGGAGAACAAAAGTTGAAATGCTGACAATGGTCTCCATGAAGAAATAAGCCATACAAATAACATGCGTTGAGAGAATCGAACCCATGTGTGGTTGCTCTGGTACAAAGCTTCTCTCTTCTATACCTATTGGTCAACTCCTCTCCATCGGATCAAGTGTTACCATCCGCTCCTCACTTCCAATGTTAGGTTCTTCTACTATTTGATTTCGTTCTTCATTCTCTGTTGTCACCAACAGTGTCTCCCACCTTTCTTACTCTGCGCTTGGATTCTCATCTTCCAAGGGGTTCCACACTCTTTCCACCTCTGGTTGTGAAACTTCGTCTTGAATTCTTTGATTCGCCAATCGTGCACTGTGTCTCAATGGTATCTGATTCTTTCCTCATTTGTCTTGTGGCCTAGAGTCTATCATTCACCTCTTCGCCTTGTCACATATGCTTCTTGACCCAAATTTGATTTAGGCAACGACACCAAATGTAGATAGGGGTGAGTGCCTTCCCAAGACGAGGGAATGACAAGAGTTTAGGAAGGAAAGGATTGACAAACTTGACTGTAAGACATGGTGTCAACTCACACTGTTCAGTCCCAAACGAGTAGACTGTTGTAGACGACTAATCCAGGCAAGTAAACCAGTCTAGACGGGTGACTGTCAGACGAGTAACTATATACGGGTTGCTGGCTGGATGGGTAGGCTCAAACGTGTAGGATCCTAGACGGGTTCCTCCAAATGTGTAGCTCCAGTCAGACAGGTAGTTGCAAGTCCAAACGAGTAGTTCATAGTCTTAGACGGGTTGAGCGCCAGACAGGTAACGCACAGGTTTAGACGGGTGGTACAGCAGACAGGGCCTAGATGGATAGGCCTAGCCGTCTGACGGATAGACCTAGACGGGTAGGCCCAGACGGGTTCTATAATTTGCGTTATTCATTCTTCAGTCTGCAAACTATTCCCGATCTCTCCTTCCTGCAATTCTGCACAACACAAAAACATAACACCAGTCTGCCCAACCTACTCCATGACATGCATCGATCAGATACCTGTAACACAAGACAATGCAAACACACAAAAATCTGCACAACGCTAGAACAACTCTGTTGTTGTATTCATTCCTCAATGATAGATCGTCAATCCTCTATACAAAAATGAGTAGGGGGGGTATTTATAAAGCAAGCCTTGGCGGTTACTGCAACCAACCATGCTCAACCATCCCAACTGCCCCTACGTTACTGCTCTAACTAATCAGTCTTAAAGCATAACAAACCAGTCTCAGACTGATTAACAAGTCTGGCTTAACAACCAGTCTCAGACTGATTAACAAAGCTTAACTAATTATGATGGTTGAATTTGTCATTTTGTGCCTACGTTATTAATCAGTCCGTATTACATTGTGATGGCTGATTTTACATTACAAAATCATTACATTTATCAAAATTGCTATCAATCTGTAGACATTTTGTCAAACAGTTCGGGATGTCACTTCTTCTTCGAACTATTATCTATAGATCCTCCCATGCTTCATCAACCTAGCCACTTCTTGCAAATTGAGATTGGTAACTTTATCCATAAAATTCTTCAACCGGTACTGCTCCAATCCTTCCTTCTTCATCGGTCTGGTGGAATTCAGCAATCCGAAAATTTTATGGAAATTGCTTTGGGGAGAACGATACACGAACCTCCCTGTTACCAATCGTTAATCTGCTCTGAAACTGATCAGCATCATACGTTTGCAGCATCTCCAACAGGTATGGCTTGAAGAAATCCTTGTAAAAGCTTGATACCTACATAATAAACTGCACTCCTACATTTCGGAACGTGATCTTTAATAAGTGATCGACCAGATTTTCCAGCCAACATGTTCTACAAAATTCTCTTGTTGGTGTTATCCACGTTATGTCTTCCAAGGGGATCTGCATTCTCTCCTTCCCCTTGCCCTTCTCCTAAGGTGAAGTTATTGTCTCCTTTCCATGGCCTTGTCGTTCATTGAAGACTAAATGAGGTCATCAACAAGGTAGCAAAATGAGTCATTGAATTTGAACCCAATGCTAAAATTCAATAAGCAATAGACTTGTTTACAAAGTCATTGCAAAAGGGTTTTTTTTATTAAGGTAATAGGGGTTTTTGGGTCCCCAAACCCTTACACCTAGCTGGTAAAAAGTATTACAATATGGCGCAACAACCTGTCCAAAACCAAACTACTAACATCAGCTAAACCTTAGGATACAATGAGTTGTTCAACTTAAACAAAAACACCCTTAGAAATAAAATGCTCCTACTGGAGGCATTACTAACACAATACATAGTCCAAACATAATAGTAAAACCATAATAGATGTAGACAACACTAAAGGACAAAACAACCCAACACCAAAATAAGATAGTAAGACCATAATAGTAGCATAATACAAAAGAAACTTAGCCATCCCATTCTAGATAATTGAGGGTGTCCAACGCCTCCTTTGATCTGACCTATGCAACTCCGTTCCTCCAGCATGGTAGGTATACTTCAATCTACCGTATGGGAATCAAGTGACTGGTTCATTGGGTCTATTCACCTCCTACTACTCCAATAGGTGTTCATCCCTTGGATGATCCTTTAGTGCCAATTCCATCAGAGTTGGAGGGAACTCCACATACCAGTCCTATTTTTCCTTGAGTCCAACTCCCAAATTTGCCATCCAATCCACTATTTGATTTCCTTCATGGTAGATATGTTGTATTTTCACCTGCCTAAGCTTCTCTAGGTTTAGTCGACTCTCCAAAATTAGTTCAGCAATGGACCAACTAGCCTCATGTTCCTCCTTTAGAGCCTTGATGATGTTTAATGAGTCTCCTTCAATTATCACATTCATAGCCCCTATTTGTAAAATATACTTAGTTCCCAACAATAAGGCTCTAGCCTCTACAAAGTGGTTCATCTGATTCCCCAATGACTCAACATAGGCTAGCAGGATGGTGCCTTTCTCATCTCTTATTACTCCCCCTACACTAGCAACACCCGGATTACCCTTAGCTGCCCCATCAAAATTCAACTTAATCCAATATTTCGAAGGGGCTTCCCATCTGACCTCTTCCCTAGAAGGTTTGGAGTAGATAGGTAGAGAACTAAAATCTAAATACCAAGCTTTGAAAACATCCTACTCCTGGACAAAAACATTCTCCTGATAATGCTTTATGATTTTAATATTTTCAACTAATGCATTGCCAATACGGGCCCCAACTGAGCAGGCATCCCTTCTCTTATCCTTAAAGATCCGATTATTGCGTTCTCTCCAAATCCCCCAAAGGAAGTGTGGAAGACAAAGTTGCCATAGGTCCCCTAGATGCTTACTCTTGAAGGGTGATATCCATTGAAGGCACACATCAGCCATATTATCTAGGAAAGCCCAGGAGATCTTAAATCTGGTTAGAAGAAGACTAATTACTTCATAAGAAAACTCACACCCAATAAAGATATGATGAGTGGTTTCAACCTCTTTCTCACAGAGAGCACATTTGTTGACAATGTTGAAGCCCCTTTTACACAAATTGTCAATAGTCAATATTTTGTTTTGAACAACAAGCCAAAAAAACATGGTTATTTTAGGAATTAAGTTCTTAACCCAAATATTTTTTATCGAAATCCAACCCAACCCATCCTTGTCAATCATAGAGTATCCAATTTTCACTGTATATAGGCCTTTACTATCCCTACTCCAAATCATCGAGTCACTCCCACCTACAGGGTTAGTGGGGAACACCCTCAATAGGTCCATCAAGGATTTTTGAGCTTTGGATTGGGTTTCATTTAGACCTACCAGATTTATACCTTTCTAGTGCCATCTCCCCTCTCTAAAATCCAAGAAGTCCTTAACCTTTCTTCCAAAGGCTTCTATAGTTTTTAGCTTCAGGGTGTTCAGTTTTGGATCACACTCAAGAGGGGTCTCCTTTAGCTAGATATCCTTCCAAAAGTCCACTCTTTCTCCATTCCCTATGTGCCATCTGATCCCTTTCCTCAAAAGGGCCTTGCAATTCATCAAGCTATTCCAGAAAGTGGACCCTCTTGGAAGATCTTCTAAATTGAGGAAGTCTTGTCTATCTCTCATGTATTTAGCTTTAAGGATTTTGACCTAGCTCAATTGATCATTCTTCAATAGTTTCCAACCCATATTACCAATAAGAGCCTCGTTCATCCCCTATAGCCATTTGAAACCCAGACCTCCATACTCTTTCTTGGAGCACACCTACTCCCAAGCCACTAGAGGTAATATTTTCTTATCTTTAGATCCTGACTAGAGGAAGGATCATTGGATTTGTTCCAGTTTGTTCCTGATATTGGCTAGAATTTTAAATACAAACATAAAGTATATGGGAATACTTTGTAAGGTTGATTGAACTAGTTATGCCTTCCCAACCTAGCTTAAGAGGCTACCTCTCCACCCTATCAATTTCTTTGTGAACCTATCAATCATTGGGTTCTAGAGTTTTGATTTCATTTGACCTTTGAAAAGTGGCATGCCTAAATAGGTAGCAGGGAGATCACCTACTTCACACCTAAATATTCGAGAGATTCTTCTTTGCCTTATCTCAAGGGTATTGATGAAGTAAATTTTACTCTTTGCAAAGTTTACTTTCTATCCTGCCTCCTATTCATACTTTGTCAAGATAAGTTTAAGTTCACATGCTTGGGGAACTGAAGATTTGGAAACTATTATAGTGTCATCAACAAATTGTTGATGTGACACTGGATCAGCTGTTGAAGCTGGCTTGAATCCCCCTAGCCTTCCATCATTTATTGCTGTAGTAATGCTATGACTGAGGGCCTCTACTAAGATGATGAATAGAAAAGGAGACAAGGGATCACCTTGTCGTAACCCTCTCTTACAACCAAAATAACCTACTGCTGCACCATTCACTAAAATAAAAAACCTAGCAGTAGAGATGCAACTAAAGACCAAGTCCACCCAATCATTATGAAACCCAAAATTTCTCATAATATTACCCAAAAACTCCTAGGAAACCCAGTTGTAGGCTTTATCCATATCTAATTTTAAAAGCATTTCAGCCTCTTCACTTTTATCCATAGAATGGATGACCTCATGGATAGTTACAATTCCATCCAAAATTTGGTGGCCTCTCACAAACCCACCTTGATTGCTATCGATGATGAAGGGAAGTATGGTCTTGAGATGATTTGCCAAGGTCTTTGTAAGAATTTTATAAAGTGTATTGCACAAACTTATAGGTTGAAATTGCTTAAAGTCTCTTGCACCAACGATCTTGGGGATCAGGGCCAAAAAATTAGAATTAACATCCATAGGAATCTGG
Source organism: Wollemia nobilis (assembly GCA_028583015.1). Lineage (NCBI taxonomy): Eukaryota > Viridiplantae > Streptophyta > Pinopsida > Araucariales > Araucariaceae > Wollemia > Wollemia nobilis. The sequence goes on along the minus strand of JAQPPZ010002456.1, from coordinate 4,485,090 downwards.
TGAGAAACTTGTACTTCTTTAATGGCTTCCACAACATCAGATCCCACAATTTGCTAGAAGTGTTGAAATAAGGCAACTAAGAATCCATCCAAACCCAGAGCTTTGTCCCCTCCCAAGTCAAAAATTGCCTTCTTGATCTCTTCTTCAGAGAAGGGGCTAAGAAGGTAAGTATTGAGGTCCTCATTGATCAGATTTGGGATATGCTTGAGTAGAGAGTCTTCCTCCTCTGGTTCCCTAATATCAAAAACCCTAGTAGCTCTTCAAAGAAACCCATTGCCTCTTCTCTTATTTCATCAAGGTTGCTAGTAAGGGCTCCATCTCTTTTAATTATTTCTCTGATCTTGTTGCAGCTTTGATGGTGGAGGGTAGAGACATGAAAAAACTTTGTATTCTTGTCCCCCTCTTTTAGCCAATGAATTCTCGACTTTTACCTCCAATGGATTTCCTCACAAGCAAGGACATTGTGATACTCTGAAAGCAGCTCCCATTCCCTAAATCTGATGTCTTTAGTTAGGACCCCTCTAGTGATTTTATTTTCAATATTTGATAACTCAGCTCTTAATTCTATTTTCTTCTTAAACAAATTGCCAAAGGTGTTTCTATTCCACGCTTTCAAATTTTGTTTGATATATCTCAATTTCCCTACTACTTGACTCAGTTTGGAACCAATAAAGGTTTTCTTCCACCAGTCTTCAATTTTTAGAGCTAAGTCTTCATGTCTAAGCCACATTAGCTCAAACCTAAATGGGTTGTTGTACTTTCTTCCATCCTTTACTACCTCCCAAACTATTGGGCTATGATCTGACCCAATTTTTGGAAGGGCAGTGAGGGTTGAATCCCCAAAGGCTGCTAACCCCTCTTGAGAGACCAAAAATCTGTCCAGGCGTATTTGAATCAGCTGATCTCCTAAATGCCTATTGCTCCATGTGAATTGAAATCTTCTTAAATCTATATCCATCAATTCATTAGCATTTATGAAGTTCCTGAAATCTTGCATACCTTCTGAAGGGATTGAAGAGCCCCCTTTCTTGTCTGAAGAATTTAGAGGGGACTTGTAATCCCCAGCTAAGATCCATAGGATCCCTTTGAATGTATTCCTTATCTAGTTGAGATCATTCCATAATTGCCTTCTACCAACAACTGTGTTTGGGGCGTACACATTGGTTAGAATCCAATTTTCCTTAGACTCTAGGTTATGACAAAAAATTGTGATGAACCATCTCAAACTGACCACTATCCTCCCTTCAATTTTCCTATTATTCCATAGACATAATAGGCCCTCGGAAGAGCCCTCAGCCTTATTGAATACCATTTCCGCATCTTTCCAAAGAAGGTTTTTTATTCTTTCCACTTTTCTTTCATCTAGCTTAGTCTCCTACAAAAGTAGCAAATTTGGATTATGTTCTCTTCTAAGAGCATACATCAAATGTTGCTTGGGAGGGGTATTAGGGACCCTTATGTTCCAAGACAAAATCTTCATATTTTATTCTTGGCGGGATGTTTTGCCTCCAAAGTTTATATCTACTTGAGATCCATTGACTACTTCTTAGGCTATTTCTTTTTGGATAATTATTGTTGTGGCAGGTCTACCAGAGCCCCTTTTTTGACCTACATCCACTGAGTTTATAGAATGACTATGAGTGACTACTTTTATGAGTTGAACTCTCAGGGTTTATCCCTTTTGAACCATCTTTTACCATGAGGCCGACCTCCACTGTATTTTGAGCTTTTTCAGGCTGAGGAACCTCTAATCCTTTAGGGTCCAGGATTACTAAAGGTTCCCCAATAGAATGGGGATGGGCCAAAGTTGGCATTAAAGAGGTTACTAGGCTATGTGTTTGTTCAACATTTTCATCAACAACATTTAAACTAGAAAAGGAATTGGAAAGGGAATAGTTTCTTTGTCCAATAAATATTGTACTTGGAGAATTACCTCTAAATTCATAGGGTCGATTTTACCTTCTTCCAATGGTTCTTTATCTTTTCAATTTTGTTCCTGTCCACCACTGGTTCCTTCTATAACTTCAGCATTGCCTTCCTTACTTGGCACATCAATTGTCGTATTCTCTCTTGTTTGTCATCGCACCCATCTTCTATTGTTTTGGGGCTTATTTCTCTGGGTAATGCAATGAAAACTTTGATGCCCTACTTTATGGCATAAACCACACTTTACCGCCATGTTTTCGTATTCAATCAACTAATTACATGAGCCAAACTTAGAGACCATCTTTATCGACTTCGGGAGTTCTTGGCTTAGGTCGACATTCATGCAAAGTCTTGCATGCAACATACGTGTACGAGCAAGAGTAGCAGGATCCATAGCTACCACTTTCCCCATGTTTCTAGCTATTCTAATGAGGATCTCTTCATGCCAAAAATGAATCGGCAAGTCGGGAAAGTGGACCCAAATAGGCGCCAAATCGATCCCCTAAGAGAAAGGGTCAAAGTCAGGGCTCCATCTCCTCAAGAAGAGACCCTTAAGGTCGAAAACCATGGCCCTCCTTGTAAAATCCTGTCACTATCCATGGGACAACTCAGTTTCACCTAGAAAAAGCTTCTAGGGAGGGTGACGATCTCCATATGTCCGATAGTATGCAAGTTTGGTGATATTTTTAGTCTGAAGCAAAACATAATTATAATTTGAAATATAATCGTAAAGTGTAAATAACAAATAATAATGTCATAAAAAGTAGAGTCCATAAAGTAATTAATTTGACATAATAATCTCATGTTATATTGAAGCGTTAGTTTAAAAGTTGAATGGTCAGTGGTAAATTTGTCTCTATGATTGCATCCTGTTAAGACAAGCTCCAAATTCATGATGGATGCTTTGTACCATACTCTTGTATGAAAATCTGAATCTCCATAAAATTTCCATTTTATTCTAAAAAAATAGGATTTGATACAAGTTACAACACAGCCAAATTGCTGTGTAAAAGATCCATTTGACATGATAATTGTAAAATGTATTGAATGATTACCAATCAACGATGGTTAGTTATACACTAGATGGCACACATGCACGTTGACGAGCATTGCATGGTAAAAGCCTAAACCCCTTTATTATTATATCCAATAATTTGTTTGCTAAAATATATGTTTATCATTATTAAATTAAATTGCTTACAATACATGTGTAACACTATGCTTACAAACGCAGGACAGCCTGCCCAGATTCCTGGCGTCTACCGATTCCACTATGTAAATTTAAAAAAAAAAAAAAAACAAACACTATGCTTACAAACGATTAGATTTCCCTCAATGATGAGGAATGAATCCTAGATTCAAACTCTTCTTTAATGGAAATAAAAAGACAGAAAAATGAACAAATAAGGAAGTACTAATTACTGATCTGACAAGTTGGAAGTTTCAGAACAATTGTGGAAGGCCATATAATCATCAAGTAAACGCAGCCCATCACCAGTTATGAGGTCATCAACCTAAATACAGCCCAAACAAATAGAAAAGACAAGTGCCAAAAGGTGTTTGGTATGTGACAATTCTAAGCAATAATAATATCCCAACAACTACGATAGCTAATCTTTTATAATTTTGTTTTTATCTCATAAAAGTATCTATGACATAATCAAATGGCATGCACTCAAGTGGTTAGAAACTTGGATTTTGAAGGCGGAGACCCAGGTTCAAATCCTGCAAGCAATATATGCACAATCACCCAATAACATGGCAATATGATCATGATATGACACAAGTGAGGCTCAATTCAATCTCATAAAGTCAATTAAAAAGAAATAGACTGACATATACCCCCAATAAAAATGTCAACATTGGACCTAGTTTATTGTCTTCTTTAAGTATAATTCTACCAAATATGCAATAAATCCTTTCTTGTCCTGGTCTTCCTTTTTTTAAGAATTTATTTCCCCTTTCACAAGGTATATGTAAGAAAATTGAAGTGAAGGTTGTAATCACCTCAACTTTACCATGAACTTTATTGCAAGAAAATTGAAGTGAAGGTTGTAATCACCTCAACTTTACCATGAACTTTATTGCAAGAAATATTCATCATTTGATATTTCACGGCATTTGGATTCAAATCATTTGCATACACCCTGTTCACTTTCTTTGCAGCAGCAATTGAAAAGGGACCAACACCAGAAAAAACATCGCCTGTAACCCCACAAAGGTCATACATGGTATCAATTTAAAAGAAGCTTGCATGAATTAAATGTTAAACTACATGAAATCCATATTAAGTTTCAAATAATCTATTTCTTCTAAAAATAACTTTTGTACATCTATGTCGACTTTAACTCATCTATTCTTAGATTATATACATTTAAAAATAATAAACAATAAGAAACCTATCCAATTGGCCTAATTTGGCCATCAGTGGACATCAATACAATTATCTTATTATCTGTTGTTTTCTGCAATTTAGAAAGCCCTTTGATGTTGTTCTCAGGCATCTTTTATTTCAGAGACTACGTGACATCATCATCTCAGGGCTCTTAATAACTGCCATTAAGAAACAATACAAGGTTGTTGTTGGTCATTTTCAGACAGCTTTTAGCTTCTCAGAGGATCTCCAGAGCACCATTAGTGTCAACAACATTGTCCTCTTTCTCCTTCACTCTTTGGGATCTACAATATACATTGATCTGATTATTAATTTTTTACTCTTATTGATATGAACTTTCACTATATGATTATATTTCAAATCATAAATATGTTTTGCTTCACACTTAAAATATCTCTAAACTTGCATAGTTTAACTTTTTGCAATGACTTTGTAAACAAGTCTGTTGCCTATAGAATTTTAGCATTGTATTTAAATTCAACAACTTATTTGGCTACCTTGTTGATGACCTCATTGGTCTTAAATGATACACATTAAAAAGTACAAAGTTACGAGTTGGGTTCTTATTGGTTCTTAGTGTCATAACATCATAACAAGTCCATCACAAGTTTATGGGTGATTGTGTGAATCAGTAACAAGGGGATACCTTGTTGAAGACCTTGGTTTGGTCTTGTTGGTTACAAATCTGCCATTAGGAAAGGATTTGGTCTTTTGCGCCCTAGACCCGCCCAACAGATTGAAATGCCGGAAGGAAGGGATGCCTCCCGTGCCAATCTCCGGAGAAGGCCGGCTCCTATACTACACTACTGGGGTTTGAGATAAGAGAACTGGAAAGAGATTGAAAAATGTAGAAAGAAATGTAAATGGCATTGCAATAATGGTGGGGAAGAACAAGCAGCACAATCACTAACTAATACCCAAACCAACAGCAATCAAAACAAAACATGTAACAGAAACTAACACTGCGATTCCTTCCTATGTATCCTTCAGCCAGAATTCCAGATTCACTTAATTTCCAATGCCCTAATCCAGAGTTCAGAATTACAACAATCAGAAAAATAAATGAACATGAAGCAGAAATACTTGCAGAAGGCAGCATAAAAGAAAGAGACAAGAGTCAGAGCCAAGGATGCCTTGTATTGAAGCAAATGTTTGTTTACAGCAGCTTTTTTAGCAATATGTTCCCCCCTTTACAATGAAAGTCCACTGCTATTTATAGCAGAAATTTCCCCCCAAATTACATTGAAGCACGGAATCCCAAAACTGCAACAGCTGCTGGGATGTGACCCTTACTAGCCGTGAGTGTACCTGCAACATGATTTACCTGAGTTTGGTACGGCTCCGGACGGATCTGGTGGTTGAGAAGGCATGTCTCGTTAATGTGGTAGGTGTAGTACAGTTTGTCCCTGAACACATGCCATCAATGTTTACCTACCCTACTTTTGAGGTCTACTTGCAGCCCTTCTTAGACTGGACCAAATCCCAAAAATCGCCCGCTTGCAGCTCGAATCTAAAGTTCGCTACGGGGCAGAAGCGATGCTGGGAATCGTTGGGGGAAGAAGCGAACTTGAGAGGAACTACCTTCAACTTTCTAACAGTCGGAATTCGCCACAATGGGGGGAGACGACAAGGGTCGCTCAGTTGAGGAGCGAACCCGACAATCACTTTGGAATAGGAGCGATCCCGAGAGTCGCTCCAGAGTGGAGCGAACCCAGGAGTCACTCATGGAAATGAGCGAATTGCGGCACGCATAGCGCCTTAGACAAATTTTCAATTCTTATTTTGTCGGCAATCGTGGGAGAGTGGGGCGAATACGGGAATTGCAGTGCTGTCGCAGCGATGTTGGGAATCGCTTCAAAACGGAGCGAACTTGGGATTCAACGCCCTAGCCGATTTCAACTTTTTATTCTGTCGTTTGACGAGAAATGGTGCGATGACGTGAATCGCCCAACAGATGGGGTGATCCCGAGGTTCGCCAGCTAGGGGAGTGACCATCGGTACCCTATGCCTTAGCGGATTTTCTGAAACATTGAGACCTCTTGCCGATCGCTGGGAATTGCGGCGAGGATGGCAGTCGCTGTGTGGGCGCGACGACGACAGGAGTCGCTCCAGAATGGAGTGACCCATGGGCTTCCAGCCTTAGTCAATTTTAATCCTCCTCCTGCCGCGGTTCGCCAAAAAATGCAGCGATGACGGGAGTCGCCTTGCAGAAGGAGCGATTGCGGGGTTCGCTTGCCAGGGGAGCGATCTTCAGCCGCGGTCAATGCCTTGGTCAATTTTTCATTTTCCTCCACTTGTTGTCGATCGCTGACGATATCGAGGGTCGCCCGAGGAGAGAACAACGTTGGGAATCGCCAAAGATGAGGGGCGACTCCCGGAATCGCTCAAAAAAGGAGCGAACTTCAGGCGTGTTCCTGTTGGTCACGAATCCGCCACGAGGAAAGGATTTTGTCGTTATTGCGCCCTGGACCTGCGAACCAACATTGAAAGGCCGGAAGGAAGGGATGCCTTCCGGGCCAATCTCCGGAGAAGGCCGGCTCCTTTTTGGGGTTTATGTTCAAGCTAAGAGTACAGGAAAGAAATAAATGTACAGAAAGAGATTTACAAATATATTCAAAGGTTGGTGGGGGGAACTAACAATACGGGAACACACCAATTACCGCTACTTACTGCATTATAAACACAAAGCATGACTAAGAACTGCAAAATCTAACGTATACTTCCGATACCCAAGCAATGTACGCACGGCTACAACGGCTCCCTAACAGACATTCCCTACAAGGAACTAACAGTACGGCAACACGTCAATCACCACCTACGGACACTAACATGGGTAGAAAGCAATCATAGAGATATCAGAGCCAGGTATATGTGTTTATGTAGAGAATTTAACCGCACAGCTTCAATGGCTCCCTAACAGACATTCCCTACAAGGAACTAACAGTACGGCAGCGCACCAATCACCAGATACGGACCAGCAACAAAACACACAACTGATGGAACTGCTACTACATCTATTCTATGTATCCTTTTAATTCATGAAGTACAGAGGGTGCTTTAAACAAGCAATGCTAGAGGCACCCGATCATCAAATGCTGAAATGAATCAACGAGCCATGACACAGGTTAGCCTAAGGCATGAATATAAAGAAAGGCAACATAAAAAACAGAAGCAGCAGAACAGAACCAAGCATACAGATTATATTTATAAGCAGAAGCACGGTTACAATGGGCACAGTGGTTCCCTAACAGACATTCCCCTTCCACCACTTTACAATGAAAACGTGGTGGGTATTTATAGCCCAAAGTTCCCCCCGTTACATTAATGGGCACAAAGTCCCAGTCGAACATTAGCTGACAAAAGCGGCCGCGGAGCTGCCGATGCTTGACTTCGTCGGGCTGGGTGTACCCTCGGCATGGTCTCCACTGAAGGTTGAACGGCCACGTGGCGGCGCGTTGGGTAGAACTTTATATTGACGGGAAATGCGGGTAGGCGAGGCAGGTGGAAACTCACGTCGGTCTTAAATGAGGCGCTGGCATAAGTAGTGCGGCCCATGCTTGTCCTTTTGCTCGGCATGTCTTGGCTCGGATCCCAAAGTTGGACACTTGTCGGATGATGTTGCTTGACACATGTCTGCCTTGAAAGGCAGTCTATCCAACTTCGCCCGGGATTAGAGCGCAATCGGGTAGCACAGGTGAAAAACAGCGCGATCGGGTAGCACTATTTCCCTACTGCGCACCGGTCAAAGGCGCGATCCGACTTCGGCTGCGAAGTCGGGTTGCGCACCGGCACTTGCTGATTCTCACCGCCGTTCGGACTTCGCACGGACACTTAGTCATTTTTCCTGCCAGCCTGCCAGCCTTCTACAAGGTGCGCCCAGAAAGAGGGGCGAAGTCGGACTTCGCACCAAAACTGAGCGAAGTGCGCACTTCGCACCAAAAGCGGGCGAAGTGCGCACTTCGCACCAAAACTGGGCGAAGTCGGACGACTTCGCACAAAAAACTGGGTTTCCTGGTTCGGCTTCCCGGGGCCATAACTTTTGATCCGGCGACCCGATCGCCTATTATAATATATCGTTGGAAAGCTTGCGAGAAGATCTGCAATAATAAAATATCCAGGGCTCATTTTGTCCATTTTATCGCCCCTGTTTATGGCCCGCAAAAGCCCGAACACCTCAACATGCCCTGACACTTAGCCATTTTTCAGGGCAACTGCTGTCAATTTTGAGAAGAATGAGAATGTAGGGAAGAGAGAGAAAGGGGGAGAAGGAAGAGCGGCTCTCTTACAAAAATTGAAAACATTGCACCCCGTGCAAAATGTGACAACATTTCTGGCGGCTCGCGGGGTGTCGAGCTCGCCTCGGCGCAAAGAACCCATGCCTTCATCCATTGGGCAACAGAGTCACCCTCGCTGCAACTGCTCTTCAGATCCACCTCCGGCAGCTGCCTCCTCGGAACACTTAAAAAGAAAACACTGCACAGACTGAAATAAGGAAACAACTAAAACTTTGAATACTAGCCGGATTATTTACACAAAATTTTGCGGCATTACTGGCATGCCGCCACACAAATCTAGCTTTGGTTGCCTATCCGGTGAACCTGCAGTGCCCGGACCAGATCTGGTTGTACTTCAGATGATCTTTGAAGTCCGGCTGGCCTCCCAAAGCTTGCCAGGTCGCGAACATGGTGCAACGTGGCAGATTGTCATTCATGCCGGTACCCGTACAATTGATGAACAATGTGGCAAGGAGATTTTTCAGACGGGAGCCCTCTTCGGGTACCGGTTGCGGTGATGGTTGGAGCCAATACCACCACGGTGGAGACTGTAGGTGAACATTCATTTCTCCGCTTGTGAGGTCAAGGCTGCTCACCAAACCTTGATTCCTCAGGGTGTCTTCTATTGGCTTAAAAAAAAGGCGCTGCGATCAAGAAATCTGGATCTTCGACTCAGTCGGAGTCGCCAGGTGATTTTGCCAGATGAAGGCAAGCCAAAGATTCACCAACTCGGGCTTCCTTAAAATATGGAGACTGATCGTCTCACCTCACGGATTCGTCTATGCGAGCTTGGTAATCAGCCGGCCTGACGCGCTCGCCTGGAGCGTTGGTATTAATTTCGTAAAGTCAGGCTGGTTTCCCGGGTTCCTCGCTCGCCACCTTCTTGCTTGCACGAAGGCGTTAGGACCGGTCTTTTGGACTCAGAGAATATGAACGTGCGAGTCGCCGAGTGCTCTGATTTTGAACAGCAATGAAGCGAGCACCAGTGCTTCGATTCTGTTTGGGGGTGAGAAACCTCCTTGTCCCACCGAGCATTCGGAAAGAAACTGTCAGCCCGAGCGAGGACGAGCTTGAGATCTTCCAAATGCGAGACAAAGGGTCCCACCGGGCGTGCCAAAAACTGTTGGTCACGAATCCGCCACGAGGAAAGGATTTTGTCGTTATTGCGCCCTGGACCCGCGAACCAACATTGAAAGGCCGGAAGGAAGGGATGCCTTCCGGGCCAATCTCCGGAGAAGGCCGGCTCCTTTTGGGGGGTTATGTTCAAGCTAAGAGTACAGGAAAGAGATAAATGTACAGAAAGAGATTTACAAATATATTCGGAGGTTGGTGGGGGGAACTAACGGTGCGGGAACACACCAATCACCGCTACTTACTGCATTATAAATATAAAGCATGACAAAGAAGCGCAAAATCTAACGTATACTTCCGATACCCAAGCAATGTACGCACGGCTACAACGGCTCCCTAACGGACATTCCCTACAAGGAACTAACGATGCGGCAACACGTCAATCACCACCTACGGACACTAACATGGGTAGAAAGCAATCATAGAGATATCAGAGCCGGGTATATGTGTTTATGTAGAGAATTTAACCGCACAACTTCAATGGCCCCCTAACAGACATTCCCTACAAGGAACTAACAGTACGGCAGCGCACCAATCACCGAGATACGGACCGGCAACAAAACACACAAGCGATGGAACCGCTACTACATCTATTCTATGTATCCTTTTAATTCATGAAGTACGGGGGTGCTTTAAACAAGCAATGCTAGAGGCACTTGATCACCAAATGCTGAAATGAATCAACGAGCCGTGACACGGAGTTAGCCTAAGGCATGAATAGAAAGGCAGCATAAAAAACAGAAGCAGCAGAACAGAACCAGGCATACAGATTATATTTATAAGCAGAAGCACGGTTACAATGGGCACAGTGGTTCCCTAACAGACATTCCCCTTCCACCACTTTACAATGAAAACGTGGTGGCTATTTATAGCCCAAAGTTCCCCCCGTTACATTAATGGGCACAAAGTCCCAGTCAAACATTAGCTGACAAAAGCAGCCGCGGAACTGCTGATGCTGACTTCTGTCGAGGCTGGGTGTACCCTCGGCATGGTCTCCCTGAAGGTTGAACAGCCACGTGGCAGCGCGTTGGGTAGAACTTTATATTGACAAGAATGCGGGTAGTTGAGGCAGGTGGAAACTCACGTCAGTCTTAAATGAGGCAGCTGGCATAAGTAGTGCGGCCCATGCTTGTCCTTTTGCTCGGCATGTCTTGGCTCGGATCCCAAAGTTGGACACTTGTCGGATGATGTTGCTTGACACATGTCTGCCTTGAAAGGCAGTCTATCCAACTTCGCCCGGGATTAGAGCGCAATCGGGTAGCACAGGTGAAAAACAGCGCAATCGGGTAGCACTATTTCCCTACTGCGCACCGGTCAAAGGGCGCAGTCCGACTTCGCTGCGAAGTCGGGTTGCGCACCGGCACTTGCTGATTCTCACCGCCGTTCGGACTTCGCACGGACACTTAGTCATTTTTCCTGCCAGCCTGCCAGCTTGCTACAAGGTGCGCCCAGAAAGAGGGGCGAAGTCGGACTTCGCACCAAAACTGGGCGAAGTCGGACTGACTTCGCACAAAAAACTGGGTTTCCTGGTTCAGCTTCCCGGGGCCATAACTTTTGATCCGCTGACCCGATCGCCTATTATAATATATCGTTGGAAAGCTTGCGAGAAGATCTGCAATAATAAAATATCCAGGGCTCATTTTGTCCATTTTATCGCCCCTGTTTATGGCCCGCAAAAGCCCGAACACCTCAACATGCCCTGACACTTAGCCATTTTTCAGGGCAACTGCTGTCAATTTTGAGAAGAATGAGAATGTAGGGAAGAGAGAGAAAGGGGGAGAAGGAAGAGCAGCTCTCTTACAAAAATTGAAAACATTGCACCCCGTGCAAAATGTGACAACAGTTCTGCCTTAGACAAATTTTCAAATTTTTTCCCTTGCAACTAGCTTCTGAGTGCGACGCCGGGGACTACCTGGATTAATTGATCTGGAAGGAGGAAGGGAGAAGATCTGGTCCTAAAAATGAAGCAGTTTTTCAATTTTTCAAAATTTTACCCCTTAGCAAAATGTGGCAACAGGTCTTTTGATTAAGGACCCATATACACAAGTATGAAGTTATAAGTTACGTTCTCACCATTTATCAATGTCTTTAACATAGAAAATCTACCAGAAGTCCATGGGTGCATGTAAGTAAATAAAAAGGAAAATGGTAAATTATTGAAGTTCTTGGTTTGATCTTTTGGTTATGGATCTACATCTACAACAATAAATTTGTGGGTTCCGCTCTTACCAATTCTTTGTCTTTACACCATAGCAAGGCTATAACAGTTTTGTGGCTGTGTGAGAAAAAATAACAAGAAGATTAGATACCTTGTCAAAGGCCCTTCTTTGGTCTTTTGGTTAAGAATCTGTTTCCACAAGTACAAAGTTATGAATTTCATATGAATTGCCTTTCATTAGCATGATATATAGTCGATGAGCTATAGGTCTGGTCAGGTTTGTAATACCTGTGCAGACCTATTGAAGTGGGTATTATTTGTTAGGTATTTTGGTATTATATGATCCTAATTTTCCTTCTAAATAGGTTCATTACAATCATGTTTTGGGTGGACGATATAGTGATAGTATCATGGATAGGAGTACAGCAAAGCTTCCAAAGCAAAGACCAACATCCTTCATCATATGAATGATTCATGTAGCAAGAAGCAATGTGATAGATGGGCTTTGGCTAAGGAAACGTGCAGGAAAAGGGGTTAAGGTATGCATACCACTCAACAACCAATTAAGGCACACCTAGTTACAGATAAGATAATTCTATTAGTTTCCACGAATAACCAAACTAGGTCGATGGGACTAGACATAAAAAAAGTTGTTACAAAGCACTATAGTTACCAAGAAAGTATTAATAAACTAAACTAGAGACTAGAGTGAACTTCACTAAAGTTAAACTATTGTACAACATTTAATCACATCCTTGAGGGTTGAACCCTTAGATGGGTTAACCCCAACACGTTGCAAGTAATGACCATGAGATAAGAGGACCAACAATCAAGGGATAAGACAGAAATAGAGAGAAGTTCAAGAGGATCCTAGCATCAATGCTAATCAGTGGTAGAATGCTGAGTATAAGTAGAAGTAGAAGCAGAGCCATCCTCATCACCAAATACCCCAATGTAGCATAGCAATGAGGATTCCTAAAGATGAGGGAATGACAAGCTTTAAGCCAAGGAAATGCAGTTACGGCAAGAATAATTAGTCCTTGATGACATCATTCCTAGACGGCCAAGTATAGCTCCAGTTGGCAGGTTGGTCTCAAATGGCAATGTGGCTTAGATGGCACATTGCAATCAGCAACGTCCTAGACAACAGCTACAATCTCAAACGAAGCTTCTCAAGACAGCATGACAAAGTCGACAGTCTCAAAGAATGGCACTTCCTATCCTCGTGGGCTCCCTCTAACGTCGGCCCTGCTCTAACGACGTCAACAACTCCAACCGTGATTGGAACCCTCACAGCAACTGCAACTTTGGACAACATCTGAATCCGTCAACCTGCAACCAACCACTTGCACTAGGAATCTAACAATCTAACATACAAGTATCATCACACCATTGGACACACATTGAGAGCAAAAGAATATCTTTCATTATCAGAATGGCTTCCATGGCATACATGTAGAGATTCCAATTATCTTTGTACTACAACCAGACTTCTCTCATCATCCAAGCATATGTGCATCTACAACACAGCACATCCTCTCATGGCATTGTATTGCATATCCAAAATGAAGTAGGGGGTTCAATTTATCGTCTTTGATCGTCTGTTTTGCTTGCTGAAATTTCTCATCCGTGATTTGTAGTTGTTGAGCCTTGTCTCACCCCACACTATGCAATTTCTTAATTCTAGCAGTTAACCACTGCACTAAATATGCCAAGAAATTCATCTGAGCATACATTGGGAGCAATTTCGATACAAGTTCTTGTTGGTTACGGATCTGCCACAAGGAAAGGGTTTGGTTTATCTATGCGCCCTAGACCCGTCCAACAGATTGAAAGGCCGGAAGGAAGGGATGCCTTCCGTGCCAATCTCCAAAGAAGGCTGGCTCCTTTACTACACTACACTGGGTTTTAGATTAGAGAACTGGAAAGAAATTGGGAAAGTGCTGAAAGAAATGCAAATAACTGAAAGAAACGGGAAATATGGCCACAGGCCAGATAGTTCCAAGGGGAAGAACAGGCAGCACAATTACTAACTTCTACTTAAATCAATAGCAATCAATATCATGAATATAACAGAAACTAAAACTGTAACATTTTCTGATATGTATCCTTCAATAATTCCAGATTTCGCCCTTTATCACACACTTAAATCCAGATTGCAGAATTTACTGTATGCAAATAAAGAAACAGAATTAACAGAAATAATCATAGAAGGCATCATACACAAAAAAGGAGTCCAGAATTAGAACCAGGAGTCTTAATATTGATGCAGAATCCAAGTACAGCAGCTTTCTAGCAAAATGTCCCCCCCCCCCTACATTACATTGAGTGGCTTTTATAGGGGAATTCAACCCCGTAATCATTAATGCCAAAACCCTAAAACCGCTGGGGCAGCTGAGATTTGACCCCTGTCAGATGACAGAGAATCCATGGGATTCGGCCCACTTGTGTTTATAGTGGCTCCGGACAGGTTTTGCGGCTCACTCGTGTTTACAGCGGCTCCGAACGGATTTTGCAGTTGGGAGAGCATGTCTCATTAATACGGTTGGTGCAGCTTGCCTTCAGGAACTTTTCCGGGACCTAACAGGGCCGTCTTGATGGGATAGGCCGGGGACTCAAACTCGTGCGCCATGGATGCGCCTTAAATGCCCACCTACCTTCTTTCCTTGCTAGAGTGCCCCTTCGGTTGGTGCCTTAGCGTTTACAAACGCTTTTGAGTTTGCCCGAAACAGGGTCCGAAGAGATACTTCGGTGAAGAAATGCCCCGAAATGGAGCCTTGCCATGCCAAGGAGCGAAGTTGAGCTTGCCTTTGCATTAGCACTTTCTCGCCCAAAACGCGCCGTTGACGGAAGTTTCGTCGAAGACAGCCCCGAAGTTGGGCTTCGCTGGGATGTTGTGCGAAGCTGAGTCTTTGTGCGCAGATGTGTGCCTTTGCTTGCTATGAGTTTCGCTTGGGTCAACGCCCAAAGCTGGGTTTCGACGGCTTCCTAGCAAAGTCGAGGTGAGTTTGCCTTAACCGATTTTCACTAACCCGAAGCGTGCCTTCGCCAATCGCCGAAGATAATGCCGAAGCCGAGGTTCGCTGAAGACTGGCCTCGAATTCGGGTTTCGATGGAGTGTTGGGCGAAGGAGAGCAGGTTCGCTTAAGAATGCGCCCGAAGCTGGGGTTCGTTGGGCGATTGCGCGAAGCTAAATCGCATCTGGCCTTAGAGCCTTTTTTCCTGCTTAAGTTGTACCTCGCTCGCGGCTAAGTCCGAAGCTGAGCTTCATTGTCCTTTCAGGTGAAGTTGAGGCCTTCCATGCCTTGGACATTTTTTGGGTAAATCTTGCTTTCGCCACCGTTGACCCCGAAGTCGAGGTTCGCTCTCTCTGGAGCCCAAAACTGAGACTTCGTCAGCGATTCGAGCGAAGTTAAGGCTGTCATGCCTTAGAAATATTTTCATGCCCATCTGTACTTCGCTCCCAGAGGGGTCCGAAGCTGGGCTTCGCTGGCAATTTGGGCGAACTTGAGGCCTTCCATGCCTTAGAAATTTTCAGGCTTCCAAAGTGGTTTTTCCTTGTTTTTACCCGAGCTATCCGTCGCCCCGAAACTGAGCGGAACTGAGGATCGGCCTGCTTCTTGAGCGAAGCTGATCTTGGAGGAGAGAAAGAGAGGAGAGAAAGGATCTAAGCATGAAAACAGTGCAACAGCTTTTCAAAATTTTACCCCTTAGACAAAATGTGGCAAAATTGACAACAATTCTATGTATTGTACTGTCTCATGACCCTTTGGACAAGATAAACTAGGATATCCATGAATATACACACAAGTTGGTTCTGTGTGTAGTGTTGACACATCTTCTGGCAATTCCTTTACTCCATCCATGGTTTTAATCCTACCTGTCTCTAACTCCCATGGCTGCTCTTGACATATGTTGGTAACTTCAGCTCTCCATTGTCCTTCCTGGGTCCATTTCACCAACTTCTCCAGTTCATATTTTGCCATAAATTGCCATTGTTTCCACTGCCCAACGTAGTCTATCTTGAATTCAAGTTCCAATTTGTCAATTATTAACTTATTGATTAATGTGCTCCCCCAAATCTACAATTCAATCAACACACGCTCACGAAGACCATCATCTACCTCTTTTTTTGTTTCAACTTCTAGTACCTGCTCTTTCCCCTTTGTTGAAAGATCAATTTGTCTCTTTGTCGCTTTTCCCTCAATAATTACTTGCTCAAATTTCCCATCCAATCTACTCTTTCTTTGGCTATTTCCCCCTCAAAATACTCCACCTCTTTCTTTGGCTATTTCTACCATTCCAATAGTTTCTGTTGCTCCAACTGTTCAAGCTTTGTCTCCTTCCCAACTTTTGGTGTCTTTACTAGTTTAGTTGGATTATGCTCTTTTGGCACCTTAACAAACGTGACTATTTTTCGTGCTCATACCTCCTCCATGATGGATGTTTTTTCAAAACGAGGTTCTCCATATAGTGGGGTTGATGCCATCGGATTTGTCTGTTGAGCTTCAGCCAAAAATTCAGCTACTTCCTCATCAGCAGGCTCATTTATATAAAACTCCCAGTCTTGTTGCTTTTCAACTACAACTTTTGCCTCTATATCTTTCAGTATTTCTCTCGTTTGCGGGTGCGCTTCTTCCAAGGTTTGTTGTATTATGGCCACTACAACTTGTGCCCTTGCAATTTGTTGCATTGTTATCTGTTGGACTGAAATCTACGATGAAAACTGCAACTCTTCTGGCGGCCACAACTTTTCTTTTCTTCCTCTATAGTGGTTCTTCCCTTGATGACGATTCGTCCTCCGAAGTTTGAAGAGGTTCGTCTAGGAGTGTCTCTCGTCTAAATACCTGCTTTACCCTTGGCTTCCTTTTCAAGGTGTTCTTTTGTTGAGGTCGAGGTTGTGCATTCATCCACCTCAACACCGTTGGTGCTAACTCTAGCAATTCTCTAGGAGGATCCAGTCCAAGAATCTCCACTTTCTCCTGAGATACAACATTCAAAAATAGCCCAATAACATGGAATACCATCGAGCAGTTCTTCGTAGTAGCATCAAGAAATACTTAATGTACGTTGATATGTAGGTTGCCCAGTCAGAGGCTTGACCCTTCCCTATTCCTTGCATATATGGTATCAACCAAATGGGTAACTCCTAAGCCCTCTGTTCTCCGGACAACCTCACCATAATCACGTTCATGATACATTACAGCCCTACATCCTTCAACCGGTGCTATTTAACTACTCTATTTCCATGTGACATCATTGTCTACACCTCATCCTTATCTAGAGTTGTTACACTCTGAATTAATTGCCTACTCCTCTAGGAATCTACAACTTCTTTGATAACTACACTCCCTTGTATTGGTAATCTAAATGTCCTAAAGTTTTCTTCAAAAAAAAACAACGATTAATTGCTTTCTCCCCACTTGCACTTTGCTTGCATTCTTCTTTGGATCATATGTTTCCAAAATCTGCAGCAAGTATTCTTTGAAAAGATCTTTATCAAAGTTTAGTACTTGCAAGATAAAATTTAGTCTAGTTTCCTGCAACTTTTGTCATAAAACATTCTTCTTTGGGGCAATTTCCCACCATGTGTGGCAATATTCTCCTATGGAGTGTATCCATGTTATTTGTTTGGCATCCCTTCCTCTTTCCTATGGAATGCTCTCTTCTTGCCACCGTGCTTGCCTTTCGTGAGCCACTGTTGCCACATTTTGCACGGGGTGCCATGTCTTCAGTTTTTTTTGTAAGGATGCTGCTCTCCCTTCCCTCTTCCTTCTCTCCCTTTCTCCACTATCCCCTTTCTTCCCTGCCATCAGTTTCATTCTCTTATTCCCCCCCCCTTCTCCTTCTTCTGACAGTTTCTCCAAGAGGGCAAAAGGCCCTAAATTTGACTAAGTGTTGGTATTGCGCAACCCGACTTCGCAGCGAAGTCGGGCTGCGCCCTTGATCTTGAGCGCACTTGGGGAGCCAACGTGCGGAGAGCTGAACCCAGTTTTTCTAAGTATAGAGCGAACCCCGACTTCGCTGCGAAGTCGGGGTGCGCTCTCAGTTCTGTGCGCACCGGGCATCAGTGGAGCCCTAAAAATTCTAAGTGTTGGGTGCGCAACCCGACTTCGCAGCGAAGTCGGGCTGCGCCCTCAAGTTCATGCGCAGTTGGGCGACTCATCTGAAGAAGCGGCTAAGTGTTGGGTGCGCAACCCGACTTCGCTGCGAAGTCGGGGTTCGCCCCGGAAGAAGAGCGCAGTTGAGCAGCCCATCATGGTACCTCCAAAAACGGCTAAGTGTTGCGCAACCCGACTTCGCAGCGAAGTCGGGGTTCGCTCACTTACTTGCGCGCACTCGGGCATAGAATGTTGAAGCCAACCCGGAAATTTTCTAAGGCACGGAGGCCTCCCCAACTACGCTACTTCCCCCTTGCGCTGCTGGTTGCGCTCCAGTTCAGGCGAAGTCGGGCAAGAAAGGAAATACGAGCTCCTAAGGCAGATTTTTCCCCTTATCGGATTCGAACGGGTGTCCGGCCTCGGGATTCGAGTCGGAGATGTGACGGGTGGTGTGCGAGCGTGAACTGAATTATTGTACTTAAGCTGCCCTCAGTCAAGCCGACTCGGAGCATCATCCCCACACCGCCACGTAGCTGCCAATCTTTCAGGTGGACCTTACCGCAAGCACGTTCCATACCGGCAGAGGTCAACATCGGCCGCTTTTGCCGCTTTTGTCGGCTTTGTCGGCTTTTTCAGTTATTGTCGAGTGCGGGATCCTGTGCCCAACGATGTAATGGGGGGAAATTTACGCTATAAATAGCTCGGCAATATCATTGTAAAAGGGTGGAAGGGGGATATATTGCTAGGGAACCATTGTAGTTGTGCGTTTGCTTCTAAATACAAAATATACTTGGCTCTATTGATTGTTCTCATCTTGTATGCTGCCTTTACTTAGCATTTCTGCCTCATGTTGCTTATGTTATTGCTTCCTGTTATTACGCTTTATGGATATCGGTATTTAATAGTTAAGTATTCCTGGAATGCAAAGGTAGAGGATACATAGGATGAATGGCATTGATAGTTTCTGCAACGTATTTTGTGTTTAATTGCTGTTAGTAGTGGTGATTGGTTGTTGTTGTATTGCTTATCCTCCCCACCCATAACAAACACATTTACATTTCTTTTTGCATTTCTAATTTCTTTCCTGCACTCTGAGCTTATAAACAATTGAGAAAACATAGGAAGCCGGCCTCCTCCGGAGATTGGCACGGAAGGCATTCCTTCCTTCCGGCCTTTCAATCTGTTGGGCGAATCTAGGGCGCATTACACTAAATCCTATCCTAGTGGCGGATTCGTAACCAACAGTTTCTACGGCACGCCCGGTGGGACACGGGAGTTTCCCACCCCAAAACGAGAATCGAAGCATTGGTGTTCGCTTCATTCTTGTCAAATCAGAACACACGGCGACTATGCAAGTACCTGAATATTCTCCGAGTCCGTGAGACCGGTCCAAGCGCCTTCATGCATACAAGAAGGTGGAGAGCAAGGAACCCGGGAAACCAGCCTGATCTCTACGAAATCGACATCAACGCTCCTGGAGAGCGCGTAAGGCTGGCTGACTACCAAGCTCACCTAAACGAACTCGAAGCTGAGATTGAAGAAGCCGAGATCGAAGAAGCTGAAGTCGGAGAGGCCGAAATTGAAGAACAGCCTACAACTTCGGACAACACTGATACCGAGTATACGACCGGAGAGGAAGAAGACATGGCTGCCCAACAAAACGATGACGACCTCTTTCCAGCAGTTGACTCCACAGGGCCCTTGGCTCTAGTTGGACAAGAGGTTGTGCCCCCCGCTGCCTTGAAGTCCATTCCTACTTACGATGGCTCTGGGAAAACAGCATACGAGCACATCCAAGACATTACGGCCTTGGCTGCACTGCACTCTATCACGAGTGAGAGTGTTAAGACCCGTCTATTGGCCCTTTCTCTGAGAGGGAAGCTTCTCTACTGGTGGAGATCCTTGCCAGAAGGAGCTATCACGGGATGGCCCCAGTTAGCAGGCAGGCTCGTAAAGGGATGCAACGAGTCTGCTGATCCTTCTTCATTGTTGCATCAGTTTCAGAGTATTCAACGCCACCCGCAAGAGGAGATATCAGACTTCAACGTGAGGTTTGCGAGGTCCTGGAAGAGAGTACCTCGCGAACTGCGACCTCCGGCGGGACAAGCTGCGCACTATTACCTGAGGTCTTTCAATTCGGATATTTGCCTACTTCTCAAGATAGCCCGGGTCGACACTTTCCCTGCCCTATATGAAGCTGCCCAGCAAGCAGAATTAGACATAATCTCTATAGGGAGACTTCCACATAGAATGCAGACCTCCCATTTACCACTGATTTCCCTCGGTCCACAATACCCATCGGCGTACGGTGTAATGCCATCCTCGTCAAATCAGTACCCCCGGCAGCCATGGAATCCAGCGCCGGTTATAAACCCCTATGGTCAGCCTCAGATCCATTATCCTAATCCGCCACCTCCACCCCCGCAGTATCCCGCACTCCCGGCTCCCCCTCATTACGCGGCGTATTCTGCACCTCCACCATTAGCTGCAATACCTCCGCCGGCCCGGCCGGCACCTGCTGATAATGACATTCAGAATAAAATCCTTCAGGAGGTACGGGCTCTGGCCTCTGGTTATCATACTATTTCCAATGATATGACAATAATGAAGAAGAAGCAAGCCCAGATGGAGTTTCTTCCGAGGAGACCATATCCTCCCCCGACGCTAACAAAAGATCAAGCTGCGCAAGCGCAAAGGCCCCCGGCAAGGAATGCTGCCAATGAGGTTCAACCTGGCACTTCTGACCAGGTTAACTGGTGCTCCACATGCAACGATCCACATGGAGAGGAGGGTTGCATCTTTGCATCGACATTATCTTCCAGACTCTTGCGGGCAGCGCCATGGAGGACGAAGCATACATGATCCTGGACGATGAAGGCAACTTTGCAGTCCCGGAAGAAGATCCTGTGTCACTCTTGACCAAGGAAGGCAAAAGGCCCATTGAGGCTGCCACGGCCCAAACGAAGCCGTTGAAAGTATACGCCAGAAGGGAGAGGACGCGGCCTGTCTGGGCTACCACCTGACAAGTCACCTTTACCTCCTACAACCAAAGAGAGGTTCCCGACGCTCAAGGCTCCCGCGATGAAGGCTCCTGCAGCCCAACCTCTAGCCGAAACAAAAGAACAAGCTCAAGAGAAGCTGAGGTATCCATCGCTGACGAAGAGACAGAGTCGAAGCCACGCAGCAATACCGGACCAGGTATGAGCCAGCGAAAGAGATAGAGGGAGCCGACACTTCAACCTACAATATAGTTGATGAGCTCAAAAAGACCCCGGCAAAGATAAGTATGTACGAGGCTCTTCTGCTCCCAGGGCAAGTAGACCTATTGCGGGAATCCTTGAAGAGCGTGAAATATGGAAAGTTGATGCAGCTTGTGTTAGCTCAGCCCTTGACAGTATCTGCTACTGGGAAAAACAAGGCCGCCACCTTTCTATCCGTCGTTGCGAATGGAGGGCTATATAGTACACAACTGCATGGTGGATTATGGTGCTTCCACTACTGTCATGCCGAGGGCCGTCTGCGAGGAGATTGGTATGGAATATACAAGGAGCAGCCAAGGTGTGCTGCAGCTAGACGGCACTCCTGTCAAGACAGTTGGTGTCATCAAGGATATCCCGATCCGACTGCATAAAGCCCTCGACATAGTGGTCATCCAAGAGGTCGTTGTGGTCGACTTGGAACCCTACTTCGGCATGTGTCTCTCTAGGGAGTTCAGCTGCGAAGGCTGGGTGGATATCTGTCTCTGGATTATTCACATATGGAAGTGCCCTTCAAAGGAAGAAGATTGAAGATCTATAATGAAAAGCCTTCCACATTTCTGGTAGAGAAGATACAGGGAGGAGCGACGAAGCGGCATGGTTCAGGTCGACAACCGAAGAAGCTGGTAGAGGTGGATATGGCAGAAGAGGCCCTCGAGTCTGTTACAAGTGGAGGATGAGTTCTCCTTGCTAGACTTCAATGCCATGATTGAGACCGAGCAAGGTTGTTACTCCGTCACCCAGCCTGAAAGACTTGACCAGTCAGTAAAGAAAGATGTTGGACCTGCCCCAGAAAAGCTATGGAAGCTGTACTTTGATGGCGCCCGATGCAAGAATGGCGCCGGTGCAGGTGTACTTCTGGTTTCCCCATCCGGGATCCAAAAAGACTACACTTACAGGCTGGCTTGGAGTTGCACTAACAACGCGGCGGAGTATGAGGCTTTGTGTTTGGGTTTGAGAAAGGCGGAGAGGCGGGGATAAAACATTTGCGGGATCTTTGGCGACTCGGAGCTGGTGTGCAACCAGATTACGAACAAGTGCGCCTCCAAGAAGCATTACCTCAAGGCGTACCGTAACCGTGTCTGGGATCTGATGGAGTCATTCGACTCTTTGAATGTCAAAGCCATATCTCGTGAGAAGAATAAGCATGTCGACATTCTGGCGTCCGTTGGAGCCAGGTACGTCCCGGCTGATGACATTGTCCAGAAGCCGAAGCCGGTTCGTACCATCTACAGGCCTTCTGTGCCTGATAAAGACACCCACTGGCAGGTGTTCGACTGTGACGAGGATATCGTCACTTTTTTGATAAACGAAGCGAGTACAATCGAAGGTAGAGACCCTGATGACGAGCAATACGAGGGGTTGATACAGTTAAAAAATAATCATGTCCCGAAAGGACTGATTACTCTGGAGAGTCTCTTTGATCAGAACGATAGAGCCATATCCCACAGAATCAAAGTGGACCCCAAGCAGTACATGGACCTAGAACTGGAACCTGGAAAAGTGATCAAGGTCAGGGCATACTGCATTGAAAATGAGCTAGAGTAGATCATATCTTTATGCGAAGAGTTCCACGATATTGTGGCTTGGTGCTACCAAGACTTGAAGGGGTATGACGAGAGAGATGATCCGAGCATACTATAGAATTGGAAGATAATGCAAAGCCTTTCCGGCAGAAGCAAAGGGCGGTGAACCCAAAAATTGAAGCCATGATGAAAGCGGAACTCTTGAAGATTCTGGAGGCCAAGATCATCTACCCCATCAAGCACTCATCTTGGGTCGCAAATCTGGTCCCTGTGAGAAAAAGAATGGAGACATCCGCCTCTGCGTGGATTTCAGAAACCTCAATCAGGCTTCACTAAAGGATCATTATCCGCTCCCCCAAATTGATCAAATCCTCCACGTAGTTGTTGGAGCTCAGAGGTTCTCTCTCTTGGACGGGTTCTCTGGATATAACCAAATATGGGTGAAGGACGAAGATCAACACAAGACAACGTTCACCACCAAATGGGGAACGTTTGCATATCAGCGCATGCCCTTCGGCCTTTCTAACGCCGGTGCTACATTTCAAAGGGCTATGGACTTGGCGTTCTGGGAGCTGCTCAACAAGGTCATTGTTATCTATTTGGACGACATGACTGTGTTTTCACATAAGAGAGAGGACCATGCCTCCCACTTACGGCAAATATTTGAGAGATGTCGTGAGTTCGGCATTTCCATCAACCCGAAGAAGTCAGTCTTCGCGGTAAAGGAAGGCAAGCTGCTAGGACATGTTATTTCTGAGAAGGGCCTTGCGGTTGATCCTGACAGAGCGAAGCTCTTCTTCGCTTATCCATCCCAGTTGACAAGAAGGGGCTACAATCATTTTTTGGCCAAATCAACTTCGTGAGGAAGTTTGTACCAGACTTCGCACAAGTGATCAAGCCCATGGCCGAGCTCCTAAAAAAGAATGCTGAATTCTTGTGGACTGACGAAAGAAAGCAAGCCTTCGAAGAAATCAAGGCCAGAATCGCGCAAGCTCCAGTATTAATAAATCCAGACTACTCCAAGGATTTCATCTTGTACGCGGTGGGAGAGCCGAGAGCTACGCCGCAGTCCTGACTCAGAAGGGAGAAGATGGCGAGGAGCGCCCCATAGCGTTCCTAAGCCAGGTGATTCAGCCGCACGAAGAAAAGTACAATTTTATTGAGCGGCAAGTGCACGCAGTCATGAGATCTCTCAGAAAGTTCAAGCACTTTGTCTCCCAGAGCCGGATAACTATCTTTGTGATACATCCGGATGTCAGAAATTTCATTATCCAAGGGGAGCCAGGTCACAAGAGGGCAGGATGGATAGCTAAAATCCAAGAGTTTGACATAGAGGTACGGCCAACGAAGCTAATCCGAGGTCGGGCTCTGTGCCAAGAGTTGGCCCGAAGTGCTGCAACTGAAATCTCTGCTTGCCAGTGGGAGGATCCAATGACGGAAATTAACCTTGCCAACTCCTTATCAGAGGAGAGTGACTGGACGAATGACCTGGTGTGGTATTTTAGCACAGGGAGATGTCCAGATCATCTCAACGCCTCACAAAGAAGGAGGTTTAGGCTGAATGCCTTGAAATATGTACTGCGCCCCGAGGGGCTGTATTTTAAAAATATTGACGGCATCCTGTTGCGGTGCGTCAAGGAATCAGACAAGCCAAAGGTTCTCGGAGAGTTCCACTCTAGGATGCCCGGGGACATCATTCAGGAAGGCCTACGGCCTTGAAGATTATCGAAGCCGGCTATTATTGGCCCACCCTCTTCACAGACGCACATGTAGTACGTGTAAAATGTGAAAAATGTCGAGAGGTTCGCCGGCGAGAAATAGGAAGGCACCCTTGCCCCTCCAGCCAATTCAAGCCGAGACTCCGTTTCAGCAGTGGGGTCTGGACTTCGTCGGGACCATAACGCCCAACTCTTCGGCGGGACATAAGTTCATCCTTACAGCCACTGATTATTTCACTCGGTGGGTTGAGGCGATTCCTACTAAGCATGCAGACTAGGAAACAGTCATCGGCTTCCTAGAGAGCCTCATTACCCGTTTCGGGGTCCCAAAGGCAATAGTTACAGACAACGGTCCAGGGTTCGCAGGCGCTGTACTCACGGAGTTCACCGACAAATACGGCATCTACCACAAGATGTCCTCAAACTACTATCCGCAGGGGAATGGCCTAGCCGAGTCCACTAACAAGAATTCGTTGAAGATTATAAAAAAGACAGTAGAAAGGAACAAGAGGTCGTGGCACCTACTTCTGGACCGGGCGTTATGGGCGGATCGCATATCTTTCAAGAAATCTATCAAGACGTCCCCCTACGCGCTTGTATACGGCAAGGAGGCAGTTCTGCCTACCCACATAGAAATGCCCGCACTCTGGTTGTTAGATGAAGAGAAAGGCGACGGGGATCCAGTGGATGTCAGACTTTGTCAACTGTTGCAACTAGAAGAGGAAAGGGAGAAGGCATATGAGGCCTTTACCAAACATATCGAGGCAACTCAGAGCTGGTTTGCAAAAGGGACCACCACCCGAGTTTTCAGAATCGGGGACTTAGTGCTCAAGTGGGATTCACTCAAGGCGAAACCGGGAAACCATGACAAATTTGATGCCTTCTGGGATCAAATTTCTAAATGAGGATCCTTGCACGAATTTCTAAGCAGATTTCATTAAAGGAAAAGGACGAATCTGGGACCAGTAATCATGGGGTTGCGCTTCCAAGGGAGATCTCGTGCGCGGCCACCAAGGAATAACGGCGCGCCCACCCACTCCGTGCACCCTGCCTTTAACTCAAGCATTCACCATTAATGGCGAACTTTTTACCCACTACCATAAAAGCTCAGTCGCTCGATGCACTTTACCAGAAAAACTACCAGTTAAACCCAGAAGCACTCCAAGCTGCAACAGAGGTCAAATTCAGAGATTTTACCAGCAATCAGCAGTATACTCGAATTCTTCCATCGCCATGGGTAAAAGGGAGACCGAAGAGAAGGGTAAAGCAGCTGGGCAGGCAGCTTCAAGCACACCTGAGAGTGGGAAGAAAAAAGAAAGGAAGGATAAAGGAAAAGCAAAGGCATCAGAGGCAGCGTCCGGGAAAAAGGCCCAACCAGGTGCCGCAAGAGCGGTCGCCCAGCCGCCTGTGGATAATTTGATAAGATACAGAGACGGCCTCTACTCTCAGAGTATCGAGCAGCTGCGACGCACTATTGAAGACTGGCGAGAAAAAGTTCCTGCCTCGCACCCTTACGCTGCGGCTTATCACTCACATCTATATTGGTTCTTATGCCCACCGGTGCACCATTGTCCAGAGCTGGTGGCGGCAGTCGCCCAGTACTATAAGCCGAGCACCAGGCAAGTCCGAGATCATGAGGGGACTGTTCTGTTCTCGCTCTTCCCGGAGACTGTCCAAGCGGCTTTCGTGGCTAATAACCCGCCAAACAGGTACTATACCGTCAAAAGTATCAATCTCAGCGAGCAGGCGGACAGATACTCAGATAACCGGAAAATGAGGCTCTTTGTGGATTCCCAGCTGCACGAACCACTGCCGCCCAAACATTGGCCGACGCAGCCTAGGCCCCTAAGCGACTTCAAGAACACGGGCATTTACACCATGCTGGCCTGGGTCTTGGGTTGTGGCACATACGCGTATGTCTTCCCCTATCAGATTGCCATTGCTGAATGCATCCTGCACGGAGAATTTTACGACCCCAGCGCCATGGGAAAAGACACCAAACCCGTGTTCTTCGACTGGGCGGACTGTGTAGCGCGTGGTCTGCATTCGCGCCTGCAGGAGCTGAAAGAGGGAAGGAGCCAATCCTTCAGGCAATGTTCATTCCTGGCCTGGCTTTTCCTATTCCATATGCACAGCAAGATGAAGGCACTTCCTGTTCAATGCAAAGACAAGGATGGCGCGCAACTCCCAGTGTACCAATGGACCCAAATCTTGTCGAGGAGGGGATCGTACTACGAATTTAATTTGGCGTTCCTGGGTCCTGCCCTGGCTCTCCTCCATGGCTTTTGCCCGCGCGTCCCCCGCGAGATGAGAGACAAAGTGATACGGCGAAATATGGGCGACACGTTCCAGCTGACCCAAGGGTTTGTTATCAAAATTTTCGGGTTTACGGGCAAACCCTTCCTTCTGCCATACTACGCCACAGAATACCTGTTCGCCTTGGAGGCAGCGCGGCAGATGGACTATACCGACCAAAACTACGGTCAGGGGAGAAGATGGGGCGATGTTGAAGTCAAAGTAAATGGGCAGAACGAATTCCTAGCGGCTACGCTCTTAAGCTTCGGCCTGGTTGAGCTTCCCCAACGGTGGAGGTACGACCCCCTCGATATAGTAAAGCAGTTCACAGAGATGAAAAATTTCCACGCCTGCCCTCGCCAGGAGATCATGGAGGAGCGCAACAATCCCTCGGGAAGAGACCTTGAATGGAACATTGAAGAGATGCAGTCTTTCCCGCCATGGCACGATTTCTATTTTGTTGAAGCAGAGTATGACCCTATCAATAACAAGGCTCACAAACTGGACGCCAAGGCCTACAGGAGGATGCTGCCTAAATTGCAAGAGATGGGTTGGGAGCCTGAGAAGATAGCACAATGGTGGATCACGAGGGCCCACACCAAGAAGGAAAAGTCAGAAAAGGTTCTTGCTAACGACCTTCAGTTCTCCAAGCTGTACGATGACCACCATGCCACGTGGCGGCCTATTGTGTTCCGGGATATCGTGCCCCGAGGCATCCAGCGCCTACAAAAGGCACAGGCCCCACCCAGGCAGCCACTCACACTAGGAGGAGGGTCCAACAGTGAAGTGAGGAAGAGTCAGGCGACAGGGCCCATGGTGCAACAACCCCCTGAAAAGCCACAAGGATCAGAACAGTTGGCCGAAGCGGCGCAGGCAACTCTAGCGCCTCTGAGGCAAAAGGTGAGGGTGAAGATAAAGCAGTCCAGGGCATCTTCACAAGAAGACACTGGCCCGACGCCCAGTGCACTCGCCCCAGCCGCTGCCAAAGAAAAAGAGGCAACGCCTCAAAAATAAAAGCAGGCCACGCCTCAAAAAGAAAAGAAGAGGCCTGAAAAATCTAAGGAGAAAAAGGCCGTGCCCAAAAAAGAGGTTGTGTAGCAAACCGTGGTGACGCCGCAGAAGAAGGTTGTCGCCAAGGAAGTTATCACTGTGAAGGAGGACACGCCTCCACCAGAAGAGGACCCGTGGATAACTCAGATCTTCAATTCGCCGGCTCAAACCGAGCTCGCAGGTACGCATTCTCTTTCCTTTCATCAACCTTCTGAATCATTGGCTGCGGCGCCCCCTTCCACCTCTGCTGAACCCATACCCGCGGCCATTCCTGTAGGCAACAGACCAATGGCCGTCGTTCCCCCTGCAGTATCTCACCCTGCCCTCGAAGAAGCCCAGCCTTCCGCCGCAACCCAACATGACCAGCAAGCATTCGGCTTGTTTTCTGCAGATCCCAACGCCTTCGAAGCCCTAGCCCATACCCAGCCAGGTGCCACTGTTGAAAATCCACCTTGTTCTCCCCATCCTCCATCTTCAGCCGGTACATTGATTGAAAACCCATCTTTACACCTGGAGGATCCCGCCGCCGCTGCCCAAGCCGAGACGTCCCCAAAAGCTACTGAGCCCTCAAGCACCGCTTCCCCTCATCTCTTCGCAGAAGAACATACGCCCCAGCAAGATTTACCTTTAATCAAGCCCATGTTCGGAGGGATGGAGCTCGTGGAACAATAGTTGGAAATGATGGAGCACCAACCCATGGCGGCCCAAGCAGAGCAGAGCTCCTTCAGATGGCTCCAGGACATGAAAAAGAGAAAGGGCGAGGAGCTTGCCGGAGTGGAGAAGCGCGCCAGGTTTGACCTGGATAACATGTTGCTCCACAAAGAGAAGAGGGTTCCCAAGGTGAAGAAGCCCCTGAAAAACATGACTCCAGATGACTCCAGGGATGAGTCCCAGCAGCTGAAGCAGCGACTAGCAGCTTTGGAGAAGGAGGTGACTGATCAAAAGGAGGCTGCAGAACAACAAGTCAGAGAGAAAGAAAAAGAGCAAGCCCAAATAGTTGAACTACAGAACCAGCTTCAGGGAGTTCAACAGCAGCTAGACGAAATGGCTGCACAGGTTGAGGTCTTCTCAAAAGACCGAGTCAAAGAAATCCGCGCTGGCCTGCTGAAGGGTTTCAGAACCCGAGTCTCCAGATCTCTCTCGGTTCTCACGTTCATCTCCAAAGTAAAAGAAGTATCTGCCCAGGGCAAGCCTGCGGTAGAGGAGGCCGAACGCCAAGCACAACGTTGGTTAGACTTGGCGGTTAAAACTGAAAACTATGAGCGTCAGGACCTCCGATTTCTCCCCATGACTCAGATTGCCCTTGATTGGGCCGCTGCAAGGGCAACCTTGCATTCTTACTTTGAAAAATTAGAAAATATTCGGAAAGCCAGGAGATTGTTGGACACATTGGAGGAGAAAAACATCTGCCTGGTCCCTTTCCAAACCCTTGCATCGCTTGGGTTCCCTGGCTTCATGAACGAAAATGGAGACTGCCTCCCTAGGGAGGAATTGAAGCCAATCTGGGAAGCCTTCAAGAAAGATACAACAGAGATTGATAATTGGGCTGACCCGATTCTAGAGGCGCAGGTGACAGTTAATTTCTCGGTTCTGCCAGATTAGCGTCTGCCTTACCATGTTGAGCGAAAGGGTCAGCAAGGTCGATTTGCTCCAGGTCGAGACCTTTAGATGCATGACAAAGGACATCAGCGACCTCGAGCCTTTCCAGGAAAAGGCCTGGACTCAGGTTCAGGCTACGTATGAACGCATTCATGACCGCCTTGCCCCCCCCAGATACCAATCCAGATCAGGAAGAAGAAGAAGAACGTGAGGAGCAGTCGGAAGGAGAAACAGAAGAATAAGAAACAGAGGAAGAATCTGAGGATAGCAGTGGTGAGGAAGAAGAGCAGTAGGAACCAGAGCAGCAAAAGGAAGGGTAGCAACAAGGAGAAGTAGGGACCGGGGGTGACTCCGGGCCCAAAGGATAAAGGCATGGGTCCTTGCATCGAGGCGAGCTCGATACCCCGCGAGCTGCCAGGAATGTTGCCACATTTTGCTAAGGGGTAAAAGTTTTGAAAAATTTTGAAAAATACTGCTGCATTTTTCGGACCAGATCCTTCCCTTCCTCCTTCCTTCCTCAGCTTTCGGTCCAGGCAGTCTCCAGGTTTGCATTGTTTCAGTTTCAGTTTCTTAGTCTCTAGCAGGTTCCAGCAAAGCTCGGGAATAGCATTCCGGGAGTCGCTCCATGATTGTGGCGATTCCCAGCTTCGCTTCCCTCCCCGGCGACTAACGGCAGCACCCAGTAGCAAAGCGATCGGCGAAAGGGTCAAAAAATTTTCAAAGTGCGGGCTTCCCGCGAGTCGCTCCATTTTGGAGCGACTCCCGTCCTCGCCAGCCTCCCCCAGCGACCCTCGGCAGCGGCGCGCGATCGGCAGCAACAGGCAAAAACATGAAAAAATTCCAAGGCATGAGTTGTTGCCGGAGTTCGCTCCATTTTGGAGCGACTCCCATCGTCACTCCCTTTCTTCAGCGACTCCCGTCGTCGCTTCAGTTTTCAGCAAACCGCGGCGGGTATGAACTCGAAAACGGTCGCTCCGTCTGGGAGCGACTCCCGTCGTCGCCACTTAAGCCCAGCGACTCCCGTCGTCGCTCACTTCCCCGGCGATCGCCAGCTGCTGCGGAGTTTGATGTAGACAGGCATATTGAGATATCCTTAATTGCAGAACCATTTTTTATATTATGTGTTTTATTGTAAATGCACGCAAAGTGTTTGACGAAACACCCGTGCATATATTTTAATGTTGTAAAGTGCAATTTAATATTGTACGTAAAGAATAAAGTCATATTAAATCATGTAAGTCGGCTAAATAAGCTATTTCGTCCTGTAGTGCAAATGAAATGTAAATGCAAAGCAAATGCACATAAAATGTAATTTGAGGGTAGTTGCAAGGTAGTTGGAGAGCATAACTACTTGGTGGGTGTATAAATAAACCCCCCCTCATTCATTAGAGTGGCCGAAGATTGGTACGTGAGCAGATTGAAGTCTATGGGCAGAATGCAGTCTACCATGATATGCAACCATGAGGGATGTTCAGCCTAGGGTTGGATGGTTGATACGTGGAAGAAGTATTGCAGGGAAGTCAGGCAGATTGATGGCAAAGTGCAGTCCAGTCCTGTGTACAGCCATGGTTATGCTGACTGTAGGTTGTATTGTTGAAACTGTAATGTTGTATCATCCATGCCATTATTAATATAAAACTGCTGTAATTTCTGTTATCTGCCATTGTTGTTATTACTGCTGTTATTAATGTTGTTGCAGAATTTCTGTGCATTATTATTGCTATACTATAATGTTGGCAGATCTGTAATTTATTACGTGGAAAGGGAACTGTTGGAAATATGTAAAATCCCTTTCTACATTCTGGCGCCGTTGCTTTACGAAATTGGGTCTAAATTGGTGACATAGGGATTGAAGAAGTGAAACCCTTGGGAAGACGGGCAAACGAAGATCAACCCAGTGCAAAGACGGAGGAGAAGACGTACCAGAATTTTTTTTTGTGGTTGCAGATTAAAAGACGTGCGCGCCAAGCGGAGGAAAAATCTGAGTGAGATTTTGGAGGTGGGAAGTTGCAGGAGTTTGCAAACCTGACGTCTGCAGGCCTGACGTCTCCAGGCCTGACGTCTGAGGCCAGACGTCTGCAGGCCTGACGTCTTCCGGCTAAGACATCTGCAGTGGAACGACACATTGCTGATAGGAACGAAAGAACGGGTACAAGGATCACCAAAAGTCAAGGAAAATGTTGATTGATGCAGAGATATGTTGAGTGGATGGTAACACCCGAACAAGCGGCGGGGAAGGTTGCAGAGGAGTGCAGAGGACGGGAGTCAGGCACCAGAGCAACAGCACGCGAGGGCTCAGGAAGGAAGACCAAGGCCACAATCGATATCCCAGTGAAGGAAGTCGCAAAGTAAGGAAGTTGAAAGAAGACTGTTTGGTGAGAGTCAAGACGAAGAATACCCAACGAGGAGCAGCATAGCAGAAACCCCACCAATGGATAACATAGACACCCAAGCATTGGAGAATTTGCCACTTTTCACGGGAGAAGGGAAGGAAGACCCGATTAGGCATTGGAGAATTTGTCGTATGGAGTGGAAAGCGATTGGGCAGAACAATGAAGAAGCTTGGAGGAGGTGGTTTCCTGCAACGTTTCGAGAATCTGCAATTGATTGGTACATGTACTTACCGCAAGTCAAGTTCCAGACATGGGGAGAGTTACGTGATGCATTTGTGGAAGAATTCCGATCATATGACACTGACGAAAATTATAACAGTCAAGGAGAGAAGAAGCCTATTCGTTCTTACAATTGAAGGTTGAGTAGGTTGTTTGACTATGTGGAGAAAGGCCACTTAGAGGAATCAAAGGTTACGTGGTTCATAGATGGACTTCTCCCTATGTATGAAAGGAAGATGAAGATATTTCCTCCAAGATCATACCAAGAGGCTTTGGATTATGCCTTGACTTGGGAAAGAGATGCAAAAACCTCATCGATGAAGGAGACTCAGACAACTAGAGAATGCAGTCAGATGGCGACGAAGGAGACGTCTGAGCAAGAGTCGTCTGATGTGGAGATGTCTAAGGTACAAACATTAGAGCAAGAGTAGTCTGAGAAGAAGACATCTAAAGTGCAGACGTCTGAACAGGATTCGTCTGAAGTGGAGACGGCCGAGGTGAAGTTTGCAGTGCATCTGTCGAAGGAGTCGTCTGAAGAGAACCCGTCTGAAGTGGAGTTGTCTGAAACCTACCCGTCTGAAGGAGTTAAACGTCGAGCGATCGGACTAGACGTCCGGCGATCGGATCGGACGTCTGCGGCGATCCGACCCGGACGTCGCGCGATCAGCCAAACGTCGCGGCAGCCAGTCAGCCCAGACGTCTAGCCATCTGGCCCAGACGTCTGGCAATCCGTCAATCCAGACGTCTAGCCGTCAGACCCAGACGTCTGGCCATCTGTTGGGTCATTTGTTTGGCCACTCATCCCAGACGTCTAGCTACTTGTCAAGACGTCTAGCCCATCTATTTGTGATGTCTACCCTTACCCGTTTGAGACGTCTACCTGTGTACAATCTGTCTGAGACATCTCCCCATCTGAGCTGTCTAACCCGTTGTCCTAGACGTCTAGACATGGTACCTGTCAGACTCCTCAATCCGTCTGGTCTAATTCGTCAGAGACTAAGCTGTAAGGGATTGTCGTCAGAAACGTTGACGTCTAAGGCAGTGCAGTTAGAGGAGTTGTCGTCAGAAGCACAATCCGACAAGGGAGAGGTCTGTCAGAGGATGATAAGCAGTCAGTTGGATCAAGAAAGCAGTGAAGTAGAGCTAAAAGAAAGCAGTTTGAATGGGTTGAAGGAAAGCTTCCAAATGGTTGATGAGAAGAAAAATTTAGTTTGGACATTGAGGCTTTCAAGGGTTTTGTTGTTGAGGTTTCCTTCAACGAGCACGCGAAGGGCGCTGCCCCTCGACCCCACAAGGGACGCTGTCCCTTGACCCTGCAAGGGGACTCCCGCCCCCTTGACCCCCGACACAGATGGCGGAGGGCATTACCGATTATGTTCATGATGTTGATGGCATTGCTCATGCTGATGATATGGCTTATTGCAAAAAGTGAAGTGCCTATTCAGAGAATGTTGATCATGCCGATACTATACATACTTGTAGCAGAAGAAGTGCACAATCAGAGAATCAGATGTTGTGAACAGCCCCAAGTAATGTTTATTGCCAAAGATGTATGGAACAGGAACAAGAGGAAGGAGCGTGACAAGAGATCCTATTACATTGCTCAGTACTTCTATTCCCAGTGTTTAGCTCGTGTCGTTGAGGACAACGACCAGTTTAGAGGAGGGGATAGATGTAGACAGGCATATTGAGATATCCTTAATTGCAGAACCATTTTTGATATTATGTGTTTTATTGTAAATGCACGCAAAGTGTTTGACAAAACACCCGTGCATATATTTTAATGTTGTAAAGTGCAATTTAATATTGTAAGTAAAGAATAAAGTCATATTAAATCATGTAAGTCGGCTAAATAAGCTATTTCGTCCTGTAGTGCAAATGAAATGTAAATGCAAAGCAAATGCACATAAAATGTAATTTGAGGGTAGTTGCAAGGTAGTTGGAGAGCATAACTACTTGGTGGGTGTATAAATAAACCCCCCTCATTCATTAGAGTGGCTGAAGATTGGTACGTGAGCAGATTGAAGTCTATGGGCAGAATGCAGTCTACCATGATGTGCAACCATGAGGGATGTTCAGCCTAGGGTTGGATGGTTGATACGTTGAAGAAGTATTGCAGGGAAGTCAGGCAGATTGATGGCAAAGTGCAGTCCAGTCCTGTGTACAGCCATGGTTATGCTGACTGTAGGTTGTATTGTTGAAACTGTAATGCTGTATCATCAATGCCATTATTAATATAAAACTGTTGTAATTTCTGTTAAGTGCCATTGTTGTTATTACTGCTGTTATTAATGTTGTTGCAGAATTTCTGTGCATTATTATTGCTATACCATAATGTTGGCAGATCTTTAATTTATTACGTGGAAAGGGAACTGTTGGAAATATGTAAAATCCCTTTCTACATTTGAAGAGTTGACGCTGGTCGCTCCGTTTCGGAGCGACTCCCGGTGTCGCCGCGGCAGTCCAGCGACTCCCGTCGTCGTCGCTCCTTTCAGCGACCGCGGGCGAAGAGCTTCCAAAAAATGTTCTAAGGCATGGAAAGATGACGTCGGTCGCTCTGTTCTCGGGCGACTCCCGTCGCCGCTGCAATAGCATGGCGACTCTCGTCGTCGCCCCCCCCATCTAGCGACCTCGAGCAGAAAAGGGCAGAATCGCATAAATTTCCTAAGGCACACGCGTCTCGGGTTCGCTCCATTCCGAAGCGACTCCTAGGGTCGTTCTCTTTGAGCGACTCTCATCATCTTCCCCTGTTTCAGCGAACCTCAGACTTAGGCCGTAAACATGCAAATTTCGGGATTTGAGCCAGTCAGAACAGAGCTGAAGGCATACTCCAAGGACAGGGTAGGTGGGCATTGAAAGCAGGTATTCAACAGCAGATTGTACTGCACCTACCACATTAACGAGACGCGCCTTCTCAACCACCATATTTGTCCGGAGCTGTACCAAATTCAGGTGAATCTTGCTACAGGTACGCTCACGGCCAGTAGGGGTCAAATATCGGCAGCTTTTGCAGTTCTAGGGTTCTATGCATCAATGTAATTGGGGGAAAATTTCTGCTATAAATAGCCGTGTGCTTTCATTGTAAAAGGGGGGGAACATATTGCTAAGGAAGCTGCTGTAATCAAACACTTGCCTCAAATACAAAGCATACTTGGCTCTGACTCTTGTCTCTTTCTTTTATGCTGCCTTCTGCAAGTATTTTTGCTTCATGTTCATTTATTTTTCTGATTGTTGTAATTCTGCATTCTGGATTAGGGCATTGGCAATTAACTGAATCTGGAATACTGAATGAAGGATACATAGGAAGGAATCGCAGGGTCAATTTCTGTTACATGTTTTGTTTTGATTGTTGTTGGTTTGAGTATAAGTTAGCGACTGTGCTGCTTGTTCTTTCCCACAACTATTGCTATGCTTTTACATTTCTTTCCGCATTTTACAATCTCTTTCCAGTTCTCTTATCTCAAACCATAGTAGTGTAGTATAGGAGCCGGCCTTCTCCGGAGATTGGCACGGAAGGCATCCCTTCCTTCCGGCCTTTCAATCTGTTGGGCGAATCTAGGGTGCAAAAGACCAAAATCCTTTCCTAAGTGGCAGATTCGTAACCAACAGCAACTACCTCCCCTTTCCTAGGAACAATATAAGTAGACCCCTTACATTTCCGAATAATCATATTGCCCATTCAATCATCTAGTTGTGTGTGTCTAGGAGCATATTGTGTGTGCACAAGTAATTGCATGTGACTGTGAGCGCCTGTAGTGAATAATATTGCTGCTGTATATAAATGTACATTGTTGTTCATACATAACACAAATGACAAATTGGAGTTTTGTTCCATTTCAGTTCTGAATATTCCTTCTCATTCATGTTAAATGTTGTTTGTTGTTGATATTTCCTGTCATTTACTCTTTTATGTTCCTTCAATCATGGAATACCATTGTTGTGCTATATAGATCTTGTGTTGGATCTTTTGGGATAGTTGGTGATCACGACGATTGTACTTCTACTTAACATCCTACTACAAATTAGCATTGGCACTTGGATCCACTAGAGCTCCTTCCCATCTCGATTTTACCTTAACTACTGGCTCTCTCTTCATAATTGATTTTAGCATAGTAGGATCCAATCCTCGAGGCTCTAACTTAATTTCATTCAATTGTTTCACTTTAGTGTAATTAATACTAGTTTCTTTAGTCTAGCTTAGCTTATTTTCACAGTAATTTATGTTACTAGAGTGCATTATAACAACTATTTTCGATAAGTCCCATTCGCCTTAACAACTGTTTTCGATAAGTCCCATTCGCCTACAATGTTCATCCATAGACATTTATAAAATCATCTTATCTTAGCAAATTTGGAAGACCCTCAGCATAGATTATCTTATTTTCATATAAATTATAAAGACATCAGAAAACAACAAACTCACCACGGAGCAAAATATAACCACGAGGAATAGAAACAATTGATGGCAAAACTAACAGAATATAATGGAAGGCACTATGAATTAAGTAGATATTATAATTGAATATATATATATAGATAGATAGATAGATAGAGAGAGAGAGAGAGAGAGATAAATTCACAAGCGTTATGAAGCTGGTCCCTAATGCTCAAATAACTGATAAAGAATTTGTAGTTAAGGTATTAAGTTGTTTTATATAACTATGTAGAAAACACTTACAGTAGCATGAAAATCTATACTTTGTGTCGTCATGTCAGCTATCAATGTCTAAATAGAAGAAAGTGATTTATAAAATACGTGCCTCCGCTGTTTGCATGTTCATGGTTGAATGTTGTTATAATGAAATGACATTGTCCCCACTATTAAGCAGTGCAATATGGGGGGGAAATGTGTTGCAGACAAAAAGAATACCAACACAGTTCTTTACTTACAAACATTGTCACCGCGTCTAAAACTGTTGATAAGTCGTCGTCTTTCTGTAGCAAGCCTTGAACTCCAATACCTGTATTGGCATATATATCATTCTCAGAGACATTGAAAACAATGAACAGACTTGCCATTAGAAGACTCTTAGAGGATCTTACATTGCACCAGAGAAAAAAGGTTACATCAATACAATTACAGCATTGCAAGGAAATCCCCTTGCGATAAAGGCAAGGAAGAAAGCACCTGAACTTAACCCGTACAGGCAAAGAGTCAAAATATTTGCAGAAAAAAGCAATGTTCATCTTGATAGAAAAAGACTTTATAATATGAATATGAATTATCACACAAAGTTCCTAGGTACCTCAATGACTGCTTATCATTTTTTATGAGTAAGAAGGATTTACATTAAAGTGTGTCCAAAGCCAGTAGTGTATACATACATGACAAAATTCAGGTATAAGTTGTAATATATCAACAAGGTACATTGCGGCTGATGAGAAAACATTGGTATATTGAATAGGGAAAAAAACTATAATAGAAACATAATTAGAGGTACTTGAAGAGAAAAAGAATATAAAGAGTTGACAAGAGACACTTAGGACAAGATCATGTCCATACAAGGCAACTAGTGGTGACTAATAGTGTCAATTAAGTTTACAAAAAAGTCATGCCACGATGGAAAGACTTCAACCTCGAAGCACAAAAAGGAGATAAGTGATAAGATCTTGATAAATTTTGAGAATAACAATGCCTTGAATGAAGAACAATCTATCCCAAATCAATATTAATGAGCATTGAGTCTCACTGAAGTTGATACTTTACATTATCATGAAGCTCATTGACTTCAGGTTAATATCATGCCTTGTAATTTTGATTATTAAATTTTTTAGACCTCTCTCTAAAGTTGAATACTTCCATCGTAATAAGGAAATCCATAGGGTTGAACGTCACGGAGTTCTTTTTTTTTTTTCTCAAAGACCAATATTTTCACTCTTTAGTATCTTTCACACTTAGTAGTGTGCTAAAAATTCCATTCTTTATAAGATGATCATTCATTGTTTGTTTAATAATATTGAAATATGATAACTTTGCACAGTTTGCCTTTTTTTCCTTTTTGAAAAAAAGGCACTTGAACAAAAATTTAATCTTCAACGATAAATAAGTTGTTCAATTCCAAGTCCCTTTGTCTAATGAAAATTAAATAAATGAGAAGATGTTCCATTTTTAGTAAGACATTATTCTTGCTTATGCAAATTCTTCTTTTATATCTAGAGACGCTTAACTTGATTAACAAGAAATTGTTATTGATTACAAAGGCAAATGATTTTATCTATTTTTCTTTTTTAATTTTGCATTTATTGTTGCAAGTTTTTGTGTAAGGCAGCAAAGGTTCTTATATGAAGCCCAAATAGGATTCAATATATAGTACACTATATAAAAGATAGATTGATGTCATGCACATCAATTGTAGGTGAATAGAACATTCAGGAGGTGTCATCTCAAAGACATCCAACCTACCTTTCAATAAATAAATATATATTTAGTTAAAACATAAGGTTAGGTTCCAATATAATACAAAGTAGGAACTTGTTTCATTAAAAATCTCCCCTTAGAAAAACGTTCAGCCTTGCAGCATTACTGAAACCTTCAAGCTGGTGATCAAATTGTATTTTGTTGATCCAACTACTTCCATTTCCATCATAAAAAGTGTACAAAAAAGACTAAACATTTTACAAAGCACAAGAGGGCAAACAATAATTTGAATGTTATAAATGCAAAAGATATCACCTTATTAAACAAAAATAAATCCTTGCCATACCAGGTATTGGGAGACATCGTATGTGAATACAAGTTTAAGTGAAACCTTGAATCTTTACAAGTCTATGAGAGTTTGAAAAATAATTCTGTTTTCACACAGAACCAAAATCTTGTGTCTTATAGTGATGGGGGTGTTGATAAATTGATTCCTCCCATTTGAACTGAATGTAGGTGCCTTCTTTGTTGTAAGAAACATGAGTCCCTCTCGTATGTGTAGGGTGACCTCTTTCTTAGCCTCCATCATGGATCTCCTATGCAAACTTCCTCTATGATATCCCTGTTCATCCCAACATTCATGTTTCTATCCCCATTCCCTCTACCTCCTTCTCTCGTCCAATAATATCCAATGAGACGAGCTGCCTAGAAGCTTTGCACTAGCAAGGCTGTTCAATGGGAAGGGCTCTGGGATGAGTTCCTCACATATGAAATTAATTCTAGAACCACCACCACCACCACCACCAAAAGAAAAAAAAATCACAAATTGATTGACACTTCAAACCTAAGTAATCACAGGACTATTATGGTTGGCATAAAGTTGCCAAGTTGTCCACTACTGAGTTGGATATAATACTTTCAGACCAGCTAGGACATGATCATCTTAGAGCAAGAGGGCAAGCTGGCTTTAGGAGAAATTTTCAAATCATTTATTACAACCTTACTCTTCAGGCTATTATTGAGGAGGCTCACTTACAGTCTTGTAAGGTCTTCTTTTGTTTTGAGGACTATTGAAAGGCCTTCAATTTTTTTCCAATACATCTTCTTTTCTAGAAGTTTTGGGATGTGGGCTTCTCAGAGATTATGATGGTTGCCATTATCAGATCAGTTACCAATACCAAGCAAAAACATACATAGTACATTATAGGAGCTAGTTCTAACCAGCCTAAGAAAAATAGTGTAAATAAATGAAACAAGTTCAAATATGCATACGTGTAAGTAAAATGAAAATGTACATGAAATGTAAATAAAAATGAAATGCAATTTTGTAGTTTGATGTCAAGGGTGATGACATCATCATTTGATAAATTGAAATTGTAACGTACGGCTAATGTATGTAGTTAAGCATATACAAATGGAGGGTAGTTAGGGTGAGGTGTCCCAGGTGGCAGTTGTTGTTAACCACCAGCCCTCAAGAAGAAAAAGGAACCCCCATTCATTTGTTTGGTACCGAGTACCAGGAGAGCATCTATGCATGTAGAGTTTGACTGTATATCCATTGTAGCATTGTATATTGCCAGTGGAGACGGTCTATAATGCCAATGCCATACAGCCAGAAGTAATACAATGATGATTCATACTTCATCTCTGTGTTGCATGTGTTGTGTGATGTTATTGCTGCAAGTAGATTGGTAGATTGTGCTTCTCAAGTTTTGTGTGCAAGCGAGTTGCCTTTCAAGGAGGTGTAGGTGAGGAGTGTTGTTCAACTGGACTATATTGCCTTACAAGTACTTACTGTACAAGAGGAGACATTCAACTTGCCATACAAGTGGGGTATCATTTGACTTACTATACAATTGAGATGTTGAACCAGTGTGAGATGGTGCTGACTGAAGCCTTGGTTGTCTCTTGAATCTGTCATATCAAATTGTTCCTCCAAATGTTGGAATACTCACCACCGTGCTACATTTGGCATCCTTGCCACTTGAAGTTCGAATCAGCACAAGTGAAGTTTGGAGAGGTGAATGAAAGATTACTTGTTGCGAGGACATGGGAGACATGGCCACGGAAGAAGTCAAAATCAACCTATGAGGAGTCAAAGGATTGCCCAACAGCATCGTGTTCCGCAAGACAAAGATTTGAACATTGCCAACGAAGTACTGCACTTGCAAGCAACGGGACATGAAGAACCTGAACTGGAATGTGTTCGGAATCCTCAAGTGGAGGATAGTTCCAGTGAAAGCAATGAATGGTGGCAAATGTTGTTCTTGACAATGGAAGACAAAGTGCAAGATGAAGCACTCCGAGCAAATGAAGGTTGTATCGAGGAGAACGTTCCTGCAGTGGAGGCACTAACGTGGAGAGTGCACAAGGAGACAAGGTGGAATAGCTAGTAACATCAGCACAAGAGCGGAAGAGATTGCCGAGAGGTTCAGAGGACAGAAGTCAAGCATGAGGGCAACCGCATGAGAGTGTGTGGACACGGAGACCATAGCCAACGCTCGTGTATTCGCATAGGAGGTCACGAAGTGTAGGTACACTAGGAACTGGTCGGAGATTGTTTTCATGTGAAAAATTCGCAAGTGAAGAAAACTAGCCACCTATGGCAAATATTGCAGCAACAGCGGGCAAACAAAAGTGCCCACCATTTTTGGGTGATGGGAAGGAGGACCTAGACCATCATATTGGAACATGCATAACAATATGGTAAAAAAACGAAATTGGCAATGAAGGATTGTGACTAAGATTGTTTCCATCAACATTGCGAGGGATCGCAATGGATTGGCATCTAAAAAGAGCAAGGACAAATCCCTTCACAACATGGCAAGAATTAACGACCAAATTCACAAAGGAATTTAGGTTACTCTAGGATGACAGAAATCATCGAAGAGATTTATGCCACAAAGCAAAAGAAAGATGAAGATGTCAAATCATACAAAAGAAGACTAAAGGAACTTATCGATATAATGGAAGTAACATCAGCAAATGGTTTATGTAGACAGGGGTGAGTACATTCCCGATAATGGTGATGACAGTTAGAATCAGGGTTAGGCAATACAACAAGGTTCTCGTCAGTAAGCTAACTCTGGCTTCATTCGGCTCAGTCAGGACGTCAAGGGTCCAAACGTCGAATGGACAAGTACAGACGTCTGGGACAAGGTCAGACGTCAGGTCAGGCAGGCAAGACGTGTAGCTACTAGACGTCAGGTCAGGGCTGGACGTCGGGTAGAGGGGCTGACGGCTAGTCGTCTGACGGTTACTAGACGTTCGGCTAGACGTCAAACCTCAGAGAATCTATAACCGCCATAACCGCTTCTGCTCCGGTATCTGTTCGTCGATAACGGACAGCAAACCTACAATGACAAATTAACATTCGGAAACCTGCAACATGTCCATCAATGGCTTCAAACCTGCAACAACTCCATTAATGGCAGCAACCCAACAACTCAACTCAACATTCACTCAATGCATACGCAGAATATGGATCAGAATAGCAGCCTTTGTATTAAATTCAAGCACAGTTACAGACATACAACAGAGTCTGATGCTCTCTGATTGTCTTCTCCTTGCTTCTGATGCCTACAAATGACAAAAGAGGGGGTATTTATAAGGTTGGAAGTTGGTTATCCCAACCAACTTCCCCCAACTTCCCCAACCAACTTCACAACTAATTCTTTTAACTAATAACTAATTAGACGTCTAACTGGCACTAACTAGCCGTCAGGCCACTAGCCCAGACGTCTGGCAGTCAGATTAGACGTCTGGCAGTCATACCAGACGTCTGACAGCCAGTCCAGATGTCTGACAAAACTGGACGTCTGGTGACTTACAAAACTGGACGTCTGATGACTATATTGCAAGCACTTAGACAAAATTGCTCAGTTACATTACAAAATTGTTGGAGAATGTGCCAGTCAGTCCTAGCGCTTAGAACTGTTGTACTATAGTTCTTTTCGGCTCTTGACAATAGCCTACTTGCAAAGTATATGGGCTGATCTAACCCAAATTGACCTTCCTGTGCTAACGCGCATCCAATTTTAAAGTTTGAGGCGTCCACATGCACATGGAATTCTTTCTCCCAGTTAGGGTAAACCAGGATAGGTGCTTTCATCAAGTGCCCTTTCAATCCTTCAAATGCCACCTGGTGTTCCTCTGTCCATCTGAATAGAACACTCTTCCGTGTAAGCGCATCTAGGCATCTAGTGGATGAGATGTCAATGCATCATTTCGGATAAACCTCCCGTAGTATCCGACAGTTCCCAGAAAAGTTTTAACCGAGCTCACATCATGTGGCTCCTCCATCAGTAACACTACCCGTATTTTATCTGGGTCAGGTTGCAATCCTTCTTGGCATACTATGTGCCCTAGCAGCTTTCCTTATGGCACCAACAAGACACATTTATTCGGGTTCAGTGCTATCCGTGCTTTCCTGCATAAACTCATGCATTCTCCCAAGGCCTTTAAATGTTCATGTGTCTTCCCATACAATGACCAATCATCTAAAAAAGATTTAAAATTCCCTGTGGACATTTTATCAAAGATATACAAGATGATCCTTCGAAAAGTAGCGAGCGCATTGCATAGGCAAAATGGCATACGATTGTATGCATATATTCCGTTCTCTACCACAAAAGTAGTTTTTAACTTATCTTCTTCTGCTATGTTGATCTGATTATACCCCGAGAATCCATCCAAAAATGAATAAATCTCGTGGCCGACTACTTCTTCCAGTATGGAATCTGTGAATGGGATCGGGAAGGGATCTTTTATAGTTACGGCATTCAAACTTCTAAAATCCATGCAAATTCGGATTTTATCTACTTCCCATTTCAGAGTGATCACAATTGGTGAGACCCACTCGCTTGTCGTAACCTTGAATATAATGCCTGTATCTAGCATCTTGTCAATTTATGCATTCACCTTTGCTACATACTTGGGATTCATTCTGTAAGGCCGCCTTCTCACTGGTTGCGCACCTTCTATCAGAGGAATCTTGTGTACGCAGATTCGGGTGGTAATCCCTTCAAATCTTTATACGTCCAAGCAAAAACATCCTTATAGTCCATAAAAATCTTAATTGTTGTTGCTTTGAGGACTGGATCCCAATCATCTCCACATTTGATCATCTTCTCTTCACCCTCTTCTCCCAAGTTTACCTGAATCATTCTCGAACCTTCATATTTTATTGACTCATGTTCATCTGCTGCTTTTAGTGTCGCGATGGGGTGGGCAGGTTTATCTTCAATGACTGCTTCTCCCATCGTAAATTCTGCAAAGTTCTTGGGAAATGTCCACTTCTCTCGTTCTTTGTCCTTGTCTGTTGCTTTCAGTCTTTTGCTGCTAATCTCTTTTCCAGGTTCTTGCGCCTCATCCCTTTCGGTCTCTATTTCCGCTTCTATGCACAAACATTGGGGAGGGAAAACTTCGTAATCTTCCATCTGCCAGTGTAATAGACCTTTATCTTGGCCGTATTCGTCCTCCATGCAGTTATCAAATTGCAACACTCCCTCCTCGTCGGGTTCATATCTAGCCTCACCATTTGATGAAGAGGACCCCGAATCATCTAAAGTCGCTATATCCTGGCTCACCGTTTGATTCTTCAGATTAATGATGTACTTGTGTTGCCCTTGTTTGAAAGATAGTTTTTCCTTCTCCCAGTTATGGTTAACTTTGGCTGCTCTCAGCCATCCTCATCCTAGGAGTGCATCATATGCGGACTTCTGCATAGCAATGATGACAAAATCCAACACAAAGTCTTGTTTCGTTATGCGTATCTTCTGCTTCATTAAGACACCTAGTGTTGCAATTCCATACTAGTCAA
The DNA here is from genome assembly GCA_028583015.1 of Wollemia nobilis. Taxonomy (NCBI): domain Eukaryota; kingdom Viridiplantae; phylum Streptophyta; class Pinopsida; order Araucariales; family Araucariaceae; genus Wollemia; species Wollemia nobilis. The sequence continues at coordinate 4,440,869 of JAQPPZ010002456.1, read as the reverse complement.
CTCCATATAATTTAAAGGTCGGAGATCGTAATGCGGGTTGCCCAATTATCCGCCAAGTCTTTTCAGGCATTACGTTCACACTCGACCCTCCGTCAACAATTACCTGATTCAGCCTATGGTCCAAAACTTTTATTTGAACGATAGTTGGCCTCTTTCCTACTTCAATCATCAGGATTGTTGGATCGATGAACTGGTCATGCTTGATAGTTGCTACCTACCGAGGTTCATCCTTCTTCTTGATGACTTCTCCGATCGTAGCATACAACTCAGGTACGATGCTAAACAAACTGGCGACCTTCATTTCCACCTTCGTGTTCAGCACCTCCGTTACCAAGCCTTCTACTGTTGCCTTCTGCGTGATCTCCGGTCGTTTCAACACTTTCTCCAGAATTAGTTGATCCCGTTTTTCCTTGGCTAATTCTGTGCTTATCATCTCTTGGGCTTCCTGCCATCGTGCCTTCTCCTTCGTAGGATTCGGGTACTCCTCCTTCCTAGTTTGTGCCCTTGTTACAGCCAGGATCATTCTTAGGTTCCTCCACCTCTCCTATGCCAATCAAGTTTATATTCTGTGTTCCACTGGTACATGCCTTGTTCGGGCAATTTTCTTCCGTGTGGTTGCCTGGACCACACCATTTGCACATCTACGTGGTATTGTTTCCACGATTGTTGTTTCCTGCATTCTGCGGCTTGGAGAAATTCTTTGCGAAATGGCCCCATTCTTGACAATTCCGACATTGAATAACCGGTCGGCCCTCAGAGTCATATTGCAATCGGCTCTGACCTCCTTGTCTTCCTCCCCGACGGTTATTCCTATATCCTCCACTTGTTGCAGCTTGTCCATTCCTTCCTGTGTTTGGCTGCTCTTCTTGTTGTATGGCCAAAGTTTGATGTCGCTTGTTCTTTAGATTGAATGGACACTCGGCCACTGGATGACCTGCAATCTCACATATGTTACAATAGGCTTTCTTCGGACAGTCGATATTGGAGTGCCCTTCCGTCTTGCAATCCGAGCACCAAATTTCCTTTTTGTCTTTACGATTTTCACTTTTGGCCTCCTTCAGTATTTTCTCTATTTCCTTCCGAAATGTGTGGATTGTGCTCTGCACCTTGTCTTCAACATCACTGTCTGATTCCTCGGTATGTTTCAAGTATCCTCCAATTCCGGCGGTTGTCTGCTTGCCTTCACTTTCGAAGTTCTTCACCTTCTCCAGTGCTTATGCATACGTTGAGGATGGTACTGCCTTCATCTTCTTCTTTCACCTGGGAAGTAGTCCATCCAGAAACCACCGCTTAACTATACCGTCAACGAGTGTCATCTCCATCTTGTCCGTCGGTTGTTTCAGTCTTCTATTGAAGCTTTTGATATCTTCATCCGTTTTTTGCTTCGTGACGCAAATTTCTGTGATTATGTCAGTGTCATCTCTCATTGGTCGAAATTCTTCTATGAATGCGTTCTTCTGGTCGTCCCATTGTGCAAATGCTTGTATACTTTGTCTTTTCAAGTACCAGTCTATCGCCATGCCTCGCAATGCTTCTGGGAACAATTGCAACCATTGTGTGTCTTGATTCACCCCATTTGCTCCCCAAATGGTAGTGCAAGTTCCCACGTCGGGATGGGTCTTCTTTCCCTTCACCTGAGAAAGATGGGCATTTTTGCTGTATAGTTCTATTGGCAAGATTTCTTGCCATAGTGTTTTGGTATACAGGTACTGCTGTGTGTTGAGTTCTTTGTGGTTGCCTATCAGCTGTTGGTGGTGCAAAATCCACTTCGAATAGCCTTGTACGCGTCTCCAATTGATCTCTGCTTCGCGACCTTCTTCGCGAACATACCAAACGTGGCTGTGGTCTTCCTCCCCATGAACCTCCGCTTTGGTGCCTCGATACCAGGTTCTCTCCTACAGTATCCTCTGGCCACTCCTCTTTTTCCGGTTCAGGTGTTACCGTCCAGTCGTCAATTACGGGTACTCTTTCCGCTCTTTGTTCTTCCTCGTTTTCTGCAGTCACCAACAAAGTTTCTATATGTGCATTCTCATCCTCTTCAGCATTGCATACTCGTTCTACCTCAGGGTGAGACACCTTCTGGGGTCTCGTTTGCTCGTAGGTTCACCAGTCGTGCGCTTCTTCTTACCGGTATTTGTTTGTTGTTCAGTGACCTGAAACCAATCATTCACCTAATTACTTTTCTATCACTCTGTCTTGACTCTCCAGGTTTTTCGATTAGGCAACGGTGCCAAATGTAGACAGGGGTGAGTACATTCCCGATATGGGTGATGGCAGTTAGTATCAGGGTTAGGCAATACAACAAGGTTCTCGTCAATAAGCTAACTTTGGCTTCAGTCGACTCAGTCAGGACGTCAAGGGTCCAGACGTCGGATGGACAAGTACAGACGTCTGGGACAAGGTCAGACGTCAGGTCAGGCAGGCAGGACGTCTAGCTACTAGACGTCAGGTCAGGGCTGGACGTCGGGTAGAGGGTCTGACGGCTAGTCGTCTAGCGCTTACCAGACGTTCGGCTAGACGTCAGACCTCAGAGAATCTGTAACCGCCACAACCGCTCCTGCTTCGGTACCTGTTCGTCGATAACGGACAGCAAACCTGCAATGACAAATTAACATTCTAAAACATGCAACATGTCCACCAATGGCTTCAAACCTGCAACAACTCCATTAATGGCAGCAACCCAGCAACTCAACTCAACATTCACTCAATGCATACGCAAAATATGGATCAGAATAACAGCCTTTGTATTATATTCAAGCACAGTTACAGCATACAACAGAGTCTGATGCTCTCTGATCGTCTTCTCCTTGCTTCCGATGCCTACAAATGACAAAAAAGGGGGGTATTTATAAGGTTGGAAGTTGGTTATCCCAGCCAACTTCCCCCAACTTCCCCAACCAACTTCACAACTAATTCTTTTAACTAATAACTAATCAGACGTCTAACTGGTGCTAACTAGCCGTCAGGCCACTAGCCCAGACGTCTGGCAATCAGACAAAACGTCTGACGGCCAGTCCAGACGTCTGGCAGTCAGCCCAGACATCTGACAAAACTGGACGTCTGGTGACTTACAAAACTGGACGTCTGACTTACAAAACTGGACGTCTGATGACTATATTGCAAGCACTTAGACAAAATTGCTCAATTACATTACAAAATTGTTGGAGAATGTGCCAATCAGTCCTAGGGCTTAGAACTGTTGTCTACAGTTTATAGAGGCGATGGTTCCTAAGTGGATTGCTATTGAGATATAAGAAGAATATGAAGGTAGTACCACTACCACCTACTACTTATCAGGAAGCATTTGATAGAGCAATCAATTTAGAAATTGCAACGAAGCAAATGGCATCAGGAATAGGTCACTGTAGAGATGATGACTCTGATAATGACCAAGATGAATTGCATGTGGCTATCCAAGCCATGAGGAAGTACCCAGAGAGGATGACAAATGATGCGAAGAGTAAGAAAAAGAAAGACAAGGACATTTCGTGTTCAGACAACAAGGCAAAGGGACACACAAATATCAATTGTCCGTAGAACACTTTTTGTAATATATGCGAAGTTACAGGACATGCAATTGGAAATTGCCCATTCAACTTGAGAAGTTTAAGACATCAAACTTTATTGGTACAAAAAGAAGAAAAGGAAGAGAAACCAAGCACTTCCAAGAGTGGGCAAGGAGTGACGAGTGGCGGATATAGGAACAACTGTCGAGGAGGATGACAACCGCAACAAGGTAATCGACCACAAGGGATATAAGGTCAATTGCAATATGATTCGGATGGTAGATCCATTATCCAATGTTGTGGTGGCACTTCGCAAGGAATTGCCAGAATCCACCAATAAGAGATAATGCCAGAAACAACAATAATTGATTCATGTGTAGATAGTGTGGACGAGGCAATCACAAATGATGCTAATTACCCAAAGAAAGAAAGTTCAAGTAACACACAACACATCAATTTTATTGACATAGAAGAGCCTCCAATGGAGCAGCAAAACAAAGACAAACATTTGCTAGAAGTAATGAGGGCTCAAGCAAGGAAAGTTGAGAAATATCCAAATCCTACCATAGAGAAAGAGTGATTGCAAGAAGCACATGATGAAATTGAAGAGGAAATGAGCAAGAACAACTCCACCAAGAGAAGAAGTTGAAGAAGCCAATCACTCACGAGGAAGAAGAAATGTCGTCAACACAGCAGTTGTCAACGCAAGTGTTGAACACGACAGTGGAAGTGAAGGTGTCCAATCTACTCAACACCATACCGAAGCTTTATGCAATGGTAGGAGAAATGACAAGGACAAGAAAAGTAGTGGAACCGCAATGCTAGAAGGAAGAAACCAAGTTGAGGAGAGATCAATTCATTGATCCAACGGTGCTAATGACTGATGTTGGAAAGAAGTAGGCATTAATCCCCTTTAAGTTGTTAAATCACAAGTTGACACAGGTGATCATGGATAGAGGATCCAGTGTTAATGTCCTACCAAAGAAGACTTGGAGAGACATCGGAGCACCATTTTAACAATCTCCAAATTTCAAATTATATGGTGCAAACCAGTATGGCCTTGAGATGAAGAGAGTCTTAACGGCCGAAAAAGTGTAGACAGCAATTCCAAAAAGAAATGAAGTGTTTGTCAAAATGTCTACGCATCCAAATGTTGTACATTGTTTTTACGTAGGAATGGCATGCAAAATAGTCAAATTGGTCAAATGTAATATCATTTAGTAATTAGCAATGATAAATGCAATGTAATCAAATGTATGTAATCAACCGTCATTTGCAAAAGGTTAACTGATTTGTTAATCACATTGTTAAGGCTGAAATGAAAAGTAGTTTTGGTAGTTGAGGCCTGGTTGGTTACAGTAACTACTAGAGCCACACTATATATAGACCCCCCTTTCATTTTGTAAATCATCTATAACTCCATCCATATCCATATCCATTGCATAGGAGAGCAGCCACTGTAAGGAGATAGTGTTGTACATGAGATTGTTGTAGTCACATGATTGGGATGTAACAATCTTCATGATAATGCAAGGATACCATTTTGTGCCAACTATATCTCTTTGAATGCTTGTATGTGTTAGAATCTATGTTGTGTTACAGTGTTGTAGGGAAGAGCACAGTGTTGTAGGGAAGAGCACTCAGACGAAACATAACAATTGTAGGGACGATGTTGTCTAACTGTCCAGGGGAGCCGATACAAGCCAACGAACATAGACAAGCCATCATCTTGTCACAGACACAGGCTTGCCGTCACGTCTGGAGCCGACATGCAGCTAGCCGTCATAGCTGTAGCCAACATGGGCTATGCCGACATGAAGTGTTGACATCTGTCTTGTTGAAGTGCCAACATACGTCTTACTATCATGTTTGTATCATCATGCCATCATAGGCCATCTGACATCAGTCATTGTCGTCAAGACTAGTGTAGTCTTAAAGCAAGCCGTCACAAGCTAATCAGTCATCAGGAGTGTGTTGTCTGAGCAACATTACCATTAGTATCAAGCCGAAATTGACATGTTCCTTAACATGTATTTCCAATTCCCCTCCCACTAAAATTGTCATTCCCTCGTCTCGGGAAGTCCTGACTATTGTCTACATTTGGTGTTGTTGCCTAGATCAAGTTCGGGTCGAGAGAAGAAGTGAGCGTGATAAGACAAGGAGGTGAATGACAGATTCAAGGTTGCAAGGCCGACGACGGAGGAATCAAATACAAACAGTGGAGCAACCAGTTAGGAGAAGTGTGAGACTGGCGAACCAAGGAACACAAAGTAGAGATGAAGTTACACAATCGGAAGTGGAGAGGGTGTGGAACCCCTTGGACGACAAAAGTCCAAGAGCTGAGAGAGAAAGGTGGCAAACATTGTTATTGACAACAGAGAACGAGGTGCAAAATCAAATAGTCAAAGAAGACATTAGTATTGCAGCAGAAGCTAACGTGATAAGCGAAGAGCGGATAGTGACACCTGAGCCAGCGGAGAGGAGTTTGCCAATAGGTCCAGGAGATAGGAGCTTGGCACCGGAGCAACCATGCGGGGATACTTGGGGAGGAATACCTGAACCGCATATTGTTTACTTGCGAAGGAGGTCGCAAAGTAGTGACGCACGGGAGTTTGGGAGAAGACTATTTGAACAAAAAGCACTTGAACAAGAAATTGAACCACCTACAATCGAAAGAGAGTGGAATAGAACTCCACAAGCATTGTCATCAAGTGACGAGGAGGTCGAGAGAGACCCAATGGCACACGTTGCTAATAGAGCGGGCAAACAAAAATGCCCACCCTTCACTGGGGAAGGGAAGCAAGACCCAACACGCCACATTGGTACTTGTACCACAATTTGGAAAGCAAATGGAGTAACGCAACCTGCTGAATGGTTGCAACTGTTTCCTGCCACTTTGTGAGGAATGGCGATAGATTGGTACTTGAAGAGAGAGAGTACGCAACCATTCGTACTATGGGAGACTATGCTGGAAGAATTCATAAATGAATTTCGACCATTACGAGATGATACGGAGATCATAACAGAAATTTATGCCACAAAACAAAAACCGGACGAAGATGTCAAGAATTATAATAAGAGACTAAAGCAATTGGTCGTATAATGCAGATGCCACCCGCAGATGGTTTAGAAAAACGCTGGTTCATAGATGGACTTCTACCTAAGTACAAGAAAATATGAAGGTTATGTCGTCCTCCACATATGTCGAAGCTCTAGAAAAAGAAAAGAATTTCGAGACCGAAAACAAATGGCAGCCGGTATTGTGGGACATTCAAGGAATGATGATTCCGATAGCGATGCGAAAGAGAAGGTGCAAAGCGCCCTCTATTCGTTTAGAAAATAATTTGACAAATCATGAAAGAAGTCAAAGGAGAAATATGAAAGGAATGAAAAGACATTTGGTGTTCAGATTGCAACTCAGAAGGTCACACGAACATCAATTGTCCTAAGAACGCATATTGTAATATATGCGATATGGCAGGCCATCCAATCTCAAATTGTCCATTCAATTTCACAGGAGTAAAGCACTAAACCATGACGGTGCAATAGGAGGAACAAATAAATACCTCAAGAAATGGACAAGGCGCAACTAGTGGCGGATATAGGAACAACCACCGAGGTGGAAGGCAAGGAGGACAAAGTTGAGTGCAGTATGATTCAAATGGAAGACCTATCATACAATGTCAAAACTGCCAAGAATGGGGACACTCCGCGAAAAGTTGCCCCAAGCCTCAAACTAGAGGAGAAACAAATGGGAATAATGTTACTCATATGTGTCAATGGTGTGGACTGGGTAACCACAAGGAAATAAATTGCCCAAACAAAGCAAGTACCAATGGCACACAAAATGTCAATTTAATTGACATTGGTGAAGTAAGTGACAACCAAGAAAAAGAAAAGCAAGTGCTAGCAGTGACAAGAGCTCACGCTAGAAAAATGGAGCAGTATCCAAACCTTGCTAAGGAAAAGGAGCGATGGCAAGAAGCCCACAAGATGGTAAAGGAAGAGTTGGAGAAGGAGAAGCAAGAAAGGCTACTCCAAGAAAAAGCCCTGAAAAAGTCGAAGATCATGACAAGTAAGCAAGCATCAATGGAACATTTGGCAACACAAGTACTAAGCACAACCATGAAAATTAAAGTATCAAATCTACTTAGGGTAGTATCCAATTTGTACACCATAGTTGGTGAGATGATAAATACGAGGAAAAGAGAAGAAGTTCGGGAAGTAGCCAACGTCATGTAGACAGCAGTTCCAAACAGAAATGAATTATCGAACTGTCTGACAAAAATGTCCTATGGAGTACCACAATTTTGGAATGTACATCAATTTTGATAAGACCATTTAATAGCATGTTTTGATGAGTCATGTAATGTTATGCTTTGCAATGTAAAATCAGCCGATCCAATGAATACGGCTTGATTAGTAAAACTGCACTAAAAGACAAATGCAACCATCATTGTGTTAAGACGTCCTGATTAGTTAGACGTCTGGATTAGTTAGACATCCAGCCTAGTTAGTCAGACGTCTAGACTACTGTGTTAGACATCTAAACCAGTCTGTTATGTAGGAAACGACTTGTTAAGCAATAGTTGGTTGGGACGGTTAAGACAAGTTAGTTCAGTAATTACCTGGGCTTACCTATAAATACCCCCCCTATTTCATTTTGTATCTATCCATACTTGTCTATAATGCAGATCTGTTGTGCAGCAAGCATTGTTGTGGACTTCGTGTTATGTGTGATTGCATCTGGGTTATAGTGTTGTGTTGCAGGTATTGATCGTAACTTGGTACGAGTATTGTTGTGTGTTGTTTTGTCGTTGTAGGAAGCGTTAAGGAGAATTGAGGACTAAAGATGAACACTCTAGTTGCAGACGTCTAGACCTGTGCAAGCCACCCGTCGTATGCCCCAGTCTAGCTGTCTGACCTCGCTGGCAAACGTGTCCCAAGCGTCTAGACGTCTAGTCTGGTCACCCTAGACGTCTACTGCCCAGACGCCCATTCTAGACATCTTACCCGTCCGACGTAGACGTCTACTGTGTTTTGTTGTCACATTTTGCCTAAGGGGTAAAATTTTGAGCTACTGTAATATTGTTTTTCTGTTTTATTTCTCTTTCTCCTCTGAAAGCGGCATTCTCCAGTAAGGGTTCTTCTCTGGCATCTTTGCGGCGCTGAGGCGCACCTAGGAGCATTTCTTTCTCTCGTTTTTCATGCATGTTTTGAGTTCAGGGCAGCTTCGCTTGAGAAAGTTGTAGAAAGAGGGCAGCTTCGCCAAAGCAGGGAGTTAAATCTATGCTTCGCTCACTTTTGAAGCAAGCAGCAGCTTCACCAAAAAGATATTGCAAAAGTCGTGCTTCGGGCGCAAAATTTTGGCTAAGGCATGAACAGGGCGTTTCGCCCTTGAAGATAGCGAAGCTCCACTTCGGGCCATAATGTTGTCGAACTACCACTTCGGGCCCATTCCCAGCGAAGTGGCGTTGCGAGCAAATGATTTCCAAGGCAAGCGGTTAGGCTTGTCTTCGCCCTTTGGCTGAGCGAACCCGCAGTTCAGGTCTCCCCTTAAACAAAGCGGCAGCGAACTTCCCCCGACCAAAGTCCATTTTCAGACTTAGTCAAAAAAGCGTTGTCGAGCCGCAACTTCCTCTTGGTCTAGTGAACCTCCATTTCGGGTCTCCCCTCCACCGAAGCTGCACTTCGGGCACGGTTTCAGCGAACCTACCCACAGGGCCATCCCAAGAGCGATTCGGGCCGATTCTTCAGCGAACCTTCCATGGAGTGTTTTTGGGCGCTGGGACTGCTTTCAAGAGGCACGTTTCCAGAGAAAGGGGTGGGTGAGCATTCAAGGCGCTTTCATGGCGCACAGGTTTGGAGCCTCTCGCCCATCCCATCAGGGCGGCGATGCTAATCCCAAAGAGATCTCCTCACCAACTGCAGTAACTGCCGATGTCAGGGTGAGCCGTGTCTCGTAGCTGTGCGCTTCCCAAGAGGCCTCTCGATCTGCGCTATTTTGCCTAACAAGAGTCAAATCCCAGCTACCCCAACAGTTTTTAGGGTTTGTTATTAATGCTACAGAGGTGCAGTCCTCTATAAAAACCAGCTCATTGTAATGAAAAAAGGGGGGAACGCTCAGAATTTTAGTATTAATTGCAAAAATCAAAGTACAGAAGTTTTCAAGCAAATGTTCCCCCCTATTACAATGGGCTCGATGGCCTTTTATAGCAAAATTTTCCCCCCATTACATTCATTTTCAAAATTCAAAATTCAGCTATGACAGCTGTACATGTTTTCCCGCCAAGTGTCATTGCGTCAGCAGGGTACGACACACTCGCGTCAGCAGGGTCGAGATACAGCTTGAGCAAAATGTACCAGTAATATCCATCTTCACCTGGCGGTAGTAGGTGGGACATCAAATGTCTTTGAAGAGGAGGCCATACTGGATGCGAGGGAGAGACTTGGACCAAAATTCTAAATTCTGAAGTGCCTTTAAAAACCAGCTTGAAACAAAGTTCGCAAAATTCCAACCTGGGATGGTGGTTAGCAAATGTTACAGCCCGAACCTCTGCCTGATGTGCTGTTTTGGTGAACCCGTGATTACATCGCCACGGTTCGCACCAAGAAGTGCTGAGAAAATGGTTCGCAGATAGGTCCGGGCGAACCTGAGGACGGCTGGTTAGTAGTTCGCAAGGCTGGGGAGTGAACCCAAGGTTCGCTAGCTATTTCGAGCGATCTCCTGCTGGTTCTTACATGAAGTGGTTCGCTGCAAACTGGGCTGAGTTTCAAGTTCGCAAGGCACTTTGAGCGAACCATGAGGAATCTTGCCTTAGGGAAATTTAAGAATTTTCAAAGAAAGCAAAATGAAATGATGCTGAGGGGAGGGAAGAAAAAGGAGGAAAAAAACAAAAGAAGATCAAGCATCTGTTTTTCAAAAATTTAACCCTTGGGTTCAAATGTGGCAACAATTCCAAGATTGGACCCTCCTAAGGATTGACTAGATTTAGCACCATCAATTTTAAGGTGGATGGATGCTAAACCACAAGGAAGACTACTCCAAGTAAAAAGCAGAGAGCAAAACAACGATTTAACAAAGCTTCACTTAAAGAAGGGCCAATTGAGGAATCCGAAGAAGTTGCACCAAGAGAAAAGGAAGTGGCACCACCGGTAAAGGAAACTGCACCACCAGAAAGGAAAAGGAGGAAGTTTGTGCCACCAGTACTATTGCCATCACAATCGCCAGAATTTGTTCAAAGGATGACAATGGAGAAAATCGCCAAAAATCAAGTTGAGCGCGAGATTGAGCAATCATTGCAGCAGTCACAAACTATACCACTGCAAGAAGTAATGGGGATACATGAGGAAGACTTTGAGATCCCAGAGCCTCTTCAAGAAATACCAATAAAGGGAACAAGTAGTGTTGTTCATGTTGGGCCTACAAAAATTTTGGCAAAAGCCCAAGTTTAGCAATCCTTGGCGTCACCTGATGTACTAGCGGAATTCCGGTATGAAAGGACCTCAGTCAGGCAGGAATTATGAGCTCAATCATTTTAAGAAATGTTCATAAATGGGACAAACTGTAGACCTAGACACAACAAAGGAGGTAGAACAAGAGAAGACGAGCGAAGAAGCAGCACCACTCGAAAAAGCAAAATATGGACAACTAGTGGGAACGCAACTGAATCTTATTTCAGTGGAGGACAAATTGATCAATCTGCAACAGGAAGTGACGATAGCACAAGAAGAGAATCCACAACATAAAATGAAATGAAATGAAATATTATTAATGTCCGTGGTGGGCAAAAATAAGACCCAAGGGACTATAAGAAGGACAATAATTACTGCCAGCTAACAGGCGAAAAAGCCCAACAAAGAAAAGAACTAAGATAAATACAAGATGAAACCCGACAAATGGGCCAAAGGGAAAGTAGAGGGGGGAGGGTTGCAATCCAACAAAGAGGAGTGCACGCCAAGAAGAATGGAGAGGGAGGAGGGGGGAGGGAGTAGCCCAAGGAAGGCAAGCTCCGAGAACCCTCCAGAAACTAATCTCTCCTAACAATCGAGGCCGAAGTATCGAAGCTGAAGAAGTCCATGATATGTCTCTGCCCATTGCTTGTTCGGAACCCTGACAAATTGTTGGTGCGCTGTCTAGTGACCCTGATTCTGTCCGTACTAATGATGTGAGGCATTTCCGATTGAAGTCACCTGGTCCGTCAGAGTTGGTGAAGTATGTTGTGATGAGCCGATGTTGAGGGTGAGATCCATTTGGAGAATTTTTATGTCGTTGAAGCTGAGTTATCTCCCTAGGAAAGAGTGTGAGACAATCTTGGTCCGGGTATCTGAAGAAGTTAGAAACAGATTGAGAGTTGTCCCTGAAAAGGCAATGGAACCTACCTCGAATCTCATTAAAAATGGGACAATAAAAAATAAAGTGATGAAGGGTTTCAACTTCACCCAAGGAGCAAAACAAGCAAATCCGCTCCTCCGTAGGAAGATGGTGATTTGACTCAATCCGGAGTTGGTGAGAACACACCCTGAGTTGCCCAATAGTGATCCGAAGACTATGCATTGTGTGTTGCTGAAGGTATTGTGGAGGAACTATTCTGCCCTCGTGAATCTGTAAGAAGTGCTCATGGTAGAAAGACAGCTTAGGGGAAAGAGGGACAACAGGAGAGATCCATGTGCATTTGGTGTACCGGAGAGTAACATCCTTCTGAATCTCGTGGAGCATATTCTCCTTACTAAGCCGAGAGGGGGGCAGAACCCCCAAAGAATAAGGGGGCAGCCTGTCTATCCGTATCTGAATGTTGGCCAGGAGAGCAAAAACCTAAAAATACCAGCTCCTCCGGCCTCCCCGAGAACTCGGAGAGAGTTCCATCAAGGAGCGAAGGGCGAGGTAAGGGTACCACCAGAAACTCTTAGGGGTATCTCCAAAAGTACGAATCCTGTGGAGATAACCGATAATTAGGAAGATAATCTCAAGTTCGAGAGGAGAAGCCCCAAACTCTGCCAGAATAATAGAACGGGGGACTGTGCCCTTGCAACGAATGAATAGTCGAAGAAAGAGTGTCTGCACTCGTTCAACCCGTGACCACTCAGTCGGGCCAAGACTAGGGCCCCAAACCACTGACCCATAAGTAATAGTTGGCTTGACCAAAGCGTCAAAGATCCTCATCTTCACAGGTATATCCTGAAAATGTGCTTTGAAGCAATTCCTCTCTAGCAAAGACAGAGCTGCATACCCCTTACACACCCAGACCTGGGCGGCGGGTTTCATACCAAAAGTGGGACCAGTCAAAAGAACCCCCAAATACACGTAAGAGATGGTGATTTCGACCTTTTGACCTTGAAAAAGAAAGTGGAGATGGGATAGAGCCTCTTTGGTAGTATTGAATACCATAACCTTGGTCTTAGAAAGATTCACCGTCAACTGTCTCGAGTCACAAAAAGCGGCAAGAGTGTTCAAATGACGCTGAAGCCCCTCAGGGGATGAGGCCAAAAGAACATCATCAGCAAAGAGGAGAATAGAAATCAGCACATGGTGAAGAAGGCAACCATCCTCTAGGTGAGCGTTCTCCCTAATAAAAGTCTCAAACTCGTCGATAAAGATTCCAAAAAGTGTCAGGGAAAGGGGGCATCCTTGTTTCACATCTATGGTGCTAAGAATACTGTCTGAAAGCCCTTGAGGGGAAAGAAACCGACCTTTCACAGTCTCATATAACCGTGTAACCGCTGTCAAAAGTTGCCCAGAGATGCCAACTGACCGAAGCCTCTCAAGAATTAAATGCCTAGGCACCGTGTCAAAAACTTTCCTAAAGTCTACAAAGCAACAATAAACCTTCGAGGATCTGGAACGTGCCTCCTCAATAATAGCTCTAAGGACTAGAATGTGATTTGTGGTCTAGTGATCTTGCTGAAAACCAACTTGGCCAAGAGCCCTGAAACCCCCCTCCTCCAACCTTCAAGAGAGAAGCACATCCAATGTTGTGGCATAAAGCTTGGCAAAGATATGCCCAATCATGATAGTCCTGTAGTTATTGGGTTCATGGGGATCACCTGCCTTATGGAGGTGAATGATATGCTGAGTCGAGGAATCAGGAAACCCAAAACAAACAAAGAGATTAAAAAGATTTGTGAGGGGCCCAACAAGAGCGTCAATACCATGCTTCAAAAATTCTGCTTGTAACCCGTCCAAATCTGTTGCTTTGCTTGTACAAAGTTTCCAGATAGTCTGTCTGACAAGACCAGTAGAAAAGAGGTGGCACGAAGAGGGGGGTGGAGGGAACAGTAATAGAAGGCTGATTTGTGATGGTATAAAGGGAAGAGGCATGAATGGTCCAAGAGGAAAGATCAATCCCATGAGTAATCCAATCACAGAGAATCGATACCAGTACAGGTACATGTAAGATTTTCAAACACAAAAGAAGCAAATAGACTGAGATCGCCAAGGGAGCAAGAAGAAGCAATAGAAGAGAGCATACCTCAAAGGGAATCAATACCAGTTACAAGAAAAAGTAGCCAGTCATATTTACCTTTGGATCAGAAGATGAAGGGAAAGCAACTAAGAAGCCAATTGACCTTTTAGGGAAAGGGACAGAGCCAGAGGTAATTTCTAAAGAAGATGAATTTGATGTAGAGGATAAGGACTTGTCTGACCACATAATGTTGGAAGTACCTAACTTTCAAGATCCACCGAAATTAGGCGCACGCATTAATAAGCAAGTGGTTGCTTGTTTTACCAAGTTAACCCAAGTGATGGATAGAATGAGGCTAGAGTTTGAAGTAGGTTGTGTCAAACAGTAGAAACAATGGTAGCTAATGACAAAAGAAGAGCTGGATAAATTGGTACATTGGGCTGGAAAAGGCAACTGGCGAGCAAATATTTCCAAAATTTACGAAGAACAATCGTGGGATCTGCCCACTGAACATCTCCAAATGATGGAGGGAGTGGATAAATTGCCAGATGGGATACCGACACTTTATCTTGAACCAACATGGTACTCATACATCTTCACGGAGCATGAGACAGAGGAGGTCACAAGTGCAATTGGTACCCGAATTATTCCCAATGTAAAGCCAGATCAACTTTGTAGCACATTTGTTGTATTGGCTAGCTAAGGGGATCAAGCAGATTCACATGACTAAAAAGAATTTGCTCCAACAATTGCAAGACAAGGAAGGGCAACTGCAAGTAACAAAAGAAAAACTATAGGAAACCGAACAAAAGTTGGATAATGATGTAATTCAGCTGCAAGAGACTATGGAACAAATTCAAGTAAAGCAGAAGGAATTACAGGATCTTCATGCTCAGCTCAAGGATAGGGAGCAGATTATTGTGGAAATGGAAGAGAAGTTGTTGCAATAGCAATCAGCAAAGGCATCACTATGACAAAATGTAGAGCTGGTGGCTTAGAAAAACCAGCGGGAAATGCCTTGTTAAAGGAGCTAGAATAGACTAAGCAATGAGAGGAGGCATTGCTCAGAGAGTTAGCTCAGACACAACAATGTGAAGCAGCTCTCAAGATGGAAGCGGAACAAAGGAAACCAACATCGTCTACTCCGACACAGAAAAGAATGAAGGACATCTTTGTCAAACGTGAGGAGGAACTTCAAAAACAATTGCAGGCAATGGAAAATAAGGCCAATGCATATCGAGTAGAATGGGCCAAGAATTACAACTTTGCAAAGAAGCTCCGTGATGAAAGAGAAGCTTTCAAACTTCGTGTGCAGGATTTGGAAGAACTTCAAACAACAGAGCCAAACGAGGCCGAGACCCCAGCAAAATAACAAAGGAAGTCGCTGAGGACATTGACCAATGTAAAGGGGAGGATAAATGTAGACAGCAATTCCAAAAATAAATGAAGTGTTTGTCAAAATGTCTACGCATTCAAATATTGTACATTGTTTTTACGTAGTAATGGCATGCAAAATAGTCAAACTGGTCAAATGTAATATCATTTAGTAATTAGCAATGATAAATGCAATGTAATCAGCTGTCATTTGCAAAAGGTTAACTGATTTGTTAATCACGTTGTTAAGGCTGAAATGAAAAGTAGTTTTGGAAGTTGAGGCCTGGTTGGTTACAGTAACTACCAAAGCCACACTATATATAGACCCCCCTTTCATTTTGTAAATCATCTATCAATCCATCCAGATCCATATCCATTGCATAGGAGAGCAGCCACTATAAGGAGATAGTGTTGTACGTGAGATTGCTGCAGTCACATGACTGGGATGTAACAATCTTCATGATAATGCAAGGATACCATTTTGTGCCAACTATGTCTCTTTGAATGCTTGTATGTGTTAGAATCTATGTTGTGTTACAATGTTGCAAGGAGGAGCGCTCAGACGGAACGTAGCAGTTGCAGGGAGGACGTTGTCTAACTATCCAAAGAAGTCGATACAAGCCAGCCGACATAGACAAGTCGTTATCCTATCACCAACACAGGCTTGCCATCACCTCTGGAGCCGACATGCAGCTAGCCGTCACAACTAGAGCCGACATGGGCTATGCCGACATGAAGTGCTGACACCCATCTTGTCGTTATGTCCATATCATCATGCCATCACAGGCCATCTGACATCAGTCATTGTCGTCAGTACTGGTGTCGTCTTGAAGCAAGCCATCATAAGCTAATCCGTCATCAGGAGTTTGTCGTCTGAGCAACATTAAAACAAGTAGTATCAAGTCATCATGGACATGTTCCTTAGCATGTATTGCCAATTCCCCTGCCACTAAAATTGTCATTCCCTCATCTCAGGAAGTCCTCACCGTTGTCTACAGAAAGTAAAAATAGCTGACCAAGAGTTCATCATGGAATTTGTGGTGATTACCATGCAAAAACTAGCATATGATGCATTGTTGGGGGGAGGATGGCTACACATGGAAAAAAGCCAATCTCAATCGGGAGAAGGATCGCTTAACATTCAAGAAAGGACAGCACAAGTACATGATAAATCTGAAGAACCAATACCTAAGCGAGGATCTTGCAACATCAAACAAGTCAAGTAGTTCATCTTCAAATGATGATGATGGACACGAGCCAAACGAAGGTGTACTACAATTGGAGGAATGCACGGACAATAAAGCACACTCAGATAGAGGACTTCTCCACTAGCAAATGAAGAACAAGGTTTTCCTACCAAATTACCTATGCATCTAGGCAAATAAGGAAGAGGACCATGATGGCCGGAGAAACAACATGTATGAAGTCGACAAGACTAGCAAGAAGTACAAATCTGCACCAAAAGAGAAAAACGTAAGTAGACAAGAAGTGGACGTGCAACTAGACATGCAAGTGGACACGCATAGCGGATACGAGCAAGGGTTTGTGCTCTAAGAGTTGCGTGATGACAACGATGAGTTGCATGTTAACAGTAAGGAATATGTGGCGTCGAAGCAATTGCAATTGGAGGTGTCCGATGGTGAGACAGACAAAAGCTCAACATCCGTGCAAATGGAAGATGGCGTGGCCAATAGTGTGCAAGATAGGAGTATGGCACTAGGGGAACTACAAGTTGGTATGCTCAAAGGTGAGCGGGATGGGAGTCCAACATCAGAGCAACTGCAGGTTGCCACGTATCATGGTGCGCAAGATAGGAGTCCAATACAAGAACAATTGCAGTGGCATGCGCCTAATGATGTGCATAAAGAGGAGGAAAGCGTAGGAAGGCTGACTACAACACCAAATCAGTCTTCAAAACCATTCAAAGGAATATTGGTCCATGAAGGAGAGTCAAGTCGGACCAAAGTAGATGGTGCAAATGAATACAATGACCTAGATCTAGTTTGGCTATTTGGAAATGCAAATGGAGAACAAATCGTGGTAGAGCAAGAGGAATTGGAACCCCTCCCTACAAAATGAAGAAGATTACGAGTACATATAAGATTCCAAACACAGAAGAAGCAAACAGGCTGAGATCACCAAGGGAGCAAAAAGATATGTGATAGATGGTGACAACAGAGAATGGAGAAGAGCCACCAGATTATGAGCCTCGGAGTGATGAAATGAAATATTATTAATGTCCGCGGTGGGCCAAAATAAGACCCAAGGGACTATAAGAAGTACAATAATGACTGCCAGCTAGCAGGTTAAAAAGCCCAACAAAGAAAAGAACTAAGAAAAATACAAGATCAAACCCGACAAACGGGCCAAAGAGAAAGGGAAAAGAAAAGAAAAGGGAGAGTAGAGGGGGGGAGGGCTGCAGTCCAACAGAGAGAAGTGCATGCCAAGAAGAACAGAGAGAGAAGGAGGGGGGAGGGAGCAGCCCAGGAGGGGCAATCTCCGAGAATCCCCCAAAAACTAATCTCTCCTAACAGTTGATGCCGAAGTACCGGAGCTGAAGTCCATGATGTCTCTGCCCATTGCTAGTTCGGAACCCTGACAAACTGTTGGTGTGTTGTCTAGTGACCCTGCTTCTGTTCAAACTGGATGGTGTGGGGCGTTTCCGGTCGAAGTCACCTAGTCCGTCGGAGTTGGTGAAGTATGTTGTGATGAGCCGATGTTGAGGAGGGTGAGATCCATTTGGAGAACTTTTATGTCGTCGAAGCTGAGTTATCTCCCTAAGAAAGAGTGCGAGACAACGTTGGTCCGGGTATCTGAAGAAGGTAGAAACACATCGAGAGTTGTCCCTGAAAAGGCAATGGAACCTACCCCAAATCTCATAATAAATGGGACAACAAAAAATGAAGTGATGCAGGGTCTCAACTACACCCAAGGAGAAAAACAAGCAAATCCGCTCCTCCATCGGAACATGGTCATCTGACTCAATCCGGAGTTGGTGAGAACACACCCTGAGTTGCCCAATAGTGATCCGAAGACTATGCATTGTGTGTTGCTGAAGGTATTGTGGAGGAACAATTCTGCCCTCCTATATCTGTAAGAAGTGCTCATGGTAGAAAGACAGCTTGGGGTAAAGAGGGGCAACAGGAGAGATCCATGTGCATCTGGTGTACTGGAGACTAACATCCTTCCAAATCTCGTGGAGCATCTTCTCCTTAGTAAGCCGAGAGGGGGGCAGAACCCCCAAAGAATAAGGGGGCAGCCTGTCTATCTGTATCTGAATGCTGGCCAGGAGAGTAGAAACCTGAAAATACCAGCTCCTCCGGCCTCTCCGAGAACTCGGAGAGAGTTCCATCTAGGAGCGAAGGGCGAGGTAAGGGTACCGCCTGCAACCCTCAGAGGTATCTCCGAAAGTACGAATCTTGTGAAGATAACCGATAAGCAGGAAGATAATCTCAAGCTGGAGAGGAGAAGCCCCAAACCCTACCAGAATAATAGAACGGGGGACTGTGCCCTTGCAACGAATGAATCGTCGAAGAAAGAGTGTTTGCACTCGTTCAACCCGTGACCACTCAGTCGGACCAAGACTAGGGCCCCAAACCACTGAGCCATAAGTAATAGTTGGCTTGACCAAAGCGTCAAAGATCCTCATCTTCACAGGTATATCCTGAAAATGTGCTTTGAAGCAATTCCTCTCTAGCAAAGACAGAGTTGCATACCCCTTACACACCCGGACCTGGACGGCGGGTTTCATACCAAAAGTGGGACCAGTGAAAAGAACCCCCAAATACACATAAGAGGTGGTGATTTCGACCTCTTGGCCCTGGAAAAGGAAGTGGAGATGGGATAGAGCCTCTTTGGTAGTATTGAATACCATAACCTTGGTCTTAGAAAGATTCACCGTCAACTGTCTCGAGTCACAAAAAGCGGCAAGTGTGTCCAGATGACGTTGAAGCCCCTCAAGGGATGAGGCCAAAAGAACAACATCATCAACAAAGAGGAGAATAGAAATCAACACATGGTGAAGAAGGCAACCATCCTCTGGGTGAGTGTTCTCCCTGACAAAAGTCTCAAGCTCGTCGATAAAGATCCCAAAAAGTGTCGGCGAAAGGGAGCATCCCTGTTTCACTCCTATGGTGCTAAGAATATTGGCTGAAAGCCCTTGAGGGGAACGAAACCGACCTTTCACAGTCTCATATAACAGTGTAACCACTGTCAAAAGCTGCCCAGAGATGCCAATTGATCGAAGCCTCTCAAGAAGTAAATGTCGAGGCACCGTGTCGAAAGCTTTCTTGAAGTCTACAAAGCAACAATAAACCTTTGAGGACCTGGAACGCGCCTCCTCAATAATAGCTCTGAGGACTAGAATGTGATCTGTGGTCTGATGATCTTGCCGAAAACTAGCTTGGCCAAGAGCCCTAAAACCCCCCTCCTCCAACCTTCGAGAGAGAAGCACATCCAATGTTGTGGCATAGAGCTTGGCAAAGATATGCCCAATCATGATAGTCTTGTAGTTATTGGGTTCATGGGGATCACCTGCCTTATGAATGGGGTGAATGATATGCTGATTCCAGGACTCAGGAAACCCAGAACAGACAGCAAGATTAAAGAGATCAGCAAGGGGCCCAACAAGAGGGTCAATACCATGCTTCAAAAATTCCGCCTGTAACCCATCCAAATCTGCTGCTTTGCTTGTACAGAGTTTCCAGATAGCCTGCCTGACAAGACCAGTAGAAAAGAGGTGGCACGAAGAGGGGGGGAGGGAACAGAAATACGAGGCTGATTTGGGATGGTATAAAGGGAAGAGGCATGGATGGTCCAAGAGGAAAGATCAATCCCATGAGTAATCCGATCACTGGGGAGGATGAGGCGCCAGAAGGATTTAGGAGATTGCTGAAGGGAGTAGATAAGATCATGTCGATGCCGAGAGAGGAAGAGACGCTTCTTCTTTCGAAGAAGCATCCTATAGTCTTTGTGAGAAATGTCATGGGGCTGGGAAGGATTTCGAATGGCATATTTCAACCTTCGGTGGGCAGACTTACATTCCTCATCATACCAGATGTTCATGGGGCAATGACCAGGGGGACAAGGACAAGGGGGAGGACGAATTGTGTGGGGGTATGATTCCAAAGCAGCCTTCCAAATAGTTTGGACCAAGCAAGCAGAATGATCGGAAACATCGGAAAGAGAAGACACCTTGGGGAGAACATGACGCAACCGGTCCATGTAGGTAAAGGAATAATAATAGTCAAATTCTTTAGTGACTCGAGGGACAGAAGGAGAGGGAGGAGAGGGAGGAGTAACAGGAAGGGAAACACAACAAAGAATATAAAGGCATGGGTCTGCTGGAAAGAGTTGGTCTTGCACAACAAAGAATGCGTAAAGAAACACAACTGCAAGAAGAGAGTGAATGACTACAGAGGAGAAATGCAGAATTGAGGGAACAAGTTGACCAAGAGATAGTAAGGCTGCGATATGATCTTTAAGCTAAAGGGAAAGAAGATTGGTAGTAAATGAAATCTTCTAGAGTGATTTATTTGAAACACCCACATCACCAGAAGGAGAAGTGAGGAATTGGAGAACATACTCCTATAGTGTGTCCTTCACGAGTGTTAATAGAAACAAAGAAGATTCAAGTAGTGATGGCACAAGTAGAGGACACATAACATGAGTGAGAAGGGACACACGAAGACCACAAGTCGCCCAAATTGTAGACAGGAATAATGAAGGACAGCAAAGTAACTCCGGGGAAGTAAGGCGGATAAGGAGAAGGATTGGAGGCCCATCATAAAATCTGAATGATTCTTTAGGAATCAAAGTGGTTCACAAGGACTACTAGAAACCACAAGATAGGTATAGAGAATAGGCAACTTAGGCAGTCTTAGAGGAATTGCAAAATTTGTTGTGTGGACAAGAAATTCTTTATCACAATGGGCATACCAATCTGGGAATACCAAAAGAGGCATGCACATCAACTTCGCCTTTAGTCCCTCAAAGGCCTTCTAATGTTTCCTCTATCTACTTGAAAGGAACATTCTTGCACATTAGACCATCTAATGGGTGGGACACTTGCGAAAAGTTCTTGATGAACCTTTGATAATACCCGACCGTTCCTAAAAAGGTTTTTACTAAGCCAACATCATATGACTCTTTTATGCCCACTATGACTCGTACCTTGTTGAGATCTATGTTCAACCCTTCCTTACAAACAATATGTCCTAGTAATTTGTCGTAAGGAACCAACAGCTTGCACTTCTTCGGATTTAACGCCAAACGAGCTCTTTTGCTCAAACTCATACAGTCCTCCAAAGCTTTCAAATGCTCGTCCTTTTGTCCGTATAGTGACCAATCATCTAGGAAGACCTTAAACTTCCCAGTGGACATTTGATCAAAAATGTACAAGATTATCCTTTCAAATGTAGTTGGCACATTGCATAAACCAAAAGGCATTTGATTATATGCATAGATTTTGTTCTTCATGACAAAGGCAACCTTCAGTTTGTCCTCCTCAGTGACACTAATCTGGCTATACCCTGAGAATCCATCTAAAAATGAATAGATCGCATGTCCTACCACTTCCTCTAATATTGAATTTCTGAAAGGAATAGTAAAGGGGTCTTTGATCATCACCACATTCAAGCTCTAGAAATACACACAGATATGGATTTGGCTTGCCTCTTTCTTCAAGGTGATTACTATTGGTGACACCCATTGACCGACTATCACCTTGAAGATAATGCCCACATCTACCATCTTCTCGATTTCCGCATTTACCAGGGTTGCATACTTTGGATTCATTTTGTATGATCTGCTTCGTATTGGTTGCGCACCTTGAATTACTCGAATTCGGTGTATGCACAACTCTAGTGGAATCCTTTTCAGAACCTTATATGTCCCATGCAAATACATCTTTCTATTGCAAGAAAATTCTGAGTTGCTGCTTTCAATATTGGGTCCCATTCATCTCCACAATGAATGAACTTCTCCCCTTGTTCGTCAAGATTTACATGCACCATCTTTGGTCCTTCATACTGTATGATGTCAAGTTCTTTTGTCGCCTTGAGTACGTTGGTCGGGTGGGCTGGTTTCTCTCTCTTCATCTTTTTTCGGTGTAGATTTCCTTTTCTAACTAGACTTGTCGACCTCGTGCATAGTACTTTTCTTATCATCATGGGTTATTAACTGCCCACCCTAAAGGATAAAAAGGACCCCCCCATTCATTGGTTCAGGTATCGAGTACAAAGAAAGCATCTATGCATGTAGAGTCTGTTAGTGCATAATATGTATTACATATTAGTTTATTACATTCATGGCATGCATTAGGGGTTAGGTGCTCCTCTTAATTCATTATGGGG
Source organism: Wollemia nobilis (assembly GCA_028583015.1). NCBI lineage: Eukaryota > Viridiplantae > Streptophyta > Pinopsida > Araucariales > Araucariaceae > Wollemia > Wollemia nobilis. The sequence goes on along the minus strand of JAQPPZ010002456.1, from coordinate 4,418,234 downwards.
GTGGTTATAAAAAGGGAGTTGGTTCTTCAACCAACCAACTGTTATGTAACATATATTTATACCCCATCTAAATCAATGCCAAATTAGTGCGTATTTTATATTATGGTATCAGAGCCTACGGACGGGTAATAGTTAGTTAAGGTAGTTCGGTTTTAAAGTCCCTAACTACTCTTCCAACTCCTCTTACGAAAGGATTCTTGGCAATCAGAAGGGACGCAAACGCAGTTCGGAGGAAGACAGAGCCAAGGACACAGATAGAAGCACGCAGTGCGAGGCACAAGAGGAAGACAGAGACAAGGACGCAGATAGAAGCACGCACAATGCGAGGCACACGACACGCATTTCAAGGCACGAGAAGACAGGCACGGGACACGCAGTTCGAAGCATAGGACACGCATTTCCAGGGACGAAGACACATACACGGGATGCGAGCAAAATGGAGGCTATAGTGGCCTTCGTCGTATTTCAAGCTTCCCAATGCTACAGCAGCAGCAATGTGGGATTAAATTTTTTTTCTCCCATTATTTTCGCCTGACGATGCTATATTAATCCTGATGCTTGTTTGTTCTCACCTCACCTCCTAGCTCGCGTGGTGTGTATGGTGCTTGCTTTGTAGAAGGTCACCGGTTCAAATCTCATTGGCGCCCTCTTTTTTGTTCTTCTCTAGCACGATTGACGGCTTGTACCACGCGGTGACGCCCCACATGCAGTGTGACGCCTTGCGTGATTGACTGCTTATACCACCCGGTGACGCCCCACATGCAGTTTGACGCCCTACGCACTCTCCTTAACGCTACGATTGTCCGGTTGACGCTCCGCGTGTCCAGTTGATGCCCGAGCAACATTTTTTTCACACAAATTAAATTGACACCATAGCAATTTTTTTCTTGTCATTTTTTTGCAATTACTTTGCAATTTTTTTGACATAACATTTTTTTGCTTCGGAGGGTCAGTTTTTGCAACTGAAGGGCACAGGAGCATTTTTTTCTCTCCTACTGGACAAGACGCACGATTTTCGAGGTATTTTTTCCGTACTTCGATTTCTTTCTTTCCAAGTTTCTTTTGGAGAGATAAGTTGTTTTTTTTGGAATTGGAAAGGGTATGCAATCAATTTTCTTCATCCTTGTTTCTTTTGCAACAACAAGGGGGAATCTTCAGCATTTCTTTTTTTTTGCAAAATCCTAAGACAAAGGAGAGAATAAAAATTGATGTTTTGAAAAGCAATGATATTGAAAACAATTGGTATTGTAATAGGTGCATTTTCGGTGGAAACCGACACCTAAAGTAGTTAAATTTGTGGGCATTTGTGATTGTTTTTTTTGCATTTAAATTCTCTGTTTTCTTGCATTAAACAATCACACAAGCAAAAGAAAAGACCCCAAATTTATACACCTATTTGTGCAATTTATTGCACAACAGCGTTCGGTATTTGTGATACCTCTGGCCCACACTTATAGGTAATGTTGTCGTGCTTTGGGCTACTGTATCCGCCGCCTAATATAGCTGCAACAACGACGTCTGAGCTTGTTCTCTATCAATCGTTGGGGAGAAATAAGGCAAACCAGTTCTATTGTTCACTCCATTTCATACCCACATCGTGATTGTTGTTAGGCGTAAATCCTGACGAAGGTTTTTCCAAAGTGTTTAGGGGAAGTTACGCCCCACGCATGAGGAATAAACTTTCTATGGTAGGTGTCATAAACAACACGATGCCCTTTCAGTATCGCCTAAGTTCCATGTATCATGTTGCTCATATATACTTATAGTCTCCCTCACGTAAGGGCGGGTATATATAGAGTAGTTTCGGTATATAGGTCTGGTAGGTATAAAGAAAGGGAGACCAATTGGTGATATAAGGAACCTTCACAATGGCCACTGTTCACAAGTATCTCTCAGATTCACAGTTGTTGAAAGGTCCTAACTTTGTTCCATGGAAGACAAAGATGAGAGCCATTCTTCAGGTGGAAGATTTATGGGATGTAGTGACTGGCACTACAAAACGCCCTCAAACAACAGGAACAGATCAAGAAGCTTTTGATAAGAAGGACAAAAGAGGTCTCATGTTTCTCCTGCTTGCTACTACAGATGAGGTCCAACCTCATATCTGTGATGCCAAAACCAGTAAGGAAGCTTGGGATGCTTTGATTACTGTGTATGAAGGAAAGAATCAGTCCACTATTCTACACCTTCAAACTCAACTACATACCCTCAGTATGAATTCTGGGGAGACAATTGATCTATTCCTTTGCAGAGTGGCAGAATTGAAAGCCAAATTAAATGCTATGGGAAAACCAGTGGATGATGATATCTTGAACTCTGTCATCTTGAGAGCATTGCCAGATTCCTACAAGATGTTGATCACTTCCCTCAACGTTTCTGGTAGACAAGTATCTTTTGTGGAGTTGGTAAATTTGCTTCAGACTGAGGAGGCAAATCAGGTTCAGAAGGATGAAGTGCTAGATAATGCCCTCTACACCCAACAAAGGGGTAAGAAACAAGGTCAGTTTCAAAAAGGGGGTTCTTCCTCCAAGGGAAAAGGGAAACAAAATCAGCAGAAGGATAAACAATATTGCAAGATTTGTGATATGAATAACCATGACACCAACAGGTGTTGGTTTAAGAACAAGCAACAAAATGACCAACCTCATAAGAAAAAAGGCAAAGAGAAACACAAATATAAAAAGCATAAGCAACCTAAGGGACATGTTGCTTATGTTGAATCCAACTCAGACTCAAATTCTGCAGGGTCCGATTCAGATTCCGACTCTGAAAGAGCACACAAGGTGCTCATGACCCATACTTCATCTCCCCAGATAGATGTTGTATGGTATATTGATTCAGGAGCTAGTAAGCACATGACTAGGGACAAATCATGGTTTGAAACATTTGAGGAGAAAGAAGGTAAGCTAGTCACAATTGCTGACAATCAAGTCTACCAAGTGAAGGGTGAAGGGGATGTTTCTGTCACTCTTCCAGATGGTAGATGTCAGATAGAGAAGGTCCTCTATGTTCCTGGATTAGCCAATAATCTATTGTCTGTTCCTCAGATGTTGGATCGAAATATGGATGTTGTGTTCCGAGTTGTGAAAGGCAAGAAGAGATGTTTTATAACCCAAAAAGGTAAACATGTAGCAACCGGATCATACAAGCATGGCTTGTTCATTTTAGATGCTCTTTCAACGCCTCATGTTGCTCTGGCTGCAACTACAAAGGAGGCTACTTCTCTCTGGCATAGAAGATATGGGCATCTAAGTTCAGGATATTTGCTCGAATTGCACAAATATGAGATGGTGAGAGGACTTCCCCACCTTTCATCCATCTTACCAGTTTGCTCGGATTGCTTAGCAGGGAAGCAACACCGGGTACCTTTTGAATCTAGCTCTTCCAGAGCTAAGAAACCTTTGGAGTTGGTACACACCGATCTGTGTGGTCCTATGCCAACCAGCTATGGTGGAAAGAAGTATTTTCAATTGTTTGTTGATGATTACTCATGGAAGATGTGGGTTTTCTTCCTTCAATTGAAATCAGAGGCATTTTCGTACTTTCAACAATTCAAGAAACTTGTTGAGAAGGAGTCAGGATGTTTCATCAAAACCCTCCGCTCAGATCAAGGGGGGAATATACTTCCAAAGAATTTTCATCATTTCTGAAAGAACATGGGATTAAGAGACAACTGACTACAACCTATACACCTCAGCAAAATGGAGTTGCAGAGAGGAGAAATCGTTCCATTATGGAAATGGTTCGATGTATGCTAAAGGGAGCACATCTTGAGGATCAGTATTGGGCAGAAGCAGTAAACACAACATCATACCTCCTGAATAGAGCACCCACAAGAGCTCTACAGGGTAAAACTCCACAAGAAGCATGGAGTGGTAAGAAACCCTCCATTTCTCATCTAAGGGTTTTTGGATGTAAGGCATTCATGCACATCCCAAAATAGAAAAGGAAGAAGTTAGATGAGAAGACCCTGCAATGTATCTTTCTTGGTTATGATGAGCATTCAAAGGGATATCGCTTGATAGATCCTATAACCAAGAAGACACATATAAGTAGAGATGTGGTATTTGATGAAGCTTTCACATCCAATAACACCTCTACAGTTGTATATCTTGAGGATGATGAGCCTAAGAAAGAGACTTCACCTCCTCAGAAAAAGATTCCAAAATGGTATACCAACACATTGAGAGATTCCAAGTTGACATCACTTCCAGATCTAACTCTAGATCGACCTTGTACTCGTAGTATGACTCAGTAGAAGAAGGCAGAAGCATCAACTTCAGAAGTTGATGAGCTTTGTCAACAGTTTGATGAACTATCTGTGGATGCAATGGAAGATAGAGAAATGGATATGGAGGATGAGAGGGTTTATTTGACAGCATTGGATGAAAATGAACCCACAACAGTTCAGGATGCACTTAGTAAGCCTCAGTGGAAGGCTGCTATGGAAGCAGAACATACATCTCTCATGAAAAATCATACATGGAAGCTAGTAAATCTGCCTTCAGGAAAGAAGCCCATTGGCTGCAAGTGGGTGTTCAAAGTAAAGTATAAGGCAGATGGTACTATTGATAAGCATAAAGCCCATCTTGTTGCAAAGGGCTATGCTCAAAAAGAAGGCATAGATTATGAAGAGACTTTTGCCCCTACTACAAAAATGACTACCATTCGAGTATTGTGTGCCATGGCAGCTCAGTTTGGGTGGAAGTTACATCAGATGGATGTAAAAAGTGCCTTTCTTAATGGTGATCTACAAGAAGAAGTATACATGACCCAACCTGAAGGATTTGTTGTCAAAGGGCAAGAACAAAAAGTTTGTAAGTTGATCAAATCCTTGTATGGGCTAAAACAAGCTCCTCGAGCTTGGTACATCAAAATTGATAGTCACCTAATGCAACATGGATTCCAAAGAAGTCCGTCAGATGCGAATCTCTATATAAAGAACAATGGTTCTGACATAGTGATTCTAGTGCTATATGTAGATGATCTGATCATAACAGGTAGTTCAGAAAGTATGATTGATACAGTGAAAAATGATCTAAAAACATCTTTTGAAATGACAGATCTGGGACTTCTGCACTATTGTCTTGGTTTAGAAGTAACTCAAAAGAAACATCATATCAGAGTTACACAAAAGAAATATGCCAAGACATTGATTGATAAATATCGCATGACTGACTGTAAGTCTAAAGCTACTCCAATGGAAGCTGGACTTAAGCTATCTCGATATGATCAATCTCCACAGGTAGATGGCACTCTCTATCGTCAATTGATTGGGAGTCTCATATATCTAACCAATACCAGGCCAGATCTCAGTTTTGTTGTGGGTTATCTTTCACGGTTCATGCAGGACCCAAAGGTGAGTCATTGGAAAGCAGCAAAAAGAGTTCTTCATTATGTCCGTGGTACAACAGATTTTGGCTTGGAATACAAAAAGAATAACAAGTTCTATCTACAAGGATACACGGACTCGGACTATGCTGGATCCATTGATGATCGAAAGTCAACTTCTGGATACATTTTTCATCTTGGATCTGGTCCTGTCTCTTGGCATAGCAAGAAGCAACAGGTGGTTGCTATCTCTTCTACAGAGGCAGAATATCGCGCAGCTAGTGGAGCAGTCTGCGAGATAATATGGTTACGTCGCATTCTTACAAATATGGGCCTTCCAAAGAATCTTCCACTTCATTTGTTTTGCGACAATCAAGGTGTTTTGAATCTTGTCAAGAATCCAATTTTTCATGATCGCACCAAACACATTGACACTAGGTGTCATTTCATTCGTGATGAAGTTCCAAAGCACCATATACAGCTCCAATACATTCCCACTGATGAGCAAGTTGCAGATATTTTCACCAAGGCACTTGCACGTGTCAAGTTTGAATTGTTTCGCAATACTCTTGGTATTTGCCAATAATGTAATAAGGGGGGATGTTAGTGCATAATATGTATTACATATTAGTTTATTACATTTATGGCATGCATTAGGGGTTAGGCGCTCCTCTTAATTCATTATGGGGGTGGTTATAAAAAGGGAGTTGGTTCTTCAACCAACCAACTGTTATGTAACATATATTTATACCCCATCTAAATCAATGCCAAATTACTGCGTATTTTATATTAGAGTCTGTCTGTATATCCATTGTAGGATTGTATATTGCAAATGCAAACAATTTGTAATGCCAATGTCGTACAGGCAGAAGTAATACAATGATGATTCATCCTTCATCTATGTGTTGTATGTGTTCTATGTGATGTTATTGTTGCAAGTAGATTGGTAGATTGTGCTTGTCAAGTTCTGTGTGCAGGTTGTAACCAGGAGTTGCAACCCCTATGTATTGTACGAGGGAGTTGTACAAAGAGGTGTAGGCAAGGAGTGTCATTCAACTGGACTATTGTTGTACAAGTACTTACTGTACAAGTGGAGACATTCAACTTGCCATACAAGTGGAGTATCACTTGACTTGCCATACAATTGGGATGTTGAACCAGTGTGAGATAGTGCTGATTGAAGCCTTGGTTGGCTCTTGAATCTGTCATATCAAATTGTTCCTCCAACTGTTGGAATATTCACCACCATGCTACATACATGATCTTATTTGCCATTATCAACACAACTGAAAGAGCTTATAAATGTAATAAAGTACTTACTTGGATAGCCCCTCGGGCCTCAACCTTATAAAAAGTAATGGAGGTGCATGCTAATATTTATTAACCATTGCATTACCCATTAATTATCGAGTCCCCTACTATAAGCATTTGTGTGAAAATTTAAAGATGTGAACATACACAGTGGCTAGATCAACATGGAAACGAAGCCCATTCTCAACCACAGATGTTACAAGTGAATGGTTCCCAGCTAAAACTTCAAGCTGCATAGTTCTGTAGTCATTCTGTATTGCCTCAATCTTGTTAACAACCGTTTGTATCTTTGGCCTGTTTTTGTCAAAAATTACCTGCAAAATGACAACCACTAGGGAATATGTATTATTGATGGGCAATATTAAATACTTAGATACAAAACCACAAGATGGCATCATATAATGAGTTAAAAACCACAGACCTGTGCAATCAGGCGGCGGTATGGCAGGTGCTCAGTTCTCAAGTTCAAATGTGCTATATGGCCCACAATTTCAAAAGCAGTTGGCACAACCATTCCCTTCGGAAGTAACTCATATAAAACCTGAAACAAAAATGATATAATTGATTGCAAGACTACAAGATGACCATCCTCCAAAGATATCATGATATATGCTGCCTTGAATAATAGTTTTTTCCCTAAAATAAATATAGTTAAAAAAGGAAAAAATTTAAAGTTTAGGATCGCATGCCATTTGTTTTATTGGGATGAACTTAGCTTAATGGCTATGTGACCCTGCACATTAGGTTCTGAGTGTATCAGTCGCTTCTATGCAGATTAAGCTTCGTGTAGCAAGTGGATAAAACAAATTTCCCAATACTTGTAACTTGTATGTAATTTCTCATCTAAAGAGCACTTCTTTATGCATCACATTATCAAGAAACACAGTAGAACCTTTTCTCTTTTGCTTTACACCAAAGTGGAAAGCTTAAATTGCAATCATTAACCAATTAAAACAAACAAAGGGAGCATATACCAGGCTTCAGTGCCTATTTCAACATATCCATCCAACAATTAGACATTTCATGTAGGGAGATTACAGAAATTTTGTAGCCTACAAATGTACTGAATGAACTCTGGAATTCTTAGAAGTCTTAATGAAGACAGATTTAGATTCACTATAACAAAAGCTTCTAATATTTCTAGAGTTAAACGAAAACCATTTCAATTTTCCTTTAATGGGGAAATCATTTTAAGCCATTACTCTTGGTTGTGTTGGTTGAATTTTTACCCACCTGTTTATCATGTCCTGCAATCATCTATCTTTTCTTTTCTTCATCAAGAATAGAATTTTGGTTTAACACCAATTGGTCACACTTGGTTAGATTGGCTACATTTCAAGCCACCATGTTATGTTGTCCTATAACAATTACTTTTTCCATTTCTTTCTCATGTCTAGAACTGGTTTATGCCAAATTGGTTGTTCCATCCATTTCTTTACCTCCCCCTTTGGATGTATTCTGTTCAGCACTAAATCACAACTTGATTAAACTGTCATCTAGAGCTGGTAGTAGCAAGTCATTATAGTAAATAGAGTGTATTATTCCTTGTACCAAAGGTAGTCAGAGTGATTGCAAGGTGCAAAGTCATTGATAGAAACTTTTAATGGTTAAGTTTTCTACACGTAATACTTTCAGTAACCCGTTCCTTTGATTTCTGACTCTCTGTCATTTGTTCTTTTGGTCTGTTTTGGGAAAACAAATAGCATTGAAACAGCTATCAATCCTCCGAAGAGGATACCGATTTGAGTGTTACCATAGCATCGCGTCTACAAGGTTCTTTTGTCTTTGTTGGCTTACGTGAGTGGACCTCCGAAGGTCACTTGAGTAAGGCATTTTCTCAGTAAGTCCCATTGGCCTACTTTGGCCATATGTGAACATTAATAGAATTATCTTATCTGATCTATTCTATCTCTACCACTGATTATTGTATAGGGATGTTTTATGCCTAAGCCAGATAAGTCAATTATGTTAATGTCCACATATGATCAAACTAGGCCAATAGGACTTGTCAAAAAGAGTTATTACAATGCAATCTAGTAAGCAAAAAAATTACAAAAATAAGCTAAACCAAAGTAAAGAAACTAGGTAAAAGTACACTAAAGTTGACACCCACGAGAACATCCAAAGGAAGCAAAATGCCCATTGCTAGGCATGGCACTACAATGCTTTGTGTAGGGCACTGGGGATGTTGTAGAACAAACTCTAAAGGGGTCAGCCCAAAAACCAAAGTAATGAAGGATGTGAGGGCCTTAAATAGCATACATAGCATCAGCAAGGAAATCAACCAAGTATCGAAAGGGTTGCTAGGAGTTGTCACGGGAATGTTTGGAATTTGTCATTGCATCACACAAACTTGATTTCGAAAAACCCCAAACCGTCACCAAATTCACTTGAAAGAATGCTAAGGATATTGGCCAAAGTTCAGTTGGGATTATAGTAGAGAAACTCGGACTTGGCACAGACTCGACAAGGCCAATTTTTGACTCAGACTCGGACTCGGAAAAAAACTCGAAAAAACCCGACAAAAACTGGGCCAAAAAAAATGCAATTTTTCATTGGAAAGGTGTTTCTTTTCATGCATATCACAATTAATTAACATTATACAAATCCAAAATTAATACTGTAAGCAATACAACCTTAAACTACACATGAAAGTTGTAGGCAATAAATCTGCCTCTCAGAAAAAGAAAAAAAAAATTTTGTATAGATGTCAAATTGCAGATTTTGACAAGTTTTTGTAATTTTGAAAAGCAAAATGCAAAATGAAATTCGCATTAAATTAAGTGTAATTAGCATGAAATGCAAATTAGATTCAAATGAAATTAGAAGTGAAATTAGCCGAAATTAGGGAAAATGCAAATGAAATTTGATTTAATAAAAATCAAAGTTAGACTTTAGGAAAATAAGGTTAATTAATGAAATGACAGTTTCAGGGTGGCAGTTGTAAATAGTGCGCTGTCCCAGGAACCACTCAGAACGGCCTGGGACAGGCATTATAAAGCCCCCATTCAATTTTGAACACGTTCTTGTTCCAGAAGAGAGCAAGTGCAGAAACAGATTAATGTACATTGAACCTACTATTGTCAAAATGTTGAATGCAGATGTAACTGTGTATGTAATTGCCATTATCATTGTGTTGGCATATTCTGTAACTACATCCTAGTGTTGCTATTTGCAGCAGCCATAGAATACAAACGCAGCCATTAACATTTTTCTGCCTGTGCATGTGTGGTGATTCGGGTATTTTATTATTTCTATGTATTCTGTCATTATATTATGTGTACTTGATAAAATTCCTAGATAGATAGTATTGGTATAGGAGTAAATTTTTGTAGATTATAGAATATACAGTCGCCATGGATTGCACAAAGGATTGCTGTTGGAAATAGTTGTTGCTGGAACACTATACGAAATCTGGTATATTTATTAAGTTGTCAGGCTGGAAAGTTACACACTTGCATAATTGGTTGTTTGTATGAGGAACAGGGGGTTTTGTGACCATGATAAATATATGAGCACAAGTTGCTGTCATACAACAGTATAAAGAATCCGTACAATTGACTGCTATGAACTGTACGATAGGAGGCTTGCGCCAAGGCACAACTGCTGTTAAGAAGGAATTGTAAGAGTGCGTTGAAGTTGTACAGTTGTGAAGAATTGTACAATAAGTTTGACCGTATGATTGCATGATTGTACGATTGTCGTCATTGAACAAAAGGCTGGTTGTAGGCTTTGTACGAACTGTATGCTTACTGTTGTAAAGAAAAGACGTTGAATGAACAAAGTGAGCACCAGAGTGAAGAGGAAAAGGAACAAGTGTCACTGAAAGATATAACATTCACTCAACCTGTAGGAGAGTTTTGCTAGAAATGGTGGCAAGAGAATCTAGAAAATCATGAATTAAAGGCAACATTGGAGAAAGCGGGATTAAGTGTTACTGCTAAAGTTCCTAGTTTTGACAAGAATTTGTTCCATGAATACCTGTTGTAGATAATTCGGTCTTATGATGAGAAGAACAGTTGGACTCTTGTCCGAATTGGGAATCGGCACCTCAAGGTAGTATTCTCAGCAAAGAATTTTCCACGAACATTTGGACTACCGCAGGGTGGAAGAGAAGTAAAGAAAGGACATGTGGATCCAATTGAGTGGCATAGGCTAATTCGTGATTTGACTACGATTAAGCCTAAGGAGGATGCCACCAAGTCTTTCGATCCAGGAGAACGTGGAATCAAGCAGAGCCAACTAAGGACTAAGGAAATGCAGTGTGTCATGAACATTGTTATGGCACGGCTGTCAAGAGAAGCACGATCATCATAAATGCCCATGTGGTTGGCACAATATGTAGAGGGCATAATGGAAGGTGTGCAGTACGATTGGGGAACGTACTTGTCACACAAAATTAGAAATTTACTAAAACGGCAAACGAAGAACTTCTCCATGACATTGCATGCAATTGGAGTAATGTTGGATGCAGTATCTCAGGCTAGCATTCCATTTTATGGACTAACTACTCCAAGGGATTTGCCGAAAGACCAAGCTTCGATTTTGTGATGGGCAAAATCAGTACTAGTAAAGAATCCTACTCCTGAAAAGACGAAGACCAAGAAGAATTTGAAGAAACTAGAAGTAGTTACAATAGAGGAAAGTGAGGCTTTGGAGGAAGAGGTACACCATAAGCGCAAGAGAAGAAGGCTAGATTTGGATCAAGAAAAAGACGAAGCAACTTTTGAGGAATTGTTGTTGGAGTAGCAACTGCATCAAAAGAGGGAGGAAGAAGGATCGCCATCAAGTCCTATTCGAACAAGAAGACAACGAGAACAGGAGAAGACGATGTTGAAGCACCAACTTCCGAGACCAATTGAGCAGCAGCAAATATTGCCAACAAAACCAATTGAGGAAGTTGGAATAGGATTGGAGGAAATAGACATAATGGACATAGATCTGCCAGAACACACGGAGGGACCACAACAAGAGAAGACTTGTGGATCACCTACCTTGGTATCCATAGATGAATTTGAATTGTTAGGAGTGAAGAGATGGTTAAAGGATGTAGGAACACCATCTGAAAGAAATGTGGAAGACCCAAGAAGGAGGTAGCGGTTGCACCCGAGATACCACAGAAAGAGAAAAGCAACCACAAATTTAATTTGTAAGGAGAGGTGGCAATAGCCAAAAATCGATCAATGAAGAGAATCTACGCAAAAAACACAACGATGAACAACGTGATCTAGTAGAGGGGTCACAAGAGCAAAACGTTGAGCAGCAAAAACAGCCAAAGGACAAACAGGAAATAACTGCAGAACGAATATATCAGCAGGAGTTGTTGCAGAATAAATTGACCAGCAGGAAAGAGCTACAGAACAAACTGATCAACAGGAAGGAAATGAAGAAATGCAGTTAGGTGAAAATAGAGATACAAAAGCCAACCAACAGGAAGAGCAAGATGAAGAACAAGAAGATGGAACCAGTCAAGGGTTGCAGACACATTTCATGATTGAAATACCCACTTTTGGGTTATCTGACGAAGGAGAAGAAACTGATGATTGGGTAGATGAGTTCTTTGGAAGAGTAATGGATATGTTCAATCATACAAGATTGCAGTTTCGGCTGGGCTGTGTTGGACAGTTAAGGCATTGGAAGGCCAAAGCCTATAATGAAATGGATAAAGTAATGAAGTGGGTGAGAAAAGAAGAAAGGATAAGGAAGCTCACTGAAATCTATGCAAAGCAACCTTGGGAATTACCAGCTAGAGAGGTAACAAGCATGATTGGAATAAAAGAGCTACCAGAAGGAATAAAGACTAATTAAAGTGTCTCTGAGAGTGTACATGGATATGAGTTGCTTTTGACAATGTCCAATAGATACAACAGAAGTGGAATATAGGAGAGCACCACCAGAACTAGCATTACTATTCCATAAGTATAATTTTTTGACACATTGGATAGAGTGGCTTACCGTAGGGTTGGAGCAGATTCACCAAGCCAAGGAAGAACAAAAAGAGGAAACAGAAGCAGCAAGAAAAGAAATGGCTGCTATGGAGGAAGAAATTGAAAAGATTAAAAGAGAGGCAGAAGCAAGACAGAAAGAAACAAAAATAGAAATAAATGGCATGAAACAGGGTTTTGAACAACAATTGAAGGCCCAAGAAGAACAATTGAAAGTCACAAAGGACCAGCTAGAAGAACAGGGCAAACAACTGAAGGAGAAAGAGGAACAGTTTAAAAGACAAGAAGAGCAGTTGAAGAGATACGAGGAGCAACTGAAAAATAAAGAACAGTTGCAGGCTAAAGATAAGAAGATTGCTGAAATGGAAAGGGATGCAGCTAGATATAATCAAATAATTATGGATCATAAGGCTATGCTCTAGGTAAGGGAAGAACAACAACAAGCTCATGAAACAAAGCTAGACGGAAGAGATCAAGTCGAACTGAAAAGAATGAAGAACAGACTATTGCAGCGAGAACTGACTATCATTCTTCATCCAACTCAGGTAGTGTTGATTGAACCTTTACCTTGTTGTTAATGAGCTCCTTTAATGAAGAAACATGAAAGACTGTATGGATCTTGGAGGTGGGTGTTAGGTAAAGTTTCAAAGTGGTTGAACCAATCCATTGTAATACCTGGTAAGGACCATAGACTTTTGCTACGAGTTTTTGATGTCCACGAAGTTGTACTAAGGATTGTTTGTATGGTTGTAGACGAAGAAGAACCATTCCCCCTACAAGGAAACTACACTCAGAATGGTGTTGATCAACTTGTTGACGCATACGGTTCTGGGCCATCTCCAAATTCTCCTTGAGTTGTTGGAGAAGTATTGCATGTTGACAAAGAGTGGTATCTCCTGCATGAACTCTAGAGCTGCCTAGAATGTAGGAGGAAGGTGTCAGTGAGGGATGGCCATATACTGCTTCAAATGGTGTGATCTTGGTAGTTGTGTGATCCGAAGTGTTATACCACCATTCAGCAAGAGGAAGCCATTTAGCCCATTGTATAGGACGTTTTGATGCAAAACAGTGGAAGTATGTTTCCAAGCATTTATTGACAATATTTGTTTGACCATCTGTTTGAGGATGGTACGTTGAACTCATTTTAAGGCGATTGCCCTATAATTTAAATGGTTCCTGCCCAAAAGTGATTGGTAAAATTAGGGTCTTTGTTAAAAACAATAGATTTAGGCATACCATGTAGGCAAAATATGGAGTCCATGAAGATTTGGGCAACTACAGAGGTGGTATAGGGATGGGCTAAGGAACATAAATGAGCATACTTTGTGAGACAATCCACTACCACCAAAATGATTTATTTAACCCCATATTTTGGCAATCCTTCAATGAAATCCATAGATATACGAGTACACACCTATGCCGAAATTGGAAGAGGTTGAAGTGTACTTAGGGTGCAAACTGTTTCTCCCTTCCTTTGTTGGCATGTATCACATTCTACCACAAAGGTTTGAATGCCCTTTTTCATTCCCTTCCAAAAGAAAGTGTGTTTGGCCCTTTCATAGGTTTTAAGAAACCCTGAATGTCCTACGGTGGGTGACGCATACATTTCCTACAATATGAGTTCTCTAATTTGTGAATTTTCAAGAACGACAGGACGATCACAATACCTAAAATATTGTCCATCCCACACATATCTAGGGCACGAGTCAGAATAATCTTGGTTGTTGAATCATAGATTACAAACTAGAGTCCTTAGTTGTCTTTTCCTTGGGTTGATTGGCCCACTGAGGAAGTGGTGTTGATACGGCATAACACATGCTTTAATCTTAATACTGGCATGAAAGTACATCAGCCACTATATTCTCCTTTACTTTTTAATAATTGATTTCATAATAATACCCCAACAATTTAGAGACCCACTTTTGTTGTTTTGGTGTGGCTACTTGCTACTCAAAGAAGTACGTGAGACTTTGGTTGTTTGTTTTGATTTAAAAGTGACGCCCAATGAGGTATGGATGCCAATGATTAACAACATGCAAAATGGCCAACATCTCCTTAGAAGTTGATTTTCCTAGATTTTTGCTTGATAGTCCCTTGCTAGTGAATGCCAATGGTCTTCCTTGCATCAAAACCACCCTAATTCCATTAACTGAAACATCACTCTCAATTTACAAAAGGTCTGGAAAAATCGGGCATAGCTAACATTGGTGTTGTTATCATGGCTTGTTTTAGATCTTGGAAAGCTAGTTCTATTGGTTTTAACCACATGAAAGAATTTTTCTTCAACATAGTTGTTAATGGTGCTGCAATCTTCCCATAGTTCTGAACAAACTTTCGATAATATCCAGTAAGACCCAAGAAACCTCGAAGGCCCTTGAGGGTTTGAGGCTTTGGCCATTCCTATATAGCCTGAATTTTCTTGGGGTCTACTTTAACTCCTTCCCTTGATACAATGTGACCCAAGTACTCTACTTCTTGCATGCCAAAAGAACACTTTGACCGTTTTGCATAAAGTTGATTCTTAGACAAAAGTTGCAAGGCCTAATCCAGATGTTTGAGATGCTCCTCCCAAGTATGACTATAAATCAAAATATCATCAAAGAAGACTAAAATGAATTTGCGTAAGGGCCAAAAGATTGCATTCATCAGACTTTGGAAGGTGGAAGGTGCATTGGTCAAACCAAAGGGCATGACCAAAAATTCATAGTGTCCATGAGTTCAAAAGGTAGTTTTAGGAAACCTGCAATGTGCAGGAAAACCACAGGGCAATGGCAGCTTCTCCTTTTTATTATTTTCAGCAGAACTTTACATTCACGTTACATCATATGCAAGGGATCAATTTCCTTTTGTAGAGCAAAAAATGAAGACCTTGAACTGTTCGGTTCCTCTCCCAAAGGAAGCCTCCAAAAACTGTTCGTTTCCACTCCCAAGGAAGGCATCTGAAACTGTTCGTTTTTCGCATTTAGACGTTTGTCTCGTACGTCTACTGCCTAGACGTCTGGCAACGCTGCCTAGACATTTAGTATTGTTGCCTAGACGTCTAGCAGCCTAGACGTTTGCTGCCTAGACGTCTAGTACTACTACCTAGACGTCTAGAATCCTAGACATCTCCTGCCTAGACGCCTAAAATTGCTGCCTAGACGTCTAACAGCAGTCTCTTCTGGATAAAACACTGCATAGTGACTTCACCTCCTAACATTCTCCCACTTGAAGTCAGTATTCAGGAATTCTTTTGTGCCAAAGATTTTCAGCCAATGTCAATTGCCCAATGCTGCCCTTGTTACTTTTTCAACAATCCCAAAGAAGTTCTGCACCACTCAAACTTCTCTACCTTGACTGGCTTTGTAAGCATATCTGCAGGATTCACTTCAATGTCGATTTTCTGCAACAAGATCCTACCTTCTTCCACCACATTTCTTATAAAGTGGTACTTGACATCAATGTGTTTCGTGCGATCATGGAATGTTGGGTTCTTCACTAGTTGAATAGCACTTTGGCTATCACAATGCAGCATAATTTTCTCTTGCATTACCTTGAAGTCACCCAACAATCGCTCTAGCCAAATTGCCTCTTTGCTGGCATGAGTCGCTGCAATATATTCTACTTCAGTGGTTGATAAAGCCACAACAGACTGCAACTTAGAAGCCCAACTCACCGCTCCACCAGCAAGAGTGAAGGTATATCTTGTAGTGGACTTTCTCCCATCTCTATCTCCACCATAATCAGAATCCACAAAACCCTTAACTTGCAAATCTTTCGATCCAAAGTAAATGGCAACATCTGAAGTGACTCTTAAATATCTAAATATCCACTTCACCGCATTCCAATGCTCATTACCAGGATTTGCCATGTACCGGTTGACTACTCCCACTTCTTGGACAATATCCGGTCTGGTGCTCACCATGGCATACATGAGGCTTCCTACTGCTGATGAATATGGTACATGAGACATGCTTGTCTTCTCTGCTTCTATTCTAGGACACTGGTTGGAAGAAAATTTTAAGTGTGAAAGAAGTGGGGTACTAACTGGTTTTGCATTCTGCATATTGAAGCGCTGCAGAATCTTTTCCACATATGACTTTTGACTTAACCAGATCTTTCTTCCTTTTCTGTCCCTATGTATCTTCATCCCTAAAATTTGGTTTGTTGCTCTTAAATCCTTCATTTCAAATGTCCTAGCCAACTGAGCCTTAAGATCAATGATTTTCTTCATGTTGGGGCCTGCAACCAGCATATCATCAACATACAACAACAAAAAAATAAAACTGCCATCATCAAACCTCTTATAGTATCCACAATGGTCAGCTTCACTTATGCTGAAACCTTGGCTCTTCATGAAGGTGTCAAATTTCCTATACCACATCCTTGGCGCCTATTTCAACCCGTACAATGATTTCTTCAGTTTGTAAACCAAATGCTCTTTGCCTCTTTCTTCATAGCCCTCAGGTTGATCCATATAAATCTCTTCCTCGAGATCACCATGCAAGAAAGCAGTCTTTACATCAAGCTGCTCCAGTTCTAAATCTTGTGCAGCTACAAGTGCAAGTAGAACTCTAATAGTAGTCATCTTCACAACCGGAGAGAAAATTTCATTAAAGTCAATACCTGACTTTTGCACATAGCCTTTTGCCACCAAGCGAGCTTTATAGCATTCCAACAACCCATCGTTGTTCTTCTTCACTTTGTACACCCACTTGTTTCCAACAGTCTTTCTTACAGGTGGGGGATCCACAAGTTCCCACGTTTTATTCTTGCGGAGTACCTCGATTTCCTCCTCCATGGATTTCCTCCACTTTTTTGCATTCTCAGACTCTCTAGCATCCTAAAATGAACTAGGTTCACCATCATCAGTTAACAAAGCAAAAGAGGACTGATAAACATGAGAATACCTTTCCGAACACTTTTGTAGACGTGTAGAACTTCTAACCCAATGATCTGTTGATTGTGGCTCTTGGTCTTGTGACCGTTGTGGCTGCTCTACTTGCTGTTCTACTTGTTGTTGTGCATGCTGATCAAAAACTTCAGCATGCTGATTTTCACATTCATCTTCATACATTTCTACTTCAACTGGTACAACATTAGGAGTTTGTTGTACCTCCTTCCTTTGCATGAATTTTTCATTAACAATAACATCCCGGCTAATAATTACCTTGTGGGCAGTAGGATCCCACAGTCTATACCCCTTCACTATATCTCCATAGCCGATAAAAACACATTTCCTTGACTTTGGGTCAAGCTTGGACCTTTTTTATTTGGGTACTCGTTGCCATTTCTGCAACATGGTGTATTATTAACCTTGTGAGAAAGCTTCCGAAAAGGGGATCATGAAGTTTCAGCTTTTGGCAAATCTAACACCTCATTTTGGATGCGCCCAAGGCTGCGCACTGGATACTTGCGCCAGAGATTGGGCGCACTTCACACTTGCGCCAGAGATTGGGCGCACTTCATACTTGCGCCAGAGTTTGGGCGCACTGGATACTTGCGCCAGAGATTGGGCGCACTTCATACTTGCGCCAGAGTTTGGGCGCACTTCACACTTGCGCCAGAGGTCGGGCGCACTTTGCCAGTATATCAGATTGACTTTGGCGCTGGTTTCTTCCGGAAGAATTCCACCTCAGCAATTTGGAGTATATCCTTACCCGGTCACCCGCAGTTATTGGGAAGCTTCTGGATTAGACGTTTCAGGAATTCAAGCATATCTCCTACAAAGGCGGTTCCTGCAAGTGAGGAGACTGCGCCAGCAAGTCAAGTATGTCAGGGCATTGAAGACATTCAACGGCATTTTGAGGAGTCACCAGCCCTTGCCATACCTGTTTAATATCTCGCGGCTGTATCACCTTGTAATGTTTATCTTGGCTTCCACCGCCATATTCTGTTTATGAGCATTTATTGCTCAAGCGGCAGAATTCTCTATATAAGCCTGCTCTTTTATTGTAAAATGGATGGATGTTTGCTAGAGGCTAAATGAAAACCTGAATTCTGCTATCAATACAGCTGATGTCTGGCTCTAGACTTGGACTTCTATTTTCATGTGTATGTCTTCTATTGCTTGTCTTCTATCGTTCCTTACTTTAAACTGTAACTTGAATTCTAATATCTGGATTTAGTTGTTGATAAAGTAGTAACTCTGGAGTAGTCCTGGAGATTATACATGCTAGATGTTCTGGTTTAAATTTCTATTAGTTATCTGTATTTGAGGGCTATCTGGTTCAGAATGCAATAGAGTTTTCATGTTGTTAGTCCATCACCCCTATTCTATCCGGCCTGTGGCCATATTTCCCCTTTCAGTCATTTCCCATTCCTTTCAGTTCCTTAATCTCAAAACCCCCAGTTAGAATAGCAAGGGAACCAGCCCATCTCTGGAGATTGGCACGGGAGGCATTTCTTCCTCTCGGCCTTTCAATGTTGGCCGGGTCTAAGGCGCACTAAAATACCAAATCCTTACCTAAGGCAGATCTCTGACCAACAGTTTCTGGCACGCCCGGTGGGACCCAAACGTTCCACTACATTAGCAGTACTAAGAAAGTGATGTTCGTCTTACTACTGACAAATTTGAACATCTGGCGACTCATACGAACTCCGATATATCCAAGCCTCGCAGACCAGCCTGAAAGATCACGCCTCCATGCGTACGAGGCGACAGGCTAGAAACTCTGAAGAAGAAGCCGAGTTCTACGAACTTGACATTGACGCCTTTGGAGAGCGTCCTAGAGTGGTCAGGCCGGACAACCCACTGGACGGAACATCCTCGCAGGAAGCTACTGTTGCTACACGGGGTCTAACTCCCGACAGCACAGCTACTAGCTTACCTCCAGTCCCGCCTAATTCACCGGATCGTCAACACACTGAGGCCGCACCTGACGTTGATATCAGGGTACCAAGTGTTTCCGTTGTTCCTGTTCAGCCATTACCGCCACCGCTCCAGGGAAACCCTCCACCGCCCATGGCACAGCCACCTCCCGCTAGGCAGTTTGTGACCTGGGACCATACCGGCCCCCTAAATCTAGCAGCTCAGCATAGAGTACCTCCTGCGGCCTTGAAAGCTCTGCCCACCTACGATGGTACGGGAAAGACAGCGGCCGAGCATATCCAAGATGTTGCAGGATTGGCAACAATTCACGAGATTACCAACGAAGATGTCATGGTTAAGTTGTTGGTTCTCTCTTTAAGAGGTAAGCTCCTCTACTGGTACCGCTCACTTGCGCCAGGTACCATCACTTCGTGGGACCAATTGGCCGGGAAATTAGTAAGAGGTTTCCATGAGCAAGCAGACCCCTTCTCCCTGTTACACCAGTTCACTGGTATACAGAGGCATCCCCAAGAAGAAATACCCGATTTCAATCTCAGGTTCGATCGGACCTGGATGAGAGTCCCTGAAGACCTTCGGCCCACCCCACGTCAGGCCGCATTCTATTACTTAAGAGCGTTCCATACGGACATCAGCATAAGCATCCGACACTCCAATATTAATACATTTCCAGATCTGTATGAACAAGCGCAGAAATCAGAAGACGACCTGATAGCCGTCGGAAGGATGCCCCCTAAGGCGACAACTCCGATTTACCCAGATTTTCCTCAAAGCATGTATCCAAGTGCATCTGGTTCTTCTATACCGTTGACATACCCTAGTCAATCGTGGGTTCATGACTCACAAAATCAAGCGGCACCCAGTTCTGCTGTATCATTGACCTACCCCAGTCAGCCATGGGTGCACGGCCCACAAAATCAAGCTGTGCCCACTCCGCAGTCTCAAGTACAGATGCCGCAGCAACCTACCCATGCGGTCCCACAACTACCGGCGCCTCCACAGTATCCGGCACTACCTGCTCCAGTGGCATCATTATCATTACCAGCTACTCCGGCTCATGCCTCGCTAAACCCACAACAGGCTAAAGAGCTAAGGGATATGTATGGGTTTATGAAGAGTATGGCGAATGATATGGCTATCATGAAGAAAAGCCAATTCCGAGACCAGAATTATCCACCACGAAGGCCTCCTCCTCAAATCACAAGAGATCAAACTGCTCCTACTGGCAGACCTCATGAGAGAAATTCTGCAGTTTTGGAATACGATGAGGTCGGTACATCCGGCAGGACTAACTGGTGCTCTACCTGCAATGACCCGCATAATGAAGAAGCCTGTGTAGTCCACCAGAACTATGCTCAAACGCTTTCAGACAACGGCTCTGATAGGCAGGTAAATATGATGATGGAAGATGATCATGATTGTATAGTTTCCCCTGTTGAACAGGTTGTTGTCCTAACAAAGACGGGTAGAAGGCCAATTGAGGTCGATCCAGTTCAGATGGAACCACTTAAAGTGCCAGCCGATCCTCAGCAACAGGCCAACAAGGCAGCAACGCCTTCAGGAAGAGAACCAGCTCCGGCTAGAGAACCCTCAGACAATGCTCGATTAAAAGATTACTTGCCCTCAAGGGCAAAGACAGTAGCCCCTCGGCCACAAGCCTCCACCTCTCAACCCCTGGCTGAAGCGAGGGATCAGGCGCGGGAGAAGTTACGATACCCCTCAATCACCAAGCGCCAGAGAGTGGAAGCCACTCAACAATACCGGACACGGTATGAACCCGCCAAAGACGGGAAAGAACCAGGCGTTGAGACATACAACGTTGTCGAAGAGCTAAGGAGGACTCCGGCTAAGGTAAGTCTCTTCGACGCATTACAATTACCTGGCCAAGTTGATCTACTCCAAGAGTCCCTCAAGACCGTTAAAGGCAAGGGGAGACTAACCCAAACCGTTTTGGCGCAACCACTAACTACTTCTGCCACGGGAAAGAACAAGCCACCGCCGTTTTACTTATCTCTCAGAATGGAAGGGTGGGTAGTACACAATTGTATGGTTGATTCTGGCGCTGCAACTACTGTCATGCCTAAAGCTGTATGTGAATTTATGGGCATGGAGTATACAAGAAGCAGCCCCGGGGTCCTCCAGTTGGATGGAACTCCGGTCAGGACTGTCGGGGTTATAAAGGATATCCCAATCGTGCTGCATAAGATGCCGCAGATTACGGTAATCCAAGAAGTTGTGGTAGTTGACTTGGAGCCCTATTTTAGCATGTGCTTATCTAGGGAATTCACTGCCAAGCTTGGGGGCTATTTGTCCCTTGATTATTCACATCTGGAAGTCCCCTTCAGGGGGAAGAGGGTAAATATTTTTAATGAGAAACCTTCTACCTTTCTTATTGAAAGGATCCAGGATGTGGAGAAACCCATGGACTCTGTCAATATCATCGATGGGGCAGAGGAAATAGGAGGAGTGGGGTTGATGGAAGAAACCCTTGATGAGCTGCACCTGGAGGATGAGTTTTCCATGTTGGATTTTAATGCTATGATAGAATCAGATATAGGATGTTACTCGATCACCAAGCCTGAGAAGGCTAAGTCCCCGAGTGATACCGACCCTATGGATGAGCAACTGTGGAAACTCTTCTTTGATGGCGCCCGATGCAAGAACGGCGCTGGAGCTGGGGTTGTCCTTGTCTCCCCCTCTGGAATTCAGAGAATCTATTCGTACAGGCTCACTTGGAGCTGTACTAATAACTCTGCCGAGTATGAAGCCCTATGTTTGGGGTTACGAAAGGCGGAGAAACTAGGGATAAAGCAGTTGCAGATATTCGGGGATTCTGAACTGATCTGCAATCAAGTGACAAACAAATGTGTTGCTAAACAACACTACTTAAAAGCATACCGTAACAAGGTGTGGGATCTGCTAGAATCCTTCTCGGCCCTAAATATCCAACCTATTTCACGGGAGCGGAACAAGCATGCGGACGTTTTGGCGTCCATTGGAGCAAGGTACTCTCAAGCCGAGAAACTTATGCAAAGACCAAAGACAGTT
This sequence comes from Wollemia nobilis, assembly GCA_028583015.1. Taxonomy (NCBI): domain Eukaryota; kingdom Viridiplantae; phylum Streptophyta; class Pinopsida; order Araucariales; family Araucariaceae; genus Wollemia; species Wollemia nobilis. The sequence goes on along the minus strand of JAQPPZ010002456.1, from coordinate 4,395,791 downwards.
AGGGTTATTTATAGACCCTCAGTACCGGATAAAAATATTCACTGGCAGGTCTTTGATAATGATGAGCAGATCGTTGATTTTTTTATTAACGAGGCTGGAAATATTGAAGATAGATCCCTTGATGAGTATGAGGGTCTTATCCAACTGAAGAACAACCACCTCCCCAAGGGTTTGATAACCCTTGAGAGTTTATTTGATCAAGATGACAGGGCCTTGCCTCACAAAATAAAAGTAGATGCAAAAGAGTATCAAGAGTTAGCCCTGGAGTCCGGGAAGACCATTAAAGTGGGAACTGATTGCACGTTGAAGGAAATTGAACAAATCAGGACCCTCTGCAGAGAGTATCCCGATATCGTTGCATGGAGTTATCATGATTTGAAAGGGTATAATCGAGATGTTTTTCAGCATACTATCGAACTCCAGGAAGGAGTCAAGCCCGTACGACAAAAGCAAAGGCCTGTAAACCCAAATATTGAGGTACTGATGAAGGCCGAACTTCTCAAAATGCTGGAAGCAAAGATAATCTACCCTATCAAGCATTCATCCTGGGTAGCAAACTTGGTCCCTGTCCGGAAAAAGAATGGAGATATTCGTCTCTGCGTGGACTTCCGGAATCTCAACCAGGCATCCCTGAAGGATCATTATCCACTGCCCCAGATAGACCAGATTCTCCATGTAGTGGCAGGGGCCCAAAGATTTTCCCTCCTAGACGGTTTCTCCGGGTACAACCAGATCTGGGTCAGAGAAGAGGACCAATATAAAACTGCCTTCACCACCAAGTGGGGCACCTTTGCTTATCAGCGCATGCCCTTTGGCCTTTCAAATGTCGGGGCAACTTTCCAAAGAGCGATGGACTTGGCTTTTGGAGAACTCCTCAACCGCGTAATTGTGATATACTTGGATGATATGACGGTTTTTTCCCACAAAAGGGAGGAGCACGGTGCGCATCTCCGACAGGTGTTTGAAAAATGTCGGGAGTTCGGGATATCAATAAACCCAAAAAAGTCAATTTTTGCGGTCAAAGAAGGTAAACTCTTAGGCCATTTGATATCAGAGAAGGGTCTTGCTATTGATCCCGCTAGAGCCGAAGCCCTGCTCAAGTTGCCTCTACCGGCTAATAAAAAGGGTCTCCAATCCTTCTTTGGGCAAATAAATTTCGTCAGGAAGTTTATCTCTGATTTTGCTCAATCGGTAAAACCTATGACTCAACTCTTAAAAAAGGATGTGGAATTCCTGTGGACTGATGAGAGGAGACAGGCGTTTAAAGACATCAAACGACGGATTGCCCAAGCCCCCATTCTGGTTAATCCTGATTATTCCCAAGACTTTATTTTGTATGCGGTCGGGGAACCAGAAAGTTATGCGGCCGTGCTCACTCAGAAGAATAAGGAAGGAGACGAACGACCTATAGCATTCCTCAGCCAGGTAATACTCCCGCATGAGGAAAAACATAGTTTTATTGAAAGTCAAGTACATGCGGTGATGCGAGCGCTACAGAAGTTCCGACATTTCGTCTCACAAAGCAAGACAATAGTGTACGTTGTACACCCGGATGTGCGGACCTTCATCAGCCAAGGTGAACTTGGTAATAACAGGGCTGGTTGGATTTCAAAGATTCAGGGGTTTGATATTGACGTCCGGCCCACGAAACTAGTCCGTGGGCGGGCGCTATGCCTAGAGCTTGCCAGGAGTGCCACGGCTGAAGTAACGACTTGTCAATGGGAGGATTCACTACCACAGTATAATTGGGAGAATCAGTCGACAGATGGCAAAGATTGGACTGAAGACCTGGTAGAGTACTTCGGCACAAGACAGTGCCCTCCTGGCCTTGATTCTTCGCAGAGAAGGCGTTTCAGGCTTCAAGCCTGCAGATTTGTTTTGTTACCCGAGGGGTTGTTCCACCGAAATATAGACGGCGTCCTCCTGAGATGTGTCAGGGGGACAGAAAAACAAAAAATCCTGGATGAATTCCATTTCGGAATGTCCGGGGCCATTTCGCTGGAAGGCCAATGGCTTTGAAAATAATAAGAGCGGGCTATTATTGGCCCACCATTTTCTCAGATTCCTTCAGTGTAAGCCGGAAATGTGATAAGTGCCAGAGGTATGCGGGCCGCATCAGAAATGCTCCGTTACCTTTGCACCCGATTCAGGTCGAGGCCCCGTTTCAACAATGGGGTTTAGACTTCATTGGGATAATCGAGCCTAACTCTTCAGCGGGACACAAATATATTCTAACCGCTACTGATTATTTCACCCGGTGGTCAGAGGCAGTTCCAACCAAGCGGGCAGATCAGGATGTAGTTATTGCCTTTCTGGAGGGACTCATAACCCGTTTTGGGATACCGGACGCTGTAGTGACGGACAACGGCTCTCATTTTGTTGGGGCCAAGATGTGTGCGTTTGCTAGCAAGTATGGTATTTATATGAAAACTTCATCGAATTATTACCCGCAGGGTAATGGCTTGGCGGAATCTACTAATAAAAACTTGCTCCGGATTCTCAAGAAAACGTTGGAGGACAATAAGCGAACTTGGCATTTACACTTGGATTTTGCGCTATGGGCTGACCGGATTTCTATCAAAAAGTCCATAAAGACATCCCCGTACTCTTTAGTGTATGGGAAGGAAGCAGTGCTTCCTGCGCATATTGAGTTGCCAGCGTTACAGTCTCTTCGATCTTTGGACGGCGAGGGCGAGGAATTTGATCCGGTCAGCATTAGAATCGCCCAACTCTTGCAGTTAGAAGAGGAGAGGGAGAAAGCCTATGAGGCTTTTATGAGGCATGCAGTGGCCACAAAAAAATGGTTCAGCAAAGGGACTTCCAAGCGCACTTTCCGGATCGGAGACTTAGTGCTAAAATGGAATGTGAAAAAGTCCAAACCGGGCAATCATGATAAGTTTGATGCATTTTGGGAAGGTCCTTTTCAAGTCTCCTAGGTGCACCCGGTAAACTCTTTCACACTGCAAGATTTGAATGGGTTTGCTTTGCCATTATCAGTTAATGGCGTACACCTAAAGGCGTACCACCAGTGAGGGATGGTGCAAAATTTTCCTGTACAGTTGTATATATTCTCGTTTTTCCCTTATGCATTCCAGTTTTCTTGTACAGTCGAAAGGATGTTCCTCCGCTTCTCTATGTTTATGGAAGCTCTGTTTTGAAGGCAAGCGCCTTAGCTAGTGGAGGGAGGCCGATGGATGTCCTCTTTCTATTTTTTGAATTTAGGACAAGTCGCGCGGCAGAGCAGGTAATGTTTCGTGACAGACGAAGGAGCCCCGTGCGAAGCAGCCGGACTCAAGGTGCAGCAGGCACTCAAGCCGTGCGCCCAAGGCAAGGCGCACTCAGGCCGTGCGCCCAAGACGGGGCGCACTTTTTTCCAAGGAGGTGCACAGGGGGGCGGGCCTAACCTGGGTGCACCACTTCGGCACGCAGCTCGGAGTAGAAGGTGCTCATCCCGAGGTGACCGAAGCGCGCGGTTTTAGAGGCACTCCCTGACCGTGAATTTCTAAGTTTAGCGCAGTTCACCGGCACACAGCTCAAGGCGTGGCCCATGATTGAAACTAAGTATACCTACGGCCGGAATTCACACTTTTCAAGAATGATTGAGCCCGGCTTGGGTAGTTAAGATCGGGATCCGCGCCCCATCATTGTTTACCTTGGAAGGGGTTTTTCCTAACGCCTCTAAGGCCTTTTTGCGCATTAATTCTGCGCAGGTAGCATTAACACAGGTGGGTATAAGCTGAACCTATAAAAGGTCAGGTGCTTCAAGAAATATCCCCTTTTAAATCATGAACCTGTGGCATCGTTCACTCTTGACGATTGTTGGTAAGACTTGGTTGTTTCTGCACACTTAAAGATTCACTTCTAAAGCACTCTTAGGTCCCTGAATTTTGTCCCTGGAGAATACTTGAGGGTTTTTTCACCACAAAAAAATGGGCAAGAAAGGAGAAACCCAGCAAAAGGGGGGCGCAGTTCCGAAAATTGCAGAAGGCGAGCAAGGAGCCGTGAAAGAAAAGAAGCAGAAACCCTTGCCGCCCCCACATGAAGATCAGCTGAGTAAAATTCGGGACTGTATTCTCACTCGCACGAGTATAGAAAAGTTGCGCATGGATATTGATCAAATGAGGGCAAAAGTATCTGAGGTGCACGACCGAGTAGTCGCTTATCCCTCACTCTTATACTGGTACTTATGTTCACCCGTTCATCCCTGCCCGGAATTGATATTTGCAATCGGCCAGGCCTATGATCCTCAGACTAGATCTGTGAAGGACTCGGAAGGGAACAGATTATTTTCCATCTCGACTGACAAAATCCGTGAGGCTTTTGCTTGTGGGCGACGCCCTCCTGAGAATGTTATTGTCCGAAGAATTGACACAAAAGAACAAGCGCAAAGATACAACTTTTCGACGCAGATGAGGCGTTTTATGGAAGCTCATTACACGGAAACCCTCGCGCCAGGAACCTTGCCGCAGCTCCCCATGTCCTTGCGAAAATTCAAGAATTCCGAACTTTTCTCTATGCTGGCATGGATCACTGGCCTGGCGTCAGATGCCCAGGTAAACGCCTGGCAAGCGGCAGTTGCTGAATGTGTATCCCACGGGGAATTTTACGCCGCCGATGCTGAGTCACGGGAAATAAAGCCTATCTACTACGATTGGGCCGATTGGGTGTCCCGTCAGCTGCACCTTCAGCTGTGTGCAATGAAACAAGGGACCGTGGCGTTCCGGAGTTGCTCTTTCCTGGTGTGGTACTTCTTTCACCAGCTGCATGCAAAGCCCGACTTTGCCTTCATCGACAAGAACTTCACTAATGAGAAAGGTGAGCCGCTCCCGGTGTATCAGTGGACCTCAGTCCTGTCAAGGCGAGAATCTTACTATAATTTTAACCGGGTTTTCCTCGGACCAGCGCTGCAAATTATGACTGGGACCTGCGAACGAGTGCCGAGGGAGATGAAAGATTATGTGATAAGTCAGCAACTAGGAGACATTTTCTGTTTAACACAAGGGCTTGTGATACGGATTTTTGGGTTTTCAGGTAAACCCTTCTTGCTACCCTATTACGCTACCGAATACCTGTTTGCTCAGGAGGTCACTCGTCAGTGTGATTATGCAGATGATGTCTTCGGCAAGGGAAGGAAGAAACAACACACCTGCCCTTGGCCGATTGAGCTTGGTCCCATCAAGGTGACGCAGAATAAGCAGAATCATTATCTGGCGATTAACCTGTATGATTTTGGTCTGATAGACCTGCCCCAGCGGTGGAAATATGACCCAGATGGCGTATTCAGAGTAAATATTGGGAAAGAAAAATTCCACTGCTGTCCTTGCCCGGAGATTGAGCAGCAGCGCAATAATCCTTCTGGACGGGACCTCGAATGGCACATTGAAAAGATGTTCTCCTTTCCCCCGTGGCATGATTTTTATGTCATGGAGGCTGAGTACAACCCTAGGCGGTTTCCACATCAGGACCCTGATGATAGGATTTTCACATTCATGAAAGAAAAAGCACCCCAGTGGTCGGCAGAGAAGGTTTTAAATTGGTGGATAATGAGGTGTCACCACAAAAAGAAGTTGTCTGATCCCACGCTGCAGATAGATCAGAAATTTTCTGATCTATTTGAGAAAAATCATAATGATTATCGACCCGTATTTTTTGGGGACCGTGTACCCAGGAGCTTAGAGAGCCCTAGCAGAGTGGATGACCTGTACGCTCTGCAAGAACAACAAACTAGTCAGGCACCACCTGTCAAGAGCAAAGGTAAGCGGCAGGTCCGAGAAGAAAAGACCACTCCAAAGAAGAGGAGTGCGCTTGATGCACCTGCTCCTCAAAGTGCTGCGAAGAAGTCCCGCACTATCAGGTTCGTAGTCTCTGGCGCAGCCCCTCCGGCAGCGGCAGCAGTCAAAGAAGGGGGTATTTCTGAAGTTGTCACTCCAACGCCGTCAGTACGGCCCACACAGACAGCGCAGTCAGCTCTGAAGGCACAGCAGCTACTGCAGGCCAAGGAGGCGTTTATTGACCTGGAGGGTGAAGCAGCGGAAGAAGAAAGGAGGGACAGTCCCAAAACGCAGCAGTTTACCGCTTCGGCTCTGAAGCCCGAGCCCGCAGGTACGTCTTCTATTTCCCCCTTTATCTCAGCTGCTTCTGAAGAAATCTCACTTCCCGGTGCCAAAACCCTACTGTCCACCCATCTTTCACTTGGCGCCTCAACCGACATCTTTCCCAACTCCCTCTTGCCTGTACATCCTCTCGCTCCCTTACCGGCATTTTCTCAGTCATTTGAGACTTTTGCAAAAGTCTCCAACGCCTTCACTTCTACCTTCACTCCTCAGGGTCGGGAAGCTCCTATTGCAACTTCCGTAACTACTGAAAACCTTAGCCAACCTTCTTCCGATCCCGCTCCCTCAGTTGCCTCACAAGTACCCATTATGGGGATGTCCCGTCCTGAACCCAACATTTTGGCTTCGGCAGTTCAAACCCCAGCGTCCCCTACGGTCACGGTTGTTGTCGCCCAGCCTCCCCCGGAGACGCCTGTACAGTCGAACCCTCAGCGGGCTCTTTTTCCCCTGGCCACATTCTTTGGAATACAAGAACCTGGGCCCGAAGAACTAGACTTTTATGAGGAAGAGACGATGGCTGAAAGTATCCGTAAGGCCCAGCAGAACTCCTCAGTCTGGCTCACAGGCCAGAAGAGAAAAAGTGAACAAGCGCTGGCTTGTCCAGAAAAAAGGGTAGTCTTTGACCCTCAGAATATGTTACTCCTCCAAACGGAAAAAATCCCCAAGGTGCAGAAGCCGCTAAACGCAATGACGCCGACAGATTATTCCTATAGACAAGCTGTGGAGGATCTGAAGACTGCTGACCCTAAGACAAAAGCTGAAAACATTCATGTTGAGGCGACATCTCTCTATCTTCAGGTAGATCATTTCAAAGATCGCTGCTACAACGCTGAGGCCAAGAATGCTCAACTAGATGAAACCCTAGCACTCACGCGTGGACAGCTTGAAGATGAACAGTTAAAAGTGAAGCAGCTGCAGCAGCAAGTGTTTGACCTGGAGCGGGCACTCAGGGACACCAAGGAGGATTATGAGGAGCGCCTCAGAATACAGGGAGAAGCCAAAAATCAATTGTTGGTATTGGAAGCCGAAATCCAACGATTAAAGATCAAGATAGAAAGTAGGCCAGAGACCAGTTCAGCTCTGTCCAAGGACCGCACCAAAGAGGCGCGTGCTCATTTCCTGGCCAATTTCAGAAATAGGGCGCGCCGAGCGGTCTCAGTGCTGACATTCATCTGGGAGGCCAAGGAAGCAGTTTCGCACGGTGCTTCCATTGTCGAAGAGGCTGAGACAAAGGTTGACGAATGGCTAGAGCTGGCCATGAAAGCACGGGCCTTGGACAGATCAGTTACGCTTGCACCAATGTCTGATCTGGCTCGCTCATGGGCAGTCGTTGATTCAACTCTTAGATCGTTCTTTAAGAAGGCCAAGGCAGCCCGAAAGGCTCGAGACCTCATAAACATGCTCGAAAGAGAAAGGAAAATTGCTCTCATGTATTTTGAGACTCTGGACAATAATGGGTTTCCGGGTTTCACAGATGAACAGGGCCATGTCTTAACTGAGCGACAGCTGCAGCCGGCATGGGACTCCTTCGAAAATGACACTCAGGAAATTGACAACTGGGAGGAGCCTGTTTCTGAGCTCCAAGCAATGCAGTATGCTTCCAAATTTGCGATAATCCAAGCCTGCCTGGTCGATCTCAGTGAAAGGTTCAATTTTGCCGAAGTCCGTCATCTGGAAAGATTTGGATACCTTGTTCGAGAGCTCCGAAAACATAACGAAGTTCATAACGATGATTGGGCCTTGGTCCAAGGGACCTATTGTCGTATTAAAAGGGAGCTTGGGCTGCCCGATTCCCCTCAGCAATCGGAAGATATCCAAGCACAGGAGGAAAGCAGGGTGCAAGGTGAGAACCAGGCCCAGGACGAGATTCATGCAGTGGAGCCCCCCACTCACCAAGAAGGCCAGGGCGACAACCTTGCGCCACAACAAAACAAGGATCAGATTCCTCAAGATGAAGTACCCCAGAGCGAAAAAGATAAACCACAAAAGAAGGTCGAGGAGCAAGAAACAAATGAGGCGCCTGAAGGGGTTCAGGCTAAGGATAATCTTGATACTCAAGGAGTGGCCCAAGATCTGCTAGCTCAGGAAGAGGATGAGCCCCTAGATGAGGTGCCAGGCCGGGAGGAAGAGCAGCACAGTGAAACTCATGAAGGTGAGGAGTCAGGAGCACAGTCCGCTGCTACCAGCGGGCAATCGGAGAGTGATGAAGATTATGAGGAAGATGATGACTCTGAGCCCAGTGAATAAGGCCTGGGATGTCGACATTGAGGCGAGCTCAATTTCCCCGCGAGCCGCCAGAGATGTTGCCAGGAGATTGGGCACACTTCATACTTGCGCCAGAGATGGGGCGCACTTCACACTTGCGCCAGAGATTGGGCGCATTTGATACTTGCGCCCAAACTTGGCGCGAGTTTGGTGCGCCCCACTCTGCGCGAGAGATTGCGTGCGCTTCAACTTGGCGCGAGATTGAGGCGCCTTCACACTTGCGCCGAATGACTTGGGCGCACAGTGTTGACTTGGCGCTTCCAAAGAATTCCGCTCGGCAATTTGAAGTATATCCTTATCCGGTCACCCGTAGCTATTTTGGGAAGCTTCCGGATTAGACGTTCCGGGAATTCAAGCATATCTTCTACGGAGGCGGTTCCTGCAAGTAAGGAGACAGCGCCAACAAGTCAAGTATGTCAGAGCATTGAAGACATTCAACGACATTTTGAGGAGTCACCAGCCCTTGCCATACCTGTTTAATATCTTGCGGCTGTATCACCTTGTAATGTTTATCTTGGCTTCCACCGCCATATTCTGTTTATGAGCATTTATTGCTCAAGCGGCAGAATTCTCTATATAAGCCCGCTCTTTTATTGTAAAATGGATGGATGTTTGCTAGAGGCTAAATGAAAACCTGAATTCTGCTATCAATACAGCCGATGTCTGGCTCTAGACTTGGACTTCTATTTTCATGTGTATGTCTTCTATTGCTTGTCTTCTATCGTTTCTTGCTTTAAACCGTAACTTGAATTCTAATATCTGGATTTAGTTGTTGATAAAGTAGTAACTCTGGAGTAGTCCTGGAGATTATACATGCTAGATGTTCTGGTTTAAATTTCTATTAGTTATCTGTATTTGAGGGCTATCTGGTTCAGAATGCAATAGAGTTTTCGTGTTGTTAGTCCATCACCCCTATTCTATCCGGCTCGTGGCCATATTTCCCCCTTTCAATCATTTCCCATTCCTTTCGGTTCTTTAATCTCAACCCCCCCCCTAGTTATAATAGCAAGGGAACCAGCCCATCTCTGGAGATTGGCACGGGAGGCATTTCTTCCTCTCGGCCTTTCAATGTTGGCCGGGTCTAAGGCGCACTAAAATACGAAATCCTTACCTAAGGCAGATCTCTGACCAACAGGTACATGGGCAAACGCATCACAGCCAAAGGTATGCAAATGAGAATAATCAACTACCTTACAACACCAAACCTCCTCCAGAATCTGTCCATCCAACGCAGCTGTAGGTGACCTATTGATAAGGTAAACAACTGTATTAACAGCCTCTGCCCAAAACTTTTTCTCCAACATGGCTGCGCTGAGCATGCTTCTTGCACGTTCCATGATTGTGTGATTCATCCACTCAGCCACACCATTTTGCTGTGGAGTGTATGGTGTCTTCTAGTGCTTAATACCTTCTTGCATACAAAATTTATCAAATTCCTTGGAGCAATATTCCCCCTTATCTGACCTGAGACATAAAATCGACTTGCCCAAACTCTTCTCTACCCATGCTTTCAACTCTATAAATTTTTGCAAAGCTTCCGACTTCGTCTTCAGAAAATAAACCCACACTCTCCTAGAATAATCATCTATAAAAGTCAGAAAATACATGTCGCCATTCAAGGACTGAGTGGGGACTGGTCCAAATATATCCGAATGTATAAGCTGCAGAAAATCAGAACTCTTACCAGGACTTGCACTAAACCGAACCCTCTTTTGTTTACCAAAAATACAGTGCTCACACAAGTCTAAATTATAAGACTTAATCCCAGAAAGCATACCTCTGTCATGCAGAATTTTCAGGCCTTTTTCACTCATATGGCCTAGGCATTGAGTATAACCCTGGAGGGCCGACCTAGGCGCGGACTCGACGAGTTCGCCAAGTTTCGTAACTATGATTGGGATGCTCAAGCAACCAAGCTGCCCAGTCTATCCGCTAGACGGATGCTCGGTTTAGCTGGCAAACACATGTCAAAGTGGAAATTGAGTCTTGCTGCAAGTTGGATGTTAGGGAGTCTGGCAGTTATCTGGACATAGTTGGGAAGTATTTGCCTAGTTTTGCGAGTTACCAATCTCAAGGAGGATTCACATAGGTGACTGCAAAATTGGGTTTTGCAAAGGCCATGAAGAAGGCTAAGGCAAAGGTCACAATGACAAAGAGACAAGAATAAGAAAGAGTCCCTCAGCAAATCACAAGATGTTGAATCCCACAGGAGGCAAAAATATCAAGATAATAAAACAGCATCTAGCATCGAGGCAGATACATTACGTTGTTTCAATCCCTACCAATGATACCGAGCCTGCTTCCAAGTAGAAGGGAAACAGCATGCAATTAATAGGAAAGCAGACAAACAAAAATAAGGTTCCTCCAAAGGAGCCTTAGTGGGCCATGCTGTCAGGGGAAAAGTATAGAGCCTAGTGGGTAAGTCATCTAAAGTATTGCAAACTCAAGCCTGCTTTTCGATATGCATCAGTTTACAACATGATTCTCATTATCCAATTTCAGCAGAAACACTTTCATCAAAGACAGTCAAAATGGTGAAAGATGTAAGACTATGACCTGTAGACCAGGAAGTTGAAATTCGTAAGGGTTACCTCATAATGCGCTTCACCCTTGCTGATTTTGTACAAGTTTTTGACATCCCACGGAAACTGAGGACAGCAGGTGGAGGTGGATTTTGAGGTAGAAGCACAAGGAATATCTCTAGCAATCATGGTCGAAAGTTGAAATTTGTAGAGGGTACCCAGTAGTTGGTGACATACTTCGCCCTTACTAATTTTCATACGAGTTTTCAACATTCCAGGTAAAACGAGGGCAGAAGCGCAATGAAACTCTCCAAAAGTACTGTGACTTGTACAACTTGATGGAAGCAGAAGAGAAGCATCTTGCTTCTCATGGAATCGATGCACTTCCTTCAGCACGAAGCATATGAGTACACAATGGATCTAGTGACTTCCAGATTGAGGGGGGCATTGAATTCTGCATACATGCCAAGGTAGCCAGTCCAATACATGTAGCTTACCGTATTTGGTACCAAATAGTAAAGTACAACTAGGCGACATTCTTATCGAAGGACAATCTCTCTAGGATTCTTCCTGTTGTCATAGTTGTATCTGATTAGAGACATGATGTGGACAAAAGACCCATGCCTTGTTACATTCATTGACCGTATACTTCATTGTATTTCTTTTGTGAGTTAATCTTTCCTTGCCTTGTTCTTAAGTGGGAATACTTTCCACCTGCTCCAAACTGTTCTAGTTTTGGGTATAGGAAAGGATATTTTTGGAATTCCGAACACGGAAATTTATTGTAAACAGTTTCCCTGTAGTCATATAAATATTTAAGTTTCACAAACCAAAAACATAAAGATAAAATACCTCATGCATTTGCCAATAGTCATAAAACAAAGTTAATTTGCATTGGACAAGCTCAGGCTTGATCTTTTTGCCCTGATCGTTGTCTCCTCTCAGTACAACCTGAAAGTAGAACTGCCTCATTAGTTTTGTTGCAACATATAAACAAAATTAGACTGAAAAACATTAACAAATAAGTCTTCAAGTAAGAAAACTGCATAATTTAGTAATAACACGAAAAATTACTTGAAAATATAAAAATGTACATGTAAATAACCTTAAAAACAATGGCTTTTTCCATATGGGCTGACCAGAGTTAGAAATCTCACAGATTTCTCATGATTTCTCATGCAACTCAACAAAATCCAGGCTGTGAGTTTTTGAATTTATTTTTTTTAAATTCATCTTGCAGTGATTTTGGCGCCACTTTCTCACTGATTTCTCATCAAAAAGTCGGCAAAAGTTGGCTATTGCAGGGAAACACAAAATTACGGGTTTAAAAGGGGTTTTGCCCTCATTTTGCCATTTTTTCTTCTCCCTTGCTTAGAAAGAAATCTTCCTACAGGTCAACCACAAACATTAAATCATGTTTGGAGATCAAATCGACAAATTCAACACCATTCAAAGGAGACTTCATTCATTCCCAAGAGATTTCAGAGGTAGTTTTTTGGTAAAATCTTAGGGTTTTTTTTTTCAATGTTTTCTTTTTGTTTGTTGTTCCAAAAGAATGTAGGCTAGGCCCTAGGGCATTTATTTAATTACATTTTTCTTCTTCTTTTTTCTTCCTCCTTTGGAAAAAGAGAAGGATTGTTCAGTTGAGGGCGACGGTGTCGTTGTCAGCAACAATGCATCAAATCCTTCAAGTTCAACCCCAAATCCAAACCCAAGGAGGGGCCCAATGTGGAAGCATGGGATTAAGGGGAACTTGTCAAATCAAGTGTTTCATAAATACTGCGGCAAGGACATGCAAGAAGGAATCCATTGCCTCAAATGTCATTTGACTAGGCAACCAAGGCATGATGTGGACCCTTGCCCTAGAGCAGATGATATAATAAAAAATGTGGTGAAGGCTTGGATGTGCATTAAGGAAGCAAAAAAGGACGAGTTGTAGTTGGACATGGGGTAGGGCCTTGGGGCTCTTTTTATGGGGATGAGGCCAAATTGGAGGATGTTACTGTAACTATTGAAGAGTACATTCTTAGCCCTCGCAACCAGCGAGGTATTAGGAGGAGATAAAGTGTTGCTCGAGGCTTGAACAAAAGACAAACAATCCTTCAGAAAACCACATGGAAGAAGGAGAAGACGAACAAAGTACGAACTTCGGCGGCCAATTTTTGGTATTATTGCAACATTCCCTAAAATTGCATGAACAGTCCCTATTGGGAAGCCCTAGTGAGTGCATTAAACAAGGCTAGCAAAGGGGTCAAGCCACCTTCAACAAAAGACTTCAGAGGGCCATTATTGGAGTATGTCATGAACACGTGCTCTTATAGATGAGAAAAAGCAAAATATGGAGAAGCGGCTGCAACATTCTCTCTGAAGGATGGATGGATACAAGGAACCACATGCTCCTCAACTTCCTACTCGCTTTGGATGGATCCATGGTCTTCCTGACGTTGGTTGATGCCTCATGAGAGGTGAAGAATGCACAAATGTTATTTAGAGAATGTTGTCCAAGAAGTGACAGACAACGCAGCGGCATGTATCTGCAGGTAGGCTTCTAGATAAGTACCCCTCTATTTTCTAAAGCCCATGTGCCACCCATTTCATTGACGTCATGCTTGAGGACATTGACAAGCTGACATGGCTGAAGATTATGGTTGAAGAGGTGAAAACATTACACAGTTTATATACAACTTTGTCCAAGAAATGTTTTGGTTGTTGCAATGTTGATTGTTAGGGACTGTTCACATGTTGAGGTGGGATAATGATTGTTGTCACACTATAAAAATTGTCATGCATCGCTGAAGAAATCATCTTACTGGTTTCGAATATGATTGGTTTGCATGGTTGTAAATGTCACTGCCAGTAGTAGGAAAAAGGGACTTTCAAAATAAATGGATGTACAGCTGTTTAAGTAAGACTGCACTTAATAGTATATCTGCTGATGTATAGGAATCACTGCATGGCAGTTAATTGTATCATTTATGTAAAATGAATTCCAAGCCAATGGAATTGTTGATAGTTGAATGAAGTTGAATGAACTGTGAAAATACTGATTGCTTACTGTATGAAATGCATTAGAACATGTTTGCATGGCATGATAAGAAATGGATTCACATTGTTGACTGTTACTCATATGACTTTAAAACCATTCACAAATTCGTCCTTGATATATAGAGAGGAGGTTTGGAAAACCAAACTTGTGCACCATGAATATAGGTATAATATACTGGATTGTACATGAGAACTGCAGTTGTACAATCATGGGAAGGTTTTTATCTGTATGCACAGTAGTTTCATGACCTATAGTGCAAGTGTATTGCTGCACTAAAACTAGATTTAGTTATAAGTATATTTGTAGGATTCATATTGCACAAGATGGTCTCTCTAGCTTGGTCGGTTCAGCGTATTTGTCCCTTCATGAAGGTTTGGAACTTCATTTTGTGTATTTCAGACAGGAACATTCAGTTGAATGTCCCTTGAAAATCACTTGGTTGGGCAGTAAGGAGCTCAAATGATATCTTTTCTCCTACAAGCAGTGGCTCAAAAACAAAAAAGGAAAAGTATTCAAGACAAACATTGTATTTGAATGCTGATCTAAATCAATTGTACTTGTAAGCTGAATGTATAAACATTCTTGTAATCAGTGGAGAAGGCAAAATGTATATGATTCATGCTGATTTTGGTGACAATACTTGTTTTTTTTTTTTTAGGTTGAAAAGCTGGGGACACATCAGGGGCCACCCTCCCCATGAATTGAACTTGGGTCTCCGCTAGGAGAGCCCAATGCCTTTTGCCATTGCGGTGTCCCTGTTTGGACTTGGTGACAGTACTTGTTGATGCTTGATCATGAATGCAAATTTTAGTTATTCTGTGATATTAATTGATCAATTCTTTTTCAGTTGGCATGAAGCAAATTTTGTTGATGCTATTTGATCTTTTCCCTTCCAGTTGAATTGAATAAATTCTGTTATCAGGTCTTGATTGTAAATTTTATATAGAAGTATGATGTATCACTGCAATTAATGTAGAAGTTGCCATTTGGACTGTTATGAATGCATTCTGCTGTACCATTAGTAAGAGCTATTGTGAAAGCAATACACACATGGTCTTTATGTAAAAACAGTACCATTATCACTTGTACACAGATTACACATATCATGGATAGAAAATGAGTCATTTGCATTACTCAATAGTACGGCATTACAGAGTCTCATACAATGCATATGCAATCTCTCCTAACACATGCTCTACACTGCCTGCACATACAATGATATGCCAATACACGGCTCTAGTCTCTACCTGGTCTAGTAGTAGATTATCCTATGCTCTCATGGTAGTCTCCCCCTAGATGATGTAGATGTCTCGAATGAAGGAGGGCGGGTCAAATTATGGTTTTGGTCTTGGTCGTTGCCAACAACAACTTCCACGATAGTGCACCACCCAACCGTCTCCTCATTCGGACGTTCACATGGCACTCTTACCACATACTATAGTTTATTGCAATTTATCAAACTCATGATTAAATTGCATTACATTGTCATTTCATCTACATTTGCATTTGCATTTCACATGCATTTGACTCACATTTCATTACAATTTATTTACACTTAGTGCATTTTGCACTTATTCCTACTATGTTCACTACTTTTTGTGAGTTCCAGAACCAGTGCCTACAACTCCATGTGACGAGGATGCAACCAAATCATCAAAGGGGTGCTTCGTATTGCCCATTGTTGGAAGACAATAAAAGGAGGTCATCGGCCAAGTAGTTTGTTGGGGCTGAGAGAGCCCATTTAGGGCCTACGATTTGCAAGTAATTGCTTTTCAAAAGTATAGATCCAAACACCGCTTGTTAAAATATCAGAAGAATGTTAAAAGTGACCTTTAACAACATTACAACAATAGCACCTTCCTCTAATCTCATTGTACACTAGGCACTGGAAGATATGGTGCTCTTCTATCTCAATCTCTTTTATGAAGCAGAGGCAACAAATCATATCCCGCTTAAGAATGTGATGACAGATGGGAGCATCCTCTCATCTAATAAAGGGTAATCCTGAGGCCATGGGACTTGTTGGCCACGGATCCGCCACCTGGGAAGGACTTGGTGTGTCAATGCGCCCTAGACCCGCACACCAACATTGAAAGGTCGAGAGGAAGGGATGCCCCCCGTGCTGATCTCCGGAGAAGGCCGGCTCCTTTTCTAACCTACTTGGGGGTTTTTAGATAAGAGTGCAAGAAAGAGATTAAAAAAAATGGGTAAAGGGAACTGGAAAGAGATTGAAAAACATAAGGGAACAGGAAAGAGATGTAAATATCATGCGTTTTGGGTGGGGGAGAACAAGCATCACGATCGCAAATTTGCATCCGAACCAACAACAATTAAAACAAAGCATGTAACAAAAATTGCAGTTGTTATTCTACCCTATGTATCCTTCTATTTAGTATTCCAGATCCAAATAATCACCAATGCCCAAATCCAGAATTCAGAATTCAGACAGACAGAAATATAAATGGACATGACGCAGAAATACTAGCAGAAGGCAGCATAAAAGACAGAGCCAAGAAGCAGAGCCAAGGATGCTTTGAATTAATTAGAAGGTGGTCCGTCACAGCAGAGTCCTCTAGCAATATGTCCCCCCTCCACCCTTGTACAATCAAATGAGGCTGCTATTTATAGCGCAATTTCCCCCCCCCGATTACATTTTGGGCACAGAATCCCAGACCTGACGAAAGCTGCAAAAGCTGACAAAAGCGGCTGATGTTGACCTCTGCGGGTAAAGAATGTACTTGCAGCAAGGTCCTAAAAACGTGGCAGCTCCGTGGAAATCCGGTAGGTGGGAAGTTGAGTCAGTTTGAATGGGGGCAGATGCGGTACAATCTGTCAGTTCACGCTCATTTGTCCGGTACCCTGGCGGCACACCTTCTGTCACATCTTTGACTCGAATCTCAAGGCTAGACACCTGTCAGCATCTGATGGAGGGGGAAGAAATCGTCTTTAAGCTCAGCCTTTGTATGAGCGCAGTTGGGAGGATGAACGCAGTCGGGAAGGCCTCCTTGCCTTAGAAAATTTATGGGCAGGCTTCGACATTCTTTGCCCGAGTGCGCGCAGGTAAGTGAGCGAACCCCAACTTCGCTGCAAAGTCGGGTTGCTCATCCAACACTTAGTCGTTTTTCAAATAAGTTGCACAACTACGCATGAACTTGATATGGCCTTCACGCCATAAATGAATACAATGTTGCTCATCCAACAAACGCCAGAATGTCAGCGTGCTTGTTCTTTTCACGTGATATGGCCTTGACATTCAATGAGTCGAATGACTCCATCAAGTCCCAGACACGATTACGACCAGTTCGCCCAGGACCCAAATGCTTTTCAGTCCTTCAGTCAAACCCTAGACCCCTCGCCTGCGGCCAGTGCCGAAGCTGTGGCCAGTGCTGAAGCTGTGCGTACATCGTCGCGCCGCTCACCTCCACTATTCAAAACCCCGCCTACGCCTTCCACTCAGCCGCCAGAATGTCAGCGTGCTTGTTCTTTTCACATGATATGTCCTTGACATTCAATGAGTCGAATGACTCCATCAGGTCCCAGACACGATTACGATACGCCTTGAGATAATGCTTTTTGGAGGCGCACTTATTCGTAATCTGGTTGCACACCAGCTTTGAGTCGCCAAATATCTACAAATGCTTTATCCCCAATCTCTCCGCTTTTCTCAAACCCAAGCACAGGGCTTCATACTCTGCTGCGTTGTTGGTACAGCTCCAGGCCAGCCTGTAGGTGTAGTCCTTCTGGATCACGGACGGGGAAACTAAGAGTACACCTGCACCGGCGCCATTTTTGCATCGAGCGCCATCAAAGAAAAGCTTCCATAGCTTTTCTGGTGCAGGTCCTACCTCTTTCTTGGCTGACTGGTCCAGTCTCTTAGGCTGAGTGACGATGTAGCAACCTTGCTCGGTCTCGATCATGGCGTTGAAGTCCAGAAAGGAGAACTCATCCTCCACTTGTAACAGCTCAAGAGCTTGCTCTGTCATGTCCACCACCACCGGTTCCTCGATCGTCGACTGAACCATGCGATTTGTGACTCTTCTCCGGGTATCTTCTCTACTAGAAACGTGGAAGGCTTTTCATTGTAGATCTTCAGTCTCCTTCCTTTGAAGGGCACTTCCATATGTGAGTAATCTAGAGACAGATACCCACCCAGCTTTGCAGTGAACTCCCTGGAGAGACACATGCCGAAGTAGGGTTCCAAGTCGACAACCACGACTTCTTGTATGACCACTATGTCAAGAGCTTTGTGCAGTCGAATCGGAATATCTTTGATGACACCAACTGTCTTGACAGGGGTTCCGTCTAGTTGCAGCACACCTTGGTTGCTCCTTGTATACTCCATACCGATCTCGTCGCAGACAGCTCTCGGCATAACAGTCGTACATGCTTATCTTTGCGGGAGTCCTTTTTAGCTCATCAACTATGTTGTAGCTTGAAGTGTTGGCTCCCTCCGTCTCTTTCGCCGGCTCATACTTAGTCCGGTATTGCTACCTGGCTTCGACTGTCTGTCTCTTTGTCAGCGACGGATATCTCAGCTTCTCCTGAGCTTGTTCTTTTGTTTCAGTTGGAAGCTGAGCTATGGGAGCTTTTACTGCGGGAGCTTTGGGCACAGGAAACTTTTCCTTGGCTGTATGGGGCCACAGTGACTTGCCAGGTGGTGGCCCAACAGGTTGCGCCTTTTCTCTTCTGGCGAATACCTTCAATGGCTTTGGTTGGGCCACGGCAGCTTCAACAGGCTTTCTGCCTTCCTTAGGCAGGGGCAATGCGGGATCATCTTCTGGGACGGCAAAGTTGCCTTCATCATCCAGGATCATGTATAATTCATCCTCTATGGCGCTGCCTGCCAAGGTCTGGAGGTAATGCTGATGCAGCGTGCACCCTTCTTTCGAGTGTGGATCGTTGCATGTGGAGCACCAGTTGACCTGATCAGAGGTGCCAGGTTGATCCTCAATGGCAGCATTTCTTGCAGGGGGTTGCCTTTGAGCTTGTCGTTCTGCGGCTTGGTCTTTTGTTAGCATCGAAGGAGGATACGGCCTCCTTGGAAGGAACTCCATTTGGGCTTGCCTCTTCTTCATTATTGTCATGCCGTTAGACATGGTATGATACCCAGATGCTAGAGCCCGTACCTCTTGAAGAATTTTATTTTGAATATCATTGTCAGCAGGCGCCAACTGAGCCGGCGGAGGTAATGCGGCCAATGGAGGGGGCGCAGAATACGCCGCGTACTAAGGGGGAGCTGGGAGTGCGGGATACTGCAGAGGAGACGGCGGGTTAGGATAATGTATTTGAGGACGGTCGTAGGGATTTACAACTGGTGTCGGGTTCCATGGCTGCTGGGGGTGTTGACTTGATGATGAGGGCATCACACCAGAGGCCGATGGGTACTGGGACTGAGGAAAATCAGGATAAATAGGGGGCTGCACTCTATGCGGGAGTCTGCCTATGGAGATTATATCTAATTCCGCTCGTTGAGCGGCTTCGTATAGGGCGGGGAAAGAATCGACTCAGAGCTATCTTCGAAGTAGGCAAATATCTGAGTTGAAAGACCTCAGGTAGTAGTGTGCAGCCTGACCTGCTGAAGGTCATAGTTCACGAGGTACTCTCTTCCAAGACCTCGCGAATCTTATGTTGAAGTCTGACACCTCCTCTTGCGGGTGTCGTTGGATGCTTTGGAACTGATGCAACAGCGAAGAGGGATCGGCGGACTCGTTGCATCCTTTTACAAGTCTGCCTGCTAGCTGAGGCCACCCCATGATAGATCCTTCTGGCAAGGATCTCCACCAATAGAGAAGCTTCCCCCTTAGGGAAAGAGCCAATAGACGGGTCTTGACACTCTCGTCAGTAATAGAGTGTAGCGCAGCCAAGGCCAGAATGTCCTGGATATGTTCATACGCCGTTTTGCCGTAGCCATCGTAAGTAGGAATGGCCTTCAGGGCAGCGAGGGGTACAGCTTGTTGTCCGAGTACCCCGACTAGAGCCAAGGGCCCTGTGGAGTCGACCGCCGGGAAGAGATCGTCATCATTCTGCTGAGCAGCCATTTCTTCCTCTCCTCCGGTAGTGTACTTGGTATCGGTCCGAAGATGTAGATTGCGAGCTTGGTAGTCGGCCAGCCTGACGCGCTCTCCTGGAGCGGCAATGTCAATTTCATAAAGATCAGGCTGGTTTCCCGGATTCCTTGCTCTCCACCTTCTTGTATGCATGAAGGCGCTCGGACCGGTCTCACGGACTCAGAGAATATTTAGGTACTTGTAGAGTCGCTAGGTGTTCTGATTTTAACAGCAATGAAGCGAACACCAATGCTTCGATTCTGTTTTGGGTGGGAAACTTTCGTGTCCCATCGGGCGTGCCAGAGAAACTGTTGGTTACGAATCTGCCATTAGGAAAGGATTTCGTGGAATGCGCCCCAGATTCGCCCACCAGATTGAAAGGCCAAAAGGAGGGAATGCCTTCCATGCCAATCTCCGGAGAAGGCCGGCTTCCTATGGGTTTTCTCAAGTGTTTTAAGCTAAGAGTACAGGAAAGGGATTAAAATGCGAAAAGAGATTGAAATGTGATTTGAGTTGGGTGGGGGAGATAAGCAGCACGGCAACGATCAATCACCACTACTAACAGCAATTAAATACAGAACACACTACAAAAACTACAACTATCATACATTCTATGTATCCTCTATCTATGCATTCCAGGAATACTCAATCATTAAATACCGGAATCCAGAATTCAGAATAACAGTAAGCAATGAAATAAGCAACATGAGGCAGAAATGACAAGTAAAGGTAGCATAAAGAATGATAACAACAAATAGAGCCAAGTGTGTGTCTTGCATTCAGAAGCAAACGTATAGCTACAATGGTTCCCTAGCAGGATATCCCCCTTCCACCCCTTTACAATGATGTGGTGCGGCTATTTATAGCGCAGTTTCCCCCCAATTACAATCCTGGGCACAAAATCCCAGAGCTGACAAAAGCGGCGAAAGAGCTGCTGATGTTGACTCTTGCAGACAGGGACTATACTTACAGCAAGGTCCACCTAAAAACTGGGCAGCTACGTGGCAGTGCGGTTGATGAGACTTTGTGTCGACATGAATGCGGGTAGCTGCGGTAGATGGAACTTTGCGTCAGCTTAAATGAGGGCAACTGGTGGAGGTGATTTGGCCCATGCTTGTCCTTTTTTTTCCGTCACATCTCAGCTTGGATCCCGAGGCTGGACACTTGTCAACTTCTGACGGGAGGCGCATCTGCCTTGAAAGGCAGTCTCTCTCTTGTGCCCTACTTCGCCTGGAAACGGAGCGCAACTGGGTAGCGAAAGCGGGGAACAGCGCAGTTGGGGAGGCCTCCGTGCCTTAGTCTGTTTTTGGGCTGCTTGAAAGATATTGCCCAACTACGCACAAGCTAGAGGGCGCAGCCCGACTTCGCTGCGAAGTCGGGTTGCGCACTCCGACACTTAGCCAATTTGGCAACGGTTCAGACTGCGCACAGGAATCAGGGCGCAGCCCGACTTCGCTGTGCAGCCCGACTTCGCTGCGAAGTCGGATTGCGCACTCCGACACTTAGCCAATTTGGCAACGGTTCAGACTGCGCACAGGAATCAGGGCGCAGCCCGACTTCGCTGCGAAGTCGGGTTGCGCTCTGACACTTAGCTGATTTTCTGGATACTGCTTCCCAGGTGCGCACAGGAAGAGGAGCGCACCCCGACTTCGCTGCGAAGTCGAGTTGCGCTCCCATACTTAGCCAAATTCTGCTCATTTTCTGTCTTCTTCCACACTTCGCATTCCCGAGTGCACTCGAACAGGGCGCACCCCGACTTCGCTGCGAAGTCGGGTTGCGCTCTTAGACTTAGAATTTTTCAGGGAATGTTTGCTCTGTTTTGGCCGAAGAAAGAACCGGGGGAAAAGGGAGGAATGCAACTGATACAAGGGGAGAAAGGGAACAGTGGAGAAAGGGAAAGGAGATGGAGGGAAGGAAGAGCAGCATACTTACAAAATTTGAAAACATGGCACCCCGTGCAAAATGTGGCAACAGGACCAATGACACTAGACTTAATCAAGGTACATAATGATGCCATCAACAGTTTGCATAATGTACTTAGCATAGAAGGTCGTCTTAGTTATTACATTATCAATAGATGTCCTCCCTAACAAACTTATGAACCACCCCTTTATTTAGGAGGATATGGGTGACATCCAATGAGTACAAAAATGAGGGGAAGTGATTCATGAAAATCCCAATAGATTGGAGAAGCTAGTCTCTAGCTATATTCCATAGGGATGACTCTTGGACTTCGAGAGTCGTCTTATAGAAACGTCTCTACGTCATAAAAAACTATTCCAACATCCCCCATCATACACATCCGGAAAACTTCATAGAACATACGTCTCTAGGTACCAACCTCTCCTCTAACCAAGGAGATTAATAGCAAAAACTGTCTCAACAAACAAAAAGGGCTAGGAATAGGTACTCTCAACCTAAAGCACAATCTCGTATGCTCCATAGATGATAGCAATAGAATGTGAGCTAAATATGATCTCAATATGAAGTAAGAGAATTGCAAACTCAATTTATACAATGCTGAAAAAATTGTATTCTCACAATGGTTTATACCTTGAAGTAAAATAGTCTTAACTCTCTCATTGTGTGCTCAATCAAGAAATCCTAAGGCCCCAAATCTCAAACACATAAAGAACTAAGGCTTTGACAATACAATTGTGAAGTTGCATCTTCAAAGGGATATTTTGAAAACTATACATAAAACCATTGTCATTCAAGAGCAAAGAGAATTGTATATCCCTTACAAAATTGTGACTAAGAAGCAAGTTTCAGACTTGAATATTCCTCACAATGTCATGAATAGGCAGCGGTTATGACTAAGTGATGGAACTCAAAACCAAATCCCAAAATAAGTGTAAGATTTAGTGATCTCAATGAGCTTACCCTTAATTGTTAATAATACCCTTCTTTTGGGTGATGTATCCATCTTGGAGGCTAAAAATATGAAGGTTCTTTTGAAAGATTTTGAAAAAGCATCAAAACAGGAAATCAGCTTAGAAAAAACAAAAGTTTTAGTTTTCAATTTTAAGGAATTAAACCTGCAGAAATAATTCCTAAACATTCAATCTTCTAGGGAGAGTAGCAATCAGCCTGCTGTAAATTCATGTACAGCCAGTACATTTAGGAAACAGTCTGTTGTCTTACATTTACAGTCAAATAGAACATGGAGAAAATTTTATGTAAACTTATTTACAGTCAACAGATCACATGACAGTCTGCTATAAATTCATTTCAAAGGTCTGAAATGATTTACAGCCATATATATTCTTATGGGCGGTTCTTATTTCTATACAAGAAACATTTTACAGCAGTTAATGTGTTCCTTATAATCTCAGAATTTAATGTTCAGCCTCTATGTAGTTGCATTTAATTTATACCAGCAACATAGAAGAATATATACAAATTTCACACACGCATAGAAAAAGAGAGATAGAGATTTGACGGGGAAAACCCTCTCGGGAAAAAAACCTGGGAAGAAAATCAGGACCTGCCTCCAGTGTAGAGATTTATTACAAAATGTGCAATCAACAATCCTCCTACACAAAGCTCCAAATCCTCCCATTTTTTCCTTACGCCAAACCTGAATGATGAAGATAATACAAAATGAATTCCAACACCTCCTTAAATAAGTAAAGGAGTTGTGCATGGATAAGATAAGATGGAATAGTTAACTCAGCTCTAACTATTCCATCTCTATCCATCAAGTCTCCAGTTCCACCTTCAATTTAGGAAGTTGCTTCACTTAACTGCAATGCCCAGCTCATCCTTATCCTAAGAATGGGCCCCACATGCTTTAAGTAATCTCAAAGTCCAATTAGGATGTTAATTCCTAGGCACCTCAATTTAATACATCATTTCATCACCTTTTTTACATAATTAATTGACAAGTAAATACTTCTAGGACCCCATTATCTAGAATTGATGGGATGTCCTATTACAAAGTAATTAATTATTAGAATTTACATGATATGAGACACCATATTCTAACAATCTCCCACTTGTCGAATATCATACATAAAAGGTGAAACCATGCTAAGGTCTAAGGGCAGCCATGCCCATAGCCTTAACACACCATAGAAACTTCTCTGTGCTGACTGGTTTAGTAAGAGCATCTACAACGTTCTCCAAGGTAACCAACAGCCTCCATCATATCTCTCACGAAGTTATACTGCACATCAATGTGCTTAGTCCTCACATGAAATGTTGGATTCTTTGTCAAACTAATTGCAGTCTAACTATCACACCAAATTTGTAGAACTCCTTGATCAAGTTCCACATCCGCACAAAGTCGTTTGAAGTTGAACAATACAGCCTCCATGCAGGCATGAGTAGCTGCCATGTACTCTGCCTCTGTCGTGGACAAAGCAACCACAGCCTGTCGCTTACTCATCCAACTAATAGCTCCTTCGTAGGAGTTAAAGATGTAGCCACTAGTAGATCTTCTGGAATCAACATCCCTTGCCCAATCTGAGTCTACAAAACCCTGTATATCAACCTAGCAGCCTTTGGCCTTAGCCCCCATAGAACCCCGGCAGCAAATAGAGTAATTAACTGAACGAACCAGATACCTGAATACTCTCTTCACTGCTGCCCAATATTCTTGTCCTCAGTTAGCCATAAACCTGCTCAAAACTCCCATTGCTTGGGCAATGTCTGAACAAGTACATACCATAGCATACATCAAACTGCCAACTGCACTAGCATAAGGTATCAAACCCATGTCTTCCATCTCCGTGGAGGTGGATGGGCATTGTTCAGTGGTCAACTTAGTTCCCATAGCAATTGGAACCCTAACTGCCTTGCTCTTATCCATGTGAAACCATTGCAAGATAGTGGAAACATACTTTTGTTGGCTCAACCAAAGTTTCCTGTTTTTCCTATGTCTAGCAATCTCCATCCCTAGAATCAATCTTGCTGCCCCTAAATCCTTCATCTCAAAGTTTAGAGAAAGCTGAGTTTTTAAGGTCCTAATCATCTCTTTACTATTCCCTATCAACATGTCATTGAAATACAATGTGATAATAGTAAACCAATCATTATCCCATTTATGATATACACAATGATCTGATTTTAACCTTACAAAACCCAATTTCAATACACAGGAATCAAATTTCTTGTACCACATTTTTAGAGATTGCTTTAGCCCATAAAGAGACTATGGTGTGGCATTATAGGTTTGGTCACACTGGTGACAAAGGTCTTAAAATGTTGGTGAGTAGAAACCTCATTGAGGGGATAAATGATGTATCCTTTGATTTCGAGTTTTGTGAACATTGTCTTAATGAAAAACAGAAACCTGTTAAATTCTACTCAAGCTCTCATAGATGCATGGATTTACTTGATTTGGTGCATAGTGATGTATGTGGTCCAATTGATGTACCTTCATTATCTAAATCATCGTATTATGTATTTTTCATTGATGATCATTCATGGATGACATGGGTTTATTTTCTAAGGAGAAAACCTAAAGTGTTTGCTAAATAAGGAATCGCTTCATTAATGTAAAGCAGAATGAAAGGAATGTTTTTCTAGGGAGTGGAATTAATTTTGTATTATCTTCATCATTCAGGTTTGGCATAAGGAAAGACGAAGAGATTTGGATCTTTGTGTAGGAAGATTGTTGATTGCACATTCGGTAATAAATCTCTACATAGAAGGCTGCTCCTGATTTTCTTCCTCGGGTTTTTTCCCGAAGGGGTTTTTCCCATCAAATCTTGGGAGTGTTTGCTCTAAAGCCAAAAGCAAGGTAGAGATTGAACCTCGCTTTGATACCAATTGTAAGGAATTAAAGCTGCAGAAATAATTCCTAAACATTCAATCTTCTAGGGAGAGTAGCAATCAGCCTGCTGTAAATTCATGTACAGCCAGTACATTAAGGAAACAGTCTGCTGTCTTACATTTACAGTCAAATAGAACATGCAGAAAATTTGCTGTAAACTTATTTACAGTCAACAAAACACGTGACAGTCTGCTGTAAATTCATTTCAGAGGTCTGAAATGATTTACAGCCATATATATTCTTATGGGCAGTCCTTAATTTCTATACAAGAAACATTTTACAGCAGTTAATGTGTTCCTTATAATCTCAGAATTAAATGTTCAGCCTCTATCTAGTTGCATTTAATTTATACCAGCAACATAAAAGAATATATACAAAATTCACACACACATAGAAAAAGAGAGAGAGAGATTTGACGGGGAAAACCCTTTCGGGAAAAAAACCCTGGGAAGAAAATCAGGACCAGCCTCCTGTGTAGAGATTTATTACCAAATGTGCAATCAACAATCCTCCTACACAAAGCTCCAAATCCTCCCCTTTTTTCCTCTATGCCAAACCTGAATGATGAAGATAATACAAAATGAATTCCAACGCCTCCTTAAATAAGTAAAGGAGTTGTGCATGGATAAGATAAGATGGAATAGTTAACTCAGCTCTAACTATTCCATCTCTATCCATCAAGTCTCCAGTTCCACCTTCAATTAAGGGAGTTGCTTCACTTAACTCCACCGCCCAGCTCATCCTTATCCTAAGAATGGGCCCCACATGCTTTAAGTAATCTCAACGTCCAATTAGGGCGTTAATTCCTAGGCACCTCAATTTAATACATCATTTCATCACCTTTTTACATAATTAATTGACAAGTAAATACTTCTAGGACCCCATTATCTAGAATTGATGGGATGTCCTATTACAAAGTAATTAATTATTAGAATTTACATGATATGAGACACCATATTCTAACAATCTCCCACTTGTCGAATATCATACAAAAAAGGTGAAACCATGCTAAGGTCTAAGGGCAGCCATGCCCATAGCCTTAACACACCATAGAAACTTCTTTGTGCTGACTGGTTTAGTAAGAGCATCTGCAACGTTCTCCAAGGTAGCCACCTTCTCTAGCTTGACACGTCCATCCTCCATCATATCTCTCACGAAGTGATACTGCACATCAATGTGCTTAGTCCTCGCATGAAATGTCGGATTCTTTGCCAAACTAATTGCACTCTGACTGTCACACCAAATTTGTAGAACTCCTTGATCAAGTCCCACATCCGCACAAAGTCGTTTCAACCATACAGCCTCCTTGCAGGCATGAGTAGCTGCCATGTACTCTGCCTCTGTCATGGACAAAGCGACCACAGCCTGTCGCTTACTCATCCAACTAATAGCTCCTCCATAGGAGCTAAAGATGTAGCCACTAGTAGATCTCCTGGAATCAACATCCCCTACCCAATCTGAGTCTACAAAACCCTGTATATCAACCTGGAAGCCTTGGGCCTTAGCCCCCATAGAACCCTGGTAACAAATAGAGTAGTTAACTGAACCAACCAGATACCTGAATACTCTCTTCACTGCTGCCCAATGTTCTTGTCCTGGGTTAGCCATAAACCTGCTCAAAACTCCCACTGCTTGGGCAATGTCTGGACGAGTACATACCATAGCATACATCAAACTGCCAACTGCACTAGCATAAGGTACCAAACTCATGTCTTCCATCTCCGTAGAGGTGGATGGGCATTGTTCGGTGGTCAACTTAGTTCCTGCAGCAATTGGAACCCTAACTGCCTTGCTCTTATCCATGTGAAACCGCTGCAAGATAGTGGAAACATACTTTTGTTGGCTCAACCAAAGTTTCCTGTTTTCCCTATCTCTAGCAATCTCCATCCCTAGAATCAATCTTGCTGCCCCTAAATCCTTCATCTCAAAGTTTAGGGAAAGCTGAGTTTTTAAGGTCCTAATCATCTCTTTACTATTCCCTATCAATAACATGTCATCGACATACAATGTGATAATAGTAAACCAATCATTATCCTGTTTATAATATACACAATGATCTGATTTTGACCTTACAAAACCCAATTTCAGTACATAGGAATCAAATTTCTTGTACCACATTCTAGGAGATTGCTTTAGCCCATAAAGAGACTTATGTAATCGGCAAACCAATTTTTCTTTACCTTTCACAATGTAGTGCTCCGGTTGTGACATATAGATCTCCTCCTCCAAATCTCCATGTAAAAAAGTTGTTTTCACGTCCATTTGTTCTACTTCCAAATCATATGAGGCTGCCACTGAAAGTAGAAGTCTAATGGAGGTCAACTTCGCAACCGGAGAGAAGATCTCACCAAAATCTATTCCCTCAACTTGGGAATAACCTTTTGCAACCAATCTTGCTTTGTATTTGTCTACTTTTCCATCCACTCCTTCCTTTTGAAAACCCACTTGCATCCAACGGGCTTCCTTCCCTTAGGTAAATGAACAAGGTCCCAAGTGCCATTTTTCTTGAGTGCGGCCATCTCCTCATCCATGGCATCTTTCCAAAAACTGTTGTCCTTCATCCACAAAGCCTCCTTTACACTAAGAGGCTCATCCAAGTTAGTAGACAAAGCAAAAATACAATTTAAACCAGGTGGGCTATACCTTTTTGGTTGTTGTCTTGGTCGTGTGGACCTCCTAACCCAATGGGGTTGAGGTTGAGGCTCCTGATCCTCATCGGACTCGTCGTGACTATCTGAAAGATACTCCTCATTAGGCCCATCATGAGCATCATGCTCATCATCACCATCATCTCCATGTGCAATTTCTTTGCTTGTTTCTGGTTCAAATTGCACAACCTGTTTTGATGTTTTACTTTGCTGCTCCTCCTTTGAAGAATCCTTGATCTCCCTAAAGATCACATCTCGGCTCCAAACAACCTTCTCCGTGACTAGGTTCCAAAGCTTGTATCCTTTTATCCCATCGTCGTAGCCAATGAGGATACATTTCTCCGCTTTGTAATCAAGTTTCGATCTCTTCACCTTAGGCACATGCACATATGCCTCGCAGCCAAACACTCTAAGGTGTCTCAATGAGGGCTTTTTGCCTGTCCAAACCCCCATAGGGGTTTCATCAACAAGAGCTGATGTAGGAGACCTGTTAATCAGGTAACACGCTGTACTAACTACTTCAGCCCAAAACTTCTGTTCTAGACCAGCACTGCTTAGCATACTCCTAGCCCTCTCCATCAGTGTCTTGTTCATCCTTTCAACAACTCCATTTTGCTGAGGTGTATAAGGAGTTGTCTTACACCGCTTAATTCCATGCTCCCTGCAAAAACTGTCAAATTCTTTGCTACAAAACTCTCCTCCATTGTTTGTTCTAAGAGACTTAATCTTTCTTCCTGTTTGGTTCTCAACAAGAGCTTTGAACTCTTTGAACTTAGCAAACACTTCAGATTTTCTCCTTAGAAAATAAACCCATGTCATCCATGAATGATCATCAATGAAAGATACATAATACAATGATTTAGATAATGAAGGTACATCAATTGGA
This sequence comes from Wollemia nobilis, assembly GCA_028583015.1. Classification (NCBI taxonomy): domain Eukaryota; kingdom Viridiplantae; phylum Streptophyta; class Pinopsida; order Araucariales; family Araucariaceae; genus Wollemia; species Wollemia nobilis. The sequence continues at coordinate 4,366,485 of JAQPPZ010002456.1, read as the reverse complement.
CCACATACATCACTATGCACTAAATCAAGTAAATCCCTGCATCTATGAGAGCTCGAGTAAAATTTAACTGATTTCTGTTTTCCATTAAGACAATGTTCACAAAACTCGAAATCAAAGGAAACATCATTTATCCCCTCAACGAGGTTTTTACTCAACAAGGTTTTAAGACCTTTGTCACCAATGTGACCAAGCCTATAATGCCACAACATAGTCTTATCTGCCGGTAAGTTGCTATCTGGAACTGATGTACTGTTGCATGCAATCGTCTTAGCATCAAGATGAAACAGTGTCCCATCACGTACTCCTTTAGCAAGCACTATTGATCCATGAACCATAGTGACTCCTTTGTTAAAGATCACTTGCACACCCAAGTCATTCAGGCTACTCACGAAAATGAGGTTCCATGCCAAACCAGGAATATGCAAGACATTGGTCAAGGTCTTGATCATGCCATTTGAGAGTTGTAAAGAAATTCTCCCTCTACCAGCAACCTTGAGGGATGAGTTGTCCCCCAAGTACACACTCCCACTATCACCGTCCTGGTACTCCATGAAGTACGCTCGATGTGGAGTCATATGGTATGACGCTCCTGAATCAATCAGCCAAATGTCATCCCTCACGTGAGTGGAAAAGGCAGCCACGAATGCATCTCCTGCATCCTCCCGAGAAGACTTAGAATCGGAATCCTCATCGGATTCATGCTTGTTCTTATGCTTCTTCTCCTTGCAGTCTTTCTTCACATGCCCCTTCTTCCCACAATTCCAACATTTGATCTTTGTTAGAGTGGGAGTCTTGGATCTCCCCTTGGACTTGGACCGGCCAGCTTTCTTCTTCCCCTTGTTCCTTTCTTTGGATCTGCCACAAACAACCAACACATCCTTGATGCCTTCCGTGGTTTTCCTCCGCATCTCTTCTGAAAGCAAGGTAGAGACTATCTCCTAAACATAAGAACAAGCATGAATCTTATCAGAGCAAAGAATTATTTCCGCAGCTTTTATTCCTTACAAATGGTATCAGAGTGAGGTTCTACTAGTGTTTATGGACCAGTTCCACAATTTTCTCGTAAGGATGATTGAATGTACATGTCATCCTAATTGAATGTTTAGGAATCTCTTCATTAATGTCTCTTTGGTCAAGCAGAATGAGATAGTGAAAGAGCTGGGAATCTAGTTAGGAACCCTCCCTTGTACTATCTTGGATTCCCCTGTTTAAAAAAAGAATGATGAATTAATTGTGGAAATTCCTTGAATACATTCACTATGACCTATAAGTCACCTTTCAGAATAAGGTCATTGAAGCCTTCTTTTTAAGCTATTCAAAGCCCTGTAATAAGACTAAGGGCCTCCTATGTCTAAAAGTTGATATTCACTAACTAGTGGAAGTGCACATTCAAGGATCACATGGATCTTAGTAAGAAAGGCAAGATCACATGAGCAAACCACATCATGGTCAAAATCCAAAGATGACTATACTGCACCATTGCAATTATAGTAGGCGAAGAAGAGACTGCCACTATTGTTTGGGACCCATGAACACCATCATTTAAATGACCCAAGGTGTGTACGTCCTAGAAGAGAGGAATCACAAATCATTGCCTTGCAGTCCCAAACCATTGCCCATTTCTTGTCTTTCATGGAAGACACAACTTGTGCACTAACTTGTCGTAGTTCCTCTACCTAGAGCCATGTGATTTTAGGCAGTTCCTAAAATAATAAGTAGAATTTACTAGAGAGAGTAGATAAGTTCCATTAGCACATAAGCTCTCATACAATCCTCCATGTGTGAAGCAGATGAGTAGAATGCCAGAAGGAATTACCCATGCCAGGTCCAAAGTAATGTCCTTGAGTTCTATAGTTTTATGTAGAAGAGCACATCCTGCTCGAGAGGTGTTGCACTTGCGAGTTAAGTTCTTTAGCTTGGCATGCCTTTTTTCTTTTCATGGATTCGATTTCTTCAAATCAACAATGGAAGGTGATTTCTTGCCTTTGACCACTTGAACCCATGAACTATGTTCTTGCCCTACTTTTGAATGGACTCATGCTCGATTCTAGTTTCAGCCTTTATGTTCCCATGTTGAGCAAGAATTTCATCTTGCATAGTGGAAGTCATCTATGGGATACATGTGCACATCCTCAAATTGTGAGTTGAGCTATGTGATCATCCTGTAAAGATACTTGTTGCTTGAGATCAGCAATGACAACATCCTTCGCATGCAATTTGTTTCAAAGTTGGACCACTAGTCTTGAAGCTCGAACATTAGTTGCTCTAGAACCACAACCCATTTCTTTCGTCGCCCATATGGATTCTTTGATGATAGGATCTTTTGAAGCATTGGGAGTTTTCAGGAATCAAGGAGTATTCATCAAGAAACTAACATCAACAGCTCTAAATAGATAGCTTCTAAACAATTTACAGGACTTGAGTATCCACTTTGGCCTAGAAACTAGACAACTTGCAGGTAAATCTCTCAGGTCTCAATTGTACACTAATATGCTGTCACAATGTCGAATTTGACAAATTAGGATGCAAATAAGCTAGAAAGTTGATGCCATATGGCAAAGTCAATATGCACAAATTCTATAATCAATTTGAAGATCCTTGGGATCAGTGAATGGAGATACTATAGTTGAGAAAATCGCCAAAAATCCTGATTTTTGCTGAATCTACTCCCGATTCGCCCTTGCCGATATAATCTGCAACGAAAATCACAATTCTAAAAAAATCATCTATTTTTTGCTGAAAACATCGGTTGTGGCAACATGGGTTAAGGAGTATTCATCAAGAAACTAACATCAACAACTCTGAATAGATGGCTTCTAAACAGTTTACAAGACTGAGTGTCCACTTTGACCTAGAAACTAGACAACTTGCAAGTAAATCTCTCAGGTCTCAATTGTACACTAATATGTCATCACAATGTCGAATATGAAAAATTAGGATGCAAATAAGCTAGAGAGTTTATGGCATATGGCAAAGTTAATATGCACAGATTCTATAATCAATTTGAAGATCCTTGGGCCGGCTCTTTGGGTCCGAGGGCTTGGTTCAACGGTCAAAATTAAGTGGAAAGAAAAAAATCCTCATTGCTCAGATAAGGACTAGCTATCATAGGCTTGGATGTGAAACAAGGAAATGGACAACGCCCAAGGAACAATGGGAAGAAAGGATATGTACTCTATGCAGCACAGGGGCAATAGAGACAGAGGAACACTTCATCTATGAATGCCCAAGTTTTTCGGACATCCGTGGCAAATACAAAGAGTCGCTTGGAAAAGGGTCTATGACAGAGTTATTTAAATAGTAGTATAATAAAAGTTGGGGAGTTGCTAACCCAAATCAGTAGGAGAAGGAACAACCTTCTCAAGGATATTAATGGTCATATGATTTGAACAACTGTGTTTCCATATATGGAGGTCCCATAAGCCATGTTTTGGGTCTTGCACACGTAATTAAAATATTTAATTTTAAATATTTATATTTATCTTTAAACAATTTACTTTAAAATGATATTTCATTTTTCGAGCTTCGTGCCAAAACTTATGTTAATTGTCCCAGGGGGCAGCACAACGGTTTAAGCTTTGTCTCTTCTTCTGAAGGTCCAAGGTTCAAACCATGGCATGGTGAGTGTGTGAGGGAATAGGTGCCTGTTCATCAAAAAAAATTATGTTAATTTTTTTCTTTTCTTTTTCTCGAACACTAACACAAACACAACGCCGAACCAGGTAACTTATGCGTGAGCATGTACGCCAGGCTTAGGCGGATAACGAGACCCATTTTACATTTAGCTTGGAAAACTCCAGAGGTACAAAATTAAAATAAACATATAAAAATAGAAACTTCCTGTCTGCTTAAAGCAGGTTCCCTATGCCAATTAGGCATGCCGGCTACCCTGGGACCTAAAAGTCCACCTTCACCTATATAGAAGTTTCACATTCTGTTGAGTAAACAAAGTTTAAACCCTTGAGATGAAGGTCATGGGACGGATTTGTTATCATTATCCTTCTCTCTAATGCTAATACCAGGCAACTGCATGTATGTTTTTTTGTTTCGCGAGGCATGGCATTCATAGGTTTTTCATTAAATATAATTATTATTCATGTGAGGGAATCATTTGCAAAAATTAAGATAGTAAAAATGATTACTTATGAATAGAATAGAAAACTTTTTTAAAGTCCTCTAAAAATAAAAAATAAAACAAACCAACCAAGGGCACAGGTTTATGTGAAAATATCGAGCCCCCAACATGATCTTTTTTTAAATATCAATTTTTTTTTAATTTTAATTTTTTATTATAAATGTTTAGAGATTATTTTTAAATATCATTCTCTTTTTAACGATATTTTAATCTTTTGCTATAGATGCTGGTTTTTCTATTCATTATTACTCATGGAAGGGTCATCAAGCATTGCAAATTCAAGCCACGCTACAAAAAAATCACAAAATAATTTTTGAAAATAGAATTATACCGTGATTTCAAAAATATTCAACCACTTACAACTCATAGTTATTATCTTACTAGTTAGATAACATTAGCAGAATGCGGCAACCTGCACGGCTTGGGGAAGCTCAGAAACGGCTTTCCTTGCCTGCCGCTCGTCCAAGAGCAACAACCTTGTCGGCCCTGTCCACCGCCTAATCTTGTAATCCTCCCCCAATAATCCCCTCAAATCTTCTTCGTCTTCACCAATTTCCTCCCCCACCACTTCCACAGCCGCAAATTCCTCTTTTCTCCACCTCCTCTTCTTGTAATCCAATCCCCTTTCCTGCTCCTCCTCTTTCTTCTTTTTTTTCTTGGGGCGCGAAATGTGGGCGAGCTTCCTGAAATATTTGAAACCGCTGGAATTAAACTTCTCCGCAATCTTAACCCTCTCCGCAAGCGCAGGGTCACATGCATCTCCCTCCAGCTCTTCTTTACCGCCTCCCGTCAAAATTTCGTCCTCCTCTTTGGTGTTGAAGAGATCCTCAAAGTCGGGGTCCACGTCATCTCCCGGAACCCTTGCAATGTTCTGAATGCGTGGCCAGTTCAGCAGATGGCCCTTTAGTCTCGCCTGGAGGCCGTGGCATTCCTCCGCGCCTACCCTCAGCGCTGCCACGTCGAATACCCGCGCAAAGGATTCCTTGGCCAAGTAATTGCTGTCGTGGACATCATCATTATTATTATTTTCTTTTTCTTTGTGAAGTTTTCGGCCCTTGGCCAAGGAAGGGCCATAGTCGATAATGGCGTCAAAGTTGAAGGAATGGTCTTGTGGATCTCTGGTTATGGAATAGGCATTGGAATTCCTGTCATGTTTGTAGCACAGAGATGTAATACTTTTGTTCCGGGTGCGAATGGGGATTGAGTGAGATGGAGAGACGGGGAACAAGAGGAGGAAACCTGTGCGCGCCTGCGGATAACGGATTTGTAGCATTCACATCGTCACCCGCAGTATGGATTTGAAACTTGGCTGATTAAAATTTTTCTAAAAGGGAGCTCTGACTGTTCTGGGATTCGCTCTATACATGGTAATACAATGGAGAGGAAATTTAAAAATCTAAATATAAAGAATAAACTATTGATTTATCTTGTAAATGTTTGCATCCTCGTCGTTTGTTTAGGCACATTGTTTACAATTGATTTTGACGAAGAATTTTCCTTATTTTTTTTATTTATCTTGTAAATGTTTGCATCCTCGTCGTTTGTTCAGGCACATTGTTTGCAATTGATTTTGACGAAGAATTTTCCTTATTTTAGGCATCCTCGTCGTTTGTTTTGTTCTTTTAGGCATATTGTTTAGGCACATTGTTTGCAATTGATTTTGACGAAGAATTTTCCTTATTTTAGGCATCCTCGTCGTTTGTTTTGTTCTTTTAGGCATATTGTTTGCAATTAATTTTGACGAAGAATTTTCAGTTTTTTTTGTTTAAGTTATTTTTTTAATATTTTTTCTTCAAAGTAATTTTTAAAACAATTCTTTAAAAAGTTGTTAATAAAGATTTAGGTTGGGAAAGCGAACCCTCAGCAAAGGTAATATTTGAATCTTTTGAGTGTGCGTCAGACCAACTATAAAGATATAAACCCTGAGCAACCAATGGTCCCCATCTTATGTCGGGTTAACAAGAACGAGGCGGATAGGTTTGTTGGGAGGGTTTGAACACTGCCCTAACTATTTACTAAAAATAGTGGTTGTAACCAATTCTCCTATGTAATAAAAAAAAAAAGTTAATAGATTGTTATAGTCTAAAACAAAAGTAGTATTGGGGCAATTTTTTATAGAAAAACATTTTATCTTTGGAATTATATCTTTGCCTAGGGTTATTTGATTCAGATATTTTTAGATTAATTTGTGTGGAATTTTAAGAGTTTTAAAATGAATGGTGAAATGAAGGAATCCAAATAGTATTAAAGGAGATATGACCCTATGAAGTCAACCATCCAAAACAAGGGGTGGAATTTGAAGAGTTTTAAAATTAATGGTCAAATGAAGGAATCCAATAGTATTGAGGGAGATATGACCCTATGAAGTCAACCATCTAAAACAAGGGCAGTGAAAATTTTTTCAAGTCGTAGGAAACAAAATTGTAAATATCTTTCAGTCAAGGTTTGATGATGGGAGGAGCTATAGAGGCTTAGGCTATCAATGAGGTGGGATCGCATGGCGATCATCTCGTCGAGCTAATAATTTTGATGTATAGCCTCCATACACCTTTTCTAAGGTGTCAAAAAATATCATTGTGAGACCTAACCCATTACATTCATCTTCTTGAGCTAATCATTTTGATATATAGCACCCAAACACTTTTTGCAACTCATTACTAAAAATAGTAACTTTTTGAACAACACTTCTATTTTTAGTAAGTGGGAGTAGTCTAAATCATACATATATGGTTGGAGGGACTAATGGATCAATTAAACCATTCACTTAGTAACCTACAAAGCCAAATGTCCCACATTGGACAAGAAATTTCAAAGATAAAAAAAATCACATGTAGGTTATCAGAATTGACCAGATTAAATCCAAATTTGAAATTGAAGAAAAATTCCTAGAGGTTGAAGAGTGATTAAGGGAAGCCCCAAAGGTATTCGAGAGTTTTAACACTAAAGGACCAGATGACAATTCAGTCAATAAAGAGAAAGAAGTTCATCATTCTCTTTTTGACACATATACCCCATTTAAGATGCCCAAATTAGACATTTCTAAGTTTAATGGAAAGGATGTTGATGGTTGGTTGTGTCAAACAAATTAGTTCTTCAAACTTCATAATGTACCCCGATATTTATGGGTCACCATGGCATCTTTTAACTTTGAATCTAAGGCCCTACAATGGTATCAATGGTTGCAAAACATGACTTTTGACCTTTCTTGAAAAGACTTTAAGTCCCAATTACTCACTTGTTTTGGTTCTAGTGAGTATGAGGACTTTATAAGAGCCTTGACCAAATTGAAATAAACCTCTATTATCCGAGAATATCAAACTCAATTTGAGAAATTGGCTAATAGGACAAAGAGGTTGAATGAAGGACTTATTCAAAGTTGTTTTATTAGTGGATTGAAAGATGATATGAATGCCATGGTTAAAATGTTCAAACCATAGTTTATGATGCAAGCCATAGGATTAGTGTGATTAGCGAAAGAAAATAATTTGGCCCAAAGGAGATCATCCAAATTTCTATAGGCCAAACCCACATTTCCCTCCAAGTTCACATCGAATACTAGTAATAAATCTACCCCAATCAAGTGATTGACTATGAAGGAAATGGATGTCCTTCAAGCACAAGGCTTATGTTACAATTGTGATGAGAAGCATTTGCCAAGGCATAAACTCATCCAAAGGAAATTATTTGTGTTGGATGTGGATGAATCAGTCGGTAATCAAATACTTGATGAAGAAGTAGAGTTGTAAGAGGAACAACCTCTAGATGAGGGTGAAACATAGGAAGAACCATAGCCAAAGATCTTTGTCTATGCACTTGTAGGAATCTCAACCCCTTAGATAATGAAGGTAGTAGGATTCTTCAAAGTGTAACGTATTATAGTTCTCATTGCTTTAAGCATTACACATAACTTTATTGATCCCTTAGTAGCCAAGGAAGAAAATTGTTACGTACATGCTTACAACTCCTTTGAAGTTATGGTGGCAAATGGAGGAACATTACCTTGTAAGCGTAAATGTTGCAATGTTAAGTTGCAAATAGGGGACTATGAATTCAAAATTGATATGTTTGCTCTTCAACTAGGAGGATGTGATGTTGTGCTAGGAGCATAGTGGCTAGGTACCTTGGGAATAGTAGCCTGGAGCTTTGTTGAATTATGGATGCAATTTTCATAGAATGGGAAGTCTTACACTCTTTGTGGTTCACTAGCAAGATCTTCATAGATTATTAGTTCAAATCATATGGAGAAGTTAAAAAAATCCTTATGTGGGGTAGTAGCTCAATTATTTGCAATTCAACCATAGACTTCAAAAGAAGACAAACCCCAAAATGATTTACAACTCATTTTGACTAAGCATAATGTAGTTTTTACAAAACTAACAAAATTACCTCCACATCGTTCCCATGATCATGCAATATCATTGGTAGCAGGTAGCTTTTGTTAGGGTACAATAAGCTAGTATATTGCATTACACTAGTTTAGTAGATTATTACATTTACTTTGTACTAATTACCATGCAGATATTTACTATTTTAAATATATGATGGTAGATAGGTTAATTCCTAAATATCCTAGGTTATCAAATCCTAACCTAACTCTACTTCTCCTACAACGCGTTTGTTAGCGTGGGTTAAGGAGATTAAGTTGGGCATACTATTTTATTTCCTATTTAACATTAGCCCTTATGCTAATGTTTGGTTAATGAATATTTTTAGTTTCGCTCAATTTGTTTTATTCATTTTACCACATTGGCATCAGAGCCATTTTTTTGCTCGCTCGAAGGACGAGCTGGTGCCATTTGGTAGCCACCGAACCCACCTCGACAGGCGAGCTAGATGGCGGGAGCAACGAGCGGCCCATCCCTGGACAGGTCAAATTGCCCTGCTAGGGCCTAGCCCAAGGCAGGATCGATCGATCACAACAAATCACCAAGGCAATCGACAATGATCGATCGCCTGCAGGGTCCACAGGGCTTGCAAGGACCACGATCTCGTGGCCATCTCTAGCCAATCGGGATCGAGCCCACCCTGCAGACCAACCAGTGGGATTGACAGGATGGCAGGCGCGCCCTCCCGATCCCACGTGGTTGTAGCCATAGGCTAAGCGACGGCCCCTCGAAGATCGAGGTGAGCAGGAGCCCTACCTCGGCTCCCGCTCACAAGGCCCGAGCCCGTAGAGCCACGTGGCCTCCACAGGCTGGGAGAGCCGAGAGGGCAGGAGCGCCCTCCCCTCCCAGTTGGACGCACACGTGACGACAGAGGGATCTGAGAGGGCAGGAGCACCCTCCGATCCCCGACAACCTCAGGATCTATGAGGGCAGGTGGCCCTCCGATCCTCGATAGAATCTAGACTACACGCAACCCGATGCGCCACCTGGACCATTAATCTGGACTGCACGCACCTCGATGCCACTGACGTGATCTGGTCTACGCACCTCGAGGTGCCCTGGACGCTGACTAGGCGACACATGGCACACAGGCCACGCGCCACCTAGATGTTGACTGGTCAGGACGACCTACCCGGACCTGACACATGGCGGACAACCACAGGATAGACTCGACATGACGGACAAACCCTTTGGCGCCACGTGGCGATGACCAAAAGGGTGGACGGACCGACTGCGATTGCCCACAGGCAATCAAGACCTTAAGGCCGTATTGAGGCTTATAAAGCCTCTTGCATCCCTCGTGGGATGCATGTGGGATAAATCCCACAAAAGCTTCATTGAAGTCATCGGCCTCATTAAGACCAAGCGTCGTGGCTTAGGTCCCAAGCCAGCCGACAACTTGGTTGGCCAAGGCGGACGCCTTGAGCCCACCGGGTCGCGAGTTCGAGCCCACGCGATGCCAAAAATAGGTTTTTTGAAGGTTTTAATATTTTTTTTCAAAATTTTAATTTTTTCTAAAAGTTTTAATGCTTCAATTAATATTTTTTTTTAGTTTTTTTTTTTATATATAATTTAGCATCATTTTTGGATTTAACCATCAATTAGCATTATAATTTGATTTTTTTTTTTCAAAAATAAGCTTTATTATAAAAATTATTAAACTTTAAAGATATTTTTTTAGCATTTTTAAACTAGGAAATTTTTGAAAAAAAAAACCAAAACCTTCATTTTTTGCAACTATAGCCAAACAGAAAAAGTTATTTTGTTTTCTTCACACATGGAGATATAGAGACAAAGAAACACCTTCATTTTTTTTGTTGCAAAACAAAAGGTATTCTTCAACAAATTTTTGCAATAAATTCCTCAAAAGTTCTATAGTTTTCTTCACACATTTTTTGGAGATACAAGACATAGAAACTCAAAATTCTATTGCAAAACAAAGAGATTTTACAACATTGAGGAAGCACATAGGTCATTTTCTTTGCAACAAAATCCAAAATTTGCTTTTGTTTTCTCCTTCACAAAGGAGATATAAGACATAAAATTGCAATTTTTTTGTTGTAAACTTGAGAAATATTTTGAAACCTATTTTCTTAATCCTCATGCTTGAGTGTTGAAGACAAAAACCAAAGTCGTGTGTCGACTGGTCTGGAAGCCTTTCAAACGCGGGTCGTGTGTCGACTTGTCTTGAAAGGAGTGCTCGAATTTTTCAATTTTGTAAAAATTAAGGGGGGATAGAAGTCATATTTTGTGATTCTATTTTTTGCAAAATTGTAAAGAGAAAGGGGGGATATTTCAAAGCAAGAAAGGTGCATTCTCGATTGTACTCGACACCTTTTCTTAAAAATTGACTATACTAGGTGCATTTTCGGTTGCATCCGACACCTAGAGTGATAATAATTTGGGTTGCTCTCTTGTTTTGATTATTGCACTAACAATCATGTTTTTTGTGTGCAATTAAACAATCAGATAGAACATTGAAGAAGCATTTCACAAAACCCAAACTTCACTCAAAATCGTGCTACACCTTGCACAGGTTAAAAACAAAGTCAATTTTTTTTTGCTCCCCATCAAAGGTCAAAATCCAAACACCTTGATTAACTCTCTTTGTTTGGCTTAATTTCCTCAAACTTTCCATCCTTCTAGAAGGGTGTTAAGGCAGGTGCCATTAAATATCCTAGAGAGCACAATCAAAGTCTTTCAAAACCTACCCCTTTAATTTGCTCTATTTTGTTTGGCTTAAAAATCCTCAAACTTTTCATCCCTTGTTAAGGGTGTTAAGGCAGGTGCCATTAAATATCTTAAAGAGCAAATTAAAATCTTTCATATACTCTTTTGAGGGTATACTGCAAGATAAAGTCATCTTAGTCATATCAATTTGAAACCTTAACCATGGCCATGATCAACAAGTATCTCACTGAGAGCCAACTGCTCAAAGGTTCAAATTATTCTGCCTGGAAAACTAAGATGAAAGCCATTTTAACTATAGAGGAGATGTGGGGAATAGTGGATGGCACTGATTCTAGACCCACATCAGCAGGAGCAGATCAGACAACATATGATAAAAAGGATAAAAGACTTTCCTTATTGATCTTGCTAGCTATTACTGATGACATACAACCTCATATAAGTGAAGCTAAAAATGGTAAGGAGGCATGGAATGCCTTAGCAACCATTTTTGAAGGAAAGAATCAATCAACAATTCTTAACCTTCAAACACAACTTCATACTCTTCATATGAAATCTGGAGAGACAGTAGAGCTATTCCTCTGCAGAGTCGCAGATATAAAAACAAAACTGCAAGCCTTAGGAGAAAAAGTGGAAGACAATGTCCTGACCTCAATCATTTTAAGGGCTCTTCCAGACTCCTATAGAATGTTGATCACTTCACTACAAGTCTCTGGGAGGACAGTGACTTTTGTAGAGTTGGTAAATTTGCTTCAAACTGAAGAAGCTAATCAACTCCAAAGAGATGAGGCATCCAACAATGCACTTTTCTCAAACAAGCAAAGTGGAAAGAAAAAGTGGAATCAACAGAAAGGATCTTCTTCTAACAAAGACAAGGGTAAAGGCAAAGAGATTAAGAAGAAGAAGCAGTATTGTAAAATTTGTGATAAAGACACTCATGAAACCAAAAGATGTTGGTTTAAGAACAAACCGCCCAATGAACAAGGACAAAAGAAGGGCAAAGGTAAACCAAAGAACAAGAATAAACAACAACAGGGACATATTGCCGCTGAAGATTCTAGTTCGGACTCTGAACGAGCACACAAAGTGCTCATGACACATACATAATCCTCTCACAAGGATATTGTTTGGTACATAGATTCAGGCGCTAGTAAACATATGACTGGCGATAAGTCCTGGTTTGAGATATTTGAGGCTCGAGAAGGTAGACCGGTAACCATTGTTGATGATCAGACCTATCGAGTTCAGGGAGAAGGAAGTGTTTCTGTCTCCCTTCTAGATGGAGAATGTAAGATTCAAAAAGTTCTTTATGTACCGAGATTGAAAAATAATCTCTTGTCAGTTCCACAAATCCTGGACAATAACATGAATGTCAATTTCAAAGTGGACAAAGAAAAGAAACGTTGCTTTATCACTATGAAAGGAAAATAGATAGCAACAGGTTCATACAAACATGGTTTGTTTATCTTAGATGCAATTACCTCTACACATACTGCAATGGCAGTAACCACAAAAGAGGCCACTTCTCTATGGCATAAGAGATTTGGGCATCTAAGTTCAGGGTATTTACTAGAACTCAGTAAATATCAAATGGTGAAAGGACTGCCTACTCTTTCATCTACTTTGCCAGTGTGCTCAGATTGCTTGTCAAGAAAGCAACATAGAGTACCTTTTGAACCTAGCTCCTTTCGAGCTAAGGTACCTTTGGAGTTAGTTCACATATATTTGTGTGGTCCTATGTCTACTAGTTGTGGAGGAAAAAGGTATTTTCAATTGTTTGTAGATGATCACTCACGAAAAATGTGGGTCTTCTTCTTGCAGTTGAAGTCTGAAGCATTTGACTATTTTCAGCAGTTCAAGAAGCTTGTTGAGAAAGAATCAGGATGTTTCATAAAGACCCTCCATTCAGATCGAGGGGGGAATACACATCAAAAGAATTTTCCTCATTTTTATAGAAACATGGGATAAAAAGACAGTTAACAACAACCTATTCTCCTCAGTCAAATGGAGTTGTTGAGAGAAGAAATCGTTCCATTATGGAAATGGTTCGATGTATGCTTAAGGGAGCCAATATTGAGCACATTTACTGGGCTGAAGCTGTAACAACTATAGTATATCTTCTAAATAGGGCACCCACACGGGCTCTTGAAGGTATGACTCCTCAGGAAGCATGGAGTGGAAGGAAACCCTCCATATCTCATCTACGAGTATTTGGGTGTAAGGCTTTTATGCATATACCTAAGGAGAAAAGAAAGAAGTTAGATGAGAAGACCCTACAATGTGTTTTTCTTGGATATGATGAATTCTCAAAAGGCTATCGATTGATAGATCCATTCACCAAGAAAATACATGTTAGTAGAGATGTAGTGTTTGATGAGGCTTTCACATCTAACACTACATCAGTATACCTGGATGATGAGGAGCAACAACCACTTCCTCCTCCACAATAGAAAAAGCCTCCTAAATGGTATACAAGTACTATGAGAGATTCCAAACTCACTTCACCACTAGATCTCACTCTCAATCATCCAAAGACATGAAGCATGTCTCGATAGAGAACGATAGAAGCATCTACTTCAGTTGATGATCTTTGTACAGATTTTCAAGAGCTTTCTGTTAATAGAGATTTAGAAAGTGGAAAAGATATGGAAATTGATGAGGAGAGGGTTTACATGTCTTCATATGATGAAAATGAACCTTCTACAGTTGATGAAGCACTTAGTCAGCCTCAGTGGAAGGCAGCTATGGATGTTGAACATAAATCCCTCATTAAAAACAAAACATGGAAGTCTGGTCGATTTGCCTAAAGGAAAGAAGCCCATAGGCTGCAAATGGGTTTACAAAGTCAAATATAAGACAGATGGTACCATAGAGAAGCATAAGGCCCATCTTGTGGCAAAGGGCTATGCTCAAAAGGAAGGCCTTGATTATGAGGAAACCTTTGCACCCACTGCAAGGATGACCACCATTCGAGTTCTTTGTGCTATGGCAGCACAGTTCGGATGGAAATTACATCAGATGGATGTAAAAAGTGCCTTTCTAAATGGTGACTTAAAAGAAGAGGTATACATGACTCAACCTCCAGGATTTTCTGAGGAAGGCCATGAGCAACAGGTTTGCAAATTGGTCAAATCATTATACGGGCTAAAACAAGCCCCAAGAGCATGGTACATCAAAATGGATAGTCACCTACTACAACACGGATTTAAGAGAAGTCCATCAGATGCAAATCTCTATATCAAGAACACAGGTTCTGAAATAGTGATTCTTGTACTGTATGTAGATGATCTGATCATCACTAGCAATTCAGAGAAATTGATTAACATCATGAAAGATGACTTGAAAGAGTCATTTGATATGACAGATCTTGGACTTCTCCACTACTATCTTGGCCTTGAGATAGAACAGAAGAAGAATCATCTTAGGGTGACTCAAAAAAAGTATGCCAAGACTTTAGTAGAAAAATATCGTATGACTGATTGTAAGCCCAAAGCAACACCGATGGAATCAGGGCTTCAGTTATCACGGTATGATGACTCACCATAGGTAGATGGCACGCTATATCGACAGATGATTGGAAGCCTCATCTATCTGACCAATACTAGACCAGACATTACTTATGTTGTAAACTATCTTTCTCGGTTCATGCAGGAACCAAAGGTCTCTCACTGGAAAGCAGCTAAGAGGGTTCTTCACTACATTCAGGGTAGTGTAGATTATGGTCTAGAGTATAAGAAGAATAACTCATTCTTCTTACAGAGTTATACTGACTCTGACTATGTTGGATCCCTAGATGACAGAAAATCAACATCAGGATATGTATTTCATCTTGGATCTGGTCCTGTCTCATGGCATAGTAAAAAGCAATAGGTGGTTGCTTTATCTTCAACTGAGGCAGAATATCGCGCTGCACGTGGAGCTGTG
Source organism: Wollemia nobilis (assembly GCA_028583015.1). Classification (NCBI taxonomy): domain Eukaryota; kingdom Viridiplantae; phylum Streptophyta; class Pinopsida; order Araucariales; family Araucariaceae; genus Wollemia; species Wollemia nobilis. The sequence goes on along the minus strand of JAQPPZ010002456.1, from coordinate 4,351,353 downwards.
TGTGAAGCGATATGGTTAAGTCGCATCTTGGCTACCATGGGCCTACCAAAGAAACTTCCTATTCACATGTTTTGCGACAACTCGGGTGTTTTGAACTTGGTCAAGAATCGAGTCCATCATGAACGCACAAAGCATATTGACACAGATTGTCATTTCATTCGTGATGAAGTTCCTAAACACAGGATCAAGCTCCAATACATTCCCACCGATGAACAGAGTTGTTGACATCTTCACAAAGGCACTTGGACGTGTCAAATTTGAGTTGTTCCGAAGTAGACTTTGTATATCAAAGTAATGTAATAAAGGGGGGATGTTAGGGTACAATAAGCTAGTATATTGCATTACACTAGTTTAGTAGATTATTACATTTACTTTGTACTAATTACCATGCAGATATTTACTGTTTTAAATATCTGATGGTAGATAGGTTAATTCCTAAATATCCTAGGTTATCAAATCCTAACCTAACTCTACTTCTCCTACAACGCGTTTGTTAGCGTGGGTTAAGGAGATTAAGTTGGGCATACTATTTTATTTCCTATTTAACATTAGCCCTTATGCTAATGTTTGGTTAATGAATATTTTTAGTTTCGCTCAATTTGTTTTATTCATTTTACCACAGCTTTCTACCTAACATTAGACCTTATCGAGACCCCTATGCACTTAATTCAAAAATCAAGAAGTTAGTAAGTAGGGGTAATTCATCCTAGTAGTAGTCCTTATTCTTCTCTAGTGTTGTTTAGAAAGAAATATGGGTCATGGTGATTGTGTATACATTTTTTTGAGCTCAACAAGCTCACCATTAAGAACAATTTTTCTATCCTAATGGTCGATGAATTTTTGGATGAGCTACATGGTGTAAATATTTTCTCCAAATTGGATATTTGCTCGAGCTAGCATCAAATAAGACTCAAGGAGGAAGATACCCCTAAAACAACATTTTAAACTCATGAGGGTCATTATGAATTTTTGGCCATGTCATTTTGCCTAACTAATGCACCATCAACATTTCAAAGCCTCATGAATAATGCCCTTCACCCATTCCTTCACAAATTTATTCTAGTTTTCTTTGATGATATTTAGATTTATAGTCACTCTTGGGAGGAGAACCTCATACATTTGGATCAAACTCTAAAACTTTTGTCTAAGAATAAACTTTATGCCAAGAGGTCTAAGTGTTATTTTGGGTTAAAGAAGTGGAGTATTTGGGTCACATTGTCACCAATGATGGATTTAAAGTTGCTCTTAAAAATATGTAGGTCATTAAAGATTTTCCAAAGCCTCACACCCTCTAGGGACTTCTAGAATTTTTGGGACTCACGGGGTATTATCGTAAATTTGTACAAACTAATGGGGAAGGTAGCAGCTCCTTTAATAGACATGTTGAAAAATAATTATTTTATTTGGTAAAAACCAACAGAGAAGGCTTTCAATGAATTAAAACACGCCATAAAAACCACCCTGGTGTTAGCAATGCCTAATTTTTCTAAACCCTTTGCAAGTGAAAGTGATGCTTTAGGTAATGGGGTTGTGTTGATGCAAGAAGGAAGATCATTGGCCTTCACTAGTAAAGCACTTTCAGGCCAAAAATTGGGTGAATCTACTTATGCAAAGGAGATGTTAGCCATTTTACATGTTGCTAGTCATTAGAGGCCATATCTCATTGGGCATCATTTTTTTATCAAAGTTGACCACTAAAGTCTCTAAGTATTTCTTGGAACAATGGGTAGCCACACTTGAACAACAAAAGTGGGTTTCTAAATTGATGGGATATAATTATGAAACCACATAAAAAAAAAAAAAAATAGAATATCGTGGTTGATGCACTATCCTAATAGTTTGAAGATCAGAGTATGTTAAATACTATCTCTTCACCAATCCCTCAATGGATTAATTATCTTAGAGAAGAAATGGCTAAGGATTTAGAATTGCAAATTTTGATCACAAATCTTCAAACAAAGTGTAACTTATGCCTTGGATACACTTGGGATGGACAAGATTTGAGATATCGTGAATGACTTGTTATTCTCCAAGCCTCACAAATATGGGAATTCATCTTGAAGGAAATGCATGTCTCACCAACAATGGGATATTTTGGGTTTCTAAAAACTTTTGAAAGGACCAATCATACTTTATTTTGGAAGAGAATGAAGAAGGATATTCCAAAATTTATGGTTGAATGTGACACATGCCAAACAATGAAAGAAGAAATTGTGTGTTCCCTTGGAACCCTTCAGACCTTACCAATTCCAAAATAAGTATGGAAAAATATTTCTGTGGATTTTATTAAAGGGTTACCCAAGTTGGGAGGAAAATTAGTTAGTCTGGTGGTAGTGGATCATATCACAAAGTATGTTCATTTTTGTTCCCTATCCCATCCCTCCACTGCCTCCACAATAGCCCAAATATTTTTAGATTTTGTCTTTTGCTTTCATGGAATTCTCACATATATTGTGTAAGATATAGACCTTACCTCTACTAAGTCATTTTTGGCAAGAATTGTTTAAGTTGTAGGGAACTCAACTCAAAATGAGTTTGACCTATCATCCTTAGACTGATGACCAAACAAAAATTGTTAATAAATGCTTAGAAACCTACCTTCATTACTTTGCATCCAAACATCATTTATAGTGGGCGAAGTGGTTTCTGTTGGTCATCAAATCTGCCCAGGAAAGGATTTTGGGAAGTGTACGCACCCTAGACCTAGACCAACATTGAAAGGCTGAGAAAAAGAGATGCCCCTCATGCCAATATTTAGAGAAATGCATGCTCCTTTACTAAACTACTTGGTGTTTTTGAGATAAGAGTGCAGGAAAGAGATAAAAATAGTAAGGGTGCAGGAAAGAAATAAAAATAGTAAGGGTGCAGGAAAAAAATAAACAATGTAAGGGAAGAAATGCTGGTGAATTAGAGTGGGAAAGAACCAACAACATGATTACTGGCTAATAGCCCAAAATAACAGCGATAAATACCAAGAATAAAACGAAATGAACGCAACATTAGTCCTCCTATGTATCCTCTGGACAAGTTCCAGGATAACCCTCCCCCTTACGTCGAAATCCAGAATTAAAAATTACGATGACTAGGAAATGAGTGAATATAACAAAAACACTACCCACAGACAGCATACAAGAGAACTATTATAGCATTTTTCTCCCTATGTATCCTTCGAGAAAATTCCAGGGTTCTATCCCCAATCGCACACCTAAATCCAGAATGTAGAATTACAGTATGCAAATGAAGAAAGAAATAACAAAAATAATCACATAAGGCAACATACAAGAGAGAAATTAAGCCCGAAGCTCTTTAGTATTAATCGCAGGGATTCAAGTTATAGCAACTTTCTAGCAGAAAGTTCCCCCCCTTTTTTCATTACAATGCCTGTGTTTTTATAGAGGACCCGACCCTTTGAGCCATCAATGCACAAAATGGAGGAATACATCCTCAAAAATCTGAGAAGTCGGCTCCCGTAGCTCCTGTGACTGAGCTATCAAATCCTTTTCTAAAACTAGCAGCTGTGACCGGGTCAGCTGAGGAAACTCACATTTATGAGTTGCCTGATTCATTCTAGGCTTCTAGGTGCGAAGCTCGAGTGGCCGCCATATCCGTCAGGCTCTATTTCTGAGACCGATACCTCTTTTCAGATTGCTAAAAATGAGCAACGAGTTCATCGGGCACGTAAAAATTCATTTATGAGGCACTTGATTGCCTCAAAAAATACCTGGGCTTGGAGTGCGTGCCCTTGAAGCGCTTCACCGATTTTTAGTTCACGACCCTGCTTCGCATTGGATGTAAGCCAAAGTAGATCATCTTCCTTGGTTATGTACTTTGCACGAAGGAGCTTCGCAAAACGGCTTCGGTGATGTAAAATGCCGAAGTAGATATTTCTCCTCGAGGCTGGGCTCTCAATCTTTGGCTGCTTCACTAGAAAGGTGTGTCAAAATTTGCTTTGTGAGGTTCTTTGCCCGAAGTGGATGCTTCGCTGATGGGCTTGTCAAAACGCTTCACCGCAAACCTTCTTCAAAACTACGATTCGGGAGGTTTTTGGCCGAAGTGCAATTCTGCCTCGGAAAAAATGTTATGCTCTTTACGGACCGCTACTGCTTCGGGTGAAAGTGCCTCGCACGAAAGTTATCCAAAGCAGATGCTTCACAATGACTTTGGGCAAAGTAAAAATGGTTCGCCAGTAGGGAGACCCGAAGTGGATGTTTCGCTGATTTTTTAGCGAAGCATTTTTCAGTGCTTGAACTTTTTGAATCCTGCTTCGTAAAACTTTCACCCAAAGCATCAGTTTGGGTTGCTTCGGGTGCGAAGCTCTTTTCATGCCTTAGCGACCTTCTCTCGGTGAAGTTGTATTCCTTTTCCTACGAAGCTCCTACACTTAGCTTGCTCAGTAGCGAAGCTATTCTATGTACAAGGGGGAGTGGCAATGAAGGCCAAAATTGCTGCAACACTTGAAAATGTTGTTTCTAAAAAAAAACAAGGGAACAAATTCATGAAATTAAAATAAACACTACAAAATTTTTGATTTTACTACCCCTCTAGGCAATGTGACAAAATTGTCAACATTCTTGGTGGCCCGTGGGGCAATGAGCTCACCTCTGTGTAAGAACCCTCCACCTTAATCCGTTGGTCCAGAGTTACCTCCAGACCCTTCTCCTTTTTCTCTTTTCGGGGGTGCTTCCACAACTTATTCTTCTTCCTCTTCTGGTGAGGCTTCTTGTTGCGGCAGTGGGAGAAGGCAATCATGGATGCGCTCCATGGTTTGACAAACATGAGCCCAGGCATCTTTCTGGAAAGGCTCTCGATCTTGTAGCACTTTGACCAGAACATGGAATCGATCAATTTGCCCTATGTCGACATATTTGGCTCTTGTGCTTAGATCATTCAGGCAAGTCAAGATTTTGCAATGTCTCAGGATGAAATCTGTGACTTGCCCTTTTGTAATTGGCTCCTCCCACTTGTCTATCTCTAAGACGTTGCCTTCAAAATGGAGCTAAGCCTGCTTGAGTTCTTCCTTAGTCAAAAGGTTCCCATAATCATCCGTGAAACTTGGGAAGCCTAATGAAGAGAGATCTTGAAAGTACCCCAGTGATGTGCATTGCTCGTGTTCAAATACATCCAATAGGTCCTTCGCCTTCTGTGCTTTCCTCACCTTGGAGAAGAAGGCACAGACCGTGGCTTGGGCTGTGGACCAATCTTTGGCTGTTCGGCTCATCGTAGAGACCTGCAGGTCCTGATATTTGGTACTTTGGACCTCAAAAGCCAGTTTGAGTTGGCCTCTAATTTTTTGGATGATCTCATCTACTATTGGCCCTTCTTGAGCAGCGGCATACTAGGCTTCGGTAATGTAAGTCAAAATTGACAGGGCATTGGAGGCCCGAGATCTAAAGTTTTTGAGCAGGTGCGAGCGAATTTCCTTTATTTTGCCTCTATCAAACAGCTCCAGGCTCTCTTTTTCGTACAACTGCTACTGCATCTGCAATATTTTGCTTTCAAATTCTTTGGCCTTCAGATCAGCCTCTACCTGTATCTTGCTTTGATTTTTAGTCGTACCCTGCAGTTGTTCTACTTGCTATTTTAAGGCATCTACTTCCTTTTTCATCTGCTCACACTGCTTCTCCACGTATTCTAGCTTAGAGCGGGTCCTGGATAGCTCCTCCTCCAACTTGATGTTGGCACTTTTTGCTTCAAATCGACGTTGATTGGCGATATTTGCATGCACGTGGAATGTTTCTATTCTCACATGCATTGATTCGGATTCATTGTCCACATCCAAGTGTTCCAGGTCCTTGGACTTCTCCTGATAGTCATAATCTACAGGGGTCATCTCGTCCAGTGGCTTTTGGACCTTGGGGACATTTTTCACCTTATGCAATTTTCTGTCTTTCAAGTCAAAAACAACGCATTTTTCTACTCTGGCTAGGAGTGCATACCTACGTGCTCCCTTGATAGATCAAAAGTAGTGGTTTCCTACGTGATCGGCTCTTGTCCCTTTCCAGCTTCTGCACTTTCGACTTCCACGACTTTCTCTTCAAGGGCTCCTTTCGTTTGGAGGAGTTCCTCCACATCGATGACATCTATCTCTGAAACTACCTCAACCCTTTGCGATGTTGTTTCCTCAACATTCCCTTCAGCTGGGCCTGTTATAGGCTGATCGCCAAACACACCTGGAGGTTTGGTACGCGGCCGCTTTGGATGAGTCAGAGGCACTTGGACTTGTTCTGATTTCTTTCTTTTTCTTTTCTCTTCCTCCTGAGACAACTCTTGTGGTGTCACCACCACCTCTTCTTCTTCCTCTTGTTATGAAGCATCATCGGTTCTCCTTGGGCTTTCGCCCAAACCTGGGGCATTGGGAGGGATGAAGTCGACAAAGAAGATGGGCTTCCAAGACCCACTGTTGGCCTCATAGCAAATTGCGAAGTCTCTATCTGTCTCGAAGAGTCCGTATGATTTCATATTCTGATGGTGGACTCTCATTATCCACCACTCCTTCAATTGTTCTTTGTCCCAATCCTTCAATTCTTCCCTCAATTCATCCTTCATCTTTCTCCAAAATATGGAGTCTGGGCCCGGGAAGGGGTGCAAAACTGGATCATACTCGATCTCTATGGGATAAAACTCATGCCAAGGAGGCATGGTTTTCATTCTCTCCAGGTGCCACTCCAAATATCTCCCATTAGGGTTATTTCTTTGTTCCACTATCTCCGGGTGAGGGCATACATGAAATTTTTTGAATCGGATGTGATCCCTCATCACCCCCAAGGGGTCATAACACCACCGTTGAGGAATTTGGAGCAAACCAAAGTTGACAAGCTTCTCCTCCAAGAATACATGATGCTTTAGGGCAAACACCTCAATTACCCCCATTTTGAAAGGGAAGTTGCAGGTGTGTGCCCATTTTCGACCGTCATCATAGATGATGTTTGTCGCGTCGCTCTGTCAAGCGACCTCCAACACGAACTGGTATTTTGAGGGATAAATGGGTAGCAGGAAGGGTTTCCTCGTGAATTCATACAAGCGAATCACAAGCCCTTGCATCAATTGAAAGACGTCTTCATTTTCCTCCTTCACCATTTTGTCCCTTAGACTGATAGGCACCCGAGGGTAAGAACTCTTCAATAAATGAATAGCAGGTCCTAGAAACTACTGATTAAAAGAATAATACGACTTCGTCCTCGCCAAGAGGGGAGTCCACTGATACACCGATAGAGGAGCTTTGTCTTTGCCGCTTGAAGAGATGGCAATGTGGGGGAAATGCTTATGTACATGATAGAAAAATAACCAAATCAGGAAAGAGCAAGGTCTGAAATACTGGCCCATCCCATAATTCTTCATGCTGGTTAGCCGCGTGTGCAAGGTTCGGGCCATCCATTCTGCCCAGTTGAAGAAGACCAGGTTTGTGTTTGGCCTTAACAAATCTGAGGCATAAAAATCCCCTCGTGAAATACATTCAGCCAATGACACTTGCCAGGGGTGCACCGAAGCATCGGTTGACAAGACCACGACCCATGCAATGATGGAGAAGATGTTCATGCTCTTGAAATCCGTCAAGGGGTGAGACATCTGAGGAAGCTTGCCTGAAGGGAGCCGTACTTGAGGTTCTTGCTCAAAAATTTTATGATATAACTGAAGCTGGTGAACCTCTCCAATTGTTTGCTCAAGATGACATTGCGAACAAAATAACCCTTAAGCAGCCCTTGTTGGGGCGCGAAAGCTCCTTGCACATCTTCTTTTAAAATTAAAAATAATTTATGCCTTGCGGCGTCCAACACTTGTCTGGAGGAGGGCTGGTAGTTTTGTGCGATGGCATAAATTAATTCCGGAAAATGGTGCGTGGGCGGGGTCAGATACCAGTATATATGCGAGTAATAGGCGACGACTCTCTTGTTCTTTGTAGAGAGTCTGCTTTTCATGAACTCAATGGTATATCGGAGCTCGGCCACACTCTTTGAAATTTTAGTGTCCCTTATTTTCTCCCACCCATCAATTGGTGGCTCTTCAGGATGTTCTTCTTCCGAATCCTCTCTTTCTTCTATAGCTTGTTTGTCGGGGTGGAGGTTGAGGTTGACCTTCTTAGGTCTGTGCTTTTTCTCCTCTTTGCCCTTCTTCATTTTCTCTGGGCCTGCTACCTCAGGCTCCTTCCCCTTCTCCTTAGAATTCTTCTTCCCCATTCTGGATATAGGCAGCAACAGAGTTTTTGATGTAGAGGGCTTCGACGCGAAGAACAGGGGAAATGCAGGCTACTAGTGAGGGTTCTTAATCTTGCATTAACAGTTGGCGAACACCCCTTTTACTGCTAAGGTTCATGTTTTATAGCCTTAAAAGGCAACTACCTCTATTTATGGCACCAGCCAAAATTATATTAGCAACTCGAATGGAGGAGGTCGTTTTACCATTTGATTGGCTTTACGGTGGTGTGGTACGTGGACCCATGTGTTTCGATGATTTGCCCAGCATTGAAAACTTAACCCTATGCCACCTTGTACCTAGGCGCAAGATTTTCTTGTAACCGATTTCTCTTGGGATGTGCCTCGCCACCTTTGCATTAAATCACCTACCCCAAACATTCCCCTAGGTTACCATCGATGCGTCTCTCAAGACACATTTTAAATGCTCCCAGCATTGCATGTTGTTGGTTTGGCAAAGTGGAAGCCGATGCTAAAGATACTTCACGATGAACTTTCGGTGTGAGCTGATCTTCTATGCTTCAGGCCCGAAGTAGTTTTACCTCACCGCGTCACTACTTGCTTTGCGAAAGGTTAGCCTCCGAAGCTTGTTTCTTTTGAAAAATGGTTCGCTAAATTTCCTTTGAAAACTGCTTTGCTTGGACCCCTTTTGCAAAGTATTCCTCACGCCTTTATTTTGATGTCGTTTGGTCTTTCGAGGACTCTTTCTTGGCCTAAGTGCTTTGCTGTGAAGCATCTCACATCAGTCACTTCACACATAAAGTTCTCAAAGGAGATTCTCACTAAGCCTAGCGAAGCTGGGGCTTGTCACTGTGGTAGTGTGATACTTAACCTCTTGGCAATCTTGAAACAGTGTATATACAAAGGTAAAAAAATTACATACAAAAGTAAAACTTGAACCATTTTTTTTATATTATTATTATTATTTATTTGTTTGTTTCGTCTTAGTGATGATAAATCTTCAAATGAAGACCATTGATAGAAATCGACAAGATCTAGCCATCTGCATCCTTGAGAATGAAAGAGTTGGCTGAGTTTACCTTCATAACCTCGAACGATCCGTCCTAGAAAGCGTCCAATTTATCATGATTCCTAGGCTTGGCCTTCCAGAAGTCCCACTTCTATACCAGATCTTCCACTCTGAACGTGCGCTCGGAGGATTTTTTCTTGAACCAATCTCGAGTGATCTAGGCATGCTTCGTGAAGCTCTGATAGGCCTTATCGCAGTCTTCCTCCAACTGCAGTAGTTGAGCCAACCTGTTCTTTATAGGATTAACTTATTCCTCATCCAACAGCTGTAATGCAAGGATCTCTACATGGGTTGGTAGGATGGCCTCCTTGCCATACACCAGGGCGTAAGTTGATGTTTTGATTGACTTCTTGACATAAATTCGATCGGCCCACAAGGCCCGATCCAAGAGGAGGTGCCAAGTTATTTTATTATTCTCTATGAGATTTCTTAGCACCCTTAACAGAGTCTTGTTAGTCGATTCCACCAATCCGTTACTCTGTGGATAGTAATTGGAAGAGACCTTATGCTACATCCCATATTTGTAGATGAACTCGTTGATCTTGGCTCTAGTGAACCCAGGACCATTATCCATTACGATTGCTTCTGGGATGTCGAACTGGGTGATCAAACCCTCTAGGAATGCAATGATGGTTTCTTGGTCAACATGCTTTATGGGTACTGCTTCGACCCATCTGGTGAAGTAATATGTTGCAGTTAGGACGAACTTATGCCCTATGAAGGAGTTCGGTGATATAACCCCTATGAAATCCAACCCCCATTATTGAAAAGGCATTTCTACCTGTATCGATCGGAGAGGCATAGGAGCACTTCTGCTTCGATCGGTGAACTTCTGACATTGCTCGCATCTGCGACAGATCGCAAAAGCATCGACGAAGAGTGTAGGCCAATAATAACCCACCTTAATTATCTTCAATGTTGTTGTTCTTCTTGTGAAGTGGCCACTGGACAACCCTGAATGAAATTCTCCCAGGACTCTCTTCTTATCATCTTCTCTTATGCATCTAAGAAGAACTCCATCGATGTTCCTAAAGAATAGGCCTTCGGGGCGCAACGTATATCGGAGGGACCGCATATTGAAGTGTCTTTGCTGCAAAGCATTCAAATGCGAAGGACATCTCCCGGTATTGAAATATTCAACTATCTCCCCGACCCAGTCCTTCTCATCCTCTTCTTGGTTTGTGAAGCATCCTTCTGCTGCTAAGTCATCCCACTGACAAGCTGTTACTTCGGTCGCTACGCTCTTGGCAATCTCCTGACATAGTGCACGACCATGAACCAATTTTGTGGGTTTGATTTTGACATCAAACTCCTGTATTTTTCTGACCTAGACGACTCTTTTGCTACCCAACTCTCCCTGAATAATGAAGTTGTGCACATCGGGATGAATGACAAACACTGTAACCCAAATTTGAGAAATGAAGTGCTTGAATTTCCTTAAGGATTTCATTACTACATGCACTTGTCTCTCTATGAAGTTGTATTTCTCTTCATGAGGGTGTATCACTTGGCTTAGAAACGTGATAGGGCGTTCTTTTCCGTCTTCCCCTTTTTGTGTCAAGACTGCAACATAGCTTTCAGGTTCTCCTATAGCATATAGGATGAAATCTCGGTTGTAGTCAGGGTTGGTCAGGACTGGAGCTTGAGAAATTTGGGCCTTGATCTCTTCAAATGCTTCTTTCCTTTCATCTGTCCAGATGAATTCGGTGCCCTTCTTCAAAAGTTTGGACATCGGCTTGATGACTTGGGTGAAATCTGGAACAAAATTCCTTACGAAGTTAATCTGGCTGAAAAAATATTGCAGTCCTTTCTTATTCGCTGAGAGTGGGAGCTTCAAGAGAGCCTCAACTCTATCAGGATCTACAGTGAGACCCTTCTTCGATATCACATGTAGCAATAACTTTCCCTCATTGACTGCGAATATGGACTTCTTTGGGTTGATTGAAATGCCAAACTCTCGGTATTTTTTGAATATATGTTGTAGGTGAAAAATATGGTCCTCCCTTCTTCGGGAGAAAATGGTCATGTCATCCAAATAGATAACAATGACCTTATTCAAGAGTTCGCCAAAAGCTAAATCCATGGCCCTATGAAAAGTAGCCCCCGCATTCGAAAGGCCGAATGGCATTCGCTGGTAAGCAAATGTTCCCCACTTGGTAGTGAATGCGGTTTTATGCTGGTCTTCATACCTAACCCATATTTGATTATATTCTAAGAAGCCATAGAGTAGGGAGAAGCATTGAGTCCCAGACACTGAGTGCAAGATCTGATCAATCTGCGGGAGAGGGTGATGATCTTTGAGTGAAGCCTGATTCAGGTTGCAAAAATCCATGCATAGTCGTATATCTCCGTTATTATTTCTAATAGGGACTAGATTCGCTACCCAAGAGGAATGCTTTATGGGATAAATTATCTTTGCCTTAAGCATTTTTAGGAGCTCGACTTTCATCAGGACCTCGATCTTCGGGTTAACAGGCCTTTGCCTCTGTCGGAAGGGTTTGATCCCCTCCTGTAACTCAATTGTATGTTGGATCAATCATCGATCGTATCCATTTAGATCTTGATAAGACCATGCCACTATGTCGGGATACCTTCTGCACAGATATCAGATCTATTCTAGCTCTTTCGAAGTGCAATCTGTTCCAACTTTTATTGCTTTTCTAGGTTTAAGCTCCAAATCCTGATACTGCTTCACATTGACTTTGATCCTATGAGAAACTGCTCGATCATTTCGATCGAAGAGGCTTTCAAGAGTAATTAATCCCTTAGGAACGTGATTATTCTTAAATTGAACTAGCCCTTCATATTCCTCATCATCTGGGCTTCTTATTTCAATTGTTGTTGCTTCTTGAATTATAAAATTCATAATCTGCTCATCACTGTCAAAAAATTGCCAATGGAGATCTCTGTCTGGGACAGAGGGCCTATAAATCATCCTCACAGCTTTAGGTTTATGCACCATGTCTTTTGTTGGAGAGTACCTAGTTGCGATGGATGCTAAGACATCAGCATGTCGGTTCTTTTCTCGGGGAATGGACTACAGATTGAGAGACTCGAATTGGTCAAACAAGTCCCATACCCTATTATGGTATGCCTTGAGATAGTGCTTCTTTGACACACACTTGTTGGTGACTTGATTGCATACCAATTTTGAATCTTCGAAGACTTGGAGATGCTTTATGCCTAACTTTTTTGCTTTCTTGAGTCCTAGGCATAAATCTTCGTATTCTGCTGCATTGTTGGTGCAGCTCCAAACCAATCAGTAACAATATTCCTTATGCTCTCTAGATGGTTATACTAAAATAATCCTTGCCCCGACGCTGTTTTTGCATCGGGCACCATCGAAGAAAAATTTCCATAATTCCCCTTGGGTAGAGATCTTATCTTCTGACTTGGTGTGTTTCTCAGGCTTGGTGATGGCATAACATCCCATTTTCGTCTCTATCATGGCATTGAAATCTGCCAATGAAAACTCGTCTTCACAACTTAACTGTGTAAGGGATTCCTCGACCAGGTCCACCTGCTCTATCCCTTCCACTATCGCATGCACAAGATCACTGCTCTCTTCTTTGGACATCTTCTGTACTAGGAAAGTAGAAGGTTTCTCATTATAGATTTTTACCTTCTTCCCTTCGAATGGAATCTCTAAGTGTAAGTAATCCATAGATAGATATCCTCCTAGATTTGTTGTAAACTCTCTAGACAAGCACATACTAAAATATGCCTCAAGGTCGACGACCACCACCTCTTGTATAACTGTGATCTGAGGCATTTTGTGTAGTCGGATAGGTATATCTTTAATTACACCCATAGTCTTCACAGGAGTACCATCTAGTTGGAGCATGCCATCGCTGCTTTGGGTGTACTCCATTCCTATTTCCTCGCACACTGCTTTGGGCATGACTGTCGTCGTGGCCTCAAAGTCAATCAGACAATTGTGTACAACATACCCTTCCATTTGTAGATATAGGTAGAACGGAGGTGGCCTATTCTTTCCTGTAATGGATTTGGATAGGGTCTGCATTAGGGCGAGCGATGCTGACTTTCTCACCTTAGTTTTCTTCAACGATTCTTGCAGCAAGTCCACTTGTTCGGGTAACTGTAATGCGTCATATAGACTAATCTTGGCCAAAGTCTTCTTCAGCTCATCTACAATATTGTAAACCAGGGAGTTGGGCACCTTAGATTCCCTTTTCACCTCATACCTGGTGTGATACTGCTCCGTGGCTTTGACCCTTTGTCGCTTGGTCAGCGAAGGAAGCTTGAGCTTCTCTCTAGCTTGTTCTTTAGTTTCCACCTGAGGTGGATTTGTAGGGGCATGTTGAGCCTTTTCTTTTACTGGTGGAAGCTGAGAAGCTTCACTCAGGGCCTGAGGAAGTTGTTGTCCCTTCTCGTGGCGAGCATGCACCTTTAAAGGAGCTATTTGATCAGCGTCTACCTCCATCGACCTTTTTCCTCCTCTGGTGAGGACTGTAACTTGCTCTTCTTCACCAATTACCAGGTTCTGATCCATATGCCTGATAATGTTGACCTGACCACCATGACTACTACTTTCCAGCATTTGCACATAATGTTGGTGTAGCATGTAGGTGTTTTCTTTGTGAGGGTCATTACATGTGGAGCACCAATGTATGTAATCGAAAGTGCTCGGAGCTTCATCAATCATGACATTTCTTGTCGACGCTCTCCCTTGCTGGATCGCTTGATCTTTAGTAAGCGCGGGTGTAGGATAAGACCTCCTTGGTAGAAAATCTTGCTGTGCTTACTTCTTTTTCATAATGGTCATGTCATTGGACAGAGTTTGCATTGTGGAGTTTAGGGACTAAACTTCCTATAGTATTTTGGCTTGCATATCATCGACTTTGGGAATAGGTGGCAATGGAGCCATCATTGGTATTGGAGATAGGGCGGGGTGTTGAAGTGGTACTGGCAATACAAGAAACGTTGAAGAGACAACGGGCTGTGATGCCAAGAATACGAGAAAATGGATCTACGGAGTAGCGATCTGAGATACAATGGGATTCGGGTTCCAAGACGAGATCGGGTACACGAGGGTTGCAGAGATTTGCGAAGCAGCTGCATTTGCATACTAGGATTGAGGGAAATCAAGAAATATGGGCATCAACATACTTTGGGGAAGCTTACCCATAGCTATTAGATCCATCTCCGCTCTTTGGGGTAACTCATACAACTCGAGGAAGATATTGATATTCAAATACCTTACCATTACATTGATATCAGGGTTGAAAGCCCTAAGGAAATAGTATGTTGCAGCTTCGCTAGTTGGCCGAAGTCCAACTGGTATCCTTTTCCAAGTTCGAGCGAACCTAACATTGAAGTTGATGATCTCTTCTTGTGGATGTCTCTGGATCGTTGTGAACTGATGTAGAAGAGAAGATGGATCGGTGGACTCATTGAAACTTCTCATTAACTGTTCGGCTAACTGGTCCCATCCCGTTATAGTGTCGGGTGGTAAAGATCTATACTAGTAGAGGAGCTTCCCTCTAAGAGATAGAACTAGAAGCTTTACCATAACTCTCTCCTCTGTGATATCATGAATTGCCACCAGAGAAACTATGTCCTGGATGTGCTCCAGAGCAGTCTTCCCAATTCCATCAAATGTTGGGATTTTCTTCATAGCAGCAGGCGAAACTTACCCTTGTCCCACTAGATTTTGTGGTCTGAAAGAATTCCATGCTGGGAACAGTCTAGGCGATGGTTGCTACTGCTATTGCTGCATTTTTTGTTGTTGTTATTGTTTTTGATGCTGTGCCATGTTCGCACCTGGATTATGAGAAACAAAAATTCCCAAAGTTCCTCCTTGGTTGCTAACAGGACGACTAATAGGAACGGAGGTGCTATGATGCTTGGGTGAGTTGGGAGGATTGGGATGAAAACTAGCTGCTGTGCTATCTGAGGTTAGCCCTTGTTTGTCAAAAGTAGCCTCTTGCGAGGATGTTCCACGTAACAGTGACTCAGGGGTGACCAACCTAGAGCATTCTCCGAAGGCATCAATATCAAGCTCAAAGAACTCAGTCTCCTCTCCTCTATTCCTAACTCTCCATCTTGTTTGCATGAAGGCACAAACTTAAGTATCGATCTCTACGACTTTAAGATTCTTAGGTTAAACAGAGTCGCTAGATGCGAAGAGTCTTTCGTTAATGAGATGAGCATCAATTCTCACTATCACTCACAAGGTGAGACTGACCGGGTCCCACCGGGCGTGCCAGAAACTGTTGGTCATCAAATCTTCCCAAGAAAGGATTTTGGGAAGTGTACGCACCCTTGACCTGGACCAACATTGAAAGGTCAAGAGGAAGAGATGCCCCTCATGCCAATCTCCGAAGAAATACTGGCTCCTTTACTAAACTACTTGGTGTTTTTGAGATAAGAGTGCAGGAAAGAGATAAAAATAGTAAGGGTGCAGGAAAGAAATAAAAATAGTAAGGGTGCAGGAGAGAAATAAACAATGTAAGGGAAGAAATGTTGGTGAATTAGAGTGGGAAAGAACCAGCAGCATGATTACTGGCTAATAGCTTGAAATAGTAGAGATAAATACCAAGAATAAAATGAAATAAACACAATATTAGTCCTCCTATGTATCCTCTGGACGAGTTCCAGGATAACCCTCCCCCTTATGTCAAAATCCAAAATTCAAAATTACGACGACTAGGAAATGAGTGAATATAATAGAAACACTATCCACAAGCAGCATACAAGAGAACTATTATAGCATTTTTCTCCCCTATGTATCCTTCGAGAAAATTCTAGGGTTCTATCCCCAATCACACACCTAAATCCAGAATGCAGAATTACAATATGCAAATGAAGAAAGAAATAACAGAAATAATCACAGAAGGTAGCATACAAGAGAGAAATTAAGCCCGAAGCTCTTTAGTATTAATCGCAGGGATTCAAGTTACAACAAATTTCTAGCAGAAAGTTCCTCCCTTTTTTCATTACAATGCCTGGGTTTTTATAGAGGACCCGACCCTCTAAGCCATCAATGCACAAAATGGAGAAGTACATCCTTGAAAATCTAAGAAGTCGACTCCTACAGCTCCCGTGACTGAGCTCTCAAATCCTTTTCTAAAACTAGCAGCTATGACCAGGTCAGCTGGGGAAACTCACATTTATGAGCCGCCTGACTCGTTCTAGGCTTCTAGGTGTGGAGCTCGAGTGGCCGCCATGTCCATCGGGCTTTGCTTCTGAGACTGATACCTCTTTTCAGATTGTTGAAAATGAGCAGCGAGTTCATCGGGCACGTAAAAATTCATTTATGAGGCACTTGATTGCCTCAAAAAAATACACGGGCTTGGAGTGCATGCCCTTGAAGCGCTTTGTCGATTTCTAGTTCACGACCCTGCTTCGCATTGGATGTAAGCCGAAGCAAATCATCTTCCTTGGTTATGTACTTCGCACGAAGGAGCTTCGCAAAATGGCTTTGGGGATGTAAAATGCCGAAGTAGATATTTCTCCTCGAGGCTGGGCTCTCAATATTTGGCTACTTCGCTGGAAAGGGGTGTCAAAATTTGCTTCACGAGGTTCTCTACCCGAAGTGGATGCTTCACTGATGGGCTTGTCAAAACGCTTCACCGTGAACCTTCTTCAAAATTGTGGTTCGGGAGGTTTTTGGCCGAAGTGCAATTCTACCTCGAAAAAAATGTTTTGCTCTTTACAGACCGCTACTGCTTCAGGTGAAAGTGCCTCGCACAAAATCTATCCGAAGCAGATGCTTCGCAATGACTTTGGGTGAAGTAAAAATGGTTCGCTAGTAGGGAGGCCTGAAGTGGATGTTTCGCTATTTTTTTAGCGAAGCATTTTTTAGTGCTTGAACTTTTTGAATCTTGATTTACAAAACTTTCACCCGAAGCATTAGTTTGGGTTGCTTCAGGTGCAAAGCTCTTTTCATGCCTTAGGGACCTTCTCACGATGAAGCTGTATTCCTTTTCCTGCGAAGCTCCTACACTTAGCTTGCTCAGTAGCGAAGCTATTATATGTACAAGGGGGAGTGACAATGAAGGCCAAAATTGCTGCAATGCTTGAAAATGTTGTTTCTAAAAAACAACAAGGGAAAAAATTCATGAAATTAAAAGAAACACTTTATAAATTTTTTGATTTTACTACCCCTCTAGGCAATGTGACAAAATTGTCAATAGTTTCCTTTGGCCAAATGGTGGTATAATAATTCATATCATACCATGACCAAGGTTACACCCTTTGAAGTAGTATACAGTCATCCTCCATCAACACCCTCCTCCTACATTCCAAGAAGCTCCAAGGTTCACACTGTAGACACCACTCTCAACAAACATATTGTTATCTTTCGAATTGACCCATAATCATATGCATCAACAAATTGATCAACATCATTATGAGTGTAGCTTTGAACTAGGGGATATGGTTTTTCTCCACTAGCTACCCTACATACAATTATCACTCTAGCTCCACAAATGTAAAAACTAGTTACCAAATACTATGGACCCTACCATGTATTACAACAAATTGGTTCAATATCCTACAAGTTAGCCCTTTCGGCTACATCCAATTTCCATTCAATATTTCATGTGTATTTTCTCAAGAAGGTTGTTGGAAACAAGATACAAGTTCAATTCACTTTACTAGAGTTGGATGAAGAAGGTTTCATCATGCTTCAGCCTAAAATTTTGGACTAGAGATCACTTCACAATTGTGTCATCATTAAATTTTTTGTTCAATGGTGTGGACTACAACCAAAAGATGCCATATGGGAGTCTCTCCAATAGCTACAATAGTAAAATACTCATCTCCATATTTGAGGAGAAAGAGTTTTGAAGGGGAAGGGCATGTTAGGACCCCATCCTAACATTATTATGTAATGATCCCCTTTCCAATGCAGAGACCCTATTATAATGATATTTTGTAATATTTTGTAATGGTATGTGGCACTTGAGGCACCTAGACAAGTGGGGTCATTTTATGTAATTGTTATAAAGAATGTAATTGTATATTGGTAGAATATTCTAGCTCTAGTGGCACTTTGCATGTAATCCAACTCTTGAGTGTGTGGTTAGGGTTGCACGAAATATACCTTTAAAAGACAATGGGGCATAAATGAATGTATCTTTTTTATATTGAATCAAAGGACTAAAGGAGGTTGCCTCCTTGAAGAAGCCTACGATTTTGTGTTTTGATTTATGATATTTATATATATTTATGCATTTACATTTTTTATTGCAATATTATGCTTTTTCATTAATTACTGCTTTTATTGCAATACATATGTGGATGTGCTTATTTTAATTATAAGGTTTCTATCAAAATATTCCTTAGTAGAGCCAAGAGAGGATAAATATAATGAAAAAGAAAGTTATGAAATTTTATTAAGGAATAGACTAATAAGACCTACTCCTAATACTAGCAAGGCAAAAAAGAGAAAAACATCCAAATTATCAAGTGAGGGTCAAGGAAGCAAGATCAAACATAGAGAAGGTCTTGGACCTGAGCTTTGCTAGGGTTTGATGAGGAAAGCTGCTTTGCTGGAATTTTTTTGAGACCTATCTGGTGGGCTCTGCGGGGATGGCAGCAATTTCTGGAGGAGGTATGAACAACTGGAGGAATGTAGTGATGGCATCAAGTCCGTCACAGAGCATGCATGCTAGGGCTGGTATTTCTTTTAAAAATGATTGGAAGGAACAAGATTTCCCATTGCATGCCAAGAATCGCTTGTTAAAGAACAATGGATGTTTGGAACGATGTGAAGCCAGGCCGGTTCTAGTGGTTCAACCAGACTCGGTGGCAAAAGATGTGGAGTATTTAACCAAACATGCACTTATTGGTAAATTTATGGGCATCCGAATTTCTCTTCCCTTTGTGGAGGCTTGGGTTAGGAAGACTTGGAACCCTGAATGTGATGTGGAGGTGATGTCGAGTGCAAACAACTATTTTATGGTGGTTTTTTCTTGTCTTGCGGATCGTAACAAAGCATTTGAAGGAGGTCCCTATTTTTGTAACCAAGCGGGACTCTTTCTTAAACCCTGGCATGTGGGTTTCAACCCATCAGAGGAGCGACTGTCATGGGTTCCGATGTGGGTTCGGCTTTCGTGGCTCCCATTAGAATTTTGGAGAAATGACATCTTGCATATGATTGCCCTTCTACTTGGGAAGCCGGTTGGGCCGTCACGACAAACGCTGGATAAAAAGGTAATCTCTGTTGCCCGTATTTGTGTTGAAATTGATTTAAACAATCCTATTCCAGATTCTATTGAAATACAGTTCGGATCAACCAAATGGGTTCAAAAACTTGACTATGAAGCTCTCCCATTTCGATGTCGAATTTGCCATGAATATGGCCACTTACAAAGAAAATGCCCTAAGTTTGTCCTGCCCGTGGCTTCAAATCTTGGGCCCTCTCGAGCTGTACAAAATATGGATAAAGGAAAAGCCCGATAAAGGAGGGGGATCAGGATAAGGAAGGCTTTGTTATGGTAAAACCTCGAAACAAAGGAAGAAAGGCAAAAAGAGACATTAAGGATAACCAGCCAGATGCTCAGCTCAACCGTTTTGAAATTCTAGAGAATCTTGATCGGTGCGTGGAGATACCGAAACATCGCTACCGTTATAGATATAACAGGACCAAATCAGTTGTCTCTTCATGAGGTGGAACCAAGGGAACCAGATATAGGGGGTTTAAATGAAGAATAGAGGGCTTTGGTTCCAAGTATAGGTGATATGGTTGGCCCTAGCCCTGGAAGTGAAGTTATCTTAGAAAATGGCATAGATTTAGACATGCCCTCTCCTACCCGAGCATCGATGCGATCATCCATGGATCGTAAAACTCCTATGGTGCTTGGGATTGCAGACATAAAATAATTAAAAAAAATGCTTCGAGATAAGAATATGAAGGTGGGTCGAAAGAAAGACCAGGATAAAATTAAGTTAATGGGGGAGACTTTGGTAGAGTCGGGTTTGGTGAGAACATTGGACTCCCATTTTTATAACCCCCAAAAATGATTGTACTTTCATGGAATGTAAGGGGTTGAACAGCATCCCCAGACAAAAAGTTGTTCGTGATTTGATTCGTGTTCATTCTCCGGGATGTGGTTTTTATTCAGGAGACTAAATTAGCTATTGATAGTTTGTTCAATATTGCTCCCAAGTTGTGGAGAAAGGGGCAATGTCAGTGTATTGGTACATGTGGATATGCTGGTGGCCTTGCTTGTTTATGGGATCTAGTTAAGATCTCTCCTCTTACCTAGATTTCCAGCAGGTGGTCTATTTCGATGATCGGGCATGATAATGAATATGGTGAGACCATCCTACTTACAAATGTGTATGCTCCTATTGATTACAATGGTAAAGTGAATTTATGGGAGCACATTGGCTTTGTGAGAAGTCTGGCTCCCCTGTACCCATGGATTTTGGTTGGAGACTTCAATTCTATCACTTGTCTAGAGGAAAAACGTGGTGGGATTGATCGTCTTGAGCCTTTTTCTTCTGTCTTCAATGCTCATATCCGGGCCTTGAACTTGGTTGAAATCAAGTCTGGATAATGGGATATTTACCTGGCATAATAGAAGATGTGGGGAATATTCCATTTCGGAGAGAGCTGGATAGGTTTTTGATCTCTAGTTTTTGGATTGGCAATAATAGAGGCACTAGTTACGTGGTTCGGAGGGTAGAGGATCCGATCATTGGCCTATCAAACTCTCTGCTCTGGAGTTAGGGCTAAAAAAGAATCCCTCATTTAAGTTTCAACTTATGTGGTTGCGAGATCCTAAGCTTCATGATTTCATGCGAGGCTGGTGGACTAATGGCAAACCTCCTCATGGCATCGCTATGTACTCCTTTATGAAGTGGATTCAATTTGTTAAGCATAAATTGAAGAGATGGAATAGACTAAATTTTGGGAACCTTTCCTTGGCTAAGCTGGAAGCTCTTAGGAGGGTGGAAGAAGCCTCAAGGAAGATTAGAGATCAGGGACTCACGGAGGAGCTTCTTGTTGAGGAATCTGAAGCTGTAAAAGACCTTGCTGAATGGGAACTAAGGGAAGAAATTTTTTGGAAACAAAAAGCTCGAGTAGATTGGCTTCAAGAAGGGGATAGGAACACAACCTTCTTTTATAACTCTGTTAAGGCTCGTCGTAATGGTAACCTGATTACCTCTCTTGTTAATTCTCAGGGTGCCCTGCTTTCTTCTTTCAGGGATATTTCAGAAGAGACTAAGAGGTATTTTTCCTCTCTCTTCAAGGAGGATGCCCTCTCAGATGATGAGGAAGAAAAACTTATTCTAAACCGTATTCCCTCGATTGTTTCTAGAGAGATGAATGAGCACTTGATGGATCCAATTTCCCTTGAGGAGCTGAAAAGTGTTGTATTCAAGATGAAAAATGGGAAAACCCTGGGTTCGGATGGATTCCCGATTGAGTTTTATTAAGATTTTTGGGAGTTAATCAAATTTGACCTTTTGGAAGTGGTCCGTGAGTCCCAAAAGAAAAAATAGATGCTAAGGGCCCTAAATGCTACCTTTGTGGTGCTTATTCCCAAGAAAGAGGGAGCAAATTCCTTGGATATGTTCAGGCCTATTGCTCTCTGTAATGTTGTATATAAGATCATCACAAAAATTATTGCTGAGAGGCTAAAGATATGGTTGAGCAAAATCATCTCTGAGGAGCAAGGTGGGTTTGTTGTTGGTCGACAAATCATGGATGGGGTTGTTATTGCTACAGAAGCTATTCACTCAATGGAAACTTCTAAGAAGAAAACTATGTTCATTAAGTTGGACATGGCAAAAGCCTATGACAAAGTTAGACGGTCCTTTCTTCAAAAAGTTCTTGCTGCTTTTGGCTTTGAGGAGGAATGGATTAGATGGGTGATGAGCCGTATTTCTTCTTCCTCATTCTCTGTTCTTGTTAATAACGAGACTACGGAGCTGTTTGAGGCCTCAAGGGGATTGAGGCAAGGAGATCCTCTATCTCCTTATTTGTTTATCATTATGGCAGAAGGGTTGGGTAGATTACTCAAGTCTCAGGTCAGGCATGGTCTCATTTAGGGGTGGAAGTGGGATAACAGTTTGCCATCTCTTTCCCACCTTCAATTTGTTGATGATACTGCTTTGTTGGGAGTTGCCACTATCAAGGAAGCTGGAAACATTAGACAGTCTCTTGACATATATATTGGTGCTTCTGGACAGGTGATTAATGAGGACAAGTCCCTTATTTTCTTCTTTAATACCCCCCCTCTTATTCAAGCCAAGATTGCTGGCATTCTAAGATTCCAGGTCGGGACTCCCCCCTTCATTTATCTTGGGATCCCGATTTCATCTCATCCTCTGCCTAGATCTTCTTGGCAGTCTATACTTGATAATTTTAGAAGGAAGGTAAATCACTGGACTGTCAGATGGCTATCCTCTGCAGGTAGAGTATTGCTTTTAAAATATGTTATTCAAGATTTACCCATTTACAGATGTTTCGTGCAAATAGCTCCTTCTCATTTCATCAAGGACATGGATGCTCTGTCAAGACAATTTTTGTGGTCTGGCAAAATTGATCAATCTAAATGGAGTTTGGTTAGATGGGATTCCATTTGTAGGCCAGTTCAAGAGGGAGTCCTTGGGTTGCGACAGGAAACTCTTTCTGGGCAAGCTTTGGCTGCGAAAATTTATTGGAGATGGTGTACCTGTCAAGATCAGATTTGGGCTAAAATATTATCTTATAAATACCTGAGAGGTATTAATGAGGTAGATATCCCTAGAGCCAATTTTGTTGGGAAAGGTTCTGTTATCTGGGACACTCTAAAAAGAGGAGCTAATCTAATTAAGCAGGGTTTGTTCTGGATTTGCAATTGGGGATCAGATGTTCTTTTCTGGGAGGATTCTTGGGATGGCCACCCTCCTATCTTGACTCAATATCCCAGGTTACATTCCCTAAGCATTTGTTTCTTGGAAGCAGACTGGTCTCATGTGGAGGACTTTAAAAAAATCCAGTATTTTGGAAATATGGAGATGTACAAATGGAAAGACCCGTAGTAATGGCCCCAAGGGGGATTGGCTGAGGATAGAGAGGTGTTTGCTCTTATTATTGCAGGGAGGTACTATTCTTCATTGAGGGATAAAGACATTCTAGCTTGGAACCCTAATCCCAAGGGAACCTACTCTGTAGCCTATGGTTATCAAGTTCTTGATAAGCAAAAGTTCGGGAGTCTCCCTGTCACATGGTGGAAAAAGGTGTGGAATAGATTTGCTTGGCCGAAATATAACTTTTTTCTCTGGTCGGTAGCTCGTAATAAATGCCTCACTTGGGATAACTTGAGGAAGAGGGGATTTCAGGGTCCCTCTTTATGTGTCCTTTGTGGTAAGAATGAGGATGACTCTTCTCATTTATTTTTCCAATGCTCCTTTGC
Source organism: Wollemia nobilis (assembly GCA_028583015.1). Taxonomy (NCBI): domain Eukaryota; kingdom Viridiplantae; phylum Streptophyta; class Pinopsida; order Araucariales; family Araucariaceae; genus Wollemia; species Wollemia nobilis. The sequence goes on along the minus strand of JAQPPZ010002456.1, from coordinate 4,327,756 downwards.
CAGAGACATTTGGAACTGTTGGTGGAGTTCCTGGAACCATCCTTGTTTTCATGTGCTCTCCCTAGTGGAGTTTTGGAGTAGTCTGGGCAGACCTCCGGCCAAGGCCCCCTTCCTCCAAGTGGCTTGGAATTTGGGCCCTTCTTGCATCATCTGGTAGATTTGGCTCGAACGAAACCGACGCATTTTTGAGGGAAGTCATTTGGTCGTTCAACAGATCTGGCAAAGGATCCTGTGTATGGTTCAAGAAACTATCCATAGTAAATGTGATGTGGACCCTCATTTGGACTCTAAGGAGGAGAAGGTACGACAGGCCCTTGGTTTGTTTAGGGTTGGTGTGAATTCTTCTAGCCCTAGTAGGATTCCTTAGCTTAGCAAGATTAGGAGAGAGGGTAGATGGAGACTGCCCCCTAGAGGAGTTTTAAAAATTAATACTGATGGGTCGTCCAGGGGCAATCCTGGACATGCTAGAATTGGTGGTGTTGGGAGAGATTCTGCTGGCGTGGTCAGTTTTTTCTTTTCCATTTATAAAGGTGTTCACTCCAACAATCTTATGGAAGCTCTGGCGATACTTGAGGCCTTGTAAAGGGGGTTTTCTCTTGGTTGGCGCATGATTCTTTGTGAGTCTGACTCTCAAATTTTGGTTAATATTTTAAACAACAAAAGAGTGGAGGATGTTAATTTGCAGTTGGCCTCTGTGACCATTCAGATTCTCAGAATGAGTGAAGAGTTCGAATTTATATCCTTTGTGCACATTCCAAGGGAATGGAATGGGGTTGCTGATTACCTGGCCAAAAGGGCTTCTAAGCTATTGGATACTCAGAGTATTGATAACTGGGAGAGTCTCCCGTCTAGGGATTCTCAACACCTACGGGAGTTGATCCATAAGGATGTTCAGACTTAATGTGGTTTGTTTTTTTTGGTTTTCTTTGGGAGTTGACCTTGTCTGGTGATTTAGCCTGTCTTGTTGCTTATTTGAGTCTTGGGTGGGGGCTCAGCTGTACTTTGTAATCCAGAATTTTTATCAATAAATTTTTACCCCTTTATTTAAAAAAAGATCAAACATAGAGAAAGGAACACAATCTAAGTTGGTTAAAATTCTCTTTACCAAATAATAAAATGATATCGATATTTGCTGGAGGGGCCAACAACCTCTAATGAGACATGATTACCATATCATGGGATATAAGGGGTGGTAATAACCCCTCAAAGCAAAGGTGTATCAAGGAGCTTCATTTAAGTAATAATCCTAATATTCTTTATATCCAAGAAACTAAAATGACAAAAGAAAAAGTTTTCAAAACTATGAATGTGGTATGGGTAGGATGTGAATGGGATGTTGTGGATTCAAAATGAGCGAAAAGGATAACGCTAACATTCCAGTTAGAACCTCCAATGAAACCATTCATAAAACAAGGTATTAGATAGCCTTATTAATCACATGCTACTTTGCAAATATTCATTTCATCTTTATCAATGTCTATATATCTACAACTTAATCAAGCAAATCATAAGCATGGAGTGGGATTGAAGCCTTTATGAGAAGTAAATACCCAAAAACCTTATTCATGATCATAGAAGTTTTTAATGCCATACCCATGCTAGATAAAAAAATTGGAGGAATCATGATAGTAACCCAAAGTATGAGAGCTTTCTTAGTTTTTATTCAAAACAATAATTTATAGGAGGTTGAGTTTGAAGAGGACAACTTTATATGGACCAACAACAAGATAGGTTAGAACTTGATAGCAAAAAAATAAAATAGATGTATACTCTTAGATCATTGGCTAAATGTTAAAATTAATACCTTGAAAAGGATTGGCTCATATCATAGGCCAATGAGCACTAAAATGGTGGTAAGTTAATTTTAAAAAATCATATTTAAAATATGAATAGATGTGTAAAGACCATCCTAAAATTGTTGATATGATAGCACAAATGTGAAATTCTTCAGGAAGCGGTGTTTTGTATACACTTCCAAAAAAAATTAAATCAATGACGTCTAGATTAAAAGAATGGAACAATAATACTTTCAAAAACTATTTTTAGAAGAAAGAAGAACTAAAAGAGAAACTTTTAAAATTCCAAAAAGGTGAGAATAATAATACAAGCTCAAAGCTTAAAGGAAAGGGAATTGCTCAGTGAATATCATAATATTTTGAGTAAGGAAGAGAAAATTTGGGGATTAAAACAGAGACAAACACCTAAATCCTAGATCATTCTATGTGACTTTAAAAATCAACTGTCTACTAAGAAGTTATATAGCATATTTAGGAATAACTGTAATGGTGATGCCTAAGGGTGTTTGTGATGAATGGGATTACATTACATAAATACTGTCAAGAGTCCAATACGGATGGATGGTACTTAGGTGAATTTTGTAAGACTTCTTAAAGACTTGATCATGACTATGGCAAGTCACCCCAAGTTAGTAGTGGTCCATAAAATTATTGTGGTTAAATCCCCTTGTATTTTGGTATGTTGTTGTCTAGAAAATTAATTATCAAATAGTCTTAGGATGGATACTTGGCTATGGATTATGCCCATACGAAGGTCCCATGTGATGGAAAGATCATTTAGATTGAAAATGAGTCTCCATGTAACTAATTGTTGCATAAGTTGGATGATGATGTTGTGGTGAACTATAATGAATTACTTAAATATTTGGATGACAAAGTCCTAGAAGATGATCAAATGTTCAAGATAGACATGATTATCAACATACTCCAATAAAATGAAGAGTCAAAGTCAAAATTTAAAGAGAATAAGCTAGGGAATTATGTGTTATTCAAAGAACCAACTGATATCCCAACTCTAACTAGCCAACAAGTGCAGGGGTTTGATGGAGTATGGATCACATATTTTGATGGTTCAAGAACTAGGAATGGAGTTGATATAGGCATCCAATTAATAGACCCACAAGGTATGTAAATAAACTTTGCATGTTGACTATTACTTGGTTGCACTAATAACATGGTCCAATTATTAGCAAAATAATGCTATGCTCATAGGTTATATAATTCCAGGATCATAAATCACATCAATAATTCATGCATAAGTATCAAACTCCAATATTGAACAATAATTTCACATAAAACATTGTTGAAACTACTAAAGCAATGCATAAATACAAAGCTTCTTCAAGTTACATATTACATGGCTTTGTCTTCAATATATAGATACATGAGACTCTTTATATTACATGACTCTTGACCTTTGCTTGCCTCAAACTCATTAGAGAACAAACTCTTCATTTTCCATCTTACTTAATAAATCTCACATATTACATAAAGATAGTCTCTCATGATTGCTCATAACTTATTACTTCTAAACTTGACACTTCACACCTATAACTCTCACTTGTTATCTAGACACTTCACACACTTAATTACATGACACATACTCACACAATAACTTGACACAAATAATAAATATACACCTAATCTAAATATTTACAAGGGACCAAATAATAAAATACCTCTAACACCATCCTATATTACATTATTTGGTATGAAGGGATTTTTCCTTCACCTTCTAACTCTTGTCTTCATTCTCCAACTCTAGCTTTAATATTGTTGTTAGTATTGAATTTGATTTTAATTTTTTTTATTTGTCTCTGGTATTGGTTGTAATTTTAGCTATTTTTGTGGTTGCTTTTGAAACTATTTTTGGAAGAAGCTCATCTAGTGCCATCATTAATATTCCTTTTACACTTTCTCATCCATGATGATTAGTTCCTTTATACCAACAATTCCTTTGAGAATGATTATTGTCCCTAGAAATTTTACAATTATAAAGATCCCAATAAAATTTTGCTTTGTGTCCATATTCGTTGTAATGTTTACACTTGTTCATATTGTGAGTGTATTTTTTTTTGTTTTGCATTTTGTATACACTTTTAAGGTCTTTGAATGAAGATTATTTGCATATTTCACCATAGGTCTATTTTTTTATTCTTCAAATTTTCTTGGTGTTTTTGTTTTAAGAATATTGAAAGTGATTGTTGTGATGCATACTAATTTCCATATATTGCAGATATTAGCATCCTTAAAACAAACATGTATGCACTGTTTAAGTATCAAAAGAACTATTCTTTTAGCTTCTTTTTGGATGGATTGTAGATGTTTCATTAATTCCATTGACCTATGTTTTTTGCCTTCAATGGTTTTAGAGATGACTTGTAAATGCGTTTTTGAAGGCTTTTCTTTCTCTTCATGTTGAATATTTGTTATCCTTTGCTTCCTTGCCACGATGTGTTTATTTAACCTTTTTCATATCACACAAATCAATTTTATTCAATATTTTTATTCTTCTTCTTTTCAAATTTTAACTTCAAATTTTCATTCGATCATTTCAACTCCTTCAATTCAATTTATTTCTTCTTCTTATAACTCGTATTTTTTCTTAAATTTCAATAATCATTATTTTTTTCTTTCAATCAATTTATTTTTCAATTTCAAATATCAAATCAGTTTCAAGTCTTCTTATATCTCGCAATTCAATTTCTCAATCAATTTCAAATTTTAAATCTTCTTATATCTCCCTTTCAATTTTAATCAATCAATAATTCAATTCCTTCATTCATCAAATCAAATTTTCAATCATCAATTTAATTTCACTTTTCAATTATCAAATACAAATTTTCTTTCTTCTTATATCCCCTTCAATCTGGTTACTTCCTTCACCAAATTTAATTAATTTATCTAAATTTTAATTAACTTTCTTCTTATATATCCCAATTATTTAATTTTCCAACTTCTTGTATCTCCTAAAATCAAATGAGTTCAAATCAATCAATTTCAAATCCAATCTACACCTAAATTATTAAATAGCATAAAATTCAAATATATCCTTTAATTTAGGTGCTTATCCCTTGCATTCAAACATCTTATTAACACATGCTTAAATATATTTATCCTTCACATTAGGGCTATGCACTAAACCTTCTAAAAATACTACTACTCTTGAGCATTTCTTATCTAGAGATTATTTAGCATTAATCAACCATGGCCAAGATATTTCCCAAATGCTCACAAATAATGCTTCTTTAGTGTTATAGATTTATATTCATCCTTATCACAACATTATATGGAAATATTCTTATCTTGCTTTCTCTTCTCATTTCAGCTATTCACAACACACTTTCTCTTCTAAATCACTCTAGGCATTCTGACTTATCGACAATCTCTACAATGCAAAAACACTTTTCGGATAAGCCCTATTTTTTTCCTCCACAATATTTCTCTCCATAATTTTATGCTAGATGTATCTCCTCCATAATATATATCATCTTCATAAAAGCATTTAGTCTCTATTTTCTGCAACACTTCCAAACTTACACCCACACATTCACAACAATCTCTTCAACCTTTACTCTTTCTTCATTCTCCAAGCTTGTTCACCATTTTGATGTTTCTTCAGAGCTACCTGATATCACTTTAGAACCTCCACACAAGTCCTTCAACATAGCTCCCTTATAATTTGTTCTTCACCTTGCTATTATCTTCTCTTCCAACTCTGCTTTCCACTTCCTAGACGTCTAAAGTGGCTCTCACCAATGCATCTCTAATACAACTGTTAGCAAAATAATGCTATGCTCATTGGTTATATAACTCCAAGGTTATAAATCACATCAATAATCATGCATAAATATCAAAATCCAATTTTGAATAATAATCTCACATAAAACTTTATTGAAACTACTAAAACAATGCATAAACGCAAAGCTTTTTTGAGTTACATATTACATGGCTTTGTATTTAATATATAGATACATGAAAGTCTTCATATTACATGAATTTTGAGCTTTTATCTCCTCAAACTCAAAAAGAACAAAATATTCATTCTTATATAATAAATCTCACATATTACATAAAGACAATGTCTCTCATGATTTCGAATAACTCCCTACTTCTAAACTTGACACTTTACACCTATGACTCTCACTTGATAACTAGACACTTCACACATAATTACATGATACATACACAATAACTTGATTCATACTATATACACGAAATATAAATACACACCCTAATCTAAATATATACAAAGGGACCAAAAAATGTAATACCTCCAACACCAATACGAAGCACTATGGACTGGTTTGAGGAAAGCTAATTTTTTTTTTGCTTGATAATAAGGGGTTGTACTCGGGTCTCCCACACTTGAAAAATTACATCTCTCTTCTTTAGACATTGATATTTTACAAATAGATACACTTCTCATCTCAATTCAAATGATATAGCTAGAAACCTACATCATTTTACATAAAATGTATGAATTCTTGATTTTCATTTTTTGGTTCTTTTCAAATATTTGTATGAATACAATTACTCCAGAATTTAGCATCTTTCTTGATATTTTCCTATAGTAGCCTTCAAAATGCCAAAAATCCAACTCTACTATCTATGTATTGCATCTTAATAGAGTAATAATTCCAAAATATCACACTATCATAGTCTGTTTTACCAAATATGGATTGCTAGTTTCCTTCATGAAACACAAGTGCAACCACAAAAATTATAATAAATAGTCTAAATTAAAACACATTACTGTTACAACAAAAATAGATATTACCAATGGAAAACATTAAAGTAAATCTTAATCATTAATTTATTTAAGCAATCAACATTTTTTGTCAGCTTCAACTAAAATTTCTACTTCCTCTAACTATGGAAAGGAGAATTTACCTTCACGATCCTCAATCAAAATTCCTCTATTGACTAGCTTATCTACACATTTGATTCATTTCATTAATATATGTGTGAACCTGATTTCATCAAACTCTTTAGCAATATTTTTTTATTTCGACAATTATCTCTTGTATGTTCCATGTGTTAGCTTTTGATGTAATGGCCTAAAGGAGATAACAATCACGAGATGTAGAATAATATGAAAGAAAGTAAATCTGCTAGATGATTGAGATATGTGATAAATAGAAATGATATAAATGAATACAATGTAGCTATGGAGGAAATAAACACTCCATTAATAAAGCTACTAAACTACATTATACCCATCACCACTGGATGGTGATCTACATAGAACTGTACTATGCTCTAAGCTACTATGTTCCCAACTCTCTCTATCTCTATATATTTATATGTGTATATTACAATGAGGCATTTCTTATATAGGTAAAATAGGTTCCTTGACCAACACTCTACCTAGATGTGCAAGGGACAACTTGCACATATACAGCTTGCACATTGACACTTGTGCATTTATTACATTGCATGAAGTAACTAGATAACTTCCCCCTAAAGTAATCTAATTTCCTAAGTATGTACCTTGGAAGATACATTTACATGACCCAAATGATGTAATATACTCTATTTCTAACACCCCCCGTATTACATTATTTGGGTATTGAAGACTTTATTCTTCAATATGGATCTTCTTCTTTTTCATCCTGAAATTTGTACTCTTCCTCTGCATTCTTTGTATTCAGGTTTAATAGGTAATATGTGTCTTCATATGATGCTGAGTAAGCTATAGATGAAGCTAAAGATAATTTACTTTGCATTGTATTCCTCCTTTATCGGCTTTGTCTTCTTCTTCATATCTACCTTTTCCTTTTATTCTGGTTTTTGTTCTCACATATGTGGTTGTGCTACTGCTTGGTTCTTGTAAGGAAGATACTCCTTTCTTGTCTTCAATATGTATAGGAGTTTCTGAACAACCACTTAAGACATCATGATAAGATCTTGAGTTAGTAGAACATGAAGTGCTAATGTTGCATGAGGATTGAAAAAGCTTTTCTAGATATGATTCATTAAGTTCTGCCTTATTTTTGAGTAGTTCTATCAATCCTTTTTGTTCTACATTTTCATCCTTGTAGTGTTTATATGTGAGCAATGCCATGTATAATATGCTCATAAATTCTAAGGAAAGTGAAATGTTGCTCTTTCCATTGTCAATTGCTTCATTGAGATGGGCCTGAAGATAACATTCCATAGTGTCAAAATTATCTTCTAAGGCTTCACTATGGATTACTTTTGAAGCTAGATCTAACCTTCCTTCTGATTTCTTGAGTAGATTCATGATCCCAAGTTTTATGGCATTGGCTTTTTCCTTTCTGAAGCACTTATTGGTATTTTGAGAAGTAGACATCCTTATAGCTCCCTATAGGTATATGATCCCTAATTGAAGTATATAAGCTTGATTTGATGAAACATTTATTAATCCTTAGGTTTGTAGGCTTCCTTATGTCTCCCTAGTAATGAGAGTATGAACACCTAATTTTAGGTTTTGAAGAAAGATTATATCTTCCCAACTTGATAATCTTTGATAGATATTATTATCAAGTTTTGTAGAATGCCTTATGACTCCCTAATGATTTTGGAGTATGATATAGTGCTTTTGTAAAATATAGTTCAATTTATGGTTGATTTTGTACAGTTTTGTAAAGATCAAAAATCAACTTTTCTAACACCTTATTACTCCTAATTGAACTAAGCACTTTTCCAATTTTGAAGAGGTTTTAATGTTGGATTTCTTTTGTCCCTTTTTAGAAATTTTGAGACAAGAAAATTATAAATTTCCAACCTTAACAAAAAATATTTAATAACCTCTTTTGTAACCCTTAGGATTTTATTCAAGTGTTTCTAATTTCCAATAACCTAGTTTGATGTTGTAACCCTTATCACTCCCAAATTTGGAAAATTAGAAAATTAATAATATTTACAAAATATTAAAGAATTTAATCCAAGAATTCAAAAATATTATTTCAATTTGATAAGTTATCCCTTATAGCTTTTGCTTTCAAAATCTAAGATTTAACCTTAGCTTATAACCCTTATATCTCAAAAAATGAAAGCAATAATAAAATGGTATTAAACCTTACCTTTGGATGCTAAATATCCTCACTGTTCGATGCTTTTTTGGCTGGATATAACAACAATATTAAGGTTACTTTTGGTGCTAGAATCAATGAAGATGCTTTGGAATTCCTTGTCTTCAATGTTGGAACGTAGGCGCTTATGGGAGTCAAAGTCTCCTTTGACCTGCACTTTCTTCTCCCTCGTATGGCGCTCCTTCTCCTCCTTGAAATGTGCTTTCTCCTTCTAAATTTAGGTGCTATTTTATGACAGTGCTTTAAATGCACTTCTTACACCTTTGAATGGTGTATGGCTGGAAAATAGTCTTCTCCTTCCAAATGAGCTATGTATTGCCTTTCGTCTTCCTTGTTTGACCTCCTTGGCACCTTAAATAGGATGAGCTTCTTCCACTTTGTGACAAGTGTCACCTGAAACATTTTTTTGTAGATGCCTTCAACGTAAACCTTGCAATGATGAGGTTAGTGGTAACCTCCCAAGATTTGTAACTCCTTCCAAGCATGTGTAACGTCTTTTTGGTGAGTGCTTGAGTCTTCACGTATGTTGGAGAGTGTAGAGCATATGTGCCAAGTGGCACTCAAGGCTTATGCATGTAAGCCTCCCTTGTAACATTTCTTGGAGCCCTTTATCTTGCCTTCTATATAAACTTGCCTTGTTTCTTGAAATGCAAGTAATCTCCCAATATTCTTGGCTACTTCTACGTATTGGCTCTTGGATCTTTGGAGCTCCTCCACGGTGGTCCTATGGTAGCTCCTTGTAGTATTCAATGGCGGACATTCTCCTTGGATATAGCACTTCCTTTTCCTTTGTAATATGTTGTTGGTTCATTTTTACAACAGCTGAATGCTTCCCTTTTGCTTGATTTTGATAATGCTCCTCTTACATAGGTAATTTCTTTCTTGTAGGCTGCCCTTCTACGTAATATTCGGCTGATTTTTTGCTCCTTGTTATGCTTCCAATGCTATAGGTGATACGTACTCTTCTAGGGCTTGATTTGAAGATTGAAAATCGGTGTTTGTAAACACCTTGACTCCTTGGATGTATGGGCTCTTCGATGGCTCCTTTCTTTTGTTGGATAAAATGTCCTTGCTGCCCCCCTATAGATAATACTTTTGTCCTTCCAAAAGAACAAAAGTGGTGCTTTTGTAATATATAGTTTTTGCACCAAAATGAAGAGTTTTTATGTAATCCTTTTTTTCCTTTCCTTGGATGATAGATGATCCAAGTTAATGCTGATTTTGAATAGGAATTCCTGCTCTCTACACTGAAATGAACCCTTTATAATTTTCTTGAATCTTGAGACTTCCAAGGTCTCTATTTGAGGCTTCCTTCAAGGACTTCAATGGTGGTTTTCTTCTTCACCTTTTGCTTCCAATGGTGGCTTCTATAGGCCACAAAAGTGCTATAGATTTTGTGCTAATTTTTATGCTTTCAACAACATAAATTAATTGAGATAACTAGTTAACAAATCAACTAGTATAGTGCTTAACAATGCACCTTTTAATGGTAACAATAATCTCACCTTATTTCTCCACTAATCTCTTAAAAATGCACTTAATAATTTCACTGCAACCTTTCAAGCATAATCTAGAATGAACCCATGCATATTTCACTACAAACACAGTTGTAGGATCAAGTCTTCTTTTTTTTCAAAGTAGAAGATAGGTAGTTGATAGATAACTCTGAAATCTAATCAACCCCTAATGTGCAAATGAACCTTAAAATGAACCTTTTATTTTTTGCACTTTTGAAGACTATAATTATGCTTTCCCTTCTTGCAACTTTAATCCAAATAAGGTGCTCCAATAAATCTGATAAGTAATCCAATTAATGAGTTAGCTAGCACCAATAGTTGCATACCTTTTTAAAATCTTCTATAGCTCTTTTTCCACTTTTGTAGAGGATGTGGATCTTGGTGTCTAAGATCACCAAGTTGTTGCTTTGAGTAGGATCTTGCAGCTTTTTGTAGATTATCTTGAACAACTCCTTCACCAAAATATGGTCTCAAACTTTCTTTCACGAGCCTAATATTTGGTGGCTTTTTCTCCTCTTGTGTTATCCTCCTTATGTTATAGATTTGGAGAAGTATTTGTCTCTGAAGCGATGCCTTCTTGCTGTGAGAGGTAATCTTCAAATCTCCTAGATTTGGTGAGCTTCTTTTGTCTTCAAGTCTTCTTATCGAATTTTAACTTCAAATAGGATCTTCTTCTCAAGATTCTAAATGTCTTGAGGTCTTTCAATGGATTCTTATTTTGGGATTTGGCACTCCTTGCAAAATTCTTCTTCTCGAATTTGGCACTCCTTGCCAAATTCTCCTTCTCTTGGGCTTGTTGTCGAATGGCAACAATTGTCCCAAGTCCTTCACTATTAGGACATTCTCCTTGGTAGTGGATTTCTCCAGTGAGTTCTCCTTTGATGATTTCTTTAGTAATTCTCTCCTAGATTTTTACTAGATGCTCGATGAGACCTTACCAAGGTATTTGATCTTGCAGCTTATGTTAGTCTTTCCTTGAGACCTCTTCAACCTTCTACTCCTGGAAGTGTTTGTGGTGAAATCTTCTTCTGGATCTCTAATTCTGCTACTTTTGGATTCAAGAAGGACTCTCCTAGTTCTTCTTCTTCCAAGTCTGGAAGTCCTTCAATGAGATCTTCTCTTGATCTCTTTTGCTTCAGGTGTTGAATTTATTTTGAAGAAGATACTCTTCCTAACTTTCTTGTAGGAAGTTTCCCAACTCACTGAATCTTCTTTCCTTGCAACAAAAATATTAGTAATAAAATATTAATCTACTTTTGAATCAGATATTCTTTTCAAAATCTTCTTCAGGATCAAATCTTCTGGAGCATTTTTTAGTATCTAGGCTTCTGTGGCCTTTTCAATATCAGGGCTTCTGTGGCCTTTTTAGTATTAAGGCTTCTATGGCCTTTTCAATGTCAAGACTTATGTGGCTTCTTCTTCAAGACTTCTATGGCCTTTTCGTCAAGGCTTCTATGGCATTTTTGCTTCTATGGTATGTTATTCAACTGTGAAGTTATTCAATCTAGCAATGGAGATCTTCAGTCTCCTAACTTCACCACGACTCTTCACCATAAGTCTTCTTTTGCGATGTTCTTCTCTTGCATAAGGAACTAATCTCTGCACTATGAGGGCATGTTGACCTTCGGGCAACGAAGTTGGAGTCTCCTAGATTTCTATTGTAGGAGGAGTACCAATCCTTTGAGAATTAATTATCTACAACAAAATAAACTTTGGGCAATAGTTAGCAAGTTCCAGATATCCTAGATGATCTTCACTAGATGATCTGTCAATCTAGTGGATTGAATGTTGAGTCCTAGTCTTCACGAGTTTTTCTTGTAACTTTGTGAAAAGACTCTAGTCAAACACAATCTCAGTATTTTCTAGAACTAAGATTTCTTTTAGTCCTCACTTGTGACTCTCCTAATTCTACCACCTAGATTCTTTTGAGATATTTTGACAATGGCTAGTCTAGTAGTGCATCAGGTTGAAAAAACACTCGATATGAATGATAATGGTGGTTTCCCTATTGATCTACACAAACTAGATCTACCATAGCTCTGATACCACTATTATATTTTGATGTAATGTCCTAAAGGAGATAACAATCATGAGATGCAGAATAATATGAAAGAAAATAAATCTGCTAGATGATTGAGATATGCGATAAATAGAAATGATATAAATGAATACAATATAGCTATGGAGGAAATGAACACTCCATTAATAAAGCTATTGAACTACATTGCACCCATCACCACTGGATGGTGATCTACACATAACTGTACTATTCTCTAAGCTACTATGTCCCCGACTCTCTCTCTATCTCTATATATCTATATGTATATCCTCCAAGATACATATATAGATTACTTCTTGTGCAAGTTATCTAGTTACTTCATGAAATGTAATAAGTGGACAAGTATCAATGTGCAAGTTATACATGTGAAATTTTTCTTGTGCACATCTAGATAGAGTGTTGGCCAAGCATCCTATTTTGCTTATATAAGGATGGCCTCTTAGATAGATTGATAAGATAGTCGGGGGACATAGTCAGATAGTGTAGGTTAGTGGATAGTGTAGTTTTGTGTTCCACACCATTTATTGGTGATGTATATGATGTAGATCTGTAGCTTTTTTAATGGAGTGCTCATTTCTTCCATGGCTACATTGTAATATTTTATATGATTATATTTCAACATACTTCAATCATCTAGCAGATTTACTTTCTTTCATATTATTCTGCATCTTGTGATTGTTATCTCTTATGGCTCATTCATCAAAAGCTAACAATGGCATCAAAGCCATGGTAGATCTAATATATGCAGGTCAATAGGAAAACCACCATTGTTGGTTTGCCTAAGATTTTTGTCAAATTGATGCATCATTGGACCAACCACTGGTAAAATATCTCAAGAGTATTTGGGTGGTAGATTTTTGGGAGAGTCACAAAGATAGGAAAAAAAGGAATCCTAGTTTCAAAAATTACTGAGATCATTTTCGTCTAGAGTCTTTTCCATAGAGTTTTTATGAAAACACGTGAAGACTAGGACTCAACATTTCAATCCACTAGATTGACAAATCATCTAGTGAATATCATCCAGGTTATCTAGAATTTGATAATTGGTACCTAAAGTTTATTTTTTTCTAGGAAATTAATTATCATAGGATTGGGACTCCTCCTATGATAGAAATCTAGGAGACTCCAAATTCGTTGCCCGATAGTCGGTGTGCCCTCATAGTGCATAGGTTAGTTCATCGTGCAAGAGAAGAATACTGCGAAAGAAGACTTCTAGTGAAGGATCATAATGAAGATAGGAGACTGAAGATCTCCATTATTGGGTTGAAGAATTCTATAGTTGTAGAATAGGCCAGAAGAGCCTTGATATAGAAATACCATAGAAGCCTTGAAGAAGAAGCCACACAAGTCTTTATTGAAAAGGCCATAGTAGCCTTGATACTAAAAAAAGCCATAGGAGCCTTGGTATTGAAATAGGCCATAAAAGCCTTGATCCTAAAGAAGCATATCTGATTTAGAAGTACACTACATATTTTAGTCCTAATATCTTTGTTGTAGGAATAGAAGATTCAGTGAGTTGGGAGACTTCCTAAAAGAAAGTTAGGAAGAGTATCTTCTTCAGAATAAGCTTAATCCTAAAGCAAAAGAGAAGATATCAGGAGAAGATCTGATTTAAGAACTTCCAGTATTGAAAGAAGGATAAAAAGGACTAGGAGAGTCCCGCTCGAAGCCAAGAGTAGTAGAATCAGAATATCCAAGAGAAGATCTCACCACCAACACTTCTAGGAGCAGAAGGTTGAAGTAAAGGTCTCAAGGAAGACCATCAAAAGCTACCAAATTAAAGACCTTGTGAAGGTCTCATCGAGCATCCAAGAAAGGATAGGAGAGCCTTACTAAATATCAAGGGTGTTCTTTGAGAAATCATTGGAGAAATACACTATCTAGGTGAAGTCCCTGATAGTGAAGTACTTGGGATAATTGTCACCATCCAACAACAAGCCCAAGAGGAGAATTTGGCATGGAGAGCCAAACCTTAGAAGAAGATCCTGCTTGAAGTTAGAATTTGACAAGAAGACTTGAAGACAGAAGAAGCTCATCAAATCTTGGAGATTTGAATATTACCTCTCACAACAAGAAGGCACCACACTAGAGACACAAACTTCTCCAAATCTATAGCAGAACAATGAGAACATAAGAGGAGAAAAAGCCACCAAATCCTAGGCTCGTGAAAGAAAGTTTAAGACCATCATTTGGTGAAGAAGTAGTTGTTCTTGAAGCAACAACTTGGTGTTTTTAGAAACCAAGGTATACATACTCTAAAAATGTGGGAGAAGAGCTAAATAAAAAGGTATGCAACTTATGGTGCAAAAAGATTCATTAATTGGATTATTTATCAGATTTATTAGAGCACTTGAATTTAGATTAAAGTTACAAAATAAAATTAAATTACAGTCTTATGAAGTGTAAAAAGAAAATATATTCTTTTTAAGGATTCAATTGCACATTTATTAGGAGTTGATTAGATTTTAGATTAGTTTCTATCGACTACCTATTATCTATTTTTGAAAAATAAGACTAAGTCCTACAAATATTGATTGTAGTGAAATTGCAAAATAACTCCTAAAGATTCATTTAAGGTTATTCTTGATTAGTTGCAATAGATTATTAGTGCATGACTTTGAGAGTTTATTGGAGCGATAAGGTGTAATATTAGTGCATTTAAAGTAAAGAACTTGTACTATTATACCACTCTCAAAAAGAAAATTAGTTGTGTTTCTTGAAAGGCACAAAGTTTGATTTGTATCAAGTGTCTAAAGACACTATTGAAGCACAAAAATCTACAACTTGAAATGGCCAATAGAAGCCACCAAAAAGGGTTAGAATCCTCTAGAATTTGGAGAAGAACTTAACTAATCAAAAATAGAAATATAAGCTTATGAAAGTGAGACTTGGTGAGTCTCAAAATCAAAAGCATTACAAGTTGAATGCGAGAAAAAAAGCAAAAAAATTGCATCAATTAAAAAGCTTCTATCTACTGTTATTGAAACTTGGAATTGTTATCAAAAGTGTCAAAGAAAAAATGGAAAGGTATGTCTACTCTTTAAAGACAACCTCAAACCCTTGTATTGTAAGAAATCTGCCATAAAACCATAATTTAAAATTTGGAAATAGAGTGCAAAAGAAGGTATATTAAAAAGCCTTATTTTACAAGATTATAACATATTATCTTGCACTACTCTAATATGGTTTTTTACAGCATAAGAGCAGATTTGGAAGTGCCACATTAGGGCATGTATTCTACAGGGAAAGAATAGCCATCGAAGGTCGGGCGTCAACACTCTTCCTCCCAATCTAGAAGGATCCATTCAAGGGCTCATATTGGACGTATGTACCTATAGAATCAAAGCTCATTTTAGATCATTCATGAGCCCATTTATGTAGACAAGCGAGTGTATATCAATATCAAAAAAAGGATGTCAAATATCTACAAGGAAATCAATACATTCGAAGGCATAAAAGAAAGAGAGAAGGTGTTACATTCGTGGTCTCTAACTTGGAGAAGACCACTCACCAAGGGAAGCCTCAAATCACTGTCCAAGCTCCGTAGCGCATCGCCCATCCACCTACGAAGAAAAAGCTTACTTGTTATCCAAGCAATGTTGCAAAGAAGAAGGGTCATGGAGTTATAATCTCGATTATCGAAGGCGTTACAAGAACGAAATCCATTCATAAATAACACTTAGAATTATGGTCATCGTTCCTCTCAACATTATAGAAACTTCCACGAAGGAGTTACAAGCAATGACATGACACTTGGTATTCTCCATCAACTTCCAACAAGTGCTCATACATTTTCTAATTTCTCCAAGAGCGTTGAACAAAGGTTTTTGAGCGTTACGTAAAGAAGGGAGTGCTCACATGTAACAAATGTGACACTTATCACAATGACTATGATCAATAGTGCTTAAAATGCATCTTAAGTCTAAGATCAACATGCATGAGTGAAGCACAGTCAAAGACATCTGAACGATGAATATAGCATAGTCAAGGCGTGAGAGAAGCTTAATAGAAACGTTCAAAGTGCAATATGGAAGACAAGGGGAAGGAGCATTAAATGCTCCCCATTTTTTAAGGTCAACATTTAGTGCCATACGTACAACATTAAAGTCTTGCCACTCCAAGGAATATCCATTAAATTGAGCACCTAATGTACCTCATATATGTTATTATACTCAACCATAGAAAGCGTTGAATATTGAGGAGACATTGCATCCATAAGGTAATTTCTAAATCTCATTTATTATTGCTTTCATAAGTTGGAGTTATAAGGATTAAGGTTAAAATCTAAATTTTGAAAGCTAAATAGGTGACTTATCTTATTAATTTAATATTTACAATCTTAGGAAGAATAAGGAATTCAACTTGGATTAAACTATATTGCAAATATTATTATCATTTCTCTAATTTTTCAAACTTGGGAGTCACAAGGATTACTTCATCAAATTTATTTTATTTGGAAATTAGAAATAATACAAGGGATATAAAAGAGGTTATTAAAGTTTTTTTTATTAAGGTTGGATAAACTTATTTTTACTTGTCTCAAATTTCTAAAAAGGGGCAAAAGGATTCCAACATCAAAATATCTTCAAAATTGAAAAAGTGCTTAGTTCAATGAGGAGTAATAAGGTGTTGAAAGTTGATTTTTGATTCTTGTAAAACTTGTACAAAATCAACCAAAAATTGAACTATATTTTTATAAAAAGCACTATATCATACTTCAAAATACTAAAGGGCCTCTTTATCTCAATTCTTGAAGTCCAACCTTTCCAATGGGTAAAGGAATGTCATACAATGGTTGTAAAACTTGCTCTAACAGGAACTAGCTCACAAAGCATAATCTCAGGTGATTTATTGGTTCAGGAGCTAGTCATCATATGACAGAAAATATACAATGGTTTGATTATCTTGAGGTTACTAAAGGTTACAGACTAAGAATTGCAAAAAACCAAACATATCCTATTCATGGATATGGATGTGTATCTCCCAGTAAATACTTTCCAAGTCTTCTACTATAAAAAATATTGTATGTTCATGGATTAACATTCAATCTTATCTCAGTGAGCAAGCTAGTAGAAAACAACTACATGATTAATTTTGGATATATGAATGGGATCAATACATGTCTCATTATGAATCAATATGGAATAAAAGCAACAGGTTCAATCCATGAAAATACTTATATCCTAGACTCAATGGAAATCCCACAAGATATTGTGATGTTACAAAAAATGCTTCTAACTTATTTGCAGAAGAATAGGTTGAAGAAAATGAAGAACTAGTACATCAAATAGGTAAATATAGCAGGATCAACAAGATGATATGAAAATTGCATCATGCCCTACTTATTCATAAGCAATCAGAATCAAATGAAGATACTTGCAAGGAGGACTACAAAGGTGGCTAGATAGAAGATGAACCAGAACATGTCAAAGATTATCCAATGAGAATAGAAGGCCCAGATGCAACCTACTCTGCATCATATGAAGACATAAACTACCTACTGAACTTGAATACAAAGAATGCAGAGGAATAAGACTATGAAGATCAATCAAAAGAAGATGAAGAAAATCCATATTGAAGACTAAAGCCTTCAATATCCAAATAATGTAATACAGGGGGGTGTTGGAAATAGTGTCTATTCCATAATTTGGGTTATGTAACTGTATCCTTCAAGATGCATATCTATATTAATTCCTATGTAAGTTATCTAGTTATTTCATTCAATGTAATACGTGGACAAGTGTCAATGTGTAAGTTGTACATGTGCAATTTGTCCTATGCACAACTAGATAGAGTGTTGGTCAAGCATCCAATTTTGCTTATATAAGGACGGCCTCTTAGATATATTGATAAGATATCCGGGGGACATAGTCATATAGCATAGGTTAGTGGATAGTGTAGTTCTATGTTCCACACCATTTATTGGTGATGGATATGATGAAGACCTATAGCTTTGTTAATGGAGTGCTTACTTCCTCCATAGCTATATTGTAATATTTTATATGATTTATACTTCAAAAAACTTCAGTCATCTAGCAGATTTACTTTATTTCATATTATTTTGCATCTTGTGATTATTATATCTCATGGCTCATGCATTAAAAACTAACATATGTTCAGTTTAAATGAAATCATCACCACAATATTGACTCAAAATAATATAAATATGAGGAACATCCAATTTCTTTCATGAGTTTAATCCTTTGCAACTATAAAAAAGGTAGATACTCATTGAAAATAGGTATTTGCCATCATGAAATTCCTAAGGAAATTTAGATAATAACTATCCCAATGCAATACTACTATATTCATGGTCCACCTTGATGTTTGCTCTACTATGTTATACAAAAAAATAGGAAAAAAGAGAGTAGGATGGATAAAAAAAATCTAGGAGTTTGACATAGAAATTAAGTTCACTAAGCTCACTAGGGGTAGAGCTCTGTGTGAGAATATTACAATATCTACCCTAAGAGATCAAGTAGCACTAGAGGAAGGAATAGAGCTAGAAGATAAAATAGGTTGGATGGAAGACATTAGAAGGTACATGATGACTAGAGAAATTCTAAAATGGATTACTTCTAAAGAAATAATCTGATTTAGGTACAAAGCAATATACTATGCATTGATGGATGATGTTCTTTTTAAAAAAGTATATGATGGTATCCTATTAAGATGTGTTGAGAAGATAATACAATCCTAGAAAAAAAATATAATGATGAAGGAGGACATTATTATGTGCAAACCATAACACATAAGATCTTGAGGGTAGAATACTATTGGACCACTATCTTCTCTAACTATTCTCGATGGGTCAAGAATTGGAGAGCCGATTGCATGTTTATAGGGAGAAGAAGAAATATGCTAATGCCACTAAAGCTTGTCCTTGTCATTGTACCTTTCTAGCAATGGGGCCTTGATTTCATTGACAAGAATGTCCCTTATCTAATGTAGGACATAGAAGCATTTTAACTACAATTGACTATATTCCAAGAAGGTTTGTAACATTTATAATACATTTGGCTAATAAGGAAGCAATCAATCAAATTTTGGAAGATATCATCACCAAATTTAGGGCTTAATCCAAAATCATAATTGATAATACCATGTTCTTTATAGGGTTAAAAGTAATAAAATTTACATTGGACTATAAGTTTGTACTTAAGACATCCTTCAATTACTATCCCTAGGGTAATGACTTGGTTGATTTTGCTAACAAGGAAATTTTGAGGATCCTAAAGAAGATTATAGTTGAATCATAGAAGGATTGGTATACCAACTTGTAAATAGCACCATGGGCTAATCAAGTAATGACTAAGGCTTCCATGGGATCATCTCCTTTCAAGCTAGTTTTAGGGAAGGAGGTTATGCTACTGGTCAATTTGGAACCCCCTTCTCTTCAAAAATCACAATAATTAAAGCTTGAAGACATTGACATTGAACAAATACAAGTACAACTAAATTCCTTGCTAGCCCTAAAAGAAGAAAGAAGAATCCATTCAAGAGAATAGTTCAATATCATAAATCGATAAAAAGATGATTTGACAAATAAGACACTAAGATGGATTAAGATTTGGTATTTAAGTGAGACAAAGACAAGGATAAACTAGGGGACCATCAAAAATTTGATTTTATTTGAAGAAAAATCTACCAAAATCTCTAGATCACAGGTCTAAATGCCTATAATCTTACTATAGTAGATGAAAGTCAATTGCTAATTTTTATGAATGGGTGACATCTATGACCCATCTAACAAAATATCCAAAGCTAAAAAATGTAAAATATGTATGTAACCTCCTTATTTTTTGTATTATTTGGCTATTATTATGCCAATTTTTATCTTCTTTTTTCTTGGTAAGGGGATTTTGAGTGGATATTTTGTCCAATTGCAAAATCCCCATCACAATTAGGGTATTAATCCGAAAACCCTCTCTTGCAAAGAAGTTAAAAACAAAAACAACTTCTCCAAGGTTCCTTTTACTTATGTGTGCTTGAGTGCTTGTAAAGATGTATCAAATAAGTGCTAGGAATACCTTAGTGATTGCAAGTAACTGTTAACAGAGGGCTTGTGTTGGTTTATTTTATCAAGCTATGCTATTGATGGTTCATGAAACTTAAAAGAAAAAAAATGTGATTGGCCCTCATATGACCATGATGTAAAGTCTTAGTTCCTTTTATCTTGAAGCATTTTAGGTAGATTTTATCTTCCTTTGATTAAGCATATTTTAAACAAGTTTTATCTTACATTAAACCCTGCTTTGAACATGAAAATAAGGATTAAAATCTATCTCTAAATGTGAATGTGCAATGAAAATTGAATTCCTTTTATTGTTGTTTGATGAATAAAAAGAAGATAAATATGCATCAATAGCTATGAAATATAAATATCTTAAAATGTCATTATAAATTATCTCTCTTTAATGAAATCATAATTTTCATAAAGAAGGACTAATTTAATGCTATAAAACAATAACCTTTGATATAATGTATAAATTACCTCTCTTTAATAAAATCAAAATTTTTATAAAGAGAAGTTTCTGAAATATTTGCATTAAAATAATATTTTGTTTTACAACCAGTATTTCCATCTTCTTCCAAAAGATTTACAGCTTGTTTATGAGCTTCAATGGGTTTTTAAAGATTTTCAACATTGGCTATTCATTTCTTTTTCCAACTCTTCACTTTTCAACACTTTCTTTTTCCAACTCTTGGTTGCCCCTGTTTATGAGCTTCAATGGGTTTTAAAGATTTCCAACATTGGCTATTCATTTCTTTTTCCAACTCTTCTCTTTCCAACACTTTCTTTTTACAACTCTTAGCTTTCCAACGTTTTCTTTTCTTCTTAAAATTTCCAACATTTGTCTATTTGTTTCTTTTTTCAACTTTTGACTTTTCAACATTTTCTTTTCCATTGACATGATATGTGACATTTTCTCTTCTTGAGTGCTATTGCTTTATTATTATTATTTTTTAATAGTAACCTGCAATAAAGAAAAACACATGAATTAAACTTTACAAAATAAAACTAATAATAAAATTTAATTAAAATAAAACTAAAGATTAAATTAAATTAAAATTTTCCCAAAACAAAACCTTTAATGAAATTAAATTAACTTTCCAAAAAACACTTGGATGGTTTTATTTTGATATATATTATTTTATTTCTTTCTCTTTTTTGTTTGTTTTTAATTAATTTCAAATATTTGAATTGGTTCTTAATTCAAAACATTAAAATTAACCAAAACAATAAAAACAAGAAAGAAGCTAATCAACACACTAGACAACTTAAAAGAAACTAAAAGGAGACAATAATCCACACCCAAACCTTAGAACATATATTGCAACCTAAACCAAAATTTTCCCTAACATCCAAAAACTGAAAAATAAAAAGGTGGGTCCCCAATTTTGATGACTCTGCTAGAAAATGCTCCTGAGCATTTCGAATGAAGAACCCAATCTGAAATGAGAACATAAAAGATTAGCAAAATAATAATTATTTAGCAATGTCCCAAGAAGGTGGGGGTAAACAACTTTGAATAAAAATAACTAATCCATTTGCCTCTACTCAGTGTGTGTAAAGTAATTCGTTTTGTATCTTTGAAAACCTTCCAGATTCCATCACCTGACTTGCATTAGGCTATAAAATATTGATCATAATATTTCATTTTGAATAATATTTTGCAAAGTCTCTTTTGAGCATAATTTGTTCAGATAGAGCCCCATTGCTAGTCAGGCGTCCATAGACTTGGTGGAGATTTTCTAAACTAGGTGATTGATTTGATCAAAATTTTTGATGCTCATTTTTTTATATCAAGATTTATCTAGATAGATCCCCACTGCCAATCAAGTGTCTATAGCCCCGATGGAGTTTATCTAAAATTGGTGACAGATTTGATCAATATTTGCATTGCTTGTATTCTTCTTTGATAGAGAACTTTGCAAACCTCTATGTAACACTTGAATTTGAGCATGTCAGAAGTTAGCCTTAATTTGTGAATCAAGATAAATTCATCCTTCAAGACTTCCAGAAATACCCTTTAAAATATGAGTTACATGTGGAGCTTTAGCAAAATGTTTCATTGTTCCACTCTCCACCATTTTAGTCCTAAAATATGAGCATGATCATAAAATAATTCATCCCCCTTTTCTCATGTTCACCTGCTTTTAGATTAGGTATTCCAACCTACTTAACAAAGGAACACAAAAAATAGGTAAAGGGCCATTAGTAGCCACCACAAAACATCACCTCAAAACAAGGGAACAACCCAAAATACAAAACTCGCAAACCAAACTTAAGGACAAAGCACAAAAACAACAAAACCAAAACAAAAACATGAAAACCAAAACTATATACAATAATATATAATAATGTACAAGATGATGCAAAATTTAGGCCATTATTTCCCTAGATCCCAAACACGATTAACACACTTTAATAAACATATAACATAATATGCACACCAAGCTTTCCAGGAATCCAACAAAAAAAAGATGGGGCCACACAAAATAAACATTTTCCTCTTGCCTCTCTCGCCCCACCAATTTTATTCCATGGCATTAGCAATTCCATTTTTAAGCTTCAAATTATTAAATTGATTAGACAATAATCGATTTTCAATTCTTTCTTGTCTATTCTTTAAGATGTCAATTTCACAATTCAATTCACAATTTGGAAGTAGGCCTTCATTTTCAAATATGAGATCTCGTAAATAGGAGCCTATTGATAATTTTTTTAAAGCCAATTCATTTTCCACATTCATAGGCCAATCCAACTTAAGCAACAATTTGCAAGCATCTAGGATATCTATTAAATGAGGATCATTATAGGTTTTTATCCTAGAATCCATTATTAATTATTGGTGAATTTGATTCAATAATTTAAGTACATAAACTTCTATTTCATTCATCAAAGCAATCTTATTAGAGGTGTGAGTAGAAATCAACTCTAGTTCTTCATTCACCTCTAATGGTATTTCATCATAAATAGCATTTGAATCCAATAAATGATTATACAAATTTTTACCTGAAGTTTGGATGTTTGGATACAAAATATTAGATTCTACCTTTTGTACATTTTCATTTACCAACACTTGGTGAACCATTGTAATTTTTTCTTCTACCTCATGGTATTTATCTTCTTCATCCTATTGTAGCACTTCTTCTTCATCAATTACCTATTCATCAAAAACATCAAAGTTAGGGACCCGATTAAACACATGTCCATCCTTTTCAAAACATGACTTTTGTTGATCAAATAGAGCAATATTTTCTTTTGGATGAGTATAAAATTCCAATTCATTTTTAACCCTCCATGGTATTTATTCTTCAAAATATTCAAGACAATCATGTGAATTTGTACCCAAGTTTTCAATATTCCAAAATGAAAGAGGAGGCTTTACTTCTTCATGATCCCAAACAATTGAATCATGGGAAATATTTATCATTTCTTCCTATTCTATTTCAGTAAGATGTTCCCTAAACTCAGATTCAAAGTGATCAAAATTTAGAACCTTATCTATTCCTGCAATGGGTATGTCATTTTCTACTTATACAGGAATTAAAAGATCCTCATGTGAGATAGATTTTTTAGCATCCTACATGTCAATAGAAATTTCATGAATAGGGGTGTGAAAAATAGATGATTCTTCATATCTTCCACAACCATTATAAATATTTTCATCTAAATCCGTGGGATGAAACTCTATTGTATATTTGGCATGATCCTCATATTCATCTATCAATTCATTTTCTTATTTATCCATGGTAGTAGAATCATTATCATTTTCCAACACTTGATGAGATTCCAACCCTTCTTCTAAAACGTTCTCATATTGTACAAGACTTGTAACATCCTCATGTGAGAAAAAAATTGTATTATCCTACATATCAATTGATACAAAAAGTTCATTAGAAGGATTGGAGTGAGCATATTCTTCCCATTTCTTCCAAGAATCATAGTAATCATCTTCCAAAATCATGTGGTGACGCTCAACTACTTCTTCAACATATTCTAATTCATCAATGTGTTTCTCATCAAATTCGCCTTCACCTTCCTTAGATGATTCAATTATTTCCAAAAGTGGGCTACTCTTTGCATTCAAGCTTGCTAGATCACAATCCACATTTGTAACCCAAAATTCAATTTTATCACAATTTGGAAGGTGTGGATTTTCTTGACCATCAATTTCAACAATCTCATCCAAAGTGTTTTTTGAAAACAAGTGGTGAAATTAAGTTTTCTTCAAATTCATTTATAGTTTCTCTTTCAACCTCATTTTCAACCACTTTATTCAATTGTATGGAAGATATTGTCCTATCACATATCTCCATGCTAATTAACTCTAGGACTCTTCCATTATTCAAATACTCATGCATTTCTAAATATGGACCCATCTCTACACAATCCTCATTAGTGGATATTGACTTTGCAACTTGCACCTCCTCTTGGATGATATCTAAGGTGGTTATAAAATTTGGACATTCAAATTCATCCCCTTGATCATTCATCTTAGGCCTCATTGGAGTGGAGGGTGCTATATTAGATGGTTGGTGTAGGTTGGCATCAATAACTCCTAAAAAAATTCCTCATGGGGGAAGGTTGTGCCTCAACTTGTCTCATGGGTATTATTATATTTTTAGCCTTAGGATTGCGTAGTGATAGCTTACCCAAAAAACCATTAACATCCATCAAAGTCCACCATCTTTCCAATAGAATTGCCTCATTGTAGGCCTTAGGCAAGGATGAATCTTCAAGAAGTTTCCTTAGAAATTTGGACATTGAGGGTCTAAGGCTTCCATGTAAATTTGAAAGGCTTCTTTTGAAATGGTATAATGCATCTCTATTTTGGTATACAACCTATAGAACCTGTCATTAAATTGACTCATGGATTCATTAGGCTCTTTAAAAATAGAGGTAAATTGATTTGCTATCATATCTGGGTCAACTTGATGTCCAAAATGGCTAAGAAATATTGCTTCTAGTTGACCCTAAGAAGTGATAACCTCTAGAGGTAATTGGGTATACCAACCCATTGCTATATCATCCAATATGTATGATAATAATCTATAAGCAACATCCTCATGATAAATTTGCCAGTGAATTAACATGCTTTTGTAGATATACAATCTCTATATGTGTCCTAATACCACATTTTGACTAAACTACGATGGAAACTTCAATATACTTTCAAGAATTTTATGGGGTATGCTGTGTATTTTTAACTGACTATAGTGGTCACCTAACATAGATACCATTCTTGCTCTTATTTCATCAAATGTCACCATTAGTGAAACTCAAAGAATAACTTCAAAACAATTTTGTTAGTCAAATAAAGATATCTTGCAAAGAAGCATAAAATGACTAACAAACTTTAAATGTTTAACATATAGATCATCATGTTAACATCAACCAAAAAATATGCCTCAATTAAACTATGATATTAAATAACATTCTCCAATTTGCAAGAAGGTTAACATTAATGCATCATCAAATAGAGAATGTTATAATCGATGAAAATAATCATATGAAAAAAAAACCTCATTAGTCAAGAAAAAAATAAATATTTCAAGTAACCTGAACAATATATAGCATTTAGAAACACAACAAAATAAACCACTTCATGCCCTCCTTCTAGCACCAAAATATTGAGTGCTAAAGGAGGCCTAAATATAACAATCAATAGGACATGAAACATTTAGCAATTCAAAGCTCTCAAGGTTACACAAAATCACATTATTCATTGTATGAATAATTCAAAAACATTTAGAACAACAATGAACAATTTAAAATTTAGAATCATAGTAAAATAAACCACCTCACGCCCTCCTAGCACTAAAATATTGTGCATAAAGGAGGCTGAATATAATAGTAAAATGACATGAAACATTCAATAATTCAAATTCCTTAACTAATAATGAACAATATATTACATTTAGAATCACAATAAAATAAACAACTTGATGCCCTCCTTCTAGCACCAAAATTTTGAGTAGATATTTTTCCCAATTGCAAAATCCCCATCACAATAAAATAAACAACTTCATGCCCTCCTTCTAGCACCAAAATGTTGAGTGGATATTTTACCCAATTGCAAAATCCCCATCACAATCAGGGTATTAATCTAAAAACCCTCTCTTGCAAAGGAGTTAAAAACAAAAACTTCTCCAAGGTTCCTTTTACTTATATGTGCTTAAGTGCTTGTAAAGATGTATCAAATAAGTGCTAAAAATACCTCAGTGATTGCAAGTAATTGTTAACAAGGGGATTGTGTTGGTTTATTTTATCATGCTATGCTATTGATGGTTCATGAAACTTAAAAAAAATGAAAAATGTTATTGGCCCTCATATGACCATGATGTAAAACCTTAGTTCCTTTTACCTTGAAGTATTTTAGGTAGATTTTATCTTCCTTTGATTAAACATATTTTAAACAAGTTTTATCTTGCATTAAACCCTGCTTTGAACATGAAAATAAAGATTAAAATCTATCTCTAAATGTGAATGTGCAATGAAGATTGAATTCCTTTTATTGTTGCTTGATGAATAAAAAGGAAATAAATATGCATGAATAGCTATGAAATGTAAAGGCCTTAAAATGTCATTATAAATTACCCCTCTTTAATGAAATCATAATTTTCATAAAGAAGAACTAATTTTTTTTTTGGTAATTATTATAATATATTAATAGTGGGTTTTTATAGAGGATCCCAAAACCTTATGTACAAAATTAGCCACTTTTCTAATGATGCATCATACCTCTTGGCTGTAACAATAAAACTAAATGAAAATAAAACTATCCTAATGTTGCAAACTTGAAAATAGCAAAAAGGGCTTTTAGGCCTGGAGACCCAACAATACAAAGAAACAGGATAGACCCGAGAGAAACCCAAAAGAAAGGCCAAAAAACAAAAAGACAGACACCATGAAACATCAGGAAGGGATGTCTGCCATGGCCAACCTTTACACCTCGGATGGGAAGCGAGACCGCCACACAACCGGGCACGTGGTCGCGAGCCCTTTGTTGGCCATATGGTCAGCCATGCGATTTCCTTCTCTCAAAATATGATTTGCTTTCCATCTACCACAATAGGAGAGAAGATATCTAGCCTTGAGGATGATGTTGTAGACTTTCCAAGATGGATTTTTGGTGCCAAGAAGGTAATTCATGATGTTGAGCGAGTCACCCTCAATGATAAGAGGCCGAGGATCCTTAGAGAGAATCTGAATACCATTTAGAGCGCCTCGGGCTTTAGCATAGTGATTCGTCTAGGAGCCCAAATATTCACAATAGGCCATCACAATATTCCTGTCATGATCACGGAAAACCCCACCAACGCCAGAGGGCCCAGGATTCCCCTTAGCTGCTCCATCAAAGTTTAATTTAATCCACCCCACGGGGAGTTTTGTCCACACAAAATTCCTTCGATAGGGCCCTTTAACAACCTCCAAAAATGGCTAGATATTCATCATTTTGAGAATCGCTTCTTCGCTCAAAATATGGGGATGGGGACTAGGAACAACAATAGAATTCTCAATGGCGTAAGATAACGCCCTTTGAGAAACAGAAGGGGGCCCTCTAGGAGCTCTGCCAAAGATTTTGGCATTCCTCTCTAACCAAATTTGCCAAATTAAATGGTGGAAGGAGGCCTCGAGGAGGAAGCGAAGCTTGGGATTCTTGAAAGGATTAGGCCATTGGTGAAAAGCATCTCTAAGGGAGTGGGGAGAGCACCAAAGGATCTGGAAGAAGGATAGGACAATGCTCATAACAGAGTGGGAAAATGAGAAATGCAAGAATAAATGATCCCTCGTCTCATAATCTGCTAAACACAAATAACACCTTTTGGGGAAGGTAAAACCTCTCTTGTGAAGGTTATCAATAGTTAAGGCTTTATTGTGGAAAGCAATCCACGTGAAGAAGTTGATTTTAGGAACAACTCCTTTCCTCCAAACAATATTCCACCTGTAGTCCAGAGCAGTCTTGGTGGTGAGAAGCTCATAAGTGAATTTAACAGAGAAACGCCCATCCTCTGTACCACTCCAGATGATCCTGTCATTCCTCTTGGTAGAAGGAATTAAAATCGACTGAAGGATATTATCAAGGAAGGTAACCTCATTATTAAACCCCTCCATAATAGGAAGCTTCCATCGAGGGAAACGGGTGCTCCGATCTATGAAACTTGCCACCCTGAGTTGGGCATTAGGGTCGGTCAAGCTTCTCAGCCCGACGAGGTCCGCCCTCGACCCAAGGGCTTCTTTAGTCGCCCACCTATCCTTCCAAAAGGAAATGTAGTTGCCATCACCCAAAATCCAGCAGGCTTCCAAAATGATCAAATGTCGGGTTTGGAGCACAAATTTCCAAAAGATCGATGCCACAGAGGATGTTTCAACATCCAAGAAGGGAGTGGGGCCAAGATACTTCATTTTAACCAGTGTAACCCACTCCACCGGGTCGCTAGACATAATCCTCCAAGCGTGCTTTACGATCAGAGCCAAATTCATAAGTCTTGATCTTCTCAACCCCAGGCCGCCTTGATCTACCCTCGAACACACCTTATCCCAGGCTACAAGGGGAAGTCTAGATTTCTCTTCGTTACCAAACCAAAGAAAAGTCCTCTGAATCTTTTCAATTTTGGAATGGACTGCACTTGAAAGCATGAACACCGACATGAAGTAGGTCGGGATCCCTTGAAGACACGCTTTGGTAAGGGTGGCTTTCCTAGCTTGCGATAGGAGTTTACCCTTCCAAGTGTCGAGTTTCCTGTGAAGGCGCTCAAGAATTGTGTTCCACATGTCCCCACTGGCCCGCCCGCTATAAGATAGAGGCAATCCCAGATAGGACGTAGGCAGGGAATCAATAGTGCATTCAAGAATTCTAGTAATCTGAATTTGTCTGTGCAGAGGAGTGTTAATAAAGTAAATTTTGCTCTTGATGTAATTGACCTTTTGCCCTGTAGCTTGCTCATAATGGGACAGGATCCTCTTGAGAAACTTGGCTTGAGCAACGGACGCCCCAGTGGAGATGAGGGTGTCATCCAAAAATTGCTGATGAGTGACAAGATTAATTCTAGAAGTCGATAAGATGCTAGAAATCTTGTTCTGTCGAAGAGCCTCTTTCATGGACCAAATCAGAATCTCCGCCAGAAGAATGAACAGGATGGGAGAAAGAGGATCGCCCTGTCTGAGTCCTCTGGAGCTTTGGAAATACCCAGCTGGGGACCCATTTACCAAGACAAAAAAAAATGGAATGGAAATACAGCTGTAGACAAGGTCAATCTAGTGGGGATGAAAGCCGAACTTGAGGAGGACTACACACAAAAATTTTTGGTCGACACGGTCGAAGGCTTTGTTCATGTCGAGCTTAAGTAAAAGAGCAACATTCTTAGAGTGGTAAGCAGAGTGAAGGGTCTCATGGACAGTGATAACACCATCAAGAATGTTTCTGCCTTTAATAGTGATTCCCTAACAAGGATCAATTAGGAGGGGGAGGACTATTTTGAGTCTATTGGCTATAGACTTGGTAAGGATCTTGTAAAAAACATTGCACAGGCTAATGGGCCGAGTCAGAGAAAATTTTACAGGAAGGAGACTTAGGAATGAGGGCAAGAAAGGTGGAATTGAGTTTCAGGTGGATAGATCTGGAAGCTTGGATAACCCGAATAGCATCACACACATCCGGGCCCATGACCCCCCACATGACTTGAAAGAATCGGGGGGGGAAACCATCGGGTCCAGGGGCCTTATCTGGTTGCATGGAGAAAAATGCTTCCTTAATCTCAGACAAGGAAAAAGGTTCCAAAAGTTTCATGCTTACCTCATGGGGAAATTTAGTCAAAAAATTGGCGAGCATAGATTTTTGGACCTGGAGGTTGCTATCCGGAGGAGTGCCAAGCAAATCTTGAAAGAAATTAATCGCTTCGCTCCTGATTTCCTCAATCTCCCTGGTAATGTGCCCATCCTTACAAGTCACTTCTCTGATCTTGTTGGCCCCCCCTGTGCCTCATAGTAGATGCGTGAGAAAACCTCATGTTGGAGTCTCCATTCTTCAACCAAAGTCATAAGATTTCTGGCGCCAGAACGTTTCCTCCCTAGCAAGAATAGAATGAAAGTCCACCAAAAGGCTTTGCTCTTCCTCCCTGAGACCCTTAGTGTAACCTTTGAGAGCCATCCTTTCCTCCACAACCTTTAGGTTCTCAGCGATGGATTTTTTGGACTAAAAAATGTTGCCAAAAACCTCTTTGTTCCAAATATTCAGTTTTTCTTTGACCATTTTGAGCTTTAAAGCCACCCTCTTAGGAGCGCTTCCTTCCACATGGATTCGAATCTGAAAGGGGTCATAAAAATAGGCCCATCATTCACCTCCAAGAAAATAGGGTTATGGTCAGACCCAATCCTTGGAAGAGCCGAAAGGATAGCCCCACCAAGGATGGGAATGGCTTCTTGGGAAATGAAGAATCTATCAAGTTTGACTTGAATCAAACCGCCCCTAATCCTTCTGTTACTCCATGTGAAAGAAGCCCCTTTGAGTTCGATGTCAAGCAGGCCATTAGCAGAGACAAAATCTTTGAAATCTTCCAAGTCGCTGATCGGAGTGTTCAGACCCTCCTTTTTTCTCCGAAGGATGAAGGGGACAATTGAAGTCACCCCCTAAAACCCAAGGAAAGTTGCTAAAATTCTCCCTCATCAGAGAGATAACTTTCCACATTTCTGCTCTCTCTGTAGTAGAATTTGAAGCATAAACGTTGGACAGAATCCAAGAAAAATTGGAGGTTTTGGACTGGAACTGTACATTGATGATTCTGTTGGAAGTTGACAGTGAGCTGCCATCAAACCTTGAAGGGTCCCATAGAACCATGAGTCCTCTCGCTATTCCCACTGCAGGGCTGGACAGATAATTTGCCTTGGCCCAAATGGCCTTCGTCACTTTGTCAGAGGAGATAGCATCAAGCTTGGTCTCTTGCAAAATAAGGATAGAAGGGTTAGTCCTCCTACGTAGATCAACCACTAACCTTCGCTTGGCTGCACCGTTCAGTCCTCTCACATTCCATGAGAGGACTTTCATCTGGATAGTTTGAAGTTTTTCTTGCCTCCCCTTCCTTGTTGAGGGGGAGGTTTTGGTGCATGTGCTTCGTTCGACTGTGCGTCACAGTCATCCAAAACCAGCAAACGTTGGGTTCCATTTGCAACGTCAGTTGCAGTCTCTTTGTCTCACCTATCCTTGTTAGGAGGACGACCCTGCTTCCTCTCACTACCAAAATCCACACTTTGCTTTTTGCTCCTTGTATTATGGGGGCTAATGTGACCGGACTGTTCACCCCTCCTTCCTAAGAGGTAATCTTCTAGCAACGTCTGTGACTGACTAAAATCAAGATGACCCGTATCTTGGAGCAGAGGAATAGCCTGAGTCAAAACTTGGGAAGGGGTCCGTTCCATCTCTTCCTACGATTCACTTTCCAAGTGGGAGTCTGCTCCTTGTTGGTTGTCAGCCTCAAGATGCTCAGGGTCTGATTGGAGAGTGGGATTCTCTTCAGGCTGAGAGAGTCCACCACAGTCTCTAGAGGGTCCTAGGGATCCATGGCCCTTCGCGTCTGGAAGATTTGGTTGCTTTGACTGACCTTCCTTGTGTTCCAGGGGGTTGTCATTTTCACATTTCTATTTTCCCGGTTTTTGAAGAGGACACTGGGACTGGAGGTGCCCTTGGGACCGACACTGGGTGCGAAAGTCTGGTTTATTTTCATAGACAATAGCTTGTTTATGAAGAATGGTATCTCCAGACCGAAGAGTGATGGAAGTTGGGAGTTCTGCCTCCAAATCTTCCAGAGCGCAAAAGCGAGGCTGGACGAACCTTGTTCGAGCTCGGGTGGGAGGGTCAATGGTGACCAAATCCCCAATGGAACACGTAATACCCCTTATGACATTTTCATGCTAGCCAAAGAGGGGAAAATTCAGGAGCCTAACCCATATTGGGGCAATGTTGATGTTCTGGATATTAGGACTCAAATCCATGTCCCACTTCCTGAGAAATAAACTTTTGTGGCCCAGAAACCATGGCCCGCTAGCCAAAATTTTACAGTAATCCTCCTTATTGTTCAATCTAATGGCAAAAATACCTCGAGATAGGACCGCCAGCTCCAAATGACCAAAAGTCTTCCATTTGCTTGCTGCCCATTTTTGGATAGTTTCCATGTCGGGATGACCTCCAATGAATTTACCTATTAGGGTAAATTTCTCAAACTCCATGAAGCTTGAAAGTACTTCCGTCGGGATGTCCAGCTCATCCCCAACCAGAAACAACTCTTTGGTAAAAAACCTGTTTAGGGTTTCTGATGCCGCTGCCTGGGCATAAGACTTTTGAACCCCACCACCCCCTTTGTCTGGAGGGTCCTTACCTCGACCAATACCATTGTCAGCCCAGTCATCTTCAATGGGCCTGGGCATTTTCGCTCCATCGAATTCTTGGTTCCCTCTGATTGCTCCGCTGCATCCAAGAACCGAACCACCGCCGCTCCCAATCTCCCCTGTAGACTTCCCGCCCATCGACATCCTCTGCCCGACTCAGATCACTCTAAGAACATCTTTTATGCCAAGTGCTTCCAGTCACCGTAAAGAAGAACTAATTTAATACTATAAAATAATAGCCTTTGATATAATGTATAAATTACCTCTCTTTAATGAAATCAAAATTTTCATAAAGAGAAGCCAATTTATTGTTCTGAAAATGATGGCCTATGGAATGCCATATAAGTTACGGTCTTTAATGAAATTACAATTTTCATAAAGGGAAGTTCATTTATGCTTATGAATAAAAATGCAAAGCTTAAAAAATTGATTTACCTTCAAAATGTGAAATAATGCAAAATTTCAAAATTATAAAACCCTTATAAAACAACTTTAAATAATTTTTATAATTTCGAAATGGCTTCAGAATAAATAAAACTTGTTTTAAATGAAATATTGAAGCTCATTCTAGAGACCCATGCATTTATTTTTGAAGTTTTAATTTTTTTCGATTTTTATTTTAATCGCCAAAGTTTAAAAAAAATTGCAAAAGAGAAGGGTTAGAAAAATAAAAATAAAATTTGGAAATGGACCAGAATGCTAAAAATATAAACATGCAAAGCCTTGAAATCTGATTTACCTTTGAAATACGAAATTATGTAAAATCCAAAATTATAAAATGTCCTGTAAAAACAACTTTGAATAATTTTTATAATTTTGAAATGGCTTCGAAATGAAATCGAAACTGGTCTAAATGAAGTGTTAAAGCTTAATATTCGCATCCATGCATTTATTTTTGGAGTTTTAATTTTTTTTTATTTTAATTTTAATTTTCGAAGTTTAAAAAAAACTACAAAAAGGAAGGTTAAAAAAAAAAAATAAAAAAAATAAAATCTGGAAAATGGACCAGAAAGCCAAAAACATTAAAAGCAAACTACTCTCAGTCTAATGCCACCCTATCCTGCAAAACTAGAGATGTGAGACTTTTTGCACGTAACCAAATTTATTTGAATCTGCATACATACAATTCGAAATAAATTAGGTGCAATCTTCTAAGGAATAAAAATAAATTTCGTGCTTCTAAGCCTCCGGTAATGCAACCATTAAAATGCATTTAACACTATCTATAAACCAAGAAAACATGGAAGAAAAGATAAACCATTAGCTCAAACATACAAAAAAAATCTTCTCTCATCTTGCTAACAAGGTGCAACTTTCTAAAATATTTGCATTAAAAATAATATTCTGTTTTACAACCAGTATGTCTAGCTTCTTCCAAAAAACGTCCAACACTTGTTTATGAGATTCAATGGGTTTTTAAAGATTTCCAACATTGGCTATTCATTTATTTTTCCAACTCTTGGCTTTCCAACACTTTCTTTTTCCAACTCTTGGCTTTCCAACGCTTTCTTTTTCCAACTCTTGGCTTTCCAACATTTTTTTTCTTTTTAAAATTTCCAATATTTGGCTTTTTGTTTTTTTTTCCAACTTTTTTTTCTAAGCGAGAAACCCCTTGTGGGACCGCTTTGGTTTGAGAGACCACGACCAGGGGGTTCTACATCGTCAAAGTCACCCGGGAGTCGCGCCCGACCTGCCCGCACCAACATTATCAATTGGATTTTGGGTACCCAATTCAACTTTTTGGTAGGGTGGAGATTCGAACCTAGGACCTCCCTTGGAGGATTGTCCTCTCCTCTCCAACTCACCTACAACACCTGGGTATTTTGTTTTTCCAAATTTTGACTTTCATGATACGTGACATTTTCTCTTCTTGAGTGCTGCTACCTTTTTTTTTTAATAATAACCTACAATGAAGAAAAACACATGAATTAAACTTTCCAAAATAAAACTAATATTAAAATTTAATTAAAACAAAACTAAAGATAAAATTAAATTAAACTTTTCCCAAAATAAAACCATTAATGAAATTAAATTAACTTTCCAAAAAACACATGGATGGTTTTATTTTTCTCTTTTTTGTTTGTTTTATTTTTTATTTATTTATTTATTTTTTATTTTAAATTTGATTTAATTAATTTCAAATATTTGAATTGGTTTAATTCAAAATATTAAAATTAACCAAAACAATAAAACAAGAAAGAAGCTAATCAACACACTAGACAACTTAAAAGAAACTAAAATGAGACAATAATCCACACCCAAACCTTGGAACATATATTGCAACCTAAACCAAAATTTCCCCTAACATCCAAAAAATAAAAAATAAAAATATGGGTCCCTAATTTTTGGGCTAGTTGTGGAATGGCCACAACAATACTCCTTTTCATTTTTTGAAAAAAGAGCTAAGATATAAAGGGTGATAATTTTACTCCCATAATTTGACACATTAAGCGAATCACTCGTCATTGCCTGCCTAGCAAAAAAAAATAGTTGGGTGAGCAAATCAACCTCTTCCTAGGCCAACTACCACTCAACATATTTTTGACTAGCATGGGTAGGATAGGGGGATGGAAACCCCCTTCCAAGACATCTATGTCCTAAAACAAATGTGAATTCTAGTACAAAATTGATCATGCTCCCTATGATTAGGTAAACTAGATGTATAAAACCCCATTCTATTAGTTGTTTGGCAACCAAGCATAGCTCGCTATAATAGTTAAACCTAATGGTATCCCCTTGGCATGTTGATCATCTCTAAATTGACTAGACATAATATGACCCACTCTACTAAAGAAAACTACACAACCAAGTTGTACTAAACGAGGAAGAATTAATCAAGCCATTAAAAGGCCTCTCACAAGCTACACCTCATAGAAACCAATAGAGTTGAACCCCATAGGGCCTCCTAGCTAAGTGTTGGTGTTGAAGTAATTTTCTTAGTTGATTGGAAAATTGACCAATTGGTTTGCTCAAATATGACAACTTTTTTCCAAGTGTTGGTTGCCTGTAATTTGCTCATACACCTAAACGAATCACTGTATCCTTTAAGTTGTACCTAAGCATATTTTTTGCCTAAGTTGCACTAGCAATTTGCTAGCTATACTAAGTTAATTGTTCAAATTCTTTATTAAATTTCTCCACTTATCAAATAGACCACTTCCAAGATTAAAATTTTTCCAACTCCTTCCAAACAAGTGTTTCATTTTAACGTTGTAGTGAATATAACCTAGGTCAAGCAAACCACTCTATAAATTAGAACTTGATAAAAATATTCTTTGACCCCCAAAATCATCCTCCACCTCACCTTCCATGTATATTGCATCTACTTCCACTAGATATTTCATGATTCAAGTAAATCCTATATTTCCATTGGTCACCATTGTTGCCTCACTAATATCAACTTCATCAACACTTGTAAACCCTTGAGATGACACCCTCTAAAGATAAGGGAAAGAAAAATCCTAAGATAAAGAATCCCACTACTGTACTCAAGAGATCTAAGGAGTTTTTGATGAGCCTTATAGAATGGTGGAAGGAAAATTTAAACTCTCTCACAGAGGTAAGGAAGGAAGCCCTAAGGAGCCTTAACTTGGATTCAAATACCAACTCTTTCAGCATAAGTCATATCTAGACAATAGGTTTAGAATTTTAGCTTATCTATCAAGTATGAAATTGCCTAGAGTTAGTGGAGGCATGTGCCAAGAGAGATGATTTTGATGGTAAGAGCATCAAGACTCCATAGTGGACAAAGGAATCATTCTACATCAAAGTGAAGAACATAAGCTTATACTAAGAGGGGAGTGAACAGTATAAGATAAAACTTTTTACATTTCAACCCAAATGATAACAATAATAATATCAAAGTAGTAAACAGTGCACACATCATCACACACATGAGAGACATGATTTAACGTGGTTCACCCAATGTGGGTTACATCCATAGAGAAAATATTCCTTATAAATTTTCTTGGTAAATATTTTGGGAATCAAATCCCTATTACAATGTTTATGGACCTCTGTCCAAAGGAGACACCAATACCCTATGCTTAAGTTTGTGGATCTCTATCCATAGGAGACCAGCTGGGCTAGCCACCCACATGAAATATATTGCGCCACAACCTTCTATTATTTCTTTCCTAGACCAAAAATAAGTTTTGAGTTCTTACCATGCAAAAGAGTGCCCATGAGTTTCGAACTTGCAACCTTCTTTCCACCAATTCTCTAACGTTAGCTTAGCAACCAACTGGGCTAGTCGCTAGCTTACAATATAATGAACAACACAACCACCTTTATTCCCTTCTTCATGAATCGAATGAAATGCTTTTCTTTCCTCTGCTCCCCTTTGAATGAATCAACTTTTGCTCGCATCGAACCTTAGCACAAATGAGATATATGGTCCTCTTAAATATGCATTTCAAAATGTTTCAAACGTCAGCAAGTGAAGTCAACGGTGCCTTATAAACTTTCAAATTTACTTTATTATAATATTTAAACTTTGATTAAAATATTATAATTTATCTTTTTTAAATAACACCTTTAGGCCCAAATACCTTTGTACTTTGCACAAATAAACTTGTCTTCAAATTCTTTTTCTTTCTTCAAATAAAACCTTTTGGCCCAAGTATTATAATATTTAAAAATATTATAATATCATCTCTTTTCTTTTAAACCATGGCCTTTATTTCAAACTATGCCTTTGCCTTGCATAATTAACCAACTTATAAACCTTATCCTTTTGCCATACCAAACTATCTTTGGCATCAATGAAAACCAATGTACTCAACATTTCCAATAATCTCCCCCTTTGTCATTGATGGCAGCCCTTTCTAAAAATTCATTTTCCTATTACTGAATTCTAAATATGCTCCCCTTGAGAAGCTGCTCCCCCTGATTGAATGCTCCCACCCTTACTCAAGTCTCTCCCCCTTTGATATCAATGGCAAAGGGACTCCTTTGGGGTTAAAGATAAGACTATTAGCTCAGCCCCATCTCCACCTCATTTCCTTGAGGTGATTAATTTTGGGGTGGGAGTAAGACTACTCCCAAATTCCTTCTAAGATACTCAAAAGTTTTCTTTGGAAGAGGCTTAGTGAAAATGTTCGCAATATATTCCTTTGTAGTAACATATTCCAATTTGACTTGCTTATCCATCACTTGTTCTTTCAGAAAATGATATTTGATCAAAATTTTCTTGGTCCTTGAATGCATCACTGGATTATTTGAAATGTTTATGGCACTTGTAATATCACATAGTATGGATATGGTATGCTCATACTCTATCTTAAAATCATTTAAAGTTTGCTTTATCCATAACACTTGTGTACAACAAGCAACTGCTGCAATGTACTCTGCCTCTTCCGTAGATAAGGATATCGATGTTTTTTTCTTGCTTAACCAAGAGACTAAATAGTCTCTAAGAAAGAATGCTCCTCCACTTGTGCTTTATTTATCATCAATATTGCCTACCCAATATTCATCTGTATATGTTGTGAGAGTAAAGTTATCACCTCTGGGATACCAATGTTCAAAATCCATAGTCAATATTA
This sequence comes from Wollemia nobilis, assembly GCA_028583015.1. Taxonomy (NCBI): domain Eukaryota; kingdom Viridiplantae; phylum Streptophyta; class Pinopsida; order Araucariales; family Araucariaceae; genus Wollemia; species Wollemia nobilis. The sequence continues at coordinate 4,289,388 of JAQPPZ010002456.1, read as the reverse complement.
AATACCTAAGAATTCTCTTTACTACTAGCACATGTTTTCTTTGGTGTTGCTTGAAATCTTGCCACTAGTCCCACTGCCTGCATTATATCTGGTCTTGTAGCTGTGAGATATAGTAAGCTACCAATCATAGATCAATACAATGTTTGATTTACCTCAAGAGATTCATCATCTTTACTCTACTTGCATCCTGTAACCATGGGGGTACTTACTGGTTTGCAATCTTCTAATTTGAATTTCTTTAGCATTTCTCTTATATACTTGGTTTGTGAGAGAAATACATCCTTCTCTGATTATGAAATCTATAGTCCAAGAAAGAAGGACAACTCACCAAGAATTGACATTTCAAATTCATTTTGCACTCTTTGCAAATTTTTGACACATATTATCATTATTGCCTCCAAAAATGATATCATCCACATAAATAACCACGATTAGTAAGTCATTTTATTCATTTTTTATGTATAAATTGTTGTCAACTATTCATTTTCTAAAACCCTATTCCTGAATATACTTATCCAACCTTGAATACCAAGCTCTAGGAGCTTGCTTTAGTCCATAAAGAGCCTTCTTTAATCTGCATACATAATCTAGCTTATCAATTAGGTTGAACCCTTTAGGTTGCTCAATGTAGACCTCTTCTTCCAAGACACCATTGAGAAAAGATTATTTTACATCCATTTGTTATACTTTGAAGTTTTTGAAACTTGAGAAAGCTAAAAAAATCCTTATGGCCTCAAGTCGTGCAACATAAGCAAATGTTTCATCAAAATCAATCCCTTCAACCTATGCATAACCTTTGCATACTAGTCTTGTTTTATTTTTGACTACCTGACCATCTTCATTTAAATTATTTTTGAAAACCCATTTAGTGCCAAGTACATTCTTATCTTTTGGTTGTGGGACAAGTTCCCAAGTCTCACTTTTTTCTATTTTATCCAATTCCTCATCCATTGCCTTGACCCAAAATTTATCTTCTCTTGCCTCATTGAAATCCTTGGGCTTAATTTTAGACAACAAAGAAATATTTGCATGTTCACTTGTTCCTATTATCTTTCTCCTTGTTTGTATTTCATCTGGATTTCCAATAGTCAGATCTCTTGGATGATTCTTTTGCACATACCTGGATGGAGTCTTAGGTGGTGTTCTTTATGTTTCCTCTTCTCCTGATTCTTCATCTATTTCTTCTTGGCAACTTTCTCCTTCTTGATATACAATTTCTTGAGTTGGTTCTTTTGACCCCGTCTATTCATCAACTATCACATTTATACTTTACATAATTGTATGTGTCCTATTATTATAGCATTTATAGAATTTGCTCTTAGTGGAATAACCAAGGAAGATGCCCTCATCACACCTTGAGTTAAACTTGCCCAAATGTTTCTCTTCCTATCTAATGTAGCATTTACTTTCAAAATTTTTGAAGTACTTCACAGTAGCTGGTCTTCCCTTCTAAAGCTCATATAGAGTTTTATGATGATTTACCCTCACCTAAGCTCTATTAATAATATAGTCAGCTTGTGACCAGGAGAATGAGTTCGATTAAATAAAATGATAATTTGCATTAACCAAACTTAGGAGCAAAGCCTAGTATTTAAATAGGTTACAAAATAGTAATCCAAACTATAATCCCGCTATCCACGCTAACCAACGCGACATAGGAGGTAGAGAGTTTGGTTTAGGTTTGTTAACCTAGGATATTTAGGAATTAACCATAGTTTACCATTAGATATTTGAAACAGTAAATATCTACATGGTAGAAAGTAGAAAAGTAAATGTAATAATCAACCTATGTAGTATAATGCAATATACTACCTATTTTACCCTAACATCCCCCCTTTATTACATTACTTTGATATACAAAGTTTACTTCGAAACAACTCAAATTTGACACGTCCAAGTGCCTTGGTGAAGATGTCAACAACCTTTTCGTCGGTGGGAATGTATTGGAGCTTGATTCTGTGTTTAGGAACTTCATCACGAATGAAATGACAATCTGTGTCAATATGCTTTGTGCGTTCATGATGGACTGGATTCTTGACCAAGTTCAAAACACCTGAGTTGTCGCAAAACATGTGAATAGGAAGTTTCTTTGGTAGGCCCATGGTAGCCAAGATGCGACTTAACCATATCGCTTCACACACAGCTCCTCGTGCAACGTGATACTCTACCTCTGTTGAAGATAAAGCAACCACCTGTTGCTTTTTACTATGCCATGAGACAGGACCAGATCCAAGATGAAATACATATCCTGATGTTGATTTTCTATCATCTAGGGATCCAACGTAGTCAGAGTCAGTATAACTCTGTAAGAAGAATGAGTTATTCTTCTTGTACTCTAGACCATATTCTACACTACCTTGAATGTAGTGAAGAACACGCTTAGCTGCTTTCCAATGAGAGGCTTTTGGTTCCTGCATGAACCGAGAAAGATAGTTTACAACATAAGTAATGTCTGGTCTAGTATTGGTCAGATAGATAAGGCTTCCAATCATCTGTCTATATAGTGTGCCATCTACCTATGGTGAATCATCATACCATGATAACTGAAGCCCTGATTCCATCGGTGTTGCCTTGGGCTTGCAATCAGTCATACGATATTTTTCTACTAAAGTCTTGGCATACTTTTGTTGAGTCACCCTAAGATGATTCTTCTTCTGTTCTATCTCAAGGCCAAGACAGTAGTGGAGAAGTCCCAGATCTGTCATATCAAATGACTCTTTCAAGTCATCTTTCACGGTGCTAATCATTTTCTCTGAATTGTCGGTGATGATCAGATCATCTACATATAATACAAGAATCACTATTTCAGAACCTGTGTTCTTGATATAGAGATTTGCATCAGATGGACTTCTCTTGAATCCGTGTTGTAGTAGGTGACTATCCATTTTAATGTACCATGCTCTTGGGGCTTGTTTGAGCCCATATAATGATTTGACCAACTTGCAAACCTGTTGCTCATGGCCTTCCTCAGCAAATCCTGGGGGTTGAGTCATGTATACCTCTTCTTTTAAGTCACCATTCAGAAAGGCACTTTTTACATCCATTTGATGTAATTTCCATCCGAATTGTGCTGCCATAGCACAAAGAACTCGAATGGTGGTCATCCTTGCAGTGGGTGCAAAGGTTTCCTCATAATCAAGGCCTTCCTTTTGAGCATAGCCCTTTGCCACAAGATGGGATTTATGCTTGTCTATGGTACCATCTGCCTTATATTTGACTTTGTAAACCCATTTGCAGCCTATGGGTTTCTTTCCTTTAGGCAAATCTACCAGCTTCCATGTTTTATTCTTGATGAGGGAGTTATGTTCTGCATCCATAGCTGCCTTCCACTGAGGCAGTCTAAGTGCTTCATCAACTGTAGAAGGTTCATTTTCATCAAATGATGACAAGTAAACCCTCTCCTCATCTATTTCCATATCATCTTCCCTTGCTAACTCTCTATCAATAGAAAGGTCTTGAAAATCTGCACAAAGATCATCAACTGAAGTGGATGCTTCAGTATTTTCTTGTTGAGTCATGCTTCATGTCTTTGGATGATTGAGAGTAAGATCAGGTGGGGAAGTGAGTTTGGAATCTTTCATTGTGCTCGTATACCATTTGGGAGGCTTTTTCTATTATGGAGAAGGAAGTGGTTGTTGCTCCTCATCATCTAGGTATATTGATGTAGTGTTGGGTGTGAAAGCTTCATCAAACACTACATCTCTGCTGACATGTATTTTCTTGGTAAATGGGTCTATCAATCGATAGCCTTTTGAGAATTCATCATATCCAAGAAAAACACATGGTAGGGACTTCTCATCTAATTTCTTTCTTTTCTCCTTGGGTATATGCATAAAAGCCTTACACCCAAATACCCGTAGATGAGATATGGAGGGTTTCCTTCCACTCCATGCTTCTTGAGGAGTCATACCTTCAAGAGCCCTTGTGGGTGCTCTATTTAGAAGATATACTGTAGTTTGAATAACTTCAGCCCAATAAATTTGCTCAAGATTGGCTCCCTTAAGCATACATCGAACCATTTCCATAATGGACCGATTTCTTCTCTCAACAACTCCATTTGACTGAGGAGAATAGGTTGTGGTCAACTATATTTTTATCCCATGTGTCTGTAAAAATGAGGAAAATTCCTTTGATGTGTATTCCCCCTCGATCTGAATGGAGGGTCTTGATGAAGCATCCTGATTCTTTCTCAACAAGCTTTTTGAACTATTGAAAATAGGTAAATGCTTCAGACTTCAACTGCAAGAAGAAGACCCACATCTTGCATGAGTGATCATCTACAAACAATTGAAAATACCTTTTTCCTCCACAACTAGTAGACATGGGACCACACAAATCTGTGTGAACCAACTCCAAAGGTACCTTAGCTCGAAAGGAGCTAGGTTCAAAGGGTACTCTGTGTTGCTTGCCTGACAAGCAATCTGAGCACACTGGCAAAGTAGATGAAAGAGTAGGCAGTCCTTTCACCATTTGATATTTACTGAGTTCTAGTAAATATCCTGAACTTAAATGCCCAAATCTCTTATGCCATAGAGATGTGGCCTCTTTTGTGGTTACTGCCATTGCAGTATGTGTTGAGGTAAGTGCATCTAAGACAAACAAACCATGTTTGTATGAACCTGTTGCTATCTATTTTCCTTTCTTAGTGATAAAGCAACATTTCTTTTCTTTGTCCACCTTGAAATTGACATTCATGTGATTGTCCAGGATTTGTGGAACTGACAAGAGATTATTTTTCAATCCTGGTACATAAAGAACTTTTTGAATTTTACATTCTCCATCTGGAAGGGAGACAAAAACACTTCCTTCTCCCTGAACTCGATAGATTTGATCATCAACAATGGTGACCGGTCTACCTTCTCGAGCCTCAAATGTCTCAAACCAGGACTTATCGCCAGTCATATGCTTACTAGCACCTGAATCTATGTACCACACAGTGTCCTTGTGAAGGGAATCTATATGTGTCATGAGCACCTTGTGTGCTCGTTCAGAGTCCGAACTAGAATCTTCAGCTGCAATGTGTCCCTATTGTTGTTTATTCTTGTTCTTTGGTTTGCCTTTGCCCTTCTTGTTTCCTTGTTCATTGGGCGGTTTGTTCTTAAACCAACATATTTTGGTTTCATGAGTGTCCTTGTCGCAAATCTTACAATACTGCTTCTTCTGAGTCTCTTTGCCTTTACCCTTGTCTTTATTAGAAGAAGAACCTTTCTGTTGATTCCACTTTTTCTTACCACCTTGTCTGTTTGAGAAAAGTGCATTGTTGGATGCCTCATCTCTTTGGAGTTGATTAGCTTCTTCTGTTTGAAGCATATTTACCAACTCGACAAAAGTCACTGTCCTTCCAGAGACTTGTAATGAAGTGATCAACATTCTGTAGGAGTCGGGAAGAGCCCTCAAAATGATAGAGGTCAAGACTTGGTCTTCCACTTTTTCTCCTAAGGATTGCAGTTTTGTTTTCAATTCTGCCACTCTGTAGAGGAATAGCTCTACTGTTTCTCCTGATTTCATATGAAGAGTATGAAGCTGTGTTTGGAGGTGAAGAATTGTTGATTGATTCTTCCCCACAAATATGGTTGTTAAGGCATCCCATGCCTCCTTACCATTCTTAGCTTCACTGATATGAGGTTGGATATCATCAATAATAGCTAGCAAGATCATTAAGGATAGTTTTCTATCCTTTTTATCAAAAGTTGTTTGATCTGCTCCTGTTGATTGAGGTCTAGTTTCACTTCCATCCACTATAGACCATAGATCCTCTATAGTTAAGATAGCTTTCATCTTAGTCTTCCATGCAGAATAATTTGAACCTTTGAGCAGTTGGCTCTCAGTGAGATACTTGTGCATCATGGCCATGGTGAAGGTTTCAAATTGATAGGACTAAGATGGTTGTATCTTGCACTATACCCTCAAAAGAGTATATGGAAGATGTTTAATTTGCTTCTATAAGATATTTAATGGCACCTGCCTTAACACCCTTAACAAGCGATGAAAAGTTTGAGGATTTTAAGCCAAACAAATAGAGCAAATTAAAGGGGTAGGTTTTGAAAGACTTCTGATTGTGCTCTCTAGGATATTTAATGGCACCTGCCTTAACACCCTTCAAGAAGGATGGAAATTTTGAGGAAATTAAGCCAAACAAAGAGAGTTAATCAAGGTGTTTTGAATTTTGACCTTTGATGGGGAATAAAATTGACTTTGTTTTAACCTGTGCAAGGTGTAGCACGATTTGGAGTGAAGTTTGGGTTTTGTGAAATGCTTCTTCAATGTTCTATCTGATTGTTTAATTGCACACAAAAAACATGATTGTTAGTGCAATAATAAAAAACAAGAGAGCAACCCAAATTATTATCACTCTAGGTGTCGGATGCAACCGAAAATGCACCTAGTATAGTCAATTTTTAAGAGAAGGTGTCGAGTACAATCGAGAATGCACCTTTCTTGCTTTGAAATATCCCCACTTTCTCTTTACAATTTTGCAAAAAAAATAGAATCACAAGATATGACTTCTATCCCCCCTTAATTTTTACAAAATTGAAAAATTAGAGCACTCCTTTCAAGACAAGTCGACACACGACCCGCGTTTGAAAGGCTTCCAGACCAGTCGACACACGACTTGGTTTTTGTTTTCAACACTCAAAAATAGGTGGTGCATTAGGATCAAAAGGCTCACGAATCCTCATGGGACCATAGCTTCTGTCCAACCCCTTCCATGGATCAGTATAGATAAGTGAGTGAGGAATGGATCTACGATATTCATGAAGCATACGACAAAAATGTGATCGTGTTGTTTGCCTTCGTAATTCGTTTCTCTTTCTTATGATTCTTTGTCTACGAAGAGCTTTCCTTACCCAAGATTTGATCTTCATGAAAACTTTGAAGAGTGATGAAAAATATAGGAAATGTTGATGAAAATTAAGCAACAAAATGTCTCTTATACCTTGTCTCTTTATCCCCACATTTGGAGAAAACTAAAGAAAGACAATTGCTTAGTTGCATAAAAAATTTGGCACTTCTATTTTCAATTTAAATGCTAAAAAAAAATTTAAAGTTTTTTTTTTTTAAATAGAATATAACATAATTTTTGGAATAAAAAACATCAATTTAAGAGTAAAAAAATTGATGCAATTTATTTAGCAAAAAACTATGAAAAGTTCTAAAAAAAATTTAAGAATTAACTTAATTTAAGCATAAAAAAAAATTAACCTTTGTTATGCCAAAAGTAATAAAATTTTCATCAAAATTTAATCCCTTTGCAATCTGGCGGGCGCGGGAGTCGAACCTGCGACTCTCGCTGGCCTAAGGCGTCCACCTTGGCCAACTAACCAAGCGGCTGGCTTGGTTCTCAGGCTGGACCACCTGAGTCTTAAAGAAGCCTACGGGCTTCTTTGGGATGTTGTGGGAATTATCCCACATGCATCCTGTTTTGGATGCAAAGGCCTTTAAAGGCCTGAACGAGTGACTAAGCTCATGATTGCCCTCGGGAAATCGAGTTCGGGCCCTCCTTTTGTCGGCGTCCATGTGGCACGACAAGGGGGCATCCACGTGTCGAGTCTTGTCCAGTCAGGTCCACGTCCGGTCAGGTCTAGTCAGGTGCCAGGTGGCACGTGGCCAGAGTGCCACGTGTCGCCTAGGCAGTAGGTCGAGTCAGGTCCACGTCAGCACCACCTCGGGGTGCATGCAGGTCTGTCAGGTCCACGTTAGCACCACCTCGGGGTGCATGCAGGTCTATGAGAAACGTGAGGGTGCTCCTGCCCTCGATGCGTTCCTGCCTCGGGATCCATGCTATGGGAAACGTGAGGGCGCTCCTACCCTCGATGCGTTCCCACCTCGGTCTCGGGATGCGGGCCCAAGGGGAAGCTAAGAAAGCTCTCCCCTTGCCACGGGGAGTGTGAGGGCCGCCTGCCCTCGGACGCTCCCGTGGGCTGACTGCGGGCCCGTAGGTTGGATCACCGGTGGGGAGATCCCGGTGGTCATGATCCACGATGGGAAAAAATTCCCCATGGGTGGCGATCACGATCGGGGTCAAATGGTCCCTGCATCGGGATCCATGCCCTATGTTGCGGGCCTTCCTGCGGGGGCTCTCAACTCACTATCCATGAAATTAGGATGCATGCAAATAAATAATCAAACCTTAGGAGAATTGAAAAGCATAAGGAGTAATTATTGAAAATAATTAAGGGTCACCAATGGTGCCGTATTTCCAACGCTCCAGCTCAACTCCCGTGCTCCAGCTCTGGTACCAATGTGACCAGGAGAATGAGTTCGATTAAATAAAATGATAATTTGCATTAACCAAACTTAGGAGCAAAGCCTAGTATTTAAATAGGTTACAAAATAGTAATCCAAACTATAATCCCGCTATCCACGCTAACCAACGCGACATAGGAGGTAGAGAGTTTGGTTTAGGTTTGTTAACCTAGGATATTTAGGAATTAACCATAGTTTACCATTAGATATTTGAAACAGTAAATATCTACATGGTAGAAAGTAGAAAAGTAAATGTAATAATCAACCTATGTAGTATAATGCAATATACTACCTATTTTACCCTAACACAATTGTATGAACTGCCTCTCTCCAAAACCCATCTAAAATCTTGGATTCATTTAGCATAGCTTTGGCCATATTCTCAACAATTCTATTTTTCCTTTCAACTACTCCATTTTGTTGTGGAGTTCTTGCTGCTGAATACTCTCTTTTGATCCTATGTTGTTCAAACAAATTTATGAATTCACCTGAAGTAAATTCTCCTCCTCTATTTGATCTTAGATACTTTATTCTTTTACCTGTTTTATTTTCTACTAACTCTTTGAATGCCTTGAACTTCTCAAAGGCTTCTAAATTTTCTTTCAAGAAAGCTACCCAAGTCATTCTAGAGAAATCATCTATAAATAGCTTGAAGTAACTTTCACATTATAAACTCTATCCTTGGAGGACCACATAAATAAGTATGAACAAGTTTCTATGGTTTGGATGAAGTAAATTATTTCGGCTTGAAACTTGTTCTAGTTTGCTTTCCATGCTGACATTATGCACAAATTGTGCTTTTTGGCCTTTTTATCTTGGGTAAATCTTTGACTGCCTGTTTGTTTCTTATGTTCACTATGTTGTCAAAGTTTAGATGACCCATTCTTCTATGCCACAACCAACTGTCATATTCTTGTGCTAAGAAATATTTTTCTCCCTTAATTTCACTTAGCACATAGAGATTTTTTGTAGTTCTACTGGCATCTGCAATGAGCTTTCCTATTTTGGATTATCTGATTTCACATCTATTTGGATGAAAAGTGATCATGTGCCCCTGATCACAAAGTTGAATTACACTGAGTAAATTGTGCCTTAATACCTTAACATACAATACATTTTCTATCTTTGATTTCCCATTATCTAAACTCAAAGTCCCTTTCCCACAGATTTTTGTTGAACCATTGTCACCAAATTTTACTGATCCTCCATTGATTTCTTTAAGTACAAGAAATTTACTCTTGTTCCCTGTCATATGACTTGAGAAACCACTATCAAGAAACCATTATTTTCTCTTATATTGTACATGAAGAGTTGTTTGTACAAACATTGACTTCACCTTTTCTTGCTCTTTTATCTCTTTCCAAATTGTTTAGGTTGTATTCTTTTGAACCTTATGATCCCCCTTATTTTTGCTTACTTTAGGAAATACTATTTTACACCATTTGGCCTTGTGCCCAAAGTTATTGCATTTGTAACAAATGATATTATCATTCATAAGAGGTGCAAAAGAATTGAAATTCCTATCAACATTATCTCTCACATAAACAATGCAATGTACAACTTTATGACCATATTTGTTACATGAAAAACAATAGCCATGGAAGAAATTTTTTAACCTGTTAGATTGCCTTGAATAATATGGTCACAAGCTTCTTCCTTTGTTGTTCCTGTAATTGAATTTTGTCCATGAATCGTCTCTGCTTTATTCCTTCTTGATGCTTTTGCCTTTCAATGCATTAGCATAAGTCATGGGGTCTTCTTATTTTGATATCTTTGTTTCTTGGGAGCTTGACTCTACTTTCTATTTTCCTAACTTTATATCTTGATCTACCTTATCCTTAGTATTTTCAACTTCATTTCTTAGAGAGACAATTTCAGATTCCAACCTTTCACATTATAACTCTTTTATCTTTAACTGTTATACCATATCCTGTTCAAATTTTCTTCCCTCTTCAAATTTTACCTTGAGCTCTGTGAGGTTTTGTAGAAGTTCCATATTTGCTTCCTCATCCTCTTAGATTTGATCCTTCAAACTTGAATTCTTCCTTCTAACCTTTTCCAAATTTATAATAGCAACAATAAATTCCTCTTTTATGTCGATCATGGCTTCTCCATTTTTTGAAGTCATGTATGTTCTTGTGGGATATTCCTTTAAGTTGTTAGACTTTTCATGAAGGAACCCGCTCTAATACAATTGAAGAACATAAGCTTATACTGAGAGCGGGGTGAACAATATAAGATAAAACTTTTTATATTTCAATCCAAATGATAACAACAATAATATCAAAGCAGTAAACAGTGCATACATCATCACACACATGAAAGACATGATTTAACGTGGTTCACCCAATGTGGGTTATGTCCATAAAGAAAATATCTCTTATAAATTTTCTCGCTAAATCTTTTGGAAATCAAATCCCTATTATAATGTTTATGTACCTCTGTCCAAAGGAGACACCAATCCCCTATGCTAAAGCTTATGGATCTCTATCCATAGGAGACCTCTATCCCAACTACTCTAGTTTGTGGATCTCTTTCCATAGGATAACTCTATCCCCTCTGCTCTGGTTTATGGATCTATTTCCATAGGAGAACTCTATCCCCTCTGCTCTGCATAAATTTGATCATAATACTGCTTTAAACCTACTCATAAATTTACCTCTAACCTGATCATAAGTCTACCTCAAATCTACTCAAAAGTATGCCTCTAACCTGCTCACAAGTCTACCTCAAACCTGCTAACAAGTCCACCTCAAATCTGCTCAAAAGTCTACCTCAAACCTGCTCACAATTTTGCCTCAAACCTGCTCACAAGTTTACCTTAAATCTGCTCAAAAGTCTACCTCTAGCCTGCTCACAAGTCTACCTCAAACCTACTCACAGTATCTACTCAATTCTACTCTAATAACTTGCTCAAATATTTCCAAATCTTGCATACAAAACATAACTTAAAACTCTTTCAGAAAATCTTTCTATTCACAAACAAATTCTACTCAAAATTAATTTTACCTCTGGAACATATAGAGAATGATATGCTCTATCAAAAACTCAATATGTTCTTCACATTCACAAATATTGCATTCAACTAATCCAATCTCTCTCTCTTGCAAAATCCCCTTCAAATCAAATCAAAGTAATGTATAACTTGCTTCACAAAACTAATCTATCTTTCTTGCAAATTTATTCTCAAACATCAACCATACTAATGCACAAATTTCTCAATCTCTTCAAACAATGGAAACACACTTGTTCTCAAACTCTAATGCAAGTGTTTCCAATTTCTTTCAACAAAGATGCACAATGTAGGTCTCAAACCCTAACTCAAATATTTTCAACAATGCTTATCAAACAACCCTTTTATCTCCACCTTATGTTCCAAAAACATTTACTCAACAAAACATCTTAACCAAAGAATGATGTGCCCATACCTCTTATTTTGCTCTGATGAAGATATGTCCTCAAAACTTGTCTTACGAACAACTGATTTTTCTAGTGCCACTTCAAGTGTTAGCAAAATATTTTCTCAAAACTTCCACATAAATTTTCTTCTCAAAAGGATATGCTCAATGAAATATGAAATTTATGTTTAATCACTCTTCTCTTGTTCTCAAAAGATAGGGCATTAATAATTCAACAAAAACCTCTCATATTTATTTTTCACAATGCAAGAATAACAATAAAATTATCAAGCCACTTTTATACCTTATTACTCCTATTCTTGCAAAATATTAATCAACACAACAAGGCACAAATTACACACATGAAATTTCCATATACACCTTATACCTCCTAGATTTAACTTCAAAAAATATAAATCAAATAGACTTTATAACTCCTTATTTCTCCTAATATTTATAAACAATCAACACACCACATAATTAAAAATTTAGTCTGCATACCTTTAATAAAGCTGTCACACGAATAATTTTCTTCTTCGCTTGCAAAATGGTCACGCGAACAACCTTTTCCCTTTTGCCTTGCAAAATGACGACCGCGAGATTTGAACCCGTGAATTTCTGCCTACCAGCACCTTAGCGCTAGCCTAGCGACCAACTGGGCTAGCCACCCACTTGAAATATATTGCGCGCAACCTTCTCTTATTCCTTTCCTTGGCCAAAAATGAGTTTTGAGTTCTTACCATGCAAAAGAGCACCCGCGAGTTTTGAACTTGCAACCTTCTTTCCACTAGCGCTCTAATGCTAGCCTAGTGACCAGCTGGGCTAGCCACTAGCTTGCAATATAATGCACAACACAACCACCTTTATTTCCTTCTCCATGAATCAAATGAAATGCTTTACATTCCTCTGCTCCCCTTCAAATGAATCGATTTTCACTCGCATCAAACCTTAGCACAAATGAGATATATGGTCCTCTTAAATATGCATTTTGAAATGTTTCAAACGTCGACGGGTAAAGTCAATGGCACCTTATAAAATTTTAAATTTACTTTATTATAATATTTAAACTTTGATTAAAATATTATAATTTATCTTTTTTAAATAACACCTTTAGGCCCAAATACCTTTGTACTTTGCACAAATAAACTTGTCTTCAAATTATTTTTCTTTCTTTTGGCCCAAGTATTATAATATTTAAAAATATTATAATATCATCTCTTTTATTTTAAACCATGGCCTTTATTTCAAACTATGCCTTTGCCTTGCATAATTAAGCAACTTATAAACCTTATCCTTTTGCCATACCAAACTATCTTTGGCATCAATGACAACCAATATACTCAAAATTTTCAACACAAAAAAGATGACATCTAGAATATGCTTAATGGAGTAGATGAATAAACCATATGGGTCAAATACAAATCCAAGGCACAAAAGGACTATTATAGACTTGACCAAAATTATTAGTGGGACTTCTTAATTGTATGTCTTAAGAACCCTAACAAGACTCTCAATTTTAACATCCCATTAGAATTGAAGTTGTTCAAGGATGACATAGAAATGGCCTTATCAGGGGTTACAACCATCCCGAAGGAGAAAATAGTCACTGGTAGATATGAATAACATATAGATATTCTATACACTATAGAAAACTACATTGGTCACTTGCAAATGACTCATTGTGTAAGGTATATAGTAGATGAGATGAATTGCCAACTCAAGGAGTTCTAGATATCACCTGTCCCAAAGCAAGAATGCTAACTTTGTGGTCCACCTTGATGTTTAATTTGTTATGTTACACAATAAACTAGGAGAAAAAAAGTAGGGTGGATAAATAAAATCTGGTATCTTGAAATAGAAATTAAGCCCACTAAGATCATCAAGGGTAAATATTTATGTGAGAATATTGTAAATTTTGCCTTAAGAGATGAGGTAGCACTAATGGAATAAATAGAACCAGAAGATCAATCAGTTGGATGAGAGACATTAGAAGGTACATGATGACTAGACAAGTTCTTGAAGGGTTTACTTCTAAATAAATAACACAATTTAGGTAGAAAACAATACACTATGCATGGTTGTATTACATACTTTTTCAAAAATAATATGATGGTGTCCTACTAAGATGTGTTGAGAAGGACAAGGCAAAAACCCTAGTCAAGGAACATCATGATGGAGGGCATTATTATGCATCAACCATAGTGCCTAATATATTGATGATAGGATATTATTGACCCACTATATTCTCTGATTGCTTCTAAAGAGCCATGAATTGTAGAGTCTATTGCATGTTTATGGAAAGAAGAAGAAATGTGCTAATTCCCTTTAAGCTCAATTTTGTCATTGAACCTTTCTAGCAATGGGACCTTGACTTCATTGGGAATATCAATCCCTTATCTAGTGCAGGCATAGATGGATTTTAATTGCAACTAACTATTTCAAAAAATATGTTGTGAAGACACCTAAAGTGTGTCAATTTTGTAACCAGCTGAACCTGTATTGCAATCGATTCTTCCAAAATCCTCAAATCTCCTCCAAATCCCTTTCAATACCTCCAAAATCACCAAATTTCCTCTAATTCCTCCTAATTCCATTCAAAGTCCCTAATTCTTTCTCAAATTTCTCTAAATCCTTTCCAAAATTTCAATTTCCTCTCTAAATCCCTCTATTCTCTCTTTAGTTCCTCTAATTTCTCTCAATTCCCCAATTTCCCCTCTAATTCCTTAATTCCCTCTCTAATCCATCTAATTTCTTTTATTTTCTCTCTAATTTCTCTAAATTCCCCTAAATCTACCAATTCCCTCTCTAATCTCTCTAATTCCCTCCAAAATCCCTCATTCCTTTCTAATTCCTTTCAATTCCCTCCAAAATCCCTCATTCCTTTCTAATTCCTTCCAATTCCCTCTAAAATTCCTAATCCTATCTCTAATTTCTATAAATTCCTCCAAATTTGCTAATTCCCTCTCTAATTCTTCTAATTTCTTCTAAAATTCCCAACTCTCTCTAATATCTCTTAATCCTTCCAAATATCCTAATTCTCTCTCTAAATTCATCTCATTTCCCTAAATTCTCTAATTCACCTAAACATCCCCCAATTCCCTTTCTAGCTTCTCTAATTCCTCTAATTCCCTCTTTTATTCATCTAATTTCTCTAATTTCCTTGTAATCCTCTCTAATTTCCTCTAATACTCCTATTGTACTTTCTAAATTCCTCTTAATCTTCCTAATCATCCTCTAATTCTTCTAAACCCTTCTAATTTCTCCCTAGTGCATCTAATTTCCCATAATTCTCTAGAGATGCTTTCAATTTCCTCTAATTCTCCTTTAATCTATTTAATTCCTCTTAGTTCCTCTAATTTCCCTAATATCCCAATAAATGCCCCAAATTAGCCTCAAAATTCTAAAATTCCTAATTAAACCCAAATACCTAATCAAATTCCCTAATAAAAACCCTAATCACTCCTAAACTATTAGTCAAACCCTTGATAAGACCCACAATAAATTTTTAAATCTCAAAGCAAATCCCTAAAAATCCTAATCATTCCTCAAGTCTCTACCAAATCCCCTAAAAATGCTCTCATTATATTTCTAAATCTCTCCAAAATGCTCCCTCCAATTTTGCATGAATTTAAAATTCCCAAACCCTTGGTCAAATCCTCACAATAAATAACCATAATAAATTCTAAAATCCTCCTACATCCACCTTGCACTTTTCTAGGAATTTAAAATTCCCCCAAATCCCTAGACAAGCCTCCTAATGAATATCCATCATAAATTCAAAATCCTCCCCAAATCCACCTTGCACCTTTTTGGGAATTTAAAATTCCTCCACATCATCCTAGGCCTCCTCATCCCCATGCACATTTATGATACTTGGGTGGGTGAGAACTCTCTCCACCCAAGGTCATTAATATTGGAGGGTGCACATTCCTCCAAATAAGATTCTCCATATTTTCTTGGCCTCGACAAGTACCACATAATTACCACCTCATGACACCTCATGCCACCTCACCTCCTAGTCATCCCCTCACCCTTACCAAAAATCTATAAATACCCCCCTTATTTCTTCATTTGCATAAGGAGTTCAAGGACCCTAGCCAAAACTCTATCAAAATTCTATCAGCTCCTTTGCCTCATTGTGTGTGTGGTCTCTTTTAGGTGATTATCTTTCTTTGGAACAAAAACCATCGTGGAGTGAAGATCTCTTCAAGAACATATCAATGTTCACTTTGAAACTGATCTTAAATCAAAGGTTCAACTTACACTAGATCGATATCAGATGTTCCTGACATATCATAGAAGGTCTACACCAAATCCCAAAGCGACCATAGCTACAGAGAGTCAATAACAACCCCTTGAAAATTATCAAAGTCAGTCGTATCACCCCTTGCAGTTATCACAGTCAAATATAGCCCCTCGAGTGGTTGCATCTTAAGGCTAAACATAGACATTAAGTCAGAAGCAAGCAGGTAAGCAAGGTAAGAAAAGCAAACTTATGAGGTTTTGTAACAATTACATGTGTTTTTGTTCCTTTTATTAAGGTTTTTGGATTCTATTTTTCCTTGCATCTTCATAGATTTGGGCTTAATAAAGAAAGTCCCTATTGATTCTACTAAGTTTTGTTGTGGGCTATGTGCAGGTGTCTTGAAATAACACTAAGCCTAGGGTGGTCAATCTAACAGAGCTTCCAAAACCCACCCAACTATTGAGGTGGCATAGGAGATCTTTGTAGAACCATTGTATTCATTGTAAACTTTTGTCAAGAAAGGAAAACCCTCCATTTTGAAGGTCACTATTGTAAAATCCCCTAAAGGATAATGTGTAAGTAAAAGGGTTGTTTGTAATATCATATTTTCTCATTTAATGGAGTGGTGGATTTCCTATGCTACAAGTTGCAATAGTTCTATTAAAATTGGCTAATTAGGAAGTGGTCACTTAATTTTTTTAAGATATCACCACTAGATTTGGGTTTTATCCACAAACAACAACATAATAATTCCATAACCTACAGAGGATCAAAAGGAATAAAATTTGCATTGGACTATGGGTTTGTACTTAAGATGTCCTCCAATTACTATCCTTAAGGAAAAACCTAGTCAAATGTACTAATAAGAACTTTATGGGTATCTTATAGAAGATCATAGTTGAATCATAGATGCATTAGAAAACTAAATTGTAGAGAGCACTATGGGCTCATCAAGTGATGCCTAATGCTTCCATGTGATCATCTCTTTACAAGCTAGTTTTAGAGAGGAAGGTTATGCTACTGGTCAATTTAGAACCCTTCTCTTCAAATGTCATAGTAATTAGAGATTGAAGACATTGACATTTATTAAATGCAATCACAATTGAATGCCCTACTATCCCTAGAATAAGAAATGAGAATATGTTCATGAGGATGGTCCTATATTAGAAGATGGTCATGTTGTGGAGTTTCCACAACCACCCCAAAATTCTTGGGGACCCACTTGTCATATTTTGATATGAAAGGTTTTTGGTTTTCTTTGGTTTGTAAGAATAGGGATGTTTGACCGTTTTGTTTTAATGATTTTAATTGCTTTGGTTATTTGATATTTAATGATTAATTAATCTAGGCATTAATGCTTAGATTAATTAAAATCCATTTTGATGAATAAGAGTTTAATGTTCTTCATACTATCTAAGGTGATGGAATGTGTTTAACAAAGCAAGGCCTGACCTAAAACAAAAAGAGGATACAAAAGGTACAAAGAAATTGAGATAGAAGCCAATATGCTATTATCTACCTAATATAATTGCATTAACTATATTATGTACATAATAGTAATATTTTTAAGATTATGTTATAAGGTTCTAAAATGTTATCATTATAATAATATTATTATGATTATATTATAATGTTATTATTATAATAATATTTTTGTGATTATATTCTTCTAAAATGTTATTATTATAATAATATTATTATATTGTATATAATAATATTATTATAATGTACTTTATAAAAGACATGATAATAATATTTACGATAAGGTAAAGTTTAACGTCGTTTCGTTTGATTGCAGATAAGGCGATGGTGGCTATTCGAAAACATTCGAAGACATGAGTGGCTAGTCCAAGAACGTTCAACGCTATGGTAGCGAAGCTTCATGGAGCAACACCGACAAAGAAGAGGCGGTCCAAGATGGCATTAGGGTTTCAGAAGAACAACATGAAAGGCACTAGAGTTGTCAGTGAAACGACCGAGAGGTAGAGGCATGCCATCGAACAAGGAAGGAAGAAGCATTATTAGGGCAACCTGTGATGCCAATTGATGGAGTTAAAGGCCGGCCTCGAAGAGCATGGAAGGTTTTAGTGTTGCATATATTTCATTACGCTATGGCAGCATGAGTGTGAGAGTAGGGAGTTGAACAACGTTGATGGTTGCATCGATGGCTACGTAGGTTTGGCAGCACCACGATGATGATGGCAGTGCTATGGCTGCATAGTCTTGGTAGTGCCATGGCTGCGTAGGTTTGGCAGTGCCACGATGTCGATGGTAGTGCTATGGCTACGTAGTCTTGGCAGCGCCATGGTTGCGTAGGTTGGGCAGTGCCATGGTGATGATGGCAGCACTATGGCTACGTAGCCTTGGTAGCGCTATGGTTGCGTAAGTTGGATAGTGCCATGGCTGCATAGGCAGTGTGATGGTTTCGTTTGGTTACGTGGAAACCAAAGTGCCCAGGATGGGGGAATGCCATCCCAGTCCTTGGGCACATTGGTATGGCTTAGGAGAAATACCATCGGGTCTCGGCCTCAAAAAGTGACAATGAAAGTTTCACTGAATAAGATTGGCCTGTATTATTTTAGTTAATGTGAATGTGGTTTGATCACGTTCAATGTTTTAAAGGAGGTCTAAAATCGTAGGGGTTATAAGGTATAGTTAATGCTTTTATCATTCGTTTGATGGATGTAAAGGGGTATTCTTGGGTAGAATGCTTATAAGAGAAAGGGGAGATATAAGGAGTCATGCAGGGTTATGTTTTTGTTGTTAGTTTTTTTTAAAATAAATAACGTTTAGAAGTGTTATGTTTATTAAATCACAGAAAATGATGATGGATTATTTTCTTATATCCATTCATTATTTTGGTTGTGAGAGAAGATGAAGCGAAAGGACTTCTAAGCATTATTTATACCTTGCTATCCTACCTTTTTCAAGGGGGGCTGGAAATGATGTAACATTCCGAGAAAGCAATAAAGAAAGAGCATTTTTCAGATTTTGAGAGGGTAGCAAACTTCTGTGAGCAAAATCAAAAGGAGGGTTTTTATCATAAAACTAACGTTTTTAGTGTCTTATCATTTCTGCATTTTAGTGACTTCTAGCCATTGTCTTATGCCATGAAATGGGTTGCAATAGGCGAAGGTCAAGATTATGCAGTTTCTTTATGTTTCCTTTGAGTCTCGCACTTGATTTAATGGTATTGTGCTTATGTTGCAGGTCCATTGATTCAGGTTGTTTTATGATTACCTCATAACTTGGGATTTTGCAGGGAGGAGCTTGCTAAACTAATTCAGAATTTGACTTTTTCAGCTAACCAAATTTACATGTTTATTTCATTTACTATTCTCAAAGTTTATTTTATTTCAAGCATTCAAGCATTCCATTCTGGTCCATCCAGAATTTTAGTTTCTTTCATTTCCATTCTGGTCCTTTTCCAGAATTTCTGCTAATTTCCTGTTAGTTTCATTTTTTCTGGTCCATTTCTAGAATTGTTAAGCTTTCAAGTTATTTCCATTCTGGTCATTTTCCAAAATTTTTGCACCTCCAAGTTTCATTAATCTAAAGCTTTCAGATAAAACACATGGTTTAGGAGGGATACTAACCTACTATTTCACATTAAACGAAGATAAGAAATGAAAGCTAACTTTGCTAACTTTGCTAACATTGCTAACATGCTAACTTCTACTAACCACTATTAGGGTAGTGGCATCAACATAAGGAAGATAAAATGAACCCAACTATCTAAAATTTACTTCATCTTAAAGGCACGGGCATTAAAATGAGGTGGAAAATTCCACATTTTGTCATTTGAAACCTTTTAAATGAAGATAAAATACTCTACTAACAAGGATTCAAGGTAGCACCAATTTAAAAAAACCCTAAAAAGAATTGCTTTTATTTTTAGTTAGATCTTTCAAATCACTAAGCATTGTTTAGAACCAAGTAAAGGCCCCTTGTTTATGGTCACATGCATTATTGAATTATTTATGGCACTATTGTAATCTTTTAGATATTTTACTAGAACCTTGGAGAAGTTGAATGTTTGTCATTTGGTTTCTTTTCAAGAGAGAGTTTTCTATTCAATACTCTGCATGTGGTGGTATTTTGCAATTGGGCAAAATATACACTCAACATCTTTGGCGCTAGAAGGAGGGCCTGAATTGGTTTATTTCAGTGTGATTTTAAATGCTATAGGGATTTAAATTTTGGAATATTTCATGCCCTATGATTTTCATCTTTAGCCCTCTTTTAACATACAACATTGTAGTGTTAAAAGGAGGACATGAATTGCTATGCATTGTTCTAATGCTTTTGAATTGTTCATGCAGGAATGATGTGATTTGATTTAATTTTGAAAGTTTTGAATTGCTAAATATTTCAAGTTCATTTGATTAGCATATTTGGTTTCCTCTAACACTCACATTTGGTAGAGCTAGGAGGATTTGAATCGATTTATTTTATTGCCATTTAGATGCTAAATCATTCATGTCACTTGAAATATTTATTTGCAAAACATTGGTCTTGACTAACGAGGTTTTGTTTCCATATGATGACTTTCATTGATTCTAACATTCTCTATGTTTGATGATGCACTATTTCTAATCTATTTACAAATTTGAGAATGTTATTTGATTTCATGGTTAATAGATACATATCTCTTGGTTGATGCTAACATGATGATTCATATGTAAGATTTGTTAGTCATTTCATGCTTCTTTGTAAGGAATCATTTTTTCTAAAATGTATTTGTTGTCGGTATTATGCTCTTCACTTGCCGCGTAATGTGATCTGGTGAATCAAAAATCCTACAACACTAGGAGTATGCTCTTCACTTGTGCATCTACGATCTGGTGAATCAAAAACTAGTTTACATTTTTAGAGTACTGCTTTGCCATATTTTGTTTCCTTATTTTTTATTGATGACTAACAAATTGGTTTTTGAAGTTATCCTTTGAGTTTCACTAATGGCTACAACTACTGGAAAGTGGTATGGGGTACATGGTAATCCTTTAAACATTAGTGGAGATGCTCATGACTTACCCAAGAACGTAGAGAAACTTTTGCCCAAGTTCAAGCACAATGGCACAACATTAGCCGAGGATCACATTCAAGCCTATGTGGATATCCTAGTTAGATGGAATGTCGAACATGAGGATGTGGCATGTAGAATGTTTCCTGGAACCCTAGATGAGGTGGCATATGATTGGTACATCAATTTACCCACTAGCTCTATTACATCTTGGACTCAATTGAAAGATGCTTTTATCAATCAATTTAGGTTGCCCATTGATCCTCTCATGATGTATCAACAATTTGCTTCTTGCAAGAGGGAGCCTAATGAGCCAGTGAGAATTTTCAACATGAGATTTTGAAAGCTCTATGTGAGATTAATTGCCCCTTATACTATTGAGGAGAGTGGTGCTCTTCAAATATACTTTATGGCATTGGATCCATTGTTTGCCATGTTCATTAGGATGAATCCTTTGGTCACTAATCTTGCATCGGCCTACACGAAAGCTATGATTATAGATCAAAAATTGAGGCCACAAGGTTATGGGATGGAGCAACCAACTATAGTAGGACAACTAGGGGCTTGCAATCAAACCTCGATGGTAAATCAAGCATGGGCACAACAAAATTTGATACCAAATGTTTTGCCCTACAATCAATTTTACCCTACCATACCTATTTATGCTCCCACATGTGCTTATATGAGTGCATCTATCCATCCAACTACTCCACAGTTAGAGAATCAGGTGGTCACTCATGGAACCATTGCAACAAATGTTCAGACTTTGCCTGTTGATGTCAAAGCAACTAATATTACTACTTCTACCACTCAACCAAAGAAGCTTGTATCGAAAGTAAAAGAACAAAAGAATGTGGTTAAGAAGTTAAGTAGAGATGTGGTTCCACCACAAAAATGAGCACACCAATGTATGCATCCAAATCATCCTAGGAAGAAAATTCATAATGCTAACCTTAATGATACTTCATGCTATGCTCCTTCAGGTGATGAAAGAGATTTTAATGTGAATTACATTGAAGTAAATACCTATTCAGAATGTCTTGAAGAGCATGAAGATTTTGGAGAAGAAATTTTATGGATGGGTAACAAGAAGTTGGAATCAAATGATCATCATCTTGTTTTGGGAAAGAAAGATCTAGAATCATTACACACAAAGGAGGATTTGGATGAACAAACTTATGAGGATATGATTTGGTCATATGTACTTGCAAAGGATTGGAGCGACCATATGGAGCCAGATGTAAAAATTGATCCCATTATGAAAGCTCCTAAGCCATCAAAAGTGGTTGAAAGTAAATTTGAAAGAAAATCAATGAATGAATTTGAAGACATAATCGAATTTCACCACTTGTTCTTGGAAGATACTTTGGATGATGTTGTTGAAATTGATGACCAAAAAGATCCACACCTTCCAAATTGTGATAGAATCGAATCATGGGTTACAAATTTGGATTATGATAGCTTTACAAATTTGAATTCAAGAAATAACCCACTTTTGGAAATAATTGAACCATCTAAGGAAGGTGAATATGAATTGGATGAGAAACATGTGGATGAATCAGAAGATGATGAAGTAGTTGAGCGTCACAACTTGATCTTGGAAGAGGATTACTATGATTCTTGGAAGAAATGGGAAGAATATTATCAATCTAAATCTTCTAATGAACTTTTTGTGTCAATTGATATGCAGGATAATACAATTGCTTCCTCACATGAGGATATTACAAATCCTGTACAATTTGGGAAAGTTTTGGAAGAAAATTTTGAATCTCATAAAATTTTGGAACATGATAAGGATTCTACAACCATGAATCAAGAAGGAGAATCATTTGCTTTAGATCCCTTTGAGGGAAAAGAAATTGAAAATCTTGATCCACTTACTTGTTCTACAATGTCTATGCCATCTCAAAGTGAGAAAGTTTTAGAACCTGAATGGTTTGGGTTTGATATCACTGATGATCCAATTGAAAATTTCACGTTATCTGAAACAACCCGAATAATCGATCATGGAGATGTGTTAGTTGACCCATCCCAAGATAGACAAGACCTATGGTTTGAAAGGGAGGGACATGTTTTTAATTGGGTGCCTAATTTTGGTGTCTTTAATAAACAGGTTTTAGATGATGATGAAAGTCATGAAGAAAAGGGAAAATCTCACCCTTTTGTGTTCTACCATTCGAAACTCAGGTGATGGTTTACTTAGTTGCTTGATGGAATCCAAAAAGACTAGCAATGATGAAGTGTCATTTGTGGTTGATAAAGAATTTGACTTAATTTCTCATCACACTACTAATGATATGGCTTTATTGAATAAAAATGAAGTTGGTATGCATGAAGTGTTAAATCAAGTTCATGATCAATTAGTAACAGAATCTAGGATAAAAATTTATGATGATCCTCATTTAATAAACGTCCTAGATGCTTGCAAATGGTTACATGAATTTGATTGGCCTACAAGTTTGAAAAATGATTTGGCTTTGAAGTTTGTAGAAATAGGTTCATATTTGCAAAATCTCATATCTAAAAATGAAAGCTTATTTCTACATCATGAATTGAAGTGCGAAATGGACATATTAAAGAATAGACATAAAATAATTGAAGATCAATTATTGTCTAATCAATTTGAGGACTTGAAACTCCACCATATGGTTATTAATGGAACTAAATCAAATTGGTATGGTGAGAGGGGCCATTTGAAGTTTGTTGCTTTGTTTGGTCTATGCTTGTTTCTGTTGGATTCTCACAACGTTTGGCATGTGCATCACGTTATATGTCTTTTGAAGTGTTCTAATCATGTTTGGGATCCAGGGAAGTGATGGTCCAAGCTTTGCACCATCTTGTACCATATTGTACATTTGTATATAGTTTTGGTTTCCATGTTTCGGTTTTGGGTTTGCATTTTGTTTTTGGTTTTAAGTTTGTGTGTTGACCTTTGTGGTTTGTTTTGAAAAAAAAAGAGAAAAAGAGTAAGAGGTCAGCTATGTGTCCTCATGAATGTTAAATAAGATGAAGAGAATATGAAACATTGGAATTGTATGGCAAAAGGCTCCATGAGTATCACAAAACATGTAAAGAAATATCGTTTGAAACTAGGGATGCATGAAGTCTTTGAATGGTTTTGCATATCATCCACCTATATTTCAAAAGCATTCATCCGTATTGATATCACATGGAAACATCATGCATCTCACTTGCATCCAATGTTCAAAGCCAATCACTAAAAAACTTGTCAAATTCTCTTAGGATCAATGCACAATATACACTAAGAAGATCTTAGGTTTGGAAGTTGTTGCCGAAGTTGTCGTAGGTCTATCACATTTCTGTCCATGTCCAACATCTTGGGTAAAATAATATGAAACCATACTTGGATGGGGATGTGAGGCGAAAAGATAATTTTGGTCTATCCCGCCCTGCACATAGTCCATAAAATAGTGGTTTTTACCACTTTCGCAATACTTAGCAAAGCCCAAAATCATAGTAGTAAGGATAGGGTCAAATTCTCATCATGCTTAGGTTGAGAATCTGATTCCCCAAAGCTTTGATTTTGCCTCCATCACACCATGGATCATTGGGTTGTAAGGATCGTACTACGTGTCCCTCAGAAGGATGGGTAGTCATCCCAAGATTCAAGAAATCCAAAGCAAAATGTTCACCACTCTGTTTCCATCACACCATTGACTATTGGGTTGTAAGGATCGTACTACGTGTCCCTCGAAGGATGGGTAGTCATCCCAAGATTCAAGAAGTCAAGAGAAAAATCATGGACTATGGAGTTAACCTCCATCGGGGCTATAGACGCTTGATTGGAAGTGGAGTACACTCATGCCTGGTGACATGACTCCCGTAAGGTTGAGATTTATGGCCACCATGAGGATAGATTAGTCTGATGACCTCATCCATAACCGGTTTAATTATTTTGGTCAAATATGAGAGCAGTAAAGGATAGGGCTATATTCTCATCACACCTTGGTTGAGAATCCGATTCCCCAAAGCTCTAAGGTACACTTGCACACACTGGTCCTTGATGATGATGGCTCATAACCAAGCCCTAGATCTAGTCAATGAATTCATCGCACACACAGTTGATCCTAAGATGGTTAGACATTTTTGAGGTGTTTGCTCAAGCCACCATAGAATGTGCTGCTCATGCTATAAAAATTTTTACCCTCAAAGCTCTCCATATCCATTGCCATAATTCTAGTCAGGTAAAATTGATGATGCAATGCGGAAAAGTTACAAAAAAAATAAGGTGTGGAGTGCTACACACACCCAGAGCTAATATTGCATGATTCTAATATTTTATTGTTCTTATAAGTCTATTGACATTATTCATGCATTTGTTGATGCTTGTTGCTTTTTGGTTTGGAGTGTGTTTTCAGATTTTCTTTTTGGGTTCTCACCGAAATGCTCAGGAGCATTTCCCAATAGAGTCACCATTTGTTGTGGAGTTTCCACAACCACCCCAAAATTCTTGGGGACCCACTTGTCATATTTTGATATGAAAGGTTTTTGGTTTTCTTTGGTTTGTAAGAATAGGGATGTTTGACCGTTTTGTTTTAATGATTTTAATTGCTTTGGTTATTTGATATTTAATGATTAATTAATCTAGGCATTAATGCTTAGATTAATTAAAATCCATTTTGATGAATAAGAGTTTAATGTTCTTCATACTATCTAAGGTGATGGAATGTGTTTAACAAAGCAAGGCCTGACCTAAAACAAAAAGAGGATACAAAAGGTACAAAGAAATTGAGATAGAAGCCAATATGCTATTATCTACCTAATATAATTGCATTAACTATATTATGTACATAATAGTAATATTTTTAAGATTATGTTATAAGGTTCTAAAATGTTATCATTATAATAATATTATTATGATTATATTATAATGTTATTATTATAATAATATTTTTGTGATTATATTCTTCTAAAATGTTATTATTATAATAATATTATTATATTGTATATAATAATATTATTATAATGTACTTTATAAAAGACGTGATAATAATATTTATGATAAGGTAAAGTTTAATGTCATTTCTTTTGATTGCAGATAAGGTGATGGTGGCTATTCGAAAACATTCGAAGACATGAGTGGCTAGTCCAAGAACGTTCAGCGCTATGGCAGCGAAGCTTCATGGAGCAACATCGACAAAGAAGAGGTGGTCCAAGATGGCGTTAGGGTTTCAGAAGAACAACATGAAAGGCACCGGAGTTGTCAGTGAAACGGTCGAGAGGCAGAGGTATGCCATCGAACAAGGAAGGAAGAAGCATTATTAGGGCAACCTATGATGCCAATTGATGGAGTTAAAGGTCGGCCTCGAAGAGCATGGAAGGTTTTAGTGTTGCATCTGTTTCATTACGCTATGGTAGCATGAGTGTGAGAGTAGGGAGTTGAACAATGTCCATGGTTGCATAGGTTTGGCAACACCATGACGTCGATGGAGTATGGTGGTAGGTTTGGCAGACCATGGTGATGGTACGTAGGTTTGGTAGTGCCATGATGATGATGGTAGTGCTATGGCTGCGTAGTCTTGGTAGTGCCATGGCTGCGTAGGTTTGGTAGCGCCATGATGTTGATGGTAGTGCTATGGCTACGTAGTCTTGGTAGTGCCATGGTTGTGTAGGTTGGGTAGTGCCATGACGATGATGGTAGTGCTATGGCTGCATAGCCTTGGCAGCGCTATGGCTACGTCAGTTGGACAGTGCCATGGTTGTGTAGGTAGTGTGATGGTTTCATTTGGTTACATGGAAACCAAAGTGCCTAGGATGGGGGAATGCCATCCCAGTCCTTGGGCACATTGGTATGGCTTAGGAGAAATACCATCGGGTCTCGGCCTCAAAAAGTGACAATGAAAGTTTTGCTGAATAAGATTGGCCTGTATTATTTTAGTTAATGTGAATGTGGTTTGATCACGTTCAATGTTTTAAAGGAGGTCTAAAATCGTAGGGGTTATAAGGTATAGTTAATGCTTTTATCATTCGTTTGATGGATGTAAAGGGGTATTCTTGGGTAGAATGCTTATAAGAGAAAGGGGAGATATAAGGAGTCATGCAGGGTTATGTTTTTGTTGTTAGTTTTTTTTTAAATAAATAATGTTTAGAAGTGTTATGTTTATTAAATCATAGAAAATGATGATGGATTATTTTCTTATATCCATTCATTATTTTGGTTGTGAGAGAAGATGAAGCGAAAGGACTTCTAAGCATTATTTATACCTTGCTATCCTACCTTTTTCAAGGGGGGCTGGAAATGATGTAACATTCCGAGAAAGCAATAAAGAAAGAGCATTTTTCAGATTTTGAGAGGGTAGCAAACTTCTGTGAGCAAAATCAAAAGGAGGGTTTTTATCATAAAACTAACATTTTTAGTGTCTTATCATTTCTGCATTTTAGTGACTTCTAGCCATTGTCTTATGCCATGAAATGGGTTGCAATAGGCGAAGGTCAAGATTATGCAGTTTCTTTATGTTTCCTTTGAGTCTCGCACTTGATTTAATGGTATTGTGCTTATGTTGTAGGTCCATTGATTCAGGTTGTTTTATGATTACCTCATAACTTGGGATTTTGCAGGGAGGAGCTTGCTAAACTAATTCAGAATTTGACTTTTTCAGCTAACCAAATTTACATGTTTATTTCATTTACTGTTCTCAAAGTTTATTTTATTTCAAGCATTCAAGCATTCCATTCTGGTCCATCCAGAATTTTAGTTTCTTTCATTTCCATTCTGGTCCTTTTCCAGAATTTTTGCTAATTTCCTGTTAGTTTCATTTTTTCTGGTCCATTTCCAGAATTGTTAAGCTTTCAAGTTATTTCCATTCTGGTCATTTTCCAAAATTTTTGCACCTCCAAGTTTCATTAATCTAAAGCTTTCAGATAAAACACATGGTTTAGGAGGGATACTAACCTACTATTTCACATTAAACTAAGATAAGAAATGAAAGCTAACTTTGCTAACTTTGCTAATATTGCTAACATGCTAACTTCTACTAACCACTATTAGGGTAGTGGCATCAACATAAGGAAGATAAAATGAACCCAACTATCTAAAATTTACTTCATCTTAAAGGCACGAGCATTAAAATGAGGTGGAAAATTCCACATTTTGTCATTTGAAACCTTTTAAATGAAGATAAAATACTCTACTAACAAGGATTCAGGGTAGCACCAATTTAAAAAACCCTAAAAAGAACTGCTTTTATTTTTAGTTAGATCTTTCAAATCACTAAGCATTGTTTAGAACCAGTAAAGGCCCCTTGTTTATGGTCACATGCATTATTGAATTATTTTTGGCACTATTGTAATCTTTTAGATATTTTACCAGAACCTTGGAGAAGTTGAATGTTTGTCATTTGGTTTCTTTTCAAGAGAGAGTTTTCTATTCAATACTCTACATGTGGTGGTATTTTGCAATTGGGAAAAATATACACTCAACAGGTCAGAAGTTGGTTTGAAAAATGAGCCATTGAGATAGATTACAAGGAAGGTGATTTGGTATTCAAGGGGGAAGTAGACAAGGCTAAACTAGGGGGCCATAAAAGTTTGATTTTGTTTGTAGTGGACTATACCAAATTCTCTAGATTATAGGTCCAAATTAATATAAGATTGCCACTATGGAAGAAAGAGGGTTTCCAACTTAAATGAATATATAACATCTTTGACCCATCTAATGAAAGGTTTCAAGCCAAAAGAAAATATAAAATATGTACACAATCCATTTTTTTTGTATTTTTGGCTATTATTATCCCTATTCTTATATTTCTTTTCTCCATTAAAAATTATAATTTTATTTTTTTCTCTTATCCGCCTTAATTTCATCTTATTTTTTGAAAATTAAGGACTAAGATGTAAAGGGTGAGCGATTTGTTGTCATTGCTTTATAGGAGTGAATCGTTTGTTGTTGCATGCACAACCAAAATAAAATAGTTGGATGAAAAAATTGGTTCCTTCCTAGGCCAACCATCGACTTGACACATTTATGATTAGCATCGACATGGTAGAAGACTATAAAATCCTCATCCAAAAGACCTATATCCTACTTGGACAAACAAGAATTCCACTACAAAATCAATTATCCTTCCCTACAATCAGGTAAACCAAATGTAAAAAGTTTCATCTTATTACCTATTTGGAAAATGAGTTTAAATTTCTATAAGGGTCAAACCCAAGATGCTCACCTTGGCATGTTGATGAACTCTAAACTAACTATACATAATCCAATCCACCATTCTAAAGTAAACCAAAAACCCAAGTTGTACTAAGCAAGGAAGAATGAAATGATCTATTAAAAGGTCTTTCTCTAGCTACATCTCATAAAAACCAACTCGGTTGAATCCCATAGTGTATCCCAACTAAGTGTTGGTGTCAGATCAATTTTCTTAGTTAATTGGTAAATCAACCAGCTAGTTTTCTTAAAAACAACTACTTTGTGCCCAAGTGTTGGTTGTCTAGTTATTTTCTCATCCACTTGAGCGAATTGCCCTATTCTCCAAGTTGCCAATTTGCCTAAGCATATTTTTTCCAAGTTAGTTTGCACTAATGATTTGCTAGCTACACTAAGTGAATCATTCCAATCCTTTAGTGAATCTCTCCACTTATCAAATAGATCACTCCCAAGGTTATAATTTCTCAAGTTCCTTCCAAACAAGTGATGCATTCTAACTTTATAATGAATTACTCCTAGGTCAAGCAAATCACTCTCCAAACCAAAACTTGATAAAATTTTATTTTGAACCCAAAAATCATCCTCCACTTCACCTTCCATGTATGCCACTTTGCTTCCACTAACCCTTTCATGTTTGAAGCAAATCTAGTATCTCTGTTGACCACCATTATTTCCTCATTGATATATGCTCCAATAGCACTTGTCCAAATAAAATCACCTAATGGGATGCCCTCTAAGGATAAGGGAACAAAAAATCTAGGATAAAGAATCCCACTCCACACAAGAAACCCAAGGAGTTTTTTAATGAGACTTGCCAAAGGGTGGAGGGGAAATTTAAGCACCCTCTTGTAGAGGTAAGGAAGGAAAATTTAATGAGACTTAACCTAGGCCCAAAGACCAACTCTTAGAGGATAAGTCACATCTATAAATCAGGTTTATAAATATAGCTAGTCTTCCAAGTATAGAATTTTCTAGATTTAGTAGTGGCACGTGTCATTAAACACAATTTTAATGGTAAGAGCATCAAGCTTCAATAGTGGACAAAGGAATTGTTCTACATCAGAGAAGACATATTGAAGATGCTCAATGTAGTAGATGATCCAACCATATGGATCAAAGCAAACCCAAGGAACAAAAGGGCTAGTACTATAGATTTGACCAAAAATATTAGTGGGATTTCTTAGTTGCACAACTAAAGAACCCTAACAAGGCTCTCAGTTTCAACATCATGCAACTATTGAAATTATTCAAGGATGAAATAGAAATGGTTTTATTAGGGATTAGAACCATCCTAAGGGAGAAAATAAACATTGGTGTGTATAAAGAACTCATAGAACTTCAATATACTATAGAAAAATACCTTGAAAACTTGTAAATGATTCATTATACAAAGTGTATGCAAATGAGATGAACTGCCAACTCAAGGTGTTCAAAGAAAAGAGGAAGTTCACATATACTTCCTATCTATTATTATTAATAATCTACTAGGATATTTCCATGAAATTCAATAAAAAAAGAGTAAATGAAAAACCATTACGAATTGTGGACTTCATTAACCTGCCTTACTGAGAAGTGGGAAGGACTTTCTACTGCTTTTATGACATGATTTATAACACAATAATCAAAATTTTGAAGAGTAATATGACAAGGCTTTTAGATAAGGAAATAAACATTCTAAGATCAAAGGAGTGGTCAAATGGGGACTACTACCTAGGAAATTCAAGGTTATTCATATGCCTATTAGGGATCTCATCCATGTCCTTTGAGCTATCAAGATATATGATAGACTATTTATTCAACATTGAATATGTTAGGTCACTCGACTATATAGACATGATATGTATTAGGGGAAAAAAAAGACAACCTTATATTCACACAAGCAACAAATATTGTAGATCAAATCAAAGTTATGTGGTTTTCACATGGTCATGGAAGAGAAGTTGAGAGATACAAGGCTTTAACAACTCCATGAATTTGGTCCTATGATCCTAAGAGCTACTTCCAACGATGATAATGACACTGCTATTTTGTCCATCTTGCAATACTATCACATTTTTATTTTATATAACTAGGAATACATTGTTGTTAAATTATTTTCTCATGTGTTGATTGATCACATAGTCTCTTGCTACAAATATGACCATATTTACCTTCAACAACTTGCACCCCAAAAATTTTACAATTTGTTTTCATGCAACTTGTTGAAGACTTGTTGAGCAGATTTGAGGCAAGTCTTGGTGAAGACTTATTGAGCATATTTGAGGTAAGTCTTGGTGAAGACTTATTGAGTAGATTGAGCAAGTTCTTGAGAGGACTTGTGGACATATTTGAGGTAAGTCTTTGAGAAGACTTGAGAGTAGAGTTGATTGATTGATTTTTTCAAGATTTATGTTAAGGCTTGGGGAAGATATAGCAGAGTTGATTTGTGATTGGATCAATATTTGTGTTAAGGCTTAAGGATAGATTTGAGGATAGAGTTTGGTGCATATTTGAGGGCATATTTGTGCTAGACCAGAGACAAATATTGAGTAGATTTGTGTTATAATGAAGGACTATGTTTAGTGCATATTTGAGATAGATATTGACAAGATTTGTGAAGATCAAAGATCTGTGTTTAGTATAGATTTGAGATATATATTGAGCAAAGATAAGAGCAATATTTGGAGGTGATAGAGTAGAGGACAATAGTCTCCAGTGGATAGATATCCATTAGCCAGGGTAGTGAGGATAGAGGTCTTCTATGGAGAGAGATCCACAAGCCAGTGTAGTGGAGGGAGTAGTCTTCTAGAGGATCCTTAGCCAGAGTAGAGGAGGAGTTCTACTGTGGATAGATATCCACATATCAATTAAGGATATTGGTGTCTCCTATGGATAGGGATCCACAAACTTGATTAGGGGATTGGTGTCTCCTTTGGACCATGGTTCATAAACATTGTAATAGGGAATGATTCCCAAGAGATTTGATGAGAAAATTTTAGTGAAATATTTTCTCTATGAAGTAGCCCACATTGGGTGAACCATGTTAAATTGGTGTCTCTATTGTGTGTGGTGATTTATACATTACTTTGATTACTGATGTTGATATTTTCATTGATATATTACATAATATTGTTTGGGAAAGAAAAGTAAAAAGTGGTCTTGTACTGTTCACCTCCTCTCAGTATAAGATTGTGTTCTTAAAAATAGACTTTAGAAATCCTTATTTCTCCTAATATTTATAAACAATCAACACACAACATAATAAAAAATCTAGTTCGTATACCTTTAATAATGCTACCACATGAATAATTTTCTTCTCTGCTTGCAAAATGGTCACATGAACAATATTTTCCCTTTTGCCTTGTAAAATGATGACTGTGAGATTTGAACCTGCAACTTTTTGCCTACTAGTGCCTTAGCGCTGGCCTAGTGACCAGTTGGGCTAACGACCCACTTGAAATATATTGAGCTACAACCTTATCTTATTCCTTTCCTCGACCAAAAACAAGTTTCGAGTTCTTACCATGCAAAAGAGCGCCCGCGAGTTTCGAACTTGCAACCTTATTTCCACCAATGCTCTAACACTAGCTTAGTGACCAGATGGGCTACCCACTAGCTTGCAATATAATGTGCAACACAACCATCTTTATTTCCTTCTATGAAAATTGAATGAAATGCTTTTCTTTCCTTTGTTCCCCTTCGAATGAATCAATTTTTTCTCATGTCGAACCTTAGCACAAATGAGATATATGGTCCTCTTAAATATGCATTTCAAAATGTTTCAAATGTTGATGGGTAAAGTCAATGGCACCTTATAAAATTTTAAATTTACTTTATTATAATATTGAAACTTTGATTAAAATATTATAATTTATCCTTTTTAAATAACACCTTTAGGCCGAAATACCTTTATACTTTGCACAAATAAACCTGTCTTTTTATTCAAATAAAACCTTTTGGCCCAATTATTATAATATTTAAAAATATTATAATATCATCTATTTTCTTTTAAACCATGGCTTTTTTTTCAAACTATAACTTTGCCTTGCATAATTAACCAACTTATAAAACTTATCCTTTTGCCATACCAAACTATCTTTGGCATCAATGACAACCAATGTACTAAAAATTTCCAACATACCATACCTATCAACCAAACTTGTAGAGCATCATGCTCTACTATAACACCCACCAGCTACATCTATAAAGCATTTTGCTTTGCTATGACTCCAACCACCTGAACCCGTAGAGCATCTCAATTTGTCATCAACCTCCCAACCTCATCCTTTAGGCTCTTAACCTGAGCCCAAAGGATGTTCCTATCCTTAATGAAATCTCACCATATCTACCTCTCACTATCCAACTAACTTTATGCTAGTGCCTACACCGTACTACTATCAGTCACCTATCCTTGGAGGATGTAGATCTACTCCTTGATTCTAGCCATCTACTCATAAAGATACTCCTCCTCATCACTCTCCTTCATATCTAAACTTCTCTTTGAGGTCTCAACCGACTGCTTAGTATGATGATGCACTCACTTTTGTGAAGGATCCTCTACCCTGCTTGCTTTGCCTTCCTACCATAATTGAGTCACCCACCAAACATCATACTCTAGAGTAGTCCTTAGGTCCTCTAAAATAGGATCAACCAATGTCTCATCTGCATCATCATCCAATCACTCAATTCGAAGCCATGATAGGTCTATCTCATCTATTTTTCACCTATAAATAACTAGCTCATTTTGTATATCCAATTGAATCCCTAACTAGTGGGTCACATGGGAGTACAAGTACTCACACTCATTATTGTGATGACCAATCAACCATCGATCATGTCTCACCCACATCAATTGCTAATATACCTTTTTCCAAGGTGAAAAATCCCTCTATGGCTGCCATACCATGTGCTCTGGCATCAACCTCTAAAAATATTCAATATAATGATCAACTATGCCTGAGTAGGGGTAACTTTGACCCCGCTCCTCATCCCGTCTCTAGAGGATAACATAGCCTATCTCCCTATCCACCATATACCACCACGTCAACCATGGTAGCCCATTTGGTTTGTCCACTTGAATGTGATTCCAACCCTAGATTTGCAATAAGAAGCTACACCCCAATCCAAGTCGATGACGATGCTAGATCTTAAATAACTCATCATATAACTATGACAATAAGGTAGTTCCCCAAGATAAAATCCATGGCTATTGCACTGTGCACTCCACAAAATACTAAATAATATCAAGGAGATTCCATGGGAACCTCACATCCAAAAAATTAGGTAACAAAATGTTAGACATGAGTGACATAAGCATTACATACCCACAAGTCAAGAGCTATGTGTCATAGCCCTCCTCCACCATCACCCCACAACTCTCTAGATTGTACTCTACACTCTACCAGTGCTCATGGTATACTCTCTATAATACTCTCACATGCTGACCAGTGGGTAATGAAAAAATGGGCTCTCCCTCTATCAAAATATGAAGAGACATCCTCTAGAGTGATGGTCATCTTGCCAGTCGAAAGGTGGAAGGTATTGGTATGGCTATCCCATCACTCTTTCAAAGTCGTTAGATAGGCCTGGTCTACGTATACTAACTCTAGTCTAGTCATATGCATAAGGCTAAGGGCCCACTCCCAATCATCATTAAAGAGAGCATTAAATGTCCTCTTAAATACACAGGTAAACATGTGCCATGCTCTAAGCAACTGAAAAGAAAATTGCAAAGTTTATAATCAATCAACACAAAAAACACCAAAAAAAAAAGCAAAATTCTAATCCATAGAGGTCATCTCACCATGAGATGACCCCTGAGTGAGGTCATCTCAGGTCGAGACGACCCCATGATGCGGCTATCTCATGTCGAGATGACCGCTATAATGGTTAATTTTTTTGACCATTGGACCCAATAGTCATAAATTCAAAAATAGGGGTCATATCATCCTAAGACGACCCCCAAATTCAAAAATGAAAAAAAAAATTCATACAAATTAAAAATTAATTACAAAATTAAAATATGAAAGGACAAAACCTCTAATCTAAGCTAATCTAGGTTAGGTTCATTACCTTAAACATTAATGTGATGTTCCTTAACCATTTTATTTAATGAGGTTCATTTTATCCTTAAAATCAATGGAACAATGAAATGAGGTACTTACCCTCCTCGCTCCATCTCCTCCATTGGAATAATCCTCGGGTTGGTCCATGGTCAGGTTTGCTAGATTTTTTAGTAGCGCTTCACATCATAAAATCATTTTCCTTCTCATCTCTGTTTTCTCTCATTGCCAATAATAAAAATGATGTTCGAAATTTCTACATTTCTATTTATATTTTTGTAGAAACATGACCATATGAGATAGTCATGGGCATACACGTGTCCGTCTCAAGGTGATACGACCATGCTTTTACCAAAAAAATTCTACAAACTCATAAAATCCACAAAAAAATTGCACAAATAAAAAAAGCAAAATCAATTCAAAATGCCCCAGAGGCACCTAATCCCTTTGGTCACATCAATTCAAAAGGCTCCAAAGGCACTTAATCCCTTTGGTTAAACTAATTCAAAACACTTGATTTAACCTCATATCTAGTGATTTACTCTAGTCACTTGGCACTTGTAGTGATTGATTATCCATGCAATCTGGTAGGATGAGTAAATTACCATAAGGCCACTCACAAAAAAAGAGAGTAAAAAATGAGCTTATCATGGGTTCTAAAAGCCATTTACATATGGAATTAACCCAGATAAACCTAAGTATGATTATCTTGGTCAAGCGACTCGTAGCTTTCATCATTTTCCATATCCTCTCTCGACTCATTGCTTGAGGGGATAGTCATATAGTTACAAATTCATAATAAAATCAATAATCAAACACTCAATAATGCAAATTGTGTTCACCCAAGAATAATTTCCAAAAACTATCATACACTTCCCTATTTGCTAGGGCAAAAGAAAAAATTTAAAAATTATAACAAGTACTTGATACCTGTTTGGTATACCCTGAAATGGTTTGCCAAAAAGTCTTGGTATTCTCAACACCACGAGTCTTGTAGACCATCGAGATCTACTCATGGTTAAGAGGGTACCAAGACCAAACCAATCCATCAATGAGTTGGAAGCAATGATTCAAAAGTACATGCTCTTTCCATGATTAGGACATCCTGCGTTGATTTGGTTAATGGATATCATTAACCTTCAAATCAACCATTTTTAGGTGATCTATTTTTGCTTTGCATTGTGTTGTCACATAAAGCATCCCAAAAAGGGGCATCTGTAGACATCTAAAATGCATCATATTGATGAGACTACCTAAATGGACTCCTTTTAGACCACATAACCCACCTTGGGTAGATTTAGGGCTAAAAAATTGGTTCTCATCACTTAAATGAGCATAATTCCCCATAAACTATGGTCATATCACCTTGAGATGGTTGCTAAAATATGGTCATCTCACCCTGATATGGCTGCTAGATCATTGTCATCTCGACCTAAGATGACTGTGAAAAGTAAGCTTCAAAATATAAAGGCACATCATTAGCAGCCGAAATTACCAGTTAACCCACACATGATCCTGAGAAAAATTATTAAATGCTCCACATAGGCTAAAATAGAAAAAATGCATGCAATTATCAATCACATGAAATTTTAAAGATAGACATTCATTTTTCTTAATGTGAATTGCCTCTTTGCTTTTTCATGTAGGGTGCTTTTGCCATTTTTAATTTCTCTCCAAGAAGTCTATAAATTGGCACTCACCCCTAAGTTTTAGAAATTTGTAATCTTTGAATTTATGCAATGAAGTGCTATTGAATTCAATCCCTAACTTTGAGCAATGAAGTGTTACCCTTTCGATCCTCCAATCCATTCTATTAAAAGCTATGCTACCAGATTACTAAAAGAATAGGAATCTATGCTCACTTATTCCATGCAATAAAATACCCTTGCCTCGGTGATTGATCCAACCCATCAAGTCACTCTCACAAAGCACAATCCATCGACAACGCATCTAGGATATCTTGCATGCCTCTCAGGACTGGTTTCGAGAAAATATATTCTAGTGACAGCAACTGTCTCACCTTGAGATGGTCCATAGGCAAGGTCGTCTCACCCTGAGATGACCTCGAATAGAGATTTGTTTTTTGCTATTTTCTTTTAGCATAACTTAGCTCAACAATTTTTATCATTCCTGCATTTAGATAGATTTCAAATTTTACGTACTTTAATCTGGTTTATGTTATTTCATCGCATTCAATTTCATTTATCATGCATATGATTTTGATTTGTTTTTAGTTTCTTTGTGTGCAGATTACAGGATCCAACCTACAACAAAGGAGCACAAGATCCACATTAAAATTTCTATGTTATGGCCATGAAAAACCTATCCTAGATAATTTGTGATTGCAAGAAGATCATTTAGTGCACCCGAAAATTTTATTTGTATTCATTTTATTGTGGGTAGCATCCCCTCAGAGGGGACTTGATTGTAACAAATTGAAAAACAATTACTTAATATAAAGAGGACCCCATCTCTTTATTGTTTTATCATCGTGTTTACAGTTCTATGTATTGCTATCCTTACTTTACTTTATTGGTGCACAATTTTTGACCATATCACTTGGAATAGTGGAGCATCCCTTAAAGAAGGATGACTTATAAGTATCTCTTTATGTGTCTCATGCTCAATTTAATGGGGGGATGTTGAAATATATAAATGTGGTGTTTAATCTTAACTTAAATTCATGATTGACCATTTTGTATTAAAGTTATTTATATAGTATTATAGGCCTTTTTCCACCTTATAAAGGTGAGTCTAATGCAATATTTTAATAATAAAATTTAAGGTCATTTCTTTTACCTTGATCTAAGATCATTTGTAATCTATATAGTTATATCGCTTGAGACTATTCATTTGGTCATGAAAATAATTCTAATTATTTTCTTTAGTGATATTATTTATGTGTCTAAAAGAACCTTTTCTATCATATTGTAGAAACAGGAAATTGACCCAACAAAATGATTCAATTTTCCCTTAGATGCTTAGGAAGCCATTCAAAATTGCTAAGTGCAATTTTTGAGCTCCCCACCCCTTAGTTTGACCTCTTTTTCTAGCCTCATTGAATTCACAGTTGTCCAAGACCAACCACAAATTCTGTCAGGCTGCCTTGGTGCCATATGACCTCCAATGGTAAGTTCAATCTTCTCAACTTTGCACATTGATTATCTCACACCTTGCACATTTTTTCAATCAAAATGCCAAAGAAAAAATTCTTCACAACATGCACCGACAATCCTTTCTCCAAAAAACCCACTTCTCCCTTTTATTTTAAAACATATATATGCTTCACATTAAAAAATACAAGTCTTTTTTTTCAGCTACAAAAAAGTACCACTCAACCGTTATATTCTTAGAAACTGCCAAAATTGCCAAAAAGAGCTGACAGGGATTTTTGTAACAGTTATAACTTCCTCCTCAAATTTCCAAATGGGTTAAAAATTGAAATATATATTCTTGGATAAACCGACTACCTTCAGTTTAAATTTCAGATTTTAACTCTTTACGTATTATTCGCAGTACCTCCGACAAAGTGGCCTCTGACGCTGATTTTACACCTGTCACATAAACTGGAAAAAGTGCTCCAGAGCCATTTTGCAACGCTCACCGTTTCTTCTTCCAAAATTTTTTTGGGCTAAAATTTAAAATGTAAGCTCTTAGTATATCCAAATACCGCTAGTAAAATATTTGAGGTCCAATTCCTCACGGATTTCTTAATATTCCTCCCGAAAAGTGACCTACGACGCAGATTTTACACCTGTCACATAAAACATGAAACTGACCAACAATGCATCGACGAAGCAACCGACCATTCCAACACTGCAACCACACTTGCTAATGATAAAAAAAACTCCAAATAGTATCTTGGGCTGTCCAACACATTCCATTGATGTTGCAACTTTGACGATTTTTGCAACTTTGACAATTTTGCTACTTTGACAACTTCCTGACGATTTTTCCAACTTTTGCAAATTTGCACGAACAACCTGTAACAACTTCACCCGAACATAAAAAAATCCTCATAAGCATTGAACACCACTGTACATACTCCGAACAACCTCCGAACAACTGTCCACTGCATCAACATGTCCATTTGAGTGTGTTGACAATAATGACAATACTGTCGCTGCACCTTGCTCAACAATATCCCCCTTTGGAATTTTTGGCAACACATGCACAATTTCCTGTAACTCTTCTCCCCCTTTAAAAACAAGACCAAAGGGCTGCTACAAACTCCCCCTGAGTTCATACACAACATTCTTAGGCAAAAATTATTACACTTAGCAAGAATCACAAACCTGAGCAAAAAGATAAACAAAGACACAAATGCTCCCCTTGAGAATGTGGCCCCGATAGCTAGTCAATGCTTGGGAAGTGTGACCACTCCTAATTTCTTGTGAAGGTACTCAAAGAATTTCTTGGGCAATGGTTTGGTGAAGATATCCGCTACTTGCTCTGTTGTTGGAACAAAATCCAACTTAACCTCACCTTCCATAACTTTCTCCTTCAAAAAATGGTACCGGATAGCAATATGTTTTGTGCGAGAATGCATAACCGGATTCTTTGAGATATTGATTGCACTTGTATTGTCACACATGATCGAGATGGGCTCACTAAAATTTATTCCAAGATCCTTCAAAGTTTGTTTTATCTAAAGTACCTGTGTACATCATGATGTTGCTACAATATACTCTGCCTCTACTATGGATAATGAGACTGACTCCTGCTTTTTGCTATGCCACACAACAAGATTATCACCAAGATAGAATGCATCTCCACTAGTACTCTTCCTATCATCTACACATCCTGCCAAATATGCATATGAATATGAAATAAGGGTGAAGTCCTTACCTTTTGGATACCATAACCCATAATCCATAGTACCCTTGAGGTACCAAAAAATCCTCTTCACTACTGTCACATGAGTCTCCTTGGGACTAGCCTGAAATCGTGCTACCATGCATATTGCTTGAAAAATATCTAGTCTAGTAGCTGTCAAGTATAGTAAGCTCCCAATCATGGATCTGTACATAGTTTGATCAACATGTGGAGATTTGTCATCCTTGCTCAACTTGC
Source organism: Wollemia nobilis (assembly GCA_028583015.1). Lineage (NCBI taxonomy): Eukaryota > Viridiplantae > Streptophyta > Pinopsida > Araucariales > Araucariaceae > Wollemia > Wollemia nobilis. Next base: position 4,249,190 of record JAQPPZ010002456.1, on the reverse strand, counting down.
AACCTATCGTCATGGGAGTGCTAACTGGCTTGCAATCCTCCATTGTGAACTTTTGCAGCATCTCTTTCACATATTTAATTTGAGAAATAAATATGCCCTTCTCCTTTTGATTAACTTGCAATCCGAGAAAATATGAAAGTTCACCAATATTTGACATTTCAAACTCTTTCTACATCTTATTTGCTAAATATTTACACAACTCATATTTGCTGCTGCCATATATGATATCATCTACGTATACAACAACAATATGATGACCATTTTCTATTTTGACATACAAATTACTATCCACCATACCTTTCTTGAACCCTTACTGATTAAGATAACTGTCTAGCCTTGCATACCATGCCCGAGGTGCCTTTTTTAAGCCATATAACGCTTTCTTCAACTTGCAAACCAAGTTGGGATTATTACCCAGTTGAAAACTGTCTAGCTTCTCAATATAAAACTCTTCTTCAATTTTCCCATTCAAAAATGTTGATTTCACATCCATTTGATAAACTTTGAAATTATTGTAAACTGCTAAAGCAAGAAACATTCTAATTGCATCTAGTCTGGCCACAAATGCAAAGGTTTCCTCAAAGTCAATACCTTCAACTTGTGCATACCCTTTGCATACCAATCTTGCTTTGTTCCTGACTACCTGTCCGTCTTCATTCAATTTGTTTTGAAAGACCCATTTAGTACCGATTACATTTTTATTTGCGAGTCTTGGTACTAACTCCCAAGTCTAATATTTCTCGATCTGATCTAATTATTCATTTATTGCCTTTACCCAACTTTCATATTTGCTTGCTTCGACAACATTTTTGGGCTCAATGATGGATAGTAAAGAGTAGTTACTTACTAATCTTCTTATTGTATGAACACCAACTATGGGATCTCCAATTATTTGCTCTCTAGGATGATCTTTCTGCCAGCTACCTGTTTTGAATTTCTTGTTTTCTTCCAATTTTGAATCACTTTTCGAATCCTCTGAGTCAATTCTTAGTTTCTTTTCTATTTTCTCTTCCTCATATCCTTCAATTACCTCTTCATAAATTGGGTAGTTCTCTTCATAGCTAATTACTCGTTCCCTTCCTTCATCAACTTTAACATTGGCACTTTCCACAATTTTTCTTAGCCTCTTGTTGTAACATTTGTAAGCTTTGCTTTTTGACGAATAGCCAAGAAAAATACCTTCATCCACTCTATCTTCAAACTTACCAAGGTTTTCTTCAGTTCTTTTGATGTAACACTTGCTGCCAAAAACTTTAAAATATCTTGCTGTTGCCTTTTTACCGAGCCACAAATCATAAGGAGTTTTGCTTTCATGCATCCTCAACATGCACCTATTTTGGATGTATATTGTAGTATGGATTGCCTCTTTCCAAAATTTATCAGCTACTTTGTTCTCAGTCAACATCATCCATGCCATTTACTGCACTGTCATGTTATTTCTTTCTACCACACCATTTTGTTGAGGTGTCCTGGCTGTTGAAAACCTTGAACATCTCAAAAGCTTCTGATTTATGCTTCAAAAACAATACCCATGTCATCCTAGAATAGTCATCTATATACAACAGGAAATATTTGTCATCGTTTATGCTTTGCGTTCTCATGGGTCCACATAAATCAGTATGTACTATTTCCAAATGTTTTTTTGTGTAGTACTCTTTTATTTTAAATGAGACTCTAGTTTGCTTCCCTTTTTGACATGAAGCACAAATGCTATTTGATGGTTTGCCAATGGTGGGAATATCTCTCACTGCTTTCTTTGAATTGATTTTTACTAGGTTGTCAAAATTGATATGACCGAGCCTCTTGTGCCACAACCAATTCTCTTCTTCCTATCCAATCAAGCAAGCTCCTTCTGAAGTCTCCGAGAGAGTGTACAGGTTGCTAGATGTCCTTGATCCAGATGCTATCAACTTTCCACTATTTGCATTTTTGATTTCATAACCCTGCATCTTAAAGATAAAATCATGACCTCAGTCATAAATCTGACTTACGCTCAACAAGTTATGTTTCATATTAACCACAAACAAGACTTCTTATGACCTAATTTTTCCATCATTGATCTTAACCAAACCTCTGCCAACTATCTTAGCTCCATCATTATTTCTAAATTTCACTAAACCACCTTCATATTGCTGCAACTTCTCAAATTTTTGTTTGTCACCTATCATATGACTGGAGCATCCACTATCAAGTATCCATGGTGCGGATTTATTTTATGCTTTAAATTTCGTCTGACGATCAAGGATTCTTTTTCTTCCTTAGGTTGCTTCTCTTCTTTCCACTTTGGCTTGATTACAGTTTTGGGCTCTTGTTTTGGATTTTCTTTTTAAGTAGCTTGTGAATGTTTTTCAAGAAGTTTTCTATTTTGTCTTATTCCATTTGGCTGAAATTTTCTTCCCTAAAATTGATTTGATGCAAATGTACTTCTACAATCTCTTGCAATATGTCCAAAGTTATGACAGTTATAACATTCTACTGCATAATCCATCAAAGGTGAAAACACATTTCTACTGGAAAAATTCCTTGATCCTACATTATACTTGCAATATGAAATATTATGTCCATAACCATTGCATTTAAAATAGTAACCAGAAAAGATATGATTGAACCTAGGTGGTAGTCTTTACCATATTGTTGTAGGAGCCATAAATCTTGTTCTTCTTTGATGTGTGACATTGGTGAAACCATCATTGTCAATTCTCCTTTCATACCTTGCATTATTGCTTTCCTTTGTATGATTCATTTTTGCTTGATTAACATGTTTCTTTTCTTCATTATTTGTGGATTCTTCATTTGTGGCCTTTGATCTATTTGATGATTCTCCTTTGTCAAAACCCAAACCAAATTTGATGCCTGTAGTCTTTTGGTTCTTTATGATCTTATCTAGCTTCATAGAACTCTCTTCACGTTTGTGATAAAAGCTAATTTTATGATTCATCTCTTCTAGCTACATCCTTAAACCATTTTCATGGTTATTTACAATTTGAGATCTTTAGATATCTTCTTGTATTCTTCTATCTGCACTTTAAAACTTGTTATGATTTCATTTGCATCCTCAAGATTTTTTGAAAATTTCTTATTCCTTTTTCTTTCTGTCTTCAATTCATCCAAAGCTGCAATTAGTTCCTCGTCCAAATTCACTTCTGCATCAATTTCTTCTTCATCACATTCCTTTTATTTTTTTGGTTTTTCTACTTCGAATGCCATGAAAAGAGCTTCACCTGTTTCTTTTTTAGAATCCTCACAGGAACTGTCTTCTGATGAACTGACCTTCTTGGAGATGAAAATTTTCTTCTTGAAGTTGCCTTTTCTAAAATTTGATTTTTTCTTCCAATCACTTCTTTCTCCGTGTGATCCTTCATCACTTATGTTCTTCTAATTAAGTGGACATTTAGCTGCAAAATGCCCAATGCCTCCATAGTTGAAACATTTAAATGATAACTTTTCTCTGTATTTTCCTTTTCCCCTTTTTAATTTTCAAACAAAGTTTGATTCCATTTCATCTGATGTCTCTTCTTCCTCAAATTCTTGTTTTGATTTCATATTTTTTTGGGCTTTAAAAGCAACTTCTATTTATGTGGGTTTAGATTTTCCTATTATCATATCATATGCAGTCAAAGAACCATGCATCTCATCCATACTAAAAGAATTCAGATCTTTAGCTTCTTCTATAGATGAAACTTTAGAATCAAATCTTTCAGGAAGGGACCTTAATACCTTTTTCACAATGACATAATCTTCAATTTCCTTGCTTAGTCCTCTAATCGCATTAATGACTTCATTAACTTAGCATATATGCCTCTATATTCTCATCCTTATTCATCTTTAATCCTTCGAACTAAGCTTGATGTTTTTGTAACTTGGCCTCCTTGATCTTAACATGTCCTTCATGAATGCTCTTCGGTTTTTCCCATATTTCCTTTACCATTTTACAACCCATAATCTTTACTAGTTTGCTATCTACTAATCCACACATGATAGCATTCTTTGCTTGTGAGTCATTCTCAAATAGTTTTTTACCAGTAGCATCGGTTGAATAAGTGGTGGGTATTATGTATCCACTGTTTACTGAATCTCAAATTTCGTATCCTAAACCACAAAGATATGTCTGCATCCTGAGTATCCAAAATGCTTAATTAGTTCTGTCAAACAATGGTGCTTTATTTGATGAAAAGCCTTCACCACCTGCCATTGTGTCACTTCCAAGATCACCCTAGCCCGTTAAGCCTATTCAGGAACTTGGCTCTGATACCAATTATTGAACTAAGTATGACATTGAGAGGGGGGTGAATCAGTGTGTATTAAAAATTTAATCCAACTATGAAATCAAATCAAAATAAACAATCACACAAACATGCATCACATAACACCATATTTATAGTGGAAACACAATGTGGGAAAACCACTATGCCAATAGACTGTTTGAACTCCCATCCAAATATAGCCTCAAAAATGTTTAGTCTTTACAATATTTTGCAGCACCAACTGCAGGGATGGCACCAACCAACCCGAAATTTAGCAGCACCAACTACAAGGAGCACCAACCCCTATTGCCAAGCATCGACCCAACAAATTGAAAAAACTCTGATAAAAGTTTTAAATCTCATAAAAAGACCCTGAGTGGTCTAGCTCACAAATATTCTCCTCTAAAATATTATGTCTAAACTTTTCAATCTTCTCAACTCTGCACATTGATTATCTCACACCTAGCACATTTTTTCAATCAAAATGCCAAAGAAAAAAATTCTTCACAACATGCACCGAAAATATTTTCTCCAAAAAAACCCACTTCTCCCTTTTCTTTTAAAACATATATATGCTTCACATTAAAAAATGCAGCTATTTTTTCAGTTACACAAAAGTACCACTCAACCGTTATATTCTTAGAAACTGCCAAAATTACCAAAAAGAGCTGACAAGGCTTTTTGTAGCAGTCATAACTTCCTCCTCAAATTTCCAAACAGGCTAAAAATTGAAACATATATTCTTGGATAAACCAACTACCTTCAGTTTAAATTTTAGATTTTAAATATTCACAGATTATTCGTAGTACCTCCGACAAAGTGGCCTGTAACGATGATTTTACACCTGTCTCATAAACTGGAAAAGTGCTTTAGAGCCATTTTGCAACGCTCACCGTTTCTTCTTCCGGACTCCGTTTGGGCTGAAATTTAAAACTTAAGATCTTAGTATATCCAACTACCTCCAATAAAACTTTGAGGTCCAATTCCTCACGGATTTCTTAAAATTCCTCTCAAAAAGTGACCTCTGATGCAGATTTTACACCTGTCACATAAAGCATGAAACTGACCAACAATGCACTGGCGAAGCAACCGGCCGTTCCAACACTACAACTGCACTTTCTAATGATAAAAAAACTTCCAAATAGTATCTTGGGCTGTCCAACACATTCCATTGACGTTGTTGCAACTTTGATGATTTTTGCAACTTTGACAATTTTGCTACTTTGACAACTTCCTGACAATTTTTGTAACTTTTGCAAATTTGCATGAACAACCTATAAAAACTTCACCCAAACATAAAAAAAATCCTCATAAGCATTGATTACCACTGTACATACTCCGAACAACCTACGGACAACTGTCCACTGCATCAACCTGTCCATCTGAGTGTGTTGACAATAATGACAATACTGTCGCTGCACCTTGCTCAACAAAATCAACTTTTGTTACTCCTTATTTCTCCTATTGAACTAATAAATTTCTAATTTTATGAGCTTCTAATGGTTGGATTTGTTTTACCCCTTTAATGTAGTTTTGAGACAAGAATACCAATTAATTTCCAACTCTTGATAATTCTTAATGAACCTCTTTTTATAGCTTTTGATATTTGATATTTAATGTTTCTAAATTCTAATATTCTACTTTGGTGTAGTATTCCTTATAACTCCCTCATTTGGAATATTAGAAAATAATAATATTTGCAATAATGGAAATTTAATTTTCCAAGTTGAAATCCTTTTTTCTCCTAAGTTTAATTTGCAAATATTATCTATAAATTTCCTTTAATTTTTGCTTTCAAATATGGTTGATTTTCCTATAGTTTTCAACCTTATATTATACCCTTATAACTCTTGTTAATGAAAGCAAATTAGAATAAGGTAAATTCTTACCTTTGTAATATTGCAAACTCAAAATATTAGACATTGAATTTGATCATAAATGATAGTAAGCTTTATGTCCTTTATTTGGGTGCTATAGCCAATGGAATGCTTTGATTCTTCCTTGGATTCAATTATTGGAAGGTGGTACCTCAATTATGGAGTATTTGACCTCCCTTGACCTAAGCCTTTAATGCTCTTCACCTTTCTTCCACACTGCAACTTAGGCTGCTACGATTGTGCTATGAGTGTTGTTATAAATTCAGCTATGAATGCTAACCTCCTTGGTCTTTAGCACCTTTTAATAGAAGAGGAATATTGAAATGTGTGACAAGTGTCATGGTAGTTATATTTAAGCACTTTAGGTATGAGAATATCCTTATTGCCACTTGTAAATTTTTGCTCGGTAAAGGATGAGCGTTACAGTTTTGGATGACCACTCATTCTTTTTGATGACATGTGTCTTCTTCCTTATAACACACCAACCTTATTTCCTATAACATTTTTCTTGGTCAAACTTGCAACAGATGGGCACTTGTGTGGGAAATCTTAGGATTTCCTTCTAGGTGATAAGTTTTACCTTCCCTTTCTGCATGAGCTTTATATGTAATGCTTCTTCAATGTATCTTTGCAATACCCTTATTAACAATGCAACACAACCAACTCTTCCTTTGTTTGATGGTGCTTGGTATGAGTTGGTTCTAGTTGGAGTGGAGAGCAACACATTTGGAGACTTGGAGCTAGAATTTGAGAAATGATCTTGAAGGCTTCAAGCAATGCTATTGTGGAGTTTGAAATACTCCAATGATGCTCCTAGGACATACATCTAGTGTAAACTTTTATGATTTGCTTCCTTTCACTTTAACCTATTATGAAATCCCTTTTGTAGATAATATTGCCCTTGAATATAATTCTTCTCCTTTCTTTGTATTGTACTTTGTTTGCTTGCAGGTTTGATTGTCCAAATCATAGAAGACATGAGAGACTCTTCTACCTTGCTTGGAGAATGCTCTTTACACGACCACTTTGAGCTAATTTTCCTTTGTGAGAAATGTGCCTTTGTGGCACTTAAATCTTGTCCTCTTTCCTACATAGGACAAATTAGTCTGATTCAAGATAATATAAAGAAAATTATAATTAGAATACCTTCTTTTTAAACCTCCTTTTGCATTCCGTTCTATTGGTTTTAATGACAACTTTCTTGTAGGTAAGGGTTGATTTGACGTTGTATTTTTTCTAGACATCTCTCTCATTTTCTTGGTTAATTTGGTAATAAACCCAATCTAATAACCACATAGATAAAAGCTTTTTGTAGAAGTCATTTTTGCACTTTTTTCTCTGTAAATAGCCTTTAGTGCACTTTGAATCTAAGACTCACCAAGTCTCTATTTGAAGCTTCTTTTGTTGATTTTATGGTGGCTTTCTTCTCCACTTCCTTGGAGGAATATGATCTAATTTTGGTGGCTTCTTTGGGCCACTAAATACTATAGGTTTTGTGCATAAAATAGTGTCTCTAAACACTTTGATAATCTACTGGTTTTTGTCCTCGATCTTTAACAATCAACAAACACAAACTAATCATTTTGAGAGTAACTAGTTCAAGATTAACTAGTGTAGTGCTAATGGATTAATAATACACTTTAATGGTAACAATAATCTGTCCTTATTGCTCCAATAAACTCTCAAAATAATTTTTAAATGCACTTTATAATCTGTTACAACTTTTCAAGAGTAATTTGTAATGAACCTTTAATGAGTATTCTATAATTTTTCACTACAATCAATATTGTAGGATGTAGTCTTCTTGCTTTATAAATAAATAATAGGTAGATGATAATTTTCTTTCTTTCAAAAATATCTAACTCCTATTAAATGTGCAAATATATCTTAAAATGAATTCTCCTTTTTGCACTTTCTTGAAGACTATAATATGGGTTCTTCTTCTTGCAAATTTTAATCCAAATATGGTGCTTAATAGAATTTGATAATGAACCCTAATTTGAATTTCAACTAATTGCACCCTAGTTGCTTACCTTTAATGGATTTTGAAGTAGATGTAGATCTTGGTGTTTGATTCACCAAGTTGCTACCTTGTAGTGGATGAATTCATAGCTTCTTACTTCACCAAACTGTGGTCTTGAATTTTCTATCTTGACCCTAGGGTTTGATGGCCTGATCCATCTAGTTATATTCTATTTTCTACTATAGATTCAGAGAACTCTTTTCTTTGAACTATTCCTTCTTACTATGAGAGGCAATTTCCAAATCTCTTATATTTGGTAGGCTTCTTCTATATGAATCCTCCTCCAATATTCTTTTTGAGTTTTGTCTTCAAATATGTTCTTATTCTTCTCAAGATTCTATTTATCTTGAGGTCTTCACTGGATTATTCTTCTAGGATTTGGCACTCCTTACCAAATTATTTTTCTCTTGGGCTTTTTTTCATATGGTGACAATTATCCCAAGTCCTTAACTATCAGGAGCTTTCTCCTTGGTAGTGGATTTATCCAATGAGTTCTCCTAGGAATTCTTTTTATGATGTTCCCACGAGCTCTACAACAAGGCTCTCCAAGCCTTCTTCTTTTTCCTCCTTGAGACCTCTACAAGGTCTTCTATCTTACAGCTTCTCTGGTCTTATAACTAAGACCTTTTATTCAACCTTCTACTTGTGGAAGTGTTGGTGATGAGATCTTCTTCTAGGATCTCTAAAATCTGCTACTTCTCTTATCATTAACAGGGCTCTGTTAGTCCCTTTCTATTTCTTCCAATATTGGAAGTTTTTCCAATGAGATATACTTTGAATCTCTTCAACTTATTTTGAAAGAAGTCTTTAATCAATAAAGGGGACCACCAATATCCTATTTTTTGAACTCTTCTTTGGAGTTTTCTTTAGTAAATCTACTTTGGAGTCTTCTTTTGAATAAAGAACTCTTCTTTTGAATAAATTTTTTTTCTCTAAAGTCTTCTTCACGAACTCTTATTTGGAGTCTTTCTTTTCAATCAAGAATTCTTCTTCTAAATCAGGAATTCTTCTCTAAAGTCTTCTTTAGAATTAAGGCTTCTACAACCTTCTGTGCTCTATAGGTATTGATCTTGAATGGAGATCACCAATCTCCTATCTTCTTATTGACTCAACTTCTAGAGTCTATTCTTCCTCGAGTCTTCTATAAGGCTACTGTGGCCTTTTATTCACTTCTGTAATCTACAGGATTTGCATCTCTTTTAATGAGACCTTTTTTCAAGGTCTTTGAAATATTAAGTCTTCTCCTTATTGCTATAAGTGTTGGAATGATTCCAAGAAGATATTATTCCTAGATATCTCGTAGGAAGCTTCCCAAAATTTTTCTTGAATCTCATTTTCATACAAAAAGTTTTTAGAAACTGGAATGAAAGAATTTATAATTTTGAACCAAGTCTTCTATTGATTTTTTTGGATCAAGGCTTCTATGGTCTTTATTCTGGATCAAGTCTTCTATGGCATTTCTTTTGGATCAACACTTCTATGGTCTTTCTTTTGCAATGTGAAAATTTTCAATCTAGCAATGGAGATCTCCAATCTCCAAATTTTACCAAGACTCTACTCCTGGAGTCTCTTTCGCAATGTCCATTTTCCTATAATAAAGAACTTTAGATAATAGTTAGCATGAAAAGATCCATATTTTTGGAGATTAGTAATTTTCACTAGTTGATCCATAAAACTAGTGGAATGAAATGATGAGTCCTAGTCTTCACGAGTTTTCCTATAACTCTGTGGAAAGACTCTAGCCATATGTAATCTCAGAATTTTTGTAACTGAGATTTATTTTAGTCCTCACTTGTGACTCTCCCTATTCCTATCTCGATTCACCATGGATTTGATACCACTATTAGCTTTTGAGGCTATATGCAGTGGGAAATATCTAACACATGTCCTAATAAGATGCAAAAAATATGAAAGGAAGTAATTTTACAATATGATTGAAATATACTATAAATATAAATGATGAAAATACAATGTCGTATGGAGGAAATGGTCACTCCATTAATACAAGCTAAAGAGCTACATTATGCTCCATACAGGAGTTCTACTACTATATACTACTCTCTACTACAATGTACTTGATGTGTGATGTCTCTATGGGGTCATTTATATAGGAAGATATATTCCTTGACCAACACTCTACCTATCTGTACAAGGGGACACCTTGCACATTACAACTTGCACATTGCCACTTGTACTTTTGTTACATTGCTTGAAGTAACTAGCTAACTCCCCCCTAAAGTAATCTCATATTCTAACTATGTACCAAAGGTACATTTACATGACTCAAATGATGTAATATACGCTAAATCTACCAATTACACACCTAATAATATATTATTGCTTTAAAATTCAATATAATATGACCTTCCTCATCCAACTCTAGAAGCCTCATCTAGGACTATACATTTCAACTTGCTAAGGCAAGAAACATAAAAAATGGGATGGGTTTTGACCAGAGGCAAGAGCTCTAATTGGTATATCACATCCCTAATATTGTGATCCATGTTGTAAGAGCTATTAAATTTGGGTATGAGCTATCGTATGGTATTATTCTTGAGAGAAAGTTGCTTATAGGAATATAGCCTTAAAAAGACCATATCTCCAAATCATGTTCCTACTTCATAAGATTTTAGAATTGAAAAATATTATCCTTAAAGAGTTAGAGAACATACTATTGTTATTGGCTGAAGGTCTAAAGTTGAGATTCATGAGATGATCCCAAAAGCCACTCTATTAAAGTGGAGGTTTTTGACCATACAAAGCCTCATATGGGGATATCTTATTGGAAAGATGATAAAAAGTGTCATATCACCATTTTGCCAAGGGAAGTTATTTAACCCACCAAAATTACTTGTCTTAGGCAAAAAATCAACAATATATGCCCAAACATTTATTTATAATTTTTATTTTTTATTTTTTCTAAGGGTAGGAAGAAATCATGTTAAGTTAGATATTATTGAGGGAAAATGACTCTTTCCAAAAGTTGCTTGTGAAAATAGGATCACATAATAGGCTTGGGAATCCCATGTAATTTGAGAATAGATTCAAGGAATATCTTGGCCACTTTGCTAGCTATATATGGGTATTGTAAGGTACAAAAGTGTGCATACTTGGAGAGGGTATCCACAACCATAAAAATCATTGTTTTACCTCCAAACTTTAGAATTTTTTTGATGAATTTCATAGAGATGTGATCCCATTGATAATCATGAATAGGGAGGGGCTACAAAAATACTAGAGTCTTGATTGTTTCACCCTTATTTCACTAGCACACTTCATATTTTACAATAAAATAGTTGATATTGGATTTCATTCCCTTCCAATAAAAGGATTGGTTAACCCATTTATAAGTTTTGAGAGATCCAAAATGACTTGTTAAAGAAGAGGTATGCAATTCCTAAAGGATTGTATTCTTGACTTGGGAGAACTATAAATTTGATTCTTATTTTATAGAATTCCATCCAACCAATAAAACCATAGGAATTGTGAGGTACCTCCCTCAAGATCTGGAATTAGGTGAGAAGTGTTAAATTTTTTAATCTTATTCATGGTCAATAGATAACATTGCACAATGTATTGGATAGGTCAATAGGCATTTAATTGTATATTATATTTATTATTTTGGTATATTTTATTATGTAAGCCCATTGGGCCATGGTTAACCTTGTTATAGTTAAACCCGATTTATTATTTGTAACTAACCTAAAGCCCACTTATTATGTCGACTTAGGTTAAACTTTATGATGTAATTAAGGTTTTGGTATTGATATAAATACCCCCTCACACTCCTCATTTATGATCAAAGGATTATGATATATTATCAATGTATGGTGATTATTTATGGTGCCCATGGTAACCCCATTTATTTTCTCATATCTTTCTCATTTTGTATAACATTTGAGTGTGTCTTTCTTTTGTCACTTCTAGAAGACATTGTGAAGTCCATCATGGTACTAGAGCAAGTATGGAGTAGCACTGATTGGTCCTAAATTTTTTCTTAGGAGCCTTTGATTCTTCTTTCAAACTCAAAGATAAATTATTCCTCAAAGCATCATAAGCATTGATTACATAAGGAGAATAAAAGAGATCTATTTTCTATAATTTTTTTCAAAACTCTAATTTTTCTACCAAAATTTTCTTTTGATTCATTGTTATTGAAGCTCGTATTATTCTTCTTTAAAAAATTTGAATTCATTTCTATATTATTACTCATTTTTCCTTCATAAGCTTACTATAATTGTAAATAGGGAAATGACACCAAATCCAATTTGAATTTAAAATTTAGCACTTGATTCTTGCACATTTGGGATCATGCAATTTGCAACCAACTCTTTCCTTTCTAGTAGGGCATAACAACCTCATCAAGATAATGAATGTCATCATTGACAGTTCCAATAAGCTAGTATATTGGCCACTTGAAAGGTTATCAATATGATTGGGAGACTAAGGTTTCATTCCCTACATGACACATTTTTAGGTGATATTTTTAGCAAGACAATGGCTAAAATAACTATGGAAATCCTTGATCTCCAGCTGTCTAGATGGCTCAAAGACCATCAAAACTTACTTTTGAGCTTGGGTGGATAGATATTCTATATTCAAACCTTGATGGAAACATCTTGCTCTTTTATCATGATCTAGCACATTATTTCTATGGGATAGTGGATGAAATCCTTCTAGCAGTGGCACATGGTTATTTGATTATGCAACAACTTATAAGTTGCTTGGAGTGGGTAGGTCATGGGTTCAATGATTGTGACCCTCATATTTTATCATTAATTCCTTAGGACTAAATAAGTATAAGTGATCTTCTTTTTAGATCCCAAAGAGGCTTCTTGGCACCTTGGCTAGACTAAGGGCCTTACGTAGATAAAGACTTGGGTTCAAACCTCATGGTGGAGAATTTTGGCACTTGTAGAGCATTTGAAAATTCTAATTGATGTGACATTTTTTTGTCACATATGGTAATTTTTATATAAATATGTGCCTTAGACAAATTGATGAAAAGCATGTGGTAGAGTTCCAACTAGTTGACAAGGTGATATAGAAATAATGGTTATCACCACTGAATTAGTGGCTACCAAGTGGAAAATGAAAATTAAATACAACTTTTCTAAGGTTTGAGGCTTTAATTTTTTTTAAGCGTTATTAGGTTAAAACTTCTAGAGGCCATATATTTTGAATATGGAAGTGTTTTGACACTGTTTTTTCAAATATCATAATTTTTTGAGCCCTACACATTGGAAAAATTAATATATGAGTTGTTTTAGTGTTTAGAGATAAATTATATGGAATAGTCATCAAGCCCTACTATTCTAATTTGAAGGGACACATTTATTTTATTCTATGTATTAAAAGTGTTTGGCCTAATATTTTGGAAGATATATATGGATTTACAACAACTATAGTATATTTTGAGTCTTTTGGAGGCTTGCAAAAGGATTCAGGATGTGCTTTATTCAATATCTCTTCCTCCTTTAGGCAATTGATTCAACTCATTCACGAAGATCTAATATTCTTGATATCTTCCTTCTATTGTTTGTCTAGGTACTCTTAAAATTTTGTTACAACTATTTTTGTAAGGAGGTTCATGCAAAGCCTCTTTTGTTGAATAAAATCAAGTGGCCTACAAGCAAGAGTAAGTCCTCAGATAGGGTAATGCATGCCATGAATATGAAAGTTGTACTTATAAGATATACTTTATTTGACAATAAAAAATTAAAAAACTTATATTTAAAGGAGGTGGTGATTTTGACTTTTCTTCTTCATTTGAAGTCCTAGTAGAAGTGTTTTGTGGTTGTGTATATGAGTTTCTAATAATGGCAATGGAGATTATGTTCTAGTTTGTAACGACTCCAATATAACCATGTCAACTATCTTTATTTTTATTAGCTTGGGTCCTAGGTTTAGATAGTTGGCCCTTGAGCATTAGGGTTAGGGTTAATGATTGATTTAACCTATAAATAAGAAGGATTAGGGGGTAGTTAATATTATATTTCATATTTAAACCTTAGTTGTGTCTGTTGCAGATATGAGTCTTCACCCTCTCCAAATGGCTATCAAAATTTGACCTTTCTCAATGGCTAAGGATTTAAATTTATTTGAATTGATTTGAATTTGGAGTTTGATTATTGAATAATTGATTTTTTGGCAATTGAATATAAATTATTATTATCATTTAGGTAATCATATTTAAGCATTATTGGATTGATAGTGTTATTTCTCTAGTTATCGAAGTTGTAGCATAACAAGTGGTATCAAAGCTTTGATCTTGGCTCCATATGGGTTGTAAATTTGAAATTGAAAGGTGTGTAAACCATTTTAAAAACCTCTATCAAACATAATTACTACATGTTTCTTGGTAATTTATGGCAATTATTTTTTGGTACATATTCTAGTGCAATTATCTTCAAGAATATAATGAGTTCACTATTATTTAATTTAATAGGTTGAAAAGATGGGGGAATATTAGGGCCACCATTCCCATGAATTGAACTTGGGTCTCTGTTAGGAAATCCCAATACATTTTTCCATTGTGGTTTCCCTATCAAAACTTGAGTTCGCTATTGTTACTTCCTTCTCCCAAACCCAATAAAAAATTTGGGTATCATTGGATCCACATGAGAGTCCTATACCATTGTGATTGTCTGTTTGATATGGTTAAAATAAGACATATCTCCAACAATACATTTTTGAAATACAAGTGTCTTAGAACCCTTGCAAGAGACCTATCTCTTTGTGATCATGTCTTCAAGCTAACCAAAATAAGAGGTATTTTTCATAACACTTATTTTAGTAGCATTCTAGGTATTTTTTTTTGATTTTTGAATTGCTCTTAGTGTATGAGTGAACCCACTACCACTAACGGTTGGATGTGAGTCAATGGTTTATTATATCATATTCTTCATTCAAAGGATATGTGTATGAGTAAGAAAACCACCAACCTATAAATCATAATAACCATCACAACACTTTCTCAAATATTAATATTTTTGATCAATATCTTCTTTCTTCCTTAAATACCATGGCTTTGCCTCCTCCCAACACCTTGGGTTATTCCTCTCCTCCTCCAAGTAACTCTTTCTTAGTCACTCCTCCCATTACCCATCCAATTGGTAATCCTCTTTCTAGTACTATTAACCCCGATCTACATGAATGTCTTTTGAATTAAGAATAAACAATTACTTTCATTGTCAAGTCCTTAAGTAATCAAGACTAGATGATTACATCCATTGCCAAGTCCTTGGATAACATTGAAAGAGTCCTTTAAATATCTTCTAATACACATTCTCTTATCCAAGGGTGACAACAAATCGTAGGGTAATATACCTCTGATCATTCATCAAGCACCAAATACTAGTGTTCTTCCATAGCCAACACCTAGTCATAGTACTCTAAATTCCTATGGAAGCCACTCAACTCCTTAGGCCACCTAAGGCTTTCCTCCATCTTTGAATTCTTACAACATAGGATTTACTTTTTATTTTTATTCCATGATAAGAGGTACTTCTAATTTCCTTTATTGGCATCATGAAATTTATATTTCTTGCATTGGCATACCCATATTTGAAGGTGTCAATCTATGAGGGTGGCTAGCCAAGATGGATAGTATTACTCACTTACATCATGTTCCTAAAGTAGGTTGTGTCACATTAGCAACTTCTAAGTTGGTAACCCAATATTTTTAGTGGTTGTTGTGGTAGCTTTGCCAATATGAGGATTCTCTTTTATGGTCTAACTTTAAAAAACATTTTCTTTGAAGACTTGACAAAGGATATTTCACATTGTATGTGGTCTGTCTTATGCAAACAAAGAAAATAAGAATAGAGGAGTATTACTCTAAGTTCACTAGTATTCTCACCTACATCCATCAATTGAATCTAATGATGGTGTTCTTAGCTTTTTTCCATAGTATTAAAGGATAAAATTAAATACGATATCAACATGCTCAATACCTATACTCTTCACAATGCTCAATGCATAGATTTGGTGGAAAATTAGAAGCTCCAAGATTCTAGTGCCCAACATAGACATTATTTCAAATCTCATTATTCTTAGCATAACATTCAATGTTCCCAAGAAATTTGTGTTTCAAATGTTATTCTTACCATCCCCAAGGTTGAGCCTAAAATAATGTCATAACTTTTAAGTGGAAAGTGAAGACACAAAAATATATAAAGATTAAGATTCATTACAGTAGGAGCAATTGATAGAATTAGATGAGTTAGAACATAAGGATGATACCATGATTCTCTCTACTTACACTCTTATGGGGCTTCAATCTCACCATACTATCAAGGTAAAAGGATTTATTAAATAATAATGTGTGAATGTGTTGATTGGTTTAGGTAGCACATAGATAGTGAGACAATGAAGTCCTTGACTTATATATCAATACTTCAAATTAGGATAAAGTCTAAGTATTAAATTTAAATGAGGGTACCACTTAGTATGTGGGTTGAATGATTAAATTTAACATCCAAATGGGGGATTATACTTGGTTCGATAATCTCTTTTCCATAAACGTAATTAGTTTAGATGTTATCTTAGGAGCACAATAGCTATCTCAACTTGGTGATGTTACTATTTATATACAAAAAATATATGTCAAATGGATGGAGAAGATAAGAGTCATTTGTCTCTAAGGAATCCATCCCCCTCCCTCCAAGGTAGTTAGTTAACATAGCATAAAAAAGATATTAAGGAAAAATAG
This sequence comes from Wollemia nobilis, assembly GCA_028583015.1. Taxonomy (NCBI): domain Eukaryota; kingdom Viridiplantae; phylum Streptophyta; class Pinopsida; order Araucariales; family Araucariaceae; genus Wollemia; species Wollemia nobilis. The sequence goes on along the minus strand of JAQPPZ010002456.1, from coordinate 4,232,333 downwards.
TTATGGATTCTTTTCCCAAGTCAATTGCATGGGGGTTTAGTCTTTGGAGTTGTTTCTTTCAAATATTCCTTCAAAGTTATGGACCATTGCAGATCACTATGAGGAGGTATTTAGTGATCCCATGGGTCTTATTCCTAACCACACACATTATCATGCCATCAAAATTATTCTAGTAAGTCAACCTCCTAATGTGTATTCTTACCACTATCCCCAATCCCAAAAGTCATAAATTGAGAAGCTGGTTCAAGAAATGTTTGAGTAAGGAATTATCCCTCCAAGCATTAGTCCATACTCCTCTACAATGGTTATGGTATAACATGTTAGCTTTTGAGGATATATGCAATGGAAGAGATCTAACACAGGTCCTAATAAGATGCAATAAATATGAAAGCAAGTGAGTCTGCAATATGACTGAAATATACTATAAATAGAAATGATGAAAATACAATGCAATATGGAGGAAATGGTCACTCCATTAATATGAGCTAAAGAGCTACATTGTACTCCATACAGGAGCACTACTACTATCTACTACAATGCACTTGATAAGAACTTGATATGGACTTGATATCTACTTGATATCTAATCTACCACTATGAGGCCCTTTATATAGGAAGATAGATTCCTTGGCCAACACTCTACCTAGTTGTACAAGGGGACACCTTGCACATTACAACTTGCACATTGCCACTTGTGCATTTATTACATTGCTTGAAGTAACTAGCTAACTTCCCCCTAAAGTAATCTCCTACTCTAACTATGTACCTAAGGTGGTACATTTACATGACCCAAATGATGTAATATACTCTAACTCTAACACCCCCCTGTATTACATTATTTGGGTATTGAATATTTCAATCTTCAATATGGATCTTCTTCTTTGTCTTGGATGCTCTTTGACTTGATCTGGTTCTTTCAATTCTCATTGCATTGTATGCTTCCTTGAGTTGGTTCTTCTTCTTCTTCTTGGAGTCAAAAATGAAACTTGTATTCTCCTTCATTGCTTACTGTAATCTGATCAAGCAAGTAGTTAGTGTCTTCATATGATGCAAGGAGAGTTGTAGTTGAGGGTTCTTTAGTCTTTATGATTTCTTTGCTATTCATGTCTTCTTTTCTAAGATCTCTTTTAGCATATCTTTTCTTCCTTTTCCTCCTTCTCCTATGATTCTGCATTGATACTAGTGGAATTTTTGCTTCATGAGGAGTTAGTCTATCATCACAATAATATTGATTTGTATTGCTAGCTTGCTTCATGTGTTGAGTGAGTACAAACACAATTAATGATAGGTAAATCATCAAACATTCCTCGGATGTGAATATAACTATCTTTTGTGAATTCCACCATGCCTTGAAGAGGTTTTCATGAAGATAACCAATTAATGCTTCAAATTTACCCTCTTTGGCTTCCTTAAGAAATAAGGAGAATCTCTCCTTTTCACTAACTGATAGATTCTCATATCCTTCAAGGGTATCTATCAAGTTCTGAGAATATAATTCCATTTCATGAAATAATTCTTTGTTAATAAAGGCATTTCTTATTATTTCATCCATATTCCTTCTTGATAGATTTGAGATAGTGTTACTCGCTATTCCTTAGGATTGTAAGAATGGGTTTGATAGAACCTTTGTAGTAGTCTACCTTATAACTCCTTACTTTAGAGTGTATGAGCTTGATTTGATAAAACCTTTTAGAGCTTAGGTTTTTGTAGGCTTCCTTATGACTCCCTAGTTAAGAGATGTGATTTAATAAAATCCTTGTAAGATTTGTAGACACCTTATGATTCCCAAATGGATTGAGTACTTGATAAATTTTGAATGAATGCTATTATTATCAAGTTTTGTAGAATGCCTTATGTCTCCCTAGTAATTTTGGATATGTTGAATGATAGATAAAGTGCTTTTGAGAATAGTAGTTCAATTTTGGGTTGATTTTGTAAAGTTTTGTGAATAGCAAAAATCAACTTCTTTTACACCTTATTTCTCCTATTGAACTTAAGCACTTTCTAATTTTGATGAGGTTCTATTTGTTGGATTTCTTTTGTCCCTTTAATGTAGTTTTGAGACAAGTATATCAATTAGTTTCCAACTCTTGATTTTCCTTAATAAACCTCCTTTTATAGCCTTTAATAATTTGATATTTAATGTTTCTAAATTCCAATTACCTACTTTGGTGTAGTATTCCTTATAACTCCCTAATATGGAATATTAGAAAACAATGATATTTGCAATATTAGATGTTTAATCTATCCAGGTAGAAATCCTTATTTCTCCTATGTTTTAGATTGCAAATATTAGGCTATTTAATATATATTTTCCCTTTTAATATTGCTTTCAAATATGGTTGATTTCCCTTAATGTTTCAACCTTATATTATACCTTATATCTCCCTATTAATGAAAGCAAATTGGAATAAGGTAAAGTCTTACCTTTGTAATACCCCAAACCTCTACGTATTCGATGTTGATTCTTAGACGTAGATGACAACACTCTTTAGTGCTCTTTTGACTATTATCTCCAACGTATGGGCGTAGGCTTTAGTGCTTCTCTTGAATTCAAATGGTGGCTGGTTTCTTGATACCTTTGATGGCAATACTTGGATAGTGGATGCCTCACATCTGACCACTTTGACTAGGAGCTTTAAATGCTCTCTTTCTACTACTGCTATGAATGTTGATGCTACTATGTAAGTCTACCATGAACTTAGCTTTTAATGTTGCTACGAATTCAGCCTTGAATGCTTTTGTTCCTTGGTCTTTGGCACCTCAAATAAGAGTTGAATCTTGAAGTGAGTGACAAGTGTCACGACGGTTATCTTTGAGCGCTTGAGGGATGAGAAGATGCTTATTGCCACTTGTAAATTTTTGCTAGGTAAAGGATGAGCATTACAGTCTTGGATGAGCGCTCACACCAACCTTCTTCCCTGTAACATTTTCTTGGTCAAGCTTGCAATGGATGGGCACTCGTGTGGGAAACGTTAGGGTTTCCTTCTAGGTGACAAGTGTCACCTTACCTTTGTGCATGAGCTTTCTATGTAATGCCTCTTCAACGTATCTTTGCAATACCCTTATTAACAATACAATATGACTAACTCCACCTTTGTTGTATGCATTCGATGGCATTTGGAGTGAGTTGTTTCTAGTTGGAATGGTGAGAAACACCTTGGGAACTTGGAGCAACGATTTTGAAGCCAATGCTATGGTGGAGTTTGAAATACTCCAATGATGCTCCTTGGACGTACGTCTAGTGTAATATTTTGTGCCTTCTTTTTCAACTTGTTATGAAAATCCCTTTTGTAGATAATATTCCCCTTGAATATAATGCTTCTCCTTTCTTTGTATTGTTTTCTTGCAGGTTTGACTATCCAAATCATAGAAGATATGAGCCTTTTGGAAGACCCTTTTACCTTGCTTGGAGAATGCTTTTACATGACTACCTTGGACTATTTTTCTCCTTGTGAAGAGTGTGCCCTTTTGGCATCGAAAACCTATCCTTCTTCCTACGTAGGGTAGATTAGAGTAGTGCAATATAATGTAAATAATTTTGAGAATATAATACCTCTTTGCACCTCTTTTATAATCTCTGGTTTTATGGTAGCTTTTGAAGTAGGTAATGGCTGATTTGACGTTGTCTCTTTTTCTAGACAACTCTCTCCTTTGCTTGGTTACTTTGGTAATAAACCCAAGCTAATAACCACTTAGATAGAAGTTTTTTTGTAGAGGTAATTTTTGCACTATTTTTTCTATAAATAGATTTTAGTGCACTTTGAATCTGAGACTCACCAAGTCTCGATTTGAAGCTTCTATTGCTGATTTTGATGGTGGCTTTCTTCTCCACTCCTTGGAGGAATCTGATCTAATTTTTATGGCTTCTTTGGGCCATGAAATGTTGCAGGTTCTATGCACCAAATAGTGTCTCTAGACACTTTGATAATCTATTGGTTTTTGTGTCCTTGATCTTTAATAATCAACAAACACAAACTAACCCTTTTTGAGAGTAACTAGTTAGAGATCAACTAGTATAGTGCCAATGGATTAATAATGCACTTTTAATGGTAAAAATAATCTCACCTTATTTCTCCTATAAATGAACTCTCAAAATAATTTCAGATGCACTTAATAATCTCTGCAACTTTTAAGAGTAATCTATAATTTACCCTTAATGAATATTCTGCAATTTTTTTCACTACAATCAATATTGTAGGATATAGTCTTCTTGCTTTCTAGATAGAAAATAGGTAGATGATAATTTTATTTATTTTGAAAATATCCAACTCCTATTTAATGTGCAAATAATCCTTAAAATGAATTTCTTTTACACTTGAATACTATAATGTAATCTATCCTTTACAACTTTTAATCTAAATATGGTGCCTTAATGAAGTTTGATAATAATCCAATTTGAGGTTTAATCAATGAACCTAATTGCACCCAAGTTGCTTACCTCTTTTATGGCTTCTGAAGTAGATGTAGATCTTGATGTTTTTGATTCACCAAGTTGTTGCCTTGTAATGGTTGAATTCGTAGCTTCTTGTTGGCTGTCCAGAATAGCTTCCTGCTTCACCAAACTGTAGCCTTGAACTTTCTATCTTGAGCCTTGGATTTGGTGGCTTGATCCTTCCAATGATATTTGATTTTTTATTTTAGATTTAGAGAACTCTTTTCTATGAACTATGCCTTCTTGCTGTGAGAGGTAATATCCAAATCTCCTAGATTTGGTAGGCTTCTTCTGTATGAATCTTCCTTCAAACTTCTTGTCAAATTCTGACTTCAAATAGGATCTTCTTCTTCTCAAGATTCTAAATTTCTTGAGGTCTTCATTGGATTCTTCTTCTAGGATTTGGCACTCCTTGCCAAATTCTTCTTCTCTTGGGCTTGTTTTCGGATGGCGATAATTGTCCCAAGTCCTTCACTATCAGGTGCTTTCTCCTTGGTAGTGGATTTCTCCAATGAGTTCTCCTAGGAACCTTTTTGATGATGCTTCTACGAGCTCTGCAACAAGGCTCTCCAAGCCTTATTTTTTTTCCTTGAGACCTCTCCAAGGTCTTCTATCTTGCAACTTCTCTGATCTTCCAACTGAGACCTTTTCTTCAACCTTCTACTTTTGGAAGTGTTGGTGATGAGATCTTCTTCTTGGATCTCTGATTCTACTACTTCTAGATTTGTATAGGACTCTCCTAGTCCTTCTCTTTCTTCCAAGAATGGAAGTTCTTCAATGAGATCTTCTCTTGATCTCTTTAGATCCTTCTTGAAGGAAATATTTAATCAGTAAAGGAGATCACCAATCTCCTATTTCTTGGACTCTTCTCTGGAGTCTTCTTCAGAAACTCCTTTTTGGAGTTTTCTTCTGAATCAAGAATTTATCTTCTGAATCAAGAAATATTCTCTGAAGTATTCTTTAAGAACTCTTCTTTGGAGTATTCTTCTAAATCAAGAATTTATCTTCTAAATCATGAATTATTCTTCAGGAACTCTTCTTTGGAGTATTCTTCTAAATCAAGAATTTATCTTCTAAATTAGGAATTCTTTTCTGAAGTCTTCTTCAGAATTAAGGCTTCTATAACCTTCTTCTTGATCAAGGCTTCTATGGCCTTTTCTACTTCTGCACTCTGTAGGTATTGATCTTGAATGGAGATCACCAATCTCCTATCTCCTTCTTTGACTCAACTTCTAGAGTCTCTTCTTCCTTGAGTCTGCTATAAGGCTACTGTGGCCTTTTCTTCACTTCTACACTTTGCAAGATTGTAACTCTTGTAATGGGACCTTTCTTGAGGTCTTTGAAATATTTAGTCTTCTTCCTTGTTGTTGCAAGTGTTGGAATGATTCTAAGAATATATTCTTCCTAAATCTCTTGTAGGAAGCTTCCCAACCTTTTGCTGAATCTCCTTTTCCTGCAACAAGTTGTTAGAAATTGGAATTGAAGAATTTGTAATTCTGGAGATAATAATCTTCACTAGTTGATTTTTCAATCTAGTGGCTTGAATGTTGAGTCCTAGTCTTCACGAGTTTTTTTGCAACTCTATGGAAAGACTCTAGCCAAATATAATCTCAAAATTTCTACAACTAAGATTTATTTTAGTCCTCACTTGTGACTCTCTCTATTCCTCTTGACCTACTAGACTTCTCTTATGACAACTTTTGTAAGTGGCGGTGCACACTGGTGAATCTGGTTTACAAAAGTGCAAAGAGGAACTATGATGGATGTAGGTCCTCCTATCTCGATTTACCATGGCTCTGATACCACTGTTAGCTTTTGAGGATATATGCAGTGGAAGAGATCTAACATAGGTCCTAATAAGATGCAATAAATATGAAAGCAAGTGAGTCTGCAAATATACTATAAATAGAAATGATGAAAATACAATGCAGTATGGAGGAAATGGTCACTCCATTAATATGAGCTAAAGAGCTACATTGTGCTCCATACAAGAGCACTACTACTATCTACTACAATGCACTTGATAAGAACTTGATATGGACTTGATATCTACTTGATGTTTGATCTACCACTATGAGGCCCTTTATATAGGAAGATAGATTCCTTGGCCAACACTCTACCTAGTTGTACAAGGGGACACCTTGCACATTGCCACTTGTGCATTTATTACATTGCTTGAAGTAACTAGCTAACTTCCCCCTAAAGTAATCTCCTACTCTAACTATGTACCTAAGGTGGTACATTTACATGACCCAAATGATGTAATATACTCTAACTCTAACATGACAAAAGGATAGTTCATTGCACATTTGTATTGATTTTTGTCCTCTCAACAATATCACTATGAAAGATAAGTTTTTAATCCTTATTATAGATAATTTTTTGGCTGAATTACATGGTGCTAGATATTTTACTAAACTAGACTTGCATTTTGGATTTCATAAAATTAGTATTAGGGAAGAGGATATCTCTAAGATTGTGTTTTGTACACATGAGGGTCATTATAAGTTCCTACACATGTTTTTTGGTATCACTAATGCTCCTGCCACTTTTTAAAGTCTCATGAACTCTCTTTTATCATTTTATATATAAGATTATCCTAGTTTTATTTGATGGTATTTTAATTTTTAACAAGTCCTAGGAGGATCATCTTGTTTATTTTGAAAAAGTTCACCTATTATAAAGGGGAATTTTTTTTATCAAAAGTTTAAAATGTTTCTTTGGGGTCCAAGAGGTAGAATACTTAGGACATATAGTAACTCATGAAGGAGTAAAGGTAGATACTACCAAAATAAAAGCTATTTAAGATTGGTCCTTTTCTAAATTTTTGAAATAACTTAATGTATTTTTAGGGCTCAGGCTAATACAAAAAACTATCTATAACTATGGAAATATTTCAACTCCTCTCATTGTGCTCACTAAAAATATTACCTTTCTTTGGTTTAAAGTTGCTTCCCAAGTGTTTCAAGATCTGAAAGAAGATATATGTACCACTTCTATTTTGGCCTCTTTTGGCTTTAACAAACCTTCTATCATTAACTATAATTCTTCTAGTATAGGTGTTGGAGCTATTTTTATGCAAGATGGACATCCATTAGCCTTTGAAAGTAAGCAACTTTTGAGCAAGAATATGGGATGGTCCACTTACGAGAAGAAAATGTGAGCTATTTTGCATGCCATAGAGAAATGGAGGTCTTATTTGTTGGGGCATCATTTTATCATCAAGACATACCATAATGACCTTAAGCATTTCTTAGAGCGATATCTCTCATACCTTGAACAAAATAAATGGATGATCAAGATCTTGGATTATAATTTTATCATTGAATAGAGAATGTGGTGGCTAGTGCATTGTCTTTTAAATTTGAGGATGTTGTTAACGTTAATACCATATCTAGTCCTCTTCCACAATGGCTTTCTCAACTTTTGGAATATTGATTTTCTAGCCTAGATACAACATGGATCATTTAGGAAAGGGATAAGGGCTCATAATTGCATTCTTATTTCTCATATATTGATTGAGTTCTTTGTTAAAAGGACCACATTTATCTTCCTTAGTATTTGGCTATTAAGTCAAATATTCTCCAATAATTGCATGTATCTCCTTTATATGGACATTTGAGATTATTGAAAATATGCCAACGGGTGAAACAACATTTTCTTGGAAATAATTATAGTATATGTCAAGACATTTGTGGCTGAGTGTGAGGTGTGTCAACATAACAAAGGAAAATGAGTTAAATATCCTAGATTATTGTAACCCTTTACTATACCTAACCACAAATAGGAGAATATATCCATGGATTACATTGAGGGACTTTCCAAATTTGAGGAAAAATGGTGATTTTTGTGGTAGTAGATCACCTTTCCAAGTATGTTCATTTCTGTGCATTACATATTTATTCAAAAATTAAGGTGGCCAAGTATCATTGGGTTTAGTGGCTCTCATTAGTTGAATGGTGGAACAATACTTCTTACCATTCATCCCTCAATATGTCCCCATTTTAAGCATTATATGATCAAAAACCTCCATTAGTGGAAGACTATGTTCCAAGATCTTCTAAGGTTGACTAATTAGATGATTTTGTTAGCTTTTGATGATAAATACTTAAAGTAAAAAACCTCAAGATCTAAAATACAAATACTATATCAAATATATTATAAAGACAATATTCTAAACATATAAAACTCATAAACAACTTCTACAAAAACTCATAAAATTTCCACTAACAAATGATCACGAAAATAGTAATTTGATATAGAATAAAGATCTCAAGTACATACACGCTCCTACATTGTATTAAATTATCTCTCCATTGTATATCTTGCACACATACATAGAGACATATATAATGGAATGTGACTCTTCATATGGAGCAATCTTGGCCTTCACTATTCTTAAGAATCTTCACTTTCCTATTCTAAGGACATATGTGCATACAAACTATTATGCACATTTACATTACTAAATACTTTGCACATTATACTAATATTTGTGCATTTATTACATTGCATAAAGTAAATACTCACACTCTAATATAAAACACACTCCTAATATAAAGATGTACCCAAGGTGGTACATTAGCATGTGCTAAATAATGTAATATTCTCTAACACCCCCCTATATTACATTATTTGGTTATTGAAGACTTTAGTCTTCAATATGGTCTTCATCTTGGTTTTGGAATTTGTGCTTTTATTTTTTGTTTCTTTGTTCTACTCCTTGTCTATATCCTGATCAAGTAAGTAATTAGTATCTTCATAAAATACTATCTTTGGTAAAAAATATTTAAATTCATGTTCTTCTATAGGTTCTTCCAGTTCTTGAATTTCTTGAATCTCTTGAGCTAAGTTCCCCTTTTGTTTTCCTTCTCTATATTGCAACTAAGGTTGATGGTATTGATTTTGAAACTAAAATTATTTTTGATGTGGTCTATATTGATTCTGATATTATCTTGGTTGAAATGACCTATTTAATTGGCTTCCAAAACTTGTTTGACTCCCTTGATACTGATTTCTTGGATTGAATCTACAATAATTTGTAGTATGTCCATTCTTCTTGCATACTTGACAAAATATATTACTCCATTTTGATTTGTTCCTTGAGAATGAAGAAATATTTCCTTGTGGATTATCTTTTGAGACTAAGAATCATTTCATATTTCATTGAATTATATACCTTATATTTTTGTAGTATATTGACTAACTCATCAAATGATGTATCTTTACTTAGAATGTGTAAATATGTGACTTAATGCTTGTAGCTTTCTGGAAGTGCTCTTAGAATTACTTGAACAAGAAACTTATATTCTACCTTCTCTCCCAAGGTTGATAATTTTATTTTTATATCTACCACTTAGAAATAATTCTATACTTTCACCGCTATTAACTTTTAGAGAACACAATTGAGTTTAAAGATTCAAGATAGTGGCTTCATTCTTTCCTTTAAATATCTTGGTTAAAGTATTACATGCTTCTATAGTATTTAATATTGAACTAATATATGGTTGTATATCATCTGTAATTGTAAATGTTATTATATTGAGTGCTTTTGCTTCATATTCTTCATACTTTTAAAATTCTCTAGCATCTTCAATAGGTTTATTTTTTGCTCCTTTAACAATATCCCAAAGCTTTTCAACTATCAATATTGACCTCACTTTATTTTTCCATGAAGTGTAATTAGGACCTTTAAGAAGTTGGGATTCTAAAAGAAAGAATTTGTTTGTTGTCATGATAACACTTGTAGACTACCTTATATCTCCCTAAGGTTTTAAATAACAATTTCTATATAATATTCAACTTCTATTCTTTAGGATGAATACCTTATATTATTCCCTAGGTATAAATGATCAACCAATAATTTTGACAAAAGTTTTAATTCTTCAAAACTCTAGGTTGAATTCCTTTTTTCTCCTAAAATTCAATAATATGGTTTCTAAATTTCACAAACCTATGTTGGTGTTGAATTCCTTATAACTCCAAAATCAAAAATTTAGAAATCTAGTAAAAGGGTATTTGCAAATTTTATATTCCTAATTTGATGTAGGAAACCTTATTTCTCAAAAATTCAAAATACTTGCAAATATAAAAATGCTTAAAAAAAATTTATAATTCAATTTCAAAACTTTACAAAATCTTCTCAAAACTTGAAATTGATTTTCAAAAATTTTCAAAATAATTTTAAGGCTTCTCAAAACTTTCCAAAAATAATAATTCAGATTTATAAGGTTTCTAATTTCTCTTCTACACCTTATTTCTCCATCAATTAAACTAATTTGTAATTAATTAGATTAATTTATTAACAACCTTAGAAAAATAATTCTATTTCTCCTTATAGTTCCTAACTTAGGCAAAAGTTCAAATATTTAATTAAATTAACTTTTACCTTTGCAATATGCATGTGCAAATCATGATCAATGGTGGTTGACCTCCTCCTCAATTTTTGTTCCTCCTTGAAAGCCTCACTTGATGTAGCACTCATTCAAAAACTCTGTCGCTTCTTAGATGTGCTAAGTTTAGTATTATTCCATACATTTAATACAAGTAAGAAGATGTTTCACCTTACTCATATGATGGTTCCTCATGGAATGAGGAGTTTTTGGGTCACCTACCTTGACCGGTTTTATTATTAAAATAATAGGTATTAGGTGGGGGAAATTGTCTATAAATAGAAGGCTCTTGTGAGGAGAAAGCAAGCATTCTAGGAAGCATTCTTGCAAGCAATTTCTATGGGAAATCCTAACGCTTAGGGAGTATGCTCTCCACCCTTAGGTGGATCAAAAACCAAACAATATTAGCAGATTCATTGTTAGAGTAAGCGAACAATTTCTATTAATCAGAATCCGTATAAATAATACATGGAGAGCTCAGATTAGCTCGTAACTATAGGATCTAATTAACAGCTTAGGTCTAAATAAAATAAACCAAATATTATGTACGCTAACAATAGCGCAACTAACCTAACAACATAATTCTAACATAAATAAAGGAATAACATAGAATTACTATAGTAACTCTAACATCCCCCCTTATTACATTATTTATGTAATATAAGAACTACTAGTTGTACTAACTTCCCCCCCTGATTACATCATTTTGCAATACAAAGAGAGCTACGAAACAATTCAAATTTGACACGTGCAAGTGCCTTAGTGAAAATGTCTGCAACTTGAGCATCGGTGGGAATGTGCTTGAAGCTGAATTCGGTGCCTCGAAACTTCATCTCGAATGAAATGACATTGTGTGTCAATGTGTTTTGTTCTTTCATGATGGACTGGATTCTTGACTAGGTTCAGAACACCCTGATTGTCGCAAAACAAGTGTATTGGAGATTTGGATGGATGACCCATACTTGTCAGAATGCGACGCAACCATATCACTTCGCACACAGCTTCACGTGCGGCACGATACTCTGCCTCTGTTGATGAAATAGCAACCACCTATTGCTTCTTGTTGTGCCAAGAGACAGGACCGGATCCTAGATGAAAAATATATCCTGAAGTTGACTTGCGATCATCAAATGATCCGGCATAGTCGAAGTCCGTGTATCCTTGCAAGAAGAATTTGTTGTTCCTCTTGTATTCTAGGCCATATTCCATTGTGCCACGGACATAGTGAAGAACACGTTTTGTTGCTTTCCAATGAGTGGTCTTAGGCTCCTGCATGAACCTCGAAAGATAGTTGACAGCAAATACGAGATCTGGCCTAGTATTGGTCAGATATATGAGACTCCCAATCAACTGTCGATAGAGAGTACCATCTACCTGAGGTGAATCATCATATCGTGATAACTGAAGTCCAGTCTCCATCGGAGTTGCCATTGGCTTGCAATCAGTCATGCGATATTTTTCCAACAATGTCTTGGCATATTTTTTCTGAGACACTTTGATGGAGTGCTCCTTCTGGCTGAATTCCAGACCAAGACAGTAATGGAGAAGTCCGAGATCTGACATCTCAAAATATTGACACAAGTCTCTTTTGACAGTAGAGATCATAGTTTCTGAACTCCCTGTAATGAGCAGATCATCAACATAGAGTACAAGCAACACTATCTCAGAACCCTGTTTCTTGAAATAGAGGTTTGCATCTGACGGACATCTCTTAAAACCATGTTGCAGGAGGTGATTGTCCATTTTTATATACCAAGCTCGAGGAGCTTGTTTCAGGCCATATAAGGATTTGACCAATTTGCAAACTTTCTGTTGTTGGCCTTCCACTGCAAATCCTTCTGGCTGAGTCATATAGACTTCTTCTTGGAGATCACCATTCAGAAAGGCACTTTTGACATCCATCTGATGAACTTTCCACCCAAACTATGCTGCCATAGCACAAATAACTCGAATTGTTGTCATCCGAGCAGTAGGTGCAAAAGTTTCCTCGTAGTCAATGCCTTCCTTTTGAGCATAGCCCTTTGCAACAAGACGGGCCTTATGCTTATCAATTGTCCCATCTACTTTGTACTTGACTTTATACACCCATTTGCAGCCAATGGGCTTCTTTTCGTGTGGCAGATCGACAAGCTTCCAAGTTTTGTTTTTCATCAAAGACTTATACTCTGCATCCATAGCAGCCTTCCACTGAGGCTCACCGAGAGCAACTTGTACTGATGCAGGTTCAAGATCATCTATGGAAGACATAAACACCTTATCACTATCAATATCCATATCTTCTGTATCTCTCTTTGGATCTACAGAAAGTTCTTCAAAAGATTGACACAGATCATCAACCCTAGTATTCTCTGTTGCAGCTTTCTCCTGTCGAGCCATGCTGCGAGTACGAGGCCTATCCAAAGTCAAATCTGGTGGAGTAGATAGCTTAGAGTCTTTGATTGTATTTGTATACCACTTTGGATTCTTCTTCTTAGGTGTTGAAGAAGATCCAGAAGAACCTCCAACCTTTGATGAAGGAGATTTAACAACCTGAGTTTCCACAAGGTCTAGGTATACATCTGATGTGTTTGCTGATGTGAAAGCCTCATCAAAAACTACATCTCTACTAATGTGAATCTTCTTGGTCAAGGGATCAATCAAACGATAACCCTTAGAGTGCTCATCATACCCAAGAAGAATACACTTCAATGTCTTCTCATCTAGCTTCTTCCTTTTCTCTTTTGGTATGTGCATGAAAGCTTTACATCCAAAAATGCGTAGATGAGAAATGGAGGGTTTCCTACCACTCCATGCTTCCTGTGGAGTCATTCCTTGTAGGGCCTTTGTGGGTGCCCTATTCAACAGATATACTTCTTGTGGTGACAGCTTCTGCCCAATATAGTTGCTCAAGTCTAGCTCCTGTGAGCATGCAACGAACCATTTCCATGATGGAACGATTCCTCCTTTCAGCAACTCCATTTTGCTGAGGAGTATAAGCAGTAGTTAACTGTCTTGTGATCCCATTTTCTTTCAAGAATGCAAAAAATTCTTTAGAGGTGAACTCCCCCCCTCGATCTGAGCGGAGGGTCTTTATAGAAGTCCCTGACTCCTTCTCAACAGATTTCTTGAATTGCTGAAAGAAGCCAAATGCTTCAGATTTCAGTTGAAGAAAGAATACCCACATCTTTCATGAGTAATCATCCACAAATAACTAAAAATACCTCTTACCCCCACAACTGTTGGGAGTGAAGGGACCGCACAGATCGGTATGAACCAACTCCAGAGGTTTCTTTGCTCTTGTAGAGCTCTTTTCAAAAGGCACTCTATGCTGCTTTCCTGCCAAGCAGTTAGAGCAAAACTGGTAAAGTGGTAGAAAGGGAAGGAAGACCCTTTACCATCTCATACTTACTTAACTCAAGTAAGTAACCAGAACTCAAATGTCCATATCTCTTGTGCCATAGGGAAGTTGCCTCCTTTGTAGAGACTGTCATGGCAACATGTGGAGTAGAGATAGTATCTAAGGCAAATAAGCCATGCTTATATGAAGCGGTTGCAATGTTCTTACCCCTTCTGGTAATAGAACAACACTTCTTGCCTCCCTCAACACTAAAGTTCACAACCATATCTTTGTCCAGAATTTGTGTGATGGACAACAAATTGTTTGCCAATCCTGGAACATAGAGAACTTTATCAATCTGACACTTGCCATCAGGAAGAGTGACTAAAACAGTGCCTTCTCCCTGAACCTTGTAGGTTTTATCATCAGCAATAGTGACAGGTTTGCCCTCTTTGGCCTCAAAAGACTCAAACCATGATTTGTCACCAGTCATGTGCTTACTGGCTCCAGAATCAACATACCATATAGGATCCGTCTGCTTGGACATTGTGGTAGTCATGAGAACTTTGTGGGCTCTCTCAGAATCCATGTCAGATTCTTCAACAACAACATTCACTTGTTGTTTGTTCTTTTGTGGTTTGTTTCGGCCTTTCTATTTTGATTGCTTATTCTTATGCCAACATCTTGTTTGTATCATGACCTTCTTTGTCAGAGATCTTGCAATATCTCTTTTTCTGTTGAGGTTGTTGAGTTTGTTTCCCTTTTGAATCCTTTTGTGAATTCCCTCCCTTCTAAAAATTACCCTTCTTCTGGTTCTGCCCTTTCCTGTTGATGTAGAGAGCAGTGTTAGAAGAATCATCTCTCTGTAGTTGGCGTGCCTCCTCCTCTTGAAGCATATTAACCAATTCTACAAAAGTAACTTTCCGTTGTGATACATGAAGGGAAGTGATCAACACCCGATAAGAATCAGGTAAAGCTCTCAATACAACTGAAGTAAGGAGCTTGTCTTCAACTGGTTCTCCCAAAGAATTCAACTTTGCTTTCAATTCAGAAACTCTGCAAAGAAAGAATTCAACTGTCTCACCCTGCTTCATGCTTAGACTGTGTAATTGAGATTGAAGAAATAGAATGGTGGAATCATTCTTTCCCTCATATATAGTATTAAGGGCATCCCATGCCGCTTTACTAGTTGCACAGTCAGCAATATGGGGTTGGACTTCATCAGACACAACAAGCAAGATGAGCACTTTTGCTTTGTTGTCTAGCTTATCAAAGTCTCTTTGAGTAGTAGATGGAGCTGTAGCACCAACAACAGATGAAGGTCTGGTTGTTGCTCCAGATACAACATCCCATAAGTCATCCATTGCTAGGATGGCCTTCATCTTATTTTTCCATGGTGTGTAATTAGGACCTTTCAACAACTGATGAGAATCAGTCATTAGTTTTGCAGACATGATGAAGGTTCCTTATAACACCAATTGGTCCCCCTTTCGATATACCTTTTTCTAGGCCGTTATACCATACTAAATACCCGCCCTTACGTGAGGGAAACTATAGGTATTTAGAAAGATCAATAAAAAATCACCCGCCCTTACGTGAGGGAAACTATAGGTGATTTTTAGAGATCATACGATACGTGGTACATAAGCAGTACTGAAAGGGAATAGTCTTGTTGATGGCACCTACCATAGAAAGTCTGCAATCCGCATGCGTGGGGCGTAACTTCCCTAAACACTTTGGATTTCAGAACTCTCGTCAGGATTTACGCCTAAACACAAGAACTATTAGGGTAATGGATGGAGTAAAAAAATGCAAAATGGCAAACTTATCTCTCCCCGACGATTTATAGAGAACAAGCTCAGACGTCGTTTTGGCAGCTATATTAGGCGGCGGATACAGTAGCGCAATCACGACAGCTTTACCTGTAAGTGCTGGCCAGAGGTATCACAAATACCGAACGCTGCAGTGCAATAAATTGCACGGATGGGTTTTAATTATTCCGGGGACTTAGGGAGTGAATTTGATTTTAACTTTTAATGTTATAGTGCAAGAAATCAAATATGCAACATACAACAAAAAAAAGTGCCCACAGGAATGACCCACTAGGTGTCGGGCGCAGCCGAAAATGCACCTTTACAATAATGCCAAATTTGCTTTTCAAAAAATTACTCACTTTCCCCCTTTGATTTTTGAAAAAAAATACCCCCTTCTTTTTATCTTAAAAAAAATAATCTCTCCACAAATGATTTTTAAAATTATTTTATAACCTTAAAGTTAAAAAAAATATTAATTTTAATTTATATAGTTTTTTAAAAAACCTTTAAAAAGAAATTAAAATCAAATTAAAAAATTTAATTTTAATTTATAAAGGTTAAACTATAGAAAATAAATTAAAATTAAAAATTAAAGTTTTAACTTTAGGAAATAAAATAATTAAAAAAAATATGTGGAATTTTTTTTTACCTTTGTTGAAGGGGGGTCGACGGGATTGGAACCCGCGACCTGCAGGCTCCCAGAGCCTTACCGCACAGTCCACCACTAGGTGGACTAGCGGGCTGATCCGAGAGGATCAGGGACCTCCTCGTATTTGAGGAGGGTCCCGGCAGCCCTGCTGCTCTCGGGGAGCGTGCCTCCTCCTCTCCTTGTCTGTCAGCGACAGGTGGCCGTGGCTGTGGCTGTGGCTGCCTCCTCTGCGTGCAACGGCAGTGGTCAGGGGGTGGCTCGAGCCTCTGCGCTAGCGTGGCTCGTAGCCTCCGGCTGCGTAGCGACGAGCTGTCACCACCTGGTCGCGCGTGCAGCGCGTGACCTCGACTATCGTGACTATCGCGATAGTCATGTGTGTCGCACCTGCAGTGCGACCTCGAGGAAGGGGAGGGTAGCCCTCCCAATGTCACGTGATGCGTGATGGGTAGGGGGGTAAATGGTGGAAGGGAGTCCCAACGTTGTGGGATGCAGACGTGTGGAGGGAGGGGAGGGGGGCCTCCCAACGTCGCGTCTGCGACGGGATTGGGGGGAGGGGGGCCTCCCAACGTCGCGCGGATGCGCGACGTGTTGAGGGAGGGGAGGGGGGGCCTCCCAACGTCGCGTCTGCGTGACTGTGGGGGAGGGGGGGCCTCCCAACGTCGCGTCTGCGCGACGTGTTGGGGGGATGGTCCTCCCAACGTCGCGCGGATGCGCGCGACGTTTTTTTTTGGGAATGGCCGTCGCGAACGTCGCGCGATTGCGCGCGACGTTTTTTTTTTTATTGCGGTCTGTGGTGGGCGGGAGGGGAGGGCACTGTGCGTGAGAGTGCACAGAAAAATGCACTGTGCACAGGAAAAAAACACTGTGCGTGAAAGTGCAGAAAAAAATTTAAAATTTTCTTTAAAAAAACTGCGGACGCAGTGCTGCACAGAAAAACGCATACGCAAACTATGTGCGGAAAAAAAATTCCAGCCAGCTCTTTCACTATTTTTTTTCCTTCAGCCTAACTATGCAAATAATTTGCTGCCTCCTTTCTCTTCTCACGTTTCTGGCTCTGATGCCATGTTAGAGTAAGCGAACAATTTCTATTAATCAGAATCCGTATAAATAATACATGGAGAGCTCAGATTAGCTCGTAATCATAGGATCTAATTAACAGCTTAGGTCTAAATAAAATAAACCAAATATTATGTACGCTAACAATAGCGCAACTAACCTAACAACATAATTCTAACATAAATAAAGGAATAACATAGAATTACTATAGTAACTCTAACAATTACCAAACCTTAGTAATAGTCGCTCGATCAAGACATTTCTTGGAGTAGAAAGGAAGGACTTGATGAACTTTGGAAGAAAGAGAGAGAAGGAGATCACCATTTAGGAGGCTTACATGGAGGAGAAAGAGATCAGGTGATATCCCTCCTTGATTAAGCCTTATTTGCTACTAATTTTTAGCATAGAGTATATGATAGTATGTTAAGATTAGTTGGGGTTTCAACATGTGTTAGAGAAACCTCTTGTTCTTCTCATTAGGGTTTATGAAGAGATTTTAGAGATATACTATTACTAAAGATGGTTGTGTGAAAATCTGTGAGTGCATGGTAGACATGATAGATTATTTGATCTATATGTTTAAAGTTATGATCTATGATCTGTGATCTATGATCTGTGATCTGTGATCTATGATTTGTGATCTGTGATCTATTTGGTTAAATGGTTGGGTTATGTAGATATTAAAGCCCTCTAGTAATATGGCTAGGTAGCCCTGACAATTTAGGGAATGTTTTATTTTTAGTGGCTTGAGCAATCTATGATTTAAATGTTGATTTAAATATTGTAGGCAAAAGGAATTATGATCGTAAGGGAATGCGTAAGTATAGAGTTAAATATACTTTAGCATGAAGACTAAAAGATATTATGTTAAGGGAAATACACCTTTTACCAAAGGTGATATTATGGAATATTGTGACAAAGTAATAAATAAAAGGTGGTATTGTATGGAATATTGTGTGGAATAAATATAACGATGGGTCCAAAGAAATTAGTTTTAAATATTGGGCTAGGATAAATGCACCCAAAGAAACTAATATAGCGAAATAAAATCAAATATGGGGAAAGCACCCCTATTTAAATGTCCACTTGGTAGACATAATAATTAAAAGGGTCAAAAGCTAATTGACCGAAAATGAATATCTTGGATTTAATGAAATTAAATTGGGTCAAGATATGTGAGCATAAAAATATTTGATTTAAAATACTCTTGGAAGGAGTATAAGCCATTAGAGTTAAATACCATAAATATTATTGAAAAGAGTATTAGGTGATTTGAAGCAAATCTAATTAAATGAAATATATATTCTTGAAAAAAAGTATATGAGATAGGGTTTAAATCTAAAGATATTATATATACTTGGGAAAAGAATATTAGAAATTGGATCTAATTTCGATTAAATGATATTTGTACTTTTGGAAAAAGGAATGTTAGAGATTTGATTTAATCTCATTAAATGGTATTTGAAATAGTTGGACCCCAAGAATTGATTGAGAGAAATCTAGGAAGAATCCTAGAAGAGTGATTTGGTCAACCATAGGGGAAAATCAAATAACTAAGAAATTGAGCTATTTAATGCTATTGAATTATTTGAGGTGGTCTATTAAAGAAGACTTTAATGAAATTGAGTTATATGAGAAAGCTTTAAATATTTAAAGACCATGTTATGGCCAATTGTAGAAGATTATAATGTAAATCATAAGAAGAGACATAACTATAGTCTTTGGAAGAGTTAACTATACTTCAAGAGAATTAGATATGCTTTAACTCAGAGGTTAAAAGATATTGTTTGAAGTAAGTTTGGGAATACGTTGTGAGTTACCATATGAGAAAGAAATATGGAGTAGTCTCTATGAAATATTGGTTGTATCTTTACAAATATAGTAAACCTAATCATCACTAGACCTTTGATTAGGGGTTAATAGTTAAAAGAACTATAAAGTAGACATCGAAAATATGTCAAGAACCTTTATCATAAATATGAAATGGTTCTCTTGTTTAAATGCTATTTTTGGGTAGTCGGATCTAGTACATGATAAGCGTTCTTCTAATCGAGGGAAGATTGAAACGGGGTTTCGTTCTTCGAAGAATTTATGGGGATTCTCTCATAGCCTTTGGTGAATGTATGGGATAATATAGATTCAAAGGCATATCTTCTGGGTAGAATGATATGGGATGAAATGATGAAAGGGAAGCTTCAAGTTTCATTCTTAGGAAAGTATGGGATTTCCTACCTTTGGGTTGTGAAATATTTGCAAGTTACATATTGATTTATGTACTATGCTTAGCTACATTCATTGGAGTATTGTCACATGACATTGCCCGATTAAAAGTAACTATTGTGTAGGTAGGAAAACATTATGATTTCCACTCCTGAGGAAGGTGTGAGATTTCCTCCAATGATCTGCAAACTAGGAATTCATTTAACAAGAAGAATGATTGCATATAACCAAAGAGATTATGGGATCTCTTCAAATATCATAAAACCTTTGTACTATAACTTCAAGATAGTTGAAGGTTATGCTAATAAAGGTGATATAGAATGCATGTGCGATTCATTCTTACGAGGCCTGTGAAGGTTCCTCTAATATGTATATGTGTCCAAGGAACATATTCTTGTATGTTTTGATTTATAACGATGTGGAAGTGTTCCACATAAAGGAATTTATGGACGGTTGGAAAAAGGATCTATAGGATCCTTAGTATTATTGTAAATTGAGAATAACAATTTAATGAAATAAAAGCAAGAGCGCATATTTTACAGTTGGGTGGTTTCCCTTTGGGGTTTTTCCCAGGATAAACAATTGTGTTATGGATCTATTTGTGGAATGGTGATTCTTGTTATTAGATTTAGAAATGCATGTCTTAACTATACTTCTATGTTTTACTTGCAAAAGGAATTAGTGATGCATGGTTTATTTAATAAGCAATGTTCCTTTG
The DNA here is from genome assembly GCA_028583015.1 of Wollemia nobilis. NCBI lineage: Eukaryota > Viridiplantae > Streptophyta > Pinopsida > Araucariales > Araucariaceae > Wollemia > Wollemia nobilis. The sequence continues at coordinate 4,211,734 of JAQPPZ010002456.1, read as the reverse complement.
GTAAGAATGGTTTTGATAGGATGCTAGAAGTAATTGATAATGTACTTCCTTGTCCATGGCGTGAATACAAATATGTAATATACTACATAAGTGGATACAATGATCATGGTCTTTTGTAGGTAAATAAAGTATGAAATCATGGAGTATGTTACATTGAGCTTATGAATCATTGCATTAGAATTAACTGATGTTGCATTTCCTTCCTCATGGAATTGAATACATTATGTCATATGATGCATAATAGATTAAAATTATTATGTTCTCATGTGATCAAATGAATGAGTTGTGTAGCATTGAAAGTGATTCTTAGACACATTATTCACTACACTAACTGAATGTGACTTCCGTTGAGATAACTAAATACTAAGACTAAGGTCATGAATTAAGAAATATGATCATCTAGTCATTAATGGAATAGTCAATATCTGGAAGAATGCAAGATATGAGGATTAGGAACTCTACACTTGAAATAGAAGTGATTAGAAAAAAAAATCATAGTAGAGTTTGGTGGTGAAATGAGGGTTATTACAGTTGGTATCAGAGCCAGGTTAGCTAATAGATTCTAAATGTTAGATCTAGGCTAGCAAAGGTTTTGGGCACTGTTAAAACTTCCATATTGTAAGTTTATAAAACTTATAGATGAACTCTTAGCCAATAAATGATTGGTAAAAATATAGAGTTTAATGTTAGCTTTAAATAGCTAATTGATTGGAACTAATGTTGATTTAGCCCTTGGAAAGAAGTTGGTAGCTCTATATTAGCAAATAAGCAATTTGCTACTAATATTGTTTATAATCCTTTGGGTGCTAAGGGTGTTAATTTAATGTATGAGGTATAAGGCAATAGATTATGTTCAAACATTTACTCATAATCTTCGGGTACTTTATAATGATTGTGATTGAGAGACTTTATATCGACCTTGGATAAATATGCTTTATCAACCTTGGAGAATGTAAAATATTTAATCATGGTGTTTTGGTCTAGGTAGGCTCCTTGTCAAGCCTCGATATATTTTTAAGTGGTCAAATCCCCAGTGTCAACACCACCGATGGCGCCCCACAACCACCATGAGGTGGTTATCTACTTCATAGCGCATTGGCACTTATAAATATTTCTTCCCCTAAGATGAAATTGATGTGGGACATAGGGAATGATATTATCTTGTAATAATAGTTGACTCAACCATGTGAGAATCAAATTGGGCCTACTCGAGTCCTATTTTAATCTCGATTGTGAGATAACTCTTCGATCTCTGTTAAGAGGTGAAACCTTGAGCTAATGATTTAATGTCCCTTGTTAAAAGTGGCTATTTGGTCCTCTCTTTATTTTTGTTTTATGAAGGAATGGATCATTGTCAACCCAAAATCGGTTGACCTACGATGATTCCTATTAAATGTAATCAGTAGGTTATTTAGTAAATCATGTGCTGGATTTTATGGTTACATCTAGATACAGAAACCATTGTGTGGGAAAACTTCTATGAGCCTTGGCTTCTCCTGTGAGTCGATCCTATCATAATATAGGTATGCTAATGTTCTCTACACTGGGTCTACAGAGAAATTTGAACCAGTGATCAAGCTAGGCATTGAAATTTTTATCCCTACGTAACATATGGGGTTTTGGATTTTAGTTTGGTGATTCAAACCCTTGGGAGATAAACGTTCTATGGATAGAACGAACCCAAAATGATGTCATCCTTCATGTTGATCCAAATATGATAGTTAAACATGCCACATATCTTATTTAATTTTGATGTTAAGGATTACAGATGTCAGTAAAGGTGTATAGGATCAAACCTTGAGTGAGCTCTTGAATGCTACCAATATTTTTCTAGTTCAAAGTTCAAATCTAATCAAATTATCCACATAATATTAAATATTTGATTTAATATCATTGTATGATGATGGTATGATATATCTGCATCCCTCGATGCATCAGAGGATTCTGATCAAATGTGTATGACATCTTGGGATATCATAAACCATGGTGCATTGTGATAAAGCCAATATTTCTAGGATAGTGGATGACACTGTGGTTTCCTGAAAACCCTCTACCTTAGTTACCAGACAAGAGAGCACCATTATAGGGTTTAGAACCTTCCTGCCATTCAAACCTTTTTTATGGGACCACGTGTTGGGTATGGAATCATTGTTAGGATGAAAGACGTTTGTGTAAACCCCATGGTGATAACCTATTATGGATATAGTTAAATGAACAAATGCAGGATCAATTTCCCAAGCGTGTTGAATAAGCTATGATTAATATCACATTTTCAACTAACGTATGGATATACATTGCATTTCATCATATTCAAAAAGGAAAAATCGTAGGACTCTTCTAGGGTAAATATAAGGTTCAAAGTTGTATTAGCTCAATTGGTTAAATTCCTCAACATTTTAAGGAGAAGACTCAAGTTCTTATCTTGCCAAATGATACGTGGATAATAGTAAAGCCTTGTTGTAATAACACTGGGTGGTGATGGAGTAATACTGTAGGATCCACGGTAAATAGCCTGAATATTTTCACCTAGGATTGACGTGGTCCCTGTGCTCATCAAAGATGCGGTTCAGATGGATTTCCAAGGAGAACTTTGTGATCCCTTCAGGAAAACATTCAACACCCAAGAATTGGATACCTTCAAGTAAATGAGCTTAATGATCCCGTAAAAAGAAAATTTGCTTTATTGATTAGCACATAATGGTTGAAGACTTTCGCTCAAGACTAGTTGTCGTTAAAGATACTTGTCCTCGATGATTTTATGATCGGGGTATGCTAGATCGTATGTGAAATCAAGAACCATAGGAAGACTAAAAAAAAAGTTCTTTCCCACATACTTGACGTGGCGGACGTACATCACCATAAAATGGATAATGTATCCTCTTAAACTCAACCATATCTATTGGAAATTTGAGCATGTTTTGTTGTCATTTATGTGAAGAGGTTTGATGTCCTAATTTGATGTAATTAATGTCAAAAGGGTTGATTAATGTCAAAAGGTTTAATGTCCTAAATTGATGGGAATATTTGTGAGAATATTTCTCTTGGTGGCACATGAGGTAATATTTGTGAGAATATTTATCTTGGTGGCACATGAGGTATAAGGCAGCAACAAGAAAGGAATACCTCTTCATAATATTTGAGAAAGGATTTTTAAATTACTTTGGTGGTAATATTGAAAATGTTAATATATTCATTAATGGTGACAAGATTATCTCTAAAGAATTTACCTTGATGGTAATTCTGCAAAGGTTAAAATATCCATGAATGGTGGCAAGGTTATCCCTAAAAAGAAAAGGCCCAAAAGGTTTTTTAAATATTTAAATCCTTTGGATTTAAATTATTATAATTAAAATTTGAAATACCAAAATTTGAATTTCAAAAAGAAGTGAACGCCAAATATAGAGGGCATGTGTATTAATAGGCTAAGGTTTAGCCTAAGCCTTAAAGTATTCGAATCATTTAAAAAAAAAGGAGACATTATGGATTTTGGTTTAGAATATTTGGTCAAAGCATGGATGGGGTGTGTCCCCACTTGTGTAAGGTGGCAGCCAAGCTGGCAAGCAAGGCTTGCACAATGACATAGGAGACAAAAGACGTGGGTTCATTTCACACAAAGGTCCTTTTGACTACGTGGTCGATTTAAGTTTTGGTGCCAATGATAAAGGACAAGAGGGTGGTATTGCATTATAGTTATGTGTGGGTTGGATAGCCCATGCAATAGCCTCATAGTGGCTAGGGCACGGGGCCAACAGGCAGCGTGGGTTCAACTCTCGATGGCAGGTGATATGTGGTAGCAAAAGAGAGATTATTTTTTTGTTAAAAATTAAATTATGCCCTAAGCTCTAAGATGGCTAAGGTATGTGCTAGGGAGATATAAGGTGTTTTAAATGGTTTTTATTTTTGCCATAAAAGGGTTATAAAAATAAATTTCTTTTTGAGAAAATATTAAGGTAGATTTTTTTGATAATGCATTGGGATAAAAAGTGAAGTGATATTTTATTTATCCTTTGGAAATGCATTAATGACCAGTGGGAGATATAAGGTGTAAATTAAATTTTTGCTTATGTAATTGATAACCCCTATTGATGAATTTTATTAGAAAATTTAGGATTAATAAGGTGTATAAGTGGTTTGACATTTTATTAATATTTGTATGGTGAAATATTTGTTGAGGTGAAATATTCATGTGGAGGTTTTGAGATAGACTATTGCTATCTAACCCTGAATTGGCATGAAAGGATTTGGTTGTAAGTGAGACAAGTTTTGAAGACATATCTCCATCAAAGAAAAGAGGTATGAGCACAACATATTTTGTTTGAAGTGGTTGTTGGAATAAATTTTGTGAAACATAAGGTGGAGTGAAAAGGATTGTTTAATAAGCATTGTTGGAAATATTTGAGTGAATCTTATATGCTTCATTGTTGAATGTTTAGAGAAAATTTGAGATAGATATTGGGAATTATTTGAGTTAGGGTTTGAGACCTACATTGCTCTTTGTTTGAAGAAGTATGAAAACACTTGTTTAGGGTTTGTAAGAAAGTTGTGTTTCATTGGTTGAATGACTGAGTGAAACTTCTTGAGCATTGGTTTTGAGTGATATTAAAAGTGAATGTGCAAACATTAGAAATCAAATTTGTGAAAGCGAGAAAGATAGGTGTCATGTGCTTTATTGAATCTATATTTAAAAGAGCAATAAAAGTAAGACATGTGGGAGCGATAGACTTAATGATTGAGTAGAAAATATTGAGTTGTTGATAGAGCACATCATTATCTATATGTTCTAGCGGTTAATTTTTTTGAGATAGAATATGTATAAACTACTTCAAGTTAAAGGAATTACTTTGAATATTAGACAAATCATTTGATAGAATTGTATGCAAGATTTGATATTGATTGAGAATATTCTGTGAGTTGTTTTAAGCATGTGTTAGAATAGGTTTGAGCATATGCTAGAGTATACTTGAGCAAGTCTTGGTGAAGACTTGAAGGTAGATTTGAGCAAGTCTTGGTGAAGACTTGAGAGAATATTGAGCAAGTTTTTGAGAGGACTTGAAGGTAGAATAGAGCAAGTTATTGAGAGGTCTTGAAGGTAAATTTGAGTAAATCTTATGAAGACTTGAAATAACATTAAGAGAAAAATTTATTTGTTAAAGCTTTGTGTTAAGGCTTGGGGTAGATCTAAGTAGAGTTTATTGGTGATTTTTTTAAGCTTTGTGTTAAGGCTTGGGGATAGATTTGAGATAGAGTTTGATGCAGATTTGAAATATAATTGAGAACAAGCTTTGGAGGTGGTAGAGTAAAGAGAACAATAGTCTCTAGTGGATAGAGATTCATTAGACAGGGTAGAGGGGATAGAGGTCTCCTATGGAGAGAGATCCACATGCTAGAGTAGTGAGGGTAGAAGTCTTCTAGAATATCATCAACCAGATTAGAGGGGAAAGAGTTATCCTATGGAGAGAGATCCATGAACCAGAGTAGAGGGGAAAGAGCTATATTATGGAGAGAGATCCATGAACCAGAGTAGAGGGAAAAGAGTTCTCCTATGGAGAGAGATCCATGAACCAAAGAAAGAGGAAAGAGTTATGTGGAGAGATATCCATGAACTAGAGCAAGGGGAAAGAGTTCTCCTGTGGAGAGAGATCCATGAACCAGAGCAAAGGGAAAGAGTTCTCCTATGGAGAGAGATCCATGAACTAGAGCAAGGGGAAAGAGTTCTCCTAAGGAGATATATCCATGAACCAGAGTAAGGAGAAAGAGTTCACCTATAGAGTGTGATCTATAAACCAGCTGGGAAGATAAATTTCTTCTATGGAGAGATATCCACAAACTAGTTGAGGATATAGAGTTCTCCTGGATCAAGTTCCACAAACTAGATAAAGGGGAAAGAATTCTTCTGTGGTGAGAGGTTTACAAATCAGAGCATAGGGGCTTGGTATTTATTTTAGATAGAGGTCCATAAAAATTATAATAGGGAAGTGATTCCCAAGAACATTTGTTGAGAAAATTTAGTAGAAATATTCTCTATGTGGAGTAGCCCACATTGGGTGAACCATGTTAAATTGGTGTCTCTATTATGTGTGATGACTTATGCATTACTTTGATTAAAACTATTGATAATGCCATTGATAATATTGGATGATATTATTTGGGAAAGAAAAGTGAAATTTGATCTCATACTGTTCACCTCCCCTCTTAGTATAAGCTTATGTTCTTCAATTGGTATCAGAGCGGGTTTCTTCGAAAGAGTATAACAAATTGAAGGAAGAGTTTATAGAAACACATATGGCATATTAGAGTGGATCTTTAGCAAATAAGGCATAAATTTTTTATGGGAACAATTATGCTTTCTAGAGCATAAGTATGAAGACTTACTTGATGGCACAAGGATATGAGACATGGCAAACAATTGAGGTTGGATTTACACCTAAAGCTAATCATCCCACAGATAAAAATGGTAAGATATTACATGTGAATAATGCCAAGGCTATGAATGAAATATTAAGTGGTTTACACAAAGAAAAGTTTGTAAAAGTTATGCATTGTGAATCAACAAAGGAAATTAGGGAAAAAATGAAGCAAACATATGAGAGAGAAAAAAAGGTCGAAATAGCAAAATTACAAAATCATAAGAAGACATTTGAATACTTGAATATGAAAGAAGAGGAAGAAATTGCTGCATACTTACTACATGTAGATGAGGTTGTTAACACCATGCAAGGACTTGAATTTAAAATAGAAAAATCCAATGTTGCTCAAAAGGTTTTAAGGTCACTTCCTATGAGGTATGATGGAAAGGTTTCAAATATAGAAGAAATAAGAGACAATAAAAATTTGACTATGGATGAGTTACATGGAACTCTCATATCTTATGAGATGAGAATAGTAAATGATCCTATTCCCAAGAAAGAGGTAGCTTTCAAAGTAGCAAAGAAGACAAAATATAAGAAACCAAAATCAAGTGATGAGTCAAGAAGTGATGAAGAAGCTATGGCAAAAGAAACAAGAAGGATTTAAGAAAAAAAAAAGGTACAAAAATAGTGAAGTTTTTTAATTGTGGTAAATATGGTCACTATGCATCTAAATGTCCAGAAGCTAGAAGTAGTAGCAGTGAAGAAAAACAAGATCAAAAGAGAAAGGAAGCAAGAAAATCCAAGTATGAAAAGAAAAATAGGTATGGACAAAGCAAACATGAAAAGAAGTTTTTTCAAAGGTATAAGAAGAGTTTTTATGTGGACAAGACAAGAAAGGTTTCAAGTGATAGTGATGAAAGATCCTTAGATAGTGAAGAAGAAGAAATTCTCTTTTTGACAATAGAAGAGGAAGGAAGTGCTCCTATTGAAGATAAATCTAAAAAATATGAAGATGCTCTTGAAGACAAAGAAGTAGAGAAAGAATCATAAAATGAAGAGGAAGGAGTAGTAGATCTAGAAGTTGAACTTTTTGCTACTCTAAAAGAATTGAAAAAGTTCAGAAAGCAGAATTCAATATTCAAGGCTCAATTTCAAGAATGCGATGAAGAGAAAGGAAATCTAATACACGATTTGACAAACTCAATAGCTAAGACAAGGTGATTTAATGAAAAGTTAGAGGTAAAGTTATTAGAATGTGAGAGATTAGAACAAGAGGTAGTTTCTCTAAGGAAGGAAATGAAAGAGTCTAAGGAAAAGCTACACAGGTTTGATAAAAGTTTAAAGACTTTGGATAATATTATCAATGCACAAAGACCTTCATATAACCAAACAAGACTTGGTTTTGAATAAGGACAAAAGAAACAAGAAGAAGGGTCAAGCTCAAGATCTAAAGAGGAAGAATATTTAGAGGAAGAGAGTGAAGGAGAAATTGATACTTATGAGAATAAGTTAAAAAATATAAACTTCACCAAGAAAGGAACAATGCACAAACAAGGAACAAAAATTATCACATAAAAGAAAGGACTAAAAGATCAGTGTGTTCAAGAAAAGACTTCTTCAAAGGCAATTGTTTTTCATGTAATAGGTTTGGTCACAAGGCTATGCATTGTAGAACTCATGAAAAGAAAGAGTATGGTATTACTAAGAGGAACTTCAAATATGGTCATTTATTTCAAGAGTAGTGTTATTCTTGTAATCGATTTGGTCATAAAGTAATTCACTGCAAGGTTCATGATAGAAATAGGTATGGCTTCATCAAGAGGAACTTCAAGATATTTGCATCTTCAAGGAACCACAAAATTAAGTGTTATAAGTTGATGCATTATCGTTAAGCACATCATTAAATCTCAAAGATCTTATCAATCCGGGGTGGTGTCCAAGGCTATCTACGATAGAAGGCTAGGGCATAGTACAATTTAGGCATTCAAATTTCAAGCATTTATTGGGTGAGACAGATTTGGTTTAGCCTTTTGATGTCACACTAAACCTAATATATAGAATGGAAACTTGCAGGAACTAAAAACTAACTCTAAGTTGCAAGAATTGAAAGCTAACTACAATTACAAGAATTAGAATTGCTAAATTGAAAGTTTAATCTACTTTTGCAGAATTAAAATAACAAAATTTAAATTGTTGAATTTAAATGTTGCTGAAATAAAATCCTAAGTTACATTTGTAGAATTGAAACCTAGTTACTCTTGCATAATTGAAATGATTCTTGTAAATGAAACTTATGCTAAAAACACCTGTCAATGTCCTGCCACAAAAGGTCGTCAAACTTCTGCTACAAGAATTGACAACAAAATTAAATATGCTAAAAATGAAAAGTTGCTAAAATAAAGCAAAGGAAAAATGCTTAATATAATTTGTCAACTGAAACACACACAAATGTTGTACACAAACATAATAGAAAACATAAAGAACATTATACAAACTTAAAACAATAAAAGTAAACTTGATAAGTAATCTGTTAATTCTACTGTAGCAAAATTACAGATTAAAACCTGCCATAAAAATCCTCCTTCTAGATTTGAAAGTGGGCCCATACTTTTTGATCTATAAGGAGGTGAAAAGCACTCCTTAACTAATTAAAACTCAGAATAGAAAATGATAAAATAACTGCACTTTTATTGATGACAAAACATGCTGAAAATCACATAAAAAATTCATCGTACAGATCCTAATTGCTGCTATTGAAAACTCTCCTTTATTATAATTCCTAGCTGGCTCAAATAAGGAGGGAGCTATGTTATTTATATAAATATTTACAACATATACCATGCTCAAATCAGCCTATGTGCTACTTTATAGTGATTTGCCAATAATTTTGGATCTGGAATAAATGTAAATATGGGCAGTTTGTGTTGCAGTAATAGTCATTGGCCCTTAGAAAGCATCTTCAGTGGTGGGAGTACGTGGGAGGAGTCTAGAAATATCTCACACATATTTCTTCACTTTAGAATATGCCATTTATATCTTGTAAACAACTTCATATTATGCTACAGTTTTTTCTGGGTTTATCCTAGAAGAGGATCAATTGATATTTTTCCATGAATGGTGGCTTTGGACAACAAGGACGACAAAGACAGCTGGGGGATATTTTCCCTTAACCTTCTCAACCTTCTTTCCATTTTTCCACCATCAAAAAATAGTCAAAAATTCAAAAAGCACTTTCTGTTCTCAATCCGGAGCTAAGTGGCTCAATCTGAAGAGACTGTATTTCTCAATTCGAAGAGACTATATTTCTCAATCTAAAGATACTTGTTCAATCCAAAGATATTTGAAATTACCAACTGTGTGCTCTTCAAGTGATTTTAGCTGCATTTTTCAAGTGGATTAGCCCTCAGGATCAAATTGCAATAGCCTTCATTCCTCTCCATGTGTGAATTCCATGCCTTGCCATTCATTGGTAGCTTGTTGGAATTTACATGGTAAATTACTGCATTTTTCAACTCTGCTGAATAATTGTAAAATATTGGCATTTCTTGTAAATTCAAAAAAATTAGAACATGGAAAAATTATTAAAATATCAACATGAAGGAGTACATCAAGTTGCTACTGAATTTATACACTTTATTCACCAAGTAACAATGTTGAAATAGTGCAATAGTGTTGCACAATTGTCTCTGCTCTGTTATACCCTGTTGCTGCCTATTTAGACCATGTGTGAATGCTTCTAAATAGGTTATATGTCTTTCGTAGTCCTTATAAACTCATTCCATCCATATCCTCATGCTTTGCTTGACAACTTCAAGGTGTTCCTATAAAGTGATAGTTTGCTAATTTTTATATAGCTATTTTTTTTAGATTTTCAAATTTATGACAGTCCTAAAATTTTGGCTTCAATGTGGATTTGAAACAAGTTGAAGGTAGGAAAACATTCAAAAACTATTGAGAAGTTAATGGATATCAGCATACCACATTTGGTTAATTTAAATGCATATTTTTACTTGCTACTTAATCAAGCAAAATCAGTCACAAAATGCTGAAAATAGTCAAAAACATAGATATAGTATTCCTAACATAAAATCATGCAAACACTTAACAAATAGTATATTTTAGTCAACTATTTGGCAATTAAATTATCATATGGTAGTCAAATATTGTGCAATAATGAGGCATTTTTGGGCCTCATCATCCCCCCCAACTTGAACTGATGCATGCCCTCATGCATCTTAGTAGGCCATAGTAATATGCAGGTTTTATTCTTGTGAACAACATCCTTTGCTACATGCTAACTAAGAAATTCCTCCTTGCTACACTATATCAAGTATTTTGCAATTAAGCACATGTATGACTCTTTTTCTGTCTTTCTACAAGTTTTAGTGCTGCAAGGTACCTCTTAAAGGCTTGATATCATGTGATTCATATTGCAATAGTATTATTGTGGAACCGTATTTTGCAGATGCACTACTACTGATTGAATTTTCTATTCTTAACAACATTTCAGCCTGAATGCTTATTTATGTTATTTGCACCTTTTGACCAAAATTGATAAAAAAAATTGGATTTGAAATGCTTGAGAGATGTACTTACTTGTGGTAGAGCCTTATGAACCTCAATATTTGATGTACCCTACTCTTTTTGCTATTCTATAGCATTTTCAACAATTCTGGAACAGTTTTTGCTCATTCCAAAGATATCCTGCTTATTCCGAAGATATGCTTGTTCATTTCGAAGATATGACTGTTCATTATGAAGATGCATCAAAAAATGGAGAAATGACCTCCTATGCAAAATTTAGCTATAGATTCTATTGTGGGCCCATATCTAGAGTGTATAAGCCTTCCATAACATCAAAAATCCCTTCTTCATTTTTTTGTTTAGATGCTATTCTTTATTTTGTATGTTGCTGTTTTATTCTAGTAGTACTAAAATAGAACCTTCAGGTGCATTTTGCTGATTATCTTCCTTCAATTTATCAGACAATTTTGAGATATAAACTTGTAGTTATCCTTTTGAAACTTGCCCTACAAATTGAAATAGAATTGCTGCCATGTCTATCCCAAAATCAGGTTTTTGCACAGTTTTGGAATTTCCATGCAATTAAGGGCATAAGGGGGTGTTTCTTGACATCTTGAACATGTTCCATTTTCAACTTGCCAATATTGTATGAATAGTTTATGCCAAATACCGATTATCATACACTAAATGCTAAATGTTTGCTATGAATTAAATGCAAAAAACACATACCTTACTGTCCTGAAAATTGGTCATGCACCTTCAAGCTACTTTTGATGATTGTTATCAGGCTATCTGAAAACATAAACATAACACATATGCAGTGTGAGATTTGTACAATGGTGGAACAATTATGGGTAGATAAAAAAGGCAATGCATGCTGAAAAATTGGTTTTCATGCAAGCCAACTCAGTAGTGCCTCCAAGAAGGTTTTCACTACTAAATTATTCATTTTTTTTCATCATTTTTTTATTTTATTTTTTCCTTTTTTTTCTTTTTTTTCATTTTTTTTCATCAAAAGAGGCTGCCATTTCTGGTTTTCAACCAAGTTCTGTCATTTTTTTTTTAAGTGCCTCAATAAAAGAGTGTCTCTCATGAGGCTACAATGAGAGAGAATGTCTCTCAATCTTATTTGGATGAGAACAATTCTTATTCTACAAAAACATGTCAATATTTGTATGAAAACACCATCTTTTTATGTTGAAATATGTAACAATGATGCAACCTTCCTTTCTAGATGAGCAGTAAGAATCTTCTTACATCATAATTGCCTCCTTATTGCTGTAAATGAAGTATTGGCTCCATTGTTCCTCTTCCTTGCTGAAATTGATGTTTGTCCTCATGTATCCCCATTTTGTGGGACATGCCTTTGCTGCATTTTTTTTTTCTCTCTTTCTCTTTTTTTTTTCAAATTTTCTTGTCTTGCTTGTACCCAAGAAGGAAGTTCACAAACAAGACTATTCTTCTTTTTGCTTTTCTTGTTTTTTTTTTTTTGTCAAACCTTTTATCATCACTCTGAATCTGATATTGAAGAGAAATTCTCTTCCATTATGTGTACATCCAATTGAATCTCCTTTAAGAACTCCTCCTTAGTTAATGGTGTATGGTATACCCAAAGGCAATGTCCATTCACCACTAACATCCTCCATGAATTACCAATGGGAGAAAGAAGCACTGCTCCATATCTAAAAACTTCTTCAATCAAGTGTTGTCAATGCCTCCTAGTCTGCAAAATCTTGTCAATATGTACTTAAAACAATTAAATACCAATTCCCAAAAGATGTTAAGTGCTTACATCAAGATAAAATCTTGATATACCCTTGTAATTCCATGTAAAGGGATTGAAATATTTTTTCAAAATAGCAAGAATTTTGCTTTTTGTTTATAAGTCAGCCAGCTAATAATGTTCAAGAATTTTCTTGGTTGCACTTCAATCTGTTTCATTCCTAGGAGGACAAAATTTACCCCTTTGTAATTTCTTACTAAGGAGTTCAATGGAAGTAAATTTTCTATGTGCATTTTTTCTAGTTTTTCTCCTTTATCCAAGGCTAATTTTTGTGTGTTTGGACTAAAGGTTTCTGTGTATCTCCATTGATTTTTGTCTCTTCAAGCTCAGGTAAGTTCTTGTTTGAGCACAGTTGGATGTTGCTGCAGTCAATTACATTTCCTGTAGTTTTTTTTGACCAAATTCAGCTACATAGATAAGGGATGCCTATCTTGTATTATTCATACTGATCACAGGTTGGGCTAAAAAAGAAATATTTTTGGTTTGCATAATAAGACAAGAAGTGTACAACTTTAGCAGATCAACTACTTGTCAGGTAGGATCACCTCTAATGAGATCAACTATTGTCGATGTAGGCCCATACTTCTTGATTTAGAAGGAGGTGAAAAACACTCCTTAACTAATTAAAACTCAGAATAGAAAATGATAAATTAACTGCACTTTTATTGGTGACAAAACATGCTGAAAACTGTTATAGAAAATTACTATACAGTCCTAATTGCTACTATTGAAAACTCTCCTCTATTCTAATTCCTAACTGGCTCAACCAAGGAGGGAGCTATGTTATTTATATAAATATTTACAACATATCCCATGCTCAAATCAGCCTATGTGCTACTTTACAGTGATTTGCTAATAACTCTGGATCTGAAATAAATGCAAATCTGGATAATTTGTGTTGCAATAATAGTCGTTGGCCCTTAGAAAGCATCTTCAGTGGTGGGAGTACGTGGGAGGAGTCTAGAAATATCTCACACATCTTTCTCCACTTTAGAATATTCCATTTCTATCTTGCAAACAACTTCATATTATGCTGCAATTTTTTTTGGGTTTATCCTAGAAGAGGATCAATTGATATTTTTCCATGAATGGTGTCTTTGGACGACAAGGACAACAAAGACAGCTTGAGGATATTTTTTCTTAACCTTCTCAACATTCTTTCCCTTTTTCCACCATCAAAAAATAGTGAAAAAGTCAAAAAACACTTTCTGTTCTCAATCCGGAGCTAAGTGGCTCAATTTGAAGAGACTATATTTCTCAATTCGAAGAGACTGTATTTCTCAATCCGAAGATACCTGTTCAATCTGAAGATCTTCGAAATGACCAACTGTGTGTTCTTCAAGTGATTTTAGCTGCATTTATCAAGTGGATTATCCCTTAGGATTAGATTTCAATAGTCTTCATTCATCTCCATGTGTGAATTTCATGCCTTGCCATTCATTGGTAGCTTATTGGAATTTATATGGTAAATTACTGCATTTTCCAACTCTGCTGAATAGTTGTAAAATATTGGCATTTCTTGCAAATTCAAACAAATTAGAACATGGAAAAATTATTAAAATATCAACATGAAGGAGTACATCAAGTTGCTACTGAATTTATACACTTCATTCACAAAGTAACAATGCTGAAATAGTGCAATAGTGCTACACAATTGTCCCTACTCTGTTATACCCTATTGCTACCTATTTAGACCATGTGTGAATGCTTCTAAATAGGTTACATGTCTTCTGTAGTCCTTCTAAACTCATTCCATCCATATCCTTATGATTTGCTTGACAACTTCAAGGTGTTCCTATAAAGTGACAACTTGCTAATTTTTACATGGCTGTTTTTTTTAGATTTTCAAATTTATGACAGTCCTAAAATTTTGGATTCAATGTGGATTTGAAACAAGTTGAAGGGTAAGAAAACATTCAAAAACCATTAAGAAGTTAATGGATATCAGCATACCACATTTGGTTAATTGAAATGCATGTTTTTACTTGCTACTTAATCAAGCAAAATCAGTCACAAAATGCTGAAAATAGTCAAAAACAGAGATATAGTATTCTTAACATAAAATCATGCAAACACTTAACAAATAGTATATTTTAGTCAACTATTTGGCAATTAACTTATCATATGGTAGTCAAATATTGTGCAATAATGAGGCATTTTTGGGCCTCATCATCGAACTGATGCATGCCCTCATGCATCTTAGTATGCCATAGTAATATGCAGGTTTTATTCTTGTGAACAACATCCTTTGCTACCTGCTAACTGAGAAATTCCTCCTTGCTACACTATATCAAGTATTTTGCAATTAAGCACATGTATGACTCTTTTTCTGTCTTTCTACAAGTTTTAGTGTTGCAAGGTATGTATTAAAGGCTTGATATCATGTGATTCATCTTGCAATAGTCTTTTTGTAGAACTGTATTTGCACTACTGCTAATGGAATTTTCTATTCTTAACAACATTTTAGCCTGAATGCTTATTTTTGTTATTTCCACCTTTTGAACAAAATTGATAAAAAATTTGGATTTGAAATGCTTGAGGGATGTACTTACTTGTGGTAGAGCTTTATGAACCTCAATATTTGATGTACCCTACTCTTTTTGCTATTCTATAGCATTTTCAACAATTTTAGTACAATTTTTGCTCATTTCGAAGATATCCTGCTCATTTTGAAGATATGCTTGTTCATTCCGAAGATATGACTATTCAGCTTGAAGATGCATCAAAAAATGCAAAAATGACCTCCTATGCAAAAATGACCTCCGATGCAAAAGTTAGCTACAGATTCTATTGTGGGCCTATCTCTAGAGTGTATAAGCCTTCCATAACATCAAAAATCCCTTCTTCATCCTTTTGTTTAGATGCTATTCTTTATTTTGTATGTTGTTGTTTTATTCTAGTAGTACTAAAATAGAACCTTCAGGTGCATTTTGTTGATTATCCTCCTTCAATTTATCAGACAATTTTGAGATATAAACTTGCAGTTATCCTTCTGAAACTTGCCTTACAAATTGAAATAGAATTGCTTGCCATGTCTATCCCAAAATCAGGTTTTTGCACGAGTTTTGGAATTTCCATGCAATTAAGGGCATAAGGGGGTGTTTCTTGACATCTTGAACATGTTCCATTTTCAACTTGCCAATATTGTATGAATAGTTTATGCCAAATACCGATTATCATACACTAAATGCTAAATGTTTACTATGAATTAAATGCAAGAAACACATACCTTCTTACTGTCTCGAAAATTGGTCATGCACCTTACAAGCTACTTTTGATGATTATTAGCAGGCTATCTGAAAACATAAACATAACACATATGCAGTGTGAGATTTGTACAATGGTGGAACAATTATGGGTAGATAAAAAAGGCAATGCATGCCGAAAAATTGGTTTTCATGCAAGCCAACTTAGTAGCGTATCCAAGAAGGTTTTCACTACTAAATTATTCATTTTTTTCATCATTTTTTTATTTTTATTTTTTTTCATTTTTTTTTTCATTTTTTTTCATTTTTTTTTCATTAGAAGAGGCTGCCATTTCTGGTTTTCAACCAAGTTCTGTCATTTTTTTTTTAAGTGCCTCAATAAAAGAGTGTCTCTCATGAGGCTACAATGAGAGAGAATGTCTCTCAATATTATTTGGATGAGAACAATTCATATTCTACAAAAAACATGTCAATATTTGTATGAAAACACCATCTTTTTCTGTTGAAATCTATAACAATGATGCAACCTTCCTTTCTAGATGAGCAATAAGAATCTTTTTACATCATAATTGCCTCCTTATTGCTGTAAATGAAGTATTGGCTCCATTGTTCCTCTTCCTTGCTGAAATTGATGTTTGTCCTCATGTATCCCCATTTTGTGGGACATGCCTTTGTTGCAATTTTTTTTTCTCTCTTTTTTTTTCAAATTTTCTTGTCTTGCTTGTACCCAAGAAGGAAGTTCACAAACAAGACTATTCTTCTTTTTGCTTTTCTTGTTTTTTTTTTTTGTCAAACTTTTTATCATCACTCTGAATCTGATATTGAAGAGAAATTCTCTTCCATTATGTGTACATCCAATGGAATCTCATTTAAGAACTCCTCCTTAGTTAATGGTGTATGGTATACCCAAAGGCAATGTCCATTCACCACTAACATCCTCCATGAATTACCAATGGGAGAAAGAAGCACTTGCTCCATATCTAAAAACTTCTTCAATCAAGTGTTGTCAATGCCTCTTAGTCTGCAAAATCTTGTCAATATGTACTTAAAACAATTAAATACCAATTCCCAAAAGATGTGAAGTGCTTACATCAAGATAAAATCTTGATATACCCTTGTAATTCCATGTAAAGGGATTGAAATATTGTTTCAAAATAGCAAGAATTTTTCTTTTTGTTTATAAGTCAGCCAGCTAATAATGTTCAAGAATTTTCTTGGTTGCACTTCAATCTGTTTCATTCCTAGGAGGACAAAATTTACCCCTTTGTAATTTCTTACTAAGGAGTTCAATGGAAGTAAATTTTCTATGTGCATTTTTTCTAGTTTTTCTCCTTTATCCAAGGCTAACTTTTGTGTGTTTGGACTAAAGGTTTCCTGTGTATCTCCATTGATTTTTGTCTCTTCAAGCTCAGGTAAGTTCTTGTTTGAGCACAGTTGGATGTTGCTGCAGTCAATTACATTTCCTATAGTTTTTTTTTACCAAATTCAGCTACATAGATAAGGGATGCCTATCCTGTATTATTCAGACTGATCACAGGTTGGGCTAAAAAAAATATATTTTTGGTTTGCATAATAAGACAAGAAGTGTACAACTTTAGCAGATCAACTACTTGTCAGGTAGGATCACCTCTAATGAGATCAACTATTGTCGATGTAGGCCCATACTTCTTGATCTAGAAGGATGTGAAAAACACTCCTTAACTAATTAAAACTCAGAATAGAAAATGATAAATTAACTACACTTTTATTGATGACAAAACATGCTGAAAACTGTTATAGAAAATTACTATACAGTCCTAATTGCTGCTATTGACAACTCTCCTCTATTCTAATTCCTAACTGGCTCAACCAAGGAGGGAGCTATGTTATTTATATAAATATTTACAACATATCCCATTCTCAAATCAGCCTATGTGCTACTTTACAGTGATTTGCTAATAACTCTGGATCTGAAATAAATGCAAATATGGACAATTTGTGTTGCAGTAATAGTCGTTGGCCCTTAGAAAGCATCTTCAGTGGTGGGAGTACGTGGGAGGAGTCTAGAAATATCTCACACATCTTTCTCCACTTTAGAATATTCCATTTATATCTTGCAAACAACTTCATATTATGCTGCAATTTTTTTTGGGTTTATCCTAGAAGAGGATCAATTGATATTTTTCAATGAATGGTGGCTTTGGACGACAAGGACAACAAAGACAGCTTGAGGATATTTTTTCTTAACCTTCTAAACCTTCTTTCCATTTTTCCACCATCAAAAAATAGTGAAAAAGTCAAAAAACACTTTCTGTTCTCAATCCGGAGCTAAGTGGCTCAATTTGAAGAGACTGTATTTCTCAATTCGAAGAGATTGTATTTCTCAATCCGAAGATACCTGTTCAATTTGAAGATCTTCGAAATGACCAACTGTGTGCTCTTCAAGTGATTTTAGCTGCATTTATCAAGTGGATTATCCCTTAGGATTAGATTTCAATAGTCTTCATTCCTCTCCATGTGTGAATTCCATGCCTTGCCATTCATTGGTAGCTTGCTGGAATTTACATGGTAAATTACTGTATTTTCCAACTCTGCTGAATAGTTGTAAAATATTGGCATTTCTTGCAAATTAAAACAAATTAGAACATGGAAAAATTATTAAAATATCAACTTGAAGGAGTACATCAAGTTGCTACTGAATTTATACACTTCATTCACAAAGTAACAATGCTGAAATAGTGCAATAGTGCTACACAATTGTCCCTACTATGTTATACCCTATTGCTACCTAGTTAGACCATGTGTGAATGCTTCTAAATAGGTTACATGTCTTCTGTAGTCCTTTTAAACTCATTCCATCCATATCCTTATGATTTTCTTGACAACTTCAAGGTGTTCCTATAAAGTGACAACTTGCTAATTTTTACATGGCTGTTTTTTTTAGATTTTCAAATTTATGACAGTCCTAAAATTTTGGATTCAATGTGGATTTGAAACAAGTTGAAGTGTAAGAAAACATTCATAAACCATTAAGAAGTTAATGGATATCAGCATACCACATTTGGTTAATTGAAATGCATGTTTTTACTTGCTACTTAATCAAGCAAAATCAGTCACAAAATGCTGAAAATAGTCAAAAATAGAGATATAGTATTCTTAACATAAAATCATGCAAACACTTAACAAATAGTATATTTTAGTCAACTATTTGGAAATTAAATTATCATATGGTAGTCAAATATTGTGCAATAATGAGGCATTTTTGGGCCTCATCATCGAACTGATGCATGCCCTCATGCATCTTAGTATGCCATAGTAATATGCAGGTTTTATTCTTGTGAACAACATCCTTTGCTACCTGCTAACTGAGAAATTCCTCCTTGCTGCACTATATCAAGTGTTTTGCAATTAAGCACATGTATGACTCTTTTTCTGTCTTTCTACAAGTTTTAGTGTTGTAAGGTACGTATTAAAGGCTTGATATCATGTGATTCATCTTGCAATAGTCTTATTATAGAACTGTATTTGGTAGATGCACTACTACTAATGAAATTTTCTATTCTTAACAACATTTCAGCCTGAATGCTTATTTTTGTTATTTCCACCTTTTGAACAAAATTGATAAAAAAATTTGGATTTGAAATGCTTGAGGGATGTACTTACTTGTGGTAGAGCTTTATGAACCTCAATATTTGATGTACCCTACTCTTTTTGCTATTCTATAGCATTTTCAACAATTTTAGTACAATTTTTGCTCATTTCGAAGATATCCTGCTCATTTTGAAGATATGCTTGTTCATTCCGAAGATATGACTATTCATTCCGAAGATGCATCAAAAAATGCAAAAATGACCTCCTATGCAAAAGTTAGCTACAGATTCTATTGTGGGCCTATCTCTAGAGTGTATAAGCCTTCCATAACATCAAAAATCCCTTCTTCATCTTTTTGTTTAGATGTTATTCTTTATTTTGTATGTTGTTGTTTTATTCTAGTAGTACTAAAATAGAACCTTCAGGTGCATTTTGCTGATTATCCACCTTCAATTTATAAAAAAAATTTGAGATATAAACTTGCAATTATCCTTCTGAAACTTGCCCTACAAATTGAAATAGAATTGTTGCCATGTCTATCCCAAAATCAGGTTTTTGCACAGTTTTGGAATTTCCATGCAATTAAGGGCATAAGGGGTGTTTCTTGACATCTTGAACATGTTCCATTTTCAACTTGCCAATATTGTATGAATAGTTTATGCCAAATACCGATTATCATACACTAAATGCTAAATGTTTACTATGAATTAAATGCAAGAAACACATACCTTCTTACTGTCCTGAAAATTGGTCATGCACCTTACAAGATACTTTTGATGATTATTAGTAGGCTATCTGAAAACATAAACATAACACATATGCAGTGTGAGATTTGTACAATGGTGGAAAAATTATGGGTAGATAAAAAAGGCAATGCATGCCGAAAAATTGGTTTTCATGCAAGCCAAATTAGTAGCATATTCAAGAAGGTTTTCACTACTAAATTATTCATTTTTTTCATCATTTTTTTATTTTTATTTTTTTTCATTTTTTTTTTCATTTTTTTTTCATTTTTTTTTCATTAGAAGAGGCCGCCATTTCTGGTTTTCAACCAAGTTCTGTCATTTTTTTTTTAAGTGCCTCAATAAAAGAGTGTCTCTCATGAGGCTACAATGAGAGAGAATGTCTCTCAATATTATTTGGATGAGAACAATTCATATTCTACAAAAAACATGTCAATATTTGTATGAAAACACCATCTTTTTCTGTTGAAATCTATAACAATGATGCAACCTTCCTTTCTAGATGAGCAGTAAGAATCTTGTTACATCATAATTGCCTCCTTATTGCTGTAAATGAAGTATTGGCTCCATTGTTCCTCTTCCTTGCTGAAATTGATGTTTGTCCTCATGTATCCCCATTTTGTGGGACATGCCTTTGCTGCAATTTTTTTTTCTCTCTTTTTTTTTTTCTTTTTTTGTTTTCAAATTTTCTTGTCTTGCTTGTACCCAAGAAGGAAGTTCACAAACAAGACTATTCTTCTTTTTGCTTTTTTTTTTTTGTCAATATTTTTATCATCACTCTGAATCTAATATTGAAGAGAAATTCTCTTCCATTATGTGTACATCCAATTGAATCTCCTTTAAGAACTCCTCCTTAGTTAATGGTGTATGGTATACCCAAAGGCAATGTCCATTCACCACTAACATCCTCCATGAATTACCAATGGGAGAAAGAAGCACTTGCTCCATATCTAAAAACTTCTTCAATCAAGTGTTGTCAATGCCTCTTAGTCTGCAAAATCTTGTCAATATGTACTTAAAACAATTAAATACCAATTCCCAAAAGATTTTAAGTGCTTACATCAAGATAAAATCTTGATATACCCTTGTAATTCCATGTAAAGGGATTGAAATATTGTTTCAAAATAGCAAGAATTTTGCTTTTTGTTTATAAGTCGACTCACTAATAATGTTCAAGAATTTTCTTGGTTGCACTTCAATCTGTTTCATTCTTAGGAGGACAAAATTTACCCCTTTGTAATTTCTTACTAAGGAGTTCAATGGAAGTAAATTTTCTATGTGCATTTTTTCTAGTTTTTCTCCTTTATCCAAGGCTAATTTTTGTGTGTTTGGACTAAAGGTTTCCTATGTATCTCCATTGATTTTTGTCTCTTCAAGCTCAGGTAAGTTCTTGTTTGAGCACAGTTGGATGTTGCTGCAGTCAATTACATTTCCTGTAGTTTTTTTTACCAAATTCAGCTACATAGATAAGGGATGCCTATCCTGTATTATTCAGACTGATCACAGGTTGGGCTAAACAAAAAATATTTTTGGTTTGCATAATAAGACAAGAAGTGTACAACTTTAGCAGATCAACTACTTGTCAGGTAGGATCACCTCTAATGAGATCAACTATTGTCGATGTAGGCCCATACTTCTTGATCTAGAAGGAGGTGAAAAACACTCCTTAACTAATTAAAACTTAGAATAGAAAATGATAAATTAACTGCACTTTTATTGATGACAAAACATGCTAAAAACTGTTATAGAAAATTACTATACAGTCCTAATTGATGCTATTGAAAACTCTCCTCTATTCTAATTCCTAACTGGCTCAACCAAGGAGGGAGCTATGTTATTTATATAAATATTTACAACATATCCCATTCTCAAATCAGCCTATGTGCTACTTTACAGTGATTTGCTAATAACTCTGGATCTGAAATAAATGCAAATATGGACAATTTGTGTTGCAGTAATAGTCGTTGGCCCTTAGAAAGTATCTTCAGTGGTGGGAGTACGTGGGATGAGTCTAGAAATATCTCACACATCTTTCTCCACTTTAGAATATTCCATTTCTATCTTGCAAACAACTTCATATTATGCTACAATTTTTTTTGGGTTTATCCTAGAAGAGGATCAATTGATATTTTTCCATGAATGGTGTCTTTGGACGACAAGGACAACAAAGACTACTTGAGGATATATTTTCTTAACCTTCTCAACCTTCTTTCCATTTTTCCACCATCAAAAAATAGTGAAAAAGTCAAAAAACACTTTTTGTTCTCAATCCGGAGCTAAGTGGCTCAATTTGAAGA
Source organism: Wollemia nobilis (assembly GCA_028583015.1). Classification (NCBI taxonomy): domain Eukaryota; kingdom Viridiplantae; phylum Streptophyta; class Pinopsida; order Araucariales; family Araucariaceae; genus Wollemia; species Wollemia nobilis. Next base: position 4,189,261 of record JAQPPZ010002456.1, on the reverse strand, counting down.
GACTGTATTTCTCAATTCGAAGAGACTGTATTTCTCAATCCGAAGATACCTGTTCAATTTGAAGATCTTCGAAATGACCAACTGTGTGCTCTTCAAGTGATTTTAGCTGCATTTATCAAGTGGATTATCCCTTAGGATTAGATTTCAATAGTCTTCATTCCTCTCCATGTGTGAATTCCATGCCTTGCCATTCATTGGTAGCTTGCTGGAATTTACATGGTAGATTACTGCATTTTCCAACTCTGCTGAATAGTTGTAAAATATTGGCATTTCTTGCAAATTCAAACAAATTAGAACATGGAAAAATTATTAAAATATCAACATGAAGGAGTACATCAAGTTGCTATTGAATTTATACACTTCATTCACAAAGTAACAATGCTGAAATAGTGCAATAGTGCTACACAATTGTCCCTACTCTGTTATACCCTATTGCTACCTATTTAGACCATGTGTGAATGCTTCTAAATAGGTTACATGTCTTCTGTAGTCCTTCTAAACTCATTCCATCCATATCCTTATGATTTTCTTGACAACTTCAAGGTGTTCCTATAAAGTGACAACTTGCTAATTTTTACATGGCTGTTTTTTTTAGATTTTCAAATTTATGACAGTCCTAAAATTTTGGATTCAATGTGGATTTGAAACAAGTTGAAGGGTAAGAAAACATTCAAAAACCATTAAGAAGTTAATGAATATCAGCATACCACATTTGGTTAATTGAAATGCATGTTTTTACTTGCTACTTAATCAAGCAAAATCAGTCACAAAATGCTGAAAATAGTCAAAAACAGAGATATTGTATTCTTAACATAAAATCATGCAAACACTTAACAAATAGTATATTTTAGTCAACTATTTGGCAATTAAATTATCATATGGTAGTCAAATATTATGCAATAATGAGGCATTTTTGGGCCTCATCATCGAACTGATGCATGCCCTCATGCATCTTAGTATGCCATAGTAATATGCAGGTTTTATTCTTGTGAACAACATCCTTTGCTACCTACTAACTGAGAAATTCCTCCTTGCTGCACTATATCAAGTATTTTGCAATTAAGCACATGTATGACTCTTTTTCTGTCTTTCTACAAGTTTTAGTGTTGCAAGGTACGTATTAAAGGCTTGATATCATGTGATTCATCTTGCAATAGTCTTGTTGTAGAACTGTATTTGGTAGATGCACTACTACTAATGGAATTTTCTATTCTTAACAACATTTCAGCCTGAATGCTTATTTTTGTTATTTCCACCTTTTGAACAAAATTGATAAAAAAATTTGGATTTGAAATGCTTGAGGGATGTACTTACTTGTGGTAGAGCTTTATGAACCTCAATATTTGATGTACCCTACTCTTTTTGCTATTCTATAGCATTTTCAACAATTTTAGTACAATTTTTGCTCATTTCAAAGATATCCTGCTCATTTTGAAGATATGCTTGTTCATTCCGAAGATATGATTATTCATTCCGAAGATGCATCAAAAAATGCAAAAATGACCTCCTATGCAAAAGTTAGCTATAGATTCTATTGTGGGCCTATCTCTAGAGTGTATAAGCCTTCCATAACATCAAAAATCCCTTCTTCATCCTTTTGTTTAGATGTTATTCTTTATTTTGTATGTTGTTGTTTTATTCTAGTAGTACTAAAATAGAGCCTTCAGGTGCATTTTGCTGATTATCCTCCTTCAATTTATCCGACAATTTTGAGATATAAACTTGCAGTTATCCTTCTGAAACTTGCCCTACAAATTGAAATAGAATTGCTGCCATGTCTATCCCAAAATCAGGTTTTTGCATAGTTTTGGAATTTCCATGCAATTAAGGGCATAAGGGGGTGTTTCTTGACATCTTGAACATGTTCCATTTTCAACTTGCCAATATTGTATGAATAGTTTATGCCAAATAACGATTATCATACACTAAATGCTAAATGTTTACTATGAATTAAATGCAAGAAACACATACCTTCTTACTCGTCTCGAAAATTGGTCATGCACCTTACAAGCTACTTTTGATGATTATTAGCAGGCTATCTGAAAACATAAACATAACACATATGCAGTGTGAGATTTGTACAATGGTGGAACAATTATGGGTAGATAAAAAAGGCAATGCATGCCGAAAAATCGGTTTTCATGCAAGCCAACTTAGTAGCGTATCCAAGAAGGTTTTCACTACTAAATTATTCATTTTTTTCATCATTTTTTTATTTTTATTTTTTTTCATTTTTTTTTTCATTTTTTTTTCATTAGAAGAGGTTGCCATTTCTGGTTTTCAACCAAGTTCTGTCATTTTTTTTTTTTAAGTGCCTCAATAAAAGAGTGTCTCTCATGAGGCTACAATGAGAGAGAATGTCTCTCAATATTATTTGGATGAGAATAATTCTTATTCTGCAAAAACATGTCAATATTTGTATGAAAACACCATCTTTTCTGTTGAAATCTATAACAATGATGCAACCTTCCTTTCTAGATGAGCAGTAAGAATCTTCTTACATCATAATTGCCTCCTTATTTTTGTAAATGAAGTATTGGCTCCATTGTTCCTCTTCCTTGCTGAAATTGATGTTTGTCCTCATGTATCCCCATTTTGTGGGACATGCCTTTGCTGCAATTTTTTTTTTCTCTTTTTTTTTCTTTTTTTTTTTCAAATTTTCTTGTCTTGCTTGTACCCAAGAAGGAAGTTCACAAACAAGACTATTCTTCTTTTTGCTTTTTTTTTTTTGTCAATCTTTTTATCATCACTCTGAATCTAATATTGAAGAGAAATTCTCTTCCATTATGTGTACATCCAATTGAATCTCCTTTAAGAACTCCTCCTTAGTTAATGGTGTATGGTATACCCAAAGGCAATGTCCATTCACCACTAACATCCTCCATGAATTACCAATGGGAGAAAGAAGCCCTGCTCCATATCTAAAAACTTCTTCAATCAAGTGTTGTCAATGCCTCTTAGTCTGCAAAATCTTGTCAATATGTACTTAAAACAATTAAATACCAATTCCCAAAAGATTTTAAGTGCTTACATCAAGATAAAATCTTGATATACCCTTGTAATTCCATGTAAAGGGATTGAAATATTGTTTCAAAATAGCAAGAATTTTGCTTTTTGTTTATAAGTCGACCTGACTAATAATGTTCAAGAATTTTCTTGGTTGCACTTCAATCTGTTTCATTCCTAGGAGGACAAAATTTACCCCTTTGTAATTTCTTACTAAGGAGTTCAATGGAAGTTAATTTTCTATGTGCATTTTTTCTAGTTTTTCTCCTTTATCCAAGGCTAATTTTTGTGTGTTTGGACTAAAGGTTTCCTGTGTATCTCCATTGATTTTTGTCTCTTCAAGCTCAGGTAAGTTCTTGTTTGAGCACAGTTGGATGTTGCTGCAGTCAATTACATTTCCTGTAGTTTTTTTTACCAAATTCAGCTACATAGATAAGGGATGCCTATCCTGTATTATTCAGACTGATCACAGGTTGGGCTAAAAAAAATATATTTTTGGTTTGCATAATAAGACAAGAAGTGTACAACTTTAGCAGATCAACTACTTGTCAGGTAGGATCACCTCTAATGAGATCAACAATTGTCGATGTAGGCCCATACTTCTTGATCTAGAAGGAAGTGAAAAACACTCCTTAACTAATTAAAACTCAGAATAGAAAATGATAAATTAACTGCACTTTTATTGATGACAAAACATGCTAAAAACTGTTATAGAAAATTACTATACAGTCCTAATTGCTGCTATTGAAAACTCTCCTCTATTCTAATTCTTAACTGGCTCAACCAAGGAGGGAGCTATGTTATTTATATAAATATTTACAACATATCCCATGCTCAAATCAGCCTATGTGCTACTTTACAGTGATTTGCTAATAACTCTGGATCTGAAATAAATGCAAATATGGACAATTTGTGTTGCAGTAATAGTCGTTGGCCCTTAGAAAGCATCTTCAGTGGTGGGAGTCAATGGGATGAGTCTAGAAATATCTCACACATCTTTCTCCACTTTAGAATATTCCATTTCTATCTTGCAAACAACTTCATATTATGCTGCAATTTTTTTTGGGTTTATCCTAGAAGAGGATCAATTGATATTTTTCCATGAATGGTGTCTTTGGATGACAAGGACAACAAAGACAGCTTGAGGATATTTTTTCTTAACCTTCTCAAACTTCTTTCCATTTTTCCACCATAAAAAAATAGTGAAAAAGTCAAAAAACACTTTTTGTTCTCAATCCGGAGCTAAGTGGCTCAATTTGAAGAGACTGTATTTCTCAATTCGAAGAGACTGTATTTCTCAATCCGAAGATACCTGTTCAATCTGAAGATCTTCGAAATGACCAACTGTGTGCTCTTCAAGTGATTTTAGTTGCATTTATCAAGTGGATTATCCCTTAGGATTAGATTTCAATAGTCTTCATTCCTCTCCATGTGTGAATTCCATGCCTTGCCATTCATTGGTAGCTTGCTGGAATTTACATGGTAAATTACTGCATTTTCCAACTCTGCTGAATAGTTGTAAAATATTGACATTTCTTGCAAATTCAAACAAATTAGAACATGGAAAAATTATTAAAATATCAACATGAAGGAGTACATCAAGTTGCTACTGAATTTATACACTTCATTCACAAAGTAACAATGCTGAAATAGTGCAATAGTGCTACACAATTGTCCCTACTCTGTTATACCCTATTGCTACCTATTTAGACCATGTGTGAATGCTTCTAAATAGGTTACATGTCTTCTGTAGTCCTTCTAAACTCATTCCATCCATATCCTTATGATTTTCTTGACAACTTCAAGGTGTTCCTATAAAGTGACAACTTGCTAATTTTTATATGGTTGTTTTTTTTAGATTTTCAAATTTATGACGAGTCCTAAAATTTTGGCTTCAATGTGGATTTGAAACAAGTTGAAGGGTAAGAAAACATTCAAAAACCATTAAGAAGTTAATGGATATCAGCATACCACATTTGGTTAATTGAAATGCATGTTTTTACTTGCTACTTAATCAAGCAAAATCAGTAACAAAATGCTGAAAATTGTCAAAAACAGAGATATAGTATTCCTAACATAAAATCATGCAAACACTTAACAAATAGTATATTTAAGTCAACTATTTGGCAATTAACTTATCATATGGTAGTCAAATATTGTGCAATAATGAGGCATTTTTGGGCCTCATCATCGAACTGATGCATGCCCTCATGCATCTTAGTATGCCATAGTAATATGCAGGTTTTATTCTTGTGAACAACATCCTTTGCTACTTGCTAACTGAGAAATTCCTCCTTGCTGCACTATATCAAGTATTTTGCAATTAAGCACATGTATGACTCTTTTTCTGTCTTTCTACAAGTTTTAGTGTTGCAAGGTACGTATTAAAGGCTTGATATCATGTGATTCATCTTGCAATAGTCTTATTGTAGAACCGTATTTGGTAGATGCACTACTACTAATGGAATTTTCTATTCTTAACAACATTTTAGCTTGAATGCTTATTTTTGTTATTTCCACCTTTTGAACAAAATTGATAAAAAAATTTAGATTTGAAATGCTTGAGGGATGTACTTACTTGTGGTAGAGCTTTATGAACCTCAATATTTGATGTACCCTACTCTTTTTGCTATTCTGTAGCATTTTCAACAATTTTGGTACAATTTTTGCTCATTTCGAAGATATCCTGCTCATTCCGAAGATATGCTTGTTCATTCCGAAGATATGACTATTCATTCCGAAGATGCATCAAAAAATGCAAAAATGACCTCCTATGCAAAAGTTAGCTACAGATTCTATTGTGGGCCTATCTCTAGAGTGTATAAGCCTTCCATAACATCAAAAATCCCTTCTTCATCCTTTTGTTTAGATGCTATTCTTTATTTTGTATGTTGTTGTTTTATTCTAGTAGTACTAAAATAGAACCTTTAGGTGCATTTTGCTGATTATCCTCCTTCAATTTATCAGACAATTTTGAGATATAAACTTGCAGTTATCCTTCTGAAACTTGCCCTACAAATTGAAATAGAATTGCTGCCATGTCTATCCCAAAATCAGGTTTTTGCACGGTTTTGGAATTTCCATGCAATTAAGGGCATAATGGGGTGTTTCTTGACATCTTGAACATGTTCCATTTTCAACTTGCCAATATTGTATGAATAGTTTATGCCAAATACCGATTATCATACACTAAATGCTAAATTTTTACTATGAATTAAATGCAAGAAACACATACCTTCTTACTGTCCTAAAAATTGGTCATGCACCTTACAAGCTACTTTTGATGATTATTAGTAGGCTATCTGAAAACATAAACATAACACATATGCAGTGTGAGATTTGTACAATGGTGGAACAATTATGGGTAGATAAAAAATGCAATGAATGCGGAAAAATCGATTTTCATGCAAGCCAACTTAGTAGCATATCCAAGAAGGTTTTCACTACTAAATTATTCATTTTTTTCATCATTTTTTTATTTTTTTATTTTTATTTTTTTTCATTTTTTTTTCATTAGAAGAGGCTGCCATTTCTGGTTTTCAACCAAGTTCTGTCATTTTTTTTTTAAGTGCCTCAATAAAAGAGTGTCTCTCATGAGGCTACAATGAGAGAGAATGTCTCTCAATATTATTTGGATGAGAATAATTCATATTCTACAAAAAACATGTCAATATTTGTATGAAAACACCATTTTTTTTTGTTGAAATCTATAACAATGATGCAACCTTCCTTTCTAGATGAGCAGTAAGAATCTTCTTACATCATAATTGCCTCCTTATTGCTGTAAATGAAGTATTGGCTCCATTGTTCCTCTTCCTTGCTGAAATTGGTGTTTGTCCTCATGTATCCCCATTTTGTGGGACATGCCTTTGCTGCAATTTTTTTTCTCTCTTTTTTTTTTCTTTTTTTGTTTTCAATTTTTCTTGTCTTGCTTGTACCCAAGAAGGAAGTTCACAAACAAGACTATTCTTCTTTTTGCTTTTCTTGTTTTTTTCTTTTTTTTTTTTGTCAAAATTTTTATCATCACTCTGAATCTGATATTGAAGAGAAATTCTCTTCCATTATGTGTACATCCAATGGAATCTCCTTTAAGAACTCCTCCTTAGTTAATGGTGTATGGTATACCCAAAGGCAATGTCCATTCACCACTAACATCCTCCATGAATTACCAATGGGAGAAAGAAGCACTGCTCCATATCTAAAATCTTCTTCAATCAAGTGTTGTCAATGCCTCTTAGTCTGCAAAATCTTGTCAATATGTACTTAAAACAATTAAATACCAATTCCCAAAAGATGTGAAGTGCTTACATCAAGATAAAATCTTGATATACCCTTGTAATTCCATGTAAAGGGATTGAAATATTGTTTCAAAATAGCAAGAATTTTGCTTTTTGTTTATAAGTCGACCTGACTAATAATGTTCAAGAATTTTCTTGGTTGCACTTCAATTTGTTTCATTCCTAGGAGGACAAAATTTACCCCTTTGTAATTTCTTACTAAGGAGTTCAATGGAAGTAAATTTTCTATGTGCATTTTTTCTAGTTTTTCTCCTTTATCCAAGGCTAATTTTTGTGTGTTTGGACTAAAGGTTTTATGTGTATCTCCATTTATTTTTGTCTCTTCAAGCTCAGGTAAGTTCTTGTTTGAGCACAGTTGGATGTTGCTGCAATCAATAAAATTTCCTGTAGTTTTTTTTTTTTTACCAGATTCAGCTACATAGACAAGGGATGCTTATCTTGTATTATTCATACTGATCACAGGTTGGGCTAAAAAAGAAATACTTTTGGTTTGCACAATAAGACAAGAAGTGTACAACTTTAGCAGATCAACTACTTGTTAGGTAGGATCACCTCTAATGAGATCAACTATTGTCAATGTAGGCTAATAATTGTTAGGTTGTGGTTTAGCACGGTAAAACCCTAACAATATTTAAGCAATAATGGCAAAACTCTAAGATCACTGTTAAGCTGTAAACTTCTATTTTGATTGTGCAAAAGTTTTGACTTTTTTTTAACTAACTCAGCTTACATAGACAGGGGTTACCTATCCTGTATTATTCAGATTGACCATAGGTTGGGCTAGAGATAGTGGTTTTACTTGCTTTGTTTGTTGTTTTTGGGATCTCCCTTGAGAGGAATTTAGATCAGAATTTTTTTTTTGCATCTCTAAGTTGTGGAAGTAAATGGCATTTATTAGTGATATGTCCTTGTGAACAAATGCTATAAGTAGCTAATATGATTGTTATGTTCAAGGGATAGTCTTGTATATCTGCCATGATGTCTTCCCAACACCTAGTACAAATTTGTTTATACTACCCTGATGATATGGATATAAAAATGGCAGTACTAGCAGATGGCTCCTCTAAGAGATCTTATGTTTCTTGATAATGAGGATGATGAATTCTTTTAATTTTTATCAAGAATTTCAAACATAAGCAATTTAACCCCTAGGTGTGAATATCACCTCCTTGTGGTTGCTTATTTTCTAAATGGACTAAAATGCAATTTACCAAAAATTGTTACTAATACCAATCATTTATCCAGATTTTACTCTGAAGTTCACAATTTAGTATAATTAACAATTATTGGGCTACTTTTACCCTCTAACAACACCGTGTTCCCCAAAAACAGTGCCAAAATGATACGTTGTCATTAAGCACATCATTAAATCTCAAAGATCTTATCAATCCGGGGTGGTGTCCAAGGCTATCTACGATAGAAGGCTAGGGCAGAGTACAATTCAAACATTCAAATTTTAAGCATTTATTGGGTGAGACAGATTTGGTTTAGCCTTTTGGTGTCACACTAAACCTAATCTATAGAATGGAAACTTGCAAGAACTAAAAAATAATTCTAAGTTGCAGGAATTGAAATCTAACTACAATTGCAGGAATTAGAATTGCTAAATTGAAAGTCTAATCTACTTTTGTAGAATTAAAATAACATAATTTAAATTATTGAATTTAAATGTTTCTGAAATGAAATCCTAAGTTACATTTGCAGAATTGAAACCTAGTTACTCTTGCATAATTGAAATGATTCTTGTAAATGAAAATTATGCTAAAAACACATGTCAATGTCCTGCCACAAAAGGTCGTCAAGCTTCTGCTACAAGAATTGATAGCAAAATGAAATATGCTAAAAATGGAAAGTTGCTAAAAGAAAGCAAAGGAAAAATGCTTAATATATTTTTTCAGCTGACACACACAAATGTTGTACACAAACATAATAAAAAACACAAAGAACATTATACAAACTTAAAACAAGAAAAGTAAACTTGACAAGTAATCTGTTAATTCTACTACAACAAAATTACAGATTAAAACCTACCATAAAAATCCTCCTTCTAGATATGAAAGTGGGCCCATACTTCCTGATATAGAAGGAGGTGAAAAGCACTCCTTAACTAATTAAAACTCAGAATAAAAAATAATAAAATAACTACACTTTTATTGATGACAAAACATGCTAAAAACTGTTATAGAAAATTACTGTACAGTCCTAATTGCTGCTATTGAAAACTCTCCTCTATTCTAATTCCTAACTAGCTCAACCAAGGAGGGAGCTATGTTATTTATATAAATATTTACAACATATCCCATGCTCAAATCAGCCTATGTGCTACTTTATAGTGATTTGCCAATAATTTTGGATCTGAAATAAATGTAAATCTAGACAGTTTGTGTTACAGTAGTAATCATTGTCCCTTAGAAAGCATCTTCAGTGGTGGGAGTACATGGGAGGTGTCTAGAAATATCTCACACATCTTTCTCCACTTTATAATATGCCATTTCTATCTTGCAAACAACTTCATATTATGCTGCAGTTTTTTCTAGGTTTATCCTAGAAGAGGATCAATTGATATTTTTCCATGAATGGTGGCTTTGGATGACAAGGACGACAAAGACAGATGGGGGATATTTTCCCTTAACCTTCTCAACCTTATTTTCCATTTTCCACCATCAAAAAATAGTCAAAAAGTCAAAAAGCACTTTCTATTCTCAATCTGGAGCTAAGTGGCTCAATTTGAAGAGACTGTATTTCTCAATCCGAAGATCTTCGGAATGACCAAATTTGTGCTCTTAAAGTGATTTTGGCTGCATTTATCAAGTGTATTAGCCCTCAGGATCATATTGCAATAGCCTTCATTCCTCTCCATGTGTGAATTCCATGCCTTGCCATTCATTGGTAGCTTGCTAGAATTTACATGGTAAATTAATGCATTTTCCAACTCTGCTGCACAGTTGTAAAATATTGGCATTTCTTGCAAATTCAAACAAATTATAACATGGAAAAATTCTTCAAATATCAACATGAAGGAGTACATCAAGTTGCTACTAAATTTATACACTTCATTTACCAAGTAACCATACTGAAATAGTGCAATAGTGCTGCACAATTGTCCCTACTCTGTTATACCCTATTGTTGCCTATTTAGACCATGTATGAATGCTTCTAAATAGGTCAGATGTCTTCCATAGTCCTTCTAAAATCATTCTATCCATATCCTCATGCTTTTCTTGAAAACTTCAAGGTGTTCCTATAAAGTGACAGCTTGCTGATTTTTATATGGCTATTTTTTTTAGATTTTCAGATTTATGACAGTCCTAAAATTTTGGCTTCAATGTGGATTTGAAACAAGTTGAATGGCAGGAAAATATTCAAAAACCATTGAGAATTTAATAGATATCAGCATACCACATTTGGTTAATTTAAATACATAGTTTTACTTGCTACTTAATCAAGCAAAATCAGTCACAAAATGTTGAAAATAGTCAAAAATGGAGATATAGTATTCCTAACATAAAATCATTCAAACACTTAACAAATAGTATATTTTAGTCAACTATTTGACAATTAGCTTATCATATGGCAGTCAAATATTGTGCAATAATGAGGCATTTTTGGGCGTCATCATAAGTGCAAAATTTTTGGGCATAAGGCCAAGTGGTGCAGACCAAAGTTTCGAGAGCTTCCAAAGATAAGCAAGAACAAAGATACTCAAAAGGATCAAAAGGGTATGTTGATAAAGAAGGTTGACAAAGAAAAAGAGCATTGTATGATGGGAGTAATTTTAATCCCACCCTAAAATTAATCACCTCAAGGAGAGGAGGTGGAAAGGGGGCTAAGCTAAGAGTCTTATCTTTAGTCCCAAAGGAGTCCCTTTGCCATTGATGTCAAAGGGGGAGATATTTGAGTTAGGGGGAGAGCATTCAGTTAAGGGGAGAAGTTTATTAAGGGGAGAAAAATTAGAAAAAGGTAAAAGGAATGTTTAAGGAAAAAGGGTTTTCATCAATGACATAGGGGGATATTGTTGGACATTTGAGCATGTTTTATTGTCATTGATGTTAAGAGGTTTGATGTATTAATTTGATGGAATTAATGTCAAAAGGTTTAATGTCCTAAATTGATTGAAATATTTATGAGAATATTTCTCTTGGTGGCACATGAGGTAATATTGTGAGAATATTTCTCTTGGTGGCACATGAGGTATAAGGCAACAAGAAGAAATGAATACGTCTCCATAATATTTGAGAAAGGATTTAGAAATTACCTTGGTGGTAATATTGCAAAGGTTAAAATATTCATTAATGGTGGTAAATTTATCTCTAAATAATTTACCTTGGTAGTAATTCTACAAAGGTTAAAATATCCATTAATGGTGGCAAGGTTATCCCTAAAAAGAAAAGGCCCAACAGGTTTTTTAAATATTTAAATTATAATATTTAAATCCTTTGCATTTAAATTATTATAATAAAATATAATAATTAAAATTCAAAATACCAAAATTCTAATTGCAAAAAGAGGCTGACGTAAAATATAGATGAGGGCATGTGTATTAATAGGCTAAGGTTTAGCCTAAGCCTTAGATTATTCAAATAATTTAACCCTTGAAGTATTTTCCTTGCACATTCGACACGATAGAGGAAACAAAAATGAGACCACAAATTTTGGTGTAGAATATATGCTCAAAGTGTGGATGGGGTGTGTTCCCACTTATGTGAGGTAGCAATCGAGCTAGCAATAAAGGCTTGCATAGTGACATAGGAGGCATAAGGTGCAGGTTTGATTCACACAAAGGTCCTTTTGATTGCGTGGTCGATTTAAGTTTTGGTGCCAACGATAAAGGACAAGAGGATGGTCTTGCATTGTGGTTATATGTGGGTTGGCTATCCCACGTGGTAGCCTAGCGGTGGCTAGGGTGTGGCATTGGCAATTTGAGTTATTTTATGTTGTCATTGATGTCACATGGATCATATTGACTTTTGGTGGCCAAATGATATTTTGGAAAGCATGGATAAATACAGGGTTTTTGTGAAAACCAAGGTAGGCAGAATAAAAGGTTTTATTTAAAACCATGGATGGTAGATTTGAATTGAGTTTTTCTTAAAACCCAATTTGGCCTTTTTTTTCTTCGAAAAAGGTGCCCCCGTGATGGAGATATTTAATTTTTAATATTTAGTTTAAATTTTAATTATTTAAAATTTAAATTTAAACTTAAAATTAAATATGCAATATTTCCATCGACGTCATCAAAAATAATAAGGAGGCTATATAAAGGGGATACCTAAGGTTCATAAACTAATACTTGCTCATGGTTAATAATCATTGGCTAAGCATATGAATTGAGCTCGTGCAAAAATATTTTAGAAAGCAGAAGTAGTGAATAAATGAAGGTTGGTCAAAGTCCAAAGTCATCGTGGGTAGAGTGGCGCATTGGTAGTTGGCTTTTGGCTAAGGTGTGTGGCAACACAAACGTCAAGGTTTTGAATCCCCTTGACTGCATTCAAAAGGCATTGGAAGAAAAGTGCTCGAAGCGCTTTTGATTTACGAAAAAGGAGGAAAGGTTTTAAGGCACGTTGTGCCTTTTTATTTCGAAGGAGCGGCTAGCTTGTGTGGCAACCTTAGCCGCGACTAAGGTGCTCGCTGTGTGGGCAAGTTGGGGGTTCAAATTCCCTTGAGGAGGTAAATACGTTTTTGCTCTAATTAATTTTGTTAAGCCCTAAGTTGGATTTATAAGGTGGTTAGGAATAATTAAAGTTTTTAATTAAACTTTGTTTTTATAAGGGCTGTGAATATTATTTCAAAGGTGGATGAGTTGTTGATTTAATTAGATGTTCATGAAATTGAGAATTAAGATTTAGGAGAAATAAGGAGTTGTTATAAAATAATTTTTGAGAGGTTTATTGATTATTATTTTTGATAAGATTTTTTATTAAAAGGACTTTGGTGGATGTGTTTATTAAGTTGGAGTAAAAAGGTGTAAATTGAGTTATGCTTTATCTTGTGATTATTATTTGAAGTCCACTAACCCTTATTGAGATTGGAAAGGAAAGTTGTGTTTAGTCCGGCAAATTTTGTGGATAACTTCTTGGCATCAAAAAGGTATGGGCACATTCTCCTATTGATTGTTTATGGTGGTTGATTTCTAAAATATAATTAGAGTGAAAAATATTAATTATGGTTTCCTTTTCAAAAGTGGTTGGTTGAATGCTTCAAGGTTTTCTAGTTTGAGAGTTGTGCTTAAACCTTGTTTTATAAGCATAGTTGTTGAAGCCCATTGATTATGTAAAGAACTTTAAAAGAACATGAGTATCATTGTTATGTGATATTTGTGGTTGAGCATTATTGAAAACATTTGATTTGGTTGATACATGCTTGGACTAGGGTTTTGTGAGAAAGAGTTACCCCTTGTGGTGATTGGTTGAGTTGAGTTGATTGAGCCTAATCAAGTGATTGTGTGAGGTGACTGTTCAAGTCCCATGAAACAAACTATTCTATAATTTTGATTTGAGTTGATATTGGGCTTAGAACATAATTGAGTCTCTAACAATTCTCTTTATGCTTTTATGAGTTGACTTGAATTGAGATTGATTTGAGTTAAGTTGAGTTAAGATCATTGTGGATCATTGTTGTCATCCATTGTAGAGTGCGTTGTCATTCATTATTGAGTTCATATTTGAGCCTTGCATTCATATATTTATGGATGAGATTTGAGTACTACTTGAGCATGATTGATTGAGCCTTTGAGAAGGCCTTTGGGATAGATTTTTGGACAGTTTTAGACTGATTTATCGACAAATTTGGGACATATTTTGATGAGGTTCTGAGTGAGCCTATTGAGCAGAGTTGAGCAAGTTCTTGGTGAGCTTGCTCGAGCAGTTCTGGACAAGTTCTTGGTGAGCTTGTTCAACAAATTTAAGCAAGTTCTTAGTGAGCTTGTTGGAGCAGATTTGAGCAAGTTATTGGTGAGATTGATTTCACAGTCTGTGGACAGACTTTTGAATTTACATTGGAACACCTTGATAAAGTTTTAACTCGTTGTGAAACCTACCAGTTATCCTTAAATCCAGAAATATGTTTTATGATGATGGAGGAAGGAATAGTTCTTGGTCATCACATCTCTCCTCAAGGGATCCAGGTTGATCCAAAGAAGGTGGAAATTATCAAGAACCTTCTCCCTCCTAAAACTTAGACTGATGTCAGAAGCTTCTTAGGACACATTGGTTTTTACCACAGGTTTATTCCAAGCTTTAGCACAATAGGCCATCCCATGTTTACCCTATTGACTAAAGATTTTGAATTCTCCTGGACTGCAAAGTGTCAGGAATCATTTGAAGCTCTAAAAGAAAAATTGGTAACTCCACCTATGTTAAGAGGACCTAACTGGACATTACCATTCCACATATAGACTGATGCTTCTAATACTGCAATTGGAGCAGCATTGGGACAAATCGACAATGGTGAACACTATGCTATCTACTACGTTAGTAAGAACTTGACAGGAGCTGAAAAACATTATACCACAACTGAGAAAGAATTCTTGGCAGTAATCTATGCCATCAATAAATTTAGGCATTACATCACAGGTTATCAAATATTCATTCACACATATCACATAGCCATTAAATATTTGATGAATAAGCCTATGGTGAGTGCAAGGATTAGCCATTGGTTATTGTTGCTGTAGGATTTTGATATCACAATAATCAATAAACCAGGAAAAGCTAATGTTGTAGTAGATTTTTTGTCCAGGTTGCAGAACACAGAGGAAGGGGAATTAGTGGAGGACAATTTTCCTGATGAAAAATTATTTGCTATATCTGTTCAATCACCTTGGTTTGTAGATATAGCCAACTATTTGGTCATAGGGAAAGTTCTCCCACATTTTACTTCTAAACAAAGAAAACAATTGATCAAATAGAGCTCTTCTTTTGAATGGATTCAAGGTATGCTTTTCAAGAGTAGTCTTGACCATGTGTTACGTAGGTGCATCCGAAAGGATGAGGTATATGATATCCTTAGGGCTTGTCATGATGAACCCTATAATGGACACTATTCTGTAAAAAGCACAATTAAGAAAATTTTAGGAACAAGATATTATTGGCCATCAAATGTGAAAAAGTACATCAGGCATTGTGATGCATGCCAAAGAATGGGGAAACCCACTCACACAAATGAAATGTCACTACAGCCTCAAGTGGTTTTAGAACCATTTGAGAGGTGGGGGCTTGATTTTGTGTGACCTATTGATCCACCTTCTCAAGAAAAGGTGCATATTTTGGTATGCACTGATTACTTAACAAAGTGGGTAGAGGTGTGTGCTTTCAAACATGCTCGTGAAGAGAAGATCACTGATTTCTTTTATAACCAAAATTTTCAGACATTTGGAGCTCCATGGTCTATCACCATAGATCAAGGACCCCAATTTGCATCTAAATTTATTGAGGCTTTTATAGAGTTGTATGAAATCAAACATAGAAAATCATCACCTTACCACCCACAAGCAAATGGCCAAGTTGAGGTAACAAAAAGAGAATTGGAATGGATCTTGACGAAAATAGTAGTTGTTCATAGGATAAACTGGATAGATAAATTACCTGAAGCAGTTTGGGCTTACAATACTACTTGGAAATCCACTACTAGATTCGCACCTTATGAATTGGTTTTTGGTAAAAAGCCCCTCCTACCTATTGAATTTGAGCTACTAACATTGCGCACAACATTGGAAATTGGAATTGAATTTTCACAGGCACAGGAGAACATGATTATGCAGCTAAATGCATTGGATGAACTTTTATTGGATGCTCTGCACCAAACTGAAGTAATTCAGGAGCAGAGGAAGCTGTGGCATGATGGCCACCTGCAACAGAGAAAATTTTAGCAAGGAGATTGGGATTTGCTATTTGATTCTCGCTATGTGGAATTCCTTGGAAAACTAAGGACTAGATGGCTTGGACCGTACCATATTGAAGAAGTATTTGACAACGGAGCAGCTCGCCTCTCTCCCATTGATGATTCACGGAGAAAGTTGGTAGTGAATGGACATCACCTTCGAGTGTACCATACACCTCTGACTAAGGAGGAGTTTTTGCAACAACTTGATATATTGGATGCACAACAGGTAGAAGAGATTCCCTCTTCCACCATAATTGCCACAAATTGAGCATAATATTTGATTTCAAGAAAAAAAAAAAATAACAAAAAATCGAAAAACAATAAGATGAATAAATTATGGTTGTGTATTCCTTCATGGGCATAATCAGAATCAAAAAATAAAAAAGAAAAAAAAAGAGATAAAAGGAGAGGTAAAATAAAAAATAGAGAAAAATGAATAACTCAGCAGTGAAAACCTTTTTCTAAGGCACTACTGAGTTGTTATGCATGAAAACCAGTTTTCTGGCATGCATAACCTTGTAAAATTTTGAGTCACCATTGTACAAATTCACCAACTACATTTGTTTTTGAATTATTACAGTAAGCCTCAGCAGAGCATCAACAAAAGCAGTCATCTTTCAAAAACTTGCATTAACTTATTTTACCCAGGTATATGTTTCTTGCACTTTTTTCATTGTAAATATTTGATATATAGTATATGACAATTAACCATTAGTATAAAAGTATTCATAAGAGTTGGCATAAGCAAAATTTTTTTTAAAAGAAGAATGTTGGTTTCTATTGTATCTTCGGAATGACTATTGCATTGTATCTTCGGAATGAAGCTTTGTCTTCAGATGAAAAATTGTCTTCGAAATGACAAGTCCAGCCGTCAAATTGAAAACTATCTTTGGAATGACAAGTCCTGCTTTGTATTTGAAGTGAACCTTTGTATTCAGAATAAAAATTATCTTCGGAATGAAATGTAATCTTTAGAATGAGCAGTTAATTTTATGTTTCCATGTGGCATCCAAGGAGGGAGAAAAGACACGATCAATCATTTTTTTACTCCATGTGCTCATTGACACATGTCAGCTGGTTCGTGGTGAGATTTGTCTTATCTCGAGGAAGTAAGAAATCATGGGGAAAATAACTAATAATGTGCCACCACCGTTCGTTGTTGATAACCACACATGTGGGAAAATCACGTGCAGATCGGATGAGCTAAGGAGATTTGACGGCAAGGACATCTATCCAATGATTGATGGATAGGTGTCCAAGTTAGAAATAGGGAAGTGTGCCACTCTTCATTTCGAAGACGTAATCACTGATGCAACATGATTACAAGAATTTATTTTCAAAGAAGAATAGAACATTGCAAATCCAAAGAGAAAACCTTGTAATTCTATAGAAACCAGAAACCAGAAACCAGAAACCAGAAACCAGAAACCAGTGACCTAGCAGATGGCTATAGCAGTAGAGGTGAGCAGTATTTTTAGCACAACAAGAACAAAAAAATGGGATGAAAGATAAAAATGGAACCAACAGATACTACCATCCTTTGAGAGATTCCAAAAGTGTTACAAATTTTTGAAGATGGAGGGTTTATGCCATTTTTAGACAAATTCGATGGAAGCTCTAAAGATTTGGCTGCCGAATTTGCCCGCACATTCAAAAAAAATAGGGTGCACATCAACGACATGAGAATTGAGGTAACCCCTAAAGTTCTTAGTCAAATTACTGAAATTCCATTAGAGGGTCTTCAAATTTCTAGAACTGGCAAGAATACACTAGCAAACATAGTTAGTCAATTTTTGGAAGATGATAAAGAACCAGAATTCTTGATAAATAACATGTGTAAGGGTGTAAAGAGGACCAGCTTGCAAAAAACCTGGGATGAAGTAGCCACATGGGTATTCAATTTTTTAACCTTTGAAGGGCAGTATGTAATTTTATCAGGGCATCATTTTAAAATTTTGAACCATCTTAGACATGGTAGGCAACAGCCTGAGGTTAGGATAAATATTCCCCTATATCTGCACCAGGAGCTGCAAAAAATGGTAAAATGCTATCAGGAGGGAAAAGGGAGCCCTTGCCACCATGGTCTTATCAAATTGGTCTGCAAGCATCATTTCAAAGGAAACCTAAGAAGCTTTGATAGGTTTTACTCTGCTCTGACTGATGTAGTCTTCGAAAAAGAGGATGAGGAGGAAGAAGACACAGATGCTACTATAGAGAAGGAAACATATGCTGCTATAGAGGAGGAAACAGATGCTATTGTAGATATTGCTACAAAAGTAACAGAGTACCTTTCATAAGAACCTTCAACCTCACAAACTAAGAGAGGGTCTGAAACTGGAAACAGAAAAGGAAAACAAAAGAGGGTCCATTTTTCTAAGAATAGTGTTGATCTGATAGAACAAGGGAGTGAAGTTCCCAACAAAACTGGAGAAGAGACAGAAGTGGAAGTAGAGGAAATTCCACCAGAACCTGATACAATTCCTACAGCCCCTGTTAACACAAGAAAACTGAGTAAGAAGAGAAAATATACACCAGGAACTATGAGGTCTACAAGACTCCACCTAAAAGAAATAAAAAAATAGATGATTGAAGAGGAAAAAAACCAAGGCAGTTCTGATGTCATAGAAATACAACCAGCCATTGTAAATACCACCTTGGAGGATTTTTCAGAATTTCCTGAACAGTTGGTTGAGGAAGAGTCTGGAAAATACAATTTTGAAATTGATGCAAACTTGGATGCAATCATAGATAACCTTATGGAACCTTCTAAATAGGACCGAACAGTTGAAACAGAAAGTGAGATAATGTTTGAGAAACAAACTGCAGATAATTTGTCTACATCATATTCTGAATTAGAAGAAGAGGAGGTGGACATTGCAGAACAGTTGAGAGCAGCCAAGAGCGTGATTAAAACACAAACCAGATGGGTTGAGGAGAAGGAAAATATCATTTAAAAACATGAAAAAAAAATTGCAGAGTTCCAGCAGGAAGTGGAGGAACTAAAAAGCAGACTGTTACAATTTGAAAAACAGTCAACTACAACAAATAATGAGGAAGAATTGGCTCAATTACTGCTTGGATTATCTAGGGCAGATAATTCTTCCCCCTTGATAGAGGCATATTTGGATGAAAATACAAGAGCTCATTCCAAAGCAGTGCCCTTCCATTCCGAAGCAACACCTTCTCAATCCAAATATGCTCTAAAATCGATCAGGAGTCCAAAAAAGAATATCTGTGGAGAGTCATAGCAGTTATGTCTGCAAGAAACACCAGTACAGGAGCATTTTGAATAGCAAAATGTAAATAATAAAGTAAGTGCTCCTCTGAATAAGATTTTTGTAGAAGTAGGGATACAAGTAGAATTGTTATCAGATGTCCAACCAATGGAAGTAGAAAAAGGGATACAAGTAGAATTTTTATCAGATGTCCAACTAGTAGAAGTGGCAAAAAAAGGGGTACAGGTGGAACTGTTGCCTAATTTTCAACATGTAATTAGACCACCCAATACTATATCCTTGGACCAGTATAATACAAACATTGCTAACTGGATGATCAAATATGAAAAGCTTACCATACGGGTTGAGAAATTGAAACTGGTAGGAAAACAACTAGAGACAAAGGACACAAAAATCAATGCATTGAATGAAAAAGTAACTGACCTGTGTCAAATTGCTGAATTTTTGGCTCAATTCAGAAGACCTACCAGGTTTTACAGTCTCATTGTGAAGGAGAGGTATTTGAGATGATAGGTTATGATAATTAGCTCAGGTTTCTCCTATAAATTGGAAAAAGCTGAAGAGTTTTTGGAAGCTTACTTCAATAGTCCTACAGAGCAAAAAAACTTGCTATGTGAGTTATTTCTGCACAACTTTTTCATTCCATATGATGTAGATTTCCACTCCTAGATTTGCATAGGAGATGTGCAATTGAGAGCTTTTATGTCTACCTTACAAAATTAGTTTTACTAGGACCAAGAAAAAAGGCAAAATAAGGAAATTGAATTAAGAGTTGAATTGTTAGTTAGAGCAATTCAGCCAAATCATCTGATTATCATCAGACAATATTTTCTCATGATGAACAGGGATGATATCAAAAGGATGTATTTGAGAAATTTGAGGGACTGTGTAACTAAATTCCAGAGTTTTTGTAATGACAATTTTGTTCCAGCATTATCACATTACAAAAACAGATGGACAGAACTTTCCATGTCTTTACAGAAAAGGAAGCCTATCTCCCCCATTAATATGGAATGGTATAGAAGAAGAGCAGAAGGGGTGATACAACTTATTGAAATTATGCAACATAACTGGGTAGGTCTTAGATTTAGGCCTCCAACCATCATTACTCCAGTTTTCTACTATTTTGAAGAGGATCCTCAACCAGATGAGCAGTTTGAAAATTGGCTCAGAAACATTCAAGAGAACAGAGGATACTATATAGGCAAAAAAAATTTCTATAGATCATGGAACTTGAATATGGATATCTGTGATTCTATAGCCCAACAGAATGCATGAGGACATGCATTAATATAAGTTGGGGGGAAAATGATGAGGCCTGGAAATACCTCCATCATAACATGTTTTGAACAACTAAAAATTGCCTAAAACTATGTGATTTACTTTATATACTAGTTAAGTTGATCTAATATGTTGTGTATTAATTGTTTGCATGATTGATGTGTTTGGAATATTATATGCTGATTTTTATAGTTTTTGTGTAGTTTTATGTCACTTTGCCATGACCTGTTACATAAGGGATATGCTTAGGATGATAGCAACACTTTACTATTCTTATTTTGATGTTTCTCAAGCATTAATTTCTTTGAATTTAGCAAATAGTGCAAAGAACTATTATTGTGCAGTAGAAACTGGTTTTCCTGTGTAAATTCCAGCCAACTACCAATGAATGGCAAGGCATGGAATTCACACATGAAGAGGAATGAAGGCTATTGCAATATGATCCTGAGGACTAATCCACCTGAGAAATGTAGCTAAAATCAATTGAAGAGTACATAGTTGGTCATTCCAAAGATATTTGGATTGAGAAATACAGTCTCTTCAGATTTAGCGAATATCTTCGGATTGAGCCACTTAGCTTTAGATTGAGAACAAAAGCACTTTTTGACCTATTGACTGATTTTTGACGATGGAAAAAGGGAAAGAAGGTTGAGGATGTTAAAGGAAAATATCTTCCATCTAACTTTGTTGTCCTTGTCATCCAAATCCACAATTTATGGAAACGATCCTCTTCTAGGATAAACCTAGGGAATACTGTAGAATAACAGGAATTGATTTGCAGAGTATATTTTTTGTTGTAATTAGATTTTAGGCATCTATAAAATATAGCTCTCGTCCAAGTTGAGTTAATAAGAATAATAATAGTAGAAATAGTAGTAGAGAAAATATAGATAGAGAATAAGCGAGAAAATTGAGATTGTTACAATTATGTACTAGGTTTTAGCAGTAGATTTGTAATCATGTTCTAAATCAATAAAGTACAAGTTTTTCTATTCATTCTGTTATGTTTGAGTGTGAGTAATATTTAGAGAGATAGGAACTCATACCTTCTTCTGAAAAATGAGGTTGTCCACTTCCATACCTAGGAGGAGGAATAACAGATAGGTTTTGTTCTAATTTTGCTACAGCAGAATAAGCTATGAAACTTGTCAATTTCATTCTTTTGTAGTAGTTAAACATCCATTTCAATCCTAATAATTTATTTTCTATTCAAGATAATTTTGTGATATGATTAGCAATAGATCTGATTAGTCTTTTTGCTTTCCAACAACTTTCAAATTTACTACAATTTCCATTTCTAGAAATTTACAGTTTTTTGCAATTTTCTTGCATTATTGTTTTTGTTGTCAACCCTTGCATAGAAGATTGACAACCTTCTGTTACAGAGTATTGACAGGACTTAATTTTAGTTTTCATTATTGCAAGATTAAATAGACTTTAATTTTACAACTGTAATTAGGTTTCCAATTCTACAATTGTAACTAGGGTTTTAATTCTACAATTTAATCAGATTTTATTCTTGCAACTATAACTAATGTTTCATTTATGTAGTCAACAATTAGTATTAATTCTTGCAATTAGATTAAAGTTCAATTTATGCAATTTAGAGGTAAAAGAGACCTAAAAACCCCCACACAATCAGTTCCACCAATAAGACTTGCTGCTCCTAATTGACCTTAAATTATAGCCCTGTTCACTCCTTTTACAGATAGCCTTGTACATTGCCCTAGATTTACAAATTCATTGAGAATTAATGATGTGCTTAACGATAGCACATAAGTGATCCCCATCACTCTTTAGTGGTTTTATTCACCACTAAAAATTGCAAGTTTGGTGTTTTAAACACCTTATTTCTACCCTTGATTTGAGGACTCTTCGGTCCCATAATTACAAAGAATAATATGCTTTAGCTTTACTATAAAAAACAACATACACTAATTCACTTATGGCTCCTTTTAGATACTTGACTAATGTTGTTATAACTTGCATATTTCAATAATAATAATGGTGTGTAATGGTGTCTTATCCTTGGCTTAATGATAATCTAAAAAGCTTTCTGTTGCTAGCTCTTAATAGCTTCTAAAAATTTATGCTTAAAACTCTTAATAATCACTTTCAAAATCTTTGTAATAATACTTTATATAGCATCAAATTAACACACTTTTTTTAACTCTTTTGTAGCTCTCCTTCTTGATGGCTTTTATTCTTGTATTTGTAGCACTATTCCTTTATTTTTCTGCTTGTAGACTCTTTTATTTGTAGCTATAGTTGGTTCTCAAAATTAGTTTTCTTCACCTTCAAATGTGTGCTAGCTATCTCTAAAATTTGCATCTCCAAATATTTCCCTTTCGCTGTCCAAATGTTGATGTCTTGTTTCCCTCGAGTATTTTAAATCCACCTCAAAACCCTTCCAAGTTTTGACTCAATATTATCTTCAATTTTTACTATAGAAATCAACAACCTCCTTCTTCCTTTTGGTATTGTTTTCAGATGACAATAATTGTCCCACATTATTCTATCAAAAAAATTTCCTTGCTAGCAATATTCTCCCTTGAGCTCTCTTTGAATCTTCTCTAATGGCATTCTATCAAAAAATCCCAATATGGTGGTGTTTACATGCAATGGTGCACAAAAAAAAGTCCAATTTGCAAAAAACATGAGAGATGAATGGTGGAAACTAGAATGGTCCCTTGTGAATCTGATACCAATGTTAGCTTTTGATGCTATAAACTCAAGGAAATGTAACTTGAAGTAATGAAATAAGTATACAATGTTATAACTATGATAATGGTAATATAATAAGCAAGTAAAACTCATAGAAAACTTCTACATGAACTCATAAAACTACCATTAATGATATCTCACAAAAATAGTACAATACTTTTTAAGTGACTAGTGAGTGTCACATAACTTAATGCTTTCTCATGTCTAAATAGCATTTATACTAAGACTATTTTTATTCCTCAAAAAAATCATCAAATTCCTCATATTTGTGCATGATAGACATGTCTACACATGCATACCTAACTAGAACACTTGTTCTCAAATAATGGAATATATTCTAACATTCTTCTCCTTTATCTCACTATCCAAAAACCATATTTAATTCCTCCAAATTACTACCTTATTTTTTTCAAATCCTCTTTCAATACATTGTCCAAGGGCACTTCAAAAAACTACCCAAATCTTATCCAATTCGTAGATCTTCTATCTCATTCCAATGCTACCCATATTTGTAGTCCAAAACTCTTCAAATATTTATCTAAAATTTTGAATTCTTCTCTATCTTTATGTCCTCAAATAGTCTCTAACTCCTCCAATCCACTTCTTTAATTTGTTGTCAATCCTTCCTTCAATTGGTTGTTCAAGGGTGCTTCAAAATCTGCCCAAATATTTTTCAATTTGCAGCTCTATGCCAACTTCAATTATTTATCCTATGAACCTTCAACTTTTGTCACAAAAATCAGCAATCTTCTCCTCCATAAATCAGCCTTCAAAACTTTAATGGTTGTCTCCAAAAATATCAATTTGGTGGCCTATTCATTCCTTTTTCTCCTCCTTAGATTCCATTGAATACTATCTTCAAATTTGGCCTCTTTGCTAGCCTCTTCCTCAAGAATCTGAATGTCTTGAGGTCTTTAAAAATACTTTCCAAAATTTGGAAAATTTCTTGCCAAATACTTCTTCATTTTGGGTTTGTTTTTAGATGGCGATAATTGTCCCAAATTCCTCTTTCCAGAAGCTTCTCCTACTTGCAATATTCTTTCTCAAAAACTTCTTCAACTTCGTCAATATGGCTTCTCTAGCCTTATTATTTCTCCTTCCAACTTTGCTTGAAACCTCTTCTCTTGGGTTTCCAAATTCTTCAATATTCTATCTCCTTTCTCAAATATACAATGGGGACCTCTTCTCTTGGGTCTCATCCTTATCTTATATTCAATAGGTCTTCTCTCGACCTCTTTCTCTCTTCTCAATCTTAAATCTACTATGGAGACCTCTTTCTCAAGTCTCATCAATCTTCAATATCTAGTGGGACCTCTTTCTTAGACCTCCTTAATCGTCAATGTCTACTCTTTTGCTGCAACTCAAAACTAATCCCTACACAAAGAAAGCCTATAGAATATTAGGTAATATAATATGAAATTCTTCTCTTTTCATTGTAGGAAGCTTATCAACTTCTGAGAACAAATTTTCTGCAACAAAAATCAGACAACAACAATCAATCAAATATCTAGAATTCTAAAATAAATAAACTTCACTAGTTATTCTTCAATCTAGTGAAAATAAATCTATGTTGAGTCCTAGTCTTCAATAGGACCTCCTTCTTGAGTCTCTTAATCTTATCAATATCAAGTTCTATCTTCAAGATCTATAAATTTTCTTCTATTCCAAATTTGCTCTTGGAATAAGTAAATTAAATCTCCAATATTCATTAGTTCTCCTTCAACACAGTGGAAAATACTATCTTCTTTGGTTTTTATTTTCTAGAGGTAATTTATCCAACTTCACTGGTTTCTCTTTAATGAGTGGAAATCTCCTTTACAACTTTTAAAAATCTATGTAAGATAAAACCATGTTGTATCTCTGATACCACTGTTAGCTTTTGATGTTAAATACTTAAAGTTAAAGTAAAATAACCTCAAGATCTAAAATCAAGATACTATATCAAATATATTGTAATGGCAATATTCTAAACATATAAAACTCATAAATAACTTCTGCAAAAACTCATAAAATTGACATTAACAAATCCTCATGAAAATAGTAATATGATATGGAATAAAGATCTCAAGTACATACACACTCATACATTGTGTTACATTATCTCTCCATTGTATATCTTGCACACATACATAGAGATACATATATAATGAAATGTGACTCGTCATATGGAGCACTCTTGGCATTCACTCTTCTTGAGATTTTTCACTTTCTTATTCTAAGGACACATGTGCACATGGACTATTATGAACATTTATATTATTTTTTTCTTGGTAGATAAGATACTATAGCTTAATACTGGATTTTACAGGTTGACCCAAAACCTTTTACAAAAATCAGCCCAGGGCTGTTGATGAACATGTCCTTACTAAGGATCCTATATATGTAAAATCTACATGCTACCAAATCCATTACATCCAGTAAGGCACATAGCCTATTATCAAAAAGAAACTTCCCATACAAAATTTTGGGTATACCCCGAGAAAACACACCTGCATCATTTTTACAAAAAAGAAATAGACACTGATCCCTTCCTTGAAACAATGGAGAAACAAAAAGCTACAGACACACATAGCAGAGTACTAAAAAAAAATCTCACAAGCTTTGTATTGACAGTTACATTTAATAATTTTTTGGTAATTGCTTTCTTCTATATATGACATGCTTTGGGACCACATCCCATATTGGCCAATCAGCCTTGGAGAAGTCAACCTGCTGGCTAGATTTATGGTGGTGGCTATCTGGTGGTCCATGTGGCTCTAGTTCGAAGTCTTATATGGTCCATGTGGGACAATCATTTGATTTTGCTTGAAATCCCCGAATCCTTATTTGTTTCCACTTCATTCTGCCTCTGTCCTCAACCATATAGTCGAAGACTTTTTTACCAATGAGTTTTTCCATGATATCTCAAATTCGAGCTAAGTTAGCATATTGTGTCAGTGGTTCATCCTTAACCCACCTTTCATTCCAATAATTTATCCTCTCACCATTGCCTAAAACCCATATTAAACCTTTTTTGATGATTTCCTTACAATTTATAATTGCTTTCCAAAAAGCAGAACCTCTGATTGGAACTGAGTCACTTAGAAATTCCATATTTTGAAGATACTTTCATTTGATGATAGTTGTCCATTCATTTTCTTCACCAGAAATAAGGTGCCACGCCTGCTTAGCTAGTAAAGCTAAATTCATTGAGAAATTCTCCTCAGACCTAAGCCCCCATTTTCCCTGGGTTTGCACACTTTGGTCCATCCTACAAGGTGTATCCTTTTTTTCTCCTTTTATCTAGTCCATAAAAATTCTTTTTGGAGTTTCTCAATTTCTGGAAAACCTTCACAGGGGCTTTGAAAATGAAGAGGAAATATATTGGAATGCTCTAAAGAGAGGCCTTAGTGAGGGTCAACTTTCTTGCTTGAGATAGAATATGACCTTTCCATCTAGCAAGTTTTTTTTGAATTATTTCAATAACCCTGTCCCACATTGACTCTCTCAGAGAACCAATGAAAAGAGGGAGACCAAGATACGAAGTGGGGAGGTTTGCTATATCACACCCTAAAATTTTTGCAATCCTTCCTTACCTCTGAATGGGGGTGTTCAAGAAATATAACTTGCTTTTACTGAAATTAACTTTTTGACCAGCAGCATCCTCATAGAGTTGTAGGATGTATTTAATTCTTTTGGCCTCAACCATCGATGCCTTAGTCAATAGAAGGGTATCATCAATGAATTGTTGATGAGAAATATCCCTAGTGAGAGATGTTGCCTTGATTCTTGATATTAGCCTTGAACTACAAGTATTTTTTATGGTTCTACCTAAAGATTCTGCCACAATGATGAATAACATGGGGTTGATAGGGTCCCCTTTCCGAATTCCTCTACGACTTTGAAAGTAACGAGCAGTTGTTCCATTAACCAGAATCAAGAACCGTGCTTTAGAAATGCATTCTTTGATCAAATTAACCCATTGGTGGTAAAAAACAAACTTAAGGAGGACATCAATCATGAAGTCCCAATTTAGCCTATCAAATGCTTTGTCCATATCAAGCTTGAGGGCAAAAACAGACCTGTTAGTCTTATAAGCAGAGTGCAAAGCTTCATGAACTATGATAACTCCATCCAATATTGACCTGCCCTGGATAGATCTTCCCTGGCATGGATCTATGATGCGGGGTAGAACATCTCTCATTCTATTTGCAATGGCTTTAGTTAGGATCTTGTAAGAAACATTGCACAGGATCGATTGGCCTGAAGTCATCCATAGATTCAGGGGTTTGCTTCTTAGGAATTAGAGAAATAAAAGTATATTTGAGACCTTTTGGGATATGATTTCTTGCTTGGAATTATCTGACAGTAGAAATTACATCCTCACTTATGATGTCCCAAAAATCTTGATAAAAATGAAGGGGAAAGCCATCGGGTCTCGGGGCTTTGTCTGTCTCCATGCTAAACAAGGCTTCCTTAATTTTCTCATCAGAAAAGGGAGCTAGAAGCTTAAGGTTTACATCCTCATTTATTATGCTAGGAATGGATTGCAAGAGAATATATTTGGCCTCCTCATTACACTGTGATTCTTGACCAAGGATAGAATTGAAATAAGTTACTGCCTCCTTTCTTATTTCTGTTAAGTCCTGAGTAATAGAACCATCTACTTTTTAAATTTTTTTTATCTTGTTATTGCTTCTGTTTCTAAGCGTGGTGATATGAAAAAAATTGGAATTTTAATCTCCATATTTCAACCAAAGAGCCCTTGATTTTTGCCTCCAATAGATTTCCTCACAGGCCAAAATGTTATGAAACTCTGCTAGTTTTGTCTGTTCCTCCTGCCTAGTAGTTTCATCAACATCACCATGTTGAATCCTATGATCAATTATCTTCAAACTTTCAACAACCTATTTTTTATTTTCAAAGAGGTTCCCAAATACCTCTTTGTTCCAATTTTGAAGCTTTTCCTTAACCAAATTTAATTTTCCAGTAATTTTAAAAGCTGCACTACCCCTAACAGGCTGCTACCACCACTGAATTAAGTTATCTCTGAAAGTGGAATGTTTGATCCACATAGATTGAAATTTGAAAGGTTTCTTGAAGGACAGAGAGTTAGGGATCTCCAAAAAAATGGGATTATGATCAGAGGTAATTTTAGGAAGGGCTTGCAGGGTAGAATCACCAAACAGAGTTGTAGCCTCCTTTGATAGAAAAACCTGTCAAGCCTTTCTTGAATGAGATGACACCCTATCTGCTGATTGCTCTAGGTATAATTTGCTCCTCTAAGTTTTACATCCATCAACATGTTGGAGTTCACAAAGTCATTGAACTCATCCATGCTCCTGATAGGTAGTCCATTTCCACCCGTTTTGTCTGAAGGGTAAAGAGGAGTGTTAAAATTCCACTATGGAAGATTTCCAACCAGAATCTAGGGGACATTATGGAAGATTTCACTTAGATTGCCTAAGTACTCCCACAGTAGAGCTCTCCCTTGAATTGAAGTTGGGGTATAAATATTTGAAAGTATCCATGACCTATTGTTGTTTATTTCCTTAAATAAAACACTAATACGCTCCTCTGGCTGATTTGCAAACCATCTCATGGGTGATTTTTTTTGCTATTTTTTTGACTAAATCTCATTAGTTTTTGTTTCTTGCAACATGATAATAGTTGGATTCAATTGATTTCTTATTACACTGACTTCCATGTGTTTAGGCAGGCCATTGAGGCCTCTCACGTTCCATGAGAGGAACTTCATTTATATTGTTTGGGATTTCTTCCTCTTCCCCTCCCTTGAGGGGGTTTTCCTAATTTGTTGTCTTCAAAACTCGAAATAACTTGTTGAAACAAGGTTCTATGTTTTCCATTGGCAATGTCATTATTAGTTTTAATTTTTTGATGCTCAACATTTGATATTCTCCCTCTTCTTTTTTCATTGCCAAAATATATAGGAGACTTCACAGTGCTCCTAGTTTGTTTAGGACTAAACTGGGGGGAGGCAATTTGTTGCATAACTAGACTACCATATTCCTCAGTCTGAATAGTTTCACATATCTCCACCCCTACATCCAAATCTTCTCCTTTTTTCTTGTATTCTCCTGGTCTACGGGAGGACCCCTCAGTAAGATTCACTTGGCTCCTAGTGATGATGTTAGGGAGATGAGATTTTTATTTTCCAATACCTTAACTTTCTTCCTAATTTCCTTAGCATTAGGGTTTGGCTTTGGGATGCCCATGGGCTTGAAGTATTTTCAGCATCGGGGTTTAAGGATCCTGACTTGGATGGGGATTATAGAGATCGGGAATTAGGGTTTGACTTTGTGATGCCCATGGGGCTTACAATTATTTTAGCATTAGGGTTTGAGGATCCTAACTTGGATGGGGATTCTAGAGATTCAAAAAGGTTAGCCTGAAGGTTCTGGGCTTCCATGTCTTTTGATAATCCTCCTACTCCCATATTGGATAGAATTGAAAATTTATTTGAAACTAGAGGATTGGAACTTACCTGAGTATTTTGGTTACCAAAAACCTATTGTTTTCCTTTGTCTTTTTGGGACCCTACACCCTCTCTTTTATTTTTTTGTAGACATAGTTTGCCTGATTGAAAACAGCTCTGCCAGGGAAACTCCTCAAATTTCCTCTATCTAGAATTCCCTGCTTCTGGTTTTCTCTATTCATTATCAGGTTAGGGCATTGATTGCATAGATGTCCTTTATTTTTACATTCTGCATAGAATGCTAGTTTGTTCTCGTATTCTACCAGCTATTTTTTATAGTATTCTCCATACTATAGCTCCACAAACCTTGGCAATTCATTATCCAAATTAGTATTTACGCAAATTCGTGTATGAGTCATCCTTGTCCTGGCAAAGGTTGCATGGTCAATAAATATTAGGTCCCCTATAGTTCTGGGTATGCCCTGCAACCAATATTCATTGAAGAACTAGGCAGATAGACTTGGGAGACAAACCCAAATAGGGAAAATGTTAATATTTTGCTTTTTAGGGTCAAAATATTCACCCCATTGTCTGAGAAAAAGGCTCCTTTTGCCCAAAAACCAAGGACCTCCTGTTAAAATATGGTTAGCATCCTCCATATTGTTAAAATAGATAATGAAGAACCCTTGAGTTAGAGCTACCAACTCCAAGCTACCTACTGGTCACCATTTACCCATCGCCCAAGCCTTGATAGTCTCCATGTCCGGCCTACCTCCCAAAAACTTGCCTACCAGGGAGAATTCTTCCATTGAAATAAAAGGGCTCATGGAACTTTTCGAGGCAAAAAATTTATTATTTACTGGAACTAGGGGCAGAAGAGAGAGAACCTCCTTTATTTTTCCTCTAAGAGTCTCAGCAAAAGACAGCCACTTCTTGGGCCTTGCATTATCATTCATATATTTTTTGTCGAGGTCTTTCTGAGGAGGGTCAGGCCCCCGTGTGATGCCCACCTCCAAATCTTCCGTAGCCTGACCACCTTCCTCTGGATCCTTGCTTGATCCATGCTCGAGGTTCCCACCTGCCCCTTTCATACCTGCTCTACCTCTGTCGCCTTGGCTAAGATTCCTACCCAAAAAATTCAAACCCTCACTCCCGTCGCACCTGCTAAAACTCAACTCACTCATTCCTGATGATGCAATATTCTTCAACCTACACCAGTTTAAAAAAACCCATATCAATGATCTTGACACAAAATTCCAAGGTCTATTTATAAGGTTGATGCCCATGGGTTGAGCAAAATCTATTTTATTTCTTTTCTTTGTCTTATAATCATTATCATTCAAACATTTATATTAATAAATACTTTACACATTATAATAATAATTGTGTATTTATTACATTGCATAAAGTATATACTAACTCTATAATCTAAGACACACTCCTAATCTAAAGATGTACCCAAGGTGGTACATTAGTATGTACCAAATAATGTAATATTTTCCAACATATTTATTGCAACAATGATGACTTGTGCTTAGATTCTTATAGATAATTTAACTTTGGCCTATAACCACATGAAGAAACAATAGGATTCACACAATTTGAATGATAATATACCATAGGAATTATGGTATTTTATACCTACATCCCTGTAAATAACTATCCTTGAAGACCAAGTCTAGTCAGTAGTTGGCTCCTCAATTTTATGGGAAAGGTGGTTTGTCACATTGGTGAAGTGGTATATTAGTTGGAGCTTCCACTATATTTTTGCATCCAAGTATATTTCATGTATCTTATCTCAAAAGGTTATTGTCCAAAAGCTACAATCCTAGATGAAGTTTCTAATGCTCTATGAATAATGTTGAATCACTCTCTAACCTAAAGCAATGTTACAGTCTAAAGTTCATCATATTTGGTCTAAATAAATTTAGGGATTCCTCATCAAGTGGTAGGACCTTCTATATGAAGATGCTCCATGGGATCCTAAGAGTATTTTACAATCTTTTCTAAGTTTGAGGATAAATCTTCTAATGGGGAAACCATGTAATGGCTCAAATATAGCCATGTTGGCTATCTTTAGTTTTATTAATTCAAGCCCTAGGTTTAGATACTTGGACCTTGAGCATTAGGATTAGGGTTAGTGATTATTTTGATCTATAAATAGGAATATTTAGGTGGTAGTTGAAATTATATTTCATATGCAAATCTTAGTCATGTCTACTACACATATGAGACTTTGTTATATCCAAGTAGTTATGGGACTTTGCCCTATATAAGTGGCTAAAGATAATAATTTATTTGAACTTGGAATTTGATTATTGCACATTTGATTTTCTAGAATTTAGTTTTGAATTATTATTATCAATTGGGTAATATTATTTGCACACTATTATATTACTACTACTATTGCTATAGTTTCTAAAGTTGTTTCATAACACAACCTAAGGAGACATTTGTGTAGGAAATATTTTTGCATCAATAGATTTTAAATGATGGGAGGATCTATATGTATCTACCTCAAAACATAGATGTCAACTAGAGCATCTATTAGGGGGATGATGTTATTGTTACTAATGTCTCCTCTTATTGGCTCCTTATTTTAGATTATAAGGGTGATGTGGATATTATAATGTGATTCATGGGCAAGAGTCGATATTGTATGATGTATTGGATGGGCCTAAGGGTATTTCATTGTATAATGCATTTATTATTTTTTAATATTTTATTATGTAAGGCCAATGGGAAATGGTTAAAATTTTTATGGTTAAACCTTATCTATTATTTGTAATTAACCCAAAGCTCATTTACTATGCTAGCTTAGGTTAAATTTTATGATGAAATTAGGGTTTTGTTATTGATATAAATACCCCCTCACACTCTTAAATTACAATAAGAGTGTTGTGCAATATTATGTGTGGATAGTGATTATTTATGGTGCTCATAAGCACCCCAATTCATTTTTTCTTTCACTTTTGATATAATATTTGAGTCTATATCTTGCTTTTGTTCATTTTTGGAAAGCATTGTGAATTCCATCAATAAGTCTCACTATTAGATTACCATTCCTTATGAATATGAGTAATATAAAGAGGAAGGAGTATATATATAGTAAGAATAGCTATCAAATATTCATAGTTGTAAGAAAATACATCAACTACCATATTTTCCTTTTCTTTTTTATACTTAATCTTAAAATTATAACCCAATAGCTTAGTCAACCATTTTGTTTGCTCTAGTTAAGATAGATATTGATCTAAAAAATAATCGAGAATGCATTAATTGATTTTTATAATGAAAGGCTGACCTAATAAATAAGGTTTTCATTTGTCAGCTATATGCATGGTGGCTAACATTTATTTCTTAGAAGTATATTTACCTAGATTCTTGCCAAAAATGTATTTGCTTTCATAATTTAAGGGGTGACCCTCTTGCATAAAGAGAACACATATGCCTATTCCAAAAGCATCATATTCTATGATAAAGGGCTTATTAAATAAAAATTATCAAACATGAGTGGAAACACAATCACATTTAAGAAATTTTAGGATTTTGTGATCTTTGGTAAACAAAAAACATCCTTCTTTGTGAGAGCCATTGTAGACATCCAATTTTGACATGCCTAGCAAGATATTCCAAAACTAGTCTCAAACATTTCAAAATTTTCCAAAATCAATCACAAAAGCTAAAAACTCTTAATTTAATCATTTCCCAACCTTTTGAGCATTATTTTTCACCTTTACCAAATTTGCCACTTTGACCAAATTCGCTAGCGATGAATTTGGCAAAACTACAGAAATCAACTCCTAACATCTAGAATCAGTTCTGACCAAATTTGCCACTCCTACCAATATTTCCAGTGGTAAATTTGGCTAGTGGAAAATTTGGCAAAAATTCAAATTTTAAAGCTTTTAAAATCAGATTTGCCTCCTTACCAAATTCACCACCTGGATCACCAAATTCGCTAGTGGTTAATTTGGTCAACAGTGGTGAATTTAGCCAAAATGACCTAGAATATTCCACATGAACCAGAGAGATGTGGATTGACATCCTATAACCTCTACCATTGATTTTGCATGCTCCAACAAGGTCTCAAATGTATTTTTTTGAATTTTATCTTATCCTTTATCCTTCCAAGTTCCCTTCCAAATTCTATTTAAGTAGGTAATGTGGCAAGCATTCAATAAGGTATTCCACTATAGCAAATCTCTACCAAAGTTTCTAAGCATTCTCTCTTCTCTTAGAATTTCCATTTTCAAGCATTCTTAGTATTCTCTCCAAGCATTCCAAGTATTGGGAGCATTTTGCAAGCATTTGTGGAGGGCAACTAGGCAAGGCAAGGGAGCTTGGTGGTAAGGAGATCTTGATGCAAGGGAGAGGCCATAGCTAGGTGAAATCTAGCATAGTTCTCTCCTTCATTTTCTTGTTGTCCCTTTCATTTTAGCTTCCTAAATTTAGCTTTGCAAGTTTTGCTAACTCCATTTCTTGCATTATTTCATCTTCCTTTGCATATCTTATCATTGTGTTGAGCTTACCTTTGTCTTGTAGGCTTTAACATTCTTATTTGTAGGTCTAAATTCAAGGATTAGCAACCTCTTTTACACATTTAACACTTCTCTTGCAGGTTTATTTTGGCTTGCATTCATTTCATCATCATATTTTAGTCATAATCCTTTGTTTTGTAGGGTATTCTAAGTCCTCTTATTATCAGTCTTCTTATTATCATACCTCATTACTTGCTATTCCCTTATTCTCAGTATTCTTGCTCATATAGGCAGTAAACTAACCTCTTTACTTCTTCCATGCTCATTTAATTTCATATTTCTTTCATTTATAAGCATTCAATTTAGTTTTGCTCATCTTATTACCATTTTCTTCCATGCACTATATATAGTCTTACATTGCATATATAAATTACTTCCTTCCCTCCATCCCTTAAGGCAAGGTGTGAAATATATAGGGTTTTCATTGCCCTGTATCTCACATTCCTTTTCTCAGCTCCAAAGGCTCCCTTCCCATTACAAGCTCTCTTTCCCTTCCTCCTTTATTGTTGTAGGTTTTGCTAATTTTTAAGTAGCATTCTCACATATGTTAACATATTCATTGAATTTCCATTATAAATTCTAGTTTGCTTTTGCTAAAGGTTAAATTAGCTATTCTATATCTTCCCTAACTTCATAGCATACATTGTAACCCTATACTTTTCCATTTTAGCTATAATTTCAACCATTTGCTTACTGTTGTAATTTCTTGCATGTTATAGGTAGCATTTACATATCCCTACACTTTCAGTTGGTTTCTTTATTTAAACACTGATTTATTCTAATTAGAAGTTAGATTAGGTGTTTTAAATCATTCCTAACAACATTACACACTCTTCCCACTCTCTTTCACTCCTATTCAATTTAAATTTTAGTCATATCCAACATTTTCATCCCTTTTGCAAATATTGTAATTTTAGTCATCAAATTCTCTGATTTGAGGGCCTAATATTTTGATTTTATCAATAAAAAACTTAGTAGATATTGTTAGGATCCTTCCCCTCTAGATTAAGCTTGAAATACTATCAAAATCTACCCAAATAAATCTTTGAAAACTTCAAAAACCCATACTAGGACCAAATTCACCACCTGGTACTATCAGTGGTGAATTTGGTAGCCTAAAACACTTAGAACCAAATTTGCCACTCAAACCAAATTTTCTAGTGGCAAATTTGGCAAAACTAATGGTAAATTTTGCAACAGATCAAATTCCATCCTAGGAGATAAGCATACTCATTTATTTCATTAAAAAGTGTTTGATTAGTTATTTAGACAAGTGTTTGCCCTATCCAGCCCTTAGATAGACCCCTCAAAACAAAAATTTTAATTTTTTTTGGTTTTTGTGCAGATTTATAAAATTTGCCATCCTAGTGGTAAATTTGGTAGCATTAGTAATTCGAACACTTGGCCCTTCCTTAACTCTGTAATTTTATATTCTATGTATTCTATTTTATGATTCCTATTGTTTTGCATTAAAAATCATACTTACTTTGGAAATTTAGAGAATCTTAATTAGGAACCCTAATCATTTATAAAATCTTGCAAATCCTTTACAAAACACTATAAACTAGTCAATTAAGGAACCTTGGCCTAAATATTACCTTCTCCTTCATTTTCAAATACTTAGGAAAAAGAATCAAAATTCATTTAGTCACATTTAAGCTAGTTTTTCTTCTTGCATTCCTTCTACTTTACCTTTAAATAAAAAGACCTTAGATAATTCATCAAATCTGAAAAACATATAGGATAGCTCTTGTTTTCATGCATTTTGTGTGATATAAGCTTAATGTGCATTTAGGTGATCATTTATGATTTAAGTTTGAATAACCGTTAAGGGTCAAAAAAGAGTTAGATAGATAGAGATCCAAAACCTTAGGTGTTTTCTTTAATTAAACCCATTAAAACATCGACAAAATAAGAATTACACCAATCTATTGAGTAGGAGTCTTGTGTTGAGAATCTTTGTATTCTCAGAGTCTCCTTTAGAAATATACTCTCAAGTGGGGAAGTAGAGATCCTAAATAATCTCCCTCGTGTACACTTGACATTAAATTAGACTTAAAAGGAAAAGAATACAAAGTTTTCTCGCCATCTACAACCATCAAACGAGTTGCAATTTTCCCATAATTTTTGGAAAAATTTCTATAGTAACAAATGGTACCTTAAAACCCCCTATGACTCTTGAGAAACTTAGGTTCTATCCAATATTTTAGTGTCTTAATATTTTTAGTATCCACCTTGACATATTCATGAGATAAATGTGACCCAAATAATCTACTTTAGAAACCTCAAAAGAACAATTAGATGTCTTGACATGTAATTATTCATCTTGGCATGTAATTGTTCGTGCTTTAGAATTTTGAGTACATTTTCCACATAGTGTAAATGGGAATTCTCAAGGCTGACTATAGACCAAATTATCATAAAAAATACCAAAACAATTTTTTTCTAGAGATATCAAAAGATAAATTCATTAAAATTTGAAAGGTCAACAAGGCATTAGTAGGACCAAATGGAATTACCAAGAATTGATAACAATCCTCATGAGTACAAAAAGTCGTTTTAGGAATATTTTCTTCTCTAACACAAATTTGAGAAACCTAGAAAACAAGATAAGTTTAGTTAAAAAGTTTAAACACCATGCAATTCATCCAACAACTAATCAATATTAGGAATAGGAAAATTATCTTTGATAGTGTAACATCTTGATTTTAAACATGTAATTATAAATAATTTTTTTTGGTAGATTGATTGTATTAACAGTGGGTTTTTATAGAGGATCCCAAAACCTTATGTACAAAAATAGGGTTGAGCCCATTCTGTCCTTACAGGCCTCAAGGGCTAGGATCAAACAGACTTGCAAAATCTAACTAAACCTGATTCAAAATTGCCCACAGGGCTTACAAAGGGGCCTCTCCGTGAGAGGATCGGCAGAAAAAAACCAATCTGAAGCAAACTAAAATGGAAGCAACAGAAAACCATGGGAAAAACAAGAAAAAACCACAAGGAAGGCAGCCCCGGATCCTCCGCTACTCTGGATCCTCCTGGTCATCCTTAACGTTCTGCTCCTTGATCCTGGTCAGCATCTTGATCAGAGAATTGGTGGTCGAGAGGATGCGCCACCTCCGAGCGCCTTCCCTTTATGCTTATGTGTCTTCATGAGGAAACTCTGATCTGGCCATCTTCTCCACCTCATCCGAAAAGGATGACCTCCATACTACCAACACAGAGGTCAAAAGACCTTTATTAGCCATGTAATCTGCCAGCCTGTTACCCTCCCGGTAGATGTGATTGATTTGGGCATCGGTCCATCTAGATAGGAGGATCCTTGCCTCAGAGACAATATTGAAAACTTTCCATGAAGGATCTTTGCCATTCGACAGATACCTTATGATATTCAGAGAGTCACCTTCGATGACCAAAGGGTGAGGATCCTCTGAGAGGAGCTGAAGCCCTCTGAGGACACCCTTGGCCTCCGCACTATGATTAGATTGGATACCCAGGTTCTCATAGAAGGTGAGGACAATCCTCCCCCTGTGATCTCTGACCACCCCTCCTACAGTTGTTGGCCCCGGGTTGCCACGAGCAGCGCCATCAAAGTTCAACTTAAGCCAACCCTCTAGGGGGTTTCTCCATTTGACCTTGAGCCTGGGTAAAAATATGTTAGGGTGGTCTGGATCCTCCTTGAGGTTCATCCTTTTGAACATAGTTTCCTCCGATCGGATCCTAGGGAGGGGACTAGGAGTGAATTTTGAATTTTCTACTGCAAAGGCAAGAGCTCTGAAGGCTATGGAAGGGGGGTCTCTTGGAGGATTACCGAAGACTCTTCCATTCCTCTCCAACCAAATCTACCAAAGGATGTGATGGAAGGATGCATCGAAAAGGAACCGAAGCTTAGGATTTCTGAATGGGTTTGGCCATTGAGCAAAGGCTTCCTTGATTGTCCTGGGAGGGCTCCAGGGGACCTGAAAGGAGGAGAGGATCACGCCGAACACCATGGTGGTGAACGGGTAGTGAAGGAAGAGATGATCTATGGATTCACAATCTGCCATGCACAAATAACACCTACTAGGGAAGGCAAACCCTCTTTTGTGGAGGTTGTCCATGGTTAGAGCTTTATTCTAAAAAACAATCCAAGCAAAGAAATTTACCTTCGGGATCACTCCTTTTCACCAGACTATCTACCATGGGAAATCCCCCTCAGCCTCCTTGGAAAGGATCTCGTAGGCTGTCCTAACCGAGAAGACGCCAGTGTCAGTGCCCATCCAGATCATCTTGTCGGGTCTTCTGGCAGTCGGGATGGTAATGCCCTGGAGGATCTTATCTAGAGAGGAGACTTCAGCTTCATGACCGATGAGGGTCGAGATGTTCCACTGAGGGCTGCCATCCTTCCTCACAATGTAGTCTTCTACCTTCTATTGGGAGTTTGGGTCCACCAAGGATTTGAGGAGGGAAAGTTCAGCCTTCTGAGATAGAGGATCTTCTTCGGCCCATCTGTCCTTCCAGAAGTTGATTGTCTGCCCATCTCCTAAAATCCATTGGACTCCCTTGCTGAGTAGCTTCCTGGCTTGGAGGACTACTTTCCAGAAAGTGGATCCATCGGAGGGGGCCTCAGCATCCAGGAAGGAGCAGTTGGCGAGGTATTTCTTCTTGATGATTTTGACCCACTCCATAGGCTCGTTGGTCAGGATCCTCCAAGCATGCTTGGCCACGAGGGCCAGGTTCATCAGACTAGTTCTCCTTAGCCCAAGCCCACCTTGGTATTTGCTTTTACACACCTTGTCCCATGCCACCAAAGGGATCCTAGATTTATCTTCGTTCCCAGACCACAGAAAGTTCCTCTGAATCTATTCGATCTTGCGGTGGATAGACATTGGGAGGCTGAAGACTGACATGAAGTAGGTCGGGATCCCTTGGAGGTAAGCTTTGGTGAGGGTAGCCTTGCCTACCTGGGATAGAAACTTGCCTTTCCAAGAGGCCAACTTCCTGTGAATTCGCTCCACCACCATATTCCACATGTTGTCCTTGGCCCTACCACTGCAGAAGAGGGGGAGCCTGAGGTAGGTGGTAGGGAGGGATTCGATCATGCATCCCAAGATTCTGGCAATGCGGATCTACCACCCCTAGGGAGTATTCAGGAAGAAAAGCTTGCTCTTGGTGTAGTTTACTTTCTGGCCCGCAGCTCGCTCGTAAAGGGAGAGGATCCTCTTGATGTGTCTGGCCTGGGCCACAGAGGCGATAGTAGACAAGAGGGTGTCATCCACAAACTGCTGGTGGGTGACTGCTTCCACTCCAGAGGTGGGGATGATGCCCAAAATCCTCTATCTTTGGAGGCTCTCCTTGAGGGTTCTGCCCAGAACCTCTGCCAGGATGATGAAGAGAATGGGGGACAGGGGGTCTCCTTGCCTGAGCCCTCTGGCACTCTGGAAGTAGCCTACGGGGGACCCATTGATTAGGATAGAGAAGTAAGGGGTGGATATGCAGCTTTGGATGAGGTCGATCCAAGAGGGAGGGAAACCAAACTTTAGGAGAACAGCGTAGAGGAAACCCCTATCCACCCTGTCGAAGGCTTTGTTCATGTCAAGCTTGAGAAAGAGGGCAACCTTATTAGACAAGGACGCAGAGTGGAGAGTCTCATGGATAGAAATGACACCATCAAGGATGTTTCTGCCTTTCATAGAGCTACCTTGGCAAGGGTCAATGAGCAAGGGCAAGATGGGCTTCAGCCTGTTAGCTAAGACTTTGGTCAGGATCTTGTAGAAAACATTGCAAAGGTTGATGGGTCTATAGTCCGAGAAGGTCCTACAGGTAGAGGTTTTTGGAATAAGAGCTAAGAAGGTGGCATTCAGACTGGGGTGGATGGATCCAGAGGCTTGGATCTCATGAATGGCATCACAAACATCATTCCCCACAACCTCCCACATGGTCTAGAAAAAGCGAGGAGGAAACCCATCTGGACCTAGGGTTTTGTCAGGTTGCATAGAAAACAAGGCCTCCTTGATCTCGAAAGAAGAAAAAGGATCCAGGAGCCTGAGGCTAGCCTCCTGGGGTACCAGAGAGGGGATTTTCACCAAAATATCTCTTTGGGCCTGTAAGTCACTTTCGAGGGAGGATCCCAACAAATCCTGAAAGAAGCCCACCACTTCAGTTCTTATCTCAGCAATGTCCTTGGTAGTCGTACCATCACTTCACCAAATTTCCTTGATTTTGTTGGAACCTCTATGTCGGAGGGTAGAAGCATGAAAAAACCCGGTGTTGGAGTCTCCTTCCTTCAGCCATAGATCTCTAGATTTCTGTCTCCAGAAGGTCTCTTCCCTGGCCAGGATAGTGTGAAAGTCTGCCAGGAGGATTCTCTCTTCGTTTCTATCAGATTCGTTGAAGACACCTGCCTCCAACCTTCTTTCCAAGTTTTTGAGGCTTTCGGATATGGCTTTCTTGGATTCGAAGATGTTGTCGAAGACCTCCTTATTCCAGATCTTGAGGTTTTCTTTGACAGATTTAAGCTTCAGGGCTAGGCATTTTGAGGTGGATCCTTTTGCCTCCTGCTTCCACCATCCCGCTACCTGCGCTCTAAAATATTTATGATGGGTCCACATGGATTCGAACCTAAAGGGTGTTTTGAAACTAGGCCCTTCACCCGATTCAAGAAGGATGGGGTTGTGGTCTGATCCGATCCTGGGAAGAGCTAGGAGGGTCGCATCCCCCAAGAAGGGAATAGCCTCCTGGGAGATAAGGAACCTGTCTAGCTTGACCTGGATAAGCCCACTCCCTATTCTCCTGTTGCTCCAGGTAAAAGAGGAACCTTTGAGCTCTATGTCAACTAGCTCGTTGGTGTCGACAAAATCTCTGAAGTCTTCTATGCTTCTGGAACCAATATCAGATCCTCCCTTTTTTTGGAAGGATGTAAAGGGCAGTTGAAGTCCCCCCTATTATCCAGGGGAGGGCATTGAAATTCCTTCGCATCTGGGTGATGGTCTTCCACATCTCAGCCCTCTCAATGACCGAGTTGGGGGCGTAGATGTTGGACAGGATCCACGATCGATTGCCTATCTTAGAATGAAAGAGGATATTGAGAATCCTGCTGGATGAAGAAAGCAGACTTCCTTCTACAAGGGTCGGGTCCCATAAGACCATGAGCCCACCTGAAGATCCTTGAGCTGGACTGAACAGGAGCTCTGCTTTGGCCCAGATAGCTTTCGCTACTTTTTTAGTAGAGACCACATCAACCTTGGTCTCTTGGAGGATAAGGATAGAGGGATTTGATCATTTTTGGAGGTCCACAACCATCCTCTGCTTGGCTGCTCTAGTCAGTCCTCTCACATTCCATGAGAGAACCTTCATCTTGATGATTTGGAGGTTTTCTTGCCTCCCTTCACCATCTAGAAGGGGGGTTTGGTTCCTTGTGCTTCATCCCACTGAGTGTCCGAATCATCCAAAAATAGCAACAGTTGGGTCCCATTCACCACATCCTCCATTGTTTCTTTGTCTCTCTGATCTTTGCCAGGAGGTCTTCCTCTTTTCCTCTCATTGCCAAAATCCATCGATTGTTTCCTGCTTCTGGTGTTCCTAGGGCTGACCCTTCCTGATAGGGAGGATCCCCTTTTTTCATGATGATGAGAAGGAAACTCCCCCTTTTTGGATGGGGTGAGGTTTTCTTATTGCCTAGCAAATAATCTTCCATGAGGGATTACGGGGAGTTAGTGACGGGAGAGATTTGTACCTAGGAATTCGGTTCCTCTGCTTCATCTTGGGGTGGAAGGCTTGAACCCACCTCTCGATGCTCCTTTTCCTGAAGGGAGTTTCCTCCTTGCTGTGAACCTTGCTTCGACTGCTTGATAGACCCGTCTTGTTCCTCCTCTTGAGCTTGTTGTCTGCCCGAGTCAGGTTTGGGCTTCATCGAGAGTTGGTCAATGGGAGGAGGATTCCTCTTATGTTTCTCCCCCATCGCCAGCTATGAGTCTCGAGGGTATGTGGATCCTTTGGTCAGCTCCTCCGCTCGTTGGCCCCTGGCAGCTGGACACTGAGTCTGGAGGTGCCCCTGAGTGCGGCAGTGAGAACAAAAGGTGGGTCTGTTCTCATACTCGATGGCCTATCTCTTGATGAAGGTTGATCCTGACCGTAGGTTGATGAAGGAGGGGAGCTCGGAGTCCAGGTCCGCTAGCACACAGAACCGAGCCTGGGTCAGTCTGGACCGGGCTTTAGTGGGGGGATCAATGGAGACCAATTCTCCAATGGACCGTGCTATCCCTCTGATAACATTTTCATGCCAGCAGTGAAGAGGAAGGTTGGGAAGCCTTACCCAAATCGGAGCAATGTTGATGTTTTGGGTATCCGGGTTGAAGTCGTTTCCCCACTTTCGAAGAAAGAGGCTCCTGCGCCCCAGGAACCATGGTCCTCCCGCCAGGATTTTGCAGTAATCCTCCCGGTTGTTCAGGATGATGGCAAAGAAACCCCGGGTTAGTGCCGCAATCTCCATGTTTCCAGAGATTCACCACTTGGAGAGAGCCCATTTGCGGATGGATTCCATGTCTGGGCATCCTCCTATGAACTTGCCAATTAGGGTAAACTTTTCGAATTCCAGAAAACTATTCAGGACCTCGTCGGGGATGTCCAAATCCTCGCCAGATGGAAATAGTTCCTGGGTAAAGCAGTTGTCTGGGGTTGCATGGCTCGCCACCATGTGGGCATAGGATCCTCTCGCATTAGGGTTGGGGGCCCCCCTTTGGCCTCCTTTGTCCGGGGGGTCCTTGTCTTTCTTCTCCGATCCGTCCTGTTGACCTTCTGCTATCGGGTGCACTGATTCATCCCCGCTGGATCCCCTCCGACCTCCATCCGCCTCGCTGGTATTCCTGCCTCCTATCGATGGGATGGATCCTTTCCCGCATTCCACCGTGCGGATCCTCTCACTGGATCCTCCTTCGCTCTCCTTCATTGTTGATATTGAAGTGAATATGTTTTTCCTCACATCATGTAATTATATATAATTAATTTCCTATTTTAGATGGATTAGTAGATGATACAAAATTGATGAATCAACATATTATCCTTAGTAGGAAATACATTAGATAATATAATTAAAATTTATTAATTATTTTGATGATATTTTATGATAAAAAATATAATTTTGTAAAATAGAGAAATTACTAATTTTGCTCTAAGTGTGTGATAGGGCTATCCTCTATAGGACCAAGCAATGGGAGGCATCATGTATGATAGGGATGTAGATGTGTAACAATGATGTGGATAGAGAAAATTGAAATCATACACACACAACCTATCTACATTTTGTATTTAATTATGTGCATGATTGGTTGTTTCTAGAAGTGTGATAGCTTGTATATAATGTTTTAAATGATGAACATGTTCTTGAAATTTACATATAGTCCATGGTGTGTTTTGATGGCATGGAACATGATTATTTGAATTATATTGATTGCACTATTAATGCAATACATGCTTGAATTTTCTTCAGTGAAAAGATATTTGTTGAGTTTAATCTCCCTTTTTGAATGTTTAATGAGGTAAAAAATACAATGACATTAATTTGGATTTCTATTTTGTAATGCCTTGAATAAATGATAAAAACTTATGAGGGACCCTTGTGGATTAAACTTCATTTGAAATGGTGGTCTAAGTTAATTAATTCCCCCCTTGGTATTAGGTTTAGAAAAGGGAGAGGGGACACTAGGAGATAATACCCATATTTCCTTTATTGTTGGCTCTAATTTTGAAAAGGAAAAATTTGAGAAGGTGCCCCATCAAGGTAAGGCTTACCTCTCCTTTGACCTGGATAATATATTTAAGCCTTTTTCTTTATAAAAAATCTTATTTTTTTCTTATAGGTGTCATAGTTTGAAAGGTAAAGAGGGTGGTGAGAGTGTTATTGTTTGATTTCTTCCAACACTACCAAAATATGAGAGCTTTCATGGAGGTCATGCATGAATATTTTTCTCCCAAATCTTGAATCCTCTTTAGGAAAATAGAAGAGAATTTTGGTATGTTGCCATGGGAATTTTATAGAGAAAAGGTATTACATGGAGGCATGCAAGGAGGAATATGAAAGAGGTGTTTGGAAGATGAAGAGGTTTTATT
Organism: Wollemia nobilis; assembly: GCA_028583015.1. Taxonomy (NCBI): domain Eukaryota; kingdom Viridiplantae; phylum Streptophyta; class Pinopsida; order Araucariales; family Araucariaceae; genus Wollemia; species Wollemia nobilis. The sequence goes on along the minus strand of JAQPPZ010002456.1, from coordinate 4,144,791 downwards.
TATAATATTTTACCTAGGTTACAATTATACAAATTCCATTAGTTATGATTACATCGATAGGTTATTTGAATAACATTTTCTATCAATTTCAAATGTAAAATAAATAAATAATAACAACCCTTTTATGGGTTGTGTTTGAAGTTCAAATTTCTAGTATATTTCAATGGATTTGAATAATAATCTCCTTTAAAAGATCTACATACTCAGATTTAGAATATAGGATGAAATGCATAATGTAGTAGCTTCCTTCCATTAAGAAGTTTAGTATTTGTTGGGTATTTGATTTGAAAAGAAAAATGGTTTAGGGTTTAAAATTTATAGAGGGCTTCTTACTCTTTTTATGGAAGAAGCAACATATTCCACTACCCATAAAAATATTTTGAAAATGGAATAGATATCTGCATTGGGAATATTATTTTCTTGAAGTAAAATGATTCTTGAGATTTTGAAGTATTAGAAATTGAATCCATGCATATCTATGACTGAAAATACTTCTTGGGTATTTATGTGTAAGATTACTCTTAACATAATATGATGAAAGGGTTTATTCATGTTTGATTTGGAACAAAATGTTGAGTTATTATGATTGTAAATGGTAGATCATAATTCGTATGAAAGTTGTAGTTGAGTATGAATTGTTTTTAGGCATATATAGCCTGAGAAGATAATGAGGTTTGAGAGTTTTATTTCATTTTAATTTTTTTTTATGACAAACCCCAATTAGAGAAAAGTGTAAACCATTAAAATTCTATTGAAGCTTCCAAATATATATTCAAGTCTTGCTATCTTGATAGCTTGAATTTATAATAATGACTAATATGAATAATGTAATGAAAGTTATGTTACCTCCAAGTAATAATGAATGGAACAATTGTGTTTGTATAAAATAAAGATCGAATATATCCCAAGTTGGTATGGTTTGTAATAGTTTTCATGATGAATAGAATGTGAACCTAAGTAGATAGGGATCCTCATTGAACATTTTTTTCTAGAGACACCCTAATTTTATGGAAGTTTTGGCCTATAAAACTAGCTTCAATAATAGAACTTAGAGGAACTGTATTTAAAGGCCATATTTGAGTTTTGAGACGCTTGGTAGAAATATAGGATGTTAAGTATATTATTATTATTTTTTTGCTTATAAGAAGGTTATTATGAAGTGGTTGTATGCTATTGTAGTCTTCTATAGATTATCTCCTTTATGTGAATGAGTGCAATTCTAACTTTGAGTAGATACTAATATTAATGTTAGTAATATATCCTTGGAATGATGACTTATTTGAGTGTTCGCTAACTGAAGAATGCATTAATAAGAAAAAAAATGGTTGCATTGTGTTGACTTGTTTTTATATAGGCAATTGTAATAGCCCATTTTGGCAAGACCTTCCCTTGTATTTTGATTGAAGTATTGATGTATTGATAATTAATGCATGATCCTATTTGTTCTATCAAGATGAAGCTTACTAAAGTTGAATTATGATATTTTAGAAAATGATATTGTTGATGATTTTTTATGGTTTTAGGATCAGTGACTCTCATGGGTGGATTGGTATGGGACAACCATCAAATTTGAGAGAAATGAGAAATGGGAAATGATGAATGATTTTTAGTTGACAACCCACAAGGGTAAAACAATCATGTAGGAGCATTTGAATTATGTGTGTATAGGATTAAATGCATCATTAGACAAGGAGATTGCTATAAAAAGCAAAATATTCCTTATCTCTGTGCTTAGGGGTCCTTTGTAGATGGGTGATAACCTTGAAGTTATCATAATATTTCCTACTTATGGAATGGTAATGTTTGTACATCTCTACTTATCATTGATCTGAATCTTAATTCGTACAAGAATAACTTTAATTAAGAGATCTTGTGTTACTTAGGCTCTTAATTTATCTTTAGTATGCATTAATATATATTTTGAAGTATAAATCTTAACTGGTTAATGAAGTATTAAAAATATTTTTTTTCAAGGAAAACACCCCTTTCAGGGTGCCACTTTCGGGTAAGTCCCAAGGAGGCAGGGGTATCTATTCCATAAAAAAGTCACCCAGAGCTCACACATGGCCTTCCCATTTGGTATACTAAGGAGCATGCCTAAAAACACAAACAAAAAATAAATAAAAATAAACCAAAAATTATCAATAAACAAAAAAAAACATAGGAAAAAAAAACAAATGAGACAAAGCCAAAAAAAAGGAAAAAAACATGAGAAAATAAACAGACGAGACAAAAAAACATCACAAGAGAAAATAAACAGACGAGACAAAAAAAACATCACAAGAGAAAATAAACATACGATACAAAAAAATACACGAGAAAATAAATAGACGAGACTAAAAAAACCATAAGAGAAAATAAACAGACAAGACAAAAAAAACTAATACAACAAGCAGTAATCATAAGGCTTTCTCTTTCACCATGACTAGTGCCACCAACACCCTCCTTATATTTACTGATCAAAGAAATAATTCTATGCTTGATGTCCTCAATAGCATTTATATCATCAAACTGGTTGATCCAGGTGGTCTCTCTTAGACCTCTATCCACTCCCCAATTAGCAATAGCATCAACAACCTTGTTTGCAGATCTCCACACATGAAAAAATTCCAAGGACTGAAATGAGTGATGGAATTATTTAATAGTATAAATAATATCCACTAACCTCCAATTAGAGGAAGAGGAGGACTATTTTTTGTCTTTTAATTTGTTTATGATAATCTAGGAATTTCCTTCAACACAAATATTCTATGAATTTTGTTTAAGGACCCACAACAGTCCTTCTAAGAGGGCATGAGCCTTAACATGATAATTAGTGGTATCTTCAAGGCTAAAGAAAAAATAGCCTCTCACATTCCCCTGGTCATCATAAAAAATACCACCCCCACCAGCTTTTCTAGGGTTCCCCCTAGACACACCGTCAAAGTTGAGATTAACAAACTCTTTATGAGGAGGTTGCTATCTAATATTAGTATGATTCCTAACATTTTTATTATTATTTATTTGGCACCAAACACTTTTATCATATAAATGTTGGCCCAACCATTAATTTTTTATATCTCTAATATTGCTATCCAAGGTTTTATCCCAATCCTCCCATTTATTTACCAAAATAGATTCGGCTATCATCCTTTGAATAGAAAGCCAGGTTCAAGATTTGGAAATTATTTCTTCATTAAAAATAATTTTATTTTTTTGAAGATAGATCATCCATATAATGTAAGTGAGGGTCCACTCCCAAATGACTCTCATATAATCATAATCAAATTTTTTTCCAACCCACTTGTTAACCCCAAAAAGGGTAGTCCCCCTTTTTGGTCCCTTTTGTCATTTTTCCTAAGGACGCACAAGGTGGTGCACCCAAGTCCACCCCCATGAACCCCACTAGAGAGTGGGTGCACCCAAGGGTGTGCAAGTCATGCATCCCAAGCCAAGTCTATGTGCTCCACTAGTGGAGCACACGAGAACCCTTGTAGGTGCACAAGTCGTGTGCTAGACCTAAGCCCGTGCGCCCCATAGGAGAATGGGACGCACAAGGTTTCCCAAAGGGTGTGTAATTTGGTGCATCTTGCACAAAGTTAATGTGCTCCATGGGAGTGTGGAGCATGCAAGGCCCCTAAAGGGTGCACAAACTCATGCACCCATCTTGATTTTGTGCACTCCACTATGGAGTGGAGCACATGAAGTTCCCAAAGGGTGTGTGTCTTTGTGCACCCACCCAGAGCCCATGTGCTCCACTTCTATGGAGTGCACAAAGTCCTTCAAGTAGTGTGTGCCTCTATGTACGCTCCAATATTGCTAGCACATTCCATTCTAATGGAGCGCATAGAAGCCCTGTAAGGTGCACGAGTTGTGAACCCAACCCCCATCCTACGCACTCCACTTTATAGTGGAGCACGCAAAGTCTTAAGGGGAACATGAACTCATGCACCCTGAGTAGTGTTCGTGCACTCCACTCCCTTGGAGTGCACAAGGGTCTAGTCGAGCATATGAAGTTGTGTGCCCACCTTTGGGTCCGTGCGCTCCACTGTGAAGTGCACAAAGGTCATAAATGTGCATGAGATCATGCGCCCCATGGATTCTTGCATGCTCCACTACCTTGGAGCACGTAGAAGTTTAATCGAGTGCACAAGTTTATGTACCCACTTTGAGGTTCATGCACTCCATCTCACCAATGGAGCACATGAAGTTTTTTTTGTGCACGAACTTGTTAGGATCCCATCCTAACCCTTAATGTAATAACTCCCTTAATGTAAAAACCTCCATGATGTAATAATTCCTAAATAACATGGGTAGTACCCATGATTAATATTTTGTAATGTTCTAATTTTTAGCTTATGTAGTGCCTATGACAAATGGAACCCTTTTTATGTAACACATGGTAGATAGGTTATGTAAGGTGGCCTTGTGCATGTAATTCGAGTGGCATTATGCATGTAATTCGAGTGGCAATCTGCATGTAATTCGGGTGGCATTATGCATGTAATATAGGTGGCATTTTGCATGTAAGCCAACCATGGAAGGGAACTCTTTAAATACTCGAGAAGGCACCAATGTATTCATATTTTTGCAAGTTAATGAAGTGTTGAAGGAGGTTGCCCTCTCGAAGATGTCTGTGATTCTATCTTATTATGTGTAGACACCAAAACAACACCAATCCGATTATGTGACTACAAGCACTGACCGAATTGGCATACATACCCCCTAGGGCAGCCTCCAGAGGTTAAACAATGGTCCTAACCACTCCCAAATCATTTTTGAAAGGTCAGAGGTCAGTTTTGCACCTTTTAAGCACTTTTATCCCTATTCATCCCACCTTGGGATGATTAGAATCCTATTCATCCCACCCCGGGATGATTAGTAGCAATCGCTCTAGGGTGGGACGATTAATAGGTTTGACTGGAAAAAATTCAAACCTTGACAAATGGCAACCCAAATCTGCCACCTAACTCCGCCTTCAAGGCATGGGATTGTGAGGGAAGGTTTCAAATCAGAGAGGCTTCAATCAAGCCTACCCTGATCATGGAGGCCCTAATCAGGGAGGAATCTTCTCTCCCCCAAAAAGGCATAATGAGCCAAGTGGTGCCCTCACATGCGCATTCAAAGGAGACCATTAGGTCTATAAAAATTTGAGCCTCCTCACCCCAAAAAAGAAATAGAGTTGGAGCATTTGGAGCAACGAAGTGCTACCAAACTATACCCCCATTCCTCTTTGTGCTTCCTACATCCCTAATCTCTCTCTTCTGGAAGAGAGGTTATTGGGTGAACACTAGGAATGTAATACAGATCCAAAGACCCAAGAAATATGCCACAATTCCACCCCAAACCCGTCGACACAACCCCTTAGAAAGTTTTGGACCCATCCCACTTGGATTGGTGTCAAAACTAGGCCCTAAACGGTGGGCATCCCACCCTCGGGCACCCCCAAACTGCTGCAGTCCTAATTGCCCCACCCCGGAGTGATTAGAAATACATGCATGGTTTTGTTACTATTATTTTTGCATTATTTTATATCTAATGTACTTATGTTGTCCAAATTTCATTGCTTTCTGACATGATTTGACCTGGTTTCTATCATTTTATGCATCTACTAACCTACAGGGAGTGCCTTCGGATACAAGATAAACTGGGTATAATATACCAAATATGACCTTCTAGGTCATCTCAAAATGTTTTTTTAGTCTAACCACAAGTTTGCAGGAGTTTTGGAGGCCTATGGGCAGGACATTTGCAAGGTCACTTTTTGCAGGTTTTACGACAGTCCCCAGCATCCCACCCTAGAGTGATTAGAAATTTGTGCATGATTTCCTTACTATTACTTTTGAAATATGTCCTAGATGATATCCTAATGCCTCTGTTAAAGTTTGAACTCATTCTGACATGATTTGACGATCATTTTATTATTTTATGTATTAACTAGCTCGTAGGATGCCCCTGTCACATACAGGAGAATCTGGGTAGGATATGCAAATTTCGAGCATCTATGTTGTCTTATAATTACATATAATTCCTAACTCATGATTTTTAGGTGATTTGGATAAGCATAGGCAGGACATTGGAGCGCTCACTTTGGAGAGGCCCCCGACGGACAAACGAGCATAACGGGGCCCTCCGACGCCGCTTCGATGCAAAATCAGGTGATACCAATTCTAGATGTTGTCCTTTACATTTCCATATCATTTTATAATCTCCTTATCAATCTTATCATTGATATCTTCTAAGCACCCGCTAGAGGCCTTGGGGATTGCATGTTTTTCTAGATATGCATATGCTATTAACAATTTTTTGTCTTTCTGTGTGTAGGATCTCACCACTAGGAATCCTAGAGGGGCAGTAAGGAATTATGAACACATGGACATAAGCGGTGGCAACTTTTAGCCTGCCCACTTTGAGTGTGGTCACACAGAAGACGCTAGAAGCGTATCATCCGATATTGGAAGCGCGGCTTCTTTTGGGCATCCATTAATGTAAAAAATTGTATCAAATGTTCTAAGCCCTAGAGGGAGGATGTATTGTAATCAGATTAAAAGCATTATCAATAAAGGAGGTCCCAATTTGTTTGCTCACATCTCGTTTCTGCATCATTTCCTTCATGCATTGCTCATCGCATTCGTAGGACTTAGCATCTATATCTATTTTTGTTTGCATCATATCGGTACACCATTTTTCTACTGCTTTCAGTGGCGATCATGGTGGGACCCTGTCCCCTACTGTTAGGATCAAGTTTTTGATCCAAATTTTGTGGTTTTTCTTTGCAGGTGTTACTCATTTAGGCACTGGACTACTAATCGTGCCACCCCAAGATGAATACATATTCATCCCACCCTGGGATGAATGCAGACCTGCTATTCATACCACATCGGTATGATTAGAGCTCTGTGCATTTTCTGAGCAAAAAATCAGAGGCATCTAGTTTAGACAGAGATGAGGTAGGCCGTCTAAACATCCTCTATGTTTTTCTACTTTCTGTTTTTGCAATTTTCTATTTTCTTTGCTTTATTTTTAGACATTTGCATAGAAATATTAAGTAGTTTGTTTTCCTTTCTTTCAATAAATAAAAAATAAAATAAAAACATAGAGTAAATTAAATGGAAGGAACTTGATTAGGAATGCATTTTTCTCTGGTTTGCTTGCATGATACTTGCACAAATGGCAAGTCCTCATTATAGGTTTTAGTTCTAGTTAGGTTTTGTGATTTCCTTTTTCCTACTAATTGTCTCTAAAAGATAAAACGTACTTTAAAGCATTGCATTAGTGAAAATCATATTTTGTTGTATGTTTTCTTTCTTTACACAATTAAAAGGAACCACACACACCACCTAATAAAATTAACATCAAGGAGTTGGTCTTAATACCCCAACACTTGATCAAGACCAACGATGGGTTTCATCACCACCTTGGCTTGGATTTTGCATACATATACCCTAATCGTGACTATTGCTAGATGTAAATCCTGATAAAAGCTGACCAAGTGTAGTGGGGGTGATTCCTCGTGCATGAGGATAAGTCTTCTAAGGTAGGTGTCAAAAATAGAGCGATCCCCCTTTCGTACCGCGTATGTTCCACTTATTGTTTTGCTCTCGCATACCAATAGTTTACCTCATGTAAGGGTGGGTATATTGAGAGGTTCGGTATAACGGCCTAGCAATGGTATATTGAAGGGGCGACCATTTTGGAGATACAAAAGCCCTCATTATGCATGTATAACAAAGTTTTCTTTACAAGATTTACATAACAAAAATCAAACACACTGAACCAGATCTAGGACACACATTTAATCTGTAAACAAGATAATAATTTCTTTGTTTGTGTGGTCCCCTTTTGTTTGGTATAGCATAAAAATTGTAAAGGAGATAAAAATATGCATATCTTTCTAGAAAAACCACCACCATGGTGTATACCCATAGCCAAGCCCAATCATGGGTAGAAGCTGTGAAAAGTATCCAAGGAGGCACAAGTCGCCTCCGTTATAGCCCCAAGGACTTGGTTATACCACCTTGGCAGCCTAACCCACAACATAGTCCACACTATACCACTACATAATAGGACTATAGAGGCACCCCTTTGAGGGGCACTCCCGTTCAACACAGACCCTCTCAAGAGGAGTACACACATGGGAAGGCCCCCTTAGACACTTATTATGAGTGGCCACTGTGCGATGAAGTGCTAGAGTAGCATAGGGTTCATAAGGAGGGCCCACACGATTATATCATTCCCCCTCCATCCCTCATTACTGTTAGAACTAATAGGCCAAATCTAGAGCATAAGGCTCTTTATATAGGGTGAGCCAACTTTGCCCGTCCCTTTCACATGTATGAAAGGGAGCATAAGGAAAACCAGTATATTCCTCAAGAGCAATACACCGCATGAGGGCAATGCGCCTTCACACATGCTAATTATCAAGATCACCTATTGAGGCTAGAGCCTCGGGTGAATATTGCTAACCTCGATAGAGGAAAGTGACCCATAGAGATCTCGGATCACCACGACCGATATAGATATGTAGGGGAGGCATCTAGGCCTCCTAGACCTAGGAAGGTGGAACAAATTGACTTGGCATTTGCCAAACATGCTACCTGCCAAGTGCAAATCACGTAGCTTAGGCAAGATCAGTAGCAGTTAGAACAACTATATCATCTTAACAAAGAACGCATTCAGTGCCAGATAGATGAGTTGTTCCAGAAAACTATGCATGATAGGATTCCAACCCCTCACATGCATAGGACAAAAATTTATGAGGCACAACCCCTTAGTATGAGACAGGTCTCCACGACCTTATCAAGCATTGCCTCCAAGACCTCCTAGACCTGAGCGAAAGGCCACCCCTAGAACCAATGATGGGAACCTTCCTCGGGCACCCGTCCATGTTTATAGGTCATGCCCAAAAACTCCTCAAGAGGCCTATGAGGAATTTGAGTGAGAAGAAGAGCGGGCTGAAACACCCTACCAAGGCAAGGGGGCGCTATCCGGCTACCCCTCCATAGGCCTCAAGTTCCTTGTAATTCACAATGGGAACAAACCAAAGAAGAGGAAATCAAATCCTTTGATGCATACAAAGCACTGCTGGAACGCTTAGATTCTATGGAGACTAAGACTTCAAGGCCCCAAAAGCCCACCTTATGCCAGCTCCGTAGTCACCCTATGCATCCTTCAATTTCGGCACCCCCATACCCCGACCACTTCAAAGTGCCTCAATTGGAAATTTTTAGAGGGGATGAGGATGCCCAATAGCACGTAACAAGGTTCCTGAGTCAATGCTTTTGCATTCAGGACAATGATGCATTGCTTTTGAGAATGTTTATAACCACGTTCGTAGGCCCTACCTCATATTGGTTTACCCAGTTGCCAAAGCATAACATCAATAATCTAGACCAGCTAGTGGACGCGTTCCTTGAACATTTTGCCTTCAACACCAAGAAGAAGGCATCCTTAAGTGACCTAGCTGGCCTTAAGCAATATGATGATGAGACCATGGCTGCTTATGGGAATCGGTGGAGGACATTGCTTTCAAAGCTACCTTACCTCCCTCCCATGGCCAACATGACTCAAATGTTTTCAAAGAGTTGCTTAAGGTTGATCTCCATGCTATTGCAGCTGTAGCAATATGCCACCCTCGAAGAAGCCCTGGCACAGGCTAGGATAATTAAGGAGATCAAAATACAAGACGACGAGATTGCCAAGCCACGCAAGAAATAGTGGCCCAAAAATGCTAAAACTGGGCCCACGCAACCGAAACCCGACGCAGTCAATCAGGTTTCCATAACTATACCAAAGCCTGCACAAACGACATAGCCTCCAAAGGCTAATTATCAAGCAGTTCCTCTTGATAACTATGAAAAGGAAAATCTTAAACAAGAGCAAAATCAGCAGCGTCACCCTAGGCGACAATTCACGGAGTCTAGAGACTCCTTGTTTGATCGCTTGTTTGCGGTAAACCTGATAAACTTGCCAAAAATTTGACCCATAGACCCCAACATGCCAAAACCCAAGGGCTATAGGGAAGACTTATATTGTATATTTCACCAACAGAAAGGACATGAAATCTCCACTTGTTGGAAATTCAAACACATAGTGTAGGACTTGATAGACAATAAAACGCTCACGATAGATAGTCCCATAGCACTGAGCAACCAATAGATGGAGGTCTTCAAAGACCCCCTGCCTGTCCATGGTGTGCGATCAAAGACTTTACAAGTGAATGAGGTAACACAAAACTGCCCCATGCAAGGATACATAGGGATGATAAGCATCGTGACACGAAACAAAAGATACCCAAACATGGTTGCACCCACTACAGCTACAGGAGATGTTCCATCAATGTCACAACCTCCACAACACCCTACGCAACCTCCCTCGCCTAGACCAGTGGCCACAATTTGGACTAAAATTACTCAAAGTTTAAGGACCACGTTGGATAGGCTTTCCATTTATGAGCTCATCCAAAAATCACCACCCCATCGGGAGGCTCTGATGGAGATACTCAAAGCCATTGAGCTACAACCCCACGAAGCCAATTCTTTCAACAATTTCATGGGACATGTGAGACAATGCACAAAACTAGTCATAACCTTTAGGGAAGACGAACTGAAACTGGTGACTGGTGATATGGTGGATCCACCCCTGCACATAATTGCGCGGGTCAATGTGATTCCATTCAAGAGGGTGTTGTTGGACACTAGCTCATCCAACAACATAATCACAATAGCGGCATTAAAACACCTCAAGCTACCAGCATCCCACATTATGGCATCCACTTACACTCTTTGAGCATTCAATGATGTGTTATGCTCAACGGTTGGCATAATTGTCCTACCCATCCAAGTAGGACAAAAGACCATTCCTATGTTGTGTCACATCCTTGAGGGTGATATTGCCTACAATATCTTACTAGGCCGGCCTTGGATTAGGGACATGAAGTGTGTCCCTTCGATAGCCCATCAATGCCTCAAATACACATATGAAGGGCAAGTACATGTAGTCCCAGTGGACTTAGAGCCCTTTAAGTTTTGCAATGTGGTGTAGTTGATGCCACAATCGACCCTCCCATCGACACATTTGGACTTTCAATTGAATTCGTCCACACAGGGTCCAATTTCGCCTACATCCTCGCTGTTGAGTCCCTCAACTCACCAACCTGGCCCATCTTCATTGTCTGTTCCTTCACCAACGATGCCACCTATGGTGGCCACACAAAAGGACAATGGGAAGAAGCCCCTAGATGAGGTACCACCATTAGTCTCAACCATCTCTACCGAAGAGGTACCCAACCGAATGGAAGTCGAGACACCTGGTTCACCCAACATGGAGTGGACTCAGGGAGAACTCCCATTTCCTCCCCCTCAATCGCAGATGATTACCATTGATATGGCCAATACGGGCCTAGGGGAGTACCTAGTATGGAATGTTGTGGCAACACCCACGCTCGAATCCATGCAAGACATGGGGAGACCTTGCCTCCCCATCGACACTATCGTCCCTTTAGGCTACCCACCAAATCAGACCAATTTTGTATATGGGGGCCTCAAAAACGACATTGAACCCTACCTACAAGAGGAAGAGGACAAAGAGCCATTTGCTGAGAATGTTGACTATCTGTCCAACTCAAACTTTGCCTTGAAATACCTAGACCAATGTAATTGGCATGGATATGGATTGGGCAGATACAAACAAGGAATGTGCATTCTTTGTCAACCGAGATACCAGATGCAATATGATAAATTAGGAGTAGGGTTCAACCACCCTTTGCCCCTTGACATCTTGGTAGAAACCATGCAAGGCCTAGGTCTAGGCAATAGGGATGGGTTGGCACAAGATCCATATGCCAATCCCAACACAACATACACATTAGGGGATTATCTCCCATTGTTAACAACAAACCTTGTTGACCTCAACAACCCCTCCCCTTTGATCGAGGAAGGGGAAAGTTCAAGAAGTAACCTCCAAGAGGGATATGAAAAAGATCAAGGGGGGTCTTTTGAAGATGATTCAGATTATGAGGTAGCACCTTGGGACCCTTTTGAGTCCGATAGCAATCACTCGTAGGTGACACCCATTGACGACTATCAAGAGAACTTCGTGGCAATGTTCCCCTTTAATGTTCTGATCTGACAATTGCTACCTCCAAAGAATCCAGCCCTCTCGCAAAGAGCAGAACAACCTAGAAGGGACCAAATCAACTTGCTCGAACAAAATGAGCCTCCCATGCCAGCCATAAGGCCAAGTGATCCACCAAAGGAAGAAGATCCAAATATCTTCTTCAACATCAACTACCTGCATGCCAGATTTTTGGTTTTCATAGAGAGTGAGGATAGTGATCAAGAAACACCTAGTGGGAGGCTATACCAGCCAGAGGGGCACATAGTTGTTAGGGCCAATGAAGGCCTATGGATCTCCGATAATGACTATGAGGATGAGACTGAGATGGCATATCTCAACCATATGAGGCAACAAGAATACCCCATAGGCATCGATGATATGTTTGAATATCTAAATATGGGACTGTATCACTCCAAATTTTTTGCACCCTTACCTTCAGGCTATAGGATCCGTGCCCGAAAGGAGGATGGAAAAAGGATGGCGCGATACCTCAGACTGAGAGGACTTGCGAAGGTCTCACCTCTCAAGGGAGGTGTATTATGGTGATTTTTTGATGGATGGTGGGTTCACCAGGAAACATTTAGTGGCAGTTTCCATGCCTAGGTTGGGAATGTGTTTGATGTATTCGTTTTTAGCCTTAAGCATTCAAGTCCTAGGTTTGGCCAAAATGCGTCTAAGTTATTCTATATGAAGATGCAGATTAAATGAATACAAAAAATAGAATTAAGACAAAAAATAGAGAAATTAAGCAATATTAAAAGAAAATACCTGATCCGGATGTCTGATGAAGATTTTGATTCTTGAAGCAGTCAGGATTGCCTGGAATTCGATAGAATCATCTGATATCAGACAAGATCATCTGAGATCTGATGAATTCATCAGACGAATTCATCAAAGACCTACAAACAGAAGAATAGATGTAAAACATAGAAAATACAACAATGTTCTAACAGAGGGAAATAGTGTAAAATGACAAGTGATAACATTAACATGATAATAATGAACAAAATACAAATGTACTATGATGATTTAATGACAATTGATGACTTAATTATGCATTTAAAGCTACATGGGTGAACTCCAAAATGCAATATAGCATAAAATATCAAATAAACTAGCTAATTGCAAAATAAAACAACAAAGAAAAGATGAAGAAATGCAAACTCTGGGCACTGATTGCCTCAATGTTGACTGTAGTCGAAATTGTCTCGCATTGGTACAAAATCGTCTCTGATTTGACAGGATCACCTCCGATCTAAACAGGATCGTCTACGATGATGTAAGCTTGCTCCGGCTGAAAAACACTAAGGTACCTACAACAAAATTTGAATAGAACTACTGCAAATATCAATTTAAGATGCCTTAATGTGTGTGAAGTCAAGTTACAGGGAATTTCAGCCAGGGGGATGCTAAGGGGAGGGCTTAGGATTAAATAGGCTTAGGAGGGAGGTTAGGAGGTTGGAGATCATCCCTATTTGGGAGATCTCCAACGGGGGAGGGTCTCTAATGGCATAGACACGCTTCTACCCAGATTAGAGACATTGTTGGAACAGAAGCTAATTATGAAAAATTAGTTTAGGGACAAGATCGTCTGGACGTCCTAGCCCAGACGAAATCGTTAAATCTGGGGCGATATCGTCTGATCGGCGATGATATCATCAAACGGTCAAAACAAACTCTAAAAATGGCACGAGAAAGGGGGAAATGGATTACACGACGGTTAACGGGCGGTTTGGGAGGTTAAAATTTGAATTTGAATTATTTACTAGAGTAAATGTAATTATTAAGATTTCACTGCGCCAATTTTAGGGTGCTACATTTTGCCCCCTCTTTAGAGAATTTTTCGAAGAAAATACATTAAAGATGAGTTCTTCTCGATCTATGAGAAAGCAAAAATTATTCCCATTTTTAGGCGATGATTCTTGGTCGAATCGTACAATAGCTTACTATGGTGCCCCCTCCGTGTTTTTACCCAAATCGAACATTTGAGGTAAAAACACGAAAAAGCAAAATTTTTAAAAATGTTTTTAATTATGTTTTGAATAAAATTAAGAAAAATAGGGTAAAACCCTAATTCATTTTTACTGTTCATTTTTCTGGTTTTTAGAGCTCTGCAAGAAAAAATGGTGGAGACGATGCACAGATCAACAGAGGTCCAACGTGGGCTACGGGTAAGAGTCTAGACTTAACTTAGAATGCTTGAATTTGAATTTACATGCTTTTTAGGTGAATTTTGATCAATTTTTGAGCATCACGACCGTTTTTGGGCCATCGACGTCGTTGAAAATCGTCCCGATTTCGATGAAATCGTCTCGATTTCGACGAAATCGTCTCAATTTCGCCGATTTTTTCCAAGGGCGAAATCGACGAAAGGGGGACGATTTCATCAAATTAGGGACAATTTCGGCTTGCGAGATCAGATACGATTGTACTCAAATTTGGGATGATATCGTCCAATAGTGGACAATATCATCAGTTGTATAAAATTAAACTTATTTTAACTTGCATTTTTAAGTAATGAGTGTTATTAATGATTGTTATTGTTTTGTTGTTTATGTTGCAGAGAGGATTGCTAAAGAGCAGAGAATGGAAATACGGAGGTTTGAGAGATGACTTGGCCACTCTAACATAGGCAGAGTGAGATTAGCTAGCACAGAGCGACTTGTAGCATGTGGCGTAGAAATGCCACAAGTGTCTACAAACATGGGGCTACTGACAGCCCTAGCAGAGAGGTGGTATCCGGGTTCTTCCTGTTTTTGACTACCTATAAGGGAGATGACTCCCACTTTGGAGGATGTATGGAGGATTCTGAGAATCCCCATAAAAGGATAGTTGATCACTCCTATGGCCAATTAGGGCCATGCTATGGGGTGGTTGTGTGGTGACCTGAGCTTCGCCCTGGAGAAGGGCAGAGTTAATATCGAGGCACTGCGCCGATGCCCTGGGGCATCAAGACTCACATGGGTTTTGGCCGGAGTGGTGGGTGGACTTTTGCTGTGCCACCAGAGTAGGTGTAGGGTACCATGGATGCTAGTAGATGTGATCTACGACATGCGAGACCATGGTTATAGGTTCTCTTGGGGCAGCTATGTGCTATGCCGATTGTATAGGATCCTGCATGGGGTCGTGTACAAGGGCGGCCGATGTCTAGTTATGACATCACTCCTACAGGTTTGGTGCTGGGAGCACATTGCAGTGCGAAGGTCGGTAGGGCTTCCTTTGACAGGGATTGACGGGGAGAGGCCTCGAGTTTTCTACTAGTGGCTTCAAAGAGGGTCACAGTGGTGGATTGACCTATCGATGTCCCGGAGACTACTGGATGACCTTGTCCTGGACCAAATCACCTGGAGGCCATGGTGAGAGCACCCAGGGTGGGCCGAGGATGGACAGGAGCTAGCTCGCGTCAGGCGAGTTTGCTGGCTGTGGATGGAGAGGGGAGAGGTGGAGCTCCATCGCTATGATCGAGTTTTGTGATAGTTCGGTCTACAGCAGGGGATCCCATCTCTTAAGGATTATGAGTTTTTTTGGACTGTCCGAGATAACACCACAGTGAGCGGGGCTCCAGACATGCAGCGCTTTTGGAGTCAGGATGCGGATGATGCCCCCATTCAGCCAGTGGATGGGGATGATGCAAGGGTAGTCGATGGCTATGATGCCTGGTACGCAGGAATCCACCCTCCTCGGATGACGAGGGCTCAGGGCCTGATTCACATAGTTGTGCATCGGATAGGGAGGCAGTTCTAGGCGGCTATGGAGGTGGCCCAGGGTCACAATGGGAGAGAGCAGAGGAGGCCACAGGTGCAGTAGAGGCGCACGAGCAAAGGGAGAGGAGGGAGGCAAGACCCCCCTTCTCCATAGAGGGAGAGGCCACCATCACCCGACAAGGGCAAGGGTGTTGACACAGGGGAGAGTAGTGAGATGGCTGACTCTCCGAGTAGAGAGAGATCATCTCCAAGCATAGGTGCAGACCCTATAGGAGGAGGCTGCATGACATCAAGCTGAGGTGGCACAGCTGCAAGACAAGATTGCATGCCTTAGAGCACGGGGTGGAGGGGTGAGCACTGGGGAGCTGGCATGGGCTATTGCCCAAATCACTTTCTATTAGACATTATACTATCAGATGGTGCCAAAGGAGGATAGATTACCACTTTCGGCTAACATCATAGATCCGATCAGGATTGGGTCATCTAGGACTTCATCCCGATCCATGACTAGGACTCATAGTACCACTCATACTGCAATGGGGCCACCTTGTCCACCTCAGGGCGGGGGAGGAGATGATGCTGAGAGCTCGAGGGGTTCTCGAGGCTAGACTACTGCATGGCATTGTACAGATTGATATATAGTTTTTATGATTTTTGATAGAGGATTGAGTATGCCAGGGTAGAGATTGTGGCATACCAATCCAGTGTTGAGATGATGTATATATTGTTGATATATATAGATGAGATATTTTTGATCATATGACTTGTGTATTTTTATGATGCTTTTATGTTTGATTGATTTATTTGATGATTGGATTGAGGATTCATGTAATTATGTCATTTGGAAATATTATAATTTTGATGTTGTTGTGGTTGATCCACAACACACCCCAAAATTGGGGACCCACCTTTTTGCAGGCTTGCAGAGAAGAATCTCGGTGACCCAGATGCTAAAATTGAAGAAAAGAGAAAAAATGCATGTGTTGAAAGTGTCGCGAAATCGCGACTTGTCGCGCCATCGCTGCCGAAAATAGGAAAGTGTCACGAAATCGTGACATGTAGCTCCATCGCTGCCGAAAAGGAGAAAGAAAAGAAAAATTGAAAGTTGTCACGAAATCGTGACATATCGCTGGAAGAGAGTGAAAGGGTGTAGCGAAATCGCGACATGTCGCTGAGAAGAAAAGAAAAGGTGTCGCGAAATCGCAACATGCCGCTGAGAAGAAAAGAGAAGGTGTCGCGAAATCGTGACATGCCGCTGGAAAAGAATGAAAATGGTCACGATTTCACGACGTGTTTTGCCGAAGAATACGGATGATGAAAAGTGTCACGATTTGGATGTGTTGAGGATGATGAAAAGTGTCGCGATTTGATGAGTTTTTTGAGTATGATTACGGATGATGAAAAGTGTCACGATTTCGCGACGTGTTTTGGCAAAGTGTATGGAAGCGAAAAATGTCACGATATCGCGACAGGAAACAGCGAAGGGACTCGAAGCGGAAAGGCGTCGCGATTTCGTGACCGATTGCAGCTAAAGTGTACGGACGAAGAAATGGTCACGATTTCACGACGTAAAGTTGCCAAAGAGGTCCGAAGGGGAAGCGGTAGCGATATCGCGATAGTTTGTTGAAAGAAGGCAAGAGAGTGATAATGGTCACGATTTCACGACGTAAAGTTGCCAAAGAGGTCCGAAGGCAAAAGCGGTAGCGATATCGCGACAGTTTGCGAAGAGAGAGCCCGAAGGTGAAAAACGTCGCGATATCGCGACAGAAAGCGACATAAAGGTCCGAAGGCAAAAGCGGTAGCGATATCGCGACAGTTTGCGGCAAGAAGGTCCGAAGGCAAAATGTAAGGAAGGCTCAAAATAGAAAATGGTAGCGATTTCGCTACAGTTTGTGGAAGGAAGGCTCAAAATAGAAGCGGTAGCGATATCGCTACAAGTAGCTGCCGAGGGCGCACGGGTGAGGAAGGCGTCGCGATATCGCGACATGTCACGATTTCGCGACATGTCACGTTTTGCGGCTAAGAAGGTGAACAGGCCGCTTGTAGTTTTTGTCATGATTTGCACAGGAAAACGTTACAGAAGGCGTAGAAAATGTAGGACACGTGGCGTACAGGTGTCGGAATTGCAGGAACGTTACATGCAATGGAAGATTTCGCACGTTTGGGCATCCAGCATGAATTGAAAGTAAGGAAAAAGCGGGAATTTGAAAGGTCACTTGCAGGAAGGTGAAACGAAGCGACAAAGGGAATCGAAGAGCCATTTCAGTTAGTATAAAATCAAAAGCGCAGATTGAAAGAAAGGGGGTTGGAAATTGCTGCTTGCAGAGTTGCAGAGACAAAGGCTTTATGCCATTCTGGGCCTGCACTTGGGCAATTTCCTTCTTTTTGTTCTGGAACATTTATGCCTGGAACAATCTGTAAATGTAATTGATACATCATTTAATACAGAAATACAGAGTATTGGCATCTCATTGATGAGAAAGAAGGAGTCATTTTGTGCATGCATGATTTAATGTTTTATCATTCATTCCAGATTTCTAAGGCTTTTAGGTGAAGTTTAATGCAAGTGTGCTTGGTTGCTTCATGCGAATGCCTAAATCTGGAATTACAGATAGAAACCCTAGAAACCAGCACCTAATTTATTTGGATTGTGCGAATTTGCAGGTTCATTAGGTTAGGTTGCATGCATAAAACCTCAATATCTTCGGTTTCATCGAGTTGATGACAACATTCTGACTGTAGTTAGTTTTATTTCCTTTTACTTTGTTTTATTTTTCAAACCCTTACTTTATTTCATGCAGCTTTAATTATCGTATTTGAATAAGCAACCAAAAATCCATCGAATCGAAGATTAGAATAGGTTTGTTCACTTTGAGTCCACTAGAAATTCAAATTAAATAAACCATCGGTGCCCCTTGTTAACATCCACTTGCAAACCCTAAGATATTCCTGGCATTTCATTTGAACAACATCATTTAAACATAACAGGAACCTTGGAGAAAGTTATTTTCTTTGCAAGCAGAGGATTTTGGGACTCAGATCCTACCGGAGAGTGTGCTTTCACAACTGGGTGAAAACACCACTCAACAGATTGGCGCTAGAAGGAGGGCCCGAACTGGTTTATTTGATTTTGATTTTCATATCTGAATATTTTGTTTTTGACTTAATTTTGAAATCATTTACGGCTAAACTGCAACACTGTTTTTGTTTTTGTTGCAGGTTTTCTTCGAAATAGCCGAGGGTTTCCTCAGCAAGTTGGACCCACCACGCCGTATTGCGACCAGGTCTCAAACAACCGGAGAAACCATTTTTCACGACCTTACTGGTACTCCCAAGAGTAAAGCCAAGCAAGTCGTAAGCACACCAATCGCAAAAGACCTGTTTTCTCCAGGAACGTCGAGTGGACCTACGCCAGTAATATCCGTTGCCCCTAGTGTGCCTATAGTTAGTAATATTTATACTGCTATTGTAGGTCTGTCTTCATCAATTTTGAGTCAAATGGCTCAAGCTCCAGCAGCTCCTTGGTATGGAGCTAATAATACTCCTTTGAATATTGTTGGGGATATCCATGAAATCCCCAAGAACATTGAAATATTTCTGCCTAAATACAAACCAGATGGCCCAAGAACAGCAGAAGAACATATCCAAGCTTATAAGGATGTTTTAATTAGGCTACAAGTTCAATATGAAGATGTGGCCTGCAGACTTTTCCCTATGAGTTTAGATCCAATAGCATATGAATGGTATATATGCTTGCCAACTGGTTCAATCACCTCTTGGACACAAATGGAAAATGCCTTTGTCAATCAATTTAGGTCACCCTTAGATCCCGCAACTATTTACAATCAGTTTATTACATGCAAAAGGAACCAAGGGGAACCAATCAGAATGTTTAATCAGAGATTCCAAAAGTGCTATAACAGAGCAATCAGGCACTTTGCTATTGATCCCGCAGTGGCTTTGCAGATATATTTTGGGGCATTGGACCCCATGACAGCCATGTTTGCAAGGCGCAATCCTCAGGTTACCACGTTGGCTTTGGCCTATAATGAAGCCATGATTATCGAGCAGCAAATGACACCACAAGGCTACGGGTTTACCCAGATGCCTATGGTGGGACAGTATGCTCCATATGGCCAAGCTCCCCAGGCAAATCAACTCATGGCACCACAAATGCCAAGCATGAACGCCTTTTCATATCAGCAGTCGTATCCAACAGCACCCGCATATGCACCCATTCCAATCCAACCACTCACAGCCATTCCACCTGTCCCTGCATTTTTGCAGAGCAGTCAACCGACGATGCAAGGAACTAGTCAAGCCAATCCTCAGGCCATAGTTCCATTTCCAAATCCAACCCCGATTCAAAGTGTCAACCCATACGGGAATCCAATTCCTCATAACCCGACCCCAGTGTTGAATCAAGACCCCATTAATTATGCGAATCCAACGGGGGTTAACAACAATATGATTCCACCAAAAGATGTTTATTCAAAAGTCGAGGAGCTCAAGAAACTAGTGCATAAACTGAGCAATGACAGGGTTCAACAACAGAAGTATGAGTCCCATGCCCCTCACCCAAATCAGAATTTTAACAATAGAGGGAGGCACTGGAACACCAAGCCAAACAATGGGGGAGTTCCTGCTCCCATTGCTAATCAATTAGATGCTTCTGCAGGCCCTAGCCAATCCAATTCTCTTTTGAATCTTTTAGATTTGGCATGGGAAAGGGGGTGCAAGTTACATAACACAAAAGAACACAATGAGAGGAATTGTCCAGAGATTGCTAGATACACTCATTGTCTTCAAGCACAAGTTGATGATTTGGAATTGGTATCAAATGAGAGTCCATCACAACACCAAGATGATAATGTTATGGTGATGGAAACTGTATATCATCAAGAAGGTGAGAGTGAGGAAGAAGAAGACGAAATTCTGGAATAGGAGGTGCAAGCTTTTCGAGATTTCAGAAAGGGGAACCATGGATACCATTTGAGAAGTAAGTCTAAAGCCCCTAAAACCTCATCAACACCTCCAAACAATTCTATTCTTCCTCCAGATACAAAGGCAAGTAACAACCCTCCCCCTCCACTCAGAAGAGAAATGTCTAATGACGTCCAGAAGACAATCAAATTCGAAAAACCAAATTATGACGTAGTGGAGGATATGAAGAAGTCCAAATCTAGCCTTTCATTCCCGGACGCAGCCTAGATTGCCTCGGTCAAAAGGAGGCGTTGATAAGAGCTTTGAACTCACCTGATCCGATGTGGAAGGAAAAAAGAGTTGAATCCCATCTCATTTTGCGAAAGGAGAGAAGGGATGTCCCGCCATTCTTACTGACTCTGAGAATTGCGGGTAAGAATTTGCATAACTGTTTGGTGGACACAGGTGCCACGAGCAACCTCATGCCTGCAAAAATATGTAAAATGCTAGGTCTGCAGCCTGTTTCATCCAAATGTACAGTCCTGCAACTGGACAGATCGGAGGTAAATGTGATAGGAACTCTATATGATGTCAAGATCCAATTGAATTCTGAACCCAGGGTTCAGCAGGTTGTAGACATTTTGGTGGTTAATATCCCAAGCAGGTATGGAATGTTACTTGCTAGGGATTGGATGAAAACTCTGAATGGCTATTTTGCAACAGACTGCTCGCATATGTGGCTACCATGGAAGGGAATTGCAAATCAAATAAGAGTGGAAAACGAACCGAGGCTTAAAGAGATTATAACAGATTTTAACAAGCCGAATGAAGTTCAGTTTTCTGAGCCAGACTTAGGAGTCTATGCACTTGATGTTGAGGAAGTTGTTGAAGAGTTTAAAGAAGAAATGTGTCATGGTCATTCTTCTGAAGAAAATGATTACACGTGGTTGCTCAAGTTCGATGGATCAAAGTCTAGACAGGGAGCAGGAGCTGGAGTCGAGCTCACTGGTCCAGGAGGCAAACCATTGCTAGCTGCTTACAGACTGCAATTTCCTTGCACAAACAATGTGGCAGAGTACGAAGCATTGATCTATGGTTTACGTCTAGCATTGAGCAAACATGTTAAATGCTTGAAGGTTTTGGGAGATTCTGAGTTGGTAGTCAAGCAAATCAAAGGACAATATACATGCCACGACAGAAGACTGAGCCTTTATAGAACTAGGGTTATGGACCTCATGGAAGAGTTCGACGCATTCAACATAGCCCTTATTTCTAGGAAAGGAAATCGAATAGCAGACTCTCTTGCAGTCGCCGCGGGCATGTTGAATCCGGTTGATATAAGAAGATGTAAAAAGTTTTCCATTGAACTGGTTCCTTGTCCATCAATACCCGATAATGTAAAGAATTTCCAAGTTTTTGAAAGTGACAGACATATTTTCAAATTTGTTACGAACTCGGGTATTTTTGAAAATCAGGTGATTGATGAGGAGCAAAGGTGGCAGGATGGAACAGAAGATGAAAGTGAAACTGCGTATCAATCCAACAAAATTCCTAAAGACGTGGTTTCATTGGAGAAGATGTTCGACATGGAATCCAAGAACAAGAAAAGAAAAAGAGTCCCACTCCCCAAAGATGCGTGTGATTCAATTAATCTAGGGAGTGCAGACAATCCAAAGGAGGTGTACATAGCAAAGGCATGTACAGAGGAAGAAAGGAGCAATATAATACAGGCATTGAAGCATTACATAGATTGTATTGCTTGGAACTACAATGAGCTGAAAACTTACAACCAAAACATTATCACACATACCATCCCTTTGAAGCCAGACTCCAAGCCTTTTAGGCAAAGACAACGAGTTGTTAACCCGCTATTGGAGCCGTTGATCGAAAAGGAGGTTAAAATATTATTGGAAGCGAAAATCATTTTTCCCGTTAGGCACTCAACCTGGGTGGCTAACCTCGTTCCAATGAGAAAAAAGAGTGGAGAGATTAGGCTGTGCATAGATTTTCGAAATCTTAATAAAGCCTCTCAAAAAGATAATTATCCACTGCCATCAATCGATGAAATTCTACAAATGGTAAATGGATCTGAAATGATGTCCTTTCTCGATGGATATTCTGGGTACAACCAAATTCTTATACATCCAGATGACAGGATGAAAACAGCCTTCACTACCAAGTGGGGGACATTTGCATATAAGAGAATGTCGTTCGGACTGTTAAATGCTGGTGCAACTTTTCAACGCGCCATGGATTACGCATTCAAAGGGCTCATAGGCAAATGCATCATCGTGTATGTGGATGATATCCCAGTTTTCTCGAAGAAGAGAGAGGATCATGTCAAAGATTTAAAGAAAGTGCTTCAAAGATGCAGAGAACATGGAATTTCCTTAAATCCCAAAAAGTGCATTTTCGGAGTGACAGAAGGAAAATTGCTGGGTCACATTATTTCGAAAGAGGGCATATCCATCGACCCAGAAAGGATACAAGCCATCCAAAACCTACCTCTCCCGAGTAGTAAGAAAGAATTGAGATCTTTCTTTGGGCAGGTTAATTTTGTGAGGAAGTTTATCTCTAGCTTTGCTGAGATAGCCAAGCCTCTGAACAAGATGCTAAAGAAAGATGTGGATGTAAAATGGAACGAGGAAAGCAGAGCGGCCTTCCAGAACATCAAAGATGCCATTTCCAGAGCCCCTGTCCTTATAAGTCCAGACTACTCCAAGCCTTTTTATATTTATGCTTTTGCATCAGAACACTCCTTTGCGAGTGTATTAACCCAAAAAGGCGAGGATAGTGCCGAAAAACCCATAGCATTTTTAAGTGCCCCCCTGAAAGATGCTCAATTAAGGTATTCAATCCTTGATAAGCAAATGTACGCACTTTTCAAAACTATGAAAAAATTTAGGCACTACATCGTACATAGCAGAGTTATTGCCATCGTGCCCGATTCTCGTCGTCAAGACCATGTTTTTACAGAATGAACTAGGTGAGAAGAGAGGAAAATGGATTTCAACCATCCAAGAATTTGATCTCGAAATCCAACCAATGAAACTAGTTCGAGGACAGGGACTGGCGAAGGCGATCGCAAAAAATAATCCGCAAATAATAGGTCAATGCTCAAATACATAATACATGGCTAAGGATGACTGGTATGTTGATATTGTGCAATTTTTATTGATCGGTAAGTGTCCTTCTAATCTGAATTCAACACAGAGAAGAGCCTTAAGGCTTAAGTCTATCAATTATCTGATAAAATCTGGTGTGCTTTACAGGAAGAATCATGAAGGTATCTACCTGAGGTGCTTGAACAAAGAAGAAGTTGCCAGGGTGTTGCAGGAATTTCACGGGAAACATGGAACTGGTCATGGTGCAGCCAATGCTACAACACATCAAATCCTGAGAGCAGGATACTACTGGCCACATATTTTCAAGGATGCGCATACCCATGTACGATCTTGTCATATCTGTCAAGTGGCTGCAAATAGAGAGAGAAATGCAGCCATGCCGTTGCAACCTGTAGTTGAAATGAGACCATTTGCACAAGTGGGGACTAGATTTCATCGGGGTTATTAACCCAAATTCTTCTGATTCTCATAAATTCATTTTGACAGCTACAGACTACTGTACAAGGTGGACAAAAATGATTCCTACTAAACATGCCACCACAGATGTTGTGATTAAATTTCTTGAGGATCAAATTATAACAAGATTTGGAATGCCCGACTCTATTGTCAAGTGACAATGGTAAAGCTTTTATTTCTACACAATTTGCAGATTGGGCATATGATAACAAAGTGAGCTTAAAGTTTGCATCCAATTACTATCCTCAAGGAAATGGGTTGGCCGAGTCTTCAAATAAGAATTTGTTGAATACTATTAAGAAGTTGTTGGAAAAGAACCCTCGGGACTGGCACAGCCAACTAAAGTTTGCCCTTTGGGCAGATAGGACCAGAGTGAAAGAGTCCATAGGGAATACTCCCTATCATTTGGTCTATGGGCAAGACCCGATATTTCCAGCAAATTTGAAGTTGCAGACCTTACACTTCATACAAGAGTACTTGGGGACAGATGATCAAGTTGAAGCCAGGTTGAGCCAGTTGTTGCACCTTGATGAAAAGAGAGAAGAGGCCATGAATCACATGAATAAACACCAGGAAGTTATCAAGAGATGGTTTGACAGAAGGGCCAAAGTTAAATCATTCAGAATTTCAGATTTGGTATTACTATGGGACAAAAGACATGAGGAAAAAGGGAATCATCAAAAGTTTGATTGTCTTTGGTTAGGCCCATATCAGATTTCAGAGATTCTTGGGAAGAATACCTTCAGTGCTAAAAACCTTAGAAGGGAGAGATTTCATGCTACCGGTTAATGGGCAGATTTTAAAGCATTATTTTAGCCCTTAGGTTGTGAGATTTTGATATTATTCTTTTGGTTTTGGTGGGGATTTTCAGATTTTGTTTTTATTGTTTAGGATTGTTAGTCTAGTTAGGATTTTGATTCTGGATTTGATTTCAATTGACATGTTTTGTTTAAAAATAATAATAATAATAATATATATATATATATATATATATATATAAAAATAAAAAATTGAGGTGTCAACTTATGCTTAAGGTTAGGAGAATATGAAATATTGGAATTATCTTGTAAAAGCTCCACAAGTAACATAAAACATTTTAAGTTATATTGTTTGATTTTGTGATACATGAAAGAGTCAGTTTTGCATGACAAATCATTTCATTTGCAATTCAAGAAGTAATGCATTCATGTTCCATCTCACCTTACATACATCTCATCTTAGTTACATATGCATCTTAGGTACAAGCCATTAAAGTATGTCAAATCCTCTTAGGGTTGTGTTATAACATATATGTAAGTAAATCCTAAGGTTGGAAACTGAGTTTTGAGATATCTAGAACCAAGCACGTCTCATATATTAAAAAGGATCTTGAGCAAAATGATCAAAACCTAACTTGGAGGAAAAGGTTGGGCGAAAGAAGTTTTTCATGTCTATCCTATTATGCAACATGATCCTTAAAACAGTGGTTTTGACCACTTCCATAGAGCTTAAAGCCTAAAATCAGAGTAGTAAGGATAGGGTTAAATCCTCATCGAACTTAGGTTGAGGATCCAATTCCCCAAAACTTTGATTTGACCTACATGGAGTAGTAAGGATAAGGCATAAATTCTCATCTCGCTTAGGTTGAGAATCTGATTCCCCAAAGCTCTTATGTCTCATTTCGTAGTAAATCTTGGATTGTAAGGATCGTACTATTTGTCCTCTGCAAAGGATGGGTAGTCATCCCCAAGGTCTAAGCAACAAAATTAATGTTTTCATCTAAAGTTTGGATTGCAAGGATCGTACTACGTGTCCCTAGCCAGGATGGGTAGTCATCCCCAAGGTCCAAGAAGTAAAAGAATAAATTTTTCCCATCTCATCTTTATTTTGGATTGTAAGGATTGTACTACTTGTCCTCTGCAAGGGATGGGTAGTCATCCCCAAGGTCCAAAGAAATGGAGATAAGTTTTGGATTGTGGGGTTAGATATGCCCATGCATGGCATCATGTCTTGCCTAAAAAACAAGACCACTGATTGTCTAGAGGGTTAGACTAGCATGACCATTTCTTCCATAACTGGTTTAATTATTTTGCTTAAAGTGAGGTAATGAACTCTAAATCAGAATAGTAAGGATAGGGTTAAACTCTCATCTCGGTTGGTTGAGAGTCTGATTCCCCAAAGTTCTGATTTCACATTCACTTGCACATGGGTTCCAGATAGTAGAGACTCATAACCAACTTTGGGATACAATAAGGTAATGAATTAGTGAATCCTAAGAGGGTTTGGCAATCTTGAATGCTTGTACATAATAATAGAAGAATGACCATGCCTTTTATGAAAGCAAAAAATCTCCTAGCACATTCATTAGGGTACACAAATCATTCACCATCCCACATATGCATTCATGCAAAATCGATAATGGAGTGTGGATCAATTTCAAATGATAGGGAAAGAAATTCATTGCACACACTGAGCTAATACTTGATGATTCTGATGATTCATGTACTTCTGATCTTTGGGCATTTGTTATATTGCTTATGAGCTAACATATGTTTGCGAGTTTGTGATATGTTTCAGGTTGGGTTCTTACTAAAATGCTCAAGAGCATTTGACAGCAGAGTCGCCATTTGTTGTGGTTGATCCACAACACACCCCAAAATTGGGGACCCACCTTTTTGCAGGCTTGCAGAGAAGAATCTCGGTGACCCAGATGCTAAAATTGAAGAAAAGAGAAAAAATGCATAAGTGTTGAAAGTGTCATGAAATCGTGACATGTCACGAAAATCAAATCCGACTTGTCGCGCCATCGCTGCCGAAATAGGAAAGTGTCACGAAATCGCGACATGTAGCTCCATCGTTGCCGAAAAGGAGAAAGAAAAGAAAAATTGAAAGTTGTCACGAAATCGTGACATATCGCTGGAAGAGAGTGAAAGGGTGTAGCGAAATCGCGACATGTCGCTGAGAAGAAAAGAAAAGGTGTCACGAAATCGCAACATGCCGTTGAGAAGAAAAGAGAAGGTGTCACGAAATCGCGACATGCCGCTGGAAATGATGAAAATTGTCACGATTTCGTGACGTGTTTTGCCGAAGCGTACGGATGATGAAAAGTGTCACGATTTCGCGACGTGTTTTGCCGAAGAGTACGGATGATGAAAAGTGTCGCGATTTCGCGACGTGTTTTGCCGAAGCGTACGGATGATGAAAAGTGTCACGATTTCGTGACGTTTGAAGGTACGGATGATGAAAAGTGTGATTTGCGACGTGTTTTGGCAAAGTGTACGAAAGCGGAAAAACGTCGCGATATCGCGACAGGAAATAGCGAAGGGACTCGAAGCGAAAAGGCGTCGCGATTTCGTGACCGATTGCAGCTAAAGTGTACGGATGAAGAAATGGTCACGATTTCATGACGTAAAGTTGCCAAAGAGGTCCGAAGGGGAAGCGGTAGCGATATCACGATAGTTTGTTGAAAGAAGGCAAGAGAGTGATAATGGTCACGATTTCGCGACGTAAAGTTGCCAAAGAGGTCCGAAGGGGAAGCGGTAGCGATATCGCGACAGTTTGCGATGAGAGAGCCCGAAGGTGAAAAACGTCACGATATCGCGATAGAAAGCGACATAAAGGTCCGAAGGCAAAAGCGGTAGCGATATCGCGACAGTTTGCGGAAAGAGAGGTCCGAAGGCAAAAGTTGTGGAAGGAAGGCTCAAAATAGAAAACGGTAGCGATTTCGCTACAGTTTGTGGAAGGAAGGCTCAGAATAGAAGCGGTAGCGATATCGCTACAAGTAGCTGCCGAGGGCGCACGGGCGAGGAAGGCGTCGCGATATCGCGACATGTCGCGTTTTCACGGCTAAGAAGGTGAACAGGCCGCTTGTAGTTTTTGTCATGATTTGCACAGGAAAACGTTACAGAAGGCACAAAAAACGTAGGACACGTGGCGTACAGGTGTCGAAATTGCAGGAACGTTACATGCAATGGAAGATTTCGCACGTTTGGGCATCCAGCATGAATTGAAAGTAAGGAAAAAGCGGGAATTTGAAAGGTCACTTGCAGGAAGGTGAAACGAAGCGACAAAGGGAATCGAAGAGCCATTTCAGTTAGTATAAAATCAAAAGCGCAGATTGAAAGAAAGGGGGTTGGAAATTGCTGCTTGCAGAGTTGCAGAGACAAAGGCTTTATGCCATTCTGGGCCTGCACTTGGGCAATTTCCTTCTTTTTGTTCTGGAACATTTATGCCTGGAACAATCAGTAAATGTAATTGATACATCATTTAATACATAAATACAGAGTATTGGCATCTCATTGATGAGAAAGAAGGAGTCATTTTGTGCATGCATGATTTAATGTTTTATCATTCATTCCAGATTTCTAAGGCTTTTAGGTGAAGTTTAATGCAAGTGTGCTTGGTTGCTTCATGCGAATGCCTAAATCTGGAATTACAGTAGAAACCCTAGAAACCAACACCTAATTTATTTGGATTGTGCGAATTTGCAGGTTCATTAGGTTAGGTTGCATGCATAAAACCTCAATATCTTCGGTTTCATCGAGTTGATGACAACATTCTGACTGTAGTTAGTTTTATTTCCTTTTACTTTGTTTTATTTTTCAAACCCTTACTTTATTTCATGCAGTTTAATTATCGTATTTGAATAAGCAACTGAAAATCCATCAGAACTGAAGATTAGAATAGGTTTGTTCACTTTGAGTCCACTAGAAATTCAAATTAAATAAACCATCAGTGCCCCTTGTTAACATCCACTTGCAAACCCTAAGATATTCCTGGCATTTCATTTGAACAACATCATTTAAACATAACAGGAACCTTGGAGAAAGTTATTTTCTTTGCAAGCAGAGGATTTTGGGACTCAGATCCTATCGGAGAGTGTGCTTTCACAACTGGGTGAAAACACCACTCAACACTAGGCATAAATTCCTGAGTGTGATAAATTTTTTGGATAATTCTCTAGGAATTATACCATCATTGCAAAATTGAAGGTTGACATAATGACATGAAATAATGATAATATGCATGCTTTGTGTTTAAAAACATAATTGTGTAATAGAATGATTTAAGTCATATGGTTTTCATGATTTTTAAATAAATGGGGAATAAAAATTGTTACAATGATTTGCGCTAGGCATAGAATATGGAGGTATAGACTTATACCATCATCACAAAAATCAAGGAAAAATAGATTGTTTTATTGCATGGTTGATTTTTTAATAAACAGAAAATATGAAGATGAGGACTTGCGCTAGGCATAAATTTCCAATTTTGGTTTTGGAACTATACCATCATCGTGAAAGTCGACAATATATATGTATGTTTTGATTGTATGGTTTGAAAGAAATTTTGATGTTTTTGATTATGCATGTAGTTGTCTTTAGACTAAACAACTGTACTTAAAAAAAATGATTTATTTCAAACAATTTTGCAAAAATAATATTTCAAAGTACTTTGAAGACAAAAGTTAGATTTATAAGGAATCCCATGTGCATATGTGAATTCATTTCCGATATTGATTTATTATAATGATACACAAAATCTCTCAAATATAAAATGTGTGTGCAATTGCTTTGTTCATTTACCATTTTTGAGCAAGATAATATGATACAAGTGATTTGAAGGAACCAAATAAGTGTTCATTAACCATGATGTAGATGCATATAACCATACTAGACTACTATGTAGGTCGGATTATCAAGAGCTAGCTAATCCATAGGCAGACATAGGTCTATACAAAAGAAGGTCACTAATGTGACAGACATATCACCACGCTAGGAGTTACCCAAGGCCAAGCAGGTTGGGCACAAACCACCTGTTATGGGGCTTACCTCACAGTTTTCGAATAATTGAGAATTCCAGGGATTCAAGCTCATCAACCCTTCTTTTCTTTTCAAAGGGTAGGGAAAGGGGATTTTATTGCAGTTTTGCTTTCTGCTTTCTTTTGCTTTTCTTTTGAACTTTGTATTTTTTTACTTGATTTTTTGAGATAGTGCTTGAAATATTGTTGTAATGATATAAAAGAACATTTTTCTTTTTTCTTTTTCTTGAACTTTGCTTTTTCTTTTTCTTTGCTAGGGATACTTGCTCGGATTAGTTGTAGAGCAAGGGATTTTTATTCTGGGTAGGGGTGAGCTTGTCCTTTTGCCAACTCTCAAAGATTCTAGACCATGTGCATGATAGGATAGCAGTGGAAAAATTTTCACTCAAGAAACCACTTCTACTATGTAGCAAAACATGGAAATTACAAATATAATCATTTTATTGTGAAAAGATGTGCTTGGTTTAAGTAAATAACAAGATCAATTCTCTATGCTCAAACTTTATTTAATTGAATTTTGTGGACTTTGATATAAGAGAGATTAGTAATCATGCCAGATAAAATCAAGATATTTATTTTTGTGTGTGTGAAAGTGAGGGATTCCAAATAAATGCTAATTTATCCAAAATAATTTGAAACATATAACTGCAACATTTGTAAGAAAATATATATAAATACTTGTTGAGAAGTTTTGAGAATGTTGACTCTTTCTTTCTTCTTTATATTGTTTTGGTTTCGAAAGAGTCAAGAATATTGCTATTTTTATATTTTTATCATTATTTTGTTTTTGTGGTTTTATTTTTGTTTTTGAAAAAAAATTAACAAGTGCCATAAATAAATACAACAAATAGTTTTGAAGATTTTGATGATTATGAATGTTTTTGGTGGTTTTTGAATTTATAAATGCAAGATAGTGATTTTGAAATATTTTAAACAAATATATACAGGGATGAAATGACCAAATTTATACATAGTAACGTTTAAGATGCAAAATATTCATGGGTTCTTTAAGTTCTTTACCATCTAAGGTAGATAATTTGTATGCTCCTAATTCAAATTTAGCAATAATAATGTATGGTCCAAGCCAGTTGGGCTCAAATTTACCTTTAAGTTCCTTAGTTGCATTAGTATTTTTTTGAAGATTTTGAGGATTTTGATTTTTTTGTATTTTGATTTTAATTGAAATTGGTGGTATATACAAGATGATCTATATACACTATACAAGGTTATTTGAGTATAGCATGTCTAAGGTTGCTTCAAAATCAAAGGAGGTTTTGAAGGATAATCTAGTTGAGGTGAAGGTAAGAATAGAAGGTGATGAATAAAAGGTAGTGATAACAAAAGCTTTGTTATAATGTAGAATAATGTAGCAAAAGATTTGACTTTTATATGTGGAAAATTAATCATGTTACAAAATAAAATATCAGAAATATAAGAAAGTTCTTCATTATTATTATTATATTCCAAGTTTTGATAAGATGGAGAAAGTATATGTGAAAGATATGCATGAGTGTTATTTGGTAAACAAGGATGATCATATATGGATGAAGAAAAGTGAGAAATAGAAAATAATTTTGATAACAGAGAATGTATAGAACTTGATGTTTCAACCGTTAAATATTCTTTAAATGGTGTTGGGTCACCATGTATGGTAACATTTTTATTTGCAAGTTCAAACTTCAAACATTGGTGAAGAGTGGAAGGGAAAACCCTCATCGTATGAATCCAAGGACTCTGGAGAAATAGGTTGTAAGGTGAAGGAAAATATCCTACATAGAATAAAATATCCAGGATCTTGGATCCAATATTGAGGGGAAACATTATAGTACCTTGAGCTTCTTGAATTTCTTCGTTAAAATATTTTATAATAACATTTGATTCATTAATATCTTCTTCGTTTGTTTTGAGTTTTTGAAATAATTGATAAGTGCATACATTAAGAGATGAGCCATTATCTACCATGATAGTTTTAACAAGTATTTCTTTACTAGATCCTGTAATGTAAAGATAGGAGTCTTCTTGTGGAGTAGAGGAAGGAATATCCTCATCATAGAATGAAATATGGTTAACCTCAAGAGGGTTTACACCATTAATTATGTTCTTAGAGAAAATATGATGAGGAACAAATTGTTGGCTAGGTATCTTGAACAAAGTTTCCTTATGAGAACTTTGTAATACTTCTAAAATGGATATCTTTGATTGAAAATTAATCACTTGTTGTTGGCTATCAAAGGGGATTTCAGATTGAAATTTTGATTTTAAATATGATATTTCTATGCTTACATTCCATTTTGTATCATTCTCTAGAGCCAAAGATAGTTTTGAAGGTTGGTAAAATGAAGAATCCATCTCTTGAATATCAGATTGAGTTGATTGAACTTGAGGTTGCTCATTTGTAGTTTTTCTTACAATATTAAGAATATCATCATGATGGGACACATTAACATGCAATATTTGATTGGTTTCCTGTTGTTGATAATTGAGTAGGGGTTCTTGGGAGATCCCCATGTCTTGATTGATTATTGGCATTTTTTGTGTAGGAGTTTGATTGTTTAATGGAGATTTATACTCAGTTGTAGATTGTAATTCCTTTGTATTAAAAATACCCTTATCAATCAAATCTTGAATTGCACATCTTAAATCTTTACAATTTTGTGTCATATGTCCATCTACTCTATGATATTCACAATGTAGCTTAGGTTTAAACCAATCTGCTATGGTATCAGGTTGTCTTATGGAAGGGAGTTCAATCCTATTTGTGTCAAGTAAATACTTGAGAATTATATCCATTGGTTGATTGAGCTTAGTAAATTTACGTGATGAAGGTTTTTGAGAGGTTTTTGATACGTGCCTTAGGATTTCAGTCATAAAATGGCCTAATGGTTTCTCACCTCTACTTTCTTTATTATGGATTGAATGATGATAGGAATATTCCGAAGTAGGAGGTGAGTGCATGGTAGAATTGGAAGAATAAGTATTTTCTTGTTGAAATGGATGTGTTGTATTGAAAGAAGAGTATTGAAAATGTGGTGGAGAATTATATGTGGATTGATAGACATAATATGGATATATGGGAGAATAGATAATATCGTTATGAAGAGTATTGGAAAAGGGATTGTTTTGTTGAGGTAAGGATGAAAAATGAGAAAAGTGTGATGGAGGTGGTGTTGAATAGGGATGAGGTTGGTCATAATCAACAAATGTATTTGGCTGAATTCTTCCAACATTACTAATAGGATCATATTGATTTGAGTAAAAACTCATGGTTTCTTTAGTACTTCTAAAAGTAATATTTAATATCTACTATTTAGAATTGAATCTAAAACATATAAACTTGAACTAATGATTTTGTTTTTGTTTTTCTTGTATACATATACATTTATATATATATTTTTTGTTTTTGTTTTCAAAAGGTTTTTAGTTTTCACGTCGGGTTCACCAAAATGTATCGCTCCAAATTTTTCGCATCCTTATCTTCAGGCTAAAGGATCCATTCCCGGAAGGAGGATGGGAAAAGGATGTCGTGGTACCTCAGACTGAGAGGACTTGCGAAGGTCCCGCCTCTCAAGGGAGGTGTATTTTGGTGATTTTTCGATGAATGGTGGGTTCACCAGGAAACATTTAATGGCGCTTCCACGCCTAGGTTTGGAATGTGTTTTTATGTGTTCGTTTTTAGCCTTAAGCATTCATATCCTAGGTTTGGCCAAATGAGTCTAAATTAATCTATATGAAAATGCAGATTTTAATGAATACAGAGAACAAATTTAAGACAAAAAAAATAGAGAAATTAAGGAAGAATAAGAAGAATACCTGATCCGGATGTCTAATGGAGATTCTGATGTTTGAAGCAGTCAGGATCGTCTGGAATTCGACAAAATCATCTGAGATCAGACAAGATCGTCTGAGATCTAACGAATTCATCAAAGACCTGCAAACAGAAGAACAGATGCAAAATACAGAGAATACTACTATTCTAGTAGAGGGAAACTGTGCAAAATAACAGTGACAACACTGAACTGAAACTTAAATACCAAAACATGTATGAATTATGCTAATTAAATCACAATTATGGATTAATTATGCCTTTGATCTAGATGGGTGAACTCCAAAATGTAATATAACATAAAATATCGAATAAACTAGCTAATTTGCAGAATAAAACAACAAATAAAAGGTGAAGAAATGCAAACTTATGGCACTGATTGCCTCAATGTGGATTGTAGTCGAGATCATCTCGCATCAGTATGAAATTGTCTCTGATTCGACAGGATCGCCTCTGATCTGAACAGGTTCGTTGGCGACGATGTATGCTTGCTCCGGCTGAAAAACAAGATGGTACCTGCAACAAAATTGATATAGGACTACTGCAAATGAAAACTTAGGATGATTTAATGTGCATGAAGTTAAGTTATAGATAATTTCAGCTAGGGGTTGGGAGGGGAAGGTCCTAAGGATTAAATAGGCTTAGGGGAGTAGTTAGGAGGTTGGAGATCATCCCTATTTGGGAGATATCCAACGGGGTAAGGTCTCTAATGACGAAGACATGCTTCTGCCCGGATTAGAGGCCCGTTGGAATAGAAGCTAACTATGCAAAATTAGTTTTGTGACAAGATCATCCGGACGTCCTAGCCCAGACAAAATTGTCAGATCCGGGGCGATATCGTCTGATCAGCAACGATATCATCAAACTGTCAAAACAACCTCTAAAAATGGCAAAGAAAAGGGGGAAACGGATTACCCGACGGTTAACGAGCGATTTGGGAGGTTAAATTTTGAATTTAAATTATTTACTAAGGTGAATGTAATTATGACAATTTTACTGCGCCAATTTTAGGGTGCTACAGGGACCAAGACATAGGTGGCATTTAAACCAAGTACAGTTAAACCAAGTGCTTCATCCACCACTTCGGACATATAGGGAGCACCTCCCACCTAGATACCCTATAGGGCCATCAGTGCCAAGGGTAGACCCTATCCTTTTATCCACATATAGGGCCGATCCTTTTGTGCCAGTACCCACAGAGTCAGATCTGGGGTACGAGGATCACCAAGGATGTTTGAATCAACACCCATGTGGAAATAGAGACCAAATTCATTCCATCAACATGATCTCCATTGATTTAACCGCCCCCATCCACAATCCAGCTAATCCAACATGACCATTGTATCTAGACCTAGATGTCATAGACTGGGATCGTGCTGACTCACCACCATCCCAATCAGAGTACTAGCCTTGCGGTGAGATGTTTCATTTTACCCCAAGATAGACTCAAGATATCTTCCATGCTGAAGAGGAACACAACATTCCCAATGAAGATCTAAATTCAGCAAATGATATCCCCCTGATCCCAACTCCAAACCAGTTGGAGGATAGATCCCACATGTCAGTCGAAGAGATAATTGACGTAGACATCGGTTCTGATCCAATGAATCTATAAATCATCAATTTGGAGGTAAGTTTATCCCCCGAAGAGCAAGCCGATTAAATTACCCTTCTTAAAGAGAAGAAGGAGGTTTTTGCATGGTCCTACAAAGACATGTCAGGGCTATACCCGCAGCTAGTCACGCATAATCTAACACTTGATCTGACAGTCAAGCCAATCAAGAAAAAGCTACATAAGATGCACCCAATATTGGCCTTAATGGTCAAAGACGATCTACAAAAGCTGTTGGATGCATAGTTTGTCATCTGTGTAGATTATCCACCATGGTTGTCTAACATGGTACCCATCAAAAATCTTGATGGGAGGATTCACATATGCACCAATTTTTGAGATTTAAACAAAGCGAGTCCTAAGGACAATTTCCCCTTGCCTAGCATCGATGCATTGGTAGACACTACAACAAGCCACAAAATGCTTTCCCTCATGGATGGTTTCTCGGGATACAACCAGATTCGTATCAATCTCGATGATCAACTAAAAATGGCATTCACGATGCCTTGGGGGACATTTTGTTATAAGGTCATGCCCTTTGGCCTTAAAAATGCTGGTGCCACCTACCAACGTGCTATGACATACATCTTCCATGATCACATGCATAAAAATTTAGAATATTATATGGATGATTTGTTGGCCAAATCTCTTTTGTGCCAAAATCATCTCGATGACTTACGCAAGATCCTTGATCGCCTCATCAAACACAAGGTTAGGCTAAACCCCAAGAAGTGCGTATTTTGCATCACATTTGGAAAACTCTTGGGTTTCATAGTCTCAAAATGAGGCATCGAGGTAGATCCAAATAAAGTCAAGGCAATCCTTGAAATGCTTCCCCCAACCACCATCAGGTAGCTCAAAAGATTGTAGGGTAAGTTCACATTGATCAAGCGCTTCATAGCACAATTATCTGACAAGTGCCGACCCATGAATAAATTATTACACAAGGAAGTAGCATTTCATTGGGATGACGAGTGCCAGTCAGCCTTCGATGACATCAAACAATACTTGGCTTCGCCACCAGTATTGGCACCACCTATACCAGGAGTGTCATTCTATTTATACATCTCAGCTACTGAGGTGGCACTAGGCGCCATGCTAGCACAAAAAAATGAATTACATAAATAACAGGCTAATTATTATCTTAGCCGCACCCTAGTCAGTTATGAACTTAACTATGAATACGTTGAGAAACTATGCTTGGTGGTGGTATTTGCCACCAAAAATCTATGCCATTACATGCTGAGCAATACGATGTATGTTGTGTCTAAGGAGAATCCATTGTGGTACATGATGAGTCGTACTTATCACAGTAGTTGCACGACAAAATGGATCATGTTGTTTATGAAGTATGACATCAAATTCATTGGAAAAATTCCAGCAAAGGTCAAGTCATCGTCGATCAACTAGCAGAGGCTCCTCTCAAAGATGATCAGCCTCTGACCATAGAGCTGCCCGATGATGGGGTCTTCCATGTCTCAGAATCACCATATTCTGATGAGCCTGAGTCACAGGTTGACATAACCTTATTTTTTGATGGTTCTAAATGTGAGCAAGGGGGTGGCATGGGAATCATGTTTTTCACACCGCAAGGGGCTCCAATGCCTTTATAATTTAAATTTGATTTCTTGTGTACCAATAACAATGTTGAATACAAAGCCTTGCTCATAGGTCTTCAGACAACCATCACCATGAACATAAAATGCTTGAATATCTTTGGTGATTTGTTGTTAATTATCAACCAAGTGAAAGGGGTATTCCAATGCAAATGCCCAGTTCTATAGGCCTACAAAGCCCTTGTGGATAAACTCCTAGAAAATATTGAATGGTATGACATCGAGGCACTCCCTAGATCATCAAATCATTTTGTAGACACTATGGCCTCCTTGGGGTCACTAATCTCGTAAGACATTTCTGGAGAGACGATAACCATTCAAGTAAAAATGTTATCGCAATCCACGATGGATTGTGCAACCTCTGACATAACGCCAGGAATCCACCTGATCCAAATTGAACCATCTCATGATAGGTTCTCTTGAATCAATGATAGTCTGAATCACGCCAACTGGGGGTCTTTGTTCTCTCCAATCCCTCTTAATAGCAACACAACGCTATTTTTACAAGTTCTTTCCCGCTCAGCTTTTGCTAGGGATGAACTTCAAGAGGGATCGGTCGTTCATACCATCAAGGTTTCTGATCAGCAAGATTGGTACACACCCATAAGAGACTATCTCAAGTTAGGTAGCCTCCCACTTGGATTGTCGCACGTCGCAAAAAGATCATTCAAATAGAAAGCGACAAAACATGTCTTGCTAGGAGACATTTTATATCGTCGAAGCTATGAAGGAATCCTCCTCCGTTTCTTGGACCAACAGGAGTCCACTTGGGCGATCACCCAAGTGCACGATGGTACATGCGATGGCCACTTCAACGGTATGGCCATCACAAAGCGTATTCTTTGCATGGGTTATTATTGGTCATCTTTAGAGAAAGATTGTTGTGCATATGTGCGAAAGTGCATGAAGTGTCAACACCATGCTAACTTGACACACATACCTTCTTAGGCCTTGCAGTCAATCCAATAGTCTTGGCCGTTTTCATAGTGGGGCTTAGATCTCATCGGAAATATCTCCCCTACATCATCAAGTCATCACATGTTTATCATAATAGCCACAGAGTACTTCATTAAGTGGGTGGAAGCAATTTCGCTTACCTCTACGACTGGGCCCTGCATTACAGAGTTCATTTTACATAATATCATATGTCATTTTGGTATTCCATCCAATATCATCTCGGATAATGGGACGTCATTTAAGAACAAATATGTGCTTGCTTTGACAACAAAGTATAAAATTTAGCATAATTTTTTGACACCTTATTATCCGCAGGCAAATGGGCAAGCAGAGGTGTCAAACAAAATGCTAGTTGCCATCCTTAAAAATATGGTCATAGATAGTCATAATGATTGGCACATCTAAATACCACTTGTCCTATGGGCTTATCACACTAGCATTCAGACGCCCACTGGGGCAACTCCATTTTTGCTAGTGTATGGCTCCAAGGCAGTCATGCATCTCGAGTTGGAAATACCCTCCCTGCGCATATCAATGCAAAAATTCATTGATGATGACACTGCACGACAGGCCCGGTTATACCAGCTTACGTTACTCGACGAACGATGCATCAATGCTCTCGAGCATTTACGTATCTATCAAGAGCGACTTAAGAAAGCATACAACATGAAAGTTCACCTGAGGGACTTTCAGGTCGGTGACCTGGTCTTAAAAGAGAACCAACAAAATTCTAACTTGTCGCCCCATTTAAGGGACAAGTTCACAAAAAATTGGTTAGGTCCTTATGTAATCGATAGTAAAATAGGACCTGGAACATACTGGCTCACCTCTCTTGAAGGAATCAAGGAACTAGAACCCTTGAACATCAGTCATTTGAGGACATTCAACATTTAGAGAGCCATGGCCCACTCCAAAAGTCCCAAGGGTTCTCGCCACCACTTGGTCAACCAAAAACACCCCAAATGCATCTATAATCCCTTTGGTCAAACCAAAATCCCCAAGGGTTCTCGCCATTGCTTGGTCAAACCAAAAGCTCCAAGGGTTCCCATAATCGCTTGGTCAACCAAAAACACCCCAAAGGTATCTATAATCCCTTTGGTCAAACCAAAAGCCCCAAGGGTTCTCGCCACCGCTTGGTCACCCAAAATGCCCCAAAGGTATCCATAATCCCTTTGGTCAAACCAAAAGCTCCAAGGATTCCCGTAATCGCTTGGTCAACCTAAAACGCCCCAAAGGTATCTATAATCCCTTTGGTCAAACCAAATACCCCAAGGGTTCTCACCACCGCTTGGTCACCCAAAATGCCCCAAAGGTATCCATAATCCCTTTGGTCAAACCAAAAGCTCCAGGATTCTCGCAATCGCTTTGTCAACCCAAAACGTCCCAAAGGTATCCATAATCCCTTTGGTCAAACCAAAAGCTCCAAGGGTTATCGCCATCGCTTGGTCACCCAAAATGCCCCAAAGGTATCAATAATATATTTGGTCAAACCAAAATCTCCTAGGATTCTCGCAATCGCTTGGTCAACCTAAAACGCCCCAAAGGTATCTATAATCCCTTTGGTCAAACCAAAATTCCCAAGGGTTCTCACCACCGCTTGGTCACCCAAGACACCCCAAAGGTATCCATAATCCCTTTGGTTAAACCAAAAGCTCCAATGGTTCCCACAATCTCTTGGTCAACCAAAAACACCCCAAAGGTATCAATAATCCTTTTCATCAAACCAAAAGCTCCAAGGGTTCCCACAATCGCTTGGTCAACCAAAAACATCCCAAAGGTATCTATAATCCCTTTGGTCAAACCAAAAGCTCCAAGGGTTCCCACAATCGCTTGGTCAACCAAAAATGCCCCAAAGGTATCTATAATCCCTTTGGTCAAACCAAAAGCTCCAAGGGTTCTCGCCACCGCTTGGTCACCCAAAACACCCCAAAGGTATCCATAATCTCTTTGGTCAAACCAAAAGCTCCAAGGGTTCCCACAATCGCTTGGTCAACCAAAAATGCCCCAAAGGTATCCATAATCCCTTTGGTCAAACCAAAAGCTCCAAGGGTTCCCACAATTTCTTGGTCAACCAAAAACACCCCAAAGGTATCTATAATCCCTTTGGTCAAACCAAAAGCTCCAAGGGTTCCCACAATCGCTTGGTCAACCAAAAACACCCCAAAGGTATCTATAATCCCTTTGGTCAAACCAAAAGCTCCAAGGATTCTCGCCACCGCTTGGTCACACAAAACATAAAGGTATCTATAATCCCTTTGGTCAAAACCTCCAAGGATCCGCAAGAATCACTTGGTCCACAACCATTCGGGTTAAACCGTCCATAACAAATATTCAAAAATAATAGATAATCAAAAATAACAAAAAAAAATTGCATCTCACTTTCATGCATAATCTTAAAAATCAAAACACAAAAAAAAAAAAAGTTGCATTAGGCATCGCATACATACATTGCATATTTTCTGGTCATACATGTCAAACACACCATAGACTGTAATTACTCGACAATTCCATCATTTTCCACATTTTTCCATTTTGTAAATGATCCAACAAGAATAACACCATTCACATTTTTGCCATATCATAGTCAGTTGTCTTCTAATGTCTTTAGGGTTTTCATCATTCAACTGTCTTTAGATTTCTAGCCAAATGTTGTACAAAGTCATACCGATCTTTACAAGGTAGAGTTTTACTTGGATCACGCCTTGTTACATAGCATCCCAACACAAGCTTAAAACACATAAAAATTCCCAAGTTGTGTGAACGAAAGACGAAACCTACAAAGTGGTCCAGGATACCATACAGTGAAAATGTTATCTTGCTCATCCCCCTGTGCGAATGACCCCAAGAATGCTGAGAATTGGCAAAAGGACAAGAAAAATTCCTTCAATTCCCCAAAATAAATAGTGGTTTTTACCACTACAAAGAATTCCAACTCCAAACATGAATATCAAAAGTGCAAAAATCAAAAAGCACAAGAAATAGCGATTCTAATCACTGCTCAAAATCCCAAGCTCAAACAAAATAAATAGTGATTATCATCACTACTAAGCAAATATCCCATTAAAAGAGAGGGAGTAACTATTGAATCCCTAGAATTCTTAGCATTCGAAAGGTCATGAGGTGATCCTCAGTCCCGATTTGGTGGATAGCCTGCTGGTCATTGGTGGCAAACCTCCCACATGATGATATATCTGTCGCATTAGTTGTTGGGCATATGTATAGATCAATGTTTGCATGTGGATGAGCTAGCTTATGGTACCCTAGAATATGCCATAGATTAATCCTACTAAATGCAACAAAAGGAGTTAATGGAGCTAATTAGGTGATCCTCAGTACAGGTTTGGTGGATAGCCTACCTGGCACTGATGGTATCCTTACGAATACCACATAAACGAACTCAATCACACACACAGGGATGTGAAATAACTTGGTCAAACTCAAGTCTGATTTGTACCTTGTTCGAAAGTCTTGTAAGATAATGTACAATCTTGACTAGTTAGTTAAAGCATCTGAGTCTCAAAAAAACCTTAACTACATTCTAAAACAATTGTTGTACATTTCATTACTTACATCACCATCAGAAAATACAAAACAAAAATTACAAATGCAAAGTTATTCCATAAAGCAATCACATAGTACAGAAAGCTAGTAAATCCTGTATAGTCTATGGTGCCACCGCCTATATACCAACAAATAATTCCATCCATTCCATATGCATACATCTATATCATATAGTTAAAATCATCCGTAGTCATAATAGCATATGCATACATCAACATAAATAAATGTGCATAAAGAACAATAAACCATGACAAGTATATAATCAAACCAAAAGAGTCATGTATATATATCAAGTCAAAATGCCCTCAAGCTACAATAAGAAGGTCCTCTGACCTCACAAAAACCAAAAACTCAAAATCCCCAAAGCCTAGGGATTCGACCACCATGATCATGCAAGATCGGTGTGACTAGAACTACCCCCAGTAGTATGGGTCCTATGGGACCTCTCAGGGTGGCTGCTGCCAGCCCTCGCACCCTACCCACCAACACTACCCTCACCTAGCCACCTGCGATGAGATGATGCAGACTACTCAGTCTCACTACCTCTCATACGGTGTGATGAACCACCTCCATCAAGCACAGGCAACTGTCCACCGAGGCGGATAACCTCTGTCTCTAACTCTATCCGATATCGACCCCACTCCATATCTCATTGGCGATACACAACCAATGCACTATCCCACTGTGCCAACTGAGTCCGTAGGATATCCCTCTCTTATGTTACCTCCACCAAAGCATCTCTATGCTCCTCCTCCCATATCCGTAGGAGACCTTCCAATCAAACTATCTCGGCGCGAAGCCCAGCCTCCACATTACTTGAGACAGCCTGAGGCATGGGCACCTCTAGTATGGCCTGTTGCTTTGGCACCCACTGCTTTGAGACATCCTATACATTCGATTTCTCCTGAACACCCAAATCATCTCCATCGCTGGTGAAGTCATCGACCTCCACCATGTCAATATCATCAAGCGGATCCCCCCAACCCTCCACCACTGCCTCTGCACCCCCACCTCCTGCTGCTGTAGTAACCATGCCTCCTAGAGGCCCCTCACTCTGCCATCACCACATAATCCACCATCGGTCATACTCTACAGTCACCCTAACATCATCCACGTCGGGTACATCAATAACTACATTGTACACCTTGCCTAGCTACTCAATGGTAGGCCATACTAGAGTCTTTTCATCATCACGATGCTGATAGATCAAGGGATTACCAAGAAATACCTAGCGTACCCTAAACTACCACATCACCCAAACATATGGGAAGTACTCTTGCTCTGTCTCGTGCCGCCCAATCAACCATCTACCCCTACGTACACGTTGGAGCAACTCTCCAGCCTCAGGCCAGACTAAACAATCCTGATATGACCGCTAGAACACCTACCCTGGCACTAGACAAGAGAAGGCATTAGTATAGTGACCTACATCACCTGACCACCACTAACTCTATCCATGCCCCTTTGACCTCCACCATAAATCAACATATCCAATTTTTTGATCCACCATCTCACCTCGGGTGGTCCAAGGCAAACCCTACGGCCGCTTTGCAGCTATGTGTTGCCACCCCTAGCACTACAAGAGATAGTTGCACTCGATCCCCTTTCGCTTTTGATAGCGGACCTCGTACAGCTCATCGTACAACTGTGCCAATAACATCTAACCCCATCTCATAATAAGTGGAGCTGATGTAGGACACCCCACCAATGTGAAAA
This sequence comes from Wollemia nobilis, assembly GCA_028583015.1. NCBI lineage: Eukaryota > Viridiplantae > Streptophyta > Pinopsida > Araucariales > Araucariaceae > Wollemia > Wollemia nobilis. The sequence goes on along the minus strand of JAQPPZ010002456.1, from coordinate 4,101,402 downwards.
CCAACTCAAGCAGGTCCCAAGGGAACCTCACACCTGAGGAGTCAAGAAGTAGCATTTTGGAGATGAGGGTAATGATCAAAGCATGCCTCACCCCTAATACGCCCTTCTCCAGCCACCACCGCACTAGAATACCGCCTTTATGGCAGTCAGCCTCTACCCTCTCCATAGCCCTCTCCACCCCCATCTCCATTGCTAGACCAAAACATCGTGTCAATACCGTCATCCGCTGGTCACGGTGGGTCATCCGGATAGGCAGTCCATCTATCAAAATCTATAGAATCCGATACACATCCTCTAGAGTAATAGTCATCTCCCCTATGAAAAGTGTTGGTGCGGGGATCCCACAGATTGATCAGGGCAGTAAAATATGTCCGATCCCCCACCACAAGCTCCAGATGCATCATGTGCTTGAGCCCAAGGGCATCAAGCCATTCCCAATCCACAACTGTCAGGGCATCTCGAGCATCAGATAAAATAGTCGACTGGTGGTACCGACTCTTCACAACCTGAAACAACAAAATAAAACAAAAAAATATATTAAGTACATACTTAATATAAACAAAAACATTAAAATAAAACTATACAACAAAAGTACAGACTACAATTGTATAGCAAAAGTACAACATAAGAAGTACAGTAAAACAAATGTACAGTGAAAGTATAGAATCATTAAAATAAAATTGTACAACAACGACAACATACATGAAAATAACTGTACAATCAACAAAAAAAACACAACAAAAATCATATTAGGGTTTCTACCTTAATGTGAAAACAAAACAAAACAAAAAAATCATATTAGGGTTTCAACCTTAATGTGAACGCAAAACAAAACAAAAAAACATATTAGGGTTTCAACCTTAATATGGCAAAAACAAACACGAAATAAAACATATTAGGGTTTCAACCTTAATATGAACAAAAACAACAAAATAAAGCGAACAAACATTTTATATGTGAGTTTTAAACTTCATATAAAACACGCACGAATAACAAGCAGAGAGAAGGAACATCATATCGGTCTCACCTCGGCTCCTCCACTCGAAGATCCGGTTCTCGCACTCATGATGTCCATGAAATTTTAGTAGCACTCCGCTACACACACTCGCACTCCTCCTCACTGCTCCAAATCGCCAAGAAAAAAATATTACAAATGAGCCCAAAACCTAGTTTTGGTCCTTATATAGGCTGTTAGGCCTATAATCGTTCCACCCTGGGATGAATGTTCTATTTAGCGCTTGTCCCAACCTGGGATGATTACAAAATTGGTATTCGTCCCACCCTGGGATGATTACAGAGCAAGAAATAAAGCAACAAAAATTGCATCCAAAAAATGCACCAAAAATAACAATAAATCTATCGAACAAAGGTGCCTTTGCACCTGATATTCATGGCATGAAAAACCATCGTCGGGGTCACAAATACTCACTATCCTACTCCCTAAGAATGCTAGCATAGCTGGACCACTCCATGAGAAGGAGGATTTTCAATAATTTCTACCCCAATAGGCGTCAAAAAAAGGGTCAAAACCCACCAAAAATAGGTCCGATGGTTGGAAAACTGCAATAAGCATTCAACGAAAACAATTGAAGGCACCCTTACAAATGTCATCTTGGGTCAAGTGACTCATCGCTTTTCTCATTTTTTGTCATTCCCTCATCGATTCGTCGCTTAATGGGGTAGTCACAATTAGTCACCAATCAACAAATACACACCCAATCAAGGAAATGACATGCATTCAAAGAATCATTGACAAGACAATCACGCTCCTACTTGGGGCATAAAACAAGCAATAATCACAAGCTAAACAAACACTTGGCATTTTGGAAGCATGAATAAAATGTTCCTCGAACAAAAGGTTGTGCCCTTTGCCTATTCATGTCTAAACAATGTCCAAGATCAAGTACACCTCACTGAAAAAGGTTACATTTGAGTTAAGCTCCTTAGCTTGTCAGAAGCAAGGATTCAAGAATGTGTGCCCTTTCCATACTTGGGGCATCAAAATTTGGTTAGGTTACTAAGAAAACCTAATCATTAAGTGTAAAGGTCCTTCTATTTTTTCTCAGCATTGCGCCACACACAATGCATCCCAAAAAGGAGCATTTGTAGACACCAAAACAACACCAATCCGATTATGTGACTACAAGCACTGACCGAATTGGCATACATACCCCCTAGGGCAGCCTCCAGAGGTTAAACAATGGTCCTAACCACTCCCAAATCAGTTTTGGAAGGTCAGAGGTCAGTTTTGCACCTTTTAAGCACTTTGCTCCCTATTTGTCCCACCCTAGGATGATTAGAATCCTATTCGTCCCACCCCGGGACTATTAGCAACAATCGCTCCAAGGTGGGACGATTAGCAGGTTTGACTGGAAAAAAGTAAAACCTTGACAAATGGCAGCCCAAATCTGCCACCTAAATCTGCCTTCAAGGCATGGGATTGCAAGGGAAGGTTTCAAATCAGAGAGGCTTCAATCAAGCCTGCCCTGATCATGGAGGCCTCAATCAAGGAGGCCCTAATCAGGGAGGAATATTCTCTCCCCCAAAAGGGCATAATGAGCCAAGTGGTGCCCTCGCATGCGCATTCAAAGTAGACCCTTAGGTCTATAAAAATGTGAGCCTCCTCACTTCAAAAAAGAAAGAGAGCTAGAGCATTTAGAGCAATTAAGTGCTACCAAACTATACCCCCATTCTTCTTTGTGCTTCCTACATCCCTAATCTCTCTCTTTTGGAAGAGAGGTTATCGGGTGAACACTAGGAACACAATATAGATCTAAAGACCCAAGCAATCGGCCACAATCCCACCCTAAAATCATCGACACAACCCCTTAGGAAGCTTTAGACCCATCCCACTTGGATTGGTGTCAAAACTAGGCCCTAAATGGTGGGCATCCCACCCCCAGGTGCCCCCCAAACTGCTGCAGTCCTAATTGCCCCACCCCGAAGTGATTAGAAATCTATGCATGGTTTTGTTACTATTCTTTTTGCATTCTTTTATATCTAATGTACTTATGTTGTTGTCCAAATTTCATTGCTTTCTGACATGATTTGACCTGGTTTTTGTCATTTTATGCGTCTACTAACCTACAGGGAGTGCCTTCGGATACAAGATAACCTGGGCAGAATCTGCCAAATCTGACCTTCTGGGTCATCTCAAAATGTTTTTTTTAGTCTAACCACAAGTTTGAAGGAGTTTTGGAGGCCTCTGGGCGGGACATTTGCAAGGTCACTTTTTGCAGGTTTTACGACAGTCCCCAGCATCCCACCCCAGAGTGATTAGAAATTTGTGCATGATTTCCTTACTCTTCCTTTTGCAATATTTCCCATATTATATCCTAATGCCTCTGATAAATTTTGAACTCATTCTTACATGATTTGATGATCGTTTTATTATTTTATGTATTAACTAGCTCGCAAGGCGCCCTTGTCACATACAGGAGAATCTAGGTAGGATATACAAATTTTGAGCATCTGGGTAGTCTTAGAATTATATATAATGCCTAACTCATGAGTTTCAGGTGATTTGGATAAGCATAGGCAGGACATTGGAGTGCTCACTTTGGAGAGGCCCCCGACGGGAAAACGAGCATAACAAGGCCCTCCGATGCCACTTCGACGCAAAATCAGGTGATACCAATTCTAGAAATTGTCCTTTACATTTCCATATCATTATGTAATCTCCTTATCAATATTCTCACTGATATCTTCTAAGCGCCCGCTAGAGGCCTTGGGGATTACATGTTTTTCTAGATACGCATATGCTATTAATGATTTGTTGTCTTTATTTACATAGGATCTCACCACTAGGAATACTAGAGGGGCAACAAGGAATGACGAACACATGGACACAAGCGACGACAACTTTTAGCCCACCCACTTTGAGTGTGGGCACACGAAAGATGCTAGAAGTGTACTGTATGATCTTGGAAGCACGACTTCTTTAGGACATCCATTAATGTAGCAAATTGTATCAAATGTTCTGATCCCTCGAGGGGGGACGTATTGTAATTAGATTAAAAGCAATATCAATAAAGGAAGCCCCGCTTTGTTAGCTCACATCTCATTTTTGCGTCATTTCCTCCATGCATTGCTCATCGCATTCGTAGAACTTAGCATCTATATCTATTTTTGTTTACATCATATCGGTACGCCATTTTTCTATTGCTTTCATTGTGAGATTTTTCCTTTAAGCAAATTTCTTTTATAATGTGTATTTTGTTTTGAATATTAATATGATGTTTATGTGAGTTTATTTCCAAGCAATTGTGTGAGAGTGTGTTTATTTGAGTTTATTTAATAGTATGATCCTAACAAGTGGTATCAGAGCATTTTCTAGGGCCAAGTTTTGCTGTAACAGTAATAAGTCTTACTTGTTAGGTATAATCCCCTGTTATTTTTGTGTAAATTTTTTTTACTATTATCAAAAAAAAAGATAGAGACCAGTAAAAAAAAATAGTCTTTTTAGTTGAGTAGGTAGAAACCCTGTTCCGGGGGTTTTAAAATATCGTGAAGGATATGTCATTATTGGCTAAGCTAGATAGCCCATACAATGTCTAGTGAAGTGAGGGGCGATCAGGCTCCAATACTCAGGCCTCAGACAGAACTCGCGCATGAACTTGAGCTCCCATGCATCTTCGGGTGTATCGAGAGACCATTCTAGGGTTAACAAAATTTTATCTAGTAGGAATCTTATCGACCTTGTATTATCCATAGTCCATGGGACACAACATCTCGAACGATTACCCTCCCGTACTATCAAAGAGGTAGATAGTGTGCTCAAGGGTATGTGTGGAATCCTCCTTGGGTAGTGGCCTAAAATATTGGTCTGAGCACTATTGTTCATCACTGCGGTATAACAGAGGGCCTATGGGTGTTACATACTCCTTTACCTATCATACCCTAGTTCCGTTAAAACTTCAACCTACAATAAAATCACAAACCAAAACTCCCTGTTTCTAAACCTGCATTCCAAATTCCCAAAAGTGAGCATATGAGAAAGGAATCATCTACCAAAAATATAGAATAAATTGCATGAATTCAGGATAGAATATGAGGGTGACAGTTAATTTGACAGTCTGGAGAATAACAGTTAGATTTACAATGGCAGTAACAGTCAGATCAATCAAGTCAGCACAGTCAGGTCAGAAATTGTAGTTTTCAGTGTCAGAACAGAATTGTCATAATAGTAACCTATACAATACAGACAATCTTCAAACTAGTGAGGTAAGCAGTGTCAAAGAGACTATTAGGGCTGAGTAAAACATTGAGCGAGTGACCAGAGACCAATTATAGATAGTGCTCCAGTACCCAACTTTTGCACTGTAGCTCAAAATCTAAAACTATAAACACCGTTAAACTCAACAAAACAGGAGAAAAAAAACTTGAGCTGATCGTTTTGATATATAGCACCCAAGCACTTTTTTGGACACTTACTAAAAATAGTAAGTCCTAAAACCCAATTCTATTTTTAGTAACTGGTCACAAAAGGTTCCAAAATGGCCTAGGGTACCCATGGACATCAAAAAGAGCTAGAATAGATGGACTCCTTAACAAAAGCCATTGAGAATTTAAACTTGGCAATTTTCTCCATAAGGGAAGAGGTCCAAGGTCTTTGTCTAGATCATGAGGCCACTAGAGCTTGCTTAGAAGAAACACTGATAGAAGTGGGTAGCAAGTTACATAAGGGACCACTCAAAACATAACACCAAGCTGAAAACTCTACAAGGAATGACCATGACCCATCCTTTAAAATGCCAAAATTGGACTTCCCTCAATTTAATGGGAAGGATGTTGATGGGTGGTTATGTAGGGTTGATCAATTGTTTAGACTTCATAAAGTTCCCATATATAATCGAGTTCAGATGGCTTCCTTCAATTTGGAATCTGAGGCTCTACACTAGTTCCAATGGTTACGTAATTCCAACCCAAATCTCTCTTGGGAGGACTTTGAGTCCCAAATACTGATCTGATTTGGGCCTAGTGAGTATGAGGACTGTTGACAATTTTGTCACATTGCATAGAGGGGTAGAAAAAAATCAAAATTTTCTCTTTGTAAAGTGTTTTTTTGTTGCTTCGAAAGTTTTTGTAAGTGTTGCAGCAATTTTGGCTTTCAATGCCATCCCCTTGCACATAAAATGAAGAAGAAGAGCTTCACTGCCAAACAGGCCAAATAAGAGAGCTTTGTCGCAAGAAAGAAAAGTGTCGCGATATCGCGACATGTTGCATTTTCACGGTTGAGAGCGACAAGAGCGAGCAGGGAAGAAAAGTGTCGCGATATCGCAACATGTTGCACTCTCGCGGCTAAAATAAGAAAAGTGTCGCGATATCGTGACATGTTGCGTTTTCACAGCTAAGAGTGACAAGAGCGAGCAGGGAAGAAAAGTGTCGCGATATCACGACGTGTTGCATTTTTGCGGCTTAGAGCGACAAGAAGGAGCAAAGAAGAAAAGTGTTGCGATATCATGACATTTTGCATTTTCATGGCTCAGAGCGACAAGGAGGAGCAAGAAAGAAAAAGTGTCACGATATCGTGACATGTTACGTTTTCGTGGCTCAAAGTGACAAGAGGGGCAAGAAGCGAAAAGTGTCATGATATTGCAACATGTTGCGTTTTCGCGGCTCACAACAAGGAGAAAGAGCAAGAAGGAAAAAGTGTCGCGATATCACGACATGTTGCATTCTCGCGACCAAAGGAGGAAAAGTGTCGCGATATCACGACATGTTGCATTCTCATGACCAAAAGAAGAAAAGTGTCATGATATCGCGACATGTTGCATTTTCACGGCTCAAAGCAAAAAGGAAGAGCAAAAGAAGAAAAGTGTCGCAATATCACAAAATGTTGCATTTTCGTGGCCAAAAGCAACAAAAGAGGGCAAAGACATAGAAATGTCGCGATATCACGACATGTCGTATTTTCATGATGCAAGAAGAAGAACCAAGCTGAAGACATAGAAATGTCGTGATATCGTGACATGTTTTTTTGGCACTCAAAAGGGGCACGCGCTCCAAGTCGGGTATTTTCTCGAGATGATCAAGTGCCTCATAAATGCATTCTTACTTGCTCAAAAAGCTCATTGCTCATTTTGGCAATTGAAAGCGAAGTATCAATCCCTAAAGGAGAGTCTGGCAAGCATGGCAGCCACTCGAGCATTGCACCCAGAAACCAATGACACTCAGAAGGCTCATCAATGCATGTTTTCATGGTTGACTCAATCACAGTTTCCAGTTCTGGTAATGTATTTGAAAGCTCAGTCACGAGGGCCACGAGGAGCCAACTTCTTAGATCTCAAGAGTATGCTTCACCATTCTGTGTAATCATGGCTCAGAGGGTCGGGTCCTCTATAAAAACCCAAGTATTGTAATGTAGAAAATGGGGGAACTATCTACTAGAAAGTTGTTGTAACTTGATGTCCTGCGATTAATACTAAAGAGCTTTGGGCTCAATTTCTCTCTTTTATGTTGCCTTTTGTGCTTGATTCTTTTGTCTTTCTTCATTTGTATACTGAGACTCTAAATCCTGAATCCGATGTGCGATTTGGGACTGTACCCTGAAACTCACCTAAAGGATACATAGGAGAGGAAAAATGCTATATTAGTTTTCTTTTATGCTGTCTGGTGGGTTGTGGTTTTTGTTACATTCGCTTGTCCTAATCATCTTTATTTTGAACCCTAAATTTTGACAAAAGGGAGAAGGAGAATCCCTGTGAGCTCGCCCAGAGGATACATAGGAAGGTTAATGTGGCATTTCTTTCATTTATTCTTGGTGTTCCTTGTTGCTATTCAAGTTGTCAGTTAGTGATCGTGCTTCCTATTCTCTCCCACCTTAAATCAGTGATCTCTCTTCCCTTACCCCTTTTTATTTATTTCTCTAACTCTAACTCCTTTTATCTCTTTCCTGCACCCTTATCTCAAAACACCAAAGTTAGCATAGGAGCTGGCCTTTCTCCAAAGATTGGCATGAGGGGCATCTCTTCCCTTCAGCCTTTCAATGTTGGTCTAGGTCTAGGGCGCATACATTTATCCAAAATCCTTTCCTAGGCAGATTTGATGACCAACAATTTTTGGCACGCCCGGTGGGACAGACTATCTCTGTCTCAGTAAGATCCATAATCGATGGGACAAGTACAATTCTAAGTTGATAAACCCACCTGTGCCAACAGTTTTTGGCACACCCGGTGGGACCAAGGTCCCATATTTTAAGCACAAATCTCAAACCCGTCTACACTAGGGCCAATAGTTCTAACCAGTTCCCGGTGTGACCCGATCAGTCTCACCTTTTGAGTGGTAGTGAAAATTGATGCTCTCATTACCAAAAGACTCTTAGCATCTGGCAACTCTGTTCAACCCAAAAATCTCTAAGTCGTAAAGACCGGTACCTAAACCTGTGCCTTCATGACAAAAGTCCCCATGTATTAAGGAGGCCTGAGTTGGTGAATCTCTGGCTTGCCTTCATCTGGAAAAATCACCTGGCGACTCTGACTGAGCTGAAGAACTAGATTTCTTGATCATAGACACCTTTTAAATCTGAAAGAAGACATCCCAGAGGAATCAAGGTTTGATGAGCAGCCTTGACCTCACAAGCGGAGAAAAGTATGTTCACTTGGTGACTCCAAATTAGTGGCGAGAATCGTGATATCCGTAGGCCACTACTATAATGGAGATGGTATGCTATCCTAGCTGAGATGATCGTGGCCCTCTAAATCTCCAAAGTTACCATGAAATTCTTGAAAGCACCTTGGAGACAGTGTCAAAGTATAATGGCACTAAGCGAATGGCCCGAGAGAACCTTGAATATGTTGTGGCTTTAGCGTTCCTCCATGACATAATCCATGAAGATGTCATGATCAAACTCTTGGTTCTATCTTTAGAAGGAAGGGCACTGCAGTGGTACAGACTGCTTGAGCGTAAAAGCATCTGCTCATGGGATGACTTAGCGGGAGCATTATTCAAAACATTTGATTGCTCTCAAGACCCCTTCCAGCTTTTGACGTACCTCTCCACAATTAAGAGAGCACCTTTGGAGAGTATTACAGACTTCAATGTCCGATTCTGTATAAGTTGGAAGAGAATTCTAAGAGAGATCCAACCGACGCCTGCCCAAGCCCACCTCTTCTATGTTCGGGCCTTTCACCCGGACATGGGCCTCCTCTTACTGCGATCAGGTGAGCAAAGATTCCCTCAAATATTTGAGGAAGAAATACAAGCAGAACAGCTTCTGCTCTTATCAAGAAAGTGGCAGTGGGGAGCAGCCCCATCACCCTACCCGGTAATTACTGCTCCTATTTATCCAACGTAGTATTCATCATGGCGGACTCCTCATACTGAGCAGAGGCCTGAGATGCAGTCAATTGAAGATCAAGAGGTGGGTTTCATCCAAGTCCAACAATAGGAATATGCAAGCCATGATCCGAAAATGAAAAATATGGTTGCTTGCAGTCTCCATCAGGAGATGGACCAAGGAGAGGAGCAGACTCAAGTGGTGGAACCTAAGAACAAAGAGGGCACATATTTGCACCCTTTTTGTATCCCAGTGGATGGCACGCAAGTATTCAGCTAGAGCCCATTAAGCATGCCTCATCAAGAAGCCAAACCAGAAGAGATCCTAGAAGATTACTCTTTGTCGGAGGAGCCCTGTTACCACATCAAGAGGGTGGAAGAGCCTGTACCCAGCCCACAGTTAGTAGATTATTTAGTATTCTGGTATTGTTCCAACCACCACTACGACCAGTACCCCAAGAAGCCCCTCATGCGGAAAACTTCTTTGCCACATTATTCATCACTAGTATGGGTACTGGCAGGAGCGACAACTCACTGCATTGCTCCTTGTTCACAACATGGACAACTCTGGGAAGAGGCCAGCCAGAATTCAAAGATCAACTAAAGTTCAATCAAATCTGGTCTGGACATTGCAGGTTCACTAGATAGGCACCTGGAGCTGGGTCTATAGTGGGGGCATGCCAATCATGTCGCAAAATTTTGTGTTAATATTGTAAATAGCCCGGCTAGTAAATAAGTGCCGAGGGCGCTAAGTGTTGCTTAGGAGCTTAGGCACAAAAAAAAAAATGATGTCAGTAGATAGTCAGAGAAGAGGATAATGGGAATGACTCTGTTGCCCAATGGATAAAGGCCTGGGATCTCTGCATTCAGACAAGCTAAATGCCCCGCGAGCCGCCAAGAATGTTGACAATTTTGTCACATTGCATAGAGGGATAGAAAAAAAATCAAAATTTTCTCTTTGTAAAGTGTTTTTTTTGTTGCTTCGAAAGATTTTGTAAGTGTTGCAACAATTTTGGCTTTCAATGCCATCCCCTTGCACATAAAATGAAGAAGAGCTTTGCTGCCAAACAGGCCAAAGAAGAGAGCTTCGTCGCAAGAAAGAAAAAGTGTCACGATATCACGACATGTTGCGTTTTCACGGTTGAGAGCGACAAGAGCGAGCAGGGAAGAAAAGTGTCGCAATATCATGACATGTTGCACTCTCATGACTAAAAGAAGAAAAGTGTCACCATATCATGACATGTTGCATTTTCACAGCTGAGAGCGACAAGAACGAGCAGGGAATAAAAGTGTCGCGATATCATGACGTGTTGCATTTTTGTGGCTTAGAGCGACAAGAAGGAGCAAAGAAGAAAAGTGTCGTGATATCGTGACATGTTGCATTTTTTCCGCTCAGAGCGACAAGGAGGAGCAAGAAAGAAAAAGTGTCATGATATCACGACATGTTGCATTTTCGTGGCTCAAAGTGACAAGAGGGGCAAGAAGGAAAAAGTGTCGCGATATCGCGACATGTTGTGTTTTCGCGTCTCACAGCAAGGAGAAAGAGCAAGAAGGAAAAAGCATCGTGATATCGTGACATGTTGCATTCTCACGACCAAAGGAGGAAAAGTGTCGCGATATCACGACATGTTGCATTCTCACGACCAAAAGAAGAAAAGTGTCGCAATATCGCGACATGTTGCATTTTCATGGCTCAAAGCAAAGAGGAAGAGCAAAAGAAGAAAAGTGTCGTGATATCACGACATGTTGCATTTTCATGGCCAAAAGCAACAAAAGATGGCAAAGACATAGAAATGTCGTGATATCGTGACATGTTGCTTTTTTTCCACTCAAAAGGAGCACGCGCTCCAAGTCGGGTATTTTCCCGAGATGATCAAGTGCCTCATAAATGCATTCTTACTTGCTCTAAAAGCTCGTTGCTCATTTTTGGCAATTGAAAGTGAAGTATCAGTCCCTGAAGGAGAGCCCGACAAGCATGGCGGCCACTCGAGCATTGCACCCAAAAACCAATGACACTCAGAAGGCTCATCAATGCATGTTTCCATGGTTGACTCGGTCACAGTTGCCAATTTTGGTAATGGATTTGAAAGCTCAATCACGAGGGCCGTGAGGAGCTGACTTCTCAAATCTCAAGAGTATGCTTCGCCATTCTGTGTAATCATGGCTCAGAGGGTCGGGTCCTCTATAAAAACCCAGGTATTATAGTGTAGAAAGGGGGGGAACTATCTGCTAGAAAGTTGTTGTAACTTGATGTCCTGCGATTAATACTAAAGAGCTTTGGGCTCAATTTCTCTCTTTTATGCTGCCTTCTGTGCTTGATTCTTTTGTATTTCTTCATTTGTATACTGAGACTCTGAATCCTAAATCCGGTGTGTGATTGGGGACTGTACCCTGAAACTCGCCTGAAGGATACATAGGAGAGGAAAAATGCTATATTAGTTTTCTTTTATGCTACCTGGTGGGTTGTGGTTTCTGTTACATTCGCTTGTCCTAATCGTCTTTACTCTGAAACTTGAATTTCAATGAAAGGGAGAAGGAGAATCCCTGTGAGCTCACCCAGAGGATACATAGGAATGTTAATGTGGCATTTCTTTCATTTATTCTTGGTGTTCCTTGCTGCTATTCAAGTTGTCAGTTAGTGATTGTGCTTCATGTTCTCTCCCATCTTAAATCACCGATCTCTCTTCACTTACCCCTTTTTATTTCTTTCTCTAACCCTAACTCCTTTTATCTCTTTCCTACACCCTTATCTCAAAACACCAAAGTAGATTAGCATAGGATCCGGCCTTTCTCCAAATATTGGCACGAGGGGCATCTCTTCCCTTCGGCCTTTCAATGTTGGTCCAGGTCTAGGGTGCATACATTTACCCAAAATCCTTTCTTAGGCAGATTTTATGACCAAAAAGGACTTCATAGGGGCCTTGACCAAACTGCAACAAACATCCTCAGTCCATGACTACCAAACTCAATTTGAAAAATTGGCCAATAAGACAAGAGGATTGACGAAAGGGTTCTTCACGAGTTGTTTTATCAGTGGGTTAAAATGGGATCTCCAAGCTGAAGTAAAGATGTTGAAACCATAGTCCGTGATGGAAGCTATCATTTTGGACAATCTGGCCAAATCTAAACTCTCAAACCAAAGGCGCCCATCGCGGTTTCCTCAAAATTGACCTTCATTTCCTTATTGAACCCAAAATTCATCGGATAGTAAACCTAGTACACCCAAGCAACTGACTACAAAGGAGATGGATGCACGTCGTGCCCAAGGATTATGTTATAATTGTGATGAAAAAAAATTTAAAGGACATAAGTGTGTAAACAAAAGACTGTTCTTGATAGATTTTGAGGAACCTACTAACACTGACCCAAGTGATGAGGATGAGGACCCTCCTAAAACACCTTCTCCATAGGAATAAGATACACAAGGATCTGAGGCAGAGATATTAGCCCATGCTCTTGTAGGCATTACCACTCCACAAACCATGAAAGTTGTTGATGAGGCCTGGAAATGCCTCAATCATAACATGTTTTGTACACTAAAAATGCCTCTAAAATCTTATGTTTTATCTGATATGTTAGTTAAGTTGATTTAATATGCTGTATATTAACCATTTTGCATGATCAATGTATTTGAAATATTATATGTTGATTTTACAGCTTTTTGCATAGTTTTGTGTTCTTTTTGTTATGATTTGCTACAATGAGATATGCTTAGAATAATAGCATAATTTCACTAATCATATTTTTATTTGTCTCAAGCATTTACTTCACCTAAATCTGGCAACAGTGCAAGCAAACTCGTTGTCTGTGCAAGAAATCGGTCTTTCCCATGTAAATTCCAGCCGACTTGTCCATAAATAGCAAGGAATGGAATTCACATGAGGAAAGGGATGAAGACCATTAGAATTTGATCTTAGGAGATAACCCACCTGAGAGATGCAGAAGAAATCAATGGAAAAGCATATATTTGTTCATACCAAGATATCTTCGGAATGAACAGATATCTTCGGAATGAGCGGATCTTCGGAATGAAGAACGCAGCATCTTCGGAATGAGCGGATCTTTGGAATGAAGCATGCAGTATCTTTGGAATGAGCGATATTCGAAATGAGAATGCAGTATCTTCGGAATGAGCGATCTTCGGAATGAAAACTGCATTGTCTTCGGAATGAAGCCACTTATCTTCGGAATGAAGAACAGAATGTGTTTTTGACCTTTTGACCGATTTTTGAAGCCGAAAAAATGGAAATAAAGGTTGGAAAAAGTAAAGAGAAATATCTTCCATCTGTATTTTCCGTCATTGCCGACCAAAGCCATCATTAAGGAAAAGATCAAGTTTTAGTCCTCTTCTAGGATAAAACCAGAATTTGTTGCAGCATTGTAGGATTAGATCTTTTTGATATTCTTTGTTTGTAATCAGATCATAGGATAGCTATAAATATTGCTCCCGTTTAGGTTGAGCGAGGTAGATAGAAAAAGAGGTAGAAAATAGAGTAAGGAAGCTAGCGAGAAAATACAGAGTATAACTAGAAATTGATCACTATGGTCCTGTAATGGTTTTTCAGATAATTCTTGTAATCATGTATTTTGATCAATAATGTGCACCAGTTATATTTCAAATTACTTGTAAATGAATGTTATTAAGATTTAGAAAAATATAGAGACTTACACCTTCTTCTGGACAAGGAGGTCGGCCACTTCCAGACCTAGGAGGAGGACTAACAAAGCAGGTTTTTATTCTGATTTTGCTGCATGAGAATGAGTTGTAGAACTTGTTATGTCAATTTCTTGTAAATAGTTGACAATATTTGCAGTATTAGTTTATTTATGCTTAGATTAATCTTGTGCTTAAATTTTTAGTTGCAATCTTACTTTCAGCAAAGTTTCCACTTTATTTTCGGATTGTTATTTCCAAAATTTATCGTTTTTCAAGCAATTTCTTGCATTTTATGTTTTGTCTTGTCAAAATCGAACAGAAGATTGAAAACCTTCTGTTACAGAACTTTGATAGTTTTTATTTCCACATTAGATCTAAACTTTCATTACTGTAAAAGTAATTAGATTTCCTTTCTGCAATTAGGATCAGACTTTCAATTCTGCAACTGTTAATTCTGCAATATAATTAGGTCTCATTCTGCAATTGTAATTAGGACTTCATTTCTGCAGTTAATGATTAGTTTCCAATTCTGCAACTTAGATTCAAATTTAATTTATGTAATTTAGAGATAGGAATGTTCCAAAACCCCCCACATAATTAGTTCCACCAATAAGACTTGTTGCCCTAGATTGACCTAAGTTATAGCTGTTTCACTTCTTCTCCCACAGATAGCCTTGTACACTGCCCTGGATTGACATATTCATTGAGAATTAATGATGGTATAATGACTATGCATCATTTTAGCGCCGTTGCCAGGGAATAGTGTTGTCAGAAGAAAACAAATAGTCCAATAGCTATAATCAGACTAAACTGTGAACATTCAGGTTAAAATCTGAATATAACAGTAGAGTAAGATAACAACTATTGACTTAATTTATGTCATTTAGGAGTAAACATGAATGAGTAAGTCTAGGGATACTCCAAAGGATCCCTGGCTTGTCCCATTAAGGAGATCTTCACGCCTAAGGGGTGAATCACATGTGTTTGAACTACTTGAAATATTGATAGAAAAATCACCAGTATCACCATCAGTAGAACATTTTGAGAAAGGAAAATCACCAATTTTATCAACAGAATATCTTAAGGAAGATAATTCATCAGACTCATCAACAGAGAATCTTGGACCTCTTGAGAGAACAATTTGGAAAGCTTTAACTTATCCTAGGAAATAAGAAACTATGGCAGAAGGAGGCAATGCATATGGCCAGCATGGCTATGTTCATAATGAAGGGGATGATCAGGATATACTCCAACCATCCAGAACATTTGAATATCCTATTCATCTAAATCCAACACAAAACTCTCCCATGAAGACCATTTCACCTTCAGTACTTCCAACCTTTCGAGGTGTTGTATCTGAAGATCTTGATCAATTTTTGTTTGAATTCAAGGTAGTGTGTCAAACCTATGATTATATAAATGACAATCAAAAACTTAAGGTTTTTCCCTCAACTCTCAAGGATTCAGCATTACGCTGGTTCATGAGCTTAGAGCCAAATTCCATAAGAACCTGGGATCAAATGGAGACTATCTTTTTAGACAAATATCAGGAATACTGCCATGTAAGGAATAGAAAAGATGAGTTATTTAGAATCAAGCAGGAAGATGATGAGACCTTGGAAGATTATCTTGATAGGTTCTCCTTTGTTCAAAGGAGATGTGGACTAGTAGAACTAGAATTGTGTAAAACTATCTTTTTGAGAGGATTGCAAGATGAATCCAGAGAAGTTCTGGATTTAATGAGAAAAGGGGATGTAACCACTCTCAGTAATGAGGAAATTATGGATCTCTATAGGAATTACTCTCGCACTAAGCAGAGAAGAAGAAAAAGCCGCAAAAATGGCACTGATGTAAAGGACCTGATAGAGGAACTTGTAAATTTCAAAACTGATATCCTAGTGCATCTAAACACTACTTTAGGGGAAATCTCTGCAAAAGCTAAAAACATAGAACCTTTGGCAATTTATTTCCCAAAATGTAGAAGTAAACATGCTTTGTAGGAATGTCCTTTGAATAAAACATCTATCTTAGCCATTTGTAGTATCTGTTCAAAAAGGCATTCAATTGATCAATGCCACCTGCTACCACAACTCAAAACTGTGTTAGAAAACCAGACTGAGGAACTCAACTATATTGGACCAAAACAAGGGGGGAATTTCTCTCAATATCAAAATCCCCCTCATTTTTCTATAAATTGGGGGCATAATCCTGGTACTATGCCTTGGGGACAATCAGAACCACCCCAACGTCCTTGGAATTATCCTCAATGGAAAAATTCTCAAGAATGGCCACAATCAAATTGGAGTAACCCAGCCTAGAATCAGAATCAAAACAACCCCTCATGGAATCAAAACAATCCAGCTTGGAATCAGAATCATACTAATCCACATTGGATGCAAAACCAACCATAGTGGAATTAGCAATACCAGTCCTATCCAAGGCAGTAAAGGAATCAAGGTCAAACTCAGCATTTGTTGCCTGCACCTAATCAAAATTTTCAAGAAAAACAACAACAAACACAGCAAGTGAAACAACCTCAATTGCCAGCTCAGCCAGTCACTAATCCAAATAGTGTAATACAGACACCTCCTGTCTATGTGGCTAAAGCTAAAGAAAATATTGAAATTAATGTTCTTGATTGTAGTGATATCCAACTCTGTTTAGGGAAAGTTGTACCTGAACCAGTTTTAATGGAAATCAAAGATAATGAAAAGCAAGAATCATCAGAACCAGAGAGAATCCAACCAACAATAGAAATAGAAAAATTAGATCCAACAATAGAAAAAGAGACACAAGCAGAACAATTACCAAGGATAGTTCCATATCCTGAAAGACTTAATGCAATACCAAAAATTTTTGAGTCAGAATTGGTCAAAGAACTCAAAAAGTTGACTATCTCATTACCCTTATTGCAAGCCATTAAGGAAATACCAAAAATTAACAGTACTGTCCAAAATTTGTGCATTAAAAGAGCAGGAAGAAAGAAGAAAGCATTCCCCAAGACTGTGCAGGTTGAAGGGAAGATAGTTGATCTCTTATCCGGAAAACTACTACCTCCAAAGTATAGTGATCCAGGAAGCCCAGTTATCACAGTCACCATAGGTTTAGTACCAATATCAAATGTTTTAGTGGATCTAGGAGCTGCAATAAATGTCATGACTAAAGATACAATGGAACAATTACAGCTCAAACATCTCAGCCCCACATTTACAGTTTTAGAAATGGTTGATAGGTCAGTTGCAAAACCTGAAGGAATCATTGAAGATGTCCCTATAGAAGTTTCTTCTTGGGAATTCCCTGCAGATTTTTTGGTTTTACAACCAAGAAATTCAGCACATGGATATCCCATTATTTTGGGAAGACCTTGACTTGCAACTGCAACAGCCTTCATAGACTGCAGATTTGGAAATATGACTATTTCAAATGGTATTGAGCTGAAACAAATTTCTTTATATCCTCCTGCAAAACCATCTAGAAAATTTTCAGGTCAGTTATGGTTTTCTGACTCAGATGAAGAACCAGAAGAGGTCATTTCTACACTAGCTACCTTAGTAGTAAGAGAAAACACAGAAGACCTCGGTGACACGGGAAAACTTAGAAAATGAAACAATCCTGATGAATTTTCTGCATGAACAAGGTTTAGAAGGGGAAGCAACAAATATCCAACAATTGATAAGTAATGAGGAGAATCAAAAATCTGAAGATGAATCATCTATGCTATCACAGGGAAACTCTGTTTCACTACCACATGGATGGCACCATCATCTGATTTTTCCTTCTCACTGTTCCATACAAGATATGCTTCCCTCAAGCAGCAATGAAACAGAAACTGCTTCGTTTCTCCCATCTCAACAATGTCCTCTTAATCCCTTAAACACCAAATATGAAGGAGTGAATTCAGTCCTTCTAAATACAAAACAAATAGAAGTCCAGCCAGGCAAATTTCTGAACATCTACAGCCAGCTTACTAGGGAAGAGGAAGAAAAATTGATAGTTGTTTTGCAGAAGCATGTTCATGCTTTTGCTTGGAACTACAAAGATATGTTAGGAGTTCATCTTGATATATGTACCCATAGAATCTATACTGAAGAAGTCAAGCCAGTTAGACAACCTCAAAGAAGATTGAATCATGTCTTAAGAGATATTGTGAAAGAAGAAATTGAAAAACTCCTGGAAGTAGGATTCATTTACCCAATTTCTGATAGCCAATGGGTTTCTCCATTGGTAATAGTTCCTAAGAAAAATGGAAAAATAAGAGTATGTGTAGACTATAGAGAATTGAATAAGGTGAAATACAAAGACCATTTTCCATTACCTTTCATAGATCAAGTGTTAGATACTCTTGTTGGAAAAAGATACTTTTATTTTCTTGATGGATTTAGTGGATATAATCAAATTCAGATTGCACCTAAAGATCAAGAAAAGACAACTTTTACATGTCCATGGGGAACATTTGCCTATAGGGTTTTACCTTTTGGTTTGTGTAATGCCCCAACAACTTTTCAGTGAGCATTCCTAGCAATTTTTGCTGATCTGACCACCAAAAGTGTTGAAATTTACATGGATGATTTCACAGTATGTGGACAAACTTTTGATTTTACATTGGAAAATCTCGACAAAGTATTAACTCGCTGTGAAACATACCACTTATCCTTAAATCCAGATAAATGCTTCATGATGATGAAGGAAGGGATAGTTCTTGGTCATCACATCTCTCTTGAAGAGATCCAAGTTGATCCAAAGAAAGTTGAAATTATCAAGAATCTTCTTCCTCCTAAAACTCAGACTAATGTCAGAAGCTTCCTAGGACACATTGGTTTTTACCGCAGGTTTATTCCCAACTTTAGTACAATAGCTAGTCCTATGTTTGCCTTATTGACTAAAGATTCTGAATTCTCTTGGACTACAAAATTTCAGGAAGCATTTGAAGCTTTGAAAGAGAAATTGATAACTCCACCTGTGCTCAGAGGACCTAATTGGACATTACCATTTCACATTCGGACTGATGCCTCCAATACAGCAATTGGAGCAGCATTAGGACAAATTGATAATGGTGAACATTATACCATCTACAACATTAGCAAGAACTTGACAGGAGCAGAGAAAAATTATACAACTGAAAAAGAATTCCTAGCAGTAATTTATGCCATCAACAAATTTAGGCATTATATCACAGGTTATCAAATATTTATTCACACAGATCATACAACCATTAAGTATTTGATGAATAAACCTATGGTAAGTGCAAGAATTATTCGTTGGTTGTTGTTGCTACAAGAATTTGATATCACCATAATCAAAAAACTAGGAAAAGCTAATGTTGTGGCAGATTTCTTGTCTAGGTTGCAGAACACAGATGAAGGGGAATTAGTTGATGACACTTTTCTTGATGAAAAACTATTTGCTATATCAGTTCAATCACCTTGGTTTGCAGATATAGCCAATTATTTGGTCACAGGGAAAGTTCCTCCACATTTTACTTCAAAACAAAAAAAACAATTGATCAAAAAGAGTTCTTCTTTTGAATGGATTAAGGGTATGCTTTTTAAGTGCAGTCCTGACCATGTGTTACGTAGGTGCATCCGAAAGGATGAAGTGTATGATATCCTTAGAGCTTGTCATGATGAACCCTCAGGTGGACACTATTCCGTAAAAAGCATAGTTAGAAAAATCTTGGGGATAGGATATTATTTGCCATCTCTTCACAAGGATGTGAAAAAGTACATCAGGCATTGTGATGCATGCCAAAGAATGGGGAAACCCACTCATACAAATGAGATGCCACTGTAGCCTTAAATGGTTTTAGAACCATTTGAGAGGTGGGGGCTTGATTTTGTAGGACCTATTGATCCACCTTCTCAATGAAAGGTGCATATTCTAGTATGCACTGATTACCTGACAAAGTGGGTAGAGGTGCGTGCTTTCAAACATGCTCGTGAAGAGAAGGTCACTGATTTCCTGTATACTCAAATTTTTCAGAGATTTGGAGCTCTACGGTCTATCACCACAGACCAAGGACCCCAATTTGCATCCAAAGTCATAAAAGCATTTACAGAATTGTATGAAATCAAACATAAGAAATCATCACCTTACCACCCACAAGAAAATGGCTAGGTTGAAGTAACAAACAGGGAACTAGAACGCATCTTGACAAAAATAGTAGCTTTTCATAGGAAAAATTGGCTAGACAAATTACTCAAGCGGTTTGGGCCTACAATACTACTTGGAAGTCCACTATCGGATTCACACCTTATGAACTAGTATTTGGTAAAAAGCCTCTCTTACCTATTGAATTTGAGCTACTAACATTGCGCACAGCACTGGAAATTGGAATTGAATTGTCGTAGGCACAAATAGACAGGATTCTGCAGTTGAATGCATTGGATGAACTTATATTGGATGCTCTACACCAAACTGAGGTAATTCAGGAGCAGAGGAAGTTGTGGCATGACAGTCACATTTAGCAGAGGAAACTTCAACAAGGAGATTGGGCTTTACTATTCGATTCTCAATATGAAGACTTCCCTGGAAAATTGAAAACTAGATGGTTGGGACCTTACTGGATTGAAGAGGTATTTAACAACGGAGTAGCTCGTTTATCCCCCATTGATGGGTCACGAAGAAAGTTGGTAGTGAATGGACATCGCCTCAAGGTATACCATACACCTCTGACTAAAGAAGAATTCTTGCAGCAACTGGATAGTTTGGATACACAGCATGTGGAAGAGATTCCTTCTTCCACTTCAAAACAATTAACATGATCAGTGGATTTCAAGAAAAAAATAGAAAATAAAAAAATCAAAAAAATAGAAAACAAAAAGATGAATAAATTCTTAGTATGAATTCCTTCATGGGAATGGTTTCAGGGGAAATCATGAAATTCCTTCATGGGCATAGTCAGGATCAAGAAAAAAAAAGAGAGAAAAAAAAAAAAAAAATGAGAGGTAAAAATAAAAAAAATGAAGAAAAAAAAAAGAAAAATAAAAATGAATAACCCAGCAGTGAAAACCTTTTCTTAAGGCACTACTGAGTTGGTGTGCATGAAAACCAGTTTTCTGGCATGCATAACCTTGAGAAATTTCTGAACCATCATTGTACACATTCACCTAGTGCACTTGTTTTGAAATGTTGCAGAAAATCTTAGCAAAATATCAACAAAAGCAGTCATTCTTCAAAAACTGGCATTAACTGTTTTTATCAGGTATATATTTCTTACAATTCTTCATTGTAAAATGATTGGTATATAGTATGTGACAATTAACCATTAGAATAAAAGGTATTCATAAGAGTTGGCATACTTAAAAACATATTTTGAGAATGAAAATATTGATTTCTGCCTAATCTTCGGAACAAGAATGCCAAAAACAATACCCGTTGTATTATCTTCGGAATGAAATTGTCTTCGGAATGACAAAAAAATGAATGTTGCACTTTGTCTTCGGAAAGAAACTTTGTCTTCGGAATGACAATTTGTCTTCAGAATGAAACTTGGTCTTCAGAATGATGACTTGCTGCATCATCTTCGAAATGAAGATATGTCTTCGGAATGAAGATCTGTCTTCGAAATGGGGGTCTGTCTTCGGAATGACGATTTACTTTCACAATACAGCCTGATCTTCGAAATGAGGATTAATCTTCGGAATGAGGATTGATATTCGAAATGAAGATCTATCTTCGAAATGAAAATTTTGCAAAGAATATTTGTCTTCGAAATGAAGACCTATCTTCGGAATGAGGTCATAATCTTCGAAATGAGGATTTGTCTTCGGAATGAAGACCTGTCTTTAGAATGAGGTCATAATCTTCAAAATGAATTTTTTTTGCGCAATAAGTTATAATCTTTGGAAAGAGCATTTCCACGTGGCATCCAAGAAGGTAAGATACGACAAAATCAAGATTTTTTCTTAGTTGCATGCGAGGAAGGGACACGTGTCAATCAACACATGGTTTGTTTTTGCACTCATTGGAAATACGGAGAACATGACCAACCATATGCCACCAGTTTTTAATGTCAATTAACATGCACGTGAGAATCTGCAAAACTAATGAGGTGGATCTGACGGTAAGGACATCCATGCAATTATCAACAAAGAGGTGTACAGTGCAAAAGTAGAAATGTGTGCCATATTTCTTTCCGAAGACGTGTTGCAAGGTACAGTGCATAGGATACGGTTCATTCCAAAGAAGAAGACGAGAAATAGGGCAACGAGGGTTTTAACTTAAAACTTTGCAAATTTGCAATAGAAAACAGCCAGAAATCCTGCAGTAGAACAGCAGCCGTAGTGTACAATTTTTAAACAGAGAAAAATGGGGCAAAATATCAGAACAGAGCCTGTAGATACCAATTACCTTCGAGAAAATCTGGCAGTTGTGCAGATTTTTGAAGACGGAGGGTTTATGACATTTCTGGATAAATTCAATGGGTCTTCTGAATATTTAGTCGGCATGTTCGCCCATACGTTCGTAAACAATCGAGCACATGTCAACGGCATGTCTATTAAGGTAAGCCCTAAAATTTTAATTCAGATTACAGAGCTGCCATTAGAAGGGATTTCAATTACTAGATCTGGCAAGAACACATTGGCAAATGTAGTTAATCATTTTGTAGAAGAAAATGATAGAGAACCTAAATACTTAACCCATAACAACACATGCAAAGGGTTAAAAATGGCCAGCCTGCAAGAACCCTGGGATGAAGAAGCCACCTGGGTGATTAAGTTTTTGACCTATGAAGGGCAGTATGTGTTGTTGTCAGGGCATCATCTATGAATTTTAAACCATCTCAGACATGGTAGACAACAACCAAAAGTTAGGGTAAATCTTCCCTTGTATTTGTATCAAGAGTTAAAGAACATGGCAAAAAGATATCAGGAGGGTAAAGGAAGCCTTCACCATCATGGCCTCATCAAATTAGTTTGCCAACACCATTTTAGAGAAAACCCTAGGATTTTTGACAGATTTTACTCTAACCTAAATGATGTCATTTTTGGGGATGAAAGTGAGGAAGAAGAAGAACCAAATACTGCTGATGTTGCTGCAGAAGAGGAAACAACTGCTACAGAAAGTATTGCAAAAGTTGCTGCAAAAAATGTTGCAGAGGATGCTGCAGAAGGTGCCCCTGAAGCTGTTACAGAACTACACCCCACAGAAGCAGTAGAAAACCTTGCTCCTAAACCCTCAACTTCACAAGTTAAGAGACAAAAGAGAAGAGGATCTAGAACTAGTAGCAGAGCAAAAAAACAAAAGAAAGTTCGGTTTGCTGAAACTGTAACTAATTTGTCAGAACAGAGAAGTGAAACAAGGGAAACAGAGGCATCTAAAACTGACCCCATGACCCCTACTGTCACTAGAAAATAGAGCAAAAAGAAGAATTTTGCATCTAAAACTAGGAGGTCTACAAGAATCCATTTGAAAGAAACGGCAGAACAGGTCATGGAGGAAGAAGATAGACCAAGTAGCCCAGATGTCACAGAGATACAACCAGCATCTGACAACTTTCCAGAATTCCTTGAACAGATAGCTGAGGCAGAAACTGAGCAAGTTGGTTTGGAAGAGGCTACAGTTCAACAGGCTACATATATGGTAGATATCCTTATAGATAGTCTCACAGAGCCTCCTGAACAAGAACAACCTGTTGCAGAAGAAGAGATATTGGTTGAGCAGCCAACTGCAACTGATTTGTCTGTATCAGCTTTTGAAGCAGAAACAGAAGTGGAAGACATCACTAAGCAGCTGAGGGCAGCAAGAAGTGTTGTCAAAACACAGACCAAATGGATCACAGAGAAAGAAAGCATCATTGAGATGCAAGAAAGAAAAATTGTAGAACTTCAGCAAGAAGTGGCAGAACTAAAAAAATTGTTGTTGTCACAATCTGAAAAACAGCCAGCTATATCCCATGATGAAGATAATTTGGCTCAATTGCTTCTGGGTTTATCAAGAGCAGATGATTCTGATGAAGCAAACATGGTAGTCCATCCTGAAACAGCACTCCTTCATTCTGAAGAAGTTCCTATTCATTTTGAAGCAACACCATCTTATTATGAAGCATTGCCTTCTTGTTCAGAAGATACTTCAAAAATGGTGAGGAATATTGCAAAGGATGTTGAAAATGAGACACCAACACAGAAACAGTCCCAACAACAAGAAAATGTTCAAGTAAGTACTCCTACTGAGGTCCCTGCATTTTAACTTGGTACACTTCCAGTAGAAACAACAGATAAGGGGGTACAAGTAGAAATACTATCTAATGACAACCCCATAGAAATAGCAAATAAGGGGGTGCAAGTAGAGTTATTGACAGATGAACAGCCAGTGGAAGTGGCAAAAAAAGGAGTTCAGACAAATCTGTTGCCTAGGATCCCACCTATAGTAAGACCACCTAATACTGTGTCTCTAGAGCAGTACAATGCAAACATAGCTAGCTGGATGCTTAGATATGAACAGCTTGCCAATAAAACTGAAAATTTCAAATTGAAAGCAAAACAGCTAGAAGCCAAGGACATAGAAATTCAGGCATTGAAAGAAAAGGTGTCTGACTTATGTCAAATTGCTGAATTTTTAGTCCAATTTAGACGACCAGCCAGGTTTTACAGCCTTATTTTGAAGGAAAAGTACCTCAGATGGCAGGTCATGAGGATTACTTCAAATCTTCCCTATAAATTGGACACTATTGAAGATTTTCTGAAAGCATATTTTAATAGTCCTTTTGAGCAGAAAAATCTCCTGTGTGAACTGTTTTTACACAGTTTCTTCATTCCAGAGGAAGTTGACTCTCATCCTCAAATCTACATTGGATATGTTCAGTTGAGAGCATTTATGTCTACTTTGCAAAATCAGCTTTATTGGGATCACAAGAAAAGGCAGAATAAAGTGATTGAAACAAGGGCTGAGTTGTTAGTCATAGCAATCCAGCCAAATCACCTAAATATCACTCAACAACACTTCTCAATGATGAATAGGGATGATATTAAGAGAATGTACTTGAACAATTTGAGGGACTGTGTGGCCAGATTTAACAATTTCTCGTGATCATAATTTCTTCCTAGCATTGTCAGTATGCAGAGACAGATGGAATGAACTTTCCATGTCTTTGAGGAAAAGAGAACCTATCTCCCCCATCAATCTAGAATGGTCCAGAAGAAGAGCAGAAGGTGTAGTCCAACTGATCCAGATCATGCAACATAACTAGATAGGTCTCAGGTTCAGGCCTCCAACCATCATTACTCCAGTTCCATTCTACTTTAAGGAAGATGCCTAGCCTGATGAACAATTTGAAGATTGGCTCAAAAACATTCAGGAAAATAGGGGGTATTACATAGACAAGAAGTTATTCTACAGGTCATGGAATCTAAACATGGACATATGCAATTCCATAGCCCAACAGAATGCATGAGGGCATGCATTAATATAAGTTGGGGGGAAAATGATGAGGCCTGGAAATGCCTCAATCATAACATGTTTTGTACACTAAAAATGCCTATAAACTCTTATGTTTTATTTGATATGTTAGTTAAGTTGATTTAATATGCTGTATATTAACCATTTTGCATTATCAATGTATTTGAAATATTATATGTTGATTTTACAGCTTTTTACATAGTTTTGTGTTCTTTTTGCTATGATTTGCTACAATGGGATATGCTTAGAATAATAGCAGCATTTCACTAATCATATTTTCATTTGTCTCAAGCATTTACTTCACCTAAATCTGGCAATAGTGCAAGCAAACTCGTTGTCATGGCAAAGAAAATCGGTCTTTCCCATGTAAATTCTAGCTAGCTGTCCATAAATAGCAAGGCATGGAATTCACATGAGGAAAGGGATGAAGACCATTAGAATTTGATATTAGGAGATAACTCACCTGAGAGATGCAGAAGAAATCAATGGAAAACATATATTTGTTCATACCAAGATATCTTCGAAATGAACAGATATCTTCGGAATGAAGGAACACAGCATCTTCGGAATGAGCGAATCTTCGAAATGAAGAATGCAGCGTCTTTAGAATGAGCGGATCTTTGGAATGAAGCATGCAGTATCTTCAGAATGAGCGATATTCGAAATGAGAATGCAGTATCTTCGAAATGAGCGATCTTCGGAATGAAAACTGCATTGTCTTCGGAATGAAGCCACTTATCTTCAAAATGAAGAACAAAATGTGTTTTTGACCTTTTGACCGATTTTTGAAGTCGAAAAAAGGAAATAAAGGTTGGAAAAAGTAAAGAGAAATATCTTCCATCTGTCTTTGCCGTCATTGCCGACCAAAGCCATCATTAAGGAAAAAATCAAGTTTTAGTCCTCTTCTAGGATAAAACCAGAATTTGTTGCAGCATTGTAGGATTAGATCTTTTTGATATTCTTTGTTTGTAATCAGATCATAGGATAGCTATAAATATTGCTCCCGTTTAGGTTGAGCGAGGTAGATAGAAAAAGAGGTAGAAAATAGAGTAAGGAAGCTAGCAGAAAATACAGAGTATAACTAGAAATTGACTGTTACAGTCCTGTAACAGTTTTTCAGCAGAATTCTTGTAATCATGTATTTTGATCAATAATGTGCACCAGTTATATTTCAAATTACTTGTAAATGAATGTTATTAAGATTTAGAAAAATATAGAGACTTACACCTTCTTCTGGACAAAGAGGCTGGCCACTTCCAGACCTAGGAGGAGGACTAACAAAGCAGGTTTTTATTCTGATTTTGCTGCAGCAGAATGAGTTGTAGAACTTGTTATGTCAATTTCTTGTAAATAGTTGACAATATTTGTAGTATTAGTTTATTTATTCTTAGATTAATCTTGTGCTTAAATTTTTAGTTGCAATCTTACTTTCAGCAAAGTTTCCACTTTATTTTCAGATTGTTATTTCCAGAATTTACTATTTTTCAGCAATTTCCTGCATTTTATGTTTTGCTGTCAAAATCTGAATAGAAGATTGACAACCTTCTGTTACAGAACTTTGATAGTTTTTATTTCCACATTATATCTAAACTTTCATTACTGCAAAAGTAATTAGATTTCCTTTCTACAATTAGGATCAGACTTTCAATTCTGTAGCTGTTAATTCTGCAATATAATTAGGTCTCATTCTGCAATTGTAATTAGGACTTCATTTCTGCAGTTAATGATTAGTTTCCAATTCTGCAACTTAGATTTAGATTTAATTTATGCAATTTAGATATAGGAATGTTCCAAAACCCCCCACACAATCAGTTCCACCAATAATACTTGTTGCCCTAGATTGACCTAAGTTATAGCTATTTCACTTCTCCCGTAGATAGCCTTATACACTGCCCTGGATTGATAGATTCATTGAGAATTAATTATGGTATAATGACTATGCATCAGTTGTGGAATATTTCAAGGGCCAACGTCTTACCATCCTTATTGATTCAGGTAGCACACACAACTTCATTGATCCTCGAGTTGTTAAGTGGGTAAATTGCTATATCCACACTTGTAGTTCATTCAAGGTCATGGTAGCCAATGGGGGAACATTACCTTGTAAAGTAAAATGGCACAATGTCAAGATCAGGATAGGGGACTGTTAGCATTTTTGCCACATTGATTCTCATTGATTAATGCATTAGTGTATTGTTGGAAATCTGACATTTGATATCAGCTTTGATGCAGCTTGGGTGAAAAAAGGAGAAAAAATGAGCAAAAAATGGTTAAGTCAAAAAACTGCAGCGATGCGCTAACATGTTGCAGAATCGCGGTCAACGCAGGCAGGTTGGCCGGAACCGTCGCGATATCGCGACATGTTCCGAAATCGCGGGTCGGTGGGCAAAAAAAGCATTAAGTTGAAAACATGCAGCGATTCGCTGACATGTCAGCGAATCGCGACCCGGGCAGCTTCAAAGGCAAAGTTGAAAATTTGCAGCGCGTCGCTGACATGTCAGCGAATCGCGACCAAAAATGTCGATTCTTGCGGAGAGAAGGAACATGTAGCAAAATCGCTACATGTTCCGTTTTCGCGGGGCAGAGCGCAGGGAGGAGCCAACGGCGGAAACATGTAGCGAAATCGCTACATGTTTTGTTTTCGCGGGTCTTCAGCAGCGAAGCGTACGACAGAAAAATATGTCGCGATTTCGCGACAGGTCGCGATTTCGCGACCTGTAACTGTTTTCCCGCCAAGTGCAATATGAACGGCCGAGAAGGATTTTTTGGTTTTCGATGATTTAATATTGACCCGAATTAAATATTTTGTGGATTTCCGAGGCGGTTAAAGTCGAAGAAGCGCCCAGGCCACCAAAATTAAAGGATTTATTGGTTCAAAGTAGTTGTTCGTGGATTGGCGTAACGGTTTCATGCATATTGAAAAACGAATTTAATGAAGAACCGCAAACGTTTCATTGCCTTTAATTTTTGCTTCCTCGAGGCCGTGATTAAGGGGATCGTGTTCCTGATTTCGAAGATATAATTGTAGATCACGAGGAAGTTGGTTTTAATTATTTAATGCTGCAAAGAGGATGGACCTCTATAAAAACCAATGTAATTTTCATTTACAAAGGTTGGAAAAAGCGCTTGCTAGAAACTGGAATTGTATCTGTGGGAATAAAAGGATCAATTTCTAATTTTTCAAGCGTTGCATGGATGAATTTCTTTTCTATTTTCTACATTTCTAATAGCATTCGTACTCCTGCATTGCTATTACATTTAAATTTTGCATACTGGATTTAAATACTGCGGTCAGGGTACGATTCCTGGAATGTGGGTTTGGAGGGATTTGCGGCATGTGATTGTGCGAAGATTAAGTTGATTTATTATGTTACTTGCTATTGTTGCGTTTGTAGTTTCCTGCTGTTGTTTTTTTTATCCCATCACTTCGGCCTGTGGCCATATTTCCCATTTCTTTCTGCAACCTTTTAAATCTCTTTCCAGAAACCCTATCTTAAACCCAATTTTAGAATAGTAGAGGGAACCAGCCCACTCTGGAGATTGGTCTGGGAGCCATTTCTTGCTTCCAGCCTTTCAATGTTGGCCGGGTCTAGGGCGCAATTGTAAAAATCCTTTCCTGTGGCAGATTCGTGACCAACAGGGACTATGAACTCAAGCAGGACATGTTTGTCCTCCAATTGGGAGGATGTGATATGGTTTTGGGATCTCAATGGTTTAGTACGTTGGGCACTATTAGTTGGAACTTTACAGAACTCTGGATGCAATTCTCCAAAAATGGATAGACACACTTACTCAAGGGCTCCCCTGTAGGAACACCTCACCTCATTAGTTCCAATCATATGGAGAAAGTGCTAAAGAAATCAAAACATGGGGTCATTGCACAACTCTTCTCCATCCAACCAACTACTTCACTAATGGCTGAAATTCCATCAGACCTACAACTAGTTCTATACAAACATGATGTTGTCTTTGCAGAACCCACTACACTACCATCGCATTGCTCTCATGACTATGTTATCCCATTGTTCTCAGGTAGCACACCACCAAATATCAAGCCATATAGGTACCCTCATGCCATGAAATCATAACTGGAAAAATTGGTACAAGAATTACTCAAGGCTGGTGTCATCCAGCCTAGTACTAGCCCCTACTCCTTGCCTGTCCTACTTGTTCCCAAGAAATACGGCTCATGGCACCTATGTATTGACTATCGAGAACTCAACAAGACTACGGTCAAGGATAAATTTCCTATTCCAATGGTTGATGAATTACTCGATGAACTACACAAAACCATGTATTTCACCAAGCTTGATCTCCGATATGGGTACCATCAAATCCGGCTCAAGGATGAGGACATCCCCAAAACTGCCTTTCGCACTCATGAAGGTCATTATGAATTCTTGGTAATGCCATTTGGTCTCACAAATGCTCCTTCTACATTCCAAAGTCTTATGAACAACATCTTCCGGCTCTTTCTGCGGAAGTTCATCCTTGTGTTCTTCGATGACATCTTGATTTACAACCACACATGGGAAGAGTACCTCAATCATGTGGATCAAACTTTACAGTTGTTGGTAACCCATCACCTTTTTTCCAAAATTTCCAAGTGATCCTTTGGTCTGATTGAAGTAGAGTATCTGGGACACATTGTCTCACAGGATGGCGTCAAGGTTGACCCTAAGAAGATTCAAGCAGTTCAAGAGTGGTCGAAACCTCACACCCTTAAGGAAATTCAAGGATTTTTAGGGCTTACAGGATATTATCACAAATTTATCTATAATTATGGGAAGATAGCTGCCCCTCTCACCTCCATGTTGAAAAAATATTCCTTCAATTAGACAAGGCCTGCTGACCAAGCCTTCATTGAACTCAAGCATGCTATGACCACCACTCCCGTTTTAGCCATGCCAGATTTAACTAAACCATTTGTCATTGAAAATGATGCTTTTGGTCGTGGTATTGGGGTAGTATTGATGCAAGAAGGACGACCTATGGCTTTTACTAGCAAGGCACTCTCTGATCATAATATGGGGAAATCCACATATGCTAAGGAAATGTTAGCCATATTGCATGCAGTCACACATTGGCGACCTTACCTCATTGGGCGTCACTTCTCCATCAAAACCGACCATCAAAGTCTCAAATATTTTTTGGAACAAAGAGTTGCCATGCCTGACCAACAAAAGTGGGTGTCTAAACTCATGGGCTATGATTATGATATCACCTACAAAAAGAGAAAGGATAATATTGTGGCTGATGCTATTTCTTGCCAAATGGAGACTATAAGTATGTTGTGTGTCATCTCAGCACCACTTCCCAAATGGATTGATTCCTTACATCAAGAAGCACATCAGGATGCAGATTTGCAAGCTTTGATAGCCTCACTAATGGATGATCCAGATTCTACATCAGGGTATAGTTGGAATGGCCATGATCTATGCTACCATCAATGCTTGGTTCTACCTCATAAGTCCCCACTTCGAGAGCTCCTCATGAAGGAATTTCATGTCACTCCCTCTGCAGGCCATTCATGGTTCCTTAAAACATATGAGCGACTCAAGCGCACCTTCTTTTGGAAAGGTATGAACCGTGACATCTGCTCTTTTGGTGCTGCATGTAACACATGTCAAAGAATGAAAGGTGAAACAGTGCGCTCTCCGGGCACTCTTCAGCCATTGCCTATCCCAAATCAAGTTTGGACTGACATTTCCATGAACTTTATAGAAGGGCTCCCTAAATCTGGAGGCAAGTTAGTTATTTTTTGTGGTAGTGGACTGCCTTTCAAAGTATGCTCACTTTTGTGCCCTTGCCCATCCTTATACAACATCCATTGTTGCACAAATTTTTCTTGATTCCATATTTCACCTTCATGGCATGCCCACCTCCATTGTATCTAATCATGATCCCACTTTCACTAGTCATTTCTGGCAAGAGTTGTTTAAGTTGTAGGGGATTCAGTTCAAAATGATTTCAGCCTACCATCCACAAATGAATGGTCAAACAGAAGTTGTTAATAAATGCTTGGAAACCTACCTTCACTGCTTTGTCATAGATCATCCCACTCAATGGGCAAAATGGCTATCCTTAGCCGAATGGTGGTACACCACTTCCTATCATATCACAACCAAACTCACACCATTTGAAGCAGTCTATGGGTACCTTCCACCTACGCCTTCCTCTTACATTCATGGCAGCTCCAAGGTCCAGGCCGTCAATAACACTCTGAGTCAACACACCGAGGTCCTTCGCCAACTTAAGAAAATTTTGAATATGGCCCAGAATCGGATGTGCCAACAAGTTGATCATCATCGTTCTAAGTGTAGTTTTTATGTAGGTGATATGGTCTTCCTTCGCTTGTAGTCGTACAAACAATCATCCCTACAACTTCACAGGTGCCAGAAGCTTGCTGCAAAATACTATGGTCCTTACCAGGTTCTACAAAGGATTGTCCCCATAGCTTATAAATTAGCACTCCCACATACTTCCAAGCTTCATCCTGTTTTTCATATTTTTGCTCTCAACAAAGTTGTGGGCACACAGGTACAGGTTCAATCCACACTTCCTAAATTGGATGAAGAAGGCTCCATCTTACTTGAACCTGAGAAATTGTTGGATCATCGGACTCGCACTCTTTGCAAAAGTACAATTACAGAGATCTTGGTTCGGTGGTGTGGGCTTCAACCTAAAGATGCTACATGGGAGTCTTTCCACCAACTCCAGCAATAGTTTCCTCATTTCAGCTTTGAGGACAAAGCTTCTTCAAGGGGAAGGACATGTTAGGATCCCATCCTAACCCTTAATGTAATAACTTCCATGATGTAATAATTCCTAAAGAATGTGGGTAGTACCCATGATTAATATTTTGTAATGTTCTAAGTTTTAGCTTATGTAGTGTCTATGACAAATGGCACCCTTTTTATGTAACACATGGTAGATAGGTTATGTAAGGTGGCCTTGTGCATGTAATTCGAGTGGCATTGTGCATGTAATTCGAGTGGCACTATGCATGTAATTCGAGTGGCATTATGCATGTAATCCGGGTGGCATTTTGCATGTAAGCCAACCATGGAAGGGAACTCTTTAAATACCCGCAAAGGCACCAATGTATTAATATTTTTGCAAGTTAATGAAGTGTTGAAGGAGGTTTCCCCTTTGAAGAGGCCTATGATTCTATCTTATTGTGAGATTGTTCCTTTATGCAAATTTGTGTTATAATGTGTATTTTGTTTTGAATATTAATATGATGTTTATGTGAGTTTATTTCCAAGCAATTATGTGAGTGTGTTTATTTGAGTTTATTTTATAGTAGGAATCTAAAAGAACCTATGTGCCCAATCCTCTCGAGGTGCACAAGATATTAATGTGACATAGAATTCACATGCTTCACTTGAGTGCACCATGCCCAGGAAAACCCAACATCATTTTGTGTCCTAAAAATCTCCCCAAGCCGGTATATGGGGAAGGTTTGGGCGGGAACTCGAGCTCTGGCGATTTTTTCCTCTGGTTCTGAGATTCTGATCCTTCGATTTTTCCCAGGTTTTTACGTTTCTCTCTGAAGTGCTTTTTCGTTTTGAGGGATCTGAAGATCCGTTCGGTGCCCATGGAGGGTCCAATGGGGACTTCTCCGGCCCCTGACTCTGGACATAATAGTTCTTATGCTGATCTTTTCAAAGGCGACTCCTCCCCGAAGTCTGCTGAAGCGCAAAAAATGGCATACAAGAAGATCTTCACGGCAGTTGGGAGTAGACCGTCAGCTCATCGGGTGAATGGCTGTCTGCCGCAGGCTGACTCCAAGCCAAAAATAGTCATCGAACCTAGCATGGTTGAAGAATCTATTCTTTACATAGCGAACCATGACCTAATCTGCAAGTTTATGGGCATTCGCCCCCTCCCTGAACTTCCCGCATTCATGGATCCGTCAAAACTGGGAACCCCACGGTGAGTATTCATTGTGGTTTATCGAGAATGGTTATTTTATTGTTAGTTTCTCGGCTCGGCCGACGTAAATAAGGCTTTTGAGTCGAAAAAGAAGAACCATGGCCCGGCGGGCCTTTTTGTTCAACCGTGGCGGGTGGGCTTCGACCCTCGTGTTGAACCCACTGCTATACCAGTGTGGATTAGATTATATGCCTTGCCTATGGAGTTCTGGGGGGAGCAGGTTTTGGCCATGATTGGCAATGCGATTGGTAGGCATATTGGAGTTGCCAGAGATACCATTGAAGGGAGTATGGCTGTCTATGCCCGAATCTGTGTTGAGATGGATCTCAGCCAGCCTCTTTCGGCTGAGTTGGATATTGAACTGGCAGATCATACCTGGACTCAACAGCTTGACTACGAGGCCCTTCCCTTCAGGTGCAGGGTTTGCCATAAGCATGGGCATCTTGCCCGTTTCTGTCCTATCAATATGAACTCCAATAAGGAGGCCCCTTCGGATCTGCCACTCCCACCCAAGGAGGACAAGGTCGCCCCCATTACAGACCATAAGAGCTCTAACCTGAGTCAGAACGTTTCGAGGGATGGTTTTGAACAACCTAGAAGAAGAAGACGATCCAAGAAAAAGGAGGGAAAGGAGCTTTCTAATCTCAGGCTTGCTAATAGGTATGAGATTTTCAAATCCTTGGTTGATGAAGAGGATCATTCTATGGAAGGTTTGGAGGGTGTCAATGAAACTTCAAATTTTCCTGGACAGCCCCCACTCTCACCTTCCCCTGTCATTCAGCAGATAATTGATCAAAGTGTAGAACCACAGCCAGTGTCTTCTGGTGCCATAGTCGTCCATAACCCTGAACAATCAGTATCCCAGGAAGTTCATATGGGAATAGCAGAGAAAAGCAGAGAAAGGCCATCCTTGGGGATATCTCAGCTGGAAAAAAAACCAAAAAAGTGCAATTCTCAGGGAGCAGGTCGGAGATCTAATAAGGAGTTGCTTGCAGCTCAAGGAGATAAATTGATCATGGGAGGATCATCGAGGACGATTGACTCTTACTGCTCTCAGGGTAACCCATGATTATACAATCTTGGAATGTGAGGGGTTTAAACAGCAGAACCCATCAATCTGTTGTTCAAAGGTTATTAGAAAATAGCAATACTGATTTCTTGCTGTTACAAGAGACTAAGATGTCTTTGGACCATATGTCCAAAACGGTTAACATAATCTGGAGGGGTGCTGGCCATATGGATGTGGCAGCCCAAGGTGCCTCATGGGGGATAGTGACTCTGTGGAACTCTCAGGTCTGGTCTGCTCTTGAGCACCTTGCCTGGAGAGGTGTTCTCACCTCTCTCTTTCGGAATAATGTCTCAGCGGAAGTTGTGCTGATAACTAACTTTTATGGATCTCAAACCATGGAGGGTCAGAGGAGACAGTGGAAGGTTGTGCAAGACATGCGAGTGTCTAGGGAAGAGCTGGATTGGATTGTCGCGGGGGACTTTAATGCCAAATTATCTTCCAGAGAACAGGAAGGGGGAAATCCCTGCCTGGATACAGGGGACCGTCTCATGATTGCCCAAGTCCAGGCTCTACATCTTGTGGACATTAAATGTCCTGGCAATAACTTCACCTGGACCAATAAAAGGAGGGAACCACACAGTAGGAAGGTGAAATTAGATCGCTTTCTGCTTTCTGAAGAAACGTTTGTAAAATGGAACATTAACTTTCAGATTTTAGCAGGCCCTGTTTCTGATCATTGCCCTATTCTGTTGGAAGGTGGGACTGGAAGAGGACATATTCATAAACCTTTTAGATTTGAGAATTTCTGGTTGCAGAAAGAAGAACTTCGGGAGAAAATTCCACAGTGGTGGAAAGAAGGCCGTCCAGCTTATGGGAGAGCAATGTTCAGAATCCACAAACAACTTCAATTTGTCAAAGCCCAGTTGAAACTGTGGAGGCGGTCTAATAAATCTGACTTCCAGGCCCAAAGAGCTCCATTGGTGGCACGCTGGGATGAGGTTCAGAAATAGTTCAGAGAAGGAGTTATCACTGATCAGCTTAAGGACGAGGATGACGCCCTACGTAGAGCGGTGGAGGACATTGACAACCAGGAGGAGATTTATTGGAGGCAGAGAGCTAGAACAACCTGGTTAGTGGAAGGAGACCGAAATACTAAATTCTTTCACCGGGCTGCGTGTGCCCGGAGACAGTTGAACAAGATGGAGGTCCTGCATGATGGGAACAACCATTCCTTTGACACTCTTCCTGATACTCATTCTCATGCTGTGGATTACTTCTCTAAACTTTTTAAGGAGAGTCCGGTTCAAGATGTTTCGGCCCAAAATGAAATTCTTTCTGTCATTCCTGCTCTCATTTCTGAGGAGGAGAATCAGGCCCTCCTCAAACCTATTGACCGAGATGAACTGACAGCTGTTGTCTTTGGAATGAGCTCTGGCAAATCTCCTGGGCCGGATGGTTTCCCCATTGAGTTTTTTCAGGCCTTCTGGGATTGCTTAGAGGAGGATGTTAGAGCTGTGGTTGAGGAATCCAGAGAAAACAAACGTATGCTTAAAGCTCTAAATCACACTTTCATCACCTTGATCCCAAAAGGAGAGGGGGGGAGTCAGATTTCAGATTATAGGCCTATTGCTTTATGTAATGTGCTGTATAAAATAATCACCAAGGTGATGGCTGAACGTCTGAAACCGCTTCTTCACAGTATTATCTCTCCCGAGCAAGGAGGGTTTGTGGAAGGCCGACAGATTTTGGATGGGGTGGTTCTGGCTCAGGAAGCTATTCATTCAATGCACACTTCTGGAAACAAAGGGATGTTCATAAAATTGGACATGTCCAAGGCTTATGACAGGGTTGAATGGAGTTTTCTGACCAAAATGATGGCAGCTTTTGGTTTCTCCCAGGAATGGATTGAGTGGGTCATGAGCTGTGTCTCTTCCCCGACCTACTCTGTTCTTATCAAGGGTCTTCCCTCGCAGCATTTTGGAGCCTCTCGGGGCCTCGTACAGTGGGGATCCTTGCTCTCCTTTTCTCGTTTCTGATCTTGGTCGAAGGTCTTGGCAGACTTTTCTTGAAAAGAAGACAAGCAAGGCAGATTATTGGGTGTCGTGGTGGGGGATGAAGTTTTATCGCACCTGCAGTTTGTGGATGACACGGGTTTGATGGGAGTTGCCAGCCTTAGGGAAGCAAGATCGATTAGAGATACCCTTAATGTTTATCTTCGGGCTACTCAACAGGTTATAAATGACAACAAATCCAAGGTGGTCTTCTTCAATCTTGAGCACAGGCTGCAGATTAAAATCTTGGAAATCCTGGGATTTACTAGGACTGCTCTCCCAGTGGTCTATTTAGGGATTCCCTTGCACTTCAAAAAACTGAAAATGGACACTTGGAGGCTCTTGCTTGAGGGCATCCAGGAAAGAATTAATCACTGGTCTCACAAGTGGTTAAGCTATGGTGGCAGAGTTACTTTCTTACAGTCAGTCATTCAAGCCATGCCTACCTACAAATTCTCTATCTTGGCTGCCCCTCTCTCAATTTGGAAAGATTTGGATAGAATGGCAAGAAAGTTTTTGTGGGAAGGACCAAAGGGAGAGAGAAAATGGGCCTTAGTGAGCTGGGACAAGGTTACCCAGCCCAAGGTAAAAGGAGGGTTGGGTCTGAGAGGATCCAGGTTAAACAATAAAGCCTTGGCTGGAAAATTGTACTGGAGATGGATCTCCCAGCCCACTTCCTTATTTAGTAGAATCCTTACCAGCAAGTACTTGGGTCATGTCAGTCCCAGTGAAGTGGGCCGCTTCTCTTTGGAGGGTGTTGGTTCCTTAGTTTGGCAGGCTCTTAAGCTTGGATCTCAAGTTATCAAGGACCAGCTTTTTTGGAAAGTGGGGAGGGGGGATAAGGCCCGTTTCTGGTCTGATTCTTGGGATCAGTTTCCTCCCATCATGGCTGATTTTCCTGAGTTACTCCCTATCAAAGCTGCCATAGAATCCAAGGGTTGGGTCCGAATTGAAAGCTACTTCAACACTTCTCAACTGGGAGGGTATAAGTTTAAGAAGTTTAAGAAGTTGGAGGAGTGGCCAATCTCAATCCCTCCGGAGCTAGCACCTACCTTATCCAGAATCTTGAATGAAAGATTTCTCACTGGGAGTGATGAAGAGGATGAATTAGCCTGGGGCTTTGGGAGCCTTGGAGTTTATTCTGTTAAAGATGGATATGATAACATCCTCCCTGTGCCCCCCCCCTGCCTTCCCGGTTGCGGACTGGAGACAGATTTGGCATTCTAAGGGTTGGCCGAAAGTGAATTTTTTTGCTTGGCAGGTTTTGCATAATGGAATTCTCACTTTTGACAACCTTAGATGCAGAGGAATCATAGGTCCTTCTCGTTGTATTCTTTGCCTTAGGAACGAGGAAACAGTTGACCATATATTATTTGATTGCCCCTTCACGCGCCAGATTTGGATGCGCTGGTTCTCTCTCTTTAAAACCCAGCTTCATGGTGATTTGAATCGGATTAATATTCTGAATAGATGGAAGAGAGGTAGATTTAAATCTAAAGCTCTTCGTACCGGTTGGGAGCTCGGATTAAATTTCATCTGGTGGCAGATATGGCTGGAGAGAAATGCTCGAATATTTCGGGAAACGTTCTCCACGCTTGATGGTGTTTGGCAGGTCATCTGGAGCAAAGTCTCTGAAACAGTTGTTGTCCACGTAAAAGAGGATTATCAGGATAATTCAGAACCAGTGGATGAGGGGGTGGAAGTGCACGAGGAGCAGGATAGAGCTCACTGGAAACCTCCTCCTGTTGGGTGGATCAAAATTAATACTGACGGCGCTGCTAAGGGTAACCCAGGTAATGCTGGCACTGGGGTGGTCTGCCGAAATCATGAGGGCACGGTGCTCTACTGGGAGTTGCAGGGTCTGGGCAGAGCTACGAACAACGAAGCTGAAGCCATTGCTATTAGAGCTGCTTCTACTTGGGCTGTTAACCAGGGCCATCGAAAGGTGATTGTTGAATCTGACTCTCAGATTTTGGTTGGAGCTCTCGACTGCATGAGGAACTTTTCTTTGACAGCTTGGAGGTTGAGGTCTTTGGTTTCTCAAATCAAGGAGCTTTGGAGAGAACTGGATGATGTGATCCCGGTTTATGCGAGCAGAAAACTCAATAAAGCGGCCGATTTCCTTGCGAAGATGGGTGCCGAGAAGGAGGTTGGGATACAGCTTCACAGTGATATGCCCTTGGAGAATGAGGTGATTCGGCAAGGCCTGGAACGTTTCTTATAAAAATGTGCAAAGAAAACTCTAAGGGCGGTTTTTGTCGCGATTTCGCGACGTTTCTTGCTGCTGCGGCCCCTTGTTGGAATTTGTCGCGATTTCGCGACCCTTTGCGCCGTCGGAGCCTGTGGCTGGAAGCCGTAGCGATTTCGCGACGCTTTTTCAAATTTGGTGTTAAGGGGAAATTTTGTCGCGATATCGCGACCTTTTTGGTGTCTCGGCCCCAAAGGAAAATTCCGTCGCGATATCGCGACCTTTTTGTTGTTTGGCTGCTCAAAGGCATTTTCGTCGCGATATCGCGACAGTTTCGGCGTGCTGGGCTCAAGGTGAGAAACTGTCGCGATATCGCGACCTTTTTGGTGTTCCGGCCCCAAGGGAAAATTTCGTCGCGATATCGCGACCTTTTTGTTGTTTGGCTGCTCAAAGGTAATTCGGTCGCGATATCGCGACAGTTTCGGTGCGCTGGGCTCAAGTTGAGAAACTGTCGCGATATCGCGACCTTTTTGGTGTTTCGGCCCCAAAGGAAAATTCCGTCGCGATATCGCGACCTTTTTGTTGATTGGCTGCTCAAAGGAAATTCCGTCGCGATATCGCGACAGTTTCGGCGCGCTGGGCTCACGGTGAGAAACTGTCGCGTTATCGCGACAGTTTCGGTGGGCTGGGCTCAAGGTGTGAAACTGTCGCGATATCGCGACACTGTTGAAGGTTATGCGCCTCGGAGAAATTCTGTCGCGATATCGCGACACTTTTGTTGCTTCGGCGCTTGGGTGGTCTCCGGTCGCGATTTCGCGACTTCTCTGGTGCCCAGGTGCCCTTTGGTTTTTTTGTCGCGATTTCGCGACTCCTTTGGTGGCTGAGCGTCTTTCGGCTGTGTCGTCGCGTTTTCACGACGTTTGGGCTGCTTTGGTCCTTTGTGGCTTGGTTGGCGCGATTCCGCGACATGTCGCGAAATCGCGGCTTGTCGCGGTTTCGCGCCTCTGTCGCGTTTTCGCGGCTTGTTTTTCTGCCGCGGCCTCGGGTGGTTTTCGGTCGCGATATCGCGACTTGTTGCGATTTCGTGACCTGTCGCGGTATCGCGCCTTGCTGCTGTCTTGCTTCTTTCTCCTGGTTGGGTTGAGTTTTCTCCCCTTTTGTATTTGGTCTCTGTTTTAATAAAAGTTTTTTCAATTTTTTCAAAAAAAAAAAAATCTCCCCAAGCCACAATCCAATCAAGTGGGTGTAATGCATAGCCAAAAGTGCAAATGACATGGTGCACCTAACCAATCAGCAAGTCCTATCGAATAAAAAAGCACATGAACGCCACCTACCCAAATTAAATGCATGTGCTTTAAAAGAATGTGGTGAACCTCCTCTACACCATTATCATATGCAAAAAAATTCTCGATGAGGTTGAGCACAGAGAAGATAGAATAATCCCCTTATCTCTAACAATGTATTTCAATGGCTTCCACGAGTGCGGTTGTGGTAGGGGTGCTTGATGTTAAGGCACAAATTAATAGAATTACTAGTGCATGGCCAGTTACCATAAGGAAAGGGAGAGCCTAGGACCTAAAATCTATGGAAAATCCATCAAATACTAGCAGAGATATTACGATAGAGCAAAAAAAGGAAGAATAGGGTGTTACTATCTACAATTTCAACCCCACAGAGGAAGACAATCAATGCCACTCGGTGCTACTAAGGAGCCTATTTATGAGGGCACAGAGGGATAGCACAAAATTGACCATCGTATGCAACAAATGGAGTACCAATTTTGGTCGGTTAACTTACCCAAAGGTCTATCACTCTTCAGAACTTCTGGCCTAGCTGGCAATGGCCTATGGCCGTAGAAATCACACCATTTGTGATCATAAAAACTAGGTGGTGGCTAGGTTGGAAGACTAAATTAGGCAAGTGTTCGGGTTCTCTACAACATCATAGGTTGTGGAATTCAAGACATTGGCCCTCTAGGTCAATTAGATGCTCAACACCACATTCCTTTGAATGCTCCTAAAGAGGGGAAAATGCAAGCCCTTAGACTTCCCCATTAGAAAGTTCTTGCTTCTACCTTGGGTGCAGGATTAAACAAATTATGATTAACCTGGTGTTGGGTGTAAAGTATTTGGAGCTGATTACAAAAGAGGTGATTTTTTTAATTATTCAGTGCAATAGGACATATAATACGCCTTTCTATCGGTGGGAGAACATAATCAGTGACAACATGGACCAGGAGCTAAAAAATTTGTAGAAGGCCATATTTGCTGATATGGATGAGCTCCCTCCTTTTTATTATTATTATTTCTTAATTCATTTGTTTATAGCACAATTGGATAAGTCCCTAGTGGCTCAGATAGGGGGTGACCACCACTACCGTTCAAGACCAGTTGTTGTGAATCCATGAGGGATGCTCCAGTTACAAGAGCTTCTTTGAGAGGGTCCTACTAGTACTACACACTCGACTGTGCGAGAAAGATCCTGACAATCTTGGAGTTGGGGTGAGAAACATCCTGCATGAGGCAAAGGCAGGAGACTTCTTCTACACAAAATATTTTTGCTACATCATAATATATGGTTCTAAATTGCCACTAAAGGCATTGCCAAGACACTGCCCCGCCTCTATTTCCATCCTAGAGATAACCCGATATATTGTCGAGGAAGTCAAAATTAGATATCTCAGGAAGAAAGGAAGTGTGTCGTGGCTACCCATCCCATGCTCAATGGGCCCCTACACCTATCTGGGCCACTTTGTAGTGCTATGGGCCATATGGAACATGGACACCTATTGCTTCCCGAAGGTCACTTGGAGGTCCTATGATCTCGAGGGTCAACACAGGTATAGTGTTGCCAGCAAGCTTGCCCTTCTACTAGTTACCCACAAGAAAGAATATTTTGAAGATGCAATGCAAAAGGCCTTTTGGGCAAATAAATCGTTGGACTTTGTATGGAAGATGAGAAATAAACCTTATAGCAAGCTGGAGGTAGTTGGTGATTATCCTTTTGAGTTGAGATTGCATAGGGAATTATTAGTAGAATTGGTCCCAGCTGGAGGTAGTTGGTCCCAGCTATCCCTCCAAAGAAATTTTAGGACCATACCTTCCAAGTTGTTCAACAAGATACTGATATTTTTGAGGTCATGATGAATATAGTGGACGAGGTGCAACAAGGAGAGGCTAAGCTCCCCTCCTCCTCCAGTTCTCCAGCTACCACCTCAAAAGAAAAATAATTGGTCTCCTCCCTCTCTCAGCAACCACAAAGTAACACCTCATCAGCTTTAATGTTGATGTGTCCTTCAAAGAGGACCGATGTGGCAGTAGGCTAGCCTTCCTTATTTTTTGCCACCCTAGTTGTCAATCAAGAAAAACATCTCGTTCCCCCAAGATTTTAAAGAAAATAATATAATATGGGGGGTTATCTAATATACTTAGAGAATATGAGGTTTAGGAAAGAAGCCCCTCATAGTCTCTTGCCAGCAAAAGGGCCAGAACAGAATCTTCTACTGAAGATACTAAGAGTCTTACACTGGCAAGGGTAAGAGACACCTCCTAGTTTACCACTGATGAAGAGGACCAAATACAAGATATGGAATAGTAAAGGTCCCTAAGCAAAGGAAAGTAGGCCCTAAAGTATAGTGGGGCAAGAGACAGGTGACGTCTCTACTGCCACATTTGATATCTCTTTGCCAGCTAGTCTAAAAGAGGCCACCAACAATGTAAGTAGAGGTGTTATACGAGCTGAAGCTGCACCAGTCGAGATGATAAAGTTCTAGGTGGCCACCCAAGTGCAGGTGGTAGCAATAGTAGAGAAAGAAATAAAAGATTTAAAATCCAAGGTTGCAAAGGTGGGGCAACTCTAGCTCAAAGTGCAACAACTCCAAACCGAGGTCGATCGGTTAAAAATGCTAGATCCTTCCCATGCCAGTGCTACACAGGCCAGTGATCAGTTTGGGTTTGTGGAAGAATTCAAGCAGGAAATGAAAGAAAAAATAATGGAGAAAATGGAGGACCTTGAGTCTATTTTTATTGATGTCTATGTCACCAGGCACATTGTCAACCTCTTGCAATATCAATTGTAGCAAGAAGATCAAAAAGTAAACACCATATTTTCTGTGTATAAGAGGTTTAGGGACAACTACATGCCAATCATGGAGTTGACAACTATCTTAGCAAATGGTTCCCACTATTTCTTTGTTGAGGAATATATCAAAGTCTTCATCTTCTTATAGAATAGACAAAATTGGCTCCTGTGGAACCAAGAAGTGGTGGACACTGAACAAGAGATTGAAGATGAGTTGGAGGATTGTGGCTTCAAACTGGATGACTTTATTCAGGCCCTCGACATCAAGGAATTCATGTTCCAAAAGATTCAAAATTTTGACATTGACCCCAATGAGAAATTATCAAAATATCTTACAGCTTTGGTGTAGATGGTGGATCACCTATGTGTCTTCGCTGAGAACAACATGGAATGGGTGAGACAAAGAGTAAATAAAGCCATGCAAGATCTTAATTTGTTATTATTTTCATTGACCTTCCATGAGGAAGCATGGGGTTTTATCGATCAAAGCTTACAAAACCTTGGAGGAGGAGTGGGAACCGGTTCACCAGGAGCACACACGCCAGCTAGAGTTTAGCCATCATCCCGGAGGAGATGATACACAATAATAGCCACCACCTATGTAAATAGAAGGCATGGACTATGTGCCCATTTTTTATTCCATATTATTTTTTAAGGCAATGAGATTGGTCCAACTGTAGCAAGCGGTTACAACCTCGCTTGGATGAGCCTACACTATAAAAGGGAGATTGCTACAATGAGATATTTTTATCAAACATCTGAGAGAGAAAATTCTAGGTATAAGCTTTGTCTAAGTGTTAATCATATTTACCCTGTGTATGTCTGTCTATTTTTCTCATCACCCTTTCTTCTATCATTTACCAGGGACTGCCCAAGGAGTGTTGTACACTAAGATTATTTTTTGTGGAACGCACCATAGTTGGAGACTCTTACGTCACTGCAATAATGATGGAGAGGAACAACTCCTTGTTATGTTATTCAAACTAGGGTTTATTGTAATGAAATATCATATGAGAACCAAGCACTTTGTTGGTCTCTCCATGTGTAAAAAACATTTATATTAATGAGAAATCCAACTCTATTCTTGGCATCTTCTATGTACATGGTCTGTGTTATGCTCATTTATGTATTATTGCAATCAAAATATGTGGATGATGCTTTATTTTTGCTAGTAATCATTTTCTTGAATTACAGTATTTTAATGAATTAAAATGAACT
This sequence comes from Wollemia nobilis, assembly GCA_028583015.1. Lineage (NCBI taxonomy): Eukaryota > Viridiplantae > Streptophyta > Pinopsida > Araucariales > Araucariaceae > Wollemia > Wollemia nobilis. Next base: position 4,057,588 of record JAQPPZ010002456.1, on the reverse strand, counting down.
GGCTCCCCCTTCCCTTTCTTCTCTAAGTTATAAATACAAATCTACTATGACTACCCAATGGATAAGGCACCGGTCTGGTCTTGATATGCTCCATTATTGCTTGGTTTGGTCACAAATAATCAAAACAACATAAGATCATTTTGTCTGGTGAAAGTGGGTAATTGCACCATTAAATCAAATATATATATAAACCCATTGTCTGGGGTTTCCTTACCCAACCTAGTCTGTCTAGAGCCTTCCGAGTAATCTATTCCTAGGTTAAAGAGGTGGATCCACCAGAATCCACAATACTCGTTGTGATTTTTGAGTTTCCTATGGTGTGAAAAATCTTAAAAGGGTAAGCAGGAAATCCACACACCACTCCACTATCTAATCCCTAATAGATTGAAAATTATGTAGGGGTTTTCTCCAAGAGTTTGTAAAGTCTTTCCAGAGAGACTGAGAAAATGGGAAAGAGATGAAGATATGGTTGGTGGTTTCAGATTTAGCTTCACAATTAGGGAATCTAAAGGGGCCTGAATGACCTCTCTTCATCAAGTTATGACCAATTAGGATTTTTTATTGCACCACCAACCAAAAAAAAATAGATATCTTGGGCCACACTCCTTTCCTCTAATTGTTTTGCCAAATTCTATTCCAATCCCCATTGAAGTTAGCCTCCATAAGGAAATTATAAGCTTTCTTGGTAGTAAAGTTTCCATATCCACTACTCCCCCAACACAACATGTTTGGACCCTTACAAAAGGAAAACTTCCTTCCAAATATGATTCCCCAGAGATTACATTTATCAACATCCCTGATTTGACTAGGCTAGGACCGAGGATCTTTCCAAACATGCAACACGATCCTACCAATCTCATGGGGAATGGGATGGTCCTAAAAATAGTCCTTGACTTGGTTCCAACCCTCCTCTTCAAAGGTATCTTTCAAACTAGACAAGGAGTTATATTCTCTTAAAGGAGCATATTGGTTCCATGCATCCTCCCAAAAGAGAGCTTGGTTGCCATCCTTGAACTTCTAGAAGGTAGCAGAACACACCCACATACTATGGGATGTCAAGCTAGACCAAAGAGAAGACCCTAGAGGAAAATTTTCAAGTCTGATCACCTCTTTTCAATCCACCTAAGGGATATATTTTTGTCTAATAATTTTGGTCCAAAAGAGGTTCTCTCCTTTGCAAAATATCTAAAACAATTTTCCATTAAGGTCTTTGTTGAAGATTTGAAGGTCTTTTGATACCAAGGCCCCTTCATGGAGAGGTTTACAAATTTGTTTCTAAGAAACAAGAGGTCATTTTATTTCAAGAGAGGGGCCACCACAAAAATTATCCTTTCGAAGTTTTTTGATCTAGTTTAAAACTTTTGCAGGCGCTAATAAATAAAAGAAGAAGTAGAGCGGGAGCGCTTGAAGAACAAACATGAGAATGCTTAATCTACCTATCGAGGAAAGCCATTTGGAATTCCATCCCTGCCTCTTTTAAAATTTGGAGATAATTTCATTCCAATCTAGTATTTTAGGATTAGAGTTATATAAATGAAAGCCCAGGTACTTAAATGGAAGAGAGGACCTCTCATAGTTGAAAAACCTAAAAATATTTGCTTTGACACAAATGGGGGTATTGAAGAAAAACACTTTCATTTTTTGCACATTTATGGCTCCTCCAGATTCATCTAGACAATCCTCTAAAATTTTCTTAAATCTACTAACCTGCCTAAGAGTGGCTTCCCCCATAAGCAAAGTATCATCCATGAACTGGAGGTGGAAATTTTTTTACTTGTCCCTTGCCACAAAAACACCCTTCAAGAGACCAAGGCTCTTATATTTTTGGATCATTCTCCTAAGACCTTCCACAAAAATAATAAATAGGTAAGGATAGAGAGGATATCCCTATCTTAGGACTCTATATAGAGCAAATAAACTAGTAGGATAACCATTAACAAAAAATGCAACTGTGATCGAGAAGATACAAGCTTTCATCCACTCAATCCAATCAGATAGAAACCAAAGCTTTCCAAAATATTTAAAAGAAAGGTTCGATTAACTCGATCATAAGCTTTAGCCATATCTAGCTTAATAAGAATCCCCCTATCTCTATTGTACTTCATGGAGTTGATAGTTTCTTGAGCAATGAGGATGCTATCCAGGATTTATCTGCCTTGTACAAATCCACCCTACTCTCAATAAATGATAGAATCAAGGATCTTCTTGAGTCTATTAGCCATTATTTTAGCAATAATTTTATAAGATTTATTACACAAGGATATGGGTCTAAAGTTTTCCATACGAGTAGCATGATGGGTTTTAGGGATAAGAGTTAGTAAAGTGGAGTTAAGGGTTCTCAACATCTGCTTAGAGTGACAAGCCTCCTCCATCACCTGATGGATGTCATTCTTAACTATGTCCCAATAAAACTAGTAGAAATTAATGGGAGGCCCAGGATATTTCCCTTTATTAAAGCTAAATATAACATCTTCCACTTCTTCTAAACTAACAATCTTAGTAAGACTTTCATTTTTATCATGGGAAACCTTCAGGGGAATGGTAAACATGACTCTTTGTCTAGCTTGAACTCCATCAATTAGAGGTTAAGTTAGGAGGCTTCTGAAATAGTTTTCTACCAACAGGCCAATCTCTTGAGGATCCTCAATAATATCTCCCTTAGAGTTAGTCAATCTAGAAATTCTATTCAAATTACTATGATGGATAGTGGTTCTATGGAAAAAGGAAGAATTCCTATCTCCTTCCTTCAACCAATTAATACTTGACTTTTATTTCCAAAATAGTTCTTCTTTCAACTCCTATTCATCCACTCATCTATTGAGATCCTTCTCATGGCGAAGAAGGGCCTCTATAAGCCCTTGGGACTCCACCTAATGTTGAAGAAGAATGACATCTAGGACTTCTCTTTGTTTGAAGATATTCCCAAATATTTGCTTGTTCTAGATCCTAATTTTTAGCTTGATAAAACTGAGTCTTTTTGCTAGCAGATACATGTGAGTTGCCCAATTTGGCTTCCCTTCCCTCCACCAAAACCTAATTTTCTCTTCTAGGTTAGGGTGAAGAAACCACATGCTCTCAAATTTAAAGGGATACTGTCTAGGCGAGTAGAAATATGTAAACTTATTGAAATGGGCCAATGGTCTAAGAAAGAGCCTGGTAAGATAAAGGAATTAGTGAAAAAGGATGCCTTAAGGCAACTCTCCATAACAAGGAATCTATCCAATATCTCAACTACAAAGGTCTTCCCAACTCTTCTATTATTCCAGGTGAACTGTCCCTCTTTTGGGATCACATCAATTAAGTTGAGGCTAGAAATGAAAGAGTCAAAGTCTTCGCTACTTCTATATATTTCCCTAATCCCCCTTCTTCTCACTAAGGTTACGAATAGCATTAAAATGCCCTCCAATGAACCATTTATCATTTCTAGACTGATCATGAGAAGAGATAATATTGTTCCAACATTCAACTTTACTTTAGGAAATAGTAGGACCATAAATGTTTGTGACCCAAACTTGGAGAAGGGATAAAATTAATCTAAACTTAATAAATATCCACCACTTACCTACAAGGGAATCCATAATTAAGCATTTTATAGGATTCCATAAAATCACCAAACTCCCTACCTGACCCTTAGCTGCAATTACCAAACATTTTCCATCCAAATTTTATTAGCTTTGAGAGTCATATTTGCTAGATTCAGCTTGGTTTCTTGAAGAAAAATAATGTCAGGGCTCTCCAAGACAATCCTTCTCTTAAGGGTTCTACATTTACTTAGAGAGTGTAAGCCATGGATATTTCAGGATAGGATCTTCATTGTAAACCACTTGTGAAGGGTTTATCTATAAAAAAATTTGTAGCCAAGGGTACCACCAATCTAGAATCCACAAGGGTCTTCCCTGTATCTTCCAAGAGTTTGATGAAAGGTTTCCTTCCTTTCCTGAGCTAATTAAATTTATGAGTCTTACTTTTGGTATAAGAGGTAGTCTTTAGTCCCATACGACAAGTCTTAGGGGAAAATTTCCCTAAGTCTTTTGATTTTTTCCTCCTCTTAACTTTTTCCTTTACCTCTGCTTTATTTCCTTCAATATTCAAGGACTTTGAGAGACTATAGTTGAAGGGGATAGAAGAAATGTCATTAAGAGTTAAATAGGGATTGGTGGAAGAGGATACTACAATTTCAAGACTAGGTCATTTTTGTAGGATGGTTTTACCACTCTCCTACCTCTCTGGTTGGCAAGGACACTTCAAGCGAGGGTCTTATGTTGCTCCGTCGCGGTCGAAAATGAAAAAGTGTCGCAAAATCGTGACGTGTTGCACGGTCGTCGCCGAAAATGAAAAAGTGTCACAAAATCGTGACATGTTGCTCCGTCGCGGCCCAAAGAGGAGAGAGAAAGGCAAAATGGAAAGGCGTAGCGAAATCGTGACATGTCACAAAATCGCGGGTCAAACCAATCAAATAGGGCAAAGCAAAAAAAATGTCGCGAAATCACGACAGGAAGCGGCAAACGGGGCACGAAGCAGAAAGGCGTCGCAAAATTACGACACATCGCAAAATCATGGTCAACACAGTCAGCAGCAGCAGGTGGGAAGAACCATCACGAAATTGCGACGTGTTTGATTTTTGTGGCCTGCAAGCGGGTGTAAGGCATAAAGTGTAAAATGGTCGCAAAATCGTGACAAAATCGAGTGAAAGGGCACGAAGCACAAAAACGTCGCGAAATCGTGACAGAATCGAGCGAAAAGGCATGAAGTGTAAAATGGTCATGAAATCACGACAAAATCGAGCCAAAGGAGTGCCGAGTGAAAAACGTCACGAAATCGCGATAGGTTGCAGCCAAAGGAGTGCCGAGTGAAAAACGTCACGATTTCGCAACAGGTTACGGTCGAAGGCATATCAAACAAAAAACGTCGTGATTTCGCTACCTGTCTCATTTTCACTGTGCTGGCAGAGGAACAAGCTGCATGCATGAAGACGTCACGATTTACATGGGGCCGTTACGAAACATGTTGGAAATGCAGAACACGTGGCATACAGGTGTCAAAGTTGCAGAAGCGTTACATGTAACAAAAAATTTTGAATGTTTCGGCATCGAGCATGAATCAAAAGCAACAAAAATGTGGGGAATTTGAAACGATGCATTCTGGGAGGTGAAACAAAGCAACGCAGGGTGAACCGAAGAGCCGTATCAGTTAGTATAAAATCAGAAGCGCAGATAGATACAGGGGTTGGAAATTGCTGCTAGCAGAGTTGCAGAGACAAGGGCTGCGAGCCATTCTGGGCCTGCTCTTGGAGCAATTTCCTTCATTTGTTCTAGATTTGTTATACCTGGAACATTTTGTCATTGTAACTGATATACCATTTTAATACAGAAATATAGAGAGTTGGCATCTCATTGATGAGAAAGAAGGAGTCATTTCTACATGCATGATTTAATGTTTATCTTCCCCTTTCAGATTTTAAGGTTTATAGATGGAGTTTAATGTGAGTTCTCTCGGTTGCTTCATGCGAACGTCTAAAATCTGAAATTATAGTAAAACCCTAGAAACTCGCACCTAGCTTATCAGGATTGTGCGAATGTGCAGATTCAATAGGTTACGTTGCATGTAGAAAACCTCATTATCTTCGGTTTCATCGAATTGAGGTGGCAACATTCTGAGCGTAGTTTAGTTTACTATTCTTTGCATTTTCTTTTATTCACAATTCTTCATTTTATTTTCTGCATTTTAATTACTGTAACTTAAATAAATAACTGAAAATCCATCAAAGCTCAGTATCAAAACAAATTCATCTCTTAGATTTATGTATTTTGAGTCCACTGCAAATTCAAATTAAAATAAACAACAGTGCCCCTTGTTAACATCCACTTGCAACCCTAAGGTGTTCCCAGCATTTAAATTGAACAGCATCATTGGTATACAAAGAACCAACATAATAGGAACCTTGGAGAAATTATTCTGTTATAATTTCTTTGCAAGCAGAGGATTTTAGGACTCAGATCCTACCGGAGAGTGTGCTTCCACAATTGGGTGAAAACACCACTCAACAGGGTCTTTCTTCCAAAATATTCTTGTGTTGAATAGGTTCACTAGCATCCATGGGGGTATATTCAAGGCTCAAAATTTGTTGGGGATTCCTCTAGATTAAATCCCCTTCATCTAGATTTTTTGGACCTTTCATAGATTTCTCAGCAAGAATTTCCACTACATATTTCCTCTTACTCCCTTCCGGGTTAGTTTGTTCATGTTCCTCTACGAGGATATGTATGGTTTTATCCATCTCTTGGTTTGTCTCTTGAAGAACCACAAATGTATTAGTTTGTATATTTTTTTGTTTCTATTTCTTCTTCCACTCTTGTTTATCCTTTTTGTTAGATAGTTTGGGATGTTGCCATTCTTCCTTATTTTCTTTTGTATCCTTAATATCTATATCCTCCACTTATTGCTTAAGGGAAGGGTATTTTCAAAGGATATGACCACAAGCATGACAAAATATACAACGAAAGGGCATATTCTCATAATCTAGGTCTTGTATCCATTCATAATCCCTTACGCTAAGAATAATTACCTCTAAAAGAGGGCACAACAGGTCAACATGGATACAGATATGGGCAAAGTTTGTAACACAAGACTCTTTAGTTATGTGGGATATTCCTACATATTCTCCTATTGTATTTCCAATTCATTTTAGGGTTTCCTTATTACATAGTTCTAGAGGGAAAGCATATAGCCAGACCCAGACTAAGGCTTTGGTTGGATTTCCTTTGTTCGTATCAAATCCTATGGTCTAGTTTCTCATAAAGAGACCTACCCTTGCCATGAAAGAAGAGAACCAATATTGAATCCTCTCTTTATCCTCCATGCAGCTAAAAATGACTATGAAGAAGCCTTGAGGACATAGTTTAAGTTCTACTTCTCTCTTTGGATTCTAGACTTCCCTTATCCAATTTAATAGAACCTGCTCCCTCATCCAGAAACCAGTGAAGTGACAAATTAATGCTTGTTCATAGAAATAGAAAATTTCCTGTTTAAAGGAATCAGGTTTGACATAGAAGCACGGTAACTCTAAAATTTTATCCAAGCATTCGTTGAAGGCTAGGGGTCAGGAAACCTCTTGATTTTTTCCCTCTTTTGAAGCTTCATACTTAAAACCTCTCGATGAACTCCACTTTTGTTTTAAGAACCTTTGTTCAGAACCACATCTCAAAAATAGATAGATGGCAAGCCTCCTAAAGAGTCTGCCATCGAAAGGAGAGAAACTGCACAAAAAAAAACTAGAGCAAACAAATACTAAAAGTATCAGAAGAGAAATAAAACTGCAAGATCACGAGTATGGGAACCTTACGTCACTTTCCCAAGGGATAATTTTTTTTACGAAGATAGGGATGCTTCCAAAGGTAAATGGATACAACTAGGGTTTCAACATGCCCGTAATTTGCTTCCTTCTATAGTTTTTTTTGATGTTGCACTGATCATGTACTATTTTCCATTCTCCTTATTAATTAAAACTATAAATCAATATAGTTCCTTCACTAACATTAAGTTTCAACTTGTTACACAACAACAAATCTATAGAGCTTAGTAGTTTTTGAAATGAGCACTAGAACTTTGGAGAACATTCCACTACTTGCTAGATCATTAATAATAATACTAAATATAAAACAATAAGAATGGATGAAAAGTCTAATATTATTATTCAAACTATCCAAAACTATTTGCACCTATTAAAAATAATGTTAGTATTATTAATACTTAAAAAAAATATGTATATATATATATATATATATCAATGTGGTGGTTGATCTATTGCTACCTTAGTAGCCTATAGTTGATCAGTTGTCATCATTGCCACAACAATTTGTGGATGATCCATTGTCATCACCGCCTAATGATAGCTGAATATCCATCTACAATTTTGATGAAATCTTGGAATATGAAGGAGGTAACCATTCCTCTTTCTTACATTTAAATTTTGTTTGGAAGAAGTTTGTCAGCTGGAATCATGAAGTGCATGTAGTGAAGCTAGGTTTTGCAAAGTGAAGCACAAAGAAAATTAAAAAAAATACAAGTGACAGTATTTTATTTTTCTCAAAATCAGAATGTGCTCAGGTCTATTCATGTGAATAAAATGAAGGTGGGTCTAGTTCTTGACTAATATCTTTAAAAAATGACACAAGAAACATCAATATTTTTCAAAACCAAAGTGCCCTTAGATCTATTTATGTGAATAAAATGAAGGCTAGACAACTTTATTTCTAGAATCGAAGCATGCAAAATGTGAAAGGAGTTACTTTTATAGGGAGGAATATTTTTGGTATGTGAATGGTTGTTTGAAAAAAAAAAATGGTTGGAATAATGAAGTATATGTAACAAAGCTAGAGTTTGTAAAGGAAAAATATTAATTTGGTGTTTTTAAAATGGAAATATAGTTTGGGAAATTGGTTTCTTGTTTTGATGGAGAATGAAGAGGAACATTTAGAATTCTCAAAGGACCACTTTGAGGGGAAACACATATTTTTAACTCCAAGGGCCAAGGGTCCCATTTTTTGACAAGACTTAGAAGTTGAGAACTAGGGGTCCTTGAGTTTTTTGAGTGGCCAAAATAATATTGTAGGTCATCAAAATTTAGTGGACAAAGGGGATTCTATATCAGTAGGTTCACATCAGGTTGGTTGTCCTATTGACTACTCACTCTCAGGTGTCTTAGAACACTCTACTCAAGTGATGGGTCTAATGAATAAACAAGATTTTCATTATGGGGAATAAAAACTTGAGCAAGCTCCAAACAACCTAGACTCACTTTGTTTGATAGAGTTTCTTTTGTTTGATTATGGTTTTATTGGTAAAATTCTTGATTTAGAGGCCCTAAGTGGATTGGGTCCAAACTTTCAATCAACACAGACTATAACTTTGGTTACTAAAGTGCATAAGGCACATAAAATGGTTAAAAATATATGGTCAAATATTAGAATAATACTTGGGGAAGACCTGAGGATGGAACAAATTTTTGAATTTTTGTTAAAGGCCCTTATTGAGAAGTTTCATGGATGTCAAATAGCTGATAATACACTAAATGAGTGGTTATAGAAGGTATGGGTCCCAATTTTAGGATATGGGTTAATTTTTTACTTACTTTCCAGAGGATGGATAGGTTTCCTTTTTTGATCTAAGGAATATGCACAAAAATTTTTGGGAGGTTTTTGGTATTGGGGGTCTTCTTTTTTTGCTTTGAAGGCTTGGATGAATTGTTTTGATCCAAGGACTAAAGTTGCTAGGAGAATACCAATTTGGGTGAAACTTCTATGTCTTCCAATGGAGTTATGGTCAAAAAGAGCTTTGAAAGAGATTGAAGATTCATTAGGTAAAACCTTGGATATAGATGTTTCTTTCAAATCTAGTATTTTTTGGTTTGTAGCTTAGGTTTTGGTTGAGATGGATATTAGTGAAGGCTTATGGAGATAGTAGTGAGGAATACAATTCTTAAATAAATTCTAAAATTTTTAAATATTTCTTTTAGATGTATTTGTTATCATGTTTATGAATATTTTTCTGAGGAATGTTCTCAATATTTCACAGAGAAAGTTTGGATGATAAAATAAATTACTAGTGGGGATTTCAAGTTAGCTAACAACATGAGCCAAATCGGGCTATAATATAAAAAATAATATTTATTAAACTCCAAAAAAATTATTACAAACCTCACATAGTTCTTAGTATTTATAGGGAGTAGGGAATTATGGAGGAAGAGGAGGTGGAGGGATAATGAGGGAGGCGGTGGGTAATGTCGGCAAGGGGAGATGAGGAGGAATAAGGGATGAGGAGGAAGCGAGGAAGGTGGCGAAGAAATAGGAAGGAAGGAGATGAGAGAATATAGGCAAGAATGTAGGTGAGGGAATTTTGAAAGACCAAAAAATCATGCCAACAAATTCCTGATGTGTTCACACTTGGGCCTAGAAATGTCTAGATATTTTTGGGCCTAAACCCTTTTCACACTTGCAACATTCTCTCCCTTAAATTTGAGAGAACTGACTACACAGTCTCTCAGCTTTAAAAATTGAGCTTTAGCCATTGCTTTGGTGAATATATCAGCAACGTTCTCCAAAGTGCGACAATATTGAAGCTCAATAATTTTATTTTCCACCATATCTCGGATGAAGTGGTACTTCATATCAAAATGTTTCGTTCTGCTATGGTGGATCGGATTATATGCCAACTGAATGGCACTGATGTTGTCCTAGTAGACTCTGGTTGAACCACTTTGTTACTCTCTAATCTCTTCTAACACTTTTCTTAGCCATAAGGCTTGAGTACTAGCATAGGTGACTACTATATACTCAGCTTCTGTAGAAGACAAAGCTACTATAGTCTACTTTTTGGAACTCCATGTTATTAGTCCTGACCCTAGACTAAAACAGTTCCCTGAAGTTGATTTTCTATCATCAATGTTGTTGCCCCAATCACTATCATTGAAGCCTACAAGCTTGATAGTGTTACATTTATGGTACTGGATTCCAAAATCCAATGTACCCTTCACATAGCTAAGAATTATTTTAGTTGTCTGCAAATGCAGATCAGATGGGCTAGCCATAAATCGAGAGACAAGAGAAACAACATATTGAATATCTGGTCTGGTGTTGACGAGAAACATCAAACTCCCAACAATGCTTCTAAAAGTGGTCATGTCAAATTTTGGTGCTCCATATTCTTTGCTTAGTTGGATCCCATGTCCAACTAGAGTTGCAACTAGTTTGCATTGCTCCATAGCAAACTTTTTAATCATATCCCGAGCATTCTTTAGTTGACAGATGAAGATCCCGGACTCTGTCTGATGAACTTCCATTCCAAGGAAGTAGTGCATTAAACCGAGATCCTTCATCTCAAACTGCTTCATCATGGAGTGCTTGAACTCCATATTCACTTTTTCATTACTACCCATGAATATGAGATCATCCACATACAAGCAAACTATGAGGATGTCATTACCTTGCTTCAGGTAGTAAAGGGTGGGTTCATTTCTGCTTTTGGTGAACCCAAAATTTTTGAAGTACCCATCAATATGTGAGTACCAAACTCGTGGTGCCTGTTTGAGTCCATAGAGTGCCTTTTTTAGTCTATAAACAAGGTGCTCATTACCTTACTCTTGAAATCCTTGAGGTTGCTCAACATACACTTCCTTTGTCAAGTACCCATTGAGAAAGGCACTTTTCACATCCATGTGTTGGACTTTCCATCCCTTGTGTGTAGCTAAAGAAAGAATTGTTTTGATGGTCTCCTGTCGAGCTATAGGAGCAAATGTCTCTTCATAATTCAAATATCTCCTTTTGCAACTAATCTTGCTTTGTTCCTTTCAATGCTTCCATCAACATTGAATTTGGTCTTGAAGACCCATTTACATCCAACACACTTCTTTCCTTTAGGAAGCTCTACCAACTCCCAAGTATCATTGTTTTTTATAGAGGTTATCTCCTCTTTCATAGCATCTTGCCATATCTTCTGAGTACAAGCCTTCTCATAACTAGAAGGTTCAAGTTGTGCACTAGTTAACAAGGCATAGTTAACTACATCTCCCCGAGTTTCTTGGGAGTCATCATCTCCATACAAATACATATTTTCAAGTCTTTGCAAAACTGAAACCATTTCACTTGCTTGACTTCTAGTATATCATCTTTGAAAATTTGTATCCAACATCTGATAAGATGGATGATGCTGGAGAGTTCTCTTACCTCTAGATGGAGAATCAATATCCATTGGTGAGGAACTGACTGACCTTTGTGGAGGACTTGGTGAAGACGATGATGAACTGGAAGTCGAATGTTTTCTTGGGCTTGGAGGAGAAGGAGAAGTATTCTTGCCTTTATTTGGTGCTATATATTGTACCTATGTAGAACCTACATCATGAGATTCAACATCACTGTAAATTTGGGGATTTCCCCATTCTCCTCCTTCACCAAAAATCACATCCTTGGAAAGTATTATCTTTTGAGTCCTAGGATTGTAGAGTCTGTAAGCTTTTGTGTTCTCACAGTACCCTACAAAAATGCATGCTTGACTCTTAGGATCGAGCTTCTTCCTTTTTTCATCAGGAATGTGTGAGTAAGCCAGTGAACCAAACACTCTAAAATTTTTGACATTCGGTTTCTTACCATGCCATGCTTGGTAATGAGTTTTCCCTTTCAAACTTGAAGTAGGGCTCCTATTCAAAATATACACATTGGTCCTGGCTACATCTACCCAATACATATTGCTCAAATGCTTCGTCTAAAGCATAGATCTTGTCTTCTCTACAATGGTGCGATTTTTCCTTTCAGCTACACCATTCTGTTGTGGAGTATAGGTAGTAGTGAACTGCCTCTTTATTCCATGTTTTTTACAAAAAATCAAAAATTCATTAGAGGAGTATTCTCCTCATTTATCTAATCTGAGACACTTAACAAAATATCCACTCTCATTTTCAACTCTTGCTTTAAAATCTATAAAGCCATCAAATGCTTCATCTTTATGTTTCAAAAAATATATCTAGCACATTCTTGAAAAATCATCAATGAAAAGAAGAAAGTAAGAGTTGTTACCAATGCTCTTGGTCTGCATCGGACCACAGATGTCCGAATGCACTAGCTGGAGTGGATAACTAGCCCGCCATGCTTTTCCATGAGGAAATTTGGTTCTAGCGTGCTTGCCCAAGGCACAATCTTCACAGACTTCCTTATTGTCTTGTACTTTAGGAAGTCCAATCACCATCGCTTGAGAAGTTAACAACTTCAAACTGGCTGAATTCAAATGATCGTATCTCAAGTGCCACAGCACACTTGGATTTGCAATAGCAACATTTACTAATTGATCTCCTCCTGGCTGGCCAAACTTTAAAGGAAATAACATGTTCCTTGTCATTGGTACTTGAGTAATGACTCTATCACTATTACTCTTATCAAAAATAGTACATTTATCCTCATCAAATAGCAACTTATAGTTCTTCTCTAAAATTTGACCAACACTTAAAATATTGTGTTGGAGATGAGGTGTGTAATAGATATCACTTACTTGTTTCATGCCCTCTTTTGTTGGAACCTCCATGGCTCCAATGCCTTCAATTGCCAATGACTTTTCGTCTCCCAATTTGATGCTGGATTTATAGGAAGAATCCAGAGTAACAAAGAGTTCTTCTTTGCCACTCATATGATTTGAACACCTAGTGTCCAAGATCCAGGTATCATTCAGGTTCTGATCTAACTTGCCATATGAGAGAAAGATATTTGAGGTCCCTTCCTCTTCTCCAAAATTTCCATACTGACTACTCTGGCTGCTACTCCCTTGTGAATATTTTGACCAGCAATCACGAGCAAAGTGTCCAAGTTTGCCACAATTGTAGCAAGCTTGTTTTGACTTGTCACTTCCTTTTCCTCATCTTGGATGCTTCCCTCTATTCTGTTGTCCACCTCTATTCTGACCTCCACCTTTGTTTGAAGATCCTACTTTGTTAGGAGTGCCACCTCGTGGACTATTCCTACATCTACCTCTGTGCTGACCTCTACCTCGAATTCTACCTTGTCCTTTTCCTTCTTGTGAAGCAAAGGCTTTGTCATCACCTCTGTGGCTAGTGGAAGGAGATTCCTACCATCTCTCTTCATGTGAAAGAAGAGAACCAATTAGTGCATTAAAGGAAAGTGCAGTCAAATCTGTTGAGCAAGGTGCAGAAAAAGAATTGCAAAAGTATTGTCATTGTTGTCAACACAGTCAGATTGATGCAGTTGATGCAGTTCAGAGGTCAGTCAGATCAAGTGCAGAAAGTTTCAAGGAAAACGAGAGGTGACCCAGATTCGAAACGGCAAAAAGAGACAAGGAAGAAAAGCGTCGCGATATCGCGACATGTTTTCTGTCGCGATTTCGCGACATGGTCGAGGAGAGAGAAGGCGCAGCCGAAAATGTCGCGATTTCGCGACATGTCGAGTTTTCGTTGAGGAGAGAGAAAATGTGTCGCGATTTCGCGACAAAAAGTAGGAGAGAGAAAATGCACGCCAAATTGTCGCGATTTCGCGACATGTCAAGAGAGAGAAGATGCGAGCAAAGCTGTCGCGATTTCGCGACATCTTTGTGAGAGAAGGAAACAAAGGTGTAGCGATATCGCTACATGTTGAAATGAATGGAAACAAAGGTGTAGCGATATCGCTTGCATGATGAAAATACATGGAACTAAGGTGTAGCGATTTCGCTACATGTTGAAAAAAAGAGAAACTAAGGTGTAGCGATGGGCACCGTTGACGGGCGCTACATGTTGAAACAAAGGGAAACTAAGGTGTAGCGATTTCGCTACTAGTCAAAAGTGTAGAACTAAAAGATGCGACAATGATATTACAAGTCAAAATTTCATGAAAAGAGGCAAGGTGAAAACACAAGGCACAAAGATGTAAAAATTTCGCCATTGCATGAAGCATAGTGTCGCGATTTCGTGACATGTTCCTTTTTCGTTGCTGCTGGCAAAGAAGAGTGTACGGAAGCCGAAAGTGTCACGATTTCACGACAAGAAGGATGATGACGTCAGCAAAGTTGAAAAGTGTCACGATTTCAGACAGGATGAAAGGAAAGTTGCAAGCGAAAGCGTCGCGATTTCAGCGACATGCTTAAGGATGACATCAGCAAATGTTGAAAGTGTCGCGATATCGCGACAAGATGCAGGGAAAGCTTCCAAGAGCCAAAATGGTCACGATTTCGCGACATGCTTAATGATGACGTCAGCAAAAGTTCTAAGTGTCGCGATATCGCGACATGAACAGAAGGTAAGCTTTAAAAGCCAAAATGGTCACGATTTCGTGACAGCATTGAGGGTGACGTCAGCATAAGTTAAAAGTGTCGCGATATCGCGACAGGTAACAGTCTGGCAGGAAAATGCCGAAGCAACATGAAAGGTGACACGTGGCAGAAAAGCGTCATGCAGTCAGAAGTAACTGAAGTCAGACAGACAGTTAAATGTTGACCGGTGTTGAACATGCAATGCAACGACCAAACATGCATAATTGAAACGCATTCGAAAAGCGAATATGAAGGATAATAAAAGCATTCGAAAGGTCGTATTTGTAAATGAAAAAGCATTCAAACAGACGTATTTGAAGCATACAGAAAAGGAACATGAAGAATCGAAAAGCTTTCGAAGAATCACATATGGAATTTTGAAAAAGCATTCGAAAAGCCGTATTCGAAGAAATTGAACGATCGAAGTGCATGAAACAAAATTGCCGTACTGCATGTTTTCAAAAGACGTATTGCAAGGTTTCGAACAGTCGAAGTGCATGGAACCGAACAGTCGTATTGCATGGATTCGAACAGTCAGAGTATGTGATTCGATTGCATGCAGGATTGAAAGGTTATAAAAGAATAATCGTACGAGAGAAGATGTTGCTCTTGTTAGAGAGAAATTGCTGTAAAAGGAGGGTTAGAAAAGAATTAAGAGAAAAATAATCAGAGTCGTGAGAGTGTGTAGAGTTGGGTTAATTGCAGACCAGTCAGGGTCGTGCATAAAGTGAAGACATTTTTATGTCATTCTAAATTGATCAGAATTGCAGTCCAAGTTGGTGCTTGGTACTAGGAGTTGGTGCTCCATCTGTTGCAACAGAAAATTACAAGGGTTGGTGCTCCTTCCAGTTGGTCTTTGGTAAAGTATTTGTAAAATTGATTTTGCAAAGACTGGATTTGGATTGGAGTCCAAGCAGTCATTTTTGAGGAGTAGCCAAATTGGTGAACCTCGGTATATTGAGTGTTGTGGTGTGCTCTCTTGTTCAAGTTGTTTTTGGTTGTCAAGTTCTCTTTATTTCATATTAAATGTTGTAGATATAAAAATTAATAGCTACACTGATTCACCCCCCCTCTCAGTGTCATTGTGTAATCATCAATTGGTATCAGAGCAAGGTTCCTTGTACAAGCTTAATCAGCTAAGGAGATCTTGGAAGAAACAATGGCGGGGTGGTGAAGGATTTTCATCCAACAAAGCTCCCTTATTTGATGGAACAAATTACACCTTATGGAAACTCGGAATGCAAACATATCCGAGTGCATTGGGATATGATATTTGGGATTACGTAGATAGTGGATACACGGCACCCACTACCCCTCCAACGAGATCTACTGAGAAAAAGAAATTTGAAAACAACTCCAAAGCTAAGAATGCCATAATGTGTGGGCTTGTTGACGAGTGAAGCGATAAGAGTCATGAGTTGTAAATCAGCAAAAGACATGTGGGATAAGCTGAAGAGCATCCATGAAGGAGAGAGTAAGATTAAGGAAGCAAAGCTGACAAACTCATCGAGCACGGTTCGAAGCACTGCAAATGAATGAAGATGAAAACATAGAGACTTATATTTTGAGAGTCAACGGAATTATTAATGCAATCGAGAGGACTCGGTGAAGAAATTGATGATGCGGTTGTTGTGAAAAAGGTTCTCGAGAACACTTCACAAAAGATTTAACTCCAAAGTCTCTTGCAATAGAAGAGGCAAAAGATCTAAACAACTTCGAGCATGGATGAGTTGCATGGTTCCACTGACAGCATATGAAATGAGAATAGGACAAACCAAGTCTACGAGACGAGAGAAGCGACTTTTAAAGCACACAAGAATGTAAAAGCTGAACATGAATCCGAGGATGAAGGAACATTGGATGAAACGAGAAGCCAATTTTGTTCGGAAACTCACAAAAGGAAAAGGAAAATATAGAGGGAAGCTACCTTTTAAATGCTTCAATTGTGGAGGAGTCGGTCATTTTGCAGCCAAATGTCCAATGCAGGAGAGAACCAAAAATGGTGAAGGTTCACACCAAGAAAAAGGTGATTGGAAGAAGAAACAAAATTTCAGAAAGAACAACTTCAAGAAGAAAAGCTTCATAACCAAGAATGTCAACAGTTCTGAAGAAAGCACAGATGAGGAGTCCGAAGAAGAAGGAGGTGAAGCTCCGTTCATGGCACTTGAAGAAGAAAGAACGAGAGGAAAATCGGGGAAGGTGATGAAAATTCCAAGGATGAAGGTGAAGTGTATTTGGAAGGAGAATTGGTTGCTTGCACTTGAAGAGTTGAGTGCGAGAAAGGAAGAAGAATAAAAAATTTTCAAAGAAATTAGAGAATGCCAGAGACATAATAAACAATCTGAAAATACGAGACGAGAGGAATTCAAGAAAATGTCTGAAGTTCTTGATGAACAATTAGCTGTAAAGACAGTTGAATGCGAGCAAGCTAGAGGAAGACATTGTTATGTTAAGGATGCGGTTAGAGGAGATGAATAGAAAATTGAACTGTTTTCATAAGTTTGAAGAAAATACTTGTAAAGTCTGGATAAAATGTTAAATAACCAAAGGCCTTACGGCATCAAATTTGGTTTAGGCTTTGATGAAGGAGAATCTTCAAAGGATTCAAAGAACTTGAATATAGAACCCATAAAGAAAGAAGAAAAGATCGGGGTTGAACCGAGGAAAAACAAAATCATGCAAAAGAAAACAATAATGCCAGATTCAAGAAGAATACTGACAAAGATGGATTCACAAAAGTCACACATCCGAGGAGGAGAAGAGTCATGGCTCCTACTTCAAACTGGCAAAGACCGGCACCCAGGTTTAATCATGCATTTTATGGTTATTGTTTTAAATGCAATGCTTATGGCCATAAGATTTCGGATTGCGAGGCATAATGTATCTCAAAGGAATTTTACCGGCAGAAATGTTTTTTCTCCTTTAATGAATTATGCGGTTGAATGTTATAATTGTCATAATTTTGGACATATTGCTAGAAGCTGCGAAGCACTTTTGCATCAAATAATTATCAGGGTAGAAAATCTCAGCCAAGTGGGTTGAAACAAAACCAGAAATTTCTTGAAAAACAGGCACATGCTAATGAAAGGACAAAGGCAAAACAAGTAGCAAAATCTGCTATCAAATCAGAATGGAAAGAAAAGGAATCTTTGATTGTCCAGACTGCTTTTAAAGCTCAGAACAAATCAGCACCTTGGATACTTGACAGTGGTTGTTCCAGTCACATGACAGGTGACAAGCAAAAGTTTGAGAATTTACAGAATTATGAAGGTGGTTCCGTGAAATTTGGAAATAATGATGGAGCAAAGATTGTTGGAAAGGGATCAGTCAAGATCAGTGATGGCAATATAAAATCAAAAGAAGTCTTGTTTGTAATTGGCCTAAAGCATAACTTGCTAAGTGTAAGTCAAATATGTGACGAGAGGTCATGATGTAATCTTCAAGAAGGAGGTTTGTGAAGTAAGAAAGACAAAAAATGGAAAGTTAATAGCCATTGGATTGAGAACTTCAGGAAATCCGTATACACTTTCGAAAGCTGCAGAAGGAACATGCTTGATGGGACGAGGAAGATGAAAAGCGGCTATGGCACAAGAGGCTTGGGCATATTAGTTTTGACAATCCGGCAAAAATCGGTTCAAAAAGAGCGATTAGAGATATACCAAACATTGGCAAACCTATAAATAGCATCCGTGAGTCATGCCAAAAGGGAAAACAAACCAGAGCCACTTTCAAAGCAAAAGAATACTTCACTAGCAAGCCATTAGAACTAATTCACACCGATCTATGTGGACCCATGAGAGCCGAAAGCATAAATGGACACAAATATTTTATGCTATGTATAGATGACTACTCAAGAATGACATGGGTACTATTTACGAAACTCAAGTCGGAAGCCTTTGAAATGTTTAAAACCTTCAAAAATCTTGTTGAGAATCAATCGGGAAAAAGAATTAAATGCCTAAGATCGGACAGGGGAGGAGAGTTTATCTCCGAAGAATTTGCGAGAATACTTGTCAAAAACATGGGATAAGAAGACGAGTTTTCAGCAGACTAGGACACCTCGACGAGAATGGTGTTGTAGAAAGGAAGAATAGAACGAGTGCGAGGAAATGGCAAGGACAATGCTGCGAGAAAACAAAATAGCTCGACATGATTTTGGAAAGAGGCGGTTCATACTACGGTTTACATTCAAAGCAGGTGCATCTTTGAGACCACATGAAAGCAAAACAGCTTATGAGTTGTGGTTTGGCGAGAAAGGCAACAACAAGACATTTCAAAGTATTTGGCGAACAAGTGCTACATAAAACGGACTGAAGATAACCTCGGTAAATTTGAAGATAGAGCTGATGAAGGTATCTTTCTCGGTTACTCAACAAAAAGCAAGGCATACACATGCTACAACAAGAGGTTGAAGAAAATTGTTGAAAGTGCTGATGTGAAAGTTGATGAAGGTAGAGAACAAGAAACTACTTATCAAGAAAACTACCCTATGTATGAAGAAGTCATTGAAGGTGATATGAAAAATAAATAGAGAAGAATCGAGAAAATTGATCCGAGATGGTGTAAAAAGCTGAATATGAAGAAGAAGAAAACAGGAAATTTAAAACAGAGCAAGCTGCGAGAAAAATCATCCAAGTGAGCAGATTATTGGGGATCCCAGAGATGGTATTCAAACAAGAAGAACAGCGGTGAGGAACTATTCTCTGTTATCTAGTATTGAACCTAAAAATGTTCTTTGAAGCAAGCATCGATGAAAGTTGGATGAAGGCAATCAATGAAGAACTAGATCAGATAGAGAAAAACAATACCCGGGAATTAGTACCTAGACCAACAAATAAAAACATAATTGGCACTAAATGGGTTTTTAGAAATAAATTGAATGAAGATGGGCGAGGTTGTCGAGAAATAAGGCAAGATTGGTATGTAAAGGCTATGCTCGAGGTTGAAGGCATTGATTTTGAAGAAACTTTTGCACCGGTAGCCGGACTAGAGGCAATCGAGAATGTTTACGGCATTAGCGAGTTCATAAAAACTTCAAAGTATATCAAATGGATGTAAAATCAGCATTTTTGAATGGAAAAGCTGGAAGAAGAGGTTTACATTGAACAACCGAGATGGCTTCCAACTTGGTGATAATCCAGATTTTGTTTGCGAGGTTAAAGAAAGCATTATATGGATTAAAACAGGCACCCGAGCATGGTATGCAAGGTTGGATAATTATCTAATTAAACAAGGGTTTAAGAAAGGTTTGGTGGATAGCAACTTATATGTCAAAGCAGAGAAGGGTCATCTTATTGTTCTTGTTGTTTATGTAGATGACATAATATTTGGCGGCGACATGGATGAATACTGCAAAGACATATCAATTAAAATGAAAAAAGAATTTGAGATGTCAATGATTGGTGAACTTTCTTATTTCTTAGGACTGCAGGTCAATCAAAATGAAAAAGGCATTTTTATTTCTCAAGTTAAATATGTAAAAGAAATGCTTGAAAAAGTTCACAATGGAAGACAGATAAACCGGTCGGCACTCCTATGACAACGAGCTGCAAGTTGAGCAAGGATGATAAATCCCCAGAGATGTAGATCAAACAATGTACGGGTCTATGATTGGAAGCTCTGCTGTATTTAACGACCACTAGACCGAGATATATTACAAGCAGTATGTATGGTTGCAAGATTTCAAGCCAGTCCCAAAGAAACTCATGTAATAGTTGTAAAGAGGATTTTCAGATATCTCAAGGGCACTATGGATTATGGGTTGTGGTACCCAAAAGGTAAATATTTCACTTTGATTGCATATTCTGATGCAGATTGGGCGGGATGTATTGATGACGAGAAAGAGCACAAGTGGAGGAGCATTTTATCTTGGTGACAGGTGGTAGCATGGCACGACAAGAAACAAGAATCAGTATCTCTATCCACTGCAGAGGCAGAATACATTGCAGCAACAACATGCTGTACTCAGATATTATGGATGAGACAAACGTTGAAAGATCTTGGTATTCATTTCAATGAACCAATTTCAATTAAATGTGATAACACTAGTGCTATCAACATATCCAAGAATCCAATAATGCATTCAAGAACCAAACATATTGCAATCCGATATCATTTCTTGAAGGATAAAGTTGCGAGAAGGAGAGGTTAAATTGGATTTTGTTCCAACTACAGAGCAAGTAGCTGATATATTCACAAAACCTTTGCCAAAGGAAGTATTTGAATACCTTCGGAAGAAGTTGGGAGTAGTCACCCCACCCAAGCATTGACTAGCTATGGGAAACACATTCTCGGGGGGAGCATTCAAACTTTTTAAGTCCGAGAATGTTGTGCATAGACTCAGGGGGAGTCTACAACAGCCCTTTGGTATTATTGGCAAAGGGGGAGAAGAAATTAAGCAAGGTTGCAGTGTGTTGCCAACAATTCCAAAGGGGGAGATTGTTGAGCAAGGTGCAGAAAAAGAATTGCAAAAGTATTGTCATTGTTGTCAACACAGTCAGATTGATGCGATTGATGCGGTTCGGAGGTCGATCGGATCAAGTGCGAGAAAGTTTCAAGGAAAACGAGAGGTGACCCAGATTCGAAGCGGCAAAAAGAGACAAGGAAGAAAAGCTATCGCGATATCGCGACATGTTTTTGTCGCGATTTCGCGACATGGTCGAGGAGAGAGAAGGCGCAGCCGAAAATGTCGCGATTTCGCGACATGTCGAGTTTTCGTTGAGGAGAGAGAAAATGTGTCGCGATTTCGCGACAAAAAGTAGGAGAGAGAAAATGCACGCCAAATTGTCGCGATTTCGCGACATGTCGAGGAGAGAGAAGATGCGAGCAAAGCTGTCGCGATTTCGCGACATGCTGGTAGAGAAGGAAACAAAGGTGTAGCGATATCGCTACATGTTGAAATGAATGGAAACAAAGGTGTAGCGATATCGCTGCATGATGAAAATACATGGAACTAAGGTGTAGCGATTTCGCTACATGTTGAAACAAAGAGAAACTAAGGTGTAGCGATGGCATGTACAAGGAAACAGGTGTAGCGATGGCGCTACATGTTGAAACAAAGGGAAACTAAGGTGTAGCGATTTCGCTACTAGTCAAAAGTGTAGAAGCGAAAGATGCAGCAATGATATTACAAGTCAAAATTTCATGAAAAGAGGCAAGGTGAAAACACAAGGCACAAAGATGTAAAAATTTCGCCATTGCATGAAGCATAGTGTCGCGATTTCGCGACATGTTCCTTTTTCGCTGCTGCTGGCAAAGAAGAGTGTACGGAAGCCAGAAGTGTCACGATTTCGTGACAAGAAGGATGATGACGTCAGCAAAGTTGAAAAGTGTCACGATTTCGCGACAGGATGAAAGGAAAGCTGCTGGAAGCCGAAAGCGTCGCGATTTCGCGACATGCTTAAGGATGACGTCAGCAAATGTTGAAAGTGTCGCGATATCGCGACAAGATGCAGGGAAAGCTTCCAAGAGCCAAAACGGTCACGATTTCGTGACATGCTTAATGATGACGTCAGCAAAAGTTCTAAGTGTCGCGATATCGCGACATGAACAGAAGGTAAGCTTTAAAAGCCAAAATGGTCACGATTTCACGACAGCATTGAGGGTGACGTCAGCATAAGTTAAAAGTGTCGCGATATCGCGACAGGTAACAGTCTGGCAGGAAAATGCCGAAGCAACATGAAAGGTGACACGTGGCGAGAAAAGCGTCATGCAGTCTGTCACATAAAAATGCTGAAGTCGGACAGACGGTTAAACGTTGACGGTGTTGAACATGCAATGCATCGACCAAACATGCATAATTGAAACGCATTCGAAAAGCGAATATGAAGGATAATAAAAGCATTCGAAAGGTCAGTATTTGTAGGCATTCAAACGGACAGCGTATTTGAAGCATAGAGAAAATGGAACATGAAGAATCGAAAAGCTTTCGAAGAATCACATATGGAATTTCGAAAAAGCATTCGAAAAGCCGTATTCAAAGAAATTGAACAGTCGAAGTGCATGAAACAAAATTGCCGTACTGCATGTTTTCAAAAGACGTATTGCAGGGTTTCGAACAGTCGAAGTGCATGGAACCGAACAGCCGTATTGCATGGATTCGAACAGTCAGAGTATGTGATTCGATTGCATGCAGGATTGAAAGGTTATAAAAGAATAATCGTACAGAGAAGATGTTGCTGTTGTTAGAGAGAAATTGTTGTAAAAGGAGGGTTAGAAAAGAATCAAGAGAAAAATAAGCAGAGCCGTGAGAGTGTGTAGAGTTGGGTTAATTGCAGACCAGTCAGGGTCGTGCATAAAGTGAAGACATTTTTATGTCATTCTAAATTGATCAGAATTGCAGTCCAAGTTGGTGCTTGGTACTAGGAGTTGGTGCTCCATCTGTTGCGATGAGAAAATTACAAGGGTTGGTGCTCCTTCCGGTTGGTCTTGGTAAAGTATTTGTAAAATTGATTTTGCAAAGGCTGGATTTGGATTGGAGTCCAAGCAGTCATTTTTGAGGAGTAGCCAAATTGGTGAACCTCGGTATATTGAGTGTTGTGGTGTGCTCTCTTGTTCAAGTTGTTTTTCAGTTGTCAAGTTCTCTTTATTTCATATTAAATGCTGTAGATATAAAAATTAATAGCTACACTGATTCACCCCCCCTCTCAGTGTCATTGTGTAAACATCAAAATCTTTTGACTCTTCAATAATGATTGCTACATGATTCCACTTAGGAAGAAGTGTTCGCAACACTTTCTTCACCATAACCTCTAGTTTAAATTCTTCACCTAGAGTGACCATTTTATCTACTACGGCTTTGACTCACACGCAGTAGTCTCCTACTTTTTCATTCTCCTGCATTTTGAGATTTTCAAAATCTCTTTTCAGAGTTTGAAGCTTGACTTGCTTCACTTGATCACTCCCTTGAAAACTTTCCTTTAAAGCCTTCCAATCATCTTGAGTTGTTATATAGGATGTTATTCTAGGAAATATGCTTTTATCTAGGGCTGCTTGTAAATGATATAGGGCAAAGGAATTGTTTTTTTGGGCTTCTTTCTTGGCTTTTCTATCAGCAACACTTAAGGTAGACCAGTCAGTAGGAGAAGGTTCTGCGTAACCCTCTTCAACTATTTCCCATAAACCTTTACCAATCAACATAGTTTTCATCTTTATTGACCAGTATTCATAATCACTACCATTAAATTCAAGAATTGGGAGATTTGAATTTGAATCCATTTCTACTACTTTAAAGCAAACTTTGATTTGACTAAAAATAGGAAGTACAAAGCAATTACTAGTTCAAATCAAATCTAGATTTCTTAACTCTCTCACTGATTTCTTCTTCTTCTTGTGGATTGCCCTGTACTTGAGGCCCAAAATTGTCTACAATGGAATCCTCGTTGTCACTGATGAAAATAATTTCAGGAGCTGCCACAGGCTCAGCTTGTGCTGGCTCAGCCTCTGTTAGCTCAGGTTTCGTTGGATCAAGCTCTACTGGCTCTGGCTCTAAAGAGCATGGGGAATAGCCCTCATTGAATTGTTCCTCAGGTTCAAATGCCATTGAATCGGACTCCTCCACTCGTTGTCCAAAAAAATTGTCCTCTTAGTCAGCCTCGTATCCAGAATCAGGCTTCCTCTGGTGATTTATCATTGAATTCTGCAATTGACTGAATACAGTTTGTATTCCATCTCACTGGATTCTCTCCTCAATAGGGAGCACAAAGCATGGTAACATCCAGTAGATCTGATCATCTACTCATCAAGTTAAAAATAAAAATTCGTTAGAGCTTCTGAGGTTACAATTTTTGCTCTTTTACAGCCGTTGAGGCTATTACACAAAGTTTTTAGCCTTGAACGGGGTTCCAAGGGGTAGCACCCTTGGCTTCCCATCACTTTTATGTTACCCCTTTTTACAAAGATTGTCCTTTTAAAGTTTTCAAAAAATCAAGCTTTTCAAGCCCCTTGGGCGATTTACAATTTGCCACAAAGTATCTAAAGTTTTCAATTAAATTTTTATAAAGCCTTTTTTAAAACAAACTTTAATTTAATAATAAATTATGCTTTAAAATTTTATAAAAACAAATTTTAAATAATTTAAAAAGCAAAAATTTAATTATTAAATTAAATTAAACATTAATAAAAGGCTTTTAATAAAAATTAAATGAAAACCTTAAAAAACAAAAACCTTTTGTTTTTTTTTGTGGAGGAGGAGGATCGAACACTCGATCCCATGCTACCAAGCAGGATGACCTAGCCGCTACACCACGTGGACCCGTTGGAACAAACAGCGCTTGAACCTTTATTTATGTTGTAATTGAATATATTTTAATAAAATAAAACAAAAACTTTTCGTCGTGTCCCCGACGGGTTTCAAACTTGGGACCTCTTATTTGCGACAAAGAACTTTTTTCGACCACGCTACGTCGTTCGACGGGTAGCAAAGGAGACAAATCAAATCTTAAACGTGCTTTGGGATTTTGTTTTTTTTTTTTTAAATAGGGACTATTATCCCACATGCGGCAAGGTATTAAAAAGTAGATGGTTTATAAGTGCAAGAACAAACAATGTAAAACGATTGCCTTCGGGCAATCATGTCACCTCGCTTTTGTTGCGTTCGACCACTCCCATGATGCCACGTGTCACCTCTGCTTCCTCAGCACCACATCACACCTCTACGCCATGTCCACGTGTCTGGATGCCAGCTCAACACCACCTTAGCACCATGTGTCCTGCTCTCTGCCTCCCACGTTAATGCTCGAACTAAGTGCTACCAGTCAGCGTCCACGCCAGCTCAGTTCCCTATGACTGCCTTGGGATCTATGCCCTCAGATCTACCTCAAAGTCTGTACCCAGCTCTCAGCTCGCCACCTCATATTTTGATTTTTGTGCCCTCCTGACGCTCCTTGACCCCTGTGCACACTAGCTCTGATACCAGTGAGCCAAATTGGGCTATAATATAAAAATAATATTTATTAAACTCCAAAAATTTTATTACAAACCTCACGTAGTTCTTAGTATTTATAGGGAGTAGGGAATTATGGAGGAAGAGGAGGTGGAGGGATAAGGAGGGATGCAATGGGTAATCTCGGTGAGGGGAGATGAGGAGGAAGTGAGGAAGATGGTGAAGAAATAGGAAGGAAGGAGATGAGAGAATATAGGCGAGAATGTAGGTGAGGGAATTTTGAAAGACCAAAAAATCATGCCGACAAACACCTTGTCGATAAATTCCTGATGTGTTCACACTTGGGCCTAGAAATATCTAGATATTTTTGGACCTAAACCCTTTTCACACTTGCAACACAACAATCAAGAGATACCTATTTTTTACAACTCAGTAGTGCTCCTTGATTCAACACAAACAAGCATAAATAATGTTGTCATACTTGGAACCATTCATTCACCTCATTGTTGATTCCTCATTTGAGGGGGTATTCATATCCAAAATCCACTTTGCATGCAACCAAACAATCAAACATCCAAATCATGGATATCGCATCTCCTGCAACAATTTTTGCTAAAGATTATCTTATGATAATAATCTCAATCCCAATCAGACGTTTGTTAAGTCACAAGAGCTACATGCAATATCAAAGATGTCACTCTGGAATTTAGGTATGATGGACTTGACCGCATATTGAATAGTACGTTTGAATAATCCATGTGCAACATTGGAGATGTCACTCTAGCATTTAGGTAAAGAGGTCTTGATCGCATACTAAATGGTATATTTGAGTAATCGATGTTCCTTCAACTCAAATGGTTTGATAAGTGTCACCATGTACTCATCAATAAATCAAAAGAAAAATTGGAAATAGAAATTTGTTCTATTCATATTTGGACCATCCTGCATTGGTCGCAAAAGCAAAGCAATCATAAGTTGCCCTCATAAACAACCAAGTATGATATCATGAATATTGTACTAAATTGGCAAAATCATCCATTGCATCCGCAATCATTCATTTGCATTCATCACCCATATTTTTCATTCTCTCCCTACTTCTCTCCTCTTTCTTCTTCTTCCATGTCTTTGATCAATGTTGTATGGTCATGCTTCGAGCGGCTACATAGCTTTGATTAAATTCCCTTCTATTTTTCTTCTCTTCGTATTTATTCTTCTAGGTCTTTGATCAATGTTGTATGGTCACGCTTCGATCGGATACATACCTTTGATTAAATTCCATTATTCTCTTCTTCTATTCTTCTTTCCAATTCAAAACATCTCATCACCTTCTCACATCTTATTTTTGTATTAAACTGTGTCACACATAACCTAGTACAAAAAGGGGCAAATATAGACACCCAAAAGTTGCACATGCTTGCTTCTAAATACTTGCACGTCTACATACACACCTGTTGACCAGTGTAGACCATCGTAGGCCATCATAGGCCATCGTAGACCAACGTAGACTAGTGTAGACCGCCTTGGTCACTCGTAGGCATGAAATCCACAAAATTACCTAAAACACCTCTAAAACACCTCATGTTCTCTAGGAGACCACCTACTAGCCCCCTAAGGCAACCTAAGCCCTTTCCTACACTCAATTTGGACCCCCATGGGACCATTACCCACCAAAATCCTAATTTATCCTAATTAGGATTCTAATTTGAAAGTCACTTTTCACTTAAGTGCACTTTTTCATCTAAATAGGTTTAATTAGGGTTCTAAGCCAAATTAGTCCTAATTATTCCCTCACACATGTGTGCACCAAATTAGTTAGGATGTTTCCTAGGAAACTCTAAGTCAACCCTCATCTAACCTAGGGATCAACCAACCCTAGTTAATCCTAATCCTTGCTCACACATGTGTGAGGATAGGATATTTCTCTTAGGGCATATGAGAGGATGACTAGATATGCCACCTCACAAACCCTAACCTGACCACAATAGGACTTGACCCTAGGATTTAGTACACCTAACCACACCCCCTACACCTTGGTTTCTTCTATAAATAGAGGACCAAATCCTTTATTAATCTCTCTCTCCCCTTTTAGCTAACATACAGAAACTCTGCAAAAATATAGCCAAAAGTACAATATGACATATCTACACCGTGCAAACAGTATAACACCATCTCAGGAGCCCATATTATGATAATAATCTCAATCCCAATCAGATGTTTGTTAAGTCGTGAGAGCTACACACAATATCATAGATGTCACTTTGGAATTCAGGTACGGTAGCCCTGACCGCATACTAAATGGTACGTTTGAATAATCCATGCACAACATCGAAGATGTCACTTTAGCATTTAGGTAAAGCAGTCCTGACCGCATATTGAATGGTACGTTTGAGTAATCCATGTTCCCCCAACTCAAATGGTTTGACAAGTGTCACCATGTACTCATCAATCAATCAGAAGCAAAAATTGGAAATAGATATTTGTTCTATTCATATTTGGACCATCCTACATTGGTCATAAAAGCAAAGCAGTCATAAGTTGCCCTCACAAACAACCAAGTATGATATCATGAATATTGTACTAAATTGGTAAAATCATCCATTGCATCCGCAATCATTCATTTGCATTCATCACCCACATTTTTCATTCTCTCCCTACTTCTCCTCTCCTCTTTCTTCTTCTTCCAAGTCTTTGATCAATGTTGTATGGTCACGCTTCGAGCGGCTACATACCTTTGATTAAATTCCCTTCTATTTTTCTTCTCTTCTTCCTTATTATTCTAGGTCTTTTATCAATGTTGTATGGTCACACTTCGAGCAGATACATACCTTTGATTAAATTCCATCATTCTCTTCTTCTATTCCCCTTTCCAATTCAAAACATCTCATCACCTTCTCACATCTTATTTTTGTATTAAATTGTGTCACACACAACCTAGTAAAAAGGGGTAAATGTAGACACCCAAAAGTAGCACATGCTCGCTTCTAAATACTTGCATGTCTACATACACACCTTTTGAATAGTGTAGATCATCATAGGCCATCATAGGCCATCGTAGACCAACGTATACTAGTGTAGACTACCTTGGTCACTCGTAGGCACGAAATCCACAAAATTGCCTAAAACAGCTCTAAAACACCTCCTATTCTCTAGGAGACCACCTACTAGATACCTAAGGCAACCTAAGCCCTTTCCTACACTCAATTTGGACCCCCATGGGACCATTACCCATAAAAATCCTAATTTATCCTAATTAGAATTCTAATTTGAAAGTCACTTTTCACTTAAGTGCACTTTTTCATCTAAATAGGTTTAATTAGGGTTCTAAGCCAAATTAGTCCTAATTATTCCCTCACACATGTGTGCACCAAATTAGTTAGGATATTTCCTAGGAAACCCTAACTCAACCCTCATCTAACCTAGGGATCAACCAACCCTAGTTAATCCTAATCCTTGCTCACACATGTGTGAGGATAGGATATTTCTCTTAGGGCATATGAGAGGATGACTAGGCATGCCACCTCACAAATCGTAACCTGACCATAATAGGACTTAACCCTAGGATTTAGTACACCTAACCACACCCCCTACACCTTGGTTTTTTCTATAAATAGAGGACCAAATCCTTCATTAATATCTCTCTCCCCTTTTAGCTAACATACAAAAACTCTGCAAAAATCTGACCAGAAGTACAAGCTGACATATCTGCACCGTACAGAAAACATAACACCATATTAGGAGCCCATCCAAACAAGGATCTTCAAAAGAAAGTACCTGCAACTCAATTCACCCCCTACCCCACAAATTCGGCTTCCAATTTTCCCCCCGACTTGTGAGTTGACCCTACAACAGGATTTTCTCAGTAAATTTGTCAGGTTTGCTTTAGTTTATGTTTTCATGATGTTCTAAGCAGTTTTTATCATATTTTAGCATAATTTTCCTTCGTGTCTTTATTATCTTTTATCAATATGGGGCCTGACTAAATCAAGCCCCCAAACACACGAACCCTCTTTTTCAAGTCAAAATATAGGTGAAAAATAAGAAGCATCAACATCAACACTACCGGTGGCCCACATACACATGAAGCCCACCTACATTGAGGAATCTCAAAAGAGCTATCAGATATTTGATATTCATAAAAAGGATTTGGGACAATCCTCTTTGTAACCCATGGACTCATTTTAATGAATAAAGAATAATATTCTAAGCATTTGCATGTTTTGTATTATGTTTGATCAAATGGCAACTTTTGTACGTTTCACAATGTGAAAAATAATAAAAGGTATAAACAAATATTGCATATCTTAATCTACATTGTGAAACTTTAATGTGTGAAGCTTGATTTTAAAAACAACTTTTTTGCTACTAGAAAAATTAGAGATAACCAAAGTGCAATTCAATGGTCATCTTAATCTCAAAAAGAGGTTTCAAATGACTACTCACTATTGCTTAGTTTACACTCTTTATTGTAGACATGCAGGTTGAAAAATCCTATTAAGTTGCAAATTATTTTTATCACATTTTTTCAAATTTCATCTCAATGATAAGTCAAATTTTGAGACATCCCGTCAAGCATTTGTTAATCCTATTGTGGATAGTGCATTGTAAAGATATAAAGAGTTGAAATTCCCAACAATCAAACCATTTTAAAAATATCCTACATATATAAAATAAATTGGTGTCTTTTTAGCTAACACATATGGCTAACTAGGCTCCAATATGGCATTGTATGAAATGGTAAGTAAAAACCATGGATGCACCTGGTGTTTTCAAAGACACAAGTAAGGGCCAATGCTAGGAAATCCAACCAAAGTTGTATGTATGCATAGAGCTAGTGTGTTGAATAGTGTTGTCTTGATAAAAGAACATTATGGTAAGATGTATCATGACACATGTATAAGTAGTAGGAAGAAGCATTGGTCAAGGATAGACTCCAACAAAATGTTAGGCTCTAGATAAGATATGATTGATATGATTGATATAGGAGTGTTGACCATAGGAGGTGTGGCAATGTATTGAGTGATGAGGACCATAGTAGCATTAGGCTACAAGATTGAGTTATTGTTGAGGACTTATGACCTTGGTTGTTCAACCCCACTTGACTTATTAAAAAAAATGTTGTCCTCGCCACAACATGGTCTTCTACTTGGACACATTCATTTGGCATTAAAAAAGAGTAATGAAGCATTTGAATTTTGTGTAGGTCTAATATTTGAGTTCGTACAATTAGATTTTGATAATAAATATTGTTCTTCTATCAATCCATAAGCTTTTTAATCTCAAAGTGTTTTACTTTCTAATTAAATAGGTGTAAAAATATATATTTTTAATCATTTTGTAATTGGTTTTTACAACAATTTTTGCATATAGTGAATTTTCAACAAATAGATTGTTAAGGTCCTTATTTTTAAATTATGCTAAAATGAAAAGAGAAATAAAAATAATCATTTTAGAGGAAAAGCTACTCTACTAGGGTTTGGGTCTACCACCATTCATAAAAGTAGTTACTTTGGTATTGAATACCATTACTGCCGCTAGTTAGGCGATTGATCTCCTTCTTATGGCCTCTCCATCCATAGATGTAATGGTTGTTACAGATAGTGGTCTTCATGGCACCGAAGCGAGCTCGAAATTTTATTCCAAAAGTAGTGGACAAGGTAATGAGTCTTCTTCAGATGTTGTACTCTCTTAAAATTATTTATCCAATTATAAAATGGTATAAGAATCACCGTCTTATTGCTTATTTTGTTGGTCGAATATTGTTGCAAGAATTTCTTCAGAACTGGATTAAAATTTACTGAGAAGCTCATGGCGTTGTGGTTGCAGGTATCCGCAATATTACCAAAGGTTTTTTTGCTTTCCTTTAAATAACCCTCGCAAGTGCAAATTGTGGTTGCTAAGTCCAGTTGTTGGTATGTTTGCAATACTTTGATGGTCCTTTCTCCTTGGACTCCTTTCCAAGTTTTGAAACAAGTTACCTTGAAAATATTGGTTTGGCTTGAACTCCCTGGTCTTCCACTACCCTTATGGATGTTTATTGTTCATATTATCAAACCCATTGGTCGGGTGATCTATCAGGAAAAAGAACATTTTTTCTTGGCACATCCCAATAAGAGAATCTATGTAGATTTTAACCTCGCACATGATCTCAAAGAATTTGTGGACATTCAAGTTGGTACAAAGCATTTTATGCTTAAAATTTTTACTTTAACTTTCCTAATACCACCCTAATACTTGCTTTAGATTTCAATCTACTTTGCATTGTATCAAGGTCTATCCGCTGGTTGCTCAAAAATCTTTGGTGGTTGTCCCTACTCCTCTTGTTGCGCTTGCACCTACCAAACCCTTTGTTGAGGATGATTGGATCATGGTCTCTAATAAGATGGGGGTGGCCAACCCTAAATCGATGCTTTCTAGCTGAGATAGGGTTATACAGTTGTCATCTCAACCTCCTATTGTTTCCATGCATCTTGTCTCGGCTCCTTAGGCTCCTCCTGTTGATAAACCTTCAAAGCATAAATCTACCTCAGAGGAAGCCACCCTCCAGGTGTTCACATAGTCCTTCTTGGGATGGCTTGTCATCACTGAGGGGAGGTCAAGATGCTAAGCACCATCCTTCGATTGTTGGTGATCTATTTCACCCTTCTCAAACCTCTATGTTTAATAGTTTCTCGATGTTGGCTGATAATGTGGGTAGTCTTTTGGGAGGGGGCTCCTTGGATATTCTTCCTCCATGGATTTCCTTTTGTGGAATGTTCGAGGACTTATAGAGTCCTCAAGAAATGTTTTTGTTAAATATTCTTTGCATAGTATTGGCCATGTTGATATGACTTGCTTACAAGAAAAAATCTCTAGTTTTTTTTTAGATGTTTCTCTCAAGTGTATTGCACGATCATTTGTGCACTTCACTACTCACCATGAATATGGTCAGGGTGGTGCTTCTATCTCATTCTCCTCCAAATTTTAGGATTGTCTACTAGGGTTTGGCGAGGATCCCTCTCATCATGTGATCTTTCTATTGAATATTAATGGGAACACCTTGGGTATTGCCAACATTTATGTGCCTAATGATGGGCCCAGTCATTTTGCCCTTTTGTGGTACCTGGTTGATCACTTGCCAATGGTGTATTGGCTTATTTATGGTAAATTTTATATGGTTGAGCATGCTGAAAATAAATTTGGTCATCTCCCAATGTACTGGTGTACCAGGGAGCATGAGGCCTGGTTTTTTCTTAAGCACATATGGGATCTTTTTTATCCCTTTTTTTTGTCGACATAAATGCACACCTCCATCTTGGTTCACATGGTCTAATTTCCATGCTAGTAATGATAGAGTCTGTAAGCACCTTGATCGAGTTATGATGTCAGAGCAACATTTTTTTCCTTCTCTACCACCAATAATAAGATTATGATGATCTAAGATAAAATCCTGCTATCGGATCATTTCTCAATTTCCTTCTCGATTGAGTGGAGTGGTTGTCAATTCAATTTTCTATGCAATCAATTATATTTAAATATTTTTTTATTACAACACCCTAGCATGATTTTCATGATTGAGAGAATCTAGAATTTATCACCTCAACCTCCTCATTATGTCATTTGGATTTCTTGGTGGAATGAGGTGATTGTTCGTACTACCTCTTTCATGTGGTATTTTACAAACAGGTGATGCATGTTAGAAAGCATGCTCATCTGGCTGTCACAAAGGGTATCAACAAAATTTATCCTTGCTATAAAATGTTCCATACAATCGATAGTTACAAGCTAGGATTGGTTTTTACCACCAGATTATGCTCCATGAACAACATGAAGCCAAGAGGGTCAACTTTGGGCTCGTATACATTGGTTGAGGGTGGGTGATCACCTGTCCAAAGCCTTTTTCAAATCTCTTTGTTCCAGGCAGGCCAGAATCCAAATCAAGGTTATTCAAGTCTCTCTTGATAGGTTGACTTCTCTTCCTAATATCGCGTTGGTCTTTGTGGATCATTATAAGCTTGTCTTTCAAGCGTAACAGGATTCTCTGAAATGTCAAATGGTGCTTCAACAGTGTTTTGACGTTGTTCCTGCTAAGTTGTATGTTTATAAAAAGCATCTATGTGAGGCTCCTATTTCTCTTGTTGAGATTCATTATGCTCCTATGACTATGTCGGATGATAAGTTCCCCTGTATTGATGGCTTTCCCTGCGAGTTTTATAAAGCCACTTGAAATTTTACTGGGCCTGATCTACTCAATGTCTATAATGAAGCATTAGCCAATAACTCTCTGGGTAGTATTATCAATCGTGGAAACATTAAATTCATTCCCAAAGCAGTAATTCATTCCCAATATCCAATGGTCTAAGTCTTTTTGTTTTCACCTTGCTTATTCTACTCTGCCTGCTTGGCTTAGACATTTCTTTAGAGGGGTGAGCGTTTTAAGTTCTTAGGAATTCCTTTTGCTTTTGACTACTCGCCCTCTAAACTCTGGTAATATGTAATTAACAAAATTAAAAATAAGATTTCATGTTGGGCCATGTGCCCCCTTTATCTTTCTAGTAAATTTCAATTTTGCACTAAGATTCTTGCTACCACCCATGTTTACTATTCCTCCTATTGGGCCCCTTCTACAAATTCTTATAATAAGTTGGTCAGAATCCTGAGGGATTTTCTTTGGGCCAAGGGGAAGAATTTGCGTGGTTTTCATTGAATTGCTTGGGATATTTGTTGCACGCCTACTGATAAGGATGGGATGGGTATCATTGACATCTACAAGTAAAGCATTTCTTTGTGTGCTAAGTGGGTGGTTAAAGCTATTGAAGGCCCTAAAGCCTAGAAGGTTTTAATTCACCATTGTATCTCTTCAGGGTTGTCTTATGGGCATAAAGCTTGGAGTAATATTGGCCTTCACACTCTTATCATTACTTCTACCCCGAATAAGATTCAGGGTTCCTTTGTTGTTAAAAGTATTTAGCGGGCTTTTGAGGTGGTAAAACCTCGTCTTTGCTAGATTGGTGATGGTTTTCACAATGGTATTTCATTCAATTCTCAGAATATTCAGTGGTCTCCTATTTTGTCTAACTCTTCAGTTCTTTTTGATAATATGCCAGGGGTTAAAGCTTTGAGGCTATTTTGCAAAGGTATTTGCTTTATTAAAGATTTAGTGCATTCTCGGGATTGGATTCATTGGCCTGATCTAAAGTGTAAATTTAATCTTCAAAACTTGGATCTTCCTTATATTCTTAAGATCCAGAAGCTTATACCTGATGTCATGTTGCATAAGCTTGGCCTTCAGTCCCCTAGTGTCTGGTGGAGGGATTGACGTTGGAATGTAGATACTCCTTTCAAGAACTACTCTTCTTCCTTGCTTTATTAGCTTCTTAGTCCTTTTTCCTCTGGTATTGACAAGCTTAATGAGATATGGTAGACTCACTCTACCTCCTATACTTGGATTGCTCATTTGAATTGTATATGGCATTCTAATATTGAACCTAAGATTGCATTTTTTCTCTAGTCTCTTATTTATCAAGGTCTTCCTATGGGAGAGAGGCTCGAGAGGGTTGGTTTTCCTAATCCTAAGTGTCCTGTTTGTGGTCGTTTTGAAACATTTAAGCATTTGTTTTGGTTTTGCCCTCATGCTCAATCTGCCTAGGCTTGGATTCACTCATTGTTTAAACTTTTTCATCCCGAGTTCTTCATATGGCAAATGATTTTTTTTTATGATAATAATTGTTGGCCTGCTTATATTGCTACTTTGTGGAATTTCTTTCATGTGATTATTTTGTTTCAGATATGGAAAGATAGGAATGTTGTTATTTATTTTGGAGATTTAATTTCTTTATAGTTTTCTATAAATGAAAATATTATGGTGCTTTCCGTTGTTACCGTTCAGATCCATTTACAAGCTTCCAAGGTGGCGCGTGAGTTGGCGCATTTGATGAATCTTATCAAGTATTGGCATAGGGCTTCGTGCACTATCAGCAGGGTTCCACCTAACCTCCCTTCACCTCAAGGTCCCTCAGTTTCTCTGAGGCCTCGGCATAGTAGGTCGAGGGGGTGATGTTCTCCGGCCTCAGGTCATTCTTCCAATGCTCATAGTAGGGCTTGGTCTCCTCCCAGATCTCATAGCAGGCATCATCTGTGTTCACGTTCTCTGCAATGTGGTTGAAGTCTTGTGCATCGTTTGGTTGAGCATGGTACTAGTTGGAGCCCTAGCCCATCTCCTCGACCGATTTCTTCTCCTTCTACTCCTGCTTGTTCTATTCCATTGTCGTCATCAGCTTTGATCAATTGTACTCACCCTGGATGGGGTATTATGGTTCCTTTGATGAACACTATTGCTCTTGATAACTCTTGGTCTATCGAATCCGCCTACAAATAATCCTCATGGTTTGGGCTCTTTTGGGCCAAAGAATGATCCTCCTCCTCCTTCGGAGCGGCTCCTTGTGCTTAGTTATGTTGTTTATTCACCCTTTTAAGGGTTGGTTTTGTATTTCACCTCTGGATTTGTATTCTAGTTTCTCTCGTTGTTCTCGAACTTTGGTTTTGGTACCCTGTTTAAGGTTTTGATCGTGTGGACCAAATTGTGATCTCTTCTATCTTCTTTTTATTGTAACCTCTTTGATTTAATATAATCGTTGGTTCCAATAAAAAAAATTATGCTAAAATTTTCATAAGAAATTTAATTATGTCATTTTTAAATTTCATTGTGATTTTATAATCTTAT
The DNA here is from genome assembly GCA_028583015.1 of Wollemia nobilis. NCBI lineage: Eukaryota > Viridiplantae > Streptophyta > Pinopsida > Araucariales > Araucariaceae > Wollemia > Wollemia nobilis. Next base: position 4,021,226 of record JAQPPZ010002456.1, on the reverse strand, counting down.
CTTTCTAACCACTCAGTTTTAATTTTATATTTTCTTTAATAAACTAAGATGTAAACATTGTTGATTCCTATGAAATTGATATTTATCAGTGAATCACCTTTACCTCCAAATATGTTTGAAATAGTCAAAGTTGCTTTCCAGGAAAAAGATAAAGATAATTGCCAATCCGCCCATGTTGGGGAGTTGGAGAGAAGTGGGTAGTTGAAACTCTCGTGTTGGAGAGGCCCCAGGTTCAAATCTCTCCCTCTCATATGTTGTGGATATGCTATGTAATAGTTATTAGGGACCCTACTGAAGGTGTGTTTATCCACCCACTTAATGTAATCATGTGCTTTAATGATGAAACGACCAACATTTATCCACCCACTTAATGAGCTTTAATGATGAAACGACCAACAATTAAAAAAAAATGATTGCCAAGGGTCCAACTCATGATTTCCAATAGTAATAGAAAACGCTTCTTGCAAGTTCCTTACTTTGCCGTAAAAATTTTGATTAGTATACCAAGGATTTGGCAAAAATACAAAATGCTAAACTTACTAAAATATTTTTATATTATATTTTTATTGGTTTTAATTACTATAAATTATAATTAAAATCTAATAAAAAATACATTTCTTAATTCTTATGCATATTTTATAAGAGTTAATGGTATATTTCAAAAGAGTTAACGTGATGATACAAGTCTAATAACATATTTCATGATTGGAATTCCTTCACGTTAATACCTATCTAGTTTTAAACATATTTTTTTAATAAAATTATTTTATTCAATTTTTTCTTGCCAAATAATTATAAAAAGCTCTCTTTATAATTAAAATATCAATTATTATTTTGTCGGGCTTTGGTTCTTCTGCGTGGACCACTGTGTGGAGGGTGGATGTTGGCTCTTCTTAGGTTCAAACTGCAAGTTGGCTTTTCTTAGGTTCAAACTGCAACGTGAGTGTGTGAGGGGTGGGTGTGTCATAGTTGTGTGTTAAATTTCCTATTGATAAGCATAGATCTCGGCTTTACGAGAGGTTGTGGTTGGGAGGAGACACGAGAGGTTGTGGTTGGGAGGAGACTCCTCAACCCTGTACATTGGTCGTAAGGTCTCTCACACTAACCAAATTAAAAAAATCAATTTTTTAATAAATTATAAGATTTTCAACTAATTTGTTTTTTTATTAAAATTAACAATTATATTAAAAAAAAAAATTAATTATAATTTCCAAGAAAGTTATAAAATAAAATAAACACCACAAAGCATAAAATAGAAAATTTCTAACAAATTCTCAGTTTCTTAGAATTGATTTATAATACATCGTTTCTCTTCTAACTTTAAATCATTTTTAAAAATAAAATAAAATAAAATAAACTGAATCTCATGGTAGATATGTAAAAAGTATTACTAAAAAATAGACTATTCCCTAAATATCTTTGCACCAAAAGAGAGCGACTGCTAATCTATCCAGAAAAAAACACAACATATAGCATCCTACGCTAAATATGTCAATTACATCGTATCAGTCATAGAACAAGGTAGACCTTACAACAAAATAAAGAACAACTGCTTATGGATCTAACCACTCTCAAGTTTCCCATGCAGAAAGAACTGTTTCTCACCAGAGTTTCCTTCTTCCGTTTGTTGCGGTCAGACATTTTAATGGTAGGGTGTTAACATTTCATTTCTGTGACTTTGATTGGAATTATAAAGAGGAAGGTTCCCTGTAATTATACAGGAAACCAATTATGAAGGGGACCACCAATTATGAAGAGGAGAGGAAGGTCCCCTGTCATTATACCTAGCATTACAACAAATATCGGAAAAGTTATGGATGAATCAAAACTCTCATCAATAATCTTGTGGATGTGATGTTATTTATTATTTAAAAAAATTTCCATAGCAACAATGTCTTAGAAAAACTCCTTATTTTTCTAGCCATCTAGCAAATTACGGCCACCGCACAGTGCAGGAGCAAAGTGACTCTACATTCAAATACAGTAACTTCGAAATTTTTTGGCGTCTTTCTTCCCTTTGTCCTTCCTTGGAGTGCTTATGTTAAGGAAATGATCATAAAATATGCAGAAATCATCCTTTTCTTCTTAATTCCAATGAATTCTAAGCGTGCACAATTTCTATCGTGCATCAGTGCATACTTCGTCTCCTATACAATATAAGTCAAGGCCTGATAAATAGATCAATAAATATTTTGTACAAGAACTATATAATTCAATGGCTGTGCCATAAGTTATCCTAGATATAGAACAACGGATTTTTTTAGAAAAGTCCATGGTGGATGATGGAAATACGGATGTGCAGAACTTAATCTCAAGAGTTGCAGTGAAAATTCAGCTCTTGGGCCGTTGTTGAAGATAATAGCGGATATTTTTCCCTATGGTCTTTTTCTAGGAAACAAAACAGCTGAAACAGCAGAGGCCATAAGAGCCCCAACTACATACCAAAAAGATGCAGCCAGAAAAACTTGCATTTCAAAGCTGTTGATCACATGAAGTGCAAGAGGTCCACCCAGGTGAGTCTCCAGCCCACCTGCATCACCACCTCCACTTCCAAAGCCAACTGTCACTCCTGCTGCAGCAGAGGTTGCCAATGGTATCCCTGACAATATTATTTGCATTGTGCTCTCTTGTGGGTTCAACTTCACTCTTTCTTCCTCATTCACAGATGACACAATGTATATGGGGAATTCTGAAAATATTTGATCAGATTCCATATTATTTGATGGGGGTGTAGCACCACTGCTTTTCCCTGGACTTACAGGCACCCAGTAGTCCCCCTCTGGAACTGCCTGCCGACGTTTTGAAGTGGATGGTGACCTTCCCATTCGGCGCCGTGCAGCAGCTTCACTGAGCTCTTTGGTAATGTTGATTCTTTGGTACTGATATTGCTCAGTAACTGATCTACTACCTTTGCCTGAATCAGTCGCCCCACTGGACTGCTGCCCACGTTCCCAATTCAAGGGAACAATGGCTCCCTTCAATGCTCTTTGATAGTTGATGTACTCTTTGGCCTGGTTCCCCACAAAGTGGTGCCACCACCATCCTGCACTAGTCCTTATCTGGTCTGCTGCTGCCATCCTTGCCTCCCTTTGTGCAGGGGATTCCTACACATGCAAAAATTTAAGTGAGATTCCCCAGTATACTTTACAAATATCCAAAAGGTAATCTTTTCCCTCTCAAGTTTATAAACTACAATCTTACTCAACATCATATAGGTCAAAAGCTACTAAAGCTTTGTACTTATTGGAATTTCTGGGAATAGCCTTAAAACAGTTCTTTCAACGTATGTGAAGGGATTGCAATAACAGCATGAAGCTTCTTGTCAAACGCAACTACAAACTTTTGAACCCTGTACTTATACATCTAATCTATCGTCGTCCTGCAATTTCTCTCAAACTCTTGTGACAAAGGAGTTTACCGTAACACAACTTTCTGATCATCTCCTTCTAAAGATATGCTTGAAAAATGGCAATAGCTAGACTAGTTTCAAAACAGGACTCTGTTTTATTGTGATATCTAAAATGGCAATAGCTAGACTAGTTTCAAAACAGGACTCTGTTTTATTGTGATATCTTGAAAATAGCGTGAGGCAAGAGGAAAAACTTTTGTTTTCTAATTATCGCTTCCATTCTAAAATATTTGAGAAGCCATTTACGGCAAAATAGACAGTCACAGGGACAACAGAATATTCGAATACATATCAATACCTAAATCCCCAATTCCCTAAACGAATTACATATATAAAATCAAGGACTCAACTCATGAAATCTTGAAGAGTTCAGAAACCATTTACAGCGAAAAAGGAGAGGCGGAGGGAATGCATATCAATTTTCCAACCCCTCCCTCTCCCAATTTTTATTTTATATATAATTAAAGATTCAGAATAATTTAAAGCATTTAAAATATTTAATTAAATATTTTAATTATGTATAAATATATAATATACTGAAATTATACAAGTTTACTTTATACTTAAAAAATCATTAGAAAACCTTGGCCAACCTAAGATGTACGAATTATTGTTATAAAAGCTTTATGAAAAATATAAATTAAAGTTAACTTTTGAGTAGAAAAACACTTATATTAATTATTTTAATAAAAAATTAAAATATTTTAAATTAAATTATAAGTACAGTTTGAGTAGTTTAACAGTGGAGAATTTCAAAGGTTTAAACTCGAAATCCTAAGCATACAATATACTAATAACTATATATTAAATAAACAATATCCATCTTAACTTCATAAATATTAGAAATTATTTTATTTTTTTACTCTTTAAATTGACTTAAAAATTATTTTATTTTTTTACTCTTTAAATTGACTTAGATTTACAAAATTAAGATTATTGGTAAACTTGCTTGAACTCTGTACCGACTACATATTGCGAGTCACGGCTGCAATCCTGCCCCGGAAGAATAAATTCTGAGCATTTTGAAAACCTCGCCTGCTCAACCTAAGAATTTATACTAATAGATAAATTAATAGATATACACATCCTCCAAATTTCAAATATAGAAACACCAACCTGAAATTTGGAACCCTTCTTCTGTTTCTTCCGGAGCTTTTCCAAAAATCTCTCCGCATCCACAAACACATTGCCCACTCTCGCCCCGACACTGTTGTTCGCGTTCATTCTCACCGCCACGCGCGGCTGCTTCGACATCAGGAACTCCAGCGCCGGCAACTTTTCCCTCTCCACCCACCTAAAACCCACAAAAATTCCCTCAGAAATTAAAAAAAATAACAACCACCACCTGATAATCTGATATCCGAACTCATGGAGTCAGGCAATAACAATAAAAATCTCATTAAAACTCCACAATTTAAGTATGTTTGGACCTGGCTTTTATGACCTCCTGGGAATTCTCCGCTGATAGAAAATTAGGCAAGAATTTTTTAAATATCAAGGAGTTTACATCATAATAATAATAATAATATAAATCCCATAATTTTTACACGAGACATACGAGATACAGTCGACAGGACATGCCCGGATGGCGTCGCGCACGGTGTCCTCGGGTTCCGCCCACTGCCCGACGGCGCGGGCGCGGCCGTACACGGTCTCAATCGCAAACGTTTTCGGCGCCACGAGTGCGCACTTGAGGCACCCGATGCACTTCACCTCGTCCACGAACACCGCCCGGCTCTCGGACTCAGGGCCGAACCAGGCGGAGTAGAGGGGCCGCCCGGTGAACCCTTCGGCCTCCACGCGCAACGCCCGGGCGCCGTCGTAGGCCTGCCGGGCCACCGGATCGGAGAGCACGGCATACGCCTCGTTGAGCAGAATTGCCATGTGGTGCCCGTCGGGCCCCGCCACGTCAGGGTGGCATTTCTTCTGCAGCCACCGGTACGCCGCCCGGATCTGCAGCTGCTCCGCGGTGCTCTCCACCCCGAGCAGGTCGTACAGGTCATACCCCAGCTCGTCCGCCTCGGCGGCGGTGCTGCCGGGTAATGCGCACCGACAGCGCAAACTCGCGCCACCGCGCCGCCGGGCGGATTTCGTTTGAGTTTTAGTTTTGGTGGAGAAACGGGGGGAGCGCGGGCGGCGGAGAGACACCGGGTTTTGGGGCGACCATGTCGTGGCCAGCGCTGCCATGGTCGTCCGCAGGGAAAATTTAGATGAATGAGGCGATGGGAAGCGGGGAATTGGGTTTCGGTTTGCAGTTGGAATGGAGTCGGAGCAGGAAGACGTGGGCACGTGTGTGAATTTGGTGTGGCGTGCACGTAAAAGCGCGAGCGAAATGCGTGGCACAAGGCGCAATCGTGTGCAGAAAAAAAGCTCTTTTTTTTTTTCCCAACGTGTGCTGTGGGAAAATATATTTTTGTGTACGGCCAAGAATGCTGGAAATATGATATAATGAGACCAAGAATGCTGGAAATATGATATAATGAGGTATTTGCAACAAATTTTTTATTTTTTATAGGGACAGGCGACAACTTTTTTTTTAGGGATAGGTTTTTTTTTTGTGGTTGGCTGCTGCTTTAGTGGGATTTCTTTGAAGATTGGATTAAAGTGTCACCTAGGGTTAAAGAGGTCTCTATCCAACCAAAAAAAAAAGCATTTTGTTATACTAAAAATATAAATAATTTTTTTATTTATAAATTATTTTACAAATAAAATGATTTTTAAAATCTTTGATATTTTTAATCTATTTTAAATGTTTTTAATTATTTTTATAAATTTAAATTTAAGGAAAAAATAATGTTAGCTATAATGTTGTATGTTTAAATGATCAATAAATTTAATATTGTATGGTGACTTTCTTCTTGTCTATCTTAAATATGATACTAGAACATCTTAGTTTTATATAATGTAAATAACTTTTTATTGTAAAAGTTAAGCTTATCAATTTTCTAAATATTAAATGCTAGATCACTTTTTGTCAATCAAAATATTGAGGAAAGTTTTGAATTTATTTTTTATTTACATTTTATTATTGTTTCTCATTGATTTATTTATTTATTTTTTAATGAAAAAATAAACTTATATTAAATTAAGATAAAAGTCTTTAAAATAATTTATATTTATTTTTTATTGATTTATTAGTTTTATGTTGGTATTTAATTTTCTTCATGTATTTCATCTAAAATATATTAAAATTGAAAAAAAAAAATTCTATGATTTTTATGATATACTTTGCTTTTTTTATTAGTTGTTCCTTGAGCTTCACTTGTTGATAATTTTGTTGTCCTTAATGGGTGGAATGAACAAACTTTTCTAACATGATATCTTTATTTAAATGAGCATCCTTATTGGAAAAAAATCTCCAATAATTTAAATGAGCATCCTTATTGGAAAATTAAGATAAAAGTCTTTAAAATAATTTATATTTATTTTTTATTGATTTATTAGTTTTATGTTGGTATTTAATTTTCTTCATGTATTTCATCTAAAATATATTAAAATTGAAAAAAAAAAATCTATGATTTTTATGATATACTTTGCTTTTTTCATTAGTTGTTCCTTGAGCTTCACTTGTTGATAATTTTGTTGTCCTTAATGGGTGGAATGAACAAACTTTTCTAACATGATATCTTTATTTAAATGAGCATCCTTATTGGAAAAAAATCTCCAAGCAATGGTAGAGCTTGTTTTTCTTGTCCTTCATTAAGTATATAAGGATCAAATAACTTCAAGTTCTCCACATTTACAACAGATTTTCATAAAATATGGAAGATCCAAATCAAAAGCATTACTTCCTACTTATTAAAAGATATGAAAAGGACCATACTCCGCTTCTTAATAATCTTGTTGTCCTTGATGGGTAGAATGAACAAACTTTTCTAACATGGTATCTTTATTTATATGAGCATCCTTGTTGGAAAAAATCTCCAAGCAATGGTAGAGCTTGTAGAGGTTTTAGAATGTGAAAGGTTAGAGCATGAAGTAGCTTCATTAAGGAAGGAAGTAAAAGAGTCTAAAGACAAGCTACACGGGTTTGGGAGAAGCTCAAAGAACTTGGATAAGATTATCAAGGTACAAATATCTTCATCAAACAAGACAGGACTTGGCTTTGACAAAGAGAACAAGGAGATGAGTCAATATCAAGCTCCATTGAAGAAGAAGTTTCAGAAGAAGAGAGTGTAAGAGATAATGAGACTTCTAAGGATAAGTTGGACAATAGAAAGTTCAACAAGCAAAGGAACAATGCACAAATGAGGAACAGATGGAACAGGAATCATCACAAGGTAGAAGAGACTAAGAGATCAATGGGGTCAAGATAAGGTAGTTTCAATGGACGATGCTTCTCATATCACAGGTTTGGGCACAAGGCTACATAGTACAGGACACATGAAAGACAAGAATATGGGAATTTTAGAAACAAACATTTTTTTCAAGGGTATTGTTATTCTTGTAATTAGTTTGGTCACAAGGCAATAAATTGCAGGGTTCATGATAGGAATGGATATGGCTTCACCAAGAGAAACCCCAAGACATTTGCACCTTTAAGTAATAACAATATTAAGTGTTACAAGTGTAATAATGATGGGCATACAACAAAGTGGTGTAGAGCAGAACTTCCAGAGACAAGTAGGAACATGAATAGTTAAAGGAATCAGAAGGATCATTTGAGGAAGAAGGTGGACAAAGGTAAAGATCATTGTATGTTGGGAGTAGAGATACTCCCACCCCAAAATTAACCACCTCAAGAGAAGGTGGGGGAGGGGCTAAGCTAAGAGTCTCATTCTTAGCCCTAAGCCCCAAAGGTGACTCTTTGCCATTGATGTCAAAGGGGGAGAGATTTGAGTTAGGGGGAGAGCATTCAATCAGGGGGAGCATAACATAAAGAAGTAAAGGAAATGATAAAAGATAAATGGGTTGCCATCAATGACAAAGGGGGAGATTGTTGGAAATATGAGCAAGGTTTGTTGTCATTGATGTCAAGAGTCAGTTTTAGTGAGCAGTGCAAAAGGAAGGATGTCAAGAGTCAGTTTCAGTAAGCAGTGTAAGAGAAAGATTGCTTCTAGGCCTAAGGGAAATAATATTATAATATCTCTTATTATAATATTCAAGGTGGTCAGATAAGGTCTAAAGGAGCAATAGGAAGGCCCAAGAAAAATAATATTATAATATTTTATTATAATATTAAAGGTCTAATGTTAAGACCTAAAGTTATTAAATTAATTATAAAAATAATAATTTCATTATAAATTAATTTATAATTTAATTTAATTAACCCTAAGGTTAGGGTTATAAGGGCAAAGGATTAATTAAAGCGTCGATGTCATATGTATTTTCCCCCTCCACCGATGTCCAAAGGGAGATGGCACAATGGTATAAATACCATGTGCATTTGGTTGCCTAAGGTCTAACCTTCGATCGATTCACATTGTGAGTGCCTATGAATTTTCACGATCTATGTGCAAGAAAAGGATAATTTTTTGTTTTATTCGGTAGCCATCGAAGGGATAAAAGGAGGAGGCTTAAAGCCTCATTACCAACTTGGTGGTTGGGCTAGCGGTAAGTGGTTGTGTGTTTGAGGCGTTGCAAGGTGGGAGGTCCTACGATCGAATCTCGACAACAGCCTGGGAGTGTTTTGTTGGTGTCTTTTGGTTTTGGCACCTAACATAGGCTATAAAGTGCACAAGGTACTTTTGACTACCAAGGTGAGCGCCTAGCTCATGCGGTAGTTGAGTCATGGCTAGGGCGTTGGTGGCAGTGCAACGGGGGATCGAATCCCATCGAGGGTAATAGAGGTATTTAATTTTTAAATTAAATTTTCTCCTAAGGTTTTATTGTGGCATGAATTTTGTGTGTTAAGAGGGAGATATAAGGTTTATAAAAATTAAAATATTATATTGTGATTTTTATGATTAGAATTTGGAAGGAGTAATAAGGTGGATAAAGAAAATTAATTGTTGAAGTGAGTTGTTTAATTTTTGCTAATCATTTTTGAGTGTGGAGATTATAAGGTGTAATTGAGATTTAATGTTTTGTATGGTGAAATATTTTGAGGGAATATTTGAATGAAATTTTGAGAAGGTTTTTGCTACCTAACCATTGAGATTGGCAAAGAGGTTGATTGTGATTGAGACAGGTTTTGAGGTCAATTCTTCATCAAACAAAAGGTATGGGCATATCATCCTTGTGAGTGAAATATTGTTGAATGTTGTGAAGTGCTAAGTTGGAGTGAAAAGGTTTGTTTGATAAGCATTGTTGAGTGAGTTTTCATATGCATGATTGGTGAATGTTTGTGAGAACATTTGAGTGAGAAATTGAGAACTATCTTGAACTAGGGTTTGTGAAAGATCATGAGTATCATTGTTATGTGAGATTGTTTGATAAGCATTGTTGGAAATATTTGAGTAAGCTTTCATATGCTTGACTAGGGTTTGTGAAAGATCATGAGTATCATTGTTATGTGAATTTGGAATCATCTTGAGTCAAGGTTTGAGTTCCATTGTGTGAGTTGTTGAAAGCATTGTGAAACACTTGTCTAGGGTTTATAAGCAAGTTGTGTTTCATTGAGTGATTGGTTGAGTGAAGTTGATTGAGCATAATTGATTGAAAGCATTGGAGTGATAGTTCAAGTTCTGTGAAACAAATTGTTCTTTACTAATTTGAGAAAGAGATTGAAAGTGATTGAGTGTGAAACATATTGAGTCTCTTACCATTCTCTATATGTTTCTATGGTTAAACAAAATTTTGAGTGAAATTTGTTTGTGAGATTGAAGAGGTTTTCTGGAAGATATTAAGTTGAGTTTTGTGAGTGTTTTGTGAGTGTGAAACATATTGAGTCTCTAACCATTCTCTATATGTTTCTGAGGTCAAAAAAATTTTGAGTGAAATTTGTTTGTGTGATTGAAGAGGTTTTCTGTGATAGATTGAGTTGAGTTGAGTAAGCTTTTGTGAAAGCTTAAGGATAGATTTGTGTGAGCTTTTGTGGAAGCTTACAATCAGATTTGGACAAGTTCTAGTGAGGACTTGTGAGCATATTTGAGGTAAGTCTTGGTGAAGACTTGTTGAGAATATTGGACAAGTTCTAGTGAGAACTTGTTGAGCAGATTTGAGGTAAGTCTTGGTGAAGACTTGTGGATAGATTAGTGTGAGCTTTTGTGGAATTTTACAATGTATATTTGAGGTAAGTCTTGGTGAAGACTTGAGAGCAGTTTGAGCAAGTTCTTGAGAGGACTTGTGGATAGATTTGAGGTAAGTCTTTGAGAAGACTTGTGAGCAGAGTTGATTGATTGATTTGTTCAAACCTTGAGTTAAGGTTTGGGGCAGATCTAGCAGAGTTGATTTGTGATTGGATCAAGCTTTGTGTTAAGGCTTGAGGATAGATTTGAGGATAGATTTTGGTGTAGATTTGAGGATAGATTTGTGTTGATATTAATTAATAATTATTAGATAGAGATTGAGCATATTTTTCTAGATAAAGGACTATGTTTAGTGCAGATTTGAGATAGAGATTGAGTATATTTGTGCTAGATTGAAGGACTATGTTTAGTGTATATTTGAGATAGATATTGAGCAGATTTGTGCTAGATTGAAGGACTGTGTTTAGTGTAGATTTGAGATAGATATTGAGAAGATTTGTGCTAGATCGAAGGATTGTGTTTAGTGTAGATTTGAGATAGAGATTGAGCAGATTTGTGCTAGATTGAAGGACTGTGTTTAGTGTAGATTTGAGATAGAGTTGAGAGTAAGATTTGGAGGTGATAGAGTAGAGGATAATAGTCTCTAGTGGATAGAGATCCATTAGCTAGGGTAGTGAGGATAAAGGTCTTTTGAGTGAGGATAGGAGTCTTCTATGGAGAGAGATCCACAAGCTAGTGTAGTGGAGGTAGTAGTCTTCTAGAGGATCACCATCCAGAGGGAGAAGGAGTTCTCCTATGGATAGAGATCCATGAATTAGTTTAGGGGATTGGTGTCTCCTATGGATAGAGATCCATGAACTTGATTAGGGGATTGGTGTCTCCTTTGGATAGAGGTCCATAAACATTGTAATAGGGAAGGATTCCCAAGAGATTTGTTGAGAAAATTTTAGTGAAATATTTTCTCCATGGATGTAGCCCACATTGGGTGAACCACGTTAAATTGGTGTCTCTATTGTGTGTGGTGATTTGTGCATTGCTTTGATTATTATTGTTGATATTGCCATTGATATATTGGATAATATTGTTTGAGAAAGGAAAAGTAAAAAGTGGTCTTATATTGTTCACCCCCTCTCAATATAAGCTTGTGTTCTTCAATTGGTATCAAAGAGGGTTCCTTCGAAAGAGTTTAACAACTTGAAGGAAAAGCTCACAAGAACACAGATGGATTCTCAGAATGGATCTTCAAGGAATTCGGCACCATTGTTCGATGGGAACAATTATGCACTTTGGAGTATGAGAATGAAGATTCACCTAATGGCACTTGGAAATGAAATATGGGAAGCAGTTGAGAATGGATACATACCGCCAACTACTCCACCTACAGATAAATATGGTAAGCTCCTACATCTGAATAATTCAAAGGCAATGAATGGAATATTAAAGGGTTTGCATGAAATAGAGTTTATAAAGGTTATGCATTGCACATCAACAAAGGAAATTTGGGATAAGTTGAAAGGTATATATGAGGGAGACAAAAAGGTCAAAAGGGTAAAGTTGTAAAATTACAAGAGAACATTTGAAGACCTAAAGATAAAGGATGAGGAAAATATTATTGCATACCTACTTCATGTGGATGAGGTTGTTAACTCCATGCAAGGACTTGGGCTTAAAGTTGAAGAAATAGATGTTTGTGATAAGATTTTAAGGTCACTCCCAAAGAGGTATAGTGAAAATATTTCAGCTATAGAAGAGTCAAAAGATATTGAAATTTTGACAAGGGATGAATTACATGGAATTCTCACAGCTTTTGAGATGAGAATAAAAGAGGAACCTATTCCCCAGAAAGAAGCAGCCTTCAAAGTTACTAAGAAGATAAAGGGTAAGAAGTTAGATTCAAGCAATGAGTTATCTAGTGATGAAGAAGTAAATTATGGTAGAAGGAACAAGGACTCAAGAAAGTATAAAGGTATAAAATTAGTTAGATGTTTTAATTGTGGTAAATATGGTCACTATGCAACTGATTGTCCAAAATCTAGAAATAGTAGTGAAGAAGAAAAACAGGATCATAAGAACAGGGAAACAGGAAAACATAGGTACCAAAAGAAAAACAGGGATGGACAAAGCAAGCAAGGAAAGAAGTTTTTCCAAAGGCATAAGAAGAGTTTTTATGTAGACAAGGTAGGTAAGAGTTCAAGTGATAGTGATGGAAGCTCCTCAAGTAATGATGAAGATGAAATTCTATTTCTAGCAGAAGAAAAAGAAGTGGTTAGAAAAAGGGCACCAATGATTCTCAAGTGTTTTAGATGTGGTAACTTTGGTCATCTTGAAGATAGTTGTACAAGGAATGGATTCAGTTTCAGTGAAGATGAATATGAAGATGCTCTTGAAGGTTCAAAAGAAGAAAGTCTACTTTTGGCAATAGAAGAAGAAGGAAGTGCTTCTAGTGGAGATGAATCAGAAAGGAATAAAGATGATCCTAAAGGTAAAGGAATAGAGGAAGAATCAAAGAAAGGAGAAGTTGATCTTGAGGGTGAGCTTATTTCTGCCCTTGATGCATTAAGAAAGGTAAGAAAGCAGAACTCAAAACTCAAGCTTCAATTTCAAGAATGTGATGAAGAGAAAGGAAAGCTTATAGAAGATCTAACCAACTCAATAGCTAAGACAAGGAGATTTAAAGAGAAGTTAGAGGCAAAGGTTTTAGAATGTGAAAGGTTAGAGCATGAAGTAGCTTTATTAAGGAAGGAAGTAAAAGAGTCTAAAGACAAGCTACATAGGTTTGGGAGAAGCTCAAAGAAATTGGATAATATTATCAAGGTACAAAGATCTTCATCAAACAAGACAGGACTTGGTTTTGAACAGGAACAAAGAGAACAAGGAGAGGAGTCAATCTCAAGCTCCAAAGAAGAAGAAGCTTCAGAAGAGGAGAGTGTAAGAGAAAGTGAGACTTCTGAGGATGAGTTGGACAATAGAAAGTTCAATAAGAGAAGGAACAATGCACAAATGAGGAACAGATGGAACAGGAAACAACACAGGGTAGAAGAGACTAAGAGACCAATGGGGTCAAGGCAAGGTAGTTTCAATGGATGATGCTTCTCATGTCACAGGTTTGGGCACAAGGCTACATAGTGCAGGACACATGAAAGATAAGAATATGGAAATTTTAGAAATAGACATCTCTTTCAAGGGTATTGCTACTCTTGTAATCAGTTTGGTCATAAGGCAATTAATTGTAGGGTTCATGATAGGAATGGATATGGCTTCACCAGGAGAAACCCCAAGATATTTGCACCTTTAAGGAATAACAACATTAAGTGTTATAAGTGCAATAATGTTGGGCATACAGCAAAGTGGTGTAGAGCAGAACTTCCAGAGACAAGAAGGAACAGGAATAGTCAGAGGAATCAGAAGGATCAGTTGAGGAAGAAGGTGGACAAAGGTAAAGATCAGTGTATGCTGGGAGTAGAGATACTCCCACCCCAAAATTAACCACCTCAAGAGGAGGTGGGGGAGGGGCTAAGCTAAGAGTCTCATTCTTAGCCCCAAGCCCCAAAGGTGACCCTTTGCCATTGATGTCAAAGGGGAGAGATTTGGGTGGGGGAGAGCATTCAATCGGGGGCGTTGGGGAAATAAGAGGGGAAATGGTAAAAGGTAAATGGGTTGCCATCAATGACAAAGGGGGAGATTATTGGAAATATGAGCAAGGTTTGTTGTCATTGATGTCAAGAGTCAGTTTCAATGAGCAGTGCAAAAGGAAGGATGTCAAGAGTCATTTTCAATAAGCAGTGCAAGAGAAAGATTGCTTCTAGGCCTAAGGGAAATAATATTATAATATCTCTTATTATAATATTCAAGGTGGTCAGATAAGGTCTAAAGGAGCAATAGGAAGGCCCAAGAAAAATAATATTATAATATTTTATTATAATATTAAAGGTCTAATGTTAAGACCTAAAGTTATTAAATTAATTATAAATTAATTATAATAATTTCATTATAAATTAATTTATAATTTAATTTAATTAACCCTAAGGTTAGGGTTATAAGGGCAAAAGGTTTTTATAAGCATTGACGTCATATGTTTTTCCCCCTCCATCGACGTCCAAAGGGAGATGGCACAATGGTATAAATACCATGTGCATTTGGTTGACTAAGGTCTTACCTTCGATCGATTCACATTGGGAGTGCCTATGATTTTTGTGATCTGCGTGCAAAGAAAAGGATAATTTTTTTGTTTTATTCAGCAACCATCGAAGGGATAAAAGGAGTGGAGGCTTAAAGCCTCATTGCCAACCTGGTGGTTGGGCTAGCGGCAAGTGGTTGTGTGTTGAGGCATTGAAAGGCGGGAGGTCCCATGATCGAATCTTGATGGTAGGCTTGGGGAGTGTTTTGGTGGTATCCTTTTTGGTTTTGGCACCTAGCATAGGCTACAAAGTGCACAAGGTACTTTTGACTACCAAGGTGAGTGCCTAGCTCACGTGGTAGTTGGGCCATGGCTAGGGCACTGGTGGCAATGCAGTGGGGGATCGAATCCCGTCGAGGGAAATAGAGGTATTTAATTTTTTAATTAAATTTTGCTCCTAAGGTTTTAATGTGGCATGAATTTTTGTGTTAAGAGGGAGATATAAGGTTTATAAAAATTAAAATATTATATTGTGATTTTGATGATTAGAATTTGGAAGGAGTAATAAGGTGGATAAAGAAAATTAATTGTTGAAGTGAGTTGTTTAATTTTTGCTAATCATTTTTAAGTGTGGAGATTATAAGGTGTAATTGAGATTTAATGTTTTGTATGGTGAAATATTTTGAGGGAATATTTGAATGAAATTTTGAGAAGGTTTTTGCTACCTAACCTTTGAGATTGGCAAAGAGGTTGATTGTGATTGAGACAGGTTTTGAGGTCAATTCTTCATCAAAAAAAAGGTATGGGCATATCATCCTTGTGAGTGAAATATTGTTGGATGTTGTGAATTCTAAGTTGGAGTGAAAAGGTTTGTTTGATAAGCATTGTTGAGTGAGTTTTCATATACATGATTGGTGAATGATTGTGAGAACATTTGAGTGAGAAATTGAGAACTATCTTGAACTAGGGTTTGTGAAAGATCATGAGTATCATTGTTATGTGAGATTGTTTGATAAGCATTGTTGGAAATATTTGAGTAAGCTTTCATGTGCTTGACTTAGGGTTTGTGAAAAGATCATGAGTATCATTGTTATGTGAATTTGGAATCATCTTGAGTCAAGGTTTGAGTTCCATTGTGTGAGTTGTTGAAAGAACAGTTGAAATGTGTTTGGGGGGAGGAGTTGATTGAGCATAATTGATTGAAAGCATTGGAGTGATAGTTCAAGTTTTGTGAAAAAATTATTCTTTACTAATTTGAGAAAGAGATTGAAAGTGATTGAGTGTGAAACATATTGAGTCTCTTACCATTCTCTATATGTTTCTATGGTTAAACAAAATTTTGAGTGAAATTTGTTTGTGAGATTGAAGAGGTTTTCTAGAAGAGATTAAGTTGAGTTTTGTGAGTGTGAAACATATTGAGTCTCTAACCATTCTCTATATGTTTCTGAGGTCAAACAAAATTCTGAGTGAAATTTGTTTGTGTGATTGAAGAGGTTTTCTGTGATAGATTGAGTTGAGTTGAGTAAGCTTTTGTGAAAGCTTAAGGATATATTTGTGTGAGCTTTTATGGAAGCTTACAATCAAATTTGGACAAGTTCTAGGGAGGATTTGTGAGTAGATTTGAGGTAAGTCTTGGTGAAGACTTGTTGAGCATATTGGACAAGTTCTAGTGAGAACTTGTTGAGCAGATTTGAGGTAAGTCTTGGTGAAGACTTGTGGATAGATTAGTGTGAGCTTTTGTGGAAGCTTACAATGCAGATTTGAGGTAAGTCTTGGTGAAGACTTGAGAGCAGTTTGAGCAAGTTCTAGAGAGGACTTGTGGACATATTTGAGGTAAGTCTTTGAGAAGACTTGAGAGCAGAGTTGATTGATTGATTTGTTCAAACTTTGAGTTAAGGTTTGGGGCAGATCTAGCAGAGTTGATTTGTGATTGGATCAAGCTTTGTGTTAAGGCTTGAGGATAGATTTGAGGATAGATTTTGGTGTATATTTGAGGATATGTTTGTGCAAATATAGAAAATTGAGATATTTGTGCTAGATCGAAGGACTATGTTTAGTGCAATTTGAGATAGAGATTGAGAAGATTTGTGCTAGATCGAAGGATTATGTTTAGTGTATATTTGAGATAGATATTGAGAATATTTGTGCTAGATCGAAGGACTATGTTTAGTGCAGATTTGAGATAGATATTGAGCAGATTTGTGCTAGATCGAAGGACTATGTTTAGTGTAGATTTGAGATAGAGATTGAGCATATTTGTGCTAGATCGAAGGACTGTGTTTAGTGCAGATTTGAGATAGAGCTGAGAGCAAGCTTTGGAGGTGATAGAGTAGAGGACAGTAGTCTCCAGTGGATAGAGATCCATTAGCCAGGGTAGTGAGGACAAAGGTCTTCTATGGAGAGAGATCCACAAGCCAGTGTAGTGGAGGCAGTAGTCTTCTAGAGGATCACCATCCAGAGTAGAGGAGAAGGAGTTCTCCTATGGATAGAGATCCACAAACCAGCTTAGGGGATTGGTGTCTCCTGTGGATAGGGATCCATGAACTTGATTAGGGGATTGGTGTCTCCTTTGGATAGAGGTCCATAAACATTGTAATAGGGAAGGATTCCCAAGATATTTGTTGAGAAAATTTTAGTGAAATATTTTCTCCGTGGATGTAGCCCACATTGGGTGAACCACGTTAAATTGGTGTCTCTATTGTGTGTGGTGATTTGTGCATTGCTTTGATTATTGTTGTTGATATTGCCATTGATATATTGGATAATATTGTTTGAGAAAGAAAAGTAAAAAGTGGTCTTATATTGTTCACCCCCCTCTCAGTATAAGCTTGTGTTCTTCACCTTTATCATGATTATTTGGAGAATCACTCTTCCCTTTCTTTGGCTAGTATTTAGTGTTATGGATTTTGTTATTTGATCCTCCTTTTATATATTTATTTCTATACTTTCGCTTCAATTTGATAGCAAGTTTATGTGCCTCTCCCAATATCTTGAATTCAAATAGGTATATATTCTCTTGAATGTACCATTGTAGCTCATTGTGGTACTTAAGGATTCAATGCCTTTCAATGTCTTGAATACCTAGCTTTGTTGCCATGGAATGCAAAGCTTCAATATAATCATCAATAGACTAGTTTTTACCTTGATAAAATTGTTGCCATTTCATGTGTTGGTCTTCATAGGCTCCTATAGGATAATATTCTTCCTTGATGACCTCCATGAAATTATCCCATGTGAATAATACTTCATCTTCATTATATTTTGTAACCTTGTTACAATATGCTATCTCTATTCTAAGAATGTAATACTTATTTCTCAAAGTTGATGAATTTATTTATAGAGAAGTATGAAGATAATTAATCCAACCAAATTTTTAAGGCATCAACATTAATTTTTCTTTCAAAAGTATAAATATCAAAATTCACCTACATCTTAAAAGGTGTAGGAGCATTAAATGGTACTAGGGAAATGACAGGTTGTGCAAAGGAGATCGCATAAATTTTAGCAAGGAGTTATTGAATAATTTGAGCAAATCGGTTCATTATCTCAATCCTCTATTTGATACCTAAACTTTCAATATTATGTTCTTGTATTTATGGATATACACTTAAAAGATAGACCATTATGATATGACTAATATAAAACTTAGAATTTCAACTAATTAAAAACTCATAATTTCAAGTTAAGGAAGACATGAAAGAGTGCATTTAAAAATAATAGAGTAGAACACATATAAGCAAAATAATAAAGAAGTTTTATTACTTAGAAAATAGAGTACAATGCAAGCAATATCTAAGAAGATATGCGAGGCCATAATATTGCATCCATTAAATTATTATTCTCTCTAATATTTTTAATGCTTCTTGAATGGATCAAATAGAATTGTTGAAGAATATTACATTATTTGGTACATTCTAATTTATTTTAGTCTATAGTTTAGGATTGTGATTTATATTTTCCTCTATGTATGTGTCTATGTGTAGCATGTGCACAAGTGTCATGTAATAATGTGTGCAAGTGTATATAGTAAAGAGTGCAAGTAGGAGCGTGCAAGTGTCATAGAGTAAAGTGTGCAAGTAAATAGAGAGTCTGTTAGCTTTTTATGCTTAATACTCAATGCAAATAACCACAAGATCTCAAATAAAGTTGCAATATAAAATATATAATAATGGTAATATTTCAATCACATAAAACTCGTAAATAACTTCTGCAACAACTCATAAAATGGATATTAACAAATTCTCATGAAAATAGTAACATGATATTGAATAAATATCACATACACCATACTCTCACATTCTCTCCTCTTCTTCACTAATCTCATACAATGCTTAGTCACATATATAATAGAATGTGACTCTTCATATGGAATACTCTTGGCCTTCACTCTTCTTAAGACTCTTCACTTCCTATTCTAAGGATACGTGTGCACTCTTACATAAAGGACACTTGTGCACATCTACACTCATCACACTTGCACACTTAACTACATGACACTTATGCATTTCCTGCACATTATTACATTACATAAAATATTTACTCACACTCTAATCTAAGACACACTCTTAATCTAAATATGTACCCAAGGTGGTACATTAGCATGTATCAAATAATGTAATATACTCCAACACCCCTTTGTATTACATTATTTGATTATTGAAGACTTTAGTCTTCAACATGGTCTTTATATTTCATATGTCCTTCAACTTGATCAAGTTTCTATTCTTCTTTTTTAATTTTTAGGTGACCAAGTAGCCCAAAGAATTGTTGTCCTCTCATTTTTCTCAATTTAAATATTTGATTTGACTGTTGATTTTTATGATAGATAGATTTTTTATTTCTTGCAATCCATTTCTTAGAAAATCCATTAGTGGTATTTTGAACTACAACAATATCTTGTGAAACCCCAATTGATTGTTAGAGCATATATATCATTGTGAATTGATCCTATAGCTTCTATCTCATTTTGATTTTTAATGATACACTTATTAACTCCATTTATATATTTAAAATCAATCATCCTTTTGCTTTCAACCAATTTGGCTACTAAAATGAGATTTTATGTTAATCAAGAACATACATCACATCATGTAACAAAAGATTTGGAAAAGATGTACTAGGTGTTACACACCCATATCCATGCACAAGATAGGTTTTACCATCTATAATTTTCAACCCAAAATTATTTGTGACTTCAAGGCAATCAAACCATTGTAGATTTCTTGTCATATGATGACTTGCACCAAAATCAATAAACCAAAGGTCTTTTTCATTTTGACTTGTAGAATTATTTGTGCTTGAAGTAATTTTACATTTTTGATATAAAATATTATATGGAATTTGATCTTGGATCCTTTCATAGTGTACTTTGTGATGATAGGTTCCTCTTACTAACTTATCCATTACTATCTTCAAAAAATAGTTTTATTGTTGAATTCCTTATGTCTCCCTAGTTTTGAATGTATTGACCAACCTTGATAAAAACATTTTCAACTTCTAAAATCTAAGGTGAATTTGAGTATATGATCAAATGCTATTTTTTATGAAATTTTAATTCCCAAATTTTATAGTATACCTTGTATTTCCTAATATTTGGATATATGATCAAACAATAGTTTTGACAAAGGTTTCAATTCTTCAAATCTCTAGGTTGAATTCATTTTATCTCCCAAATTTCAAAAATATGACTTGTAAATTCTAAATTTCACAATCCTATGTTGATGTTGAATTCCTTATAGCTCCCTAATTAGAAATTTAGAAGTTTAGTAAAAGATATTTGCAATTTTTTTGTATTCCTAATTTGATGTTGAAATCCTTATTTCTCCAAAATTATCAATTTGCAAATATTTCAAATTGCTTTTCAAAATCAAATAAATTAATTACAAAACATGTAATTAACTTCCCAAAACTTCAAATCAACTTTTCAAAACTTTACAAAATTTCTCAAAATGCAATAATAAGATATCTAGGGTTTTGATTTTCCACTTATAAACCTTATACCTCCAATAATTCACTTAATCAATGTGGAAATGAATTAATTGCATTCAAATTTAAGAAAATAAAATATTATTCACTCCTTATAACTCCAACCTTTAGAAAATCAAAGCTTAACTTAAATATTACCTCCTTGCAAGAGTGCATGAAATTATCAATGAAATATTTGGTCTTCCAACGTTGACCCTTCAACTTCCACTTCCTTCTCTCTCCTGTAGGTGCTTACTCAACAAACACTTTTAGAGATGAAATCTTGATGCTCTCCAAAGGTGAATTCAAAAAATGGATATATTCATAAATGTCTTGACCCATGCATTTAATAAATGCTTTGAATTGTTTTGGCTCCCTCCAAAAACCTATTGGTATTCTGTATTCAACATGCCAAATGGTAGGCAATGTCTTTTACTCTTCAACTCACGTACCACATGATTTTTGGTCTCCTTTTTAGCACTTCAACTCTCCAATGCTTCTCCTTACTACGTAACACTTGGTAATAAGGAACCAAAAGCATTATTTGCCTTGTTTGGTGGCATTATGGCATCTTGGACATTTCAATTAACATGTGGCTTCTCACCAATAGCAATTCAGATGCTCACTTGTGCGGTGGTTTATTCCTTGGCACTTAGTTTTTGTTCCAACTTGTCCTAACTTAGCTCCTTTAACATTTTGGCTTCTTAATGTCTAGCTTTTTTATGTCCACTAAATGTCTTCTTAGCTACCCATTTGTAGACCGGACCATGTTTGAGCTCCTTGAATGGAGCTAATGGTGGTGTTGAGACTTTGCTCCTCCTCCTCAACTTGGTGGCTCTTCTCTTTAGTATGGTGGTTCTTCCTTCTACGTCTGATAGCTTCTTCCCTCATGGTGGTGAAGAGAAATAATACCTCGATAAACAAAATCTAGAAAAAAAGTAAGTGCAAAATCAAAAGGAAAAAGAGAGAAGAAGAACGCATTACACAAGAATTTATCCTAGGAAACCCTTTTCGAAAAAATCCAACAATAATATCTCCTTATTGTATGAACTTGACCGTCTCCAACACAATAATATCCTTTCACTTACTTTTTGCTTACGATTACATTTCTTGAAAATTCATTATCAAACCCTCATGCAAGTGTTCTTTTATACACCAACAATACACGAAAGGCTTTTACAATACCATGGGAGTAAAACCATGGGCCAACATTACATTAAACCAAAAATACCCCAACAAGGATAAGGATTGAGTGTAAAGTCCTTTCAAAGTTAGCCCCACTTGAATAGCATGGAAAATATTCAATACAAGTCCAACATTATCCCACTTGTTGAATACTTTCTATATTGCCATTGTCAACTATAAAGGACAACCATACCCATAGATCTTCTACACCAATAAATGTTTTGAGTAGGAACAACCTTTGTTAATAAATCAGTAGTATTCTTATCTGTATCAACTTTCTCCAACATCACCCAGTTCTCTTCAACCATCTCTCTCACAAAATGGTACTTGATATCAATATGTTTTGACCAATCATGAAAACTAGGATTGTTTACCAAAAATATTGCACTCTAACTATCATTGTCAATTCTCATAGCCTTTTTCTTAATGCCAAATGTTGAACACAACCTCTATAGCCACACTACTTCTTTACAGGGATGAGTTATTGCAATGTAATCTACTTCTATAGTGGATAAATCAATAACTGATTGCTTTTTACTCATCCAACTTACTGCACCTCTAAACACCCTGAACACGTAAGCACTCGTGGATCTTCTCTTGTTAAGATCTCTAACCTAGTCTACATCCATAAACTCGTGTATATTTATAATATCATTATCTATAGATTTTCCTTCATAACAAATAGCATAATCTATAGTTTCACGCAAGTATCTGAAGATCCTCTTCATAGCAGTTCAATATTCCTTTCCTAGATTGGACATATATCTAATAACTACTCCCACTACATGTGCAATATTAGGTCTAGTACAGACCATTGCATACATCATACTACCCACAACATAATCATAAGGAACATGATGCATTTCTTCAATTTCCTCATATGTATTAGGACACTATTCAATAGATAACTTTTGACCAACCGAATATGGAGTACATATTGGTTTACAATCATGCATCCTAAACTTTTGTAGTATAAAATCAACATATTTCCTTTGATTTAATCATAACTTTCTATTTGCATGATCCCTTATTGTTTCCATACCCAATAAAAAATTTTTAGCACCCAAATCCTTCATGTCAAATTCAAAAGAAATTTGATATTTTAGTAACTTTATCATCTCCTTATTATTACCAATTAACATGCCATCCACATACAATACAATGATAACAAAATTTTCACCTTACTTTTTGAAATATACACATGGATCTGCTTTACTTTTTCTAATCCCAAGTGTCAAAACAAACCTATCTAATTTTTGGTTCCACATCCTTGGAGACTGCTTCAATCCGTAAAGAGACTTCTTCAGCTTGCAGACTAAGTCCTCCTTACATTTTACCCTAAAGCATTCGAGTTGAGACATATATATCTCTTCATCAATTTCACCATGTAGAAAAGCTATGTTTACATCCATCTATTTTATTTCAAAATCAAAAGCAACAAATATAGCTAATATAACTCTAAATAATGTTAGTTTAGCCACAGGAGAAAAATCTCACCAAAGTCAATTCCCTCAACTTGAGAAAATTATTTTGCTACCAAGCAAGCTTTGTACTTCTCCAACTTTCCTTCTACATTGTATTTTTTCTTGAATAACCACTTACAACCAATAGGTTTTCTACCAAGGGGTAATTTCACCAAGTCCCATGTCTTATTTTTATCAAGAGACTCCATTTCTTCTTCCATAGTCCTTTTTCAAGATTTATTCTCACTTGACTGAAGTGCCTCCTTTACAATCTTGGGTTCTTCATCGGTAACTGATAAATTAAATGCAAAATAAAAAATTGAAGGGATATACCTTTCTAGGAGTCTTCTCACCCGATTTGATCTCGTCAAAATTGGAGTTCCAACTTCTGCATCTTCAAATTCCTCCTCACCTTCTTCCTCTGAATATTCCTCTTTAGACTCTCCTTGTAATTCATATTATTATATAGCATTAGGTTCTACCACAGGTTCTTCCTCCTAATCCAGTTTTACCTGAATTATTTTTGGTTCTTTTCTTGGTTGCATTTCCTATTTTGGAACCCCTTTTGTTTCTCTAAAGATCACATTATGACTATAAGTAATCTTATGTGTTTCTAGATTCCACAACTATATCCTTTCACACTAGTACTATAACCCATAAATATGCATTTCTTAGATTTATAGTCTATCTTAGTCCTTTTCTCTTTTGGGACATACATATAAGCTTCACAACCAAAAACCCTTATATGACTGAGAGAGGGTTTCTTACTAGTCCACACTTTTTCTGGAGTTTTATCCATCAAAGATAATGTAGGAGATCTATTGATGAGATAGCAAGTAGTTAACATGGCTTTTGCCCAGAATTTCTTTTCTAACCTTACACCACTTGGCATGCTTTTGGCCTTATCTATCAATGTTTTGTTCATCCATTCTATAACTCCATTATGTTGTGGAGTATACGAAGTTGTTCTATGTCTTTCTATTTCTTAGTCCTTGCAAAACTACTTTAATCCATTAGAACAATACTCACCACCATGATCACTTATCAAAATATTTTATCTTTTTCTTTATCTGATTTTCTACAAGAGCCTTGAACTCTTTAAATTTATTGAGAACATCATATTTGTACCGTAAAACGTATACGTAGGTCTTTCTTTAGAAGTCATCTATAAATGTAACAAAATAGATGGATTTACCTAATGATGGTACTTTTGCAAGTCCAAACACATCACTATGAACTAGATGTAAAACTCCTTCAGATCTTGTAACACTACTAAAAAACTTAACTCTGGTTTGCTTTCCAAAAACACAATGCTCACAAAAATCAAAATTTAATGATAAATCAGAAATTCCTTCAACCATAGCTTTAATTTTCAATGTTCGAAGGTCTTTCTCACCAATTTTCCCCATGCGTTGATGCCACAACATTATTTTTGCTATAGGAATACATAGAGCTTCTTTTATTGTATTATTTTCCTTTATAACTAAAGAGTTATTGCAATCAATACTTATTGTGCTAGCCTCAATTTTGAATAAAGTTCCTGTATGAACTCCCCTTGCCAACACTAAGCATCCATGAACCAGATTGCAATTATCCTTATTGAATTCCATAGTCACACCCACGTCATTCATCTCACTAACGAATATCAGATTTTGTACCAAACCTAGAATATGTAGCACACTAGGAAGGTTTTAACTCTTCCATATTTTAACCTCAATTTGACTCTTCCTCGACCTATTATTTTTTTATCGAAATGTCTCCCAAGGAGACTTCACATCCATTTATTTTTTCATATTCACAAAACCCCTCCCTATAAGGATTCATATGAAAAGAAGCACCTGAGTCAATAAACCATGAGTCATTGTGTTTATTTGAGCATGCTGCAGCTATGAATAAATCCCCTCAATCTTCATTTGTGGTCTTCATTTCTACATATGTTCCTTCATCATCCTTTTTAGATCTGTAGTCTCTTTTATAATGCCATGTTTTACCACACTTCCAACATTTTCTTTTGTCAGGAACAACATATTTTCCCCTAGATTTTGATTTCCTTTCTCCTTATTTCTTTTTGCTTATTTCTTGAGAACAACCTCTCATAACCAAGGTATCCTTTTTATGACACTCAAAATATTTTTATCTTATTTCCTCAAATAGCAATGTTCCTACTATATCATCTACTTTCAATTTAGAAGTAGTATTGGTGATAATCATAACTAGGTTATTCCAGGAGTTAGGTAATGAACAAAGTAAAGTAATACACTTTTCCTCTTCATATATTTTACATCTAAACAGTTTAGTTGACTTATCGCAGTGTTAAAAGCATTCAAATGTTTAGCCACAGAGTCACAATCATTCATCCAAAGAGAATACAACTTATTTCAAAGAAAGACTTTATTTACTAGTGACTATCTAATACAATGCTCCTAGCTTTTCTTATAATAACTTTGATGTGGCCTTTATCGATACATTTAGAAATACCGAATCATATAAACACAATGTAATAGAGCTCCTTGCCTTCCTATCAATATTTAGCCATTACTCATCTATCATTCCTATTGGTTTTACTCTTGAGACCTTGACCCGCTGATCTTTATCCAATAACAGATTTTCCATCTTGAGTTTCCATAGCTAAAAATTCTATCCATTAAATATTTTGACTCTACCTGTGTGATTCTTGTCATTTTTCCTTTACCCAAATTATTCTATGCACTGCTGCCACTTAAGAATCGATTTATCCTAGGGTTGAAACCCTTACTCCTCAAAAAAAGATAAAACCTAGCTTCGATACCAAATAAAAGGAACTAATACCCTGATAAAAAAATATAGAAAACTATTAAGTGTAGAATCAAAAGGAAAAATGGAGAAGAAGAATACATTACACAAGAATTTATCTTGGGAAACCCTTTTTGAAAAAAATCCAACAAGAATATCTTCTTATTGTATAAACTTTATCATCTCCAATACAATAATATCCTTTCACTTGTGATTACATTTCTTGCAAATTCATTACCAAACCCTCATGCAAGTGTTGTTTTATATAACAACACAAGAAGAGATTTTACAATACCATGGGTGCAAAACCATGGGCTAACATTACATTAACCCAAAAATACCCATATGGGTCTAAAAATAGCTTAAAATCCAAAAAAAAAACCTAACGAGGATAGGGGCCGAGTGTAAATTCCTTTCAGAGTTAGCCCCACTTGAATAACATGGAAAATATTCAACACAAGTCCAAAATTCTTCCACTTGCTAAATACTTTCCATAGGGGCTAAAATTTCCATTATCAACTATTAAAGTCAACCCTAACCATAAATCTTCTACACCAAGATTTTTTTTTAGCAAGAATAACCTTTGTTAATTAATGAACAGTATTCTTCTCTGTATCAACTTTCTCCAACATCACCTGATTCTCTTCAACCATCTCTCTCACAAAATGGTACTTGATATCAATATGTTTTGATCGATCATGAAAACCATGATTGTTTACCAAAAATATTGCACTCTAACTATCATTGTCAATTCTCACAACCTTCTACTTGATGCCAACTATTAACATAGTATTTGTATCCACACTACTTCTTTACAGGCATGATTTTTTGTAATGTACTATGCTTTTGTAGTGGATAAAGCAACAATTAATTGCTTTTTACTCATCCAACTTACTACCCCTCCAAATACCCTGAACACGTAAGCACTCGTGGATCTTCTCTTGTCAAGATAGCTAGCCAATCAGCATCTACAAACCCTTATAGATTTACAATATCATTATCTCCAAATTTTCCTTCATAACAAATAGCATAATATGTAGTTCCACGCAAGTATCTGAAGATCCTCTTCATAGTAGTTCAATGTTCCTTTCCTAGATTGGACATATATCTGCTAACTACTCCCACTACATGTGCAATATCAGGTCTAGTACAGACCATTGTATATATCAAACTACCCATAATAGTAGCATAACAAACATGATGCATTTCTTCAATTTCCTCATTTGTATTAGGACATCATTCAACAGATAAATTTTTATCAATCAGATATGGAGTACATACCGGTTTACAATCATGCATCCTAAACCTTTGTAATATAAAATCAACATATTTTCTTTGATTTAACCACAACTTTATATTTGTGTGATCCCTTATTATTCTCATACCCAAAATAAAATTTGTAGTACCCAAATCCTTCATGTCAAATTTAGAATATAATTGAGATTTTAGTAACTTATCATCTCCTTATTTATACCAATTAACAACATGTCATCCACCTGTAGACACCTAAAAGTTGCACATTGCTATACCTACATACTTGTAGATCATCGTAGCATTGCGTAGACTTCCACACACCACTTCACTAGTTTTTAGGTCCAAAACCCTAATAAACTACCAAAATCACATCACAAACACTTCCCATGCATTGGGATACCCTCCATCAGCTTCCTAAGGCAATACAAAGCCTCATTGCACTTAATTGAGGCCCCCATGGGGCTATTACTTGGAAAAAGTAATTATTAAGTCAATTCATAAATCTAATTTTAAGTTGACTTCACTTAAAGTGCACTTTTAGGGCTAAAAAGGTTAATTAGGTTCTTAAACCCTAATTAGTTCTAATTATTCCCTCCCACATGTGTGTGCACTATATTAGTTAGGATATTTCTTAGGAAACCCTAACCTAACTCCCAATCTAACCTAGAGTTGACTAATCCTAGTTAACCCTAATCTCTCCTCACACGTGTGAGGATGAGATATTTCCTAAAGGGAATATGAGGAAGCCACCTCACAAACCCTAATATAACCTTCATGGGATCTCACCCTAGGGCTTATTTCTCCTAACTACCCCCTACACCTTGGGTTTTCCTATAAATAGTGGGCCCAAACCCTCATTCTACCAAGCTCTCCACTCATGTCCAAAGCACAGAAACTCTGCCAAAATATGTACATAAGCACAACAAAGCAGATATGAACCTGTACATCAACAATACAATAGCAAAGGAGCCTGTCCACCAAAGGATCTCTGAAAAATACCACTCTAGGTGCAATTTTCCTCCCACCCCACGAATTCGGTCTAATTTGCCCCCCGAGGGGCTAATTGGGTTTACAAGACCCAAATCGACCCAAATCTTGGAGGTAAGTTCTATTTGGTCTTTTTAAGTGGTTTTGCATCATTTATTTCAATTTTTATCATGTTTTTATAGTCGATTTGTCTTTCTTAATATGGGGCTTGACTGAGGCAAACCCCCCAATGAACTAACCCCTTTTTGCAGGTTTATCTTAGAACCAAGGAGGGAAACAACAAACAACTACAACCCCATGCTGGTACGCAAGCCCATCTACACTGAGGAACCCAAAAGAAGGCATCAGGCTTATTGTAAAATTTGTGAAAAAGAAAGGAAAAAGGGGATTTCTCCCTATTTGTAACCTATGCAAATCTTATCATGAATAAAATACATTGTTTTGAATAGCATGTGTCTTTAATATGTTGTTGTATCAAATACTCTCTTTTGCTTGTTTCATTCTGGCACACCAGGTGGGACCCCCACAATGGATAGTGTCAGGCTAAATTTTTCTTGTGAATATGATAATATCCTCTATTTTTGTGTCTTTCAGGTACCAAATATGACTGTCACAGAGACCTACAAAGCCTTGGGAACCACCTCAGGCTTTCATAATAGAGATTTGGGGTCTCCAAACCTAATTCACCCCTTGCCCTACAATTTAGGTTCAATTCGCCCCCTACCCCGTGAATCAGATCCCAATTCATGGGGTGCCTCATGAATTGCATTTTCAAACCGCAAATCCATTGGATCTAAGTTTTACAAAGGTCGTTGGAACCCATAGAACCCTTCCAGACCCTCAAATTATATATTTGAGGCCTCCAAACCCAATTCATCCCCTGGCCCATGAATTCAGCTGAATATCACCAAAAACCCTAAATCTGAGTTGCACAGAGGTTTTTACAGTCCCTGGAACCCTTCCAAACCATCAAAAACTAGATTTTAAGCTTCTAAACCTGATTCACCCCTCACCCCGTGAATCAGATCTCAAGTCAACCCTCGGGTGGTGAATTCAACTTTGCAACCTCAAAAACCCCTAAAATTGCAGGGGTGAGCAACAAAGGGGTCACCCAGACCACCTACAACATCAGAGTCTAGGTATTCTTCTTTATATGCTTTGTTTGCTAATTTTTGTATGTGCAAGATGTTTACTAGTTAAAGCACAATAGCTAGTAATAAATCTTCCCCTTCGCATCTTTATTTGATTTAAATTTTTTTGTAATTACAAAACCTGTCAAATTTCTAGCAACTTTAAATTTCAAAAATTCCATTTAAATTTTAATTTTCCTTTTTCTAATTTGCATGTATAAATTTCTTGTGATTGCTTGTCTATACTTGTATAAATATTCATTGCAATTACTACATGTTGTCACACATATTTAGGGTCACATAAACCCCTTTCTTCACACCTCTGTATTGCATGCTTCTATGCTTTAAAAAGTAGAATCAATTTCTTTTCCTAAAGGCATCTAGGATTAGATTATTTTTTTACAAAAAGCATTTCATTCTAGTATTTTACTTTCAAAAAATGCATATAAGGCTAGATTTCAATTTGAAAAGGCAATTAGCTAGATTTCCTATTTTACATAACATCATTAGCAAAACAAAAACCAACACACATGCACGTAGTATATTAAACAAGTGGTGAGATTGGACTTCATCCCCAATCCATCGCTCGAGATTGGTGTGGTAGGTGTTTTACCCTCCACCAAATCACCCCCCTAGACACCTAGAAGCCCCACATGAGTGGTTTTCTGGGCCTCATCACCGAAAAACCCCCCACTTTTGAGATTGGGCTTCTGGATTTCATCACCAGTTGTTACCTTCAGAGTGGGATAGGATTAGATGTCTTTGTTCACAAAGCTTACATAATTAGTGGACATTGTAACTGTCGTTATTGACTAATCTCGTCCAAGGGTGAAGCGAAAGCATGGGTATGCCGATAGTAGGTCTTAGAGAATACCACCTCTTCTCATGAGAGGATATAGTGAACTCGCTTTAGCATAGTGGGTTCCCTCCCTTTTAGGATATCATTTTGTCGTGCCTTCCATACAGGTCACCATTTGCACGTTGTAATATCATTCTATTTTTTGCATCTTTGGGTGTTGCATGTCTTTCGATACCAACAACATTCTTGATTTACTAGAGTATTCATTGATGCGTAGTCGTTATACCATCATTAATTCTCAATGAATCTATCAATCCAGGGCAGTGTACAAGGCTATCTACGGGAGAAGAAGTGAAACAACTATAACTTAGGTCAATCTAGGGCAACAAGTCTTATTGGTGGAACCGGTTGTGTGGGGGGTTTTGGAACATTCCTATCTCTAAATTGCATAAATTAAATCTTAATCTAAGTTGCAGAATTGGAAACTAATCATTAACTGCAGAAATGAAGTCCTAATTACAATTGCAGAATGAGACCTAATTATATTGCAGAATTAATAGTTACAGAATTGAAAGTCTGATCCTAATTGCAAAAAGGAAATCTAATTACTTTTGCAGTAATGAAAGTTTAGATCTAATGTGGAAATAAAAACTATCAAAGTTCTGTAACAGAAGGTTGTCAATCTTCTGTTCATATTTTGACAGCAAAACATAAAATGCAGGAAATTGCTGAAAAACAGTAAATTCTGGAAATAACAATCTGAAAATAAAGTGGAAACTTTGCTGAAAGTAAGATTGCAACTAAAAATTTAAGCACAAGATTAATCTAAGCATAAATAAACTTAATACTGCAAATATTGTCAACTATTTACAAGCAATTGAAATAACAAGTTCTACAACTCATTCTCACTGCAACAAAATCGTAATAAAAACTCGCTTTGTTAGTCCTCCTCCTAGGTCTGGAAGTGGCCAGCCTCTTTGTCCATAAGAAGGTGTAAGTCTCTCTCTTTTTCTAAATCTTAATCACACTCATTTACAAGTAATTTGAAATAGAACTGGTGCACTTTATTGATCAAAAGACATGATTACAAGAATTCTGCTGAAAAACTGTTACAGGACTGTAACAGTCAATTTCTAGTTATACTCTGTATTTTTTGCTAGCTTCCTTACTCTATTTTCTACCTCTTTTTCTATCTCTCTCTCTAGGCTCAACCTGAACGGGAGCAATATTTATAGCTATTCTATGATCCGATTACAAACAAAGAATATCTCAAAAGATCTAATCCTACAATCTTGCAACAAATTCTGGTTTTATCCTAGAAGAGGACTAAAACCTGATCTTTCCCTTAATGATGGCTTTGGTCGGCAATGACGGCAAAGACAGATGGAAGATATTTCTCTTTACTTTTTCCAACCTTTATTTCCCTTTTTCTGGCTTCAAAAATCGGTCAAAAGGTCAAAAACACATTCTGTTCTTCATTCCGAAGATAAGTGGCTTCATTCCGAAGACAATGCAGTTTTCATTCCGAAGATCGCTCATTTCGAAGATACTGCATTCTCATTCCGAAGATCGCTCATTCCGAAGATACTGTATGCTTCATTCCGAAGATCCGCTCATTTCGAAGACGCTGCATTCTTCATTCCGAAGATCCGCTCATTTCGAAGATGCTGTGTTCCTTCATTCCGAAGATATCTGTTCATTCCGAAGATACTTCGAAATGAACAAATGTATGATTTTCCAGTGATTTCTTCTGCATCTCTCAGGTGGGTTATCTCCTAAGATCAAATTCTAATGGTCTTCATCCCTTTCCTCATGTGAATTCCATGCCTTGCTATTTATGGACAAATTGGCTGGAATTTATATGGGAAAGACCAGTTTTTGCTGCACAACAACAGTTTGCTTGCACTGTTGCCGATTAGGTGAAGTAAATGCTTTTGTCAAATCAAAACAAGATTAGTGAAATGCTGCTATTATTCTAAGCATATCCCATTGTAGCAAATCATAGCAAAAAGAACACAAAACTATGCAAAAAGCTATAAAATCAGCATATAATATTTCAAATACATTGATCATGCAAAATGGTTAATATACCAGATATTGAATCAACTTAACTAACATATCAGATAAAACATAAGAGTTTATAGGCATTTTTAGTGTACAAAACATGTTATGATTGAGGCATTTCCAGGCCTCATCATTTTCCCCCCAACTTATATTAATGCATGCCCTCATGCATTCTCTTGGGCTATGGAATCACATATGTCCATGTTTAGATTCCATGACCTGTAGAATAACTTCTTGCCTATGTAATACCCCCTATTTTCCTGAATTTTTCTGAGCCAATCTTCAAATTGTTCATCAGCCGGGCATCTTCTTCAAAGTAGAATGGAACTGGAGTAATGATGGTTGGAGGCCCGAACCCGAGACCTATCCAGCTATGTTGCATGATCCGAATCGGCTTGGACTACACCTTCCGCTCTTCTTTCTGGACCATTCTAAATTGATGGGGGAGATAGGTTCTCTTTTCCTCAAAGACATGGAAAGTTCATTCCATCTGTCTCTGCATACTGACAATGCTGGGAAGAAATTGTGATCACAGAAATTGTTAAATCTGGCCACACAGTCCCTCAAATTGTTCAAGTACATTCTCTTAATATCACCCCTGTTCATCATTGAGAAGTGCTACTGAGTGATATTTAGGTGATTTGGTCGGATTGCTCGACTAACAACTCAGCCCTTGTTTCAATCACTTTATTCTGCCTTTTCTCGTGATCCCAATAAAGCTGATTTTGCAAAGTAGACATAAATGCTCTCAACTGAACATCTCCAATGTAGATTTGAGGATGAGAGTCAACTTCCTCTGGAATGAAGAAACTATGTAAAAACAGTTCACACAGGAGATTTTTCTGCTCAAAAGGACTGTTAAAATATGCTTCCAGAAAATCTTCAATAGTGTCCAATTTATAGGGAAGATTTGAAGTAATCCTCATGACCCGCCATCTGAGGTACTTTTCCTTCAAAATAAGGTCGTAAAACCCGGTCGGTCGTCTAAATTGGACTAAAAATTCAGCAATTTGGCATAAGTCAGACACCTTTTCTTTCAATGCCTGAATTTCTGTGTCCTTGGCTTCTAGCTGTTTTGCTTCCAATTTGAATTTTTCAGTTTTATTGGCAAGTTGTTCATATCTAAGCATCCAACTAGCTATGTCTGCATTGTACTGCTCTAGAGACACAGTATTAGGTGGTCTTACTACAGGGGGATCCTAGGCAACAGATTTATCTGAACTCCTTTTTCTGCTACTTCCACTGGCTTGTTCATCTGTCAATAACTCTACTTGCACCCCCTTATTTGCTATTTCTATGGGGTTGTCATCAGATAGTATTTCTACTTGTACCCCCTTATCTACTGTTTCTACTGGAAGTGTAGCAAGTTGAAATGCAGGGATCTCAGTAGGAGTACTTACTTGAACATTTTCTTGCTGTTGGGACTATTTCTGTGTTGGTGGCTCATTTTCAATATCCTCTACAATATTCCTCACCATTTCTGAAGCATCTTCAAAACAAGAAGGCAATGCTTCGTAATAGGATGGTGTCGCTTCGTAATGAATAGGCACTTCTTTAGAATGAAGGAGTGCTGTCTCAGGATGAACTCCCATGTCCGCTTCATCGGAATCATCTCGCTCTTGATAAACCTGAAGCAATTGAGCCAAATTATCTTCATCATGGGATATAGTCGGTCGTTTTTCGATTGTGACAACAATTTTTTTAGTTCTCCCACTTCCTCGCTGAAGCTCTGCAATTTTTCTTTCTTGCATCTCAATGATGCTTTCTTTCTCTCGTGATCCATCTGGTCCGTGTTTTGACAACACTCCTTGCTGTCCTCACCGCTTCTCGTGATGTCTTCCACTTCTGTTTCTACTTCATAAGCTGATGCAGACAAATCAGTTGCAGTTGGTCGTTCAACCAATATTTCCTCTTTTTCTGCAATAGTTTGTTCTTGTTCAGGAGGCTCTATGAGACTGTCTATAAGGATATCTACCATATCTGTAGCCTATTGAACTGTAGCCTCTTCCAAACCAACTTGCTCAGTTTTTGCCTCAGCTATCTGTTCAGGGAATTCTGGAAAGTTGTCAGATGCTGGTTGTATCTCTGTGACATCTGGGCTGCTTGGTCTATCTTCTTCCTCCATGACCTGTTCTACAGTTTCTTTCAAATGGATTCTTGTAGACCTCCTAGTTCCAGATGCAAACTTCTTCTTTTTGCTCTATTTTCTGGTGACAACAGGGGTCATGGGGTCAGTTTTAGATGCCTCTGTTTCCCTTGTTTCACTTCTCTATTCTGATAAGTCAGTTGCAGCTTCAGCAAACCAAACTTTCTTTTGTTTTTCTGCTCTGCTGCTAGTTCCAGATCCTCTTCTCTTTTGTCTCTTAGCCTGTGAAGTTGAGGGTTCAGGAGCAAGGTTTTCTACTGCTGCTATGGGGTGTAGTTCTATAACAGCTTCAGGGGCACCTTCTGCAGCTTCTTCTGCAGCATCCTCTGCAACATTTTCTACAACAGCTTCTACAATATTTTCTGTAGTAGATGTTTCCTCTTCTACAGCAACATCAACAGTATTTGGTTCTTCTTCTTCCTCACTTTCATCCCCAAAAATGACATCATTTAGGTTAGAGTAAAACCCGTCAAAACTCCTAGGGTTTCCTCTAAAATGGTGTTGGCAAACTAATTTGATGAGGCCATGATGGCGAAGGCTTCCTTTACCCTCCTGATATCTTTTTGCCATGTTCTTCAACTCTTGATACGGATACAGGGGAAGATTTACCCTAACTTCTAGTTGTTGTCCACCATGTATGATATGGTTCAAAATTCGTAGATGATGCCCCCGACAACAGCACATACCGCCCTTCACAGGTTAAAAACTTAATTACCCGGTGGCTACTTCATCCCAGGGTTCCCCGCAGTCGGCCCTTTTTAACCCTTTGCATGTGTTGTTATGGGTTAAGTATTCGTGTTCTCTATCATTTTCTTCTACAAACCGATTAACTACATTTGCCAATGTGTTCTTGCCGGATCTAGTAATTGAAATCCCTTCTAATGGTAGCTCTGTAATCGGCTTAAAATTTTAGGGCTTACCTCAATAGACATGCCGTTAACATGTGCTCGGTTGTTTCTGAACGTATGGGCGAACATGCCAACTAAATCTTCAGAAGACCCATTGAATTTATCCAGAAATGTCATAAACCCTCCATCTTCAAAAATCTGCACAACTACCGAATTTTCTCGGAGGTAAGTGGTATCTGCAGGCTCGTTTCTGATCTTTCGCCCCATTTTTCTCTGTTAAAAAATCGTATACTGCGGTTGCTGTTTTACTGCAGGATTTCTGGCTGTTTTCTGTTGCAAATTTGCAGAGTTTTAAGTTGAACCCTTCGTTGCCCTGTTTCTCGTCTTCTTCTTCAGAATGAACCGTATCCTGTGCACTGTACCTCGCAACACGTCTTCGAAAAGAAATATGGCACACATTTCTACTTTTGCACTGTACACCTGTTTGTTGATAATTGCATGGATGTCCTTGCCGTCAGATCCACCTCATTAGTTTTGCAGATTCTCACGTGCATGTTAATTGTCATTAAAAACTGGTGGCATATGGTTGGTCATGTTCTCCGTATTTCCAATGAGTGCAAAAACAAACCATGTGCTGATTGACACGTGTCCCTTCCTCGCATGCAACTAAGAAAAAATCTTGATTTTGTCGTACCTTATCTTCTTGGATGCCACGTGGAAATGCTCTTTCCGAAGATTATAACTTATTGCGCAAACAAAATTTCATTCCGAAGATTATGACCTCATTCCGAAGACAAGTCTTCATTCCGAAGACAAATCCTCATTCCGAAGATTATGACCTCATTCCGAAGACAGGTCTTCATTCCGAAGACAAATCTTCTTTGTAAAATTTTCATTCCGAAGATAGATCTTCATTCCGAAGATCAATCCTCATTCCGAAGATTAATCCTCATTCCGAAGATCAGGCTGTATTGTGAAAGTAAATCGTCATTCCGAAGACAGACCCTCATTCCGAAGACAAATCTTCATTCCGAAGACAGATCTTCATTTCGAAGACATATCTTCATTCCGAAGATGATGCAGCAAGTCGTCATTCTGAAGACCAAGTTTCATTCTGAAGACAAATTGTCATTCCGAAGACAAAGTTTCTTTCTAAAGACAAAGTGCAACATTCATTTTGCTGTCATTCTCAAGACAATTTCATTCCGAAGATAATACAACAGGCATCGTTTTTTTGGCATTCTTGTTCCGAAGATTAGGCAGAAATCAATATTTTCATTCTCAAAACATGTTTTTAAGTATGCCAACTCTTATGAATACCTTTTATGCTAATGGTTAATTGTCACATACTATATACCAATCATTTTACAATGAAGAAATGTAAGAAATATATACCTGATAAAAACAGTTAATGCCACTTTTGAAGAATGACTGCTTTTGTTGATATTCTACTGAGATTTTCTGCAACATTTCAAAACAAGTGCACTAGGTGAATTTGTACAATGATGGTTCAGAAATTTCTCAAGGTTATGCATGCCAGAAAACTGGTTTTCATGCACACCAACTCAGTAGTGCCTTAAGAAAAGGTTTTCACTGCTGGGTTATTCATTTTTCTCTTTTTTTTTTTTACCTCTCCTTTTCTCTCTTTTTTTTTCTTGATCCTGACTATGCCCATGAAGGAATTTCATGATTTCCCCTGAAACCATGCCCATGAAGGAATTCATACTCAGAATTTATTCATCTTTTTGTTTTCTATTTTTCTGATTTTTTTTTTGTATTTTCTATTTTTTTCTTGAAATCCACTGATCATGTTGATTGTTTTGAAGTGGAAGAAGGAATCTCTTCCACCTGCTGTGTATCCAAACTATCAAGTTGTCGTAAGAATTCTTCTTTAGTCGGAGGTGTATGGTATACCCCTGAGGCGATGTCCATTCACTACCAACTTTCTTCATGACCCATCAATGGGGGATAAACGAGTCTGCTCCATTGTTAAATACCTCTTCAATCCAGTAAGGTCCCAACCATCTAGTTCTCAGCTTTCCAGGGAAGTCTTCATATTGAGAATCGAACAATAAAGCCCAATATCCTTGTTGAAGTTTCCTCCGTTGAATGTGACTCGTCATGCCACAGCCTTCCTCTCGCTCCCGAATTACCTCGCTTTGGTGCAGAGCATCCAATCTAAGTTCATCCAATGCATTCATCCGTAGAATCCTGTCTGTCTGTGCCTCGCGATAATTCAATTCCAATTTCCAATGTCGTGCGCAATGTTAGTAGCTCAAATTCAATAGGTAGGAGAGGCTTTTTACCAAAGACTAGTTCATAAGGTGTGAATCCAAAGAGTGGACTTCCAAGTAGTATTGTAGGCCCAAACCGCTTGTGTAATTTATCTAGCCAATTTCTCCTATGAAAAGCTACTATTTTTGTCAAGATGCGTTCTAGTTCCCTCGTTTGTTACTTCAACCTCGGCCATTTGCTTATGGGTGGTAAGGTGATGATTTCCTATGTTTGATTTCATACAATTCTGTAAATGCTTTTATGACTTTGGATGCAAATTGGGGTCCTTGGTCTGTGGTGATAGACCGTGGAGCTCCAAATCTCTGAAAAATCTGAGTATACAAGAAATCAGCGACCTTCTCTTCACGAGCATGTTTGAAAGCACGCACCTCTACCCACTTTGTCATGTAATCAGTGCATACTAGAATATGCACCTTTCCTTGAGAAGGTGGATCAATAGGTCCTACAAAATCAAGCTCTCCACCTCTCAAATGGTTCTAAAACCATTTGAGGCTGCAGATGGCATCTCATTTGTATGAGTGGGTTTCCCCATTCTTTGGCATGCATCACAATGCCCGATGTACTTTTTCACATCTTTGTGAAGAGATGGCCAATAATATCCTATCCCCAAGATTTTTCTAACTGTGCTTTTTACAGAATAGTGTCCACCTGAGGGTTCATCATGACAAGCTCTAAGGATATCATACACTTCATCCTTTCGGATGCACCTACGTAACACATGGTCAGGACTGCACTTAAAAAGCATACCCTTAATCCATTCAAAAGAAGAACTCTGTTTGATCAATTGTTTTTTCTGTTTTGAAGTAAAATGTGGAGGAACTTTCCCTGTGACCAAATAATTGGCTATATCTGCAAACCAAGGTGATTGAACCGATATAGCAAATAGTTTTTCATCAGGAAAAGTGTCATCAACTAATTCCCCTTCATCTGTGTTCTGCAACCTAGACAAGAAATCTGCCACAACATTAGCTTTTCCCGGTTTGTTGATTATGGTGATATCAAATTCTTGCAAGCAACAGCAACCAACGAATAATTCTTGCACTTACCATAGGTTTATTCATCAAATACTTAATGGTTGTATGATCTGTGTGAATAAATATTTGATAACCTCGTGATATAATGCCCGAATTTGTTGATGGCATAAATTATCGCTAGGAATTCTTTCTCGCTTGTTGTATAATTTTTCTCTCGCTCCTGTCAAGTTCTTGCTAATGTTGTAGATGGTATAATGTTCACCATTATCAATTTGTCCTAATGCTGCTCCAATTGTCGTATTGGAGGCATCAGTCTGAATGTGAAATGGTAATGTCCAATTAGGTCCTCTGAGCACAGGTGGAGTTATCAATTTCTCTTTCAAAGCTTCAAATGCTTCCTGACATTTTGCAGTCCAGGAGAATTCAGAATCTTTAGTCAATAAGGCAAACATAGGATTGGCTATTGTACTAAAGTTGGGAATAAACCTGCGGTAAAAACCAATATGTCCTAGGAAGCTTCTGACATTAGTCTGAGTTTTAGGAGGAAGGAGATTCTTGATAATTTCAACTTTCTTTGGATCAACTTGGATCCCTTCAGGAGAGATGTGATGACCAAGAACTATCCCTTCCTTCATCATCATGAAGCATTTATCCTGGATTTAAGGATAAGTGGTATGTTTCACAACGAGTTAAGACTTTGTCAAGATTTTCCAATGTGAAATCAAAAGTTTGTCCACATACCGTGAAATCATCCATGTAAATTTCAACACTTTTGGTGGTCGGATCAGCAAAAATTGCTAGGACCTGCTCACTGAAAAGTTGTCGGGGCATTACACAAACCAAAAGGTAAAACCCTATAGGCAAATGTTCCCCATGGACATGTAAAAGTTGTCTTTTCTTGATCTTCAGATGCAATCTGAATTTGATCATATCCACTAAATCCATCAAGAAAACAAAAGTATCTTTTTCCAACAAGAGTATCTAACACTTGATCTATGAAAGGTAATGGAAAATGGTCTTTGTATGTCACCTTATTCAATTCTCTATAGTCTACACATACTCTCATTTTTCCATTTTTCTTAGGAACTATTACCAATGGAGAAACCCATTGGCTATCATAAATTGGGTAAATGAATCCTACTTCCAGGAGTTTTTCAATTTCTTCTTTCACAATATCTCTTAAGGCAGGATTCAATCTTCTTTGAGGTTGTCTGACTGGCTTTACTTATTCAGTATAGATTCTATGGGTACATATATCAGGATGAACTTCTAAAATATCTTTGTAGTTCCAAGCAAAAGCATGAACATGCTTCCGCAAAACAACTATCAATTTTTCTTCCTCTTCCCTAGTAAGTCGGTCGTAGATGTTCAAAAATTTGCCTGGTCGGACTTCTATTTGTTTTGTATTTAGAAGGACCGAATTCACTCCTTCATACTTGGTGTTTAAGGGATTAAGAGGACATTGCCTGAGATGGGAGAAAAGAAGCAGCTTCTATTTTATTGCCGCTTGAGGGAAGCATATCTTGTATGGAACAAGTGAGAAGGAAAAATCGGATGATGGTGCCATCCATGTGGTAGTGAAATAGAAGTTTCCCCATGATAGCACGAGATGATTCATCTTCAGATTTTTGATTCTCCTCATTACTTATCAACTCGTTGGATATTTGTTGCTTCTCCTTCTAAACCTTGTTCATGCAGAACATTCATCAGGATTGTTTCATTTTCTAAGTTTTCTGTGTCACTGAGGTCTTCTGTGTGTTCTCTTACTACTAAGGTAGCTAGTGTAGAAATGACCTCTTCCGGTTCCTCATCCGAGTCGGAAAACCATAACCGACCTAAAAATTTGCTAGATGGTTTTGGCAGGAGGATATAAAGAAATTTGTTTCAGCTCAATACCATTTGAAATAGTCATATTTCCGGATCTGCAGCCTATGAAGGCCGCCGCAGCTTGCAAGCCAAGGTCTTCCCAAAATAATGGGATATCCATGTGCTGAATTTCTTGGTCAGTAAAACCAGAAAATCTGCAGGGAATTCCCAAGAAGAAACTTCTATAGGGACATCTTCAATGATTCCTTCAGGTTTTGCAACTGACCTATCAGCCATTTCTAAAACTGTAAATGTGGGGCTGAGATGTTTGAGTTGTAATTGTTCCATTGTATCTTTAGTCATGACATTTATTGCAGCTCCTAGATCCACTAAAACATTTGATATTGGTACTGAACCTATGGTGACTGTGATAACTGGGCTTCTTGGATCACTATACTTTGGAGGTAGTAGTTTTCCAGATAAGAGATCAGCTATCTTCCCTTCAACCTGCACAGTCTTGGGGAATGCTTTCTTCTTTCTTCTCGCTCTTTTAATGCACAAATTTTGGATAAGATCGTTAATTTCTGGTATTTCCTTAATGGCTTGCAATAAGGGCAATGAGATAGTCAACTTTTTGAGTTCTTTGACCAATTTTGACTCAGAAATTTTTGGTATTGCATTAAGTCTTTCAGGATATGGAACTATCCCTGGTAATTGTTCTGCTTGTGTCTCTTTTTCTATTGTTGGTTCCAATTTTTTTGTTTTTGATGATTCTTGCTTTTCATTATCTTTGATTTCCATTAAAACTGGTTCAGGTACAACTTTCCCTGAACGGAGTTGGATGTCACTACAATCAAGAACATTAATTTCAATATTTTCTTCGACTTCAGCCACATAGACAGGAGGTGTCCTGTCTTACACTCGTTTGGATTAGTGACCTGGCCGAGCTGGCAATTGAGGTTGTTTCACTTGCCGTGTTTGCCGTTGTTTTTCTTGAAAATTTTGATTAGGTGCAAGCAACAAATGCTGAGTTTGACCTTGATTCCTTTGTCGCCTTGGATAGGACTCGGTATTGCCGATTCCACCGTGGTTGGTTTTGCACCCAATGTGGATTAGTCCGATTTTGATTCCAAGTTGGATTGTTTTGATTCCATGAGGGGTTGTTTTGATTCTGATTCCAGGCCAGGTTACTCCAATTTGATTGTGGCCATTCTTGGGAATTTGTCCATTGAGGATAATTCCAAGGACGTTGGGGTAGTTCTGATTGTCCCCAAGGCATAGTACCAGGATTATGCCCCCAATTTGTAGGAAAACGAGGGGGATTTTGATATTGAGAGAAATTTCCCCCTTGTTTTGGTCCAATATAGTTGAGTTCCTCGACCTGGTTTTCTAACACAGCTTTGAGTTGTGGTAGCAGTGGCATTGATCGCCTTGAATGCCTTTTTGAACAGATACCACAAATGGCTGAGATAGATGTTTTATTCAAAGGACATTCCCGCAAAGCATGTTTACTTCTACATCTTGGGCAATAAATTGCCAAAGGTTCTGTGTTTTTAGCTTTTGCAGAGATTTCCCCTAAAGTAGTGTTTAGATGCACTAGGATATCGGCTTTGAAATTTGCAAGTTCCTCTATCATGTCCTTTACATCAGTACCATTTGTGCGGCTTTTTCTTCTTCTCTCGTTTAGTGCGAGAGTAATTCCTACAGAGATCCATAATTTCCTCATTACTAAGAGTGGTTACATCCCCTTTTCCCATCAAATCCAAAACTTCTCTGGATTCATCTTGCAATCCTCTCAAAAATATGGTTTTACATAATTCTGGTTCTACTAGTCCACATCTCCTTTGAACAAAGGAGAACCTATCAAGATAATCTTCCAAGGTCTCATCATCTTCCCGCTTGATTCTAAATAACTCATCTTTTCTATTCCTTACACGGCAGATATTCCCGATATTTGTCTAAAAAGACAGTCTCCATTTGATCCCGTGTTCTTATGGAATTTGGCTCTAAGCTCATGAACCAAGCATAATGTCGAATCCTTGAGAGTTGAGGGAAAAACCTTAAGTTTTTTATTGTCATTTATATAATCATAGGTCCGACACACTACCTTGAATTCAAACAAAAACGGTCGGATCTTCAGATACAACACCTCGAAAGGTTGGAAGTACCGAAGGTGAAATGGTCTTCATGGGAGAGTTTTGTGTTGGATTCAGATGAATAGGATATTCAAATGTTCTGGATGGTTGGAGTATATCCTGATCATCCCCTTCATTATGAACATAGCCATGCTGGCCATCTGCATTGCCTCCTTCTGCCATAGTTTCTTGTTTCCTAGGAGAAGTTAAAGCTTTCCAAATTGTTCTCTCAAGAGGTCCAAGCTTTTCTGTTGATGAGTCTGATGAATTATCTTCCTTAAGATATTCTGTTGATAAAATTGGTGATTTTCCTTTCTCAAAATGTTCTACTGATGGTGAGACTGGTGATTTTTCTTTCAATCTTTCAGGTAGTTCAAACACAGGTGATTCACCCCTTAGGCGTGAAGATCTCCTTAATGGGACAAGCCATGGATCCTTTG
Organism: Wollemia nobilis; assembly: GCA_028583015.1. Classification (NCBI taxonomy): domain Eukaryota; kingdom Viridiplantae; phylum Streptophyta; class Pinopsida; order Araucariales; family Araucariaceae; genus Wollemia; species Wollemia nobilis. The sequence continues at coordinate 3,978,308 of JAQPPZ010002456.1, read as the reverse complement.
GGGTCTCCCTAGACTTACTCATTCATGTTTACTCCTAAATGACATAAATTAAGTCAATAGTTGTTATCTTACTTTGCTGTTATATTCAGATTTTAACCTGAATGTTCACAGTTTAGTCTGATTACAACTTTTGGACTATTTGTTTTCTTCTGACAACACTATTCCTCGGAAACGGTGCCAAAATGATGCGTAGTCATTATACCATCATTAATTCTCAATGAATCTATCAATCCAGGGCAGTGTACAAGGCTATCTGCGAGAGAAGAAGTGAAACAGCTATAACTTAGGTCAATCTAGGGCAACAAGTCTTATTGGTGGAACCGGTTGTGTGGGGGGTTTTGGAACATTCCTATCTCTAAATTGCATAAATTAAATCTTAATCTAAGTTGCAGAATTGGAAACTAATCATTAACTACAGAAATGAAGTCCTAATTACAATTGCATAATGAGACCTAATTATATTGCAGAATTAACAATTGCAGAATTGAAAGTCTGATCCTAATTGCAGTAAAGGAAATCTAATTACTTTTGCAGTAATGAAAGTTTAGATCTAATGTGGAAATAAAAACTATCAAAGTTCTATAATAGAAGGTTGTCAATCTTCTGTTCAGATTTTGACAGCAAAACATAAAATGCAGGAAATTGCTGAAAAACAATAAATTCTGGAAATAACAATCTGAAAATAAAGTGGAAACTTTGCTGAAAGTAAGATTGCAACTAAAAATTTAAGCACAAGATTAATCTAAGCATAAATAAACTTAATACTGCAAATATTGTCAACTATTTACAAGCAATTGAAATAACAAGTTTTACAACTCATTCTGCTGCAGCAAAATCAGAATAAAAACTTGCTTTGTTAGTCCTCCTCCTAGGTCTGGAAGTGGCCAGCCTCTTTGTCCAGAAGAAGGTGTAAGTCTCTCTCTTTTTCTAAATCTTAATCACACTCATTTACAAGTAATTTGAAATAGAACTGGTGCACTTTATTGATCAAAAGACATGATTACAAGAATTCTACTGAAAAACTGTTACAGGACTGTAACAGTCAATTTCTAGTTATACTCTGTATTTTCTGCTAGCTTCCTTACTCTATTTTCTACCTCCTTTTCTATCTCTCTCTCTAGGCTCAACCTGAATGGGAGCAATATTTATAGCTATTCTATGATCTGATTACAAACAAAGAATATCTCAAAAGATCTAATCCTACAATGTCGCAACAAATTCTCGGTTTTATCCTAGAAGAGGACTAAAACCTGATCTTTCCCTTAATGATGGCTTTGGTCGGCAATGACGGCAAAGACAGATGGAAGATATTTCTCTTTACTTTTTCCAACCTTTATTTCCCTTTTTCCGGCTTCAAAAATCGGTCAAAAGGTCAAAAACACATTCTGTTCTTCATTCCGAAGATAAGTGGCTTCATTCCGAAGACAATGCAGTTTTCATTCCGAAGATCGCTCATTCCGAAGATACTGCATTCTCATTCCGAAGATCGCTCATTCCGAAGATACTGTATGCTTCATTTCGAAGATCCGCTCATTCCGAAGACGCTGCATTCTTCATTCCGAAGATCCGCTCATTCCGAAGATGTTGTGTTCCTTCATTCCGAAGATATCTGTTCATTCCGAAGATACTTCGAAATGAACAAATGTATGATTTTCCAGTGATTTCTTCTGCATCTCTCAGGTGGGTTATCTCCTAAGATCAAATTCTAATGGTCTTCATCCCTTTCCTCATGTGAATTCCATGCCTTGCTATTTATGGACAGCTGGCTGGAATTTATATGGGAAAGACCAGTTTTTGCTGCACAGCAACAGTTTGCTTGCACTGTTGCCAGATTAGGTGAAGTAAATGCTTTTGTCAAATCAAAACAAGATTAGTGAAATGCTGCTATTATTCTAAGCATATCCCATTGTAGCAAATCATAGCAAAAAGAACACAAAACTATGCAAAAAGCTGTAAAATCAGCATATAATATTTCAAATACATTGATCATGCAAAATGGTTAATATACCAGATATTGAATCAACTTAACTAACATATCAGATAAAACATAAGAGTTTATAGGCATTTTTAGTGTACAAAACATGTTATGATTGAGGCATTTCCAGGCCTCATCATTCACTCCATTAACTGTGATACTACCTAGGAGGTACCAACATCGAAACACACATAAACAAACAAAACACTTTTATTTTTAGCATTTAGAACTGATTTCAATTTACTGTTGTTTGCATGATCACAAACTGGTTTCAACACAGTACACCACTTGTCACTTTATTGTTCGAGCTACATGCAACACATCATTGCTTTACTCTTACATCAGATACAATTGAATTCACACCACACAGGGGTGTTCCCAAACCCCTTCACACAACACGCTTAGAATTACAAGATTTAATTCCTACATAGTTCTAAACCTTCATGACACAACACATGTTGCCATGCCTGTGGTCACCCATAGCTAAGCGCGTGAGCAAGCATGACGTATGGAGGATGCATCTAGTGCCCCTTCTAGTCAATCCATCCCTCCTCCTTCAATCACGAAGGGGAAAGCCACACACGTACCTGATCTACTCATCGAGTTTGATTTGTGGTATCCACACACGACATCTCAAGGTGAGATGTCTACCTTGAGTGAAGCTTTTGCTACTTCATTCATCAAGGACCATCTACTTCTCTCACCTCCATCTTCACCTAATCCACCCACCATGTTCTACAACCATGTGATTTACACAATACCAGAACATCCCCATCCATTTTCACCATAGATGAGGAAGTTACACCTACTTCCCCTACTTCCCCTACCTTCTCACACCCCTTTTTCTAGAGTTTATCTCAATTCCTATTTGAGAACAACTCCTCACTCCTAAACCACACTCACCCTGAGGTCGCATCATTCACCCCTAACGTAGGAATTATTTTTTACCCTTCCTCTTCCATCGTAGGTACCCAGAGGCCATCCTTTCAAACCATGCAACAACTTCCTCTCCAACAGGAATAACAAGCCCTCCCTCAAACATCACACCCCTACTCTTTTCAAGAGTCTCAACCATCATCCTCCCAACAACCATTCTTCATAATGTTTGAATACCTATCCCAACCACCTCTTCAAACACAAGATACACAATGCCAACAACAACAACAAACAACACAAGTTCAATCGAGAGTAGACACACTTACCTCCCCCTCTTCCCAAGCTCCTACTTTAGAATCTTACCTTTATTTTTTGTGGCACTCTCGCTAACATCCCAGGTATCCAGAGTATATGATACATAGTCCTTTACTCCACCCTTATCTACATTAACTATTAGGATACCATCTCCTCCTCCTTTCCAAGCTCCCATCACTAGTCTTCTTCCTACTTATGGATCAAGACCTACAGCTCACACCCTTACCCTACCAGACTATTCTACATAGTTTAGCTTCACCACCTCCTATACTCTAGGACAAAGATAGATCTCATATTTTGATACCTTGTCTTGACCACCCTTAGCACAAGTAGTTCCAACACCTACACCATTATTCGTAGCACCCACCTTCTTTATGCCTCCTCCATCTTGGTCATCACCACCTATGGCTCAGTCGTTGTAGCAGGCTCCTACCTAGAAAATACCTATGCCACAACCATACATCCCATAGTCACAGTATTATTACCCTCAATAGGCATCTACCCCACAATCGAGTGTGCCCATAGATGTGATATCACACGTTGCCCAATACCCGCCTTACCAAGATCATGCGCAACAATACCCTTCATAGTATTGGGAAGAGAAATAGCTCCAATACCCACCACATTCATAGGGTCAACCAACCCTAGCTCAATCGCCTACACCCTTAACACCTAAAATTCAACTCCTACAAGATGAATTCAAGATGTTAAACCTATGTACTGCTAGCTATGGGCCACAAAAACCATCCTACGATGAACTATGCAACGAACCAGTTCACCCATTAGTTCCTATCCCTAATTACCCTGACCACTTTGAAATACCAAAATTCAACAAGTACGAAGGTAAGGAAGATCCTAGAGAGCATGTCAACAATTACCACTTAGCTTGCTACCAGCTTCATAGTAGCAATCCCCTCATGTTGCGTACCTTCTCCCTTTAACTTGGGGTATAATATTTAGATTGGTATAATATGCTCCCATGCCATAGCCTATACACATTTGAACAACTGGCCAACTCCTTCTTAGAGCACTTTTCCATCAATATAAAAAATAAGACTACCTTCTCATATATCTACACCTTACGACAGGCTGATGACGAACCTATCACTGTGTTTGTGTACAGATGGAGAGTGATCATCCATGACCTCACCCATAGCCTCCCCACCATAGAACTAGTGACACTCTTTTCTAAGAGTTGCCACAAACACATTTCTACCTCCCTACAACTTCACCAAAGCTGCACCTTTGAAGAAGCTATTTTATAGGCAAAGGTTATCGAGGACATCAAGGTCCAATCTGGTAAAATCAAACTTCAACAAAAGTCATATTACACTACAAATCCTCACTTCAATTACAACACACTGAATCAACCCTTCTCAGAGCCATCACAAACCAATCAAGTAGATGTAACCTCTCCATATTCTTCATCAGTCTCACAACCTCCTCCTCCACAATAACAATTATCTCATACTAATGCACCTCCTCCATCCGAACCACAATGAGCTCATGGTCCACGTCCTCCATGTTGACATCATGATTGGACTCCACTTTCTGAGCCTCTACCTACCTTATTTTAGAGGTTGTTTGAGGATGGTCATGTTCCATTACCAGACATTCGACCCATAGATCCAAATTGATCCAACCCTCGTGGACACATCAAACATGCCTTTTGTGTTTAGCATCACTAGTCAGGTCATGAGGTCTGCTCGTGTCGCACCTTTCATGACTTAGTTGAGGACCTTATCAATCATGGTACTATTCAAGTTTCAAATCCCATCATACCACAAAATCAAAATTTGAGTAATTATCAGAACCCATTACCTAAACATGGGGGGACTAATCCTCATGAGACTCAACCCACTCAACAAGCCCAATCAAGGCAGGTCAATCATGTCCACTACAATCCTCCTTCCCACAAAGTGGTTGGCATGATTAGCATCACTACTCATAATCAACACTATCTACTGCATTGGTATGTGCCCATTCCTCCACTTCCACCATCATCCAATTCTACTTTTCACCTTCCTCCTAAATAGCATTCCTTTTTGCTATGTTGCGTTCACCATTCTTCCTTTCTTCACATTTTATTGTTCATAATTTTTCAATCACATCTTCATCATTCCACCATTCATTTTATTACCCTTCTACAATGGTTTTATCCATTTTTTCTACATCTTCTACAACTATGGATGTTTCTAATCTCCTTCCAATCCATCATTCACAATTTGGAGGAGTTTCTCTCTTTCCATCACACTCTCCACATCTAGCAGAGTTTCACTTCCTCCTAATCCATCATTCAATATTGGGGGACAATTCCATCCCCTCTCATTTAAAACTAGGAAAATTTCATCCTCTCCTGATACACCATTTAAAACTGGGGAAACCTCATATGCTCCTATCATACAAAAATCGGGGGTAATTTCATCTTCCCCAAATCCATCATTCAAAACTGGGAAACATCATCTTCTCCCCATCTATTCCTCAAAATCGGGAGTAATTTCATCTACTCCCCAATCCATCATGCAAAATTGGGGCAACTTCATCTCATTTCCATAAAATATTTCAAAATTGGGGAAACTTCATCTTCTCCCCATACACCATTCAAAACTGGGGCAATTTCATCTTCTCCCAATTCATCATACAAATTCTAAGGGTAATTTCATCTCCCCAAAATCCATCATTCAAAATAGGGGAAATTTCATCTTATCCCCATCCATCACTCAACATGGGGGCAACTTCACCCTCTCCCCAATTCATCATTCAAAATTGGGGTGACTTCATCCTCTCCCAATCTATAAATCGAACTAGGGTAACTTTAGTTTTCCCCATACATCATTCAACATGAGGGCAACTTCACCCTCTCCCATTCATCATTCAAAATTGGGATAACTTTATCTTCTTCCCATACATAATTCAATGTAGGGGCATACATCATACATCATCAGGTTCAAAAGGTTGCATCCTTTGCCTTGCCCTCACCAAATCAAATCAATCGTCAGGTTCAAAAGGTTGCATCCTTTGCCTTACCCTCACCAAATCAAACCAATCGTCAGGTTCAAAAGGTTGCATCCTTTTGTCAAAGGTTGTATCCTTTACCTTACGCTCATAAAATCAAATAAATCATAAGGTTCAAAAGGTTGCATCCTTTACCTTACCCTTATCAAATCAAATCAATCGTAAGGTTCAAAAGGTTGCATCCTTTGCCTTAGGGAGAGTGATTCACTCATTAGGTTCAAGCAATTTGCTAGTAATTTTTAAGCAATTCACTCATGTTTTAGGAAATAAAATTTGATATTTTCCTCATAGGATTTTATGATGTTTCATAAAAAAAATCTCTCGATCATCAATAGTAGAAGAGATCTTATGGAGATACTATTTGTTTGAGCTATATCATGCAATCATCTTGAAGGCACACAATGTGTAAGGTAGTGAAGTGGTGTCGGTACATAACATTCAAATGAGGCCCCACCATAGGTCCCAAGACTTTATAGGCCCCAAGAAATGCATGACCTACCTACACTTTAATGGGGGCCATCCAAGCAAGACAATTGACCCATTTAAGGGCCAATTTGCCTTTACTTCTGGGTGGCTCATGGTCCTTTAAGAGGGAGGCAATAAAATTAACATTAGACCCACACTTGGTAATAGATTAATATTACTTATGAAATTGAGGCCCCAATATTAGAATGGTTTTATCATGATGATAGGCTTCAAAGGCATTAGAGCTCTTATTTTTCATCCCCTGAACGTGCAACAAGATTTAAAATCCTTGATCCATTGGTAGAAATTGATGAAAATAGTAGGCCAATAGTATCCAACCCTTAAGATCTTATGAGTTATCATAAGTGTAAAGAAGTGACCTTCTCCATTGTGATACTACTTAATTAAGGCTCCATTTTTATATTCTTTGACATAATGCAATAGAATTTTATCATATCCCTTTTTTAAGAGGATAATATCACCAATGGTAGTGTGTCACCTTTTGTCTAAACCTAGCTCTCTTTTTGGATGACAATACTTTAGGAACTTATCCTATAATCATGTATTTACATATATCTCTCATCCATCCAATTTTTGGACATTTTGAGGAGTTTTGTTGTCATTGATGTTAAAAGCATTTTCATCCTTGAGGACATTAAGTGTTTCTTCCAAAAACAAGGAGGTCTTGAAAAGAAATAGGTATATAATATTTATTTTTAAATATTATATACCCAGGAGGGCTCAAAGGATGAATACCCAAGGAAGGAGAAGCAAGTTCAAATTAAATAATAATATTTTATTATTATTATTTTGGGCCAAAAATCAAGCTGAAGAAGATCAAGGACCAAGTTGAAAAAGACCCACAAGCAGATTTAATTTAAATTAAAATTTTAATTTAAATAATGATGGGTGCTAAGGTTTAATTTAAATATTTATTTAATATTTAAAATTAATTTTAATATTTGAATTCGAATTCGAATGCTCACCGATGTTGGAATAAGCTATGGTTTGCATATAAATAATGCCAATTTTTGGAAAGGGAGAGCCATCGGTGGCTCGAATCCCGCCAAGGCCTTTTGGACAGCATTAATAGAGGTATGCGCATTATTTGGGTTGACTTAGCTTGCGAAAAATAAAAGAGGGAAAAATATTTTTTTTTTCCAAAGGTTTATTTTAATTAATGTTTTTGCATAATTAATTTGGATTATAAGTTGTTGAAGGGAGTTAAAAGGGGTTTGCAAAACTTTAATTTTTGTGCTAAGTTTTTGAGTGATTAATGGGTGATAAGGTAGTAAGGAAAGTTATTATTTTTGTGTTGTGAATTATTTGAAGGAGATTTTGTCATCTAAACCCTTGAGATTGGCAAAGAGTTTGATCTTGTTAAAACAACTTTTAAAGGGCACTTCATCAAACAAAAAGGTATGGGCACATCTTTCTTGTGAGTGATTTTTGGATGTTGTGAATGCTAAGTTGGAGTGAAAAGGATTATTTGGTAGCATTTTTTAGTTTGGTTTTGTATTAATTCTTCAATGTTTTTCTGGAATAAAGGTTGAACATAGAAACCTTGTTTGATAAGTATTGTTGGAAACATTGGTTGAACATTTATATGCATGATTAGGGTTTGTGCAAGAACATGAGTATCATTGTTATGTGAAGTTGTGAACTATATTGAACTAGGGTTTGTGAAATAACATGAGTATCATTGTTATGTGAAGTTGTGAACTATCTTGAACTAGGGTTTGTGAAAGAACATGAGTATCATTGTTATGTGAAGTTGTGAACTATCTTGAACTAGGGTTTGTGAAAGAACATGAGTATCATTGTTATGTGAAGTTGTGAACTATCTTGAATTAGGGTTTTCAAGATCATGAGTATCATTGTTATGTGAGATTGGTTAATAAGAATTATTGGAAATATTTGAGTGAGTTTTCATATGCTTGGACTAGGGTTTGTAAGCAAGGAGTATTTCATTGAGTGATTGATTGAGTGGAGTTGATTGAGCCTAGTCAAGTGGAAGTGTTGAAGTGATAGTTCTAGTTCTGTGAAAACAAATTGTTCTATATTCTAATTTGATTTGAAAAAAATATTGAAAGTGATTGAGCATTGTGATGAGTGTAAAGCATATTGAATCTATAACAACTCTCTATATGTTTATGTGATGGTGGACAAGTTCTAGTGAGGACTTGTTGAGCAGATTTGAGGTAAGTCTTGTTGAATATTTGTTGAGAAGTTTGGACAAGTTCTAGTGAGGACTTGTGGAGCAAAGTTAAGGTAAGTCTTGGTAAAGACTTATGGATAGATTAGTGTGAGCTTTTGTGGAAGCTTACAATGCAGATTTGAGGATAGAGAGTGAGCGGATATGTGCTAGATCGAAGGACTATGTTTAGTGCAGATTTGAGAATAGAGAGTGAGTAGATTTATGCTAGATTGAAGGATTGTGTTTAGTGCAGATTTAAGGACAAATATTTATATTTGTGCTAGACTAAAGGATTGTGTTTAGTATAGATTTGAGGATAGAGATTGAGCTGATTTGTACTAGATCGAAGGACTGTGTTTAGTGCAGATTTGAGACAAAGCTGAGAGTAAGCTTTGGAGGTGATAGAGTATAGAGGATGACAGTATCCAGTGGATAGAGGTCCATTAGCCAAGGTAGTGAGGACAGGTCTTCTAAGTGAGGATAAGAGTCTTCAGTGGATAGAGATCCATAAGCCAATGCAGTGGAGGTAATAATTCTTCAAGAATATCACCAGCCAGAGCTATGGAGAAAGAGTTCTCCTGTGGATAGAGATACACGAACTTGATTAGGGGATTGGTGTCTCCTTTGGACAGAGGTCCATAAACATTGTAATAGGGAAAGGTTTTCCAAGAGATTTTTTGAGAAAATAATAGGGAAATATTTTCTCTACGGAGTAGCCCATATTGGGTGAACCATGTTAAATTGGTGTCTCTATTGTGTGTGATGATTTACGCATTGCTTTGGTTATTGCTATTGATATTGTCATTAATTATATTGGATAATACTATTTGGGAAAGAAAAATAAAAAGTGATCTTATACTGTTCACCCTCCTCTCAGTATAAGCTTATGTTCTTCACTAATACCTTCATTGATATCCATCTCTTCAACTAGAATGACATGTTCTTAATATCCTTTCCAACCTTTCACATAAAGCCCTTCCCCTAATCAACTTAGTGGGTTTGATCTTAATATTAAATTTTTATATTCTACTGATCCACCCATCCCTATTTTCTTCTAGTTTACCATGTAATACAATACACCAGACATTAGGGTGTACTATAAATACAATGGTCTTGATCTATGATAAGTGGTATTTGAATTGATTTAAGGCTTCCATGATGGCAAATTCCTACTTCTGAATCAATATGTATTTTTCTTCATAGATGTGAAGAGACTATCTCATGAAGGATATGGGATGCTCTTTGTCCTAATCATTATTTTGGGTTAGGACAACTATAATGCTTTCATCGATACCAAATATATAACCTACGATCTTTGAAAATATCTAGAATAATTAGGATAGGGGCCTTTTTCAGGATATCTTTGACCTCTTGGATGAATTTATTTTCTTCTTTGGTCCAATATAGGGAGGCATACTTCTTTAACATCTTGTTTATGGGAATAATATTTTGAGCATAATTAGTAAAGAACTTAGCTACAAACTAGATTTGGCCCAGGAACAACATGATCCCTTTCATTGATATGGGCAATAGTAGTTCTTGTATAAATTTTTTCAATAAAGGTTTATGGCCAACCCTTCTTTTAATACTACATAACCTAGTAATTTGACTTCCTAAACAATGAAAATAGTCTTCTTAGGGTTTAGATAAATACCAAATTCTCTATATTTTTAGAATATTGACTCAATATGGTCAATATGTTTACTCTTGATCTTGGAAATATTGTCAATTTATCAAAGTATATGAGAATAGTCTCATTTAGCCCTACCAAGTTATGTCCATATACCTATGTAAAGTTGACCCTATGTTTGATATACTAAAAAACATTTGTTGGTATGCAAAGGTTACCATTTGATGGTGAAGGTTGTTTTATGTTGGTCTCCATCCTTAACCCAAACTTGATTATATTTGATGAAGTCATATAGAAGTGACAACATCTATGAGCCAACTACCTTTTACAATATTTTATCAATGGGAGTAATGCAATTGCTTTGATAATTTGAATTATTGGTTTGGAAATATTTATATATAATTGCCTTACCCAATATAAAATAACAAACATTAACTACCTGGATGCAAGTATCATGTATTGAGTGGTTGTAACTACTTCAACTTACAATGATACTAACTATGATGTAATAATTCCTAACATTTCCTACTTATTACATAATGGTTTAGAGTTTCTTGGAGAGAAAATCCCAAAATGCTTCAAACTTAATACTTGCAAGTGGCTTGGTGAAGATGTCTGCATGTTCTTGAGTAGAGCAAAATTTGAGCTAAATGTTATGTTGTTGAACATGTTCACATATGAAGTGGTATTGAACTTCAATGTATTTAGTGCACTCATAAAACACTAAACTATGAAAAAGTTCCAATACACCTTTACTGTCACAATACATGGTTTTTGGTTGAGTTTGTGGTACACCATTACTTGCTAGCATACATTTCAACCATATTGCCTCACAGATAGCTCCTCCTACAACATGATATTCTGCTTCTATGGAATATTGAAAAACTATTTATTGTTTCTTAGTTTACCATGATATAAGTCTAAATCCCCAAAAAAATATATGTCCAAAAGTGTATTTTTTATCATTAATACATCATGTATAGTCTACATCTGTTTAGTTTGTTAAGAAGAATTTATCGCTCTTCTTAATTTCTAAACCATACTCAATGGTACCATGACATGCCTTAATACCCTTTGTGTTTTTTTCTAATGAGTTATTTTTAATTCTTGCATAAATCATGATAGGTAACTTATTACAAATTTGATATTTGATCTAGTGTATGTTAGGTAAATAAGACTTCCAACCAAGTATTGATAAAGAGTGGAATTCACTGGTGGAGAGGAGTTAGACCATGAGAGTTGTAGCCCTTGTTCCATAGGAGTCATTATGGGTTTACAATCATTAATTCAATACTTCTCAAGAATTATCTTAGTGTATTTGATTTGTGAGACAAACATGTGATGATGTGTTTGACACACCTATAATCTAGATAATAGTGTAATAGTCCAATATTGGTCATGTCAAATGAGGATTTTATGTTCATATTTTACTATGAGAATTATTTTCTTAGAACTTGCTATGATGACCAAATTATCTAGATATACAATGATGTAACGACTTCCCTCCCTTGTTCCTAATGATACAAATTTGGATCATATAGATTTCTCTTGAAACCATGTTTTTCAAAATATTGATCTATTTTTATATAGTATGACCAAGGATCCTATTTGAGACCATAGAGATATTTGATCATTTCACACACATTTATTTATTGTCAATTCATAATGAAACCCTCTAATTAATTCATGTAAACTTCTTATTTTAAGTTTCCATTGAGAAAGGCACCGTTGACATCCATTTAATGAATCCTCCATCCAAACTTTGTAGCTATAGTAAAGATAATTTAAAGGTCTTTATTTTTGTTGTAGGTGCAAGTGTTTCTTCATAGTTAATGTATTCTTTTTGCACATACCCCTTGGGTACAATTTGTGTCCTATATTTATTAATACTGCCATATTATTTATATTTGATCTTGAAAATCCATTTGCATCTAATAGCCTTCTTCCTTGGTGGAACATCAACAAGTTGTTGACAATTTTGTCACATTGCACAGAGGGGCAGAAAAAATTGAATTTTTTGTAAAGTATTTCTTTTACTTTCATGAATTTGTTCCCTTGTTTTTTTTAGAAACAACATTTTCAAGTATTGCAGCAATTTTGGCTTTCCCTATCACCCCCCTTGTACATAAAATGAAGAAGAAGCAGCTTCACTGTCGAACAAGCTAAGGAAGATAGCTTCGCCGAAGAAATCACTAAGGATGAAAAATACTTCGGGCCCGAAGTCCCTCAAACAACTACTTCGGGCGAAAACCTTGCGAAGCGGCGTTGCCAAAGAAGGAATTCAAAGAAGGCGTAAAAAGAGCTTCGCACCCAAAGCATTTCCAGCAGCTACTTCGGGGAAAAGTTTTGCGAAGCGGCATTCAAGCGGCATTTCAAAAGAACAACTTCGCCGAAGGAAGATCACGGTCCGAATTGGCTAAGGCAAGGAAACTACTTCGGGCCCGAAGTCCCTCAAACAGTTACTTCGGGTGAAAGATTTGCGAAGCGGTGTTGCCGAAGCAAAATGCAAAGGAAGAAGAATGAAAAATACTTCGGGCTCGAAGCACTTCAAAAGGCTACTTCGGGCAAGAAACTTGCGAAGCGGGATTCAAAGGAGCACAATGATGAAAACACTTCATCGAAAACCCGTCGAAGCACCCATTTCGGGCCTCCTCGCCAGCGAACCATTTCTACTTCGTCGAAGGTCATTGTGAAGCATCTGCTTCGGCAAACTTTCGTGCGAAGCACTTTCACCCAAAGTAGAAGCAGAAAAATGCATTTTGAAGGCAAGAATGCACTTCGGCCGAAATACCCCCGAACCATAGTTTTGAAGAAGGATCACGACGAAGCATTTCAAAGACTCATCAGCGAAGTATCTACTTCGGGCGAAGGACCTCGCCGAAGCAGTTTTGGCACAACGAAGCAACGAGAAGTGAAGACCCCATTTTGAGGAAGAAATCTACTTCGGCCCTCCCCACCCCCGAAGCTGTTTTGCGAAGCTCCACCATGCGAAGTGCAAATCGAGGAGAATCTGCTTTGGCACAAGTCCATTGCGAAGCAAAGTTGCGAACGAAGAACTAGCGAAGCACTTCAAGGGCATGCGCTCCAAGCCAGGTATTTTCTCGAGGCGATCAAGTGCCTCATAAATGCGTTTTTACGTGCCCAAAAAACTAGCTATTCATTTTTGGCAATTGGAAATGAAGTATCAGTCTATGATGAAGAGCCCGACGAGCATGGCGGCCACTCGAGTATTGCACCCAGAGACCAAGGACGTCCAGGCGGCTCATTAATGCGTCTTTCCCCAGCTGACCCGATCGTAGCTGCTAGTTTTGGTAACAGAATTGAGAGCTCAGTCACGAGAGCCGCGAAGAGCCGACTTCTCAGCTTTCGAGGATGTACTCCTCCATTTTGTGTAATTATGGCTCAAAGGGTCGGGTCCTCTATAAAAACCTAGGCATTGTAATGTAAAAGGGGGGGAACTTTCTGCTAGAAAGCTGTTGTAACTTGTATTCCTGCGATTAATACTAAAGAGCTTTGGACTCTATTTCTCTCTTGTATGCTGCCTTCTGCGTTTATTTCTTTTATATTTCTTCATTTGCATACTGTAATTCTGAACTCTAGATTTAGGTGTGCGATTGGGGACTGAACCCTAAAATTTTCTCGAAGGATACATAGGGGAGGAAAATGCCATAGAGGCTTTCTTTTATGCTGCCTGTGGATAGTGTTTCTATTATATTCACTTTCCTTAATCGTCGTTACTCTGAACTCTGAATTTTGGTGAAAGGGGAAGGGGAATCCTGGAACTCATCCAGAGGATACATAGGAGGGCCAATATCATGTTCATTTCGTTTATTCTTGGTTTTCTTTGCTATTGTTTCAAGTTATTGGTTAGTAATCGTGCTTCTGGTTCTTTCCCACCACTAAGCTACTAAAATTTCTTCCCTTACTCTTTTATTTCTTTCCTGCACCCTTACTCTATTTATCTCTTTCCTGCACCCTTATCTTAAACATCGAAGTAGTGTAGTATAGGATCCGGCCTTCTCTGGATATTGGCACGAGGAGCATCTCTTCTCTTCGGCCTTTCAATGTTGGTCCAGGTCTAGGGTGCATGCACTTACCCAAATCCTTTCCTGGGCAGATTTGATGACCAACAGTTTCTGGCACGCCCGGTGGGACCCGGTCAGTCTCACCTTGTGAGTGGTAGTGAGAACCGATGCTCTCATTACCGAAAGACTCTTAGCATCTGGCGACTCTGTCTAACCGAGAATATTTAAGTCGTAAGAGACCGATACCAAAGTCTGTGCCTTCATGCAAACAAGATGGAGAGTTAGGAATAGAGGAGAGGAAACTGAGTTCTTTGAGCTAGATATTGACGCCTTTGGGGAGCGATCTAGGTTGGTCACCCCCGAGTCTCTGTTACGTGGAACATCCTCGCAAGAGGCTACTGTTGACGAACAAGGCCTTACTTCTGATAGCACAATGGCTAGCTTTCCTCCTAATCCTCCCAACTCATCGAAGCATCCTAGTGCCTCCATTTTTATCAGACGTCCTATCAGCAACCAAGGAGGAGCTTCGAGGATTCCTGTCTCTCAAATTCCAGTCGT
Organism: Wollemia nobilis; assembly: GCA_028583015.1. Lineage (NCBI taxonomy): Eukaryota > Viridiplantae > Streptophyta > Pinopsida > Araucariales > Araucariaceae > Wollemia > Wollemia nobilis. The sequence goes on along the minus strand of JAQPPZ010002456.1, from coordinate 3,963,252 downwards.
AAATATGGCATAGCAACAACAACAACAACAACAACAAATGTAGTAGCAGTAGCAACAACCACCACCCAGACTATTCCCAGCATGGAATTCTTCAGGACCGCTAAATCTAGTGGGACAAGGGCAAGTGTTGCCTGTTGCTATAAAGAAGATCCCAACGTTCGATGGAACTGGGAAGACTGCTCTGGAGCACATCCAGGACATAGTTTCTCTGGCGGTGATCCATGACATCACAGAAGAGTGCATTATGGTGAAGCTTCTGGTTCTGTCCCTTAGAGGAAAACTCCTCTACTGGTATAGATCTTTACCACCCGATACCATTACAAGATGGGACCAGTTAGTCAAACAGTTGATGCGAAGCTTCAATGAGTCCGCCGATCCGACCTCTCTCCTGCAGTAGTTCACAACGATCCAGAGACATCCACAAGAGGAGATTGCAGACTTCAATGTTAGGTTCACTCAAACCTGGCAAAGAATACCAGTTGGACTTCGGCCAACCGACGAAGCTGCAACATACTATTTCCTTTGGGCTTTCAATCCTGATATCAGTGTCATGGTGAGGTATTCGAACATCAATACCTTCCCAAAGTTATATGAGTTAGCCCAAAAAGCTAAAATGGATCTAATAGCTATGGGTAAGCTTCCCCAAAGGATGTCGATGCCTATACTTCTTGATTTCTATCAATCCCAGTATGCAAGCGCAACCGCTTCGCAGATCTCTGCAACCCCTGCACTCCCGATCTCATCTTGGAACCCGAATCCCATTGTATCTCAAATCACTGCTCCACAAATTCATTTTCCCACTTTTTTGACTCTGTAGCCCACGATCACTTTGGCATTCCCTCTACTGCCAGCACCACTTCAACACCCTACCCTACCTCCAATACCGACAATGGCTCCATTGCCATCGATTCCCAAAGTCGAGGACATGCAAGTCAAAATATTGCAAGAAGTTCAGTCCCTGAACTCCACAGTGCAGACCCTGTCTAATGACATGACCATTATGAAGAAGAAGCAAGCGCAACAAGAGTTTCTATCGAGAAGATCTTATCCTACGCTTGCGCTTACTAAAGAGCAAGCGACCCAACAAGGAAGAGCTTCGACAAGAAATGTTGCAATAGATGAAGCACCGAGCACTTTCGATTATATACATTGGTGCTCCACGTGTAATGACCCCCATGAAGAGAATACCTGCATGCTGCACCAACACTATGTACAAACGCTGGCGAGTAGTAGTCATGGCGGTCAAGTCAATGTCATCAAGAAATTGAATCAAAACCTGGTAATTGGTGAAGAAGAGCTAGTTGCAGTCCTTACCAGAGGAGGAAAGAGGCCGATAGAGGTGGATGCTACTCAAATGGCTCCCTTAAAGGTGCATGCTCATCATGAGAAAGGACAACAACCTCCTCCGGCCCCGAATGAAGCTCGACCGCCTACACCAATCAAAGAGAAGGTCCAATAGGCCCCTATGAATCCATCGTAGGTGGAAACTAAGGAACAGGCTAGAGAGAAACTCAAGCTTCCTTCGCTGACTAAGCGGTAAAGGGTCAAAGCTACGAAATAGTATCACACCAGATATGAACCAAGAAAAGAACCTGAGGTGCCCAATTCCTTGGCGTACAACATTGTAGATGAGTTGAAGAGGATTCCAACCAAAATCAGTCTGTACGATGCACTGCAATTACCTGGACAAGTGGACCTGTTGCAAGAATCATTGAAGATAACCAAAGCAAGAAAGGCAACACCGCTTGCCCTAGTGCAGACCTTGTCCACATCCATTATGGGGAAGAATAGGCCACCATCGTTCTACCTGTCTCTACAGATGGAAGGGTACGTTGTACATAACTGTATGATCGACTCTGGAGCCGCGACAACAGTCATGCCGAAGGTAGTGTGCGAAGAGATAGGGATGGAATATATGCAAAGCAGCCACGGCGTGCTCCAGCTAGATGGTACCCCTATGAATACTGTAGGAGTGATCAAGGATATTCCTATTCGACTACACAAAATGCCTCAGATCATAGTTATACAAGAGGTGGTAGTCGTTGACCTTGAACCCTACTTCAGTATGTGCTTGTCGAGAGAATTTATAGCAAAGCTGGGCGGATATCTATCTATGGATTACTCCCATATGGAGATTCCATTTAAAGGGAAGAAGGTAAAAATCTACAATGAGAAGCCTTCCACCTTCCTCGTAGAAAAGATGTCCGAAGGAGAAAGTAGCGATCCTGTGCATGCGATAGTGGAAGAGATAGAGCAGGTGGACCTGGTCGAGGAGTCTCTCACACAGTTAAGTTGTGAAGATGAGTTTTCATTGGCAGACTTTAATGCCATGATAGAAACTGAGATGGGATGTTATGCCATCGCCAAGCCTGAGAAACACAACAAGTCAGAAGATGAGGTCTTCGCCCAAGGATTATGGAAATTATTCTTCGATGGTGCCCGATGCAAAAATGGCATCGGGGTGGGGATTCTTTTAGTATCACCTTCTGGAGAGCAGAAGGAATATTGTTATCGGTTGGTGTGGAGTTGCACCAAAAATGCAGCAGAATATGAAGCATTATGCCTAGGACTCAAGAAAGCAAAAAAGTTGGGCATAAAGCATCTCCAAATCTTTGGAGATTCCGAATTGGTATGCAATCAAGTCACAAACAAGTGCACTTCAAAGAAGCATTATCTCAAGTCATACCGAAATAGGGTATGGGACTTGCTCGACCAGTTCGAATCTCTCAATCTGTAGTCTATTCCGAGAGAAAAGAATCGACATGCCGATGTTCTAGCATCCATCGCAGCCAAGTATTCTCCAACAGAAGACATGGTGCATAAGCCCAAAGCTATGAGGATGATTTATAGGCCCTCTATCCCAGACAGAGATTTGCATTGGCAGGTTTTTGACAGTGATGAGCAGATTGTGAATTTCATGATTCAAGAAGCAGCCACGGTTGAAAGCAGAAGCCCTAATGAAGAAGAATATGAAGGGCTAGTTCAGTTGAAGAATAACCACATTCCCAAGGGATTAATCACCCTTGAAAGCCTCTTTGATCAGAATGATCGAGCAGTTTCTCATAGAATCAAAGTTAATGCAAAGCAGTATCAAGATTTAGAACTTGAGCCAGGAAAAGCAATAAAAGTTGGAACAGATTGCACTTCAAAAGAGCTAGAGCAGATCCGATCTCTATGCAAAAAGTATCCCGACACAGTGGCCTGGTCTTATCAAGACTTAAGGGGATACGATCGGCAACTGATCCAGCATACAATTGAGTTGCAGGAAGGGATCAAACCTTTTCGACAGAAGCAAAGGCCTATCAATCCAAAGATCGAAGTCTTGATGAAGGCCGAACTCCTAAAAATGCTCGAGGCAAAGATAATTTATCCCATCAAACATTCTTCTTGGGTAGCGAATCTAGTCCCAATCAGAAATAAGAATGGAGATATACGATTGTGCGTGGACTTTCGCAACCTGAACCAAGCTTCTCTCAGAGATCACTACCCTCTCCCATAGATCGATCAGATCTTGCATTCGATGGTTGGGGCTCAACGCTTCTCCCTACTCGATGGTTTCTCTGGATACAATCAAATATGGGTCAGGGACGAAGACCAACATAAGACCGCATTCACTACCAAGTGGGGCACATTTGCTTACTAGCGGATGCCCTTCGGCCTTTCGAATGCGGGTGCCACTTTTCAAAGGGCAATGGATTTAGCTTTTGGTGAGCTCTTGAATAAGGTTATTGTTATCTATCTAGATGACATGACCGTCTTCTCCCGAAGAAGGGAGGATCACCCCTTACACTTACAATAGATTTTCGAAATTTTGAGAATTTGGCATTTCAATTAATCCGAAGAAGTCTATATTCGCAGTCAACGAAGGGAAGTTGTTGGGACATGCGATATCAGAAAAGGGTCTCGCTGTAGATCCTGACAGAGCCGAGGCTCTAATGAAGCTCCCACTCCCAGTAGACAAGAAAGGACTTCAATATTTCTTCGGCCAGATAAACTTCGTGAGGAAGTTTGTTCCAGATTTTGCCCAGGTCATCAAGTCGATGTCCGAACTTTTGAAGAAGGGTGCAGAATTCATCTGGACAAAGGAGAGAAAAGAAGCATTCGAAGAAATAAAAGCCTGAATTGCTCAAGCACCGGTCCTGACCAACCCTGACTACAATCGAGACTTCATCCTATATGCTATAGGAGAACCTGAGAGCTATGTTGTGGTCCTGACACAAAAGGGGAAGATGGCGAAGAGCGCCCCATCGCGTTTCTAAGCCAAGTGATAAATCCTCATGAAGAAAAATATAATTTTATAGAAAGGCAGGAGCATGCAGTAATGAAGTCTCTTAGGAATTTCAAGCAATTCATCTCCCAAAGTTGGGTCAGTAAGATACAAGAGTTCGACATCGAGATCAAACCCATAAAATTGGTTCATGGTCACGCATTGTGTCAAGAACTGGCAAAGAGCGTAGTGGCCGAAGCTACAGAATCTCAGTGGGATGACTCGCCAGCAGAAGAATGCTTCGCAAACCAAGAAGAGGATGAGAAAGACTAGGTCAGTGAAATAGTCGAATACTTCAACACTGGCAGATGTCCTTCACATCTAAATGCTTCACAGTGAAGGCATTTCAGGATGCGGTCCACCCGATATACTTTGCACCCCGAAGGCCTATTTTTCAGAAACATTGATGGCATCCTTCTCAGGTGCATAAAAGATGATGATAAAAGGAGAGTCCTGGGAGAATTTCATTCAGGATTATCTGGAGGCCACTTCGCAGGGAGAACAACGGCATTGAAGATCATCAAGGCGGGTTACTATTGGCCCACACTCTTCGTTGATGCCTTCATGGTTTGTCGCAAATGCGAGCAGTGTTAGAGGTTCACCGGTCGAAGCAGAAATGCTTCGATGCCTCTCCAACCGATACAAGTAGAAATGCCCTTTCAACAATGGGGGTTGGATTTTATAGGGGTCATATCGCCGAACTCCTTCGTTGGGCATAAGTTCGTCCTGACCGCGACTGATTACTTTACCAGATGGGCCAAAGCAGTTCCCACGAAGCATGCTGATCAGGAGACTGTCATAGCCTTCCTTGAAGGATTGATCACCCGGTTCGGCATTCTCGAAGCAGTCATAACAGACAATGGTCCTGGCTTCACAGGCACCAAAATCAATGAATTCCTCTACAGATATGGGATATATCATAAAGTATCCTCCAATTACTATCCATAGGGCAACGACTTGGCGAAATCAACCAACAAGACTCTGTTGAGGGTGCTAAGAAAGCTCATAGAGACGAACAAAAGGACTTGGCATCTCCTTCTAGATCGTGCCTTGTGGGCCGATCGAATTTCTATCAAGAAGTCAATCAAGACTTCACCTTATGCCCTGGTCTACGGCAAGGAGGCCATCTTACCTACCCATATAGAGATCCCTGCATTGCAGTTGTTAGAAGAAGGAGTCAACCCTTTGGAAAATAGACTGGCTCAGCTACTACAACTGGAGGAAGATCATGAGAAGGCTTATCAGAGCTTCGCTAAACATGCTCAGGTCACCCGAGATTGGTTCAAGAAGAAATCATCCGATCGCACATTCAAAGTGGGAGATCTAGTATGGAAGTGGGATTCTTGGAAGGCTAAGCCTGGGAATCATGACAAATTGGATGCGTTCTGGGATGGACCATTCGAAATCATGAAGGTGAACTCGGCCAACTCTTTCATCCTCAAAGATGCAGATGGCCAGGTATTACCAATTTCTGTTAATGGTCTTCATCTGAAGACTTTTCATCGCTGAGGTGGAACACTCTAAAAAAAAAATAATAATGTGTATGTACTTTTGTATATAATTTTCATTTGTGTATATACATCCTGTTCCGAGATTGCAAAAGCCAAGTATTACACTCCAAAATCTCCTTCGGGGACTTTTGATGCGAAGTAGTGGTTGCAAGGAGGTTCGCAGCGAAGCACTTTACCCTCAAAAGGGCCGAACCAAAATTCAAACAAAGGCACGAAAAGAGCTTCGCACTCGAAGCATTTTAAAAGGCGACTTCGGGCAAAAGTTTTGCAAAGTAGATTTTAAAAGAGCCCTTGCAAAGCAGTTTCCAAGAAGGCAAGCTTCGGTAGGCGGTCTTCACGAAGCAAAGCGGCAACATGGCGAAGGAGAAGTACTTCGGGGCCGAAGCATCGAAAAATAGCCCGCACCAAAGGTTCACCGCGAAGCATTTTCAATGACGATTTCAACTTCGTCGAACCAATAATGTGAGAGACGGGAGAATTTAAAATGTGCCTCGAAGAACGTGCATTGACAGCAACCTTGAAAAGAGTTTGAAGTAGATGAATTTAAGGCAAAGGTGGCGGAGCACATCCCGAGGTGATTCGGTTAAGAGAAAAGCTCATGCCCAGGTACGAGGTGGCAGTGGTTTGCGTCTCTAATGCAAGGCATAATCATCAAAACATGTGGCCCCGCGTACTACGCCGCTGCAGAGCCAATCAAAGGGCACGGCAACCTCCTCCGTCCGAAGCATAAATTTAATTTTGGTAGGTGCCATAAATTGAGGTAGTTGCCTTTTAAGGCTATAAAACGTGAGGCCCTAGCAAGGAGAAGGTTATTCATCCATCGATTCATGCAAGACTAAGAGCCTTTGGTTACTCTGCAATTCTCCCGCCCTTTGCATCTAAGCCCTTCATGCCAAAGTTCCCTGCACTGTAAACCCTGCTTCTGCTGTAAGACGTCCAACATGGGGAAGAAAAACTCCAAGGAGAAAGGAAAGGAGCCAAAAGTAGTAGGCCCCAAAAAAACAAAGAAGGGCAAGGAAGAGAAAAAGCATACTCCAAAGAAGATCAATCTCACCCCTCGCCCTGAAAAGTAGCCGATAGAAGAAGGAGAAGACTCTGAGGAAGAACAGCTTGAAGAACCACCAATTGATGGGTGGGAAAAAATTAGAGACACGGAGCTCTCTAAGGGTGTGTCCGACCTCCGACGCACTATTGAGTTTATGGTGAGCAGACTCACCCCAGAGAATAAGAGGGCTGCTACCTATTATTCTCAGATTTACTGGTATTTGACCCCGCCTACTCACCACTGTCCAGAGTTAATCTGTGCTATCACGCAGAACTACCAGCTTGCATCCAGGCAAGTGTTGGACGCTTCAGGTCATAAATTGTTTTCCATTCTGAAGGAAGATGTGCAAGCAACATTTGCGCCACAACAAGGTCCACCCAAGGGTTATTCGGTTCACAACGTCATTTTGAGCGAACAAATGGAGAGGTTCACCTCCAACAGCTACATATTGAAATTCTTGCATGAGAACCTCAAAAGTGGGCTCCCTTCAAGCAAGCTACCCCAAATGCCCTTACCCTTGGTGGCCTTCAAGAATACCGATATTTTCTCCATCATTGCATGGGTGGCGGGCCTGTCGACAGATGCTTCGGTGCAACCCTGGCAGGTGTCTTTGGCCGAATGTATTTTGAGAGGGGAATTCTATGCCCCTGATGCTTCAAGACCAAACACAAACCCAATTTTCTTCGATTGGGCAGAATGGGTGGCCCGAACCTTGCATACGCGGCTCACCAGCATGAAGAATTTGGCAATGGGCCAGTACTTTGCACCCTGTTCTTTCCTTGTCTGGTTGTTTTTCTACCAAGTACATAAGCGATTCCCCCATATCGCCATTTCTCCAAGCGGCGAGGATGGAAATCCTCTATCGATGTACCAGTGGACTCCCCTCCTATTGAGGACAGAGTCCTATTATCCTTTTAACCAACAATTTTTGGGACCCACTATGCATTTGTTGAAGGGTTCCTGCCCTCGGGTGCCCCTCAGTTTGAGAGATAGAGTGGTGCAGGAGAAGAAGGGAGATGTTTTCCAATTGACATAGGGACTGGTGATTCACCTGTTTGGCTTCACAGGGAAACCCTTCCTGCTGCCTGTCTTCCCATCCGAGTACCAGTTCACATTGGAGGTCACTCGGCAGAGCGACGCTACTAACACCGTCTACGACCACGGTCGAAAATGGGCACATACCTGTGACTTCCCCTTTAGGATGGGGGTAATTGAAGTATTTGCCTTGAAACATAATGTATTCCTGGAAGAGAAGCTTGCCAATTTTGGCCTGCTCCAGATTCCTCAACAATGGCTCTATGATCCCTTGGGAGTGATGAGGGATCACTTAAAATTTAAAAATTTTCATATCTGCCCCCACCCTAAAATTGTGGAGCAAAGAAATAATCCCAATGGGAAGGATCTGGAGTGGCATTTAGAGAGGATGAGGACATTGCCTCCCTGGCATGAGTTCTACCCTATGGAGGTCGAGTTTGACCCTGACCAGTACCCCCTCCCAACTCCAAGCTCCACGTTTTGGAGAAAGGCAAAGGATGATTTAAAGGAAGAATTGAAGAATTGGAGCGAGGAAAAATTAAGGGAGTGGTGGATAATGAGAGTCCATCGCCAAAAGATGAATTCTTATGGACTCTTGGCAGCAGATAAGGACTTCGTAGTGGTTTACGAAGCCAATGTTGGGACTTGGAAGTCCATATCCTTTGTCGATTTTGTTCCTCCAGCTACCCCAAGATCGGGCGAAAGCCCAAAAGGAGCTGAAGATGCCTCGAAAGAAGAAGAAGAGGAAGAAGTCGAAGCTACACCAGAGGCACTACCACAGGGACCATCGAAAAGCCATGATACAAGTGTCGAAGAGGTAGAGCAACCATTGGAGAGGAAGAAAAGAAAGAGGCAAGAGCAAATTCAAGTGCCTCCGAGCCACCCAAAGTGACCTCGCACGAAGCTCCCAAGTGCTCATGCTGGACAACCTGCATCAAGCCCGATCGAAGCAAGTGTTGAAGGTGCGGTGCCACCAAGTGCTGAGATAGTCCCAAGCATAGACATCATTGATGTGGAGGAACTCCTCCAACCAGAAGGGGACCCCAAAGTAGAAGTCATGGAAGTCGGGAGTGCCAAAGGCCAAAAGGAGCAGGAGCCTATTACACAAGAAGTCACCATGACCGCTCTACCAGAAGGGCACGCAGGTACGCACTCTCCACCCTTTGCCTTGGTCTCTCACAAGTCTACCATGGTCTCGGCCGAGTCTCCCCATCAGTCTCTCCCTCTTCACGCGTTGCCCATTGTCGTCCCAACTCTGCCTGGCCCCACTCCACTCGAGTCATCCGGTCGAGACACGTCTGTTGAGACTACTTCGCCCGCCCACATCGCCATTCTTTCAGCCCCTAGCCAAGGCAAATATAGCACTCCAACGTCGGACCCCGTAGCCCATTCTCCCACCATACACGACGTTGTTCCACTGGCCGAAGCTCCCGTCACACCTATCACCGAACCTTCTGGTGAGGCATCCCCTGTTCATTCTTTATACTTGTTCACCCCTTTGGCTGGAGATCCAGCCTCATTTGAATCTGAGATGTCATTAATTAAGGAACGCCCTCTAGCCGAGAAGCTACTCCTAGCTCGACAAAACATAGAAAAAATGCTGAAGGAGGCGAGGAAGAAGAGAGGGCACTCTCTAGCCCAAGTTGAAAAATGCGTTGTCTTCGATTTGAAGGCTAGGAAGTTGCATAAAGTAAAAAATATCCCCAAGGTCCAGAAGCCCCTGGATGAAATGACTCCAGCGGACTATGACTACCAAGACAAATCCAAGGACCTGGAGCATTTGAATGTTGACAATGAATCTGAATCCATGCACGTCAGGATCAAAACTTTTTGAGCGCATGCGAACATCGCCAATCAACGCAGGTTTGAAGCAGAAAATGCCAACATCAAGTTGGAAGAAGAGCTAGCTAGAATCCGCTCCAAGCTGGAGGATTCGGAGGAGCAATGCAAGCTGATGAAGAAAGAAACACACGCCCTAAAATAGCAAATACTACAACTACAGTGCACAGTTGAGAACCAAGCACAGAGACAGGCTGAGAATGATCTGAGGGCCAAGGAAGTTGAAAGCAAGATCTTGCAGTTGCAGCAACAGTTGCACCAAAAAGAAAGCTTGGAGTTGTTTGACAGAGGCAGGATCAAAGAAATCCGCTCACACTTGCTAAAAAATTTTAGATCTCGGGCCTCCAGTGCCCTATCAATTTTGACCTATATCATCGAAGCACAGCGTGCCACTGCCGAAGGAGGCCCAATTATAGATGAAGTCACTCAGAAAGCTAGAGGCCGACTCAAATTAGCCTTTGATGTCCAAAACATGAAATATCAGGACTTGCAGGTTGCTGCAATGAGTCAGACGGCTAGAGATTGGTCCACGGCCCAAGCCATAGTTCGTGCCTTCTTTTCCAAGGTGAGGAAGGCACAAAAGGCGAGAGACCTCCTAGACCTGTTTGAAAATGAGCAGCGTGCATCGCTAGGCTATTTCCAGGATCTCTCTTCCTTAGGTTTCTCGAGCTTCATAGATGATGATGGGAACCTTCTGACCAAGGAAGAGCTTAAGCCAGCATGGCTTCAATTTGAAGGTGACGTCTCGGAGATAGACGAATGGGCGGAGCCGATAACGAAAAGGCAGATCACAGATTTCATTCTGAGATACTGCAAGATTGCAGCCAACCTAAACGATCTGTTCACCAGAGCCAAACATGCTGATATCGGGCAGATTGATCGCTTCCATGTTTTGGTTAAGGCATTGCAAGACCAAGAGCCTTTCTCGAAGGGTGCATGGGCTCATGTCCGTCGAACCATGAAAAAGATCCGCGATCGCCTTGCCCCATCGCCGCAGTAGGAAGCCGCACTAGAGGAAGTAGCGAGAAGAAGAAGAAGAAGAACAAGCAGTGGAAGCCCCCCAAGAGATAGAAAAGGGAGAAGGGTCTGGAGGTAACTCTGGCCCAATGGATCAAGGCTGAGGGTTCTCCCATCGAGATGAGCTCGTTGCCCCATGAGCCGCCAAGAATGTTGACAATTTTGTCACATTGCACAGAGGGGTAGAAAAATTGAATTTTTTGTAAAGTATTTCTTTTAATTTCATGAATTTGTTCCCTTGCTTTTTTTAGAAACAACATTTTCAAGCATTGCAGCAATTTTGGCTTTCCCTGCCACCCCCTTGTACATAAAATGAAGAAGAAAGAGCTTCACTGCCGAACAAGCTAAGGAAGATAGCTTCGTCGAAGAAATCGCTAAGGATGAAAAATACTTCGGGCCCGAAGTCCCTCAAACAACTACTTCAGGAGAAAACCTTGCGAAGCGGCGTTGCCAAAGAAGGAATTCAAAGAAGGCGTAAAAAGAGCTTCGCACCCGAAGCATTTCCAGCAGCTACTTTGGGGAAAATTTTTGCGAAGCGACGTTCAAGCGGCATTTCAAAAGAACAGCTTCGTCGAAGGAAGATCACGGTCCGAATTGGCTAAGGCAAGGAAACTACTTCGGGCCCGAAGTCCCTCAAACAGTTACTTCGGGCGAAATATTTGCGAAGCGGTGTTGCCAAAGAAAAATGCAAAGGAAGAAGAATGAAAAATACTTCGGGCCCGAAGCACTTCAAAAGGCTACTTCGGGCAAGAAACTTGCGAAGCGGGATTCAAAGGAGCACAATGATGAAAACACTTCACCGAAAACCCGTCGAAGCACCCATTTCGGGCCTCCTCACCAGAAAACCATTTCTACTTCGCCGAAAGTCGTTGCGAAGCATCTGCTTTGGCAAACTTTCGTGCGAAGCACTTTCACCCGAAGTAGAAGCAGAAAAATGCATTTTGAAGGCAAGAATGCACTTCGGCCGAAATACCCCCGAATCGCAGTTTTGAAGAAGGATCGCGGTGAAGCATTTCAAAGACTCATCAGTGAAGTATCTACTTCGGGCGAAGGACCTCGCCGAAGCAGTTTTGGCATAGCGAAGCAGCGAGAAGTGAAGACCCCATTTTGAGGAAGAAATCTACTTCGGCCCTCCTCACCCCCGAAGCTGTTTTGCGAAGCTCCACCATGCGAAGTGCAAATCGAGGAGAATATGCTTCGGCACAAGTCCATTGCGAAGCAAAGTTGCAAATGAAGAACTAGCGAAGCACTTCAAGGGCACGCGCTCCAAGCCGAGTATTTTCTCGAGGCGATCAAGTGCCTCATAAATGCATTTTTACGTGCCCAAAAAACTAGCTGTGCATTTTTGGCAATTGGAAATGAAGTATCAGTCCATGAAGAAGAGCCCGAAAAGCATGGCGGCCACTCGAGCATTGCACCCGAAGACCAAGGACGTCCAGGCGGCTCATTAATGCGTCTTTCCCTGGCTGACCCGGTCGCAACTGCTAGTTTTGGTAACGGAATTGAGAGCTCAGTCACGAGAGCCACGAAGAGCCGACTTCTCAACTTTCGAGGATGTACTCCTCCATTTTGTGTAATTATGGCTCAGAGGGTCGGGTCCTCTATAAAAACCTAGGCATTGTAATGTAAAAGGGGGGAACTTTCTGCTAGAAAGCTGTTGTAACTTGTATTCCTACGATTAATACTAAAGAGCTTTGGACTCTATTTCTCTCTTGTATGCTGCCTTCTGCGTTTATTTCTTTTATATTTCTTCATTTGCATACTGTAATTCTGAACTCTAGATTTAGGTGTGCGATTGGGGACTGAACCCTAAAATTTTCTCGAAGGATACATAGGGGAGGAAAATGCCATAGAGGCTTTCTTTTATGCTGCCTGTGGATAGTGTTTCTGTTATATTCACTTTCCTTAATCGTCGTTACTCTAAACTCTAAATTTCGGCGAAAGGGGAAGGGGAATCCTAGAACTCATCCAGAGGATACATAGGAGGGCCAATATCGTGTTCATTTCATTTATTCTTGGTTTTCTTTGTTGTTGTTTCAAGTTATTGGTTAGTAATCGTGCTTCTAGTTCTTTCCCACCACTAAACTACTGAAATTTCTTCCCTTACTCTTTTATTTCTTTCTTGCACCCTTACTCTGTTTATCTCTTTCCTGCACCCTTATCTTAAACATCGAAGTAGTGTAGTATAGGAGCCGGACTTCTCCGAAGATTGGCACGAGGAGCATCTCTTCTCTTCGGCCTTTCAATGTTGGTCCAGGTCTAGGGCGCATGCATTTACCCAAATCCTTTCCTGGGCAGATTTGATGACCAACAATTGCCAAGTCTTGTTCTTCATTAATGCTTGATATTTGATATCCATAATATTTTTTCAATAATTAGATTGAAGAGATTTTTGTGCTATGGTTGGTTCATAATTTTGCACACTAGTACTCATTAGGGCCAAATTTACCTTTATACAAGCCATGCTACATGTCCTTGGTCCTATGGTAGATGTATTTGGAATTCTATATACTTATGAAGCTCTTAACGTGCTAATGTACCACTTGGTTATTAGTTTTGTGTGATGTGGTAAAGTAGATCAGTCCACATCTCCTTCATTATATTTATCATTGTTGTCCCTAGAAACTTCCTCATCAACTTCTTCATCTTGATCACTTTGAAGTATTACTGGAGTAGAGTTGGATGAATATTTTTGTGGAGAGGAAGTGAAACTCTTTTCTTTATCATAAAATATGACATCATGTCTAATATTTAGTTTTTTTGGTAGTCAAATAAAATAATTTCTAGGCTTTTGATTCATCATTGTAGCCTAATAGAATGCATTGGTGAGATTCCCCATCCAATTTTTATCTCTTCTTCTTTTGGATGTGTATATATTTTATACAACCAAACACATGAAGATGAGAGATTAATGGATTATGTTTGGTCCATGCTTTTTTGGAGTGATGTGATCAAGTGATGTAGTGGGAGAAATATTAAGAAAGTAGACTATAGTATTATTACTTCTACCCAAAAGAAGGGTTCAAGTTGATAATATTTCAACATGCAATGAACCATTTCAATGTACAATAGTACTCTTCTATTATGATGTGTAAGTAGATATCAATTGTTTATTAATTCCATGTTTCTCCATGAATGCTAAAAATTTATTATTGGTAAACTTCTCCCCTCAATCTGAGTAGAGTACATGGATTTGACGGCCTATGAATGTCTCAACTTGAGCCTAAAATTTTTCAAAGTAGAAAAAAGGCTTGATCTTTATTTTGCAAAATAATACCCACATTTTGTGATTATTATTATCAAAAAAAAATTAAAAATATTTAGATCCATTATAGCCTAGACCTATGGGTCTGTAAATATTAGTATGAACCAGATCAAGATGCCCTCTAGATCAACATTCAGAAGAACCAAATGGAGCTCGATGTTGCTTGAAAGCTAAGCAACAAGGGCAAATCTGAATATATTTCTTCAAAGAAGGAATACCTCTAACCATGCACTTATTTTAAAGTTAAATAAGATGGTCAAAACTTTTATGACCATATCATCAATGCTAGAGTGATGTAGAAATACTAGAGTTGACAGTTAATGCCAAATTATCATGATGAACAATATGAAGATAAAAAAATTCTTGTTCCTTTACCATATGCAATAATCATGGATTTTTTTTATAGCTTTATCATAAATGAGACAAACCTTGAAGTCTTTCATTTGTCAAATTCAACCTTCAACCTATGATTGATTAATTGGTTGACATAAAGCATACTCTTAGCGAGTCTTTGAATATATAAGACTTATGTTATCTTACACGTGTGTGATGCAAGTCACAATTGTACATGATCTATTCCTTTAAATTCATAGGATGTGTCATCACCTATAAAGACCTTTCTTGTATGATTAAAACAGTCTAGAGTTTGGAACCAATCATATATTTGGTTGCTCCAAAATTGACATACCAAACATTATTAGGATGATTTAGATGATCATGAACAATAAATGCATGTTCTTCTTCTCCTAAGGGGTTGTTTTCTTCTTCTCTTGAGTGGTAATATTAAACAACATTACTATATTATTGATGTATCTTCTTTCAATTTGGATTTTTCTTATTTGTTGATTACTTTTTCTATTGCATTGCTTAGGAAGAGGACCCATTTATAAAATAATTGTGCCAATATTCCTTCAATGTGTGACTATTAGTGTCATAAATTTCATGTTTTTTATGTTTGAAAGTTATTTCTTTGATGTTAGAAGTTATGTTGAGATCTTGAACCTCTTTTGACTGTCTACTTTCCCTTTTGATGAAGAACACAAGCTTATACTGAGAGGGGGGGGTGAACAGTATAAGACCACTTTTAACTTTATCTTTCAATACAGCTTTCAAACCACTAACATGCAGAATAAAGATAGCAGTAATAACAGTAGTAAAACAATGCACAAAATGCAATCCACAAAGTGACACAGTAATTTTACGTGGTTCACCCAAGATGGGCTACTCCACGGATAAAAATTTTCTTCTAAAAGTTGTATCAAAGTCCTCTGGGAATCCTTCCCGATTACAATGTTTATGAGCCATAGCTCAAAGGAGACACCTTCCCTTAATTCTGCTTTTGCTGGTGATCCTCTAAAAGACCTCTATCTCTTCTGCACTTAGCAAGTGGAACTCTATCCACAGAAGACACCTGTCTTCCCTGCTCTGGCTGGAGATCTCTGTCCTCAACTCTGTCACAGCAAGATGGTCCTCTTTTCTGCACCAAAACATAGTCCTTCGGTCTAGCACAAATCTGTCCTCTTCCTATTTTCTTTTCTGTTATAGATTCTACTTGGTCGAAACCAACTTTTCATAGTCTGCGCAAACACAGCAGTACTTGATCAAATTATACTCTTCTGTGAAAAACTTAACAGCACATTCTTCGCGCAAACAATAGCACAGTCTTCGCTTAAACAGCAGCACAGTCTTCGCATGAACAGCAACACAGTCTTCGCATGAGCAGCACAGTCTTCGCATGAACAGTAGCACAGTCTTCCACACTTAGACGATTCGACGAAATGCACTCTTATACTGCAATCGAACTTCGCACTTCGCTTTTTTGATGATCGAACCTCACTATCACACTAAATCTATGAATGCCACTCTTTGAACGCACACACTTTGATCGATACACAAAACTACTCAAACAACCCTCCTTTAATACTCATAATCTCAAGATGAAATCTTGTTCTTAGTCAGCTGTTCAACCTTCAATCACGTCGGCTGTAAAACCGTGCGCTGCGTTGGCCCAAATTTAACTCTATCGGCTTCACTGCCTCCCTGAAGCTTCTGGCGCGAAACTTCAACATGTCATGATATCGCAACACCTTTACCTTCCGTACACCCTCTTTAGCTTGTTGTAGCGATATCACGGCACTTTTGATTTTATATGCTTCCTTCGCTCTTCTGTCGTGAAATCGTGACACTTTTGCCTTTCGTTGACATCATCTCACTTCTGTCATGAAATCGCGATGCTTTAGACTTCAAAGCCTTCTTCTCTGCTTCTATCATGAAATCACGACACCTTTGCCTCTTGCTAACATCATCAACAACTCTGTCATGAAATCGTGACGCTTTAGACTCCAAAGCCTTCTTCTCAGCTTCTGTCATGAAATCGTGACACCTTTGCCTCTTGCTGACGTCATCTGCAACTTTGTCGCGAAATCGTGACACTTCTTGCTTCTTCAACCTTTTCTCGGTTTGCACTAGCGAAAATGGAACATGTCGTAAAATCATGACGCTTTCGCTGCCTTAAGCTCTTTTCTGCCAACTGCTCACGAAACTGGAACATGTCGCGAAATCGCGACGCTTTCGCTGCCTTAAGCACTTTTCTACCAACTGCTCGTGAAACTGGAACATGTTGCGAAATCGCGATGCTTTCACTGCCTTAAGCACTTTTCTGCCAACTGCTCGTGAAACTGGAACATGTCGCAAAATCGTGATGCTTTTGCCAACTGCAAGCTGCCAACTCAACCTATCGCAAAATCGTGACACTTTCTGCATCCGTACAACTTTTTTGAAACATGTCGCAAAATCGTGACACTTCCTGCAACTCAACACTGCCAACTCAACTTGTCGCGAAATCGTGACACTTCCTACAACTCAACGCTGCCAACTCAACTTGTCGTGAAATCACGAAACTTCCTGCAACTCAACGCTGCCAACTCAACTTGTCGCGAAATCGTGACACTTTTTGCAACTCAACACTGCCAACTCAACTTGTCGTGAAATCATGACAGTTTTGCCTGAACTTTCTCTCTCCTAAAACATGTCACGAAATCGTGACAGTTTTTCCAGCTGCCTGCGAAATTTTTCTAACTTATCTTTTTCTTAATATTTTGCAACTGGGCTACTCTAATTTTTTGGGAGACTTACTAACCAGCTGAAACCTTCATCAAAACACATACTTAGACATAAAAACAAATTGCTCCAAGAACTCCTTGACATCAAAAACAACAACTACCAAGATCTCCTTGACATCAATTACAAAAACTAAACTTAGGCAAAGGCAATGTACTCAAGGTACCCAAAATTGCCAACAATATCCCCCTTTGTCATTGATGGCAACCCTTTACTAAAAACACATCTTAAAGAGCCAAAACTGAAATCAAACTCTTTGAAGTTTTGCTCCCCCTGACTTGAAACTCTCTTCTTCACTTGAAGCTCTCCCCCTTACTCAAAACTCTCCCCCTTTGTCATCAATGGCAAAGGGTCACCTATGGGGCTTGGGACTAAGAATGAGCCTCTTAGCTTAGTCCCTCCCCCACCTCCTATTGAGGTGAATTAAAACAGGGTTGGGAGTGAAACTCCCATTAGACACTCATCATCATCAGTGTCTACAATTTCTTTGCCGGGCCTTTTCTTGAGCTCTTTGTTAATGTTTCTATTCTTGGCACTTTTCCTGTTCTTGTTCTCATTATTTTTCTTGTCCACACTTTGATACTTGGACCTGTTTATACCATTATTCCTGTTCTTGTACCTTGGAAGATCAGCTCTGCACTGTCTGGCTGTGTGACCTGTGTTGTTACACTTGTAACAAACTGCAACATTATTTCTTTCAGGCATAGCTGTACTTTGAATCCGCCTGTTCTGACTAACCCAGTTCTTGTTATTTGCATTGCAAAAAATTGCCTTGTGCCCGAACCGATTACAAGAGTAGCAATACCCTTGAAATAAATTACGACTTCTGAAGTTATTATTACCCTTCTTGATTTGAGACATACAATGTGCAGCCATGTGTCCAAACCTGTAACATGCAAAACATCTGCCTGAAATATTCTTTTAATCGATCTCTTGGGACCCGAGAACTTTTGTTTCATATTCAGAAATCTGTTTTCTGTTCCTGCACATTTATCACTCACAGACTCATGATCTGAAGTACTTTCTTCATCAGAAATTTCTTCTTTTTGAAATCTCTTGCTAGATTCCCCAACCTGTTTCTTGTGTGGCTCAACAAAATCGAGACCCGTTTTATCTGTTGGATTTCTTTGATTTTTGATGAGAGACTTAACCTTTTTGGAGCTATCCTGAAATCTATAGAGCTTATCCTTGTAATATTTATTTTCTTCTTTCAAAGAAACCATTTTCTACTCTAACTCATTATACTCAAGAATCTTAGACTCTAACTCATCCTTGAGTTCCTGTGTTTTGGCTATAGAGAAGTCAAGACTTTCTATAATATCGTCTCTCTCCATATAGCATTCATCTAACTTAACCTTGAGTCTATCATTCTTCTTTCTTTCCTTTTCCAAAGCATTGAGAGCATTATTGAGTTCACATCCAAGATTCTCTATTTGATTGCACTTTAAATTATCAAGACCATTTTATGATTTCTTATTACTAGATGTGCTACCCTTTTCAAAAACCATACATGCATCTTCCTTATCATTTTCTGAAGCATCCTCATACATACTAGCAACCAATTCATTATTTGTGCAATCATCCTCAAGGTGCCCAAAATTTCCACATCTAAAGCATTTCATGACCGTGAATTTATGTTTCGGTTCTTCCTCTTTTTCTGAAATGAACAGCATCTCATTTTCATTATCACTGGAAGAGCTTTCACTATCACTGCTAGAACACTTACTTTGTCCCAATAGAAGCTCTTCTTGTTCTTGTGTGAATGCCTCTTTTCTTGATTGTTGTGATCATCTTTGTTCTTTCTGTAATACCTATGCTTTTTAGAATCCTTGCTTTTAACATCTTGTATATCTTCATCACTTTCATCTTTAGAAATAGTACAGTCATAAGCATAATGACCATACTTTCCACAGTTGAAACATCTTATATTTTTTTTGCTTTTGTGCTTTCTAGAGAATTTGCCTTTCTTGCTGTAATATGCTTCTTCCTCACTAGAAGACTCATCACTTTCTTGAATCTGTTTGCCTTTTGATTTCTTGGTAGCTTTGAAAGCTACCTCTTTCTTTATATCAACATTCACTTGAGTTCTCAGCTCAAAAGCTGCAAGAATACTATGGAGCTCATCATTTTTCAACTTATCTAAATATTTGGCTTCCTCAATAGCAGAAATCTTTTCACTAAATCTATTAGGAAGAGATCTTAAAATCTTATCACACACATCATTTTCAGCAAGTTCAAGACCTAAGTCTTTCATGGAGTTCACAATCTCATCCATTTGAAGCATGTAGTCACTAATATTTTCATCGTCATTCATCTTGAGTTGTTCAAACATACCTTTAAAATGTCTCAATTTGGCCTTTCGCACATTTGCATCACCTGTATGAACAAACTGCAATTGTTTCCACATTTCACTGGCTGTCTTGTAGTGAATAACTTTGGTAAGATCAGCCTTCTGTAAACCCTTTAGGATTGCATTCATGGCTTTTGAGTTACTGTGATGTAGGA
This sequence comes from Wollemia nobilis, assembly GCA_028583015.1. NCBI lineage: Eukaryota > Viridiplantae > Streptophyta > Pinopsida > Araucariales > Araucariaceae > Wollemia > Wollemia nobilis. The sequence goes on along the minus strand of JAQPPZ010002456.1, from coordinate 3,943,648 downwards.
GCCTGTCTTCTTTTGTATAAGGACCATTTACAGGAATGGTGTATCCATCTTCAATAACTTCCCATACCTCATTACCAAGAGCCATAAGATAGACTTTCATTCTTGCACTCCACAGACCGAAATCTGATCCATCCAAAATAGGTGCTGCATTGCCACCTGAAAAATCCATTGCATTCTTAACCAATTCTTCCTTCCGATTGTAAAACTTTTTTGAAGGAACCGCTTCTGATACCAATTGAAGAACACAAGCTTATACTGAGAGGGGGGTGAACAATATAAGACCACTTTTAACTTTATCTTTCAATACAGCTTTCAAACCACTAACATGCAGAATAAAGATAGCAGTAATAACGATAGTAAAACAATGGCACAAAATGCAATCCACAAAGTGACACAGTAATTTTATGTGGTTCACCCAAGATGGGCTACTCCACGGATAAAACTTTTCTTCTAAAAGTTGTATCAAAGTCCTCTGGGAATCCTTCCCGATTACAATGTTTATGAGCCACATCTCAAAGGAGACACCTTCCCCTAATTCTGCTTTGGCTGGTGATCCTCTAGAAGACCTCTATCTCTTCTGCCCTTAGCAAGCAGAAATCTATCCATAGAAGACACCTGTCTTCCCTGTTCTGGCTAGAGATCTCTGTCCTCAACTCTATCACAGCAAGCTAGTCCTCTTTTCTGCACCAAAACACAGTCCTTTGGTCTGGCATAAATCTATCCTCTTCCTCTTTTCTTTTCTGTTATAGATTCTACTTGGTCGAAACCAACTTTTCACAGTCTACGCAAACACAGCATCACTTGATCAAATTATACTCTTCTGCGAAAAACTCAACAGCACATTCTTTGCGCAAACAGTAGCACAGTCTTCGCTTAAACAGTAGCACAGTCTTCGCATGAATAGCAGCACAGTCTTCGCATGAGCAGCACAATCTTCGCATGAACAGCAGCACAGTCTTCCACACTTAGACGATTCGACGAAATGCACTCTTATACTGCAATCGAACTTCGCACTCTACTTTTTCGATGATCGAACCTCACTGTCGCACTAAATCTATGAACGCCACTCTTCGAATGCACACTTCGATCGATACACAAAACTGCTCAAACAACCCTCCTTTAATACTCACAATCTCAAGATGAAATCTTGTTCTTAGTCAGCTGTTCAACCTTCAATCACGTCGACTGTAAAACCCTGCGCTGCGTTGGCCCAGATTTAACTCTGTCGGCTTCACTGCCTCCTTGAAGCTTCTAGCGCGAAACTTCAACATGTCGCGATATCGCGACACCTTTACCTGTCGTACACCCTCTTTAGCTTGCTGTAGTGATATCACGACACTTTTGTTTTTGTATGCTTCCTTCGCTCTTCTGTCGTGAAATCATGAAACTTTTGCCTTTTGCTGACATCGTCTCACTTCTATCCCGAAATCGCGACGCTTTAGACTTCAAAGCCTTCTTCTCCGCTTCTATCGCGAAATCGTGACACCTTTGCCTCTTGCTAACGTCATCAGCAACTCTGTCGTGAAATCGTGACGCTTTAGACTCCAAAGCCTTCTTCTCAGCTTCTGTCATGAAATCACGACACCTTTGCCTCTTGCTGACGTCATCTGCAACTTTGTTGTGAAATCGTGACACTTCTTGCTTCTTCAACCTTTTCTTGGTTTGCACTAGCGAAAATGGAACATGTCGCGAAATTGCGACGCTTTCGCTGCCTTAAGCTCTTTTCTGCCAACTGCTCGTGAAACTGGAACATGTCGCGAAATCGCGACGCTTTCGCTGCCTTAAGCACTTTTCTACCAACTGCTCACGAAATTGGAACATGTCACGAAATCGTGACGCTTTCGCTGCCTTAAGCACTTTTTTGCCAACTGCTCGTGAAACTGGAACATGTCACGAAATCGCGACGCTTTTGCCAACTACAAGCTGCCAACTCAACCTGTCACGAAATCGTGACACTTTCTGCATTCGTACAACTTCTTTGAAACATGTCGCAAAATCACGACACTTCCTGCAACTCAACACTGCCAACTCAACTTGTCGTGAAATCGCGACACTTCTTGCAACTCAATGCTGTCAACTCAACTTGTCATGAAATCGTGACACTTCCTGCAACTCAACGCTGCCAACTCAACTTGTCACGAAATCGTGACACTTTCTGCAACTCAACACTGCCAACTCAACTTGTCACGAAATCGCGATAGTTTTGCCTAAACTTTCTCTCTCCTAAAACATGTCACGAAATCGTGACAGTTTTTCCAGCCGCCTGCGAACTTTTTCTAACTTATATTTTTCTTAATCTTTTGCAACTGGGCTACTCTGATTTTTTGGGAGACTTACTGACCAGCTGAAACCTTCATCAAAACACATACTTAGACATAAAAACAAATTGCTCCAAGAACTCCTTGACATCAAAAACAACAACTACCAAGAGCTCCTTGACATCAATGACAACAACTAAACTTAGGCAAAGGCAATGTACTCACAGTACCCAAAATTGCCAACATTTGAATTGAAATGAGAACTTGATATTCATCTTATGATGTATGAGAGACCTCTAATTTTTGAAGTGGATTCACCAACTTTCTAAGTTTTTGTGTTTGATCAAATGGCATTCAAAGTTATCATAAACACAATATAATATGAAGGAATAGATATCAAAATAATGGAAACAAGTGTGCCATCAAACACTATTTTGTTGGCAATTTTGGGTACCTTGGGTACATTGCCTTTGCTCAAGTATAGATGTTGTCATTGATGTCAAGAATCTCTTGAAGCAATTTGATTTGATGTCAAGGAATTTTTTTGTTGAAGGTTATTCAGAGCATGATCAGTGAGTTTCCAAGAAGTCCTTAGTGGCCCATTTGCAAAAGATCAAGAAAAAGACAAGTAAGAAAAAGTATGCAGCCGGTTGGAAAAACTGTCGCGATTTCGCGACATGTTTGAGGAGAGAGAAAGTTTTGGCAAAACTGTCGTGATTTCGTGACATGTTTGAGGAGAGAGAAAGTTCTGGAAAAACTGTCATGATTTCGCGACATGTTTGAGGAGAGAGAAAGTGTTGGCAAAACTGTCGCGATTTTGCGACATGTTGGCAGAGAAGGAGAGCAAGATGGAAAGTGTCGCGATTTCGTGACATGTCGCATTTTCGTGACTCGAAAAGTGCAGGAAGGCAAAAAGGAAAAGTGTCGCGATTTCGCGACATATTGCAAATAAGGTTGTACGGACCAAAAAGTGTCACGATTTTGCAACATGTGGGAGAGAGAGTCCAAAAGGAAAAATGTCGTGATTTCGTGACATAATGCAGAAAAGAGAGTCCACAGTGTGAACTGTCACGATTTCGTGACAAGTTCAAAGAGAGAGAAAGTAACATGAGAAATGTCACGATTTCGCGACATGCTGCAGAGGTCGAGGTGAGGACTATCGTGATTTCGTGACATGCTGAAAAGCTCGAAGTGAGAACTGTCACGATTTCGTGACATGCAGCAAAGGGAAGAGTTTGAAATGAGAAGCGTCGCGATTTCATGACGGGCTACAAAGAAAGCGTACGGAAGCTGAAAGCGTCGCGATTTCACGACAGGATGAAAGAAAAGCGTATAGATGCAAAAAGTGTCACGATTTCGTGACAAGCAGAAGTGAAGAAGCCAACGGATGAAGATGTAGTGATTTCGTGATAGGATGAAAGAAAAGCATACGGATGGAGAAAGTGTCACGATTTCGTGACAGAAACTGGAAGCAGGTCTTCTATAGGAGAAGTGTCACGATTTCACAATAGAAGTAGAAAGGAAGGCTATGAAGACAAAAGCGTCACGATTTCGTGACATGTTCCAGTTTCACGGGAGTAAGGCAGAGAGAAGCTCAAGGCAACGAAAGTGTCACGATTTCACGACATGTTCCGTTTTCGCTAGTGCAAGCCAAGAAAAGGTTGAGAAAGTGAGAAGGGTCGTGATTTCACGATAGAAAATAAGATGATGTCAACAGAAGCAAAAAGTGTCACGATATCGCGACAAAAGCCATAAGATAGTGTTCGATTGCAAAGGTGTCACGATATCGTGACATGTTGTAGTTTCGCGACAGAAGCTACAGGAGAGTTGCAGAGGCAGTGAAGCCGACAAAGTTAAATTTGGGCCGACGAAGATTAGGGTTTGCAGCCGACGTAGTTTGAGGATGTGCAGCCGACTAAGATCAAGGTTTTAATCTTGAAAGGTTTAGTATAAAAGGAGGGCTGCTTGGAGAGTTTATCATCGATCGAAGTGTGCATTCGAAGAGCGACGTTCGCAGATAGAGTGCGGGGGTGAAGTTTGATCGTCGAGAAGCTAAGTGCAAAATTTGATTGCAGTGTACTAAGTGCATTTCATCGAATCTTCTAAGTGAGAGGAATTGCAAGGAAGTAGAGTGTGCGAAGACATTGCTGCTATGATTGCATAGAGGTGTAAAGGTCGATGCTCGATCAAGTGCAGCTGTGATTGCACAAAAAGAGCGAAGGACTATGTTTTGTGCAAAACAAAGGAAGAGGACATTTGTGCCAGATCGAAGGACTGTGTTTGGTGTAGATCAAAGAAAGTGAAAGAGGACATTTGTGCCAGATCGAAGGACTGTGTTTGGTGCAAATTCGAGGACCAGCTTTGCGATGATAGAGTTGAGGACAGAGGTCTCCAGCCAGAGCAGGGAAGACAGGTGTCTTCTATGGATAGAGTTCCATTTGCTAAGGGCAGCAGAGGCAGAGGTCTTCTAGAGGATCACCGACTAGAGCAGAGCTAGGGGAAGGTATCTCCTTTGGGTTGGTGCCCATAAACATTGTAATCAGGAAAGGTTTTCCCAGAATTTGAGTTGATAAAATTAGTGAAAGATTTTATCCGTGGAGTAGCCCACATTGGGTGAACCACGTAAATTGTTGTGTCACTTTGTGGATGGTGTTTTGTGCATTGCTTTGATTACTGCTGTTGATACTGCTATCTATACTCTACATAATATTGAATTGAAAGTTGATTTGAAGGAAAAAGTTAAAAGTGGTCTTATACTGTTCACCCCCCCTCTCAGTATAATCTTGTGTTCTTCAATTGGTATCAGAGCAGGTGCCTTCGAAAAGTTTAACAGCTTGAAGGAAAAGCTAGCAAAGAACACAATGGATTATTCAAGTGGCAATGCAAGCACCTATTCTTGATGGATCAAATTTTGGTCTTTGGAGTGCAAGGATGAAGGTTCATCTAATGGCACTTGGGAATGAGGTTTGGGAAGTGATTGAAGACGGGTACACTATTCTCGAAAATGGTCCTTATACTAAAGAAGACAGGCTCCTGCATCATAGCAATTCAAAAGCAATGAATGCAATCTTGAAGGGTTTACAAAAGGCAGATCTTACCAAGGTGATTCACTGCAAGACAGCTAGTGAAATGTGGAAACAGCTGCAGGTGGTTCACACAGGTGATGTAAATGTCCGAAAGGCCAAGTTGAGACACTTCAAAGGTATGTTTGAACAACTCAAGATGAATGATGATGAAAATATTAGTGACTACATGCTTCGTATGGATGAGGTTGTTAACTCCATGAAAGACTTAGGTCTTGAGCTTGCTGAAAATGATGTTTGTGATAAGATTTTAAGATCTCTTCCTAATAGATTTAGTGAAAATATTTCTGCTATTGAGGAAGCTAAAGATTTGGATAAGTTGAAAAAGGATGAGCTCCATAGTATACTTGCAGCATTTGAGTTGAGAACTCAAGTGAAGGTTGATGTCAAGAAAGAGGCAACTTTCAAGGCTACCAAGAAATCCAAGGGTAAACAGCTTCAAGAGAGTGATGAGTCTTCTAGTGATGAAGAGGCATATTACAAGCAAGAAAGGCAAGTTCTCTAGAAAGCACAAAAGCATGAAAAATATAAGATGTTTCAATTGTGGAAAGTTTGGTCATTATGCTACTGACTGTTCTGTTTCCAAGAATGAAAGTGATGAAGATAAACAAGATTCTAAGAGCAAGGATTCTGAAAAGTACAAGCATCACAGGAAGAACAAATATGAGCACAACAATCACGGAAAGAGGTACTCTAACAAGCACAAGAAGAGTTTCTACCTAGACAAAGCAAGTAAGTGTTCTAGTAGTGATAGTGAAAGTTCTTCAAGTGATGTTGAAAATGAGATGTTGTTCATTTCAAAAAAAGAGGAAGAACCAAAACATAGATTCATTATCATGAAATGTTTTAGATGTGGAAATTTTGGTCACCTTGAGGATGATTGCACAAATAATGAATTGGTTACTAGTATGTATGAGGATGCTTCAGAAAACTATAAGGAAGATGCATGTATGGTTTTTGAAAAGGGTAGCACCTCTAGTGATAAGAAATCTGTAAAAGACTCTGATGTTTCAGAAAGCAAACAAATAAAGGATCTTGAAAGTGAACTTACTAATGCTCTTAGTGCTTTGAAAAAGGAAAGAAAGAAGAATGCCAGACTCAAGGATAAGTTAGATGAATGTTGTATGGAGAGAGATGATCTTACAGAAAGTCTTGACTTCTCTATGGCTAAGACACAAGAACTCAAGGACGAGTTAGAGTCTAAGATTCTTCAGTATAATGAGTTGGAATAGAAAATGGCTTCTTTGGAAGTGGAAACTAAAGAGTACAAGGATAAGTTGTACAGGTTTCAAGATAGCTCCAAAAGGGTTAAGTCTCTCATCAAAGGTCAAAGAAAACCAACAGATAAAATAGGTCTCGATTTTGTTGAGCCGCACAAGGAACAGGTTGGGGAATCTAGCAAGAGATTTCAAAAGGAAGAGAGTTCTGATGAAGAAAGTACTTCAGATCATGAGTCCGTGAGTGATAGATGCGCAGAAACAGAAAACAAAATTCTGAATGCGAAGAAGAAGTTTTCAAGACCCAAGAGGTCATTTAAAAGAAAATTTCACGGCAGATGTTTTGCGTGTTACAGGTTTGGTCACATGGCTTCATATTGCAAGACTCAAGTAAATGACAGTTTCAGAGGTGGTAATTTCTTTCAAGGGTATTGCTACTCTTGTAATCAGTTTGGGCATAAGGCAATTTTTTGCAAGGCAAATAATAGGTACACCGTTAGTCAGAACAGGCGGATTCAAAGAGCAGGTATGCCTAAAAGAAATAATGTTGTTACTTGTTATAAGTGCAACAATGATGGTCACATAGCTAGACAGTGCAGAGCTGATCTTCCAAAGTACAAGAACAGGAACAGTGGTATAAACAGGTCCAAGGATCAAGGCGTGGACAAGAACAGGGATGAGAACAAGAACAAGAACAGTGACAAGAACAGAAATATGGACAAAGAGTTCAAGAGAAGGCCCAGCAAGGAAGTTATAGACGCTGATGATGATCAGTGCCTAATGGGAGGTTTACTCCCAACCCTATTTTAATCACCTCATCAGGAGGTGGGGGAGGGACTAAGCTAAGAGGCTCATTCTTAGTCCCGAGCCCCAAAGGTGACCCTTTGCCATTGATGACAAAGGGGGAGAGATATGAGTAAGGGGGAGAGCTTCAAAGTGAAGAGGAAAGCTTCAAGTCAGGGGGAGCAAAACTTCAAAGGAAGATTCTCAAGTTGTTGGCACAGTTGGTTTCAGTTTTGGCTCTTAAGATGTGTTTCAGTAAAGGTTTGCCATCAATGACAAAGGGGGAGATTGTTGGCAATTTTGGGTACCTTGGGTACATTGCCTTTGCTCAAGTATAGATGTTGTCATTGATGTCAAGAAGCTCTTGAAGCAATTTGATTTGATGTCAAGGAATTTTTTTTGTTGAAGGTTATTCAGAGCATGATCAGTGAGTTTCCAAGAAGTCCTTAGTGGCCCATTTGCAAAAGATCAAAAAAAAGACAAGTAAGAAAAAGTATGCAATCGGCTGGAAAAACTATCGCGATTTCGTGACATGTTTGAGGAGAGAAATTTTTGGAAAAACTATCGTGATTTCGCGACATGTTTGAGGAGAGAGAAAGTGCTGGCAAAACTGTCGCGATTTCGTGACATGTTGGCAGAGAAGGAGAGCAAGATGGAAAGTGTCGCGATTTCGTGACATGTCGCATTTTCGCGACTCGAAAAGTGCAGGAAGGCAAAAAGGAAAAGTGTCGCGATTTCGTGACATATTGCAAAGAAGATTGTACGGACGAAAAAGTGTCACGATTTCGTGACATATTACAGGAGAGAGAGTCCAAAAGGAAAAATGTCACGATTTCATGACATAATGCAAAAAAGAGAGTCCACAGTGTGAACTATCATGATTTCACGATGAGTTCGAAGAGAGAGAAAGTAACATGAAAGGTGTCACGATTTCGTGACATGCTGAAGAGGTCGAGGTGAGGATAGTCACGATTTTGTGACATGCTAAAAAGCTCAAAGTGAGAACTGTCATGATTTTGTGACATGCAGCAAAGGGAAGAGTTTGAAATGAGAAGCATCACGATTTCATGACGGGCTACAAAGAAAGCATACGAAAGCTGAAAGTGTCGTGATTTCACGACAGGATGAAAGAAAAGCGTACGGATGCAAAAAGTGTCATGATTTCACGATAGGTAGAAGTGAAGAAGCTAGCGGATGAAGATGTAGCGATTTCGTGACAGGATGAAAGAAAAGCGTACGGATGGAGAAAGTGTCATGATTTCACGACAAAAACTGGAAGCAGGTCTTCTATAGGAGAAGTGTCATGATTTCGCGATAGAAGCAGAAAGGAAGGCTATGAAGACAAAAGCGTCGCGATTTCACGACATGTTCCAGTTTTGCGGGAGTAAGGCAGAGAGAAGCTCAAGGCAGCGAAAGTGTCACGATTTCATGACATGTTCCGTTTTTCTAGTGCAAGCCGAGAAAAGGTTGAGAAAGCGAGAAGGGTCACGATTTCATGATAGAAGTGAAGATGACGTCAGCAGAAGCACAAAGTGTCACGATATTGCGACAAAAGCCATAAGATAATGTTCGGTTGCAAAAGGTGTCATGATATCATGACATGTTGTAGTTTCACGGTAGAAGCTATAGGAGAGTTGCAGAGGCAGTGAAGTCGACAAAGTTAAATTTGGGCCAACGAAGATTAGGGTTTGCAGCCGACATAGTTTGAGGATGTGCAACCGACTAAGATCAAGGTTTTAATCTTGAAAGGTTTAGTATAAAAGGAGGGCTACTTGGAGAGTTTATCATCGATCGAAGTGTGCGTTCGAAGAGCGACGTTCGTAGATAGAGTGCGGGGGTGAAGTTCGATCGTCGAGAAGCTAAGTGCGAAATTCGATTGCAGTGTATTGAGTGCATTTCATCGAATCTTCTAAGTGAGAGGAATTGCAAGGAAGCAGAGTGCGTGAAGACGCTGCTGTTGTGATTGCGCAGAGGTGTAAAGGTCGATGCTCGATCAAGTGCAGCTGTGATTATGCAAAAAGAGTGAAGGACTATGTTTGTGCAGAACAGAGGAAGAGGACATTTGTGCCAGACCGAAGGATTGTGTTTGGTGTAGATCAAAGAAAGTGAAAGAGGACATTTGTGCCAGACCGAAGGACTGTGTTTGGTGCAAATTTGAGGACCAGCTTTGCGGTGATAGAGTTGAGGATAGAGGTCTCCAGCAAGAGCATGGAAGACAGGTGTCTTCTGTGGATAGAGTTCCATTTGCTAAGGGCAGCGGAGGCAGAGGTCTTCTAGAGGATCACCAGTCAGAGCAGAGCTAGGGGAAGGTATCTCCTTTGGGTTGGTGCCCATAAACATTGTAATCGGGAAAGGTTTTCCCAGAATTTGAGTTGATAAAATTAGTGAAAGATTTTATCCGTGGAGTAGCCCACATTGGGTGAACCATGTAAATTGTTGTGTCACTTTGTGGATGGTGTTTTGTGCATTGCTTTGATTACTGTTGTTGATACTGCTATCTATACTCTGCATAATATTGAATTGAAAGTTGATTTGAAGGAAAAAGTTAAAAGTGGTCTTATATTGTTCACCCCCCCCTCTCAGTATAAGCTTGTGTTCTTCATATTTCTCCCAAGGATTGTAGTGATGCATGTAGCTCTACAACTTATCTCAAGAATGACTCAATTTTTTATCCATTCTTCATTTATAAGCAATGAAATTGGCTTTGAAGGAATAATATTATGTTCTTGTTATTTACCTCAAATACTATTTGGAGCTTATCCCATGCATCTTTGGTTTTTTTGAGTCATAAATATATGGTTGAACTTCATGAGAAACACCAAACATGATGATTAATCAAGCCTTTCTATTTGCTTTATCAATTTGCATTTGCTCTACATCATCTGTCAGTGTGGTTAATGGACTCGTCTATAACTTCTCATACTTCCTCAAACTCAAGTTGAGTTTTGAGTTTGGTTTTCCAAGTAGAGTAATTATTCCCTTGCAATAGCTAGGAATTGGGCAATAGGAACTTTGGTGCACCACTAGCCATGTTAAACCTTCACAAAACTAGAAAATTTTAGTTCCACTAGATTGGCATTGAAAAATAATTTCCAATGAGATTATGTAAGCCTATACATATAAATTGATAAATGCTTAAAATTGTGATAAATCAACAATGTCTTGTTGGAAAAAAAAATAGGTAGAGGGGAATCCTTCAACCAAAATATCCAAGGAATATCCTCAATATATTTAGATGATTTAAAACAAAGAAAACAAAAATAAAATGTATAATATGAATCTCCTTCTTATTCACCTTCATCCAATACTAAGAAGAAAATAAAAAGTATGGGCTTCAATGAGCCCTCCCACCATTCATGTGGGATAATAAAAGAAAAACTTTGCTTGACTGGTCGTTGATGGCCAGGGCTAGAGACTTGAGCATCTTGATTAGACATATGAAACCTAACACTACTTCTTTTTTCAATGAATGTATGAGTGTTCAACACCAAATATAAGTAAGTAGGTGTTGTTGTGCCTTTTAACAAATGGTAGCTTGAATCAAGCACCATGTATTAAAGTTGAGACCCTATGAACGCTATAATTGATCAAAAATCCTATGAATGCCACCTCATGCAATTGGTAAAAAAACCTATAAATCCATTGTATAGGTTTGAATCACTCTCCCTCGATACGATAAGTTAGAATAAATTTGCATGCATAGCCATACATTGACATCCAACAAACTAGAGTGCACAATAGTGAGGAGAATATTTTATGTGATTGTGTCAATCTCGTGTTTGTAGATATTGTAGGTTCAAGTTGTTGCACTAGAAATATAGTGGCCTACATGTAATTGATCTATTGATGTTCACGATCAACCAGGGGGCCTACTATGATGAATGATATTTGAAGCACAATCCACAACTCCTCATTGGCCTACTACAGAGTAGGCCTAATATCAATCAGTTAGATACCTATAGGAAATGTTAGGAGGTCATGGAGAACTATGGAATGGCAATGATTGTTGGCTTGTGGATTCTATCATAGTAGTAATCCTATGTGTATATTATTCAACAAGATATCATACTCATGAATTTTATCATAAAAATAGGAACAATCTTATTGATAGAGAGTTCTAGTTCTAATTTAGTGCTAGTTCTTGTCTAGAACTAGAGTCACGAGTTTCATCCTATAGATGTTTCATGAGAACCTCACTTTAGGAATGAGGTTTATGAATGTACTAATGCATTCCCTAATTTAACAAAATCTAAAAGTGGTGGTAGGCCAAAAATGGCCTATAGTCCATGTGACTTTCTTGGTAGTCTTGGTGGTGGTTCTAACAAGAGTTTTATTATTCAAAGCCTTGAGATCTTTGGTTCCAATACCTTTGATCTAACAAAAAGTTATGGGGAGTTAATGTGAGGCTTTTGGCATTTAAAGTTTTTCTCAATAAGGCTAAGGAATAGTTTGTCTTCCTTACAAGAGATATTTCAAGTTTACCTTGGTTTTAGAATGTTGGAATAAAAATTGAAGAATCTATCTCGACAATCTCCTTCATCTACAAGGAGTTCCCTTTCATAACCTTTGCTTTTTTAATAAAATAACTTTGTAGCCTCTCCATATTGAAGCAATGGAGATATGGATTAGAATGAGATTTGGGTCTTCCTTTGACCTACTCTAGTACTATTGATATAATAACTTTGATAATTTGCATTTTGGGTTTAAACAATTAGACATGATTGCCTTGCCCAATATAGCATAACAAACATTAACTACATAGATGTAAGTTATGTTGAGTGGTTATATCCACTTCAACTTACAATCATACCAATTATGATCTAATAATTCCTAAAAAGAAGACAATGGATAATGATCCTTTAAACATTCCCTATTCAAGTTCCTAAAGTCGACATAATATTATATCCTCGTTTATGTGTACCAATACCATATTGTCAACCTATGTAAAGTGATTTATCAAGAGTATAATTTGAGTTTGTAAAAGCTTTTGTAACTCCTTTTTCATCACTACTTCTATATTTAGATTCACTAATCTCTATTTCTATCCAAAAGGTTTGGTATTAGGCTCTAATTTGATTGTATGCTCTATGATATTCTCATCATAAACTTTAAGATATTCCTATGGCTAACCAATAGTGTCTCTATATTTAACAAGAGCTCTTTCAAAAGGTTTTTCTTCCTAAGTGTAATCTTTTTTGAGTAGTAGACTCTTTTCCTCAGCTACTTAGACTAGGTGGTATGAAGAAGACTCTATCTTAAGGCCACTTTTCTTGTATTATCATATGGGTTAAACAAGCTTTCTAATGTGATTAGACCTTTAGGAAGCTAGTACAATTTTAGTTGTATGAATCCATCTTTGATGCCATACCCATATTCATTCTTTTCTTTGGCATATTGGGCCTATCTGATTGGGAACTCTATGATTGATCATCATTATTGAAAACCTACCAGTGGTCAGAGTTATTAGGAACTTGTAGTCCAAAAACAACCTCTAATTCCTTTGACTTATCCTACATTTTATTGGTGGGATCAAACCAAGATTCAATTTCTTCTAATTCATCTACCTTGGAATTCAACCATCTATGTATAACTTTAATTTGATATGAATCAAAATTTTCAGGTAATTCTAAGACCTAATGCTTATAAGACTTTAGGTGATTGTTCTTCATAACACACTAGGAATTTACCTAATTTAATATTAGTTTAGATTTATCATATATTCTTAGGTCCTTGACTCCCATATTTTATGCTTTCCTCAATCCAACATAAAGTGCTTCATATTCTACCACATTGTTTGTATAGTTGAATAATAACCTACAAGAATAATGAGTCTGTGCTCCTTATGGATCAATAATTTGTACCTCAATGCCTATTCCATTCATAGTTCTAGTGCCATTGAATTATATATTCCATGTCCTTTTATATCCTTTAATTATTATGATAGGGAGGTTTGAAGGAGTCTTTATATTTAGGTAGTTTCTTAACTCGATTTTTTCATACCTCACTTTCAGTTCCTTGTCATCTTGCAAAATGTCAGTTATCATATCGACCTTGGGATCTTGGTTGTCGTCATGATATTTAATATCTTCAATGAATTCTTATAGATCATTCTATTTTACAATACTTTCATCTTCAATATTGTGAGTAGGTAGTTATAGGGAGGTTCATTCGCAATCCTGATTATTTTTTATCTATGGGCATATTCATATAAGTATAGTCCATCACAAGGTAACCATACCCTGATAACTTACATATCCACTCTCTAGACAATAACATCCCAAAGTATAGGGGTAGATCTATGACTACCACTTCTTACACTACTATAAATCCTAGATATCTAATCATAGTCATGATTAGTTCTTTGATAAACCCAACTACATTGACCCTTATGCAATCCATTTGGATTAGGTGCCTAGCCATCTTGTATAAGGGATACCCACTTCTTCACAAACCACTTCGGACATGGGGGTGGCTTTAGATTTTCTAGTTTTGGAGCATTTCCTATATCGAATGTGTTGACCTGGATGTTTGACAGTTGTTCTTCCATCAAATTTTATTACTTTTCTATGCTAACTGAAGTGGGATCATAACTTTGATCATGCTATTTTAAAGCCTCCTAGTGTAGAACCTACTACCCTAGTAGGGCTAATTCTTCTAGTATGTTGACCTTGGTAGGCATTCTTCTCATCTCCTCTATGATATTGAATTTGGATTTGGCAAAGGAGCCTTCCTTCTTGTCACAATATTTGGGAAATACCTAGATGTTGTAGTTTTTCTTTCTCTTGTAAGAGGGGTAATTTAGTTTCCTTTCATCTTTATTCTAGATTGAATCATATCCCTTTTCACCTTAATTTTTGGTTGATTTACCCATTTCTTCCTTGTCTTTATTTTATAATATAGATTTGTTTCCTTTATCTATCCTCTAGTCTCTATCATTTTGAGTTCCTCTCACCCTGATGAGATGTACCTATGGTTTCCTTTTATGTTCACCTTATCCATTTGCTTCTATTATTATTCTATAATAGGCCCTCTATATTTGAAGTGCAAATGTAGCCTTCCTCTTCTAAGTACTATCATACCTTTCCTAGTGTTAGTTTGCATATTAATTAATTGCTCTTTGAAGATCTTCCTTTTACCCCTATTTTCAATCCCTTGATAATTGGTGCATATAGAACCATCTTCTAAATTTAATTTCTTTTCTGTCTCTATAGTGCTAAAATTATCTAAAATGATATTTTTGGGATTGGGTAAGGTAGATATTGATTATGGAGTCTATGCTATTGGTACATAACCAAATTCATCATGGGGGTTGCTTATCCTATGATGAAAGCTTCTTGAACTTATATTTGTTGACTATGCTAAAAAATTTAAGAATACCTAATAGCACCCATGCATTTAGAAAGAATGTGCATATCATTTCAAGGAAGACACCATGCCAATTCAACCTCTATATTGGTATTAACCTTGTGATTATGTGTCAGATTTGTTATAATCAGGATAAACCAAACAACAATCTTAAAACAAAATATTGTATATTTTAACCAAATATTTTTTGTCAAGTATTTATGATAGTAAAAATTGTTGTATATCTTTCCAATTTATATATCATGGTGTCTCTTAGATTCAAGAGACCCGTGGTGTTTCACCTTCAACTATATTTTCATCTTCTCTCATGCTCATGGGTGATATGACTATCCAACCTTATATGAGGTGAAATCATCAATCATCCCCTAATAATTACATAATATCAAATAATGTAATAATAGATAACACCCCCTTATTTCATTTTTTATTATAAAGATCAATACCCCCTCATAATTCCTAGGGTTGGTAAATTGGACTTATGCTCTGGCTTTGGATCTAGCTCTTGATTTTGGTAATCTCCATTGGGTCTACCTCTTTGATTTATCTCAAGGTCTACCTCTAGGTCATTGTCTCTAGGTTGCCATTGAGTCTTTACCTCTAGGTCATCCTCTAGGTTTCCTTGAGTCAACCTCTATATCTATCTTCAGGTTACCACTATATTATAACTTTTGTGTCAATCCATATATTCAGAATATTCCACATAATGTTTTACTATAGGTTTTGTTAGTACAAGCTTTCCAAATATAGCTCGTATTATATTTTGATATAGAAATCATTCATTTCAGATTTTCCAAGATTACATTGCTCCATGGTAAAACTTACATTTGATAGTTTTTGATGTTTTTCAACCACCAAATTTAATTTTCTTTTGTAGAATCCATTATTCTACTTTATCCCATTCTAACACATTCATCCATCCATAATTTATATGTATTTTGTTGGTCACTTTATTTTTGTACCAACACTTTCTTTTAGAGTGATTATTACCTCCACAAATATCACAAGGATGCAGGTTCTAACACCTAGCTATCACATGTCTAGATCTTCCACAATGACTACAACAACTTATTCTGGGAACTTCATTCTCTGCATATGATTCCTTTTTATAAATTTAGTTTCATTTCTTTGTGCTTGAGTAATATATCCAAGGCTTTAATTCTTTGGCCTTATATCTAGAATTATGGATATTTCTATACCTTGCCCATATTTTTCCAAACTTGTACCATTGTATCCCATTTTTCTCATTATTTTTGAACCAATTTCTTTGGTATGATTTTCAAAACACCCAATTTCCTCATCTCCACTATGGTCTCTATCACTATCACCAACAACATTCAAATACCACACATCATCATCATAATGACCTTCAACACAATTTGAACTATCATTGTCACTTTCAATAGTGACAACATGGCATTTTTCATGGCCAATACAATCATCCTCTACACAAAATCTTCTCTTACCAATAATATTCAAACCACTAGTACCACAGATTATATTTATCCCTTGTATGAGATCACTTGTATCACAACACACATTTTCCATTGTAGGCTTCAAATAACCTATATCATTGGAAACATTTGTCCTTTGAAGGTCATTTATATCACAACAAACACTTGCCTTTAGGGGCTTGCCCTTCAACTTTTCAATTATTTCTAATTGTTTGCTATATTACATCTGAATGATGTAAAGAGCAAATAATGCCATACACATTCTTCTTATAGCACCAATAGTTATTGTCACACCATTTTAAATACTCTTTACAAGTATCAATTTTTCTAGGGATTGATTGTAAACAAAACATCATTTTAAAAATTCTACACCTTTACTAATGACCCAAAATTTTGAATTTCACTTTTTTTATTGGCTTGTTTATTGATCCCTTTACTTCATATTTTTGTCACTTCCATGGCCATGGGTACCTTATGTGTTGTTTTACACTTTTCTTCACAAGATGTTTCAGGTTCCTTCTAAAAAATATACCCTTGTTGGTGTTGCTCCTATTGAGGTTGTGATTGAAACTATTGCTTTCTCTAAGGAGGTCTACAAAATTGAACCCCATGACTCATCAAATTATATTTATAAAATTTGGTATCATGTCCTTATTTTTCACAAATATGACAATACCTCCTCCATTGATTCTACTTTTATGATAAAAATGAGGTAGAAGGACCCTTTGAACATTTTCGTGGTTTCTTTGTGGAGATAAGAGCATTATTGGATAACTCATCTCTTAATTGATTTTCTATTTCCTGTTGTTATATGATTTTGATCAATCCTTCGAATGTCACCTTTCTACATGATACTTGTAAATATGTGACCAACATTCAAAATGATTTTGGGAGAGCTCTAAGTACAACACAGAGTAAGAGGTTGTTATCTATATTTTCTCACATAGCGTTCAATTTTATCTTCAATTTACAATTATTGGTAGAAATTGCACTATACTCTCTCCATTTGGACCCTTGATGTATGTAGCTATGGTTGAATATGAAGGATTGTGACTTCATTTCTTCCTTCAAATATAGTAAAAAGTATGCCCCATGCATATTTTTATGTATTTGCTTCACTGATATGTGGTTGTATTTCATTTTCCACTCTAAAAGTAATGAGCATAAGCACCCTTACATCTCATTCATCATATTGTTTTTAGCTATAGTCTCCTTAGGTTGAGTTTCATCGCCAGTAACTTTATCCTAGAGTTTTCTGAAGAACACAAGCTTATACTGAGATGGGGGTGAACAATATAAGACCACTTTTTACTTTTATTTCCAATCAATATTATGCAATGTAAAGATAACAATATCAACAATAGTAATAAAATCAATGCACAAATCACCACACACAATAGAGACACCAATTTAACGTGGTTCACCCAATGTGGGCTACTCCACGGATAAAATCTTTCACTAAAATTTTCTCAATCAATATCTTCGGAATCCTTTTCCTATTACAATATTTATGGATCTCTATCCAAAGTAGACACCAATCCCCTAATCAATTTTGTGGATCTCTATCCACAGGAGAACTCCTTTCTCCTTAGATCTGACTGGTGATATTCTAGAAGAACTGTTACCCCCACTACTCTGGCTAATGGATCTCTATCCATTGAAGACACCTATCCTCACTGCCCTGGCTAATGGATCTCTATCCACTGGAGACTTTTGTCCTCTATACTCTATCACCTCCAAAGATATATCTAAAATATGCACTAAACATAGTCCTTCAATCTAGCATAAATCTTCTCAATCTTTGTCTCTAGTTTGGCATAAACCTGTCCTCAAATTTGCACCAAACTCTATCCTCAGATTTGTACTAAACACATTCATTTAATCTAGCACAAATTTATCCTCAATATTTGTCCTCTGATCTGCACTAAACATAGTCCTTCGATCTAGCACAAATCTATCATCAATCTCTGTCCTCAAGCATTTACTCAAAGCTTGAATCGATGTCAAATCAACTCAGCTAGATCTACCTCAAACCTTAACTCAAGGTTTGAACAAATCAATCAATCAACTCTGCTCTCAAGTCTTCTCAAATACTTATCTCAAATCTACATTGTAAGCTTCCACAAAAGCTCACACTCATTTGTCCACAAGTCCTCTCAAGAACTTGTCCAATCTGCTCTCAACAAGTCCTCACTAGAACTTGTCTAAATCTGCTCAATAAGTCCTCACTAGAACTTATCCAAATCTGACCTCAATACGTATTGTAAGCTTCCACAAAAGCTCACACAAATTAATACACAAGTCTTATTAAAAACTTACCATAAATCTGCTCAACAAGTCCACACTAGAACTTGTTCAATCTCATAGAAACATAAAGAGAATTGTTAGAGACTCAAAATACTTCCTATTCACCACAATTCTTAATTACTTTTAATCACCTTTTAGAAACATATAAAGTATTGTTAGAGACTCAATATGCTTCACATTCACCTCAATGCTAAATTACTTTCAATCACTCTTTTGGAAACTTACAGAGAATTGTTAGAGACTCAATATGCTTCACATTCATAAATTCTCAATCACTTTCAATCACTCTCTTTACCATAGAAACATACAAACAATTTTTAGAGACTCAATATGTTTCACACTCATCAACACTCAACCTCTTTCTCAAATCAATTTAGAATATAGAACAATTTGTTTCATAGAACTAGGACTATCACTTCACACATCCACTTGACTAGGCTCAACCAATTCTTACTCAACCAATCACTCAATAAAATAATCCTTGCTCACAAACCCTAGTCCAAGCATATTAATACTCACTCAAAATATTTCCAACAAATCTTATCAACCAATCTCACATAACAATGATACTCATGATCTTTGCAAACCCTAGTTCAAGTTCTTCACTCAATCAATAACTTCAACAACAATGCTTATAAACCAATCTCACATAACAATGATACTCATGTTCTTTCCAAACCCTAGTTCAAGTTCTTCACTCAACCAATGGCTTCAACAACAATGCTTATCAAACAAGGTTTTATCAACAACTCTTTTATTCCAGAAAACCTTGAAGCATTACACTCAACAATGCTTATAAAACAATCTTCACATATAGCTCAACAACTCAATAAGGAAACCTAATTAAGTCCTTTTCACTCCAAAGTTGTTTTTCCAGAAAACCAACCAATCAACTCAATCAAGGAAGAATATGCCCATACCTTTGTTTGATGTTAAAGTACCTTTAGAAAACATGTCTCATTCACAATTAAATTTTTGCTAACCTTAAAGTGATTAGATGATAGAAATATCCTTCATAAACATTACATAAAGTAATAGCATCCACATACACCTTATAACTCCCTCTTTATTCAAACAATATTTTACTTTGAAACTATACCTCAAATGAAGATCTCTCTCAATAATTAAATCACCTCAATCCTTATTACAAGTATTTAATTATACAAGAATAACAATTTAAATTATCCCAATGACACATTTTCACTCCAAATAATAATTTCTATCAATGTAAATGATAAAACCTCAACACAACTTTCATTAGTAATCTTTTCAACGTCTCCTCAACCTTAGCGCCTTTTGATAAATCAAAGGCTTGTCAAACTTTAGGCATACATTTCACACTGAGACAAATAATGCATTTGCACCTATTCCTTTTGTCTGGTTGCGGTTGGGCTACATTCTACCTTAGCTACTACGTATTTCAATACTACTACACCCTCAAATGACTGCAGCACTCTCACACAACTATTGCGCTCTCACAGGACTGTTGTGCTCTCACACAATTGTTGCACTCTCACAAACGTAGCACCTTCTTTCCACTACTACAATTTTAATTAATTGTTGTGCTTCTTCCAATGCAGCCCCTTCTCACAAACATAGCATCTTCTAACTACCGTGCTCCTTCCAATGTAGCCCCTTTACAAATGTTGCACTGATTGTCGTGCTTCTTTAAAAGCATTCGCTTAAAATTCCTCAACAGGGAGATGCCAAGCACAACGAACCATACAACGAATCTCAAGTCTTCCTCATGTAAAACCGAATCACTATTTTTACCCACATAACAAAATCGAGGCTCACTGATCTCGCTTGCAATAATATTCAAAAAACATTCATCGAATTCGCATTTATTCTCATCAGATCGCAATTGCATTGGTGCCAAAACCAAGGAAAACATTAAGTGTTTATATGCATGATTTGATGGTAAATCATATGTCGGCATCCTCATTATAATTTTCTTTTCATGCATGGAGAACGTCTTCAAGATAGACATCAACGCTTTTCTTCAACCCTAATGTGCACCCACAAAGGTTTACCAAAAATAATTAAATATTATTTTCCTTTTCTTTAAGGTTTAAAAATTAAAGCTCAACATTTGCTTTCCTTTGATTTCAAATAAAAATATTTTTAATGGCTCATCTTGGTTTTAATAAAATACCTTTTTGAATTATGTTTCATATACTATTAAAAATAAGTATTATGAAGCTCTTTTGCCAATCCATGGTTTTAAGAAAAACCTTATGCTTCACATTATATTAAAAAAAAATATTATGAAGCTCTTTTGACTATTTGACATCAATGGTGGCTCATTTCTTGACATCAATGACAACTTCACTTCTTTACATAAATGGCAACTTCACTTATTGACATCAATGACAACCATATGGGCTCAAAATGTCCAACATTTTCAACTGCTAGTATTGACCTTATTTTTGTTTTCCATAGTGCAAAGTTTGGATCTTTGAACAATTGATATTTTATAAGAAGTATTTTTGATGTAGCCATGGTGAAGGTTCCTTATATCTCCCAATATGATCCCATTTTCTATATACCACTAGTCCTATATAACAAACCTTTCCATATACCTACTCTTTCTATATACCTGTCGATACGTGAAAGCAGATAGTCCTCTCAATATATGTGGTCATACATAAGAGAGACCTTAAGGTACGTGAAAGAGATAAATACATGGTACCAAGGTAATACTAAAAATTATTTGTCCTATCAATGATACATACTTAAGGAGAAATCCTCATACGTGGGTGTAACTTCCTTATATACTTATAATTTCTCAATTTCAAGATTTATGTCTAATGATAGTGATGAGTAGGGTAATTAATGAAGTGAAAAGAAACAAATGTGTCCTTATTTCTCCTCGATAATTCATAGGGTTAATACCTAAACATCATTACGACAACTAAATTAGGCGTTAGACATAACTTAATACAAGAACATTACCTATAAACACAAGTTAGAGGTATCATTTATACCAAATATTGTGATTGTGTAAAGCAATTATTTTGATTTTTGTGTACAAAATTATTTTTGATATAAAAATTGCTTTTGAAGAAATAAGGTGTTCTTTACTGCTAAAAATGCACCTTTTATAAAAAAAACTAATTTTCTTGTAAAAAGATTTACTACATACTATAGTACTCCTTAACTTCAATTTTTTTCTTAATTCCTTTTTTTCAATGATAACTTCCTCTCTTTTCATTTCATTTTTTTAAAATTGCCCACCTAAAAATGCATCTATACACCTTTCAAATCCAAAAAAAAAAAAAATACAATATTTCTAAGATAATAAATACCTTTTTCAAATAAGCACTCGAAGGGAATTGAACCCATTTTACTAAAGTTTTTTAAATTTTATTTCAAAGACCAACTACCCTGTTGTGCAAGTTACAATGGAAAAAAAGAAACATTTCATTTTAAAAATATTGAACCTCACAAATAGAAATGGGTGCAACACAATTTACCTGTAAAGCCTTCGAAAGGTTTATCATTCAGAACAACAAGCATTATAATGAACAATAATTGATCCCCTGAGCCATCAGGAGAATTACCAATCAAAATCTTCTTTGTCTCAAAATTTACATCAGCTTCCAAATCAATATTTCATTGCAAATATTTTACTAAAAAAATTCTTTGTATTATGGCATAGTGTAAGCTAATCTCAGACACAAACTGAGTTCTTTATTTTAGATACTTGTAGATAGAATAAATAGGGTTATTACTCACACAGGTAAGCTATAAAAATAGAATAAATAGATTAAAAAATGTACAAGAAAAATGCCTTTCCTAGTGACATATTCTTTGCTTATGCATCCATACTTCAAAACTAATGGCTTGTGAATTTTGAAGGCTCTAATGGAATACATTCTCATGTAAATTAGGAAAATAAAACCAGGGCACGTCGTCAGATGAGGGTGATTGTCCTTCTTATTTGGCCTGCTCTTTCACATGTATTCTTTTTTATAGTGATGGTCCCTTCTCAGAAACCTCACATATACTCTTTGTTGGATCTGATACCAGATGTTGTAATCAAGGCAAAGGAAACAACAATATCAAAACAAAAGATTGTATATTTTCACCATATGTTTTCTATCAAATATGTTTACTAACCAAATTTATTATACATCTTTCAAATTTATATAACATGGTGTTTCTTATATTCAAAATACCCTTGGTGTTTCAACTTCAGCTTTATCTTTTCATCTTCTCTTTTTTGGAGGTATTATATTATTTAGTACCTTGCAATAATATTTTAAGAACCTTTGTAAATACATTATATTAGGGTGTGTTTAATATTTAGGTCTATAGTATGTGTCATGTAAGTAAGGAGTTGGGTTGGGGGTCAAGCTACTAAGTAGGTGAAGTGTCAAGTTTAGAAGTGAACAGTTACGTGCAACCATGAGAAACTTTATCTTTATGTAATATGTGAGATTTATCTCCCATGATTTGAAGGAGATAAAATGTCAAGAGTTATGTAATATGAAAAGTCTCATATATGTATGTATTGAAGATAAAGCTATGTAATATGCATTAAAGTAGCATTGCATTTATGCAATGCTATAGTAGATTTTTCAATAAAATATTCTGATTTTTATGTGCATTATTGAGTGAGGTTTATATGAGTTATTGTGAGATCCTATGAATTAATATTATGATAATAGTATTGATTTGTTAACACTCTTATGCTCATGGGTGATGTGACTATACAAGCTCAAATAATATGACTTCATCAATCATCCCCTAATAATTACATAACACTAATAATATAATAATGGCTAACAATATTTGATCCTTGATGAGCACCTTTCCAAAGCACCTAAACTTTTTTTAAGTATGGGATATTTCAAGGATGTGAGTTCTATGGTTATTTCTAGTGTTGCTTCACAACATTGTTATAATTTTCTAAAGTCTTGATCACCTCCAACATTTTACTCATTGTAAAATGTTATTGGGCTCATTACTAAAGTTGGATGGAGTGGAAAGGGATAGAAGGCTATAGCAGATAATGTATTTTGGATAGGATGAGTGATAATGTATGGTGACATGGAAGGATGAATGAAAGTATTAGTTGAGGATTAGGAATTGGTGAAAAATTGGGCATGGAATTTGGTATGGATGTATTTTGGGGAATTTGGATTGCGTAGGCCATTGGAAGAGTGGGGGATATCTTCCTTACTCGAATGAGAACACCCTCTCCTTGAGTTGCTTCTTCAAATGTTGTAGTTGTGTACAATTATTACATTACAAACCATTTAAGCTAAGTTAGATTGTAAACCCTCAATGTAATATGACAATGCTTGTTCTTCATTTGGCCTAATTTTGGTGGAATTAGATTCAGAGTCCTTAATAATCTAATATTGAAATCATGAATATTTTATTGAGGATGTCTTTGCATTGTATTTAATTCAAATAAAATTGAATATCCATTTTACATGCTACCAAACCTATGTATAAAAGGTTCTAATATTGATTCCCAACTTGTATATGAATTATTTGGTAATTCCCTATACCATAAAGCGACTTTATCACAAAGGAATAACTCAGTAAACATACCATTATGTCCTCCTCCTGAACATGGTGAATTTATTTGAGCATTGATAATTCACTAAGGTGATCTATTGTTTTCTAGTTATCATTCCCATCAAAGGTAGGTAGTGCTTTCATTGTTGTTAGAGGAATAGGAAAATAGACTACTAGATTTAACGATCCTTTGTAGGTCCAATCATGAATTTGGTTTTATGGTCTAACAAATGCTCTTGAGTTGTTTTTTTGAGGAGGACGTTGACCATACTATTGTATAGGAGGAGGATATATAACATAACTAGGTGATAGGTATAGATAATATAAGGGATATGGATGTGGAGGATAGTAAAGTGAATGATATTGGGGTGAAAAATTTTGGTAAGCCCATTGCTAGTTAGGAGGTGGTTGAATATTTTGTTGTAGAGAGGGGTATTTTATACCTAGCTATAGAATCTTCTAGTTTTGAGGAGTTGGATCTTGCATATTTTATTATGCTTGACAAGCTAGAGGTGGTGTTAACCCCTAAGGGTTTTCTTGGGATACTTACAACCCATTAGCCCAATCATTGCTTGTGCATTTCAAGCAAAGTTTAGATTCAGATCTAATGTCCCTATTGGAGCTAAATATTAACTTGGAGGAATGTTGGAAGTATTTCATAAATTAGATCTAGGTGGGATATAGACCAAAGGATTACTTGTAGGAGGGATATTTTGCATACCAAAAGCTAGTGGTGGGTTGTATAATTTATTTACAAAGAGCATATTATTCATAAGGTTTTTTACATCAATTGGTATCTAATACAAAGGATTAGTATGAGTCATAGTAGGGGTTGGATTCGACCAAGTCTAATTTGCAAAAAATGGTGAATAACTCATTTGTTGGCTTAAGTGACCAATTTCTAGTGGTGTGGGAAATTGGCTAACTAGGTAGGCCATGATGTTTTTACCCTTCCATTTGATAGGATTGGATAACCAAATCTCTTTAAACTTATCTCTTGATGTACCCATAGGGAAGTTCGTCTCTTTCTCTTTCCTTTAGCATTTATTTGATGGTACGTAATGATGTATATTGTTTAGTGATATTTTTTATTTTTTTCTAAACTTTTTATTATGTATTCATATTCTTGTCCATATGTACCTTCACAAATAGTGTTTTGGGGTCAAAAATTACAAAAAATCATAATTTTACCTATTGAGAGATTCACTTGTAATTTTCAGGATGATTTGCTATCAGGGCACATATTTGTAGAATGTTATAAACAAAGTGATTTACTTGCTTTTTATTTAAAGTGATTCACTTGAATTTCTAAACTTAAAAAAATTACAAAAAAGATAAATGGTCTAAGCAGACTGTCTAGAATGAATCACCTTAGACACTAGAGAAAATTACATTCCCATGAAGGAAGAAGAAAGAAATTTGTCTTTCCTAGCATATCATTTTTTAGACTTAGGTTAGATTGCTCAATACATTTTTCTTGGATGAAATTCGCCATGTTAGAGTGAATTGCTCACTTTTTATGAGTGAATAACTTATTATTATAAACTTAGACAAAAATGACTTAGAATATGCCTTAAGTGTTCTCTACCTATGGTAGACGCACATACAAGATCAAATTAAAGTTTTGATATTGCTTGAATAATGTTGAAGATGTCACCTCTATAAAAAATCTAGAATTTTGAAGTTCATGCTGGAGTTGTCATTTACAAAATACCTTCCAAATTTGAGCACAAATAACAAAAAATAGATCAAATCATTTAGTCAAACTAAAATTAGAACTAAAAAATTAGTCTCTAGCCCTGGAAAATCACTCTAGATTCAACCTATAAAAATGCATGATTTTTCAAGCAAATCACTCATTGATCCAAGGCAAATCACTTGGAAATTTCTAGCAAATTGATTGCTTTTGTTGAGTTAGAAATTTTCTAATCTTTACCTAAAATGAATTGAATCACTCTAAATATAGAGTGAATCACTTAGTAACCTTGGCTTACTAAAGTTTTCTCCAATTTTAATCCAATCTCTTAGTCCATGATAAATGCAATTTTGGTATGAAAATCAAGGACTTTAATGCAAAGATAATAAAAATGAGCATTTGTCCACTAGGTGTGCTAGAAATTATGTTGAATTGGGGAATTGTCCTAAATTCTAAACTAGATTTTGTACCCCCAATATAAGTTTTAGTAAGGTTGGAAAGGATTGGCAATGGTTTCTCTTGACCTTTAAATTTAGGTTGACTCCCCACTATCATTGTATAAAATCTCTACACTAGTCTAAACTAATTTGCATAAAAGTAAAGTGCAAAAAGTAAAATGCATGAAAATAAGATAGTTTGGATGTTTAGAGTACGAGAAATTTAAAACAAATAAGACTTTTACACCATAGCAAGGAGAGCGTGTGATTAATCAACACATGAGAAGTTGGATAACATCAATGTCCACCCATTCATTTAATTATGAAATTGATAAGTGAATGACAAGATGGGCTAGAAGGACCTTGTCATAACTGTCGTGCACTTAGCAAACCAAGAGGGTAGTGGAACTGATGGAATGTTTAAGGACTTGCAAATTTCTTGCAACCTCATAAGTATAAAGTAATATGGATTTCATAGAGTGTAGTTGTAGATTCTCATGGCCAAAATATAAATACAATGAGAGCCCTAAGCCCCTATTCATATTAAAATTTTACCCCTAAATTACCTAGGGTGAAAAACATTTACTCCTAGTAAAAGTAAAGATTTGAGGGCAAATTTAGCAAAATTTTGCACCTCCAAATGTTACATGCCTGTAATAGCCTTAAAGAACTTCCAAAATGATAATGCACCACTACATGCCAAGAGTCACTTTTTGGAATATTTGCCTTGGGATCCACACATATTTTACCTCAGTAACTGTTTGAGCAATTCACTCGCATTTTGTAGGTAGATGGCTAACTTTATTGGTTGAATCACTCCTTCAATCCAATCAATCCCTTTAAGTAAAGAAATTAGTTTCTAGATCCAATTGATAGAATTTTGCAAGAAAATAAGTTTGTGTTTATACTTAGCCAACTTTTGAAAATTTTGGGGTGTTTTCTACTACTTGATCTTTGTTGCTACATTCTCTTATAAAATTGGTAAAACTTACAAAGGTAGTGCAAAGGTACTATAGGGAGTAGTGGAGTTAGTTAGGTAATGTTAATAACATTTGATCATTATTTTTTACTAAAAGAGATAGGTCGTGAGGACAAAAAACATATGCTAGAATGTTTTTGTTGTTTTTTACAATAAGAGGATAACTTTTGGTATTGGCATTTAATTGTAAGTATACTTTTTATATTTTCTAAGTTTTGCTTACCATTTGTTTAAAATTATTTTGCTAGAGAAGGGAATAGTTCATAAACTCATCTTATACTAAGGTAACATTACCTAATAATTCCACAAATATGGACTATAGATTTTTTTGGGAAGCTAGGTATGTCGATAGTGAAAAGCAATGGTGCAAAAATGAGTAAATGACATTGGTGACTGTTCATACTATGAAATGTCCTTAAACTCAATTTTATTAAAGTCTATTATATGGATGAAATAAATGGAATATTCTAGAAAGATAACCTTTAATAGAGTAGGAGGATGGAGATGCCTCTAAGGGGTTTATATATAGAATATAAATGTGAGGTATTTAGAAGGACATGCCTCCAAATTGGTACCATCAAGTGAATATGCAATGTAATTTTTTTTTTTTTTGGTAGATTAAAAGTGGGTTTTTGTCAAGGATCCCAAAACCTGATTACAAAGGATTATAATACAACACGAAATTTTTTATATTCATAATACTTTAGAATGATTTAAGGTAATTTCCATCTTGTAGGAATTGCATTTCTTGTACAACTAAGACTTTTCATGACATTGTCATCTATTTTTAATAAGACCCATCTATAAAATTGAAGATAGATTGTTTTCCTTTAGGGCATGTGATAGGGTGACAAATAGGAGTAGAAGATCTTTATCAATGAGTAGAAGATCTTTATCAATGGTAAAAAAGGATATTTTGGATTGAAGAATTAGGATAACTTGATGAGGTTTAGGAGTTGTAATCCTTCCATGTGCGGGATTTCAAGACCTTAAGATATCCTAAAGTGAAAGACATGTGATCTAAGGATTTTGGCTTCACATAATAGAGTGATTAGCACATTTGATTTTT
Organism: Wollemia nobilis; assembly: GCA_028583015.1. Classification (NCBI taxonomy): domain Eukaryota; kingdom Viridiplantae; phylum Streptophyta; class Pinopsida; order Araucariales; family Araucariaceae; genus Wollemia; species Wollemia nobilis. Next base: position 3,915,471 of record JAQPPZ010002456.1, on the reverse strand, counting down.
ATGGTAAATAGATGGCTAAAAGGATAATATAATTGTTGAGTGGTATTTTCACCCGATTGTGAAAACACACTCTCCGATAGGATTTGGGTTCTAAATCCTCTCTTGCAAAGAAATTTAATAAATAATTTCTCCAAGGTTCCGCTATGTTAGCATTTTAATCTGTGTATTAATAATCTCAAATAAAGATATTCAATTAAAATGCTTGGAACACCTTAGTGGTTGCAAGTAATCGAAAACAAGGGGCAATGTTGGTTTATTTCACCGTGAGACTTTTAATGATTGTTCATTGACCCGAATAAAGCAAATGTGTTTGGTCTTGTGATTAATGATTTGTTGTTTTGGTTCTTGTTTTTTTTAGATTTTGATAGTTTTTTAGATATTTATTTTAATGCCTTGAAAGTAAAGCTGAAAAATAAAGTGCAGAAAAAATAAAAATAAAATGCGAAAGGAAAATGAAAAGTGCATTCGAGTGTGATGCAATCCTATTCGACAAAATCGAAGATAATGAGGTTTTCTGCATACAACCTAACCTATTGAACCTGCAAAACACGCACAATCCAGATAAGTTAGGTGCTGGTTTCTGGGGTTTAATCGTGATTTTTAGATTTAGACATTCGCATGAAGCAACCAAGAGAACTTGCATTAAACTTCACCTATAAGCCTAGAAATCCGAAAAGGGGAAAGATAAAACATTCAATCCTGCATGCAGAAAATAACTCCTTCTTTCTTGCCAATGAGGTGCAACTCTCTCGAATTTTTTGTATTAAAAATTGGTCATTATACAACAATAGAATCTCTGGTTTCCCAAACCCAGTCTATGGAAGAAAATAGCCTCAAAGCAGGCCCAGAATGGCCCTCTGCCTTCAAATCGCAACTCGCTTATAGCAATTTCCTACCCAGTCCAATGTAAAGGAAATATCCAGACAAAGTGGAAGAAAAACACCACAAAAGCAGGCCCAGAATGGCTTATTGCCTTTGGCTCTGCAACTCTGCCCGCAGTGGTTTTTTGACCCCTGTACCTGTCCTGTGCTTCCGCTTTTAAACGTTCTGGTGCGGTTCTCTGTTTTGCTCTGCGGTGCTTCGTTTCATTTCCCAGATTGCATCGTTTCGTATTCCTCGCCTTTTCGTTGCTTTTGACTTTATGTTCGATGTCAAAACGTTTGATATTCTCTATGAACTGTAACGCTTCTGTAACCCTTACACCTGTATGCCACGTGTTCCGCGCTTCTCTGCATGTTTCGTAACTGCCCCCTTGTAAATCGTGACAAAAAATAGCATGTCGCGATATCGCGACATTTTTCTGCATGCAACTCTGCTCTTCTACCTGCACCGCGAAAACAAGACGTGTCACGAAATCGTGACATTTTTTGGCCAACAGCCTTGTCCGCCACCATGCACAGCGAAAATGATACATGTCACGAAATCGTGACATTTTCATGCTATCGGGCCGTGTGGGTGCAACCTGTCGCGAAATCGCGACGCTTTTCATTTCTCGGTTTTGTTGCATTTCGGCACGAAAATGCGACATGTCACGAAATCGTGACACTTTTTTTTTGACATTTTAGATTTTGCGAAATCGTGACGCTTTTCTCTTTTGCACCATCTTCTGCTTTCTGTCATGAAATCACAACGCTTTTCATATTTACTTAGTCGAAATCATGACATCCTTTCATTTTAAGTCCCGAGAACAAAACCTGTCGCGATATCGCGACACCTTTTCATTTTAAGTCTGCCTCGTGATCTGTGCCATGAAAATGTGACATGTCGTGATATCATGACGTTTTTTCTCCTTGCGCTTCATCTCGTCTTCGGGCCACGAAAACATGACATGTCGCGATATCACGACAACTTTGATGTCTTGCTCTGTTTGACTATTTTGACCATGATTTCATGACATGTCGTGATATCGTGACATTTTTCATTTTGTCTTTCTCTCTCCTCTATGAACCGTGATTTCACAACACGTCGTGATATCATGACATTTTCTCTTCATGATGCATTCTGCTATTCTTAACCATGAAAACTCGACATGTCACGAAATTGTGACACTTTTTCGTTCCACTGCACTTTGCTTGTCTGGGCAGCGATGGAGCAACACGTCATGAAATTGTGACAACTTTCATTTTTGAGCAGCGATAGCGCAACACGTCGTGAAATCGTGACAACTTTCATTTTTGAGTAGCGCAACACGTCGTAAAATCATGACAACTTTCATTTCTAGGCAGCGACAGAGCAACACGTCATGAAATCGTGACAACTTTCATTTCTGGGGTGACAGCGCAACACGTCATGAAATCGTGACAACTTTCATTTGGGCAGACGACAGCGCAACACGTCGTGAAATCGTGACAACTTTCATTTCGGGCAGCGACGAGCAACACGTCACGAAATCATGACAACTTTCATTTTAGCGACAGGAGCAACATGTCACGATATCGCGACAATTTTTCATTTTTGGCCGCGACGGAGCAACATGTCGCGATATCGCGACATTTTCTTTTTGGCCGCGATAGAGCAACATGTCGCGATATCGCGACAACTTTCTTTTTCTTGCTTTTCTTTGCTCTTTTAACATCTGGGCCACTGCAATCTTCTTTGAAAGCATGCAAAAAATGTGGGTCCCCAATTTTGGGGTGTGTTGTGGATCAGCCACAACAAATGGCGACTCTGCTGTCAAATGCTCCTGAGCATTTTGGTGAGAACCCAACCTGAAGTATACAAGCTTAGATACAAGCGTCAGCACATAAGAAAGATAAACAAATGCCGATAGATCAAAAATACATGAAACATCAGAATCATTAAGTATCAGCTCGGTGTGTGCAATGTGTTTTCATTCCCTATCGCTTGAACTTGATCAACATTCCATTGTCAGTTTTACATGAATGCATATGTGAGATTGTGAATGATTTGTGTAACCTAATAAATATGCTTAGAGATTTTGCTTTTATAAAGGCATAGACCTTCTAATATCATACACAAACATTCAAGATTATCAAACCCTCTTAGGATCAACTATATGTATAATGAATTGCTTTATTAGATCCCAAAGTTGGTTATGAGTCACTACTATCTTGAACCCATGTGCGAGTGAAAGTGAAATCAGAGCTTTGGGGAATAGGATTCCCAACCTAATCGAGATGGGAGTTTAACCCTATTCTTACTACTCTGATTTGGAATTCATTACCTCACTTTGAGCAAAATAATTTAACCAATTATGGAAGAAATGGTCATGCTAGCCTAACCCTTCGAACAGTCAGTGGTCTTGTTTTTTAGACAAGACATGCTGCCATGCATGGGCATACTTAACCCCATAATCCATAATTTGGCCTCATTCATTCTTTTTCTTTTATTTCTTGGACCTTTGGGATGACTACCCATCCTTGCTAGGGACATGTAGTACGATCCTTCCAATCCAATATTGAGATGAAATGGGAAATATTAGTTTTTTTTACTTCTTAGACCTTGGGGATGACTACCCATCCTTGCTAGGGACATGTAGTACGATCCTTCCAATCCAAGATTTAGATGAAAATGGGAAATATTAATTTTATTTCTTGGACCTTGGGGATGACTACCCATCCTTTGCAGAGGACATGTAGTACGATCCTTCCAATCCAATATTTACGATGAAATGAGACATAGGAGTTTTGGGGAATCAGATTCTCAACCTAAGCGAGATGAGAATTATGCCCTATCCTTACTACTCCATGTAGGTCAAATCAGAGCTTTGGGGAGTTGGATCCTCAACCTAAGTTCGATGAGGATTTAACCCTATCCTTACTACTCCGATTTTAGGCTTTAAGCTTTATGGAAGTGGTAAAAACCACTGTTTTAAGGATCATGTTGCATAATAGGATAGACATGAAATATTCTTTTCGCCTGACCTTTTCTTCCAAGCAAGGTTTTGATCATTTTACTCAAGATCCTTTTTAGTGTGTATAAAATGTGCTTGGTTCTAGATATCTTCGAGACTTAGTTCCCAACCTTAGGATTTTCTTCTTATTTATGTTATAGCATAACCCTAAGAGGATTTGACACACTTTAATGATTTGTATTTGAAATGCATATGCAACTAAGATGACATGTATATGCAAAGTGGAATGTGACATGAGATGTGAATGCATTGCTTCTTTTGGAATATATCATCTACTTTCCCATAATGTGCAAAACTGACAACTTCATGCATCACAAGATTCAAACGATATTATTTAAATGTTTGTGCTACTTGTGGAGCTTCTACAACACAATTCCAATGTTTCATACTCTCCTGATCTTAGGCATAAGTTGACATCTCAAAATTTTTTTTTTTTTTTATATATATAAAAACAAACTAAACATGTCAAATGAAATCAAACACACAACTTAAATCATGATTAAACTAACAATCCCAAAAATGAAACTTGAAAAAAACACAAACCAACAAACAAACCCAAAAACAATCCCAAAAACAAAAACTTGAAAGCCCACACCAAAAAACCAAAAATTATATACACTATTGTACAAGATGATGCCAAGCTTGGACTATTACTTTCCTGGATCCCAAACATGATTAGAACATATCAAAAAACATATGACACAATACACATGCCAAATTTTGTAGGAATCCAACAATAATAAGATCAAACCAAGCAATGCAACAAATTTCAACTTGCCATGCTCACCATACCAATTTGATTTAGTTCTATTACCAACATCATAGGTGAGATTCAAATCAAATTGATTAGACAATGGTTGGTATTCAATTTTATCTTGTCTATTCTTTAAAGTGCAAGTTTCATCATTCCATTCATGATTTAGAAGTAGGCTTTCCTTTTCAAATGTGAGATGTTGCAAACAAGAGCCTATTTCTAAAAGTCTTGAATTCAAATCATTTTCCAGGATTTTAAAGCAATCAAAATCATTCAAAACTTGACAAGCATCAACAAAATTTGGCATTTCCTCATTAATGATGTTAGCATCCAAAGGGACATCATGTAACCTATCACTTGAAATTTTTGTAGCTACTACCAAAGGTAAAGATTTCACCTTGTCATCCATACTCAACCCATCATGGTTAGAATTTACCACAACTTGATGAGTGTTAGTAACTTTTTCTTTTTTCTCATTGTCTTCTTCATCGTCCAATACCTGTTCAAAAACACCAAAGTTAGGCACCCAATCAAACATGCGTCCATATTTTTCAAAACAAGAGCCTAGTTTTTCAAGATATGTGTCGCGTGACACCTTTCCATGATCAATGGCTTGAGTTGCCTTAAAATCCATATTTTCATTAGGATCATCAATAGTATCAAACCCACACCACTTAGGCTTCGTAATTTCATCATTTTGAGATGGCATAGACATTGTAGAAACAATAGGTGGATCAAGATTTTCGATTTCTTGCCCCCCAAGGGGAACAAAAACAATTGATTCTCCTTCTTCATCCATGGTAGTAGAATCATTATCCTTCTCCAACCTTTGATGAGATTCCAACCCTTCTTCCAAAACATTCTCAGATTGTACAAGACTTGTAATATCCTCATATGAAAGGGCAATTGTATTATCCTGCATATCAATAGGCACACAAATTTCATCAGAAGGTTTGGAGTGAGCATACTCTTCCCAAGAATCATAATGATCATCTTTCAAAATCAAATTGTGATGCTCAACTATTTCTTCATCATATTTTAATTCATCAACATGTTTCTCATCAAATTTATCTTCTCCTTCCTTAGATGGTTCAATTACTTCCAAAATTGGGTTATTGCTTGTATTCAAATTGATAAGGTTATCATAATCCACATGTGTAACCCATGATTCATGTTTAACATAATTTGGAAGGTGTGAATTTTCTGGGCCATTACTTTCAACAATGTCATCCAACGTGTCATCCGAATCAGATTCATCCTCATAGAATTCATCTTTTGGTGAGTCAAGGGTTTCCAATCTGTCACATGTTTCCATACTAGTTGGATCTAGTACTCCTCCCTTGCCTAAAATCATATTCTTATGAAAATCATTGAAATTGATTTTAGAAACATCTTTTGAATCAAGATGAGTATTTTGAAGTTGATTCATACTTAAGAAAGATGGTTGATCTTGCATAGTAGGTTGAGGATTTTGAAATTGATTGAAGCTTGGGAATGATTGTTGATTCTGAAATTGATTCACACTTGAACTTGGTTGAGGTGGATAAATCATTGGGTGGGTAAGGGAGGTATTAAATGATTGAAGATTATATGATCCAAAACCCACACCATAATTTTGACAACTCAATTGTTGCTCAATTGCCATTGCTTGAGTATAGGCTTGTGACAAAGATGTGATTTGAGGCATCCCTCGCAAATATGTGGACATGGGTGAGTCAAGAGCATTGATGTATATTTGGAGAGCCACTTCTTCTTGAAGAACATAAAATGTCACTAATTGAGTATATAATCCAAAGAACCTTTCAGAAAATGACTTCACATTTTCACTTGGTCCTTTTCTAATATAGACCAACTGATTGTACATGAGGATTGGGTCAACTCGCTTTTTGTTGAATTGATTGAGAAATGTTGCCTCTAGTTGAGCCCAAGAAGTGATAGACCCTAAAGGCAGACTTGTAAACCAATCATATGCCACTTTGTCCAAGGTGTAAAGGAACATTTTACAAGCAACATCATCATACCAACTTGTTAAGTGATTCACAACAAATTTGAATGCTTGAATATGTTCTTCTACAGTATTTGTCCCATTAGACAAAAATCGAGGAAGACATCTCTCAAAACCAACGGGAAAATAATGTTGAACTCCCGGTATGTTCAATGGGCTACCTGTCATCCACGGTGTAAACATAGCCATTAGTGAATCTTAAAGAATATAACTTTAATACCCAAAAATTCTTTTTTTTTTTATTTTTTTATTTTTTTTTTAAAATCAAATCAAATCACATTATTCCTGTATGAACAATCAAAGCGTTAGAATAGTGCATAGCAATTCATGTCCTCCTTTTAACAGTACAAGGTTGTATTGTTAAAAGAGGGCTAAAGATAATAACCAATAGGGCATGAAATATTCAAAATTTAAATCCCTATAGCATTTAAATCACACTGAAATAAACCTATTCAGGCCCTCCTTCTAGCGCCAATCTGTTGAGTGGTGTTAGAGGAGGCCAAAGATGCTAATCAAATGGACTTGAAATATTTAGCAATGTAAAGCTCTTAAACAATTATAAACCTGTAGCATCTAAAATCATGATAAAATAAACCTTTTCATGCCCTCCTTCTAGTGCCAATCTGTTGAGTGGTGTTAGAAGACTAAAGATAACAATCGGTAGGGCATGAAATATACAAAAATTTAAATCTCACTAAAATAAACCCATCCACCCTCCTTCTAGCGCCAATCTGTTGAGTGGTATTTTCACCCGATTGTGAAAACACACTCTCCGATAGGATTTGGGTTCTAAATCCTCTCTTGCAAAGAAATTTAATAAACAATTTCTCCAAGGTTCCGCTATGTTAGCATTTGCATCTGTGTATTAATAATCTCAAATAAAGATATTCAATTTAAATGCTTGGAACACCTTAGTGATTGCAAGTAATCGTTAACAAGGGGCACTGTTGGTTTATTTCACCATGAAACTTTAATGATTGTTCATTGAAATGCATTTTTAGATTTTGAGATTTTTTAGATATTTATTTTAATGACTTGAAAGTTAAAGCTGGAAAATAAAGTGCAGAAAAAATGAAAATAAAATGCAAAAGGAAAATGAAAAGTGCATTCAGTATGATGCTATCCTGCTCTGACAAAACCGAAGACAATGAGGTTTTCTGCATACAACCTAACCTATTGAACCTGCAAAACACGCACAATCCAGGTAAGCTAGGTGCTGGTCTTTGGGGTTTTACTGTGATTTTTAAAATTTAGACATTCGCATGAAGCAACCAAGAGAACTTGCATTAAACTTCACCTATAAGCCTAGAAATCCGAAAAGGGGAAAGATAAAACATTCAATCCTGCATGCAAAAAATAACTCCTTCTTTCTTGCCAATGAGGTGCAACTCTCTGAATTTTTTGTATTAAAAATTGGTCATTATACAACAACAGAATCTCTGGTTTCCCAAACCTAGTCTATGGAAGAAAATAGCCTCAAAGCAGGCCCATAATGGCCCTCTGGCCTTCAGCACTGCAACTCTGCTTATAACAATTTCCTACCTAGTCCAATGTAAAGGAAATATCCAGACAAAGTGGAAGAAAAACACCACAAAAGCAGGCCTAGAATGGCTTATCACCTTTGGCTCTGCAACTCTGCCCACAGTGGTTTTTGACCCCTGTACCTGTCCTGTGCTTCCACTTTTAAACGTTCTGGTGCGGTTCTCTGTTTCGCTCTGCGATGCTTCGTTTCATTTCCCAGATTGCATCGTTTCGTATTCCCCGCCTTTTCGTTGCTTTTGACTTTATGTTCGATGTCGAAACGTTTGATATTCTCTGTGAACTGTAACGCTTCTGTAACCCTTACACCTGTATGCCACGTGTTCCGCGCTTCTCTGCATGTTTCGTAACTGCCCCTTGTAAATCATGACAAAAAATAGCATGTCGCGATATCGCGACATTTTTTTGCATGCAACTCTGCTCTTCTACCTGCACCGCGAAAACAAGACGTGTCACGAAATCGTGACATTTTTCGGCCAACAGCCTTGTCCGCCACCATGCACAGCGAAAATGATACATGTCGCGAAATCGCGACATTTTCATGCTATCGAGCCGTGTGGATGTGACCTATCGCGAAAATGCGACGCCTTTTCATTTCTCTGTGTTTTGGTTGTCCCTGGCCGTGAAAACGCGACATGTCGCGAAATCGTGACGCTTTTCTCTTGGCACCATCTCGTTGCATTTAGCCATGAAATCGCGACATGTCGCGAAATCGCGACACTTTTCTCTTTTGCACCATCTTGTTGCATTCTGTCGTGAAATCGCGACGCTTTTCTATTTCGGGCTGTGCAGACTTAACCTGTCATGAAATCGTGACATCCTTTCATTTTAAGTCCCGAGAACAAAACCTGTCGCGATATCGCGACACCTTTTCATTTTAAGTCTGCCTCGTGATCTGTGCCGCGAAAACGTGACATGTCGCGATATCGCGACATTTTTTCTCCTTGCGCTTCATCTCGTCTTCGGGCCGCGAAAACATGACAGGTCGCGATATCGCGACAACTTTGACGTCTTGCTCTGTTTGACTGTTTTGACCGTGATTTCATGACATGTCGCGATATCGCGACATTTTTCATTTTGTCTTTCTCTCTCCTCTATGAACCGCGATTTCACAACACGTCACGATATCGCGACATTTTCTCTTCATGATGCATTCTGCTGTTCTTAACCGTGAAAACTCGACATGTCACGAAATCGTGACACTTTTTCGTTCCACTGCACTTTGCTTGTCTGAGCCGCGACAGAGCAACACGTCGCGAAATCGCGACAACTTTCATTTCTGAGCAGCGATAGCGCAACACGTCGTGAAATCGTGACAACTTTCATTTCTGGGCAGCGACAGTGCAACACATCGCGAAATCGTGACAACTTTCATTTCTGGCGACAACAGTGCAACACGTCGCGAAATCGTGACAACTTTCATTTCTGGGCAGCGACAACGCAACACGTCGCGAAATCGTGACAACTTTCATTTTCGGGCAGAGACAGCGCAACATGTCGCGAAATCGTGACAACTTTCATTTTCGAGCAGCGACAGAGCAACATGTCGCGATATCGCGACGTCTTTTTTTTTGAGCCGCGATAGAGCAACATGTCGCGATATCGCGACGTTTTCTTTTTTGAGCCGCGATAGAGCAACATGTCGTGATATCGCGACAACTTTCTTTTTCTTGCTTTTCTTTGCTCTTTTAACATCTGGGCCACTGCAACCTTCTGGGAAAGCGTACAAAAAAGGTGGGTCCCCAATTTTGGGGTGTGTTGTGGATCAGCCACAACAATAATGAAGAGTAAAAACCACTTGGTAAATCTTATACTTTTGATGCAAGTGAGCATATTGAAAAATTAGAATTTTTACATTCATGTTTTGAATCTTTAGAATTTTTACATGACTCATCTTGGACAAACTTACAAAGATCATCATTAAAACTATCTTCCTCATTGGAGGGATAATGCATTTGAGAATGGAAGAATTTTCTTTGGTCTTATATGGTGTACTTAGGTCTCTAAATACCGAGTTTATCATCAATTTTTCTTTTTCATTCATGATTAGCCTTTTTCCTTTGTTTCCAAGAGCTCTATATGTCCTATCATAAATAATATTAGAGTAAGTTCTTTTCTTTGGAGCCTTAGGAGGTTCTTATGGGACAACCTTAGGAGGGATTTTATTACTAGTGTTATTGACACCATGTCACTGACCTATGTCTACACTAGGGGGATAGCTCACATACATGCGACTAATGAAGTATTATGCTTATTCATTAAATAAAGTGATATTATTATTTTTGAATGATGGATTTTGGATATTTTGAGGGTTGACAAGGGGATTATTATAGATGCCAATTGTTTGGTTGATTAGATGTTGATAATTATCACTTTTAGCCAAATATTTGCAAGAAAAGAATCATATTTTTTTTTTATAAGTAACTAGAATTTTATATACAAATTGGGTTTTTTAAGAGGATCCCAAAACCTTATAACAAAAAGGGTCGTAGCACCGAGATTTAAAGCAATTCCTAAGTACATGAAAATAAACACAAACTGAAAGGGAAAGGGCCAGAAACAACCCTTGATCCAACAAAAAGACTAGATTCTAGAAACCATTAGTGAGACCCGCTTCGCCAAGGTATCATCCTCCCATTGCTGGCAGACTAGGATCCTCCTAGGGGTGGATACAATAGTCTGGGATCCACCCGAGGGTGGATACAGTAATCCAAGATCCTCCCAAGTGTGGAAACAGAACATCTGCCCAGACTTATGCAGGGAGAGTGGGAAGGCCAAGGATAGCCTGCAACCAGAAATCTTACCCAAAAACTTGAAGTAGGAAAATTTAGAAAATTGGAGAGGATCCTTGCCCAAGGATGCCATGGGATGCAATCTGGGGTGTAGCAGGGCAACAAGCAGCTGCACGAGCAAATAAACAAGCAACACCAGGATACAGGCCAGGGATCAATAGCGGGACAGCCTGGGAAATGGCATCAGGGTCCTCAAAGAAAAAAAAGGATGCCTCCACTTGAGCCTAAAAAGAGGAACAACACTACTAGGGATATCTACAGGCCAAGATATCCCTATGCACAGCAAGGAGAAATACAAGGAAGCTAGAAGGATCCAGGGAAAACAACAACAGGTGCAAAGATAGGATCTTGAAAGCCAAAACTAAAGGAGGAAGGAGGGACCATAGTTGCAAACTCACTAATCTCCCCCTAGACCAGATAATATAGAAGGAAGCCCCCACCACTCTAGCAAAAAGGTATAGGAACCACCATCATTTCTCACGAACAGATCTAGGGAACTGGGACAAGAAGCCCCTAAGCAAAAACTAAAACGAACAACTTGAGGATCCCAGGTGGGGAGTGGCAACAGGCACAAATATGGGATCCTCGAAAGCCTAACCTAGGGGAACCAGGGTCTACATGCACTGATCATGCCCCCCAAGATCCAGACATGCAACAAAAATCCTAGGAACCCCAAAAGAAGGGACCAGGAGCCCCCCATCCTTGCTCATGGAAGCTTTAGGAAACTGGGACTGGGGCTGGGAACAACCCAGGCAGAGGAAGAGGCCCACCTCGATGGCCAACCAATGCCCTAGGTGTCCACCAAAAAGCAGATCCAGTAAGAAGAAGCCTCCGAACAGGAAACCGAAAAGGGCCCTACCCAAAGGGACGGGACCAGCAGCAACCACGGGCATCCCAGAGAGGAGTCACTAGTAGAAGAGGAAACTGGCCCCCCCAAACCAACCCCAAAGCAGAGAGGACCTCACGGGATGCACCAAGAAGCAGTCAAAAACCCAACCTACCACCACCACCAACCGAGGAAGCCCTGGGAACTGGATCCAAGAAAAAACCTGCAAAAAATCCCAAGGGGAATCCTAAGGGAGATTGGGGAAGAGATCCCTGAATCATGCAAGGAACCCTAGGAGATCCCTGGGATGCACTAGAACCTGGGCTCAGGTAGGGAAACCCTGAAATTGCTAGGAAAGGAGCAAAAAGTGGAGAAGGATCTCCCCCAAGGAGATCATCTGCTACAAAGCATTCCCAGAGTGGGATGACCTGGGATGAGCTAGGGACTGGGCAAGAACCAAGGGAGGAGGAGCAAGGAGAGGGAGCAGGACCCTCCCCCTCCCCCCTCATTCTCTCCCTCCTCCATAAGATCTTTTTTATTCTTTTTGAAGGGAATAGAAGCCATAGTATTCTCCAAAGAATGTAGAGTGTATAAACTTATTAAAGTGTTAATAATTGTCAAAATCATGTCCAAAAATTCTATAACAAGACCAAATTAACCCTCTTTAAACCATTCAAGCAATGGTTTCTATTTAGTGAATATAATTGGCTCATTTCTTTTTCTAGGCATTACTTTTGTAAGTTAACCCATACTTATTGTTACACCCCATGAAAAAAATGTTTATTCACTCATGGTTATTATCTTTCTTCCTTTTGAGATTTTTTATGAACTAAATAGGATGATTCTTTGTTTGTCCATTAGCCCTATTAACATTCACATTGTAAAGAAGCTTAGCAACCATAACAACATATTCAATAATACCTCTATTGTTGTTCTTAGTCTTTGGTTTTATTGTACCTTCTTCTTCTTCAATCCTTCCTAAATTCCTACCATGTGTCATACAATCTTGTAAAGTAGAAAGGTTATATTATCATTTGATACTTGTTCAAATTGGTAGTAGGAGATATTTTGTAAATATTTTCTTAAGACTACTGTCATTGATGTTATATCTAACTTGATAACCAAGGTATTTCTACTTTCTAATAAAGTTTTTCACACTTTCTTTTTGCATTTATTTTGTCGACACAGATTATCTTATAACATCATTTTGTGTGTCCCTAATCCCAAACTCAAATGTAAGAAGATTGACTAGTTGTTTAAAATGTGTAGTAGATCCTTTATAATGTTGACATTTCAGTTAAATAAGTCCTTTAAATCATGTGTCCAATATCTTAGTTGTAGCATCTAGATTCATATCCAGCCAATCTTTAAAAATTTTACATGTTGGCTTTTAATCCAAACTATATCAAGTCCCAATATATTTCATCAAGAGCATACTTAAATATAAGAGAAATCAAAATATAAGTTGGTCAATATAAATTATAACATTAAAAATAATATCGAATATGAAAGTTTAATGGTCAAAAACATTCATGCAATAACATGAAGAACACTTACAGTATAATTGCTCAAAATATGCATACAAGCTTTAATATTCATGCTTGAATGTTTTCATACATTTTTCTTATACAATACATGGAGCTTTATCTCCATAATATAGACATAGAAATGTGACTCTTCAATACTTGACTATTACACTCCTCACATATCTAGGAGTTGCAACCATTCCTATTCCACACATAAGATAAATACTCACATGTCCTTTGGCTCCTTATCTTGCCACTTGTATACACGACTCTTGAATCTTTACATACTCTAATGCATGACACTTGTGCACATTTTGCACATAGACACTTACATAAAAGGGAATTATAAAACAATACCAAATAATGTAATATTCTCTAACATTACTAGTCCTTTTAGACATATTTTGACATCTTGAGTTCCATCATAGGGGTAAGGTGGCACTGGAGGTAATGTAATATTTAAAATATGGGTAGCTAAAGGTTTGTTGAGACATTTTTATAGTTGAGGATTTTTAACTTGACTAGCCTTATTAGGTATTGGTATCGTGGCTTTTGGAGGTGGCTTAATTATTTGAAGTTGCCTTAGGTAGAATGGTGCCCTCAAGATATGGCTTATGCTATATTTTGAGATAGATTCTTGTTTGATTTAACTTCAAGACTTGAAGTTTATACCATCTTCCTTAGGTTCCCATACACTCCATCACATGGGGTGCTAGAGGTCTCTTTTGAAACCACCAGTATTTACTTTTCTTATGTTGAGTTTTGGGGCCTTGTTACTTGTTTTCTTATAATATTAAAAATTTGTATTCTTCCCTTTTAAGCTTTTCAGTTTCAAGATAATCTTGTAATATTTTCTCTATGGTGCTAAGACCTTTCTTCTTGAGCTTTTGAAATTGTAGTTTTCATAACATGCTCTCTTGTTTTTCTTTTGAGAAGTAGAAAAGCCTAGAATAATATTGTATCATTCATTTTATGGTTTAAGATGCTGCTATTTTATTTTGATGTAGTTTGTGTAGTATTTCTTCTTGGCTTTCTCTTGAAAACATGTCATCTATGTTTGTTTTCTTATTGGTACTCTTTGATTCGTTACTCTTTGTTCCTTTGTTTGGGGGTTGCTACCATGTTGGTTTTCAATTTTTATTTTTATTTTTTGGTTCCCTAGTATTATTTCTTGAAGTTCATTTCATATGAGTAATCAACATGCATTTGTAAAAGTATTATCTTTGTAATGGATATTTAATATTGCTTAAATTTAGGCTCTTATTATATCAATTCAAAGATCATTTTAGAGGGGTGAGTGGGATTGTCTCCCTTATTTTAGGTTGATTTACTTCATTGCCTCCAATACCATATTGATTTTCCTCTAATAGATTAGCCATATATTCAAGGTTTTCTTCTTTATTATTCTCATTTTTCTTGGTATGGTCATTTGTGGTTCTAGCTCTTCACTTTTTGTCCATGTAAATTTTAAATTCATGATTTTGAATATCAATTTGATATTCTTAATCATTGAAAGTCATTAGAAAATGTGTTGTTGGTAAAAGAATTATTGGTACACATGTTGGGATCCATTAAGTATAGATAAGATTCTAGTTAGTAACATAATACAAATACCTTAGGTTATATTTTTAGAGCAAACTCAATTAGGAAATATGTAGTATGAAATGAATGAAAGCATGATGGAGGAAACTTTATTCATTGTAAAATAGAGGTAACAAACATAGTTGTGGGATTGGGAAACAATAGCAATTCTTTTTGGATTTTTTTTCTAGTAGTGATATATGGGTGTGAGGTGTGATCTAGCAATAAAACCAAAATTCAAATGGAGAAAAAAAAAATTATTAAAAAGTGATGAATTACAAATAATTATGGAATTAAATAAATAGTCCTATATGAGATCTTTCTTGTTAAAATAATGACTTTTCCACTAGAAGCAAAAGTTATGGTAAGAATATAAGGGCACCTAAAGAAAAAAGAACTAATAGAAGATAGCAGGTTACCAAAATAGGTAATCAAAGAAACACAAAATAGAATAAAAAACACATCAATGAAAGAAAACAACAATGGATCGAAAAATGAAGTATTAAATTTTGGAAGGTCAAAAACTCCAAATGAAGAAATTAAACATTATGTGAAGAAATAAATCAGACTTATCATGTGGATTGAAAATTTAAGAAGAAAAATATAGTATTATATCACAACCAAAAGAAGTACATAGATGCAAAGATCAAATGGAAGGAAAAAATATTATAGCCCAACTAAGATCCAATTCACACCAACTCAAATGCAAAACTAGGAGATGGACAACACCACAAGATACATGGTTAGATATATCTTTTTTATAGTAAGAGAAACGGAGATCAAAAACCATTTGGAATGGAATGCAAATTTGATAAGGACATAAAGAAAGCAAATGAAGACACTTTAGAAGTGAACATGTTGAGAATTGAGAATAGAAAAATCGGGGGAACTTCTCATCAAAATCAATGATAGAAGAAACACACTCCAAAAGATAATAAGAGGATATTAAGCTTTTTGACTTTTTTTTTTTTGGTATAAGGTAGAGGTGGTTATAAGGTCCACAAACCTTTTACAAAGTCAAAATGGGTTGGTTCTAGCATCAAGCCCGTATAATCAAAATACAAAATGGATCTTTCTAAGACTCACATTAAGCCATACTTAGAGTTCACAGTCCTATACTTGTCGCTTGACTATTCGAGATAAAACAAAAACCAAACAACACCTAGCACTTACTAACACTAGGTTGTCGTACTCGTACACTTGTCACCTCCTAGGCCCCAACGAAATGGGATGCCTTTTCTACCTAATTCCATCCGTCGGATTACTCATCATCAGCCCTCTCGATCTCCCCGATGCTCTAATAGGTTTGATCTTAGCTCTTCTCTAGCAGCCAACACCAATAGTTCTTGAGGGAAGTTATCCTTCCAAATTTGCATCTCCCCAACCGAAACTGCAATATTTGCCATTAGATCCGCCGCCTGGTTCCCTTCTCTGAAGGTGTGTTGGATTCGGGCATTAACCAAATGATATTTATGAATCTTTGCTTCCAGGATAAGCTCCAATATGGTCCAGCTGGGGTCTTTATCCTCCTTAATTGCCTTGATTATATTAAGCGAATCCCCTTCAAAGATAACTTCCTTATAACCCTCAAGTCTGGCAATTCTCATTGCCTGCATGCAGGCTCGGGCTTCTGCAAAATGATTTGTTTGAGTTCCCAAAGGCTCTGCAAATGCAAGGACCACTTTTCCTTCCTCATTTCTCAAAACTCCTCCTGCTCCTGCAACCCCGGATTTCCTTTAGTTGCCCCGTCAAAATTAAACTTAACCCACTTTTGTGTGGGGGGTATCCACTTGACACCATCCCGTGGGTTGGTTGTAATGTCTAGGTCTGGAAGTTCCTCTCCCCAGTTCCGCAAAATCCTCCTTTACCTTAGAGACATGGTCTCATTTTTGAAGAAGAAAGTTTTCCAATTTTCTTTCAAATCTCTGATTATTTTATTACCACATAACCTGGGATCTTTCTTACGTCCTTTAAATACTCTCTTATTTCTCTCATTCCATATCCCCCATAAAAAATGGGGTAAGCTGAGCTTCCCGAGCCAAGTCAAAAGCTTTGCCGGAAGGGGGAAGCCCACCGTATGCGTAAGTCGGACATGCTATTTGGACAGACCCAATCTATATGAAATTTGGACAGGATCATTTGGAAGACTCGTACAAGAAAAATCACAAGTTAGAAATATATGACTTACGGATTCTATTGCTTTCTCACACAAGATACATCGATTGATGAATTGGAAACCTCTCCTTTGCAGATTATCTGTTGTCGGGATCTTATTTTGAACTCGCCAACCAAAAGAAGAAAGCTATTTTCGGGGTTAAATTATTTAACCAAATAACGAAGTCGGAGTCCGACCATTGAATCCTGAGTGGATTAACTTATAGGCAATTTTTACTGAATAGATCCCACTTGTAGTTTTGCCCCAAATCGCCTTGTCTCTTCCTCCCCCAAGAATGATCGGGAACACCCTTAAAGCATCATTGAGTTTGGTTAGGGCCACCTTCTCTTGCTCGACAAATTATGAACTCGTGATTTTCTTCCAAGAAGAAGTTTCTCGTGCTACAGACAATAAAATCCCCTACTTTTCCTCCCATTTCCTTCGAAAGTTTATGTTGGAGGACCTGAAGGTCTAAGTTATCTTTCAGAGGGGCCTCTTCCAACCACGGGTCTTTCCAAAAGTCCACTTGTCTTCCATTACCAATTCTCCATCTGATGCCTTTCCTGACTACCTCCCGACATTCAAGCAAACAATTCCAAAAATAGGATCCTCTAGGAAGATTATCAACTTTCAGGAAGTCCTGAATATTTTCGATATATTTTGCCTTAAGAAGTTTTACCCATCCCAATTGATCATTATTGATAAATCTCCATACCTGTTTGCCAATCAGAGCTTGATTAATTTATTTCATTCTCTTTAACCCCAGGCCCCCCCGATCCTTGCTTGCACACACCTGATTCCATGCTACCAACGAAATTCTCTTTCTCTCCTCTGAACCTGACCACAAGAAGTTGCATTGAATTAGCTCCAATGTAGCTCGGACCTTTGCAGGAATTCTAAATAGAGACATGCAGTAAATTAGAATGCTCTCTAAAGTAGTTTGAACTAATAAGGCTTTTCCTACGGAGCTGAGAAGGCTGCCCTTCCACCCTGCTAACTTTTTGGAGATCCTGTCAATGACTGAGTTCCACAAAGTAGCCTTCATTCTTCCTTCGAACATAGGGATGCCTAGATAAGTTGCTGGTAGAAGCTCCTTTCCACAACTGAAGAGGTTAGCTATTCTTTCCTCCCTCCCACCAGGCGTGTTAAAGAAATAGATGCTACTCTTCTTATAGTTTATGTACTTGTCCTCGCTTTGTCTCATACTTGGTTAGAATTCTCTTCAACTTCCTAGCTTGAGGCACCGAGGCTTTGGACACAATGATTGTATCATCCACAAACTGTTGGTGAGACACTGGCTCTGCTGTTGAGGCTGGTTTAAAACCTTCCAATTGACCATCTGCCATCGCTGCTGAAATGTTCCTACCCAATGCTTCCGCTAAAATAATAAACAAGTATGGAGACAAAGGATCTCCTTGTCGCAACCCCCTTTCACTCTTAAAGTAACCGGAGGGTGACCCATTCACCATGACAAAAAATCTTGTAGTAGAGATACAACTAAAAATCAACTTAATCCACTCGGGACAGAAACCAAACTTACCCAAAATCTTGGTGAGGAACCGCCATGAGACCCGGTCATAGGCTTTATTCATATCAAGCTTTAGTAACATACCTGCTTCCTTACTAGTCACCATTGAATGAATAACCTCATGAATTATGATGATACCATCCAATATTTTTTGCCCTTTCACAAAGCCACCTTGGTTCATATCAATGATGAAAGGAAGGATAACCTTCAGCCTATTGGCGATTGTTTTTGTGAGAATCTTCATCAGAGTGTTACATAAACTGATAGGGCGAAAACTGGAAAATTCCATTGCTCCCACTAGTTTAGGGATGAGGACTAAAAAATTAGCATTAACTCCTGGGATTTCCATGTCCTTTTGAGCCTCAATTATAGCTTCCACTACATCATTGCCTAGGATATCCCAAAACTTCTGGAAGAAAGCTGCAGGGAAGCCATCCGGTCCTGGGGGGCTGTTACCATCCATGTCAAAAACGACCTTCTTGATTTCCTCCTTTGTGAAAGGACTAAGTAAGAATCCATTAATATTATCAGTTACGAGGGGTGGAATGGCTGCCAACAGAGAGTCATCTTCTTCAATAGTCGGATTTACATCTTCTAGCAACGATTTAAAGTACTCAACCCCTTCCCTCCTTATGTTTTCCATATCTTTGGTGTTAGACCCATCGGCCATCTTGATCTCCTTAATTTTGTTAGTACTCATGTGGCGAATAGTAGAGACATGGAAGAACTTTGTATTTCTGTCACCCTCCTTTAACCAACGCAGTCTGGATTTCTACCTCCAAAAGGTTTCTTCAAATCCTAGCATCGTGTGGTATTCGGCTAACAGCTCCCTCTCCCGGTTTCTCGGATCCTCTGTAAGCTGCTCCGACTTCGACTTCTCCCGTAGTTCATTGATCTTGTCTTTTAGTTTCGCCTTTTTAACAAAAATATTGCCAAAGGAAGTTTTGTTCCACTATCTAATGTTAGCCTTCACATTCCTTAGTTTACATGCCACTTGGGCCGATTTCGAACCATTATACTTTTTTTCCCACCATTGGGCAACCGGATCCTTGAGATCCCGATGTTGGAACCACATAAGTTTGAATCGAAAGGGTCTGATGTATCTTTTCTTAGAGTCCTCCCCTGTTTCCCACAGAATTGGGTTGTGATCAGACCCGATTCTTGGGAGTGTCGTTAATGAAGAGTCCCCAAACCTCTCCAGGCATTCTTGAGAAAGAAGAAACCTATCTAATCTTATCTGAATTTGGTTTTCCTTCAATATTTTGTTAGACCATGTATAGGAGAATCTACGCAGGTCCACATCCATCAGCTCATGTTGCTCAACAAAATCTCTAAACTCGTAGATATCGTGAGTTATTCTTTGAGAGCCCCCCAATTTATCTACAGGATTAAGGTAGCAATTGAAATCCCCCGCCACAATCCAAGGGTAGTTGGGGACCGTCTCCCTCAATTCAGCTAGTCGACTCCAAAGAACCCTTCTCAGTCTCTGTCTAACTGGAGCATATACATTCGTTAAGATCCACTCTTCCTGCGTGGTTTTATCCACACATAAGAGACAAATAAACCAACTAGACATCAGAATCACTCTACTATCAATCACATTTTTGTTCCACATAACCAGTAACCCTCCTGCTGTTCCAGTGGCCTCTTGGCCTACTACTTCAGCTTCTCGCCAAGTCCTATTCTTAAAAGGAATAACTCTACTCTCCTCCATTTTAGTTTCTTACAGTAAAATCATATCCGATTTGTGTTCTTGTCTAAGAGCATACAAAGCTCTTATTTTTGCAGGATTACTCCCACGAATATTCCATGAAAGAATCTTCATTTATGGGCTTTGGATCCTCGAGCCTTCGCCCCAAAGAGCAATACTTCTTGAGTGCCATCAGCCACTCCTCGCTCTGCTTCTTTCTGCCTTAAGGCAACATTGCTAGGTTTCCCTCTTCCTACCGAACCATATCCCCATACATCCGCTCTAGGTTGAAGTTCCTTGGGATTCACTTGGCTTCTAGTAACCATCTTGGGTAGGTCAGTCTTGGTCTTTGGGGTAACAATCTGGCTTTCCAGGTTAACTGGTCTTTTTGACAATGGAGATGATTCCGTGCTCTTAGCTTCTTGATTAGTAGATTCTTTTTTCCCTGCTTTGGGGTTACACTGATCTTGGTGGTTCACCTCTTCCTCCTGAGTATCCTTGCCCGTATTATTAGTTTCCTGCTCCTTCCTCTGATTTTTCTCCTCTAAATCCTTCTCTTGAGTCTCCTCTACCTCAGATTCCACTTCTTGGTTGTCCATCTGATCTCCCTTCAAATGATTTAATGCATCAAAACTGTTCTCCACTGGGATGTTGATCTCCTTGGAATTTCTTCCCATAAATTCCTCTGTAGTACATGGGACCACTTCCACCGAGCCTCCATAGGCCTCTCGAATCACCCAATCAAACTTACTTTCCCCAGGGCGTTGATCTATGGGATTCTTTCCTTTGTGATTTGGCTCTGAGGCTTGCTGTATCATCTTAGGAGCAAGTTGAGCTTGAGGGTTCCCATCAAAGGGACCGGCTCCCCTGTGAGAGGGTTTCGGGGCATAGGAATTTTTGGGAGGAGGGTTAAAACGTTGCCTCTTGCTTACAATAGGGCGAACAGGGTCTCTGATATTCGGATTTCGAGCTCCACGTCCTTGAGGCCCAGGTTGGGTAGGAATGGAGATCTGCGGGGGAGGGATATTATTCGGGTTTGAGGATCAGTATTTTGGAGTGGGGGTCGGTTCTTGGAAATGCGAGTGGATACCCCGGTGCCCTACCTTCCCACAAACACTACACTTAAAAGACATATTTTCATATTCAAAGACCCGAGTATGAAGGCCAAACATAGACGACAAAATAATGGATTTAGGGAGCTCTTTACTCAGGTCCGCCAACACACACATGCGAGCAGATAGGAGTCTTGTTTTGCTCAAGGTTGCAGGATCAATAGCTATTAGTTCTCCAATCTCTGTAGCTATCCCAGCCAAGATTTGTTCGTTCCAAAAAGTAGAGGTAATCCTGGCATCTTAACCCAAATAGGAGCCAAATCCAGCACCTGAGTCTGGGGGTTGAAATCGGGGGACCAACGCTTCAGATACAAGCCCCTTTTCCCAAAAAACCAAGGACCTCCTTGGAGAGTCCTTTCCATGTCCTGTTCACATTGAAATGTCACCAAAAGAAAACTCTTGGGTAAAGCCTTAATCATCATACCGGCCCTTGGCTGCCATTTTTGGATGGCCCATCTCCTTATGACTTCCATGTCTGGCCTCACCCCCATAAATTTAGCCACCAAATATGTTCTGCCCTCCATAGCCACATGTTGAGCTAAGGAATCCGGGACGTGCAACCTACCATTGACAGATTTTAGATTAAAACAAGAGTCGGATAATTTTTGCTTATCGCGAAGAGCATTAAGATATGAAGGTCTCCAGTTGCCAGGTTTCTCTTTGTCTCCTTCTTGGGTCTTCCTTTGATCCTGACGCATAGAGTCCTGGTCCCCCTCAGAGAAATATTCAACCGCGTCCGCCCAACGCCCTTGGACCGGTTCCAATAGAACTTCCTTGTCCACATCCTCCGCCTGGGGGCCTACTATCTCGCCAGAGCCCCCACCTGCTGCATCTGCTGATCTGCCCTCTGAAGTCCCACACCTAGGGTTTGATGCCCCTAGACCTCTCGCTCCTCCTCCTTGCTGCTCCATCCGTCACAACTTGTTGCCTCCAAAATTTGCCATTTTTTTTTTTTTTTTTTTTTTTTTTTTTAGGGCCAAAATTTTTGTGACCGCTACCGTGCACGGACTGCTAAAGTGGCGGCTGCTACAGTATGCAGGCTTCTACAGTGTCGGCTGCTACAGTGGCGAATTTGATGGGAGACTGCTGCTCCCCTCTCCGACTGATGGCGGATCTCTATCTAAATTGCTGGTCAGCTTTTTGACTTTTTTGAACAATTCTTTTATAATTATAAATATATATGCTATTATTTTTTTCTTAGATATTATTAAGACTTTAAAACTCCAAATATGAGGTCCAAGGTTTGAATCCAAAAGGGAATATGGTTGTATACCATACTTCCACATTGTATTAAAGCTTCTAGTCCCATAGAGTGTTTTAGTCTCATGAACATAATTAAAATTATTTTGTCTAATTCAATTATGGATAAAATTATTGTAAGAAGGGTTCATATTTGGTTCACTCAAATATTTTTCCTGAATTTGGGCCATCCTAGGAGGATGCTACCCTCTATAAGTGAAGGCAACACTTATACAAGTCCAAATAAAGTAAAACTTCAATAATGAGGTAAAATACAAAAGAGGGTTAGCTTGGAAATAAAGATATAGGTAACCTTAGGAGTATGATCTATTGGAGGTGCTTTAACTTGATTTTGCTTTCCTTGGTTGTTTGACTTGATAATATTCATTCCTTTGAATAATTTTGATGATATTTGGTAGTGCTCCCTTAGATGCATGGTGTTGAGTCCTACCTTGAGGTAAGTGGGAACCTAATGGAAAGATGAAATATAATGTTTGTATGTAGTAGGTAGTTAGTGTTAGAGAATAAAACTAACACACGAATAAAACTAAGATATGTAGTACATGGCTTCCATGCATTAATTGATTGCTTTGTTAGGAACTATGAGCTAATTTATATTGACATTGGTAGGATGGTGGAAGAGTTTTAGGATATATATATGAATTAAACCATCTTGTTTTTTTAGGTAGAGGCTGAGCAAAATTAGGGTAATTATAGTGAAAAAAAACCTAAAATAGTATGTCCAAAATCATGTTTGAAAATGTGCCACCAAAAGTATGAAGTTCATATGGGTTTAGGTGATCCTTATAGGAGATACAATCATAACAAAAATAAATAAAACTCTTATGTACTTATTATAAATATGTGCATATTAAATGTTTGAGCATGGTTCTAGATTTGTAGGATCTATGATGGAAAAAGGAGATTTTGACCCTCCTAAGATTTTCTAGCACTTCCAAATACGAGGATTTTAAGTTTTTAGTACTACTTAATTTTTAAGATACTTTTCAGGACATTGGAACTAATATGATCTTACAGTCAAGGCTATTACATGGAAACTCTATGATGTTCCAAGGCTAAAATTAGGAATAGAGGTAGGACCCCAAGGGAAATGTTAGACTAACTTACCTCAATGATCCATATATATCATATATACCATAAAATAAGGTAAAGAAACTTTCTTTGTCTCTTTTTTAGAGTAGAGAATTATAGATTTGATCATATTCTAGTATAATTTGATTTTTTTACTTCAACTTTAGGTTTGTCTCATGACTACAAATTTTAATCTCTTTCTTCATTATTTTTACTTTGTAATCTCTTGATATATGTCCAATGTCATGGCATGTATGGCATTGTAATGCCATGTTTTCATAGTTGTCTTATCAAACCCATTGTATTTAGTTAGATTTAATCATAATGGATTTGACAAAGGTCTTGAAATTTTTATGGCAACACGTATCCTTGAACACATAGCTAACTTTCAATCTATCAAAGTTAATTCCTCTTGAATACAAAACCTACTTATTGATAAATTGATACAAAAGTCAAAAAAACCCAACCCACGTTAGAAGCCTTCACAAAATTTTATCTTCATATTTTTTTTACTCCATGCTCTTAAATATAAACCAACCCTTCATATAAACCATGAACCATCACCTATTATTTTATGCTTGACTTTTAAATTGAAGAAGACGAAAAAAATCCTTATAAGAAAAAGCTATTGATTAATGTGAACTCAATCCCCACTTCCTTTGGAAAGCTTTTGAATTTCCAAAACACCTAGCTAATATTAATTGAACTTATATTAGTCTTTTGCTTTTAAGAACCATTAAGTTGTGTTAAATCATCTTATCTTTTATAATCTCTCTTAATGAATCATTAAGAATGATTATAAATTTGCACTTCATTTTTTTTGAGTAAAAGGTAAAAATTTTATTAAAAAAAAACTGATCAGCTTATACAAATCCATTTTGATATTTTGCCTTTCTTGGCAAGGCTCAAAATGAAATTTTTCTATTCTTTTATTTGCCCAAGATCTTTGAATCCTTTGTTAGTTAAACTTTACCTCCTTCTTAACTGTATATGTTCTCTTCCAACAAAGATTACTGAAGCCCTCTTTGTTCTTTTTTCTATTCCTAATAGCTTTCATGTTGCATTTGATTCCAAAGTTGTGCCCAAATATCTTGTTCTACCTCTATCATCGGAGATTCTTCCTGTACTTTGGTCTGCATTATTTCTAATAACTTCCTTAACATAATCCCCAGGTCCTCTCTTTTGAGCCGAATTCCTCTTTAAAAATTTTGTTGTTCCGTTCCAACCATATTTGCCAGCAGATGAAACGAATCCCTAAATTCCAAGTTGTGCTTAGTGTTTTGGATTTCAATGTGTTATGTGACCAATAGTCCCAAAAATTACTACCGTTAGGAGGATACCATTATGTTTGGCTAAATATGGAGTACCACCAATTCTAGATTGTGTAAGCATAGGAGCAATAAAAAGGAGGTGGTTTATAGTTTCTACCTCTTAGAAGCACATTACACATCTACTGGATCCAATGAACCCCTTTCTCCTCATATTGTCCTGAGTCATAATGCTTTTGTGAGCAACTTGCCATATAAAACAATTAACCTTCAGCCAACCTTTTGGTTGCCATATTTCTTTCTAGGGATGTTGTTGTTGGGGTTGGTTCTTGCTACTTTGGTGAGTCTTTCGGTAGCTTGCTTTCACTATGTAAGTGCCTTGTTTCCCATATCCCCATGCTAGTTGGTCAGACCCATCTTTCCATATCTATGTTCTTTTTTCTAGGATTTATTTCAGTTCACGTTTTTGGCTTCCCATTCTTCACCTAACCACTGGTCCAAATTTTGCCATCTTCCTAAAGCTGTTAGTTGTTGGCTTGGGGGGATGAGATACCGAGATATAAGAGTTTGGCCATGATTATGAAGATTCTCTCTGATACCACCAAGATGAGGGTATTGTTTGATAATGGAGGGGGGGAAATTCCCAAGAATCATCCCACAATTTGACTTTTCTCCCATCAC
Source organism: Wollemia nobilis (assembly GCA_028583015.1). Lineage (NCBI taxonomy): Eukaryota > Viridiplantae > Streptophyta > Pinopsida > Araucariales > Araucariaceae > Wollemia > Wollemia nobilis. Next base: position 3,889,809 of record JAQPPZ010002456.1, on the reverse strand, counting down.
CTACTTTCCAATGTAAGTCTTATTTCATCAGTGAGGCCCCTCTTTTGAGTGTTTTCCATATCTTTGATCCCACACCTATAACTGACAACCATGGACATACTCCATTTCGTGTGCAGGATAAAATTTAGCTTTTAGAACTTGACTCCATAACTGATATAGGTTTATGATCCATCGCCAGTATAACTTCCCTATTAGTGCTAGGTTTTTTGTTGATGCAGCTCTGATTCCAAGACCTCCCTCTTCCTTTGGTTGATAAACTCTCCCAACTTACCAAAGCATTTTTTTTATTTTCTTGAGCTCCTGACCATAAGAATATTCTCATCAATTTATCCAAATATTTGAGTATGCTCTTTGGGGCTGCTAAAATGCAAAATTTGTAAACTGACATTGCTTGTAACACTGACTTCAAAAGTGTGACTCTGCCTCCAAAGCTTAACCATATATGATACCAATGTGACAACTTTGAGAAATTTTGATCTTTTATGGATTTCCAATATTTTTTTTTAGGATTTTTTTTGTTAAGGGAATTCCCAAGTAATATAATGGACACGAGGCCATTGAGAACCTAAGAATGTTTGCTATCCGATCTCTGATTCTCTTATGAAAATTAAAGAAGACAACTTTGGATTTTTCTTCATTTAGAAGTTGGCCAGTGGCTATAGTGTAGTAGTCTAATATTTCTCTAATACCGGTTGCTTCTTTTATTATTGCTTCTGTTGAGTGAATATTTTGTCCTATTACAAAATGAACACGCAACTGGAGTCTCAAACCGGAAGACTCTTTCTTGCAAAGAAATATATTATTTTTTAATTTCTCCAAGCTTCTTGTGAACAGACCTCTATATGCATAAAACCAATTTTGACTTAATGCAAATAAATGAATGTATCCCAGAATAGCTCAAATCCTGCAAGTAACTCGTTAACAAGGGGCCTTTGTTGATTCACAGCAAACTTTGTAACCCTAATTTGTTAAAATAACCAACCATGTAACAAAAGAAAGAAAAATCCTTTTATGTTCGACATTAATGAAATTAACGTGCGGTTTATTTTAATGTTAATTGGTTCATTTTATCTTTTGTTTAATTGTTTTGCTATTTTAACGTTAGCTTTTAAATGAGATTAAAAATATATCAGAAACTAAAACAGAAATGTTCTTATGCGAATCAGCTGGAAAACCAAAGAAGGACGTTAATCTGGTTAGCAATCTCCTCCCTGCCAAAACCCCAAGTTATGAGATGAAGCTCTAAAACAACCTAACCTAACAGACACTGTAATAAAACACAGTCAAATCAAATCGGATGCTAGACTCTAAGGAAATAAATAATTTGCATCATTTTATCATTCACCTATCGCAACCCACATTACGGTGTAAACGAATAGATACAAAACAAAATAATGCAAAGGAAAGATATACAAAAAAAATAGTAGTCTTAGCCTTCAATCTCCTTTTGGTTTCACACACAAAAGTTACTCTTGCCAAATAACTCCTTTATTCAATAAAATAATGCTTTCTGTTTACAATTTCCAGCCCCTGTATCTACCTACACTTCTGCTATTTAAACTTTTTGTTGCTGCTCTCGGCTTCTGTGACGCTTCGTTTCATTTCCCATGACGCTTCGCTTCATTTTCCCGCTTTTTGGTGTTTTTGACCTTTCGCTTGAATCTGCAACGTTTGATCTTCTCTGTTGACAATAACTGTCGATCTGAAGCGTTACTATGACCCTCATGCCTTTCTGCCACGTGTTCAGCGCTCTCTGTATGTTCGATAACGGTCCCATGAAAATCATGACCAAAAATAGCCCACGGCCTTGCTCCTTCGCTTTCACAACGAAAACGCGACATGTCGCGATATCGCGACATTTTTTCTCACTCGCGCAACTGTCACGAAATCCGACTTTTACATCGCGACTTCAAGCGACCTCCTAACCGCGAAATCGCACCATTTTCTCACCTTGCAACGTGAAATCGCTACCATTTTTGTTTGGACCATCTTACTCAAATCGCCTTCCATTTTTGTTTTGGGCATGGTCTTCACTTTCTGTCGTGATTTCGCGACGTCTTTGTCTGGAACATCTCGCCAAAAGTTGCGTGAAATCGCTACCCTTTTACCACTTAGGTTTTTTTCCACTTGCACCGCGAAAATGCGACACGTCGCGATTTCGTGATGCCTTTCGACTTATGCACCTTTGTCTCAGTTTTGTCATGATTTCGTGACCATTTTCTACTTTGTGCCTCCTACCCACTTTCAAGCCACAAAAATCAAACACGTCACGATTTCGCGACGGTTTCGCCCACCTGTCGTTGACTGCGTTGACCGCGATTTTTTGACACGTCACGATTTCGCTACAGTTTTCCATTCTGCCTTTCTCTCTCCTCTCTGAGCCACGACGGAGTGACATGTCGCGATTTCGCTACACCTTTTCGTTTTCTGTAGCGACGGAGCGACATGTCATGATTTCGCTACACCTTTTCATTTTTTGCAGCGACGGAGCGACATGTCGCGATATCGCGACAACTTTCGACCGTGACAGAGCGACATGTCGCGATATCGTGACAACTTTTTGCCTTAGTGAAAATTTTGCCTTTTTCTTTGATTTTCTTAGCATCTGGGTCACTGTTTTCTTCTTTGAAAGCATGCAAAAAGGTGGGCCCCCAATTTTGGGGTGTGTTGTGGATTAGCCACAACAAATGGCGACTCTACTGTCAAATGCTCCAGAGCATTTTGGTGAGAACCCAATCTGAAATATACAAGCTTAGATACAGGCGTTAGCATATAAAAGATAAACAAATACCGACAGATCAAAAGTACATGAAACATCGGAATCATTAGTATTAGCTCAGTGTGTGCTATTTGTTTTCATTCCATATCGCTTGAACTTGATCAACATTCCATTGTCAGTTTTACATGCATGCATATGTGAGACTATGAATGATTTGTGTAACCTAATAAATATGCTTAGAGATTTTGCTTTTACAAATGCATAGACCTTCTAATATCATACACAAATATTCAAGATTATCAAACCCCCTTAGGATCAACCATGTGTATAATGAATTGTTTTATTAGATCCCAAAGTTGGTTATGAGTCACTACTATCTTGAACCCATGTGTAAGTGAAAGTGAAATCGAGCTTTGGGAAATCGGACTCCCAACCTAATCGAGATGAGAGTTTAACCCTATTCTTACTACTCCGATTTGGAATTCATTACCTCACTTTGAGCAAAATGATTTAACCAATTATGGAAGAAATGGTCATGCTAGCCTAACCCTTTGAACAGTCGGTGGTCTTGTTTTTTAGACAAGACATGTTTGTCATGCATGGGCATACCTAACCCCATAATCCATGACTTCATTTCTTTGGACCTTGGGGATGACTATCCATCCTTTGCAGAGGACAAGTAGTATGATCCTTCCAATCCAATATAAAGATGAGATGGGAAAAATTAATTTTACTTCTTGGATCTTGGGGATGACTACCCATCCTTGCTAGGGACATGTAGTACGATCCTTCCAATCCAAGTCTTAGATGAAAATGGAGAATATTAATTTTATTACTTGGACCTTGGGGATGACTACCCATCCTTTGCGAGAGGACAAGTAGTACGATCCTTCCAATCCAAGTTTTATCATGAAATGAGACATAGGAGCTTTGGGGAATCGGATTCTCAACCTAGGCGAGATGAGAATTATGCCCTATCCTTACTACTCCATGTAGGTCAAATCAAAGCTTTGGGGAGTTGGATCCTCAACCTAAGTTCGATGAGGACTTAACCCTATCCTTACTACTCTGATTTTAGGCTTTAAGCTTAATGGAAGTGGTAAAAACCACTGTTTTAAGGATCATGTTGCATAATAGGATAGACATGAAATATTCCTTTCGCTTGACCTTTTCTTCCAAGCAAGGTTTTGATCATTTTGCCCAAGATCTTTTTTAATGTGTACAAAATGTGCTTGGTTCTAGATATCTCGGGGCTCAGTTTCCAACCTTAGGATTTTTCTTTATTTATGTTATAGCATAACCCTAAGAGGATTTGACACACTTTAATGATTTGTATCTGAAATGCATATGCAACTAAGATGGCATGTATATGCAAAGTGAGATGTAATATGAATGCATTGCCCTTTGAATTGCAGATGAAGTATTGCCATAATTTGTAAAACTGACTACTTCATGCATCACAAGCCTCAAACGATATTATTTAACTGTTTGTGTTACATGTGGAGCTTTTACAACATAATTCCAATGTTTCATATTTTCCCGATCTTAGGCATGTGTTAACATTTCAAACTTTATTCTTTTTTTTTTTTTTTTTTTTTATAAGAAAATAAAACATGTCAAATAAACACACCGCCTCAACGTCCAACCTGCACACACAGAAGAAACAAAACACGACATCAATACAAAACCTGAACATGTCAAAAAAAACACAACTTAAATATCAAATCTGCACACACAAAAGAAATAAAGCATGGCATAATTTACATATAATACAAAACCCAACCGCTTCAAGCCTGGAAATAATGTTTCAAGTGCAACCCATTGACAGGTAATGCCAAATCCTTTCCATCCAAGGTTCTTAGTCTAAAACTGTTTTCCCCTAGGACTTCTGAAATCTGGTAGGGACCCAACCATAGGTAGTCAAACTTATCATGCTCCCCTTTCTTCTCATGTCTTTTATCCCATAACAGCACTAGATCTGATATTTTAAAAGCCTTGGCTCTAGACTTTTTGTCAAACCATATTTTTACTACATCCTGGTGTTTACTAAAATGAAGCATAGCCTCATCCCTTTTCTCATCCAAATGCATTAATTGTGTTAGTCTAGACTCAAGTTTATCATCGGTCCCAAAATAATCTTTCATGAAATGCAGCGTTTGTAACTTGAGATTTGTAGGAAAAATGGGATCTTGTCCATAAACCAGATGGTAAGGAGATGTTCCTATTGATTCTTTGACTCTGATTCTGTCAGCCCAAAGAGCCAACTTAAGTTTGTTATGCCAATCCCTAGGATTTCTTTCCAACAATTTTTTTATGACGCATAACAAATTCTTGTTAGAAGACTCGGCCAATCCATTGCCTTGCGGATAATAATTGGAAGAGAATTTTAAACTCACACCGTTGTCAAATGCCCAATTAGCAAATTCCAAAGAAGAAAAAGCTGAACCATTATCACTTACAATGGAGTTAGGCATCCCGAACCGAGTGACAATATTATCCTCTAAGAATTTAATAACAACCTCCGAAGTAGCATTCTTTGTGGGGATAGCTTCAGTCCACCTTGTGCAATAATCCGTAGTCGTCGAATGTATTTGTGGGAATCGGATGAATTGGGACTGATAATCCCAACAAAATCCAGGCCCCATTGCGCAAAAGGTCTAGATTCGATTACGGATTGTAAAGGCATGGAAGCACTCCTGTCTCTATTGGCTGCAGTTTGACATGTATGACATGACCTCACATGAGTATGGGCATCTTTGAACAGTCGAGGCCAATAATAACCGGCTCTAAGGATTTGATGGGTTGTGGCATTAGCGGACCCATGTCCTGTCCCATGTTTACCATGAAATTCCTCGAGTATTCGCACTGCCTCTTTTTGATCAACACAACGAAGGTAAATACCTTCATGGTTTTTCTTGTATAACGTGCCAGATCTAATTAGGAAATTAGCAGATTTCAAGCGCAAGGCTCTTCGTTGAGTAGAATTTAAATGCGGTGGACATTTACCATTTAGTAGAAAATACACCACATCTCGTATACCACTCATCTTTGGTTATATTCGCGACTTCATAATGTTGACATGAAATTGCGAGATCCTTTTCTCGCTATTGCCTTAACCAACCCTTGTCCCCGCACTATCTTCATCGATTGAATCTCAAGATCAAACTCCTGCAAAGTTGAATCCCATTTACCACGTCTTTCACCTAATTCATTCTGTATGAACATGGCTTTGACTACAGGATCCGGGACGATAGCAAAGACCCTACTGTGGACTATGTAATGCCTAAATTTTTTCACAGTCTTAACTAGAGCATACATTTGCTTGTCCAAGATGGAGTATCTCGGTTTTGCATCTTTGAGAGGACTACTCAGGAAGGCAATAGGATTTTCAATGTTGCCTTCACTCTTCTGAGTTAAAACACTCGCAAAGGAGTGATCTGAAGCAAATGTGTAGATATAGAAAGGCTTCGTATAATCGGGACTCACTAAAATCGGGGCTTTAGAAATCGCGTCTTTGATATTTTTAAAAGCATCTCTATTTTCATCTGTCCACTTGATCTGGACCTCTTTCTTTAACATGTCGTTCAAAGGCTTTGCTATTTCTGCAAAATCTGCAATAAATTTTTTGACGAAATTGATCTTCCCAAAAAATGATCTCAACCCCTTCTTGCTGTTGGGACAAGGAATCTGCTGTATGGCCTCTATTCTCTCAGGGTCAATGGAAATTCCATCCTTAGATATTATATGTCCCAATAGTTTTCCTTTCGTTACCCCGAAAATGCACTTCTTTGGGTTGAGAGAAATGCCATGTTCCCTGCATCTTTGAAAGACTTTCTTTAGATCCCTGACGTGGTTTTCCCTGTTCTTAGAAAAGACAGGAATGTCATCTACATAGACGATGATGCACTTACCTATGAGCCCCTTAAAAGCAAAGTCCATAGCTCGTTGGAATGTGGCACCTGCGTTCAATAGTCCGAAAGGCATTCTCTTGTAAGCAAAGGTGCCCCACCTTGTGGTGAAAGCAGTTTTCATCCTATCACTAGGATGGATAAGGACCTGATTATATCCCGAATAACCATCCAGGAATGACATCATCTCCGACCCATTTACCTTTTGGAGTATTTCATCAATGGTGGGTAATGGGTAGTTGTCCTTTTGTGAGGCTTTATTAAGATTTCTAAAATCGATACATAACCTTATTTCTCCACTCTTTTTCCTCACGGGGACCAGGTTAGCAACCCATGTGGAATGTCTAACAGGAAAGATGATCTTAGCTTCTAACAGTCGCTTCACCTCTTTCTCTATCAGGGGTTCTAATAATGGATTGACTCGCCTTTGTCTTTGCCTGAAGGGTTTGGAGTCTGGTTTCAACGGAATCGTATGCATTATGACATTCTGATCATATGTTTTCAGCTCCTTATAACTCCAAGCTATGCAGTCTATGTATTCCTTTAATGTATCGGCAATGGAATCTTTCTCTTGCTTGGTACATGCTTTTGCTATGAACACTTCTCGAGGGCTTTCTGCACTTCCAATGTTAACCAAGTCACAGGCTTCTCTGGGAGATGGAACCTTTTTACCTTCTCTTGGTTGATATCCGATATCGAAAGTTTTCTCTAATGAAGCCATCTCATCTGGCATCTTATTGCATTTTCCAATAATTTTTTCTTCCAAATCTGCCTCCTCTAAATCCCTCTCATCTTCATCTATAACTTGCTTTTCAAATATACCAGAATTAGTGACAAAATGGAATATGTGCCTGTCACTATCAAACACTTGGAAATTCGTGACATTATCTGGTATCGAGGGACAAGGGACCAGTTCTATGGAGAATTTCTTGCATTTCTTATGGTCCACTGGTTTCAACATACTCGCAGCTACGGCTAGAGAGTCTGCCAGATGATTGCCTTTTCTAGAGATCAAAGATATGTTAAAGGCATCAAACTCATCTATTAAATCTCTAACCCTGGTTCTGTAAAGTCTGAGCCGCTTGTTCTTGCATACGTATTGTCCCTTCACTTGTTTTACCACCAGTTCCGAATCACCAAGGACCTTGATACACTTAACTTTCTTTCGAAGGGCCAATTGAAGTCCGAGAATCAAGGCCTCATATTCTGCCATATTGTTGGTGGCAGGGAACTGTAGTCTATATGCAACGAACATAGGCTCTCTGTCTGAACATGATAATTCAATACCGGCTCCCGCTCCTTGTCTAGACTTGGATCCATCAAATCTTAAAGTCCAAATGTCCTGATGTCCTTCAGTAACGTTGCACCCAATCCTTTCATTTTGGGAACTTTTGGGTGTTTCTATGTCCAAACAATATGCTCCCAGCTCTGCTTCAATGTATTGGATCTCATTCGGTTTGTTGTACTCCGTGATCATCTCCTTGAGCCTAGGTTCACTATCAATCCGAATTTGGTTGGCCACTCCCCTCCACGGCAACCACATATGTGAAGAATCTATCACAATGTAACCATTTAGGTTTTTACTCCAATCTCTTCCCAAAACCATGCCATATTTGATAGGAATGTCGAGCACCAATATGTCTATGTGATGTTGAACCCTGGGTTCTGAATTGACTTGAATAAGAACATCACCCAATTCTCCCACTGCCTCCATGGTTGATCTATCCAGCTGCACCACCCTGCTTCTAGAAGGTTTTGGTGTAAGTCCCAATTTTTTATAGATTTCTAGGGGCATGATGGTAGCCGAGGCCCCTGAATCTATTAAACAATTGTGCAGGTTTTTACTTGCAATTCTAATGGTTATCGAAAAAGGAGGTATATCTCGTTTTTCCTTTTTTAAAACCAATCGGGACTCAAGCACTTTTAGCTTCATGAACTTCGTCAGATGGATCTAAACTTTTTGGTGGACTTACCTCCTGGCCTAATAATCGGGACATATCATACATTGAGACATTGGCCTTAGTTTTCTTCATGTCTTCCACCAAGTCATAAGTGGGTTTTTCTGAATTTGACATATTTTGCACCATCTTAGACTTTTCCACCATGGATGGAGGAGGGGGATTGACATCTCCTTTGAAATCAGGAGGGAGTAATTGGTTGTTTGGAGGAGTAGAGGAAGTTTTGGGCTCCTTAGAACTCCTAGTGTAATACTTGTGATTTCCTTTCCCAAAACGTTTGTTGGCATGAACTTCCAATGTTTCTTCATCTTCGTTTCCAAAAAATTCCACATCCTCCTCTTCTTCACTTTCTTGGGAATGTATAACCTCAGTCAATATAGACTCATGCTTCCCATGGCCACAGTGCATACAATCGTTGTCACAAGGTCCCGATTCTCCAAAATCTTTCGAGACATCTGCCTGATTGGCTACGGGATTGGGTACTCGCCCATTATTCGGCTGCGTGTTGTATGTTCCTTTTCCTCTATGGTTATGAGGCCGGTTATGACCCATGGCTTGGTCCACCTTTTTATTGACATTTCCCACCGTAACCAAAACTTTGGCCAAGGTTTCCTTCATGTTTTCTATGGCGGATTCGGACCCTTGTGGTTGAGGCACTGTAATTCCAGGTCCAGATGCGTTTGCTGCATTAGCCACCTCTGGGATAGGTACAATGGCTTGGGTCTGGGCAGGTGGATTCCATCCTGGATTCACACTTTGAATCGGAGTGATTGCTGGGTAAGTCATTGGGCTTGGCGTGCTAATTGGAGCAAACCCCGACATGGTCAACAAATTACTGCCCATACCGAACCCAGGCAAACCCATCGGGCCATTTTGAATTAAACCTTGCGTTTGAATGGAAGCATTAGGATAACTTGGAAATGACGCCACTTGAGTGGGTGTTTGAAAATTATTCATCATAGGAACCTGTGGTGCCATTAACTGGTTCATCATGGCAAATTGACTGTATGGACCATATTGTCCCATCCCAGTCAATTGAGACAATCCTGCTCCTGGCAGGTTCATCTGTTGTTCAAGAGTCATTGTTTCTGCATAGGCTAAAGGAAGCGTCGTAACCTGAGGGTTCCTTCTAGTCAACAAAGATGTTAAAGGATCTAAGGCTCCGAAATATAATTGCAAGGCGACTGCAGGATCTACCGCAAAGTGACGAGTCAGATTCGTGTATAGTTTTTGGAACCTCCGGTTAAATGTTCGTATGGGCTCATTGGGTAATCTTTTACATGATACGAATAGATTGTAGATTATGGAGGGATCCAATAACATTCTAAACTGGCTAATGAAGGCGGTTTCTAATTGGGCCCATGAAGTGATGGACCTTGCTGGAAGATTTCGATACCATTCATTGGCCGTGGGGTCTAGACTAGCAGGGAAAACTCGGCAAGCAACATCCTCGTGAGTAACCCCTTGCCTAAACATATAATCCTTGTAGATTTGGACATGATCTTCCGCTGTCGTGGGACCATCGTGCAAGAATTTGGGTAATCCCCTTTCAATGTTTCTAGGCAAGTCATGGACTGCCCCAGGAATGTCTAAGGGGGAACTTTGCGCACCATACCAAAGGGCAGGTGGTTGTTGTTGTTGTTGTTGTTGTTGTTGGGCCATGTTGTTCAAAGGTGTTAACCCTGTGGGAACAATGGAAGCGCTTGGAACTGTGGAGACAGATAAACCTGGTGTTACTGTCGCACTTGAAATTAAGGGCTCAGGCCCGCTAGACGTACTTGAGTCTAAAGAAATCCCTAACTCAAGTATACTGGGTGGTATTTCGATCTCTAATGTTTTGTTTTTTGGCTTTCTAGCAGCTGGAGAAAGGCTTTGGAAAATAGTTTCTCCTGTGGTCTTGGACCTAGTAGCTAAGTACTCAGGTTGGGCCAGCTTGGAAACTCTATAACTCAAAAGACCTCCCTCAACTTACTTGCAAAATACAGTTTCCCAAATGTTATACCTGCAAGCACAATAGGTGGAAACAAAACTACCCACGTTAATTGTTAGAACAAATCAAAAATCACAAAGCAATAAAGAAGGCCCTCCTTCTAGCGCCAAAATGTTGAGTGAATATTTTGTCCTATTACAAAATGAACACGCAACTGGAGTCTCAAACCGGAAGACTCTTTCTTGCAAAGAAATATATTATTTTTTAATTTCTCCAAGCTTCTTGTGAACAGACCTCTATATGCATAAAACCAATTTTGACTTAATGCAAATAAATGAATGTATCCCAGAATAGCTCAAATCCTGCAAGTAACTGTTAACAAGGGGCCTTTGTTGATTCACAACAAACTTTGTAACCCTAATTTGTTAAAATAACCAACCATGTAACAAAAGAAAGAAAAATCCTTTTATGTTCTGACATTAATGAAATTAACGTGCGGTTTATTTTAATGTTAATTGGTTCATTTTATCTTTTGTTTAATTGTTCTGCTATTTTAACGTTAGCTTTTAAATGAGATTAAAAATATATCAGAAACTAAAACAGAAATGTTCTTATGCGAATCAGCTGGAAAACCAAAGAAGGACGTTAATCTGGTTAGCAATCTCCTCCCTGCAAAACCCCAAGTTATGAGATGAATCTCTAAAACAACCTGACCTAACGGACCTGTAATAAAACACAGTCAAATCAAATCAGGATGCTAGACTCTAAGGAAATAAATAATTTGCATCATTTTATCATTCACCTATCGCAACCCACATTACGGTGTAAACGAATAGATACAAAACAAAATAATGCAAAGGAAAGATATACAGAAAAAAAGTAGTCTTAGCCTTCAATCTCCTTTTGGTTTCACACACAAAAGTTACTCTTGCCAAATAACTCCTTTATTCAATAAAATAATGCTTTCTGTTTACAATTTCCAGCCCTCGTATCTACCTACACTTCTGCTATTTAAACTTTCTGTTGCTGCTCTTGGCTATTCCGTGACGCTTCGTTTCATTTCCCATGACGCTTCGCTTCATTTTCCCGCTTTTTGGTGTTTTTGACCTTTCGCTTGAATCTGCAACGTTTGATCTTCTCTGCTGATAGTAACTGTCGATCTGAAGCGTTACTATGACCCTCATGCCTTTCTGCCACGTGTTCAGCGCTCTCTGTATGTTCAGTAACGGTCCCATGAAAATCGTGACCAAAAATAGCCCACGGCCTTGCTCCTTCGCTTTCACAGCGAAAACGCGACATGTCACGAAATCGCGACATGTCGCGATATTTTTGTTCTCGCTTGGCCTTCGAAATGACTTCTCATCCTGCTACCATTTTTGTTTCGGGCATGGTCTTCACTTTCTGTCATGATTTCGTGACGTCTTTGTCTGGCTGGAACGTCTCGCCAAAAGTTGCATGAAATCGCTACCCTTTTACCACTTAGGTTTTTTTTCCACTTGCGTCGCGAAAATGCGACACGTCGCGATTTCGCGACGCCTTTCGACTTATGCACCTTTGTCTCAGTTTTGTCGCGATTTCGCGACCATTTTCTACTTTGTGCCTCCTGCCCGCTTTCAAGCCACGAAAATCAAACACGTCGTGATTTCGCGACGGTTCCGCCCACCTGCTGCCGTTGACTACGTTGACCACGATTTTTCGACACGTCGTGATTTCGCTACAGTTTTCCATTCTACCTTTCTCTCTCCTCTCTGAGCCACGACGGAGCGACATGTCGTGATTTCGCTACACCTTTTCATTTTCCGCGATGGAGCGACATGTCACGATTTCGCTACACCTTTTCATTTTCTGCAGCGACGGAGCGACATGTCGCGATATCGCGACAACTTTCGGTCGCGACAGAGCGACATGTCGCGATATCGCGACAACTTTTTGCCTTAGTGAAAATTTTGCCTTTTTCTTTGATTTTCTTAGCATCTGGGTCACTGTTTTCTTCTTTGAAAGCATGCAAAAAGGTGGGCCCCCAATTTTGGGGTGTGTTGTGGATTAGCCACAACACTTCCCCCCATAATCCTGTATCATCTATGAATTTTAGATAAGTGATAGCTATATCTCTGTTTATTTGAATTCTTGTAATTTTGTTCTCTACTTTTTTCTTTTGTATGAGTCTTCCCAGTCCTTCTGCAAAAATAATGAATAAATATGGAGAGAGAGGATCTCCTTGTCTAATTCCTCTGCTAGCCTTGAACAGTGGGGAGGGGGTTCCATTGATGAGCACTAAAAAGGAGACTATGGAGATGCATTCAAGTATCCAGTTGATCCAATCTTTCTAGAATCCAAATCTTTGCAAAATTTGATCCAAAAATTCCCAACTCACTCTGTCATAGGCCTTGGATAGATCTAACTTTAGGAACATTCCTTTGTTCTTTCTTTGGGCCATCTGATGTATAGTTTCTTGTGCTATTGCAATCCCATTTAATATTTGTTTGCCTTGCACAGACCCCCCTTGTTCAGGAGATATGATATTTGGTAATATAGCTTTTAGTCTGTTGGTTATTACCTTGGTGATGATCTTATAAATTGCATTGCAGGGGCCTATTGGTCTGTAATTTGTTAGATTCTCCATCTCTCCTCCCTTTGGAATCAAAGCTAGAAAAGTATGGTTGAGGGATTTGAGAATCCTACCACTAGATATGGCTTCTTCTACTGCTTTAGTTATATCTTATCCTATAATATCCCAAAAAGCTTTATAGAATTCTATTGGTAATCCATCAGGACCTGGGGCCTTTCCTGATTGCATGGAGAAGATTATTTCTTTCACATATTCTTCTTTGATCTCTTTCATAAGCTCCTCATTCTGCTCTTGAGAGACTAATATGGGATACTTCCTAAGATTTCCTCCTAGGATTATTTTTACAAATGTGAATCTACAGTAAATAAAGTGGAGAAATACTCATTAGTTGCTTTTTGCATACCTAAAGTGGTGGTTTCTAGGATTCCTTCTGCATTTGTTAAAGCATCAATACGGTTATAGTGTTTCCTAGTTGTGGCTAACTGGTGAAAGAACTTTGCATTCCTATCTCCTTTTTGAAGCCAAGTAATTCTAGATCTCTACTTACAATAGGTTTCTTCTTTCTTATCTAGCTCCTCCTGCATTAAGATATTTTCATGGGAGAGTAATTCCTCTGAAAGGGGTTTCGAACAAATTATTTCTGCAACTCCTTGCATTCTCTCAACTAGCTTTGCTCTTTGTTGCTAAAAATATGATCTTTGGAATTTGCTCCAGTTTTTCAATTTATATTTGATATATTTCAATCTGGAGTGTAGCTAAAATTGTGCCTTTCCAAATGTTGGTTTTCCTTGTTGCCATCATTGTTGAACTAACTCTGGTAATTCCTGGTTTAGAAGCCAAAAGTTCTCAAATTTGAAGGGTCGATTTTTAGACTGGGGTATTCTGTTTGTGATATTTATATGTACCAATAAATGATAAGAAGATAACAAGTTTATGATTTTTGAATGACAACTCCATAACTGGTGAATTTCTTCCTCTATCAATATCCTATCTAATCTTGATTTTATTGCTTGGTCTCCTTTCTTTTTGTTGATCCAAGTAGTACCACATCCTGGAGGTGGAATGTCAATCATATTTAAATTATTAGCTTGGACAATCAGGAGTTTGTCCTTCTCACTAATACGATTTAGGCCTCCCTCTTGGTCATTCAATGACATCTTGGCATTGAAGTCTCCACCCACCAAGAACCTATCTTTTGGGTAAGCTTATCTAATAGCCTGGATTGAATTCCATTAGGTTTTTTGTTCCTGCACTTCCTTCATCCCATAAAAGTTAATAATCAACCATATTGAATCTAATTCTCTATCACTCAATCTAGTCATCAATATCCCTCTGGCTGATGCAACTCCTACCTGCTGAAAAGTGTCTCTATTCTACAAAGTGGTAATTCCCCAGATAAACCATGGGAAGCTTGGACCTCATAGTCTCCATTCCTCTAGAATCCCTTGGATGTTGTTTGCATTGCTTCTAGTGATGTTGTAGTTTCCTGTAATAAAACTACATCTAGGTGGTTATCTTCTATCATACGTTTAAAAACCAATTGTCTGGGGCAACCATTTAATCCCCTTACATTCCATGTGTGTATAATCATTGGGAACCCATGTTGTAGAAGTTGGCTATGGGTTTAACCATGCCTGCCTCTCTCAATTGTTCTCCTTGTTGTATTTTTTCTTTGTTTGTCTTTCTACCTACTCCTTGAGAGTTTGTATTTTTTAACCTTTTCTCCATTTGGCTTATCCCAAGGGCTGGCTTTTCTCTATTTTTCTTTGCTATTCCCATAATTACCTCCTTAGATGTATGTGGCTATTTATTATACAGTACTAAAGCTCCTTCTGTATTTGGTTGTGGTTGCTCTTTATATTCTATCTGTTGTTCTTTGGTTGATGCAAATTGTACCTGTATGGATTGTCCTTCTACCCCTCTCATTACTTTTAGGTATTGTTGTTTTTCTATATCTATATGTTGTGGATAATGAACCTCTTATGCTATCAATTTCTCTAAATTTTTTATTTAAGTAGAGTGTGGTAGTTCCTCTCCTTCCATTGGATCATCTAGCATGAGGATCTCATATTTTTTGGATGGAGCCCTTCCTTCTTGGTGTTGATTTGTATTTCCTCCCTTTTGCTGATTTCTTCCTCTTTTTTGGTTATTATTTTTTGTTCCTTTTCTCATAATCGTCTGAAATTCTTGTTCGTTTTCCTTTTACTGAGGTTGGTTTCCTAGGTTTGGATTTGCTGGATTTGTCTCTCTTTTGGCTAGTTTGGGGTAACCTCTCACCAAATATTCGTATTCATGACATGCTCTAAAAGGCATAGATTCATAGTCTATTTGTTGTCTCCATATATTCCTTCCAACTTTGAGGTCAATTTTCGCTAGCAATAGTTTTCCTAAGTCCATCTCCACACAAATTCTGGCATACGTTGTTGATCCTCCTTCCGTTGATTCTCTTGATCTGCCTATGTATTTGCCCAAGAGATTACCTATCAACTCCAAAATTTCCTCTTTCCAATATTCTAAAGGAAGTGCAAATAATTTTAGCCAAATTGGAGCTGCCAAGGATTCAACTCTAGGATCAAAAGCAGGTCGCCATGGTTGCATGAATAGACATGCATGGCCTATGTTATACGGATCTCCCTCAAAAGCTCTGACCTTGTTAGATATCATTGTGAATTCAACTATGAAGAATCCATTCGATAATGTGAAGATATCCAATTCCCCTTGTGGTGTCCAATGCTTTCTGGCCCAGGAGTACAAGAACCTTGCAGAAGGTCGGAGTCCCACAAACTTGCATATTAAGGCATGCTTGGATTTATACACAATCTCATCTACTATGAGTTCTTCTGCAATATCTAGCATTGGAATTGTTTCTATCTGAGATAAACATCCATTTCTTTTGGCTTGTTCAACTTTAGTCTCCTTTCTTTTACCTACGACTTGTAGGATTTTTTGGACATGTTCTCCTGTATCATCTCTCTTTCCATTACTATCTCTGATCGTTTTTGCAAAGGATTGTGTATTATGTACCTTGGGACTTTGAGTCCTTCCCTCAGAAGTCCCCTGTGTGAACCCTCCTACCGAGGATTCTCCCATTGAATTCTCCCCATTTGTAAACCCTAATTTTTCAATTTCAAGCGTTCTCTTTTTTTCAAGCCTTTTATTAGGATTTTCTATTGTAACCCTTAAATTACACAAAATAAGACAAAAAAAACTCTATAGCCAGATTAAAACTTCAAAAACACTTGTTTCAACACAATACAGTAACGAACCATACCAGAAAAAACAAGTCAGTTTCTCCCTCTTGCCACAATACAACTTCAATCTCTAGTAGAAAACCCCCAATTTCCCGGTCTTCTCCCTTCTGAGTCAACTCAGGTCCAATTTGCACTTCATTTTGTTTTTAATTGAAAAAAATATTTTCCTCTTTTAAAACATTTTTACTTTTAACTAAAAAATCCTTAAATAATTTTCTTATAATATTCTTAAAACATTTTTTTTGTAATTTATAAATTATTTAAAAAATTAAAAAATAAAACTCCTTTACAATTAAAACTCTTAAACTTATTCTCTACTTAAAATTTACCATTCACATCCGCACTAGGTACCTTACTTGGCAAGTTCCCTCAATCCTCGGAAGGAGGTCCGGGGTTCAAGCTTGGCGGCCTACGTCGGATACAAAAAATCCCGGCTAGCCTGAGGAACGATTTTCCTTAATATAAAAGTTTTCGGATTGGGCTTTAGCTCTTCTTCGGGAGGTCTAAGGTTCAAACCATGGTGTGGGTGAGTGTGTGAGGGAGTGGGTGTGTGTCTCATGGTGGAGTTGTTGTAACTAGTTGGGGGATTCCTGATCAAAACCCCCATTACTTAATATTAAAAAAAAAAAAAAAATTACCATTCACAACTTCTTTAAATATATGATTTCATCTTTAAAAAATATTAAAAAATATAAATCTATCAAACTTATAATAGACTGTTTAAGATTCTTTAAAAAATAAAATTATATAATTTTTAAATTATTTTTAAAAAATCTAAAAAATAAAAAACTTTCAAACCGCGCAATGGTTCGAGGCTCTGGCTCTTCTTCGAGAGGTTCAAAGTTCAAACCGCGGTATGAACGAGTGTGTGAGGGGGTGGGTGTGTGTTAAATTCCCTGTTGATAAAAGCATAACTCTCGTCTTTAGGAAGGGTCATGACACTAACCAAATAATAATAATAATAATAATAATAATAATAAAACTAACTTCTTTCCTACTTGAAATTTGTCATTCACAACTTTAAATATAATATATAATATTTCATCTTAAAAAAGAATTAAACGAAAAAAAATCAATAAATAAATAAATAAATAAATAAATAAATAAATACATATATATATATATATATATATATATATATATATATATATATATATATATATAATATAATATAATATAATATAATATGTCCAGGGGACAACTCAAAGGTTTAAGGTTCAAATCGCAGCCTAAACAAATGTGTGAGAGGGTGGGTGTGTGTTAAATTCTTTATTGATAAGCATAGCTCTCATAGTGGGTGGGTGTGTGGTGGTTATGTGTTATCTCGGCTTTACTAAGAGTCATGGTTGAGAAGAGACTAATCAGTATAAAAATTTATTAAACTTATTCAAATTCAAAAAAGATAAGATTTTATACCATGTTTAAATATCCACTTAAGTATAAGATGGTTGAATTAACATGTCTATGTTTCTATATCCTATTAAGTTGAGCAAGGTTAAATGTTGGTTGAATCAAAAATGTCTATGTTTTTATAATAAATATATATATTTTTAATGAGAATAGTTTATATGACTTACAACCTTGGAAACATTAAAACTGCTTTCCAACTTTTTAACGTGAAAGTTGAGCAGGTTGAATAAATAATTTTTTTTTAATGAAAATAGTTTATATGACTTAAAACCTTCTAAACATTAAAAACTACTTTCCAACTTTTTAACATGAAAACATGATAACATCTTGAACATATTAAATGAAACAAAATTTTATTATAAAAATATAGTATAGTATTAAAAAACATTAAAAAATAATAATAATAAAGATGAATCAATTAAAAATTAAAAGATCAATAATTTTTTTAGTTAATTTTTTTTAATAAACTTTAATTTAATAAAATCAATTTCCAACAATCAACTATAAACATTTGACAACTACTAACTAATCTATTTTTTAAATTATAAAAATTTTATAAATAAAAAATCTTTAATATAAACTAGAAAAGAATTTAACAAACCGATATAAATCAACTCAAGTTCCATAATGAAATTTGTTACAAATATATATACTTATATACGACTTAAATCCCATCGACAAAGCCTGTTAAAGGCATGTCATTAGTGTTAAAGGCATGTCATTATCCAAGGGAAGAACGTGAAAAGAGATAAATATATTAAAGTTAAACCAAATTTTAATACAAAAATATATTATTTAAAATAAATAAAAACAATGTTAATATAAAAATATATTACTTAAAATAAATAAAAACAGTGCATTAACCAATTAAAAAACTTCATAAAATATAATTTTCTCTATGTCGATAGATCCAATTATCCACGACAATCCACGACAATAAAGAGCACATCAATTGGAGGCGGCCAGGCTATAGGCTTCAGTACGAGAAGAAGAATGAGGAAGAAAGAAAAACAAAAGGAAGAAAGCAGAGAAATCAGCAATTCTAAGTGCAAAAGAAGCAGCAATTCTAAGCGCAAAAGAAACAGCAATTCTACTTTCTTCGCCTGTTATTTGCTTCACTCCCTTCGTCGCGGCAGCGTCGCTTCATACATTGGGTAACTCTTCATTTATCTCTTTTTAAAATTATAATCTTGCATATGGATGGCCCGCTATATATTAGAGAATTCACAGTGACCAAGGATATTTGCTACCCCTTCGGTATCAATATTCATATTAGAAACTAACCCACAAACACAATGATAAGGGAACCATGAGATTTACACACATCCAGTCTTAGAAGCCATGTACGAAGAGATAGCAGGGGAATCTGACCCACAAAGTGAATTACATCAATGGTGCCAATTCATTCCCAGAATTGACAAGAAAGATTTGCACCATGGATGCAACGCATTTTGTGGTTCAGGGATTGGACATACAATGAATTGTAAGGGAAGTACTTTAGGCTAATATTCGACTTTAAAACATAGAATTTACTATTAGTATATGCTAAATTTGAAGATCAAGATTGGACATACAATGAATTGTAAGGGAAGTACTCTAGGCTAATAGTCGACTTTAAAACATAGAATTTACTATTAGTATATGCTAAATTTGAAGATCAAATTATAAATTTATAGACATCCATTCCTAAATGTAAATTTTTAACCGATCTACAAAAATACCTATGAAATTTTCTCTTGGACCTCTTCATACTTCCTCGACAATTATGACTTCTTTAGCCATCCCCATGTTCCTAAGGAATTCGTTACATATGGCATCTCTGTCCATGTTGGCCTTTCTTTCCTGTTCTGCATCTCTTTTCAATTCCATGTGCTAGAAGTTATTACATATGCTCCATGGATTTGTAGATTTTTTTTTTTTAACTATTATTTTTATATATGGTAGGTATTACAACAAGATTTTTTTGCAACAACTTGCTGGATATGATTAGAATCTGATCTTCTTAACAGTCGAGGTATTTCACCGATTAAGCTCCATGCCATTTGATTGTGGATCTCTTTCAATTAGTTATCAAATGATCTTATCTTTTTGTCCAGTTTATGAGCCTTATTATTGGGTGCGGGTTGATTGATCAGGATATGTGAGGGTTGCTTTTTTTTTTCCTTTCTTTGGCTGGATGTCTCTCCATCCATGCATCTTTTTTTTGTTTTACATTTGGTTTGAGCCTCCGGAATTCTTCTTCTGTTAATCTGTGGATCTTCTTGAATCGGTTCTCAAGTGAGCTTACCTTTTTCTTCAAATCCGGACCTCAATTTGAACTTTAGTTGTTTGATTCAGGCCATGAGAGTCTGGCTTATCTCCAGATGTCTGTGCCCTCACAGCGCAGCCATTATCTTTCTGTTCTCTTAGGTTATAATGCTGAACATTGCAAATGCATCCTAAATGTCCACATTCAGATCTGTTGCTAAACGAAAAATATGTTTGTTTGCCCTATCATTGTCCTAAGAGCTTTAATGGTAAGTCTCTTGCCACACTGTTATCATCTGTCCCTTAGTCTTTGACATATCTTTCTTTTAATTTTAAGGCAAAGCAGGTACTTTGTCATAGTTTCCCCTTTTCTAGCTGCCTTCCATCTCAGCTCTATTTGTGTGACTGCAGCAGCCTCTCTTTTCCTCAACTAGTATGCTTTATCTGCCAATAAAATTAACAAAAAATTTAAACAGACCAGGCAAGAGAGATTTCAAAATTTGTGCGAATGTTCTTGCAAATTCTCGTAACATATAATAATTGGCTACTGTCTACCCATAACATGATGAATCAACAACACAAGGTAACTAGTTTGTAGAATGATTGGTTATTACCTATTATCTGTTCCTACATGCTGAATTAGCTGCTGCTATTCCATGTCATCATGGTTGCCACTATGCACCTTTAATCTATTCAAGAATCTTTTCTTGATTTCATGACTCAGTTGAGGTATATTACATTATTTGCTACATGTTAATGTACCCCCATGGTACCTTCATGGTACAATTGTAAATATGTAATAGATTAGGGTTGAGTCTATAATTTAGAAGTGTGATTTATATTTCCCCTTTTATGTGAGAGTCAATGTGCAGGAAATGCACAAGTGTCATGTATGTAAGAGTGCATGTAGAAGTGTAAGAGTCATGTAGACGTGTGCAAGTGTCTTAGAGTCAAGTGTCCATGTAAGAAGAACTTGAAGAGTCTAGTATGCAAGTGGCAAGATGATAAACCAAAGGTCATGGGACTTGTCATATGGAGAGCAATAGTCAAGTACTTGAAGAGTCATATTACAATGGCTATATTATGGAGACAATACTCCATGAGAAGCCGATCCAAGATCCAAATCCAAATCCAAGTACAATCAAGAAGGAGAATTCTATTTGTAAGAGATCCGTTTTGGAATAAAGTTTGTATACATTTTTGAGCAATTAATATTGTAAGTTTTCTTCATGTATGGTTCATGAATGATTTAGGCTATTAACATTCATATTTGATATTTATATAAATGAATGTTGATATACATATTGATTTACTCATTCTACTCATCTTATTATTATTTTGACCTTTAATATTGTAGCTATTTTATATTGGGACCTGTGATATTTTGTGGTAGTAAGGCTTAAAAAGCCAATAGTGGTATCAAAGCTACCACCTGACTCTGTCCAATTTGATAGAGTTTATTTTAGCCACCATTATTAATTAACTTTGTCCACTTTTGATAAAGTTAATTTAGAGTCTATCCACTTTGAAGGCAGTGCGGACTTGGACTCTAATTTTTAAAAGGTCTTATTGAGTAGAATTTGAGGGGACAAGGATTTAGTCACCTTGATTTAGATGCTAGGGTCTTTCCACTTGGTTGAAGGAAAACCAGTGAAGACTAGGACTCAACTATATTGAAGAAAAGGGCCAAATTAGGAGAAAAGTTGGACATTTGATATTGGAAACCAACTCAGAGAGAAGTTGGATATTGAAGATTTGAAGATTGATAGATTGAGGTTGAACCAACTCAGAGAGAAGTTGGATATTGAAGATTTGAAGATTGATAGATTGAGGTTGAACCAACTCAGAAGATAGTTGGTCATTCAGGGATATTCAGACTCACCTTGGCATTGATATTGGATTCTTTAGCAAGAAGGAGAATCATATTGGGTTCTTAGGTGCGACCTAAGACATTGCAAAAGGTTATAGATTTCAGCGAAGAAGCATTACTACAGAAGGTTGAGAATCTTTCTACAAAGATAGAGAAGAATTTCAGCTTCTGGAGAAACCAGAGAGAATAGAAGAAAGAACAATATAGAGAACAAAAGAAAGCAAGCACTGAGAAGTAGAAATCAAGTATAGAGAAAGAAGAAGAATAGCACTAGAGTGCAGTCTATAGCAAGAAGAAGAGTGTGGAGCCATTATCCACATAGAAGAAGCATCAAAGAAAGATAAAGCTAAAGTGGCCTTGAAGAAGAAAGCAAGAGTGGCCTTGAAGAAGAAAGCCAAACTGGCATTGAGAAAGGATAAAACCAGAGCAGTCTTAGAAAAGGTTAAAGCAGCATTGTAGCAACATAAAGTCTAGTCGGCCTTGAAAAGAGAACACAAAGCCTACTACAGAACCTGATAGAAAGGAACAAAGATAAGAGAAAGGAACAACAACTAAAGCTATTGAAACAACAATAAGATAATAGAAGAACAGGAAAAAAGCCAACGTTAAAGGCAATGGTGGCCAACGTTGAAGGTAGTGGCCAACAGTGGCCAACAACAACCCACGTTGAAGACAACAAAGAAGACTAGGAACACATTTGGCCTTCTACGAAGAGCTCGAGACATTTGGCCTCCAACGAAGACCAGTAGACATTTGGCCTCTAGCGAAGTCTAGTAGACATTCAACTTCCAGCGTAGACCAAGAGATGTTCAACTTCCAGCGTAGAATAGGAGACGTTTGACCTCCAAAAAACGTTTAGCCTCCAATGGAGATCAGGAGATGTTTAATATCCAACAAAAAGAAGTTCGAAACGCATTAGAGGCTCTCACAACAAGTAACGATCTATATCCATTAAGAGAAGCATTCAAGGTGAATAGGAGAAAGAATATTTGAGGAGAGAAAGGTATTTGAGGCAAGCAGAAAAGTGGAGGAGAGAAATGCATTCGAGGCATGTAGTAGAAGGAGCGTTTGAGGAGATAAGCATTCACTGCGAGTAGAGAAAGGAGCGTCTGTGGGATGGCAATTGTTTGAGGTGGATAGGGGAAAGAGTGAAGAGCAGTGTACAGAAGAAAGGCACCATTGAGAAATCATTCAGCGTTAACGTTTCATTTAGCGCAGCGGAATCAACGCCAACACTGGTAACATTTTCCAATGTTACATTCTATTTCCAACGCTTAAGTTAAGGTTTGTGCAAAAGTATTTTTTTGAAAACCTAAGTGGAGTAATAAGGGTTAGGAATTATTAATTAGGGTTTTCAAAAATTAATCTTAATTTGAATTTTTTATGGAGTGATAAGGTTTGAAGAGTTTAATATTTTAAAAGGTTAAAGATTAGAAAATTAAAAGATTGATTGGAGTTAAGAGGGTTTAGTTTTTTAAGGTGTTTGAGATTTTTTAAGGTGGAGTTATTTTTAAAGCTTTTAAAGAATTTTTAAGTTTTAAGGAGTGAAGTTTTTAGTTTGAAGTAAAGTTTTTAAAGTTTTCGATTCAAAAGTTTTTTGAAGAAATTTTATTTATTGAAATTTTGCAAATTTAATGTTTGGGAGTTAAAAGGTTTTCTACATCAAAGGATTAGAAAATTTAAAATTTGCAAATTTCATAGTTATTTTTGAATTTAGGAGATATAAAGATTACTAATTTGAAGGAAATAAATTATTGAATTGATTCATATCATGGAAGATATTATTAGGAAAGCTTTCAATGAAGATAGTGAAGAAATGGTGAGCAAGCTAAAGTTTTATCGTCACCCACCTCTTTGGGATGTCTACATTGCCACCTGTTACTTTCCTCCCACCACATCTAATGTTGCTCTTCACACGGATGGGGACCCTTTCCAATATCTCTATGAGGACATTACTAGATACTCGGCTTCAGGGGAGATACTTTTGCTGTGAGATTTCAATTCTCGGACCGGACCTATGTAGGTTTCTCTTCATGACCTCACAACCAATGAGATGTAGACTTTGGGAATTGGATTCTGAGGACCTTGGTTTTGTTCGAACCTCCAGCAACACACAGGTTACTGCTTACGGTAAGCATCTTATTGAGTTGGGTGAATCCAATAGGCTAGTTGTTCTCAATGGCATATCTTGCTTCCTGGATTCCGGTGGGTTTACTTGCTTTCCTCATAGTGGTGGAGCCAGTGTTGTTGACTATGCTATTTCCTCTACTACCGTCATTCCATTCATTTCCCAGTCCAGCATCTCTGATCACCCTCCCCCCCTTACCGATCATTCAGTTCTTTCTCTTACGTTATCCATTGTTTCCCTTCCTGTTATTCCTCCCCCTCCTCCCTCCCCTTTTGCCCCTTGAGTCATTATAGACTTTGACTATTATTATTCCTTTACCTACATGGACCGGTTGTGTCAGGTTCTCCCCAAGGTGTCTTCTCTTCCCGATGTTTTTGATCATTCTGCTTGCTTGGTCCAAACTCTTTGGAAGACTGCTTTGGACTCGTACCACACTACTCGTTCTCCCCCCCATCCTCATCCCCTAGTCATTGCCCCATGAATATCTGGTATGATGAGGAATGTAAGTCTGCCCACCGAAGGTTAAAATATGCCATTCGAAATCCTTCCTAGCTCTATGCCATTTCTCACAAAGACTACAAGATGTTTCTTCAAAAGAAGAAGTGTCTCTTCCTCTCTCGGCATCGACTTGATCTTATCCACTCCCTTCAGCAGTATTTTAAATCCTTCTGGTGCCTTATCCTCCCCCATGATCTGATTGTTCATGGGATCGATCTTTCCACTTGGACCATTCATGCCTCTTCCCTCTATACCATCCCAAATCAGCCTCCTAAATACTGTTCCCTCCCCCCCTTTTCGTGCCACCTCTTTTCTACTGGTCTTGTCAAGCAGGCTATTAGGAAATTTTGTACAAGCAAAGCAATAGATTTGGATGGGTTACAGGCGGAATTTATGAAGCATGGTATTGACCCTCTTGTTGGGCCCCTCACTAATATCTTTAATCTCTCTGTCTGTTCTGGGTTTCTTGATTCCTGGACTCAGTATATCATTGACCCCATTCATAAGGTAGGTGATCCTCATGAACCTAATAACTACAACACTATCATGATTGGGCATATCTTTGCCAAGCTTTATGCCACAACATTAGATGTGCTTCTCTCCCGAAGGTTGGAGGAGGAGGGTTTTAGGGCCCTTGGCCAAGTTGGTTTTCGACAAGATCACCAGACCACAAATCACATTCTAGTCCTTAGAGCTATTATTGAGGAGGCGCGTTCCAGGTCCTCAAAGGTTTATTGTTGCTTTGTAGACTTCAGGAAAGCTTTCGACATGGTGCCTCGACATTTACTTCTTGAGAGGCTTCGGTCAGTTGGCATCTTTGGGCAGCTTTTGACACCGGTTACACAATTATGAGATGGTGAAAGGTCGGTTTTGCTCCCCTCAAGGGCTTTCAGCCAGTATTCTTAGCACCATAGGAGTGAAACAGGGGTGCCCCCTTTCCTCGACACTTTTTGGGATCTTCATCGACGAGCTTGAGACTTTTATTATGGAGAACGCTCACCTAGAGGATGGTTGCCTTCTTCATTATGTGTTGATTTCTATTCTCCTTTTTGCTGATGATGTTGTTCTTTTGGTCTCATCTCTTGAGGGGCTTTAGCGTCATCTGGACACTCTTGCTGCTTTTTGTGACTCGAGATACTTGACGGTGAATCTTTCTAAGACCAAGGTTATGGTTTTCAATGAGGCCCTATCCCATATCCACTTATTTTTCCAAGGTCGGGAGGTCGAGATCATCACCTCTTATGTGTACTTGGGGGTTCTTTTCACCGGCCCCACTTTTGGTATGAAACCCGTCGCCCCGACCCAGGTGTGTATAGGGTATGCAACCCTGTCTTTGCTAAAGATGATTGCTTCAAAGCACATTTTCAAGATATACCTGTGAAGATGAGGATCTTTGATGCCTTGGTCAAGCCAACTATTACTTATGGGTTAATGGTTTGAGGTCCTAGTTTTGGCCCGACTGAGTGGTCACGGGTTGAACGAGTCCAGACACTCTTTCTTCTATGATTCATTCGTTGCAAAGGTACAGTCCCCAACTCTATTATTCTGGCAGGCTTCTCCTCTCCAGCTTGAGATTATCTTCTTGATTATTGGTTACCTTCACAGGATCTGTACCCCTGTAGGTTGCAAGTGGTACCCTTACTTCGCCCTTCGCTCCTCAATGGAACTCTCTCCAAGTTCTCGGGGAGGTTGGAGGAGCTGGTATTTTCAGGTTTTTGCCCTCCTGGCCAGCATTCATATACAGATGGACAAGCTCCCCCCTTATTCTTTGGGTGTTCTTCCCCTCTCTTGGCTTAGCAAGGAGAAGATGCTCCATGAGATCCAGAAGGATGGTAGTCTCTAGTACACCAGTTGCACATGGATCTCTCCTGTTGCCCCTCTTTCCCCCAAGTTGTCTTTCTACCATGAGCACTTCCTACAGATACAAGAAGGCAGAATAGTTCCTACACAATACTGTTGCCACATTTTGCACGAGGTGCCATGTTTTCAGTTTCTTAAAAGTTCCAGCAAGTATTCCCTGAAAATGACTAAGTGTCAGGGCGCAACCCGACTTCGCTGCGAAGTCGGAGTGCGCCCTCTAGTTGGAGCGCAGTAGGGACAGTGCGAAGTGCGACAGAACAGGAAAATGAGCGAAATTTGACTAAGTGTGGGGCGCAACCCGACTTCGCAGCGAAGTCGGGGTGCGCCCTTCTTCCTGGGTGCACTATGGAAGCAGTGCAGCAGAAAAACGGCTAAGTGTTAGGGGCGACACCCGACTTCGTAGCGAAGTCGAAGTGAGCCCCTTTTCCAGTGCACAGTCTGAACAACGGATGAAGACAGCCAAGCACCGGTGCGCAACCCGACTTCGCAGCGAAGTCGGAGTGCGCCCTTTGACCGGCTTGCGATTGGGTAAAGTCAACTCGGGGAATTTGCTAAGGCAAGAAGGCCTTCCAACTGCGCTGTCTTCCTCCTGCACAACTCGATAGCGCCCGAATTCCTGGCGAAGTTGGATAAGCTGCCTTTCAAGGCAGACACCTGTCACGCTTCAGCATCCGACAAGTATGCATCTCCGGGATTCGAGCCAAGACTTGACCGCGCAAGGACAGAGCATGGGCTACACCACCGGCGCCAGTTGTCAACATTTAAAGCCGATGTGAAGTGCCATCTGCCGCACCTACTCGCATTCCTGCTGACCGAACACTTGCCTCAACACGTTGCCACGTAGCTATACCGCCTTTAGGAACACCATGCTGCAAGGACAGTCCGGCCCGACAGAAGTTAGCATCAGCAGCTCAGCCGCTCGTGTCAGCTACTGTCTTGTCTAGGGCTCTGTGCCCATTAATGTAATCGGGGGGAATTTGGGGCTATAAATACCCACCACATTTTCATTGTAAGTGGTGGAAGGGGAATATATTGCTAGGGGACAATTGTAGCTGTGCGTTTGCCTCAAATACAGACATATACTTGGCTCTGCTTACTGTCTTTTATCTTGCATGCTGCCTCTCCTTGTCATTTCTGCCTCATGTTTCTTGTGTCATTGCTTGTTGTTGTACTGAACTACGGACTCCAGCATTTGATGGCCAGTATTCCTGGAATGCATAGATAGAGGATACATGGGATAGCTGATAGCTGCAGTTTCAATGTATGTTTGTAGATGAATGCTGTTAGTAGTGGTGATTGATTCGTCGTCGTGCTGCTTATTCCCCCCACCCAACTCCAATCACATTTGGAATCCCTTTCTGCACTTTTATTTCTTTCTGTACCTTTTTATCTCTTTCCTGCACTCTTATCTTAACTCACTCCCCATAGGAGCCGGCCTTCTCCGGAGATTGGCACGGAAGGCATTCCTTCCTTCCGGCATTTCAATCTGGTGGGCGAATCTGGGCGGCGCAATAACAACAAATCCTTTCCTCATGGTAGATTCGTAACCAACAAATCCCTTCAACAACACACAATGCATATTCTTCAGATCACTATTGGGCAACTCAAGGTGTGTTCTCACCAACTCCGGATTGAGTCAGACCACCATTTTCCGATGGAGGAGCGGATTTGCTTGTTTTGCTCTTTGGGTGAAGTTGAAACCCTTCATCACTTTATCTTTTGTTGTCCCATTTACTATGAGATTCGGGGTAGATTCCATCGCCTTTTCAGGGACAACTCTTGATCTGTTTCTATCTTCTTTAGATACTCGGACCAACGGTGTCTCGCACTCTTTCTTAGGGAGATAACTCAGCTTCGACAACATAAATGTTCTCCTCTAGATGGATCTCACCCTCCTCAACATCGGCACATCACAACATACTTCACCCGCTCCGACAACTCGAGCGACTTCGGACGGAAACGCTCCACATCTTCCAGTTCAGACGGGAGCAGGGTCACTAGACAACGCACCCACAACTTGTTGGTGTTCGGAACCAGCAATGGATAGAGACATATCAGGGACTTCTTCAACTTTGGTACTTCGGCCTCGACTATTAGGAGAGATTAGTTTTTGAGGGGTTCTTGGAGCTTGCCCCTCCTGGGCTGCTCCCTCTCCCCTCCTTCTCTCTCTCCGTTCTTCTTGGCATGTACTCCTCTCTTTCGGACTGCAGCCCTCCCCCCTCTGCTCTCCCTTTTCTTTCTCCTTTTCTCTTTGGCCTGGTTGTTGGGTTTCGTCTTGTATTTATCTTAGCTCTTTTCTTTGTTGGGCTTTTTAGCCCGCTAGCTGGCAGTCATTATTGTCCTTCTTATAGTCCCTTGGGTCTTATTTTGGCCCACCGAGGACATTAATAATATTTCATTTCATTTCATTTCTCAAAACTTAATAGATGATTTTGATGGAAAGAAGCAAATGACAAATGGTTTAAAATAAAATTTGTCATTATTTCTTAAAGATGCAAAAGATGAAAAATTTACAATGCTTATAAGTTATCTTCATGAAAAAATTTTTAGAACATGGTGGAATTCACAAAACACCATTATATTTCATCAGAAGAATGCTTAATGATGTATTTTTGAAAATTTTCAGGAAGAAATACAAGAAACAAAAGATGGCACATACAACTTGAATGAAGCTTATGTTAGCTTCAATGAGGAATCAATGGAATTAAAGTTGTATTATTGTGATGATTTAATAACTCAATGTTTAGAAGACACATCAATAGGAACATCACAGCCGAAGATGAAAAAGAGAAGAGAAAAGAAGAAGAATAGAGGAAATCACACAAGGAGGACTAACAGAAAACCTGGATCCAAAGCCAAAGAAGAATCATATACTGAAGATTCAGATAAAGACCTGAAAGAGGTAGACTAAAGATGAATCTCAAGCAGAGGTTCATGAACAATGCAAGATCACTTGAAGATTGAAGACAAATATGAAGACCAAGATTGAAGACTAAAGTCTTCAATAACCAAATAATGTAATACAAGGGGGTGTTGAGGTATATTACATTATTTGGTACATGCTAATGTACCCCCATGGTACCTTCATGGTACAATTGTAAATATGTAATAGATTAGGGTTGAGTCTATAGTTTAGAAGTGTGATTTATATTTCCCCTTTTATGTAAGTGTTATGTGTAAGAAATGCACAAGTGTCCTAGATTAGGAGTGCATGTAGAAGTGTAAGAGTCATGTAGATGTGTGCAAGTGTCTTAGAGTCAAGTGTCCATGTAAGAAGAACTTGAAGAGTCTAGTATGCAAGTGGCAAGATGATAAGCCAAAGGTCATGGGACTTGTCATATGGAGAGCAATAGTCAAGTACTTGAAGAGTCACATTACTATGGCTATATTATGGAGACAATACTCCATGAGAAGGCGATCCAAGATCCAAATCCAAATCCAAATCCAAGTATAATCAAGAAGGAGAGTTCTATTTGTAAGAGATCCTGTTTGGAATAAAGTTTGTATACAATTAATATTGTAAGCTTTCTTCATACATAGTTCATGAATGGTTTAGGCTATTAACATTCATATTTGATATTTATATAAATGAATGTTTATTTTAGTATTATATAAGCCTTGATATACATATTAATTTGCTCATTCTACTCATCTTATTATTATTTTGACCTTTAATATTGTGGCTATTTTATATTGGGACCAATGATATTTTGTGGTAGTAAGGCTTAAAAAGCCAACAAACTCTGGACGATTACCATCAATAGCAAAACAAAAAAAACAGGTATTAACGTGGAACAAAATTCCAATCATGGAATATGCCACTAGACTTGCATCATCACATTAACCAATTAGAAAGGAAACCTGTTGCAGAATTGGCAGCATGAATCCCTAAAAAGGAATGAAACATAAACTGTAGCTATTTTGTCGGCTTTCTTGAGTCTTCAATCAAATAACTAAATTTCAATTTAAACCTTACAACTATTCTTCAATAAGTCTGATGACTTTTAAATGATCTTCGGCAATAAAATTGAGGTAGTTGGTTTCAAGGCATACGTGGTTGATTAAGCCCACCATTGCCTTAAGAGCATTGTCAGTAGTAGTACAATGGCCTAAACTAAGATTAGAAACAAGCTTGACCTTTCCCTTGAGATTTGTAATAATCCTACCACAAAACATAGTCCCATGTTTTCTCTTAGAGGTTTGCTAATATTTAGTTTAACATATGCAACATTTGGGGATTCCAAATTGACTTTGGTCTGGTTCCCAGGATTCGAGCCTTTTTGAGTTTTCAGGATATTTTAAATTATTGCTTCTTATTGGACACAATTCCATTTATATTTCTACACTTTTATTTGTTTGAAATATGGGTGGACAAATATGGCTTGGTTTGGGAAGCTTGATGATGTAGTTGTGTGTCTCAATTGCTGCAGAGGTGGCTGCTAATATTTGAATTTTTCCATTTCTTAAGAATGATTAGCTTTTTCCTTCTTGTCTTAGTATAGGTGGAGAATCCATTCTGTGGGTCCTTTGGATTGACTTTACATGATTAGCCCCTGCCCACGAATTTCTTGTTTTGTTCCAAAAGATCATGACTATTGTGCATCTTCTAAGGGTATTCAACTTCAAAATTGTTTGCCTTGTACTTCTGATTTCATTGAGTATGGTAGCATCATAGGACATGGTTTTCTTATAACCAACATATTAGTAACCACACACACACACACACACATATATATATTGTTTGTGGAAAACACCCCAATTGGGATGCCACTTTCGGGTAAGTCCTAAGGAGGCAGGGTATCTATTCCGCTAAAAACGCCCAAGGCTTGCACCTGGCCTGCCCCCTTTGACACACTCAAAGAGCATACCTAAAACAACAAAAACACGAACAAGAAAACACAAAAACATAAACAAACACACACAATAACAACAAAAAACAACAAAAAAAAACACAAAAACAACAAAAGACAACAAAACAAACACAAAAACAATAAAAAACACAAAAAACAACAAAACACAGAACACACATTAAAAAACCACAAAAACAACAAAACAAAACACAAACACACACAAAACAAAAAACAAAACCACAAAAAAAACTAAAACATAAAAAATACAAAAATACAAAAAACACCAAAAACAACACAAAAAACACAAAAACAAAACATAACAAAAACAATACACACCGAAACTAAAAAGAAGGAAAAAACAAATAACAACTTTAGCCTTTCTAGTATAATAGGTTATTTAGGCAAGATTCAAAAGAGGAAACATAAGAATGATCAGTCTGAGCAAGGGAACTAAAATACCCTAACCGAACCAAAGAGAACAAAAAACAAAGTAAAAAGGAACTAGGTACCTCTAGTATTGGAGCCATCTAGAGAAAGGATAGAAAGAAGAGCTTCCCTTATTTGCAAATCCCACCATCTGGGAGGGTGGCCGTAGTAAGTAATATCACCTTTGTCCAATGCCCAATTTAGCTAAAGCATCAACATTCATGTCCTGTTCTCTGACCACATGATTGTTTTCAACTTTCAAAAAGTCCATCTGGATTAATTGAATCTTTTCAACAATTCTTTTTACTCTCCAATCAGCCTTATGATTCTTAGAAGGAGTCTTCAATAGATTAATCATGACGTGGGAGTTAGATTCAACCAACACCTTTTTCCATCCGACCTTAGCAGCCTCTTGAAGGCCTCTAAGGATACCATACCCATCAGCAAGGTTATTGGAAAGGATACCCAAATTCTCAGCAAAAGTGAAAACCAAGGAACCATCTGAAAGTCTACCAATTCCTCCCGCACTAGCTTTTCTAGGGTTCTCCCTAGAGGCTCCATCGATATTGACTTTTCCAAAATCCTTAGGAGGAGGCTGCCAATTCCTTGTTCTTTCCATCTTTCAATTACTCACGTTCCCTTTAAGCTAGTTCCCCTTAGAAGAGTTAATCTTCAATCTTTGCATCACTTGATCCCATCTTTGGTGGGAGTTTTGGGGGTGATTAAGGAGCTGTTGGACTGATTCAACTAAGTTGGCAATGGTCTTTTGCCAGATATAGTGAATGTCCTTCCTTTCCTGATTGAAAATCCGATTGTTTCTTTCCTTCCAGGTATTGCAAGGTAGAATGGTAGAACCCATCCAAACTAACTACCTAATAAAATGATCAACACCCTCCTGATTAGGCCAATCCCTTCAAAGTTGTTCAAAAGTAAAAAAATTGGACCACTGTAAGCCAAGTAAGATGGCCATTCTCCTCCATAGCTCAGAGGCTAAGGTACACTCAATAAAAATATGGTTGAGAGATTCCACATTCTCTCAACATAGTTCGCATCTAAATGGGCCATGAAAACCATGTTTCATAAGTTGCTCACCAGTAAGCACCCTGCGATGCAATAAAAGCCAAGTAAAGAACCTCACCTTAGGCTAGGGCTTTTGAGCCCACAACTGAGTAAATATGTCATATGATTGGTTGCGATTATTATGGCATAATACCAAATAACCTTGAGCAACTAAATACTCACCCTTAGTAGTAATGTTCCATCCAAACAATCTTTATCTTAGGACCAAGAGAGAGATCTCATATAAAGGATGCTTTTGATGTCTTTTTTTTGCCTTTGTGGCATTTGAATAGGCCAGTCCTCAACAGGGATCCAATATCTACCAGCTTCTTAATTACCAGTATGGTACCGACAGTAATTAGCTACCTTTATACAGTTAGCTCGGTGAAGCTCCTCAATCCAAGGCCTCCAATCAGGAAACTGAGTTATCAAAGGCTGGTGACCATCCCAAGAATTTGTCCAAAAAGTTGCCTATTGACCATTATGAATGATCCAAAATAACTTTCGTTTAATCAAATCCTCACCAGTCTTAAGAACTACTAAAATGGGAGAACCTTTAGTAGGCAATTGATAGCGAATAAGGTCTTCAAGACTTTTGTTCTCAGCATATTTAGCACGAATATTTTTGGCCCAAAGAGCATTGGGGTTATGCAAAATCCTCCAATACAGTTTAACAGCTAAAGCCTTATTGTTATTAATAGCAAACCGAAATCCTAACCCCTTTCATTCTTAGGAAGGCATAAAGTATCCCATTTCACCAAGGCCCATTTTCTTTTCTCCTTAGTACCACTCCAGAGGAACCGATGATTGATTTGATCAAATTCTCGAAGAACTGCCTTTGGGATATTCAACACAACAGAAACATAAATAGGTATAGCTTGAAGGACAAATTTAACCAAGGTAATTCTGCCCCCAAATGAAAGCCACCTATTGGTCCATTTTCCAATTTTCTTCTTAACTTTGTCTAACAACCAATTCCAGTCTTTTCTTTTTTCTATCTTTGAATATTGATAGGAATGCCTAAATAAGTGATCGGAAGGGAGGTCTTCTTATTTATCCAAGACCATGGATTCCTGTCTGGGAGAGCAGTGAAAGGAAATGAATTTAGATTTGTCTTCATTGATCAATTGCCCGGTAGCATTAGAAAAACAATTGATGGTTTGCTTAAATTTAGAAGCTTCCTTAACTGTAGCTTTACCTAACAGAGTAGAGTCATCAACAAATTGAAGATGAGAAATAGGCCTAGCTCCATGAGCAATGGTAACTCCCTCAAGGGTTATGTTTTCTTTGTTTTTGGTTATAGTCCTGCCTAAGCATTCAACAAGAATGATGAATAAATAAGGGGAGAGGGGCTCACCTTTCCTAATACCTTTGGAAGTTGGGAACAACTGAGAAGGTCTTCCATTGATAAGAACAGAGTAGGACACCGAAGAGATACATCCCATAATTCAGTCTGTCCAATCCTGAGAGAACCAAATTGCCTCAAAACTTTTATAAGGAAGTGCCAATCCGCTATGTCATAAGCTTTTGATAAGTCTAAACGAATGAACATAGATTGAGATTTCTGCATTTCCATGGAATGGATGGCTTCCTGAGCAAAAGCTATCTCATCCACTATTTGATGCCCTTCCACATAACCCCCTTGTTCAGGGGAAATAATCTTATGCAAAAGGAGTTTCAGCCTTTCCGCCATGATCTTTGTAATGATTTTGAGAAGAACATTACATAAAGCTATAGGTGTAAAAGCTGAGATATGATCTGCTTCTTGAGCTTTTGGGACAAGAGCTATATAAGTCTTATTGATAACCTTCAAAATTTCTTTGGCTTTCCTGGCTTCTTCCACCGACTCTAATAAATCAGCATGAAGGATATCCCAAAACTCTTGGTAGAATTTAATGGGAAAACCATCAGGACCTGGTTTTTTTCCTTTTTGCATTTTAAAATCCACTTGTTGAAGCTCGTTGATAGTAATTGGAGCTGTTAAAACAAAGTTCTCCTCAGAAGTGATAAGAGTAGGGATCGCTTGAAGAACATTCTGTTGAGAAGCCAAGTCAAGAGGTGTAGCAGCAAAAATATTGAAAAGGTAATTGACAACAACAGAGTTCATGCCATCCCAAGTGTAGACAACATATCTAGAATCAGATTTCAGAGGAGAAATAAAGTTGTGAGATCTTCGAGCTAGAAGAGATTTGTGGAAGAAATCTGTGTTTTGATCTCCTTCTTTGAACCATTGGATCCTAGATTTTTGCTTCCATAAGAGTTCTCTTTTTTCCCATTCCTTTAACTGAGTTGTGAGTCTAATTTCATCTGTACTTCTACTCTGTGTGAGGCCATCTAAACTTGTTTTCTTATTCAAATTTTCAAGCTGAGCAATCACTTCATTTATTTTTTTGTCGGACATCTCCAAACTCCTTCCAATTCCAAATCTTGATTTTGGATTTAATGTATTGCAACCTTTTGGAAAAATAGAACATCTTAGTCCCATACCTTGGTTTACCTTCCTTCCACCATTGTTGCACTTGGGGTTTGAAGGAACTGTCTCTAAGCCACATTAATTGAAATCGAAAAGGCGAGAAACTCACATTGGTTTTCCAAATTTCCACCATGACTGGCCAGTGATTCGAACCTGCATTGTTAAGAGTCTTCACCTTAGGAATGTGACCATGGATTAAGAAATTGTCAGAGAACAAGAACCTATCCAATCTCTCCATGATACAAGCTAAGCCTTGCCTTCTGTTAGACCAAGTCATAAGGCTATTATCTGGCTGGATGTCCACAAGATGAAGGTTTGCAATATATTCACTCATGAGGTCAATGCTCCTGTCCAAATTTATATTTCCCCCCATTTTCTCATCCAGAGAGAGGATAGTATTGAAATCTCCTCCGATCAAGATCCAAGCTTCAGGAAAATGAGAGATAATATAAGTTATATTCTTCCTCTGTCTTCTATTTTCCTCCAAAGTAGTTGGAGCATAAACAATTATGCAAAGCATAATTTGGTTAGAATGTCTACTTTGAATAGCTATAGCCAAAAGACCCCAAATGCCAACCATATGGTGAATAACTACCTCTTTTGGGTCCCAAAGGCAAGCAATGCCACCATAAGTCCCCTGGGAACTGAGGGAAGCAACTTTTCCAGCTGGCTAGATTTAACTAGCAATTGAATCCATTTCCTCTATTGACATCTTCATTTATTCAAGGAAAACAAGATGTGGATGGTTTGTCTGAATCATTCTTCTAATTTCATTTTGTTTTGAAAGACTCCCTTTGAGTCCTCTAATATTCCAAGTGATGATCTTCATTAATACCAAGGCTAAATAAATTGGTAAGGGCATTAATCTTACCTTCCTCTACAAGCTTTTCACCTTCTTTTACCATATGATGTTGATTGGTCTTGCGACCTGCCTTTTGGTTGGAATCCATCTTTAGTTTTTTTTTCCTTGTTTCTTGACTTACCCCAATTGAATCTGGGATGGCTTCTAACCTTGAAGAATGTGTGTACAAAGCCAAAGTGTTACTGGAAGGTTCAACAGAGTCTATCTTGGGACTTGTATTATTTGAAGTCTCAACATTTAAAAGATAGTTTTTCTTGTATATAGTTCCTCCTTTTTTTTCCTGTTGAAAACCTTTGATTTGCTAGTTTGTCTCTGAGTCCTTCCCTGCATCTTTAAATTGCGTTTATACAATTTTTATCTCCATTATTTCCTCTTCCTCACTTGGGACATCATTTGTGGAAAGAATTTCAAACATATTAGCTGATAACTTCGATTGATCCTTCATAATTGGTTTTTTCTGAGTGTTCTTCTTCTTAGGCATTTGGAAACTTGCTAAGTTTGTATCCTCTTTCTTTTGATCTGGAATTTTATTTGGGCAAACACTAGCCAAATGACCATATTCATGGCAAATTCTACAATGAAAAGGAATGTTCTCATAGTCCACCACTTGCTCCCAAGTGTCCTCCCCAAATTGTAATGAGATATTTTCAAGTAGGGGTTTGTCAAAATCCATTAAAACACAAATCCGAGCATAAATAATATGTTCAAGTTCGTAACCACATATATTTACTTTTGCTTTGACGATATTGGTTTTTATTTGATCTAAGTTTATTTTTCATTTATTTTTCATGTCATTGACTTCTGTGATCGTCTTTTGCTGTAATTTAACCTAAAATCTAGAAATATTTTCCAATCTTTGTGTTGCATCCATAATTCTTCAATGCTTTGCTTGAATGGAATTAGGTTTACTGTCAATCCTCGTCGCCGATTAAAACAGCATAATGGTAAAATATCAAATGGAGCATCACAAACCGAAAAGAAACGACCTTGGGAAATGATTCTGTGTGTTTATGGTTTCCCTTCAGAAGTTTCTGCACTTCAGGTAATGTTGGATTTTGTACACCTGCATTATGCATTTGGTCCCTTCACTTTTGTTATGTTATAATTTTTGTTTTGTTCTTTTCCTTTTTTGATTAAAATTTTGTGGATGCTTTACCTAGCAATCTGGGCATTGTACTAAAAAAAATTCTATTACTCTTAGAGAACCATACTTCCTAGTGTAGACCCAATGAACACAACTGGGTAACACTGAGAATTATCCATTTGCAGCTTCTATTTTTTTTTAATTGGTTATATGGGATTGAAATAGCCCCCACCCGTATTATATTGTGACCACATAGTGGTATTACAACAACATGGCTATTGTGCATGTCTCGCTTGGCAAGATTTGAATTTAAGTATCCTCCTTGAACATTGAGGTATTTAAGTGGTTGAACTATTGCCATTTGATCTTTTGTTGCTTCTATTGTTCTTATGTTAGGATTTGCTTTTTGGTCCATGCAAGAATAAAACTAGAATTATACCATTACTTTGGCCAGCAACTTGGGTACTAAATTACATAAAAATTTATGCTCCATGGGGACTTCATACATTTGATTGGCACAATTTATCCAACTAAAATCTCATAGGACCAAATGCTGAATACTATTCATGAATCAAAACAGATATGCGAAATTCCTTTTCAGAGAAACTGTACAGAAACCTTTTTGAAGAAGGCATAAAGTAACTAACTAAAATTAAACCTTGCTAGATGGAGTAAGTGTTGCAGCACATCTTTACAATTCCTATGGAATATAAGGAATACTTCAGGTATTGATGACATGCTATGAAGAATTGGATTTACATCTCAGTTTATATTAAGGTATCTTCCCATCTTACAATTGCATTGTAGAAAAAATGAGAGAATTTTAAAGGATAGAAATTATGGAGTAGCTGGTGAATAATTCCATTTGGAAAGATAAGTATTATTATTATAGGCTAATAATTGAGGAAAAGTATAGAATTTGTTCTTAGTATATGTAAAATTAGGTAGATCTTATAACATGTATATATCATAGACAAAATCTATGCTAACTTTTTGAAAATCTTCTAAATGGTGAATCTGATTTTGAACTTGTATGAAAAAATGGGCAATTGCTGACAAGTAGTCCATAATTTTTCTAGGTAGAAAGTCTGGGTGTATGAAAGTTGCCCTGCAACCCTTCCCTCTATCGCAATAGGGAACACATAAGGGGCATTTCCCATTAATCCTGCAAGGCCACTGCTCCTTGAACCCACAAGGGGAACATGAGAAACTAAAAGAGACTTGGATGGGGGCAGCATGCACTGAGAAGGACTCCATGTTGAAGCTACCACTTGGATCAGGGATGTGTAAGATTTTTTATGTTGGTCATTAAGTTTCGTAAGAGGGACAGATCTATAAATTTAGATAAGGTAATTCAATAAATGTCCATATATGACAGGCCAGTGCACTTACCAGTAACAAACTGTTAAAACGTATTGCTGTAAACAAGAATGTACTAACAAGATAGACTAAACTAGGGTAAATAAATTGGAGCAAACTATACAAGAATGCAACTACTGTAAAGCATGAGAACATGACCTCAAGGGGTGGGCCCAAAAAAGGGTAAAACCCCAAACTTGTTGTAAGTGGTGAAGAAGTGAAGAGGGAACCGACAGTCAAGGGAGGAGAGAAATAGAGAACTAAAGTGGATCCTAAAAAGTCATCATCACCGCAAACCGTCCCAAAAGAGCCAACACAAGATTTAATAATCCGACCCCTCAAACTCTAATAGCATACATGGCCTAGGAACCAATAGAAGAAGATAAGAAATTGGTAAGCTGTATTTGTCTATACTTCGTTGGTAAGTGGAGGTGGATGATATCCGTCATCAGATAGCCATAGTCTTGTCATGTTGCATGCAAGAAGAGTAAGTTGCCGAACCCCTAGCAGCTCCTCTGATATGCATGCGATGATGCACAAATTTGTCGTTATTGTTTTGGAGAGCTTTAGCTTCAGATGAATGCTTATTGCTCTTGGCAACAAAGTTAAGGTGAAAGAATGAGGCAATTGTTTGAGTGGTAGACAATCTCTCTTGTAATAGTTGACATTGAAGAGTGATAGCTTCTCGAAGTTATAGAGCCAAGCATCTATGGTTAGGAAAACGAAAAAAGTGGTAAGTGCTCCATTTGAATCCCTACACAAGAAATAGTACCTCCCCTAATATTGTAATAAACAAGAAACCTCAATATCAATTGATGTCCAGTCTCTACCTGTCAAAGAGAACAAAGGTGACTTACCCTATCCTCTTGAGGAATATAGTGGTTTGTCTCCACCAGGAACTGATGCGAGTGGACTTTGAGCTGACCAAGAGAGATCTTGAGGTCGTGTGTCCAATGTTTCTATATACAATCAGGATGAGCAATAATGTCATCCTCAATCCTCATGAATTGCTCAATGTTGAAAGCTAACTTAGGACTAAGAGATTGAGGTGAAACAATCCAAGATATTTGAGTATATTTTCGACATATATTATCTTGGACTGCATTGGCTAATCAACTTCTTAACAAGAAGAAGGTGGGGAGGACATTTAAAGAGTATTTGAATGGAGGTAGTTGATCTAAGGAGATGGCAACTGGATAAGTAAACGAACTACCTTCCAAGTACCAGCCTTGATGAGGACCAAAAATACTCCAAGAGGAAATTAATTATGAGGAACAAAGTGATAAATATAGGTATTTCTCTCGACCTAATGTGTAGTCACCCATGGATCTGAGGCGGTGAAGATGAAAAATAATTCCAAAGATGCTTTCAAATTGAAGAGGATGAGCACCAAAATCAGCTTGGACAATACATTGTGGAACTATTTTCTTACATCGTATACACTATTGGAACAAATAATTTTGACCCTTACAATACCAGCCCAATCAGCTTACCCTAGACTTAGGGTGTAAACCTTAGATTCATAAACAATTGTGTTTGATAATGTAGGCAAAATGACACATCTTCATAGGTATGTCTTATGAGCGTAGTTGGAAACATTAGCATTTCAAGACTAGGAGGGATGCATATCCCTTGCAAAGACATGATTGAGAAGCTGGCCAAAGGTTAGGGGAAAAACTTGTAAATTGAATCCCCAAGTAGGTGTAAGTAGTGGTGATCTCAACCAGTTTTCCCTTATAGAAGAACCTAAACATACAAGGGGCACTTTTTGAGGTGTTGAAGGTTATCACCTTAATCATGCTAAGGTTGAGTGCAAGCTGTCTTAAGTTGCAAAAGCGAGCAAGAGCATCAAATTTTCTTTACAAGATGTCAAGAGTATAAGCAATAAGAACTACATCATTTGCAAAAAGTAATATAGCTAATGCATGATATAGGAGGCAACTGTTGGTTACGAATCTGCCATGAGGAAAGGATTTGGGGTTAATGCGCCCAGATTCGCCCACCAGCATGAAAGGCCGGAAGGAAGAGATGCCTTCCGTGCCAATCTCCGGAGAAGGCCGGCTCCTTTTGGGGGTTTTCTGATTTAAGCTAAGAGTGCAGGAAAGAGATAAATGAACAGAAAGGAATTTACAAATATACGTGGAGGTTGGTGGGGGGAACTAACAGTACGGGAACACACCAGACACCAATGCTTACTGCATTATAAACACAAAGCATGACTGAGAACTGCAAAATCTATGTGTACTTCCGATACCTAAGCAGTGTACGCACAACTACAATGATCCCCTAGCAAACATTCTCCCTACAAGGAGAACTAACAAAGACGGCAATGCATCAATCACCAGATACGTACACTAACATGAGTAGAAAGCAACCTAGAGATATCAGAGCCAGGTATATGTGTCATGCAGTGATTTTAACTGCACAGCTACAATGGCTCCCTAACAGACATTCCCTACAAGGAACTAACAGTACGGCAGCGCATCAATCACCAGATACAGACAGCAACGTAACACACAACTGATGGAACTGCTACCACATCTATTCTATGTATCCTTTAAACTATTAAATACAGAAAGTGCTCAGACAAGCAATGCTAAAGGCACCTGATCACCAAATGCTGAAGTGAATCAACGAGCCGTGACACAAGTTAGCATTAAGCATATATATAATGAAAGGCAAGGATAAAAAATAGAAGCAAGCAGAATGTAACCAGTGCATACAATTTATATTTATAAACGAAGCACGGTTACAATGGGCACAAGTGGTTCCCTAACGTACATTCCCCTTCCACCCTTTACAATGAATTCATGGTGGGTTTTTATAGCCCGAGTCCCTCCCGTTACATTAATGGGCACAAGGTCCCACCAAACATAAGCCGACAAAAGCGGCGAAGGAGCCGCAAATGCCGACCTTTTGTCGGACCGGACCGTACCCGCAAAGATGGTCTTCCCGGAAGCCGGACAGCTACGTGGCGGTGTGTTGGGCGTAACTTCTCTCCGGCAGTGATGCGGGTAGCCGGAGCAGTAGAACCTCGAATCGGCTTTAAATGAGGTCACCGGCACAGTGTAATGCAGCCCATGCTCGTCCTTTTGCTCGGCACGTCTTGGCTCAAATCCCGAGCCGGACACTTGTCAGATGATGGATGATGCCGTGTGACACGTGTCTGCCTTGGAAGGCGCTTTGTCCAACTTCGCTTGGGATCAGAGCGTCTCGGGTTGCGCGGGCAGAAAACAACGCAGTTGGGAAGGCCTTCATGCCTTGGTCAAATTCTCGGGTTTGTTTCCCCACCGCGCACTCGTCAAGGGCGCATCCCGACTTCGCCGCGAAGTCGGATCGCGCACAGTGAGAATCGGTGTCCGCCGCCGTACGGACTTGCTCCAAGACTTAACACTTTCTTGTCGGCCCGCCACCGCCGCTACAAGGTGCGCTTGAAGAGGGGCGAAGTACGCACTTCGCACCAAAACTGGGCGAAGTGCGAACTTCGCACCAGACGGCGGGCGTGGTGCTCGCACCAAATTGGGCGAAGTGCGAACTTCGCACCCACACTTAGCCATTTTTCAGGTAACTTGTCGGAAAGTTTGAAAATCAACTGGGGGACTCCGAGAAAGGGGGGAAGAAAGAGACTGTGGGAAAGAAAGAGGAAGGGAGAGCAGAAGAAAGGAAAATAGAGGAAGAGGAAAAAGAAGAGCAGCACTGTTACAAACTTGAAAACATTGCACCCCGTGCAAAATGTGACAACATTTCTGGCGGCTCGCGGGGTGTCGAGCTCGCCTCGGCGCAAAGAATCCATGCCTTCATCCATTGGGTGCAGAGGAGCTTGCCTCCCCTGCCTTTTGCTGCTCTAGCTGTTCTCCTTGCGGCAACTGTTCTTCAGATTCATCTTTGTCAGTTGCCCCCTCAGAATCACCTTCCGAAGGCTCTCCAGCTTTTGCTTCTGCCTCGCAGATGCGAGTGTATGCCGCCTGGGCTTGGCGCCAGGCTTCCGCTTCGAACGGCCGGCGGTCAGCAACTTCTTCTAATGCTGCGTGGAAAGCAGCGACCGCGTGCAGGTCGATGGTGAGGTATCTTTTTTCTAGCTCCTGGAAGTAGGAGCTGATCTTGCAATATTTGGACACCATCTGAGTGACCTGACTTTCCTAAATTGGCTCACCCAGCTATCAATTTCAGCTGTATCTGCTTCAAAGGACTGCCAATTCCTTTTCACCTGATCTAGGGTGAGAAGCTCGCCATTCTCAACAAAACCTGGGCACCCTAGTTCGGAAAGAGCGCGAAAGGGGGCCATACAGATGTCTCTTTCATGTTCGAATGCATCTAGCATTCGTCTGGCCACTCTCACCTCTTCTAATTTTTTGAAATATTTATGCAAGGTTACCCTTGCATCTGCCCATTCTGCAGCCGAATGAGGACACGGGAGAAAATTGGAGGCCATCGCGCTCGCGCTCCCCGAAGATTTATCGCCGTGTCCAGCCCATTGCTTCGCCCGACGTTCGGCCTCCTCTACCACAGAGCTTTCCCGGCGTAAACTTCTTGAATTCTCGGATGCGAAATCCGTAACCGCCATCGCCTTATAGGTGTG
This sequence comes from Wollemia nobilis, assembly GCA_028583015.1. Lineage (NCBI taxonomy): Eukaryota > Viridiplantae > Streptophyta > Pinopsida > Araucariales > Araucariaceae > Wollemia > Wollemia nobilis. The sequence goes on along the minus strand of JAQPPZ010002456.1, from coordinate 3,846,769 downwards.
GGGCTTGCATTCCCGCAAAGAAACCAGCCCGCATCTCCTTAACTTTCTTCTTTGAAAAGACCGTCGCTTGAGATGTTCTCTCCGCAAGTTGCGATCGCGCCTTCTTTCAAAGACTCTTGGAGCCGGGAAATCTGCTCCAAGGCTGCTTGCTTTTCGTTTGCGGCCTCGTTGTCGGGAAGCGGCCAGCCGGGCTTTGAGTTCATCTATTTCTTGCCGCGCCGCTTCCAGCCTGCTCGCTGGACCCGGATAGGTCCTCTTCAAGCTGTCTTGTCTTGTCTTGCAACCCGAAAAGCTCTTCCCCGCTCCTCCGCACTTTTGACAAAGAGATTATCGCCTTTGCGCATGATCGATCGAATCTCGTATTGCTTGTTGATGTCGTCAAAGCTCTTCTCCTTTGTCCGGAGCTCGTAGTCCGCCCCCGGTCATTTCCCGGAGAGGCTTCTTCACTTTTGGGATTATCTTCTCTGTTGTAAGCACTCTCCTCTCGAAATTGTACTTGGCGCGCTTTACCGGGGCGGCTATCTCTTCAGGTCTCCTCCGTTTCAGGTTCTGGAGGAAAGAGACAGAATATTCTACAGCTCTCGTTGCCAAGGGCAAGTCGTCTGTATTCTGGAGGTCGTCCATGAAATCTGGTTCCCCCAGCCTAGGGTTCTGCTGAGACGTCTCTCCTGCGGGAATGGGATCAGGAGGAACCGGATGGACACTGGAAGGATCGGCCGCTTCTGGGGGCGACCGGGAAATGGAGATGGGGGCGGCTGATACTGCAAGGGTTTGAAGCGGCTGAGATGGTGGATGTGACGGTGAATGAACGGCTTCAGCACTAGCTTCAAGCGAAGGGTTTGGAGTTTGGCTCAGAGATAGAGAAACATTGGGGTTCTGAGCAAACTGATCAAAAGAATGGGGGCCGCTAGAAGGGTGTGGAGACGGGGAGGATGATGCGGCCATGGCTTGCTCGGACTGAGCGGGAGACGGAGTGGGGGTAGGACTGGATGAGACCAAAGAGACAGGAGCAGCAAACGTACCTGCGGGCTCCGCCTGAGCCGATGCCGGATGGATGTCCTCGCGCTTCTGGTTCGGGCGGGTGGCTTGGGACTGCCCAGAGAAACTGTCTCTGCGGCGGCAGGACGCGGCTGCGGTTCTGCGACTGGCTGCTGCACTATCAGGCTAGGTCGCCTGATCTTCTCCACTCTCTTCCTTTTCTTTTCTTCTGGAACAATGGTCGGATCCGGGGAAGGAGATGAAGCAGGTGCGGCAGGCGCTGATGCTCCCACGGTAAACTTGTACCGGGGTTTGACTTGCAGAGGGTCTGCCGCAACCGGTCTGCCCTCTGGCGGCGCTGGCGTCTTTCGTGCCTGAGGGATTGCCTCGGCGTTGCCTTGACTAACTTCTTTCGCCTTCTCGTGCGCCGCCTTGGAAGCCACGGGCTGCATTGGTTCGACCCGGACGTCCGCTGGGCCCACGCTGGCAGTTGCCGAAGTGTACAACTGTTGGGAGGAAGACCCTCCTTTATAATCCTCAAAGGGGCCTCTGGGAACGTAACCTTGATATGCGAACGGCCGCCAGCTGTCATGATGCTGGTCATAGAGAACCGAAAAGTCGTCATCTACGGCCAGTGTTTCTTCTCGGTGGATTTGTCGTGTCGCGTGCGGCATCTCATCTTCCAAAGATTCAAGAATCTTTTCTTTAGACCAGCTTAAGGCCTCGCTATCTTGGATAGAAATTTTCTAAACCCCGGAGATGAGAACCGGTGGTCCGGGTTTCGCTTGGGGTCATATGTCACCTCCTCGCAGAAAAATCCCGCCAGGGAGGAGAAGCTTCCATCAATTCAATTTCCCACCAAGGTCCACATGGACCACATCGCACTTATCTTCGCTTATATCTCGCTCGGGGCGTAGATGTGTGAACTTTCCCCTTATCCCGTACGGGTCGTACTTCCAGCGCTGCGGCAACAGTAACCAGGCCGATCCGGGAAAACTCTTGCTCTAGGTAGACATGCCGTCCTACCTCAAAAATCTCAACATTTGCCCAGGAAAGAGGGTATTGAAAAATCTGTCCTCTCTTCTTTCCTAGGCCGAACTCCTCTTCAACATAGTCCATCTGCCGGGCAACCTCCATCCCGAACAGATGCTCCGAGCACCAGTAGGGCAGCAAATGGGGTTTGCCCTTGAATCCGTAGATTCTGACCACAATTCCCTGCGTCAGCCTGAAAACGTCCCCGAGCTTTTGATTTAGCAAAGCGCTCGTCATTTCTCTCGGGGGACGGGGAATTTCGCTTTCGAAGACCGACATGACCAATCCCAGAAAGTTGAAGTTGAACTTGTAGTAGGACCCTTTCCGGTATAGGTCATCCGTCCAGTTATAGACGGGCTGTGGCTCTCCCTTCTCGTTGACCTTCTTCAGGTTCGGGATAGGCATCCGGGAGTGCAAATGGTACAAACAAAGCCAGGCTAGAACAGAACTGAAACGAAAATCGGTGGACTGCTTCTTCTGGATCTTGACTAGGCTGGAGTGGATGGCGTAAGCCAGCCAGTCTGCCCAGTCGAAAAAGATGGGGCGCTTTCCACTTCTCTGCGCCGCCGGTTCGTAGGATTCTCCGCATAGGAGACATTCTCGCGACGCTAGTTGGTACGGCTGTACTCACTCATCGGAGTCGCAGCCGAGAATCCATGCCAAGATGGTATACAGATACTTGCTCTGAAACCCTGCCAAGGGCATGGGGCCGGTTGGCCACTGTCCAGCTGCAAGAGGGGCGTTCAGCTCTGAATTGAGGAAATCCCTCATCCTTTTTGTTTGCGTGAAACGTCCCGCCTGCTCGCCCAAATTTATCTTCCTGAGAATTGTGCTGGAGTCATACTCCAACCCCGGGGCGAAAGCTGGCTGGACAGTCTCCCTGCGCAGCGTGAACAAGGGTTTGCCGCTGGAGCTGCAAATTTGCCGGGTAACTGGTCTGTAGTGTCTGACAATGATGTCTACCAGTTCCGGGCATTGATGGACAGGAGGGCACAAGAATCTGAAAAGATTGGATTTGTACGCCGCTCCAAAATGATGAGAGGGCGAAACCTTGTCAGCCCAGCTCTCCACATTTGCCCGCAGCTTAGTCAGGCTCATAGAAAACGAGCCGTCCACGTATCCCGCCAAGTAATTTAACGGAGGTGGTGGGGCTTGCCCACGCTGCACTTTTTTAGACCGGGACTTTGACTTTGGCTCTGGCGGTGTTTTACTTCGAAAACACCCGGCCGTGGTAAATCCTTGTGCTCGCTACCTTCGCCGGATTGCGCCGACACCGGCATCTTTCCTCCGTCCATCTCTCCGAATCAGCAATAATTACAAGTTCGTGGCGCCCGCGTAAGATTTCGTCGTCACAGAAAAATCTGCACGCTCTGAGGAATAATCTGTGTAGTCTGGCATGTTTGAATGCATCTGACCCCCTTTTCTAGATAAAGACAGCGCCATTAATGCCGCGCAGGAGGGGGTAGGTCGGCTGAGTTATGCTTCTTGGGTGGTTGCGCAGAGAATGTTTGGAAAAAGTGTACTCCGGCAGACGTGCCATGTTCTTTTGCTTGCACTTTTCGTTGAGGAACGTGCAATCATTAATTTTACTTTGGACACTGCGCCATGGCTGACGTCACTGCCGCAATCGGGCACACTGCTCAAGAAAGAACCCTTGGTGCGGAAACCCACTTTAGAACGGTTACAATGCGCCTTGGGCCCAGCTTTGGGACCTTTTGAATATTTTATTCATTTTTTGGACAACCTTTGCCCAAACTGGCCCAGAAAACGAGGCGCAGTCGGACCTCGCCCAAAGTTGGGCGCGGTCCGACTTCGCCCGACGGCGAAGTTCGAACTTCGCGCGAAGTGCGCGTTGAACCGTTCCTTTTTCTTTTCTTCTTTCTCGCCGCGCCCAGGGATTGAGCGCAGTCTGGTTCCTTTGCAACCTTGGGGAACCTTAGCATCTTTATCGCTCCTTTGAACCGCTACGAGTCGCGCAAGTGCGACATTGAAGCAGTTCGGACTTCGCCCGAAGTTCGGCGAAGTACGAACTTCGCGCAAGAGTTTGCACTTCGCGCGGAGTTCGTGCGCAGTTCGAACTTCGCACGCAAGCCGGCCGAAGTCGGACTTCGCCCAAAGTTGGGCGCAGTCCGTTCTCCTTTGTGCTTTGCATTTTCTTTCTTTGTTCAAGCTTCGCACTTGGCTGGCGCGCAGCCCGACTTCGCTGCGAAGTCGGGCTTCGGCCAACACTTAGACAATTTTTTGCCTCTTTTCCTTTGCTTTCTTTACCAGCTCCGAACTTCGCCCTCCCCGAGGGCGACGACGTACTTCGCTGCGAAGTCTGTCCTTCTCTCCCATGCCGTATTTTAAGCTCAAAAAATAAAAAAAACAATTAAAAGCTGAAAGCTGGAAACTGTACATGCCGGGAAATGAAAATGCATAAGGGAAATTTTTACAAAGAAGGGCCACTCGGGCACCTTCAGCAGCGGTAAAGTTTTAAGTGGAACCCGTTGACAGGGATAGGCAGGAGCTGACCCTCCATATCCCGAAGTACGTAGGAGGGCATCAAACTTCCCGTGATTACCCGGTTTTGCTTTATATGAGTCCCACTTCAGCACCAGTGTCCCCCGATTTCGAAAACTCGGCAGTGGTGCCTTTGGCAAACCAGCCTTGAGTGGCCGCAATGTGATCGCTGAAGGCCCGGTATGCACTTTCTCTCGTCTTCTTCCAACTGGCAGGAGTTGGCACAGTCTGTCATCCACCGGGTCTCCGCTGCTCCTGTCTTCGTCCAACATCCATAGGGCAGGGATCTCGATGTGTGATGGCATGACAGCCTCTTTGCCATAGACGAGCGCATAGGGGGACGTTCTGATGGATTTCTTGAACGCAACTCTGTCCGCCCACAGCGCCCGGTTCAGGAGTAAGTGCCAAGTCCGCTTGTTTCTTTCAATGGTCCTCCGGATGATTTTCAGGAGGTTCTTGTTAGTAGACTCGGCAAGGCCATTCCCCTGCGGGTAGTAATTGGAAGACATCTTGTGATAGATGCCAAGTCTGCCAGTGTACTCCGTGAGTACACCGCCTACAAATCCCGGACCGTTGTCTCGTCACAATTGACTCGGAACCCCGAAGCGGGTAATCAGGCTCTCAATGAACCTGATGACCGTTTCTTGGTCTGCGTTCTTGGTCGGGATTGCCTCTGCCCACCGTGTAAAATAGTCAGTAGCTGTAAGAATAAACTTGTGTCCGGCAGAGGAGTTAGGAGAAATCACCCCAATGAAGTCTAGACCCCATTGCTGGAACGGAGTCTCGGCCTGAATCGGTTGAAGGGGCAGTGGGTGCTTTTCTCGCTTCGGCCAAGCAAACCTCTGGCATTGATCACATTTAGAGCAGACCGCATGAGCGTCTGCGAATAGAGTGGGCCAATAGTACCCAGCTCTGATTATTTTTAAGGCCGTTGGCCTTGAAGAATGGTGACCCCCAGGCATCCCGGAATGAAAATCTCCGAGGACCCTAGGCTGGTCAGATTTCATGACGCACCGCAACAGGATGCCGTCGATGTTTTTGAAGTAAAGCCCCTCGGGGCGAAGAGTGTACTTAAGTGCACCTAGCCGAAATCTCCTTCGTTGTGAGGCGTTCAGGTGATCGGGACATCTTCCGGTGCAGAAATATCTCACCAGTTCATCTGTCCAATCACTCCCCTCCGATAAGGAGTTGGCTAGGTAGATGCGTGTCGCTGTGTCCTCCCACTTACAGGCGGAGATGCCGGCTGCAGCGCTTCGGGCCAATTCCTGACACAAGGCTCGGCCTCCGATAAGCTTGGTGGGCCGCACTTCAATGTCAAACTCCTGGATCTTTGCAATCCATCCCGCTCTCTTGTGACCCGGTTCTCCTTGTAAGATGAAGCTTCGAACATCCGGGTGAATCACAAAGACAGTGGTCTTGCTCTGGGAGACAAAGTGCCTGAACTTCCGAAGGGACTTCATAACAGCATGAACCCTGCCGCTCTATAAAATTGTACTTTTCTTCATGCGGCAGAATCACTTGGCTCAGGAACGCTATGGGGCGCTCCTCACCATCGTCTCCCTTCTGAGTTAGGACTGCAGCGTAACTTTCGGGTTCTCCCACTGCATACAGGATGAAGTCCTTGGAGTAGTCCGGATTTGTCAACACCGGAGCTTGCGCAATTCGAGCCTTGATCTCCTCGAAGGCTTGCTCTCTCTCATCACTCCATTCATAATTTGTATCCTTTTTCAGCAGTTCGGCCATAGGCTTGATCACCCGTGCGAAGTCCGGAATGAACTTCCGCACGAAGTTAATCTGACCGAAGAAGGACTGCAACCCTTTTTTATCAATGGGGGCTGGCAAGCGAACGAGGGCTTCCGCTCCGTCGTGGTCAATGGCGAGGCCTTCCTCGGAGATGACATGTCCCAAAGCCTTTCCTTCCTTTACCGCGAAGACAGACTTCTTCGGGTTTATAGAAATGCCGAACTCTCGACACCTCTCAAATATTTGCCGTAGGTGCGAGACATGATCTCCCCGTTGGTGAGAGAAAACAGTCATGTCATCAAGGTAGATGACAATAATCTTATTGAGCAGCTCTCGGAAGGCCAGGTCCATGGCCCTTTGGAATGTGGCACCAGCATTGGATAAGCCAAACGGCATGCGCTGATAGGCGAACGTCCCCCACTTGGTGGTAAACGCCGTCTTATGCTGGTCCTCGTCTTTGACCCAAATCTGGTTGTAGCCGGAAAATCCATCTAAAAGTGAAAATCTCTCGGGCTCCAAAGAACGATATGTAGAATCCGGTCGATTTGGGGAAGCGGATAGTGGTCCCTGAGGGAAGCCTGATTTAGGTTTCTGAAGTCGACACATAGACGAATGTCGCCATTCTTTTTCCTCACGGGCACCAAATTCGCGACCCAGGATGAATGTTTGATGGGGTAGATGATCTTGGCCTCCAAAGATCTTCAAGAGCTCGGCCTTCATCATGGCCTCAATCTTCGGATTCACGGCCCTTCGCTTCGTCGGAATGGCTTGGCGCCATCCTCTAGCTCAATGGTATGCTGGATGACAGCTCTGTCATACCCCCTCAAATCCTCGTAGCACCAGGCCACGATGTCGGGGAACTCCCGGCACAGTGATCTGATCTGCTCAAGTTCCTCCGACGTGCAGTCTGCTCCGACCTTGATAGTTTTACCAGTGTTCAAGTTCCAGTGTCAGCATACCGCCTCGGGTCTACTTTGATCCCGTGGGATATTGCTTGTCATTCTGATCAAAGAGACTTTCTAATGTAATCAGTCCTTTTGGGACATGATTATTCCGTAACTGTATCAACCCCTCATATTGCTCGTCATCAGGGTCTCTACCTTCGATTACACACACTTCGTTAACCAGGAATGTGACGATCTCCTCGTCACAACTGAACACCTGCCAGTGGGTGTCCTTATCAGGCACAGAAGGCCTGTAGATAGTACGAACCGGCTTCGGTTTCTGGACAACGTCTTCACCGGAACGCACTGGCTCCAACAGACGCCAGAATATCTAGCGTGCTTGTTTTTCTCACGCGATATTGCTTTGACATTCAATGAGTCGAATGACTCCATCAGGTCCCACACCCGGTTGCGGTACGCTCTAAGGTAGTGCTGCTTGGATGCGCACTTCTCCGTAACTTGGTGACACACCAGCTCTGAATCTCCGAAAATCTGCAGGTGTTTGATTCCGAGCCTCTCCGCCTTTCGCAAACCCAAGCACAGGGCTTCGTATTCCGCCGAGTTGTTAGTGCAGCTCCAGGCCAACCTGTAGGTATAGTCTTTCTGGATTCCGGTTGGAGAAACCAGAAGTACTCCTGCACCGGCGCCATTCTTGCATCGCGCGCCGTCAAAGAAAAGCTTCCACAGCTTCTCGTGCAGGTCCTACTTCCTTCGCAGCTGACATGTCAAGCCTCTCAGGCCGTACAATGGAGTAACAGCCTTGCTCTGTCCCGATTACGGCATTGAAGTCCCGCAACGAGAACTCATCTTCAAGCTGTAGCACTTCGAAGGCTTGCTCAGTCACCTCCACTGTCACCAGCCTCTTCCTCTGACAACTGGACCATGCAGTCCATCTCTCCTCCGGGTATCTTGTCTACTAGGAAGGTGGAAGGCTTCTCATTAAAAATTTTCAGCCTCCTTCCTTTGAAGGGCACTTCCATGTGTGAGTAGTCTAGAGACAGTACTCGCCCAACTTCGCAGTGAACTCCCGAGAGAGACACATGCCGAAGTAAGGTTCCAAGTCAACAACCACGACCTCTTGGATGACCACGATGTCGAGGGCCTTGTGCAACTGGATAGGGATGTCCTTTATGACACCAACTGTCTTAACAGGGGTGCCGTCTAATTGCAGCACGCCTTGGCTGCTCCGTGTGTATTCCATCCCGATCTCGTCGCAGACGGCCTTTGGCATCACAATCGAGGAAGCACCAGAATCCACCATGCAGTTGTGAACTATGTGCCCTTGCATCCGTAAAGACAGATAAAAGGGTGGCGGTCTGTTCTTCCCAGTGGCTGAGACTGTCAAAGGTTGAACCAGGACAGCGGGCCGTATCTGCTTGCCGCTCTTCATGTTCTTCAGGGATTCTTGCAGCAGATCCACCTGGCCTGGGAGCAGAAGAGCATCATACATGCTGATTCTAGCAGGTGTTCTTTTCAACTCGTCTACAATGCTGTAGCCCGAGGTACTAGCTCCTTCTGCTTGTTTTGCCGGCTCATACTTCGTCCGGCATCGCCGGGTGGCCTCAACTCGCCGTCTCTTGGTCGAGACGGGTACTTCAGCCTTCTCCCGGGCTTGTTCTTTGGTTTCACTCGGAGGCCGAGGTACGGGAGCTTTAGCCGGAGTTGGGGCCTTTGCCGGAGGTTTGGCCGGAACAACGGAAGCCTTTGCCGGAGAAGGTTTGGCCGGAACTTTATCTTTGGATGCCTTCTCCTGGGCTGTGTAAGGCCACAGCCGCTAGTACGGTGGCAGCCCTCCGGCCGCGGTTTTTCTCTTCTTGCGTAGACTTGCAAAGGCTTGGCCGCATCCGCAGCCTTCTTTTCTTCCTTGGCAGGCGGCACTAGATTCTCCTCTGGGAGGGCAAAGTTAGCTTCGCCGTCCAAGATCATGTACAGTTCATCGTCCTCTATGGCGCTGCCGGCCAAGGTCTGGATGTAGTGCTGGTGCAGAGTGCAGCCTTCCTCCGAATGCGGGTCATTGCACGTAGTGCACTCGGCTTAACCCGGCCGGGAGGACCAGGCGGGTCTTCTATAGCAAAGATTTCTCGAGGCGGACGCCTCGCGGGCCGGTGTTCCGGGGCTTTGTCTTTCGTCAGCGCGGGTGGCGCATATGGCCTCCTAGGAGCGAGGTCCATCTGGGCCTGCTTCTTCTTCATAGCGGTCATGTCATTAGACATGGCATGGTATCCTGAGGCCAAAGCCCGCACCTCCTGTAGAATCGTGTTCTGAATGCTGCTGTCGGGAGGCGGCAACTGTGCCGGCGGAGGCAGTGCGGCTAATGGAGGAGGGTTAGAATAAGGTGCGTACTGTGGGGGAGCAGGAAGTGCTGGAAAATGCGGAGCAGGAGGAGGCGGGTGAGGGTAATGTAATTGAGGCGGGCCGTAAGGAGTTACGACCGGCGCTGGATTCCACCGCCGCCGGGGTTGCCGCCCCGATGTGGACGGCGAACCGCCGTAGCGTAAGGATACCGGGATCCGGGAAAGTCGGGATGAATGGGTTCCCGCACCCCGGACGGGAGTCCGCCGATGGAAATAATGTCGCCTTCAGCTTGTCGGGCAGCCTCGTACAGCAGCAGAAACTCATCTATTCCGGCGATCTTCAAGCAAGTAGCATATGTCCGAGTTGAAGGATCTCGTATAGTAGTGAGCAGCCATGCCGGCTGAAGGCCGAAGTTCGCGAGGTACCCGTTTCCAGGATCTCGCAAACCTGATGTTAAAATCATACACCTCCTCTTGAGGATGTCTCTGGATAGCTTGGAACTGATGCAGTAGAGAAGTAGGGTCGGCAGCACTCGTTGCATCCTTTCACGAGCCTTCCGGCAAGCCGGGCCACCCCGTGATGGATCCCTCTCGGCAGCGATCTCCACCAGGAGAGAAGCTTTCCACTCATGGAAAGGGCCAGCAGACGGGTCTTCACACTCTCATCGGTAATAGTATGCAATGCGGCCAGGGCAAGGATGTCCCGGATGTGCTCGTACGCCGTCTTACCGTAGCCGTCGTATGTGGGAATAGACTTTAAAGCAGCAGGGGGCACAGCTTGCTGTCCGACCAGGGCCAAGGGCCCCGTAGAGTCCACCGCCGGGAAGAGATCATCGTCATTTGGCTGTTGGGCAGCCATTTCTTCTTCTTCTTCTCCGCCGTCGGTTGTGTACTCAGTGTCGGTACTTTCCGAGGATGCAGGATCTTCTTCTTCCTCGGCCTCTTCTATTTCGTACTCAGCTCCTCCGACCTCAGCTTCGGCCTCTTCTTGGATCTCAGCCTCGGCTTCGTCGACACGAGCTCGCGGATCAGCCAGCCTGGGAACTTCGCCTCGAGCGTTGATGTCCAGTTCGTAGAACTCAGGCGGGCTTCTCGGATCCCTTGCTTGCCACCTTCTTGTGTGCATGAAGGTGCTGGGACCGGTCTTTCGGACTCAGAGGATTTGTTCGTGCAGAGTCGCCAGGTGTTCAGATTTGGAACAGCAATGAAGCGAACACCGGTGCTTCAATTCTGTCGGGGTGAGAAACTTCCTTGTCTCACCAGGTGCTCAGGAACCACTGTCAGCGCCGGGTGGAGACTGATCAGAAAATCTCTCGTCAAATGTGGGACCCGTGTCCCACCGGGCGTGCCAGAGAAACTGTTGGTTACGAATCTGCCATGAGGAAAGGATTTGGGGTTAATGCGCCCAGATTCGCCCACCAGCATGAAAGGCCGGAAGGAAGAGATGCCTTCCGTGCCAATCTCCTGAGAAGGCCGGCTCCTTTTGGGGGTTTTCCGATTTAAGCTAAGAGTGCAGGAAAGAGATAAATGAACGTAAAGGAATTTACAAATATACGTGGAGGTTGGTGGGGGAACTAACAAGACGGGAACACACCGATTACCACTGCTTACCGCATTATAAACACAAAGCATGACCGAGAACCGCAAAATCTATGTGTACTTCCGATACCTAGCAGCAGTACGCACAGACTACAATGATCCCCTAGCAAACATTCTCCCTACAAGGAGAACTAACAAAGACGGCAATGCATCAATCACCAGATACGTACACTAACATGAGTAGAAAGCAACCTAGAGATATCATGAGCTGTGTATATGTGTCATGCAGAGATTTTAATCGCACAGCCTACAATGGCTCCCTAACGTACATTCCCTACAAGGAACTAACAAGACGGCAGCAGCATCAATCACCGTGATACGGACCAGCAACGTAACACACAACTGATGGAACTGCTACCACATCTATTCTATGTATCCTTTAAACTATTAAATACAGAAAGTGCTCGGACAAGCAATGCTAAAGGCACCTGATCACCAAATGCTGAAGTGAATCAACGAGCCGTGACACAAGTTAGCGTTAAGCATATATATAATGAAAGGCAGCATAAAAAATAGAAGCAGCAGAATAGAACCAGGCATACAATTTATATTTATAAACAGAAGCACGGTTACAATGGGCACAGTGGTTCCCTAACAGACATTCCCCTTCCACCCTTTACAATGAATTCATGGTGGGTTTTTATAGCCCGAGTCCCTCCCGTTACATTAATGGGCACAAGGTCCCAGTCAAACATAAGCTGACAAAAGCGGCGAAGGAGCTGCAAATGCTGACCTTTTGTCGGACCGGACTGTACCCGCAAAGATGGTCTTCCTGGAAGCTGGACAGCTACGTGGCGGTGTGTTGGGCAGAACTTCTCTCTGGCAGTGATGCGGGTAGCTGGAGCAGGTAGAACCTCAGATCAGCTTTAAATGAGGTCACTGGCACAGGTAATGCAGCCCATGCTCGTCCTTTTGCTCGGCACGTCTTGGCTCAAATCCCGAAGCTGGACACTTGTCAGATGATGGATGATGCTGTGTGACACGTGTCTGCCTTGGAAGGCAGTTTGTCCAACTTCGCTTGGGATCAGAGCGTCTCGGGTTGCGCGGGCAGAAAACAGCGCAGTCGGGAAGGCCTTCATGCCTTGGTCAAATTCTGGTTTTGTTTCCCTACTGCGCACCTGTCAAGGGCGCACTCCGACTTCGCCGCGAAGTCGGACTGCGCACAGGTGAGAACTGGTGTCTGCCGCCGTACGGACTTGCTCCAAGACTTAACACTTTCTTGTCGGCCTGCCACCGCCGTTACAAGGTGCGCCCAGAAGAGGGGCGAAGTCGCACTTCGCACCAAATCGGGCGAGTGCGCACTTCGCACCCGACGGGCGAGTGCGCACTTCGCACCAAAATCGGGCGAGTGCGAACTTCGCACCCACACTTAGCCATTTTTCAGGTAACTTGCTGGAAAGTTTGAAAATCAACTGGGGGACTCCGAGAAAGGGGGGAAGAAAGAGACTGTGGGAAAGAAAGAGGAAGGGAGAGCAGAAGAAAGGAAAATAGAGGAAGAGGAAAAAAGAAGAGCAGCACTGTTACAAACTTGAAAACATTGCACCCCGTGCAAAATGTGACAACAACAACCATAATTAACATGTGTGGTTTGACAAATAAAAGAGTGTAGGAGAAAGTACATTCTTGTTTGGCACCAACAGGACTTTGCATATTGTCTATGAAGTTAGAGGCAGCCTGAATACAACTAATAATTACCTCATAAAGTCTTGTGATAGCAATGATAAAGAGTTGTATGATGTCGATGTTATGTTGTCTTGGACACAAAAGATACTTGGGAACAATGTTAAAGGCCTCTCTAAAGTCCATGAAACAACAAATAACTTCAGGAAGACCATTAATGAGGCTCCTCTCTAATAGTTTGAAGAATGAAAAACATAGTCATTAGTGTAATGATCACCTCTAAAACCAGCTTACCTTGCTTCAATGGTTCTGAGAGTTTCATGTTTAAAAACTGTTGCATAAAGTTTAGTAAATATGTGTCTAGTCATGATAATTCTCTACTCATAAGGATTTGAATAGTCTCTAGAGTTGTGGATGGGGTAGTGTAGTAGCTCGCTACTACCATCACGCTCCAAACAAAGATCTGTCACAAAAGCTGAGGCAAAAGACAGAGCAGGGCATAAATCAATAAGAATTGTCGAAGTGTTTGGAAGAGGCAGTGTTTTGCTTGAGAGAGCCCTGCTCGACAATGCCTCGCTCTGTTAAGGTGCCTCGCTCTCGACCTGCACACGTCGCTTCGTGTCTATTTTTGGCAAATGTATAAGGATGGTGTGTCACCTCGTAGTTTTTTTTTTTAAGTAAATATATGTATTAACTACAAAAAATTAGCCGGGAACAAAGAAAAGGACTACTAGTTGATCAGACCAGCTAAGATCAATTACAAAAAAGACCAGAAATACTGGTCTTGCTACTATCATCCTTATCTAATATATATCTAATCATAGTTGCAACACTGAATTCCTCAGTCAAAATCCCGAACTGAATGCCTGAAGTCGTCCTTGTCATCAGAGTCTCTTGTCTCATATTCACTGACTTTGCTATCCTCAACCAGCCTATTTTTGTAGACCTTGTCTGTTCTTTTTTGTGTCTTCTTTTATGCGCTCCATCCTCTCTATGACGAGTGATATAAAGCTTCATGTGTGTTGAGTATATAGCTGTGTTGGCTAGAGCATCCGCTTCTTTTTTAAACTCCCTCTTGATGTGGAAGTAAATGACTTGAGTGAATTTGGATTCCAAATCCTTGATGCGTGCTTAGATGATCCTTAATTGCAATGATGACAGAGCTGTTTGATTGGTGAGAGCAAAGGTTATCAATTTAGTGTCTCCATAAACATGTAGTTTTCAGATGCCATTTTTGGCTGCTAGTTTGAGACCAATTTCACAACCAATTGCTTCAGCTACATTGTTGGAAGCTTGCCCCAAACAAATCTTATAATTGAGAAGAAATCTTGTCTTGTCTTGGAAAATGATTCCCCCTGCCGCTACCATTCCTGGATTAGACTTTGAAGCACCATAAAAAAAATAGAGTTGGGTACTGGATCACGGGTATACATACTTTAGGGATGCTGTTCGTGCCCAGCAGAGCTTGGAGATCCGTTCTTTGCAGCATGAAAAGTTCTGAACCAGTCAATTTTCTAGGATTTTTTTTTTGTCTGTAGTTTGCTTTTGTATTTGAAACTATCCCCCGGATAATTCTGCTTACTAGTACTATAATTTTGCTGCCTTTTCCTTAAAAAATTAATTCATTTTTGTCTTTCCATATTGTCCATATTATGTAGAAAGGGATGGATACCCATAAATACTTGATCAAATGTTTACCTTCGAGATCCCATTTATACATTTGGCTCCATTGATTTAAGCAATTCTCTGCATTCATGTTACCTGTAATTGCTGAGCCAAATTTAGATGCAACTCCTATCCAAATTTGTAGGGTTGTTGGGCATTCAAAGAGAAGATGTCTGGTGGTTTCCTCGCTTTTGAAGCATCTTGGACATATATGAGGTCACATTATGTTTCTCTTCTGCAAATTCTCTCTAGTGAGAATTTTATTTTGATGCACTAGCCAATAAAATAGTTGAATTCTAGGAGGGATCTGACGTTTGTATATTGCTGCTAAGTTTTTGTTTACCCTTCCTGTATGTTGGGCTTTAACTCCCATTTTGACTTGATATTCCCTTGTCTTGCTTACCTCTCCCCAAATCAGTTTGTCCGGATTTTGGGAGTAAAAATTTATATCCAACAATTTGAGCTTTGAGATTTATATACTATTCTTGTATGTGACTAGGCAGGGGGGTCTCTCCAGTTACAATGTCCTCCCACCCATTCCATTATATCAACTAGTTTGTGAACTCCTAGATTTTGCAATTCTTCTTGAAGAGTTCAAGAATAGCTGGTATTGAGAGGGGGTCTTCCCAATACTGGATCCTTCCAAAGGTTGACAAGCTGACCATCTCCAGGTAACCACAACACTTTGTCTAGGATTATATTTTTTGCCAATGTGCTTCCAGATTGAGGAAGAACCAAACTTGCATGCTATGTTTTTTATCAATTGCAGACCTTTAGAGTTGTTAGTGTATTTAGCCTTTAGTATTTCCTTCCAAGGGGAGGAAGGGGGATTTACTAGGTGCCATAAAAGCTTATCCCCTAAAGCTTTGCTAACTTCAGTTTTCCTTATTCCTAGACCCCCTAGCTCTTTAGGCTGCGAGATAGCTTCCCAATTGACAAGATGGAATTTCTTCTTATCATTTTTTTTTCCTCCCTGCGACAGGAAACTCCTAATGAGTCCATCAAGCTTATTAAGCACATACTTTGGACCATGGTAGACCTAAAGTTGATAGATTGGGAGATAACTGATTTTATAAGTACTATTCTTCCTGCTAGGCTCAACAACCCATTTTTGTAGGCCTGAATGCGCTTTACCATTTTCTCCATAGTAGTGTTCCAACAATTGCTTGTAACCTTAAATCCCATTGCAACACCTAAATATTTGAATGTGGGCTCAAAACCAAGTTTGAACCCCAAGATTTAACTGAAACTTCTATTCTCTGAGGGAGAAGTGTTAATTGTATAAGACTTGCTCTTGGTTTGGTTAACACAGGCCAATATCCAATGTATCAATTGTATAGGAAATCCAAATTTGACAAGAACCTTTTCTAAAATTTGGATGTCTACTTTATCAAAGGCATTGGACATATCTAGTTTAATGACTAGTCTTTTCTTATTTGCCTTTGCACAGGACTGTAGAGCTTCATGCACCATGATAATATTATCATATAGCTGCTTCCCTGGAATGAAACCCCCTTGCTCCTGAGCTATAATGGTGTTGATCTTCCTCTTGATTCTGTTTGCTAGGATTTTAGTCATGATTTTGTATGAAGAGTTGCAAAGAGAAATTGGTCTAAATCTAGCAAAGGAATTAGCATTTTTTTCTTTAGGAATTAGTGTTATGAAGGAAGAGTTTATAGCACCAACGAGTTTACCTTGAGTCTTGGTTTGCTCTATCATCCTAAGAAGGTCTTCTCATATTATGTGAAGGAATTGCTGATAAAAATTGTTAGTAAATCTGTCTGGACCTGGAGCCTTCTCTTTTGCTAAAGAGTGGATGACTTCTTCCAATTCCTCCATCTTAATCTCCTTAGTCAATTCTGTTCTGTCCTTGTTTTTAAGAACAATAGGAATGTTTTGGACGAGAATTTCTTGAGCTCATCCATCCCTTGAGGCTCTCGTGAGAATTTTAGAAAAATGCCCAAGTACTATCTCCTTGGTATGGTCCTGATGAGTGTAATTGACTCCTTCATGTTGAATTTCCTGAATTGTGTTCCTTTGATAGTGCTGCATTGTCTTGAGGTGGAAGTATTTTGTATTTTTGTCTCCTTTCTACAACTAGGTCATTCTGGATCAAAGACGCCAATGTGCTTCTTTTGTCTGATGCACTTTCTTTAGCTCTTGATATAATTGTTTTCTTTGTTCTTCTTGAAGTGTTGTGGGAGGCTGCTCTCCAATTTCATTTTCTAACTTCTCCATTTGTAGCATGAGTTCCTCCTTTTTTGTTATTGTTGATTTTTTCTTTGAAATCCATTTCCTTATGGTCTGCTTGAGGTTGGAAAATTTTGTTTCCCAAACCACGTGTGGGCTGGTTGAGGGGATACTCTGATTCCAGATTTCTTCCACTAGTGTGCTGAAATCTTCCTTCTCTGCCCATACTGGATTATATTTAAAAGGAATCTTCCTTTTACTAAGCCTTTTTTCCCCCTGTCCAGAATGATAAGTGATGAGACAACAATATGTCTCATTATTTCGAGGATATTTAATATAATTTTACCCATTTTGCATAAATACTATAATTTATGCCAAGTACTTTAATTATTATTTATGGTAATGTTGATGTTAATATGGTAAATTGCAGGAAATGATATATTGCTGTTCGGACAGGTTTTTCTGCACTTTTTGTGGTTAATTTGCATAATTTCAGCATTAAAATAAGCATGTAATAAAGTAGAATAAAATGCATTGTAAGTGGAGGACTTGGTCATAGGTCTACAAATCTACTGTGCATACATGTTTGAAAATGTTTTTCGTCCATGTTTTGTGCTTTTAAGACAATTTGGAGCCAGTCTGTGCATGCTGTACATGTGCTGGAGGTTTTGCTTCGGAACATCCCGGCAGAAAGTTGCAGTCTTCTGAAAAATGGGGATAGCGCTCCAAATAACTGGTCAAAATACATTTTCAGCGCATAGGGAATAAAGGGGAATTATATCCTTGCACCTGCGATCCACCAATCAGCCAACAACCGAAGATTTTATACAAATTGAACAATTAGCCGCATGTTTCAGAGCATTGCAGTTTTTCCTGCATAAAAAACAGAACAGATTTTGACTGATTTCAAGGTGAAAATGACGAGCTGGAGGGTCAAGATTCAACATGGATCTTCCCTATGTCTATTCCAAGTCATTCCATAGGAAAAGGAGGTGTGGAAATAGGGAAATCTCTTTGATCTAATCTGCTGTCCTAAATCTGCAAAAGACAGATTTGACTGTAGCATTTTGTAATCAACGAAACAACTGATTGTTTCCTATTTTAACCCCCATTTGTAGGCGGTCAAGATAGGATTTAGTTATAAATACTCTTGTCTGCCCCTTTGACAAAAGTTAGTGGGAAAAAAGAACTAGTAAGAATTACCAACAAGCAGATATTGTACGAGGTTTGAAGTATTCAATAAAAGTGCAATAATTTCTATAATTTCTAGATTTGATTGTTTCAAACTTGTACATGATTTATTGATTTTTTAAGTTAGTTTAGCTTCTGTTGAAACGTTCACCTTCTGCTGGACTTCGGAGCAAAGGCCCACTCTTAGGATCAGTGGAAGGACTGTAGCTGTAATTATAGATTTTTGTTGTTTCTTTTTGCATTTAATTTCAGCAGCTTAATTTTAGCGCATAAAATCTGTTGTTTCCCCTGTTTTTCAGCTGTGTAGAAATATTTCAATTTCAGCTTGTTTAATTCTGCAAATTAGTTAGCATTTCTTTCCATGCAAAATGTGCAATTTAGTGTGGTTTTCTTTATTTTGCAAAAACATTGTGATTCTTAGCTTTCTTAGGATAATTTCGAGTCCTGATATCTAAGCTACCATTCCAACGACCTCTATCGCATATAGTCTTAGGACGCTGCCCTGGATTTGACAAATTAATTAAAGTGAGAGCATTAACGACACTCATCACTCTTTGGCAACGTTGTCTGGGAGCAAATTGGCGTTGTTAGAGAACAAATAAGTCATTCAATGTTAATTGTTGTCTTGTGAAGTTGAAAAAAAACAACAAAACAAAAACAAAAACAACTTTGTATGAAAATAGCTGCATTGTTTGGGATTGCATATCAAACATTAGGACACTAGAATAGGAGTTTCTTTTAAAACTAGGATGTATGAATAGGCTTAGAGACGAAAGAGGTAGATTTATTAGATCAGACTTCCCACAAGTCACACGAAGACAATATTTACGACGAGAGGTTGAACTTATACCTGAGTTACTTGAATTTGAGATTACTAAAAACACTGAACTTGAATCACAATCATCATCTTCAAGAAGTATAAGATCTCCTTAGGGATAATTGCAAGAAGAGCAAATTGTTAGTTCAACACCACCTCCATGACAAATCTATACGATTAGGACAATCTTAAAGGATTTATACTTGGTGTTGGGAACATGTAATGGCAGATTTACAAGGAAAACCGGAGAGAGGTAGTAACATTCTTCATCCGAGCGACACCAATACCCCTGATAGAACTTTCCAATATCCTATTCGATTAAATCCTACTCAAAACTCTCCTATGAAAACCATTTCACCATCTTTATTACTAACTTTTAAGGGAGTTACATCTGAGGATCCTGATCAGTTTCTATTTGAGTTTAAAGTTGTATGCCAAACTTATGACTATACGAATGACAATAAAAAACTCATTATTTCTTTCCACGCTAGAAGACTTTGCCCTATGATGGTTCATTAGCTTAGCACTTGATTCAATCCGAACCTGGGATGAAATGGAAAGAATATTTTTGGAGAAATACCAAAAATATTGTCGAGTAAAGAATAGGAAGGATGAATTGTTCAGAATAAAACAAGAGGATGATGAAACTTTAGAAGACTATCTGGATAGGTTTTTTTTTGTTCATAAGAGATGTGGAGGTGTAGAACCAGAACTTAGCAAAACCATATTCTTGATAGGATTATAGGACAAATCGAGCGAAGTGTTGGATCTTCTGGGAAAAGGAGATGTAAGCACACTTGAAATTGAATAAATCATGGAACACTGTAAGAATTATTTCCGTACAAGACATAGAAGATGCAAAATTGGTAACAATAGAAATCACTTGAAAGAACTAATGGAAGAGTTTGTCAACCTTCAAGCTGATATTTTAGTGCATCTTAATATGACATTAGGTGAAATGAATGCAAAGACTAAATCTACCGAACGTTTAGCTATCTATTGCCCAAGATGCAGAAATAAACATGCTCTTCATGAATGTCCTTTGAACAAGACTTCCATATCTATTATATGTAGAATTTGTGAAAATGGACACCCTACCGACCAATGTCATTTGTTACTAGGACTCAAAAGTGTCTTGGAAAAAAAGTTTCAACCTACGGAAGAACTCAACTTTGTAGGACAGACAAGGGGGTAATTTCCCTCAATACCCATATCAAAATGCTCTTCTATTTCCCACAAATTGGGGAAATAATCCTTGGTCTGTGCCATGGTCTAATTCAGAGCCACCTCAACCTTGGGGTCAACCACCATAGGCATCATCTCAAGAGTGGTCTCAACCTGGATGGATGAGTCAACAATGGAATCAACAAAATTCACCATGGTTGCACCTACAAATGCAATGACAACAATGGATACAATAACATCAGCCGTACTAAGGGCAATGTCGGTATCAAAACCAACCACAAATTCTGTTGCCAGGTCCTGAACAAAATTTCCCTCAAAGACAACAAGTAAAACAACCTCTTCTTCCTGCTCAACTTGTGACCAATCCTAATAATACTAGACAAGCAATCCCTGTCTATATGGCTGAATCAGAAGATACAACCATGATAAATGTCATTGACAGTGACAACATCCAATTGCATTTAGGAAAAACACTTCTTGAACCCATTCCACCTATCAATGTAAAAATGGGAGCTGATGAGAACAAACAAGAGGACCCATCTACACCAAAACCATAACAACGAAATTTTGAAAAAGGGAAAGAAAAAGAAAACCTCCCCGAAGATAATTTACCTTCTTCATCAGAAAAAGCACCATATATTGAATGATTCGAGATATCAGAAACATCTTCAGGATTAGATCTGGTAAAGGAATTATAACGCTTAAATATTACGATTTCTTTCCTATAAGCTAGTAAAGACGTACCAATGATTAATAAAATTGTTCAAGAATTGTGTATTAAGAAACAAAGAAGAAAACATATCCTAAAACCATACAAGTGACTGGAAAATTAGCAGACTTGCAGGAAAACTTATCCTGTAGACAACAGTTCTAAGAAGAAATGATATTCAGAACTGTTTGACAAAATGTCTACATGTTGTTGAGAATTTTGATAAAGTAATGTTTTTGCAATGTAAATCAGCCGTCATGATTTAATATGGACTGATTAATAAAATTAAATGTAATGACAAATTGTACAAACTAGCCGTCATAGACTGATTAGTTAAGACAGACTAGTTAATTAGTCTGAGACTGGTTAGTTATGTCTTAGACTGATTAGTTAAGGCATTAACGAATAGACAGTTGGGGACGGTTGAGCGTGGTTGGTTGCAGTAACTGCCAAGGCTATCTTATAAATACCCCCCTACTCATTTTTGTAAGTATCCATTCATCGATCCATCATTGAGGAATCAATACAACAATCAATATTGTTCTAGTGTCGTGCAGATTTCTGTGTGAATGCATTGTCTTGTGTTACAGGTATCCAAATGATGCATGTTATGGAATAGGCTGGAGCAGACTGGTGTTGTTGTTGTATGCGTTGTGCAGAGTTGTAGGAAGGAGCGATCAAGACCAATTCGCAGGATACGTATGAGATTGCAGGTGCTATCATGAACCTGTCTAGGCCTACCCGTCACCTGTCTAGGCCTACCCGTCCAAGCCACCTGTCTAGAACCTACGAATACCCGTCTGGCACTCAACTCATTTCGACTGGAGCTACCCATCTGGAGTAACCCGTCTAGGATCTTACCAGTCCGGGAGGAACCCGTCTAGGCTACCCGTCTGGTACATATCCGACTAGGAGGCTGTACGTCTGCTAGCTACCCGTCTAGACTGGTCATTCTGCAACTTACCCGTCTAAATTGGCCCGTCTGCAGCCATAAGTCATTGGTTACTCGTCTAGAGATAAACAAGTGTAGGTTGACATCATGGTTGGTAGTCAAGTTTGCCAGTCCTTTCCTTCCTAAACTTCTGTCATTCCCTCGTCTCGGGAAGGTACTTACCCCTATCTACATTTGGCGTCGTTGCCTAGATCAACTTTGGGTCAAGGAAGAACTCAACGTGACAAGGCAAAGAGGTGAATGACAGATTCTAGGCTACAAGGCCAACGAGGAAGGAATCAAATACCACTTAGGCGAAGTGCAAGACTGGCAAACCAGAGAACACAAATTCAAGACGAAGTTTCACAACCGGAGGTGGAACGAGTGTGGAACCCTTTGGACGACGAGAGTTCATGAGCAGAGCGAGAAAGGTGGGAAACATTGTTGTTGATAGTAGAGAACGAAGTACAAAATCAAATAGCAGAGGACGTACCTAACATTAGAAGCGAGGAGCGAATGGTAACACCTGATCCAACGGAGAGGAGTTGGCCAACGGGTACATAAGAGAGAAGTTTTGTACCAGAGCAACCATGCGTGGGTTCTTGGGGAGGAAGACCAGAACCGCACCTCGTATACTCACGAAGAAGGTTGCGAAGTAGTGACATACGTGAGTCAAGGAGAAGGCTATTTGAACACGTACTTGAACGAGATTTTGAGCCACCTACCGCGGAAAGGGAGTGGAATAGAACTCCACAACAATCATCATCAAGTGATACGCACAGTGGGAGAGTCCCAATGGCAAATGTTGCCAACAGAGCGGGCAAACAGAAATGCCCACCCTTCACTAGGGAAGGGAAAGAAGACCCAGCACGCCACATAGGTACTTGCATCACAATTTGGGGGGCGAATGGAGTATCGCAACAAGCAGAATGGTTGCAATTGTTCCCTGCCACCTTGCGAGGGATGGCTATGGATTGGTATCTGAAAAGACAAAATACCCAACCATTCGCACAATGGAATACTTTAAAAGATGCATTCATAGAAGAATTTTGGTCGTTGAGGGATGATACGGAGATTATCACTGAAATATTTGCAACGAAGCAAAAGCCAGACGAAGATGTCAAAAGTTACAATCGGAGATTGAAACAACTGGCTGATAAAATGCAAATGCCACCGGCAGATGGGATGGTGAAACGTTGGTTTTTAGATGGACTACTACCTAAATATAGGAAGAAAATGAAAGCGGTACCATCCTCCACATACGAAGAAGCTCTCGAAAAAGCAAAGAACTTTGAGAGCAAAGCTAAACAAACAGCCGCAGGAATCGAAGGACATTCAAGGAATGATGATTTCGACAGTGATATAGAAGACAAAGTCCAAAGCGCCATACACTCCTTTAGAAGGGAATTTGATAAAATTATGAAAGAAGTTAAAGGAGAAGTGAGGAAAGACCGGAAGGATATTTGGTGCTCAGATTGCAAGGTAGAAGGGCATACAAATGTCAACTGCCCAAAGAATGCATATTGCAACATATGCGATATAGCAGGGCATCTGGTGGTTGATTGTCCGTTTAATTTAAAAGGTGTGAGGCATCAAATTATGATAGTTCAACAGGAGGAACAACCAAATACCTCAAGAAATGGGCAAGGCGCAACGAGCGACGGATTTAGGAATAATCGCCGAGGTGGAAGACAGGGTGGACAAAGTCGTCTACAGTATGACTCCGAGGGAAGACCAATCATCCAATGCCGGAATTGTCAAGAATGGGGACACTTTGCGAAGAATTGCCCCAAGCCTCAGAATACAGGCAATAACAGTGGTAGCAATGCTACCCAAATGTGTAGATGGTGTGGACCGGGAAACCACAAAGAGGTAAACTGCCCAAACAAAGCAAGTACGAGTGGCACGCAAAATGTCAATTGGATTGACATTGGGGAAGTAAGTACCGAGATAGAGAAAGGAAAAGAAGTCCTAGCGGTAACTAGAGCTCACGCTAGGAAAATGGAGCAATATCCAAATCCTGCCAAGGAGAAAGAGCGATGGCAGGAAGCTCAGGAGATGATCAAGATGGAGTTGGACAAAGAAAAACAAGAAAGGCTAATTCAAGAGAAAGCCTTGAAGAAGATGGAGATCATGACAGATAAACAAGCATCAGTCGAACGCTTGGTAACACAGGTACTCAATACGACTTTGGAAGTAAAAGTATCAAGTCTATTTAGTGCAGTACCTGAATTATATGCTACAGTCGGGGAGATAATGAAAACAAAGAAGAGGGAAGAAGTCCGATAGGTAGCCAATATCAAGCAAGCACAATTTATCGATCCTACGATACTAATGATTGAAGCAGGGAAAAAGCCAGCTTTGGTTCACATGGAGATATTGGACCATAAGCTAAATCAAGTTATCATTGATGGAGGATCGAGTGTTAATGTGATGCCAGAGAAAACATGGCGAAGTATTGGCCAACCAGCACTAAGATCTCCGAATTTCAGGTTATATGGAGCTGACCAATATGGCATCGAAACAAGAGGAGTATTGATGAGCCAAAAAGTGCGCATAGCGGAACAAGATTTTATTTTGGATTTCGTTGTAATTGCTATGCAAAAACCTGCATATGATGCATTACTTGGACGAGGGTGGTTAAGAACAGCAAAGGTAAACCACAATTGGGAGAAGGAACATCTTACCTTCAAGAAAGGCCAGCACAGGTATTTGATTAATCTAAAGAACCAGGCAGTAAGCCAAGATATTGCAACTTCAGACGAATCGGAAAATTCCTCATCGGATGGAGAAACGGGATATGAACCAGATGAAGGAGTATTGCAATTAGAAGAATGCACTGAGGACGAGAATGATGAGGATAAAGGCTTACTCCACTGGCAGATGGAATATTACGAAGTGTTCTCTCCACAATGTTTATGCATCAATGTAGGAGACGAAGTCCAAGAGGATGAAAAGGAGCCTGAGGAAGGAGAGGGCCACAAAAAGAAATCAGCAGTAGAAAAGGACAAAGAATAGGAAAAGTGGACATTTCCCAAAAACTTCGCGGAATATACGATGGGAGATGCAGTAATTGAAGACAAGCCAACCCATCCTATTGATGTACTAAAAGCGGTAGAAGAACCTGAGTCCATCAAGTACGAAGGACCTAGAATGATTCAGGTTAATTTGGGAGAAGAAGGTGAAGAGAAGATGATTAAATGTGGGGATGACTGGGATCCTGTACTGAAAGCAACAACATTCAAATTTTTTGTAGAATATAAGGATGTCTTTGCTTGGACATACAAGGATCTGAAGGGAGTACCACCAGAGCTGTGCGTACATAAGATTCCTTTGATTGAAGGCGCACAACCCGTAAGGAGGCGACCGTATAGGATGAATCCAAAATACGCAGCTCTGGTGAATGCCGAAATAGAGAAGATGTTGGATGTAGGCATAATATTCAAAGTTACGACAAGTGAATGGGTATCACCAATTGTGATTACCTTGAAGAGAGAGGCAAATAAAATCCGGATTTGTGTGGATTTTCGAAGCCTCAATGCCGTAACTATCAAAGATCCCTTCCCAATCCCTTTTACGGATTCCATTTTGGAGGAAGTAGCCGGCCACGAGATTTATTCGTTTTTGGATGGATTCTCGGGGTATAACCAAATAAGTATTGCGGAGGAAGATAAGTTGAAGACCACTTTTATAGTGGAAAATGGAATATATGCTTATAACCGCATGTCGTTTGGATTGTGCAATGCACCAACTACTTTCCAAAGAATCATATTATACATCTTTGATAAGATGTCCACAGGTAACTTCAAAGCCTTTCTAGACGATTGGTCCCTATACGACAAGACGCAGGAGCATTTGAAGGCGCTGGAAGAATGTATGAGCTTGTGCAGGAAAGCTCGGATATCGTTAAATCTAGGCAAATGCATATTGATGGTACCATATGGGAAGCTGCTAGGGCATATTGTATGCCAAGAAGGTTTGAAGCCTGACCCAGACAAGATACGAGTGATATTGCTGATGGAAGAGCCGCATGATGTGAGTTCGGTGAAGACCTTCTTAGGAATAGTTGGTTATTATAGAAGGTTTATACGAAACTATGCACAAAAGGACCATCCATCTGTAGGTGGATAGAGTCACAGCCAGCCAAGAAGACGCCAACAAAAAAGGCAAGGGTAAAACAGATTTCCCACAAACTGCGTCAGGAGAAGCTGGTGGTTGAGCCAGAAGGGGAGGATAAGGGAGCCACACAGACTCGAGAGTCAGAAGTACAGAAACAAAAGAAAGCCCAATCTCCAGATGAACCTAGACAGAAGAAGGGGCGATTTGATGTGTCACCACAGAATCTCTCAAGAGAAGCATTACAAAAGATAGCAGAGAATCTGGAAGTAGCTTGTAGTCGGGAACTGCAGCAGAGAGAGGAATCTGAGTTTTCCGTAGCAACTACACTGCATGATCAGGCAGCTGGGACAAGTACAGCTAACCCAGTTGGACAAGACGAGATTGTTGCAGAAGAAGAGCACATAGGTCGCATGGGTTCACCTGATGTGTCAGATAAACCAGTGGCAAGGCCAACAACATTGGCAGACACTTTGAGCACATTCTCTATAGAGGAGATGTTTCCTACAGCCGAGAAAGTAGCAGTAGCCAGGAAAGCTGGAGGAATCAGTAGTAGCTCTGGAGTAGGACTATGGCCAACAACTACAGAACAGTGGGAGAAGGAGACGAAAGAGCCCACAAAGGAGACAACAACAGAGATTCCGGGAGTAGATATTACCAAGGATGAAAGAGAACAGTCACCGGAATTGGTAGACCTGAATAAAAATGAAGAACAAGAAGAACAAGACAGTGAAGCCCTGGGACGGTCTACAGGAAGCCCATTTGTTCGCCATAAAGACAAAGGCAAAGCAACTGCACGGGAGACTGAACAGATTGATGCTTGGTCCCAGGAGATTCTTCTCAGGTTACCAAATTTTATGGATCCCTCAGACGAGATGGATGAGCACGCAACACTCTGTTTTCAGAAATTGGCACAAGTGATGCAGAGTCTGAGCTTGCAGTTTAGCAGCGCCTGTATGGGCCAATGGAAGAAATGGCAAGGCATGGTGGAATATGAGCTTGACCGATTGGTTAAGTGGGCAGTTCAGGGACCTTGGCGGAGAGATATTTCAAGTATTTACGCAAAGCAGCCTTGGTCACTACCCACGGCCCAAGTACAAACGATGGAGGATGTGAAAGAATTTCCAGACAGGACACCGAGCCTCTATTGTGAGACAGAACATATTTACATTTGAGGCCACGACAAGAATCCACCACGGGCTACGGAGCATGACACGCAGGTGGAAGTAGTGCCAGAACTGTTACCCATGTATACACAGCTGAATTTTCTCGCACACTTATTACAGTGGTTGGGCGAGGGAATCAAACACATCAGTTCAGCTAAGGACATCATGGAGCAAGAGGTTACAAAGGCTCTGTTGGAAAAGGATAAACTCTTAGCTGAAGGCATGGAACACATGAAACACATGGAACGAGTCCATGAAGGGCTGAGGGCGGTAAATGCAAGTCTGACAGCTGAGTTGGTGGAAAGAAACCAGCAATTACAGACAGCAGTGGAGGAGATAGACCAACTCAAGAATCAGATAGAACTGTTGGTTAAACAGGCAGCCTCATTTTCAGTCTATAGAAGTCAGCAAGAGCGAGCTTGGGCTCAAGAAAAGGAAGAACTATTGAAAAGAAATGCAGCTTTGGAGGAAGAACTGCGGAAGGCAAAACAACAATTAGGTGCACTGACAGCTTCTCTTTCAAAGGAATTGTTGAAGGATATGTTCTGCAGCAGGGAGACAGAGCTATTGAAGAAGACAGAAGAGAGAGCAAATAACTTGGAATTCGAATGGGCGAAATATTATAACTATGCCAAAAGACTCAAGGAGGAACGGGACCAACACCGTCAAAAGCTTTAGGACTATGAACAGGCACTGAGGGCTGTTACACCAACAGAAGTATAACAAACTGAGGCAGAAGCTTCAGCATCGGAGCGGAGAAGGTCGCTGAGGACATCGACTTCTTCGAAGGGGAGGATAGATGTAGACAACAGTTCTAAGTGCTAGGACTGGCTGGCACATTCTCCAACAATTTGTAATGTAACTGAGAAATTTTGTCTAAGTGTTTGCAATGTAAGTCATCAGACGTCCAGTTTATAAGTCAGATGTCCAGTCTTGTACGTCATCAGACATCCAGTTTTGTCAAACGGCTGGGCTGACTGCCAGACGTCTGGGCTGGCCGTCAGACGTCTGGATTGGCCGTCAGACGTCTGGTCTGGATTGGCCGTCAGATGTCTGGACTGGATGTCAGACGTCTGGTTTGACTGCCTGACGTCTGGGTTATGGGCCTGACGGCTAGTTAGTTATTAGTTAAAAGAATTAGTTGTGAAGTTGGTTGGGGAAGTTGGGGGAAGTTGGTTGGGATAACCAACTTCCAGCCCTATAAATACCCCCTTTTCAAACACTTGTAAAGTATCAGAAGCAAGGAGAAGACAATCAGAGAGCATTAGACTCTGTTGTATGCTGTAACTGTGATTGAATATAATACAAAGGCTGTTATTCTGATCCACATTCTGTGTATGCATTGAGTGAATGTTGAGTTGAGTTGCTGGTTTGCTGCCATTAATGGAGTTGTTGCAGGTTTCTGAATGCTGATTTTCCATTGTAGGTTTGTTGTCCGTTATCGACGAACAGGTCCCGAAGCAGGAGCGGTTATGGCGGTTTCAGATTCCCTGAAGTCTGACGTCTAGCCAAACGTCTGGTAACCACTAGACGGCTAGCCATCAGCCCCTCCACCCGACGTCTAGCCCTGACCAGACGTCTATTAGCTAGATGTCCTACCTGCCAGACCTGACATCTGGACCCTTGACGTCCTGACTGAGCCGACTGAAGCCAGAGTTAGCTTACCGAGGAGAACCTTGTGTTGCCTAACCCTGATACTAACTGTCATCACCCATATCGGGAATGTACTCACCCCTGTCTACACATCATCCGTTAGATGCACTTACGTGCAAGGGTGTTCCTTTCAAGTGGGTGGAGGAACACCAGGAGGCTTTCGAGGGCTTGAAGGTGCATTTGGTGTAGGCGCCTATCCTAGTTTATCCAAATTTGGAAAAAGAATTCCACGTTCACGTGGATGCCTCAAACTTTGCAATTGGCTACGCATTGGCTCAAGGACAATTCATATTGGATCAACCCATATATTTTGCAAGTCGGTTATTGTCTAGGGCAGAGGAGAATTACAGTACAACAGAATGAGAAGCACTGGGAATGGTGTACACAGTACAAAAGTACAGGCACTATTTATTGACTACCCCATTTGCTTTTTATGTAGATCACTAGGTGTTGTTCTTGATCAATAAACTGACGATTTATGACGAGTAAGTAGATGGCTCGTCACTTTGCAAGAATACGTGTTTCGGGTGGTAGTGAGACCAGGGAAGAAACACATGATAGCGGACCAGTTGTCGAGGATTCGCTCGAGAGAACCTGTAGGAGGGATACAGGGTGAATTCCTTGACGCACAACTATTCATGATAAGTTCGATACCGGGATGGTATAAGCATATCGGGGAATATCTATCGACAGGGGAGTTTCCAAAGGAGATGTCGGCAGCTGAGCAAAGGAAAGTCATTACGAAATCAACACCCTTCACATTGATTGCAGGTTTGCTATACAAAATGGGGAGGACCACATTTTGCGACGATGCGTAATGGAGGACGAAGTACAACAAACATTTAAGGAGGAATATGAGGAGTTGCCAAGAGGCCATATGGGACCAGATGCAACAACTAGGAAGGTGTTGTTGGCAGGGTTATGGTGGCCTACCCTTTATCACAATGCTAAGAATTTTGTCAAGGTATGTGATACATGTCAACAAACGGGGAAACCATTAAAAAGAGACCTCATGCCATTCCATTCATCACAACCTTAGGAACTCTTCGAGAGATGGGGTTTAGATTTTTTGGGACCTTTGTGAACCAGCCATAAGAAAAAATGCTGATATATCGTAGTAGCAACGGAATATTTAATGAAATGGGTGGAAGCAATAGCCTTACCTAATAACTCTACAAGGAGCATGGCTCGGTTTTTGTATGAGCAGGTTAACACACAGTTTAGAATTCCTCTTCAATTGACAAGCGACCGAGGCCATTTAGTTAATGAAATTATTCAGAATTTGACAAAGGAATTCAGGATCTTTCATTCCTTGTCAAGCCCATATTACCCTAGGGCAAATGGGCAAGCAGAGGCAACAAATAAGGTCCTGGTTTCAGTTATGTACAAAACATGCCATGTAGGAGCCGATTGGGAGGAGCGCTTGCCGACAGTGCTATGGGCGTACAGAACCACCTTCAAACCAACCACAAACCATACACCCTTTCAGTTAATGTATGGGCAGGATGTGGTGGTATTGGTCGAATTTTTGGTACCAAGTTTAAGAATAGCAATAGAGACCCCCGCTTGAATGATGAAGAGAGCATGGAAGAAAGACTCACAACATTGGTGCTATTGGGAGAAAAAAGGATGATGGCATCATGCACAATGGGCGACAAAATTTGCTCAATAAAGACGTAAATATTGGCATGATATGCATCTAAAGAAGATGGATCTAAAGTCCGGCGAGTTAGTGCTCAAGTATAATGGAAAAAGGGAGATCAAGCTAGGGAAATTGAATGGCACAGGGAATGAGATCTGGATTGGACCCTTCCAGGTGGAAGAAGTATTGGACAACGAGGTTGTCCGGTTAAAGAAATTGGATGGCACAATTTGCCCCGAAACGGTAAACGGTTCTAAGTTGAAAGTGTACAAAGCACAGGCGTAGGTGAATGTGATCAACTTAGACATGTCGAGAGACACTTCTGGGAAAACGGCAGAAGAATCACGACCAGGGATACGATCCTACGAACATGGAGAGCCAAGTGGGATAGTAAGATATGAAGAACCAATGAACTTGGAGTGGTTGTTTGGAGCGAAAGGAGAACCTGTAATCGAGCAGAGGGAACTGGAACCTTGCGAAGGAGAGCAAAGGCGATTATGAGTCCATGTTCAATTTTCGAATAATGAAGTAGAAGAACAACTTCGAAACCTCACGAATGTTGCATTGCAAGAACAAGAATCGAAAGTGGAAGAAGAGGTAAATGAGGAATCAAGAGTTCTACAACAGATGATTTTGGAGACTCATAGGTTGTAGGAGGAATATGAAACCTTGAGGATGCGCAATGCGCAACTACGGGCACAAGTGATTCAAGAGTTGGACGAAACTATGCAGTGGATGCATGAACGACAAGAGGCACGACAAGTTGAATGGGCTGAAAGATAGCAAGAAGGGTTCAGAGGAAGCACGGACGACAATGAGAGAGCTTCTTCAGAAAGTAGCTTATTCTCCGCGACTTCAGACAATTCATACTCAGCACCATTGATAATTTGCGTAAGACATTTCAGGAGACAAAGTAATAGAAGACTGCAAAACAAGAACTGGAGAGGCAACAAGGAGAACTATGGGGAAACATAGAATGTAATGAAGAAGGATCCTTGGAGAAAAGCTTAGCCTCTTCGGACTCCGATAGCTCATCTTCAGCAACATTGAGGATTATTTTGAATACTGAGGACTCTTCAAGTACTACTTCACCATTGACAAGACGTTCCCGAAGACAATGGACCATGAGACTGCCTGAACAAGATGGGATAAGGGAACCACATAAAGGTCTTGCTGACAATACAAAACATTAGATAAGTAGAGAACAAGCAGTTGCCATTTTGTGGAGGGATGTTAGAGAGGTACCCGAACAGCCAAGAAATAGAGGATGGTTGGAAGAATCAAGTAGTGGCAAAAATCTTCTTAGGGACCTAAATACACCTTACCTAAGTCCCAATCTGGAACGAAGAAGGCAAAGGGACAAGGTTCGAAGTCGGAAAGCAGGAGTTCGATTCCTTGAAATGGTCCAAGTAATGGAGAATGAGGAAACACAAATACCTCAGGAGGAAGAGGATAGGAGAATGGGGAATTAATCAAGTAACGAAGACGAGGCAATCAGAGAACCGACCGAACCCTGGGAGATGGTAGGATATGATGATTCAATTAGAAGACTGACCGAACGTCTGGAGGTGGCAGTATATTGACTTGCTATGATGTACGAAGACAAAGCAGAGAAGTGAGGCAATTGCAAAGAAGGGTTACTGACCGAAGCCAGAGGCCGGAGAATTTCTATCAGAGGACGAAGTAGAACGGCTTGCGTGAGGCGGTCGGAAGGTGAGAAGTGCTGTCATTGCAAGGGATCGGCGACTGCGAGAAGTCAAGAGCTGTCGTCATCACCCTTGCCATCATAAGATTTTTGCCACAACCATTAGCAAACAGGCAAAGGGGATTACCGTCTCAAGTCAGTAGAAGCAGAAGTGGTCTCAAGTCAGCAAATGCAAAAATATTGTCGGTAGAGGTAGTGTGTTGTCAAAGTCAGCAAATGTGAAGTGTTGTCATAGGTCGGCAAAAGTGCGGTGCCGTCAAGCAAGTTGGCAGATAGAATGTCGTAAGACAAGTCGGTAAAAATGAGCGGTCGTCATAACAACCAAATAGAGGACTGTCGTCTCAGACAAAGTTGTAGCCAATGTCACGGTGTAGAAGTAGGAAGTTGTCATCATTGTTGTAGAGGATGACTGTCATAAGCAAGTAGAAACAAGATGAGTAGAAGTCATCCAGTTCATACCCGATTAACATATCCAAAACAATCTAGCAAGGAAATAACACAGGAACAATCGAGACGGGAAGTACTACCGGAGTTCGTATCTAAAAAACAACTTTGACGTCAGTAGGAACATTCTTGCGCTAGTAGAGGAGCACGCGAACGGGAACATAATCCTGAGCAAGAACGAACTTAGGAGAAGCAGGTACATTAGCAAATAGTTGTTCCATAACAAAAAGAAAAGGAAATTCGACAGCTTGAACGAGAGCAGATACCTCTCAAGAATATCACATGGATTCATGCTATCGGAGACTACTGCAGACAGTGGTGGGAGAAAACACCACCAGAAAATAGGCTTAGATAGAAGATAAAAGAAGCAAGCATACGTTTCATACTGCAGGTTCCCAATTTTGACAAAGAAGTTTTTAAGGAGTATCTGTTGCAAATAGGAGAATGAAGCATAACCATTGTTTTCTTAGCAAACAGCTTTAGAAGAACATTTGGGTTGCCAACAAGAGGACGACCAGTGGTGAAAGAAGTGGTAGATTCTAAGAGAAGTTGACAATTGATTCAGAGCGTCACAAAGCTGAAGGAAGAAATTGAAACTTTGATGTCAC
This sequence comes from Wollemia nobilis, assembly GCA_028583015.1. NCBI lineage: Eukaryota > Viridiplantae > Streptophyta > Pinopsida > Araucariales > Araucariaceae > Wollemia > Wollemia nobilis. Next base: position 3,814,035 of record JAQPPZ010002456.1, on the reverse strand, counting down.
ATGGAAGCCGTGGGGTAAAACCAAACCAGCTGAAGGATGTAGGATTACAATGTATCATGAATGTATTGATGGCAAGACTGTCTGGGGAGCAGTGCGCCTCTGAGTCGCCTATTTTTCTGATACCATACCTACAAGGTATGGAGAATGGTGTAGCTTATGATTGGGCAACTTATCTAGTGACACGTATTCAGAATTTTTTGATGCGTACTACAAAGAAATTTTCAATGGTCTTCCATGCAATAGGTCTTTTTGGATGTTGCATACAAGGACGAAGTGGAAATTCCCAGACTGAATCCTTCCAAAACATTACCTAAGCTATCACCAACAATACTGAGGTGGATGAATGCAAAACCTCAACAAAAGAACACTCCGAAAATGACAGTAAAACAATGGTTCAGAAAAGCCTCACTCTTAGAGGAGCCCTTGGAGGAATTAGAGGAGGAGGAAGTTTCACCACCATTGAAAAAGAAGAGGAAATTCATACCACCATTACCGTCATGATCACCATCACCAGGATCAGTTCAGAAGATAACTGAAAAGATTGCAAAAAGTCAGGCCGTGATGTGTGACATCTAGCAAACATTGGAACAAGCACAAAATATACCACTAGAAACACGGTTTGGAAAGTTGCAAGAAGAGGATTTCGAAATTCTGAAACCTCTTAATATAGCCCCACTGGAAGGAAGCAGCTGTGTACAAGTTGGACTTGTAGAATTTATGGTTAAAGCACAACATCTTGACCCATTGGCATCACCAATCATACCCCCAGATTTTCAGTATGAGAAGACCTCAATCACCCAAGCATTACGAGCCTGTTCATTTGAGGAAATGCTTGCTGCTACAGAGGCAGAAGAGACTAAACAACCAGTCGAACCTAGCAAGGAAAAGGGAGAATAACATGAGAAGAAGAAGGAAGAACCAGCACCAATAGAAATAGGAGCAGCAGGTCAGCAGTCAAGAACTCAACTGAATCCCAAATCAGTTGATGAAGGGCAAAATTCCAAATAACAAGAAGTGCTAGCTAAGCAGAAAGGTGATCCACAATAGGGAAGGCCTTTTGGATAGTCGGAATCAACCAGAGGAGAAAGTAGCCAGCCCCATCAACCACTGACAGAGCAGGCAATCATGGAAGGGAAAGCAATAAAAAAACCAATTGATCTGTCAGGCAAAGGGAAGGAGACAATTTCAGAGGAGGAAGGAAGGGATGAGGAAGATGATGGCTTGAATGAGCACGAGATGATTGAAGTTCCTAACTTCCAAGATCCACTAGAACTTGGGGAACGCATTAATCAACAAGTTGTCGCTTGTTTTACTAAGCTGACCCAGGTCATGGACAGGATACAACTAGAATTTGAGGTAGGTTATGTCGGCCAATGTAAACAGTGGCAATTGGTGACAGAAGAGGAGCTTGATAAATTGGTGCAGTGGACTGGAAGAGGGAAATGGCGGTCTGATATTTCCAGTATTTATCAAGAACAGCCATAAGAATAACCAATGGAGAACATTAAGATCATGGAAGGAGTAGAAAAACTACCACAAGGTACACCGACACTATACCTTGAGCCCCCTCAAATTTACATATTGGGTCATGGAAATCATGCGTCTTCTACAAGTATTGAGGGAAGAAGGCAACAGGTAGAATTGGTATTGGAATTATTTCCGATGTATGGCCATAAGAATTTTGTGGTACATTTGATCTACTGGCTGGCTGAAGGGATTAAGCAGCTACACTTGGTAAAACAGAACCTTCTACAGAAGTTGCAAAAAACCGAAGGCAGATTGCATGAAGGAAAAGCTGCAGAAAGTTGAATAGCAGGTGAATGACGATATTGCTCAGTTGAACGAAACCATGAAGCAGATTTAGGCAACTCAAAAAGAACTGAATAATCTCAATGAACAAATCAAGGATAGGGAAAAGATCATTGTCGAAATAGAAGCCAAACTGCTTCAACAGCAATCAGCAAATACATTATTGCAGCAATAGCAAGAAGAACTAGTGGCCCAGACAAAGCAATGCAAAGAAGCCTTGTTGAAAGAGCTGGAGCAGACAAAGCAGAGGGAGGAAGCATTGTTAAAGGAATTGGCCCAGACACAACAATGAGAAGTAGCATTGTAGAAGGAGTTGGAGCAAAAGAAACCAACTTTCCCAACTCTAATGCATCAGAAAATGAAAGAAATTTTTTCCAAACGAGAAGAGGAGATCTTGCAGCAATTGCAAGTAATGGAGGATAGAGCCAATGCATATGGAGTAGAATGGGCCAAGTACTATAGCTATACCAGGAAACTCCGAGATGAATGTGAAGCCTACAAGATTCGAGTTCAAGAATTAGAAAGTCTGCAAGCGTCATAACCAAAAGAGGCAGAAACTCTAGCAGAACAATGCAAGAAGTCGCTGAGGACATCGACTAATGTAAAGGGGAGGATAGATGTAAACAACAACACTAAAAAAAAGTGAAAGTGTTTGTAAAAAGGTATACACATCGTGCAATGAAAATGCGGTCAAATAAAATGTAATGTGGTCTGATTGAAATGTAAAGGAAATTCTGATAAAATGGAAATGCAGCCGTCATTGTAAAAGATTAACAATTATGTTAATTATTATTTTGATTAAGCTGGTTTAGAATAGGCAGTTTTGGTAGTTTTTGTCACGTCACCCTGAAGTGGTTTTGATAACTACCAGGGCTAAGGTATAAACAGACCCTTTCAATTAAATTTAGCATTCCAGGGAGAAGCAAGTCTATGTATGAGAGGAGACGCTAGATTGTCATAGCATAAGGCTAGGTGTAGCATTGTTGCAATCACAAACTGTACATTGTACAAGATCCCATTAATAATTTAAGATCATTCACTTGTTGCCAAACTGTGTCAATACATGATGATAGTGTTATTTTAGATCCGTATTCCATGTTGTAAGTGTTGCAAGTATAATTGCTTAGACCAAGACCATATTTGATGAACCTTTAGACAAGTGAGACAACTAGTAGCTCACATCGTCATAGAGAAGTAGCGCCAACATACAAGATGGACACCTTCAACCCAATTGCCGACACAAAGATAAACTGCCATGCTGTCATGCTGATTGCCGACATGCTGACATGCTAGGCATTGTCATGCCAGATGTCGTCATGCCAACATGCTGAGCACTGTCATACTTAGTGTCGTCGTCACGCTGAATGTCGTCTTGAGGTATGCCGTCTGAAGCATGACCGTCATACTGGTCGCCGTCAGAACATTGCCATCTAAGCTGTGTTATCGTCATTGAAGTCATGTCGTCATAGGTCCCAAGGGGGATAGTGCAACGGTTCGGGCTTTGGCTCTTCTTCGGGAGGTCCAAGGTTCAAACCGCGGCGTGGGCGAGTGTGTGAGGGGGTGGGTGTGTGGTGGTTGTGTGTTAAATTCCCTATTGATAAGCATAGCTCTTGGCTTTACAAGGGTCATGGTTGGGAGGAGACTGCTCAGCCCTATGCGTTGGTCATAGGGGTTTCTCACACTAACCAAATCAATAAAAAAAAACTATCCTTTAGAGTCCATATTTGTAGCGCAAGTGGAAAAGGCGAGCCTGGCCTTGTTGAACAGGAGGTCCATGGTTCAAACCTCTGCGATGCAAAGGGGGACACAAAGGTTGTGTGTTAAATTCCCTATTGATAAGCATAGCTCTCGGCTTTATGAGGGGTCATGGTTGGGAGGAGATTGCTTAGCCCTGTGCGTTGGTTGTAGGGGTTTCTCACACTAACCTAAAATTTAAAACCTCGAGGGCATGTTGCCAGCTTTGGCAAAGGTAATAGTCCATGCTGAATCCTCTGAGTGTGCGCCATACCAACGACAACGGGACAAACCCCGAGCGACCAGTGGTCTCCATCTCACGCCGGGTCAACAACAACAAGACGAATAGGTTGTTGGGAGCAGTCCCTGTGGTTTGAACCCTGCGCTTGCCAGTTACTAAAAATAGTGGTTGTAACCAACTCCCCTATGTAACCAAAAAAACAATGTTGTCACAGATGTAGTCTTCTAGGAAATATTGCCATTTCTCCTATCACTATCATTCCCTCGTCTCGGGGAATCCTCATTGTTGTCTACACCATTCGCATATGCCTAATACATACATTAGCCGCACATTACAATTGTAATTAATCGAACGATGATGTCATCACCCTTGACGTTTGACTACAAAATTGCATTACACTTTCATTTACATTTCATTTGTATTTACATTTCGTTTACTTGTATGTGCACATTTTTACTTGTTGGATTGTTTTTAAGACTTGGAATCTGGATCTATGATACTTAATCGATTTTGTTATTTTTGAATTTGATTCTATTACGAATATTTTGGTGTATGTTGTTTTTGTTGTATTTTGAATCTCATTGTTGCAATTGTTGTTTTCTAGAAATTGTTTTGTTACAAGTGGTATTAGAGCCACGATTTTGGCTCCTTATGGCAGTAGAAAAGGGTAGCAGAGTAGTGAGTAAGCCTATTTTGGAACCTCCTTCAGCTGGATTCGTGTCTTCGAATCAAATAATTTTTGACCAAATTTTTTTCTGCTACAAATCTTTGTGATTTAGGTAGGAACAAATTCTTTATTGTCCAAAGCAAAACAAATGGTTGACAAAGTTTTTTGGGTAAGAATTTGAGATTGAATATAAGAAAGGGAAGGAGAGTGTGGTTGTAGAGGCCCTTTCTTGCAAGTATGAAGATTCTATAGTTGTCCATGCTATATCCAGCCCCCTTCCCCTCTGGGCCACCCAGCCTTGAGATGAATGGCATTCGGACCCTAAGACTATTCGTTTGATTCATGAGGTTGAGGCTAGTAACCCACACAATCCATTGTTCCCTTGATATGACAGGATTATGAGGAAGAAGATTTGCATCTATCTCATTCATTCCTCCCAAATAAAGAACAATAACATCCTTCAAGAATTACTTTATTCTTTGTTGGCAGGACATTTTGGAGTTTTTAAAACCTACTAGTAGATTAAGCAGTCTTTTCCTTTGAGAAATGAAATTGAAATGAAATATTATTAATGTCCGTGGTGGGCCAAAATAAGACCCAAGGGACTATAAGAAGTACAATAATGACTGCCAGCTAGCAGGCTAGCCCAACAAAGAAAAGAACTAAGAAAAATACAAGATCAAACCCGAAAAACGGGCCAAAGAGAAAGGGAAAAGAAAAGAAAAGGGAGAGCAGAGGGGGGGCCTTTATAGAGTATCCTAATTCCTTGATTCCTTCTCAACACGTTTCTAAAACTGCTGAAAATACAGGAAAGCATCTGACTAAAGTTGTAGAAAGAAGACCCACATTTTCCAGGAGTAATCATCAACAAACAACTGAAAATACCTCTTTTCACCACAACTATCTGGCATGGGTCCGCACAGATCGGTGTGGATTAACTCCAATGGTTCTTTGGCTCTGGAAGAGCTCAACTCAAATGGAACTTGGTGTTCCTTCCCTACCAAACAATCCGAGCATACAGGCAAAGTATGTGAGAGGTTAGGCAGACCTAACACCATATCATGTTTACTCATTTGAAGCAAATAGCCTGAACTGAGATGCCCATACCGTTTGTGCTATAATGAGGTAGCTTATTTTGTGTTGGTAACCATGGCAACATGAGAGGTATAAATGGCATCTAAAACAAACAACCCATGTTTGTAGGAAGTTGTTGCTATATGTTTACCATGTTGGGTAATGAAGCAACGCTTTTGTCCATCAACAACTTTAAAGTCAACCACCGTATTTTTGTTCAAGATTTGGGGTACGGACAAGTTGTTGGTCAATCCTGGCACATAAAGGACCTTCTCAATTTTGCATTATCCATCTGGAAGTGTCATTGAAACATCTCCTTCTCCTTGGACTGGATAGGTCTTATCATCGACAATAGTCATAGGTTTGCCTTCTTTGGCTTCAAACGTGTCAAACCACCCTTTATCACTAGTCATGTGTTTGTTGGCGCCATAATCAATATACCAAACATTATCTTTTTTTTTGGAATCAGTTTGAGTCATGAGCACCTTGTGTTCTTGCTCAGAATCAGAATCTGATTCTTTAATGGCAACATTCCCTTTTTGTTGCCTATTTCTTGGACATGGTTTGTATTGCCCCTTCTTTTGTGGTTGCTTATCTTTGTCACTTTTGTTGGAAGAATTGAACCAACATTTCTTGGTGTCATGATTATCCTTCTCACAAATGTGGTAGTACCTCTTTTGTTGTTGAGGTGTCTTTTGTGAAGAGGATGTGGTGTTAGAACCCTTAGAGGAAGATCCCTTCTGAAAGTATCCTTGTTTCTTAGCTCTAGATTTCTTTGAAAAAAATACTGAAAGTATCCTTGTTTCTTAGCTCTGATACCACTGTTGGGCATTTGGTTTTTTAGGTTGTTATTTGCTTCTTCTTCTTGTAGCAAATTAACCAACTCCTCAAAAAGAGACTTGTTTATTGGACACTTGAAGAAGGGAAGTGACAAGCATTCTAAAAGAATCTGGTAAAGCTCTCAAAAGGATGGAGTGTAAGAGCTTATCTTCCACTTTTTCTCCCATTGCATGCAATTTGGCTCTCAGATCAGCAACTCTGCAAAGAAACACCTCTACACTTTCTCCATTCTTCATGTTGAGAGTGTGAAGTTGGGATTGAAGATTAAGAATCGTGGCTTGATTATTTTCTTCATATATTGTTGTCAATGTATCCCATGCATCCTTGGCATTCTCTTTTTCACAGATGTGTGGTTGAATTCCATCAACTGTGGCAAGAACTATGATTATCAGTGCTCTTGAATTTGCATCATCATAAGTGTCTTGTCCAGGATCACCAATCTTTGGTCTTGTGACTCTGCCAGTCACTATATCCCATAACTTTTCAACCTGTAAGATGGTCCTCATATTTGTTTTCCAAGGAGCAAAATTTGGACCTCTTAATAGCTATGATTTTGAAATATATGCTTTTGCAATGGCCATTGTGAGGGTTCCTTATAACACCAAATGGTCCCCCTTTCTTTATACCTATAGTCCAATAGACCTGATATGTCTGATATACCCACTTTTCCTTAATATTCGTCGGTACGTGGAATAAGTTGATCCTCTCAATATATGCATTCGTACGTGAGGGAGACTTTAAGGTACGTGTAACTGTTGGTCACAAATCTGCCACAGGAAAGGATTTTATACGTGTACGCGCCCTAGACCTGGACCAACATTGAAAGGCCGGAGGGAAGAAATGCCCTCCGTGCCAATCTCCGGAGAAAGGCCGGCTCCTTTACTAAACTACTGATTTTTTAAAGATGAGAGTGCAGGAAAGAGATAAAAAGAGTAGGGTGCAGGAAAGAAATAAAAAGAGTAAGGGAAGAAATGTAAATGGTTGATTTAAAAGGGAAGGACCAGCAGCACGATCACTAACAAATAGCTTGAAGAAGCAGCAATAAATACAAAGGATAAAACATAAATGAATGCCACACTAGCTTTCCTATGTATCCTCTGGAAGAGTTCCAGGATCCACCTATCTCCCTACGCCTAAATCCAGATTTCAGAATTACAGCGGTTAGAAAATATGTGAATATAACAGAAACACTATCCACAGGCAGCATACAAGAATACTAACACAGCGTTTTCTCCCCTATGTATCCTTCAGGAGAATTCCAGGGTTCTGTCCCCAACCACAAACCTAAATCCAGGATTCAGAATTACAGTATGCAAATGGAGAAACAGAATAGCAGAAATAATCACAGAAGGCAGCATACAAGAGAGAAATTAGGCCCAAAATTCTTAATATCAATTGCAGAAATCAAGTTACAACAGCTTTCTAGCAAAAGTCCCCCCCTTTCTCATTACAATTCATGGGTTTTTATAGAGGACCCGACCCTCTGAGCCATCAATGCACAAAATCTGGAAGTACGCCCTCGAAAACCTGAGAAATCTGCTCTCGCTCCTCCCGTGACCGAGCTCTCACATCCTTTTCTACAATTAGCAGCTACGGCCGCATTAGCCGGGGAAATTTGCATTTATGGGCCGCCTGACTCGTCCTGAATTTCTCCGGGTGCGGAGCTCGAGTGGCTGCTAGGTCCGTCGGGCTCTCCTCCTGCGACTGATATCTCTTTTCGGATTGCCAAAAATGAGCCCCGGGTCTCTCGGGCAAGTAAAAATTCATTTATGAAACACTCGATTGCCTCGAAAAGATACCCAGCCTTGGTGTGTGTGCCCTTGAAGAGCTTCGCCGAATTCCAGTTCGGGACCTTACTTCGCAACGGATGTGAGCCGAAGCGGGTCTGACTTCCTTGGATGGGTACTTCGCGCGAAGGGACTTCCAAAAACAGCTTCGCGAGGACTTAGTGCCGAAGCAGATATTCCTTCTCAAAACATGGCTCTCAATCTTTCATTGCTTCGCTGGAAAAATGGGTTGAAGGCTGCTTCGCAAGAGTCCTTGCCCGAAGTGGATGCTTCGCTGATGGGCTGCCAAAAATGCTTCGCTGCGAACCTTCTTCAAAATGGCCGTTCGGAAGGAATTTGGGCGAAGCTCATCCATGCCTTAGAAAATTTTCGGGGGTAATCAACCTTCGGATGGGGGAGCTTCGCACTGAAATCGCCTCGAAGTGTGCTTCGCAAAAGTTTTGAGCGAAGTAGATTTTTCTTGGGGGCGGTTCGCCAAAAGGAAGGCCGAAGCGGGTGCTTCGCTGGAATTTTTGCGAAGTGTTTCTCCACACTTTAGAAACTTTCGCATTTCACATTTTACGCTTCGCAGAATTTCGGCCCGAAGCAGGTCTTGCGGGGGCTTCGCTTGCGAAGCTCTTTCTATGCCTTAGGAGATTTCAGGCCTGCGCCTATGTTTTCCCTATTTCCTGTTTGCGAAGCTGCCTGTTCTTGCTAGTGCTGTAAGCGAAGCTTTCTCTTACACGGTTATCTACAAAGGGGATTCAAAAATGACAACCAAACTTGCTGCAATACCACTATCAACAAAAATAAAGAAAACAAGAAAATCCTTTACACGACATTAATTTTCACCACCCCTCCAATGTGACGAAATTGTCAACATTCTTGGCGGCTCGCGGGGCAACGAGCTCGCCTCGGTGTGAGGACCCTCAGCCTTCATCCATTGGGCCAGAGTTGCCTCCAGACCCTTCTCCTATCTGCTCTTCTTCTTCCGAGGGGGCCTCCGTAGCTACTTCTTTTCCTTTTTCTTCGTCTTCTGGTGCCTGATCAAGTGGTGGCGGCGGGGGAAGGCGGTCACGGATGCGTTCCATAGTTCGGCGAACGTGGGCCCAGGCACCCTTCTGAAATGGTTCTCGATCTTGCAGTGCTTTAACCAGAACATGGAACCGATCAATCTGCCCTATATCAGCACATTTGGCTCTTACACTTAGATCGTTCAAACAGGCCGCGATCCTACAATATCTGAAAATGAAATCCGTGACCTGCCCTTCCATGACTGGCTCCTTCCATTCATCGATTTCTGAAACATCGCTCTCAAAGCTGAGCCACGTTGGTTTCAGTTCTTCCTTGGTCAAAAGGTTCCCATCGTCATCAGTGAAACTTGGGAAGCCCAATGTTGAGAGATCCTGGAAATATCCCAGGGAAGCATGTTGCTCTTGCTCAAACACGTCCATAAGTTGTTTTGCCTTCTGAGCTTTCCTCACTTTGGAGAAGAAGGCACGGACCGTGGCTTGAACGGTGGACCAATCTCTTGCTGTCCGACTCATAGCAGTGACTTGCAAATCCTGGTACTTGATGCTTTGTACCTCAAAAGCTAGGTCAAGTCGGCTTCTTATTTTTTGAATTATCTCGTCCACTATAGGCCCCTTTTGTGTAGCGGCATTTTGGGCTTCTGTTATATAAGACAATATAGAAAGGGCGTTGGAGGCCCGGGATCTGAAGTTCTTGAGCAAGTGGGAACGGATGTCTTTAATTCTGCCTTTGTCAAACAGCTCCAAGTTTGCCTTCTCATACAGCTGCTGCTGCATCTGCAGGATCCGGCTCTCAAATTCTCTGGCTCTTACCTCGGCCTCAGCCTGTGTTTTGCTTTGATCTTTTGCTGCGACCTGCAGCTGATCTACCTGTTGTTTTAAGGCATCCATTTCTTTCCTCATTTGCTCACATTGCTTTTGAGCATCTTCCAATTGGGAGCGTGTTCTGGCTAGGTCCTCCTCTAGCTTGACGTTGGCATTTTCTGCTTCATATCTGCGCTGGTCGGCGATCCTCGCGTGTGTGCGGAATGCTTCTATCCTCACATGCATAGACTCAGATTCATTGTCTATGTCAAGATGCTCTAGGTCCTTGATTTTCTCTTGGTATTCATAGTCAGCCGGGGTCATTTCATCTAGGGGCTTCTGGACCTTAGGTATCTTTTTCACCTTATGAAGCTTCCCATTCTTCAAATCGAACACCGCGCATTTTTCAGCCTTTGCCAGAGATCGCCCTCTTCTTCTCCGTGCTTCTTTGAGCATCTTATCGGTATTTTGACGGGCCTGGATCAACCTTTCTGCTAAAGGACGCTCCTGGATCATAGCCAATTCATTTTCGAATGCGGCTGGGCTACCAGCCAAGGGTGTAAACAGATACATGGACTGCATAGACGACACGTCACCGGTGGGCTCAGCGACAGGTGTGGTGGGTGTTCGGGCGGGTGAAGTGACAACTCGTGGGACTAGGGAGCAGGGGCCAGGGTGTGGAAGTGAAGCATCGCTCCCGAATGATCCAAGTGTTGCGGGGTTAATGGCGTGGGCGAGTGATGTGGTACGGGTGTGTGTGTCCCGTCCTGGTGACTCGGATGAAATGGAAACATTAAAGGGGGCGGCGAGGTCGTGAGACAAGTCGGATGACCGTTTAACGTGGATGATGTTATGGGGAGATTTATCTAAGACGGAGGATCCAGGGGAACCTTCGGCCGGGACGGCTATCGACGTGACTAGGGGAGTAGAGGATAAGGGGTGCGTACCTGCGTGCTCCAGTGATAGAGCAGAAGTGTCGAAGCCTTGCGTTTCAGGTCTGGGTCCGCCTCCAGCTTCTGTTTCCTCGATATTTTCGGTCTCCTGGAAGTATTCCTCCACATCGATGGTCCCCATCTCGGTACTTCCTTCCGTCCCCTGCAGCGGTGGTTCGAGCACTACTTCTCCAACACCTGCACCAATTGAGCCTGCCGCAACTGATTCGCTAGGAACACTTGAAGTTCTGCTGCGAGGTCGTTTCGGGTGAGGAAGGGGCATGTGGACTGGTTCGAGCCTTTTCCTTTTCCCTTTCTCCTGTTGTTGCAGCGGCTTCTCAACCTTTGTCTCAACATCCTCAATTGGCTTATCTAGTATCTCTTGTTGTGTCGCCGCTATCTCTTCTTCTTCCTCTTGTTCAGAAACTTCCTCGATTCGTCTTGGGCTTTCGCCCGAACCCGGGGCGCTAGGGGGGATGAAGTCAGCGAATGAGATGGGTTGCCAGGACCCGACATGGGCTTCGTAGTAAATGTCGAAGTCTTTATCCATCTCTAAGAGACCATACGATCTTTGTTTTCGGCGGTGGACTCTCATCACCCACCATTCTTTCAGCTGATCTTCGCGCCATTTTTTAATTTCTTCCCTCAGATCATCTTTCATCCTTTTCCAGAAGGGGGAATCCGCCTCTGGGAAGGGATACCGAATGGGATCATATTCAGCTTCAATAGCGTAAAATTCATGCCATGGAGGCATTGTCTTCATTCTCTCCAGGTGCCATTCCAAATCTCTCCCCGTAGGGTTGTTCCGCTGTTCTACGATCTCCGGGCGGGGGCAAATATGGAAGTTTTTGAACCTGAGATGATCTCTCCTTATCCCCAAGGGATCATAATACCATCGTTGCGGGATCTGCAGCAAACCGAAGTCAGCAAGCTTTTCCTCCAGATAAATATTTTGTTTAAGGGCGAAAACCTCAATGACTCCCATTTTGAAAGGGAAATCACAGGTTGGTGCCCACTTCCGGCCATGGCCGTAGACAACATTCGTCACATCGCTCTGACGAGCAACCTCCAAAGCGAATTGATACTCAGAAGGATACAGTGGCAGCAGGAAGGGTTTTCCCGTAAATCCAAACAGGCGAACAACAAGCCCCTGCGTAAGTTGAAAAACATCACCCATTTTCTCATTAACAACCTTATCTCTGAGAGCCACGGGCACCCGAGGGCAGGAACCCTGTACAAGCTGCATAGCAGGTCCTGAGAACTGCTGGTTGAAAACATAGTATGACCCCGTCCTTGCCAGGAGAGGAGTCCACTGATATACTGGCAAAGGAGCTCCATCCTTGCCGCTCGGAGTAATGGCAATGTGGGGAAAACGCTTATAAGTATGGTAGAAAAAGAGCCACACTAGGAAGGAGCAAGGCCCAAAATACTGACCTGTTCCAGAATTCTTCACGCTGACCAACCGCGTATGCAGGGTCCGGGCCACCCATTCTGCCCAGTCGAAAAAGACCGGGTTAATGCCTGGCCTCGATGAGTCGGGGGCATAAAACTCCCCTCGTGAGATACATTCAGCCAACGATACTTGCCAGGGATATACAGACACATCCGTAGACAATCCCGCAACCCATGCTATGATAGAGAAGATGTCAGTATTCTTAAAATCGGTGAGAGGGCGAGGCATCTGTGGTCGCTTGCCCGAAGGAAGCCCATCTTTCATATTCTCTTTTAAGAACTTGATGATATACTCGGATGTGGAGAACCTATCCACTTGTTCACTCAGAACCACGTTGCGGACAGTATACCCCTTGGGTGGCCCTTGCTGAGGAGCGAAAGCCTCCTGCACGTCTTCTTTAAAAATTGCAAATAATTTGTTTCCTGCCGCGTCCAGAACCTGCCGGGTGGAGGGTTGGTAATTTTGTGCAATGGCATGGATTAACTCGGGACAGGGGTGCGTTGGTGGAGTCAGGTACCAATATATCTGGGAGTAGTATGCGGCAGCCCTCTTGTTTTCCGCAGACAGCCGACTCTTCATGTAATCAATGGTGTATCGGAGCTCGGCTATGCTCTTTGTGAGCTTAGTGTCCCTTATGTTCTCCCACCCGTCGATGGGCGGTTCTCCAAGCTGTTCTTCTTCGGAATCTTCCCCTTCCTCCACAACCTGTTTGTCAGGGCGAAGATTGAGGTTTACCCTCTTGGTCCTATGCTTTTTCTCTTCCTTACCCCTTTTGGTTTTCTCTGGACCGGCCGACTCAGGCTCTTTCTTCTTCTCCTTCGAATTCTTCTTTCCCATCTTGGTTTCTAGAAGGCGGCAGAATTTTGACGCAGAATGATGAGGGTGCAGCAGAGTAACGTAATGGCCAGGGCTCCTTGCGTTTGAATTTATCAGCGGACGAACAACTTTTCGCCTCTGAAGCTCAGCTTTTATAGTTGTGGATTGATACTGCCACCATTTATGGCACCTGCCAAAATTAAATTTAGAAATCGGGCCGAAGAGATCACATTGCACTCGGATTGGTTTTGCGGCGCGGGCGTACGCGGGCCTATGTACTTCGAAATCCTGACCATGCTTTGAAAATCTAACTCCCCTGCCACCTCGTACCTGGGCACAACTTTTAATCATAACGACATTCTCTTGGGATGCGCCCCGCCACCTTTGCATTAAACCCGCACGTCCTGAGCACTTTCCTAGATTGTCGTTGGCACACACCTCAAGGCACATTTTAAACGCTTCTCATTTTGCGTTCTACGGCTTGGTGAAGCTGATTTTGGCGCAAAGTGCTTCGCGGCGAACCTCAAATTTTCCTTGGTCTTCTATGCTTCGGACCCGAAGCTGCCTTTTCGCAGGATCCAGGCTACATTGCTGTCTTACCGGGCGCTTCGCGCAAGATTAGCCCCGAAGCGGAGCTTAGGATACCTTAGAAGCGAAGCGCGTTCTTTTGTCTCAAAGAGTGGTTCGCAAAGTTTTCCTTTTGAAGTTGCTTCGCACAGTTTCCTTTTGCGAAGCATTTTCCATACCTTCATACTCCAGAGAAGTATTTCTTTTGCTTCTTCAGCGAAGCCTGCTGCTGAGCGGAGCAGGTTGCATCTGCTTTCTCCTTTAGGATCTGGGCGCTATGGGTCGCTCCTCGTTGTCGATTTGAAAGTGCTTCGCAGCGAACCGTCCTACGCCGGCTACTTCGCGTAGAAGAATTCCGAAGTAGATTTTATTCTTGATTCGGCCAAGCTGAACCTTAGTCACGAGGCAAAACTTCATTTTCACAATGGCATGAGGATGCAATCTATATCTAGCTACATGCTTAATTCTAGAGACTCTTAAAACAAAGTTTGTACAAGTATAAACAACAGTATATACAAGGATTAAGATTTTCCAGAAAACTTTTAATGATGGAAGGCCTTCAAGTGAAGACCGTTTACGGGAAGTGGTAGAGCCTGACCAGTCGCGTCCTTGAGGACAAAGGAGTTAGCTGAATTTACTTTGGCAATTTCGAATGGTCCTTCCCAAAACGCGTCCAGTTTATCATGATTACCTGGTTTAACCTTCCATGAATTCCATTTCCAGACCAAGTCTCCTACCTTGAATGTGCGAACAGAGGACTTCTTCTCGAACCAGTTTCGAGTGATCTGTGCATGCTTTGCGAAGTTCTGGTAAGCCTTGTCTCGATCTTCCTCTAGTTGTAGCAACCGAGTTAGCCTAACTTCCATAGGTCCGAATTCTCCTTCTTCATCATTTAGCATCTGCAAAGCAGGAATTTCTACATGAGTTGGTAAAACAGCTTCCTTGCCGTACACCAGGGTGTAAGGTGAGGTCTTGATCGACTTCTTGATAGAAATTCGATCAGCCCACAGGGCTTGATCCAGGAGGAGATGCCAAGTCCTCTTGTTCCTTTCTACAAGCTTTCTTAGCAATCTCAACAGAGTCTTATTTGTAGATTCTGCTAACCCGTTACCTTGCGGATAATAATTGGAGGTGACCTTGCGGTATATCCCATACTTGTAGGTGAATTCGCTGATCTTAGCACTTGTGAACCCAGGACCATTGTCCGTGACTATTGCTTCAGGGACACCGAATCGAGTGATCAAACTTTCCAGGAACGCAATGACCGTATCTTGGTCAGCGTGCTTCGTGGGTATCGCTTCGGCCCACCTGGTAAAATAATCGGTTGCAGTCAGGATGAATTTATGTCCTGCAGAGGAATTGGGCGATATGGCTCCCACGAAATCCAATCCCCACTGCTGGAATGGTGCTTCTACTTGTATCGGTTGAAGGGGCATGGAAGCGTTCCTGCTTCGGCCGGCGAACTTCTGACATTTCTCGCATCTTCGGCAAACTGCAAAGGCATCAGCAAAGAGAGTCGGCCAATAGTAGCCTGCTTTGATTATTTTCAACGTTGTTGTTCTTCCAGCGAAGTGGCCCCCTGATAACCCGGAGTGGAATTCACCAAGGACCCTTCTCTTATCATCTTCCTTTATGCATCTTAGAAGAACACCATCGATGTTTCTGAAGAATAGGCCTTCGGGGCGTAGCACGTAGCGAAGGGATCGCATCCTGAAGTGCCTTCGCTGTGAAGCGTTCAGGTGTCGCGGACATCTTCCAGTGTTGAAATATTCGATTATTTCTCTGGTCCAATCCTCTTCGTCTGTTCCCAGATTCGCGGAGCTATTTTCCATTAACGGGTCATCCCATTGACAAGTTGTCACCTCAGCGGCGACGCTTCTTGCAAGCTCTTGACATAGGGCGCGACCGCGAACTAACTTTGTGGGTCGGATTTCGATATCAAACTCTTGTATCTTGTTGACCCATCCGGCCCTTTTGCCGCCCAACTCCCCCTGAATGATGAAATTCCGCACGTCTGAATGGATGACAAACACAATAACCCGACTTTGGGAAATAAAGTGCTTGAATTTCCTCGAGGATTTCATAACTGCATGCACTTGGCGTTCTATGAAGGTATATTTCTCTTCATGGGATGGGATTACCTGACTTAAGAAGGCGATAGGGCGTTCTTCGCCGTCTTCTCCCTTCTGCGTTAGGACTGCGGCATAACTTTCAGGTTCGCCCACAACATACAAAATGAAGTCTTTGTTGTAATCAGGATTAGTTAGCACAGGAGCCTGAGCGATGCGAGTTTTAATTTCCTCAAACGCTCTTCTTCTATTATCAGTCCAGATGAATTCGGCATCCTTCTTTAAGAGTTCAGACATTGGCTTGATGACTTGAGCGAAGTCTGGGACGAACTTTCTTACAAAATTAATCTGGCCGAAAAAGGACTGCAGGCCTTTTTTGTTCATCGGGAGTGGGAGCTTCAGGAGTGCCTCGGCTCTATCAGGGTCTACAACAAGGCCTTTTTCTGATATAACATGTCCTAGCAATTTCCCTTCATTTACCGCAAATATGGACTTCTTCGGGTTGATTGAAATACCAAATTCTCGACATTTTTCAAATATCTGTTGTAAGTGTAAAGGGTGATCTTCTCTTTTCCGAGAAAAGACAGTCATATCATCTAGATATATGACAATGACCCTATTTAACAACTCACCAAATGCCAGATCCATAGCCCTCTGGAAGGTGGCTCCTGCGTTTGAAAGGCCAAACGGCATCCGCTGGTAAGCGAATGTTCCCCATTTGGTAGTAAAGGCTGTTTTGTGCTGATCTTCATCTCTAACCCAAATCTGGTTATACCCTGAAAATCCATCAAGCAAAGAAAAACGCTGGGCTCCAGCCACCGAATGCAGGATTTGGTCAATCTGAGGGAGAGGGTAGTGATCCTTTAATGAAGCTTGGTTCAAATTGCGGAAATCTACACATAGGCGGATGTCCCCATTTTTCTTCCTGACCGGTACTAGATTCGCTACCCAAGAAGAATGCTTTATGGGATAGATGATCTTGGCCTCAAGCATTTTTAAGAGTTCGGTTTTCATCAGAGTTTCGATCTTCGGGTTGATAGGTCTTTGCTTCTGTCTGAAAGGTTTGACCCCTTCTTGCAGCTCGATTGTATGTTGAATCAATCGTCGGTCGTAGCCTTTCAGATCTTGATAAGACCATGCCACTATATCGGGGTACCTTCTGCACAAAGATCGGATTTGTTCTAATTCAACCGTGGTACAATCTGTCCCAACTTTTATCACTTTCCCGGATTCAAGCTCTAGATCTTGATATTGCCTAGCGTCGACTTTGATTCTGCGAGAAACTACTCTGTCGTTCTGATCGAACAGGCTCTCTAGAGTGATCAATCCTCTTGGAACATGGTTATTTTTTAACTGGACCAGTCCTTCATACTCCTCGCCCTTCGTACTCCTTTCTTCAACAGTGGCTGCTTCTTGGACCAAGAAATTGATGATCTGTTCATCATTGTCGAAAACTTGCCAATGCATGTCTCTATCCGGCACAGAGGGCCTATAAATCATCCTCACGGCCTTGGGCTTGTGTACCATGTCGTCAGCTGGAGAATATCTAGCTGCGATGGAAGCCAAGACATCGGCGTGTCTATTCTTCTCTCGTGGGATGGACTGCAGATTGAGTGACTCAAACTGTTCAAACAAGTCCCATACTCTGTTGCGGTATGCTTTAAGATAATGCTTTTTTGAGATGCACTTGTTGGTGACCTGATTACATACCAATTCTGAATCTCCGAAGACTTGGAGATGTTTTATGCCTAATTTCTCTGCTTTCTTCAGTCCTAGGCATAAGGCTTCATACTCTGCTGCGTTGTTGGTGCAGCTCCAAACCAACCGGTAGCAGTATTCTTTCTGCTCTCCAGATGGTGATACTAATAGTATCCCTGCCCCGGCGCCATTTTTGCATCGGGCGCCATCAAAGAATAGTTTCCATAATTCCCCTTGGGCGGATACCTTATTCTCTGGCTTGACGTGTTTCTCTGGTTCTGTGATGGTATAGCATCCCATTTCTGTCTCTATCATGGCATTGAAATCTGTTAATGAAAATTCATCTTCAGAATTCAGCTGTGTAAGCGTTTCTTCCGCTAAGTCCACTTGTTCTATTTCTTCGGCGATAGCGTGTACAGGACTATTGTTTTCTTCTTCGGACATCTTTTCTACGAGAAACGTAGAAGGTTTCTCGTTATGAATTTTGACCTTCTTTCCCTTGAACGGGACCTCTAAATGTGAATAGTCCATGGACAGATATCCACCTAGCTTTGCTGTGAACTCCCTCGAAAGGCACATGCTAAAATAGGGCTCTAGATCTACAACTACCACCTCCTGTATTACCACGATCTGAGGCGCTTTGTGCAGTCGAATAGGTATATCCTTGATTACACCGACCGTTTTTACAGGAGTACCGTCCAGTTGGAGTACGCCGTGACTGCTTCGCGTGTATTCCATTCCTATTTCCTCGCAGACAGCCTTAGGCATTACCGTTGTTGCAGCACCAGAGTCAATCATACAGTTGTGAACAATATGTCCTTCCATTTGTAAGGATAGGTAGAATGGAGGAGGCCTGTTTTTTCCTGTTATTGACGTGGATAGGGTTTGCACTAGGGCAAGCGGAGCTGATTTCCTAGCTTTTGCGGACTTCAAGGACTCCTGCAACAGGTCCACTTGTCCTGGCAACTGTAAAGCGTCATATAGACTAATCTTAGCAGGGGTTCTCTTCAGTTCGTCCACGATGTTATACCCTACGAGGGCATGTACTTCGGGCTCCCTTTTTGCTTCGTACTTTGTGCGATATTGCTCCGTGGCTTCGACTCTCTGCCGCTTAGTCAATGAAGGGAACTTAAGCTTTTCCCTAGCCTGTTCTTTGGTTTCGGCCTGAGGCGGGGCTGCGGAGGCCTGCTGGGTCTTCTCCTTTGCTAGCATAGGATGCGAAACTTTGTCTGGGGCCTTAACAGGTTGCTGCTCTTTTTCGCGGCGAGTATATACCTTTAAGGGAACCATTTGGGCTGCATCCACCTCCATTGGTCTTTTTCCCTCTCTAGTAAGAACTGAAACTTGTTCTTCTTCGTTAGCGACCGGGTCCTGATCCGCTTGTCTTATTATATTGACTTGACCGCTATGGCTGCTCCCTGACAGTGTCTGCACATAATGCTGATGCAGCATACAGGTATTTTCCTCATGTGGGTCATTACATGTGGAACACCAATGCACATGATCCGAAGTGCTTGTCCCTTCGTCAATCACGGCATTCCTTGCTGAGGCCTTCCCTGGTTGAACCACTTGATCTTTGGTGAGCGCTGGTGGGGGATAAGGCCTTCTGGGAAGAAATTCCTGCTGTGCTTGCTTCTTTTTTACGATAATCATGTCATTGGACAAGGTCTGCACAGTGGAATTCAGAGATTGAACTTCCTGTAGTATTTTTGCCTGCATATCTTCAACTTTGGGGGCTGGTGGCAATGGAGCCATCGTAGGTATCGGAGGCAGGGCAGGGTATTGAGGCGGAGCCGGTAACGCGGGGAATGCCAAAGGGACAGTGGGCTGTGGTGCTGAGAATGTCGGAAAATGCACTTGTGGTGTAACGATCTGGGTTACGACGGGGTTAGGGTTCCATGATGAGATGGGATATACAGGGGTTGTGGAAGTTTGCGAAGTAGCTGCACCTAGATATTGCGTCTACGGAAATTCCGGAAATATAGGCATCGACATTCTTTGGGGAAGCTTCCCCACGGCTATCAAATCCATTTCCGCTTTCTGGGCCAGTTCATATAGTTCAGGGAAAGTATTCACATTCGAATACCTTACCATTACACTGATGTCAGGGTTGAGAGCCCTAAGGTAATAGTATGCTGCAGCTTCGTTGGCTGGCCGAAGTCCGACGGGTACTCTTTGCCAGGTCCGAGCGAACCTCACATTGAAATCCGCAATCTCCTCCTGCGGGTGTCTCTGAATTGTTGTGAAGTGGTGCAAGAGGGAGGACGGGTTGGCAGACTCATTGAAACCTCTCATCAGTTGTCCAGCTAATTGGTCCCAACTTGTTATAGTGCCAGGCGGTAGCGATCTATACCAATAGAGGAGTTTTCCTCGGAGAGACAAAACCAGGAGCTTCACCATGACTCTTTCTTCCGTAATGTCATGAATCGCTGCCAGAGAAACTATATCTTGAATGTGTTCCAAAGTTGTTTTCCCCGTGCCGTCGAATGTGGGGATTTTCTTCATAGCAGCAGGTGGAACCTGCCCTTGCCCCGCTAGATTTAATGGTCCGGAAGAATTCCATGCCGGGAACAGTCTGGGCGGCGGTTGTGGCTGCTGCTGCTGCATTTGTTGTTGATGTTGCTGGTGCGCCATGCTTGCGCCTAGATTCGGAAAAACAGGAATTCCCGAAGTTCCTTGTTGATTGCTAGTTGGATTACTAACTAGAACAGAGGCACTTGGATGATCTGGTGAGTTAGGAGGGTTAGGAGGAAGACTAGCCGCCGTGCTATCCGGAGTTGGACCTTGTCCGTCAATGGCAGCCTCTTGCGAGGACGTTCCACGTAACAGTGATTCAGGGGTGACCAACCTGGAGCGTTCCCCGAAGGCGTCAATATCGAGTTCAAAGAACTCAGTCTCTTCTCCACTATTCCTAACTCTCCATCTTGTTTGCATGAAGGCACGGATACTTTAGTACCGGTCTCTACGACTTTAAGATTCTCAGGTTGAACAGAGTCGCCAGATGCTAGAGTCTTCTGGTAATGAGATAAGCATCAGTTCTCACTACCACTCACAAGATGAGACTGACCGGGTCCCACCGGGCGTGCCAGAAACTGTTGGTCACAAATCTGCCACAGGAAAGGATTTTATACGTATACGCGCCCTAGACCTGGACCAACATTGAAAGGCCGGAGGGAAGAGATGCCCTCCGTGCCAATCTCCGGAGAAAGGCCGACTCCTTTACTAAACTACTGATTTTTTAAAGATGAGAGTGCAGGAAAGAGATAAAAAGAGTAGGGTGCAGGAAAGAAATAAAAAGAGTAAGGGAAGAAATGTAAATGGTTGATTTAAAAGGGAAGGACCAGCAGCACGATCACTAACTAATAGCTTGAAGAAGCAACAATAAATACAAAGGATAAAACATAAATGAATGCCACACTAGCTTTCCTATGTATCCTCTGGAAGAGTTCCAGGATCCACCTATCTCCCTACGCCTAAATCCAGATTTCAGAATTACAGCGGTTAGAAAATATGTGAATATAGCAGAAACACTATCCACAGGCAGCATACAAGAAAACTAACACAACGTTTTCTCCCCTATGTATCCTTCAGGAGAATTCCAGGGTTCTGTCCCCAACCACAAACCTAAATCCAGGATTCAGAATTACAGTATGCAAATGAAGAAACAGAATAGCAGAAATAATCACAGAAGGCAGCATACAAGAGAGAAATTAGGCCCAAAATTCTTAATATCAATTGCAGAAATCAAGTTACAGCAGCTTTCTAGCAAAAGTCCCCCCCTTTCTCATTACAATTCATGGGTTTTTATAGAGGACCCGACCCTCTGAGCCATCAATGCACAAAATCTGGAAGTACGCCCTCGAAAACCTGAGAAATCTGTTCTCGCTCCTCCCGTGACCGAGCTCTCACATCCTTTTCTACAATTAGCAGCTACGGCCGCATTAGCCGGGGAAATTTGCATTTATGGGCCGCTTGACTCGTCCTGAATTTCTCCGGGTGCGGAGCTCGAGTGGCTGCTAGGTCCGTCGGGCTCTCCTCCTGCGACTGATATCTCTTTTCTGATTGCCAAAAATGAGCCCCGGGTCTTTCGGGCAAGTAAAAATTCATTTATGAAACACTCGATTGCCTCGAAAAGATACCCAGCCTTGGTGTGTGTGCCCTTGAAGAGCTTCGCCGAATTCCAGTTCGGGACCTTACTTCGCAACGGATGTGAGCCGAAGCGGGTCTGACTTCCTTGGATGGGTACTTCGCGCGAAGGGACTTCCAAAAACAGCTTCGCGAGGACTTAGTGCCGAAGCGGATATTCCTTCTCAAAACATGGCTCTCAATATTTCAT
The DNA here is from genome assembly GCA_028583015.1 of Wollemia nobilis. NCBI lineage: Eukaryota > Viridiplantae > Streptophyta > Pinopsida > Araucariales > Araucariaceae > Wollemia > Wollemia nobilis. Next base: position 3,792,198 of record JAQPPZ010002456.1, on the reverse strand, counting down.
TGCTTCGTTGGAAAAATGGGTTGAAGGTCGCTTCGCAAGAGTCCTTGCCCGAAGTGGATGCTTCGCTGATGGGCTGCCAAAAATGCTTCGCTGCGAACCTTCTTCAAAATGGCCGTTCGGAAGGAATTTGGGCGAAGCTCATCCATGCCTTAGAAAATTTTCGGGGGTAATCAACCTTCGGATGGGGGAGCTTCGCACTGAAATCGCCCGAAGCAGGTGCTTCGCAAAAGTTTTGAGCGAAGTAGATTTTTCTTGGGGGCGGTTCGCCAAAAAGGAAGGCCGAAGCGGGTGCTTCGCTGGAATTTTTGCGAAGTGTTTCTCCACACTTTAGAAACTTTCGCATTTCACATTTTACGCTTCGCAGAATTTCGGCCCGAAGCAGGTCTTGCGGGGGCTTCGCTTGCGAAGCTCTTTCTATGCCTTAGGAGATTTCAGGCCTGCACCTATGTTTTCCCTATTTCCTGTTTGCGAAGCTGCCTGTTCCTGCTAGTGCTGTAAGCGAAGCTTTCTCTTACACGGTTATCTACAAAGGGGATTCAAAAATGACAACCAAACTTGCTGCAATACCACTATCAACAAAAATAAAGAAAACAAGAAAATCCTTTACACGACATTAATTTTCACCACCCCTCCAATGTGACGAAATTGTCAACAATAACAAATCAATCCGTGGCACATAAGCAATACTGAAGGGGATTCACTCTATCTTTGACACCTGCTTAAAAAGACTTCCGCATACGTAGGGCAAGAAGACCCTTAAATATTTGGAAGAACTTAATTTCAGGATTTACACCGAGCAATAGTAGTGACTAGGGAAATGATGGAGTGAAGCTTTCCTTATTTATCCCTGATGGTTTATAGGGAACAATAGCCCAGACGTCATTGTTGCAGCTATATTAGGCGTTAGATACAATAGCCCAATCACGACAACATTACTTGTAAGTGCGGGCCAGAGGTATCGTTTTTACCGAACAATGCTTTGCGCAAAATTGCACAAAAATAGGGTATAAGTTTAGGGTCCTTTGCCACAATATATATCAATACATAAAACAGAAATTGAAATGCATTCATACATTCATCATGCCCACAAATTTATGATATTTCTTTTTGAAGGTGTCGGATTCCACCGAAAATGCACCTTTTACAATGCCAATTTTTACAAATTATTTTTGCAATAGTTTTGATTTGATGGCTAGTTGCAAAAATTGATCTTCACAATTGTTTTACCTTGTTTTGTAGCAAAATCCAAATAATTTTGTGTCCCCCCCTTTGTTTTGCAAAATAACAAGGTTTTGTAGCCCCTTTGTGATTCCCCCTTTGTTTTGGAATTTGAGGTTTTAAGGTTCAAAACCAAAATTGCATTAAATTTAATATAAATTAATTAGTTATCTAATTAAATTATCCTTAACTAATTAATTAATTAACTAAAAAAATTAATTAATCAATCAATTAGAAAAAAATAAAATAATTTAATAAAAAACAATTTAATGCAAAAAAAGGGTGTATTATGAACTTTAGGGGCATCGGCTCCTCCAATCAACGGTCAATGGTGTAGACAAGGGTGAGTACATTCCCGGGACGAGGGAATGATGATGACTAGGATGGACTAACAGTGGATCATATGCAATTCATGTTGCACTATATTGGGCTTAGACGTCAGATGGATCAGATGTCTGAGTGCACAAGTTAGACGTTTAAGGGCTAGACGTCTGGTAAACACGTCTGGGACTTAGACATCAAGGGCACTCAAGGTAGACGTCTAAGGTCAACCTCGTCCACACGTTAGTCGGCTAGGATAGTCGTCAGGTCAGACGTCAAGTCTCAAGGGTTAGACGTCTAAGAGTCAGGGCTAGACGACTTAGGGGTCAGACGTCTGGTTTCCAGATCTAGACGTCTGGGCGGTTTGGCTCGTCAGCTAGATGGTTAGGCTGGTCGTCTGACGGGTAGGTCAGACGACAAGGATAGACGTCTAAGGGCTTTCCTGCTCCAATCTTATTCACCTGCAATCACAAGGAAATCTGATCTTGTCTCTTACGATGAACACAACCTGCAAGACAATCAATCAAGACAATTTTGCAACACAACCAGTCAATGCAATCCTGTAACACAACCTACAACACGTCTGGAAACTTCACAACATCACACACAGAACAAGTAATTCGCACAATAGTTTTGGCATTATGAGCAAGTAGATACAGATACCATACAAAATGAATGGGGGGTATATATAGGAGGGCAAAGTAGTTATTACAACTACTTGCTCCAACCGTCCAACTGTTTCCCCTTAACTACTTGCTTTGGACGCCTAATTTTAACCTGTTAGACGTCTAATTTAACTAGACGTCTAACTAATCAGCCTCTTAACAAAATGACGGTTGTTTTGTCTTCTAGTGCATTTTCTACGTAATCAAGCCATATTCATTGATTGGCTGATTTTACAACATCAACATAACATTCCAAAATTGTTTGTTGTGTTGTAATACATCAATGAAAATATTACGAATCCACTAGAAAAATTGTTATATACAATCAAAATCGTAGGACATTATCATCAGTCAGTTCTTATGATTTGTCTTGCTTAGAACTGTTGTCTACATCTATCCTCCCCTTTGAAGAAGTCGATGTCCTCAGCGACTTTCTCCGCTCAGTTTGAGGAGTTTCAACATCTGTGGGCACTGGAGTTTGTGGATTGGCAGCTTGAAATACTTTCTCATACTCCTGTAGCTGAGCCTGCATGCTCTCACATTCCTCCTTGAACCTCTTAGAATAATTAAAATATTTGGCCCATTCCACTCCTAAGGCATTAGCACGTTCTTCAGTTTGCTTGAGACTGGATAATGGGTCAGCCTGCCTTTGTAGGAAAATTTATTTCATGCGCTGTTCTAACACTAATGAAGAAGGTGTAGCTTTCTGTGCTAACTGTTGTTGTGCCAGTCGCAGTTCTTCCCTCAAGGCTGCCTATTCTTGTTGCCAACTCTCCTTTTCCTGTTTCCCAGCGCGTTCCTGTTGACTCCTATGAGCTCTAAATTCTTCTGTTTGTTTAATTAACAGTTTCTTTGCACTTTTAAGTTGTGAGACGTTAGCTTCCAACTGAGAAATTTGCTGGTCCTTTTCCTCCAGTTGGGTGGTCAGTGCGTCAGTCCCTGAATCTGCTGCTTGACTTCATCCATCTGTGCCATTCCTTGCTCTAAGAGTCGATCCTTTCCCTCCAAGGCTTCATTGGCAGCTTGTAATTCATTCTCAACTGCCTGCTTTGCTGAATGCAAACGCTTAATCCCTTCTCCTAGCCAACTCAACAAATGTGCAAGGAAGTTCAGTTGGGTATATATCGGTAGTAATTCTGGCACTAACTTCACTTGTGAGCCTTGTTCCACAGGATGCTGAGGAGGATCAATACTGTGGCCGCAGACGTACACCTTTGCTGTCTCTAGAGAGAGGCTTGGTGTCTTCTCAGGCAACCGCTCAATGCCCTCCATAGTTGTCAAGTGGGTAGTGAGCAATGACCAAGGCTGAGCCATGTATATGCTGGAAATGTCTTTACGCCAAGGACCTTGTGCAACCCATTTGACCAATTGATCCAATTCGTCCTCTATCATTCCTTGCCACTTCTTCCATTGGCCCATACATGCAATGTCAAACTGCAAGCGTAAGCTATCCATGATTTCCCCCAATATTGAAAAACAAGTTACTGCTTGCTGATCCATAGAATCTGATGGATCCATAAAGTTGGGTACTTGTACAAGAAAGTCTTTGGACCATGTGTCCTTTTGTTTCTCCTCCTATTCTACTTCCTTCCCTTTTTCTGAGAGATCAACAGTTGGCTTGTCCGCCTTCCCTTTGGCTGCTCTAGGTTGCACTGAAACCTGGCTGCTCTGGCCTTCCTGCTTCTCCAACTGTTGAGAATCCGTTATTTGTGGGTGCTGTTCCCCTTCACCTGTGGGGGTCTCAATTTCTCGACTTCTCTACCTCTTCTGCAATAGTGGGCTTTTCTGTCTCAGATTTCGGATTTCCCATATCCGGGGGTGGTATGCCCTCGTCTACCACGAGGTTGGTACTTACTGTTGGTTACGAATCCCCCATGAGGAAAGGATTTTGTTGTTATTGCGCCGTAGACCCGCAAACCAACATTGAAACCGAAGAAGAATGCCTTCCTGCCAATCTTTGGAAAGGCCGCTTCGTGGGGTTTTGAGGTTCAAGATAAGAGCGGAAAGAGTAAAATGCGAAGGAATTCAAATTAGATTGGAGTTGGGTGGGGTGAACTAACGTCGACAACGCATCAATCGCCCTACTAACACCAATACACCTTAACACACCACTATGGATTGTACTAATCGGAGCGTGGTATGTTTTGTGTAGAGCCCCACATGGTTCCCTCGGCTTCCCTCAAGGACTAAATCGCCGATCAATACCCTACTAACACCTATAACACAAACTAACCGACGCCCTTTTTGCCCTATTTCCTCGTTTGCGCCTCGGGAATCCGCCACCATGCTGAGTAAATCAACAAGCCTGACACGACGTAGCGAATGTAAGGAGAGGCTACAAATAAACATAACGCTAGTGTTGTTTTTAAGGGCCTCTCATGGTTCCCCGGTTCCCCTTCCCCCTTTTGCGGGTGGCTTTTCCGAGCCCCGTTACTTTTGGGCCAGTCCTCAACTTGCGCAAAGCGCCGCGGCTGCGATGCGCTGTCGGGCTGGGTACTGCGGCATGGCTCCCGGGCGTCGGTCGTGGCGCGCTGGTGACTTCTCTCGGCGGGAATGCGGGTAGGGCGGTGAACCTCAATCGGCTTTAAGGCGGTGCTGGCATAGGTGCTCCCATGCTTGCCTTGTGCTCGGCACGTCCCGCTCAAATCCCGGTTGGCCTTGCGGATGCGCGCTTGCCGTGTCTACCTTGAAGGCGCTATCCAACCGCCCGGGTAGGAGCGTGTCGGGTTGCGCAGGTGAAAAAGACCGGTCGGGAAGGCCTTCATGCCTTGGGTCTTTCGAGTTTTTCCCCTCCGCACGTCGAGGCGCACTCCGCTTCGCGGCGGGTTGCCGTGAAAGCTGATTTCTCCGTTGTACGGCTCGCCCGGAAAGGGGCGCACTCGCTTTGCCGCGAGTCGGGTTGCGCCCGCCTTAGTCTTTTCCCGCCCTGCTCCGGCGCCGGTGGGCGCCTCCGCTCGTTGCGGTCGGTTGCGCCGAACCTTGTTCTTCGGCTGTTCGTCCCGCGCTTTGCCTCGCTGCGTCTTCCGGGGCGCCCCGCTTCGGCGCGGGTGCGCCCGACCTAGCCTTTTCCGGCACTCGTTGCTTTTGAGATTTGTGAGGGCTCAAGAGAAAGAGGGAAGAATGAGAATGTAGGGAAGAGAGAGAAAGGGGGAGAAGAGGAAGGGGAAAGAGGGAGAGGGAAAGGAAGAGCGCCTTCAAAATTGAAACATTCCCGTGCAAATTGACATACTTACTCTTGGATTACCTGTGTTGGCTGATCCTTGAACTCCTGCTGCGGCGAACATCTCTTCAAGTGAAAATGCGCTCAATGTTGCCGCTAATGTGGTTGGTCTCGCCAAAGATTCCCCAATTGGTTCGGGTGAACCTGTACGAGCCCAAAATTCAGCCTCCGCCAGATAATCATTGGGTCCAATCTGTACAGCCGTGCTGGATCCGGCTGCAGGGTTATGGAGAATTGAGGGGATAGCAAAATCTACTTCCTCCCTGTGTTCTGTCAATTGCTGCTCCCGAGTGCGAGCTGCCTCCAAGTTCTGTGCTATTTTCTGCAATGCTTCCTGAGAGAATGTTGGGGGTGGTTCATCAAATCGCCCTTTCTTTTTCTTCCGTTTGGGCTCTTCTGGTGATTGGGCAACCTTCTATTTTTTGAACTCCTTTTCCCCGACTTGTGCTAGCGTAGTATCCTCCCCTTCTAAAGCAGCCACCAGTTCCTTTTGGTGCGGCTTATGCGATATCTGCTTCACCCGAGCCTTCTTGACTGGTGTCAGCTTCTTTACTGGTTGAGCATCCTTCCACCGACAGATGGATGGTGCTAAATCCGGTAACTTCTTCGGAGGATCGAAGTCTGGGATCTGTACTCCTGCCCTAGTGGCTGAATCCAAAAGCAGACCGATGGCGTGAAATGCCATAGAGAAGTTCTTCGTTGTTCGCATCAGAAAAGTCTGAATACGAAGCGACAAGTGTGTTGCCCAGTCATAGGCTATTCCTTGCTCTATCCCTTGCAAGTATGGAATTAGCCAAATAGGGAGATCTGAACTACGTTGCTCCCCTGACAATCTGGCCATGATAACATTCATTATAACTTCCAATCCGTTGTTCCGCAACTGCGTTTGTTTGATTCCTCTTCCGCCATGAATACTTAACATAGCATCCACCTCTTCCTTCTTCAGATTTGTGACACTCATGATTAATTCTGGCGTTTTCTTTGGATCCACTCTTTCATTGACCACTGGTTTGCCCTTCCTGGGAAGTCCAAATGTGCGTTGAAATGCTGTGGGAGAGAAATCAACAACCAAAGTGTAATCCCCCACTTGCACTAGGCTGATGTTCTTCGCTTCATCATATGTTTCCAACATCTGCAACAAATACTCTTTGAAAAATTCCTTCTCAAAGTTAGGAGCTTGCAAAATGAAGTGCACTCCTGCTTCTTTGATTTTTGCTCTAGTTGGATTGTCTGTTGGTGCCACCTGTTGGGCATGTCCAGGTAATTTCGTCAACTGGAATTGGTGCTTTGGTACTTTGTTGGGCTTCCCTGTTTTTGCGAGTGGCAATCTCAGCTGCCTCTCGTCGACTCCGAGCCTGTCCTTTCTCTGGACTTTCGATCTGTCCATGCATCTCATGCTCCTGTTGATGCCGCAGTCTTTTGGCTACTACCGACTCGGGTTCGGGTTCTGACCGGATTGGAGCTTTGCCAGATTTCTGGTGTCTCATTTTGCCTCACAAGTTCTCCTTTATTTCTCCTTTGTGTCCTCAGCTAGACGTCAGGCCTGTCTGTGTCGCCTAGCTAGACATTCGTCCTTTTGTCAGACGTTGGCTTCTCTTGGTAGACGTCAACCCTTTCGTCGGACGTCGGCTCCTCCCGGCTAGACGTCAACTAGCCGTCAGACGTCGGCTCCTCCCGGCTAGACGTCAACTAGCCGTCAGACGTCGGCTCCTCCCGGCTAGACGTCAATCTGTCGTCGGATGTCTGCTCTTTTCTCCTAGACGTCTTCCTCGAATGCCCTAATCGCTTGCAGTCGATTGGTTTGGAGATTTGTTCTTGCACTTGCACAAAAAAATTATTTTTCTTCACGAAGTCGATGACAGCCAGGTCTTTCTTCGACGTATGGCGTCTTCCCTCTGTCTTGCCTAAAAAATTTGGTACGCGACGAACCGTTCTTCGCTCCAGCCTATGCGTCTGCGCTTCCCTTCGCTCTTCTTTGTCTCCTGCACAATTGAAAACGTCTTGTACAATGCTCACCCATCCTTCTCCATTTATAGTTGCTCTGCCGCCCATGGAACCGTTTTCCAACCGCCACCTAGCAACCTCTCGTTTGCATGCGCGCCACGTCGTTCATATGAGACGTCTATGGTTTTATTGTCTTTTTTTGCTCTGTCTTTTTTATTTTATTTTATTTTTCAAAATTTCTTTTCGCCTTGCGCTTTTTCTCAATGTCGGCGAGTAAAACGCATGGCCAAGCCAATACGTATTTCTAATGTATCCGACGTGTTATCATTCTGATGACGACTACTACTTCCAAAGTTGCTAAAGTCGTCATCATCGCCGATTTTTGTTTCTTCTGTCTGCTGACGTCTTCGGCGATTATTTCGTCTCTGGGGAGTTTCTGGTCGCGACTGCTGTGGACGTCTTGTGGTGCTTCTTGGCACAATACGCCAGTCTGGCCGTTCTTCTTCTTCCGGCTGATGTCGGGTTCCTGGCCCACAAGTCTGGTGATTATCTGTTCGTCGTCTGCTACTATTAGCATCTTGTTGGCTTCTCTCAGCTGCCAGACGTGTTTGTTCCATCCATTCCTCTACCAGGAAGATTTCCCCTTCTTCTGGGCTATCATTATTTTGATCCAGGTGTTCAACTACGTCCTCTAAGCGTCTGCTGGCCAGGTTTGGGCGTGTATCTTCATCCTCTGGACGGGTAGGCTCTTCCTCCCATGGAATTCGTTCCGTACTTCCATCATATCGTCGGATGATTATGCAGTCATCTAAGTAGTGAAACATCTCCCCTTCGTGTCCCGGTTGATCAAGTACATTATGATTGGGTTGTTGTTGCCTTCGCTGTCCCCTATTCCGATAGGGTCGTCTTGCTCTTTGGCCTCTTCCTCGGGCTCCATCATTCCGCGCAACTGCCCTTTCTTGATCCCTTTGTTCTGGATTAAAATTTCTGTTCCAGGTTCCTCTTCTCCCGCGGACCTGGTTACCGCGTCCTCGGCCTCTTTCCGATCGAATCTCCCTAGTGTTGGGCTGCCTTACTCCCAGCTGCTCGAGATTCGGTCGGTCCCTCAGTCGTTCCTGACGACGTCTTCGGTTCCTACGAGCTCGCTGAGGTGGACCTATCGGTCTATCCTCCGGAGCACGTAGTGATGGGTTAACTGAGACTATATCCACGGATGGGCCTTGCGGCTCAGCCAGTGGACTAGTCGACCTAGAGGTACCCAGAGATGAATTTCTCCCTCTTCGGCTACCGGGATGGAGGTTAACCACACTCCTCCCTTGGTCGGGTAAATCTTGGTCACCTAGTAGTTCTGACGAACCACCGAGATTCCGCAAAATACCTCTGTTTTGGGCTTCATCTATGAGTTCTGCTCGAGAGCTCCATTCTACTTGTCTCTGGTTTTCAGGTGTCAGTTGATGTAGGATTCGCAATCTTCTGTCAGCTCTTATTATCCTCCGTCGCCATCTTGCCTCCTCAAAGCGTCGCTGAGGTGCGCATTGAGTTAAGGCCAATTGGTACTGATCCGAGAAAGCTGAATCTGTACTCGAATCGTTTCCTTCCCCTGCTGGGGTCATGGGCCAATTGGAGGTTTCGTGAACCCTTCGTTCCAGTCTTCTAACTTCTCTCCTATGCCGTCTAAGGTCTGCTGCGGCCAACCGATACATGGCTGCTGCTTGGCGTTCATTTGGACGTTGCATAGCTGTCTCATATGGGGTTCTGTACCGACGTGGCACTGACAGTCCTAATGCTTCATCTGTACTTGTCTCGAAATTATTCCCTCTCGGAATCTCTTCTTCTGAGGAATCCTCGTTACCCATTATTTGGACTACTTCCTCGAATCGAACCCTTGGCTGCTGATTGCTAGCCTGGTTTAGTGGTCTTCTCCTAGGGCTTGCTTGAGGTATGTCAGGATTGAATGGTTGGTTTTCATCGCTGCTTGATTTGTCCAGCCAACCTCCGGTTTTTGGTTTTTCTGGTGTTGTCCGAACATCCCTCCATATGATTGCTGCCATTTCTTCTCTACTCATTCGGTGATTGGCAGTCGAACTTTGTCCTGCTTCCCATACCCTAGGCCTTTCTGGTGATTCCCTTGTTTCTTGATGGTTCGCAACTGGTGTTGAATCCGAGCTTGAGGATTCTTCCGAATTAAGCACGATCCTCAACGTGGCTGATGATGAACTCTTAGCGTGTGCGTCAGTTGCTATTTCCTTTCCCCTTGTGTCTTCGGCTTGGCTTTCTGTTTCCAGGTCTCTCTGCCCGTCATTTGTTAAGGAAAATAAACTGCTTTCCGAAGAATTACCTGTTGCACTCCCTCTTAGTTCTCCTAGCTCAGCCCATTCAGCTTGGCGTGCTTCATGTCGTTCGTTTACTCGTTGCATTGTTGTATCCAATTCCTGAATCACCTGTTCTCGCAGTTGGGTATTATACCGCCTCAAGGTTTCATATTCCTCTTGCAACCTCTGTGTCTCCAACTGCATTTGCTGCAGAATTCTAGCTCCTTGCCCTTCATACTCTTCTTCTTCCGGTATTTCTTGTAGAGCGACCTCCGTCAGAGCCCGGAGTCGGTCTTCTTCATCGCTATTTGGAAATTGAACATGTAATTGCAACCGTCGTTGCTCCCCTTCCTGAGGTTCTAACTCTCTTTGTTCAATTATCGGCTCTCCTTCGGTTCCAAATAGCCAATCCAGGTTATGGGTTTCATCCTCTCGAACAACACTACTCTGCTCGTCATTCTCACGGGATTGTGTACCTGGACTTGATTCTTCTGTCCTTGTTCCGGACGTTCCTCCTGATTGCTCCAAGTTGATCATGTTTACTTGAACATGTGGCTTGTACACTTTCAACTTAGAACCATTTATTACCTCGGGGCATAGTGTTCCATCCAACTTCCTTAGTTTCACCGCCCCGTTCTCGAGTACTTCCTCCACCTGGAAGGGTCCAAGCCATAGAGTTTTCAATTTCCCTGGCTTGAGTTCTCTCTTGCCATTGTACTTGAGAACTAGTTCACCAGCTTTGAGATCCATCTTCCGGAGATGCTTGTCATGCCAAAATTTCCTTCTCTTCTGTGCGATCTCCGTTGCCCATTGTGCCATTATCCTTTTTTCATCCAATTGCACCAATGTTGTCAGTCGTTCTTTGATGCTCTCTTCATCATCCAACCGATTGTCGACTGCCACCCTTAAACTTGGTACAAGAAACCCAACTGGTACTACTGCTTCTTGTCCGTACATCAGTTGAAAAGGTGTATGGTTCGTGGTGGGCTTGAAGGTGGTTCTGTATGCCCATAATATTGCTGGTAACCGTTCCTCCCAGTCGGCTCCTTCCACGCCGCATGTCTTGTACATGATTGAAACCAGGACTTTATTTGTCGCTTCCGCTTGCCCATTTGCTCTGGGGTAATATGGACTCGACAAAGAATGAAAAATCCTGAATTCTTTCGTCAAATTCTGAATGATTTCATTCACGAAATGGCCTCCTCTGTCACTTGTCAGTTGTAGAGGTATTCCGAACCTTGTGATCACTTGCTCATACAAAAAGTGAGTCGTGCTTCTTGCAGAGTTGTCAGGTAAGGCTCTTGCTTCTACCCATTTCGTGAGATACTCCGTGGCAACTACGATATATCGGCACTTTCTCTTCCGACTTGTTTTCAATGGACCTACAAAATCCAACCCCCATCTCTCAAAGAGTTCTTGAGGTTGTGATGGATGTAGTGGCATGAAGTCTCGTTTCAATGGCTTTCCCGTTCTTTGACACGTATCACATGCTGTAACAAAATTCTTTGCATCGTGAAAGAGGGTGGGCCACCATAGACCTGCCAACAACACTTTTCTAGCTGTCGCATCCGGTCCCATGTGTCCTCCTGCCAATCCCTCGTGTGTCTCCTTCAGGGTCTGTTGTACTTCATCTTCCATTACGCATCTTCTCAAAATGTGGTCCTCCCCCATCTTGTATAGCAATCCTGCAATCAAGGTGAAGGGTGCTGATTTCGTAATCACCTTCCTTTGTTCGGCTGCCGTCATCTCCTTTGGCAGCTCTCCTATCGACAGGTATTCCCCTATGTGCTTGTACCATCCTGGTATTGCATTGATCATGAACAACTGGGCATCGGGGAATTCATCTGGTATTCCTCCCTCTGCAGGTTCTCTTGAGCGAATCCTTGACAGCTGATCCGCTATCACGTGTTTCTTTCCTGGTCTTACTACCACCCTAAACACGAACTCCTGCAGGGTGACGAGCCATCGACTCACTCGTCCGTAGATCGTTGGTTTGTTGATCAAATACAACAGAGCTTGATGATCCACATAAAAAGCAAAAGGGTTAGCCAATAAATAGTGCCTGTATTTTTGTACTGCATACACCATTCCCAATGCTTCTCGCTCTGTTGTGCTGTAGTTTTTCTCGGCTCGTGATAGTAGCCGACTTGCAAAGTATATGGGCTGATCTAGCCCAAATTGGCCTTCCTGAGCCAATGCACATCCAATGGCAAAGTTTGAGGCATCGACATGCACATGGAATTCCTTCTCCCAGTCAGGGTAAACTAGGATAGGTGCTTTTACCAAGTGCCCTTTTAATCCCTCAAAAGCTCCCTGGTGCTCCTCTGTCCATTTAAACGGAACACCCTTACGTGTGAGAGCGTCTAGTGGATGAGATGTAAGTGCATAGTTTCGGATAAATCTTCTATAATATCCGACTGTCCCCAAAAAGGTTTTTACCGAGCTCACATCATGTGGCTCCTCCATTAGCAATATTACCCGAATCTTATCCGGGTCGGGTTTCAAACCCTCTTGGCATACAATATGCCCCAACAACTTCCCGTATGGCACCAACAAGACGCATTTATTTGGATTCAAAGATATTCGAGCTTTCTTGCACAATCCCATGCATTCTTCTAATGCCTTTAAATGCTCCTGTGTCCTGCCATACAGTGACCAATCATCTAAGAAGGCTTTGAAGTTCCCTGTGGACATCTTGTCAAAGATGTATAAGATGATCCTTTGGAAAGTAGTTGGTGCATTACACAATCCAAATGGCATGCGGTTATAAGCATATATCCCATTTTCCACAACAAAGGTGGTCTTCAACTTATCTTCCTCCGCTATGCTGATCTGGTTGTATCCTGAGAATCCATCCAAAAATGAATATATCTCATGGCCTGCTACTTCTTCCAATATGGAGTCTATGAAAGGGATCGGGAAGGGATCCTTTATGGTTACGGCATTTAAACTTCTGAAATCAACACAGATTCGGATTTTATCTACTTCTCTCTTTAAGGTAATCACAATAGGTGACACCCATTCGCTTGTCGTAACCTTGAAGATAATGCCTGCATCCAACATTTTCTCGATTTCGGCATTCACCCGTGCTGCGTACTTGGGATTCATTCTGTATGGTCGCCTTCTTACCGGTTGCGCACCTTCAATCAGAGGAATCTTGTGTACGCAGAGTTCTGGTGGAACTCCCTTCAAATCCTTGTATGTCCAAGCAAAAACATCCTTATATTCCAGAATTTTTTTTGAATGCTGCTTCTTTTAGGACTGGATCCCAATCGTCTCCACATTTAATCATCTTTTCTTCATCCTTTTCTCCCAAGTTCACCTGAATCATTTTGGGACCTTCATATTTGATAGATTCAGGATCATTTACTGCTTTCAGTACATCGATGGGATGAGCTGGCTTATCTTCAATAACTGCGTCTCCCATCGTATATTCTGCAAAGTTCTTGGGAAATGTCCATTTCTCCCTCTCCTTATCTTTCTCTGTTGTTGTCTGTCTTTTATTGCTAGCTTCCTTTTTGGGTTCCTGTTTCTCATCCTTTTGAATCTCATTTTCCGCATCAATGCAAAAACATTGGGGAGAAAATATCTCATAATCCTCCAATTGCCAATGAAGTAGACCTTTGTCTTGGTCATACTCATCTTCCGTGCAGTCTTCTAGGTGCAACACACCTTCCTCATATGGTTCATATCCTGTTTCGCCATCTGATGAAGAAGATTCCGAATCATCTGAAGTTGCTATATCTTGACTCACTGTTTGATTTTTCAGATTGATTATATACTTGTGCTGTCCCTGCTTAAAAGATAAACGTTCTTTCTCCCAATTATGGTTGACTTTTGCAGTTCTCAACCATCCTCGTCCTAGCAATGCATCATATGCGGGTTTCTGCATAGCAATGACAACAAAATCCAGGATGAAATCCTGTTCTGCTATGCGTACTTTTTGACTCATTAAGACGCCTATTGTTTCAATGCCATATTGATCAGCGCCATACAATTTGAAATTTGGAGATCTTAAGGCGGGTTGCCCAATAATCCGCCATGTCTTCTCTGGCATCACGTTCACACTTGATCCACCATCCACAATCACCTGATTCAATCTATGGTCCAAAATCTCCATCTGAACTATAGCTGGCCTCCTCCCGGCTTCAATCATCAGGATTGTAGGATCAATGAATTGCCCTTGCTTGATAGTTGCTACCTGTCGAGTTTCATCCTTCTTCTTGATGACTTCTCCGATTGTAGCATACAACTCAGGTACTATATTAAACAGGTTTGCGACTTTTACTTCCACCGTCGTATTTAGTACCTCTGTTACCAAGCCTTCTACCGATGCCTTTTTACTGATCTCCGGTCTTTTCGATACTTTCTCCAGAACTAGTCGGTCCTGCTTTTCTTTTGCTAGTTCTGTTTTGATTAATTCTTGGGCTTCCTGCCATCGCTCTTTCTCTTTGGCAGGATTCGGGTATTGTTCCGTCTTCTTGGTCTGTGCTCTTGTTACAGCCAAGACTTCATTCTCTACTTCCGTCACTTCTCCAATGCCAATCAGGTTGATGTTGGCAATTTTGCCACATTAAATTTTTTTGATAAGCTTTGGCCTAAGTATGGAGCTTTAAAGCGGCAAACGAAGGTGTTAGGTTAAAGCGGGCCGTAAACAGAGGCAATAAAATGGATGAAATGAGCTTTGGATATTTTATCATTGCAGATATTTTCGCTAGCTTTCCGGCGATATATTATAATAGGCGATTGGGTCAGTGGATCAAAAGTTATGGCCCCAAGAAGCAGAACCAGGAAGCTCAATTTCAGGCTAGAAATTTGGCTAAGTGTTGGCCGTCCGACTTCGCTGCCCCGTTCGACTTCGGAAGAAGAAAATTGCAAATTTGGCTGTGTGTTGGCTGCTCGACTTCGTTGCGCCGTCCGACTTCGCTGCGCCGCCGTCCGACTTCCCTGCGCCGCCGTCCGACTTTGCTGCCCCGCCCGAATTCGGAAGAAGAAAAGTGCAAAATTTGGCTAAGTGTTGGCCGCTTGACTTCGTTGCGCCGCCACCCGACTTCGCTGCGTCGCCGCCCGACTTCGCTGCCCCGTCCGACTTCGGAAGAAGAAAAGTGCAAAATTGGCTAAGTGTTGGCCGCCCGACTTCGCTGCGCCGCCCGACGTCGCGCCTGTTTTTGTGCGCCATCGGACGGACAAAGAAAAAGGAAGACAGAAAGTTTCCAAGTCAAGACCCGTCCGTCGTCGTTGTCTTCCTTAAGCGCCTTCCGTCATTTCCCCCTTCATCAGCGGACTTCAGATCATGGACAAGTGTGCAGTTTTGGGATGTGTGTCAAGATGTGATAGAAGATGTGTTGTCAAGGAACGGGGTAGATGAGCATTGAAGAACAAACTGTACTGCATCTACCGCATTTAACCGGACCTGGCTTTCCCGCCCATCCACCCTGTCCGGAGATGTGCAGTTTTCAGAACAGCCATACCCAAAGTACAAGTACAGCCGACAGGGGTCTCGTCAGGGCAACTTTTTTCAGCTTTTACAGCTTTTGCCGGTCCTTGGGATCCGTGCATGATTGTATTTTGGGGGAAAATTCCTGCTATAAAAGGCAGTTTATTTCATTGTAAAAAGGGGGGGACATATTGCTAGAGGACTCTGTTGTGACGGACCACCTTCTACTTAATTCAAAGCATCCTTGGCTCTGCTTCTTGTCTCTGTCTTTTATGCTGCCTTCTGCTAAGTATTTCTGCTTCATGTCCATTTATATTGCTGTTCGTTTGAATTCTGAATCCTGAATTTGAGCATTGGTGATTATTTGGATCTGGAATACAAAACAGAAGGATACATAGGGTAGAATAACAGCTGCAGTTTCTGTTACATGCTTTGTTTTAATTGTTGTTGGTTCGGATGCAAATTTGCGATCATGCTGCTTGTTCTCCCCCCACCCGAAACGCATGATATTTACATCTCTTTCCTGTTCCCTTATCTTTTTCAATCTCTTTCCAGTTCCCTTTACCTTTTTAATCTCTTTCCTGCACTCTTATCTAAAACTGCCCAAGTAGATTAGGAAAGGAGCCGGCCTTCTTTGGAGATCGGCCCGGGAGGCATCCCTTCCTCCCGGCCTTTCAATGTTGGTCTGCGGGTCTAGGGTGCATTGACACACCAAGTCCTTCCCAGGTGGCGGATCCGTGGCCAACAGTTTCTATTTTGGGTTCCGCTCGAACTTGCCTTGTAAGGACAATTGGCTTCTTTGTGGTTTCTTAGACCACACCATCTACACATTTGAGTGGTGTTATTACCACCATTATTACCTGCATTCTGGGGTTTAGAGCAGTTTTTCGCAAAATGGCCCCATTCCTGACAATTCTGACATTGAAAAATCGGCCGACCATCAAAGTCGTACTGTAGTCGACTCTGTCCTCCTTGTCTTCCTCCTCGACGACTATTCCTATATCGTCCGCTAGTGGCTCCTTGTCCATTCCTTGGCGTATTTGGCTACTCCTGTTGTATAGCATGAGTCTGATGCCTTTTGCTCTTCATATTGAACGGACAGTCTGCTACAGGATGTCCTGCTATCTCACATATGTTACAGTATACGTTCTTTGGGCAATTGACATTTGAATGTCCTATCTTACAATCTAAGCACCATATATCTTTTCGGCCTTCTCCTTTTGCTTCCTTTAGAATTTTGTCGAATTCTCTTCGAAAGGAGTGGATTGTGCTCTAAACTTTATCTTCCGCATCACTGTTTGAATCCTCATTATGCTTTAGGTATCCTCCAATACCTGCGGTCGTTTGTTTACCTTCACTTTCAAAGTTCTTTGCCTTTTCAAGTGCTTCTGCATACGTTGAGGATGGTACTGCCTTCATCTTTTTCTTATATTTTGGTAGTAGTCCATCCAAAAACCACCGCTTCACCATGCCATCGGCAGGTGTCATCTCCATTTTGTCTGTTAATTGCTTTAATCTTCTGTTATAATTCTTGACATCCTCGTCTGGTTTTTGCTTGGTGACACAAATTTCTATGATGATATCGGTGTCATCTCTAAGTGGTCGGAATTCTTCTATAAATGCAGTCTTCAAATCATTCCATTGTGTAAAGGCCTGTGTACTTTGTCGTTTCAAGTACCAGTCTATTGCCATGCCTCGCAATGTGGCTGGGAATAATTGCAACCATTGTGTGTCTTGTGTGACCCCATTTGCTCCCCAGATGGTTATGCAAGTTCCCACATGTCGTGACGGATCCTCCTTTCCTTCACCTGCAAAAGGTGGGCATTTTTGTTGTACTGTTCTATTGACAGGATTTGCCATTGTGTTTGTTCTGCTGGGTGAACTATGTAAATTTTCCAGCCCTAGATAACTGCTGTCCTATGTTATTTTAAAATAAATCAGATCTGAGAATAATTTATTCAAACATGCAACAGTCACACGGATGGCTGGAAAAATAAACAGCATGAACAACGGAAGTTAAATATATTTCTGAACCTGAAATATTACAAATAAAAGAGGCTACAGCTACAGCAGAACACTTCTGCTCTCTTGCTGCTTTTCTAGCCAGCAAGCACTGTTCTTCTCCTCCTAAGCTTGTATTTTTCCTTCAACAATCTGTTCTCCTCCCATTCTTTTCTGTGTCTTTGTTTGTGTCTCTAAAACACTCTTGATCTTCTCCTTTTATCCTTGAAAAAGGTAACCCTAATCTCTCTAACCCTAAGATTAGATCTCATCTCATCTTGAGATGTAAGGTTAAAAATAGAAAATCACTTAAGTGAATATCAAAATAGAATCACTTAAGTGAAGTACAAAATAGAATCACTTAAGTGAACTTAAAAATAGAAAATCACTTAAGTGAATTTCAAAATAGAATCACTTAAGTGAATTACAAAATAGAATCACTTAAGTGAACTCAAAAATAGAAAATCACTTTAAGTGAATTACAAAATAGAATCACTTAAGTGAACTTAAAAATAGAAAATCACTTAAGTGAATTTCAAAATAGAATTAGATATGTCTCGAACCACTTCTAGCACGTTCATAATAAAGCCTGTGCAAGAAGTTCCTGTCTTAGCGAGGAAGGAATTCTGCACCAATCCAAGTTTGTCTCTGAATGCTTCAAACTTCCCTTTCACTAAGGGCTTGGTCAGAATATCAGCTACCTGCTGATCTGTGGGAATATACTGGAGCTTTACGGCTCCCTTCTGAATCTGCCATCCCATAGATGAAGCTAAAGACATAATTGCTCTAATGGAAGTGTATCTAGCGACTGGAGCAAAAGTCTCCTCATAGTCCACTCCCTCTTTTTGGGAGAACCCTCTCGCCACAAACCTTGCCTTGAACTTCTCGATGCTGCCATCTGCAGCATGCTTAATTTTGTAGAGCCACTTGGAAATCACAACTGACTTCCCCTCCGGTCTTGGCACTATGTCCCAAACATCATTCTTCATGATGGAGGTGTACTCCTCCACCATGGCATCCCGCAAAACCTGTTGGTCTGTTGCCTCCTGAAAATTGGTAGGCTCTGAATTTATGATGTTACTCATCAATGCCATGTAGCTTGAAAACTTCCTTGGAGGTCTGCTCTCCCTAATCATGCTGCTAGGAGCCTCAACATACTCCTCAACATCCCTCAATGTCTGTGTAAGCCATTGAGGTCTCCTGATAGAACTGGAAGGGGCTAATGTCTCCACCTCCTCACCTGAAGGTTGTTGTTCTGAACTGGAAACCACTGGCGTCTTTGGTGACCCCGGCTCAACCTTCGGAGCTTCTTGCTCCTCATTCTCTATCACTGGAATAGGCTCATGGGACTTCCTGGATGCAACGTCCTCCTCAAACTTTACATCCCTGCTCACTACTATCTTCCTCTTCTCTGGAATATAAACCCTGTAATATTTTGAAGTCTCACTGTATCCTACAAATAAACCCTTCCTACTAGAGGGCTCCAACTTGGTCCTCTTCTCTACTGGAACATGGATATAAACTGGACATCCAAAGATGCGGAAATGACTCACCTCTGGTTTCACACAAGTGAATGCCTCCTCTAGTGTCTTGTCCTCCAAGATCCTGTGAGGACACCTGTTTTGGATGTAGACTGTTGTGTTGCATGCTTCTGCCCAAAGAAACATTGGCAAGCCCTGGTCATGAATCATGGCCCTAGCAGCCCCTATGATGGATCAATTCTTTCGCTCTGCAACCCCATTATGCTGTGGGTTGTATGGAACAGTCAGCTCCCTCTTGATTCCTGCCTGCTTGCAGAGACCATCGAACTCCTTGGAGGTATATTCACCCCCATTGTCCGATCTCAAGACCTTGATCTTCTTCTCTGTCTGGTTCTCAACTAGAGCTTTGAACTCCTGAAACTTGCTAAAGACTTCATCCTTGGTCTTTAAAAAATAGATCCATGTCTTGTGAGAGAAATCATCAATAAAGGAAACATAGTACATGCTACCTGAAATTGATGCTACTGACATCGGTCCACAAACATCCGAATGTACTAGATCTAGTATCTTCTTAGACCTATGCTCACTGTTTGGGAAAACAGCCTTGGCATGCTTGCCAAGCGTGCACCCTCTGCATACTCCTTGTTGCTCAATGCTGAACTCTAGAAGACCTGTGACTATCTCCCTTAGAATAGGCAACACTCTATGATGCAGGTGGCCCATCCTCTTGTGCCACAAATCACACAAGTTGTTACTGCTATGAACTAGGGCTCAAACAGGTTCACCCTGCAACCTGTATAAACTGCCTTCTCTAACCCCTATTACTTGTGCGTTTTCGGGCTAGATTCTTTTGGTCTAATAAGGACATGCTGGTTCTTGAACTCCACTGCATAACCCTTATCCTCCATAACCGAAACTAAAAGCAAGTTCTTCCTGAGACTTGGAACAAACAAAACATCATCAAAGTCTAAATATTTCCTTGATTGGAGTCGAAAAGGAATGGTACCAATTCCTACAACTGGATATTTGGTATCATCACCAAGCTCAACCTGAACCCCTGAGTCCTGCTCTTGTAGACTGGTAAAACATTGTTGGGCTGATGTCATGTGCCGAGATGCCCCACTATCCACACACCAAGCATTCCTTGGAACCGTGCTGGTAGAAAGGCAAGAGACCTGTTGGCAATTTTGCCACATTAAATTTTTTGATAAACTTTGGCCTAAGTATGGAGCTTTAAAGCGGCAAAGAGCATGCGGAGGTGTTCGGGTTTTCGCGGGCCATAAACGGGGGCGATAAAATGGATGAAATGAGCTTTGGATATTTTATCATTGCAGATCTTCTCGCTAGCTTTCCGACGATATATTATAATAGGCGATCGGGTCAGCGGATCAAAAGTTATGGCCCCGGGAAGCAGGACCAGGAAGCTCAATTTCGGGCCAGAAAATTGACTAAGTGTCGGGCCCTCCCGACTGCGCTCATCCTCCCGACTGCGCTCATACAAAGGCCCAAAATTTTCTAAGTGTTAGTGTTGCCGCAACCCGACTTCGCAGCGAAGTCGGGCTGCGCCCTTAATTTTGTGCGCACTTGGGGAGCTGACGTGCAGAGAGCTGAGCCCAAAATTTGACTAAGTATTGAGCGAACCCCGACTTCGCAGCGAAGTCGGGTTGCGCTCTCGGTTTGTGCGCACCTGGGCATTGTCGAGGACTTCATAAGTCTGAGGTGCGCAACCCGACTTCGCAGCGAAGTCGGGTTGCGCCCTCAAGTTCATGCGCAGTTGGGCAACTTATTTGAAAAACGGCTAAGTGTTGGGTGAGCAACCCGACTTCGCAGCGAAGTCGGGGTTCGCTCACCTACCTGTGCGCACTCGGGCAAAGAACGTCGAAGCCTGCCCAGAAATTTTCTAAGGCACGGAGGCCTCCCCAACTGCGCCACTTCCCCTTTGCGCTGCCTGGTTGCGCTCCGATTTTGGGCGAAGTCGGGCAAGAGAGAAAGTATGAGCTCCTAAGGCAGATTTTTCCCCTTATCAGATTCCGACAGGTGTCCAGCCTCGAGATTCGAGTCAAAGATGTGACAGAAGGTGTGCCGCCAGGGTACCGGACAGATGAGCGTGAACTGACAGATTGTACCGCATCTGCCCCCATTCAAACCGACTCAACTTCCCACCTACCGGATTTCCACGGAGCTGCCACGTTTTCGGGAGGACCTTGCTTGCAAGTACATTCTTTACCCGCAGAGGTCAACATCAGCCGCTTTTGTCAGCTTTTGCGGCTTTTGTCGGGTCTGGGATTCCGTGCCCAAAATGTAATCGGGGGGAAAATTGCGCTATAAATAGCAGCCTCATTTCATTGTACAAGGGGTGGAGGGGGGACATATTGCTAGAGGACTTTGTTGTGACGGATCACCTTCTAATTAATTCAAAGCATCCTTGGCTCTGCTTCTTGTCTCTGTCTTTTATGCTGCCTTCTGCTAGTATTTCTGCTTCATGTCCATTTATATTTCTGTCTGTTTGAATTCTGAATCCTGGATTTGAGCATTGGTGATTATTTGGATCTGGAATACAAAACAGAAGGATACATAGGATAGAATCGCAATTGCAATTTCTGTTACATGCTTTGTTTTAATTGTTGTTGGTTCGGATGCAAATTTGCGATCGTGCTGCTTGTTCTCCCCCCACCCGAAACGCATGATATTTACATCTCTTTCCTGTTCCCTTATCTTTTTCAATCTCTTTCCAGTTCCCTTTACCCCCTTTTTTAATCTCTTTCCTGCACTCTTATCTAAAAACCCCCAAGTAGGTTAGGAAAGGAGCCGGCCTTCTCCGGAGATCGGCACGGGGGGCATCCCTTCCTCCCGGCCTTTCAATGTTGGTCTGCGGGTCTAGGGCGCATTGACACACCAAGTCCTTCCCAGGTGGCGGATCCGTGGCCAACAGTTTACGGCACGCCCGGTGGGACGAACAGTCTCCATATTTTAAGGAAGCCCGAGTTTGGTGAATCTCTGGCTTGCCTTCATCTGGCAAAATCGCTTGGCGACTCGAACTGAGCTGAAGATCCAGATTTCTTGATCGCAGGCGCCTTTTTTTAAGCTAATAGAAGACACCCCGGAGGAATCAAGGTTTGGTGAGCAGCCTTGACCTCACAAGCGGAGAAATGAATGTTCACCTACAGTCTCCATATTTTCAGGAAGCCCGAGTTTGGTGAATCTCTGGCTTGCCTTCATCTGGCAAAATCACTCGGCGACTCGAGCGAGCTGAAATATGGAAGCCCGAGTTGGTGAATCTCTGGCTTGCCTTCATCTGGCAAAATCACCAAGGCAAATCCCTCATACTATGCAAAGCCCTAGAATGCAGTTGTGTGGAGCTCGAGAGGCAGATCTCGTCCAAAGTCAACGGTGGGAATATGCAAACACCGCCCAAATGATGAATAATATGGTTGCTTGCAGTTTCCATCGGGAGACGGGCCAAGAGGAGGAACAAAATCCAGTGGCAAATTCTGAACACAAAGAGGGCACATTTTTGCACCCTTTTTGTGTCCCAGGGCATAGCACGCAAGCATTCAGCCAAAGCCCAATAGGCATGCCTCACCAGGAGGTTGATCCTGAGGAGACCCCGGCAAAAGGCCTATCGCCGGAAAGCTCTTGCTATCGCATCAAGGAGTTGGAGGAACTCGTGCTCGAGAGCCCACAGGTGGTGGACTCTCTAGAGTGGTGGTATTGGCTCCAACCATCACCGCAACCGGTACCCGAAGAGGGCTCTCGTATGGCAAATCTCCTTGCCACATTGTTCATCAATTGTATGGGTACCGGCATGAATGATAACCTGCCACGTTGCACCATGTTCGCGACCTGGCAAACTTTGGGAGGCCAGCCGGACTTCAAAGATCATCTGAAGTACAATCAGATCTGGTCCGGACACTGCAGGTTCACCGGATAGGCAACCAAAGCTAGATTTGTGTTGGCGGCATGCCAATCATGCCGCAAACTTTTGTGTAAATAATATAAATAAGCCGGCTAGTATGCAAAGTTTTAGTTGTTTTCTTAGTTTAGTTTGTGCAGTGTTTTTTTTTTAGTGTTCCAAGAGGGCCATGGGTGCCAAGGGTTTGAGAAAGAGGTTGCTGCCGGCAGTGAGTATCAAGAGGACGGCGAGGGTGACTCTGTTGCCCAATGGATAAAGGCTTGGGTCCTCACATTGAGGCGAGCTCAATGCCCCGCGAGCCGCCAGGAATGTTGGCAATTTTGCCACATTAAATTTTTTGATAAACTTTGGCCTAAGTATGGAGCTTTAAAGCGGCAAAGAGCATGCGGAGGTGTTCGGGTTTTCGCGGGCCATAAACGGGGGCGATAAAATGGATGAAATGAGCTTTGGATATTTTATCATTGCGAGATCTTCTCGCTAGCTTTCCGACGATATATTATAATAGGCGATCGGGTCAGCGGATCAAAAGTTATGGCCCGGGAAGCAGGACCAGGAAGCTCAATTTCGGGCCAGAAAATTGACTAAGTGTCGGGCCCTCCCGACTCGCTCTGCGCTCATACAAAGGCCCAAAATTTTCTAAGTGTTAGTGTTGCCGCAACCCGACTTCGCGGCGAAGTCGGGCTGCGCCCTTAATTTTGTGCGCACTTGGGGAGCTGACGTGCAGAGAGCTGAGCCCAAAATTTGACTAAGTATTGAGCGAACCCCGACTTCGCGGCGAAGTCGGGTTGCGCTCTCAGGTTTGTGCGCACCTGGGCATTGTCAAGGCCTCCAAAATTCTAAGTGTTGGGTGCGCAACCCGACTTCGCAGCGAAGTCGGGTTGCGCCCTCAAGTTCATGCGCAGTTGGGCAACTCATTTGAAGAAACGGCTAAGTGTTGGGTGAGCAACCCGACTTCGCAGCGAAGTCGGGGTTCGCTCACTTACCTGTGCGCACTCGGGCAAAGAATGTCGAAGCCTGCCCAGAAATTTTCTAAGGCACGGAGGCCTCCCCAACTGCGCCACTTCCCCTTTGCGCTGCCTGGTTGCGCTCCGATTTTGGGCGAAGTCGGGCAAGAGAGAAAATATGAGCTCCTAAGGCAGATTTTTCCCCTTATCAGATTCCGACAGGTGTCCAGCCTCGAGATTCGAGTCAAAGATGTGACAGAAGGTGTGCCGCCAGGGTACCGGACAGATGAGCGTGAACTGACAGATTGTACCGCATCTGCCCCCATTCAAACTGACTCAACTTCCCACCTACCGGATTTCCACGGAGCTGCCACGTTTTCAGGAGGACCTTGCTGCAAGTACATTCTTTACCCGCAGAGGTCAACATCAGCCGCTTTTGTCAGCTTTTGCAGCTTTTGTCAGGTCTGGGATTCTGTGCCCAAAATGTAATCGGGGGGGAAATTTGCGCTATAAATAGCAGCCTCATTTCATTGTACAAGGGTGGAGGGGGGACATATTGCTAGAGGACTCTGCTGTGACGGATCACCTTCTAATTAATTCAAAGCATCCTTGGCTCTGCTTCTTGTCTCTGTCTTTTATGCTGCCTTCTGCTAGTATTTCTGCTTCATGTCCATTTATATTTCTGTTTGTTTAAATTCTAAATCCTGGATTTGTGCATTGGTGATTATTTGGATCTGGAATACAAAACGAAAGGATACATAGGATAGAATCATAGTTGCAATTTCTGTTACATGCTTTGTTTTAATTGTTGTTGGTTCGGATGCAAATTTGCGATCGTGTTGCTTGTTCTCCCCCCACCCGAAACGCATGATATTTACATCTCTTTCCTGTTCCCTTATCTTTTTCAATCTCTTTCCAGTTCCCTTTACCCCCTTTTTTAATCTCTTTCCTGCACTCTTATCTAAAAACCCCCAAGTAGGTTAGGAAAGGAGCCGGCCTTCTCCGGAGATCGGCACGGGGGCATCCCTTCCTCCCGGCCTTTCAATGTTGGTCTGCGGGTCTAGGGCGCATTGACACACCAAGTCCTTCCCAGGTGGCGGATCCGTGGCCAACAAGACCAATGAGAAATCCTTCTCGAATTTGGCAGCAAACTCACTCATCTGAGTTTCTGCAGAGGCTGCTACCTACATCTGCTGCTGCTTCCCTTTGTCCTTCTTGTTTGGACACTGTGATGCATAATGGCCGTGCTTATGACAAATGAAGCACTTGATCTTGCTCAAGTCCTTCTTCCCCGATCTGTGAGGTTGACTCCTCATTCTTTACCTCACCCTTGTTGGGTCCTTTACCTTTGCCCTTCTTGGTTTGCCCAAAAAGAGCTAGGTTATCGTCACCACCTTTCTTGTTGGCCTTTGACTCCATCCGAGTCTCCTCCTGGATGAAATCATCCCACAATTTCTCAAATTTGGGAAGGTTCTCACGAGCACAAATGCCTTTGACAAATGGTTCCCATGAAGCTGAGAAACCATTAAGTGCCACGTTCACCAACTTTGTGTCTTCAACCCTCTCCCCTACTGCTGCCAATTGATCATGAATCTGTGTGATCTTCATTAGGTAACTGGTAATGGTGTCAGATCTGGTCATCTGCATAGATCTGATTTTGTTCCGCAATATCATCTTCCTGTTTATGTTCTTGCTCTGGTAGAGGCTAACTAGGGCATCGAATATCTCCTTTGCCTTAGTCTTCTTGGATATGTGAGGAATCGGGTGATCCTTCACTGCATCCAAGATCATCCGCTTGGCCTTTACTTCCTTCTTTTTGTGAGCTGCCAATTCCTGTGGATCTATAGGCAAAGTCACATTAACCTTGACAATATCCCAGAGATTATTCTCTTCCAATAAGAACATTACCCTAACTTTCCAGGGCAAAAAATTGGAGGCACCTTCCAATATATCCTCAAATCTGAGGCTAGCTGCTGCCATTTCTGAGATCTGCTGAAATATTAATGACTGAAAAAAAACAGTCCTACAAATAAACTTAGTCCTTCAAGCCAAAAAAAAATATGAAACCCTAACTGTTTTTTTTTTATTTTTTATTATTTGCTTGAAACCAGTGTTCCATGGGGACGCGTCCCCCCCCCTAGGGGATGCGTCCCCTCGTTTCCCACGTCCCCCAACACGGGGGGACGACAAGGGGGACGTTTCCCCCCATCCCCCTTTTTGGGGGACGACTGGGAAACGTCCCCGGGACGGCTGAGGCCTGTGGCCTCCCGTCCCCGGGACGTCCCCCTTTTTGGGGCGTCCCCGGGACGGCCGGGCCCCATGGGGGACGCTCGGACCGTCGCCGGGGACGGGTGGGCGTCCCCGGGGACGGTCTGAGCGTCCCCCATGGGGCCCGGCCGTCCCCAGGGACGCCCAGCCGTCCCGGGGACGGTCTGAGCGTCCCCCATGGGGCCCGGCCGTCCCCGGGGACGCCCAGCCGTCCCCGGGGACGGTCTGAGCGTCCCCCATGGGGCCCGGCCGTCCCCGGGGACGCCCAGCCGTCCCCGGGGACGGTCTGAGCGTCCCCCATGGGGCCCAGCCGTCCCCCACGGCTGGGCATCCTCACCCAAGGGGGAAAAAAAAAAAAAAAAAATTAACTTAAAAAATGGTAAGGGTCTTTGGAATTATGCTATAATGCCATCATTACAAGACTAAAAGGAGGTTTATTTAAACAATACCAATTCTTTTGGTATAGTGACTGAAAATTTGAACAGTTAGTGACTGAAATTTTTTAAAAATGACAGTCTTTGTTTGAACATTGGTGGCTGAAAAAATGATGACTGTTATTACTTAAAATGATGACTGTTTGAACATTGTTTGCACTTGATATCCTTGGCTGAACCTTCAAGTTATAGTTGTTGAACTTGAAAAAATTAAATGGCTGCATATTAGTAACTAATATGAATATGAAAATGTTAAATGACTCAATTATGGCTGCACTTATGTGTTAGTAACTAATCTCAATATGAATGGCTGCACTTATGTGTTAGTAACTAATCTGAATATGAATGGCTGCACTTACATAATTGATTAGTAATATGAAATATCATTTTTGTTGGGTGTAGAATTCTGAATGTGTAGATTATTCTAAATTTCTAAAAAAATTCAATTTTTATAGTATTATACTAGCCGTCCCCCCCAGCCGTCCCCGAGCCGTCCCCTAAAATCGGCCTGCCGTCCCCGGAAACCCGTCCCCCCGTCCCCCAGGCTCGTGGAACCTTGCTTGAAACCCTAACTGTTTTTTTTTTTTATTTGCTTGAAACCCTAACTGCTGAAATATTAATGACTAAAAAAAAACAGTCCTGCAAATAAGCTCAGTCCTTCAAGCCAAAAACAAAATGTAACCCTAATTGTTGTTTTTTTTTTTTCGCTTGAAACCCTAACTGCTGTTTTTTTTTTTTTTTTCTAAATATCCATAAATGATCTACTGTTGTAAACCCTTGAGGATCTCAATCACAGAACCTAGCTCTGATACCATGTAAATTTTCCAGCCGTAGATAACTGCTGTCCTATGTTATTTTAAAATAAATCAGATCTGAGAATAATTTATTCAAACATGCAACAATCACACAGATGGCTGGAAAAATAAACAGCATGAACAACGAAAGTTAAATATATTTCTGAACCCGAAATATTACAAATAAAAGAGGCTACAGCTATAGCATAACATTTATGCTCTCTTGCTGCTTTTCTATCCAGCAAGCACTGTTCTTCTCCTCCTAAGCTTGTATTTTTCCTTCAACAATCTGTTCTCCTCCCATTCTTTTTTGTCTTTGTCTGTGTCTCTAAAACACTCTTGATCTTCTCCTTTTATCCTTGAAAAATGTAACCCTAATCTCTCTAACCTTAAGATTAGATCTCATCTCATCTTGAGATGTAAGGTTAAAAATAGAAAATCACTTAAGTGAATATCAAAATAGAATCACTTAAGTGAATTACAAAATAGAATCACTTAAGTGAACTTAAAAATAAAAAATCACTTAAGTGAATTTCAAAATAGAATCACTTAAGTGAATTACAAAATAGAATCACTTAAGTGAACTTAAAAATAGAAAATCACTTAAGTGAAATTCAAAATAGAATTAGAAATGTCTCGAACCACTTCTAGCACGTTCATACTGAAGCCTGTGCAAGAAGTTCCTGTCCGAGGTACATTTCTCAACAAACTACCCGGTGTTGGTGGTTGCGGAGTTCGATTTGGTTGCCTATCCGCTGTTGATGGTGCAAAATTATATCCAAATAGCCTTCTGCCCAACTCCAATTGACCTCTACTTCGCGACCTTCGCGAATACACCAAACGTGGCTCCAGTCTTCCTCCCCACAAACCCTCGCGTGGTTGCCTTGATACAAGGTTTCCTCCTTCAGTATCCTCTGGCCAATTTTCTCTTGCAGGTTTTGGTGTTATTGTCCAGTTTTCAATAATGGGCGCTTCCTCAGTTATTTGCTCGTCGTTTTCTGCAGTCACCAACAATGTTTCAATACTTGGGTTATCTTTGTCTTCAGGATTCCAGACTCTCTCCACTTACGGGTGAGAGACTTCTGCTGACTCGTGTTCTTAGGTTCACCAGTCGTGCACTTCTTCTTACCGGTATTTGACTCCTTCCTTGCAACCTAAAATTAGTCATTCACCTTTTGGTCCTATCACTTGCGTCTCTTGACTCTAAGTTCAATTAGGCAACGACGCCAAATGTAGACAGGGGTGAGTACATTCTCGGGACGAGGGAATGATGATGACTAGGATGGACTAACTGTGGATCATATGCAATTCATGTTACACTATACTGGGTTTAGACATCAGACGGATCAAATGTCTGAGTGCACAAGTTAGACGTCAAGCGTTAGACGTCTGGTAAACACGTCTGGGACTTAGACGTCAAGGGCTAGATTTCTGGTAAACACGTCTGGGACTTAGACTGTAATGTCCAACCCCCATTTGAACACCAAATTTCTGCCCTTGTTTTGAATTTTTTGGTTTTTTGTATTGTTTGTGATTTTATGTGTTTTAATAGCTTCAGAGGTGCCAACTTTAAACTTGTACAACTTTTAATCTATGCACCTAAAAAATCTACAAACTTGGGAATAGCAAGATAACACCTTAATCTTCAATTTTACCAAAGGAATTTGCAAGATTCAATCATATCCAAAAACTATGAATTTTTGAAGTTGGCTGGATTAACACTGGTTACCAGCATATTACAGCTAACTGGAAATGAGCATGATTTTCAAAATACTTATCCAAATGACATCAAATTCGGGCACAATATATTACAAACATAAATCTCAAAACCCTTTTGACAAATTGCATAAAAGTGAAAGTACCAGGAGATTCGCAAATCTGGAATTTTCTGGAATTTGCAACAGCAACACTGGAACTCTATTATTTCATTCACTTCATCAAAAATATAACATTCTCCAGCAAGATAATACAAAGTATGGCGAGTACAATGCTAGGCGCCAATGATAGAATCTAGAAAGGCGACCAAAGAAGGGGTATTTTTTTTCACAAAGAAACCCCACGTACTTCCTTCACTGGTACTGCCAACAGGCTGTAAAGTACGGCTGCCTAAGGAATGTCTCAAAGTGCCACGAACTCTGCTGGAATAGTTCCACACTGGTACGGTTGGGCAAAATGACCAATGTCTCTAAACCACCAATGAAACCCTAGCCCAAATCGCTATGTAAATGCATAAAAATATCTGCAATTGGGGTGGCTATGCTGGAATAGATGGTAGGAAATGAATACCACAGCAAACTCTTACAAATCTTGTCAATCTCCTCAAAACCCCAACTGAAATCTGCAAACAATAAGCACAAAATGCAACCTCTGATATAAGATTGTGGTAAGACCCCAAGGTCTTACTATAAAATTATTAACAAATTAATGTAAATGTAATCGCAGGCCACTCAAAGGGGGCTCCCTTGTAATCGCTTTGCCACTATAGGGGGCTCCCTCCTTTAGAATCTATGATTCTTATTCTTATTCTTCTTCTTGGATGATTTGATATGGATGGCCAACCTAATATATATATCTACCCTAAAGCTACGTTGGTGAAGAGACATGATGGTTCACGTATGAAGAGACGTGATGGTTCACGTTATGAAGGGTTGTGATGGTTCACTTTATAAGTTAATAATATAATAATTAAATGATTAATAATACTAACTAATACTAACTAATAATGTTAGGATTGAGGATCCTAACATGCCACCCTCCTTAAAAAGAGCTTTGTCCTCAAAGCTCAAAGTGAGAAGCTTTGTCCTTTGTTTTCCAAGAAGGATTTGTGTAAGTTCTTGGACTCTTTTAATGGCATCCTTTCGTAGGCAAGGATATTGAGAAGGATGAAGCATTAGCGGGGGTTGCCAAGAACAATAGTAGAATCTCCCTTAGGAAAATCATGATGACGATGGGAGGGCAACCCTTGGGGTTCCTCAAATACTTCAGAATGATGCATCAAAAGTGATGGTAATGATTTCATATCCTTTTTTGGTTCCTTGGTAGAGCCAACGGAGAAGGAGTGTGTAGTCACTCTGCGTTGGTTCCGAATAGGTTTGGTCATATGGCAAGAACTCACTATTGGTGAGGAAGGTATGTGTAGGTCTTGTAGAGTGCATGTTTGGCTAGCATTGATCACTTTGGGTATGTCTACCTCATCCTTGCTTGGTACATCAATCACTTCTTGCACATCGACCTCATTGTCTTCATTGCGGTGAGTAGGTGCACTGGTCACTTCGGACACAACTACCTCATCTGCTTGCTCTATGGAGAGACAGGGATCAACTTCCTTCAATAAATACAATGTTAGTGTAGCACATTTATGGTGGGGTCCAAATTGTTCATCACAATTATCACAGAGTCCTTTTGCTCGTCGTTCCTTCATCTCCTCAAAGCTAAGATGTTTAATTTGTAAAGTTCGATTAGATTTGGGGGTTGTGTAAGTGCTTTGTGCCCTTCCATTATGCATAGGTTTGGGAGCGATGTAAGTGGTTGACGATTTTTCCATAAGTGGTTTCCCTAATAGTTGTTGTGCATTGATTTTATCTTCAACTAATTTTGCCAATCCATAGGTCTGCATCATGGTATAGGGATTGAACCTTGTCACCTCCATTCTAATTTCCTCTTTTAATCCCCTAATGAAGCCATTGATGAGAATTGATTCATCCAATATTGTGTTGTGTTTGGTGATATCCTCAAACCGAGTTTGATACTCACGCACGAAGTGATTTGATGAAGATCTTTGAGCAATTCCCACATGATTGGGTCCCACATGGCTCTGATACCAAATGGTAAGACCCCAAGGTCTTACTATAAAATTATTAACAAATTAATGTAAATGTAATCGCAGGCCACTCAAAGGGGGCTCCCTTGTAATCGCTTTGCCGCTATAGGGGGCTCCCTCCTTTAGAATCTATGATTCTTATTCTTATTCTTCTTGGATGATTTGATATGGATGGCCAACCTAATATATATATCTACCCTAAAGCTACGTTGGTGAAGAGACATGATGGTTCACGTATGAAGAGACGTGATGGTTCACATTATGAAGGGTTGTGATGGTTCACTTTATAAGTTAATAATATAATAATTAAATGATTAATAATACTAACTAATACTAACTAATAATGTTCGGATTGAGGATCCTAACAGATTGCCCTAGAGCACCTTGAGAGTGTCTTCCAACTCCGAAAGTGCTGATCCTAAAGGTGGTTTCCGTCACCTACAAGAAAAATCTGCAAAGAGAACCCTCTGCAAATCCTTCTTCTCTCCAAACAAGAATACTCAAATGCCAAAGATGATCAAATGAAGCTCCCTTTCTCTTTTTATTTCAATCCCCCAAAAAAGGTCGGCCAAATAGAGGAGGTATTTGTTTTTTTTTTTTTAATTTTAATTCATTTCATTTTCCTTATGTCCACAAGGGGTCGTACCACCTCATGACCCACTTAATTTAATTCTTTATTTAGCTCCCTTTCTTTTAAGTGGCTATAAGGCCCCCTTAACATTAAAATATGAATTTATAAAGTAAAACTATGTTATATCAATTAAATATAACATATTAAACTTTACACATTAAAATCTCGGGCCTCCACTGATCAAACCATCAAACAAAAAATAGAAACGGATACCCATTTGGCCATACTGCTTAGACGTAACATCCGTTTTCCAAGAAACTTGATTGACTTACTAAAAATAGTAAGTCCCCTGGATTACTGCTAGAAACGGTCCTATAAGATGACAACTAGAAATGCAGAATGTCCAACAGTAACATCTCATCACCTGGTGGTCCCTAAACACACGACATTGCCTACGGAACCCCATGAATAGGCAAGTCCACTCTGCACTCTGAAGCTGACTAAGATGGGGACATTACAGTCCTCCCTCCTTGAAATTGCTTGTCCTCAAGCAATGTCATCTCAACATCAAATTTGCCCAACTGAACCAAGCTGAAACCAGATGTGATCCCAGGGTCCCATAACAACCTCAGAAAAATTCCACCACGCTGATGCTGCACCACTCTGATCACAACAGGAAAAACACTGTGCTCAGACTGCACTCCCTGCTCCTGCAACCCAATAATAAACTCATCCTCATAATCTAAACTGATATGCCTGTAAGGACCGAGCTCAATGTCGTGAGAAGTCTCATGCCCCAACATCACTGAGTGAAGAACTCCCGTAATCCTTCTAATCAACCAGATTCTGCGCACCTGAGAATACAATCTGCTCAACAAAGTAACATAATACTCAACAGAACTCACCACAGCGATCCAACAAAGATGTTGATCAATCATCCATAGGTGGCTGATATAGAAGAGGACAGCAGTATTAATTCTGGAAATGATCAACCGGGAAATGCATCTGCCATCGAAATCAACAAACACCATATTGACACTCAATCTCCCAGTGTCAAGTGAATGAACCAAAACAGCCCAACACTCCCAATCAGCAGCAAACAAATGAGTAATATCAGAAGAAATATCAATCATCAACATGAAGTGGCTGCAACCACACTCACAAGATGTCCAAAAATGAAGATATATCCCTTCAACACCCTTTTGCCTCCTCTCAATATGAGCCTTCCAATAAAGCTCTTCAACAAATTTATGAGTGTGATCAACACGGGATAGGGCTGCAACAATTGTGTCTTCACTAGTCC
This sequence comes from Wollemia nobilis, assembly GCA_028583015.1. NCBI lineage: Eukaryota > Viridiplantae > Streptophyta > Pinopsida > Araucariales > Araucariaceae > Wollemia > Wollemia nobilis. The sequence goes on along the minus strand of JAQPPZ010002456.1, from coordinate 3,759,552 downwards.
TTGAATTAAAATCAGATTTTTGCATTAAAATTTCAGAATTATATACCTGGCAATGGTCTTCAAAAAAATCATTTGCCTTGGCTTCCTCTTTGCTTATCATTCGCTCTACTGATAGTTCATCACTTGGGGCAAGAGGAATTTCATTCCCAAGTGGTTCTTCGTCAAACTTAGGTGCCAACACACCCGGATCCCATGGTACAATAAGCTGATCACCATGTTGAGAAATCAAATGAACATTGTACTCTTCATGAGGAATTACCTTACTGAATGAGTTGCTCTCCAGATCAAGGAAGGTGTGACTGTCCCGAACTCCCTTATTCACATGCTCTCTCTGAAACACATCAGTCCTATGGTCATCTGAAAATGCATCAAGGTTCTTATCAACATAGGTAATTGTGTCATCAAGCATTAAATCTGAAAAGGCATCATAATCAGCATTATGAACCAATTTTCCCTCATAGCTATCATCAGGTACTGATTGAAAATCTGTATTTCCAACAACATGCTTAACATCTGAAATTATATCAATGTACTCATCATAGTTGGTTGCTGCAATAAATTCAACATTCTTGGTCTCTGCATTGGCATTAGTAAACTTAACAAATTTGTCATCATTAGCATCAATCCTACTAGTGCCATCAAAGCATTGATCATCCTTAGAACTTCCCTTTGAGTGGTCTAATTCTGCAATAAAAACCAATGTAGTGTTCTTTTCCTCTTGTTCCACCTGCTCTTTATTAGCCAAGTAAGGTTTCAATTTCTCCTCACATTGTTTGAACACACAGTTAACCAATTCATATGCAGCTGAAAAAATACCCTGTTCTAGCCTCAAAACACCCAATAACATAGATAAAATGGGCTGGGAGATAGCATCACTTTCATTAATGGTCAAAACCATAATGGTTCGCATGGCAGCAATAACATTATCAGCATGTTCTTTTCTGACTGTAACAATGAAAAAGTGAAACATTTTGTGAATCAAATCATTTAATCCCAAATCCAACATAATGTTACTCATTCTGAGTTTAGCAAATGTTTCAAGAATAGCAACCCTTCTAGAGAAATGAGAACATGTGCAATCATCAATATTCTGGAAACTATCCACCAACAACAGAATTATCTTTTCCAATGTATTATCACAATAAGGAGCTTCAGGTGCCGAAAATCTCATGATCTCACTCAAACAAGAAGCAACCATAAGTCTTACCTCCTCATCCGGATGACTCAATAAATTTGGCTTAACCAAAGAAAACACCAAAGGATTCAAAGCAACCTGCATAATGTGAGAAGGTGGGCTAGCTATCTTGACTAAACCTTCCTCCACATCCCTTAAAGTACAGAGAAGGTTTTCTTTTGACAAGAATGGATGTTCAATTGCCTTACCTGCAATATAAAGCTTAACACACAAATTTTCGGGATTCCTTTTTACCCTCAAATCATACTTAATAAGGAAGTCCATAAAATCTGCAAATGACATAACATTTTGATAATCAACTCCCATTGATTGATATGCATTATAATCTTCCCAAAATACCTCTTCTTCACTGAGTGGCTTCATCAAGCTATTACTGCTGCAACTATAATTTGTGTCCATGTTGTAACATGCGTCAATTAACAATTCCCCAACAGGCTGGCAGGGTGAGCTGAGCTCTGATACCAATGTAATGTCCAACCCCCATTTGAACACCAAATTTCTGCCCTTGTTTTGAATTTTTTTGGTTTTTTGTATTGTTTGTGATTTTATGTGTTTTAACAGCTTCAGAGGTGCCAACTTTAAACTTGTACAGCTTTTAATCTATGCACCCAAAAAAATCTACAAACTTGGGAATAGCAAGATAACACCTTAATCTTCAATTTTACCAAAGGAATTTGCAAGATTCAATCATATCCAAAAACTATGAATTTTTGAAGTTGGCTGGATTAACACTGGTTACCAGCAAATTACAGCTAACTGGAAATGAGCATGATTTTCAAAATACTTATCCAAATGACATGAAATTCGGGCACAAGATATTACAAACATAAATCTCAAAACCCTTTTAACAAAATTGCATAAAAGTGAAAGTACCAGGAGATTCGCAAATCTGGAATTTTCTGGAATTTGCAACAGCAACACTGGAACTCTATTATTTCATTCACTTCATCAAAAATATAACATTCTCCAGCAAGATAATACAAAGTATGGCGAATACAATGCTAGGCGCCAATGATAGAAGCCAGAAAGGCGACCAAAGAAGGGGTGTTTTTTGCACAAAGAAACCCCACGTACTTCCTTCACTGGTACGACCAACAGGCTGTAAAGTACGGCTGCCTAAGGAATGTCTCAAAGTGCCACGAACTCTGCTGGAATAGTTCCACACTGGTACGGCTGGGCAAAATGACCAATGTCTCTAAACCACCAATGAAACCCTAGCCCAAATCGCTATGTAAATGCATAAAAATATCTGCAATTGGGGCGGCTAAGCTGGAATAGATGGTAGGAAATGAATACCACAACAAACTCTTACAAATCTTGTCAATCTCCTCAAAACCCCAACTGAAATCTGCAAACAATAAGCACAAAATGCAACCTCTGATATAAGATTGCCCTAGAGCACCCTGAGAGTGTCTTCCAACTCCGAAAGTGCTGATCCTGAAGGTGGTTTCCGTCACCTACAAGCAAAATCTGCAAAGAGAACCCTCTGCAAATCCTTCTTCTCTCCAAACAAGAATACTCAAATGCCAAAGATGCACAAATGAAGCTCTCTTTCTCTTTTTATTTCAATCCCCCAAAAAGGTCGGCCAAATAGAGGAGGTATTTGTTTTTTTTTTTAAATTTTAATTCATTTCATTTTCCTTATGTCCACAAGGGGTCGTACCACCTCATGACCCACTTAATTTAATTCTTTATTTAGCTCCCTTTCTTTTAAGTGGCTATAAGGCCCCCTTAACATTGAAATATGAATTTATAAAGTAAAACTATGTTATATCAATTAAATATAACATATTAAACTTTACACATTAAAATCTCGGGCCTCCACTGATCAAACCATCAAACAAAAAATAGAAACGGATACCCATTTGGCCATACTGCTTAGACGTAACATCCGTTTTCCAAGAAACTGCTCCTGATTGACTTACTAAAAATAGTAAGTCCCCTGAATTACTGCTAGAAACGGTCCTGTAAGATGACAACTGGAAATGCAGAACGTCCAACAGTAACATCTCATCACCTGGTGGTCCCTAAACACACGACATTGCCTATGGAACCCCATGAATAGGCAAGTCCACTCTGCACTCTGAAGCTGACTAAGATGGGGACATTACATAGACGTCAAGGGCGCTCAAGGTAGACGTCTAAGATCAACCTCGTCCACACGTCAGTCGACCAGGATAGTCATCAGGTCAGACGTTAATTCTCAAGGGTTAGATGTTTAAGAGGCAGGGCTATACGGCTTAGGGGTCAGACGTATGGTTTCTGGATCTAGACGTCTGGGCAGTTTAGCTCGTCGGCTAGACAGTTAGGCTGGCCGTCTGACGGGTAGGTCAGACGGCAAGGATAGACGTCTAAGGGCTTTCCTTCTCCAGTCTTATGCACCTGCAATCACAAGGAAATCTGATCTCGTCTCTTACGATGAACACAACCGACAAGACATTTCGTTAAGACAAATTCTGCAATACAACCGGTCAATGCAATCCTGTAACACAACCTGCAACACGTCTGGAAACTTCAAAGCATCACACACAGAACAAGTAATTCGCACAATAGTTTTGGCATTATGAGCAAGTAGATACAGATAGCATACAAAATGAATGGGGGTATATATAGGAGGGCAAAGTAGTTATTACAACTACTTGCTCCAACCGTCCAACTGTTTCCCCTTAACTACTTGCTTTAGATGCCTAATTGCAATCTGTTAGACGTCTAACTTAGACGTCTGACTAATCAACGTCTTAACAAAATGACGGCTGTTTTGTCTTCTAGTGCATTTTTCTACGTAATCAAGCCATTTTCATTGATTGGTTGATTTTACAACATCAACATTCCAAACAATCAAAATCGTAGGACATTATCATCAGTCAGTTCTTATGATTTGTCTTGCTTGGAACTGCTGTCTACACATGGAAGGCGCAATATCCAACGATCAACCGGGATAGGGTCAACCGAGTCCAACTATGCCCCTCACAAGCGCCACCACCTAGCGTCGCTAGGAGGCCTCCGCGTGGAAGGAAAATTGACCATCGAGAGGTGGTCAATAGTCCTTATGCACCACTGTGCATATAAAGGGTTAAAGAAGCTCACCCACAATACATGTGGGATAATACTCCCAAACAAACCCTGCCCACGCCTTTTTTGCAGAAGAAAAAAAACAAACAGAAAAATCTCCCCCCCAAGCCCGAACTAACACTGAGCTACCACATGGCGATGCGTAACAAGAGTGTTCGTGCTTAGATGCAATTGGTTGATGCTCTGTGCACGGTGATTAGGGGATAAAACCTTAGGAAGGTCTTAATTTTTTTTTTATTTTCATTGGCCATGCATCTTTGTTTGCTCTGTTCTGGCGCGCGCTTCAGATTGCCATCACGTGAGGACACGATTGGGTCTTCATGGCTCTGCAAGATCGATCTGGGCTGATTAACGCTGGATTGACCAGTGATTGTCCTAGATCGCACAGGATCGGGATTGGCCGCCTGCTGCGGCCGCTCCGAGCTAGGGCCGAGCTGCACTCGGGGCCTGCTGCGGCCTCTCCGAGCGTGGGCCAAGCTGTGCATCGGGGCTGATCTCGAGACTGCGCATGGCTGGATCAAGGCCACACTAAATAGCTTGCCAGATGAAGGGGGGGCTTTATGCGTTATGTAAAAAAAAATTATTATTTGAACATAAATTATTGGGCATCAACAACCAAATCAAACGAATGCTCTGCCTCCTCTTCCTAGTTGTAGGCTCGCCAATATGAGCTCACTATCATTTGTTGGTAGAGGCAATCACACTGAGAGCCATGAACCGATGCTCTGATACCACTATTGGGAAACGAACAATTTATTATTCCATGGTGATGAATTTATACAGTGAACTGGCCAAGATTAGCTAGTAACAAACAGGAAGCAAATAGCAAATCAAATATCTCCAGCCCCTAATTAGCCCTACCAACTTTGGAACAAGCTAAGACAAAATATAGTGCACGTTGGCTTCTAGAACAACAAACAAACGTGCACTAATAAATCTAATAATTCTAAGAATGTAATAAACTATAGCCTATCACAATCACAAATTGTGAACAAGTGATGCTTGGCCCAAGATAAACAGTATTAGTGAGTTAAATGGCTTCTATTTGCAAAATGGTGGTACAATACTTCTTATCAACTTTATGCTAAAATGTCCCCATCTGGGGCATTGTATGGACAGAAACCCCCATCCTTCACAGACTATCTTCCGGCTTCTTCTCATGTTGCTCAAGTGGATAATTTCCTCTAGCAATGTAAAACTGTCCTCTACCTCCTCAAGGACCATCTTTGTCAAGCCTAGAATCACATGAAGTAGCAGCAGGATTTACAACTTTCTGAACACACTTTGATGTGGGTGATATGGTCTTTTTGCAGCTTCAACTGTATATGTGGTTTTATTTGAAATCAACAGCCAAAAACTTACACCCAAATTCTATGGTCCATTCAAGGTGAATCGCCAGATAGGGGATGTGGCATGTCAATTGGAGCTTCTTCCTACCTCCAAAATACACTGTTTTTCATGTTTCTTGTCATAAGCAGGTATTGTTGGCAATTTTGCCACATTAAATATTTTGATAATTTTTGGCCTAAGTATGGAGCTTTCAAGCGGTAAAGAGCATGCTGAGGTGTTCGGGTTTTTGCGGGCCATAAACGGGGGCGATAAAATGGACAAAATGAGCTCTGGATATTTTATCATTGCAGATCTTCTCGCCAGCTTTCCGACGATATATTATAATAGGCGATCGGGTCAGCGGATCAAAAGTTATGGCCCCGGAAGCAGAACCAGGAAACCCGGCTTTTGGTGCGAAGTCCGATCGCGCTCGCTTTTTGGTGTGAAGTCCGATTGCGCCCAGTTTTGGTGCGAAGTCCGACTGCGCCCTTCTTCCTGAGCGCACTTGGAAATAGTCTGGCAGAGAAATTGACTAACTGTTGGAGCGCAACCCGACTTCGCAGTGAAGTCGGACTGCGCTCCCTTGTCCGTGCGAAGTCCGAACGACGGTGAGAATTAGCAAGTGCCGGTGCGCAACCCGACTTCGTAGCGAAGTCGGACTGCGCCCTTTGACCGGTGCGCAGTAAGGAGTCGTCAACCCGACTGCGCTGTTTTTCACCTGTGCTACCCGTTAGCGCTCCTATCCTGGGCGAAGTTGGATAGACTGCCTTTCAAGGCAGACACGTGTCAAGCAACATCATCCGACAAGTGTCCAACTTTGGGATCCGAGCCAAGACATGCCGAGCAAAAGGACAAGCATGGGCCGCACTACTTATGCCAGCTGCCTCATTTAAGGCTGATGTGAGTTTCCACCTGCCTCAGCTACCCGCATTCCTGTCAATTTAAAGTTCTTCCCAACGCGCTGTCACGTGGCTGTTCAACCTTCAGGGAGACCATGCCGAGAGTACAGTCCAGCCCGACAGAAGTCAGCATCAGCAGTTCCGCGGCTGCTTTTGTCAGCTAATGTTTGACTGGGACTTTGTGCCCATTAATGTAACGGGGGGGACTTTGGGCTATAAATACCCACCACATTTTCATTGTAAGGGGGTGGAAGGGGAATGTCTGTTAGGGAACCATTGTAGCTGTGCTTCTGCTTATCAATATAAAGTATATGCCTGGCTCTGTTCTACTTCTTTTATTTTTTATGCTGCCTCTCTTTTGTCATATTTCTTGTGTCATGGCTTGTTGATTCGCTTCAGCATTTGGTGGCCAAGTACTCCTGGACTTCATAGATCAGAGGATACATAGAATAAATTTGGTAGCAGTTCCTTCAGTTTGTGTGATATGTTTATGTTGTTGTTCGTAGTGGTGATTGATGCACTGCCGTACTGTTAGTTCCTTGTAGGGAATGTCTGTTAGGGAGCCATTGTAGCTGTGCGTACACTTCTTTATATAAAAAGTATACTTAGACTTTGCAGTTCTCGGTTGTGCTTTGTATTTATGATGCAGTAAGTAGTGGTGATTGATGTGTTGTCGTACTGTTAGTTCCCCCCACCCAACTCCAATCACATTTGTAAATTCTTTCCGCATTTTTATCTCTTTCCTGCACTCTTATCTTAAACCATAAAACCCCACAGGTAGCCGGCCTTCTTCGGAGATTGGCACGGAAGGCATTCCTTCCTTCCGGCCTTTCAATGTTGGTTTGCGGGTCCAGGGCGCAATAACAACAAATCCTTTCCTCATGGCGGATTCGTAACCAATAGTTTTTGGCACGCCCGGTGGGACTCTTTGTCCCACATTTGGAAGATCTCAAGCTCGTCCTCACTCGGGCTGACAGTTTCTTTCCGAATACTCGGTGGGACAAGGAAGTTTCCCACCCCCAAACAGAATCGAAGCACTGGTGCTCGCTTCATTGCTGTTCAAAATCAGAGCACCTGGCGACTCTGCACGTTCATATTCTCTGAGTCCAAAAGACCGGTCCTAATGCCTTCGTGCAAACTAGAAGGTGGCGAGCGAGGAACCCGAGAAACCAGCCTAACTTTACGAAATTAATACCAACGCTCCAGGCGAGCGCGTTAGGCTGGCTGATTACCAAGCTTGCATAGACGAATCCGTGAGGTGAGACGAACAGTCTCCATATTTTAAGGAGGCCCGAGTTGGTGAATCTATGGCTTGCCTTCATCTGGCAAAATCACCTGGCGACTCTGACTGAGCTGAAGATCCAGATTTCTTGATCGCAGGCGCCCTTTTTTTTAAGCTAATAGAAGACACCCCGGAGGAATCAAGGTTTGGTGAGCAGCCTTGACCTCACAAGCGGAGAAATGAATGTTCACCTACAGTTTCCACCGTGGTGGTATTGGCTCCAACCATCATCGCAACCGGTACCCGAAGAGGGCTCCCGTCTGAAAAATCTCCTTGCCACATCGTCCATCAATTGTACGGGTACCGGCATGAATGACAATCTGCCACGTTGCACCATGTTCGCGACCTGGAAAGCTTTGGGAGGCCAGCCGGACTTCAAAGATCATCTGAAGTACAATCAGATCTGGTCCGGACACTGCAGGTTCACCGGATAGGCAACCAAAGCAAGATTTGTGTTGGCGGCATGCCAATAATGCCGCAAAATTTTGTATAAATAAGCCGGCTAGTATTCAAAGTTTTAGTTGTTTTCTTAGTTTAGGTTGTGCAGTGTTTTCTTTTCAGTATTCCAAGAGTGTCGTGGGTGCCAGGGGTTTCAGAAGGAGGTTGCTACTGACAGTGGATATCAAGAGGACAGAGAGGGTGACTCTGTTGCCCAATGGATAAAGGCCTGGGTCCTCACATCGAGGCGAGCTCAATGCCCCGCGAGCCGCCAAGAATGTTGGCAATTTTGCCACATTAAATCTTTTGATAATTTTTGGCCTAAGTATGGAGCTTTCAAGCGGTAAAGAGCATGCTGAGGTGTTCGGGTTTTCGCGGGCCATAAATAGGGGCGATAAAATGGACAAAATGAGCTTTGGATATTTTATCATTGTAGATCTTCTCGCCAGCTTTCCGACGATATATTATAATAGGCGATCGGGTCAGCGGATCAAAAGTTATGGCCCCGAGAAGCAGAACCAGGAAACCCAGTTTTGGTGCGAAGTCCGACTGCGCCCAGTTTTTGGTGCGAAGTCCGACTGCGCCCAGTTTTGGGTGCGAAGTCCAACTGCGCCCAGTTTTTGTGCGAAGTCCGACTGCGCCCTTCTTCCTAAGCGCACTTGGAAACAGTCTGGCAGAGAAATTGACTAACTGTTGGAGCGCAACCCGACTTCGCAGCGAAGTCGGACTGCGCTCCCTTGTCCGTGCGAAGTCCGAACGACGGTGAGAATCAGCAAGTGCCGATGCGCAACCCGACTTCGCAGCGAAGTCGGACTGCGCCCTTTGACCGGTGCGCAGTAGGGAGTCGTCAACCCGACTGCGCTGTTTTTCACCTGTGCTACCCGTTAGCGCTCCTATCCTGGGCGAAGTTGGATAGACTGCCTTTCAAGGCAGACACGTGTCAAGCAGCATCATCCGACAAGTGTCCAACTTTGGGATCCGAGCCAAGACATGCCGAGCAAAAGGACAAGCATGGGCTGCACTACTTATGCCAGCTGCCTCATTTAAGGCTGATGTGAGTTTCCACCTGCCTCAGCTACCCGCATTCCTATCAATATAAAGTTCTACCCAACGCGCTGCCACGTAGTTGTGCAACCTTCAGGGAGACCATGCCGAGAGTACAGTCCAGCCCGACAGAAGTCAGCATCAGCAGTTCCGCGGCTGCTTTTGTCAGCTAATGTTTGACTGGGACTTTGTGCCCATTAATGTAACGGGGGGGACTTTGGGCTATAAATACCCACCACATTTTCATTGTAAGGGTGTGGAAGGGGAATGTCTGTTAGGGAACCATTGTAGCTGTGCTTCTGCTTATCAATATAAAGTATATGCTTGGCTTTGTTCTACTTCTTTTATTTTTTATGCTGCCTCTCTTTTGTCATATTTCTTGTGTCATGGCTTGTTGATTCGCTTCAGCATTTGGTGGCCAAGTACTCCTGGACTTCATAGATCAGAGGATACATAGAATAAATTTGGTAGCAGTTCCTTCAGTTTGTGTGTTATGTTTATGTTGCTGTCCGTAGTGGTGATTGATGCGCTGTCGTACTGTTAGTTCCTTGTAGGGAATGTCTGTTAGGGAGCCATTGTAGCTGTGCGTACACTTCTTTATATAAAAAGTATACTTAGACTTTGCAGTTTCTGGTTATGCTTTGTATTTATGATGCAGTAAGTAGTGGTGATTGATGTGTTGCTGTACTGTTAGTTCCCCCCACCCAACTCCAATCACATTTGTAAATTCTTTCCGCATTTTTATCTCTTTCCTGCACTCTTATCTTAAACCATAAAACCCCACAGGTAGCCGGCCTTCTCCGGAGATTGGCATGGAAGGCATTCCTTCCTTTCGGCCTTTCAATGTTGGTTTGCGGGTCTAGGGCGCAATAACAACAAATCCTTTCCTCATGGCAGATTCGTAACCAACAGGTACTTGATCAGAAGGGGCAGTTCTAGATGGAGCTTCCAGAGTTGTATGAAGGACAGGTTGACGTAAAGCCAGTAGTGTTTTAACTTTTAATCACTGATCTGTAATCTGTGGTCTTGTTAGGCGCAATAGCTACTCATCAAGTGGAAGGATCTTCCTAAAGACAATATGACATGGGAACCACCAATTATCCTCTTTAAAAATTTCCAGCTTTGAGGACAAAGCTTTTTGATGGGGGAACCATGTAATGGCCCTGATGTAGCCATGTTGGCTATCTTTATTTGTTGGCTCGGGACCTTAGAGTAGAATAGTCATCCCTTGAGCATTTGAGTTAGGTTTTGTTATTATGGTTAACTATAAATAGGAGAGAATGCAATGTAGTTGAATAATCATTCATTCGTCCATCACCCCTAGGGCACAGAGGAGACTTCACCTTCTCTAAGTGTCTAAGAGACTTTGCCCTTAACAGGCTTGGATTGTTTCTGAGACTTGGAATCTAGATCTGTGATATTTTATTAGATTTGCTGTTTTGGGGTCTGCTTCTGTTGCGAATATTCTGGTGCAGCTGTTTCTGTTGCTATATTCTGAAACTTGTTGCAATTGTTGTTTTCTGGAAGTTCTTTTGTTACAATATGACTATTGTTGTGGATCTCATTTTTCTTCAACTTTGGGGATAAAACTTGGCAAAGGTGTAGGCATATTCTGCAGCTAAATCATCTGTTTTTTTTATGGAAGGTAATGATTGTTTATTCCCGTGCTCATTTTTTGCAATTTTAATTAGTGGTTCTAGGGCATCCGGAGTTTACACGTATAATATAAAAAAGGGCCCACTTGTATGATTTGAAACTTGGTTAGTTAGCTAATTAGTAATTACCATTTGATGTCTTTCTTGTATAAGTGAGTTTGAATCTTACATTTCATGAATACCACTATGAGAAGGTTGTTCCTAAGGATATGCAGGCATTATCAAACTCTTCAGTCTTGACGTGCAACCCATCCTCTGCCATTATATATACAGAGAAGCCATGAACCCCCCCTTTTACAATTGCATGTTTGCAATACCACAATTTGACATTTCCATTGATGTACCTAGGTATTAAACCATGGCCCCCTTGGCATTGCTCACATTCACTTGAGCTACCATTGCACAACTGTATTGCAATATTTTGGTATACCATGAATAGTTTGCATAACAAGCATGCTACACTTGAAATTCAGTATAATTTAATCAAGTATTAATGTCCACCAGTGGCCAAAGCTGGTTAAAGGAAATTGCAAAACTTGCAATTGTCAACATAAGCTTGAGGAGTGTCAAGTGCATCAATGCTAAAGAAAACACAATGAAAAAATGCAAAAAGAAGACTGAACAACACTGAAATGAAGAAATTCCTGGAAGGTTATCGAGAAAGGATACCCAAAAACATCATTCTTTTTGTATCTATACAAAAGCTGTGATAAGCAACAACACTTATAATGTGTAAGACTGAGAAGAAGTTGGCTTTCAGATTGGCACTGGGTTTAGCAGAAGCCTCTAAGACCTGCACTATGATAGTCTGGGCAAATGGTCCATTGTAGCATGTCATCGAATTGTCTGGAACTAAGAGTGATTAAGCCTCAAGCAGCTCATTTGTAAGGAATAGGATGTGGTGCTGCCTTTTTTTCCCAAGTTAGAACATCTCTTGAATAAATAAGGTCAGACACCTCTGGTCTGTATAATGAATAGAAGTCCATAAGAAACACTGTAAATGTTTGGACAAGTAGTGGTGACATTCATTCATCTCATAATGGAGAGGACACATCAGAATAAATCAGTCAATATGGTATGATTGACCTCTAGATGATGTCAAATTGCATGAATACAAAATGCTTTATTTTGAGATTTTGACCTAGTAAATGATGCTGAAATTCTGCATCTCCAGATCTTGATATGTGGAGGACCATCATGCACATAAAATCATATTCTCCAGGGTCTTATTAGTGTAATCATTCCTCATACATGAAACTATTTGGCATACTGAAACATTTTATATTCCTTTTAGTAACATGAGAAAAGAGGTTATTGTCCTAGAAGAGATAAGATGATGGTTAAGGAGATAAATTCTTCAATTCTAGTAACCAGTCATACATTTATGGAAGTTCCAGCAGATTACATAGATGGCGTTTCAGTTAGAATGGTAGGAATTGAGTTCACCACTATAGTATTTATATATGCCCAAATAGGTGGTTAAGTTAGTTCCCTATTAAATTCTAATTCCTGGCAAATTGCTTACACAACCCTATCAACTAAGTCAACCTCGCATTCAATTCTTATAACAGCTTTCACAGACACGCAACAGAAAATGTGTATTAATGACATTGTTTGATATGGCATCTTTTTACCCACCATTCCCTGTGGTATACAAGTAAAAGGACATGTCAGTGCTTCCGTAAGTGGAATTTTGAGTTTATAATTTTGTTGTGCCTAATTTAAGGTTATTATTACCATAACTCAGGCAAGGTTGTCGCCTGATTTTCAATTAAAATTATCAACATTATATCACCTTTAAACATAATTCAATCATTCACTGATTTGTGTGCAGTGTACTCATATCAATTAAGGAACCAATCTTAGTGTGATTGATTTTGTACAAAGGAAAATCTGAATCTTTTGTGAGAAATTTGGTTTGCTACTTAAATTAGTTTCATTTATGGATAAGCTTCAGTATGAATACTGTGCCGTAATCGGCTTTTCCTTTACCACTTTACTGTGGCTAGTTACTTCTATGTGAATGTCTTTGAAATGATGATGGTCACTGTTTTGGTATATTAAATCCTAATGTTGCACTATTTTGTTAAATTGCTTATTTGACATTTCTTACCAGCCAATTCACAGACCTTGCCTCATGGCTTGTATTTTTCTCAGTTCCAACTCACGAACTATATCGTTGACTGGTGTGTGTGGCAATTTCAGAGCAAAGATAAAATACTGATTTTTCTTGGCTGCAGTTTGAATGGGCCTGGAAGCATCCAACAAAATCAGTGGCTTTGAAGAAAGCAGCTGCATGTATTGAGCCATCATTAAAAGGGATTGCAAGGAAAATAAAACTTGTTTATACAATGCTGACACATCCAAAGTGGGAAAGGTTAAGAATTTTATTAGACGTGATTTGCTTCCAGTTTTAATTTCTTTTTGAAATATGAAAATAAGTTTTGTATACAATGGAAGAATCATGTCCAGTAGCAGTAATCATCCTGAGAGGACCTAGATGACATTGTTTTAGGTTTGAATAACATTGACGGGCACAAGAGTATCATAATTTACTCGAAAGTCCCATTTACACATTGATTTTAATCTGTTGCAGTTTGAATCTTACTGTGAACTTCTTGTCAACGGAACACATTAAGCATACCAAGGATTGCTTCCCTCTCCCTCCTCAGATGCAAGTTCGGATTTGTTCGCTTGATGAATTACCCTGCTATACAGATACTCAGCTATCAGACAATAAAGATGATATAGCCAGAGGAGAGTATTCCTCCACCAAAAGTGCCACCATGGATCCTGAATAAAGCACTGAATAGGTTCCAACTTGAGAAATCATAAAGATGTCTTAATAATCAGGAACAAATATTAAATGGCATTAGTTGAACCAGTGAAATTCCTCAACTTTCAAGGAGACGCAGGTTTGAATCTCGTCAAGTGATATGAGTGTCAAACTGTTATAATACAACTGTGTGGTCATGATGTAGTACGGGTGGGGCCCGTTTCAATCCCATTTAACCTATTTAAAAAAAAACAGGAACAAATGAAAATCAATGAATGAAACCTTTGGAAAATGACAGGTTCTGGAAGCAGAGGGCTGCTTTGGCAAATCTAGTTCATCTCTAATATCCCGGTTTCCATGTTTGTTAAAGAAGATTCAGAAATAGGTTGAAAATGCAATTGAAAAGTTTAGAATGGTTTGGGCTAAAATACAAAAGAATTACCACTACAAATATAGCAAGGATTTCTTTCGAGGAATATAGTTCCTTGCTGGCAAACTTATCCTATTTTTTATTCATTTCATCATGGAAATACATCTTTGCTGAATCAACTAGTTTAATATTTTGTTCACGAATTATTTTTTATTCAAATTGTGGAAATATCGTCTGGCTCAACTTGCGTCTTGTATAATATACAAGTTATCTTTAAATCCATGCACTAAAAATTTAAAGAAAGGGGAAAATGTTTCAATCATGCTTCCATAGTATCTTAAGAAATGAATGGCTTTCTAGTATTCCAATCAGGTTTCTATCAATTTATAATGTCTGGAAAAATTAAAATAATATTAATGGTATGATGATCTGTCTGGTTAGTTGAAGGATGATACTCTATGGTTGAATTGGGTTCCAAATCTATAATGTAGATGAAACTAGCCTATCGTTCTCACAGAGAAGAGACTATTTTTAATAAGAGAAGATTTCCATTGTTGAAACTCAAGATATACATTGGAAACATCATGGTATTAACTATTGATGAATTATGTTTGTGAAATTGCAGAGGCCTGTGTGGTTTACCAACCCTTATAATGTAGATCTGCCTTAATATGCTCCAAAAGCTGGCATTGAAACTCAAGCAACCAAAAGGACTAGAGACTTAGTAACTTGTGAGCAATGTAGGCAAGCACATCTTTATTTAATGGTAACAACTGTACCAAAAGATACATTAGTAGGTCATTTTATGGCATTAATTTAAATTCACACTACTGTCCTTGATAAAAATAAATATTTGTGGGAAAGAGTAAGAGCCTATCTCATCATTTTTAATCTCAACGTTTAAAATAAACCAGGTGATCTAAAAAAATAAAATTATTTATTCTTTTTTATCAAGTGCATTATTTTTTGGTGTCTATGAAAGGTTAATTTGCAATGTACACGAATAATTTTAAAAGCACCCCAATGCTATATTTTTGTACTGCCATCAATTTGATTTAAATGTAATGGTATTGCATTTGAAAGCTTATGTGCAATAATCTGTTGTTCTTAATGGATCAGCGTTAGAGCTTCTTAAAACAAAATACACAAAACGATGTCTAACCATACCTTACAAAGAGTCAACATGCAAAAGGCTTCCAAAAAGCATGAAGACAACCATAACATAAACATAATTAACACTCTTTAAGATAAACTATGTAATAAGCATAATTAGCACTCTTAAAATGAACAATTAAGATGGATATATACTTTGATATAAAGGGATATCAAGGGATTGATATTGGCTAAAAAATATATGTGATAGAATTTTGAGGTTTTCAAGTAAACAAGTCATTTTGAAAATAAATTGATATAAAACAACAGGCTTGACAGTAACTATGAAAAAACATAGCTAGTGACATAAGCAATTGGACTTGTTTATTTTATTTTATTTATAATTATTTATAATTATTTTTCTCTACCTCTTGAACAGGTTCTCCATATTTTTCTGGGCTAACAGTACTTGCTTTGCACCTTTGAATTAACATTCAATAATTCTATCAATGACAATGAATTATAATCATACTTTTCAAATTAGCTAGATCTCATTCTCATAAAAAATAGTTCCTTATTAACTGAACCATCATTCTCATTAAAAATAGATCTATATTGTGAAAAGGCATATGACAAAACAAGGTAGTTACATTAATATTTTCTTATAGGATAAACATTCTTTCAGCTTACTAACTATAGGCAGCTTTTGAAATATGGTTGACTGAACTCTAAGCCAGAAGCCAAATCATTATGTATTTATTTATATTCATTTATAAACTTGCCAATTGCAAAAAAATTAATGAGATTCTCATTAAAAATAGATCTATATTGTGAAAAGGCATATGACAAAACAAGGTAGTTACATTAATATTTTCTTATAGGATAAACATTCTTTCAGCTTACTAACTATAGGCAGCTTTTGAAATATGGTTGACTGAACTCTAAGCCAGAAGCCAAATCATTATGTATTTATTTATATTCATTTATAAACTTGCCAATTGCAAAAAAATTAATGAGATTCTCATTAAAAATAGATCTATATTGTGAAAAGGCATATGACAAAACAAGGTAGTTACATTAATATTTTCTTATAGGATAAACATTCTTTCAGCTTACTAACTATAGGCAGCTTTTGAAATATGGTTGACTGAACTCTAAGCCAGAAGCCAAATCATTATGTATTTATATTTATATTCATTTATAAACTTGCCAATTGCAAAAAAATTAATGAGAAATCATTATTAGATTGTTTTAATTATAACTATAACTATATATATATATATATAGATATATATAAACATACACACCACTATGGTTTGAACTGTTTCCTACATGAGCTGTCTTTTTCAACTTGACTATCATTAGTATGCTTTTGTGACTAATATCAAAATAATAATGCTTTTATTAGCATCAAAATCATATTTGCACTATTATTAAGATTGCTTGAGAAATTAGAAGTTAAAATTCATGTTATAAAAATTAAATTTTATTAACTTTTTGTATGTGTTTATATATATTGACCAAAAAATAATATTTTGGTTATATTTTTAAATTTTGTATACTCATTGATTAACACCATAACATTTTTTTTGACACCTTTAATTGAAAAATCATTACATACTATAATCATTTCTCAAATTTTTAGAAAGTATTTTGGATTGTTTAAGGATTTTTTTTTAAATTTTGTTTAAAGACTTAAAACATTAGCTTATAAATTTATTTTCAATAATTCTACTTCAGTTCAGTTAGGGTAAAATAAGGTAGTGTATTGCATTACACTACGTGGGGTTATTACATTTACTTTTCTATGTAATTACCATGAGATATTTTGCCTCATGGTTAAACTAGGTAAGTACCTAAATATCCTATGTCAGATATTTAGGTTAGTGTTATGGTTAGAACTCTCTACCTAGGTTAGTGGTTAGCATCACGCAACTCCCTCCCTATTCTATTGTTAGAGGGTAGTTAGCGCTATTCCCTACTATTTGTTAGTTAGTCTATTATTTAAGCATAGACTAACTATTGTTAATGCTAATGATCAAATGCATTATTTCTTCGCCTAATATTTTTGCAACTCTATTTTGGTCACATTGGCATCAGAGCCAACCACGCGAGAGGTTTGGTGAAATTTTTTTTTTGCCACCACACTCGACAAGCGAGCATGATGGCGGCTGGAGCATATGCAAGCCCCTCACTGGCCAGGTCAATCCGACCTGCCAGTGCCTAGGCGAAGCACCCGATGATCCACTGGCCAGGTCAGATCGACTTGCCAGTCGCGGGCCACCTAGGCGATCGCCCCAGGGCGGGCCGATCCACCTAAGCCCGACCGGGCTAGACGATCGCCCAAGCCCGTAGTCGACAGCGAACCGCTGTCGACGGGCTCCGCGGTCGAAGCCTGAGGCGGTTGTCACCTCGGCTCCCGCTAAGGAAGCCAGGGCCCGTAGAGCCACGTGGGCCCATGAGCCACGTGGCTTCCTTATCCGCTTGGGAGAGCAGAGAGGGCAGGAGCGCCCTCCCCTCCCAGCAGGACATGTGGGACCCACGATCGGGATCTGAGAGGGCAGGAGCGCCCTCCGATCTTTGACCACCTCAGGATCCGCGAGGGCAGGAGGCCCTCCGATCCCTAAACTGACACATCTCAACTTTACACATGGCAAGATCTGGCGATCTCTGGACTACACGCACCACGAGGTGCCACCTGGACCACTCACGAGATCTGGTGATCTCTGGACTGCGCGCACCCCGAGGTGCCACCTAGACCCCTCACGAGATGACACGTGGCACACAGGCCATGCGCCACTCGGATGCTGACTAGACAGACCAAGACGTTGATGCGACAAGTGGCGAACAACCACTGGACAGACCCTGACTCGAAGACGACACATGGCGGACAACCACTGGACAGACCCAGACACGACGGACTGACTTGGACTGTGTGCCCACCCCTGGCGCCACGTGGCGGCATCCAAAAGGGTGGGCGAATCTCGTCGATTGCCCGCAGGAAATCGACGTAATATACGCATGTCACGGCCTATATACCCCTTGCATCCCATTCTGGGATGCATGTGGGATAAATCCCACAAGGGCATTTGTGGGCCGCGGCCCCTTTAAGAAGTCATCGTGCAAAGCTTCTTCCAAACCAGTCGGTGGCTCGGTTGGCTAGCGCGGCCGCCTCACACAGCGGAGGCCGCAGTTCGAATCCCCCGCGCGCCCCAAACACAGGTTTTTTAATAAATATTTGTTTTTTTTTAATTTTTTTCTATTCTAAGGTTTATTTAAAGTTTTTAATATTTTTTTTAGATTTTTTTTCTTTATAATTTACCTAAATTGGTCCTAGACATCTCAATTTTCATCCTGTTTAATTGATTTTTCTTCCCAATTTTATTGATTATAAAGTAATTTAAATCTTTAAAAATCTATTTTAGCTTTTTTGAACTTAGAAACATTAAAAATTAAACCAAATTATTTTGCACTCAAAAGTTCCATAGCAAATTTATGTTTTCTCCAAATTGGAGATAAAGAGACATAGGAACATTTTTTTTGCAAAATCCAAAAGCCTTCAACACATTATTGCAATAAACTCCTCAAACGTTCTATAGTTTTCTTCACACATTTTGGAGATAAAAAGACATAGAAACTCAAAATTCTATTGCAAAACAAAGAGATTTACAACCTTGAGGAAGCAAATAGGTCATTTTTCTTTGCAACAAAATCCAAAAATTTGCTTTTGTTTTCTCCTTCACCAAAGGAGATATAAGACATAAAATTGCAATTTTTTTGTTGTAATATTGTGAAATATTTTATGAACCTATTTTTTTTGCTCCTCATGCTTGAGTGTTGAAAACAAAAACCAAAGTCGTGTGTCGACTGGTCTGGTAGCCTTTCAAACATGGGTCGTGTGTCGACTTGTCTTGAAAGGAGTGCTCTAAATTTTCAATTTTGTAAAAATTAAGGGGGGATAGAGGTCATATCTTGTGATTCTATTTTTTTGCAAAATTGTAAAGAGAAAGGGGGGATATTTTAAAGCAAGCAAAGGTGCATTCTCGATTGTACTCGACACCTTCTCTTAAAAATTGACTATACTAGGTGCATTTTCGGTTGCATCCGACACCTAGAGTGATAAAAATTTGGGTTGCTTTCTTGTTTTTTGATTATTGCACTAACAATTTTTTTTGTGTGCAATTAAACAATCAGATAGAACATTGAAGAAGCATTTCACAAAACCCAAACTTCACTCCAAACCGTGCTACACCTTGCACAGGTTAAAACAAAGTCAATTTTATTCCCCATTAAAAACAAAGGTCAAAAATTCAAAAACACCTTGATTAACTCTCTTTGTTTGGCTTAATTTCCTCAAACTTTCCATCCTTCTTGAAGGGTGTTAAGGCAGGTGCCATTAAATATCCTAGAGAGGACTATCACAAGTCTGTCAACCAATCCCTTTTCATTTGCTCTATCTTGTTTGGCTTAATTTCCTCCAACTTTTCATCCCTTGTTAAGGGTGTTAAGGCAGGTGCCATTAAATATCTTATAGAGGCAAATTGAAAACATCTTCCATATACTCTTTTGAGGGTATAGTGCAAGATACAACCATCTTAGTCCTATCAAATTTGAAACCTTAACCATGGCCATGATACACAAGTATCTCACTGAGAGCCAACTGCTCAAAGGTTCAAATTATTCAGCTTGGAAGACTAAGATGAAAGCTATCTTAATTGTAGAGGATTTGTGGTCAATAGTGGATGGAAGTGTCACTAGACCTCAATCAGCTGGAGCAGATCAAACTGAATTTGATAAAAAGGATAAGAAACTATCCTTAATGATCTTGCTAGCTATTACTGATGATATCCAACCTCATATCAGTGAAGCTACGACTGGTAAGGCAGCATGGGATGCCTTAAAGACCATCTATGAGGGAAAGAATCAATCAACGATCCTTAACCTCCAAACACAGCTTCATACTCTACATATGAAATCAGGGGAAACAGTAGAGCTATTCCTCTGCAGAGTCGCAGAATTGAAAACAAAACTGCTATCCTTAGGAGAGAAAGTGGAAGACCAAGTCTTGAACTCTATCATTTTGAGGGCTCTTCCTGACTCCTACAGAATGTTGATCACTTCACTACAAGTTTCTGGCAGGACAGTAACTTTTGTCGAGTTGGTAAACATGCTTCAAACAGAAGAAGCTAATCAACTCCAAAGAGATGAGGCATCCAACAATGCTCTTTTCTCAAAAAGACAAGGTGGTAAGAAAAAGTGGAATCAACAGAAAGGTTCTTCTTCTAATCAAGAAAAGGGTAAAGCCAAAGAGATTCCGAAGAAGAAGCAGTATTGTAAGATTTGTGACAAAGACACTCATGAAACCAAAAGATGTTGGTTTAAGAACAAACCACCCAATGAACAAGGAAACAAGAAGGGCCAAGGCAAACCAAAGAACAAGAACAAACAACAAAAGGGACACATTGCAGCTGAAGATTCTAGTTCAGATTCTGAGAGAGCACACAAAGTGCTCATGACACATACAGATTCCTCCCACAAGGACTCTGTGTGGTACATAGACTCAGGCGCTAGTAAACATATGACTGGCGATAAATCTTGGTTTGCAACATTTGAGGCTCGAGAAGGTAGACCGGTCACCATTGCTAATAATCAGACCTATCGAGTTCAGGGAGAGGGAAGTGTTTTTGTCTCCCTTCCAGATGGAGAATGTAATATTCAAAAAGTTCTTTATGTACCAGGATTGAAAAATAATCTCTTGTCAGTTCCACAAATCCTGGACAATAACATGAATGTCAATTTCAAAGTGGACAAAGAAAAGAAACGTTGCTTTATCACTAAGAAGGGAAAACAGATAGCAACAGGTTCATACAAACATGGTTTGTTTGTCTTAGATGCAATTACCTCTACCCATACTGCATTGGCAGTAACCACAAAGGAGGCCACTTCTCTTTGGCATAAGAGATTTGGGCATTTGAGTTCAGGATATTTACTAGAGTTGAGTAAATATCACATGGTGAAAGGACTGCCTACTCTTTCATCTACTTTGCTAGTGTGCTCTGATTGCTTGTCAGGAAAGCAACATAGAGTACCTTTTGAACCTAGCTCTTTTCGAGCTAAGGTACCTTTGGAGTTGGTTCACACAGATTTGTGTGGTCCCATGTCTACAAGTTGTGGAGGAAAATGGTATTTTCAATTGTTTGTCGACGATCACTCACGAAAAATGTGGGTCTTCTTCTTGCAGTTGAAGTCTGAAGCATTTTCCTATTTTCAACAGTTCAAAAAGCTTGTTGAGAAGGAATCGGGATGCTTTATTAAGACCCTCCATTCAGATCGAGGGGGGAATACACATCCAAAGAATTTTCCTCATTTTTATAGACACATGGGATAAAGAGACAGTTAACAACAACCTATACTCCTCAATCCAATGGGGTTGTTGAGAGAAGAAATCGGTCCATTATGGAAATGGTTCGATGTATGCTTAAGGGGGCCAACCTTGAGCAAACTTATTGGGCTGAAGTTGTTCAAACTGTAGTATATCTTCTAAATAGGGCTCCCACACGGGCTCTTGAAGGTATAACTCCTCAGGAATCATGGAGTGGTAGGAAACCCTCCATAACTCATCTACGGGTATTTGGGTGTAAGGCATTTATGCATATACCCAAGGAGAAAAAAATGAATGAGTTTAGATATGTTTTCCCTAAGGATCTTCCTGGACTTCCTTCAAAAAAAGAATTTGATTTTTTTTATTGAGCTTGTGCTAGGAGCAACACCTATAGCTAGGACCCCTTACCAAATGACTCCCCTTGAATTATAAGAACTCAAAACTCAACTTCAAGATTTATTAGAAAAATGGCACATCAAGCCTAGTGTTTCACCATGGGGTGCACCAGTTTTATTTGTTAAGAAGGATGAATCCTTGAGACTATGTATTGATTATAGAATTCTTAATAAAATGACTGTGAAAAACAAGTATTCTTTACCAAGGATTGATGATTTTTTTTATCAATTGAGAGGGGCAACAATTTTCTCAAAAATCTATCTTAGATCCGGGTATAATCAATTGAGAATCAAGGAGGAGGACACATTCAATATTGCTTTTAGAACCTGATATGGGCATTACGAGTTCATAGTGCTACCTTTTGGGTAACAAATACCCCTGATATATTTATTAACTTGATGAACAATGTATTTTGATAACAATTAGATCAGTTTTTATTGATATTTCTGGATGATATCTTGATCTATTCTCGGAGTAGATAAGAACATGACCAACACATGAGAATAGTTTTGGAAATCCTTAGGAGAAATCATTTGTATATAAAATTATCAAAGTGTGAGTTCTATACACCACAAGTACATTATTTGGGATGAATAGTCTCAATCGATGGGGTTGCAGTTGATTCAAAAAATATAGAAGCCATAATAGATTGGCCAGCTCCCACCAATGTAACTGAAGTGAGAAGTTTTATGGGAATGGTTGGATATTATAGGTGCTTTGTAAAAGGGTTTTCAAATATTGCTTTTCCTATCACCAATATGCAAAGGAAGGGAAAAGCATTCAAATGGACTTCTTAGTGTGAAGAGGTATTTAGAGTCCTTAAATAAAAATTGATCACCGTACCAATTCGCCAGATTCCAGATCCTTTTAAATCATTCATAGTTTGTATATATGCTTCTCTAGAAGGATTAGGGGGTGTCCTAATGCAAAATGAAGTTGTAGTAGCATATGAATCCAGAAAACTTAAGAAGCATGAGGTCAATTATGCTACACATGACTTAGAGCTAGTCATTGTGGTTCATGCACTCAAAATGTGGTGACACTATTTGTTGGGTAAACCCTTTGAATTAAAGACTGATCATCAAAGTTTGAAATATATCTTCACCCAACCATTGCTAAATGTCATACAATGGTGATGGATGGAATTTTTTGTCGAATATGATTTTGGAATAGAGTATATAAAGGGGAAAGAAAATAAGTTGGTCGATGCACTTAGCAAAAGAAGACACATAGCTGCTTTATCATGATGCCAATATGAATTGATGGAACAAATCATAGTGTTGTAGAAAAATGATGAATTTTGTAACCAATGTTGTCTTAAGGTCGAGCAAGGACCAAATTGGCATATGGAATTTCCAATTTAAAGAGGATCTGATCTATTTTAGAGATTGTATAGTAGTTCC
This sequence comes from Wollemia nobilis, assembly GCA_028583015.1. Taxonomy (NCBI): domain Eukaryota; kingdom Viridiplantae; phylum Streptophyta; class Pinopsida; order Araucariales; family Araucariaceae; genus Wollemia; species Wollemia nobilis. The sequence goes on along the minus strand of JAQPPZ010002456.1, from coordinate 3,736,219 downwards.
AAATGATGATGAGATAAGAATAATAATATTGCAAGAAGCACACGATGCTCCGTATTCTGCTCATCCAAGAGTGGTGAAAATGAGGGAAAATCTAACAAAAGACTTTTACTAGCCTATAATGAAGAAAGATGTAATTCATTTTATCACCAAGTGCCTTGAATGCCAAAAGGTTAAAGCAGAAAACCAGCATCCTAGGGGACGTCTATATTCTTTTGATATACCAACACAAAAGTGGCAAGTGATTTCTATGGATTTTATAGTTGGTCTCCCCAAGAATTATTTTTGGCATGATGCAATTTTTTTTGTTGTTGATAAATTAACTAAGGTGTCACATTTTATACTAGGTAATATTCATGATGATGCTCCTACAATAGCACAAAAGTTTACTCGAAAAATTGTAAGGTTACACGGTTTCCCTAAAATGATCATCTCTGACAAGGATTCACAATTTACTTCTAAATTTTGGTAAGCTTTACACCGAGCATGGGGTACAAAGCTTAACATCAACATAGCCTATCATCTTGAGATGGATGGGCAGACCAAGAGGGTCAATCAAGTTCTGGAAGATATGTTGCATATGTATTGTATGGACCACCAAAGTAAGTGGGAATATTATCTCTTTCTGGTAGAATTTACTTATAATAATAGCTACCATACCACGTTGGGCATGGCCCCTTTTGAAGCCCTATATGGGTATAGGTGTAGAACATCGTTAATGTGGGATAACTTGGACGATCGAGAAATGATTGATCCTAATGTTGTGAAAATAATGGAGATCCAGTTGAAATAAATCTTCCAGCGACTTCGAGAAGTCATAGATCATCAGAAGAGCAATGATGACTTAAAATGAACTTCTCAAGAGTTTGTTATTGGTGATAAAGTTTTCTTAAGAGTCAAACCTACCAAAATCTCCATCAAGTCCATAAAACTTAGCCCCAAATTTGTAGGTCCATTTGAGATCATTACCATATAAGCTAGCCTTACCATCTAACTTATCTAAAATCCATAACACTTTCCATGTGTTCCTCCTTCATAAATAAGTGGTTGATCCTTCACACATATTGGATATTTCTCATTTGCAGACATTGAACCCGCAACTCATTGAGGTTTGACCTATCAGGATTTTGGGATATAGAACCAAACAATTGAGAAAAAGGACTATAGATCAGTGTAGAGTCCAGTGGGATCTCTACTCAGAAAGAAACGCCACATAGGAAGATGTGGCAACAATGAAAAGCAATTTTTTTTGTTGTTTGAGGATTGCCATTTATATGAACATTTGGATAACTGATGTGCCAATACTTATATATTTTGTATTTATGATACATGCTTTTATATATTGATGTTGTAATGCATGCAAATTTTTGATAGAATGCATAATATATGGATGACTGTTTATAAATGTATGTTCAATTTTTTTGAAATCTGTAAAAATATTTTGGCTAACACAGGGACTATGTTAAATTCTAGTGGGGAAGAATGTAACATCCCCACTATTTGATTACCATTTTTTTCTATAAGAATGTGATACTGTTGAAAGTGTTTGTGAGTGCAGGTGCAGGTTTCTACTCCATAACAAGCGAGTCGGATGAGAATAACACCCACCTCTAGCGGAGAGAGTGGTTTAAAGAGTTAGGTAAGGTGGGATATGATGTCGTGCTTATGCACCATGGCTTGTGGGTACATGGAAGCCCACCAAAATTAAAAAAAAAAAAAACATATAGGAGCATCCTGCTTGTGAATGTATGTTGTCTGCTTTTGCATTATGATTGATTGTCATATTGCATTGTATGCATGCTAAGTACTTATCTCTAAAAAAGTAATAAATTGAAATAATAATAATAATAATATCAAAATAATTAAATAAAAGAGATATATAAAATAAAATATATAAATAATAAATAATATAAATATTAAAAATAGTGTTAATACTTTTATGAACTTAGCATATAAAATATGATATTCAGAAAACACCAAAAGTACTGACACTCGGTAACTCTTTAGCATCATATGAAAGCATATGTGTCACCCGAAAAGAGTATTCATTTTTCTTTAAAAAGGAGGAATGTCGAGCTAGTAAGGGATATTCGGATTTTGGAAATTTTTATATGATTTCAGAATTCGTAGGTGAGGGTGGTCGTCGTTAGAGAGAAGGTGCTACAGCGAAAGAATCATTAACATTTTTGGCATAATCAGGTTTGATTATTTGTATTATGGGGTTGAAAGCATGTTTTGTAATTGCTAGCTGCTATTTGCTCTCTTGTTTTGGTTTTAAAATTAGAGTAAGAAATTTATGGTAAATCTAAGATGTACTTAGACATATCTGATTAGCAGTGGATGCACAAAAGGTCTAAATATAGAAAATAATGGAGGTTATATATATATATATATATATATATATTAAAAAACAATTGTTGACTGTGAAATCTAGGGTGTATTATACATTTTAGAGAGTGAATTTATATGCATTTAGATGACATGAGCCATGTTGATCCAAAAATAATGCACGACCACTGTTGAACATCGTAGAATGGCTATTTAGAAGGATAATTTTGGACCAGCATGACGGTATTGCAATTATCTCTGCATAATGATCGGCGTAGCCGATCTATCACGGTTCCCATAAATGGTCTTTAAATATTGACATAGGACTACCATGGTTCTTTACTTGTATTGGTACTCTATCATCTGTGTGAAGTGAATATGTATAAGCTAGTTTCCACTCCCTAATGATTAAATTTATGTCTTAAAAGATTTTTGAACGATGTTGTAAAACAACTTCAGTGTTGATAGAATAAGCTTCTAGTAAAGCATGGCTGGGTATTAGAGATATTTTATATTATGGTGATAGATAATAAAGTTGTAGTGTTATATGTGTTATATGCCTACTATGTTTAGTGAAATTTTTTGACTGCTAGAAGTTTGGTTGAGCGCATGACACTGAAGCTACTTGTTAAACTATATAAGTTGTGCTAAGGTGAATTGTATTGTTGATAGCTAATCTGGTTAAGCATTAGTTTAATTTTGTTGTTTTTATCTGTTTCGTCATCCAAATGGGATATACGTTATATATTTTCTTCATAAAATCATTTAATTTTCCAATCGTTGCACTGTTTATTATAGAAGTGTTACTTCAAAGAGGAATCGTTTCTTTCAAATTTTCCTTTGAACCTTGGGCCATGTTTGGAGCATTTATTTTCATAGGTTGTAGTTTATCTTTAGTAGCATCTCTATGGACTCTGAAATAACAAGTAAGATTCCAATTTTTGTATGTGGAAGCTTAGTTTATCCTATAGAACAATATCATGATAGAAAATTAAACATTTAAACTCAATGTGCTCGCTCTGGTTGAAGGCATTGATGGAATTCATTTATAAACACTTTAATCAATTCTAGTAGAACCTTGGATTAGACTACCAATGTGGAAGAAAGACTTGAGTATAATTTCAATGTTATTTTATCAACTTGGTTCGTTCCAGCATAGATAGCCCAAAACACGTCATGCCATAGGAATGATACCAGCTATATTTTTAGCCAGGATCTCGTTTGTACAAGTGTGCTAGACAACCTTGGGATATAAACTTTGGGTTGTTTAATTAAAATTTTAGAATCGTTGGTATGTTGGTGTATGGTTCTTCGGGTGTCGCATCTCGTAGACCTGGTAGTGAATTTTGGATTATAATTTTACTTTAGTATTTAGATGAAGGTTCTAAATGTATAACTCCATATCTAAATAATCTAGCAAACCATCCTGTAAGCGGTAAAATGTGTGAAGTTTCACCTTTATCTATTACGATGTAACATGTTGACCTAAGGATTAAATGTATTTAGCTATGCCTTTGTAGATAAAATTATAATTAATATTTATTTTATAAACATGTATATTGTTTTCTCGAACTTGCATAAAACCTAGACTCCAAATGGAAAAAGTTGTTTTTGATTACTTATCATTAGTCTCTAGGAAATTGTGATGAATGTTGTTAGTTGTAGAAAACGAAAGACGAATCCTTGTCTAAAATGGTAATGATGAAATGATAGCCTGGCTTACCTTGAAAGAGATTGATTTTTGAAAACATCATCATATTCTATTAGACTCATTGTTAATAGTAAAATAAATATGATATAAAGACATATATATTGGTTCCATTTCTAGTCAAATTTGCTTTATAGTGAAATGTAACTGATAGAAGTAGTCGCGAAGGTTTATGCATTATTATATAATAGGATTTTGACCAAAAATTTAGTCTACAATTCATTCAAAATTAAAACAAAAGAAAAATTAGTGTTATTAAGTTTCACTTTATGTTTCAATTATTTAGTTGGAAATATTTTAGTTTTTGTTTAATGAAACGTTTGGGTTAATAAGGTTTTCATAGTTTAAATTTTAAGTATTTCTTTTAGAAAAGCTTTATAAGAAAATGCCTATATTTTTGTAATTAGTTTAAAGTTAGTTAGTTAATATCTTAAATGTTTTTTATTAATTTATTTACTGGTTAAAAATGAATACGAAGTACCTAAATGAAGATGAAAAAGAATGAAACTTAAATGAGTTTATCAAAACAATTATAAGAGAATCTAAGTATGGTTTTCATACTGAATTATAAAGAAACCACATGAAATTTAGAATCCCATCGAGAAGGATGGGATATAGTTTGATGTCTATTGGGAAGGATGTCATTCACCCAACTTCGACAGCTTGCAAGGGCAGTTGTTGTGAATTAGGGATAACCGTTCTATGGCATTTATAAAATATCAGTGGATCTTATGCCATGGAGAGTAACAAACAATGATATGGGACGTTTTTATAGGTAATTTTACAAGGTAGTACATGAGGATTCTCACGATCCATATCTCGATTGTGGAATAGCCAATGACAACTCTAGACTAGGGAGCTGGTCCTTGGTGTTGGAAGGTCCAACAATAGATGGTATGGGCAGCATTATCATCAATAAGGATTCGATCTAAGATATCTGGTCCCAGTAGCCAAGGTGTTTATGGGCCCTGTAAGCATTTGTAGAAAGATGAACAGCTAGTAGACACAGGCATAAAACTCGCTAACTCTAGCATTGGCTTTAAAAGGTAAATATAAGGTCAGTGGACCGTAGGACGAAGATAGGGTCATAGACCAATGTCCTCCATGCTATGATATGGATAAAATAATGCATCCACCCTTCTAGGTGATATGGGCCTTGGAAGGGTAACCCCTTGTCGAGTATCCAAAACTCGAATTAGGAGGAGATGGGTCTCATAAACGACAATCAATTACGAGAAACTGGTCGGTCCCGAGCACTCATGATTCTATCTATAGTGGTATAATATTTGAGAGTGTGAACATCTATTCCTAAGTACTAATACAAATTTGCGTGTGCATTCATCAATTTGTGATAATTATGTTATATTAAATCAAAATTTTAAATTTGATATTTTGACAACCGGAAGAGTTAGACCTAGGTTGTTACAAACCTAGTGCTACTTGAGAAAAGATGACATGGATGGTTAGAAGGATAAAAGAAGAACATAAATTGGTAGTTGAAGATTCTATTTTTTTTACCTTCTAACTAATGGACCTCATTGTTGATGAAATCAACGCCTTTTATGGAAATAACTAGTTAAACTAGTAAAACTAGTATTAGAGCATCCACATCTGGTAGCATGCCCAAGATTTTTGGGAGTCTATGGAAATAATCATTTCAACTGAATATGATTTCACACAAAGAGGAGATTTCTATTGCACAAGGTATTGAATTTAGATTACTTAGAATATATTTCATTGTATTTACCAACAAATTGCTAGTTGTAACTAGAATATTAAATTGTTTTCTTATAAAATAGATCAATTAAGTATTTCAATGCCATAGTTGGGCTTGGTTTATTGTTTTTCCTTTGTTATAAATTGAATTAATGTTCTAAGAAATCAATTAGGAGGGAAAGTATTATAACTCTAAGATTATCCTAAGAACTTAGTGTGTACACTACAAACAAGCTTGTTAATTTTTAATATTAAAAAATACATATTTATATATTTTCATTTGTGATTCTATGTGAGAATTTTATTCTAAGTTTCTAACTACAAGAGAATCATGCCCATGCCTTTAAGAAAGGGCCCACTACAAGTGTAGGACCAACCAAAACTCCCATAGAACTTATTTGTAGGTTGTTGTTTATAGCATTCGTTGTGTTTTTCTATAATAGTAGTTTATTTCTGGTTTTTTTAAGTAGATCCATAGGAATTGTTTAAATAGTACGTGTTATTTTCATTGTTATCTATAGTCATACTTTCCAAGTCCATATAATATTTAGCATTATTTTATGTGATTTATAATCAACAATGATGATTTTCGTAGCAACTTATGAAACGTGGTTTTCATGGCCCTTTTAGATGCAAAATGTGTGGAGAGAATGTGGAAACTCTTAGCCATCTATTTATTGAGTGTACCTTAACCTCTGAGCTATGGAGGAGAATGGCCATATTACTTGGCTTATAGTGGTCCAATTTTTTTACTTTTGATCAGCTTTGGAGGGATTGGCCTAAATAGGGGGGTGTTTATCATTTCATTAGGCAGTTAGTGGATGGGTTCTACCATTCTACCTTGGAATATCTGGAATGAAAGGAACAACCAAATTTTAAATCAAGAAAGAAAGATATTCACTATATATAGAAAAATACCATTGTCAACTTAGTTGAATCAGTCCAACAACTCCTTAATCACCCCCAAAACTCCCACCAAATATGGGATCAAGTGATGTAAATATTTAAGATTAACTCTTCTAAGGGAAACCGTCTTAAAGGGAATGTGAGTATTTGCAAGATGGATAGAACAAGGAATTGGAAGCCTCCTCCTAAGGATTATGGAAAAGTCAATATCGATGGAGCTTCTAGGGAGAACCCTGGAAAAGCTAGTGTAGGGGAAATTGGTAGACTTTTAGATGGCTCCCTAGTTTTCACTTTTACTAAGAATTTGGGTATCCTTTCCAATAACCTTGTTGAGGGGTATGGTATCATCAGAGGCATTCAAGAGGATGTTAAGGTGGGATGGGAAAGGTGTTGGTTGAATCTGACTCTCAAATCATGATTAATATTCTAAAGACTCCTAAGAATAATAAGGTTGATTAAGATTCAATTAATCCAGATGGGCTTTTTGAAAATTGATTACAATCATGTGGTTAGAGAATAGAATAGGAGAGTTGATGCTTTAGATAATTAGGCATTGGACAAAGGTGATCTTACTTGCTATGGCCACCCTCCTAGATGGTGGGCTTCACAAATTATGGAAGCTCTACTTTTTATCCTTTCTTTGGATGGCTCCAGTACTAGAGGTACCTAGTTCCTTTTTGCTTTGTTTTTGCTTCTCTTTGGTTCGGTCAGGGTATTTTAGTTCCCTAGCTCAGACATATATTTCTTATGTTTCCTCTATTGAATCTTGCCTTAAAAGTCTCTTGGCCTAGAAAGATCATAGTTGTATTTTGTTTTTTTTATTGTTTTTTGTTTTTTTTTTGTTTTTTGAGGGGTGTGTGTTTTTGTACTGTTTTGTTTTTGTGTTTCTTTTTCTTTTTTTTTGTGTGTTTTTGTATTGTTTTGTTTTTGTGTTTCTTTTTCTTTTTTTTTGTGTGTTTTTGTTGTTTTTCAAGTTTTTGTTTTTTTTTTTTGTGTTTTGTGTTTTTTGTTTTTTTAAGTGTGTGTATTTTTTGTTGTTTTTATGGTTTTCTTATGTGTTTTGTTGTTATTTTTTATTTTATTTTATTTTATTTTTTAGTTTTTTGTTGTTTTATTCTTTTATGTTGTCTTTGTTTGTTTTGTGGGTTTTTGTGGTTTTTTTGTGTGGTTTTTTTTGTTTGTTGGTTTTTTTGTTTCTTTGTTTTTTGATGTTGTTGTGTTTTTTGTGTTTGTTTGTTATTGTTTTTGTTGTTTTAGGCATACTCGTTGAGTGTGCCAAAGGAGGCAGGCCAGGTGTGAGCCCTAGATGTTTTTTACGGAATAGATACCCCTGCCTCCTTGGGACTTACCCAAAAGTGGCATCCCATTTTTTTTACACAAACAAGGAAAAAATATTATTTTCGTAGTAGGCTCTAATAAAACAATTGTTTGTGACCCCTTATAAGTTGAGCTTTCTTTAATTAGATCCATAGGAAAATTGTACTTTTTATTCTCATTGTTATCTATAGTCATACTTTCCAAGTCCATGTAATATGTAGCATTACTTGTTATACATTTATAATCAATAGTGATGTTTTTCATAGTAGAATTTTATAAAACAATTACCTATGACCCCTTGGAAGTCAAGCATTGCAATAGGATAGTGTTAGGTCGTGAAGCCTTGTGATGAAAATACAGTCCCTATTACCTCATAAGTCTATGGATCTTAGATTAACATTTAAAAGGCTTCTCTACAATCTGAAGGAAGTTATTGAATTTTAAAATATAATGCATGAGCCTAGGCAAACCCCTCTACTACTAACTATATCTATTTTTAATTTTTTTAGGTTTCTAGAAAATTAGGGTTCATAAGTGAAAGTGCCACTAGACAACAATAGCATTGAATAGCACTTCTGCATATCACCAATACTTTTTCCACTAAGGTAGAAAACTAGTTAGAAGTTCCAATCATTATCATTATCATTTCAGATCATGGTTATTGTTTGTTTGTTCTATGTCTATGTATATTTTATTTTGTACTTCTTATTTTCCTCATCAAAAGATAAAAGGAAAAATAAGGAATAATTCATTATCTTTGATAGCATTAAGGGATTGACCATAGTTTTGCATCTCATAGAAGTATAAATTACTTGTAGTCATTTAGGGTTGCATGATTGCATTACTCTCTTGTACTTTTGCCTTGATAACAATTTTTTTTATATTCCTTATCAAAGGATAAAATAATTTGGGTTCATAGATTTTATTTATTTATTTGTTTTTTGCACTCATAATTGAGATAGCATCAAAATTAAGGTGAGTTTATCAAAGAAAAATATTACGTAAAATATAGGTGTTTTCTAATTTAATCCATTGAAATTCTAGACTTAGGCTCACAACTACCTTTGTTCTTGAGGTCAGACATCGAGGATACGATACCCCATGGGAGCAAGGAAGACATCACACTTGATTCCATAGCCCAAGTTGAAGGCCCTTTATAATTTTTTGTCTCATAACAAGACTTGGTCCTTAGATACATAACTCCTTTACTATAATCCATTATCATACTTTAGTCATTTGTTCATTATGAACTTATTAGACATATCCTTTATTAGTAAATTATCTCATACATTTGTTATTACACTTTGTCCCCCTTTCTTAATTATTATGATGTTTGATTTGGATAAATTAGAGGAGAAAGTAAGGTCAATGGTTATGGTAGTGGACAAAACTTGTTTTTGGGGTTGATACAAGATAGTACTTATGGTTGATTGCCTTGGGAATATCACTATGCATAAGATTAAAAGATATGAACATTGGTACATAAACAAGTTGATGATTTCACATTGGGTGATAACATGAATTGAGAAGATGGAAGTAGGGTTGGAAAAGGTTGTTGTTAGATCTAGATAAATTGAAAACTATAAATTGGTAAATGGAAATATATTGCGGTGGAGGATAATAGAGTTGTTGTGTAGGCATTTAGACCCTTTAGTAGGACAAGCCATGGCTTGTTGGAAATTTTGAGTAATTATGTTGTCATTGATGTCAAGTGTTTGATGCAAGGCAAAGTTCATTTTGATACAAGAAAATTGGTAAAAAAAATTGTTATAATATTTTTATTATAAGCCAAAGAGGTTGGTTAAAATGTTGAAGGCAAAATTTTACACCAAGGTTTTAATGAAAAAAAAGAAAATATTATAATATTTTAATATTATAATAATTAAGCCAAAAGGGCTTATTAAAAGGAAAATAAAAATTTGGTGAAGACCCCCATGCAAAAGTATTGTTTAAATACTAAAGTTGAATAATATAATATTTAAGCAAAGTTAAATATTATATTAAATATAAACTTAAATTTGAAATTGGCAAAGGGTGACAAAATTCAAATTTAAGTGAAGGCAAATTAAGGTTTCCGCCGACGTCATAGAAATGCTTCGAATGCATATAAAAGGGAGGAGCAAAATTATTTTTCAAAAGCTATCCTATATCAAATGTGAAAGAATAAATCGATCGTGAAGTGTAGTGAAAAGTGTTCGAAAACCATTCGTTGAGTAAGCAGCAACAAATAAATACAAGGCAGTAGACATTTCGTTTCAATGAGGGTTGGTAGCCCAAGTGGTAGGTGGGTTCTATGTAAGGTGCTAGTAGAGGAAAGGTTTGCGGTTCGATTCCCCTTAGCACCAGTTTGAAGTGTTTTGTTTTGTTTCCATCGGAGGCAGCAAGGAATAAAAGGTGGAGGTCAAGGGTTAGGTCTCAACCGTTTGGCTAGCGCAAGCGGTCGAGCGTTGCGCTTAGAAGGTTGACGTCGGAGGGTCGATTCTCTTCTGTGCTAGCAAGGAATATTTTTTTATAAGATATGCTCCAAATTTAATTAAATGTTGGTTATAGTGTATATTTGGCGGATGTGATTTGGTGTATAGTTTGGAATTTGGATGTATAAGGAGAAGTAATTTTTTGCATAATATTTAAATAGTATTGATGCTAGTTATCTTAAATGCAAAGGTTGGAGTGATAAGTTTGTAAATGGTTTATTTAGAATTGTAATTCTTGGTTCTTGGACATTAAAATAAATTGGAAATTATTTTATGATAGAGGGAGATAAAATATGTAAAGGGTGATGTTATTGTTTGTAATTATTGCTTTATAAAAAGAAAATTGTTGAGAGAATTTTGTTGAGGTTTAATGCATTGTACTTGAAAAAAAAGAAGAGTCCTAGAACATTATTTTCAGAATTCATTGAGCACCTTATTGAAGAAAAATTCATGTGGATATTTTTGAGATAGAATATTGCTATCTAACCCTTGAAGTGGCACAAAAGGATTTGGTTGTTGGTGAGATAGGTTTTGAATATATATCTCCATCAAATAAAATAAAGAGGTATGGACACATCAGTCCTTGTTTAAATTTTTTTGTTGAAGTGAATTTTTTAGAATATAAGGTGGAGAGAAAAGGATTTTTTGATAAGCATTATTGGAAATATTTGAGTTAGGTTTTGAAATCCATAGTGTGCATCCTTGTTGAAAGAAAGTGAAACACCTATGTTAGGTTTTGTGATCAAGTTGTGCTTCATTGGTTGAATGATTGTATGAAACTCTTGAGCATTGGTTTTGAGTGATATTGAAAGTGAATGTGCAAACATTAGAAATTCGATTTGTGAAAGCAACTGTGTGCATCAGAAAGATAGGTGTCATATGCTAGACTAGATCTATATTTAAAAGAGCAATAAATGTGAGACATGTGAAAGCGATAGACTTAATGATTGAGTAGAATATATTAAGCTATTTTCAAGTGAATATCATTCTCTATATGTTCCAGAGGTTAAACGAATTCTGAGTAGAATATATTTTGTTTGAAGAAAGTATTTCTGAAAAAGATATAAGCTTTGCTTGTGTGCAAGGTTTGGAAATATTTGGTACAATTTTATGAGCAGTATTGAGGACAGGTTTGAGCAAGTATTTTGAGAAGACTTGAAGGCATATTTGAGCAAGTCTTTTGAGAATGCTTGAAGGCAGATTTGAGGAAGTCTTGTGAAGACTTGAAATAGAATTGAGAGCATATTTGTTCAATATTTGTGTTAAGGCTTGAGGATAGTTTTGAGATAGACTTGAGAGCAATTTTGGTTGTTGATTTTATCAAGCTTTGTGTTTAGGCTTGGGGAAATATTTGAGATAGATTTTGGTACAGATTTGTGAGCAGAGTTAGAGCAGATTTAATATAAAGTTGAAAGTAGGATTTAGAGGTGATAGAGCAAGGAGGATAGCAATCTCTAGTGGATAGAGATCCATCACTCATTGTAGTGGGGACAGAGGTCTTGTGTGGAGAGAGATCCACAAGCCAGAGTAGTGGAGGTAGAAGTCTTCTAGAAGGTCACTAGCCAAAGTAGATGGGAAAGAGGTATCTTGTGGAGAGATATCCACGAACTAGAGCAAGGGAAAAGATTTCTCCTATGGAGAGAGATACATGAACCAGAGCAAGGGGAAAGAGTTCTCCTATAGAGTGTGATCTGTAAACTAGCTGGGAAGATAAAGTTCTTTTGTGGAGAGAGATCCACAAACCAGTTGAGGAGATAGAGTTCTCCTAGATCAAGTTCCACGAACCAAAGAAAATGAGAAAGAGTTCTCCTGTGGAGAGATATCCACAAATTAGAGCATAGGGGATTGGTATCTCCTTTGGACAAAGGTCCATAAACATTGTAATATGGAATTGATTCCCAAGAGATTTGTTGAGAAAAATATTGGGTAAAACATAGGTGTTTTCTAGTTGAATCCATTGAACTTCTAGACTTAGGCTCACAACTACCCTTGTTCTTGAGGTGATACATCGAGGATATGATACCCCATGGGAGCAAGGGAGCCAACACACTTGATTCCATAGCCCAAGTTGAAGGCCCTTTATAATTTTTTTGTCTCATAGCAAGACTTGGTCCTTAGATACATAACTCCTTTACTATAATCCATTATCATACTTTAGTCATTTGTTCATTGTGAACTTATTAGACATATTCTTTATTAGTAAATTATCTCATACATTTGTTATTACACTTTCTCCCCCTTGCTTAATTATTCTGATGTTTGATCTGGATAAATTAGAGGAGAAAGTAAGGTCAATGGTTATGGTAGTGGACAAAACTTGTTGTTGGGGTTGATACAAGATAGTTCTCATTGTTGATTGCCTTAGGAATATCACTATGTATAGGATTAAAAGATATGAACATTGGTACATAAACAAGTTGATGATTTCACATTGGGTGATAACATGAATTGAGAAGATGGAAGTAGTGTTGGAAAAGGTTGTTGTTAGATCTAGATAAATTGAAAACTATATTTGGTAATTGGAAATCTATGGTGGTGGAGGATAATAGAGTTGCTACGTAGGCATTTAGACCCTTTTAGTAGGATAAGCCATGGCTTGTTGGAAATTTTGAGTAATTATGTTGTCATTGATGTCAAGTGTTTGATGCAAGGCAAAGTTCATTTTGATACAAGAAAATTGGTAAAAAGAAATGGTTATAATATTTTTATTATAAGCCAAAGAGGTTGGTTAAAAGGTTGAAGGTAAAATATTACACCAAGGTTTTAAAGAAAAAAAAAAGAAAATATTATAATAATTAAGCCAAAAGATCTTATTAAAAGGAAAATAAAAAGTTGACAAAGACCCCATGCAAAAGTATTGTTTAAATACTAAAGTTAAATAATATAATATTTAAACAAAGTTAAATATTATATTAAATATAAAATTAAATTTGAAATTGGCAAAGGGTGACAAAATTCAAATTTAAATGAAGGCAAATTAAGGTTTTCGTCGACGTCATAAAAATGCTTCGAATGCATATAAAAGGGAGGAGCAAAATTATTTTTCAAAAGTTATCCTATATCAAATGTGAAAGAATAAATCGATCGTGGAGTGTAGTGAAAAGTGTTTGAAAACCATTCATTGAGCAAGCGACAACAAATAAAGACAAGGCAGCAGACGTTTTGTTTCAACGAGGGTTGGTAGCCCAAGTGGCAGGTGGGTCCTACGTAAGGTTTTGGTAGAGGAAAGGTTTGTGGTTTGATTCTCCTTAGCGTTGGTTTGAAGTGTTTTGTTTTGTTTTCGTCGGGGGCAGCAAGGAATAAAAGGTGGAGGCCAAGGGTTAGGTCTCAACCCCTTGGCTAGCACAAGCGGTCGAGCGCTACACTTAGAAGATTAAGGTCGAAGGGTCGATTCTCGTCCGTGCTAGCAAGGAACAAATTTTTATAAGGTATGATCCAAATTTAATTAAATGTTGGTTATAGTGTATATTTGGCGGATGTGATTTGGAGTATAGTTTGGCATCTAGATGTATAAGGAGGAGTAAATTTTTGCATAATATTTAAATAGTATTGTTGCTAGTTATCTTAAATGCAAAGGTTAGAGTGATAAGTTTGTAAATAGTTTATTTAGAATTGTAATTCTTGGTTCTTCGATATTAAAATAAATTGGAAATTATTTTATGATAGAGGGAGATAAAAGGTGTCAAGGGTGATGTTATTGTTTATAATTATTTCTTTATAAAAAGGAAATTGTTGAGAGAATTTTGTTGAGGTTTAATGCATTGTCCTTGAGAACAAAAGAAGAGTCCTAGAAAATTATTTTCAAAATTAATTGAGCACCTTATTGAAGAAAACTTCATGTGGATATTTTTGAGATAGAAACTTGCTATATAACCCTTGAAGTGGTACAAAAAAAACTGGTTGTTGATGAGACAGGTTTTGAAGATATATCTCCATCAAAGAAAATAACGAGGTATGGACACATCAGTCCAAATTTAAAGTTTTTTGTTGAATTGAATGTTTTGGAACATAAGATGGAGAGAAAATGATTGTTTGATAAGCATTATTGGAAATATTTGAGTTAGGTTTTGAAATCCATATTGTGCATCCTTGTTGAAAGAAAGTGAAACACCTATGTTAGGTTTTGTGAGCAAGTTATGCTTCATTGGTTGAATGATTGTGTGAAACTCTTGAGCATTGGTTTTGAGTGATATTGAAAGTGAATGTGAAAACATTAGAAATCATATTTGTGAAAGCAACTATGTGCATCAGGAAGATAGGTGTCATATGCTAGACTAGATCTATCTTTAAAAGAGTAATAAATGTGAGATATATGAAAGCGATAGAATTAATGATTGAGTAGAATATATTGAGCTATTTGCAAGTGCATATCATTCTCTATATGTTTCAAAGGTTAAATGAATTCTGAATAGAATATATTTTGTTTGAAGAAAGTATTTTTGAAAAAGATATAATCTTTGCTTGTGTGCAAGGTTTGGAAATATTTGGTACAGTTTTATGAGCAGTATTGAGGATAGGTTTGAGCAAGTATTTTGAGAAGACTTGAAGGCATATTTGAGCAAGTCTTTTGAGAAGGCTTGAAGGTATATTTGAGGAAGTCTTGTAAAGACTTGAAATAGAATTAAGAGCAGATTTTTTCAAGCTTTGTGTTAATGCTTGAGGATAGTTTTGAGATATACTTGAGAGTAGGTTTGGTTGTTGATTTGATCAAGCTTTGTGTTAAAGCTTGGGGATATATTTGAGATAGATTTTGATATAGATTTGTGAGCAGAGTTAGAGCATATTTGTGCTAGACTTGGGACAAAGTTTAGTGCATATTTGAGATAAAGTTGAAAGCAGGCTTTAGAGGTGATAGAGCAAGGAGAACAGTAGTCTCCAGTGGATAGATATCCATTAGCTAGTGTAGTGGGGATAGAGGTCTCCTACGGAGAGAGATCCGTAAGCCAGATAAATGGAGGCAGAAGTCTTCTAGAAGATCACTATCCATAGTAGAGGAGAAAAAGGTATCCTGTTGAGAGAGATCCATGAACCAGAGCAAGGGAAAAGAGTTCTCCTGTGGAGATAGATCCATGAACTAGAGCAAGGGGAAAGAGTTCTCCTATAGAGTGTGATCTATGAACTAGCTGGGAAGATAGAGTTCTTCTATGGAGAGAGATCCACAAACCAGTTGAGGAGATATATTTCTCCTATATAAAGTTTCACAAACCAAAGAAAAGGAGAAAGAGTTCTCCTATGGTGAGAGATCCACAAATCAGAGCATAGGGGATTGGTATCTCCTTTGGATAGAGGTCCATAAACATTGTAATATGGAATTGATTCCCAAGATATTTGTTGAGAAAAATATTAGGTAAAACATAGGTGTTTTCTAATTGAATACATTAAACTTCTAGACTTAGGCTCACAACTACCCTTGTTCTTGAGGTGAGACATCGAGGATATGATACCCCATGGGAGCAAGGGAGCCAACGCACTTGATTCCATAGCCCAAGTTGAAGGCCCTTTATAATTTTTTTGTCTCATAACAAGACTTGGTCCTTAGATACATAACTCCTTTACTATAATCCATTATCATACTTTAGTCATTTGTTCATTGTGAACTTATTAGACATATCCTTTAATTATCTCGTACATTTTTATTACACTTTGTCCCCCTTGCTTAATAATAATGATGTTTGATTTGGATAAATTAGAGGATAAAGTAAGGTCAATGGTTATGGTAGTGGACAAAACTTGTTTTTGGGGTTGATACAAGATAGTACTCATGGTTTATTGCCTTGGGAATATCACTATGTATAGGATTAAAAAAGATGAACATTGGTACATAAACAAGTTGATGATTTCACATTGGGTGATAACATGAATTGAGAAGATGGAAGTAGGGTTGGAAAATTTTGTTGTTAGATCTAGATAAATTGAAAACTATATTTGATAATTGAAAATCTATGGCGGTGGAGGATAATAGAGTTTTTGTGTAGGCATTTAGATCCTTTTAGTAGGATAAACCATGGCTTGTTGGAAATTTTGAGTAATTATGTTGTCATTGATGTCAAGTGTTTGATGCAAGGCAAAGTTCATTTTGATACAAGAAAATTGGTAAAAAGAAATGGTTATAATATTTTTATTATAAGCCAAAGAGGTTGGTTAAAAGGTTGAAGGCAAAATTTTACACCAAGGTTTTAAAGAAAAAAAGAAAATATTTTAATATTATAATAATTAAGCCAAAAGGGCTTATTAAAAGGAAAATAAAAAGTTGACGAAGACCCTCATGCAAAAGTATTGTTTAAATACTAAAGTTGAATAATTACATCGAGAGGCGTTCCTACAATGGCAGACAAGGGGTGGGAGGCAAAGAGGTCATACATGTCACACCGTAAAAAAAAATTTTATTATTAAAAAATTGACATTAACAAAAACATTTAAAATATTTAAACTAAAACAACCAACTAACCAACCGTTGCAAACATTTAAAATATTTAAACTAAAACAATCGACTAACCAACCGTTGCAACTGTTTAATAAAATATTGTATAAATACATGAACATCCATTGCAATATACCAAAAATAATCCACAATGCAATTGATTTCGAACTGCTTCTGTAAATTGTGAATAGTGAGAAATTCATTCGGGACTGCTTCTATAAAGGTTTGAACAATGATATAGAGTTACATTCACCAGCGTTATTTAGTTGGGCAGGTGCAAAGATGTAATCTTGCAGATGGTGCCAGGTAGCATAATTGGAAATTTTTGATATCATTGAAATTAAAAATACACACAATCGATACTAAAAACCTTTGATACTGCTCAAAAAATTTTATACTAGAATTGACTTAGTATATTATATTATTATATATATTATAATACTATATTATTAATTTCTAGGGTTTCATTGATTTATCGAAATGTATATATTATATATTATAGTATTAATATAATATTATAGTATTATATATATTATAGTATTAATATAAAGTATTAATTTCTAGGGTTTCATTGATTTATTGGAATGTATGATAACTATAGTATTATTAATATAAGATTAATATTATATATTATAACATTATAATATTATTATGAGGTGATTCAGCTAAGCCACTCGGTGGCTCCTTGGTCCGTTTCTGTGTTAATTGCCTTAATATTCGTGCCTAAGGTTGTTGACCACATTGACTGCTAATACACCTTGAAAATTATCTCCTTATTGAAAACCTGCAAATACCAAAAACAAAACACCTTTGCTGCTCGTGGCAACCCAGGGCCAGCAGCTGCAGGAGGGGTGGTCAGAGATCATAGGGGGATTATTGTCCTCACCTTCTGCGAGAACCTAGGTATCCAATCTAATCACAATGCGGAGGCCAAGGGTGTCCTCAGAGGGCTTTAGCTCCTCTCATAGGATCCTCGCCATTTGGTCATCGAAGGTGACTCTCTGAATATCATAAGGTATCTATCGAATGTCAAAGATCCTTCATGGAAATTTTTCAATATTGTCTCTAAGGCAAGGATCCTCCTATCTAGATGGACCGATGCCCAAATCAATCACATCTATCGGGAGGGTAACAGGTTGGCAGATTACATGGCTAATAAAGGTATTTTGACCTCAGTGTTGGTAGTATGGAGGTCGTCCTTTTCGGATGAGGTGGAGAATATGGCCAGATCAGAGTTTCCTCATGAAGACACATAAGCATAAAGGGAAGCCGCTCGGAGGTGGCGCATCCTCTCGGCTACCAATTCTCTGATCAAGATGCTGATCAGGATTAAGGAGCAAAACATTAAGGATGACTAGGAGGATCCGGAGTAGCGGAGGATCCGGGGTTGCCTTCCTTATGGTTTTTTCTTGTTTTTCCCATGGTTTTCTGTTGCTTCCATTTTAGTTTGCTTCATATTGGTTTTTGTCTGTCGATCCTCTCATGGAGAGGCCCCTTTGTAAGCCCTGTGGGCAATTTTGAATCAGGTTTAGTTAGATTTTGCAAGTCTGTTTGATCCTAGCCCTTGAGGCCTGTAAGGACAGAATGGGCTTAGTCCTGTTTTTGTACATAAGGTTTTGGGATCCTCTATAAAAACCCACTTTTAATACAATCAATCTACCAAAAAAAATAATATTATTATGATAATGTATATTATTATTATAGAATACTAATATCAGTTTTTATATATATATTGTACTATTTTAATATTTATTAATTTAAACTAATAATATTTAAAATATTTTTTTACAGGAACAAATGGAAAATACACCAAAAATAAATATATCAAAGGAAAAGAAGCAACAATGTTTGGCATATTAAAGAGAATATTAGAGACAGAGATGTGCACAGATGATAGTTAGCCAAAGAGAAAGAGAAAATGAGAAACAAAGACAAAATCATGCAAAACGCAAGGTAGAATCAATAGTTGAAAAGATACAAGAAGAAAGAGAAAAAAAATGAAAAAGAATGTCTCATGCACAAATGACACAGGAACAAGAAATAAGAGAGCACCAACAGATGATAGACATAGATAACTAGGTGAATAATGAACTTCAAATCCTCCATCAAACACTTGAGATAATTAGACGATCTAACCAAGATAGAAAAATGCAACAGGGTAATGGAGAAAATATTGAAAACAATGAAGTAGTACGATAGATGGATGCATCTGAAGCATCTTATTTTCTTAGAAGAAATGCTTCAAATATATTTTTCGTTCAACAGACACAAAGCAGATGCAATAATATTAACATGGAGATGCATCAAGAAAGGACATCGCAGCCTCGAAGAGAAGGAAATATTGAAGGTATAGCAATAAATATACAACAAATTCCAACATATGATGTGGATTTCAATGAATCGTAGACTATATTTCGACATCAATTAGACAGTCTTGCATCATCATCGATGTGTTATATTTGTGATGAATGCTATCCTGGAATAAAGGTGCGTTTGATAGACAAATGTCCAGTATGTAATAGGTGTCGACAAGAAAAAGGTCCTAATCGATTTTCTACAGAGAATAATATGGATCCTGGACTACAACCACCTCAACTTGCGAAATTGACACAAATTGAAGAAATGTTGATAGCCCATGTTAATCCCATATTACAGGTAACACATGCTACAGAAGAACACATCCATGTTTAAGAAATACACAACTTATGCAAATTGATGCAAATCTAGATTACAAAGAGATTCTCAACTGTGTAGAGCGCCACACGCTATGTAGAGAGGGTGCTTGCTTACGAAAAAAAAGAGGGAAGATGGTTTGTAGGTATGTAGAGGTAATTCAAAGTATTTCAACTATTCCACATATACATAAAAAATGTGTAACTAATACCATTTATCTTATTTCTTTTATTTAGGTACAATGCACCATGGCCTCTAAATCTAGAAGGTTCAAAATTATATGAAGATCCTGAAATAGGAGATAAGAAGTATGAACCAGCAAGAAATGATGAGCGATTAAACACACATAATCATTACATTTTACAATTATGGAGAGCAAATGTAGATTTGCAACCTATTCTTTCAAAGCATGCAGTTATAAACTATATTGCCAAGTATGCTGCGAAAGTTGAAAAAAGCTTAGAAACTTATCAACAAATGTTGATGCGAATAGAAAATATATAAAATAATGATGATCCAGCAACAAAAGCATATAAATGTCTTCTAACAGAAACACTTATAGAGAGATATAGGAGCACAAGAAACATGTCATATGCTATTAGATCTCCCATTGGTTGAATGCAGTCGAGTATTTGTTCCTCTAAATGTTGGACGAAAAGTATTCAAGGAGGTGGAACATAATGATGAATATGAGACCGAAAGAGAAGGTAAATATTTAATTGATGAATATATGCAATGACCTTATAACATGAAAATTGTTTCACTTATAAATGCAGCTAAATCTTGGATATATAATCCTAAGAAAAAAAATGACTTCAAATGAAAAGGTAGAAAATAAGCAGCTATTGTGAGGGTATTTCCATGATTTATCACCATTCCTGAACGAAAATCAGAAAAATTTATTGAGTTTTGTTGGTCAGAGCTGCTATTTTACAAACCATTCAGAAATATAGAGAGAGATATCGGACTTGATGATGGAAATATAATTTCAAATTGGGAGTCATTCAATTACAACCCATGGCATGTTGAAAGGATAAGTAGGCAAAACAATACAGAACATTATAGTGAATCTGAAGATGATGATGTTGGAGTGGTACAACAAAAAACGACTGAACATGAATAGGAAATAATATCCAAACTATACCGTGGGAAACTCATGGACGTAAGTGAAATATATAGGCTTGGAAGAAGAGATTTTAATAAACTTGCACCATAGAATATAGAATATCAAGGAGAAGATTACACAAAAAAAGCAATACAACATATAACCTTCATGAAGGAAAATGGCTTGCTCATTCCTGATGATACCACTTCGAATTATCCATATGAAAGCTTAAACATCAAACAGAAAAAATCTTTTGATATAATCAAGGAACACTATAATGAAGGTCAAAATCTACCTCCATTGCATATGATAATACAAGGAACAGCAGGAACAGGGAAATCTTATCTTATAGGTGCAATTCGTCAATTACTTGAAAATTTATCATCTCCAGAACGTTGTCCCCTATTACTACTTGCACCAACTAGAGTCATTGCATTTAACATAGGTGCAACTACTATACATGGAACTCTGCGAATTCCTGTTGCAAATTTTGAAAAATTGGAAGGAACTAGATTAACAAGTTTTCAAGAAGATAAAAAAAAGATTTCGTCAACTTCTTACAAATATCAGATATGCAAATCCAACTATTGATAACTATAAATTATTGATGATAAGGACCAATACATAATTATATGCGGCTAAAATAAAAGAATTTGACAATAGCTTCCATATATTTGCCACGAATGAGAATGTGCATAATCATAACATGAGACAATTGTTAAAATCAAAATATCCTGTGGCACGTAGTATTGCAACAAAAGGGGGAAGAACTAATCCAGGAGGATGTGATAATGAAGAACTTGAAGTTGAGTTACTAATTGCAAAAAATGCAAGAGTTATGTTAACATCCAACTTATGGACTGAAGTTGGACTTGTTAACGGTGCATTAGGCTATATTCAAAATATAGTCTATAAACCTGGAAGTCTCCACCAGATCAACCAACATATGTTTTGGTGGAGTTCGATAACTACACATGGATGCTATTTGATGATACATCTCCCCGAATTGTTCCAATTACACCAGTAGAAAAGGAAAGATAAGACAGCTTCCATTAAAATTAGCTTGGGGATTGACAATTCATAAGTCACAAGGTTTAACACTGAATAAAGCAACAATTGACATAGGACAGATAGAAAGACAAGGTTTAACTTTTGTTGCCATCTCAAGAGTTAAGGCATTGGAAGGACTTAGAATAATACCACCCTTTTCATATGATCGATATGAAAAACTAAAGTCGAGAAAAGGAGTTGCTAAGAGAAAGGAAGAAGAAGAGCGACTAAAGTCTTTGGAGCTTAAATGATTGGCTCTAGCCAATCTATGAAATAATAAGGTGTTTATCAACATCAATATTTGAAATAATAAGGTGTTTATCAACACCGCCTATTGGGATTCAGATTTGTTATCACTTGAGCATTTTCATCTCACTCAAAGCTATTTTAAATATTTTTGGCATGTTATATTTATCAATACATTTATATATATTTTTTAAAATATCATTGAAAAACATTTTAATATAATAATTGTGCAGTCGCGGATGCTACTAGCTTAGATATAAATGATATATATCTACACATGCCGAGAGTTATCAATATCGAGGTGCCTATCTCATTTCTTGGGGGTGTTATCTCCAAGATAGGCGTCTCGGGATTGATAACTCTCGATGTTTTTAGATATATATCCTTTATATCTAAGCTAGTATAATATGTAAACAAAGTTAAATATTATATTAAATATAAAATTAAATTTGAAATTGGAAAAGGGTGCCAAAATTCAAATTTAAATGAAGGTAAATTAAGGTTTTCGTCGATGTCATAAAAATGCTTCGAATGCATATAAAAGGGAGGAGCAAAATTTTTTTTTAAAAGCTATCCTATATCAAATGTGAAAGAATAAATCGATCATGGAGTGTAGTGAAAAGTGTTCAAAAATCATTCGTTGAGCAAGCGATAGCAAATAAATACAAGGTGGTAGACATTTTATTTCAGTGAGGGCTAGTAGCCCAAGTGGCAAGCGGGTCCTACATAAGGTGCTGGTAGAGGAAAGGTTTGCGTTTTGATTCCCTTAGCGTTGGTTTGAAGTGTTTTGTTTCATTTCCATTGGAGGCAGCAAGGAATAAAAGGTGGAGGCCAAGGGTTAGGTCTCAATTGCTTGGCTAGCACAAGCGGTCGAGCGTTGCGCTTAGAAGGTTGAGGTCGGAGGGTCGATTCTTGTCCATGCTAGCAAGGAATAATTTTTTATAAGGTATGCTCCAAATTTAATTAAATTTTGGCTATAGTGTATATTTGGTGGATGTGATTTGATGTATAGTTTGGCATCTGGATGTATAAGGAGAAGTAAATTTTTGCATAATATTCAAAGATTATTGCTACTAGTTATCTTAAATGCAAAGGTTGGAGTGATAAGTTTGTAAATGGTTTATTTAGAATTGTAATTCTTGGTTCTTGGACATTAAAATAAATTGGAAATTATTTTATGATAGAGGGAGATAAAAGGTGTAAAGGGTGATGTTATTGTTTGTAATTATTGCTTTATAAAAAGGAAATTGTTGAGGTTTAATGCATTGTCCTTGAAAACAAAATAAGAGTCCTATAACAATATTTTTAGAATTCATTGAGCACCTTATTGAAGAAAAATTCATGTGGATATTTTTGAGATAGAATCTTGCTATCCAACCCTTGAAGTGGCACAAAAGGAATTGGTTGTTGGTGAGACAGGTGTTGAAGATATATCTCCATCAAATAAAATAAAGAGGTATGGACACAATAGTCCTTGTTTAAATTTTTTTGTTGAAGTGAATTTTTTGGAATATAAGGTGGAGAGAAAATGATTTTTTGATAAGAATTATTGGAAATATTTGAGTTAGGTTTTGAAATCCATATTGTGCATCCTTGTCGAAAGAAATTGAAACACCTATGTTAGGTTTTGTGAGCAAGTTGTGCTTCATTGGTTGAATGATTGTATGAAACTCTTGAGCATTGGTTTTGAGTGATATTGAAATTGAATGTGCAAACATTAGAAATCATATTTATGAAAGCAAGTGTGTGCATCAGGAAGATATGTGTCATATGCTAGACTAGATCTATCTTTAAAAGAGCAATAAATGTGAGACATGTGAAAGCAATAGACTTAATGATTGAGTAGAATATATTGAGCTATTTGCAAGTGCATATCATTCTCTATATGTTCCAGAGGTTAAACGAATTCTGAATAGAATATATTTTTTTTGAAGAAAGTATTTCTGAAAAAGATATAAGCTTTGCTTGCATGCAAGGTTTGGAAATATTTGGTATAATTTTATGAGCAATATTGAGGATAGGTTTGAGAAAGTCTTTTGAGAAGACTTGAAGGTAGACTTGAGTAAGTCTTTTGAGAAGGCTTGAAGGTATATTTGAGGAAGTCTTGTAAATACTTGAAATAGAATTGAGAGCAGATTTGGTCAAGCTTTGTGTTAAGGCTTGAGGATAGTTTTGAGATAGACATGAGAGCAGGTTTAGTTGTTGATTTGATCAAGCTTTGTGTTTAGGCTTGGGGATAGATTTGTGATAGATTTTGGTATAGATTTGTGAGAAGAGTTAGAGCATATTTATGCTAGACTTGGGATATATTTTAGTGTAGATAAGAGATAAAGTTGAAAGCAGGCTTTAGAGGTGATAGAGCAAGGAGGACAGTAGTCTCCAGTGGATAGAGATCCATCAACCAGTGTAGTGGGGACAGAGGTCTCCTATGGAGATTTATCCACAAGCTAGAGAAGTGGGGGTAGAAGTCTTCTAGAAGATCACTAGCCATAGTAGAGGGGAAATAGTTCTCCTATGGAGAGAGATCCATGAACTAGAGCAATGGGAAAGAGTTCTCCTGTGCAGAGATATCCACAAACCAGAGCAAGGAGAAAGAGTTCTCCTATGGAGTGTGATCTATGAATCAGTTGGGAAGATAGAGTTCTTTTGTGGAGAGAGATCCACAAACCAGTTGAGGAGATATAGTTCTCCTGGATCAAGTTCCACGAACCAGATAAAAGGAGAAAGAGTTCTCCTGTGGAGAGAGATCCACAAATCATAGCATATGGGATTGGTATCTCCTTTGGATAGAGGTCAATAAACATTGTAATAGGAAATTGATTCCCAAGATATTTGTTGAGAAAAATTAGAGGAAATATTTTCTTTGTGGAGTAGCCCACATTGGGTGAACCACGTTAAACTTATGTCTCTCTTGTGTGTGATGATTTGTGCATTGATTTGATTACTACTATTGATATTGTCATTGATTATATTGTATAATATTATTTGGGAAATAAATGTAAAAGTTGGTCTTATATTGTTCACCCCCCTCTCAGTATAAGTTTGTGTTCTTCAATTGGTATCAGAGTGGGTTCCTTTGAAATAGTCTAACAGCTTAAAGGAAGATATTACAGGAACACATATGGCATCTCAAAATGGATATTCATAAAAGAAGGCATCATTGTTCAATGGGAACAATTATATCTTTTGGAGCATAATAATTAGGACTTACTTTATGTCACAAGGATATGAGACATGCCAAGCAGTTGAGGATGGGTTCACACCTACAACTAATCCTACCACATAAAAATATGGTAAGCTCTTACATGTGAATAATTCCAAGGCTATGCATGCAATCCTAAGTGGATTACGTGAAGCAGAATTTGTGAAAGCTATGCACTACAAATCAACAAAAGAGATTTGGGAAAAACTGAAGCAAACCTATGAAGAAAATAAAAGGTCAAGATGGTAAAACTTTAAAACCACAATAAAAGGTTTGAAGATTTAAATATGGAATATGAGGAATACATTGCTACATACTTACTTCATGTGGATGAGATTGTTAATACCATGCGTGGACTTGGATTTGAATTTGAATAATCCAATGTTGCTCATAAAGTTTTAATGTCACTTCCTACAAGGTATGATGGAAACGTTTTAGCTATAAAAGAGATGAAATATATTGATCAGTTAACTATGGATGAGTTTCATGGAATTATGAGATGAGAATGGTAAAGGATCCCAACTTCAAGAAAGATGTAACCTTCAAAGCATCAAATAAGACAAAGGATAAGAAACCATAATCAAGTGGTGAGTCAAGCAGTGATGAAGAAGCTAACTATGGTAGAAGAAACAAGGACTCAAGGAAGTACAAAGGTATGAAAATAGTGAAATATTTTAATTATGAAAATTTTGGTCACTGTGCATCTAATTGTCTAGAATTTGGAAGCAGTAGCAATGAAGAGAAACATGATCATAAGAAAAAGGAAGGAGGAAAATCCAAGTATGAAAATAAAAACAGGTATGGTCAAAACAAGAATGAAAAGAAGTTTTTTCAAAGGCACAAGAAGAGTTTCTATGTTGATAAGGTAATCAAGGCTTCAAGTGATAGTGATGAAATACATTCAAATAGTGAAGAAGAAGAGATTTTATTTTTGGCAATAGAAGATGAATAAAATACTCCTATTGAAGGTAAAGTTGAAAAGTATGAAGATGCTCTTGAAGACCAAAAAGTAGAACAAGATTCAAAAAATGAAGAAGAAGGCATAGTAGATCTAGAAGCAGAAATTATCGATGCTCTTAAAGAATGTAAAAAGGTTAGAAAGCACAATTTAAAATTCAGGGCTTAAATTCAAGAATGTGATGAAGAAAAAGAAAAGCTTATACAAGACCTAACAAACTCAATAGCTAAGACAAGAAGATTTAAAGAAAAGTTAGAGGTAAAAGTCTTAGAATATGGTATGAAACTAAATAGTGCGAAAGGAGGAATCGTTTTTATATTGAATCGTTTTTTTATTGTAAGGTAGAAAAACCCACAATAGACTTAATTAATATATTTGTTCGATGATGCCTTATTATCATATTTGGATTGCATTTAAATACCTATTCTAATAGTTGTAAGAGTGAAGGGTTGTGACCCTAAAATATAATTAATAAATAATATAAGTATTAGGGTATGTTAGGAGGGACCTAACATGCCACCCCCCTTAAAGGAGCTTTGTCCTCAAAGCTGGAAATTTGAAAATTGTTGCTGGATATCTTGAAAATTTTCCCACGTTGCATCTTCTAAAGGTAGACCTTTACAATGGATTAAAACTTTGGTGATATCCAGAGTACGAAGGTGACGAGAGCGGCGATCCAAGATAGCTTCTGGATCGACTAGAAGTACTCCATCATCAAAGAGTTCAGGGAGAGTGGTTTGTGTCATGATATGGGCTCCAACTATGATCTTAAGGCAAGATACATGAAATACAGGGTGAATTTTGGAAGAAGGAGGAAGCTCTAGTTTGTAAGCAACGGTCCCAATACATTGGAGAACTTTATACGGCCCGTAAAATTTGGGTGCTAACTTCTGAGAACCTTTTTGTTTAAGAGAGGATTTATGGTAAGGTTGGAGACGTAAGAAAACCATATCACCCTCATGGAAATTACCTTTGCTTGTATGTTGATCGGCTTGCTGCTTCATGCAATGCTGGGCGGTGTAGTATGTCATCTCTATTAGCAAGTTTTGTTTCCACCACATGGACTTTTGTAGTCCCTAGAATATAGGAAGTGAGGGATGGTGGTGTTTGACCATATAGTGCTTCATAAGGAGTCATTTTGATGGACGTATGGTATGAAGTGTTATACCACCATTTCGCTAGTGAAAGCCACTTTACCCAATGGAGTGGTTGAGTGGAAACAAAACATCGAAGGTATGTTTCCAAGCATTTATTTACAACTTCTGTTTGGCCATCGGTTTGAGGATGGTAAGCGGAGCTCATACGAAGTTGAGTACCTTGTAATGAACAATTCCTTCCAAAAGGTGCTAGTGAAATTTGGGTCGTGGTCACTAACAATTTTGGAGGGCATACCATGTAATTTAAAGATGTTATCTAGGAAGAGGTGGGCTATAGTGCTAGCGGTATAAGGATGAGCCACAAAACAAAAATGGGCATATTTAGATAAATGATCAATGACTAGGAAAATGGTTGTTTTTCCTCCTGATTTTGGTAATCCTTCAATAAAGTCCATAGAAATATCTGCCCATGTTTTGGTGGGTATAGGAAGAGGTTGAAGTAATCCTAGAATAGCGAGGGTCTCCCCCTTTTGTCTTTGGCAAACTTCACATTCTTTTGCAATTTTTTTGATATAATTTTTCATTCCTACCCAATAGAAGGAGGTAGTGGCTCTTTTATAGGTTTTTAAGAACCCTGAGTGGCCTGCATTGGGTGAGGTATGTAACTCATGAAGAAGTTTTTCACGATAAGTTGAATTGGGGGTGAGGACCATCCTCCCTTTGTATCTTAATATATTGTCCTTCCAAGTGTATGGAGGTTTGCTACTAGGATTATGTTGAAGTTGTTGAATTAAGGCGTGGATAGTAGGATCATTTATCCATTATTCATGCACCTCATCTACCAATTTAGGAATAAGGGAGGAAAGAGCATGGACTTGAGGCATATCTTCAAATTTTCTAGAAAGTGCATCGGCTGCCATGTTGTCCTTTCCATTTTTATATGTAATTTCATAATCATAGCCAAGAAGTTTAGTAACCCATTTTTGTTGTCCGGGGTATTAGTCCTTTGTTCCAAAAAATACTTCAAGCTATGATGGTCAGTGCGTATAATGAAATGTTGGCCAATAAGGCAAGGCCTCCAATGTTGAATAGCATGGAAAATTGCCAACATCTCTTTTCCATATGTAGAGCGAGCTAAATTCTTAGGATAAAATGCTTTGCTTATAAAAGCTATAGGCCTTTCATCCTGCATGAGTACGGCTCCCATTCCTATTCCTGAAGCGTCACTTTCAATGACGAACGATTTATAAAAGTTGGGCATGGCTAGAAGAGGGGTGGTACACATTGCAATTTTCAAGGTGATAAAGGCATCATCCACTTTAGACGACCATTTGAAAGCATTTTTATTAAGTAATGTTGTTAGAGGAGCAACAATTTTACCATAATTTTGGACAAATTTTCTATAATATCCCGTTAGTCCAAGAAACCCATGTAGAGCTTTTAAGGTTTTTGGAATAGGCCAATTTTTCACCTCCTCGATTTTGGAAGGATCTACCATAACTCCTTCCTTTGAGACAATATGCCCTAAGTATTCAATTTCTTGTTTTCCAAAGGAACACTTTGATCTTTTTGCATAAAGTTGATTTTTCTTCAAGATTTGGAACGCTTGTCTAACATGGTCCAAATGTTCTTCCCATGTTTTGCTATAAATAAAAATGTCATCAAAGAAAACTAATATAAATTTACGAATAAAAGGGTGAAATACCTTATTCATTAGACTTTGAAAGGTAGAAGGAGCATTGGTCAGGCCAAATGGCATCACCAAGAATTCGTAGTGCCCTTCGTGAGTGCGAAAGGTCGTCTTAGGAATATCCTTTTCATTGACTCATATTTGGTGGTAGCCTGACCGTAAGTCTAACTTGGAAAAATAAGCTGCCCCGTGGAGTTCATCTAATAGCTCGTCTATGACTGGAATAGGAAATTTATCTTTGATGGTCATTTTATTAAGCGCTCAAAAATCGAAACATAAACGCCACGAGCCATCCTTTTTTCTAACTAAAATAATTGGAGAGGAGTAAGAGCTTTTGCTAGGTCTAATGACTCCTGCCTTAAGAAGCTCTTGTACTAATTTCTCTATTTCGGTCTTTTGGAGGTATGGATAATGATAAGGTCTAATATTAGGAGGTTGATGCCCTGGAAATAGTGGAATAGTGTGATCGTGACTTTGTTGTGGAGGTAGTCCTTTTGGTTCATTGAATATCACCTTATGGTGGTCTAAAATCTTTTGTAACTCTGGTGTCTCGTCTTCTTTGTGACTAGGTTGAATTGAAAATAATTGTGCGACCAATCCTTTGTTTCCTTTTTGGATAATTTTCTCCATTCTATGCGAGCTGACGATTTGGGAAGGTCCTAATTTTAGGCCTTGGATAATATAGGTTTGGTTCTTTGTTGTGAATTTCATCCATAGTTCATCAAATTCCCATTGGACTATGCCCAAGGTTTGTAACCATTGTACGCCTAGTACAATGTCGCACCCACCTAGGGGTAGGACGTACATGTCGCCTTTCATGTTATAAACCCCCATAGTTAGTTTTATATTTCTGCATTTTCCTTTGCATGCAATTTTTTTGTCATTTCCAATCATCACTTCGAAGTTATTGCAAGGGTATATAAAACAATTTGCTTGTTTAGCCACCTTTGGATCGATAAAATTATGCGTGCTACTAGAATCTAGGAGCACGGTAAGGTTTTATTTCTTAAAATACCCTTTAACTCGCATTGTTTGAGGGGCAAAAAATTCGACAAGGGCGTTGAAGGAAACCTTTGGTGCATTTTCTTTGTCACTTTCAAGTGTGTTGGATAATACCTCTACTTCGAGTTCAGGTTCCTCTTTAGTAGAATTCCCTTCCTCTATGGCATCTAGAATATATAATTTTCGTGAGGCACATTTATGATTTCTGTCAAATTTCTCATTGCAATGGTAGCAAAGACCCTTAGCTTGTCTTTCCTTCATTTCCTCGAAACTCAGACGCTTAATTGGTAGAGCGAGGTTAATTTTGGGGGCTGTGTAGGAGTTTTGGGTTTGTCCATTTTGCATTGGTTTGGGGTTGGTATAAGTGTTTGATGGTTTCCCCCAAGTTGGTTTTGTGAACCGATTTCGTGCCTTGATTTTGTCCTCCGCTAATTTCGCCAAGTCGATGGTATCTAACATGTTTGTAGGGTTATACATTTGCACCTCTATTCAAATTTCTTCTTTTAATCCGCTGACAAAACATTCTTGAAAGAAGGCAGCGTCTAATCTGGATGTTTGATTAGCTAGCCTTTCAAATTTTTCTTGGTATTCGCTTATCGAAGTGGTTTGGCATAATTTAGTGAGGGCCCCTATAAAGATTTGAAACTTGCTAGGGCCGAATCGCACTAATAGATTATGTGTAAAGGTTGACCACGTCGATGTACCGTTAGTTTTCTTGAACCATTGGTACCATTGGATGGCGTCGTTTTCCAAGTGGAAGGAGGCGATATGCACTTTTTGCATTTTCAAAATTTGATTTAGTGAGAAATATTGCTCTGCTCGGTAGATCCAGTTTGTAGGGTCTCCTTCAAATTTTGGGAAGTCTAATTTGGTCATCCGTGGTAGAATGGAAGTTTGTGGACCTCCTAACATTGCTCGGTTTGATGACCCGTTGTTGGTTGAATTTGCATGTGGTGTTGCCTAATTTTGACTGATGGCATCAATTTTAACATCCATTGCAAATATTTTCTCAAAGAGTTCTCTTGTGTTACGAGTATTCTCCTCTCTTTCCTGTTGAACTTCTTCAACGAGCCTTTCGTGTTTCTCATGAATGGAATCCAGTGATCGTCGTCCTTCAACCATTGTGGTTGGTGTAGGTAACGATCAATATGACTTGGTACAGGTGAGCAAAAAAAAATAAAAAATAAAAAATTTGGTGGGCAATGCCCTATCAAATTTTTGAATTTGGTGCTCTCTATTATTTAACAGGTAGCTTGTAGAGGCGTCAGGGTCGAGAGCGCACGACGGTAGGCGGAAGGCCAACTGATATGGCGGTAGGCGGGAAGGCAAACTGGCAGGGAGGTAGCAGGCGACCGAGGCGTAGGGGTGGCAGCCAGGAACACAAGGAGTCGGCGAGCGGTGCAAATTTTGAGGAAGGACTGGGTAGCGGTTGGTTCGTGCGAGGTACGGGGGAGGCGTGATCGAAGTCACGTTCTTCCTTGTGCCTTTTGGCACTTATAAAGTGCTACAAAGACGTAGCACCGTGAATGTGGGATTTTAGTCCTTAAAAAATTAATTAATTTTTTCCTTTGCATTTCGGACGTCGAAACCTTGATGTTGCGTTGAAGATTTTAGGTTTTTCAAAACAGCCACCAGTCACCACGCGAAAGGTCAAGCAATTTGGGTGTAAGAAAACTTAATTTGTACCTTAGGAGAAGATTTTCTACGAGGATTATGACATGGATCCGTGAAGCGTGAATGTTGTTTGCGTCCTCGCAAATGTGGACTGGCTGAAATGTGCGGTGGGAAAAAATTTTAATGGTGAATTTGCTCCTTGATCTAGCTTTGATCCAGATGGTATGAAACTAAATAGTGCAAAAGGAGGAATCATTTTTATATTGAATCGCTTTTTTATTGTAAGGTAGAAAAACCCACAATAGACTTAATTAATATATTTGTTCGATGATGCCTTATTATCATATTTGGATTGCATTTAAATACCTAGTCTAATAGTTGTAAGAGTGAAGGGTTGTGACCCTAAAATATAATTAATAAATAATATAAGTATTAGGGTATGTTAGGAGGGACCTAACATAATATGAAATATTATAACATGAGGTATTTTCACTAAGTATGGAAGTGAAATATTCTAAGGAAAAGCTACACAGGTTTGGGAAAAGTTCAAAGACTTTGGGTAATATTATCAATGTGCAAATATGTTCATCTATCAAAATAGGACTTGGTTTTGAAGAAGAACAAGGGAAACAAGAATAAGGATCAAGCTCAAGCTCAAAATAGGAAGAAGTTTTAGAGGAAGAGAGTGAAGGATAAATTAAGACTTATGAGGATAATTTGAAGAGTAGAAGCTTCACTAAGAAAGGAAATAATGCACAAAAAAGGAACAAGGATCATCACAAAGAAGAAAAGACTAAGAGGCCAGTGGGGTCAAGGCAATATTTCTTCAAAGGATGTTGTTTTTCATGTAATAGGTTTGGTCACAAGGCTATGCATTGCAGGACTCATGGAAATAAGAAGTATGGTTTTACCAGGAAGAACTTCAAATATGGACATCTCTTTCAAGGGTATTTCTACTCTTGTAATTGATTTGGTCATAAAGTATTCCAATGCATGGTTCATGACAAAAATGAGTATGGCTTCACCAGGAGGAGCTTCAAGATATTTGTACCTTCTATGAACTGCAACATTAAGTGTTACAAGTGCAATAATCTAGGGTATAAAGCCAAGTGGTGCATAATAGAGTTTCCAGAGATTCTAAAAAATAACAAGAACAGGGACACTCAAAAGGATCAAAAGGGTATGTTGAGAAAGAAGGTTGACAAAGAAAAAGAGCATTGTATGTTGGGAGTAGAGATACTCCCACCCCAAAATTAATCACCTCAAGGAGAGGAGTTGGGAGGGGGCTGAGCTAAGAGTATTATGTTTAGCCCCAAAGGAGTCCCTTTTCCATTGATGTCAAAGGGGGAGATATTTGAGTAAAGGGGAGAGCATTCAGTTAGGAGGAGCAGTTTCTCAGGGGGAGCAGATTTGGTAAAGGAAGGGAAAAGGAATTTTTAGAAAAGGGTTACCATCAATGACAAAGGGAGAGATTGTTGGAAATTTTGAGTAATTATGTTATCATTGATGTCAAGTGTTTGATGCAAGGCAAAGTTCATTTTGATACAAGAAAATTGGTAAAAAGAAATGGTTATAATATTTTTATTATAAGCCAAATAGGTTGGTTAAAAGGTTGAAGGCAAAATTTTACACCAAGGTTTTAAAGAAAAAAAATATATATATATATATATATATATATATATATATATATATATATATATATATATATATATATATATTTATATTTATATTTTAATATTATAATAATAAATCCAAAAGGGCTTATTAAAAGGAAAATAAAAAGTTGACGAAGACCCCCATGCAAAAGTATTGTTTAAATACTAAAGTTAAATAATATAATATTTAAACAAAGTTAAATATTATATTAAATATAAAATTAAATTTTAAATTGGCAAAGGGCGCAAAAATTCAAATTTAAATGAAGGTAAATTAAGGTTTTCGTCGATGTCATAAAAATGCTTCGAATGCATATAAAAGGGAGGAGCAAAATTATTTTTCAAAAGCTATCCTATATCAAATGCAAAAGAATAAATCGATCGTGGAGTGTAGTGAAAAGTGTTTGAAAATAATTCGTCGAGCAGGCGACAGTAAATAAAGACAAGGCGGTGGACGTTTTATTTTAGCGAGGGGTAGTAGCCCAAGTGGTAGGCAGGTCCTGCATAAGGTGTTGGTAGAGGAAAGGTTTACGGCTCAATTTCCCTTAGCACTATTTTGAAGTGTTTTGTTTTATTTTTGTCGGAGGCAGCAAGGAATAAAATGTGGAGGCCAAGGGTTAGGTCTCAACCGCTTGGCTAGCACAAGCGGTCGAGTGTTGCACTTAGAAGGTTGAGGTTGGAGGGTCGATTCCCGTCCGCACCAGCAAGTAATATTTTTTTATAAGGTATGCTATAAATTAAACTAAATGTTGGCTATAGTGTATATTTGTCAAATGTGATTTGGTGTATAGTTTGGCATAGAGGAGGTATAAGGAGAAGTAAAGTTTTGCATAATATTTAAATATTATTGTTGCTAGTTATCTTAAATGCAAAGGTTGGAGTGATAAGTTTGTAAATGGTTTATTTAGAATTGTAATTATTGGTTCTTGGACATTAAAATAAATTGGAAATTATTTTATGATAGAGGGAGATAAAAGGTGTAAAGAGTGATGTTATTGTTTGTAATTCTTGCTTTATAAAAAGGAAATTGTTGAGAGAATTTTGTTGAGGTTTAATGCATTCTCCTTGAAAACAAAAGAAGAGTCCTAAAACATTATTTTCAGAATTCATTGAGCACCTTATTGAATAAAAATTCATGTGGATATTTTTGAGATAGAATCTTGCTATCTAACCCTTGAAGTAGCATAAAAGGAATTGGTTGTTGGTGAGACAGGTTTTGAAGACATATCTCCATCAAAGAAAATAAAGAGGTATTGACACATCAATCCTTGTTTAAAGTTTTTTGTTGAAGTGAATTTTTTGGAATATAAGGTGGAGAGAAAATGATTGTTTGATAAACATTCTTGGAAATATTTGAGTTAGGTTTTGAAATCTATATTATCCATCCTTGTTTAAAGAAAGTGAAACACCTGTGTTAGGGTTTGTGAGCAAGTTGCGCTTCATTGGTTGAATGATTGTGTGAAACTCTTGAGCATTGGTTTTGAGTGATATTAAAAGTGAATGTGCAAAAATTAGAAATCATATTTGTGAAAGCAATTGTTTGCATCAAGAAGATAGGTGTCATATGCTAGACTATATCTATCTTTAAAAGAGCAATAAATGTGAGACATGTGAAAGTGATAGACATAATGACTGGATAGAACATATTGAGCTAATTGCAAGTGCTTATCATTCTCTATATGTTCCAGAGGTTAAATGAATTCTGAGTAGAATATATTTTGTTTGAAGAAAACATTTCTAAAAAAGATACAAGCTTTGCTTGTGAGTAAGGTTTTGAAATATTTGGTACAGTTTTATGAGCAGTATTGAGGACAGGTTTGAGCAAGTCTTTTGAGACGACTTGAAGGTAGATTTGAGCAAGTCTTTTGAGAAGGCTTAAAGGCAGATTTGAGGAAGTCATGTAAAGACTTGAAATAGAATTAAGAGCAAATTTTTTCAAGCTTTGTGTTAAGGCTTGAGGATAGTTTTGAGATAGGCTTGACAGTAGGTTTGGTTGCTGATTTGATAAAGCTTTGTGTTAAGGCTTGGGGATAGATTTGATATGGATTTTGGTATAGATTTGTGAGTAGAGTTAGAGTAGATTTATGCTAGACTTAGGACAGATTTTAGTGTATATTTGAGATAAATTTGAAAGCAAGCTTTGGAGATGATAGAGCAAAGAGGATAGCAGTCTCCAGTGTATAGAGATCCATCAGCCAGTGTAATGGGGATATAGGTCTCTTGTGGAGAGAGATCCACAATCCAGAGCAATGGGGGCAGAAGTCTTCTAGAAGATCACCAGCTAGAGAGGAGGGGGAAAGAGTTCTCCTATGGAGAGAGATCCACGAACCAGAGCAAGGGGAAAGAGTTCTCCTGTGGAGAGATATCCACAAACCATAGCAAGGTGAAAGAGTTATCCTATGGAGTGTGATCCATGAACCAACTAAGAAGATAGATTTATTCTATGGAGAGAGATCCACAAACCAGTTGAGGAGATAGGGTTCTCTTGGATCAAGTTCCACAAACTAGATAAAAGGAGAAAGAGTTCTCCTATGGAGATAGATCCACAAATCAGAGCATAGGGGATTGGTGTCTCCTTTGGACAAAGGTCCATAAACATTGTAATAGGGAATTGATTCCAAAGATATTTATTGAGAAAATTTAGAGGAAATATTTTCTCTGTGGAGTAGCCCACATTGGGTGAACCACGTTAAATTTGTGTCTCTCTTATGTGTGATGATTTGTGCATTTCTTTGATTACTGCTATTGATATTGCCATTGATAATATTGGATAATATTGTTTGGGAAAGAAATGTAAAAGTTGGTCTTATATTGTTCACCCCCCTCTCAGTATAAGCCTATGTTCTTTAATTGGTATCAGAGTTGGTTCCTTTGGAAGAGTCTAACAGATTGAAGGAAGAGGTTACAGGTACACATATGGCATATCAGAATGGATATTTATCAAATAAGGTACCATTGTTAGATGGGAACAATTATGCCTTCTAGAGCATAAGAATGAGGACTTACTTGATGTTACAAGGATATGAGACATGTCAAGCAGTTGAGGATGGGTTCACATCTACAACTAATCCTCCCACAAACAAAGATGGTAAGCTCTTACATGTGAATAATTCCAAGGCTATGCATGCAATCCTAAGTGGATTACATGAAGTAGAATTTGTGAAAGTTACACATTGCAAATCAGCAAAAGAGATTTGGGAAAACCTGAAGCAAACCTATGAAGGAAATAAAAATGGCAAGATGGCAAAACTTTAAAACCACAAAAAAAGGTTTGAATATTTGAATATGGAATATGAGGAAGATATTACTACATACTTACTTCATGTGGATGATATTGTTAATACCATGCATGGAATTGGATTTGAAGTTGAAGAATCCAATGTTGCTTAGAAATTTTTAAGGTCACTTCCTACAAGGTATGATGGAAAAATTTTAGCTATAGAAGATATGAAAGATATTTATTAGTTAACTATGGACGAGTTGCATGGAATTATGCTCAAAGAGGTAGCCTTCAAAGCATCAAAGAAGACAAAGGATAAGAAACTAAGTCTAGCTATAATGAAGAAGCTAATTATGGTAGAAGAAACAAGGACTCAAGGAAGCACAAAGGTATGAAAACAGTTGAAGAAGCAAAAAATAACAGCTCACCTAATAGATGGAAACTAAAATGCAATCTAGTGTTTCTAAGAAAGCATATAAAATACTGATGTAAAAGAGGTAAACCAAGCAAGCTATTGAAATGATGAATGATTTAAAGTAAAAATGTGGGTTTTTCCATTAAAAGGTTACAATACATCCCCCTTTGAGGGCTTCTCATTTTGATACATTTCAGATTACAAATTACAAGGGATCAAATCCCTCCATGAGCTTAATGGCGTGCTTCCAATGTTCTTCTCGCAACCCACACTTGAGAGCTAATCTTGGGCTTCATTTATACTACTCCTTAGCTCCTCCCTCATGCCTAGAATACCTGCACCTACACACAAGAGATTGAATAATGTTAATAGCATATGCGTTTAGTGATAAAAACTATGAAAACCATAGAAAGTATGCATCTATGAATATAAAATTAATTTGCGACTATTCTAAACAACTCCAAATGACTTGAAATTCTAATATGATGTTTAATAGGTGATTTTGGAAGGATCTGAGCAGAAATTAAAGTGAAATTGTTAGCAGAACTTGTGGCCATTCCTGGCAGGAACAAGTAAGACTACAATCATAAAAACATTAATTGACCCATCAAATCTACTCAAAAATTTACCAAATTTGGATATGATGCTAATATAATGCTATAGAAATGATCTACATAGAAATTAGATCAAAATTTTGGGCCATTTCATGGCCATCCCTAGGAGTTCCAATAAGACCTACTAACCATCCCTAGGGGGACGACCACAAACTGGGGTGGTTTTTGCCACCAATTCCACTTGGATCTGGTCAATAAACCTCCTAGGGGTCTTGTCATCGAATTTGGGAAACTAACTCTCAAAATTGATTGGTTTTGGAATCGATTTAGTGTATTTTGGGATGCCCCTAAAAGCACCTTCGAATGAAGAGGTTTTCAAGGAAAATACTTGGGCAAATGTGAGGACAAATGTGAGCAGCACTTCATGAGTAATGCTTGTTATTATATTCCTTTGAAATTGGGTAGGGGCACCTCAATTTATAGCCCAAAAAGGGAAAAAGGTGCAAAGGGGAAATTTTTGGCATGCAAGGCAAGTG
The DNA here is from genome assembly GCA_028583015.1 of Wollemia nobilis. NCBI lineage: Eukaryota > Viridiplantae > Streptophyta > Pinopsida > Araucariales > Araucariaceae > Wollemia > Wollemia nobilis. The sequence continues at coordinate 3,698,335 of JAQPPZ010002456.1, read as the reverse complement.
TTGCCACTTGTCCATTCCCTTGCCATGCATAGGGTGGAAGAGCTTGCCCATTTGGGGCCTCCAATTTGTAGGTCTTGATGTTTATGACAACCTCCCAATCAATTTTGGGTGATTGGGTAGGATAAATGGTAGGAATTGATTGCCATTTGTCCCACCCTTTGACTTTTGGGGGTCTGGTTCATGGCCATCCCACCCAGGGATGGTTGTTGGTGGCCGTCCCTAGGTGGGATGACCATGAACTATGGTCATCCCTGGGTGGGACGACCATGGCTACATGGCCCAAAACCTCCCAAAAGTGGGGTAAACCCTCCCAAAAGTGGTTGGGAGCCCTAATTAAGCCTTGAGGGTTGCCCAATGGGGCCATATGATGTCGATAAGAGTGGCACATAGCAGTATTATCCGATTTACATGATTTTAGTGTCTACAGATGCCCCTTTTTGAGATGCGTTGTGTGCAATAGAGCACTGAGCAAAAATAGATGACTAAATCATTAAATGATTGAGGTTATTCATTAACCTAACCAAATTTAGATGCCTCCATTTGTGGAAAGAGCATACATTCTTGGAATCCTTGCTTTTGACATAGTTGAAGGATTGATTTTGGTATACCTTTCAGCCACACTTGCCATAGCATTTTTGGGGCTTAGGGTATACTTGGTCTTGGTTCCTTGTTTCCTTGTAAGCCTTTTCATGGGTGAATTCCTAAGGCTTCAAGGAGGCCAAGCCTTTGTTTTATTGCATTTGCTAATTGTTTGCCCCAGCATGGGCTTGCAAATTTTTCTTTGGCAATGATTCTTTTGAATGTATGAAAATTGCACTTTTGAGTGTTTAAGTGTTGATTTGATTATGAAATCTTTGTTATGACTACCCCCTCAAGCGATGAGTCAATGAGGGCATGACTAATGATGAAAGTGATGAGTCACTTGACACATATGACTTAATTGGGATAACCATCAGTTTTACCCATTGCAAACCTTATCAATTTTGCTAGGATTTTGATCATTTTAATGATGATTTATGGAAGCGAGAGCCTAAATACTTCATTCCCGTGGAGTGGTCCAGCCATAATAGCCTTCTTGGGGAGTGAAATAAAGACTTTTTAGAGCATCCATGAATACTTTGGATTTAATCTTGATCCCTTGTTAATTTGAACCATTTTGGACTTATTTTTGGTGGGTTTTTGGCCTTGTTTTTGATCTTTTTAAGTTATTTTTGTAGGTTTTTTGTGTTTTAATTGTTTTTATTTTTTATTTTTGATGAGATTTCATAGAAGAAAGGAAATGAATACCTCATTCTCATGGAGTAGTCCAGCCGCAATGGCCTTCTTGGGGATTGAAGTGAAGATATTTCAGTTCGACTATGAATAATTTGGTTCAAGTAGCCTTATGGTAATTTACTCATCTTGCCAGATTGCATGGAGTGCAAGTCGCTGCAACTACCAAGTGTATAGGGTAAATAACTAGGTATGAGGTACACTTGAGATTTTGCTTTATCTAATTTTTTTTGTTGATTTTATGATTTTGGGAGCGTGAGGTCTGAGGACCCACTTGATTGTAGCCTATGGGCAGTTTATGGATGATGATGTAGTTTTTGATTTCATACATATATATATATATATGAGTTTTTTGTTATCATCATGTGATGTTTTACTGCTTTATGAGATGTATGCAATGCTTATATTTGCTTGTTGTCATATGATGTGATTTGATGATATGGATATTTGTAAATGCATAATGAAATGGATGATTTGATTTAATTTGTATGATGTATTATGATGACTATTTGACACATTATATGCTAGCACCATAGATTGTACAAAATTTATCTCATTATTTTAATGTTATCATGACACTATGTAATGGCTTGTGTAAATGTAACTAACAAACATGTGATGGCATGATGTGAAATGGAATGAATAGTATAATGTTTTATGATGTGTTTGGGATTTTTAGGAGACTCAAACACTCTAGTTACCTAATCAAAAGTTGTATAGTAACCATGCAAGACTTTTTAACAAAGTATAAATCTGCTAAGATAACCAAGATATTCAATATCCCTATGTGTGCATGTGAGTTCATTACTATGATAACGCATAAAGTTACCCTAGTGCCAAACATGATTGATTCAGCCCATCTGTACTAGAGATCACCTTACGAGTATCATTATCCTGAGTTTTGTACTTAGTTGGATTAGACCACTAGGCAATATAGGCTACCAAAAGCTAGCTCATCCACATGCAAACATTGGTCTATACAAAAGCAAGTTGCTTATGTGATAGACATATCATCATGCGTAAGGATACCACCATTGCCAGGTGGGCTTGATGCCACCCAACCTGTAATGAGGATCACCTTATGGTTCTCTAATGCTGAGAATTCTAGGGATTCAAGTTCAATACTCCCTTATTTTCTTTTAATTTTTGAATTTTTCAAGGGAGTTGCTCATTTTTGTTATGGTGAGCAATGGATTTTGGTAGTGGTGAGAACCACTATTTATTTTACTTTTGCTAATGGTAAAAACCACTATTTTTTTTGCATATTGTGAAGTGATAATAATCATTATTTATTTTTCATTTTGGATACTTGCCCCAATTTGGTGTGAAGCAAGGGATTTTGATTATTTTGGGTAAGGAGGAACTTGTCCTTTTGTCAATTCTCAACATCTTTGAACCATTCACATAGGGGGATGAGCGAGATAAACTTTTTCGCTTAAGGTAACCTAGACCACTTTGTAGGTTTCATATTTCCTTGTGCTAAACTTGGATTTATTAATGTGAAAATATGTTGGGATTTTGATGTATACAAGGTATAATCTAAGCAGGATTCTACCTTCTAAAAATCATGATAGCTTTCTACAAAATCTGAAAAGAAAACTAGATATGGTTGAGTGACCAAAAACCCTAAATATGTCTTATGAATAATGGCTAAGTGAATGGAAATAGACACACAATATGGAGTGTAGATGTAAATGATAAATGTAATGTAAATAGGTGGTAATATTGACCTTATGATAATAGTGAATTTGATAGATGCCTAGTATATAGACCTGGTGCTAGACATGTATGATCAACTTCTAATAATGCACAATGTAATGATGAGTATACCTAATGCAATTGATGTTGTAATGCAAATGATGTGAAGTGCAATGAAGCAATATTTTTGTGTTTTTGATATTTTAATGATGTTTTTGTATTTTTGATATATATATATATATATAATTTGACCAATGGGCTTAATGAATGCCATTGGGGATTTTTTGGGTGACCAAAGGGCTTATAGATGCCTTTGGGGCATTTTGGGATGACCTAGATGGTCGTAGACTACCTAGGAGCTTTTTAGGGTGACCAAAGGGCTTATAGATGCCTTTGGAGCATTTTGGGGTGACCTAGATGGTTATAGATACCTTGGGGTATTTTGGGTGACCAAAAGAGCTTATAGATACTTTGGGTATTTTTGGGGTGACCTAGATGGTCGTAGACTACCTAGGGTATTTTTAGGTGACCAAAGAGCTTATAGATACTTTGGGGTATTTTAGGGTGACCTAGATGGTCGTAGACTACCTAGGAGTATTTTAGGGTGACCTAGATGGTTGTAGACTACCTAGGAGTATTTTAGGGTGACCTAGATGGTCATAGACCACCTAGGAGGTATTTTAGGTTGACCTAGATGATGTAGACCATCTAGGGGTATTTTAGGTTGACCTAGATGGTCATAGACCACCTAGGGGTATTTTAGGATTGACCTAGATGGTCGTAGACCACCTAGGGTATTTTAGGTTGACCTAGATGGTTGTAGATTACCTAGGGGTGTTTTAGGTTGACCTAGATGGTGTAGATTGGGTTGACCTAGATGGTTGTAGACTACCTAGGGGTATTTTAGGTTGACCTAGATGGTAGTAGACCACCTAGGAGTATTTTAGGTTGACCTAGATGGTTGTAGACCACCTAGGGGTATTTTAGGTTGACCTAGATGGTCGTAGACCACCTAGGGGATTTTAGGTTGACCTAGATGATTATAGACTACCTAGGGGTATTTTAGGGTGGGCATGGTGCTCTAAGCATGGAAATGTCATAAGTGACTGATATTCAATGGTTCAAGCTCTTCACTTCCTTCTATGGATGCTAAGCGATAAGTTCTAGGTCCAATATGACTAGTAATGATATATGGACCTAACTAGTTTATTATAAATTTATCCCATAGATGGGGTGGCAAATTTGAGTTTTGTTGGTTCTCTTTTAGAACTAAATCACCAACCTGAAAGTCTCTATGGTGGAATTTCATGTTGTAAGCTCTCTTGAGGTGCTCTTGATAAACACGTAGATGCTCAAGAGCATTGACATGTCACTCATCAAGTAAAGTGAGTTGATCTAGATGAGCTTGTCATGCAGTATCATCATCGATGAACTCTTGCATGGAGATGCATAGTGATGATATTTCTAACTCTAAAGGCATGATAGCCTCAGCACCATACACTAGTGAAAATGGAGTTGCCCTAGTGGGAGTCTGAATACTAGTGTGATAGGCCCAAAGGGCAAGAGGTAATTGATTATGCCAATCTTTATGATTTTCCTTAATGGTTTTCTTTAAGATTGTAACTACTATTTTATTAGATGCCTCTGCTTGCCCATTAGCTTGTGGATAATAGGGCATAGAAAAGTTGTGTTGTATATTATATTTTGTTGTTAAAGCATGCACATCCTTATTCTTAAAGGGTGTCCCATTATCTAAAATTATCTTGGATGGAATACCAAAATGACATATGATATTATGTAATATGAACTCTGTGATGCGAGGTCTAGTCATAGTGGTAAGGGGAATTGCTTCCACCCATTTTGTGAAGTACTTAGTAGCCATTATGATAAATGTGTGATGGCTTGAGGAGGTAGGTGAGATTTTCCCAATTAAATCAAACCCCCATTGTGCAAATGGCCAAACCGATTGAATCGGTTGTAAGGCCTATGAAGGTACATGTGTCAAATTTGCATGATGTTGACACTTTATGCACTTCTTGACATAAGTATAATAATATTGCTCTAAAGTTGGCCAATAATAGCCCATGCAAATAATGCACTTTGTGATGGCCATGCCATTGAAATGACCACCACATGTACCATCGTGTGCTTGGGCAATGGCCCAAGCTGACTCTTGAGAGTCTAAGCAATGAAGGAGGATACCCTCATAGCTTCGATGATACATTATGTCTCCTAGTAAGACATACTTTGCCACCTTTTTCTTAAATGCTCATTTTGTGGTATGCGACAATCTAGAAGGAATACTTCCTAGTTTTAAATAATCTTTTATTTGTATGGCCCAATCTTGTTTTATATAAGCCTCAATTGTATGAATTGTGTAATCCTTTTGATATTCCTCTCTTGCAAATGTTGATTGAGAGTGAACTTGTAGATATAGTATTGTGCTAGTATCAAAAGGATTTTGAGGGAACAAAGTCCCCCAAGTGACATTATTCAAATAATTGTGTATTTGAGAGAACCTTTCATGTGAAGGTTCAATCTGAATCATGTGGACTTTAGGCATGGAGTTAAGCTCATCATGCTTCATCATATATTGTGATAGCATTTTCACTTGAATAGTCATGATATCATCAGATGGGTTCTATGGGATTAAAGACCCTAAGGAGGCCATTGTATCTACAAAATGGTTATATGAATGAGGGAGTGCCTCAATATCATACCATTCAAACTTTACTAGAATTTTATCCACTAGGGCTTTATAGGCTTGCAATATTAGGCACCTACACTAGAATATTCCTTTGACTTGATTAACTATGAGCAAGGAATCACCAAAAATGTTGAGCTTTGTTATTTTCATGGTGATTGTCATTTGAAGGCCTATGAGAAGGGCTTCATACTCGACATTGTTATTGGTGCATGGGAAATTGAGTTTAAATGAAAGGGGTATTGGAGCCCCTTGTGGTGTGAAAAATATGATTCTTATGCCACCCCCTTGCTCGCACTTAGAACCATCAAAAAATAGAGTTATGTCAGCCTATGACTCAGGCTCTTCAGGATCTAGTGATTCTAAGATATGAAAAACTCCATCATCGGGAAGCTCTATAGTGAGAGGTTGGTCATCCTAGAGAGGAGCCTCTACTAGTTGATCGGCTATGACCTGACCCTTAATTGATTTCTATCCAATGAACTCTAGGTCAAATTCTATCAACAACATGATCCATTTCATCGTGCGACTACTATGGTAAGTTTGACTCATCATGTAGTGCAATGGATTCTCTTTTGATACTACATACGTGGTATGATTGAGCATGTAATGGCATAGCTTTTTAGTGGTAAATACCACTGCTAAGCATAGCTTCTCAACGTATGCATATTTTACTTCATAGTTGACTAGGGTGTGGCTAATATAATATGTAGCATGTTCTTTATGTAATTCATTATTTTGGGCCAACATGGTGCCCAATGCAAGCTTAGTAGCTGATATGTAAAGATAGAATGACACTCCTAGTCATGGAGGAGCCAATACTAGTGGTGAAGCTAGATATTGTTTGATCTCATCAAAGGCATCTTGACATTCTTCATCCCAATGAAATGCAACCCCCTTGTGTAGTAACTTGTTCATAGGTCGACACTTATCCGATAATTGTGCTATGAAGCACTTTATGGATGCGACCTTTCCTTGCAAGCTACGTAGTTGCTTGATAGTTGTGGGGGGAGGCATTTCTAGAATTACCTTGACTTTATTTGGGTCTACTTCTATGCCTCACTTAGAGACTATGAATCCCAAGAGTTTACCAGATGTGACACCAAATACACACTTCTTGGGATTTAGCCTAACATTATGCTCAATGAGGTGATCTAAAACCTTTCGCAATACATTGATATGCTCATGGTATAATAGATATTTGGCCAATAAGTCATCCATGTAATCTTCTAAAATTTTATGCATGTAGTCATGGAAGATATATGTCATGGCTCATTGGTAGGTGGCGCCAACATTTTTAAGGCCAAAAGGCATGACCTTGTAACAAAATGTCCCCCAAGGCATTGTGAATACCATTTTGATCTAGTCTTCTAGATTAATATAAATTTGATTGTATCCAGAGAAACCATCCATAAGGGATAACATTTTGTGTCCTATTGTGGCATCTACCAATGCATCAATGTTTGGTAAAGGAAACTCATCCTTAGGACTCACTTTGTTGAGATCTCTAAAATCAGTGCAAATGTGAATCCTCCCATCGGGTTTCTTGACTGGTACCATGTTTGAAACCCATGGTGGATAATCTACTAATATAATAAATTTGGCATCCAATATTTTTTGCAATTCATATTTGACCATCAAGGTGACTGTTGGATGCATCTTACGTAACTTTTGCTTAACTGGTTTGACATTTGGGTCCAATGTAAGATTATGCGTGACCATATTAGGATCTAGTCCTAGCATATCTTTATAAGACCAAGCAAAAGCTTCTATATTCTCTGTTAACAACTTTATATAATCAGCTTGTTCATCAGGGGATAGACCTTCCCCTAATTTGATGTTATGGGGATTATCAGGATCTGTATCGATATCCCTATCAACTATTGGCTCAATTGACATATGTGATCCATCTTCCAACTGATGTGGAATAGGGATTAAGTGAATGTCATCAGCTGGGTTTACACCCTCAATTGGCATTTCTTGCTCAACCTCAGCTTGATAGACATTTTGAGTAGTCCTTGGAGAAAAATGAAATGGTTGTAACATTTCCTCGCAAGGCCAATACTCTGATGGAGATGGGGGAGAATCTCCCCGATCAAAGTCAATTGCCTCAACATCGAGGTGCAATGGCTTTGATGGGTTATTCAGATCTCTCAATGGTGCACTTAGATCTATGGAAATCATGTTGATGGATACATGATCTCCCTTCCATGGGCGAGTGGGTCTAGAGATCTGATGTTGTCTCTTAACTCATGGGGGTGGTTGTGGTGGAGGTGGAATGACCGATGGTGGTCGATGGGGAAGGTGATGATCTTGCTCTTCAAGTGGTAAAATCTACCACCAAATAGGATGTTGTACTAGGAATATGCAAATATAGAACTCTTCTTCATCATCCAAAGGGATAACTCGATCATATTCCTCATCTAAACTTGGATAATTTATGGGAGCTATGCCATAGTCTTATTCATCATCTATTGTCCATTCATGAGGAGGACCTTGATCCTCTTCCTCACTATCATATTGAAGGGTATGCGAACTCTCTCCCACTTCATGAGATTGAGCGACATCACTGGATAACCCTTGATCTACCATGTTTATGGGAAAATAATATCCCAATGAATGGACATGATGTGGATTGGCATAGGGATCACGTGCAAGCTCATCCCTATAATTTAGACATAGGCATTCTAGACCTTCTATGAGGACATCTAAAGGTACTGGCTTATTGTGTCCCAACCCAGATTTATCATATGGTAACTGATATTATGGCTGACATGGAACATGAGTACCTTGCTCATATAACCCTAGACCATAACCATGCCAATTATAGTGATGTAGATATCACATGGCATAGTCAGGATTTGACATGTAGTTTATATCCTCAGAGAAAGGTTCATCATCTTCTTCTTGTTGAGGAATTGGTAATGTTCCATACTCGATACCCCCATATATAAAATTTGTTTGATTGGGTGGTATACCTAGAGGTACAATGCTACCTATGGGGAGATGAGGTCATCCCATATCTTGCACTATCTCTATGGATGGAACTATTGTGATATTTTTCACTAAGTACTCTCCTATCCCTGTACTAGACATCTGGATTGTAACCTAGGATGATGAAGGTGTAGGGGATGGAAGTGAGGCTTGAGATGACTCAATGTGTACCTCTTGAGATGGTTCCTCATCTACTAGACTAGGAATATCTTTCGTAGATATGGTGGAAATGATGGGAGGAATTTCATCGATTGGCCTCTTCGACATGTTCCTCTATGGAGGATCTAGATGATGAAGGTATTTCTAATGTTGCCAATGATGATGATGGTATGGATGAAGATGGTATTGGTGTAATGGAAGGTAATGGAGATGGAAGTGGACCTTGAATGGATGTGTTCAGTTGGAAGTCCACATGAGTCGATGGTAATGTCGACTTAGGGAATTGTTGCACCATGTTACAATACTTAAAGGGCTCAAGGTCTATAGAGACTACGTGTACCTACCCTTCATAAGTATATTTGAGACATTGATGAGCAATGGATGGGACACACTTCATGTCTCAAATCCAAGGTCTACCTAGCAATATGTTATAGGCCATTGCACCCTCTAAAACATGACACAGTGTTGATATAGTTTTGCATCCCACCTGGATGGGTAGGACTATAGTACCGACTATGGAGCATATTGTATCATTGAATGCTCGGAGGGTGTAGGTGGATGCTACAATATGATGGGGAGTCCTAGGTATTTAAGAGCACTAGTTGTTATTATGTTGCTTGATGAACCAGTGTCTATTAGAACTCTCTTATATGGTATATCATTCACACATGCAATGATGTGCAAAGGAGGGTCCACCACATCACTTGCTATGGGTTTGAGTTCATGCTCATGGAATATGATCACTGGTTCCTTACATTGTTGCACATGCCCCACAAAATTGATGGAGTTAGACTCTTAGGGCTGCAACTCTATTGACTTAAGAATATCCATTAGAGCTTCTCTATGAGGAGGAGATTGTTGAATGAGCTCGTAAATGGATAATCTAGCTGATGTTGTTCTTAAGCTTTGTGCAAGCTTACTTTTTATTGTCACTACTGGCCTAGGTGGAAGGCTCTGTACTGGAGGTGGTGGAGGTTGTGATGTTGATGGAACATCACTTGAAGCTGTAGGTGGTGCAACTTGACTTGGGTAGCATCTATTCCTAGTCACAATACTTACCATCCCGATGTACCCTTGCAAAGGGGGTGCCATCTTGACCTCATTCATTTGTTTAGCAGGAGCTACCTGTACCTCATGAGTAGGTAATGGGTCTTTGAAAACCCCCATCTATTGATTATTTGGGGTGAGAGGATTATCCACTTGGAGCTCATTCCTCTCTATCATGTCTTGCACTATGTTTTTGAAACCATAGCATGTAGGCAAGTCATGGCCATTCTATCGATGATATCTATAAAATTGATCTTCTCGACATCCCATAGGCTTTGGTTTACCTGTATTCAGGTCTATAGGCTTGATTTCTGGTAAATTAATCAGTTTAGTAGCCCACAAATGATCGAATAGGGAGTCCATTGACTCAGCGAAGGGTGTAAACTATCACCTAGGGTGACGTTGCTGATTTTGACCCTAATTCACTTGAGTATTATTATTATAACTCATAGGAGGAGGTTGGGCCTGATAATTTACCTTTTGAGGAGGCATCATTTGTGTAGGCCCTAGGACATTAATGGCCACTTGATTGACCATTACTAGCTTTGATGGTATCGTATTACTCTTTGGATTCTTTAGTCCACTCCTTGCGAGGTTTAGCTATCTCCCCCTCTTGGATTTTGATCTCTTCTATGGTTCTAGCTTGTGCTAGAGCATCCTCAAGAGTGGGATATTGTTGGAGTTGTAACAATAAAGATATTGGTTTCAAACAACTCTTTGAAAACATCTGAGTCAACTCAGACATTGGAAATAGATAGGGTAGCTTAGCTAGGAGCGTTCACCACCTATTTCCATAGTCAGTGATAGACTCATCATCATATTGTTTCAACCTCGTAAGGTTGGTTAGGGTCACCTTCCTCTTGGTATTGAAGGTGAAACATTCCAAGAATGCATCTACAAACTATTCAAATGTATAGATACTATGCCTTGGAAGTTGGTTAAACCACTCAATGATAGGGCCAGAGAGGGTAATTAAAAATATTCTCAGGAGTAATGCATCATTCTCCTGTATGTTGAAGCATTGATTCATGAATCTTGTGATGTGCTCTTGAGCATCTTCTTCCCCTTTAAACTTGTCCAATTTGGGCATTTTAAAATGCTTAGGGTATGTAGGGGAAGGTATATATGGATGTAGTGGTTGATTGCACAACTAGCGCAAGGTGGGATTTTGAAGCCCATTCCCAACTATCTTACTCTCTATAGTTTCTAAGCATTCAAGCAATGCTTGATACGCATCAGAGGATTTAATCTCCTCTTCTTTGTTTTGGACCCATGGAGGGGGATGAGGAATATTAAGCATATGTTGAGGTGGTTGATTGTCATCAACCATATCTCCAAAAGGTGCTTCTAAGTAATCCTCATTTTGTTCCAAATCATCATAAGCCCCATAAGGTGTTTTAGGAATGGGCCTACAAGGAGGAACTAAAGCCTGTTGCAGGTGATCTATATTAGGCCTAGTAGGTAAGTTTTGATCAGGCCTAGGAGGTCTAGGAGGCAACATTTGATTAGGTCTAGGAGACCTATTCTGATGGAAAGTAGGTTGCCTCTGCCGAGCCTCCTGTCTATGCATGCTTGGAGTAGGAACCCCATTACGCAATGTTTCTTGAATCTGTTGTTCAAGTCTTTGTCTTTCTAATTGTTGTCGCTGCTCTAGGAGATCCAAGCATTGTTTATCTGACCTAAGTTGATTAAACTTAGCTTGATGATCAACATACTTTTTGACTAATTGATTAATTTGATCAATTGTATTAGGCCTATGTGCCCTAGCATTATTGCCTTGATACCTATCTTGTTCAAGAGGATTTGTGAGATCTACTACGAGTTTCCCTCGATTGAGAGAAGTCGCATTTACTTGAGGTTCCCTCCTAAACATATATTCTTGATATTCTGCTGGTGTAGAGGCACATCATGCTTGCATGGAATGATGAGAGTGAATAGGATCCTCCTCAGGTCTTCCCTCATAAATGAGGAAAGGTAGGGTAGAATTGGCTCACCCATTATGATGAGTATCATACTCATCTAGGTTTTGGTACCTTGGGGAAGGGTGATTTGAAAGCATAAGATGATCATTTAACCCTACCCTAGGTGAGAAGTCTTGATCTTACACACCAGTGCATGGAGTAGACCGAGCAAGCACATGAATGCATGGTATTGCTCTATTTGGAGGTGCCTCATTGCATGGTTGCTCTTCTTGAAAGAAGGTATTTGTAGTATCCATATTAGGGAAATGATTTCCTAGATTGGGACTATGACCTATGGGGGTACCCCGTGTAGGAGTCCCTTGTAGGCTAGGTCCCCTTTCTGACCTTCTAGGACTAGGGAGAGTAGTTGACCACCAAGGAGGTATAACCATGTCCTTGGGATCAAAATGAAGATGTTCTATGTCCTCTTGCCTACTCCCCGTAACGTCCACCCTTAAGTGGGCTTGGCTACGGGTATATACCATAGCTACTTACTCTAAACCTCTATGTGATTATCTCCTTTACAATTTTTATAGATTCAAATACACAATCAATAGAAACACACAAGAATACAAATGATTATCTCTTTTAAAAATTATGTGTTCCTAAATTGTTTGATGTGTTTCAAATTTGTTGCTTTTGTAAAGAATCTCTTTCATGTGTTTTGAATGTTGATGTAATTCTCAATTTTTTAAAGGTTTTCACCTATACACTCGTAGCTCGATAATCGATAATGAAATTCTGATCACGTGAACCAACCAAAGTATGGAGATGAAATCCATACCGGTCCTCACCCATACTCACTTGGTTAGTGTTATACCCTCTGAAGAGGAGTACATGCAAATTTTCCAAGCTACGTTAGATCTTGGAGCTGAATTTGGCCAAAAATAGGGTACATGGGATTTGAGCCAATGGATGGAGATGAAACCCACCATCGTTGAACTCTATCAGTGGTTGGGGATGAATTCCAACTCACTAACATTAAAAAGAAGCATGGTGTGTGTGATTCCTTTTAAAATTATTGAAAGAAAACAAGATAGCATTCAATGATTATTCACTAAATGCATGAAATTGCATTTTACTTTCAGAATCATAAGCATATATATAAAAGGAAACTACAAAATTTGTAAACTATATGAAAACCTAACCCTTAGGTAGGTCACACGCAGGCAAACCAAACAAATGCATTTTGAAAGGTTGTTCTTTTTCCTATTTTTCTTCAATTTTGTTAATGCAAAATTTAGAAATATGAAATCTAACTTTCAATTGCACACAAAAGACAAGAAAAACTAAAATTTAACCTTTTTGAAACAACCTAGATGCAAATTGAAGGTTTGAAAGTTTACCTTTTCTGTTTTGAAAATTGTTGTTTCTAGAAATTTTTGCAGAAACCCCCTGGTTTTGTGGCCATCCCTAGGTGGGATGGCTACAAATTTGGGGGCCATCCCTAGGTGGGATGTTTACAGTGGTCATCCCTGGCAGTTCCAATTAGGAATTCAGGGTTGTTCCTGCTCAGAATGACCAAAACCTACAACATACAAAACACAAAAAGGATGTCAAAAATGATAAAAGGGGACAAGGGACAAGGGTCCCACCATGATCACCACTGAAGAAGATGAAAAAATGGCTCACCTAATAGATTGAAACTGAAATGCAATCTAGTGTTTCTAAGAAAGCATGCAAAAGAAAGATGCAAAAGATGTAAACAAAGTAAGCTATTGAAATGATGAATGATTTAAAGTAAAAATGGGGGGTTTCTCCTTGTATTCATAAATTCATCAATTCAAAAGGTTACAATACATCCCCCTTTGAGGGCTTCTCATTTTGATACATTTCATATTACAAATTACAAGGGATCAAATCCCTCCATGAGCTTAATGGTGTGCTTCCAATGTTCTTCTCGCAACCCACACTTGAGAGCTAATATTGGGCTTCATTTATACTGCTCCTTAGCTCCTCCCTCATGCCTAGAATACCTGCACCTACACACAAGATATTGAATGATGTTAATAGCATATGCGTTTAGTGATGAAAACTAGGAAAACCATAGAAAGTATGCATCTATGAATATAAAATTAATTTGCGACTATTCTAAACAACTCCAAATGACTTGAAATTCTAGTATGATGTTTAATAGGTGATTTTGGAAGGATCTGAGTAGAAATCATAATGAAATTGTTAGCATAACTTGTGGTCATTCCTGGCAGGAACAAGTAAGACTACAATCATAAAAACATTAATTGACCCATCAAATCTACTCAAAACTTTACCAAATTTGGATATGATGCTAATATAATGCTATAGAAATGATCTACATAGAAATTAGATCAAAATTGTGGGCCATTTCATGGCCATCCCTAGGAGTTCCAATAAGACCTGCTAACCATCCCTGGGGGACGACCACAAACTAGGGTGGTTTTTGCCACCAATTCCACTTGGATCTGGTCAATAAACCTCCTAGGGGTCTTGTCATAGAATTTGGGAAACTAACTCTCAAAATTGATTGGTTTTGGAATCGGTTTAGTGTATTTTGGGATGCCCCTGAAAGCGCCTTCGAATGAAGAGGTTTTCAAGGAAAATACTTGGGCAAATGTGAGGACAAATGTGAGCAGCACTTCATGAGCAATGCTTGTTATTGTATCTCCTTGAAATTGGGTAGGAGCACCTCAATTTATAGCCAAAATAGGGCAAATGTGCAAAGGGGCAAGTTCTGGCATGCAGGGCAAGTGTTGCCACTTGTCAATTCCCTTGCCATGCATAGGGTGGAAGAGCTTACCCATTTGGGGCCTCCAATTTGTAGGTCTTGATGTTTATGACAGCCTCCCAATCAATTTTGGGTGATTGGGTAGGATAAATGGTAGGAATTGATTGCCATTTGTCCCACCCTTTGACTTTTGGGGGGTCTGGTTCATGGTCATCCCACCCAGGGATGGCTGTTGATGGCCATCCCTGGGTGGGATGGCCATGAACTATGGTCATCCCTGGGTGGGACGACCATGGCTACATGGCCCAAAACCTCCCAAAAGTGGGGTAAACCCTCCCAAAAGTGGTTGGGAGCCCTAATTAACCCCTGAGGGTTGCCCAATGGGGCCATATGATGTCGATAAGAGTGGCACATAGCAGTATTATCCGATTTACATGATTTTAGTGTCTACAATAGTGAAATGTTTTAATTGTAGAAATTTTGATCACTATGCATCTAATTTTCCAGAAGCTAGAACCAGTAGCAGTGAAGAGGAAGAGGATCATAATAAAAAGGAAGGAGGAAAATCCAGGTATGAAAAGAAAAATAAGTATGGTCAAAACAAGCATGAAAATAAGTTTTTTCAAAGGTACAAGAAGATTTTCTATGTTGATAAGGGAAGCAAGGCTTCAAGTGATAGTGATGAAAGACCTTCATATAGTGAAGAAGAAGAGATTCTATTTTTGGCAATAGAAGAGGAAGAAAATGCTCTTGTTGAAGGTAAAGTTGAAAAGTATGAAAATTCTCTTGAAGATTGAAAATTAGAACAAGATTTAGAAAATAAATAAGGCACATTAGATCTAGAAGCAGAACTTATTGTTGCTCTTAAAGAATTGAAAAAGGTTAGAAAGAACAATTAAAAATTTAGGGCTCAAGTTCAAGAATGTGATGAAGAAAAATAAAATCTTATACAAGACCTGACAAACTCAATAGCTAAGACAAGAAGATTTAAAGAAAAGTTAGAGGTAAAAGTCTTAGAATGTGAAATATTAGAACATGAGGTAGTTTCACTAAGTATGGAAGTGAAATATTCTAAGGACAAGATACACAGGTTTGGAAAAATTTCAAATACTTTGGACAAGATTATCAAAGCACAAATATCTTCATCTATCAAAACAAGACTTGGTTTTGAATAAGGAAAATGGAAACAAGAAGAAGGGTCAAGCTCAAGCTCAAAAGAGGAAGAATTTTTAGAGGAAGAGAGTGAAGGATAAATTGAGACTTATGAGGATATGTTGAAGAGTAGAAGCTTCACTAAGAAAGGAAACAATGAACAAACAAGGAACATGGATCATCACAAGGAAGAAAAGACTAAGAGACCAGTGGATTCAAGGCAATATTTCTTCAAAGGACGTTGATTTTCATGTAACAGATTTGGTCACAAGGCTCTGCATTGCAGGACTCATGGAAAGAAGGAGTATGGTTTTACCAGGAAGAACTTCAAAGATGAACATATATTTCAAGGGTATTGCTACTCTTGTAATTGATTTGGTCACAAACCAATCCAATGCATGGTTAATGACAAAAATGAGTATGGATTCACCAGGAGGAACTTCAAGACAATTGTACCTTCTATGAACTACAACATTAAGTGTTACAAGTATAATAATCTAGGGCATAAGTCCAAGTGGTACATAATAGAGTTTCCAGAGATTCCAAAAATAAGCAAGAACAGGGATACTCAAAAGGATCAAAAGGGTATGTTGAGAAAGAAGGTTGACAAAGAAAAAGAGCATTGTATGTTGGGAGTAGAGATACTCCCACCCCAAAATTAATCACCTCAAGGAGAGGAGGTGGGGAGGGGGCTGAGCTAAGAGTCTTATATTTAGCCCCAAAGGATTCCCTTTGCCATTTATGTCAAAGGGGGAGAGATTTGAGTAAGGGGGGGAGCATTCAATCAGGGGAGCAGTTTCTCAAGGGGAGCAGATTTGGAAAAGAAGGGGAAAAGGGATTTTTAGAAAAGTGTTGCCATCAATGACAAAGGGTGAGATTGTTGGAAATTTTGAGTAATTATGTTGTCATTTATGTCAAGTGTTTGATGCAAGGTAAAGTTCATTTTGATACAAGAAAATTGGTAAAAATAAATGGTTATAATATTTTTATTATAAGCCAAAGAGGTTGGTTAAAAGGTTGAAGGCAAAAGTTTACACCAAAGTTTAAAAGAAAAATAAAATAAAATATTATAATATTTTAATATTATAATAACTAAGCCAAAAGGGCTTATTAAAAGGAAAATAAAAACTTGACGAAGACCCCCATGCAAAAGTATTTTTTAAATACTAAATTTGAATAATATAATATTTAAACAAAGTTAAATATTATATTAAATATAAAATTAAATTTAAAATTGGCAAAGGGTGCCAAAATTCAAATTTAAATGAAGGTAAATTAAGGTTTCCATCGACATCATAAAAATGCTTCAAATGCATATAAAAGGGAGGAGCAAAGTTATTTTTCAAAAGCTATACTATATCAAATGCAAAAGAATAAATTGATCGTGAAGTGTAGTGAAAAGTGTTGAAAACCATTTGTCGAGCAAGCGGTAGCAAATAAATATAAGGCGACGGACATTTTGTTTCAGGGAGGGCTGGTAGCCCAAGTGGCAGGCGAGTCCTACGTAATGTGTTGGTAGAGGAAAGGTTTGTGGTTCGATTCCCCTTAGCACCAGTTTGAAGTGTTTTGTTTTGTTTTCGTCGAAGGCAGCAAGGAATAAAAGGTGGAGGCCAAGGGTTAGGTCTCAACCGCTTGGCTAGCACAAGCGGTTGAGTGTTGCGCTTAGAAGGTTGAGGTCAGAGGATCTATTCCCATCTGCACTAGCAAGGAATACATTTTTATAAGGTATGCTCCAAATTTAATTAAATGTTGGCTATAGTGTATATTTGGCGAATGTGATTTGGTGTATAGTTTGGCATATAGGAGGTATAAGGAGAAATAAATTTTTGCATAATATTTAAAGAGTATTGCTGCTAGTTATCTTAAATGCAAAGGTTGGAGTGATAAGTTTGTAAATGGTTTATTTAGAATTGTAATTCTTGGTTCTTGGACATTAAAATAAATTGGAAATTATTTTATGATAGAGGGAGATAAAAGGTGTAAAGGGTGATGTTATTGTTTGTAATTCTTGCTTTATAAAAAGGAAATTGTTGAGAGAATTTTGTTGAGGTTTAATGCATTGTCCTTGAGAACAAAAGAAGAGTCCTAGAACATTATTTTCAGAATTTATTGAGCACCTTATTGAAGAAAAATTCATGTGGATATTTTTGAGATAGAATCTTGCTATCTAACCCTTGAAGTGGCACAAAAGGAATTGGTTGTTGGTGAGACAGGTTTTGAAGACATATCTCCATCAAAGAAAATAAAGAGGTATGGGCACATCATTCCTTGTTTAAAGTGTTTTGTTGAAGTGAATGTTTTGGAATATAAGGTGGAGAGAAAATGATTGTTTGATAAGCATTGTTGGAAATATTTGAGTTAGGTTTAAAAATCTATATTATGCATTCTTGTTGAAAGAAAGTGAAACACATGTGTTAGGGTTTGTGAGCAAGTTGTGCTTCATTGATTGAATGATTGTGTGAAACTCTTGAGCATTGGTTTTGAGTGATATTGAAAGTGAATGTGCAAACATTAGAAATCAGAGTTATGAAGGCAAGTTTGTGCATCAGGAAGATAGATTTCATATGCTAGACTAGATCTATATTTAAAAGAGCAATAAATGTGAGACATGTGAAAGCAATAGATTTAATGATTGAGTATAACATATTGAGCTATTTGCAAGTGCATATCATTATCTATATGTTCCAGAGGTTAAATGAATTTTGAGTAGAATATATTTTTTTTGAAGAAAGCATTTCTAAAAAAATATATAAGCTTTGCTTGTGTGCAAGGTTTGGAAATATTTGGTACAGTTTTATGAGTAGTATTGAGGATAGGTTTGAGCAAGTCTTTTGAGAAGACTTGAATGCAAATTTGAGCAAGTCTTTTGAGAAGGCTTGAAGGCAGATTTGAGGAAGTCTTGTAAAGACTTGAAACAAAATTGAGAGCATATTTGTTCAAGCTTTATGTTAAGGCTTGAGGATAGTTTTGAGATAGAATTGAGAGTAGGTTTAATTGCTGATTTGGTCAAGCTTTGTGTTAAGGCTTGGGGATATATTTGAGATATATTTTGGTATATATTTGTGAGCAGAGTTAGAGCACATTTGTTCTAGACTTGGGATAAAAGTTGGTGCAGATTTAAGATAAAGTTGAAAGGAGGATTTGGAGGTGATAGAGTAAAGAGGATAGTAATCTCCAATGGATAGATATCCATCAGCCATTGCAGTGGGGATAGAGATCTCCTATATAGAGATATCCGTAAGCCAAAGTAGTGGGTAAAAGTCTTCTAGAATATCACCAACAAAATCATAGGGAAAAGAGGTATCTTGTGAAAAGAGATCCATTAAATAGAGCAAGGGGAAAGTGTTCTCCTATAAAGAGATCCACGAACCAGATCAAAGG
Source organism: Wollemia nobilis (assembly GCA_028583015.1). Lineage (NCBI taxonomy): Eukaryota > Viridiplantae > Streptophyta > Pinopsida > Araucariales > Araucariaceae > Wollemia > Wollemia nobilis. The sequence goes on along the minus strand of JAQPPZ010002456.1, from coordinate 3,679,263 downwards.
GAAAGAGTTCTCCTATGGAGTGTGATTCGTGAACCAACTGGGAAGATAGAGTTCTTCTGTGGAGAGAAATATCCACGAACCTGTTGAGGAGATAGAGTTCTCATGGATCAAGTTCCATGAACCAGAGAAAAAGGGAAATAGTTCTCTTGTGGAGAGAGATCCACAAATCAAAGCATAGGGGATTGGTGTCTCCTTTGGATAGAGGTACATAAATATTATAATAGGGAATTAATTCCCAAGAGATTTGTTGAGAAAATTTAGAGGAAATATTTTCTCCGTGGAGTAGCCCACATTGGGTGAACCACACTAAACTTGTGTCTCTCTTGTGTGAGATTATTTATGCATTGCTTTGAAAATTGCTATTTTTATTGCCATTGATAATATTGGATAATATTGTTTAGGAAAGAAATGTAAAATTTGATCTTATACTGTTCACTCCATCTTATTATAAGCTTGTGTTCTTCATGGTTGAGACTAGTGGTAATTTCCCTAATTTTATCAATATCTCTTTTTCATAAGAAACTTTCTTGAATGGTTTAGCCAATTTAATATGATTAACATCCCTATCTTGTTAAATCAAATTACAATAATTTTATGTAGTATAGCATTTCTTGTTTATCAAAAGGCTAAACATTGATAGGATTAAGTGAAAGGTATGCACAAATATTATGTTGAAGTCATGAATGTTCTCTTTTGGGTGCCTAACCACATGATTCAATTAGAAGAGCATTGAATTTGTGTTTGTTAGATTAAAAAATCATCTCACAATAAATTTTATGATAGTTGGCCAGATGGTGATTCATCCACTTGTAGGCTTATGTACCACAATGTAGCTTTATAATTTATTAAAAATATGAGTGATCATACAATCACATCCTTCTTGAATCTCTAGAATCTAATGATAGACATTAGTATTAACAACTTGTTGAAATATTCTAGTGTAATTTTTCTATCATTTCCATTAAATGTTGGTAAGGATCTCAATGTCATTGTGAAAATTAGTGAATAGTTAGATAAATTCAATGGAGCTTAATGAATTTAATTAGAAATTTTATTTTGTGGCAGTCTTTACAGTTGCATTTGCACTTGATACACTAGTTTTCCTTGTACATATTGTACTTGTTTAATGGTTGCTTATCAAAATTAGCAATAAATTCATTGAGGTATAGGTTGTTTTTTTTTAATATTTTGAGCAACTTGTTGGATTTGAAGAACTTGATTTTACATTACATGTTGTTGTTATGTAGATTGTTACATAGCTTATTATTGTGCAACATGTGCTTATTGCATCTCTTATATAACTTGTAAGGGATTGGGTGGAACATATTTATGCATACTTGGTTGACATAGTCATGCATATAAATGGAGTTGTTGAATTACAAGTTGTATCTATTGGGATATTGATGATGTGGGTTTTGAAACTAGATTAGATGTAGATTGAATTGTGTTCGTAGTTGAAGGTATAAAAGGTCTATTTTATTTATCCAAATTCTATGTTATCAAAATTTTAATAGTTGTTCCTTCTACTAAATCCAAACAATAGTAATAAGATGTTTTTATTTGGAATATTTCCTTTGATATGGGATCAATTCAATAAATTTAGGGACCACCTCAAGCTCTTAGGATTTAGACCTAGTATTATAAACTTATAAAATTATTCTTCTCAATACAGTCACTATAGATATAGATTTTTTTCTATTGTACCTAGAATAAATCACCTAGAAAATTAGTTTTGATGTCTCAAAAACTGAAAAAGCAACTATATACCTCTTTTTGATGAATCATATTTTTTTATTCTCAATGATTTTTTTGAAAAAACTCTCTATGAAGGCGATTCGATGAACATTTGGTGATTTGTTATTTTGATGACTTGATAATTTTTTTGAATTTTCCTTACCTTGAGAATGAATCACTCGTTTTTTAGAAAATCACTGATTTATTAATGAATTATCAATTTAAATACTTGACAATGAATCGTTATATTTGGCACTTTGTGACTTTTAGAATTATTTTCAATGATCATTGGTAGATTTGATGAATTGTTGTTTTGTAGACTTAGAGGAGTTTTGCAAAATAAAATGTTTCTCAAGAAGCAAGCCATCAGTTCCTACAAAAAATAATAGATCTAAACATTTTTAGTACTAATAAACATGTAAATGTTAAATCTAGGCAAAAGTATCAAGTTGTTTTTAAATAGACTTTCCATGCATGGATATTCAATTCTATTAGATCTAAAATAAAATGTAATTGAATCACTCAATATTGATGCAAATGGCAAATCTAAAATTAATTTCAAAATATTTACAAAATGATATTTGCATTATGTGGGATATAGGGTTTTCTTCAAACTTTTTATGGATCTAATGGGAATTTGGGAAAATCTCTCTATATGTGAAATCTTAGGTCCTAAAAGTGTTAGTTCGCTTAAATGTAAATGGTTTTTTTAGTATGATTTCAAAGGAAATCAACCCGATCAATCCCATCAAGCATGCCATAAATTGTTAAATGGTGAGAAAATTTATTCTTCTAATTATGTCCATGCAACATAGTTAACATTGAAATATGGGAGATTAATCCTATCAATCTATGGATTCGGGCCAACTCATTATTAATCTAGAAAAAATTAAAGTAAAATGCTTAATGCAAAAGGGTGTAAAAAGAAATTAAATTCATAAAACATAAATACAACCAAGTGACTATAGCAAAATTAGCATGATCTAATCAATCTATCTAAAGGAATAAGTAGCTTTAGTGTATTAGATCTTGAATAAACTTACCAATAAAGCATAAAAAGGATTAATAATAGATAAATAGATAGAGACACAAATACCATACATCCAAATATAAAAAGGTGTATGCACACAATCAATATTTGAAATCTAAGTTGAATTTATTAATTGATTATAATGTGTAATTACAAATAAGAATTTGATCTCAGAGAGCAAGAAAAAATTTCAATAGTCAAAAGGATCTTTAGAAATGAACCTTAAGCTCTCATTTATAGGAAAAGTAAACTAACTCTATTTTAAACTAAACTAAATTCTAATTCTAGTTATATGATTTTACTATAATCATATAATTTAGATGATAAAAAGTTGCTCCACTAGCTAGATTTGATACTAAAGTTCATCTAATACATTTTAATTATAAATAACACCACTTAGAGTGAGAAATATTGTTTTCTAAGCCATTTCAACAATTTTCATTCCTTAAAATTTACACCCATGATGTCTCAATCAATAAATCAACCCTTTGACTTCATCATATTGTTGACTTTCTTGAATGGAAAATTTGCCATTCTCGGAAGTCAATGAATTGTTGATTGGCTAACAAATCATCATCCTTTAATGAGTCATCAAAATTTTGATAAGTTGTTTAATAAAATGGTGACTTAGGGATTAAATATTTTTTGTCTAAATTATTAGGTTCTAGATTTATTTCTTAGGAAAATAGACTACCTACATGAAATTCATATATCTTATCATATTTTCCAATTACCTCTAGCCATTTGGTAGCTCAAATTGACTCATAACTCTGTCCTCTTTCTACACAATTGATTTCACCTATGGAATGTAATTGTAGTATTCCAATTACTACAAAATCCATAGTTAAGGTATTAACATAACTATCTCAAATATTATTATAAGCTTTGCATTCCAAGACAAAGTGTTTCCTTGTTTTCCTTGTCCTTGAAGTAAAATAGGTGCACGTTCTCTCTTTCCATTTCTCTTTAGGTCTCTTCCATCCACACCTCCCATATCTAAGTTAATGTAAGCTAGTCCTCAGTTAGGCTATAAGCGTCTTTGCTCTCCATGACTATATATGTTTCTTGATGATGCTCATATATGGGATTGAACTTAAAAAGGAATGCATATTATTTCTTCCTAGCTCATTTGTCCACATTGTTATCGTAAAATAATCTTTTACATAGAATTTTACATCTTTGTTGTTGTTTGAGTATTCAATTAAATCAAATACCCCACTTATTCATATATTTTGTACAACTTGAGTAGACATAAGGGTAAGACTTTAGAACTATGAATAGGAGATTCAATGTTCGAATCCAATGGGGTAGAGATGTAAACCATAAAGATATAATGGATAAAGAACATCCTCTATGAGGGTTCTCTCATATGGCCTATAGTCTCATGGATGTTAAAAACTACTTTACCTTTTTACTTTTATCTTTCTTTTACTACTAAGCTCATCTCCTACTATAATTGTGCTATAACCTTAGACCTTTTATTTATATCTATTTGTTCGTATCTTTTTTAAATATTCTAAAATATGAATCATTATAGTTGTCTTTATAAAAAAATTAACCCATGTGTGATAAAATTATTTCATATGGCGCTAACACTTTTATTTTAAATTTGTTTGTAAATAAATATTTTTGGGTCCTCTTTATTTGTTTCTATCATCCATAAAACACCATTAACACTACTAACAAAAACACAATAAAAATATAATAAAACATATTTTCTTACAATTATATTTATATAATTATTTTTTATTTTAAATAATAAAACATAAAGTAAATTTTAATGGCTAGGAGAGTGACGCTTCTAAAATCAATAAAGTTATTAGTGTTTTTTTGGGGTTGATATTATACACAAGGACTTAACAAAACAAGGAATATTGTTTAAATACTAAGGGGACTCTATCCCTTAATTTCTTCATAATAAATTCCCCCAACTCATCACTTTTCTAGGGCATTAGGATATAATCAAAGATCACAAGAGATGAGGAAACTCAAACCTTTAACCTCTTCAATAAATACCCCACTCATCTAGAAACTTTAACTTCTTTAGTATGTACCCCCCTCATGGTTATAATTCATGGATTTTAAAAAAATTGACCTTTTTATTATTATTTGAAATAGAGTCATGGTAGACCAACCATCCACTATAGTTAACATTCTACTGAATATACACCCATAGGTGCACTATTAAATAAATGATATAACAGAGGCAACTTGTTGATGAGCGATGAAGAGAGAAGGGTGAATTTTCAAATTGCAACAATGGTTAGGCTACAAAAGCATAATGAGCCAATGAGGACTACACAAATCACTAAGAATGCAAAATTTAAAAGAATTTTTTAGGAGGCTAGTTGGATGAACTACTTCACCAAACTATCAGGGTTTCACAAAAAGGTAGTCCTCAAATTTTTAAAAGCACTAAGAGGTGAAAAGCTTGATTCAAAGGGATTTTAGTCCATGTGATAAAGGAAGACATCACAATAGTCACCTGACTACCTGTAGATGGAGAAAATTATCATAAATGTCAGATGGAAGCTAAGGATTATTGAAAGGAATTTTTACAAGGGGAGATATTAGAAGCTACTCCAAAAGGGACCAAGAGGTCTAGTCTACTTGATCTGTTAGATGAAGTAAAATTACACATTTTTCAATATCTTACTTGTAAGGGACATCATGATATGTTCTTCTCTTATAATTTTAGTATCTTAACCCATCTTCATAATTGGAAAAAGATCAACATTCTATATTTTTTGGTATAGGCTCTACAAGATGAAGTGGTTAAGGTGCAAAGTGGGAAGAAGGCTAGCCCTATGCACCATATTTTTATCTATATATTGGTAAAATATGCCCTACACACTACAAAACCTAGAGTTTCCTAGGGATATTTTGTAGAGAAGAAAAAGAGGAAAGACATTGTAGCTCCCAAAGTGAAGAAATCCAAGCAATCTATAAAGGTGATTTGGAAGGGAGAACCTCCAAAAGAGCCTAAGGGAGAGGTCCCTATAGAAACATCTTGAAGAGCCACTGAATCACCTATCACTATTACTATTATAGTAAACTTTGATGAAGAGTCTTTGTCTCTTTTAGAAATTAGGACATAAAGTGAAAGTAGAAGGCATGGAGAATGAGAGAACCACTTGTTTCATAGTTACCAAAGAAATTGAGAATGACAATGGAGATGAATTCAAGACCTATAGCTTACCAAGGAGAAAGTGGGATATATGGAATCGACTGTAGAAGAATTTCTTATAAATGTAGGGGCTAGTGGAGCAATAGAGACTCTTGTTAATATGGAAGCTCGTGAGGAACCTAGTATGAACCTTGGGGGAATATATTAGAGTATTTCATAGTTGGAAGTTCCTATGAGAACCTAAGAATCCTCTATGAAAACTTAATACGTCCTTTTTGACACTATATAGGTCCCTATGGACACTTAGCAAACCCTTAGGGATGAACAATAAGGTCTTATAGATAATATGGAAACTATAGGAGCAATAACAGAGGAGCAAGAGGAGGCTTTTGTAGAAAAAATGATGATGGAGGTGGAAGAATCACCTTTAGTTGTAGGTTTATCATGAAAGGGAAGAGATACTTATGAATATTGTATCAAAAATAACTAAAATTAAGTAGGAAGAAAAAGAGACAAAACCTAAAGTCACTTACAAAATTACAAATGAAAGTTATAATCTATGAGATAAATTAGAAGTTGCAAATACTAAAATTGAATTTTTGATGGAATAAGTAGCAAAATTGAACCTCGATATGAAGCTTACCCAAGGAGAAAGATCTAGATGAAAATAATATATAGAGGAGTGTCAAAAGAAAGTTGATTTCTTTTACAATGGCTATATAGCTATTAAAAAGCATAGACAAAAAGTAACCACCCTGATGGACTCCTTTGCATAGAAAATAGAGAAATCAAAGAACACTTGTCAGGATCCTAATCCTAATCCTTAATACTATTATTAACTCACTTCATTTATTAATGGACCATTGCATATTTTCACTTCATAGCTCTAGGATAAATATATATTCATTCACAAGTGTGTAACTAGGCATCCATTGAATAAGAAAATATATCTCATTTGAGAGCATTGGCAGGGTTACCTCCATTGAAACAACGATACATTCCAAGGTGATTTAATACATTTTACTTGTTTTGCATCCATTTCCATTGTTATTCCACCTTTCTCCATTGCTAGGAATGAGGTTCCTACCATATGGTATCAAAGCAGTATCCTTAAGAACATGTTTATAACCATTCTCACTAAACTTTTCACCTGTTCATCACTGTCATTCGACCACTATGCCATTGTTATCACCTATCATTATCATTAGTTTCACTCCTGCACCATTTTTCTACCACCAAAACAATCATTACTCTCACCACAAAGTAACTCTGACCATATATCTCTACCAGCAATAACAAAGATATAAAAATACCAACGAACACAGAAGTTGTGGGACGTTCACAGGTGACCAGCGTAAAAATAAAATGAAGAACGAGCTCCCATTTTCTTGCTCACACCTTGATCGAGCAAGGAAATCATCCCAGATAGAAGACGCATGTTGAGTGGTGATTTTGCCCCAGTGCAAAACCACACTCACATCTAGGATTTCGTTATAAAACCCTCTCTTGCAAAGAAGTATAGACTTCTCCAAGGTTCATTCTATTTTAATGTGTACATGTATGTGTGTCAAATGAGTGCATGGAGTACCTTAGTGTTCTGTAAAACAACTATTAACAAGGGGCTTGTGCTGGGGTCATTTTAGTATGTTATGTTATTACTGTTAATGAAATTGATGTTACAAAACGAACAATGATTTAATTAATCAAAATAGACTAAATAGTACAACTTAGGCTATATTTAGCCCGTAGGAATAGCTAACCACTAACCAAATAGTGCTAACAATCAACAAGAAATATTCGCTTAACAAAGTTATTAAGCGAACCTTAGGTAGATAACTAACTACCCTAACAAACCAAATGAGGTAATAAATAGAATTACCATAGTAACTCTAACATCCCCCCTTATTACATTATTTGGGTAATAATATAACTACTAGCTACACTATCATCCCCCATACAACAATATTTGGGTAAAGTATATAACTGCCCCAATACAGTGAAGAAGAAGAAGAGAAATGAAAGAATTGTGGCTCGTGCTTTGTCTCTGGCTCATGGCTCTGACTCTAAGCATACCTCTAGAATTGTACCTTTGGGTCTATCTCAGGATCTGCCTATGAATCTGGCTCTGGAATATCGCCTCTGGATCTGCCTGTAGATCTGCCTCTGGAACTTTGTCTCTGGGTCTGTCTTTAGGTCTGTATTTGGGTCATTATCTTTGGGACTGCCACTCGATCTATCATTGGATTTGCCTCTGGGTATACCATAGGTTTTACCTTTTCGGTAGAAGCCATACAACATTTCTTTCATCATGGTCCATTGTGTGAGATCTTTCCATCCACAATCAATATGAACCTTGTTGGCCATTTTCAATTTGTACCAACAACTTGAAGAAGAGTGATTCGTACATCCACAAGAATCACAAGGATGTAATCTCCAACACTTAGCTGCAACATGTCCTATCTTTCCACAATGATTGCAACAATGCTTTTTAGGAGTTGTAGGAGATTTAGGTTTTACAAACATAGAATTACTGGTACTTGCATGTCCAGTATAGCCAAGGCCTTCATTCTTTGCCCTGACATTTAGCATTATAGGAGTTTTAATGCCTTGTTCTTGTTTACCTAATCTCTCACCATTGAATCCCATTTTCTTCATCATTTTGGATCCATATCCTTTGGTATGTTTTTCAAAACATCCAATTTCATCATCTTCATCAATGTGTTTAACAATATGGCATTTTTCACTATTGATGAGATTATGAAGTTCTTTAGGAGGTTCAGTTTTTAAGTCACTAGTGTCGCAAGCAAAATCTGCTACTGAAATGAGATCACTTGTGCTACAACTGATATCTGCCAACATAGGCATGAGGTCGCTTGTATCACAACAAGCATTGGCCATCATGGGCTCAAGGTCACATGTGTCACAACAAGCATTCGCCACCATGGGCTGAAGATCACTTGTGTCACTACAAGCATCGACCATTAGGGGTTTGACCTCTGTTTCCTCACTAATGTCCCTTTTCTGCTATGCTTTGTCAAGAGCATAAAATGACAAGAATATGCCCATTATAGCACCAATAGGGATTAGAACACCATTTTTTTGCATGTCTCCACAAGACGCAGAATCATTGATTATGGCATTTACACCACTCCTTAGTGTAAGAAATGTGCCATCTTCATAATAATATATCCCTTCCAGGTGTGGAGAAAAGTATGGGCCTTTAACTGATTTAACAACATCATCAGTTGGTTTTGGGATAGGTTTCTTCTTTGATCTGCCCATCTTTTAAGATGTCGGTCACTACCGAAAATGCACCTTTTACAATGAATTTTGCAAAAGTAAATTTGACAAAGAGTGCTTTTGAAGGCAAATCCCAAACAATTTCATCACAAAAAAATCCCCCCTAAGTATAAATACTTCAAACAAAATAAATTTGCTATTTATGAACCCTTGAGAAAGAGATATGAGTAGGATGACTGTTGTGGGGCTTATTGCCTTTTGCAAACAAAAATTCCCTTTGTAATTGATTTTTATTATTGCAAAAAAAAAATTAAGCAATTAAATTAATAATAATTTATCATAAGCTTTGAAAAAATCAAATAAATGATAATAAAGCTTTAAGAAATAAATTATTAAGAAAATAATTGAAAAAAATAATAATTTTTGAATAATTAAAAAAAAATTAGAGCAAAATTTATACCTTTTTGTTGTCGGTGGGGTTTGAACCCCCGACCTCTCTGTGGGCTGCTCCTTAGCATCCAGCCTCCAACCGGTCGAGCTAGAGCACTCGCCGAGTATAAGGGGAAAGAACCCCTTATTTGAAGATGTGGTTGTCTTCGTTTGAGGGCAATGAGCGCCTCTCCTCTGCAGCTCCTCCGCTTGTAGGGTGGCGTCTCCTATCACTTCGATATGCGCTTCCTGCATGATGGGAATAAGTTTTGCCAGAATCTCCTCTAGCTCTTCTTCGTTGGCTGTTCTCCCTTGGACGGCTCTGCAATGTCCCGATGCTCTAACATCAACGATGCCAAAAAAAAAGGGATGTGACTTCCCTCTCACAAAATCTTCTCTCCAAATTGGCGCTCGTAGTGGCAGCTATTTTTCTTTCAGGTTGATCTCTACCATAGAACAAAACTGCGTATTGCTACGATATGGCGGTTCGAGCACTATCATGCATTTACCTATCAGATCCAATATCTGGACCTATTAGCAAGTCAGCCGAAATTCAAAGAACTTCAAATTAAAAAATTCCCCTTCAGGGCGATCTCCTATCATCATGCGTCGGAGTTCTAGCATTGTGCGATTAGAAAAAAAATCGTTTTTTTTTTTTTCAAGTCCCACATTTGGGACGCTAAACACATATTAGTGGTTTAAAAACAAAAACCACTAACAATTCAACGACTACCTTTGGATAGTCTTGTAGACCACCCGATACCTTTTATTCCCCACCACGGCACTAGAATTCAGTTCCTTGGTAGTCAGTTAGTCAGTGGGTCGACCGTCTAGGGGGTCACCCACGTCCACGTGATCATCTTGCGTCGAGGTCCACTCCTGTGGAGGTTGCTCCCATCTGGTTAGGCTCTAAGTGGTTTGTCCCAGCCTTGGCATATGAGTCAACCTAGTGATCCTCCCGTCGAGTTCACATCTTAGGTCAATTTAGGTCCTCCGTCTACCGTCCCACCATCGCCAGGTATTGTGAGTGGTGTTTGGTCTGTGCCTAGCTACACAGTGGGGAGTTAGATCTATCACAAACACCACAAGATGATTTACCAAATGGTTTGAAACAAAAAAAAAACTATTCAATCGGAGCGGAGGGCTCCTCCTACTCTAATACCATGTTACAAAACGGACAATGATTTCATTAATCAACATAGACTAAATAGTACAACTTAGGCTATAGTTAGCCCGTAGGAATAGCTAACCACTAACCAAATAGTGCTAACAATCAACAAGAAATATTCGCTTAATAAAGTGATTAAGCGAACCTTAGGTAGATAACTAACTACCCTAACAAACCAAATAAGGTAATAAATAGAATTGCCATAGTAACTCTAACAATTGAAAGAGAACATAACTGCGATCTTGAAACTGGGGAGATGATTCCTTTTATGTTGCATCAAACATGGATATGGAATAAGCTTGAATGACTAATTTGTAGCTCTAGTAGCCTTTAATATGATGCATAAATAACCTTCTTTAACGAAATTGATTTTCATAACGAAGGTTCAACTTATCACTTTAAAGTAAATAGCCCTTTTTGAAATTCCCAATAAATTGCCCCTCTTCTGTGAAATTGTAATTTTCAGGAAGAAGAATCCATTTATTGCTTTTAATATAATGGCTCACGAAATGTCTAATAAATTATCTCCCCTTCAGGAAATTGTACTTTATAGGAAGGAAAGATAGTTTATGACCTTAAAGAAAACAACTTTTAAAATGTCTTGTAATATTATTTCCCCTCGAATAAAATTATGATTTTATTAAAGGAAACCAATTTGTTATTTGTAAACAGAAAGGCAAAATCATGAAATCCAAATTTTCCTTAAAGCGTGGGTCTTGCAAAACCAAAAATTACAAAATTCCTCTTTAAATGCAAAAACTTAAATAAATTTTGTAATTTCTACGGTTATCTAGAAAAAACGAGATCCAACTTGCTCTAAATTGACCTTTAGAGCTTATTCTCAGGAACTATGTCACTGTTTTTGTATTTTTATGTTTTTATGATTTTTTTAATTTTATTTCTAAAACATTGAAGAAAATATAAGAAGGCAGGGTAGAAATAAAATAAAATAAAATTGCCACTAAAATGAAATAAACAAAACAAAATGGGCTGCAACTCAAAACATCACCATAAACCCTGCAAATACCCATATCCTGCATGAAAACCTATATTGAAGTGATCCATGTTCATGCAATCAAATATTCAAACGGGTGTGATATTTTAAAGAAAGAAAATACAATATATCGAAAATGACATGCAGATCAACCATAAGCATGCATAAAATCTGCAAAAATTCCAATATAATGACAGACAATAAATTTTCATTAAGCTCAAAACATGCAGGCTACAGACTTCAAACTGGCATTAGTGATGACATTCCAGTCCAACTGATGGAAGAGAACTCCAGAAAATAGACCCAGTGCACACTTTCTCATTACTGCAGTCCTGTGTCCAAAGTTTCCATCCCCTGGCGATCCTCTTTGTTCGGTGTATCTAACATTGCAACCTCTCTTCCAAAAACGGCTCCTTGGTTTTCTGATTTGTAACGCTTTATTCCACTCGTAACAACACTCTCGACGTTACTTCCAACCATAACAATAAAACAAATGATTCCCCCACATAGCATAGCCAATGCATGATAATTTTCCTTTGTAACCCTCGTTATACCCTTTTATTACAAAATAAAACTTGAAGTTTTCATATGTTCCCATATGAGACCACGAAGTGAAATACTTTGTCCTACTCACCGGAGAAACGATACTCACCAATTAGCTTTGAATATGTTGTGACGTTGTATCATCTTCTGACTCACCTTCCGGCTTTCAAATCCTGTGACCTTTTTGCATATAACGTCTTTTTACATGTTCATTTGCGAGCGGCTTGGTAATGCTTGGGTGGCTAGTGAGGAGAACATAACTCTTCCAACCTATGACCAATGACCTGCTGTAATGCTTCTTAGACTACTGTACGTGGCTCCTACGTTCGTATCGAAGCAATTATTCATTCGTGCCAACACTGATTAATGAGCAACCCCTTCAATGCTGTCGGGGCCGTTCTATCACCAAGGTTCAACTTATCCTACAGCCCCCATGAAACCGTGTCTACCATTGCAATTAAGTGCAGTTTATGCTACCAAATGTATCCCCTTCAGCTCTGTTGGCGACCTATCCATTTTGCACTTCCCGTTATAATGACAAAACTATTGTTTTAAACCACTATTCCACCACTAACTTCTGTGCATGCATCCGCCACAATAACATCGACGTCCACTATATTAGACTTGGGCGTGTAAGTATCCCATATCCTTCGATAAAATTCTCCATCTGGTATAGTTGCCATGGTCTGTGTTACCCATCTTCTGCCATGCTACAATGCCGAAAAATGCATCTCTGAACAAGTTGTCTGCTTATGTTCACCCATTGCTGCACTGTGCCTCGACTGGCGAATATCATTACCACGCGTTTCGACTGTATCCTCTGGTTGTGCCTTACTGTCCTTTTGCATGTGATGCATAGAATTTCTTCATCGCGTGTGTTTTCGTTCATTGCGACATATTATCGTCCTTCGTTCATCGCTGCTCGCATGTTGATTGTTGGCGTAGGTTCGTCGTTGGACCTGTTCACATTCATTGTCACCCAGTCTTCTTTGATCTGCACATCGTCTATCTGAGGGAGAGTATTCCACTTCATGCTGGCCATCGCCCATTGCTCCATTTATCGTTGTGCCGATAGTTTAATAGCATTTGTTTTCATTTTGAGCTAGGGTGCCTCACAAAACCAGTAACATTCGGTGCTCGCCTCATCCAATCGCTCCTACGTCCATGGAACTTTCCCTTCAGGCCTCGCTGTTGGATTTTCAAAACATGGGCACATCATATTTAAACAGTTGTTGATTTTTGTTTTGAAATTTTCGGCAATGATATCGTGATTGACATCCGAGCTCTCCCTTGTTAGAAGCTATGAACACCTGCATCTATTGATCCTGTCATGGTATTTTCATCAATCGTGGTGCCCATCAAAGCCCAAAACCATGTTGACCTGCACTGCATGCTCCACATCCGTCCTCAACGGCCAGTCTTCCATGAATTGTTCGCATCACGTCATCTAGAATCCATGTTGTCGCCAAAATCCGTCGCCTACTTTTTACAGCTAATTTCTCTGTGTGATACTACCAATCATGCCCCTTTATCATCGCCGATCTAGATCATTGCTGAGGATATGGTGTCGAAAACTCATCGTCTGACATCTTCGCTATAGTGGATTCGAATCAAACTCACCCTGCCATGGGTCTCGTCATCTGCCGAGTCGACATCCCCCGGAGTCGTCGATGACTTCCCTATCCAGCAAGTTGTCTCTAATATCCATGTCACTCGGTGACATCGTCCACATCGGTGGTATCTCGGCATTATAGTGGGCCCCATTACCTCGGTTTCTGATGACCCGGTGATAACCTTGCATCATAAGGACGATCGTCAAAATGAATCATTCTTGATATGCCAATACTCCCTAGAATATGAAACAAAGTTAAAACTAAAGTAAAACATTAAAGGAGAAAGAGTTATAGGGCCTATGATGTCATACTCCCTATGATATATAAAAATAAAAAATAAAACCAAACTAATTAAAACTTAAAACCAAAATGATTTTTACTACCTCACACATTACAATAATCGAACAAATAACCTTAAATGAACCCAAAACTCAAATAAAATATTAAAGATAAAACACACTAAAAGAAATGACAAAAATAAAACAAGCCACAAATATTTTTATTTTTTATTTTCATACTTTAAATTATCATTTATATATGTGGAATATATATATAATAATATTATTTTATTTCATTTTGTTTTTATTTTTTATTTTTTATTTTTTATTTTTAATCAATCCACCCTTAGAACTCAAGATAAAATACACGTGATTTTAAACCCAAGCACCAAACACTCAAACAACTTCGTGAAGCAAACTTGGCAAGAAAATATTTGCAAAGATGAACCTTGGAGACTGCATGGCAAGGACAAAGGACACTATGGGTAATTACCTATCAAAATTATCACCCCAAGCATCAAAAAATAAGGTGGGTCCCTAAGATTTGGGGATAGTTGTGGTGAGGCCACAACAACGCACACAAATTCAAGGAAAAAAAATCACATTTTGTAGAAACGTCGTATTTAGAAAGTAACATAGGAAAAAACTGATGAAATCTATCATAATCCGATAGAAAATTAAAATAAAAATATAAAAAAGCTAAGGTTATTGCACTTTTCAATCGCTGAAAATTAATTTTATCATCACCAGAGGGATACGAAAAAGATTTTAATATTTGCATAAGTTTTAATCACCACCAACATCAAGCAGATTAGTTTTAAAACCTTTTGGGATAAAATCCCACATCGACGAAGGGAAAAATTATAAGCACTTTATAAAGATTTTACTGCATATAATTCAACGTGACTTAGATCACATTCCTTACCAAATCTCTCACACGACTCTCGATTCCTAAAAACCCATTCGCTTCCCCCTTACATCATCCTTGAAACTCATGCTACTATTGACTATTGAACACTCGCTCTACCCTCTAATTTTTCCTTACACTGCCAGTTGTCGTGTTACTATTCGATGTTGTCCTGTTCGTTCCATGTCAACTAATGGTTAAATTATCCTTAAGCACTATGTGATTTGTCCGTCTGCAACTTCCAAGTGACCGTTGAAAATTGTCCTTAGCAATGGTTTGTCCGCTTGCTGACTCCAAGTGACCATTGGGCCACCCGAAAGTTGTCGCCAACCGTGTTTCCTGCCTAAAAATCAAAAATTCAAATTCAAAAAAGGACCGTAGGCCCAAAAAGTTGATAAAAACCAAATTTTTGAAAAAAATTTCGCATAAATATTTGCATAAACTTATAACAAAAAGCTCAAATTTTTGCAAAAGAAACTTTTTTCCAAAAATTTAATTTCACTACTAAAATACAAATAATAAAACCACACCACAATGGTCAATGGCAGGCAATCACAAGACCCGATGAAGGAATTTGTGCAAAAAATGAATCGATGGAAGGATGATCTTGAAAAGAAAATCATGACAAAGGAGGATTTTCGCAAATGGTAGGATAAAAATGCTCTACTAAAGATGGACTATGAAAACAAGGTAGTAGAACTAGCCTTAATTGATGCCACTAACCACTCCATGGATATGGTATAATAAAATATGGCATAAATCCAAGTTGGCCAATCTATCAGAGCACCAACACACCAAGCATTACTCGAGGACCACAAACATCAATCCTGCCTCGTACTACTAAATTGGATTTTCCAAAATTTGAAGGAGATGATCCCTTAAATTGGATCTATCAGGCTGACCAATACTTCTCCCTCTATCAAATACCTGAGATACAAAAGGTTCACATTGCATCCTTCCACCTTGAAAGTACCACCACCCAATGGTACTAGTGGTACAAAAAAATGAATGTCACCCCTACGTGACTAGAATTTACAAGAAACCTAATGGTACGATTCGGCCCTACTAAATTCAAATATTTCACAAGAACCCTTACCAAACTTTGCCAAACCATTGTAGTGTGAGAATACCAAGCTCAATTTGAAAAATTAGCAAATCTTACATTAGGGCTAAATGCCTCATTCTTCCAAAGTTGTTTCATCAGTGGCTTAAAGGAAGACATTTTATTAGAAGTACAAATGCTCAACCCCATTGACATGATGTAGACTATCGTACTAGCCCAAATAGCAGAAGATAAATTCAATAACCAACGTCGGCTGGGAAACCCATCTAAAACAACATCACAAAATACTTACCCCCAAAAAAAAACTTAAATGAATTCGACCAATTAAATTCATCAGCCTCGAGGAAATGAAATAAATAAGAGAAAAAGGCCTTTTTTTTCATTGTGATGAGAAATTTGTACCTAATAATAAATGCATTACACCCAAATTATATATTTTGGATGCAGTTATTCCTTGTCAATCAACCACCAATGAAGAGGAGATCGAGGTAGAAGTTGTGACGGATACACCCGATGATAACATTCAAGGTCCACTAGAAATTTCCTTCAATGCCCTCACTAGTAATTCTTCTCCCCAAACTATGAAAGTCTCTAGATCCTTCAAACAACAAAATATTATTGTGCTTATTGACTTCGGTAGTACCCATAATTTTATCAACCCATGTATGGCAAAACAAGCTGACTGCTCTATCCATCCTTGCAATAATTTTGAATTCATGATTGGTAATTAGGGAAGGATCGCTTGTAAATGAAAATGCCATAATATTAAGCTCACCTTGGGTGATTACACCATGAAATATGACATGTATACAATTCCCTTAGGAGGATGTGATATTGTCTTAGGAGTACAATGGTTACGAACACTCAGGACAATCCAATGGGATTTTACGAAATTATGGATGAAATTCACAATAAATAATCAAACGTATACTCTTAAAGGATTAAAATTAGGCCCTTCTCCAATAGCAAGCTCTCATCGCATGGAGAAAATTATTCGTAACAAAGGCAAGGAAATGGTTGCCCACTTATTTTCTATCCAAACCACTAAAAAGGCACAAAAAGGGTTGCCCCCCTGTCATCGTTCTGATCCTACTATTCTTCCTACCTATCCCCCGCCAACACTTCCACCTTCAAAATATCCCTGCTTATAGGAATATGACATTAAAATAGTGCAATAACATGAGCAAATACTACTTGGAAAACACAGAATGAAGCTTCTCACTTTGAGCTTTGAGGACAAAGCTCTTTTTAAGGAGGGTGGCATGTTAGGATCCTAATCCTAACCCTTAATACTATTATTAATTCACTTCATTTATTAATGGACCATTGTGTCCTTTCACTTCATAGCTCTAGGATAAATATATATTCATTCACAAGGGTGTAACTAGGCATCCATTGAATAAGAAAACATATCTCATTTGAGAGCATTGGCAGGGTTACCTCCATTGAAACAATGATACATTCCAAGGCGATTTAATACATTTTACTTGTTTTGCATCCATTTCCATTGTTATTCCACATTTCTCCATTGCTAGGAATGAGGTTCCCACCAACACTATAGTCCAACTAGCCAAGGTGAAAAGCAAGAATGCAAAGTTGATATAGCTTATCCATTTGGCAATCAAGCCAGCTATAGATATGGTAGATTGTATAGCCCCTGCTCATGATTATTTCTTGTATCTCAAGAAACAATGGCTACAAATACAACTAGAGCATATACACAAAGGAAATCCTCTAAAACTTGATTGTCCTTAGTCTATAACTTTGGTTTACCTTTCTATTGTGCATAAAGGAATTATTTTTATGAATTTTACCTACACCATTTTATTCTGCCTAAATGCACTAAAAGATACCTCAATGTTTTGGTGGGGTATGTTGTTATTTGTGTTTTTTCTTGACCCTTCAACATGAAGTTTCTAAACAAAGGTATGTGGAAAAGCACCAAGAGAAAAATCTCAAAAAACCTTTGATGGTTCTATTTGAGCATGAGGATATGGGAAGTATTTTGGAGAATAAGGAGAAAGTAAGAAATCATCCTCCCTATAGATTGAAGGAAAGAGAAATATAGGTAGATGCTTTATAAGAAATTTTTGAGAAGTCAAAAAGGAGAGTTGGAGTTCAACCTTAAGGCTTCTTGTTCTAGATGAGGGGAATTTTTACCCCACTACAAAAGAGAGAACCCCATACTTTTATGAACTTAAGAGAGGTAATTGAGTGAGCCAAGAAGTATATGGCTCTGGTTGATCAACAAATATTGGATTGGGTTCTACTTTAAACCTCTCATGGTTTGGAAACCCTTTCATGATTATACCTAGAGAATAAATATTCACATGGCTAAGGAGATACAATTTTTGGAAGACATCAGATAAATAGGTGGTTATAAGGCATATGATCAAGATACTTATCCCCTAGCTTATGACCTACAAGACCTATGTAGATTAAATATGAGCCAGTTTGAAGAATATTGTAGTGAAGTTTTTACTATATCTCAACAAATTCTTGTTCCAAGAGAGAAGTAAGCAAGAACTACCATTTAGCTAGTCAAATGAAAGTTCTTGAAGCTCCATCCACATACCAAGTAGCTACTTCAAAAAGGCAACTGAAAGGGACTGTCTAATCCAAAGACTGGTAGCATACTCAAAGCTCCCCTCACCTTGAGGTAATCCATCTACCTAGATCAAGCTAGCCAGGGATTGTTAGGCAAATGAACAAAGATCAAATTGATTCAATCAAATAAATAATACATCAAATGACTAGAATAGCCCGGAGGTTACGAAACCAACCAAGGCGGAATTAGATATTGTTATAACAACATAACAATAACCTAAAAAATAATGAAATAATATAGCCATGCTAACATCCCCCCTTATTACATTATTTGGGTAATAGGATAACTACTAGCTATACTAACATCCCCCCTGATTACATCATTTAGCAATACAAAGAGAGTTGCGAAACAATTCAAATTTGACACGTGCAAGTGCCTTAGTGAAAATATCTACAACTTGAGCATCGGTGGGAATGTACTGAAGCTGAATTCGGTGCTTTGGAACTTCATCTCGAATGAAATGACATTGTGTGTCAATGTGCTTGGTTTTCTCATGATGTACTGGGTTCTTAACAAGGTTCAAAACACCCTGGTTGTCGCAGAATAAGTGTATTGGAGATTTTTATGGAAGACCCATACTTGTCAGAATGCGATGCAACCATATCACTTCACACACAGCTTCACGTGTGGCGCGATACTCTGCCTCTGTAGATGAGATAGCAACCACCTGTTGCTTCTTGTTGTGCCAAGAGACAGGACCGGATCCAAGATGAAATATATATCCTGAAGTTGACTTACGATCATCATATGACCCGGCATAGTCAGAGTCCATGTATCCTTGCAAGAAGAATTTGTTATTCCTCTTGTATTCTAGGCCATATTCTATTGTGCCACGGACATAGTGAAGAACATGTTTTGTTGCTTTCCAGTGAGTAGTCTTAGGTTCCTGCATGAACCTCGAAAGATAGTTGATAGCAAACACGATATTTGGCCTAGTGTTTGTCAGATATATGAGACTCCCAATCAGTTGTCGATAGAGAGTACCATCTACCTAAGGTGAATCATCATATCATGATAACTAAAGCCCGGATTCCATCGGTGTTGCCATTGGCTTGCAATCAGTCATGCGATATTTTTCTAACAGTGTCTTGGCATATTTTTTTTGAGACACTTTGATGTAGTGCTCCTTCTGGTACACTTCCAGACCAAGATAGTAATGGAGAAGTCCGAGATCTGTCATCTCAAAATATTTACACAAGTCTCTTTTGATAGTAGAGATCATAGTTTTTGAACTCCCTGTAATGAGCAGATCATCAACGTAGAGTACAAGCAACACTATCTCAGAACCTTGTTTCTTGAAATAGAGGTTTGCATCTGACGGACATCTCTTAAATCCATGCTATAGGAGGTGATTATCCATTTTTATATACCAAGCTCGAGGAGCTTGTTTTAAACCATATAAGGATTTGACCAACTTGCACACTTTCTACTCTTGGCCTTCCACTTCAAATCCTTCAGGTTGAGTCATGTAGACTTCCTCTTGGATATCACCATTCAGAAAAGCACTCTTGACATCCATTTGGTGAAATTTCCACCCATACTGTGCTGCCATAGCACAAAGGACTCGAATAGTGGTCATCCGAGTAGTAGGTGCAAAAGTTTCCTCGTAGTCAATGCCTTCCTTTTGAGCATAGCCCTTTGCAACAAGATGGGCCTTATGCTTATCAATTGTCCCATCTGCCTTGTACTTGACTTTGTACACCCATTTGCAGCCTATGGGCTTCTTTTTATGTGGCAGATCGACAAGCTTCCAAGTTTTGTTTTTCATCAGAGACTTATACTCAACATCCATAGCAGCCTTCCATTTTGGCTCACTAAGGGCATCTTGTACAGAAGTAGGTTCATGTTCATTCACTGAAGACATAAACACCCTGTCATCATCTATATCCATATCCTCTATTTGTTTCTCTTGATCAACAGAAAGTTCCTCAAAATATTGACAAAGATCATCAACCCCAGTAGTCTCTGCTGCTGCTCTTTGTTGTCGAGCCATGCTACGAGTACGAGGTCTATCCAAAGTCAAATCTGGTGGAGTGGATAGTTTGGAGTCTCTGATTGTATTTGTATACCATTTTGGATTCTTCTTCTGTGGTGATGAAGAAGATGAAGAAGTCGAAGGACCTCCAATATTTGGTGATGAAGGGGACTTCTCAACTTTAGTTTCCACAAGATCTAGGTATACATCTGATGTGCTTTGTGATGTGAAAGCCTCATCAAAAACAATATCTCTACTGACATGAATCTTCTTGGTCAAGGGATCTATCAAATGATAACCCTTAGAGTGCTCATCATAGCCAAGAAGAATACACTTCAATGTCTTCTCATCTAGCTTCTTCCTTTTCTCTTTCGGTATGTGCATGAAAGCATTACACCCAAAAATGCGTAGATGAGATATGGAGGGTTTTCGACCACTCCAAGCTTCTTGTGGAGTCATTCCTTGTAGGACCTTTGTGGGTGCCCTATTCAACAGGTATACTATTGTGGTGATAGCTTCTGCCCAATATTGTTGCTCAAGACTAGCTCTTGTGAGCATGCAACGAACCATTTCCATGATGGAACGATTCCTCCTTTCAGCAACACCATTTTGCTGAGGAGTATAAGCAGTAGTTAACTGTCTCTTGATCCCATGTGCAGTCAAGAATGCTAAAAATTATTTAGAGGTAAACTCCCCCCTCGATCTGAGCGGAGGGTCTTTATAGAAGTCCCTGACTCCTTCTCAATAGATTTCTTGAATTGCTAGAAGAAACCAAATGCTTCAGATTTTAGATGAAGAAAGAACACCCACATTTTACGTGAGTAATCATCCACAAACAATTGAAAATACCTCTTCCCCCCACTACTGATGGGTGTGAAAGGACCACCCAGATCGGTGTGAATCAACTCTAGAGGTTTCTTTGCTCTTGTAGAGCTTTTCTCAAAAGGTACTCTATGCTACTTTCCTACCAAGCAGTCAGAGCACACTAGCAAGATGGAAGAAAGGGAAGGAAGACCCTTTACCATCTCATACTTACTTAGCTCAAGTAAGTAGCCAGAACTAAGATGCCCATATCTCTTGTGCCATAGGGATGTTGCCTCTTTTGTAGAGACTATCATGGCTACTTGTGGAGAAGAGATAGCATCTAAGGCAAATAAGCCATGCTTATATGAAGCGGTTGCAAAGTTCTTACCCCTCCTGGTAATAGAACAACACTTCTTGCCTCCCTCAACACTAAAGTTTACAACCATATCCTTGTCCAGAATTTGTGTGACTGACAACAAATTGTTTGCCAATCCTGGAACATAGAGAACTTTTTCAATATGACACTGGCCATCAGGAAGAGTGACTAAAATTGTACCTTCTCCCTGAACCTTGTAGGTTTTATCATCGACAATAGTGATAGGTTTGCCCTCTTTGGCCTCAAAGGACTCAAACCATGATTTGTCGCTAGTCATGTGCTTACTAGCGCCAGAATCGACATACCATACAGGATCCGTCTGCTTGGAGGTTGTGGTAGTCATGAGCACCTTGTGTGCCCACTCAGAATCCGAGTCAGATTCCTCAACAACAACATTCACCTTGGGTTTCTTGTTCTTGTTTTGTGGTTTATTCTGGCCTTTTTGTTTTGGTTGCTTATTCTTATGCCAACATCTATTTGTATCATGACCTTCCTTGTCACAGATCTTGCAATATCTCTTAGTCTATTGAGTTTGTTGAGTTTTTTTCCCTTTTGAATCCTTTTGAGAACTCCCTCCCTTCTAAAAATTACCCTTCTTCTTGGGGCCCTTCCTGTTGGTGTAGAGGGCGGTGTTAGAAGAATCATCTCGCTGAAGTTGGCGGGCCTCCTCCTCTTGAAGCATATTGACCAACTCAACAAAGGTAACTTTCCGTTGTGACACCTGAAGGGAAGTGATCAACACCCTATAAGAATTAGGTAAAGCTCTCAATACAATGGAGGTAAGAAGCTTGTCATCAATCGGTTCTCCCAAAGAATTCAACTTTGCTTTCAATTCAGACACTCTGCAAAGAAAGAGTTCAACTGTCTCTCCCTGTTTCATGCTTAGACTGTGTAATTGAGATTGAAGAAATAGAATGGTGGAATCATTCTTTCCTTCATATATAGTTTTAAGGGCATTCCATGCCTCTTTACTATTTTGACGATCAACAATATGGGGTTGAACTTCATCGGAAACAACAAGCAAAATGAGCACTTTTGCCTTGTTGTCTATCTTGTCAAAGTCTTTCTGATCAACAGATGGAGTTGTAGCGCCTGAAGTAGATGAAGGTCTTGTTGTTGTACCAGATACAACATCCCATAAGCCATCCATTTCAAGGATTGCCTTCATCTTATTTTTCCATGGTGTATAGTTAGGACCTTTCAACAATTGATGAGCATCAGTCATTAATTTTGCAGACATTGTGAAGGTTCCTTATATCACCAAATGGTCCCCCTTTCTATATACCGTAATGCCAGGCCGTTATACCATACAAAATACCCACCCTTACGTGAGGGAGACTATAGGTATTTTGAAAAATCAGAGAAATTACCCGCCCTTATGTGAGGGAGACTGTAAGTAATTTCAATGATTATACGATACGTGGTACTTAGGCGGTACTGAAAGGGAATCGTCTTGTTGATGACACCTACCATAGAAAGTCGTCAATCCTCATGCGTGGGGCGTAACTTCCCCTAAACACTTTGGAAATCAGAACATTCATCAGGGTTTACGTCTAAACACAAGAACGATTGGGGTAGTGGATGGAGTAAAAAAATAGCAAAATGGTAAACTTATATCTCCCCGAAGATTAATAGAGAACAAGCTCAGACATCATTGTGGTAGCTATATTAGGTGGCGGATACAATAGCGCAATCATGACAGCATTACCTATAAGTGCTGGCCAGAGGTATCACAAATACCGAACGTTGCAGTGCAATAAATTGCACGAATGGGTTTTAATTATTCTGGGGACTTAGGGAGTGTATTTGATTTTAACTTTTAATGAAGTAGTGCAAAAAATGGAAAATGCAACATACAACATAAAAGTGCCCACAGAAATAAACCACTAGGTGTCGGGCGCTGCCGAAAATGCACCTTTACAATAATGCCAAAATTACCTTTTTTCAAAAAATTACTCTCTTTCCCCCCTTGATTTTTGAAAAAAAATGCTCCCCCCTTAAAAAATTTCCTCTTTAAAGCATCTTTTTAAAAAAATTTATAACTAAAGTTAATAAAAATAAATAAATTATCTTCTATAGAAAAAAAAATTATTAAAACAATAACCTTTTTAATCTATATAAGAAAAATAATTTATAATTTTAATTATTAACTTTAAAAAAAAAAAATTAAAAAGAAATACTTAAGAAAAATTTTACCTTTGTTCGGGGGGGTTGGTGGGTTTTGACCCCGCGACCTCAGGGCTCCCAGAGCCCTACCACTCGGCTCACTACCACGTGAGCCAGCGGGCTGATCCGACAAAGGATCGGGGTGCCCTCCTCTAAATAGAGGAGCCACGAGCCCAAAGCTCGACGCGGTCGCTCCGCCACCTCGGTCGAGGCTCGGGTGGCGCTCAAGCAGAGGCGCTCGAGCTGCATCTGGGTGGCGCTTGGGCGGAGCTCGGGTGGCAACGGGGTGGCGAACGACAGAGCACAAAAAAAATGGTTTTTTTCAATCAAAAACTCCTAAAACTGCTCGCTTCAGGTGCTTAGTGCTTTCAACCATCGATTTCGATCAACTCAACATCTAAAAAACTCAACAACTCATAAAAAAACACTTCCTCTCATAGTGTGTTTGATGCCCTCCAAAAAAACACGATTGTAGAATGAGATCTGATGATGAAAACAAAATTCCAATCCAATCAAAAAAATGATTTTTGACGTCGTTGACGGGTTGTTCGCAGACTACGTAGGTGATAGAGTGTGCATTTGAATGACCAATATCCCACATTGATGGGACTTCGGGGTGTTAGGGTGTTTATAACACCCGATACTCCTCCTTAGAAGTATCTCCTCTCGGGGAGATGCTATCCCTAGAGGGTGCGGGCTATCCTCCCGCACGGTGTTGGTCGCCTTGTTGGCTGCCACGCACTGTGCCTAGCTTTGTTCGATCCGACCTTTGCCTTGCTTTGTCGTTCGATCCGATCTTCTACTTTCGCCTTTTGACCTGTTGGTCGATTTCGATTCCGCCCTTCGACCTGTTGGTCGATCCTAAAATTTTGGGATAATTTGGGCATAGATCCCAATGATAATTTGGAATAATTGCTCCACCCGAATCTTCACATTGCCCACTCGGGCACAGATACCATGTTATGCAAACGAACAAAGATCAAATTTATTCAATCAAATAATACATCAAATTACTAGAATAGCCTGGAGGTTACGAAACCAACCAAGACAGAATTAGATGTTGTTATAACAACATAACAATAACCTAAAAAATAATGAAATAATATAGCCACGCTAACAGGTATTTTGACCTTCTTGGTGATGACTATGCCTCCTCTCATCATCAAGAGGAACCCTTGAGCCTTCTTGGTGGTAACTAAAAGGATTCCCTTGATGATGAGGATTCCAAAAACTTGGTTCACTAGGACTCACTCGCTCAACTAGTAAACATACCCTAAAATTGAGCCACCTTTCTCTGGCAATTAGGTTACAACACCCCATATACCCAAGGGTAGTCACTCAATGGCATGAGTGACACACCCATCAAGGGGAATCCAAGAGCCTTGGAGAGAAGGAATATGGAGGATCAAAAGTATCAAGGATTCAGTAACGCCAACATACCTTGTTGAAATAATTTCTCGAAGGATCATAGGTGGGAAGGGCAAGAAGATCATGTAAAAGACACCTAATATCATAATCATGCCCATCAAGTGAAGCTTGATGGAATCATATGCAAAGGATATCCTCAGAGAATCAACTCGATAAGGGGCTAACCAAAAATTAGGAGAAGGACCACTAGAGTAATTGGATCCTCGGTGGAGGTCTTAGCTAAAAAATTATTGGGATATGATAGGCTATCAAGAAAAGGTAGATCGTCAAGAAGGGTTGAGAGCCAAAGAGACACAAGGTAGTAGTCATTGAAGTGACCTCGTTGACCAAAGTTGACACTTGAGCTTTTTTCTCCATGAAGTAAGGTGGGCACATTAATTAATCTCTCTAAGAAGAGTACCATGCCACCCAAGGAAAAAATTATGGTGATTTAATTTTCGCTCAACTCCAAACTCTCCAAAAATTAATGCAGTGTAGTTTTCTTGATCTTGCAACCAAAATTGACATAGAAGATCTTGCTCTTACCCATTTTTGGGGGAAACTTTGAATTTCAAAATTTGCTTATAAATTTTAAAAATATAGTTCCCATAGGATGAAAAATAAGTATTTTTTTATTGTGTCAAGTATCTAATTTGTGGCATTGTCTCTCTTCCTTTTTCATTTTGCTTCTCAGTTTGGACTCGAACCTTGGACCAGCTACATGTACAGGTCATACATAATATATTGCATGTTTGTATGGTCGAATCGATATTCAATTTCATTATCTTGCTCGATTCATGTGTTCACTCATCCCACTAAGTTGTAAAATGGAAATTGCATTCTCTTGGTGCATCGCCATATTTAGATAGACTAGACAAGTTTTAGTTTATGCATTTTTTTTTTACACTTTATTTTTAGCATTTCACCTTAATATTTATTTCTTTTTTTTACTCTTCCCATTTTTAAAAAAATAAGTCAAGTAAAATAGGCTAGAATAGCACTAGGAATACAAGCACCAAAGATTACATTTGTACAAGGAGTCGACCTTGATAAAAAATTTGGAGGTCATTCGATGAAGTTGCATCCCATGTTTCCCCAAACTTCCTAGGATTGGTGCCCCCATAAGAGATGCAAGGCATTGGATGCACTCACTTTATGGATGTGGAGAGCCAAAATCATAATTACGAGAGTTCATGACATCCAATGAGTGTAAGGGGTCACTTTTGGCTCCCAATAGTTCAAACTGGCACACTTGGTGGGACGAACTAAAAAAAATTATCCCTTGATTTGAATTCAAACCATGGTTTCAATGAAGGTCATATTTGTTAGCTTTTTAAAGCACACAAGAGATTCACCAAGTGACTTCATTGCTCAAAGTAAGAACCTGTAGGATTTTCCATTCCTGAACAAGGTTGCAGTGGGAACCTCCTTCCAGATACACAATCACTACTTGGTGACTCCATTGCAAGAAGAATAGAAAAAAGTCTACATGCAAGGTAGCTAAAGATAGGTCTATAGTTCCATGAGTGCAAGACCTTCCACCAGATTGACGATAAGAGAAAACTCTGAACTACTCATCCCTCCTCTCAAGCTTAGCAACTGATGAAGAATTCAATGACAAATTATGATTGTCCCACCTAACCAAAATCAAAGAACACTCTCAACCTAGGATAATGGAGGTCCCTTGTGATTTCCAATAGTGCCAGCTAGGGTCAAATCCTAGCCTCTATGGTGAAGTCCTTGTCCTACTTTATCAGAGAGGACATGACCATTCCAATTGAGCACCTCTAGCACATGGTCAGTTTGTATGTTCTTTATAGCATTGGAGAGCAAGATGTCACCTTCAAACTCTCGAAAACCTCTCTTAGGGGAAAGGTAAGGGATTTTTATGTCTCTCTCACCCCTAATTCCATCACCAATTGATATCAACTTGCAAACCAATGTTTCAAGCATTTTGGGGAGAGGATGGATGGGGTATCTTTGTTGGAACACCTTGCAACCATCAAAAGGACCCCATAAAATCCATGGATGATTTCAACACCATATTCTAGAAGCATTGGCAAAGAATTACAAAAGAAATTTGATCGATTCCAGCTATGGATTTCATATTTTGTTTTAAAGCAATCAACTTTGAAATAGCCATGATGGTAAAAACCCAAGGGGTAGCTTGCTACTAGTAGCCTATGATGTAGCCACCGAAGCCAAGATAGATCTTGTTTATATTGGGAGGTTGGCCCCTAAGCCACTTACACCCTTTTTATATTCATCCATTGTATCAGCCCCTTTCAAATATACAACCAACCACTTTTCAACCAGGCACCATGTCTGCTCAACCTTCTTACAAGCATTCTCATTAATGACCACCAACCCTTCCCTGATTTTGTAATCCCCTAAAATAGAAATAATGTAAAATATTATGAGAGATATGAACAATGAGATAATATCCCTCAAGTGCCAATAGAGTTTCCAAAGTTTTAGCTACTAGAACTATTGTCACCCCTTTTCCACCAAAGTAATAAGGGATACTAGCCTCCATCGAATGGATATCAAAGATATACTCCTTCCCCTAGTAGAGAGTTTGGTCCTTTTTAAAATATTGAAATACAAATGGTGCATGTTTTGGTCCACAAAACTCCCACTAATTCGATAAGAGATATGGTCCCAGCCCAAAAAAATTACATAGGATATCCTCATGGCTAGCCATACTACTACCTAGAACCTTACTTTCCAAACTATAAAATGCCCCAGTAGGCCCAGGTAGTAGTCTAGTTTGGAAAGTAAGGTTCTAGGTAGTATGGCTCTACCCACATATAGAGATAATCTTGTTCAAGTATTGGTCTTGGCCACTACACACATATAGAGATAATCTTGTTCAAACATTGGTCTTGGCCACTACACAAAGCTTATAACCAGAGAATCCCATATAGAAAACTGGAATATCATAATAGACTTTAGTGACCTAGGATGATGGGGAAGTCTACACCATCCCTAGATGAACAAGAATCCTACCAAGTAATTGAGCTCCATTCCATTCTGATGTCCTTACAAGGAGCAAGAAAAATATGGTATATGAGGTTCAAGAGCAACAACCAATGCTAGAGATCCAATGATTTAAAATTAGTGAGGCGTAGAAAGTAAATCAAAGTAGGGCAATACCACCACCACTACAACTAGTATTGGGACAACTAAGACTGGGTTCGGTCTAAATGTTGACCTTCAATATGGAGAAGTCCATACCACAATGGGTACCAAGAAATTTACTAAGGGCCCAACCACTATAATCTTTCAATGTGGTGGAACATCTTAAGGAATCCACTGTGTCGGTGCCCATATGGGACATCCTCTCTCTTAGAGCAAATGAAGCAGTTGGAGCAAGCCTTAGAGAAATAAAATATCATCAGGCAACAGAAGGAGCAAATTGTATTACAAATCTCTGGTCCTAGAAAACTAAATCTGCAACCATTTTATCTTATACTTATTTATGGTGACAAGTTTATCCATAATTGTCTAGTGGGCTCCAAATCAAGCACTTTGTTCATACCTAATAGAGTAATCGATGCTTTAGAATTGACATATAATCCAGTAAAACAAGGGGTGGTATAGTTGTATGGGACACTGATGATGCGTAGTCGTTATACCATCATTAATTCTCAATGAATCTGTCAATCCAGGGCAGTGTACAAGGCTATCTACGGGAGAAGAAGTGAAACGACTATAACTTAGGTCAATCTAGGGCAACAAGTCTTATTGGTGGAACTGATTGTGTGGGGGGTTTTGGAACATTCCTATCTCTAAATTGCATAAATTAAATCTGAATCTAAGTTGCAGAATTGGAAACTAATCATTAACTGCAGAAATGAAGTCCTAATTACAATTGCAGAATGAGACCTAATTATATTGCAGAATTAACAGTTGCAGAATTGAAAGTCTGATCCTAATTGCAGAAAGGAAATCTAATTACTTTTGTAGTAATGAAATTTTAGATCTAATGTGGAAATAAAAACTATCAAAGTTTTGTAACAGAAGGTTGTCAATCTTCTGTTCAGATTTTGACAGCAAAACATAAAATGCAGGAAATTGTTGAAAAACAGTAAATTATGGAAATAACAATCTGAAAATAAAGTGGAAACTTTGCTGAAAGTAAGATTGCAACTAAAAATTTAAGCACAAGATTAATCTAAGCATAAATAAACTAATACTACAAATATTGTCAACTATTTACAAGCAATTGACATAACAAGTTCTACAACTCATTCTGCTGCAGCAAAATCAGAATAAAAACCTGCTTTGTTAGTCCTCCTCCTAGGTCTGGAAGTGGCCAGCCTCTTTGTCCAGAAGAAGGTGTAAGTCTCTCTCTTTTTCTAAATCTTAATCACATTCATTTACAAGTAATTTGAAATAGAACTGGTGCACTTTATTGATCAAAAGACATGATTACAAGAATTCTGTGAAAAACTATTACAGGACTGTAACAGTCAATTTCTAGTTATACTCTGTATTTTCTGCTAGCTTCCTTACTCTATTTTCTACCTCTTTTTCTATCTATCTCGCTCAACCTGAATGGGAGCAATATTTATAGCTATCCTATGATCTGATTACAAACAAAGAATATCAAAAAGATCTAATCCTACAATTTTGCAACAAATTCTGGTTTTATCCTAGAAGAGGACTAAAACTTGATCTTTTCCTTAATGATGGCTTTGGTCGGCAATGACGGCAAAGACAGATGGAAGATATTTCTCTTTACTTTTTCCAACCTTTATTTCCCTTTTTTTTGGCTTCAAAAATCGGTCAAAAGGTCAAAAACACATTCTGTTCTTCATTCGAAGATAAGTGGCTTCATTCGAAGACAGTGCAGTTTTCATTCCGAAGATCGCTCATTTCGAAGATCTTGCATTCTCATTCGAAGATCGCTCATTCCGAAGATACTGCATGCTTCATTCCGAAGATCCGCTCATTTCGAAGATGTTGCATTCTTCATTCCGAAGATCCGCTCATTTCGAAGATGTTGTGTTCCTTCATTCCGAAGATATCTGTTCATTCCGAAGATATCTTGGTATGAACAAATATATGCTTTTCCATTGATTTCTTCTGCATCTCTCAGGTGGGTTATCTCCTAAGATCAAATTCTAATGGTCTTCATCCCTTTCCTCATGTGAATTCCATGCCTTGCTATTTATGGACAGCTGGCTGGAATTTACATGGGAAAGACCGATTTTTTGCGACAACAAGTTTGCTTACTGTTGGCCAGATTTAGGTGAAGTAAATGCTTGAGACAAATCAAAATATGATTAGTGAAATGCTGCTATTATTCTAAGCATATCCCATTGTAGCAAATCATAGCAAAAAGAACACAAAACTATGCAAAAAGCTGTAAAATCAACATATAATATTTCAAATACATTGATCATGCAAAATGGTTAATATACGACATATTAAATCAACTTAACTAACATATCGGATAAAACATAAGAGTTTATAGGCATTTTTAGTGTACAAAACATGTTATGATTGAGGCATTTCCAGGCCTCATCATTTTCCCCCAACTTATATTAATGCATGCCCTCATGCATTACATTGGGCTATGGAATCGCATATGTCCATGTTTAGATTCCATGAACTGTAGAATAACTTCTTGCCTATGTAATACCCCCTATTTTCCTGAATGTTTCTGAGCCAATCTTCAAATTGTTCATCGAGTGGGCATCTTCCTCAAAGTAGAATGGACCTGGAGTAATGATGGTTGGAGGCCTGAACTTGAGACCTATCCGGTTATGTTGCATGATCCGGATCAGTTGGACTACACCTTCTGCTCTTCTTCTGGACCATTCTAGATTGATGGGGGAGATAGGTTCTCTTTTCCTCAAAGACATGGAAAGTTCATTCCATCTGTCTCTGCATACTGACAATGCTGGGAAGAAATTGTGATCACAGAAATTGTTAAATCTGGCCACATAGTCCCTCAAATTGTTCAAGTACATTCTCTTAATATCATCCCTGTTCATCATTGAGAAGTCTTTTGAGTGATATTTAGGTGATTTGGCTGGATTACTCTGACTAACAACTCAGCCCTTGTTTCAATCACTTTATTCTGCCTTTTCTCGTGATCCCAATAAAGCTGATTTTGCAAAGTAGACATAAATGCTCTCAACTGAACATCTCCAATGTAGATTTGAGGATGAGAGTCAACTTCCTCTGGAATGAAGAAACTATGTAAAAATAGTTCACACGGAGATTTTTCTGCTCAAAAGAATATTGTAAAATATGCTTCCAGAAAATCTTCAATAGTGTCCAATTTATAGGGAAGATTTGAAGTAATCCTCATGACCTCCATTGAGGTACTTTTCCTTCAAAATAAGGCTGTAAAACCTGGTTGGTCGTCTAAATTGGACTAAAAATTCAGCAATTTGACATAAGTCAGACACCTTTTCTTTCAATGCCTGAATTTTTGTGTCCTTGGCTTCTAGCTGTTTTGCTTCCAATTTGAATTTTTTAGTTTTATTGGCAAGTTGTTCATATCTAAGCATCCAGCTAGCTATGTCTGCATTGTACTGCTCTAGAGACACAGTATTAGGTGGTCTTACTATAGGGGGGATCCTAGGCAACAGATTTGTCTGAACTCCTTTTTCTGCCACTTCCACTGGCTGTTCATCTGTCAATAACTCTACTTGCACCCCCTTATTTGCTATTTCTATGGGGTTGTCATCAGATAGTATTTCTACTTGTACCCCCTTATCTTTTGTTTCTACTGGAAGTGTAGCAAGTTGAAATGCAGGGACCTCAGTAGGAGTACTTACTTGAACATTTTCTTGTTGTTGGGACTGTTTCTATGTTGGTGGCTCATTTTCAACATCCTCTGCAATATTCCTCACCATTTCTGAAGTATCTTCTGAACAAGAAGGCAATGCTTGAGAATAAGATGGTGCTACTTCAGAATGAACAGGCACTTCTTGAGAATGAAGGAGTGTTGTTTCAAGATGGACTCCCATGTCTGCTTCATCAGAATCATCTGCTCTTGATAAACCCAGAAGCAATTGAGCCAAATTATCTTCATCATGGGATATAGCTGGCTGCTTTTTAGGATTGTGACAACAAATTTTTTTTAGTTACGCCCCACTTCTCGTGAAGTTCTGCAATTTTTCTTTCTTGCATCTCAATGATGCTTTCTTTCTCTGTGATCCATTTGGTCTGTGTTTTGACAACACTTCTTGCTGCCCTCAGCTGCTCAGTGATGTCTTCCACTTTTGTTTCTGCTTCAGAAGCTGATACAGACAAATCAGTTGCAATTGGCTGCTCAACCAATATCTCTTCTTCTGCAATAGGTTGTTCTTGTTCAGGAGGCTCTGTGAGACTGTCTATAAGGATATCTACCATATCTATAGCCTGTTGAACTATAGCCTCTTCCAAACCAACTTGCTCAGTTTCTGCCTCAGCTATCTGTTCAAGGAATTCTAGAAAGTTGTCAGATGCTGGTTGTATCTCTGTGACATCTGGGCTACTTGGTCTATCTTCTTCCTCCATGACCCGTTCTGAGTTTCTTTCAAATGGATTCTTGTAGACCTCCTAGTTCCAGATGCAAACTTCTTCTTTTTGCTCTATTTTTGGTGACAGCAGGGGTCATGGGGTCAGTTTTAGATGCCTCTGTTTCCCTTGTTTCACTTCTCTGTTCTGACAAATCAGTTGCAGTTTCAGCAAACCGAACTTTCTTTTGTTTTTCTGCTCTGCTGCTAGTTCCAGATCCTCTTCTCTTTTGTCTCTTAACTTGTGAAGTTGAGGGTTCAGGAGCAAGGTTTTCTCTTTTGTGGGGTGTAGTTCTGTAACAGCTTCGGGGCACCTTCTGCAGCTTCTTCTGCAGCATCCTCTGCAACATTTTCTACAGCAACTTCTGCAATACTTTACGAGATTGTTTCCTCTTCTAGCAACATCAGCAGTATTTGGTTCTTCTTCTTCCTCACTTTCATCCCCAAAAATGACATCATTTAGGTTAGAGTAAAATCTGTCAAAACTCCTAGGGTTTCCTCTAAAATGGTGTTGGCAAACTAATTTGATGAGGCCATGATGGCGAAGGCTTCCTTTACCCTTCTGATATCTTTTTGCCATGTTCTTTAACTCTTGATACAGATACAGGGGAAGATTTACCCTAACTTCTGGTTGTTGTCTACCATGTCTGAGATGGTTTAAAATTCGTAGATGATGCCTTGACAACAACACATACGCCCTTCACAGGTCAAAAACTTAATCACCTAGGTGGCTACTTCATCCCAGGGTTCCTGCAGGCTGGCCCTTTTTAACCCTTTGCATGTGTTGTTATGGGTTAAGTATTCAAGTTCTCTATCATTTTCTTCTACAAACTGATTAACTACATTTGCCAATGTGTTCTTGCCAGATCTAGTAATTGAAATCCCTTCTAATGGCAGCTCTGTAAT
Organism: Wollemia nobilis; assembly: GCA_028583015.1. Lineage (NCBI taxonomy): Eukaryota > Viridiplantae > Streptophyta > Pinopsida > Araucariales > Araucariaceae > Wollemia > Wollemia nobilis. The sequence goes on along the minus strand of JAQPPZ010002456.1, from coordinate 3,645,375 downwards.
CCGACTTAAAATTTTAGGGCTTACCTCAATAGACATGTCGTTGACATGTGCTCGGTTGTTTCCGAACGTATGGGCGAACATGCCAGCTAAATCTTAGAAGACCCATTGAATTTATCCAAAAATGTCATAAACCCTCCGTCTTCAAAAATCTGCACAACTGCCAGATTTTCTCGGAGGTAATTGGTATCTGCAGGCTCTGTTCTGATCTTTCGCCCCATTTTTCTCTGTTTAAAAATTGTACACTACGGCTGCTGTTCTACTACAGGATTTCTGGCTATTTTCTGTTGCAAATTTGCAGAGTTTTAAGTTAAAACCCTCGTTGCCCTGTTTCTCGTCTTCTTCTTCGGAATGAACCGTATCCTGTGCACTGTACCTCGCAACACGTCTTCGAAAAGAAATATGGCACACATTTCTACTTTTGCACTATACACCTATTTGTTGATAATTGCATGGATGTCCTTGCCGTCAGATCCACCTCATTAGTTTTGCGATTCTCACGTGCATGTTAATTGACATTAAAAGCTGGTGGCATATGGTTGGTCATGTTCTCCGTATTTCCAATGAGTGCAAAAACAAACCATGTCTGCTGATTGACACGTGTCCCTTCCTCGCATGCAACTAAGAAAAAATCTTGATTTTGTCGTATCTTACCTTCTTGGATGCCACGTGGAAATGCTCTTTCCGAAGATTATAACTTATTGCGCAAACAAAATTTCATTTCGAAGATTATGACCTCATTCGAAGACAGGTCTTCATTCGAAGACAAATCCTCTTTGCAAAATTTTCATTTCGAAGATCAGATCTTCATTCGAAGATTAATCCTCATTCGAAGATCAGTGTATTGTGAAAGTAAATCGTCATTCCGAAGAAGACCCCCATTCGAAGAAGATCTTCATTCGAAGACATATCTTCATTCGAAGATGATGAGCAAGTCGTCATTCCGAAGACCAAGTTTCATTACGAAGACAAATTGTCATTCGAAGACAAAGTTTCTTTGAAGACAAAGTGCAACATTCATTTCTCTTGTCATTCGAAGACAATTTCATTTCGAAGATAATACAGCAGGCATTGTTTTTGGCATTCTTGTTTCGAAGATTAGGCGGAAATCAATATTTTCATTCTCAAAACATGTTTTTAAGTATGCCAACTCTTATGAATACCTTTTATGCTAATGGTTAATTGTCACATACTATATACCAATCATTTTACAATGAAGAAATGTAAGAAATATATACCTGATAAAAATAGTTAATGCTAGTTTTGAAGAATGACTACTTTTGTTGATATTCTTGAGATTTTCTGCAACATTTCAAAACAAGTGCACTAGGTGAATTTGTACAATGATGGTTCAGAAATTTCTCAAGGTTATGCATGCCAGAAAACTGGTTTTCATGCACACCAACTCAGTAGTGCCTTAAGAAAAGGTTTTCACTGCTGGGTTATTCATTTTTCTCTTTTTTTTTTTTTTTCTTCATTTTTTTTTTTACCTCTCCTTTTCTCTCTTTTTTTTTTTTTTTTCTTGATCCTGACTATGCCCATGAAGGAATTTCATGATTTCCCTGAAACCATGCCCATGAAGGAATTCATACTCAGAATTTATTCATCTTTTTGTTTTCTATTTTTTGATTTTTTTTTATTTTCTATTTTTTCTTGAAATCCATGATCATGCCAATTGTTTTGAAGTGGAAGAAGGAATCTCTTCCACTCTTGTGTATCCAAACTATCAAGTTCTTGCAAGAATTCTTCTTTAGTCAGAGGTGTATGGTATACCCTGAGGCGATGTCCATTCACTACCAACTTTCTTCGTGACCCATCAATGGGGGATAAACGAGCTGCTCCGTTGTTAAATACCTCTTCAATCCAGTAAGGTCCCAACCATCTAGTTTTCAGTTTTCCAGGGAAGTCTTCATATTGAGAATCGAACAGTAAAGCCCAATCTCCTTGTTGAAGTTTCCTCTGCTGAATGTGACTGTCATGCCACAACTTCCTCTGCTCCTGAATTACCTCAGTTTGGTGCAGAGCATCCAATCTAAGTTCATCCAATGCATTCAGCTACAGAATCCTGTCTGTGTACTGCGACAATTCAATTCCAATTTCCGTGCTGTGCGCAATGTTAGTAGCTCAAATTCAATAGGTAAGAGAGGCTTTTTACCAAAGACTAGTTCATAAGGTGTGAATCCGGTAGTGGACTTCCAAGTAGTATTGTAGGCCCAAAATGCTTCAGGTAATTTGTCTAGCCAATTTTTCCTATGAAAAGCTACTATTTTTGTCAAGATGCGTTCTAGTTCCCTGTTTGTTACTTCAACCTGGCCATTTGCTTGTGGGTGGTAAGGTGATGATTTCCTATGTTTGATTTCATACAATTCTGTAAATGCTTTTATGACTTTGGATGCAAATTGGGGTCCTTGGTCTGTGGTGATAGACCGTGGAGCTCCAAATCTCTGAAAAATCTGAGTATACAGGAAATCGGCGACCTTCTCTTCACGAGCATGTTTGAAAGCACGCACCTCTACCCACTTTGTCGGGTAATCGGTGCATACTAGAATATGCACCTTTCCTTGAGAAGGTGGATCAATAGGTCCTACAAAATCAAGCCCCCACCTCTCAAATGGTTCTAAAACCATTTGAGGCTGCGATGGCATCTCATTTGTATGAGTGGGTTTCCCCATTCTTTGGCATGCATCACAATGCCTGATGTACTTTTCACATCCTTGTGAAGAGATGGCCAATAATATCCTATCCCCAAGATTTTTCTAACTGTGCTTTTTACGGAATAGTGTCCACTTGAGGGTTCATCATGACAAGCTCTAAGGATATCATACACTTCATCCTTTCGGATGCACCTACGTAACACATGGTCAGGACTGCACTTAAAAAGCATACCCTTAATCCATTCAAAAGAAGAACTCTGTTTGATCAATTGTTTTTTTGTTTTGAAGTAAAATGTGGAGGAACTTTCCCTGTGACCAAATAATTGGCTATATCTGCAAACCAAGGTGATTGAACTGATATAGCAAATAGTTTTTCATCAGGAAAAGTGTCATCAACTAATTCCCCTTCATCTGTGTTCTGCAACCTAGACAAGAAATCTGCCACAACATTAGCTTTTCCTGGTTTGTTGATTATGGTGATATCAAATTCTTGCAGCAACAGCAACCAACGAATAATTCTTGCACTTACCATAGGTTTATTCATCAAATACTTAATGGTTGTATGATCTGTGTGAATAAATATTTGATAACCTGTGATATAATGCCTAGATTTGTTGATGGCATAAATTCTTGCTAGGAATTCTTTCTCGTTGTTGTTATAATTTTCTCTGCTCCTGTCAAGTTCTTGCTAATGTTGTAGATGGTATAATGTTCACCATTATCAATTTGTCCTAATGCTTGCTCCAATTCGTTGTATTGGAGGCATCGATCTGGAATGTGAAATGGTAATGTCCAATTAGGTCCTCCCGAGCACGAGGTGGAGTTATCAATTTCTCTTTCAAAGCTTCAAATGCTTCACGACATTTTGCGGTCCGAGGGAGAATTCGAGAATCTTTAGTCAATAAGGCAAACATAGGGCTGGCTATTGTACTAAAGTTGGGAATAAACCTGCGGTAAAAACCAATGTGTCCTAGGAAGCTTTCGACATTAGTCTGAGTTTTAGGAGGAAGGAGATTCTTGATAATTTCAACTTTCTTTGGATCAACTTGGATCCCTTCAGGAGAGATGTGATGACCAAGAACTATCCCTTCCTTCATCATCATGAAGCATTTATCTGGATTTAAGGATAAGTGGTATGTTTCACAGCGAGTTAAGACTTTGTCAAGATTTTCCAATGTAAAATCAAAAGTTTGTCCACATATTGTGAAATCATCCATGTAAATTTCAACACTTTTGGTGGTCAGATCAGCAAAAATTGCTAGGACTGCTAGCTGAAAAGTTGTTGGGGCATTACACAAACCAAAAGGTAAAACCCTATAGGCAAATGTTCCCCATGGACATGTAAAAGTTGTCTTTTCTTGATCTTCAGGTGCAATATGAATTTGATTATATCCACTAAATCCATCAAGAAAACAAAAGTATCTTTTCCAGTAAGAGTATCTAACACTTTATCTATGAAAGGTAATGGAAAATGGTCTTTGTATGTCACCTTATTCAATTCTCTATAGTCTACACATACTCTTATTTTTCCATTTTTCTTAGGAACTATTACCAATGGAGAAACCCATTGGCTATCGAGAAATTGGGTAAATGAATCCTACTTCCAGGAGTTTTTCAATTTCTTCTTTCACAATATCTCTTAAGGCCGGATTCAATCTTCTTTGAGGTTGTCGGTGGCTTGACTTCTTCAGTATAGATTCTATGGGTACATATATCAGGATGAACTCTCGACATATCTTTGTAGTTCCAAGCAAAAGCATGAACATGCTTCTGCAAAACAACTATCAATTTTTCTTCCTCTTCCCTAGTAAGCTGGCTGTAGATGTTCAAAAATTTGCCTAGCTGGACTTCTATTTGTTTTGTATTTAGAAGGACTGAATTCACTCCTTCATATTTGGTGTTTAAGGGATTAAGAGGACATTTTTGAGATGGGAGAAACGAAGCAGTTTTGTTTCATTGTTGCTTGAGGGAAGCATATCTTGTATGGAACAGTGAGAAGGAAAAATCAGATGATGGTGCCATCCATGTGGTAGTGAAACAGAGTTTCCCTGTGATAGCATAGATGATTCATCTTCAGATTTTTGATTCTCCTCATTACTTATCAATTGTTGGATATTTGTTGCTTCCCCTTCTAAACCTTGTTCATGCAGAACATTCATCAGGATTGTTTCATTTTCTAAGTTTTCTGTGTCATTGAGGTCTTATGTGTGTTCTCTTACTACTAAGGTAGCTAGTGTAGAGATGACCTCTTACGGTTCCTCATCTAAGTCAGAAAACCATAACCGACCTAAAAATTTGCTAGATGGTTTTGCGGGGAGGATATAAAGAAATTTGTTTCAGCTCAATACCATTTGAAATAGTCATATTTCCGGATCTGCAATCTATGAAGGCTGCTGTAGTTGCAAGCCAAGGTCTTCCCAAAATAATGGAATATCCATGTGCTAAATTTCTTGGTTGTAAAACCAGAAAATCTGCAGGGAATTCCCAAGAAGAAACTTCTATAGGGACATCTTCAATGATTCCTTCGGGTTTTGCAATCGACCTATCGGCCATTTCTAAAGCTGTAAATGTGGGGCTGAGATGTTTGAGCTGTAATTGTTCCATTGTATCTTTAGTCATGACATTTATTGCGGCTCCTAGATCCACTAAAACATTTGATATTGGTCTTGAACCTATGGTGATTGTGATAAGCTGGGCTTCTGGATCACTATACTTTGGAGGTAGTAGTTTTCCAGATAAGAGATCAGCTATCTTCCCTTCAACCTGCAGTCTTGGGGAATGCTTTCTTCTTTCTTCCTGCTCTTTTAATGCACAAATTTTGGACAGTACTGTTAATTTTTGGTATTTCCTTAATGGCTTGCAATAAGGGTAATGAGATAGTCAACTTTTTGAGTTCTTTGACCAATTCTGACTCAGAAATTTTTGGTATTGCATTAAGTCTTTCAGGATATGGAACTATCCTTGGTAATTGTTACTGCTTGTGTCTCTTTTTCTATTGTTGGATCCAATTTTTTTGTTTCTATTGTTGGTTGGATTCTCTCTGGTTACGATGATTCTTGCTTTTCATTATCTTTGATTTCCATTAAAATTGGTTCGGTACAACTTTCCCTGAGCGGAGTTGGATATCGCTACAATCAAGAACATTAATTTCAATATTTTCTTCGACTTGACCACATAGACAGGAGGTGTCTATCTTACACTATTTGGATTAGCTGAGCTGGCAATTGAGGTTGTTTCACTTGTTGTGTTTGTTGTTGTTTTTATTGAAATTTTTTATTAGGTGCGAGGCAACAAATCTTGAGTTTGACCTTGATTCCTTTCTTTGCCTTGGATAGGGTGGTATTCTTGATTCCATTGTGGTTGGTTTTGCACCCAATGTGGATTAGTCGATTCTGATTCCAAGTTGGATTGTTTTGATTCCATGAGGGGTTGTTTTGATTCCGATTCCAGGTGGGTTACTCCAATTTGATTGTGGCCATTCTTGGGAATTTGTCCATTGAGGATAATTCCAAGGACGTTGGGGTGGTTCTAATTGTCCCCAAGGCATAGTATCGGGATTATGCCCCCAATTCATAGGAAAACGAGGGGGATTTTGATATTGAGAGAAATTCCCCCCTTGTTTTGGTCCAATATAGTTGAGTTCCTCAGTCTGGTTTTCTAACACAGTTTTGAGTTGTGGTAGCGGTGGCATTGATCGGTTGAATGCCTTTTTGAACCAGATACTACAAATGGCTGAGATAGATGTTTTATTCAAAGGACATTCCTGCAAAGCATGTTTACTTCTACATCTTGGGCAATAAATTGCCAAAGGTTCTGTGTTTTTAGCTTTTGCGGAGATTTCCCCTAAAGTAGTGTTTAGATGCACTAGGATATCAGTTTTGAAATTTGCAAGTTCCTCTATCAGGTCCTTTACATCGGTGCCATTTGTGCGGCTTTTTCTTCTTCTCTGCTTAGTGCGAGAGTAATTCCTGTGAGAGATCCATAATTTCCTCATTATTGAGAGTGGTTACATCCCCTTTTCCCATTAAATCCAGAACTTCTCTGGATTCATCTTGCAATCCTCTCAAAAAGATAGTTTTACACAATTATGGTTCTACTAGTCCACATCTCCTTTGAACAAAGGAGAACCTATCAAGATAATCTTCCAAGGTCTCATCATCTTCCTGCTTGATTCTAAATAACTCATCTTTTCTATTCCTTACACGGCGGTATTCCTGATATTTGTCTAAAAAGACAGTCTCCATTTGATCCCAGGTTCTTATGGAATTTGGCTCTAAGCTCATGAACCAGCGTAATGTTTGAATCCTTGAGAGTTGAGGGGAAAAACCTTAAGTTTTTTATTGTCATTTATATAATCATAGGTCCGACACACTACCTTGAATTCAAACAAAAACTGATCGGGATCTTCGGATACAACACCTCGGAAGGTTGGAAGTACTGAAGGTGAAATGGTCTTCATGGGAGAGTTTTGTGTTGGATTCAGATGAATAGGATATTCAAATGTTCTGGATGGTTGGAGTATATCCTGATCATCCCCTTCATTATGAACATAGCCATGCTGGCCATCTGCATTGCCTCCTTCTGCCATAGTTTCTTGTTTCCTAGGAGAAGTTAAAGCTTTCCAAATTGTTCTCTCAAGAGGTCCAAGCTTCTCTGTTGATGAGTCTGATGAATTATCTTCCTTAAGATATTCTGTTGATAAAATTGGTGATTTTCCTTTCTCAAAATGTTCTACTTGATGGTGAGGCTGGTGATTTTTCTATCAATCTTTCGGGTAGTTCAAACACGGGTGATTCACCCCTTAGGCGTGAAGATCTCCTTAATGGGACAAGCCGGGGGATCCTTTGGAGTATCCCTAGACTTACTCATTCATGTTTACTCCTAAATGACATAAATTAAGTCAATAGTTGTTATCTTACTCTTTGTTATATTGATTTTAACCTGAATGTTCACGGTTTAGTCGATTACAGCTATTGGACTATTTGTTTTCTTCGACAACACTATTCCCTGACAACGGTGCCAAAATGATGCGTAGTCGTTATACCATCATTAATTCTCAATGAATCTGTCAATCCGGGCGGTGTACAAGGCTATCTACGGGAGAAGAAGTGAAACGACTATAACTTAGGTCAATCTAGGGCAACAAGTCTTATTGGTGGAACTGATTGTGTGGGGGGTTTTGGAACATTCCTATCTCTAAATTGCATAAATTAAATCTGAATCTAAGTTGCGGAATTGGAAACTAATCATTAACTACAAAAATGAAGTCCTAATTACAATTACAGAATGAGACCTAATTATATTGCAAAATTAACAGTTGCAGAATTGAAAGTCGATCCTAATTGCGGAAAGGAAATCTAATTACTTTTGCGGTAATGAAAGTTTAGATCTAATGTGGAAATAAAAACTATCAAAGTTACGTAACGAGAAGGTTGTCAATCTTCGATTCGATTTTGACAACAAAACATAAAATGCGAGGAAATTGCTTGAAAAATAGTAAATTCTATGGAAATAACAATCTGAAAATAAAGTGGAAACTTTCGCTGAAAGTAAGATTGCAACTAAAACTTTAAGCACAAGATTAATCTAAGCATAAATAAACTAATACTGCAAATATTGTCAACTATTTACAAGCAATTGACATAACAAGTTCTACAACTCATTCTACTGCAACAAAATCAAAATAAAAACCTGCTTTGTTAGTCCTCCTCCTAGGTCTGGAAGTGGCCAGCCTCTTTGTCCAGAAGAAGGTGTAAGTCTCTCTCTTTTTCTAAATCTTAATCACATTCATTTACAAGTAATTTGAAATAGAACTGGTGCACTTTATTGATCAAAAGACATGATTACAAGAATTGCTCTTGAAAAAGCATATTACGGGGTATGTGAAGTCAATTTCTAGTTATACTCCGTATTTTTGCTAGCTTCCTTACTCTATTTTCTACCTCTTTTTCTATCTACCTCCGCTCAACCTGAATGGGAGCAATATTTATAGCTATCCTATGATCTGATTACAAACAAAGAATATCAAAAAGATCTAATCCTACAATGCTTTGCAACAAATTCTGGTTTTATCCTAGAAGAGGACTAAAACTTGATCTTTTCCTTAATGATGGCTTTGGTCGGCAATGACGGCAAAGACAGATGGAAGATATTTCTCTTTACTTTTTCCAACCTTTATTTCCCTTTTTTCGGCTTCAAAAATCGGTCAAAAGGTCAAAAACACATTATGTTCTTCATTTCGAAGATAAGTGGCTTCATTCCGAAGACAATGCAGTTTTCATTCCGAAGATCGCTCATTCCGAAGATACTGCATTCTCATTCCGAAGATCGCTCATTCCGAAGATCTTGCATGCTTCATTCCGAAGAATCCGCTCATTTCGAAGACTCTGCATTCTTCATTCCGAAGATCCGCTCATTTCGAAGATGCTGTGTTCCTTCATTTAGAAGATATCTGTTCATTCCGAAGATATCTTGGTATGAACAAATATATGCTTTTCCATTGATTTCTTCTGCATCTCTCAGGTGGGTTATCTCCTAAGATCAAATTCTAATGGTCTTCATCCCTTTCCTCATGTGAATTCCATGCCTTGCTATTTATGGACGAGTGGCTGGAATTTACATGGGAAAGACCGATTTTCTTTGCACGACAACGGTTTGCTTACGCTTGTTGCAGGATTTAGGTGAAGTAAATGCTTGAGACAAATCAAAATATGATTAGTGAAATCCTGCTATTATTCTAAGAATATCCCATTGTAGCAAATCATAGCAAAAAAAACACAAAACTATGCAAAAAAACTATAAAATCAACATATAATATTTCAAATACATTGATCATGCAAAATGGTTAATATACAACATATTAAATCAACTTAACTAACATATCAGATAAAACATAAGAGTTTATAGGCATTTTTAGTGTACAAAACATGTTATGATTGAGGCTTTTCCAGGCCTCATCAATTGATACCTATCATTAGCCTTCTAAGGGACCTATAGCTCTCTTTGTATATTTATCCCAATATTGTCATTGTCCAATAAGTAGCGATGATTGATTTACCTGCATCATTTGGTCTTTGTCTCTCCTAATATTTCATCACAAAAAATGGCCAGTACCTCTCTTTAGATTGGTCCCAAATTTTCTTAGATAATTACTATGGAGCCAAGATGAAGGTCCCCTTCAAGCCACTTTAAATGCATCAGGTAGAGTTTTATTCATCAAACCAGGACGAAGGAGAATGGACCTTCTTGATTGCAAAGGATGTATCGGAGATACTTAGGAATGAGGTACATACCCAAGTGTCGAATAATCAAATGGATGAATGGGTAGATGACACATGGGGAATTGACTTGTACGAGGGATCGAAAATAGCTAAACCTAAGGTTTACCTAATACTATAATAAATCAACATGCCAATAGAGTGTAAATCTTCTAAGTCTCATATCACACGAAGAGTAGGAGCACGCATCCTCACTTAACCAAGTTATAAGGATAAATAGAATTTTGGATCACTATGGTCCATACATTGTAGATTTTAGTGAACCAACTCTACAGGGGGAGATCAACATGTAAATGTTGACAATTTTGTCACATTTCTCAAGGGGTAGAAAAGGAAATCAAAATTTTGTACAGTGTTTTGTAAAGTTTTTTCTTTGTTGTTTTGTTATTTGAAAAGTTGCAGCAATTTTGGCTTTCAACGCCACCCCTTTGTATAGAAAATAAAAAAGAAAGAGCTTCGCTGTCGAGCAGGCTAGAGAAAAGAGCTTCGCTAAAAGAAAACGAGAAGAGCTTCGCACCCGAGGCATTTCCAACACTACTTCGGGTGAAATTTTTGCGAAGTAGTATTGCCGAAGAAGAATACAAGGATAGCGATAAAAAGAACTTCGGGCCCGAAGCGCTTCAAACCACTACTTCGGGAGAAAGTTGAGCGAAGCGGCATTCAAAAGAACAACTTCGCCAAAGAAGGAAGGTCCAGACCGTAGTCCAAATTGGCTAAGGCAAGAAAACTACTTCGGGCCCGAAGCATTTCCAGCAGCTACTTCGGGCAAGATTTTTGTGAAGCGGTGTTGCCGAAGTAAAATACAAAGGAGGAAGAATGAAACTGCTTCGCACCCAAAGCATTTCAAAAGGCTACTTCGGCCAAAAGTTTTGCGAAGCGGAATTTGAAAGAACGCAGTACTGAAAACACTTCATCGAAAAGCCGCCGAAGCATCTACCTCGGGTCCTGCGACAGCGAACCATTTCTACTTCGCCAAAAATCATTGCGAAGCATCTGCTTCGGCAAACTTTCGTGCGAAGTACTTTTACCCGAGGTAGAAGATGCATTTTGAAGGTAGGGATACACTTCGGCCGAAATGCCCCGAACCATAGTTTTGATGAAGGATCATGGTGAAGCATCTCAACGACTCATTAGCGAAGTATCTACTTCGGGCAAAGGACCACGTTGAAGCAGTTTTGACACAGCGAAGCAACGAGAAGTGAAGACCCCATTTTGCGAAGGAGATATGCTTCGGCCTCCATCACCCCCGAAGCTGTCTTGCGAAGCTTCACCATGCGAAGTGCAAATCAAGGAGAATCTGCTTTGGCACAGGTCCATTGCGAAGCAAAGTTGAAAAGGTAGCGAAGCACCTCAAAGGCACGCGCTCCAAGCTGGGTATTTTCCCGAGGTGATCAAGTGCCTCATAAATGCATTTTTTCATGCCCGATAAGCTCGTTGCTCATTTTTGGCAATTGAAAACGAAGTATCCAGCCATGATGAAGAGCCCGACGAGCATGGCGGCCACTCGAGCACCGCACCCGGAGACCAAGGATGTCCAGACGGCTCATCAATGCATCTTTCCATGGTTGACCCGGTCACAGTTGCCAGTTTTGATAACGGATTTGAGAGCTCGATCACGAGAGCCTCGGGGAGCCAAATTCTCAAGGCTCGAGGGCGTACTTCTCCTTGCTGTGTAATTATGACTCAGAGGGTCGGGTCCTCTATAAAAACCCAGGCATTGTAATGAAGAAGGGGGGAACTATCTGCTAGAAAGCTGTTGTAACTTGATGTCCTATGATTAATACTAAAGAGCTTTGGGCTCAATTTCTCTCTTTTATGCTGCCTTCTGTGCTTGATTCTTTTGTCTTTCTTCATTTGTATACCGAGACTCTGAATCTTGAATCCGGTGTGCGATTGGGGACTGTACCTTGAAACTCGTCTGAAGGATACATAGGAGAGGAAAAACGTAATATTGGTTTTCTTTTATGCTGCTTGGTGGGTTGTGGTTTCTATTACATTCACTTGTCCTAATCGTCTTTACTCTGAACCCTGAATTTCGATGAAAGGGAGAAGGAGAATCCCTGTGAGCTCGCCCAGAGGATACATAGGAAGGTTAATGTTGCGTTTCTTTCATTTATTCTTGGTGTTCCTTGCTGCTATTCAAGTTGTCAGTTAGTGATCGTGCTTCCTGTTCTTTCCCACCTTAAATCACCGATCTCTCTTCCCTTACCCCTTTTTATTTCTTTCTCTAACCCTAACTCCTTTTATCTCTTTCCTGCACCCTTATCTCAAAACACCAAAGTAGATTAGCATAGGAGCCGGCCTTTCTCCGAAGATTGGCATGAGGGGCATCTCTTCCCTTCGGCCTTTCAATGTTGGTCCAGGTCTAGGGCGCATACATTTACCCAAAATCCTTTCCTAGGTAGATTTGATGACCAACAGTTTTTGGCATGCCCGGTGGGACCAAGGTCCCATATTTTAAGCGCAAATCTCAAACCCGTCTTCACTGGGGCCACTAGTTCTAACCAGTTCCCGGTGTGACCCGATCAGTCTCACCTGACTAGTGGTAGTGAGAATCGATGCTCTCATTACCGAAAGACTCTTAGCATCTGGCGACTCTGTTTACCCAAGAATATTTAAGTCAAAAAGACCAGTACCGAAGTCTGTGTCTTCATGCAAACAAGATGGAGAGTTAGGAATAGAGGAGAGGAAACTGAGTTCTTTGAGCTAGATATTGACGCCTTTGGGGAGCGATCAAGGTTGGTCACCCCCGAGTCACTATTACGTGGAACATCCTCGCGAGAGGCTACTGTTGACGAACAAGGCCTAACTTCTGATAGCACAGCGTCTAGTTTTCCTCCTAATCCTCCCAACTCACCGAAGCATCCTAGTGCCTCCATTCCTATTAGTCGTCCTATTAGCAATCAAGGAGGAGCTTCGAGGATTCCTGTTTCTCAAAATCCAGGAGCAAGTATGGCACAACAACAGCAACAACAACAACAACAACAGCAAATGCAGCAGCAACCATCGCCCAGGTGGTTCCCATCATGGGATTCTTTGTCACCACTAAATCTAGCGGGACAAGGGCAAGTGCCACCTGCTGCTGTCAAGAAGATCCCAACGTTCGATGGAACTAGAAAGACTGCTCTGGAGCACATCCAGGACATAATATCTCTGGCGACGATCCATGATATCACAGAAGAGCAAGTGATGGTAAAGCTTCTGGTTCTTTCCCTTAGAGGAAAACTCCTCTACTGGTATAGATCTTTACCACCCGGTACTATTACGGGATGGGACCAGTTAGTCGGGCAATTGATGCAAGGTTTCAATGAGTCCTCCGATCCTACCTCTCTCCTGCATCAGTTCACCTCAATCCAGAGACATCCACAAGAAGAGATCGTAGACTTCAACGTAAGGTTCGCTCGAACCTGGCAGAGAGTACCAGCCAGACTTCGGCCAACCGACGAGGCTGCAACATACTATTTCCTTCGGGCTTTCAACCCTGATATCAGTATCATGGTAAGATATTCCAACATTAATACTTTTCCCGAGTTGTATGGGTTAGCCAAGAAGGCAGAAATGGATTTGATAGCTATGGGCAAGCTTCCCCAAAGGATGTCGATGCCCATACTTCCTGAATTCCCTCAATCCTCGTATGCGAGCGCAGCTGCTTCGCAGATCTCTATAACCCCTACACTCCTGGTCTCATCTTGGAACCCGAATCCTATTGTGTCTCAAATTACTGCTCCACAAATTCACTTTCCCACATTTCCAGCTCCATAGCCTACTATCACTTCGGCATTCCCTGTACTGCCAGCACCACTTCAACCCCCTGCCTTACCTCCAATACCAACAATGGCTTCATTACCACTCATTCCAAAAGTCGATGATATACAAGCTAAAATTCTTCAAGAGATGCAGTCTCTGAACTCCACAGTTTAGACGTTGTCCAATGACATGACCATTGTGAAGAAGAAGCAAGCGCAACAAGAATTCCTACCGAGAAGATCTTATCCTACACCTGCGCTTACCAAAGATCAAGCAGTCCAGCAAGGGAAGGCTTCGACGAGAAATGTTGCGATCGATGAAGCTCCGAGCACTTTTGATTATGTGTATTGGTGCTCTACGTGCAATGATCCGCATGAAGAGAATACTTGCATGTTGCACCAACACTATGTTCAAATGCTGGCGAGCAGTAGTCATGGCGGTCAAGTCAACATCATCATGCAAATGAGTCAAAACTTGGCGATTGGCGAAGAAGAGCCGGTCGCAGTGCTTACCAGAGGAGGAAAGAAGGCGATAGAAGTGGATGCTACTCAGATGGCTCCCTTAAAAGTGCACGCTCGACCCAAGAAGGGACAATCATCTTCTTCGGCCCCGAACGAAGCTCCTCCGCCTGCACCAATCAAAGAAAAATCCCAAAAGGCTTCTGTCGAACCACCTCAGGCAGAAACTAAAGAGCAGGCTAAGGAAAAGCTCAAGTTTCCTTCACTGACTAAGCGACAAAGAGTTGAAGCTACGGAGCAGTATCACACTAGATATGAGCCGAGAAAGGAACCCGAGGTGCTCAGTTCCCTGTCTTACAACATTGTAGAGGAGTTAAAGAGGATCCCAGCCAAGATTAGCTTGTACGATGCACTGCAACTACCTGGGCAAGTAGACCTGCTGCAAGAATCATTGAAGACGACTAAAGCAAAAAAGGCAGCACCACTTGCTCTTGTGCAGACCCTATCCACATCCATTATGGGGAAGAACAGACCACCTCCGTTCTACCTATCTCTACAGATGGAAGGGTATATTGTACATAACTGTATGATCGACTCTGGGGCTGCGACAACAGTCATGCCAAGAGCAGTCTACGAAGAAATAGGAATGGAATATACGTGAAGCAGCCATGGCGTACTCCAGTTGGATGGTTCCCCAGTGAAGACTATAGGAGTGATCAAAGACATTCCTATTCGACTACATAAGATGCCTCAGATCACGGTCATACAAGAGGTAGTGGTCGTCGAACTGGAACCATACTTCAGTATGTGTTTGTCAAGGGAATTCACAGCAAAGTCGGGTGGATACCTATCCATGGATTACTCTCATCTAGAAATTCCATTCAAAGGAAAGAAGGTGAAGATCTACAATGAAAAGCCTTCTTCTTTCCTTGTGCAGAATATTTCCGAAGAAGAAAGCAACGATCCAGTGAATGCAATAATGGAGGGAGTAGAGCAGGTGGACCTGGACGAGGAATCTCTTGCGCAACTAAGTTATGAAGATGAGTTCTCATTGGCAGACTTTAATGCCATGGTAGAAACCGAGATAGGATGTTATGCGATCGCCAAGCCTGAGAAACACACCCAACCAGAGAATAGAACAAGTGCCCAAGAAGGACTATGGAAGTTGTTCTTCGATGGCGCTCGATGTAAAAATGGTGTTGGGGCAGGGATTCTTCTAGTATCGCCATCCGAAGAGCAAAAGGAGTATTGCTACCGGTTGACATGGAGCTGCACCAACAATGCAGCAGAATATGAAGCATTGTGCCTAGGACTCAAGAAAGCTGACAAGTTAGGCATAAAGCACCTCCAAATCTTTGGAGATTCTGAACTGGTATGCAACCAGGTCACAAACAGATGCTCTTCAAAAAAGCATTATCTAAAGTCATACCACAATAGGGTATGGGACTTGTTTGACCAGTTCGAGTCTCTCAATCTGCAATCCATCCCACGAGAAAAGAATCGACATGTCGATGTTCTGGCATCCATCGCAGCCAAGTACTCTCCAACAGAAGACATGGTGCACAAGCCCAAAGTAGTGAGGTTAATCTATAGACCCTCCATCCCGGACAGAGACCTACACTGGCAAGTCTTTGACAATGATGAGCAGATTGTAAATTTCATGATTCAAGAAGCCGCCACAGTCGAAGACAGAAGCTCTGACGAAGAAGAAGATGAAGCGCTGGTTCAATTGAA
Organism: Wollemia nobilis; assembly: GCA_028583015.1. Taxonomy (NCBI): domain Eukaryota; kingdom Viridiplantae; phylum Streptophyta; class Pinopsida; order Araucariales; family Araucariaceae; genus Wollemia; species Wollemia nobilis. Next base: position 3,629,508 of record JAQPPZ010002456.1, on the reverse strand, counting down.
GAATAACCATGTTCCCAAGGGACTGATCACCCTTGAAAGCCTCTTTGATCAGAATGATCGAGCACTCTCTCATATGATCAAAGTCAATGAAAAGCAGTACCAAGATTTAGAGCTTGAACCTGGAAAAGCAATAAAAATTGGAACCGACTGCACTTCGAAAGAGATAGAACAGATCCAGACTCTGTGCAAAAAGTTTCCCGACATAATTGCTTGGTCCTACCAAGACCTCAGAGGATACGATCGATGGCTGATCCAGCACACAATTGAATTGCAAGAAGGGGTCAAACCCTTTCGACAAAAGCAAAGGCCGGTTAATCCAAAGATCGAGGTCCTGATGAAGGCCGAACTCCTAAAAATGCTCGAGGCAAAGATAATTTATCCCATCAAGCATTCTTCTTGGGTAGCGAACCTAGTCCCTATCAAAAAAAAGAATGGAGATATACGGTTATGCGTGGACTTTCACAATCTGAATCAGGCTTCTCTCAAGGATCACTACCCTCTTCCGCAAATCGATCAGATCTTACACTCGGTGGCTGGAGCTCAACGCTTCTCTCTACTCGATGGCTTCTCTGGATACAATCAGATCTGGGTCAGGGACGAAGATCAGCATAAGACGACATTTACTACCAAGTGGGGGACATTTGCTTACCAGCGAATGCCATTTGGTCTTTCGAATGCTGGTGCCACTTTCCAGAGGGCGATGGATCTTGCTTTTGGTCAACTTCTGAATAAGGTTATCGTCATCTACCTAGATGACATGACCGTTTTCTCCCAAAAAAGGGAGGATCACCCCATACACCTACAACAAATTTTTGAAAAATGCCGAGAATTTGGCATATCAATCAATCCGAAGAAGTCCATATTCGCAGTCAATGAAGGAAAATTGTTGGGACATGCAATATCAAAAAAAGGTCTCACTGTAGATCCCGACAGAGCCGAGGCTCTAACGAAGCTCCCACTCCCAGCAGACAAGAAAGGACTTCAATATTTCTTCGGCCAGATCAACTTCGTGAGGAAGTTTGTCCCCGATTTCGCCCAAGTTATCAAGCCAATGTCTGATCTTTTGAAGAAGGGCACCGAATTCACCTGGACAGAAGAAAGAAGGGAAGCATTCGAAGAGATTAAGGCCCGAATCGCTCAGGCGCCAGTCCTGGTCAACCCTGACTATAGTAGGGATTTTATCCTGTATGCCATTGGGGAGCCCGAAAGCTATGCTGCGGTTCTGACGCAAAAGGGGGAAGATGGTGAAGAGCGTCCTATCGCGTTTCTGAGCCAGGTGATCAATCCCCATGAAGAGAGATACAATTTTATAGAACGATAGGTGCACATAGTAATGAAGTCTCTGAGGAAGTTCAAGCAGTTCATCTCCCAAAGTCGGGTTACGGTCTTTGTCATTCACCCCGACGTGCGCAATTTCATCATCCAAGGAGAATTGGGAAGCAAGAGAGCCGATTGGGTGAACAAGATACAGGAATTTGACATTGAGATCAAGCCCACAAAATTGGTTCGTGGTCGTGCATTATGTCAAGAGCTGGCGAAGAGCGCAGCGGCCAAAGCAACAGAACCTCAATGGGACGACTCGCCAGCCGAAGGATGCTTCGCAAACCAGGAAGCGGATGAAAAGGACTGGGTCAGTGAGATAATCAAGTACTTCAACACCGGCATATGTCCTTCGCATCTAAATGCATCGCAACGAAGGCATTTCAGGATGCGATCCTCCCGATACACTCTGCGCCCGAAGGCCTATTTTTTAGAAATATTGATGGCGTTCTTCTTAAGTGCATAAAATATGATGATAAAAGGAGAGTCTTGGGAGAATTTCATTCAGGACTATCTGGAGGTCACTTCGTAGGGAGAACAACGACGCTGAAGATCATCAGGGCGGGTTATTATTGGCCCACACTCTTTGTCGATGCCTTCGCAGTTTGTCGCAAGTGCGAGCAGTGTCAAAATTTTGTCGGCCGAAGCAGAAATGCTTCGATGCCTCTCCAACCGATACAAGTAGAGATGCCCTTTCAGCAATGGGGGCTGGATTTCATAGGGGTCATATCACCGAACTCCTCCACTGGACATAAGTTCATACTGATTACGACTGACTACTTCACCAGGTGGGCCGAAGCGATCCCTACGAAGCATGCAGATCAAGAGACTGTCATAGCCTTCCTAGAAGGTTTGATCACCAGGTTCGGCCTCCCCGAAGCAATCATCATGGACAATGGTCCTGGCTTCACAGGCACCAAAATCAATGAATTCCTCTACAGATATGGGATATATCATAAAGTATCCTCCAATTATTATCCACAAGGCAACGACTTGGCAGAATCCACCAACAAAACCTTGTTGAGGGTGTTAAGGAAGCTTATAGAGAAAAACAAAAGGACTTGGCATCTTCTTCTAGATCGGGCCTTGTGGGCCGATCGAATTTCTGTCAAGAAGTCGATCAAGACTTCGCCTTATGCCTTGGTCTATGGCAAGGAGGCTATCTTACCCACTCATGTAGAGATCCCTGCACTGCAGCTGCTGGAAGAAGAAGATGAAGTTAGCCCAATGGAAAATAGATTAGCTCAGCTATTGCAGTTAGAGGAAGATCATGAGGAAGCTTACCAGAACTTCGCTAAGCATGCTCAGGTCACCCAAGATTGGTTCAAGAAAAAATCATCCGATCGCACGTTCAAAGTGGGAGACCTGGTATGGAAGTGGGATTCCTGGAAAGCCAAGCCTGGAAATCACGACAAGCTGGACGCCTTCTGGGATGGGCCGTTCAAAATTGTGAAGGTGAACTCGGCTAACTCTTTCATCCTCAAAGATGCAGAGGGCCAGGTTTTGCCGATCTCTGTCAATGGTCTTCATCTGAAGACTTTTCATCGCTGAGGTGAAACAATTTCTCTTTAAAAAAAAAAAAAATGTGTGTATATAGACTTTTGTATATATATTTCTCTTCAGTTGCGTATATACGACTTGTTTCGAGATGAAAAAGCCAAGAACTACACTCCAAAATCTCCTTCGAGGATTTTAAATGCGAAGCAACAGTTGCAAGGAGGTTCACCGCGAAGCACTTTACCCTCAAAAGGGCCGAACCAAAGTTCAAACAAAGGCACGAAAAGAGCTTCGCACTCGAAGCATTTCCAGTAGCTACTTCGGGCAGAAGTTTTGCGAAGAAGATTTTAAAAGGGGCTTTTGTGAAGCTATTTTCAATAACACAAGCTTCGGTAGGCGGTCCTTGTAAAGCGCGGCGAAGGAGGAATACTTTGGGCCCGAAGTGTCAAAAAGCAGCCCGCATCAAAGGTTCACCGTGAAGCATTTTCAATGTTGTTTTCACCTTCGCCGAACCAACAACACTCAAGACAGGAGAATTTAAAACGTGCCTCGAAGAACATGCGATCAACGGCTGCAAAAAAGGGTTCGAAGCAGGTGAATTTAAGGCAAGAGCGACGGAGCACTTCCCGAGGCGATTTGGTTAAAAGGAAAAAGCCCGCGCCCAGGTACGAAGTGGCAGCAGGTTGCTTCTCCAATACAAAGCGTAATCATCAAAGCATGTGGCCCTGCATACCACATCGATGCAGAACCAATTAAAGGATACGGTAACCTCTTCCGTCCGAAGTAAATTTAATTTTAGTAGGTGCCATAAATTCAGGTGGTTGCCTTTTTTGGCTATAAAATGCGAAGCCCTAGCACTAGGGAGGTTAGTTATCCATTGATACGTGCAAGACTAAGTGCCTTTAATTATTCTGCAATTATCCTGCCCTTTGCATCTAGGTCTTTCACATCGAGCCTCTGTACCAAGAACTCGACCGCCATCATGGGGAAGAAGAATTCCAAGGAAAAGGTGAAGTGAAAAGGATTGAAAATCCAACTAACTTCATATTATTTACAAACTCATTATATAGGCACTAATGGCCCAAAATACATAACCAAACCCATCAAATCATGGATTTGATCCAATATGCTTAACCATAAGCTACAAAAGTGCAAAGGAGAATGCACGTAACTTCTAAGTTAAGAGAAAAGGAATAATGCTAACTATAAGATCCATTTTAGCTATCTTGAAGTACACACTTCCTACTTTGAGTTCACACTTACTAACTAACACTCTAAATGACAACTAGAAGATAACTAGTGCCCACAAGTGCATGTGAGAAGGAGACTCACTTACAATTATTAATTTGCAAGAAATAAACTATGCAAACCTAGCTAGGAACTACTAGAGGGGTCATATGAGTGATCAAACATCAATCCTCATCATGCCTCCCCACAATAGAAGCATTGGCCTCCAATGCTTTCAGAAGAGTAGGAAAGTCACGGGACATCTGATGAAAAGAAATCCAACGAGCCTGATGCGGCAGCTGTCCTCGTCGAGCCACAAGATATGAGGTGGTAGACCCCTGGCGAGTCTGTCGAGTCTTTGTGTCATAGATCTGATCAGAATCCAATGGTAACTGAGAATCAGGAACCACGTCCACAGGATGACTGATAGCTGGTGCAGTCTCCAATGTAGAGTCAAAGTACAACTTCAAAAGATCTACATTGACGACGTCATGAATTCCCAAGTGTGCGGGAAGATCAAGGTGAAAAGCATTCTCGGACACCTGTTGAAGAATAGTATAAGGCCCATAGCGAATCGGTTTGATTTTACTATGAGTCTTATCAGTAAAACGTCGCTTGTCAAGATGCAACCAAACTTTGTCACCAACCTGAAATGGATGAGGAATTCGATGTCGATCCATGGCCTTTTTCTACTGTTGTTGTGTCTTTTGCAAAATCTCAATCACCTTTGATTGTAGATTGTGCAAGTGCTGAATAAATGAGTGTGCCTTGTCTTGCTCCTTCTGAAGATGTGAAGTGACAGGAGAAGGCAAAGACAAAGGTAACTCATAAGGTGCCAAGGGCTGAAATCCCATACAAACCTCAAAAGGTGAGTGACCTGTAGAAGAATGTAGGGCCCTATTGTAGGCATGTTCAATATGAGTGAGACTCAAGTCCCACTTTGCTGGTGAAGCGTGATGATAGATTCGTAAACTTTGCACAAGGGTACGGTTTACCACTTCAGTCTGCCCATCGGACTGCGGATGATAGGCGATGGAAAAGTTAAGGGAAACTCCCAAAATTTTCCACAAAGAATGCCAAAAGTGACCCACAAAGCGTGAATCATGATCCGATATAATGCTGGTAGGTAGACCAAAGGAACGCCAAATGTTGTCAAAGAACAATTGGGCTAAGTCTGCTGCAGAACTTGTCTTGCGGCATGGAATAAACTTAGCCATCTTACTGAATCTGTCAACCACCACGAACACACAATCATGTTGTCGCATTGTCATGGGAAAACCACTAACCAAATCCATGGAAATGCTTTCCCAAGGATGGGAAGGAATGGGCAAAGGCATGCCTAAGCCAAACTTCTTGTTAGCTGGTTTTGAGCGACAACAAACTGCACACTGTTTGAGAAATCTCAACACATCCCTCTGCATTTTAGGCCAGTAGAAAAATCTTTGCAAGTGATGAAGTGTTTTGTGCTTCCCAAAGTGACCACCATAAAGTGTAGAATGAGCTTCCTTAAGAAGTGACACTCTAGGCTCACAAGGAACACAAACCTTGTCCAATTTGTAAAGAAGTCCTTCTTTGATGTAGAAATCTTGGAAAGGACGCAAATTGGAAGAAGAAGGCTTACTCACTTGCTCAAATATTTTCCCAAAATCAGGATCCTGTGAATACTGATTAGGCCAAGTCTGAAATCCCAAGTGTGAAGTGGACATAACTGTTAAGGCAAGAGCGGCAGGAGGCCTACTCAAACAATCAGCAACAGTATTACTCTTCCCCTTTTTGTACTTGATCACCAAGTGAAATTGTTGGAGGTAAGAGGCCCACTTCATATGTCTTGATTCTTCAATTTTACTTTGAGATTGTAAAAACTTGAGAGGCATATGATCAGTGTGTACTACTGTATCTTTTCCCAAAAGATAATGTCTCCAGTACTTGATAGCTTGAACTAATGCATACAACTCCTTGTCATATGTAGAATAGTTCAACTTAGCAGCAGAAAAAGTTTCTGAATGATAAGCAATTGGATGACCATTCTGTTTGAGCACAGCTCCTAAGGCAACTTTAGAGGCATCCGTTTCAATCTCAAAAGGTTGAGAGAGGTCGGGTAAAGTTAACACAGGTGTTGTACAAAGTTTCTTTTTGAGTTTCTCAAAGGCAATCTCTTGGCTTTTCTCCCAATGAAATGGAACTTTAGACTTAGTGAGATAATGCAATGGAGCTGCAAGGGTGGAATATTGAGGAATGAACTTGCGATAAAAATTCGCAAGTCCTAGGAAACTCCTTAACTCAGTGAGAGTTGAAGGAGGGGACCACTTAAGTAAAACATCAACTTTGGTGGGATCTACCTGAATTCCACTTTCACTAATCACATAACCAAGGTAAGAAACTGAAGTATTGCCAAAAGAACACTTGGAAGAATTGGCATATAATTGATTCTTCGCAAGAAGATCAAGTGTATGATGGATATGCCTAAGGTGTTCCTCCCAAGTCTTTGAGAATATCAATATATCATCAAGATATATTATTACAAATTTGTCAAGTACATCATGAAATACATCATTCATCAACCTCATGAAGGTTGGGGGAGCATTAGTAAGACCGAAGGGCATGACCAACCATTCAAAGAGGCCCATCTTCGTCTTAAAAGTTGTCTTCCATGTATCCTCAGCTTGGATACGCACTTGATGATATCCACTTTTGAGATCTATTTTTGAAAAGAACTTAGCTCCTTGGAGCTGATCTAATAAATCATCAATGCGTGGTAGTGGATATCTATTCTTTATAGAAATTCTGTTCAAAGCACGAAAATCAATGCACAATCTCCAAGTGCCATCTTTTTTAAGAACCAACAAAATAGGTGAGGCACAAGCAGTACTTTCCTTAATGAAACCCTTAGACAACAAATCTTCTATTTGCCTTTTTATTTCTTCATTTTGCAAAATAGATTGTCTATACATGGGAGCATTAGGTAGTGAAGAACCAGGAATGATTTCAATGCTTGTGATTAATTGTGCGAATTGGAGGAAGAGACTTTGGCTCCTGAAATATGTGTGAGTAATTTTGCAATATTTTATCCATTGAAGAGTGTTGCTTTGGAATGGATGTGGATGTAGGAGTGTTTTGAGAGCGAATGAAAATTAGAGCAACATCACCACCTTTTTTAATTACTCTTTTTGTTTGCTTGGAACTTAGAATGATGTTAGGAGTGTTGGTGCTTTTAATGAGAAAGACCTGACCATATTTTTGAAGTGTGTAGGTTCTTTTGAAAGCATCATAAACAACTCTCCTATCATACTGAAAAGGTTGTCCAAGCAAAATCCCACAACAATCCATAGGAGTCACATCACAAGTGACTTGATCTATGAAATGTGGGCCAAGTGCAAATTTTAATGTGCAAGTGTGAGTGATTTCTGAGCCCCTTCCACTATCCTTCCAACCCAAAGAATAAGGTTGAGGATGAGGCTCCATAGGTAACTTCAAACGCTCGACAATGGACCTCGCAATTAGATTTTTCTGCGAGCCATTATCCACTATACAATCTGTTGCAAAATTATGGAGCAAATGAGCTCGAGTGATGAACAAAGCATCACGAGCGCCCTCTGATGAACTTACATTTACCAAGGTAACCTCATTGAGCTTACCTCGTAATTTCGTGTATACTCTACTTTCTCCTACTGACTCAAGGGGACCTTTGGAAGCATCCTCCTCTTGAGTAGTAATGACTAAACTCTTCTTTTTAAGCTTAAAACAATCAGCTTTTTCATGACCTTTCTTCTTACAATAGTTACAAAACTTTTTAGAAGAAGAAGAAGAAGAAGGTTTGGAAGAAGAAGAAGAAGGAGTAGAAGCGGAAGGGGAAGGAGAAGAAGGAGATGGAGAAGAAACATTCTTCTTTTGAGCAAAATTCTTCTTTTGTGAGAAAGAATTATTCCCTTTTGATGAGTTTGCAACCACTTGAGTAACAAGTGCGCGGAATGCCTGCGAATGCGCCTTAAACTTGTCCTCCGCAAGTTGCGCTTGGTTGAAAACTGAATCCAATGTGTCCATAGAAACAAACATAATTTCCCTGTACAAATGTTCCAACAAACCACTTTGAAATTTGAGAATCAAAGCTTTAATATCTTCCTCCACATTCAAAAGTATCCTGTACTGTTGAATTGAAAGATATATTCCTGCACGATCATATTAGTACTTTGTCGAAATCGAAACCATTTAATGACCAATTCCTTAGAATAATTGGAAGGATAAAAATTGGTCTTAAGACAATCTACAAGCTCATCCCATGAGGTGAGTTCATCATGACCTCTTTTTCTTTCAACAAGTACTTTAGCTAAACCAGAAAGTTTGAGTTTAGCATATGGAACCATATCCTCATCTGAAAGTTGAGTGTAAGAAAACCAAGAACTCATGTCAAGAATCCAACTATTCAAGACTTCGGGGTTCGGGATCCATCATAAAGTGGCACTTCACAACGAACTCTCAGGCGAGAATCATTAGCGAAGTTGAAGCATTATGGAGAGAAATATCATTTACCTTCATTGCAAGGTTACCAAGAACTTCTGCCATGGTAGTATCATTAGCTTTATCTGCTAAAGCATTTACAACATGTGCAAGTTCTGCCACTTGGGCAGCCAAGTCAGAAGCCATGTGAGACCGGGTATAAGCCAGGAGTAAAAGGGAAAAACACTAAAAAATCAAGGAAAAATTGAAGGTTCCTTGTTACAATGGTGTGCCCTGAAAAATACTCCTAAGGCTAAAAATTGAAAAATTTAAACTAACCTAAGGTTTACAATTTATATTTTATTAATTTAAAAATAACTTAATTAAAAATTAAATTATAATTAATCAAAGATTAATTAATTTAATTAAGCTATTAAAAATTAAATTAATAAAAATAAAAAAATTACATGCAACCTTAGAATAGTAAAATTTTTAAAAAATTACAATTTACCCTCGGTAAAAACGAAACTGCACTCCACCTGCTTGCATGAATTGCCGAACTTCAGTGGCATGCTTCCCGAGGCACCAATGTCAAGACCATGTGCAGTTTGAAATTTGGGCAGGTTGTGAACCAGGGACCTCCTGTCCCTTATTGGAAACAACGCACGCCTCAGAGGGGCCGTGCAGGCCATGCCTGCATCGTCAGTGTATGGTTTGACACGACGAGGACATGCCATGGCGTCGTGCACCTGTGAGCGTGTGCACGTCATCAACGACCGGCGTTGGTCGTAGGCCCTAACGTTGTCGGACTCGATAGCAGTAGTCGAGTAATAGGGTGCGAGGAAGCGATGGAGGAAGGGCGAGAGGCAGTTGGCACACGGACGCTGTCAGGCGACAGTGATGGCTGCAAGCCCGACTATCGTACCTAACAGTCATCAGGCCGACCATGCACAGGTCACAGGCGATCGCACGGATGCTGTCAGGCAACAATGATGGCCGTAGGCCTGACTGTCGTACCTAACAGCCATCAGGCTGACCACGCATAGGTCACAGGAGGCCGCACGGACGTTGTCAGGCGACAGCGAGGGCCACAGGTAGCATCGCCATGTGTGATCTAACGTGCATGAAGGTGGTCACCGCGTGTTGCCGAAGATGCATCGATGCTACCGAGAGCCGAACTCTGGCTCAATGAGATTTTTTTTTTTTACAATCTATATTTAATTAATATATAAAAATATATATATATATCAATTAAAATATAAGTTTTCTAACAAAAACTATGAAATTTTTAAAAATTAACCAGGAGGGTTAATTTAAAAACATAGAAAACATAGAAAATTGCTAATATTTAAAGGCAAATTACCTTCAAAATAAAATAAAAAAATTGCTAATTTCTCTTGATTATCCCAAGACTCCTTCAGTAGCTCTCCTTTCAAGATCCAGTCGACACACGACCAACGTTTGAAAGGCAACCAGATCTAAGTCGACACACGACCTAGTTTGATGATGCTCGATCTTCAAGACTCCGAAATGGCAGGAACTTCAGGAACAACAGGCTCCCTAATTCGCATTTCACCGTAGGAGAAATCCAACCCTGCCAAGGGATTTTTGTAAGAAAGAAATCGGGGTAAACTTCTCCTATACTTCTTGAGCATACGGAGAAAGTTGGAACGAGGATTTTGACGCCTAAGGAACTTCCTTCTGCGAATGGTTTTCAAGCTCCCCTTGAGCTTGAACCGAGTCCTCAATGAAAACAAGTTTCTCATAAGAAAACTAATCTATCTCCTATCCTCTCACCTCACAAGCCCTAGTGCAAACTTGAACTAGGCTCTGATACCAATGAAAAGGATTGAAAATCCAACTAACTTCATATTATTTACAAACTCATTATATAGGCACTAATGGCCCAAAATACATAACCAAACCCATCAAATCATGGATTTGATCCAATATGCTTAACCATAAGCTACAAAAGTGCAAAGGAGAATGCACGTAACTTCTAAGTTAAGAGAAAAGGAATAATGCTAACTATAAGATCCATTTTAGCTATCTTGAAGTACACACTTCCTACTTTGAGTTCACACTTACTAACTAACACTCTAAATGACAACTAGAAGATAACTAGTGCCCACAAGTGCATGTGAGAAGGAGACTCACTTACAATTATTAATTTGCAAGAAATAAACTATGCAAACCTAGCTAGGAGCTACTAGAGGGGTCATATGAGTGATCAAACATCAATCCTCATCAGGAAGGAACCTGAAGTTGCAGGCCCTAAAAAAACAAAGGGTAAGGAGGAGAAAAAGCGAACTCCAAAGAAGCTAAGTCTCACCCCTCGCCCCGAGAAGCAACCAATAGAATAAGAGGACGACTCGGAGGAGGAGCAGCTTGTAGAACCACCAATTGGTGGGTGGGAGAAGATTAGAGACACACAGCTCTCTAAGGGTGTGTCCGACCTTCGACGCACCATAGAGTTTATGACAAGCAGACTCACCCCAAAAAACAAGAGAGCTATTGCATATTACTCTCATATTTACTGGTTTTTAACCCCGCCTGCTCACCATTGTCCCGAATTAATTTATGCCATTGTGCAAAATTACCAGCCTGCATCTAGGCAGGTGTTGGACGCTTTGGGGCACAAGTTGTTCTTCATCCTGAAGGAAGATGTACAAGCAGCCTTCATGCCACAGCAGGGTCCGCCCAAGGGCTATTATGTTCGTAATGTCATCTTAAGCAAACAAATGGAGAGGTTCACCTCTAACAACTATATATTGAAATTCCTGTGCAAGAATCTCAAGAGAGGGCTACCTTCGAACAAGCTACCCCAAATGCCTCTACCCTTGGCGTCATTCAAAAGCGTTGATATCTTCTCCATCATTGCATGGGTGGTAGGCCTATCGACAGATGCTTCGGTGCAACCCTGGCAGGTGTCTTTGGTTGAATGTATTTCAAGAAGGGAATTCTATGCCCCTGATGCTTCGAGACCAAGTACCAACCCAGTCTTCTTCGACTGGGCAGAATGGGTGGCTTGAACCTTGCACACAAGGCTCACAAGCAAGAAAAATTTTGCAACAGGCTAGTACTTCGCCCCTTGCTCTTTCCTTGTCTGGTTGTTTTTCTACCAGGTTCATAAGCGATTTCCCCATATCACCATTACTCCAAGCGGCGAGGATGGAAATCCTCTACCTATGTACCAGTGGACTCCCCTCCTATTGAGGACAGAGTCCTATTATTCTTTTAACCAACAATTTTTGGGACCTGCTATGCATTTGTTGAAGGGTTCATGTCCTCGGGTGCCCCTTAGTTTGAGAGATAGAGTGGTGTAGGAAAAAAGAGGAGATGTTTTCCAATTGACATAGGGACTAGTGATTCGCCTGTTCGGTTTCATAGGGAAGCCCTTCTTGTTACCAGTCTACCCCTCTGAATATTAGTTTGCATTGGAAGTCGCTCGGTAGAGCGACTCTACAAATTTAGTATATGGCCACGGCCGAAAGTGGGCACATACCTGTGACTTCCCCTTCAGGATAGGCGTAATCGAAGTCTTTGCTCTAAAATAGAACATTTTCTTGGAGGAAAATCTTACCGGTTTTGGCCTACTCCAAATTCCTCAATAATGGCTCTATGATCCTTTGGGAGTGATGAGAGATCACTTAAAATTCAAGAATTTCCATGTCTGCCCCCACCCCAAAATTGTGGAAAAAATGAATAATCCCAATGGGAAAGATCTAGAGTGGCATTTGGAGAAGATGAGAACATTGCCTCCTTGGCATGAGTTCTACCCCATGGAGGTCGAGTTCGACCCTGATCAATACCCCCTCCCAACTCCAAGCTCCACATTTTGGAGAAAGGCAAAAGATGATTTAAAGGAGGAGTTGAAGGATTGGAGCAAGGAAAAGCTTCGAAAATGGTGGATAATGAGAGCCCATCGCCAAAAAATGAACTCTTATGGACTCTTGGCAATAGATAAAGACTTTGAGATTCTTTACGAAACCAATGTTGAAACGTGGAAGTCTATATCCTTTGTAGATTTTGTTCCCCTAGCTACCCCAAGATTAGGCGAAAGCCCAGGAGGAGTTAAAGATGCCTCGAAAGAAGAAGAAGAAGTAGGGGCCGAAGCTACGCCAACAACACTACCACAGGGACCATCGGAGATCCATGACACAAGCATCGAAGAGGCAAAGCAACCATTGGAGAGAAAGAAAAGAAAGAGGCAAGAGCAAATTCAAGTGCCTCCGAGCCACCCAAAGTGACCTCGCATAAAGCCTGCAAGTACTCCTACCAAATCACCTACATTAGGCTCAATTGAAGCAAAGGTCAAAGATGCGAGGCCACCAAGTGCTGATACGGTCCCTGATATAGACGACATTGATGTGGAGGAGCTCCTCCAACAAGAAGGAGACCCCAAAGTAGAAGTTGTGGAGGTCGAGAGTGTTGAAGCCCAAAAGGAACAAGAACCAATCACCTAGGATGTCACCATGACCGCTCTTCCAGGAGGGCACGCAGGTATGCACTCTCTTCCTTTCACCTTGGTCTCCGAGACGTCCACTGTGGTCCCGATTGAAGGCCACCATCAATCTCTCCCTCCCCCACAAGGTCAATCACCCACTCAGGTATTGCCCGTTGTCAGTCCAACCCTGCATAGCTCCACTCCACCCGAGTCATCTGACTAGGACAAGCCTATTGAAACCACTTCGCCCACCCACGCCGCCATTCCTTCAATCCTAAGTCAAGGTGAAGGCAGTGTCCCAATGCCAAGCCCCGTAGCCCACTCTCCCATCACTCAAAGCATAGTCCCGCTTGCCAAAGCCCCTGCTACACCCGTATTCGAACCATCTGGGGAATCATTCCCCGTTAATTCTTTATATTTGTTCACACCTTTGGCTGGAGATCCAGCATTTTTTGAAATAGATTTATCTTTAATAAAGGAACGCCCCCTAGCCAAGAAGCTACTCTTAGCTCGGAAAAACATAGAGAAAATGCTGAAGGAGGCAAGGAAGAAAAGAGGGTGATCTCTGGCCCAAGTTGAAAAATGCATTGTCTTTGACTTGAAGGGCAGAAAATTACATAAGGTTAAGAATGTCCCTAAGGTCCAGAAGCCTCTGGACGAAATGACTCCAGCTGACTATGATTACCAGGAGAATACCAAGGACCTGGAGCATTTGAATATAGATAATGAATCCGCATCCATGCATGTCGGGATCGAGACTTTCTGAGCGCATGCAAATATTGCCAATCAGTGCAGGTTTGAGGCAGAGAGCGCCAACATCAAGTTGGAGGAAGAGCTAGCTAGAATCCACTCTAAGCTGGAGGATTCACAGGGGCAGTGTAAAATAATGAAGAAAGAAACACATGCCCTGAAACAATAGATACTACAATTGCAGTCTTCGGCTGAGCACCAAGCACAGAAATAGGCCAAAAATGAGCTAAAAGCAAAAGAGCTCGAAAGCAAGATCTTGCAAGCTCAGCAACAATTGTTCGAAAAAGCAAACCTAGAGTTGTTTGACAGAGGTAGAATCAAGGAAATCCGCTCACACTTGCTCAAAGGTTTCAGATCACGGGCCGCCAGTGCCCTATCAACTTTAATCTATGTCATCGAAGCCCAGCATGCCATTGCTAAGAAGGGGCCCATAGTAGATGAAGTTATCCAAAAAATCAAAAGGTGACTCAAGCTTGCTTTTGAAGTCCAAAGTATTAGATATCAGGACCTGCAGGTTGCTGCTATGAGTCGAACAGCTAGGGATTGGTCTACTGCCCAAGCCACTGTTCGTGCCTTCTTCTCCAAGGTGAAAAAAGCGCAGAATGCGAAGGACCTCCTAGATATATTTGAGCAGGAGCAGCGCGCATCAATGGGTTACTTCGAGGACCTTTCTTCCTTAGGTTTCCCGAGTTTCACAGACGATGATGGGAACCTTCTCACCCGGGAAGAACTTAAGCCGGCGTGGCTCCATTTTGAAAGTGACATCTCAAAAATAGATGAGTGGGAGGAGCCAGTCACAGAAGGACAAGTCACCGACTTCATCCTGAGACACTACAAAATCGTGGCTTGCTTGAATGACCTAAGTGTAAGAATCAAACATGTCGATATAGGGCAGATTGATCGGTTCCATGTTTTGGTCAAGGCACTCGAAGACCAAGAACTATTTCAGAAATGGGTCTGGGCTCATGTTCGTCGAACCATGAAGAAAATCCATGATCATCTTGTCCCATCACCATAGCAGGAGGCCACGCCAGTAGAAGAAGGAGCAAAAGAGGAAGAAGAATGAGCAGAGGAGGAAGAAGAAGCAGAAGAAGGAGAACTAGCTGCAGAAACACTCCTATACGGAGGAGACCGAGAAGGATCCGGAGGGGACTCTGGCCCAATGGATCAAAGCTATGGGATATCCCACCGATACGAGCTCGTTGCCCCACGAGCCACCAAGAATGTTGACAATTTTGTCACATTTCTCAAGGGGTAGAAAAGGAAATCAAAATTTTATACAGTGCTTTGTAAATATTTTTCTTTGTTGTTTTGTTATTTGAAAAGCTGCAGCAATTTTGGCTTTCAACGCCACCCCTTTGTATAGAAAATAAAAAAGAAAGAGCTTCGTTGTTGAGTAGGCTAGAGAAAAGAGCTTCGCTAAAAGAAAACGAGAAGAGCTTCGCACCCGAGGCATTTCCAGCACTACTTCGGGCGAAATTTTTGCGAAGTAGTATTGCCGAACAAGAATACAAGGATAGTGATAAAAAGAACTTCGCGCCCGAATAACTTCAAATCACCACTTCGGGAGAAAGTTGAGCGAAGTGGCATTCAAAAGAACAACTTCGTTGAAGAAGGAAGGTCCAGACCGCAGTCCAAATTGGCTAAGGCAAGAAAACTACTTCGGGCCCGAAGCATTTCCAGCAGCTACTTCGGGCGAGATTTTTATGAAAAAGTGTTGCCGAAGTAAAATACGGAGGAAGAATGAAATTGCTTTGCACCCGAAGCATTTCAAAAGGCTACTTTGGCCAAAAGTTGAGTGAAGCGGAATTTGAAAGAATGCAGTACTGAAAACACTTCACCAAAAAGCCGTCGAAGCATCTACCTTGGGTCCTGCGACAGCGAACCATTTCTACTTTGCCAAAAATCATTGCAAAGCATCTGCTTCGACAAACTTTCATGCGAAGTACTTTTACCCGAAGTAGAAGACGCATTTTGAAGGCAAGGATACACTTCAACCAAAATGCCCCGAACCACAGTTTTGATGAAGGATCGTGGCGAAGCATCTCAACGACTCATTAGCGAAGTATCTACTTCGGGGAAAGGACCACGCTAAAGCAGTTTTGACACAGCGAAGCAACGAGAAGTGAAGACCCCATTTTGCGAGGGAGATATGCTTCGGCCTCCATCACCCCCGAAGCTGTCTTGCGAAGCTTCACCATGCGAAGTGCAAATCAAGGAGAATCTGCTTCGGCATAGGACCGTTGCGAAGCAAAGTTGAAAAGGTAGCGAAGCACCGCAAAGGCACGCGCTCCAAGTTGGGTATTTTCCCGAGGTGATCAAGTGCCTCATAAATGCATTTTTTCATGCCCGATAACCTCGTTGCTCATTTTTGGCAATTGAGAACGAAGTATCAAGCCATGATGAAGAGCCCAACGAGCATGGCGGCCACTCGAGCACCGCACCTGAAGACCAAGGACGTCCAGACGGCTCATCAATGCATCTTTCCATGGTTGACCCGGTCACAGTTGCCAGTTTCGATAACGGATTTGAGAGCTCGATCACGAGAGCCTCGGGGAGCCGAATTCTCAAGGCTCGAGGGCGTACTTCTCCTTGCTGTGTAATTATGACTCAGAGGGTCGGGTCCTCTATAAAAACCTAGGCATTGTAATGAAAGAAGCGGGGGAACTATCTACTAGAAATTTGTTGTAACTTGATGTCCTGCGATTAATACTAAAGAGCTTTGGGTTCGATTTCTCTCTTTTATGCTGCCTTCTATGCTTGATTATTTTGTCTTTCTTCATTTGTATACTGAGACTCTGAATCTTGAATCCGGTGTGCGATTGGGGACTGTACCCTAAAACTCGTTTGAAGGATACATAGGAGAGGAAAAACGTAATATTGGTTTTCTTTTATGCTTCCTGGTGGGTTGTGGTTTCTGTTACATTCACTTGTCCTAATCGTCTTTACTCTGAACCCTGAATTTCGATGAAAGGGAGAAGGAGAATCGCTGTGAGCTTGCCCAAAGGATACATAGGAAGGTTGATGTTGTGTTTCTTTCATTTATTCTTGGTGTTCCTTGCTGCTATTCAAGTTGTCAGTTAGTGATCGTGCTTCTTGTTCTTTCCCACCTTAAATCACCGATCTCTCTTCCCTTACCCCTTTTTATTTCTTTCTCTAAACCTAACTCCTTTTATCTCTTTCTTGCATCCTTATCTCAAAACACCAAAGTAGATTAGCATAGGAGCCGGCCTTTCTCCGGATATTGGCATGAGGGGCATCTCTTCCCCTCGGCCTTTCAATGTTGGTCCTGTTCTAGGGCACATACATTTACCCAAAATCCTTTCCTAAGCAGATTTGATGCCCAACAGTAAATACACGTTAGGTCCTATACATTATGTACATAAGCTATATTTAAATAAAAGATAAGTACCATATTTATTGGCCAATGGATATAGGTGGTGTATAAACAATCCTAACGTGACACATGTGTCAAGGAGAAAATGCATGAAGCAAGAAGACTAGTGATTGACATGAGTGGCATAACACAATCATTTATTAAGCTATGTTAAAAATCCACAAAGGGATATTTTCCATAGTTAATAGATGATAGTGCAATAGACAATCATGTCATCTCCTATCTAGCCATGTGAGAAGGATTTAGGAGAGAAAAAGGTAGTACAAAAGGCTTTCAATGCTTTATCAACCAAAATTTTATTAAGAAGGGTTCCCTTTGATACATCCACCAAATCTCAAACTTCCTCTCCCAAGTTCTTAGGCTTCCAAAGTAAAATCTATCCTAGAGACTCCATGCTCAATGAAAAAGACTATTGTTTGTTGGGTTCTTTTACTCTTGCAAGCAAAAGTCCCCTATGAGTTGCTAAAATTGTAGTGAAGTTTTTTACCATAGTGGGATAGATTCCTATCCCAAGAGAGAAGCAAGCAAGAACTACCATATGAGCTATCTAAATGAAAGGCCCTAAAGCTTCATCCACATACCAAGTAGTTGATTCATAGAAGGCACCTGCAAGGGATGATTTACGCCAAAGACTGGTAGTATGCTCAAAGCTCTCCTCACCCAAAGGTAAATTTATCCACTCGGATCAAGCCAACCAAGGATTTTATCCTTCCCAATGGTAACTATGCCTCCTCTTATGATTTAGAGGAACCACCAAGCCTTCCCAATGGTGACTAAAAGGGTTCATTTGATGATGAGGACTCTAAAGACTTGATTCACTAGGACCCGCTCACTTAACTCGTGAAAAGTCCTTAAAAATGAGTCACCTTTCTTTAATAATTGGGTTGGAGTACCCCATATACCCAAGGGTAGTCACTCAATGGCATGAGAAGCATACCCATCAGGGGAACCCAAGAGCCTTAGAGATAAGGAATATGGGGGATTGAAAGAATCAAGTAAGGATTCGGTAAGGCTAACATGCCTTGTTGACCCTCATAAAGATTCCCTAGAGGATTTGACATGGGAAGGGCAAGAAGAGCATGGAAAAACCACCAAGTATCATAAGTGTTACCATCAAGTGAAGCCTGGTGGAATCCTAGGCAAAGGGTATCCTCAAAGAATCAACCATCAGGAGGAATAGGGGTATCAAGAGCAGTGACAACCAAACTAGAGGCTCATCAAAATAAGGACCACTACAGTAACTATGTCCCCAATGGAGGTCCATAATTGAATCTTTATCAGGATCTAATAGGCTATCAAGAAAAGGTAGATCTTTGAGAAGCATTAAGATCCAAAGAGACATGAGGTAGGGGTCATCGAAGCGATCTCGTCGACCAAAGCTGACACTTGAGCTTATTTCTCCATGAAGGAAGGTGGGTGCATTAAATGACCTTTCTAATAAGAGGACCATGCCACCCATGGAATAAATTATGGTGATTTAACCCCACTTAGCCCTAGACTCTCCAGAAATTAATGCGACAGTTTTATTGACCTTGCAACCAAAACTGGCGTTGACGATCTCACCCATACCTATTTTTGGGGGGAATTTTGAAATTTTACTTATAAATATTATAAATAATAATTCTCATAGGATGAAAAAAGAGAGTTCCTTTCATGATACTAGGAAATAATATTATAAATTTACCTATTATGTCAAGATTTTCAAATTGAGTTTGATACTCTTATATGGTGGATGTTTGTCTCAGTTTGAAAAGAGATCCTGTAAAATCTTCAAAATCACTAGGACCAAAATGAGTGAGGAGACGTTCAAAATCTTGCCAAGAAATTTTAGTTTTAGCCTTCCTAAGTTATAGAAACCAATGTAGTGCATCCGATTCAAAATTAAAATAGGCAATGGTCAACCACATGTAGTGTGGGACATTATGAAGAGAAATACTATTTGACCTTACAAATCCACCTCTCATGATATTTTCCATCAAATTTTGAAAAGTCTAATTTTGACAATGTATATCCAATATGATCTAGTACATTTCGTTTGTGATTACTTGTACTTGTATCTTGTTGATCTTGGTGACCAATTGATTCAGTACGACTATCCAATTTTACCTTCAGTTCTTTTTGTGCCTCAGTAACCACACTCATAGTTTCCTATAAGGTTTTGAATTGTGTCTTTATTTCCTCTAAGTTGTGGTTGAGTGAGGACCATATTTTGGTGCCCATAGCATCCACTTTTTGAGAAATTTGGTTATCTAGTTCTTGTTGTCGAGTACCAATAGCCATGTTCTCAGAGTTATGTCTTGTTGGTGAGATTTACTAAAAATAGAAAGGTGATTTTAAGGGTTACTATTTTTAGTAAGTCACCCAAAAATGATCTAGGTGCTACATATCAAAATGACCAAATTGAGAAGATGATCACAATGATGTATATACCACAACATTGGTTTTGGACACCCCCAGACTTTTTATTATTATTTTATCGAGTCTACTGGTGTGGTCGATTTTTCCTTTAGAGTCTTGGTTCAAAAGTTGAGTACTGTGTTAGCCAACCTTTTTTATCCTTTGCCTTGTCTATTATGACTACTGAACACTCCTGATACTGCGCTGCCACCTACTTGGTCTAACTTTGTATCAAATATTCCCTATCTATTTTTAATTTGGACTGTCATAGGTAACTGTCCTGACACTGATAGCCTATCAACCTTGTATTGACTATTACTGACAGAATTTCTTGATTGTGACTGATATTGATCCCCCTATTCCCTATTTTTTACTTTAGTGGTTCTTTGTATACCTTTTATAATCTTTTATACTATTTTTTTTTATTGTTTTACATGCAGGAACTCTGAAATAGGGATGTCTTCTTTGTATGCTCAATTTTTGTGACAAAGTATGGTAACAAATTCAAAATTCATAGAATAAGATGTTTGTTGCAGGATAAATTTTTTAATAAAACTAGGGTATGCTAAGCAAAGGTGTATGTAATACCCATAGGCCCTATATTATACCGTAGTTATGAACGATATTGCTCGGACCAATATTTTAAGCCACTACCCAAGGAGGATTTCACACATACCCTTGAGCACACTACCTACCTCTCTAACAATACATGAGTGTAATATTTTTGGATGGTGTGTTTGATGTACAATGGATAATACAAGGCCAAAATGCTTCCTAAAGATAAAGGTTTATTTAATCCCAGGTGGTCTCCCTAAATACCTGAAGATACGTAGGAGCTCAAGTTTGTGCCCAAGTGTTGTCTAAGGTCTAGGTATTGGAGCCTAATCACCCCTCACTTCACTAGAACATTTATGGGCTATCTAGATTAGCTAATAATGACAACTCCTCTATGATATTTTAAAACCCCCAGAACAAGGTTTCTAACTTACACAATTATTATAGAAAACAAAATTATTGACTTTTTTTTGTTCTTTTTTTTTTTTAATAAGAAAAAATTGACAAAAAATAGAAACACAAAAATTGTATACCTAACAGTCGAAATGACAAAAACCATCGTAGTCACAACATAACACAACCCTAGAAAGTGCTCATATATCACTTATTAAGAACCTACTATTAAAAACAACACAACTATGAAATGTAAATGCAAAAAAGAACAATCTCATAAATAACACATAATCACAGGCCTCTTTGATGGGGCAACCTCCTTCAATGATTTCATTCAATTATGCAAAAAGGTACACACAATACTACCCCTCGTAGTTTTAAGGATTTCATCAACCACCTAACTCCTAAAGTTGGTTACATGCAAAATGCCACCCGAGCTAGAATCTTCTACCTACAAGAAGTTACATTCTTATAACAATTACATAAACTAGCACCACTTGTCTAAGTGCTTCTAGATCCACAACTATTAAAAAAATTACAAAATATTAACAAGAATATTCCCCACGTAAACAAGAACTACTACATCATAGTGTTAAAATGGGGTCCTAGAGGGCATCATGCCCATGTTACCATGGTATTTCAACAAATCACTTAGTTGCATTTTTGCAATTTTTCATATATCATTTGACAAATATGAATCTAGATCTCTACATTGAAAGTGCACTTTTTAATCTGTGATTAGAAAACTTACTTTTAGAAAAAGATAGATGAGACATTTTTCGTAGGACTGCCCAAACTTCCGAACTCGTTTCGGCCATATCTCACTCATCCGGACTCGGATTGAGCTAAAATTTTGAGGGTAGATGCCTGAAAAACCCTAGAACGTCTCCACCAATTTTCATATCATTTGGAGCAACACAGATCCTAGCGCATCCCTATGTGTGAACGACATATTTGGCAAGCGGCTATGCGAGGGTTTCATCTGGGTTGAGTGCAAGCGGCTCCGAGAGGTTGGTTTTTAGGGCCTTCGGGCCCTAGCGGCCAATATTTTTGTGGTTTATGCTCAATATTTTAGCAAGAAATGTTGCAGGGGATACAAGATGGGTTAGAAATTTGTCTTTCAACAGATCATACTATGAACTTGAGTGACAACGGCTTCCAATTTGCTGCACAAAAGAAAAGTGAAAACCATACCTTTCCACGGCGTCTAGGGCAAGGATTAAAGAGATCACGAAACAAGTTTCAAGCAGTTGATCAAAAAATGGCTCATATCTCAAGTGAATCTGGTGCTAAGGTGCACCCACAAAATAATTCTACTGTGAAAACCCCTATCAAGGGTAAGAATTTCGAAGACTCGGTCCCAAAAATGAATTTTAGGGATGCCCTTCGTGGTGGACAGCCTCAGCCCAATGCTAATATCAATATTAGGGCTTCCCATAAACCTCTAAGAATGCCTAAGATTGATCCCGGGAAAATGGAGTCAGGATGTCTTAAAGCGGCTGATGGAACTCCTATTGTTAAGCTTGATATGGGTAACATTCAGACTGGCATTGAAGATTTGGAAAAAAGAGGACTAATTTGTCGGTTCGTGGGTTTTCGTCCGAGTCTATCTGCTTTCAAAGTCTGGGCTACAAAAAGCTGGAAAACTAAAGGTGAGTTACAAATCTCTATTTATCCAAATGGTTATTTTCTTGTTTTATTTGCTAATAATGAAGATAGAGAGAAAACTTTTCAAGGGGGTCCTTGGTTTTTTGGAAGGGCGGGGCTTTTCATGAAGCCCTGGCATACTAAATTTAAAGCCGAAGAAGAGATGCCTTCTATAGCTCCCGTGTGGGTTAGACTCTTTGGCCTCCCTATTGAATTTTGGAATCCTACTATTTTTTCTTCAATTGGAAACTCTTTAGGAACTTTTATGATGATTCGTTGATTGTACTCAAAATTTTGAACATATTATTTATGCTCGGATTTGTGTTTTAATGGATTTTGACAAACCCCTACCTAAAAAGATCACATTACAATTTGGGGAAGACACTTGGGAGCAAGTAGTGGACTATGAGAACATTCCTTTTCGTTGTAGAATTTGCCATGAATATGGTCATTTGGCCGGTGCTTGCCCAAATAAAATTCCTGATCAAAAGAAAGAAGATATAAACTCAACGGGTTTCCAAATACCTAAGAAGAAGAACACTCAGAAAAAACCAGTTATGAAGGATCAATCAAAGTCATCTGCTAATATGTTTGAAATCCTTTCCACAAATGATGTCCCAAGTGAGGAAGAGGAAATAATGGAAACTGAAATCTTAGAAACACAATTTAAATATGAAGGGAAGAACTCGGAGACAAACCAACAAATCAAAGGTTTTCAAGAGAAAAAAAAGGAGAAAATTTACACAAGAAAAACAATATTTCAAATGTCAAAACTTCAAATAATGCAGGTCCCAATATAGACTCCGTTGAACCATCTAGTAAAATTTTGGTTGTGTACGAGCATTCTTCAAGGTTAGAAGCCATCTCAGATTCAATTGGAATAAGTCAAGAAACGAGGGAAAAAAAAATTGAAGATGGATTCTAATCAAAAAGTAGGTCGCAAGACCAATCAATATCATATGGTAAAAGAAGGTGAAAAGCTTGTAGAGGAAGGTAAGATTAATGCCCTTCCCAACTTTTTTAGCCCTGGTATTAATGAAGATCATCACTTGGAATATTAGAGGACTCAAAGGGAGTCTTTCAAAACAAAATGAAATTAGAAGAATGATTCGGGTAAATCATCCACATCTTGTTTTCCTTCAAGAAACAAATATGTCAATGGAGGATATGGACTTAATTGCCGGTAAAATTTGGCCGACTGGAAAAGTGGTTTCCCTCGGTTCCCAAGGGACTTCGGGTGGCATTGCTTGTCTTTGGGATCCAAAAGAGGTAGTTATTCACCATATGGTTGGCGAGTTGGGGTTTGTTGGCTATAGCTATTCAAAGTAGACATTCCAACCAGATTATGCTCTGCATTACTTGTTTATGCTCCGACTTCTTTGGAGGAAAAAAGAAGACAGTGGAAGGATATTACTCATATTATCTCTCATTTTCCTAAAGCTTGGATCTTGATCGGAGGAGATTTCAATACCATCCTCTCTCTGGATGAGAAAAGGGGGAAATAGAAATTTGGACAAAAGCACTGACCTCATGAGCGAATATATTGCAAACCTCCATCTTGTGGATATCCAACCAGATAATGGCCTTATGACTTGGTCTAACAGAAGGCAAGGCTTAGCTTGTATAATGGAGAGATTGGATAGGTTTTTGCTCTCTGAAAATTTCTTAATCCATGGTCACATTCCTAAAGTGAAGACTCTTAATAATGTTGGTTCGGATCATTGGCCTATCATGGTGGAAATGTGGAAAACCAATGTGAGTTTCTCTCCTTTTCGTTTTCAATTAATGTGGCTTAGAGACATTTCCTTCGGACCTCATGTGCAACAATGGTGGAAGGAAGGTAAACCTAGGCATGGGACTAAGATGTTCTATTTTGCCAAAAGACTGCAATACATTAAATCCAAAATCAAGACTTGGAGCTGGAAAGAGTTTGGGGATGTTCATAAAAAAAAACATGAAGTTATTGCTCATCTTGAAAATTTGAATAAGAAAATCCGTTTAGATGGCCTCACGAGAGAAGAGAAGTGCGAGATGAAATTAAACTCACAACTCGGTTAGAGGAATGGGAAAAAAGAGAAGAAATCTTATGGAAGCAAAAATCTAGAATTCAATGGCTCAAAGAAGGAGATCGAAACACAAATTTCTTCCACAAATATCTTCTAGCTCGAAGATCTCACAACTTTATTTCTTCCTTAAAATCAGATTCTGGAGATGTTGTTTATACTTGGGATGGCATGAACTCTATTGTTGTTGATTACTTTTCCAATATTTTTGCTTCTACTCCCCTTGACTCAGACTTCACAATATAATGTTCTTCAAGCAATCCCTTCTCTTATCACTTACGAGGAGAACTCTATTTTGACTGCTCCTGTTACTATCAATGAGCTTCAACAAGTAGTTTTTAAAATGCAAAAAGGAAAACCCCCAGGTCTCGATGGTTTTCCTATTGAGTTCTACCAAGAGTTATGGGATATCCTTCATGTTGATTTATTAGAGGTGGTGGAAGAAGCCAGGAAAGCCAAAGAAATTTTGAAGGTTATCAATAAAACTTATATTACTCTTGTTCCAAAAGCTCAAGAGGTTGATCATATCTCAGCTTTTAGACCTATTGCTTTATGTAATGTTCTTCTCAAAATCATTACTAAAATCATGGCGAGAAAGGTTGAAGCCTCTTTTGCATAAGATTATTTCCCCAGAGCAAGGGGGTTATGTGGAAGGACGTCAAATAGTAGATGAGATAGTTCTTGCTCAGGAAGCCATCCATTCCATGGATATGCAAAATTCTCCTTCCATGTTCATTCGGTTAGACTTATCCAAAGCTTATGACGAGTGGATTGGCACTTCCTTATCAAAGTTTTGAGGCAATTTGGTTTCTCTAAGGATTGGATGGATTGGATTATGGGATGTATCTCTTCGGTTTCCTACTTAGTTCTTATCAATGGCAGGCCTTCTCGAGTCTTTCCCAGCTTCCAGAGGTATTAGGCAAGGTGACCCGCTATCCCCTTATTTATTCATCATTCTTGTTGAATGCTTGGGTAGGACTATAACCAAAAAGAGGGAAAACAAAACCCTTGAGGGAGTTACCATTGCTCATGGAGCTAGACCTATCTCTCATCTTCAATTTGTGGATGACTCTACTCTTTTAGGTAAAGCTACGGTTAAGGAAGCTTCTAATATTAAGCAAATCATTAGCTGTTTTTCTAAGGCTACTGGGCAGTTGATCAATGAAGACAAATCTAAAGTTATTTTCTTTCATTGCTCTGCTAGACAGGAATCCATGGTCTTGGATAAACTAAGATATAAGAAGACCTCTCTTCCAATCACTTATTTAGGTATTCCCATAAATATTCAAAGGCAGAAAAATAAATATTGGAATTGGTTGTTGGACAAAGTCAAGAAGAAAATTGGAAAGTGGACCAACAAGTGGCTTTCTTATGGGGGTAGAATCACCTTGGTAAAATCAGTCCTTCAAGCTATTCCTATTTATGTTTCTTCCATTTTGAATATCCCAAAGGTTGTTCTTCGAGAATTGGATCAAATCAGTCATCGTTTCCTTTGGAGTGGTACTAAGGAGAAAAGAAAATGGGCCTTGGTGAAATGGGATACTTTATGTCTTCCTAAGAGTGAAGGGGGTTAGGATTACGGTCTTCAATTAATAACAACAAAGCTTTAGCTGCTAAATTATATTGGAGGATGTTGCATAACCCCAATGCTCTTTGGGCCAATAATCTCCGTGCTAAATATCTTGAGAACAAAAGTCCTGAAGACCTTGTTCGCTATCAACTTCCTACCAAAGGTTCTCCCATTTTAGCGAGTTCTTAAGGCTGGTGAGGATTTGATAAAGAAAAAATTATTTTGGATCATTCATAATGGTCAACATGCAAATTTTTGGACAGATTCTTGGGATGGTCACAAGCCTTTGATAACTCAGTTTCTCGATTGGAGGCCTTGGATGGAGGAGCTTCACCGAGCTAATTGGATAAAGGTGGCTAATTATTGTCGGTACCATACTGGTAATTCAAAGGTTGGTAGATATTGGATCCCTATTGAGGACTGGCCTATTCAAATCCCAGAAAGGCAAAGACAAGATATCCAAGGCATCCTTCATATGAGATCCCTCTCTTGGTCCCATGAAAAATATTGTTTTGGATGGAACAACACTACTAAGGGTGAGTATTCGGTTGCTCAAGGTTATTTGACCTTATGCCATAATAATCCCAACCATTCTTCGACATATTTTCTCGATTGTGGGCTCAAAATCTACGGCCTAAGGTGAGGTTCTTTAATTGGCTTTTATTGCATCGTAGGGTGCTTGTTGGTGAGCAACTTATGAAGCGTGGTTTTCATGGCCCTTTTAGATGTGAAATGTGTGAAGAGAATGTAGAAAATATCAACCATATTTTTATTGAGTGTACTTTAGCCTCTGAGCTATGGAGGAGAATGGCCACTTTACTTGGCTTACAGTGGTCCAATTTTTTTACTTTTGAACAACTTTGGAGGGATTGGCCTAATCAAGAGGGTGTTGATCATTTTATTAGGCGATTAGTTTGGATGGGTTCTACCATTCTTCTTTGGAATATTTGGAATGAAAGGAACAACCAAATTTTTAATCAAGATAGGAAGGATATTCACTATATTTGGCAAAAGACCATAGCCAACTTAGTTGAATCAGTCCATCATCTCCTTAATCACCCCCAAAACTCCCACCAAAGATGGGATCAAGTGATGCAAAGATTGAAGATTAAACCTTCTAAGGGCAACCAACTTAAAGGGAATGTGAGTATTAGTAAGATGGATAGGAATAGAAATTGGCAACCTCCTCCTAAGGATTTTGGAAAAGTCAATGCTGATGGAGCCTCTAGAGGGAACCCTGGAAAAGCCAGTGTGGGAGGAATTGGTAGACTTTCAGATGGCTCCCTGGTTTTTACTTTTGCTGAGAATTTGGGTATTCTTTCCAATAACCTTGCTGAGGGGTATGGTATCCTCGAGAGGCCTTCAGGAGGCTACTAAGGTTGGATGGGAAAAGGTGTTAGTTGAGTCTGACTCTCAACTTATGATTAATCTCTTGAAGAATCCTTCTAAGAATCATAAGGTGGATTGGAGAATAAAAAGAATTATTGAGAAGATTCGGTTAATCCGGATGGGATTTTTGAAAGTTGATTACAATCATGTGGTCGAGAGATCAAAACAAGAGTGTTGATGCTTTAGCTAATTGGGCTTTGGACAAAGGTGATCTTACTTGTTATGGCCACCCTCCTATATGGTGGGCTTCTCAAATTAGGGAAGCTCTTCTTTCTATCATTTCTTTGGATGGCTCCAGTTCTGAAGGTACCTAGTTTCTTCTTGTTTTTTTTTTTGCTTCTCTTTGGTTCATTCAGTTTTTTTTAGTTCCCTAGCTCATTCTATTCTTTATTTTGTTTCCTCTGTTGATTCTTGCCTTAATAGTCTTATGGTCTAGATAGGTCATTGTTTTGTTCATTTTTTATTTCTTTTTTCTTTTTTTTTTTTTGTTTAGTTTTTTAAGGTGGGTGGGTTTTTTTGTTTTGTTTTGTTTTTGTGTTCTTTGTGTTGTTTTTTGTTGTTCTTGTGTTTTTGTTGTTTTGTTTTTTTTATGTTTTTTGTTATTGTTCTTGTGTTTTTTTCGTTCTTGTTCTTGGGTTTCTCTTTGTTTGTGTTATTTCGTGTTTTTATGTGTGAGTGTTTTCTATGTTTTTTGTTTTTGTTTATTGTCTGTTGTTGGTTGTTTTTTATTTTTATTTTTATTTTATTTTTTAATTTTTTAGGTTTTGGTTGTGTTTATTTTTCATGTTTTTTTTGGGTTATGTCTTTGTAGTGTTCTGTTGTTTTTGTCTTGTTTGTGTTTTGTTATGTGGTTCTTGTGTTTTTCTATGTGGTTTGTGTTGTGGTTTCTTTTATCTTATTGTGCGTGTTTGGTTGTGCTTTTGTTTTTGACACACTCAAGGAGCATGTTTTTTATTTTATTTTATTATTTTTGTTGTTATTTACTTATTTTTAAATTGGTTTTGTGTGTTTGTTTGCTCCTTGAGTATGTCAAAGGTGGTAGGCCAGGTCCGAGTCCTGGGCGTTTTTGGCGGAATGGATACCCCTGCCTCCTTGGGTCTTACCCGAAAGTGGCATCCCTTTTGGGATGTTTTCCACAAATAAAAAAAAAAAAAATGGGGGTCCTAGCAAAAACGTTACCTACCATAATGGATAGTCTATTACATCATAATGTTAGAATGGGGTTCTAACAAAAATGTTACCTGTGACAAGGATTACTACATTATAATATTAGGACCTCAAGATTTGTTGAGTGAGAAAATGCTCATTGATTTATTCAGGAATGATTACATAGATTTATATAGCCTTGGAGTCTCAACAGAAGAATCTCTAGAGGAGGCTAAAAGACAAATAAAATCAGCTAAATGTTACAATATAAACTATATGTTAACAATAGAAAACCTAGAAAAATCATGACAAACAGAACACCCAATAATTAGAAAATGCCCAAAACTGGACGTACATGGATAACTAATAGAAAAGAAATAGTGGCTCGTAATCTAGAGACAGTTGTATGCAATCTACACAAAAAATTTAGAAGTTGAAAGAGAATAAAATTTGAACTTTAGTGTGCTCAATTCCCAACATTCTCCCCCTTGATGCTGAGGGGATTAATTAGGAAGTTCCTCGGCTTCATAAACTGAGCTTTGATTACTCCCTTGGTAAACAGATCAACAATATTATCTTCAATATTTCAATGCTTCAACTCAATGACCTTCTTCTCAACCATGTCTCGGATGAAGTGATACTTCATGTCAAAATGTTTTGACCTGCTATGATGAACTGGGTTCTTTGCTAAATGTATAGCACTCTTGTTATCACAAGATAAGGTAGGAGGGCCATACTATTTTTCTCCAATTTCTTCAAGGACTTGTCTCAACCACAATGCTTGAGCACTAGCACTTGTGATTTCCATGTATTCAGTCTCTATGGAAGAAAGAGCAACAATCCTTTGTTTCTTTGAAGACCATGCGATCAAACCAGACCCAAGATCTAAACAATTACCTGATGCAAATTTTCTGTCATCTATATTACTTCCCCAATCTGAATCACTAAAGCCAACAAGTTTTATATCATCATTTTTACAATAATGAATGCCAAAATTAGTTGTATCTTTTACATACCTCACTTTTTGTTGCTTTCATATGTAATTCTTAAGGTTCACTCAAATACCTTGATACAAGTGAGACAACACATGTAATGTTTGGTCTAGTGTTGGTGAAAAACATAAAACTCCCAACAATGCTTCTATATGTGGTCACACCAACTTTTTCAGTTCCATCATCTTTACTCAACAACTTACCATGAGTTGTTGGTGTTGCAAGAGGTTTAAAATTCTCCATGCCAAATATTTTCAACATATCATTGGCATATTTAGTTTGACAAATGAATATTTTATCATTTTGTTGATACACCTCCATACCAAGGAAATAATGCATCAAGCCTAAATATTTCATTTCAAACTCTTGCATCATTGCATCTTTGAAATCATCATTCATCTTTGAGTTACTACCCAAGTAAATCAAATCATCCACATAGAGACAAACAAGGAGAATGGCATTACCTTCCTTCTTGTAGTATAAGGTTGGATCACTCTTGCTTCTCATGAAGCCATATTGATGAAAGTAACCATCAATCCTTGAATACCAAGCTCTTGGAGCTTGCTTAAGACCATACCAAGCCTTCTTCAACCTATACACAAGATTCTCCTTACCTTGCAATTCAAATCCTTGAGGTTGTTGCACATAAACCTCTTCATCAAGATAGCCATTCAAGAATACACTCTTTACATCTAAATGATGTGTCTTCCATCCTTTATGGGCAACAATAAAAAGAACCATCCTCACTGTTTCTTGTCTTGCAACTGGAGCAAAAGTCTCCTCATAATCAATTTCATATCTATGTGTGAATCCTTTGGCCACAAGCCTTACTTTGTGCCTCTCAATACTTCCATCACTATTATATTTTGTTTTGTAGATCCATTTAGAGCCCACAACCTTCTTGCCTTTTGGAAGCTCAACTAGCTTCCAAGTATCATTCTTCGTTATGGGGTTAATTTCATCTTGCATTGCTTTGACTACACTTCATTAGCACATGCTTCTTCAAAATTAGTTTGTGAAAATAAAGTAAAATTGATTGTCTCATATCTTAGGTTCTCTTCATGTGTTTGAATTGTTCTCCTTCGATAAATATCACTTAATATTTTTACCTTCCTTGGTGGACTTAGACTTGCACTTGAAACTAAAGAACTAGATGAGGGGCTTCTTAGTGAAGAACTAGATGAGGTACTGCTTGGTGGATTAGTATCACTTGGAACTAAAACATTAGTGGGCTTCTCATCATCAATATCATCAATAATACCACCATTCAAAATAGATTTTGACTTCTCAATATGGCCTTTTTGATGACCATAAACTCCCCCTTCATCAAAAATCACATCTTTTGATACAATAATATTATGAGTTCTTTTATTATAGAGTCTATAGGCTTTTTTATTTTCACAATACCCAATAAAAATGCATGCTTCACTTTTTGGATCAAGTTTCCTTCTATGTTCTTTTGGAATATGTGCATAAGCCAAAAAACCATTTTTTTTTAAATGAGTTACATTTGGTTTCTTTGCATACCATTCTTCATATGGAGTGATACCATCCAAGCTAGAAGTTGGACTTATATTCAAAATATATATGACTATCCTAACAACTTCAACCAATTATATATTACTTAATTTCTTTGTTTGTAGCATGCTCCTTGCCATATTTACAACTATTCTATTTTTTACATTCAGTCACACCATTTTGTTGTGGATTATAGGCAGCAATGTGTTACATTTTAACACCACAATATTTACAAAATTACAAGAATTCATTTGAATAAAATTCTCATCCTCTATTAGTTCTTAAGCATTTTATATAGTTCCCACTTTGCTTTTCAACATGATTCTTGAAATCTTTAAAACAAGAAAATACCTCATCTTTTGCTTTTAAAAAATAGACCCAGAACATTATTGAAAAATCATTTATGAAAGTGATGAAGTATGAATTCTTACCAATTGTTTTAGTTTGCATTGGGCCACAAATATCTGAATACACCAATTGAAGAGGATAGGAGGCTCTCCATTATTTTGCTCTTGGAAAAATCATTCTTCAGTGATTTCTCAAAGCACATCCTTCACACACACCTTTGTAATCTTCAACTTTGGGCACCCCATACACCATTTCTTGAGATACCATCAATATCAATCTTGGGAAATTCAAATACCCAAATCTTAAGTGCCACAACCAGCTCTTGTTATCAATGGCAACATTTGTAAAATTAGCTCCTTGTGCTCTAAAATTTAGAGGAAATAATATATTCTTGGTCATAGGAATAGTGGTGATAAGCCTATGCCCATTATTCTTATCATAGATGACACAGTTGTTATCTTAAAAAACAAGCTTATAATTATTTTCCATGATTTGACCAACACTCAAAAAATTATGTTTCATATTTGAAGTTTAGTATATATCATTCACTTTATTTTTACCTTCATTGGTGTGCACCTCCATAGCTCCTTTAACTTCTACTTGTAATGCTTTATCATCTCCAAGCTTGATCTTGGACTTGTAGGAATTGTCCATTGTGGAAAACAACTCCCCCTTGTTGGTCATGTGGTTGGAACAACCAGTATTTAGGAGCCATGTCTCATTCAAATTTTGATATGATTTACCATATGACAAAAACAAAATTGAGGAGTCTTCCTCCTCTTCATAGTGTGCACTAATCCTTTCTTCATGGGATACCTTCAATCTACACTCTTTTTCAAAGTTTCCAAATTTGTTACAATATTAACATTATTTGTCACTCTTGTCACATCTTCCTCTTCCTTGAGCACATCCTCTTCCTTGGAAGTCACCTCTTCTTCCTCTACGTCTTCCTCTCCCTCTACCTTGACCTCTTGAACTATATTCACTTTCTTTGGATGTAAAGGATTTTTCTTCAACTCCACCAACATTTGAAGATGAAGATAACCTTTATTCATGAGATGTTAAAGAGCGAATGAGCTGATCATAATTAAGAGTGGTGAGATTTTTACTCTCTTCAATTATGAAAGCTACATGATTCCACTTTGTAAGAAGTGTTCTCAACACTTTCTTCACCATTACTTCATTGTTCACCTATTCACTAAGAGATTTCATCTTGTCCACACAAGCTTTTACTCTCACACAATATTCTTTCACATTTTCATCTTCCTTCATTCTCAAATTATCAAAATTCCTCTTGAGAGTTTGAAATTTGACTTGCTTCACTTTATCATTGCCTTGGAAGCCATCCTTCAAATATTTCCAAGCATCCTTAGCTGTTGTACAACTAGCAATTCTAGGAAAGAGGCTCTTATCCAAGGTTGTTTGGATGTGGTAGAGAGCAAAGCTATTTCTCTTGTGTGCTTCTCTTTTTGCTTGTCTATCAACAACTGGTACAACATTCCAATCAATAGGCTCAGTATATCCATCTTCAATTATATCCCAACATCCTTTTCCAATGAGTAGGGTCTTCATTTTTATGGCCCAATACTCATAGTCTTCACCATTGAATTCTGGAATTGGCAATGAGTTGTTGTTGTTAGCCATGATGCTAAAAAAATAGCAAGGAACCTTGAGGCAATGTGCAAAAGCTTAATAAACTCTTACAAACACTCCACAGGCTCTCTCCAACCCAAAAACCTGACTAGCTCTGATACCACAATGAGAAATGCTCATTGAATTTATTCATGAATGATTACACAGATATATAGCCTTGGAGTCTCAACAGAAGAATCTCCAGAAGAGGCTAAAAGACAAATACAATTAACTAAAATTGTTACAATACAAACTATATGTTAACAATAGAAAACCCATGAAGAATCGTGGCAAACAGCACACCCAATAATTAGAAAATGCTCAAAATTGGACGCACATGGATAACTAACAGAAAATAAACAGTGACCCGCAATCTGGAGACAGCTGTACGCACTCTGCACACAACAAACCATTCTGGAGCCCGAATTTAGAACACAGGGGTCTGCGTTTTGAAACAGAAAACCAAATTTGCAACTTTGGTCGGCTCAATTCCCAACAAGTGT
Organism: Wollemia nobilis; assembly: GCA_028583015.1. Classification (NCBI taxonomy): domain Eukaryota; kingdom Viridiplantae; phylum Streptophyta; class Pinopsida; order Araucariales; family Araucariaceae; genus Wollemia; species Wollemia nobilis. The sequence continues at coordinate 3,596,283 of JAQPPZ010002456.1, read as the reverse complement.
TAGGATGAGGTCCTAACAAAGACGTTACCTGCCATAGTGCAGAGTCGAAGTTGTAATGGATGCCACGTTGGTCTCACCCGAAGCGCTAGACGAAGCACCGCCAGCACCCCCTTCCATGTTCGAAAAGGACAAGGCGACTTGCGGCAACACCACATAAATTGCCAATGGCCTCGTCGAAGGCAACATTGGCAGCGGCTCACTGGGATTTATAAGAACCTGCAGCGCCTGCCTCACCGAAGGCCGCAGTTGCGGATCCGGATGCGAACACGCCAGTCCCAGCACCAGCACCCGTCTTATCTGCTCTCGCTCTTCATAACTTAGTTCCCCATCCACTTCCAGTCTCGGATCCGCACACTCCACAACCCTCTCCTCCCCGTAGAGACTCCACACCCAGTCCACCAAATTCCCCTCCGCCAAGGGCGGCTTCCGCTCCACCACCCGCCGCCCGGTCGCCACCTCCAACAGCACGATCCCAAAACTGAACACATCCGACTCCGCCGTCGATTTCCCGGTGTAACTGCACTCGGGCGCAATATACCCAGGCGTCCCCGCCAGCCGCGTGGTCACCGCAGATGAACTGTCGTGCTCGATCAACCGCGCCAACCCAAAATCCCCCAGCCGGGCATTGAATTCCGCGTCCAGCATGACATTACTCGGCTTCACGTCCCGGTGCACGACCCGTTGCTCCCACTCCTCGTGCAAATATAGCAACGCCGAGGCCAGGCCGCACAGAATCCGGTGTCTCCGCTGCCAATTCAAGTGCTCCCTTCCTCCGAATATAATTCTATCGAGGCTCCCGTTGGGCATGTAGTCGTAGACGAGGAGCAGCTCGTCCCGCTCGTGGCACCACCCCTGGAGCTTCACCAGGTTCCGGTGGCGGAGCCGCCCTATAGTAGCGATCTCCGCAATGAATTCCCGCTCGCCCTGCCGGGAAGCGGCGGAGATTCTCTTCACCGCCACGAACGGGCCCTCTCCGTCGCCGCCGAGGTTTCCCCTGTAAACGCTCCCGAAGCCGCCGGTTCCCAAAAGCTCCGTTTCGCTGAAGTTTTTGGTAGCTGCCGAAAGCTGCCTGTAGGGAAACCGATGGGGCGCGTTCTCCAGCATCGCCAACTCACCGCTGAATCCCTGGCCTGAAGTCGGCGTTCTCTGGTTTTTCCTCTTCACGTATTTAAAAGCAAGCCACGAGGCTAGGGCAGCCAAAGCCACGGTAATGGCCACAGGAACGACGATCTTTGACCAGCCTCCGCCGCCTCCGGCAGCGGGAACGACGGCGGGCCCTGGTGCCGGTGAAAGACTCAACGAGGAGTCCGGCAGAATGACGGAACTGAAATTCCAGTCCAAAATCCGGTGGATCTCGAACGAATTCCCCGTCGAAGCCGAGAACCCGACGTACGCCGACCTGGGAACGATCCGTGAAAGCTCGATCGTGCGGTTCAGAAGACTTGCGTAGCCGCGGCTCGAAACTTCATCGGCGTAGGCGGCGTAGATTTTCAGGGCTTTCGCCCACCCGTCGTAGTCCACCCGGACCCTTATCGGCCGCCCGGATTTGATGTCCATGCCGTGCTCTTCCAGATTCGCCGTCGCGTCGGACTCGATGCTCTTGACGTCGATGCCCACGTGATTGTTGTCCGGGTCGAATTCGTTCTTATAAGTGTCGAATTCAATGGCAATCTGGTCGGCCGTGTTTCCGTCGGTGGACGAATCGAACATGCCCAGGAAGGCTCCGTAGCTGTCTGGTAGAAACATTTTGTTGTTGGGGACGATGATAAAGGCAAGACCATCGCCGATGAAGTTCTTCTGTCCGCCGGTGCCGTTGCTGCTCAGGTTCTGCACCAGCATGGTGAAGGTGGTGCTGAAACTCGCCGGCCAGAGCGTGAGTTGGTGGCGGTAGAGAACCCGTCCGATGCAGTTCTGCAACCCTGTTTCGTTTGAAGAAGAAGCACCGGTTGGATCCGGAGTGAGATCGATATATGCCTTGGAAGGAGAATAAGAAGCGTTTCCCATGTATATAAACTGGTTGCTATTGTTTTGGCTGAAATATGGAAAGGAAAAGCTAGTGCTGCCATTGGGCTGTGCACATGAAACCAAAATAAAAAATGGAAACACCACTGCTAAAGCACAAATTCCTTGCTTCTCATGAAAAGCCCGGTTTAAAAACATGATGGAATTTTTATTCTGGGAATTGATTATACTAGAGAATATGTTAGGCCATCAAGTAAAAACATGAGAAAATTTGCCCATGAAATAGCTTAAATAATAGAGTATCTAATTTGACAACCCCGCTAATCTAAGGGCCGTGGTCTGAACAATCACTGGAAAACCTAGGAAACGTGACGCCCGAATAAGGCCTACCGACACTATTTATTTGACCTACAATTGGTCGAATAAGCCCTACCCAAACATTATTGGCCCTGCAATGTGCAAAAAGATATAAATATTAGTTCAAAGGAACGGGGATTATCCAAAGTGGTCAAAATTAGCATGCCACAATCATGTGTAAAGTGTGATTACTGATTGATTGACATAGGAGTGCATGTGATTTTGCGTCTAAAACTAGAAATTATTCTACCATGTGCACCCTCGGAGGGAAATTCAAATAATTTTTTCTCGCTTTCATATTACATATAGATATGTAACTACGAAAAATATTATCGAGATATTGTTGAAGTGTCAAAACAAATAAAATTCTTGATCTTTTAAAGATATAGTACTCATCTATCACCTTTTGAAACCTCATTTCAAATTACTTTAAGTTAAAAGGGTGAATTTAGAAAAGAAGGAAAATTGTTTTGTGCATGGAGGATAGAATGAGCAGGGGTGAGAACTGTCTTATTCTTATATTTTGGAAGATCACAAATTCCGAAATTCTACGTTCACTGACTACTGGATGCAGGAGTCGCTGCGTTACGACAAAATAACCCACTTATCCATCCAAATTTGATGGTGCAATAATCTACATATTTTAAGAATACCTTTCCACATTATGTCTACCCAGAATACCTTCTAAAAGGACTCTGGAAGTTTCATGTGTGGAATAGTTGAGGATGTATGCGAAGTATTCGCGGCTCCACATTTGTACAATTACAAAACGTCCATTCACTGGCATAGTACACTCCTAAAGTCTTCACTGGCATAAAAATTATCGGAACGTGACCGACACGTTACTCTCGAGATTACGCGACGACGACGCTTGACCATATATTTTTATTTTTATATTTTTTATTTGTGGAAAACATCCCAACAAGGATGCCACTTTCCGGTAAGATCCAAGGAGGCGGGTATCCAATCCGCCAAAATTGTCCAGGGTACGATCCGGCCTATCACCTTTGACATACTCAAGGAGTTAACAAACACACAAAAGATATAAAATAAATAAATCAATAAAAATAAGAATAAAAAAAAACATGCTCTTAAGTGTATCAAAAAGATAAAGCACTACCAAGCACATAGAAAAAAAAACACGAATCACATAGAAAAAACACAAGAACAACATACCAAAACACAAACATGACAAAAACAACAGACCACTACGAAGATATAACCAACAAAAACATGAAAAACACAAACAAACAAAACCTACAAAATAAATAAATTAAAATTAAAATTAAAAAAACAACCAACAATAAACAAAAACAAAAAAACATAGAAAACACTTATACACAAAAAACACGAAATAACACAAACATACATAAACACAAGAACAATAACAACAAAAATATAAGAACAAAAAGAAAAAACACAAAACAACAAACAAAAAAAAAAAAAAATTGAACATAAAAGAGAAGCAAAAATAAAGCAAGAAGAAACTAGGTACCTTCAGAACTGGAGTCATCCAAAAAAATGATAGAAATAAGAGCTTCCCTTATTTGTGAAGCCCACCATCTAGGAGGGTGGCCATAACAGATAAGATCACCTTTATCCAAAGCCCAATTAGCTAAAGCATCAACACTCTTGTTTTGATTTTTGACTACATGATTGTAATCAACTTTCAAAAATCCCCTTTGGATTAATTGAATTTTCTCAATAATTCTTTTATTCTCCAATCAACCTTATGATTCTTAGAAGGATTCTTCAAAAGATTAATCATGAGTTGAGAGTCAGACTCCACTAACACCTTTTCCCATCCAACCTTAGTAGCCTCCTGAAGGCCTTTGAGGATAACATACCCCTCAGCAAGGTTATTGGAAAGAATACCCAAATTCTCAGCAAAAATAAAAACCAAGGAGCCATATGAAAGTCTACCAATTCCTCTCGCACTAGCTTTTCCAGGGTTCCCTCTAGAGGCTCCATCAGTATTGACTTTACCAAAATCCTTAGGAGGAGGTTGCCAATTTCTTGTCCTATCCATCTTACAAATACTTACATTCCCTTTAATATGGTTGTCCTTAGAAGATTTGATCTTCAATCTTTGCATCACTTGATCCCATTTTTTGTGGAAGTTTTGGGAGTGATTAAGGAGTTGATGGACTGACTCAACTAAGTTGGTTATGGCCTTCTGCCAAATATAGTGGATATCCTTCCTATCTTGATTAAAAATTTGACTATTCCTTTCATTCCAGATATTCCAAAGAAGAATGGTAGAACCCATCCAAACTAAGTGTCTAATAAAATGATCAACACCCTCTTGTTTAGGCCAATCCCTCCAAATCTGTTCAAAAGTTGAAAAATTGGACCATTGTAAGCCAAGTAAAGTGGCCATTCTCTTCCATAGCTCAGAGGCTAAATTACACTCAATAAAAATATGGTTGAGGGTTTCTACATTCTCTCCACACATTTCACATCTAAAAGGGCCATGAAAACCACGCTTCATAAGTTGCTCACCAGTAAGCACCCTACGATGCAATAAAAGCCAAATAAAAAACCTCACCTTAGGCCAGAAATTTTGAGCCCACAACTGAGAAAAGATGTCAGAAGATTGGTTGGGATTATTCTGGTATAAGGTCAAATAACCTTGAACAACTGAATACTCACCCTTAGTAGTGATGTTGATCCAAAACAATCTTTTTCATGGGACCAAGAGAGAGACCTCATCTGAAGGATGCCTTGGATCTCTTGTATTTGCCTTTCTGGGATTTGAATAGGCTAGTCCTCAATAGGGATCCAATATCTACCAACCTTTGAATTACCAGTATGGTACCGATAGTAATTAGCCACCTTTATCCAGTTAGCTCAATGAAGCTCCTCCATCCAAGGCCTCCAATCAGAAACTGAGTTATCAAAGGCTTGTGACCATCCCAAGAATCTGTCCAAAAAATTGCATGTTGACCATTATGAATGATCGAAAATAAATTTTTCTTTATAAAATCCTCACCAGTCTTAATAACTGCTAAAATGGAGAACCTTTGGTAGGAAGATGATAACGAACAAGGTCTTCAGGACTTTTGTTCTCACCATATTTTGCACGGATATTATTGGCCCAAAGAGCATTGGGGTTATGCAACATTCTCCAATATAATTTAGCAGCTAAAGTTTTGTTGTTATTAATAGAAGACCGGAATCCTAACCCCCTTATTTTTATTTTTTTTAATGAATTATATGGGATTGAAAAATATTTTTATAATTTTATTTTTATTTCTAATAACTTATATAAAATTGAAATGATTTCAATTTTATTAGATAATATCATAAAAAAGTGTTGAGTGGTATTTTCACCCGATTGTGAAAACACACTCTCCGATAGGATTCGAGTTCCAAATCCTCTTTAATATGAATAGAACGTGCTTGGTTCAAGATAGTTCGGGCATCAGTTCCCAACCTTAGGATTTTTTTTTTTTATTATTATTATTTTTTTTTTTTATGTTATAGAATAACCCTAAGAGGATTTGACATTTTTCAATGATTGTATTGGAAATGGATATGCAACTAAGATGGAATATATATGCAAAATGGAATGTAATATGAATGCATTGCTTTTCTGAATTGTGGATGGAGTATACCACCTATGTTGCCATAATTTGTAAAACTGACAACTTCATGCATCACAAGTTTCAAACGATATTATTTAATGTGTTTGCGTTACTTGTGGAGCTTTCTGCAATACAATTCCAATGTTTCATATTCTCCTGATTTTAGGCATAAGTTGACATCTCAACTTTTTTTTTTTTTTTTTTTTTTTTTACAAACCAAACATGTCCATAGGACCAACACATAACTTTAAATCAAAACTTATTCAATCCAAAACCAGAATGCAATCCAAAAATGAAAATTTGAAAACACAAACCAAAACCAAAAATCAAAACCTATATACAAATGTACAATATAATACAAGATGGTGCAAAAGTTTGGATTATCGTTTTCCTGGATCCCAAACATGATTTGAGCATTTCAACAAACATATAACGCAATACGCATGCCGAATTTTGTAAGAACCCAAAAAAAACAAGATTAGACCGCACCATGCAAGACACTTCAACTTGCCTCGCTCACCCCACCCATTAGATTTAATTCCATTAGTACTCTCATAGGTGAGCGTCAAATTACTAAAATTATTAGACAATAAATGATATTCAATTTTATCTTGTCTATTCTTGAAAGTATCCATTTCATAATTCAATTCATGATTTAAAATTAGGCCTTCCTTTTCAAATGTGAGATGTCGCAAACAAGAGCCTATTTCTAAAAGTCTTGAATTCAAATCATTTTCCATGATTTTAAAGCAATCAAAATAATTCAAGACTTGACAAGCATCAACAAAATTTGACATTTCCCCATTAATGATATTAGCATCCAAATGGACACCATGTAACCTATCACTTAAAATTTTTGTAGCTACTACCAACGGTAAAGATTTCACCTTGTCATCCATGCTCAACCCATCATGGTTAAAATTTACCATAACTTGATGAGTGTTAGTAGCCTTTTCTTTTTTCTCGTTGTCTTCTTCATCGTCCAATACCTGTTCAAAAACACCAAAGTTAGGCACCCAATCAAACATACGTCCATCCTTTTCAAAACAAGAGCCTAGTTTTTCAAGACATGTATCGTGTTACACCCTTTCGTGATCAATGGCTTGAGTTGCCTCGAAATCCACATTTTCATTAGGATCATCAATAGTATCAAACCCACACCACTTAGGTTTTGTAATTTCATCATTTTGAGATGGCATAGACATTGTAGAATCAATAGGTGGATCAAGATTTTTGATTTCTTGCCCCTCAAGGGGAACAAAAACAATTGATTCTCCTTCTTCATCCCTGGTAGTAGAATCATTATCCTTCTCCAACCTTTGATGTGATTCCAACCCTTCTTCCAAAACATTATCAGATTGCACAGGACTTGTAATATCCTCATATGAAAAGGCAATTGTATTATCCTGTGCATCAATAGGCACACAAAATTCATCAGAAGGTTTGGAGTGAGCATACTCTTCCCAAGAATCATAATGATCATCTTTCAAAATCAAATTGTGATGCTCAACTATTTCTTCATCATCTTTTAATTCATCAACATGTTTCTCATCAAATTTATCTTCACCTTCCTTAGATGGTTCAATTTCTTCCAAAATTGGGTTATTACTTGTATTCAAATTGATAAGGCTATCATAATCCACATGTGTAACCCATGATTCACGTTTAACATAATTTGGAAGGTGTGAATTTTTTGGGCCATTACTTTCAACAATGTCATCCAATGTGTCATCCGAAACATATTCATCCTCATAGAATTCATCTTTTGGTGAGTCAAGGGTTTCCAATTTGTCACATGTTTCAATACTAGTTGGATCTAGTACTCCTCCCTTGCCTAAAATCATATTCTTATGAAAATCATTGAAATTGATTTTAGAAACATCTTTTGAATCAAGATGAGTATTTTGAAGTTGATTCATACTTACGAAAGATGGTTGATCTTGCATAGTAGGTTGAGGATTTTGAAATTGATTGAAGCTTGGGAATGATTGTTGATTCTGAAATTGAACTTGAACTTGGTTGAGGTGGATAAATCATTGGGTGGGTAAGGGAGGTATGAAATGATTGAAAATTATATGATCCAAAACCCACACCATAATATTGATAATTCAATTGTTGCTCAATTGCCATTGCTTGAGTATAGGCTTGTGACAAAGATGTGATTTGAGGCATCCCTCGCAAATATGTGGACGTGAGTGGGTCAAGAGCATTGACGTATATTTGGAGAGCCACTTCTTCTGAAAGAGCATAAAATGTCACTAATTGATTGTATTGTCCAAAGAACCTTTCAGAGAATGACTTCACATTTTCACTTGGTCCTTTTTTAATAGTGAAAAACTGCTCATACATGCGGATTGGGTCAACTTGCTTTTTGTCGAATTGATTAAGAAATGTTGCCTCTAGTTGAGCCCAAGAAGTGATAGACCCTAACGATAGACTTGTAAACCAATCATATGCCACTTTGTCCAAGGTGTAAAGGAACATTTTAAAAGCAACATCATCATACCAACTTGTTAAGTGATTCGCACAGAATTTGCATGCTTGAATATGTTCTTCTGCAGTATTTGTCCCATTAGACGAAAATTGAGGAAGACATCTTTCAAAACCAACGGGCAAATAATTTTGAACTCCTAGTATGTTCAATGGGCTACCTGTCATCCACGGTGTAAACATAGCCATTAGTGAATCTTAAAGAATATAACTTTAATACCCAAAAATTCTTTTTTTTTTTAAATCAAATCAAATCACATTATTCCTGTATGAACAATCAAAGCGTTAGAACAGTGCATAGCAATTCATGTCCTCCTTTTAACAGTACAAAATTGTATTGTTAAAAGAGGGCTAAAGATAATAACCAATAGGGCATGAAATATTCAAAATTTAAATCCCTATAGCATTTAAATCACACTGAAATAAACCCATTCAGGCCCTCCTTCTAGCGCCAATCTGTTGAGTGGTGTTAGAGGAGGCCGAAGATGCTAATCAAATGGACTTGAAATATTTAGCAATATAGAGCTCTTGAACAATTATTAACCTGTAGCATTTAAAATAATGATGAAATAAACCATTTCATGCCCTCCTTCTAGCGCCAATCTGTTGAGTGGTATTTTCACCCGATTGTGAAAACACACTCTTCGATAGGATTTGAGTTCCAAATCCCCTCTTGCAAAGAAATTAAATGAATAATTTCTCCAAGGTCTCCGCTATGTTAGCATTTTGTATAAGTAAAGTGTTTAATTTAAATGCTCGAAATACCTTAGTGGTTGCAAGTAACTGTAAACAAGGGGCACGGTGGTTTATTTTATTTTGAAGCTTTAATGATTGTTCATTTGATCAGAATGAACTCAATGTGATTTGATCTTAGCGATGAAATTATTTTATTTTCAGATTTCGGTATATTTTCAAGTTGTTTATTTTAATGACTGTAAATTAAAATAAAAGTTAAACTTTCTAGAAATAAAAGTGCAGAGAAGATAAAAATAAAATGTAAAGAAAAATGAAACTAAAATACATTCAGGGGATGCAATCCTATTTTGACAAAACCGAAGATAATGAGGTTTTCTGCATACAACCTAACCTATTGAACCTGCAACTCGCACAATCCAGGTAAGTTAGGTGCTGGTTTCTGGGGTTTTAACTGTGATTTTCAGATTTAGACATTTGCATGAAGCAACCAAGAGAACTTGCATTAGACTTCACCTATAAGCCTAGAAATCTGAAAAGGGGAAAGATAAACATTCAATATTGCATGCAGAAAATAACTCCTTCTTTCTTGTCGATGAGGTTCAACTCTCTGAATTTTTTGTATTAAAAATTGGTCATTTTACAACAACAGAACTTTCTGGTTTCCCAAACCTAGTCTATGGAAGAAAACAACCCCAAAAGCAAGCCCAGAATGGCCCTCTGGCCTTCAACACTGCAACTCTACTTACAGCAATTTCCTACCTAGTCCAATGTAAAGGAAAATATCCAAAAAAGTGGAAGAAAAAAACACTCCAAAAGCAGGCCCAGAATGGCTTATTGCCTTCGGCTCTGCAACTCTACCCGTAATGGTTTTCGACCCTTGTACCAATTTGTGCTTCTGCTTTTAAAATTTCTGGCAATGCTCTCTGTTTCGCCCTATGACACTTCGCTTCATCTCCCAGATCACTTCGTTTCACCTTCCCCGCCTCTTCGTCATTTTTGACTTTCTGCTCTACGTCGAAACGTTTGATCTTCTCTATGAACTGTAACGCTTCCCATGATTCTTACACCTTTATGCCATGTGTTTAGTGTTGCCCCTGTATGTTCTGTAACGACCCATCGTGAATCGTGACAAAAACAGCATATCGTAATATCGTGATATTTTCTATCTACAGCTTTGTTCTTCCACCTGTATCGCGAAAACAAGACATGTCGTGATATCGTGACGTTTTTCTCCTTCGCTGTGTTTTGTTGTACTTAGCCGCGAAAACGCGACATGTCGTGAAATCGTGACACTTTTTCATTCCGTACCATCTCGCTACTTTTTGTCGTGAAATCGTGACGCTTTTCTCTTTCGGGCTGTGTAGATGCAATCTGTCGCAAAATCGCGACGTTTTTCTCTTTAGCTCTATCTTCCTGCCTTTGGTCGCGAAAATCCAACATGTCGCGATATTGCGACACTTTTCCTCTATGTTCACTTTGGTTGCTCCAGGTCGCGAAACTTCAACATGTTGCGATATCGCGACATTTTTTTTGTTTGCCCTTCATCTCGTCTTCAAATCACGAAAACATGACATGTCGCGATATCGCGACAACTTTAGTGCCTTGCCCTGTTTGACTGGTTTGACCGTGATTTTGTGACATGTCGCGATATTGCGACATTTTTTTTATTTTGTCTTCTCTCTCCTCTATGAACCGCGATTTCATGACATGTCGTGATATCGCGACATTTTTCACTTTAACTTTCTCTCTCCTCTATGAACCGCGATTTCATGACATGTCGTGATATCGCGACATTTTTGAGTCTTCAACTTGGTTCTTTGTCTTGCACCGCGATTTCACGACATGTCGCGATATCACGACACTTTTGGCGTCCGGTTCTGTTTGACCACTTTGACCACGATTTCACGACATGTCGCGATATCGCGACACTTTTTATTTTTGTTGTCTTTTGCCGATCTAAGCCGCGAAAACACGACATGTCGCGATATCACGACAATTTTCAGCTTCTTAGCTACGACAGAGCAACATGTCGCGATATCGCGACACTTTTCATTTTCTTAGCCGCGACAGAGCAACATGTCGCGATTTCGCAACATTATTCTTTTTCTTTGATTTTAGCATCTGGTCCGCTGCAGTCTTCTTGGAAAGTGTGCAAAAAAGGTGGGTCCCCAATTTTGGGGTGTGTTGTGGAGCAGCCACAACAAAAAGTATTATGAGAGTGTGAGAATTATGTATGTATTGTTCGATAAGATTTATACTTTTATCACCTTATTAAACGTTCGAGAAATTTAATGGATTAGCTAATTTTATTGGATAGTTTTATTTTATTTTTATTAAATATTAATTTTTAAAAATATACAGAATAAAAATATTATTATAATAATTCTTTTTTTTTTAAGAATTAAGATTGAGATATATGTATTTATAAAGTGATTTAGGTAAAGCAAAGGTTGTTTAGAGTCTCAAATATGATGATAGTAGAGCACTTTCATTTTACAGACCTTGGTGCTTATTGAGACTCTTCATCAAAAATGTTGGCATCAATCCTCCTTACAGTGTTAGACTTTTACATAGTGCTAGCTTTACTTGTATCATGACTTTTATGGTGTCAACCTCAATGGTGCAAACATATATGGATAGATAGATCTATGGAACAAAATCCACATGTCACCATTGGGTGTCAAGGTGCATAAAGGGAGATATTTCGATGCTAGTGTTGAACCAAGGAATTTTTCTAAATTCTTATTAATATTTTATGGCTTTAATTCGAGTTTCAACAAGGTTGGAAGGGATATCCAATGACTTCTTCTCATCTTAATATTTAGGCTGATTTCCCACTATATTTGTAGAAAACACCTATAATAATCTAAATTAACTTTCATGAAAGTAAAATGAGGAAATAAAACTACATGGAAGTTGAAGACTATGAGACTAGGAATTAATACTATAAATTTATATATTGTGTCAAGTATCTAACCTGTGGCATTGTCTTTCTTCCTTTTCCATTTTGCTTTTCAATATGGACTCGAACTTTGGGCTAGCTACATATATAGGTCGTCGAGTCTCTTTTGATTATACATAATGTATTGCATGTTTGTATGGTATGTCTTCAATTTCATTGTCTTGCTTGGTTCTTGTGTTCACTCATCCCACTGAGTTGTAAAATGGGAATTGTATTCTCTTGGTGCATAACCACGTTTAGATAGACTAGATAGGTTCTACTTTATGCAATTTATTTTCAACAATTTACCATAAGGTTAATTTCATTTTTTCTCTCTTTTTTATTTCTCAAAGAAGTCAAGTAGAATAGGCTAGCATAACACCAAGAAGACAAGTGCCAAATATTGCATCTTAACAAGGAATCAACCTTGATAAAAATCTCAGAGGTCATTCGTTGAAGTCATGTCCTATGCTTCCCTAGACTTCCTAGGACTGACACCCTCGTATGAGACGTAGAGCACCAGACGCAATCACTCAACAAAGGTGGAGAGCCAAAACTACAACTGTGGGGGGTCATAGCACCCGAGGAGCGTAAGGGGTCACTTTTGGCTCCCACCAAAGACTATAAAATGAAGGTTAATGGAAGCAAGGAACATTAAGTCCTGAGGTTGCATATGGACATGCAATAGAATCAATATAAGGGAATGACGAGTCCTTTATATACCCTATCCTATATCTTGTTTTGACTATGTTATATATTTTTTTTTCTATCCTTTGCCATATGTATACCTATAATATTTATAAAATAATCATGAATGCTTGTATATTGTAATTATAATATTACTCTAATGATTCTGTATGTGAATATCTTTATTTGGAATCAATCTATAGTGTTTCTAATATTTTTTATAGGAAGAGTAAGTCTATTTTCATGTGATGTAGGAAGAAGGAATGAGTTTAACGACATCCTTATGGATAACCTAGTGCTACTTGTGAAGCAAATATGATGTGGATGCGTAGAAGGATAAAAGAACAACAACAATTGATAGTTGAAGATTCTATTCTTTTGACCTTCCAACTAATTGATCTAATTACCTATGGAAAGAGCACTTATAGAAAAGTTCAACTCGTAAAAATAGTACTGGAGCACCCACATCTTCTAGCATGCCAAAGATTTTTAGAAATATATGAAAATAGTAATTTAAATTGAATAGGAGTCCACACAAAGAGGAAATTTCTACCATAGAAGGGAGTGGATTCAGATTACTTATACTATCTTTCATTCTATTCTCTATACCATTGGATTGCTAGTTGTAACCAGAATATCAAGTTGTTTTCTTACAAAATAGATCGGTTAGTTATTCCTAGGCTATAGTCGAGCTTAATTTAGTATTTATTATATTATAAATTGAATGAATGTTCTAAGAAATAAAGCAAGAGGATAATTATTATAACTTTGGTATTATCTCGAGAACTTAGGGTGTACACTTTAGATAAGCTTGTAATTTAATTCATAGTATTTAGAAATACTTATTTATATATCTACATTATGTTGGAGATATTACATTATTTGGTAAATATTAAAGTACCCCAAAGGTACATGGTACATTTGTAAATATTATATTAGGTAGTGTGTTTATATTTTCTCTAATGTATGTGTCAATCTAAAAGAAGTGTCCAAGTGTTATGTAATAAAGTGTGCAAGTGTGACAGATTGTAAAGTGTCAAGTAAGTTAAGAGTCATATATGTAGAGAGTGAATGGTCACATGATATGTGGTAATATGTAAAGTGAGAGTTTTGTCATATATGAGGAATGTGAAAGGATGCATCTCTCTGATGTTTGAGGAGAGCAATAGTTGAGTATTGAACAATCATATTGTAAGGTTATATGATGGAGATAAAGCTCCATGCATGTAATGAGTATTGAATGAAGAATCAAATCAATATCAAAGTTTGTATTTAGAATTCTTGATTTATGAATAAATTGTGAGATATTATTTATGTGAATGATTTTATGATCCTGAAATATTGGCCATTGATTAATATTTGGTTTTGGTAAAGGGATCTGTGAGATAATCTAAAAAAAATTCCAACACATTCATGGTTTTATTTTGAGCACTTTATTCTAGGTCCCTAACTACAGGAGTGTCATGCATGTGTCTTTGATAAAGGACCCACTACAAGTGTAAGATCAGTAGGAACTCTTGTAGAACTTATCTATAGGTTGTTGTCTACAATGTTGTGTTTTTTCATAATAGTAGTTTATATTTTATTTATTTAATTAGATCCATAGAAAAATGTATACTTGTTATTCTCATTGTTGTCTATAGTCATAATTTCCAAGTCCATGTAATATGTAATATTACTTGTTATACATTTATAATCAACAGTGATGTTTTTCATAGTAGACTTTGATAAAATAATTGTCTGACCCCTTGGAAGTCGAGCATTGTAATAGGATAGTGATAGGTCATGAAGTATTATGATGCACATGTAGTGCCTAGTACTTCATAAGTCTACAAATATTAGATTGGCATGTAAATGGATTCTCATGCTATCTAAGGGAAATTGAATTTAACAATATAATGCATGATTTTATCATCGGGCAAACCCCTTTACTACTAACTCTGTCTATTTTTGTAGGTTTATAAAAAATTAAGGGTCATAAGTGAAAGTGCCACCAAATAATAGTAGCACAAATAGCACTTCAACATCCTACCAAGGTTTTTACCACTAAGGTAGAAATCTAGGTATAATTCCAATTATTATCATTATCATTTTAGATTAGGGTTATTGTTTGTTTGTTCCCTATATATATATATATATATATATATATATATATATATATATATATATATATATATATATATATATATATATATATATATTTATTATATATATTTTCTATTTTCTAATTTTCCTCATTAAAAGAAAAGGAAAAACAAGGAATAATTTATTATCTTTGATAGCATTAAGATACTAGCTATAGTCTTGCATCTCATTGAAGCCAAAATTGCATGTAGTCATTGTAGAGGGGGAAAATCATGCACCGACATACGATTATCAAGGTTGGATCTACACGAAAACCTTGAGGTGACCGTGGTGGTCGTTATAACTCTACACTCAATGTGGGGGAGGAATGTGTTCACTAGGAACGGTTTAAGAACTTGCTCCAAGTCCGAGGTAGAATGTGTTTGAATGTGTTCAATTAAGCATATACCTATGTTTGGTCTTCTTATACTAAGCTATGAAAATGAAAGAACGATGCAAGATACAAGATGTAAGAAGACAAGAGCTAACCCTTGAATGATTATTTGTTTGAATGATGTCTAACCCTAGGTTGTAAAATGAAATATTTTAAGCAAGGGTCTAAGAGAATGCACAAATAATATTAAAATTATAGATGCACAATATATGATTTATCTCTTTCAAATGCCTAGAATTTCAAATATATATTTTCCTTTATTTATTATCTATGTTTTCCACAATAATGGGTAGAAAGCAAACAATAATCAACCTAAAGATCTATTACGACACTTATCTTATCTAGTAGTTAATCTAAGATTTATATTTCATCCAAAATATCCAATAGCTTCAAACTTGCAAAATAGCTTCACAAAACCTTAGAAAATTTGATCGGCATTTGGGAGCCTACTTAGGTTGATATATAGTTGAGCTTGGAGGTGCAGCAATCAAGCCCCCTTGGTCCTTTTAGCTGACCTATTTGAACATAAAATTATCTTTGGCCTTTGGAACATGCACAAATACAACAAAATAGGTATGCAACATTTATGTGAAATACAGCAGAGATGGACACAACAGAAAGCTTCAAAACATGATGGAAATTAGGGTTTTAAAGTGCAAATCTTACCCCCAAAAACCCTAATTTTACCAAATTTGCACTCTATAACTAGAATGCATGAATTTGGTTGACCAAATTCATACCTCGTATGGGCAAGACAAGAATCTAGTTCAAATGCCCTTTTCGAAGCCTGAAACGGTGAAAAACGAGGTGTGAAATGTAGAAAACAAAGTGTTAAAATGCTAATAAAACAAATGCAAAATTTGATGAGTTGATGGATCAAGAAAGAAACAATGAAGATATGGAAGAAGAACTTCAAAATGGTTGATCTATCCAATAATAAATACTTCTTAACTCAATCACCAAGCATCAAAACAACCAAAACAATAACTTGTAGCAAAAATCCACTTGAAAGCATGAGCATGTGAGCTAGTCAAGAATTAGAATCATGACCAAAAATTATTGGAGAAACTAAGGGGATCCAAACCCTTATTTATAAGATGTTTGGAGGTCAAAATAAGTAGGAAAGTGAAAATTTACTTTGGACAAAACCGACTTCAAAACGGGTTGATCGAGGAAGGGATTTAAGTGAGAAAAACCCCTAAAAAGTAAAATTTGTACCCCCTCCATACGGGGCATGAATATAGCAAGCCAAATTCATGCCTAGTATGGACCAGGTGTGAATTTGGTAAAGCTAGGCAAAAAAGGCAAAAGGATCCAAAATTTGTACTTAGCAAGTTTGGGTGACTGGATAGGGATCTAAGGGAGATTTGAACCATTTTGGTGGGTCAAATTTTTGTGTTTATATTTTGCCCCCTCTTTGATGCATTTATGGCCAGGTAAATATATCAAAGAAAGGTGTAGACTCCTATGGGTGAGGGTGACAAACATAAAAAAGGGGTGGCCAGTGTTGGATAGAGGGATAGTGCAAAAGAGGGTATCACAACAGATACTTTGGACTTTTGCACACAAAGCGAGACATTACTTCCATTAATGTCTCTAAGGTTGAGATGTCCCCTCAAGTTTCAGAAGGAATGAAGAGTTCCTTATGAAACTCGAAAAAGGCAAATAAAGGAAAGTAATACATGGAAGAAAAACAAAACAAAATAAATAGACAAAGAAGCACGACAAAGGAAACTAGGCACATAATAATTCTAACTAATGCAATGAACTAGTGAAGGAGAATGCAAGCTACCTAATATGAAATGCATGAACAAAATAAGAAAGGAAAATAAATAAGAGGGGAAAAAAAGAGAAGAATGAGATGATGATGAAGAATAAGAAGCAAAAGCAAGGCTCCAAAGAGGTCAAAGAAACATAAAGCAAGAGAAAATGATGGATAGAGGGTGATATGCTCAAAACGATGGTCAAAATAGAGTGAAAACTTGCTATGGGTGTAGTACTCACTAATATGGATAGATGGACAAGTGATGGAGCATGAGCCTCTATGGGTGCAATGCTCTCTAAGATGGACATATGGACAAAAGATACCTACTAGGATGTATGCTCGTAAATGGCTGAGATAGAGGTTACCCCTCGCATGTGGCCATGAAGTTATCCCATGTGGAGTGTGTTGTGTATTAAAGTGATATATTAGCAAGTACTAATCAATAGGGGTGTGATGTGTGCAAAGCGTGAATGAACCAAATGAACTGATCATAACACCCTATGAGTGTGTGCATGTACTAGAAGAAAAGAGAGGAAGAAAATGAGGAGAAAAGAAATTATGTGTGTGTGTACCCTTATCTTGAAGCTTCAACATTTAGAAAGTGAATCGCTTAACTATTGAAGAATTCAATAAGGAAGAAGTGTGAAAGCAAATAAGAGAGAAGAATGTATATCCTTATCTTGACAAAGAAAAGGTGTAAAGAGAATCAAGCAAAGGATAAGGATATACCAAGTGTGTACCCCTATCTTGAAGCTTCAACATTTAGAAAGTGAATCGCTTAACTATTTAAGAATTCAATAAGGAAGAAGTGTGAAAGCAAATAAGAGAGAAGAATGTATATCCTTATCTTGACAAAGAAAATGTGAAAAGAGAATCAAGCAAAGGATAAGGATATACCAAAAGATGATTGTATTCCTTGAATTTGGAGAGAAAATAATGGTCATTGAAAAATATTTCAAAATTCAATGAATACAATAAGAAAAGAGAAGAGAATAAAATAGTTAAGGGAGAAAAATAAGAGAAGAAGGGATGAAAATGCAGGGGCTCTAGGTGGGGGCTTCGCTAGGCATCAAAGCCCTAGTTAGAGTGCAATGCATGTGAGCTATGACCTAAATAGGTGTCATCACTTGTCATTATCACGAAGTCTCCAAAAAGTTATATGATCAAGCAACTATGAGTAGGCAACAATACAATTATGACAAGCAAAAATGCAAGAAAATAATGTTAGGCAACCATGCAAGATATGACAGGTAGTCATGCAGTATGAACATGTAAACCAAATACATTATGATCTAAACTAAATGTAAAATGCAATGCAAATTATGGATCATGCATAATATCTTTTAAGATGCATTATATTCATAGCTTCTTTAAGCTCTTCACCATCTAAAGAAGCTAAGTAATAATCACTTGAGCCAAACTTGGTCATTATGACAAAGGGCCCTAACCAATTGGGTTGAAACTTACCATGATGATCAAAACGAGTATTAGTGTTCTTTTGGTTCTCCTTGAGGACAAGATCCCCAACCTTAAAAGAACTATTATGAATATTCTTAGAGTAAGATCGCTTGAGCCTATCCATATAGGTTTATGTATGCTATAAGGCATGAATGTGCTTCTCATCTAGTAGCTCCAATTGGTGCAAATAATCAGAGTGATACTCATCACCGACCAAGGCATCTTGCAGCAAGATGCATAGTGAGGTAACCTTGATCTCGAAAGGAAACACCACCTCAGATCCATATACCAAGACATATAGCGAGGCACCTATGGTAGTATGCACACTAGTATGATAGTCCCACAAATTAGGATAAATTTGGGTATGCAAATCATGACCGATATTACAAACCAACTTCTTCAATATCTTGATCAAAGACTTATTGGATGCTTAGGCTTGTTCATTACCCTAAGGGTAGTACCAAGTTGACCACATGTGTTGAATCTTGTACTTAGCACAAAGTTTACAAACATCCTTGTTCTTTAAATAAGTGTTGTCAAAAATAATTACCGAAGGAATCTGAAGAATACAAGCTTATACTGAGAGGGGGGTGAACAATATAGTGCCCACTTTTTACTTTCTTTCAAACCAATATCAATTAATGTCCTTAATTACAATAACCAAATATAGCAGTGTGCATTAATAACTCAGATAGCAATAGTAAGCAAGAGCACAAGTCACCACACACAATTGAGACACAATATTTAACGTGGTTCCCCCAATGTGGGGTACTCCACAAGATAATACCCTTATAATATTTTACACAAAAATAACGATCCTTATCCAATACAATGATTACTTTAATCTGCTCAAAGCTAGGTAATACACTGATCTGCTCAAGTAGGCAATCCACTGATCTGCTCAGGTATGCAACACACTAATCTGCTTAGGTAGGCAATCCATTGATCTACTCAGTTAGGCAACACACTAATCTGCTTAGGTAGGCAATCCACTAATCTGCTCAGCTAGGCAACACACTAATCTGCTCAGGTAGGCAATCCACTGATCTGCTTAGCTAGGCATTCCACTAATCTGCTCAACAAGCTCACACTGAACTTGTCCAAATCTACTCAACAAGCTCACACAAAACTTGTCCAAATCTGCTCAACAAGCTCACACAGAACTTGTCTAAATCTGCTCAACAAGCTCACACAGAACTTATCCAAATTTGTCCCAAAAACTGTCCATAAAGCTATCCTAAAATCTATCCTAAAAGCCTTCTCAAAGGCTCAATCAATCATACTCAAGTAGTACTCAAATCTCATCCACAAATCTTATGAAGGCAAGGCTCAAATATGAACTCAACAATGAATGGTAATACACACTTCAAAGGATGATAACTATGATCCACAATGATTTCAATTCAAATCAATCTCATAGAAGCATAAAGAGAATTGTTAGAGACTCAATATGTTCTATACTAAAATCCAATATCTTTCTCAACTCAAGGCAATCTCATAGAAGCATGAATAGAATTATTAGAGACTCAATATGTTCTATCCTTAAATCTCAATCTCAACTTAAATCCAGAATATAGAATAGTTTGTTTCATGGAACTTGAACAACCACTTCACACAATCACTTGACTAGGCTCAAACAACTCTTCTCAACCACCTACTACAAGGAACAACTCTTTCTTACAAACCCTAGTCCAAGAATGTATCAACCAACTCAAATGTTTCCAACAATTCTCAACCACAAATCTCACATAACAATGATACTCATGTTCTTCTCAAGTTCAAGTTCTTTGCATAACCAATGGGCTTCAACAACAATGCTAATAAAACATTCTTCACATAACAATGACACTCATGTTATTCTCAAGTTAAAGTTTTTTCCATAACCAATGAGCTTCAACAACAATGCTAATAAAACATTCTTCACATAACAATGATACTCATGTTCTTTTCAAGTTCTTTGTATAACCAATGGGCTTCAACAACTATGCTTATAAAACAAGGTTTAACCACAACTCTCAAACTAGAAAACCTTGAAGCATTCAACCAACCACTTTCGAAAAGGAAACCACAATTAATCCTTTTCTCTCCAATGATATTTCAAAAATCAACCACCATAAACAAACAATAGGAGAATATTCCCATACCTTTTATGAAGATGAAGAAACCCCTTTGGAAATCTGCCACACTCAACACACTTTGAAAAAGAACAAAACAACCTTCACTTTGAACCCCTTTACAAAAACAGAAATATCTCTTTACATACACCTTATTTCTCCATCTAATCAAGTTAATCAAATAGCCCTCTAAATAAGCTTTCCAACGATATATAATATGGTACACTTCTAAAAAAGGAAAACACCAGAAATTTCTCTTTTTCGAAAAGTGCATTTCAACCCTTATATCTTGCATTCCAAGTAAATAAAAATTTAATCAATTATTATTCCCTTAGCATCACCTTATTCCTCCAGCATTAGGCAATAATAAAAAATATTCAATAAAACGTTTACTTGCCTCTTAGAGGGAATCAAACCCTCGTTACTGCCCACTCAACATCGCAACCGCGGTACCAAAGACCATGTGAGCTATCTGCTCACATAAGACAGAGAGCAAAAATGCTCCCTATATTTTGCTGCCCTTGCTCATGCCAAAAATGTGCGCCAAATGCTCTTCTTCCACACTCTAGAAAAATCGAACCCAATGGAAATCGAATGCATGCCCTGTCGCAACCAAAAGCTCCACGCTTCCCAAGCTCACCATTGGACCACGTTGTCACATCGAAGGATTTTGGGGCTTCCATTTTTTTGTTTTCTTCATTCGATGCATAGACTTTTGAATCAAAAGCCTTTGCATATATATATGCAACCTTTAATTTCACATACGTCGACACCTTTAATTATTAATTTCCTTTTGATGGTGCATGGTTTTTATGACGTCGACGATGACTTTAATTTTAATTTTAAAATTTAAATTTAAATTTTAAATAATTAAAATTTAAACTAAATATTTAAAATTAAATCTCCCTATGTGCATCATTGCATCATCAGGAATGAGTGAGCTGAGGTTTAGCGGGTGCGGCGGGAGTGAGGGTTTGAATTTTCTGGGCAGGAATCTCAACCAAGGCGACAGAGGTAGAGCAGGTATGAAAGGGGTGGGTGGGAACCTCGAGCATGGATCAAGCGAGGATCCAGAGGAAGGCGGTCAGGTTGCGGTAGATTTGGAGGTGGGCATCACGCGGGGCCCGACCCTCCTCAAAAAGACCCCGACAAAAAAGATACGAAGGACAATGCGGGGCCCAAGAAGTGGTTGTCTTTTGCTGAGACTCTTAGAGGAAAAAGAAAGGAGGTTCTCTCTCTTCCGCCCCTAGTTCCAGTAAATAATAAAATTTCGGCCCCGACAAGTTCCATGAGCCCTTTTCTTTCAATGGAAGAATTCTCCCCGGTAGGCAAGTTTTTGGGAGGTAGGCCGGACATGGAGACTATCAGGGCTTGGGCGATGGGTAAATGGCGACCGGTAGGCGCAGCTTGGAGTTGGTAGCTCTAACTCGAGGGTTCTTCATTATCCGTTTTAACAATATGGAGGATGCTAACCACATTTTAACAAGAGGTCCTTGGTTTTTGGGCAAAAGGAGCCTTTTTCTCAGACGATGGGGTGAATATTTTGACCCTAAAAAGCAAAATATTAACATTGCCCCTATTTGGGTTCGTCTCCCGAGTCTACCTGCCCAGTTCTTCAATGAATATTGGCTGCAGGGCATAGCCAGAACTATAGGGGACCTGATCTCCATTGACCATGCGACCTTGGCCAGGACAAGGATGACTCATGCACGAATCTACGTAAATGCTAATTTGGATAATGAATTGCCAAGGTTTGTGGAGCTAGAGTATGGAGAATACTATCAAAAATAACCGGTAGAATACGAGAATAGACCAACATTCTATGCATAATGCAAAAATCAAGGACATCTATGCAATCAGTGCCCTAACCTGGCAATGAATAGAGAAAAGCAAAAGTAGGGAATGCTAGACAGAGGAAATTTGAGGAGTTTCCCTGGCAGAGGTGATTTCAATCAAGCAAACTATGTCTACCAAAAAAATAAAAGAGAGGGTGCAGGGTCCCAACAAGACAAAGGAAAACAACAGGTTGTTGGCAACCAAAATACTCAGGTAAGTTCCAATCCTCTAGTTTCAAATAAATTTTCAATTCTATCCAATATGGGAGTAGGAGGATTATCGAAAGACATGGAAGCCCATAACCTTCAGGCTAACCTTTCTGACTCTCTAGAATCCCCATCCAAGTCAAGATCCTCAAACCCTAATGCTAAAATTACTGTAAGCCCCGTGGGCATCACAAAGCCAAACCCTAATGCCCGATCTCTAGAATCCCCATCCAAGTCGGGATCCTTAAACCCCAATGCTGAAAATACTTCAAGCCCAATGGGCATCCCAAAGCCAAACCCTAATGCTGAAGAACTTAGGAAGAAAGTTGAGGCATTGGAAAATAAAAAATCTCATCTCCCTAACATCATCACTAGGAGCCAGGTGAATCCTACTGAGGGGTCATCCCGTAGACCAGGGGAATACAGGAAAAAAGGAGAAGATTTGGATGTAGGGGTGGAGATATGTGAAACTCTTCAGACTGAGGAATATGGCAGTCCGGTTCTGCAACAAATTGCCTCCCCCCAGTTTAGTCCTAAACAAACCAGGAGCACTGTGAAGTCTCCTATAGATTTTGGCAGTGAAAAAAGAAGAGGGAGAATATCAAATGTTGAGCATCAAAAAATTAAAACTGATAATGACATTGCCAATGGAAAACAGAGAACCTTGTTTCAACAAGTTATTCCGGGTTCTGAAGACAACAAATTAGGAAAACCCCCTCAAGGGAGGGGGAGAGGAAGAAATCCCAAACAATCTAAATGAAGTTCCTCTCATGGAACGTGAGAGGCCTCAATGGCCTGCCCAAACACAAGGAAGTCAGTGCAATAAGAAATCAAGTGAATCCAACTATTATCATGTTGCAAGAAACAAAAATTGATGAGATTCAGTCAAAAAAAGTAGCAAAAAAAAATTGGAATCAAGGGGAGATGGTTTGCAAATCAGCCAGAGGAGCGTCTGGAGGCCTTATGACTTTGTGGGATCCCCGGATAGTAGAAGGCACCATTATTCAGAAATATGACAGGGTTCTTAGTGTTTTATTTAAGGAAATAAACAACAACAGGTCATGGATCCTTTCAAATATTTATGCCCCGACTTCAATTCAAGGGAGAGCTCTACTGTGGGAGTACTTAGGCAATCTGAGTGAAATCTTCCATAATGTCCCCTGGATTCTGGTTGGGGATTTTAACACTCCTCTTTACCCTTCAAACAAAATGGGTGGAAATGGACCACCTATCAGGAGCATGGATGAGTTCAATGACTTTGTGAACTCCAACATGTTGATGGATGTAAAACTTAGAGGAGCGAATTATACCTAGAGCAATCGACGGATAGGGTGTCATCTCATTCAAGAAAGGCTTGACAGGTTTTTTCTATCAAAGGAGGCTACAACTCTGTTCGGTGATTCTACCCTGCAAGCCCTTCCTAAAATTGCCTCTGATCATAATCCCATTTTTTTGGAGATCCCTAACTCTCTGTCCTTCAAGAAACCTTTCAGATTTCAATCTATGTGGATCAAACATTCCAGTTTCAGAGATAACTTAATTCAGTGGTGGCAAGCCTGTCAGGGGTAGTGCAACTTTTAAACTTGCTGGAAAATTAAAGTTTGTTAAGGAAAAGCTTCGAACTTGGAACAAAGAGGTCTTTGGGAACCTCTTTGAAAATAAAAAATAGGTTGTTGAAAGTTTGAAGATAATTGATCAGAGGATTCAACATGGTGATGCTGATGAAACTACTAGGCAGGAGGAACGGACAAAACTAGCAGAGTTTCATAACATTTTGGCCTATGAGGAAATCTATTGGAGGCAAAAATCAAGGGCTCTTTGGTTGAAATATGGAGATTCAAATTCCAAGTTTTTTCACGTCACCACGCTTAGAAACAGAAGCAATAACAAGATAAAATTTAAAAAAAAGCAGATGGTTCTATTACTCAGGACTTAACAGAAATCAGAAAGGAGGCAGTAACTTATTTCAATTCTATCCTTGGTCAAGAATCACAATGCAATGAGGAGGCCAAAGATATTCTCTTGCAATCCATTCCTAGCATAATAAATGAGGATATAAACCTTAAGCTTCTAGCTCCCTTTTCTGATGAGGAAATTAAGGAAGCCTTGTTTAGCATGGAGCCAGACAAAGCCCCGGACCCGATGGCTTTCCCCCTCATTTCTATCAAGATTTTTGGGACATCGTAAGTGAGGATGTAATTTTTGCTGTCATAGAATTCCAAGCAAGCAATCATATCCCAAAAGGTCTCAACTCTACTTTTATTTCTCTAATTCCTAAGAAGCAAACCCCTGAATCTATGGTTGACTTCAGTGCCAATCGACTTGTGCAATGTTTCTTACAAGATCCTAACTAAAGCCATTGCAAATAGAATGAGAGATGTTCTGCCCCGCATCATAGATCCATGCTAGGGAAGCTCTGTCTAGGGCAGGTCAATCTTGGATGGAGTTATCACAGTTCATGAAGCTCTGCACTCTGCTCATAAGACTAACGTGTCTATTTTTGCCCTCAAGCTTGATATGAACAAAGCATTTGATAAGGCTAAATTGGGACTTTCTGATTGTTGTCCTCCTTAAGTTTGGTTTTCACCACCAATGGGTTAATTTGATCAAAGAATGCATTTCTAAAGCATGGTTCTCGATTCTGGTTAATGGAACAACTGCTGGTTACTTTCAAAGTCGTAGAGGAATTCGGCAAGGGGACCCTATCAGCCCCATGTTATTCATCATTATGGCAGAAGCTTTAGGCAGAACCATAAAAAATGCTTGCAGTTCAAGGCTAATATCAGGAATCAAGGCAACATCTCTCACTAGGGTTGTTTCTCACCAACAATTCATCGATGATACCCTTCTATTGACTAAGGCGTCGGTGGTTGAGGCCAAAAGAATTAAATACATCCTGCAACTCTACGAGGACGCTGCTGGTCAAAAAGTTAATTTCAGTAAAAGCAAGTTATATTTCTTGAACACCCCCATTCAGAGGTAAGGAAGGATTGCAAAAATTTTAGGGTGTGATATAGCAAACCTCCCCACTTCGTATCTTGGTCTCCCTCTTTTCATTGGTTCTCCGAGAGAGTCAATGTGGGACAGGGTTATTGAAAGAATTCAAAAAAAACTTGTTGGATGGAAAGGTCATCTTCTATCTCAAGCAGGAAAGTTGACCCTCACTAAGGCCTCTCTTCAGAGCATTCCAGCCTATTTCCTCTCCATTTTCAAAGCCCCTGTGAAGGTTTTCCAAAAAATTGAGAAACTCCAAAAAGAATTTTTATGGACTGGATCAGAGGAGAAAAAAAGGATACACCTTGTAGGATGGACCAAAGTGTGCAGACCCAGGGAAAATGGGGGCTTAGGTCTGAGGAGAATTGCTCATATGAATTTAGCTTTACTAGCTAAGCAGGAGTGGCGCCTCATTTCTGGTGAAGAAAATGAATGGACAACTATCATCAAACGAAAGTATCTTCAAAATATGGAATTTCTAAGTGACTCAGCTCCAATTAGAGGTTCTGCTTTTTGGAAAGCAATTCTCAATTGTAAGGAAATCATCAAAAAAGGTTTAAGATGGGTTTTAGGCAATGGTGAGAGGATAAATTGCTGGAATGACAGGTGGGCTAAGGATGAACCACTGACGCAATATCCTAACTTAGCCCGAATCAGAGATATCATGGAAGAACTCATTGGCAGAAAAGTCTCTGATTATATGGTTGAGGACAGAGGCAGAATGAAGTGGAAACAAATAAGGATTCAGGGATTTCAAGCGGAATCAAATGATCTTTGTAACATTCTCGGGCAATAGTTTATCCCCATGAGACCCAAGGAAGATCAAGTGACCTGGGCTCCTACGAAAAATGGGCAGTTCACTGTTAAATCAGCTTACAAGCTTCTCGCTTGATGACGAGGATTTTGTCCTCCAAAAGGACTTAGTTTGGATAAAAAATTTAATTCCAAAAATTGTAGTCTTTTCATGGTTGGTTATCCAAGGAAGAATTCTAACCATTGATAATATGATGCGTAAAGGTATTTGTATCACTAATCGTTGTTATCTATGCAGGGCTAATTGGGAGACCATTTATCACATTTTCCTTGAGTGCCCTTTTTCCTTGACTATCCTAAGTGGGGTTTTTCAGGCCTTCAATATTTCTTGGGTTAAACCAACCATCGTACTTGATTTGTTCGTCCAGTGGCCTTGCCCCTTTTCAAGCCAAAGACTTAGATACATGTGGAAAATTTGTCTCAATCACTATCTTTGGCAGGTGTGGTTAGAAAGGAACCATAGAGTCTTTAATGAGTCTATCCATGATCATCAAACTATCATTGCCAGGATCCTATCCTTTGCCAACGAGAATGTGAACCTTATCCCTTTTGATAGTCGTAAACCTCATCTGCAGGAGACCACGATTGCTCAATATTTAAGCTTAACCTTGTTAGATGAGTCTGTGCCTAGGGTAGTCAACCCCAGAGCCAATGTTAAGTGGTCCCCACCTCCTACGGGTTGGTTTAAGCTTAATTTTGATGGAGCGGCTAAGGACAATCTTGGCAGAGCAGGCACTGGCAACATTGTGCGAGATCATAATGGGAATATGATGCTTGCATTTTTCTAATATTTGGGAACAAGGACGAACAACGAAGCTGAAGCTAGAGCTATGTGGAGAGGCCTTCAAATGACTCAAGACTTAGAAGGCAATTTGATCGTAGAAGGAGACTCTATGCATGTTATAAATCTCCTCAATAATTGGAAAACACCTCCTTGGAGGATTAAAACAATTGTTGAAGAGGCTAGGATCCTTTTCCAGGGAAGACATGACAGAAAAGCCCAACATGTCTTTCGGGAAGCTAACAAAGTTGTTGATAAGCTGGCCAATTTGGGTGTCGATGGTGACAAACTTTTCAAATGGGAACACGGTGTCCCGAGCGAAGTAGAGGAGCTTATTCAACAAGAATGCCAAGAATGATAGTCAAATTTACCAACAGGGAAGGCACTGTAAGTTCGAAGGCTATGAGTATTCCCGTCTCTTTTTTGAAATGGACTCACAATAAAAATTATCTGAGCCGTCAGTCTTGGTGGATGCTGCTTGGAAATACCACAAAGACTAATGGGGACAGTCACATGTCATATAACATGGCTCCTAGTCATCTTAGTAATTTGAGGTTGGTTGATAATCACAGGGCAGGAAAGAAATGACAATATAAGACTTCGAACCAGAGCCACGTGGACCACCAGATAGCCACCGCCATAAATCTAGCCAGCAGGTTCACTTCTCCAAGGCTGATTGGCCAAGACGGGATGTGGTCCCAAAGCATGTCATATACGGAAGAAAGCAATTACCAAAGAATTATTAAGAGTAACTGTCAATACAGAGCTTGTGGGAGTTTTTTTTAGTACTCTGCTATGTGTGTCTGCAGCTTTTTGTTTCTCCACTGTTTCAAGGAAGGGATCTGTGTCTGTTTTTTTTTTGTAATTATGATGCATGTGTGTTTTCTCGGGGTATACCCAAAATGTTGTATGGGAAGTTTCTTTTTGATAACAGACTATGTGCCTTACCGGATGTAATGGCTTTGGCGGCATGTAGATTTTACATATATAGGATCCTTAGTAAGGACATGTTCATCAACAGCCCTGGGCTGATTTTTGTAAAAGGTTTTGGGTCAACCTGTAAAACCCGGTATTAATGCTATAGTATCTTATCTACCAAAAAAATTAAATATCTTCATCACCAGGGCACATTTTTTGATGAAACGAAAATCCAACATGGGTTTTAAGAAAAACCCATTTCAAATCTGCCATCCATGGTTTTAAATAAAACCTTTTGTTTTACCTGCCTTGGTTTTCACAAAAACCTTGTATATATCCATGCTTTCCAAAATATCATAAATGCTTATTTATGAAATACTTTGGCCACCAAAACTCAATGTGATCCATGTGACATCAATGATCCATGTGACATCAATGACAACATAAAATACCTCAAATTTCCAAAAATCTCCCCCTTTGTCATTTATGGCAACACCTCTAATGCAAATCACCACAGTCACTGTAAAAACCATTTCTGAGAATCAAAGTTGCTCCCCCTGACTCAATACTCTCTTTGGAGGTTGCTCCCCTATCTCAATGCTCTCTTTGGAGGTTGCTCCCCCTAACTCAAATATCTCTTTGGAGGTTCCTCCCCCTAACTCAAATCTCTCCCCCTTTGACATCAATGGCAAAAGGGACACCTATGGGGCTAAAAGATATGACTCTTAATCTTAGCCCCCTTACCACCTTCTCTCTTGAGGTGATTAATTTTGGGGTGGGAGTACTTTTACTCCTATATTACATTGTTTCTTTCCTCTATCAACTTCCTTCCATGTTTTTTTGATATCCTTATCTTGATGAATTACTTGATCTTCTTGTCTAGAACCTGTTTGACCTTCTTGTATTGAACCTGTTTGACCTTCTTGCCTTGAACCTGTTTGGAATTGAGTCCTACACCGTTTTGCAATATGTCCAAAGTTATTGAAACAAAAACCATTTTGCTTATTTTCTTTGCACTTAAAATCTCTATGACCAATCATGTTACATAAGAAGCAATGTCCTTGAAAACCATACCTTCTTCCTTTGAAGTTTCTTCTAGCAAAATCAAACTTCTTTGATCAATGGACCTTGCAGTGTATAGCCATGTGTCCAAATCCATTACAAGAAAAACAATGTACTTAAAAAGCCCTTTGTTCATGCCTTGGTTCCTCATACCTTTCTTGACCATTATCCCTATGATCATTTTCAATTTGTGCATTGCATCCTTGAACCTTCTTTGTAGTATATGAATCCTTTTCCTTAATTTCTTCCTTGCTTTCCTCTTCAAGTATTTATTTTCCTTTTGAACTTGATCCACCTATCTCAAAACAAGATCCAAACTGAATATTTGAAGCCATAGAAACTTTGGAACTTTCTTCATAACACTTATGTGCTTCCTTGCTTTCATTTTTTAGAACTTCCTTTCCTTTTGAGTGTGATTCCCCAAACCTAAAATATGATACTTTGGGTGCTTTGGAATCTTCCTCTTCTTTCTCTTCATTTGTGTCAAGTAGTAAATTGGCACACATCTCTATAGCCTCTAAAATGCAAGTATCCATTTTTGCTGCTTATTTTTCTTTGGGAACCGGTTCTTCCTTATAGATTTATGAAATAAAGTCTCCTGATACAAATATAGGTCCTTGTGTACTTATTTTTTATTTCCATTCTTCATAACCAAGCCCTATATTTATAAATGGATCTCGTTGTAAATCCAAAAAAATTATCCAGAGTTTTTGAATTCCTTTGAAATCATGCTAACTCATTTATGTAGGTCCCCAAAATTTTTTGATCTTCTTCTTCTAACTATTTACACCTTTCTTTCTTATCCTTCAATTGCTCATAAATAGTGATGTCGATCTCTTTTGTTTCTTGAAGCTCTTTTTCCAAATCTTGGATGTGTTGATTAAGCATCATTTTGACCTTTTCATTTTCATGCACCTTATTTTTAAGCCTCTTTATTTTCCTTTCCAATCTCCTGATTTTCTTTTCTTGTTTTGTGGATTCCTCTTCTTCATCATCACTGTTTTTGGAATTGTCACTAGAACTGCTACTAGAACTATTACTGGAGCGACTGCTTTCTTTTTCAACAAATGAACTTTCCTTGTTTAAATTTTTGTAGTATGTGCAATCATTACCTGGTTGGTTGAATGCTATTAATGATAGCAAAAATTCACTGTTCTTAACAATTGGTCCTGGAGACTTTTTGGTTCATCATGCTATTGCTCTAGGTTTGCATACAACTACCTTAATTTTAGTAAAAGGTGCTTTAGACGCGCGTGGTTCTAAGCTAATGCCAGATAAGAAAGATTTTGGCTATATGCCCAAAATCTCTGCATATGAAGCTTTTTAGTATCCTTAGACCCTTCTTGTATCTATTTGCTTGCTCAATGGCTATGGCAAGCTCTTCATGTATTTCTTCAATAGATATATCCTCTTGTTTAACTTCAATACCTAGAAATAGGTGTTCTTGCCTTTCTTCACTTATTCTAAAGAATGTACATTCTTCTTCATCTAACTGGTTTTCATTGCTATGAACTGAACCATCACTTGCTTCTTCAATGTAGTAAGATTTCTTTATCTTACAAAAAAATTTCTTCTTCTCATACCTGTTTTGCTTGTATCTGTCATCTTTGTCATGCTTATGCTTTCCATCTTCTTTTCTTCTATGACCTTATTTTTCATCATCACTGTTTTCTTCATGTGGACACTTGTGTGCATAGATATCAATATCACCACACTTGTAGCATCGTCACCTCATATCCCTAAAATTCCTTGAGTCCTTATTCCTTTTGATGAAGTTAGCTTCCTCATCATTAACTGGATCTCTATTTATCTCTGGAACCTTCTCTTTCTCTTTCTCTAAAGCCTTGAATGCAATCTCTTTTATTAGAACCTGATGCTTACTCACCCTCATCTCATAAGCTGTGAGAGTTCCTTGTAGTTATTTCATTGTTAGCTTATTGATATCCATTGTTTCTTCTATTTCTGAAACCTTTGGATCATATTTCATGGGAAGTGATCTCAAATCCTTTTGAGTAACTTCTTATTCTTTCATCTCAAATCCTAGGCCTCTCATGGTGTTAGTAATCTCATCAACTCGAAGTAAAAACTTTGCAATATCTTCAGAATCTTCCACTTTCAATTCCTCAAATATTTTTCTATGAGTTTGTAGTTTTAACAACTTTACCTTGGAATCTCCTTCATAAGTATTCCGCAACTTGGTCCACATTTCATTAGCTGAATTACATACCATGACCTTTGCAAAATCTATCTCATGTAGCCCACTCAAAATATAATTTATTGCCCTTGCATTGATCTCAACCAATTTCCTGATAGACTTATCTGCCTCGGGATCACCTTTAACCTTATACTCTTTTTCAACCATCTGCCATACCTCATATCCCTGTGATATCAAGTAGTTCTTCATTCTCATGCTCCATAAAGCATAATTGTTACCGTCAAACAATGGTGCCTTATTTGTAGATGATCCATTCTATGAAGCCATCTATGTTCTTGTAGAATCTGCCCTCAAGTTGTTAGCCTTTCCGAAGGAACCCGCTCTGATACCAATTGAAGAACACAAGCTTATACTGAGAGGGGGGTGAATAGTATAGTGCCCACTTTTTACTTTATTTCAAATCAATATCAATTAATGTCCTTAATTGCAATAACCAAATATAGCAGTGTGCATTAATAACTCAGATATCAATAGTAATCAAGAGCACAAGTCACAACACATAATTGATACACAAGATTTAACGTGGTTCTTCCAATGTGGGGTACTCCACAAGATAATCTCCTTATAATATTTCACACAGAAATAAGGATCCTTATCCAATATAATGATTACTTTGATCTGCTAAAATCTAGGCAATACACTGATCTACTCATGTAGGCAATCCACTGATCTAATCATCTAGGCAACACACTGATCTACTCAGGTAGGTAATCCACTGATCTGCTCATCTAGGCAACACACTGATCTGCTCAGGTAGATAATCCACTGATTTGCTCAACTAGGCACTCCACTAATCTACTCAACAAGATCACACATAACTTGTCCAAATCTGATCAACAAGCTCACACAAAACTTGTCCAAATATGCTCAACAAGCTCACACAGAACTTGTCCAAATTTGCTCAACAAGTTCACACAAAACTTGTCCAAATATGCTCAACAAGCTCACACAGAACTTGTCCAAATCTACTCAACAAGCTCACACATAACTTGTCCAAATCTATCCCAAAAATTGTCCACAAAGCTATCCAAAAATCTATCCCAAAAGCCTTCTCAAAGGCTCAATCAATCATACTCAAGTAGTCCTCAAATCTCATCCACAAATCTTATGAAGGCAAGGCTCAAACATGAACTCAACAATGAATGGTAATACACTCTTCAAATGATGACAACTATGATCCATAATGATCTCAACTCAAATCAATCTCATAGAAGCATAAAGAGAATTGTTAGAGACTCAATATGTTCTATACTCAAATCCAATATCTTTCTCAACTCAAGGTAATCTCATAGAAGCATAAAGAGAATTGTTAGAGACTCAATATGTTCTATCCTCAAATATCAATCTCAACTTAAATCTAGAATATATAATAGTTTATTTCATGAAACTTGAACAACCACTTCACACAATCACTTGACTAGGCTCAAACAACTCTTCTCAACCAACTACCACAAGGAACAACTCTTTCTTACAAACCCTAGTCCAAGCATGTATCAACCAAATCAAATATTTCCAACAATGCTCAAACACAAATCTCACATAACAATGATACTCATGTTCTTCTCAAGCTCAATTTCTTTGTATAACCAATGGGCTTCAACAACAATGCTAATAAAACATTCTTCACATAATAATGATACTCATGTTCTTCTCAAGTTCAAGTTCTTTGTATAACCAATGGGCTTCAACAACAATGCTAATAAAATATTCTTCACATAACAATGATACTCATGTTCTTTTCAAGTTCTTTGCATAACCAATGGGCTTCAACAACTATGCTTATAAAATAAGGTTTAACCACAACTCTCAAACTAGAAAACCTTGAAGCATTCAACCAACCACTTTTGAAAAGGAAACCACAATTAATATTTTTCTTTCTAATGATATTTCATAAATCAACCACCATAAACAAACAATAGGAGAATGTTCCCATACCTTTTATGAAGATGAAGAAACCCCTTTGGAAATCTACCACACTCAACACACTTTGAAAAAGAACAAAACAACCTTCACTTTTAACCCCTTTACAAAAATAGAAATCTCTTTACATACACCTTATTTCTCCATCTAATCAAGTTAATCAAATAGCCCTCGAAATAAGCTTTCCAATGATATATAATATGGTATACTTCTAAAAAAGGAAAACACCAAAAATTTCTCTTTTTCTAAAAGTGCATTTCAACCCTTATATCTTGTCTTCCAAGTAAATAAAAATTTAATCAAACATTATTCCCTTAGCATCACCTTATTCCTCCAACATTAGGCAATAATAAAAAATATTCAATAAAACGTTTACTTACCTCTTAGAGGGAATCAAACCCTCATCACTACCCACTCAACACCACAACCGCGGTGCCAAAGACCACGTGAGCTATCTGCTCACATAGGACAAAGAGCAAAAATGCTCCCTATATTTCGTTGCCCTTGCTCATGCCAAAAACGTGCACCAAATGCTCTTCTTCCACACTCTATGAAAATCAAACCCAATGGGAATCGAACGCATGCCCTGTCGCAACCAAAAACTCCACGCTTCCCAAGCTCACCGTTGGACCATGCTGTCACATCGAAGGATTTTGGGGCTTCCGCTTTTTTGTTTGCTTCGTTCAATGAATAGACTTTTGAATCGAAAGCCTTTGCATATATATATGCAACCTTCCTTTAATTTCACATACGTCGGCATATTTAATTATTAATTTCCTTTTGATGGCGCATTTTTTTTATGACGTTGGCGATGACTTTAATTTTAATTTTAAAATTTTAATTTTAATTTTAAATAATTAAAATTTGAACTAAATATTTAAAATTAAATATCTTCATCACCGGGGCACCTTTTTCGACGAAACAAAAAACCAACCTGGGTTTTAATAAAAACCCATTTCAAATCTGCCATCCATGGTTTTAAATAAAACCTTTTATTTTCTCTGCCTTGGTTTTCACAAAAACCCTATATATATCCATGCTTTCCAAAATATCATAAATGCTTATTTATGAAATACTTTGGCCACCAAAACTCAATGTGATCCATGTGATATCAATGATCCATGTGACATCAATGATCCATATGACATCAATTACAACATAAAATACCTCAAATGTCCAACAGAATATCAAACCTACAAAGGATTTGGTTGAAAATGAACTTGAAAACCTGAGTTCTAATCATCGTGGCCAAAGGTATGGCTTTGACCCATTTAGTGAAGTACTTTGTCATTGTTATTATAAACTTGTGACCATCAGACAACATGGATTTAATCTTCTCTATAATATCCAATCCCCACATGGAGAATGGACAAGGAGAAACAATAACCTAAAGGTGCTGAGAAGGAGCATGGACCAGATTATCGCAGTGATGACACTTGTCACAACATCAAACATAATCACATGAATCTTTCTCCATGGAATGTTAGTAGTACCCCATCCTTAGGAGCTTCTTGGCAATAACATTGTCGCTAAAATGACCTCCACATGAACCTTCATGAGCCTCTCTAAGAGAAAGCTAGTCTTCATTGAAGTTAATGCATCATAAGAGGATACCTTCAAAAGAATGTTGATACAAAGTATTACCAATTATAACAAATTGACACACTATTTTGCACAAAATCTTATGCTAATTGTGATCTAGGACATCAAGCATCAAACCATCCTTAAATAAATTAAATATGTCAGTATACCATGGCTCAGATGGAGCATATCTAATGGTCAAAACATCTAACATGACAGAACAAGAACCAAGCAATGTAGGCTCTCAAAGTTGTATAATGATAATCGATGCTTAATTATCTTCTAAATCCAAAGGAAATAAGGATTCAATAGTTGCCATGGCATCCGCATGGAGGTTCTATGATCTAGGGACACACTCTATGGTTACCCGATCGAACGAGGACAACAACTTGGTGACTATCTCCTTGTAAGATTTTAGCTTATCATCTCGAGTTTAATAAACATAATTAATCTGATTGACCACAAGTTGAGAGTCACCAAAGATCAAAAGGAACTTAACCTGCACAGCTAAGACTGCTCTAATACCAAGGATCAAAGCTTCATACTCTATAGTATTGTTCGTGTAGAAGAAACAAAGCTTGAAGGAAACAGGATGAGCTATTTTTGTGAGGTAACTAGAATAACTCTAGCACCATCACCCTTCATGTAGCGGGCTCCATAAAAAAATAAATTCCAAGACTTGAAATCTTCAATTTCAACATTGAAACACTCATCGAGAAACTCAATAACCAAAGGGTGGGCAACTTCTAGGGGAGCGGAGGCTAACTGATCAACGATCACTTGATCCTTGATAGCCTTTTGACCTATGAATATCAAGTCAAACAGTACAACAATCACCTAACCCATATAAGCTTATGCCAACTCAAAGGAAGCTACTTCATTATGGCACAAATGGTATGGCCATCTTAGTTCAGACTATCTACTCGAATTGAGTAAGCATGATATGATATTAGGTCTACCCAACCTTTTACATACTTTTCATGTATGCTTAGATTGCTTAGCAGGGAAGCAACACTGAGTTCCATTTGAATTGATCTCTTCACAAGCCAAAGCACCATTGGAGTTGATACACATCGATCTGTATGGATCCATGCCAAACAGTTGTGGTGGAAAGAAGTACTTTCAGTTGTTTATTTATGATTACTCCTAAAATATGTGGGTTTTCTTTCTATAACTGAAGTCAGATACATTCCTATATTTTTCAATAGTTTTAGAAGCGTGTTGAGAAAAATCAAGATGGTCAATCAAGGCCTTCCGCTCAGATCGAGGGGAGGAATTCACCTCCAATGAGTTTTTGAGGTATCTCACTAAACATGGGATAAAAAGATAGCTTACTACAGTATATAATCCTCAACAAAATGGAGTTTTTGAGAGGGAGAATTGTTCCATCATGGAGATGGTTTGATGTATTCTCACAGGTGCACATCTTGGGCAACAATATTGGGCAAAAGTTGTCACTACAACTGTGTATCTCCTTAATTGAGCACCAACAAAAGCTCTTCAAGGAGTCACACCACAAGAAGCATGGAGTGGAAGAAAGCCCTTCATTTCTAATTTAAGAATATTTGGATGTAAAGCTTTCATGTACATTCCAAAGAAGAAAAGAAGCAAGCTAGATGAGAAAAATTTGTAATGCACATTTTTTGGTTATGATGAAGAATCCAAAGGATATCTATTTATTGATCCTATAACCAAGTCACATAAGTCAAGATGTGATATTTGATGAAGCTCCCAAGTTGGATACACCAAAATCTAGCAAAGACACATCTCTTGCTATACACCTAGAATTTGAGGAGCCTAAGTCAAGGATTCTCCCTAAAAAGAAGAAAATTCCAAAATGGTATACTAGTACAATAAGAGAGGCAAAATTGGATGCACATCTCGATCTCAATTCTAATCAGCCACGTACTCAAAGTATGCCATGCCAAGAAAGAGAAGAATGTGATTAAGAAGAATATAGGAGTGAAGAGTAATATAGAGGTTCTATGAATTTAGTTGTGGAGCATGAACCTTATTTAGTGCAAGAAGCACTTAGTGTACCTCAATGGAAGGCAGCTATGGATGCAAAAAATATGTCTCTTACGAAGAAAAAAACATGGGAGCTAGTTGATCTACCTATTGGTAAGAAACCCATTGGTTGCAAATGGGTATACAAAGTCAACTATAAGGTAGATGGAACTATTAAAAATCATAAAGCTCATCTTGTTTGTAAAGGGCTATGCTAAAAAAAAAAGGTATAGATTATGAAGAGATATTTGCACCAACTGCAAAAATAACAACCATTTGTGTACTTTGTGCAATGGCACCTTAGTTCGGATGGAAGCTTCATCAAATAGATGTGAAGAGTGCCTTCTTAAATTGTGATCTAAAAGAAGAAGTGTACATGACTCAACCTAAAGTATTTTTTGTACAAGGACAAGAGCAAAAAGTTTACAAATTGATAAAGTCCTTGTATGGGTTGAAGCAAGCTCTGAGAGCTTGGTACATTAAAATTGATAATCACCTCTTGAAACATGGTTTCAAGAGAATTCCCTCATATGCAAATCTTTAGTTCAAGAAATTTGGTTACGAAATAGTGATTATTGTGCTCTATGTTGAATATCTGATCATCACTAGCGGATCAGAAGAGATGATTGAAGCAGTGAAGGGTGACTTGAAGAAGTCATTTGAAATGACAGATCTAGGACTTCTCCATTATTGTCTTGACTTGGAAGTTTTTCAGAAAAAGAACCACAACAGGGTTACACAAATAAAGTATGCTAAGGTACTAATTGAAAAATATCGAATGATAAATTATAAGCCCAAATCAACTTCAATGGAAATAGGGTTACAACTATATCGATAGGATAAATCTCCTCAGGTAGATGGAACTCTCTATCGACAGTTGATTGGAAGTCTCATATATCTGACTAATACCAGGTCGGATATTAGCTTTGTTGTAAGTTATCTTTCGAGGTTCATCTAAGAACCTAAGGTCAATCATTGGAAGATGGTGAAGCGAGTTCTACACTATATCTATGGCACAACAGAATATGGCTTGGATTACAAGAATAATGATAAGTTCTTGTAAGGATACACAGACTCAGATTGTACTGGATCTATAGATGATAGAAAATTAATGTTAGGATACATATTTCATCTTGGATATGGACTTGTCTCTTGGTACAACAAGAAGTAGCAAGTTGTTGCACTTTCATCTATAGAGGTAGAGTATCGCACAACATGAGGAGAAGTGTGTGAAGCGATATGGTTATGTCACATTCTTTCAAGTATGGGTCTTCCAAAAAATCTTCCAATACACTTGAATTGTGATAACCAAGGTGTTTTGAAACTAGTCAAGAATCCAATATTCCATGAACAAAAAAACATATTGACACTTAATAGCACTTTATTCAAGATGAAGTTTTAAAGCACAAGATTCAGCTCCAATACATTCCCATCGATGAATAGGTTGTAGATATTTTCACTAAGGCACTTGCACATGTCAAATTTGAGTTATTTTGTAATTCTCTATGCACATCAAATAATGTAATAAGGGGGGATGTTATGCTATAGTTTATAGTTATTTCATTATTTGATAATTTGTAATGCACTTAATATTGTCATTCTAGAAGAACATGCATATTTGTAATATTTTAGCAAAGTCTTAGATTAGACATTTTAT
Source organism: Wollemia nobilis (assembly GCA_028583015.1). Lineage (NCBI taxonomy): Eukaryota > Viridiplantae > Streptophyta > Pinopsida > Araucariales > Araucariaceae > Wollemia > Wollemia nobilis. Next base: position 3,557,718 of record JAQPPZ010002456.1, on the reverse strand, counting down.
TTTTGGGTAGAATGTATTTTATAGGTTGATTTAACTTCATCTATTACGAGCTAATCTAAGAATTCATCTGTAAATAAATTCATCACTCATGAATTGAATTGTTGTTCAATTGCCAACAAGTAGATGCCATTCTGAGGAACATCCTTGTCTTTGACATACTGCTATGAGGTTGAGACCAACAAGGAAGAAGAGGGTGGTCCCTCATCCTCGATATTCCACTCTAGGCCTTGATGAGATTCATCTGGAAGAGGTTCCAAATGAGAAGAATTATCTTAATCATATGATGAGAATTTGATTAATGGTTCCTCTCTCATGTTTAAATTTTTTGATTTCTCATTTATATAAGACAAGGAATCTGACAGATTAAATTGAGTTTGTTCTTCTGGTGAGCAATATTTAAATAAGTGAGGATCACCCAAAATGGTGACATATTGATTTTTAAATTCGAACTTCAAACATTGATGAAGAAGGACGTTTGACAAGAAGATTAAAAGATGCAATGCAAGACACCATATAGAACAATGTATCTAAGATCTTAGGCCCATCCTTAAGGGGAAGGAAAATAATTCCACAAGTTTCCTCAGACACGTTATTGAAATTTCTAATTATGTCATCGAATTTAGTTAGATCTTCCTATGTTAATCCAAAATTTTGGAAAAATTGATATGTGCATAAATTAAGGGAAGAACCATTATCAATCAAGATTCTCTTGATAAAGGTTTCTCCAATAAATGCATTAATGTAGAGAGAAGAATCTTTATGTAGGTTTGAGGAAGATATATTGTCATCCGAGAATATGAGATGATGTGTCCCAAGAGAACTTATAGCACTAGGGGAAATATCTTTAGGGACATATTGTTGTCTTCAAAAATTCAACAAGGCTTCCTCATGAGTAGGATAAAATTGTAAAATTTCTAAGAGGGAAATTTTTGTTGAATAACTCACCTCCTGCTGAGACTGTTGTATCTATTGATTATGCACCTACTACTCTGAAGTAGCTACTATCATACCAACCATGTTACCATAGGGAGGTGGTACATTCTTGTAAGATAATTGATTAGCTTTTTTTTGTCCATTGTATTTATTAATCATAGTTTCTTGCTGAGTAGAAGGTTGATTCTTCAGGCAAGGATATTCTATAACCAAGTGCTCTGCATCAATCAGGTTTTGTACCATGTGTTTCAACTTCATATAGGAATTTGTCCAGTGTTCTACCCTGTGATATGCATAATGTTGACCAACCTTGTACCAATTTATTGTAGTATCAGGTTGCCTTATGAGAGGTAACTCAATCATATTAGCTTCCAAATGTTCCTTGTACCAATTTATAATAAATATCTCAAGCATATCTTGTGGAGGTAAGGTGTATCTCAAATGATCAACTAGACTTCTCCAACAAGCCAAGAATTCTGAAAAACTTTCCTCTTTACCTTGTTTCAGATTGTAAACATCTTTCATGGATACATTCTTTTCAACATAAGCACCAAACTGTTGAACAAATAATTCAATTGTCTCTTCAAAATTTATTAAATAATGGTTAAGTAATTGATAATATAATTCTACTGCCATGCCAACAAGACTCTTAGGAAATATCTTTAGTAACAACATATCATCATTTATGATATCATGGCAAGTTGTTTTGAACCTTATTAAATGCTCAATTGGATCTTTTATTCCCTTGTATGTAGGTAAAACTGGTATGGGAAAATTCTTAGGATAAGGTCTAGTAGCAATAATAGGGTCTAGGGACTGATTGCACATTTCCTTATAGTTGTAGGTGAAACTAGAGGGTTGAATCATCTCTACTTTTGAAAAAAGTTTTTTCACCATATTAGTTAAACTTTGCACCTTAGGATTACTGCTTTGAAATACCCCTAGATTCCCTAAGGGATAGATAGTTTGTTGAATGGGTACTTGTCCCCTGTTGTAGATATTGATACTATTGTGATATGTGTTATCTTCCTATAAAGGATAACATACAATTGGTGGGATAGAGGCTAAAGTGTTGATATTAGCAGATTGAGGAGGAAATTGAAAATAATTTTGAGGGACATTACTAGTTAGAGGAACTTCTAGATTCCTTTCAATGTTGGTGGTTACAGTAGTGGCATAAGTTGGCTGATGGACATGATTACCATGATTCAAATATTCACTCAAGGAGTTGTCATGAACATCTTGAGAAGGAATAGTTTGATGATGAGATGTTCTAACGTCCTCGAGTTGGGATTCCTCTTCTAGAGCTATATCCAAGGCATCCCTATGATGCTTGTAAAATATCCACATATGTTCAAAATATTTAAAGGTAAGGTTCCCATTGGATCCCCTAATAGGATCAATACTATTATCAATATCTTCATTTTCCTCTTCTTCAATATTATGATTCTCTCTATTAATTTGGTCATCCTCTTGGAAAATCTCATTAGATTCTAAGAGCCTTCACCCACTCGTAAGGTTTGGATCCATTAGGATAGAAATGAAGGATAGAGTGGAAATAAAAGAAACTAAAAACTAGTGATATCACATAAGAGATTTTAAGATAGTTATTGAATGTTTTCTAATCTAAACACATAAAATTAATGGTATTGTTTAAATTTTTAAAAGAAAAGGTAAAAGGAATAAGCTTCCTATCTTGGCCACTAAGACGTGTCTTCACGCTAGGTTCACCAAATATATAAAAGGGGAAAACCATGCATCAATGTACGATTCTCAAGGTTGGATCCATGGGGAAGCATTGAGGTGACTGAGGTGCCCGTTATAATTCTACACTCGATGCAGGGAATGAATGGGTTCACTAGGAATTATTTAAGGACTTGCTCCAAGTTCAGGGTGGAATGTTTTTTAATGTGCTCAATTAATCATACACCTATGTTTGGTCTTTCTATACTAAACTATGAAAATGAAAGAACAATGCAAGATATAAGATGCAAGAAGACAAGAGCTAATCCTATAATGATTCTTTGTTTTAATGATGTCTAACCCTAGGTTGCAAAATGATATCTTTTGAGCAAGGGTCCAAGAGAATGCACAAAAAATATTAAACCCTAGATGCACACTATATGCTTTTGCTCTTCCAAATGCCTAGAATTTCAAATATATATTTACCTTTATTTATTATCTAGGTTTTCCACAAAAGTGGGCAGAAAGCAAACAACAATCAACCTAAAGATCTATTAGGGCATTTATCTTATCCATTGGTTGATCCAAGATTTATATTTCATCTATAATATCCAATAGCTTCAAACTTGCAATATAGCTTCACAAAACCCTAGAAAATTTGTTCAGCGTTTGGGGACTTGCTTAGGCCACTATATAGTTGAGCTGGGAGGCACAACAGTCAATCCCCCTTGGTCCTCTTAGCTAACCTATTTGAACATAAAATGATCTTTGACCTTTGCACAAATACAACAAAATAGGTATGCAATAGTAATATTAAAAGCAATAGAGATGGACACAATAGAAAGCTTCAAAACAAGATGCAAATTAGGGTTTTAAAGTGCAAATCTTACCCTAAAAAATCAGAATTTTACCAAATTCGCACCATGTAACTAGGAGGCGTGAATATGGTTGACCAAATTCATACCTTGTATGGGTGAGGTGTGAATATGATTCAAATGCCCTTTTCAGGACCCAAAATAGCAAAAAATGAGGTGCAAAATGTAGAAAATATAGTGCTAAATGATAACAAAACAAATGCAAAACCTGATGACTGATGGAGCAAGAAAGAAGTAATGAAGAGGTGGAAGAAGCACTCTAAAATGGTTGTTCTATCCAATCATCAAGACTTCTTCACTCAATCCCCAAGGGAAAAAATCACCAAGCACAAAAACAAACAAAACAACAACTTGCAACAGAAATCCACTTGAAAGCATGAGCATGTGAGCGAGTCAAGAATTAGAATCACCACCAAAAAGCATTGGGAAAACTAAGGGTATCCAAACCCTTATTTATAAGAGGTTTTGAGGGCAAATTGGATTAAAAAGTTAAATTTGACTTTGGGTAAAATTGACCTCAAAACGGGTCGATCGATAGAGGGGTTTAAGTGAGAAAAAATCCTAAAAAGCCAAATTTGTGCCCAACATATATCAGGCATGAATTTGGTAAAGCTAGGCAAAAAAGGTAAGGTGAGAAGACAAAAGGATCCAAAATTTGCACTTATAAAGTTTGGGTGACTGGCTAGGGATCTAAGGGAGATTTGAACCATTTTGGTGGGTCTTAATTCTGTGTCTATAATCATTTAGGGTTGCATGATTGCATGTTAGGACTCCATCCTAATACTATTATGTAATAACCCCTTTTTTAATGTGGGGATCCCATTATAATATTTTGTAATAGTTTTGTAATGATATTATGTAATATTTTATAATAGTTTGTGGTACTAGAGGCGCCTAGACAAGTGGCACCATTTTATGTAGTTGTTATAAAGAATGTAATTGTTTTGTTTGGTAGAAGATTTTAGCTCGAGCAAAATTTTACATGTAAGCCAACCCTTGATATTAGCTAGGGATATGAAGAGTCTTTAAAAATGTAAGGGGCATGAATGGATGTATCTTTTTGCAAATTAAATCAAAGTTTTGTTAAGGAGGTTGCCCCCTCGAAGAGGCCAATAATTTTGTATTGTGATTTTTGAGACTAATTATATATATATATATATATATATATATATATATATATATATATATATATATATATATATATATATATATAAATCATTTACATTGTATATTGTAATATTTTTTTCCATCATGAATTATCGCTTTTAATGCAATATTTATGTGAATGTCCTTATTTTAATTATAAGGTTCCTAACAAGTCCATAGCACTATACAAGGACATGTTTGTTGTGACTACAATAATTCATGTCATGCTATTTTGTCTGTTAGATATAAATTTCTCATGTTTTCATTTTTTGCATATTAAGTTATTAAAAAATTGAGCCCTTGTTTTCCTGGTCTAGTTTAATAGGTTAGAAACCCTATGTCGAGGGTTCTAAAATATCATGGATTAGTTGTCATTATTGGCTAAGCTAGATTGTTCGTAAAGAATTTAGTGAAGTGAGGGTTGATTAGGCTCTAATACCTAGGCCTCAAACAACACCTATATATGGACTTGAGCTCCCACATATCTTTGGGTATATTAGGAGACCCCTCAAGATTAAGAGAAACCTTTAGCCATAGGAATTTGTTCGACCATGTATCTATCCATAGTGTACCGAACACACCACTTGGGAATATCATCCTCCTATATTGTCAGAGAGGTGAGTAGTATGCTTAAATGTATGCATGGAATCCTCCTTGAGTAGTGGGATAAAGTATTGGTTCAAGCACTATCATTCATAACTATGGTAAAACAAAGGGTTATGGATAATGCATACACCCTGGACTATAGTACCCTATTTTTATTGAATGCTAAACCTAAAACCAAGAATGCTACCATAGAATTTGAGCATACTAAAGAGACTACATCATTACAGAACTAATTATATTAAAATAACTGAAATAACTAGTGGTGAAAGTAATGGTCAAGATAGGTTCTATCAAGGAAGTAGTTAGTAATAATTGAGTACATATTTTGCCAGATTTAGAGTGCATTAATAGTCAAGACAAAGTCTACCAATGTCAATAAAAATTGTTTGTGATAGTTGGGAATCATAACAAACATGAAATTTATCAATAACATAGTCTATCAAGACAATCATAAAAAATAGTGAGCTATAGTGTTAGTAATAGAACAATATCAGACAAAACAATGTTAGTAACAAACATTGCAAAGTCTAATAAGGGGTTGTCAGATAAAAGTCAATTTTTTGAGTGAACCAAAACTCTAGGAGAAAACATATGACACTTGAAGACAACACTCCCCCAGAAAAAAGTCTACATGCTGAAAATATTATTTTGAGACCTAGCCCATTTTGATCATCTTTTTGAGGTGATTGTTTTGATATATAGCACCTAAACACTTTTTTGGGATCATTACTAAAAATAGTAACTATCAAAATAGTATTCCTATTTTTAGTAAGTATCATTAGAAGGTCAAAAATCATAGAGCATAGCTACTTTGAGCAAGGAACATCAAAAAACACAATAAATAGATTAAAAAATAATTGCTTAAGTAAATTCATGAGGGGAGCATTTGGGAGGTCAGTTAAAGGATAAAACTTAAATCAATCAAGGGAAAAATTCAAATATTTACCTAACTCCTTAACTTATGTGGTAAGATAGACTTCAAAGGTTGTTAACTAGTAATGCCCACACATATGGTCGATTTGGTTCTCATGACCATAAGGATGAAGGACCCAACAATCAAAAACAAGAAGCCCCCAATAATAATGGATTTAAACTGCCCAAATTAGACTTTCCTAAGTTTTATGGAAAGGATCTAGAGGGATGTTTGTGTCGAGAAGAATATTTCAGTCTTCATAATGTTTCTTTTATATGTGTCTCGCAATTGCCTCTTTAAATTTTGAATCAAATACCTTGCATTAGTTTCAATGGATTAGAAAATCAAACCCCAATCTTACTTGACTTGAATTTGAGCAACAACTAATCATTCGATTTGTTCATAGTGAGTTTGAAGATTTTACAAATGCCCTTTCTAAACTCAAACAAACTTCAACTATTTGAGACTATCAAACTTAGTTTGAAAAATTGGCCAACCATACCATTGGTTTGAGTCCCAAATTCTTCCAAAGTTGTTTTATGAGTGGTTTGAAGGATGATATTAAAGTTGAATTTAAAATTTTGAGGCCACAACAATTATAGTAGGCAATAGCCTTGGCTATATTCGTAGAAGAAAAATTTAAGGCTCAAGGACACACCCCAAATTTTCTCAATCTCGACCACCCTATTTTTCCAAATCAACACCAAATCTTCCTAGTAAATCTCCTACCATCAAAATATTGACACGAGAAGAGATAGAATCTAGAAGAGCACAAGGGCTATATTATAATTGTGATGAGAAGTATTCCTCATGGCATAAGTATTTGCACCAAAAATTGTATTTATGTGATGTCACAACCAAAAATATTGGTGCATGCCTTAGAAAGTTTATTAACTCCTCAAAATATGAAAGTGATAAGACACTTCAAAGGACAATGAGTAATTATTCTCATTAACTCGGGAATCACACATAAGTTTATTGACCCATGGGTGGCAAAATATGGGAATTGTTACATTAATACTTGTAATTTCTTTGAAGTCGTGATTGCCAATCAAGGCACCTTGTCTTATAAAGAAAAGTATCAAAATGTTAAAATACAAATAGGGGAATATAATCTTAAGGTAGGTATGTTTGCCTTATCCCTAGCTAGTTGTGATGCTATTTAGGGAGTACAATGGTTGAGAATGTTGGATCGAGTACTATGGGAGTTTTTTGAGTTATGGATAAAATTCAAACAACATAGAACTGAGTACACCTTACAAGGCATGAAGGTAGGACTACTCAATTTGTTTCAACCCATAAGATGGAAAAACTATTGAAAAGGTCATCCCATGGGTTGTGGCTTGGTTATTTGACATATAATCTTTTGATGATGGGGATAGGGGCCATCATTTTCAAGCTATGCAAGAAGGAATACCATTGGTCTTCACTAATAGAACATTTTTAGGCTAAAATTTGGGAAATCTACTTATGAAAAGGATATTCTAGCCATTTTACATGTTGTTAGTCATTGGAGGTTATTTCTCATTGGGAGTCACTTTTCCATCAAGACCGACCATCAAAGTCTTAAGTACTTCTTGGATCAAAGGGTGGCCATGTCAGAACAACAAATATGGGTATCTAAATTGTTGGGCTATAATTATAAAATCATGTATAAAAATGAAAATGAGAATGAAGTGGTTGATGTCTTATCCCAACAATGTGAATACCAGGTGATGCTAAATGCCATATCTACACCACTCCTACAATGGATCAATCATATTAGAGAAGAAATAGTTACATATTACAGTTTGTAAATTTTGATCAACAAATTCCAGGAAAAACCCAACTCATGCCCTAGATATTTGAGATATTATGTCTGACTTGTCATTCCCCAAAAGTCACAAATGCAAGAACTCATCTTGTAGAAAATACATGCATCACCAACAGTTGGGTATTTTGGGTTTCTAAAAACCCATGAAAGGACCAAGCATACTTTTTTTTATTGGAAGGAAATGAAAAGGGATATTCAAAATTGTATGGTAGAATGTGATAGATACCAAAACATGAAATATGAAGCAGTGTGTTTCCCTAGAACCCTTCAACCCTTGGAAATTCTAGAACAAGTATGGGCAGATATTTCTATGGATTTCATTGAAGGGTTATCCAAGTCAATTGGAAAATTAGTTATTCTAGTGGTAGTGGATTATCTCACAAAGTATGCTCATTTTTGTTCCTTGTCCCATCCCTACATCACCTTTGTTATTGCCCAAATATTTTTAGACTCCATCTTTCACCTTCATGGAATACCTAAATCAATTGTGTTAGATAGGGACCCTACTTTTACTAGTTACTTTTGGCAATAACTATTCAAGTTTCAGGGCACTCAGCTCAAAATGAATTTGACCTATCAACCTCAAACTAATGGCAAAACTAAAATTGTTAATAAGTGCTTGGAAACATACCTCTATTTCTTTGCCTCAAAATATCCTACACAATGGGCTAAGTGGATCCCTTTGGCTAGATGGTGGTATAATAATTCATATCATACTACTACTACCAAGGTTACCCCATTTAGAGTAGTATACGATCTTTCTCCACCAACACCCTCCTCTTACATTCTAGGAAGCTCCAAGGTTTAAGTTGTTGATTCCACCCTCAACCAGCATGTTACCCTCCTTTGATAACTTAAGGTAAATCTTGAATTAGCCTAGAATTGTATGCATTAACAAGCTCATCATCATCATTTTGAGCATAGCTTTGAAGTGGAGGACATGGTTTTTATCCACCTGCATCCCTATAAACAATCATATCTCTAGTTTTATGGATGCCAATAACTTGCAACCAAATACTATGGTCTATACCAAGTACAAATTGGTCCTTCTGGCCACTTCTAGGATCCATATAGTCTTTCATGTCTTCTCTCTCAAGAAATTTGTTGATAATAAGGTACAGGTACAATCCACATCACCAAAATTGAATGAAGAAGGATCCATCATTCTTGAGCCTAAATAAATTTTGAATAGGAGATCGTACACCCTTCGCAACCATATCATCATTGATTTTCTTGTTCAGTGGCAAGGATTACAACTTGAAGATGCCACCTGGGTGTCCCTCTAGCAATAAAATCCTCATCTTCAACTTTGAGTATAAAGCTTTTTGAAAGGGAAAGGTATGTTAGGACTCCATTCTAGCACTATTATGTAATAACCCCCTTTTTAACATGGGGATTTTTGGATCCTCAAAATCCAACTTATATATTACCCCTAATTTCACAATTTTAATGTCATGTGGAGTCTTAGGCCTGGGTTATTTTGTTAAGTCAAGGTTATGTGGCTTTCAAGATTTTGCAATAAAAATGGTCAACACTCTTCAAAGTGTTCCCTTTGTATATAGTCATGTACATTAGTCCTTTGCAAATTTTTGTTTTGATTGAAAGCATGTATGTTCTTATAATGTCCTAAAATTCTATTTTTTTGAACCCATAAGTTCACATGTCTTGGTCCTCTAATATAAATTTTTTTGGTACCTATGGTCATTCTTGAAAGTTCATAACCATAAATCCCCTATAATATTCCCTCTCATGAACCCCCAATTCTAAGCTTCATTGAACGCCATTTTAAAATCCTAAAGCCTTAGATCATCCACACACCATTTGTTTCCCTTTACATATTTTTCCCTGTTATAAAAAAATTCATGCATAAGTCCCCAAAAATAATGTTTTCCACCACCATTAGTTCATAGATCATTAGAACATAGGATAAATGCTCTCTTTTTTGCCTTAGCCTCTAGGTCTGAAAAATAGGTCCCTGAATTATAATGTTTACTCCATCTACTAAGTCCTAAGGTCATCATCCCTGCAAAAATATATACGTGATTTAAAAAATTAAAACTTCACCTAAGGTCTTATCGAAGGAAAATGTGTGGTGTAGATTGAAGCGGGTGAACTCAAGTGCTCAATTTTTATTGGCTCGAAATTGTGTGGTGCAGATTTGAGTGGGCAACTTCAAGTGCTCCACTATGATTGGTTGAAAATGTGTGGTGCGGGTTTAAGTGGGGAAGAATGAGTGCTCCATTCTAATTGGACAAAAAATAATTTGCTCAAATTCTTAAGGTCTAAGGGTCATGAGTGCGTCAAAATAATGTAGCCCCATTCGGCCTTGAAATAATAGTACCCTTTGAAGTTTTACCTTAAGGAAATACCTCTTCCATACTACTGAGAGTCAATGATTCATACACCAAATTCTCTTTATAACTTAGGCCACAATAATAAGTCTAAGGCTCATCCATTATTTTTTTGAAAGCCCTAAGGTTAAACGTTATGTCGCATGAGAGAAATATTAGGTTCCTAAGTCTAAGCCCGTATGTTATCATTCTTTTAAAACCCTTATATTTTTTATGTGTTTTCCTTCCCCTACACATTCCATAATGTTTGTTGCTGTGAAGCTCCCCAAAAATTATGTCCTCATCATATAGTTTCATGGGTCACCAACACATCTTCCCCATTCTGCCCTAACCTTATGTATTAAGGTCTATAATCATGGCTTTCAAAAAATAATTGTCCCGCATAATCAAAACCCCATCTAAGGTTTTATTAAATAAAATTGTGTGGATCAGATTGAAGTGGGTGAGTTCAAGTGCTCAATCCTAGTTGGTTTGAGATTGTGTGGAGTGGATTAAAGTAGGCCAACTTAAGCACTATAATTCAAGATCTCCTCTCTAATTAGTAGCAAATTTATGGCACATATTGAAGTGGGTGTACTTGAGCACCCCATTTTGATTGATCAAAATTTAAACCACTCAATTTCCTAAATTCTAAGGGTCCCAATCACATAGATTTAAATTTCTCCCTTTTGACCCGAATTAAGAATGCTCCATAAGGTTTTTTCCTAAGAAAATTTGCCTTACTTAATGTTAAGGATCTAGAGTTCATGGACCAAAGTAATAAATCTAGGCTTCATTCAATATTTCCTCGAAGGTCCTAAGTTGCACATATACAAGTTTGACAAGCTATTTTCCTAGTAGTATTCCTAACCCCCTATGATTCATTTTCAAGTCATCTACATTAGACTCTTGCCACTCAGTGTGCACCCAAGCCTAAGATCACAATATTAGATAATTACCATCATCTCTAAAGCCAAAAATGACATTTTCACAAAAATTTTTCTATCTATCTAAAGTCCAAAGTTGTCTTCATGTCTATGTGTCCCATTTTGATAAAAATTGCATCTTTTTTGTAAAAGGGTCTTGGTCGTATACAATCACCAAAAGGTACTCTATTAGAGAACCCTATGATTTCAATATGCTTTGAATTTTCATCTAGACCATGTGGTACTTGCAAATTTGAGCAGGTCAAATGAAGCACTAGCTTTCGATTAGCCTGAAGATGAATGGTGTGAATGACTTCACTAGAAAATAAGTGCACAGTACAAATCTGCTTGCTTGAGTTGAAGCACTTATTTTTTATTGGCCCGAAGATGAACGATGTAGACAACCTCGCTGGAAAATAAGCACAACCCAGATCTGCTCGCTCAAGATGAAGTGCTCGCTTTCGATTGGTCCAAGATGAATGGCACATACGACCTCATTGGAAAAGAAGTGCACAAGTCAAATTCATACATAGATCGAGACAAAATACTTGTACCACAATGAAAAATTATAAGTTCATTTGGTCAAAATTATTTTATTTCAACTAACATATCCTTTGTGATGAACAACCAAGATCACCTCCAAGTCATATGACAACGTGCATTCAATCAAGAATACCAGAGCGTTGTATTTTGATTGGTCTAGCAACACAACACATGCTAAAGTGAAGGTAAATAGGATGGACCCTAATGCCAAAGAAAATATTTTTTGGTAGAAGAGACAAAGTCAAGATATTCTAGCACACATGCCTAAAATATGATAGACGACTCGATATTGATCTTCAAAAAACTAGCAGTTATAATTGAAATAAGGATACAGTTTAGTAGCCAATTACAGAACATAAATTCCATACCACGATCATTAAGGTAGTTATCAATATTTACATGAAGTGCTCAAGCTTCACTTACGATAAGCACTCATAGTCAAAAGCCACATGTACAAAGGAGTAATAGAGAACATACCAATATTGAAGAAGCTAGGGTGTTTCAAAAAATTAAGGAAATCACAAAGAGCAAATCTGCCATGGCATCCTCAAGCACTACCCCACAAATTCCTCTTTCAATTGTTGTAGCAAGGATAAAAGACCTCACAAATGGTGTACCATACCGAGAGATGAAAGCAAAAGCCACCACTATAGATGGAAAGGAATTCACCAAGCTATCAAAGCCAAACCTATAAATCACTCTTGACCAACAGTGCGAAGTAGAATGAAATGCCTTATTCAACTATGAGTAGACACAAGAAGATTATCAATGTCACCCATGGATGCTAGTGAGACTTTTCAAAAGGTCATGGAGGTCTTGACACAAACCTAATCCTTACTACAACAAGTGGACCTGTAACCTGGGTTTACTGATATACCCTAAGGTATACTATTATTTAGACCTCCTATCATGGTTGGTAGCCACCTACGATCCTCAAACTAGAGCAATTAGAAATTTTGTGAACCAACCAACATTCAAAATCACCCTTAATAAAATCAAAAAGTTCTTCGGGCTAAGTGAAGTTGTGTTGATATTGAATGGAAAGGTAATAAATTCTCAATATCAATATATAATTGGCGGTTCATTTTATGCAAAGCTTTTTTATCACAATGTAGTTGTATCATATGATTTCCTTGTCCATAAATCCAACCTCCACCCTTGGATTAGGGATTATGTAGACATGATCAATATAGTGTTGGGAGAGCAAGAATTGATTTGGCTTCATAGAGAAGTTTTGTACCTAGTAGTGTAATGTAATAGAAGAGGACAACCCACCATGTATAGATGGGAGGAGGTCATTAGTAACACAATAGATAAAGAATTCAAGGAGCTACAAAAATCCATCACAAAACAAAGAGAAGTGATACCTTGATTTTCATATTATTCCTTCCTTATACACTTGATAATGGGACATATGACCAAACATTTGATTAATGAATGAGGAGGGGTATATGATGAACTTGTCAAGGAAATATTCCCTTGGATACATAAAGGATGGTCCAGTCATTCCCAATTTTAATTGGTTTCTCCTAGAGATTCACCACAGGATTTGTAACCACAATCATAACAAAATTGGTACAAGAATAGCTACATTTTGGCATGAGAGGAAGGCAAGATACTTTTTCTTCATTGAAGAATTTACCTACATTAGAATATATGGGTCTAAATTTCTGCCAAAAGTATTACACAATTTTTGTCCCATGTCCATTGGAGCACTAGAAATCATAAGGAAAATAACTGAAGAAACTAAAATGAGAGTTGCCAAGAACAAAGCCAAAATTCCTTGGCTAGATTTCCCCTGTAGAATGGGACATTACACATATAAAGGACAATAAAGTTTACTAAATGCCCTATGGAAAATGGATTCTTATGGTTTCTTTGAAATCACGTGGTGCCCTTATGATCCTTACAACTATTATATAGATAATGTTATTGATAAGTATAAAATGCCTTAGTTGTTCACCAAGGAGATAAGTTTGAAGATGAAATACAACTGGCTATAAGGAAGGGACAATCCTTAGAACCTATATGGAAAGACTATTTGGGCAAGAGACCCCACACTCAAATAGAAATGGTGGATAACTACCCAACTTAACTAAGAGTGTTCAGGAGGGCCTCAATAGAAGCCTTTGCTCCATTAGTCCTTTCCATATGCCCCAAAGAGCTCCAGAACCCAATCTTAAAAGTTATAAATTAAGAGTCTAAGCAAATGGAAGTAGTCGTGGAAGTCATTGATTCAACCGTGGTAGAAACAAAAGTGTATTTAGTTGTTTAGCCTACCATCGATATTGTTGAAGAGACAGGGAAGGGCAAATAAATTATCATTGTTTCCTTTGTATTAATTCAACCATCTATCATAGATCTGGCACAAATTGTAATGGCTCCCAAACATAAACTTCAATTGGAAGTAAACTTGTATGAGGTCATACCCATATCTATAGTGGTGAGTAAGGAGGAAATTGAAATCTTCTCAATTATGCTCAAGAAAATTCAAAAATTTGGAGGGTTGGCCAATATACTACGAAAAAATCAAGTGAAAACCAAGGACCCATCAAGCTCCCAAAAACATAAGAAGGCCAAACATGAAAGTACTTTGACCAAATCCAAGAGCTTTATTCTTACTAGGATAGAAGAAGTTGTATTTTTTGTTCCAAATAATGAGAAATTGATTCAGGATATAGAGGAAGGGAAAATCTGAGTGAAATGCAATACAAAGTGGAAGAATTAGATGATCAGAGCTTTCAACTCCCAATAATACCCCTTGTGATAGTGGAAGTGACAATACCAATGGCCAATGTCACATCCCTACAAATGGATAAGGCTATGAGACAAACAATTATTCAATATTAGGAAGATCCTCTAACATTAGCCAAATCATAGGCTCAAGCCCATGTAGCCACTATAGAAATCCTTTACAAAAGTAACCAAGCTTTAATAGTGAGAGTGAATCAGTTGTAGGCCAAAAAAGAGAAGTTACAAGTACAGGTCGATAGGCTTCAAGGACAAACATCACAGATGCAGGCAGAAGAACATTTTGACAACACTTGTTTTGTTGAAAATTACATGAAATAATTTGTTGAGCATAACTGTGATAAAAATAGGGCACCCAAAAACTATAATAAGAATCGTCATAGCCAAGAAAATGATAAAGTTTTTGCATAGCCATTTTGCCTAGAGGTATACTAAGAGTGCCCTTATTTTTTTGTTATTGTATTCCCCTTTGTGTCTTTTCTTTTTTCCATTTCTCATCCATCCCCATTACTGTATAGGTTTTGATAGGGAAGCATTTAGGAAACTACGATCATTTCTAGCTACTGAATCAAAATTTTGGATGCCTACTATTACCATATTAGAATGGAGGTTGAAGAGTTCTTATTACATCATTTGAACAAGAATTCTAATTGTATTCATTTATAGAGATCTACGCCAATTTAATACAGATTCTTATTGTAAAATCATTTGATATTAATTCAATTCCAGTTTCTTCCCTTGGGCAATTTTCTGTTTTCAGTTTTGAATGTGTGTCTCTTTTACATATTACATTATTTGAATGTGTAATTGATGTTTTCTTTCATTGATAATCAATTGTTATCATTACATTATTTGAATGAACATAATTGACTCAACATATTCTTTCTCATTCTTTATGTTACATTAATGTATTTATAATCTTGCTAGGATTGGCAATGGATAAGGCATCAGTCTAGGTATAATTAGAGAGTTATAGCAAAACGTGGTCAAAGAACAACTTATACATTTTGTCTATTTGGATGAACATGATCATATAAAGAAACATTGTAATATCACTTTAGGGTTATACTAACCTAATTAGATATGTTTAGAGTTCTTTTGATAATATTTTCTCGAATTAAAGTGGTAGATCCACCAGATTTTGTAATATTGCTTGTGATCAAGAGATATTTTATGGTGTGACCCATAATTAAAGGATACAAAATATTTCCATGATAGGGACCCTATTATAATAATTTTTAATGATACTAAGTAATATTTTATAATAGTTAGTGGCCTAGAGGCACCTATACAAGTGGTATCATTTTATGTAACTATTATAAAGAATGTAATTGTTTTGTTTGATAGAAGATTCTAGCTTAGGTGTCATTTTTGCATGTAAGCTAGCCCTTGAGCATTAGGTAAGGTTATGAAGAGTCTTTAAAAATGTGAGGGGTATGAATTGATGTATATTTTTGCAAATTAAATAAAAATTCTATTAAGGAGGTTACCCCTAGAAGAGGCCAATGATTATGTATTGTGATTTGTGAGATTAATATAAATATTTCTGCATTTACATTTCCTATAGCAATATTTTGTTCTTTCATAAAATACTGCTTTTATTGTAACATTTATGTAAATGTGCTTATTTTAATTAGAAGCTTCATAACATTGCATATTAGTTTTTGTACTCTTTCCTTGACAACAAATTACCTTTTTTATTCCTTATAAAAGGATAAAAGCATTTTAGTTCATAGATATTGTTTGATGCATTTTTTGTTTCATTTGTAATTGCGATAGTGTTAGAGTTAATGTTAGGTTGTCAAGAAAAAATCTTAAGAAAAACATAGGTGTTTTCTAATTGAATCCATTAAACTCTTAGACTTAGACTCATAATTTCTCTTATTCTTGAGGTAAGACACCAAGGATTTGATACCCCATGGGAATAAGGGAGCTAGTGCACTTGGTCCCATAGGCCAAGTCAGAGGCCCTCCATGATTTTCCCTATCTCATAGTAAGACCTGGTTCTTAAACACATAATGGGTTCTCCTTTACTACAATCCCTCACCATAATTTAGTCATTCATTTATTGTCAACTTATTATACATATCCTTTATTATTAATAATATCTTATCCATATGTTGTTCCACTTTGTCCCTCCTTAATTCTTATGGTGTTTCATTTGAATAACACAAGCTTATACTAAGGGTGGGGGTGAACAGTATAAGATCAACTTTTACTTTTCCTTCCCAAACAATATTATCTAATGTTATCAATTGCAATATCTTTCCAAAAATAGTATCAACCAATATCATCAATAGCAGTAGTAAAGTAATGCACAAATCATCACACACATGAGAGACGTGGATTTAATGTGGTTCACCAATGTGGGCTACGTCCACAGAGAAAATATTTCTTCTAAATTTTTTTGATAAATATCTTGGGAATCAATTCCCTATTACAATATTTATGAACCTCTATCCAAATGAGATCTCAATCCCCTAAGATTAAGTTCATGGATTTCTATCCACAGGAGAACTCTATCTCCTTAACTCTAGTTTGTGGAACTCTATCCACAAGAGAACTCTATCCCCTTAACTCTGGTTTGTGGAACTCTATCCACAGGAGACACTTGTCCCCTTTGCTCTGGCTAGTGGACCTCTATCCACAGGATACCTCAATCCCACTGCTCTAGCTAGTGGATCTCTATCCATATGAGACCTTTGTCCCCACTACTTTGGCTAGTGGATCTCTATCCATAGGATACCTCTATACCTACTGCTCTAGATAGTGAATCTCTATCCACAAGAGACCTTTTTCCCCACTACTATGGCTAGTGGAACTCTATCCATAGGAGACCTATGTCCCCACTGCCCTGGCTAGTGGACCTCTATCCATAAGAGACTCCTCTCCTCTCTTATCTAGTCAGATCCAAATATTTCTCACTTCTCTGCTCGAATATGAACATGTTACATGCATAAATATACCTCAAGACTTCACACAAGTATTCCTCAAATCAACAACAAAAACTTGTCTTAGCTCTGCTCAAATATGCACATGTTACATACACAAATTTGTCTCAACTCTATCCCAAATTTGCACACATTACATGCACAAATTTATCTCAACTTTGTTTACAAACTCTGCACAAATATGCACCAAGCCTCATCACAAGACTAGCACAAATATGTCTCAAATTTGCTCATCAAATATGCTCTCAAACTTGTTTCAAGTATTTTCACAAGACTTGCTCAAATCAGCCTCAAATCTGTTTCAAGTCTTCTCACAAGACTTGATCAAATCTACCTACAAGCCTTCTCAAAAGACTTGCTCATAACACATGCTCAAAAACTTCTCAAAACACATACTCAAATTTGCTCATCAAAACCTCTTCTCAACTCTCCAAATCTTGCATACAAAACAATGTTCATCTATTTCTAGATCTTGCATAATAGTGTCACCAAGTGCTTTATCTAATCTTCAATGTGATTTCTTTAACTTGAAGCAATTTAGACATATTCTACCCAAAATTCGTTTAACCTCTTGAACATATAGAGAATGATATGCACTTGACAAATTCTCAATATTTTCTACACATTCATTAAGTTTGTTGTTTTCACATGTCTCACATTTATTGCATTCTAAAGGTAGCTCTAGTCTAGCACTTGATAACTGACCTTCTTATGTATTTCCCATAATCAAAACTGATGCACACACTTGCTTCACAAATATGATTTCTAACACTTGCACATTCACTTTCAAGAACACTCAACTCAATGCACAACTTGTTCTCAAATATCAAATACAATAATGCACAAGTTTGCTCTCAATCCTAGCACAAGTGTTTCCAATTTCTTTCAAGGATAAAGCACAACTTGTTCACAAACTCTAACACAAATATTTTCAATTTCTTTCAACAAGGATGCACATTTTGTTTCACAAACCCTAGATCAAATATTTCCAACAATCCACACTAATCAAACCTTTTATCTCCACCTTATGATTTAAAAATATTTGCTCAATCAAACACCTTTAAGAAGGAATAATGTCACCATACCTCTTAACTTGCTTTGACGAAGAAGTGCTCTCAAAACCTGTCTCAAAATATTCAGTCTTTCTTATGCCACTTTCAAGGGTTAGTTAGCATAGTACTTTTCAATCATCCACATGAAAACCTTTCCTCAAAAATTGTGCACAAAAATATTGCTCTGTACTCCTTTTAATTTCTCAAAATAAGGCTTTTTAATCAAAGAAAAAAAACCTTTAAACTTTCTTTCACCATGCATAAATACACACAATAATTAAACCACAAAACACCTTATAACTCCTACTTTTAAAACACACACAATCAACTCATACAATGAAAGAATCCTTATCACACCTTATTTCTCCTTCTAAATAGATTTTAAATTTCAATACCAAAAGACCATTTTCACACCTTATTTCTCCTATATCAAATGAGAAAAAATAAATGACAACTCAACCTTATAACTCCCACAAAAATCAAATCGCAATTGAGAAAATAAATACCTCTTTTATTCTGCCCTCAATGTGACTCGAACCTCTCACCTCGTGAGAGCAAGGCACCCAACCAAAAGGCCACAACCAACTGTGCTAACACAGCGTGTGAGAACACAAAGGTGCCAATAACCTTTTACTTCCTCCTACTACAAACTCTACCCAACCAAACAAAAATGGTCCGCAATGGGTTTCGAACCCGAAACATCCTTCTCACAACACCTTCACATAGGTTCAGCCACCAATTGGTCTAGCTGGATGGATGGTATTTGATGTGCATCGATCCAAACATAAATCTTCACTGTTCGTTGTAGAAGACTGTGGTCTCCTTTCCTTTCATTTCCTTCTCTATTGCATGCAACAAATTGCATATTGATATTATTGCTTGCACCATATCAAACAACTCAAAAATGACTTTAGGCATGGGGTATTAATATGATTTAATTTTCTCTTTGTCCAAAGTTGGCCCACCTTGTCTTTTTTTACACCATATGATGTCGACCACCTTAATTCAAAATTAATTTGAATTACCTTCAATTACTTGGCGCTCAAATGATATTATAACTTGAAATATTTATATTATAAAAAAGATATTATAATAGTAATCCTTCTGAACCTTTCCTTCACAATTAATATTATTGCCTTCAATAATATTAATATCTTGCCTTCATTTTTAAACCATTGTTCGAAAGAACTCTTAAGCCTTTTGTCCTTCATTATAATATTCAAAAATAAATATTATAATGCTTTTCTCAACAAATTTTCTTTCTCTTGAGATAAACTTGTGCCTTCATTATTGACCTTAGAATAATAATTGTGCCTTGAAAATTTTCCTTGACATCAATATCTCTCTTTTGACATCAATGACAATAATTTGCACAAATATTTCCAATATGATTTGGATAAACCAAAGGAGAAAGTAAGGTCAATGGTTATGGTAGTGGAAAACAACTATTGTTGGGATTGATACAAGATAGTACTCAAGGTTGATTGCCCTAGGATGTTTAGGTTTTAAGGAGATAAATATTGGTACACGAACAAGTTGATGATTACACACTGGGTAATAACATGATTTGAGGAGGTGGAAGCAGGTTTTGCAAAGGTTGTTGTTAGGTTTGGATGAGTTGAAAATATATATTTGGTAATAAGATAATCTATGGTGGTGGAGGATAATAAATTTGTGTAGGCATTTAGACCACTTTTCTAGGATAAGCTATGGTTGACACCAGTGGTAATTTCCCTACATTAATCAATACCTCTTTTACACAAGAAAATTTCTTGAATGGTTTGGCTAATATAAGGGGATTAACAACTCTAACCATTACTGTCAAATCAAATTACAATGCTTTTATGTAGTATACCATTACTTTTTCATCTAATGGTTAAATATTGATAGGATTAAGTGTAAGGTATTCATAAATATAATGTTGAAGTCATGGACGTTCTCATTTGGGTGCCTAACCATAGCATTCAATTGGAAGAGCACTGAATATATGTTTATTAGATTATCAAATCATCTCATAAATAATTTTAAAATAGTTTTCCAAATGGTGATTAATCCATCTTGCAGGATTATGTGCCACAATGTAGCTTTGTCCCTTATTAAGAATATGAGTGATCATACCATCATATCCTCCTCTATAATCCAATGAATATATATTAGTATTGATAAATTATTGAGGTATTCTAGTACAATATTTCTATCATTTCCATTAGATGTTGGTAAGGATCTCAATGTCATTATGAAAATCAATGAATATTTAGATAAATTCAATGGAGCTCAATGAATTTAATCAAAACAAATTATTTTGTGGCAACCTTTACACTTGCATTTGCACTTGATACACTAGTTTCTCTTGTACATACTACACTTTTTGAAAAGGTTGTATTATCCAAATTAGCAAAAAAAGTTATTGAGGGATGGGTTGCTCTATTTGAACATTTTTAGCAACTAGTTGAATTTGAGCAACTTGTTGATTTTGCATTACATGTTGTTGTTGTTATGTAGTGAAGAACACAAGCTTATACTGAGAGGGGGGGGTGAACAGTATAAGACCTCTTTTTAATTTTTCCTTTATACTTCAAAATAGTAAAGCAATATACCCAAAGCAATATCAAAGCAATGCACAATATCATCCACAAAGTGACACCAATTTTAACGTGGTTCACCCAGAATGGTTGGGCTACGTCCACAAAACTTTTCTCTAGAAGTTATCTCAAAGTTATTTGGGAATCCTTCCCAATTACAATGTTTATGAGCCTCGGCCCAAAGGAGATACCTTCCCCCAATCTGAATTTATGAGCCTCTACTCAAAGTAGATACCTGTTGATCAAGAATCCGCCATGAGGAAAGGATTTTGTAGTTATTACGCCCTGGACCCGCAAACCAACATTGAAATGCCAGAAGGAAGGAATGCCTTTCGAGCCAATCTTCGGAGAAGGTCGGCTCCTTGCGGGGGTTAGTAAGATGAAAGTGCAGGAAAGAGATAAAAAAGCAAAAAGAATTTACAAATGAGAGTGGAGTTGGGTGGGGGGAACTAACAGTACAGCAACACATCAATCACCGATACTTACTGCATCATAAATACAAAGCATAACCTGAAACTACAAAATCTAGTATACTTTTTGTATAAAGCGGTGTACGCACAGCTACAATGGTCCCCTAGCAAACATTCTCCCTACAAGGAGAACTAACAGCACGACAATGCATCAATCACCACTACGTACGGTAACTCAAACAGAAAGCAACCAAGAGATGTCAGATCCAGGTATGTGTGTTATGCAGAGAATTTATACGCACAGCTACAATGGTCCCCTAGCAAACATTCTCCCTACAAGGAGAACTAACAGCACGACAACGCATCAATCACCACTACGAATAGCAACGTAACACACAACTGAAGGAACTGCTACCACATTTATTATATGTATCCTCTAATCTATTAAGTTCAAGAGTGCTTGGCCACCAAATGCTGAGGTGAATCAACAAGCCATGACACAAGCAATGCCTTAGGTGTACTTGACCACCAAATGCTAAAACGAATCAACGAGCCGTGACACAGGAAAACGTAAAGCAGACATGTAAAGGAGAGGCAGCATAAAAAATAAAAGCAGTAGAACAGAGCCAGGCATATACTTTATATTTATAAGCAGAAGCACGGTTACAATGGTTCCCTAACAAACATTCCCCTTCCACCCCTTTACAATGAAAACGTGGTGGCTATTTATAGCCCAAAGTTCCCCCTGTTACATTAATGGGCACAAAGTCCCAGTCAAACATTAGCTGACAAAAGCAGCCGCGAAACTGCTGGTGCTGACTTCTGTCGGGCTGGACTGTACTCTCGGCATGGTCTCCCTGAAGGTTGAACAGCCACGTGGCAGCATGTTGGGTAGAACTTTATATTGACAAGAATGCGGGTAGCTGAGGTAGGTGGAAACTCACATCAGCATTAAATGAGGCAGCTAGCATAAGTAGTGCGGCCCATGCTTGTCCTTTTGCTCGACATGTCTTGGCTCAGATCCCAAAGTTAGACACTTGTCGGATGATGCTGCTTGACACGTGTCTGCCTTGAAAGGCAGTTTATCCAACTTCTCTCGGGATAGGAGCGTCATTGGGTTGTGCAGGCAGAAAACAGCGCAGTCGAGGAAGGCCTTCATGCCTTGGGTGCATTTCTGAGTTTGTTTCCCTACTGCGCACCTGTCAAGGGTGCACTCCGACTTCATTGCAAAGTCGGGTTGCGCACAGGTGAAAGCTAATTTCTGTCATCATACGGACTTTGCCCTGGAAAGGGGGAGCAGTTCGACTTCGCTGCGAAGTTGGACTTCGCCCCAACACTTAGTCATTTTCCTGCCAGCCTGCCAGCCTGCTACAAGGTGCACTCAAAAAGTTGGGAGAAGTCGGACTTCGCACCAAAACTGGGAGAAGTACGCACTTCGCACCAAAACTGGGAGAAGTACGCACTTCGCACCAAAACTGGGAGAAGTACGAACTTCGCACCAAAACTGGGAGAAGTACGCACTTCGCACCAAAACTGGGAGAAGTACGAACTTCGCGCGAAGTACGAACTTCGCACCAAAACTGGGAGAAGTACGAACTTCGCGCGAAGTACGAACTTCGCACCAAAACTGGGGTTTCCTGGTTTTGCTTCCCGGGGCCATAACTTTTGATCCGCTGACCCGATCGCCTATTATGATATATCATCGAAAAGCTGGCGAGAAGATCTGCAATGATAAATTATCCAAATATCATTTTTTCCATTTTGTCACCCTTTTTTATGGCCCGCAAAAACCCGAACACCTCAGCATGCTCTTTGTCGCTTGAAAGCTCCATACTTAGGCCAAAATTTATCAAAAGTTTTAATGTGGCAAAATTGCCAATAATACCTTCCCCTCTGCTCTGGAAATGATCCCTCATAAGATCAACTTCATCTACCTCTTGCCAGCACGTGGAACTCCTTTCCACCGAAGACCTCCTGTCCTCAATGCTTAGCCTAAGAGACCTCCGCCTTCTATGATCACGTCTACGACGGCTCAGCAACCTGTACCAAACATAGTCAGTTGGTCTAGTACAAGTATTCCTCTGTCTGTCAGATCTGTCCAACAGTTGAACAAATCAATCCTCTGCACACAAGCCTTCTGAAATACTTGCCAAATCTGTTCTTAGGTTCTTCTCAAAGAACCAACGCTCCTCTGTCCTCAAGTTCTCTGATAGAACTCTCAAAAACTAGCTCACAAGTTCTCTGCTAGGACTTGTCCAAATCTGCTCACAAGTCCCCACCGAAACCTGTCCAAAACTGCTCACAAGTCCCCACCGGAACCTGTCCAAAACCTCAGCAAGCTCACCAAGAAAAACTTGCTTAGCATGAACCCACAAAGAGAATTGTTAGAGACCCAATGTGATTCATCAACCTCATAGAAGCATAAAGAGAATTGTTAGAGACTCAATATATTCTATACTTAACTCCCAATATCAATCTCAAATCTCATAGAAACATAAAGAGAATTGTTAGAGACTCAATATGTTCTATACTTAACTCCCAATCTCAACTCAATCTCAATCTCAAAAGAATAAAATAGATGTAGTATGTTTTTCTCAAGAACATGAAACACAACCCAACAATTGCCAACCATGCAATATCTCATATAACAATGATACTCATGTTCTTTCCACAACCAATATCTTTTCTCAACCAATTAGGGCTTTAACAACAATGCTTATAGACAAGGTTTAACCAACATCATTCAACTCAACATTAACCTTGAGGCATTCAATCAATCATCACAAGAAAAGGAAACAAGTAGAAATCCTTTTCCCTCCAAAGATATTTGAACAAAACAACCACCAACACAATATCACGAAATGCAAAGAATAACTTGCTCAAATCATCTCAATGGAGTAAGCCCAATATCATGAATCAAGTAAAGTAATAACTTGATCAAACAACCTCTATGGAAGCAACTCAACCATAAAACTCAAAACAGCCAACCAAGGGTTTCACCAACTCAAAGCAAGTAGCAAGACTCACAAACATAAACCCTAGTGCATAATGCTTCCACTACATCAAACCATAATTATGCATTCACCAAAACTCTCCTTAAGGATAACAATGCATAAGTAGTCTTCAACAAACCAGAAAATAGGATTTACACCCAACCAAAGGAAACCTAGTTGAAAACCTTTTCACTCCAACCTTATTTCAAAAAAACATACACCAATAATACTCATAAAGAAAATGTGCCCATACCTTTTTTTTGGAGTAGAAGAAAATTGATCCTTAAATCTGTCACCACACACAACCCTCAAACTTCCAACCAAGTTAGGGTTAGAACCAAGATAAATGAGCATATATAAAAACTTTCCTTAATACACCTTTTAGCTCCTCTTCTTTAAACATCAATAAAATAATGTCAAAGTAAAATATGACAACTTAACCTTATACCTCCATCAATTATATTTTCCAAGTCAACTCAAAATACTCCAAGCAAATAATAAAAGATATACCTTGGCCAACCTTCGTTCTCCAACCTTTGGAGAAAATGAATAACACCACCACAAATGCTAAAGCACTTTCATTGCTGCTATCCTCGTGCATCACGACCAAGACGAAATTGCCCACAACATGAGTCAAACTTGGCACCTCTGCCCAACGCTTCTTCACTCAACACACCACCACCATTGGAGCACAAGTGCCCAATGAAAAATATAATGTAATCCTATGTGTTGTCTTCCTTCAATCGCCAAGGATTTGAAAACGTAAATGTTTTCCTCAAGCCACCACCATCATCATGAGCGCTGTCCAAAAATGTAACTCCCAAAAAACATAGTTCGCAGTCTTATCAAATGTCAGAGAAACGCAATCTGTCGGACGTCAAGCGCAAGAAAATCTTGGGCAATTCAATATGGATGGACAACGAAATACAACGAAAAACATCGCTTTTTCGGAGGACACAAAGCTACGAAAATGAATCGATCGATGGTACCCTTGCTTTAGAAAATCATCCCCACTTATATAGCCATTTCTCCTTAATTGTTTGACGTCGGCGCTCCTCCAACGATGGCAAAACGTCGACGAATGAATTATTTATGTGCGTCGCTTAAGGGTTAAAAGACCCTTTAATAAAAATAATAATTATTATTATTTTATTAATAATAAATTAAACTTAGACCTTTGTCAAAGGTTTGAGTTAATTTAATTATTAATAATAAACATGGACCTTCAAGGTTTTTCAAGAAGTAAAAACCTTTGCATTAAGTTAAGCTTGGTTTTAATAAAAACCCTTAATGAGTCCAAATGGTTTTAAGAAAAAAACCTTTAACCTTGTCACCATGGTTTTAATAAAAACCCTTTAACATTATGAAGCTTCTCAAGATATTTTTGACATCACACTCTTTTTGATATCAACACAAAAATGCCTTTTGACATCAATGACAACTTATACACTTGAGCAAAAGCAATGTACCCAAAGTACCCAAAATTGCCAACATGTAGATTATTGTTTATCTTATTATTGTGCAACATATGCTTGTTGTATATCTTATACAAATTGTAAGGAATTTGGTCGCACATATTGGTACACACTTGGTTGACCTGGTGGTGCATACATATAAAGTTGTTGTCCAATGATGTGGGTTGTGAAACTAAGTCAAGTTGACTAGATTGAACTATATTCATAGTTGAAGGTATAAAAGGTCTACTTTCTTTATCAAGTTCTATGTTATCAAATTTCAATAGTTGTTACATCCAAACAATAGTAGTAAGATTTTTTCTTTGGAGTCTTTCCTTCGATATGGAATTGATTCAATAAACTTAGGGACCCCTCAAGCTCTAGAGATTTAGACCTAGTATTTATAAACTTGAAAATTTATTCTTCTCAATAGAGTTACTATATATCTGGATTTCTATCTATTGTACCTAAAGAAATCACTTAGAAAATTAGTTTTTCTATCTCAAAAACTAAAAAAGCCATTATTTACCTCTTTTTGATGAATCACTATTTTTTAATCGTAATTACTTTTTTCAAAAACATCTTTATGAGGGTGATTTGATGAGTATTTGGTGGTTTGTTGCTTTAATGACTTGGTAATTTTTTTAATTTCCTCAACTTGACAATGAATCGCTTATTTATCGATAAAATAATCATTTGTTAATGAATCATTAGTATGGATACTTAAGAAACGTTTCAGCAAATTTTATATGATTAGTTGATTTGTAGGATAGGCAAGTTTTTAAAAATCTTCAGAGGTCATTGGATTATTGCTTTTAACATTGAATAATTGTATCTGGAATTTTGTGACTTTTAGATATTTTTTAATGATCGTTGGTAGATTTGACAGATTGTTGTTTTGTAGACTTAGAGGAGTTTTGAAAAATGTTTCTTGAGAAGCAAGCCATTAGTTCTTATAAGTATTAATAGATATAAAAAAAATCAATTGCGACAAAAATACAAATGTTGAATCGATGCAAAAGTATTGGGTTATTTTGAAATAGACCTTCTATGCATGAATATTCAATTCTATCATATCTAAAATAAAATGTAACAAAATCACTGCATATTGATGCAAATGTCAGATCTAAAGTCAATTTTGAAAGAAATGCAAAATGATATTTGTATTATGTCAAATTTAGGATCTTCTTAAAAACTTTAATGGATCTGATGGGAATTTGGAAAAATCTCTCTAGTTTTAAAAACTTAGGCCCTAAAAGCATCTATTTGTTTAGATGTATATGGTTTTTTATTATGATTTCAAAGGAATTCAACTCAATCAATCCCATCAGGCATGCCATAAACTGTTGAACCATGATAGCATACATTCTAATTATGTGCATACAACATAGTCAACAATGAAATAGAGGAGGTTAATCTAATCAATCTATGGATTTGGGCCGACTCCTTATTAATCTATCAAAACGTAAAGTAAAATGCTTAAGAAAAAAGGTGTGAGAAAGAAAGTAAATGCATACAAATACAACAAGTGACTACAATAAAATTAGCATGATCTAATCAATCTATCCAAAGGAAGTAATGTCTTTAGTGTATCAGGTCTTAAATAGACTTTCCAACAAAGCATAAAAATGATTAATGGGATATAAATAGACAAAACCATAAATACCATACATCCAAAGATAAAAAGGTGCATGCAAAAAATCAACCTTTGAAAGCCATACGCAATCTATTAATTGATTATAGTGTGTAATTACAAATAATATTTTGATCTCAAAGAGCAATATAGTTTTTCAATAGCCAAAAGGATTTTTAGAAATGAACCTTAAGCTCTTATTTATGGAAAAGGTAAACTAACTCTATTTTTAACTATAGTAAAGTAAATTATAATTCTAGTTATATGATTTTACTATAATCATATGACTTAGACAGTAAAAAGTTGCTCTACCAGTTAGATTTGGTATTAAAGTTCATCTAAATGCACTTTAGTAATCACTAACACCACTTAGGGTGAGAAATATCAATATCTAAGCCATTCAACAATTCTCATACCTTAAAATCTACACCAATGATGTCTCAATTGATGAATCAACCCTTTAACTTCATTGGTTTGTTATCTTTCTTGAACTAACAATTCATTGTTCGAGGAAGTCAATGAATTGTTGACTATATGAATAATCATCATCCTTTGAGGATTTAGCAAAATATTGATAATATGCCTCACAAATTACTAACTTTAGGACTTAAACAATTTTCCCTCTAAAATATTGGGTTCTATCTTTGATTCCTTAAAAAATAGGCTACCTGTATGCAATTAAGATATCCTATCACACTTTCCAACTACTTGTAGCCATTTTGTAGTTCAAAATAGCTCACAACTATATCCTCTTTCTACATGATTGATTTCAACTATGGAATGTAATGGTAGTAGTCCAATTATTACAAAACCCATAGTTGAGGTATTAAAATAACTATCTTGAATATTATTATAAACTTTGCATTCCAAGACAAAGTGTTTCCTTGTTTTCTTCGTCCTTGAATTAAATTAGGTGCATATACTCTCTTTCCATTTCTCTTTAGGTTTCTTACATACACCTCTCTCATATCTAATTTGATGTCATCTATTCCTTAATTGGGCTATAAGAATATTTGTTGTCTATGACTATATGTATTTTTTGGTGATGCTCATATGTGAAATTCAATTGAGCAAGAAAAGCACCTCCTTTCTTCCTAGCTCATTTATCCATATTTATACCCTAAAAATTTCTCTTACATATAATTATATATCTTTGTTGTTGTTTGAATATTCAATTAAATAAAATAACCCTTTTATTCATCTATTTTGTATAACTTGAGTACATAATGGTAAGACTTTGGAACTCCAAATAAAAGATTCAAGGTTTGAATCCAATAGCGGTAGTGTTGGGCAACATACTTTGATAACCAAATTTTAGTTGGATAAACATATATTAGGTAAATAACATCATCTATGAGGGTTGTCCAGTATGGCCTATGGTCTCATGGACATTAAACACTATTATATATATATATATATATATATATATATTAATTTACATGGTGGAATCGGTAGCCGCCATGAATCCGAGCAGGCTGTCCAACTTTTATGGCCACCACAGTATTCTGCGATGTCCGCCCCAAAAGCCACCACACAGATCTTCGCGCAGTCCGCCCCTATAACCACCATGCCACAATCATTTTAAACCTTTTACGCCGCTGAAAGCACCAGGAAAGGGACAAGCGTTCAATCCGACGAGGCCCGAGATTTGAACCTTGGACCTCCGCCCCCCTTATGGGGTTTGGATGAACCAATTGGTCTACACCTCGGACCTACTATTTTATATTTTTACCTTTACCTTTATTTTTCTATTAAGATCATCTTTTACTATCACCTTGATTGGAATGCTTTGATAATTTGCATTATTGGTTTGAAGATATTTATACATAATTACCTTGCCTAGTATAACATAACAAACCATAACTAACAACAACTAACTTCAACCATTAGCGGAATCATGAAACCTATGTTGAGTGGTTGCAACCACTCAACCTACAATCATGCTAACTATAATGGTAATAATTCCTAAACTTCCACCTTATTACACCATAGTTTAGAGTTTCTTCAAGAGAAAATCTCGAAATACTTTAACTTAACACATGCAAGTGGCTTAGTGAAGATGTCTTTACGTTGTTCCTGAGGAGGATAAAATTTTAGCTGAATGTTGTCTTGTTGAACATGTTTGTGTATGAAGTGGTATTGAACTTCAATGTGTTTGGTGTGCTCGTGGAACACTAGACTACAAACAAGTTCCAATACACCTTGATTGTTGTAGTACATAGTTGTTGGTTTAGTTTTTAGTACACCCATACTTGCTAGCATACATTTCAATCATGTTACCTAACAAACTTCTACTACAGCATGATATTTTGTTTTTGTAGAATATTGAGCAATTATTTATTGTTTCTTATTTTCCCATGATATAAATCCAAATCCTAGAAAGAATACATATCCAAAAGTGGATTTTTGATCATTAATACATCCTACATAGTCTACATATGTGTAGCTAGTTAATCAAAATAAATCACTCTTCTTAAATTCTAGACCATACTCAATGGTACGATGGACATACTTTAATACCCTTTTTGTTGCCTTCCAATGAGATATTTTTGGTTCTTGCATGAATTATGAGAGGTAACTTACTACAAATCCAATATTTGGTCTAGTGTATGTTAGGTAAATGAGACTTCCAACCAACTGTTGATAGAGAGTTGCATTCACAAATGGTGAGGAGTCAGACCATGATAATTGTAGCCCTAGTTCCACAGGAATTATGAGTTTACATTCATTCATTATAATACTTCTCAATAAGTGTTTTGGCATAGTTTATTTGTCAGACAAATATGCAATGACAAGTCTACCACACCTCCAATCCTAGATAATGGTGCAATAGTCCAAGATCAGTCATGTTAGATGAGTTTTTCAAGTCATATTTTATTGGAAGAATGATTTTATTAGAAGTTCCTATGATGACCAAATCATCCACATATACAATGATGATCACAACTCCCCCCTTCTTCCTTATACAAATCTGGATCACACATATTTCTCTTATAACCATGTTTTTAAAAATATTTATCTATTTTTATATACCAGGCTTGAGGAGCCAATTTGAGACCATAGATAGATTTGAACAATTTACACACCTTTGTTTCTTGTTTAGGTGTAATGAATCCCTCTAGTTTAGTCATGTATACTAATTTTAAATATCCATAAAAGAAGACACTTTTGATGTCAATCTAATGAATCCTCCATTCAAATTTTATAGCTAGAGCAAAGATCATTTTGATGGTCTTTATTTTTGTTGTAGGTGCAAATGTTTCTTCATAGGCAATACCTTATTTTTGCATATAACCCTTGGCTACAAGTCATACCTTGTATTTATTAATATTGTCACCTAATTTATATTTGATCTTGAAAATCCATTTGCATCAAACGACCTTATTCGCTAGTGGCAGATCAACAAGTTACCAAGTCTTGTTCTTCATTAATGCTTGATATTCAATATCCATAACATTCTTCCCAGAATTAGACTAAAGAACTTCTTACATTGTGGTTGATTCAAAAATATGTACAATACTACTCATTAGGAAAAAATTTACCTTATCACGAGCCATGTTATGTATCCTCCATCAAGTCATAGATGTGCTTGAAACTCCATCTATCCCTGAAGCTCTTAATGTGCTAATGTACCACTTGGGTATTATTTGTGTGTGTTGTGGTGGAATAGATTGGTCCGCATATCCTTCATCATTGTTGTCTTTGGAAACTTCCTCATTATAATGTTATTCATCTTCATCACTTTGAAGTATTACTAAAAAAGAGTTGGATGAATATTCTTATGGAGAGGATGAGGATGAGTTATCTTTCTCATCAAATATGACATCGTGGCTAATATACAATTTTTTGGTAGCCATATCAAACAATATATAGGTTTTTTATTCATCATTATAGCTTAATATAATGCATTGACAAGACTTCTCATCTAGTTTTTGTCCCTTCTCCTTTGGGATGTGCATATATGTTGTACAACTAAAAACACAAAGATGAGAAATTGATGGTGTATGTTCGGTCTAAGATTCTTTTGGAGTGATGTGATCAAGTGATGTAGTGGGGATATTATGTACTATTTTTTTCCAAGAAGAGGGTGCACTCAAGAATATTTCTACATAAAGCTATTATAGAAGGCGTCTATTGAAAGATGTTACAAAAATAAGGTTAGCTAAGTCAAACTATCCAACGTGTTGTTGAAGCCACATCTAATGACAACGTAGCAGTATTACAAGGCATACATAGTCAACACAATTAACTGACATGTTCACATTATGTACGAGATTGTATATTTATTTAAGTTGTTATTATAAAGTTGTAACATTATTATATTGTTAAGATGTTTAGATTCTAACGCAATATTATTTTATCTCTTCCTAGGATGAAGGATTGTAGACAGGGATTTTACATATTTCCAACAGTTCTCTTTCTACGTAATAAATTACAGATCTATCAACATTGTAGTATAGCAATAATAATGCATAGAAATTCTGCAATAACATTAATAACAGCAGTAATAACAACAATGGTAGATAACAAAAATTATAGCAGTTTTATATTAATAATGGCATGGGTGATACAACATTACAGTTCAACATTACAACACAGCCTGCAAACCCTAGGCTGATTACCCTCCATGGCTGCGTACAATAATGGTTGTATCAATCCTCTTTCCAGGAACATCTTGTATGAATGAAGGGGGTTTATTTATACATCCACCAAGTAACGTTTCCAACCACCTTGCAACTACCCTCAAATTACATTTCGTTTCCACTACAAGACAAAATGCCCTCTAATTCTAATTTAGCCGACATACATGATTTTATAATGACGTGCAATATTAAATTGCACTTACAACATTAAAATATATGCACGTGCGTTTCGTCAAACACTTTGCGTGCATTTACAATATAACACATAATATCAAAACTAGTTCAACAAATAAGGATATCTTAATATGCCTGTCTACATCTATCCCCTCCTCTAAATTGGTCATTGTCCTCAATGACATGAGCTAAACACTGGGAATAGAAGTACTGAGCAATGTAATAGGATCTCTTGTCACACTCCTTCCTCTTGTTCCTGTTCCATATATCTTTGGCAATAAACTTTACTTGAGACTGCTCACAACATTTGATTCTTTGATTGTGTACTCCCTTTGTTGTAAGCAATTGTAACATCAGCATGATCAACATTCTCTGAATAGGCACTTCACTTTTTGCAATAAGCCATATCCTCAGCATGAGCAATGCCATCAACATCATGAACATAATCGGTAATGCCCTCCGCCATCTGTGTCGGGGGTTAAGGGGCCAGGAGTCCCCTTGCAAGGTCAAGGGACAACGTCCCTTGCAGGATTGAGGGGCAGCGCCCTTCGCGTGCTCAACAACAAAACCCTTGAAAGACTTAATGTCCAAACTAAATTTTTCTTCTCATCAACCATTTAGAAGCTTTCCTTCAACTCATTCAAATTACTTTCTTTTAGCTCTACTTTACTGCTTTATTGATCCAACTGACTGCTTATCATCCTATGACATACCTTTCCCTTGTGGGATTGTGCTTCTGACGATAACTCTTCTGACTGCACTACCTTTGATGTCAACATTTCTGATGACATTCCCTGATAGCTTAGTTTTTTATGGATTAGACCAGATAGATAGAGGAGTCTGACAGGTACAATGTCTAGACATCTAGGACAACAGGTTAGACAACTCAGATGGGTAGATGTCTCAGACAGATTGTACACAGGTAGACGTCTCAAATGGGTAAGGGTAGACATCACAAATAGATGGGTTAGACGTCTTGACAGGTTGCTAGATGTCTAGGATGAGTGGCCAAATGAATGACCAAACAGACAACCAGACGTTTGGATCCGATGGCTAGATGTCTAGACTGACGGATTGCCAGACATTTGGGCCAGATGGCTAGATGTCTGAGATGAATGACTACTAGACGTATGGGCTGGATGGCCAGATGTTTGGGATGGATGGCCAAACATCTAGGCTGACTGGTTGCCAAACGTCTGGGTCGACTGGCTGCCAGACGTCTAGGCCGACTGGATTCTAGACGTCTGGGATGGATGGCCAGACGTCTGGGTTGACTAGTTGCCAGACATATGGGCTGGAGGGTCAGACGTCTGGGCTGACTGGTTTCCAGATGTCTAAACTAACTAGCTAGACATTTGGGCTTACTGGTTGCTAGACGTCTGGGTTGACTGGTTGCCAAAAATCTAGGCTGATTGGTTGCCAGACGTCTGGGTTGGATGGCCAGATGTCTGGGCTGACTGGTTGCCAGATGTTTGGGCTAACTGGCCAGATGTCTAGGCTGACTAACCAGATTTTTGGGTTGACTGGATGCCAGACATTTGATATGACTACCTAATGTTTAACTCCTTCATATGGGTAGATTTTAGATAACTCCACTTCAGATGGGTTCTCTTCAGACGGCTCCTCCTCTGACAGATGCACTATAGACTTCACCTCGATCGTCTCCACTTGAGATGAATCCTATTCAGATGTCTACACCTTAGATGTCTTCTTCTCAGACGACTCTTGCTTAGATGTCTGTACCTTAGATATCTCCACATTAGACGACTCTTGCTCAAATATTTGCACCTCAGACCTCTCCTTCGTCGCCATCTGACTACATTTTCTAGTTGTCCAAGTCTCCTTCATCGATGAGGTTTTTGCATCTCTTTCCCAAGTCAAGGCATAATCCAAAGCCTCTTGGTATGATATTGGAGGAAATATCTTCATCTTCCTTTCATACATAGGGAGCAGTCCATCTATGAACCACATGGTCTTCAATTCCTTTGAGTGGCCTTTCTCCACATAGTCAAACAACCTACTCACCCTTCGCTTGTAATAACAAACAGGCTCCTTCTCACCTTGAATGTTATAATTTTTGTCAGTGTCGTATGATCGGAATTCTTCCACAAATGCATCACGTAACTCTCCCCATGTCGAGAACTTGACTTACGATAAGTATATGTACCAGTCTATTGCAGATTCTCAGAATGTTGCAGGAAACCACCTCCTCCAATCTTCTTCATTGTTCTGTCCAATCGCTTTCCACTCCATACAACAAATTCTCCAATGCCTAATCGGGTATTCCTTCCCTCCTCCTATGAAAAGTGGTAAATTCTCCAATTCTTGGGTGTCTATGTTATCCATTGGTGGGGTTTCTGCTATGCTGCTCCTTATCGGGTGTTCTTCGTCTTGACTCTCACCAAATAGTATTCTTTCAACTTCCTTACTTGTGACTTCCTTCGCTGGGATATTAATTGTGGCCTTGGTCTTCCTTCCTGAGCGTTGCTCTGGTGCTTGACTCTCATCCTTTGCACTCCTCTGCAACCTTCCCGTCGCTTGTTCAGGTGTTACCATCCACTCAACATATCTCTGCATCAATAAATATTTTCCTTGACTCTTGGTTGTCCTTGTACCCGTTCTTTTGTTCCTATCAGCAATGTGTCGGTCACCTCCTTGCTCTGCTCTTGGACTCCACTCTTTAGCAACTGACTGATCTACTTGTTCTGCTATTGTAGACGTCAAACGGACTGGACTAGACATCAGGTAAACTGGACTAGCCATCAGGTGTGTCAGCCGTCAGGTCTTGCTAGCCATCAAGTACTTATATCCATCAAGTACTTCTATCCATTAGGTACTACTACCTGTTAGGTACTGCTATCCATCAAGTACTTCTATTCGTCAGGTACTGCTACCCGTCAGGTATTGCTACCTGTCAGATGCTGCTACCCGTTAGGTGGTGCAGCCATCAGGTGCTGCGCCTATTTGTTGTGTGCTTCTCGCCTTTTCCTCTGTCTTTGCACTGCGTTGTTCTTCATTTTCCCGTCTTTCCAAGGGTTTCACTTCTTCAAACCCTATGTCACCAATATTGGACCCAATTTCGTAAAGCAACGATGCTAGAATGTAGACAAGGATTTTACATATTTCCAATAGTTCCCTTTCCACGTAATAAATTACAAATATGCCAACATTGTAGTATAGCAATAATAATGCACAAAAATTCTACAAAAACATTAATAACAGCAGTAATAACAATAATGACAGATAATAAAAATTACAGCAATTTTATATTAATAATGGCATGTGTGATACAACATTACAGTTCAACATTACAACACAGCCTACAAACCCTAGGCTGATTACCCTCCATGGCTACGTACAACAATGGCTGTATCAATCCTCTTTCTAGGAACATCTTGTATGAATGAGGGGGGGTTTATTTATACACCCACCAAGTAGTTACGTTTCCAACCACCTTGCAACTACCCTCAAATTACATTTCATGTGCATTTGATTTGCATTACATTTCGTTTCCACTACAAGACAAAATGCCCTCTAATTCTAATTTAGCCGACATACATGCACTTACAACATTAAAATATATGCTAATGCATTTCGTCGAACACTTTGTGTGCATTTACAATATAACACATAATATTAGAACTGATTCAACAAATAAGGTGTTGGCAATTTTGGGTACCTTGGGTACATTGCTTTTGCTCTAAGTGTAGATGTTGTCATTGATGTCAAAGAGTTCTTGAAGCAATTTGGTTTGATGTCAAAGAATGTGTCTTGATGAAGGTTTCAGCATGGACAGTGAGTTTCCAAGAAGATCAGAGTAGCCCAGTTGCAAAAGATCAAGTAAAAGATAAGTTAGAAAAAGTATGCAGGCGGCTGGAAAAACTGTCACGATTTCGCGACATGTTTGAGGAGAGAGAAAGTTTTGGCAAAACTGTCACGATTTCGTGACATGTTTGAGGAGAGAGAAAGTTTGGGCAAATGTGTCACGATTTTGCGACATGCGGGAAGGCAGAGACGAAGCAGGCAAAACTGTCGCGATTTCGTGACATGTCGCATTTTCGCGACTCGAAAAGTGCAGGAAGGCAGAGAAGGAAAAATGTCACGATTTCGTGACATTCTGCAAAGGAGGCTATACGGACAAGAAAGTGTCACGATTTCGTGACATTTTGCAGAAGAGAAAGTCCGCAGTGTGAACTATCGTGATTTCGCGACAAGATTGAAGAGAGAGAAAGTGATTCAGGAACTGTCGTGATTTCGCGACATGATGCAAAGTTCCAAGTAAGGGCTGTCGCATTTTCGTGACATGCTACAGAGGTCGAGTTGAGGACTGTCACGATTTCGTGACATGCAGCAAAGGAAAGAGTCTGAAAGGAGCAGCGTCACGATTTCGTGACAAGCAGTGGAGAAAGCGTACGAAAGCCAGAAGCGTCACGATTTCGCGACAGGTTGCAGGGAAAGCTTTCGAAAGCTGAAAACGTCATGATTTCGTGATAGGCTACAAAGAAGTTGTACGGATGCAGAAAGTGTCACGATTTCACGACAGGTTGAGTTGGCAGCTTGCAGTTGGAGAAAGTGTCACGATTTCATGACAGAATCAGTTAGCAAGTCTTAAGTAGAAGAAGCGTCGTGATTTCACGACGAATTGAAGAAGGAAGAGCTCGAAGGCGAAAGCATCACGATTTCGTGACGGAGTTGCAGATGACGTCAGCAGAAGCAGATGTGTCACGATTTCACGACAAAAGTTGAGAGGAAGGCCATGAAGACTAAAGCGTCACGATTTCGCGACAGAGTGAAGATGACGTCAGCAAAAATCATAAGTGTCACGATTTCGTGACAAAAGCTGAGAGGAAGGCCATGAAGACTAAAGTGTCACGATTTCATGATAGAAGTGAGATGACGTCAGCAAGAGACAAAGGTGTCACGATTTCACGACAGAAGCACAAAGGAAGTCGACAAAGGCCAAGGTGTCACGATTTCGCGACAGCAGGCTATAGAAGGTGTACGGCTGTAAAAATGTCGCGATATCGTGACATGTTGAAGTTTCACGCCAGAAGCTACAGGGAGGCAGTGGAGCCGACAGAGTTAAATCTGGGCCGACGCAGCGTAGGGTTTTGCGTCGACGTTGTTTTAGGGATGTGCAGCCGACTAAGATCAAGGTTCTAATCTTGAGATTGTGAGTATAAAAGGAGGGCTGCTTGAAGTGTTTGGTATCGATCAAGTGTGCGTTCGAAGTGCGACTTTCGCAGAGGCAGAGTGCAGGGAGAAGTTCGATCGTCGAAGAGCAGAGTGTGCGAAGACATTGCTGCTGTGTTTGCACAGAGGTGCATAATTAGATATTTGATCGAGTGCTGTAATTGCGTAGAGGTGCAAGTTCGAGGACAATAGTGCTAGACCAAAGGACTATGTTTTGGTGCAGAGAAGAGGACCGACTATGCGGTGATAGAGTTGAGGACAGAGGTCTCCAGCCAGAGCAGGGAAGACAGGTGTCTTCTGTGGATAGAGTTCCACTTGCTAAGGGCTGCAGAGGCAGAGGTTCTCTAGAGGATCACCAGATTAAGCAAAGCTAGGGGAAGGTATCTCCTTTGGGTTGGTGCCCATAAACTTTGTAATCGGGACATGTTTCCCAGAATTTGAGGTGATAAAATTTAGTAAAAATTTTATCCGTGGAGTAGCCCGCGTTGGGTGAACCACGTAAATTGTTGTGTCTCTTTTGTGGATGATATTTTGTGCATTGTTTTGATTTCTGTTTTGATACTGTTATATATTCATTGCATAATTTTGAACTACAAGTTGAATCGAAAGAAAAAGTAGAAAGCGGTCTTATACTGTTCACCCCCCCTCTTAGTATAAGCTTGTGTTCTTCAATTGGTATCAGAGCAGGTTCCTTCGGAAAGGTTTAACAACCGAAAGGAAGAACTGGTTAAGAACACAATGGATTTTTCAGGTGGCAATGCAGCACCTATTCTTGATGGATCAGATTTCGGTCTATGGAGTGCAAGAATGAGAGTTTATCTAATGGCACTTGGTAATGAGGTATGGGAAGTGATTGAAGACGAATACACTATTCTTGAACATGGTCCTTATACCAAAGAAGACAGGCTCATGCTTCATAGCAATTCAAAAGCCATGAATGCAATCCTGAGAGGCTTACAGAAAGTAGATCTCACCAAAGTTATTCACTACAAGACAGCTAGTGAAATGTGGAAACAATTGCAGGTGGTTCATACAGGTGATGCAAATGTCCGAAAGGCCAAATTGAGACATTTTAAAGGTATGTTTGAACAACTCAAAATGAATGATGATGAAAATATTAGTGACTACATGCTTCGTATGGATGAGGTTGTTAACTCCATGAAAGATCTAGGTCTTGAGGTTGCTGAAAATGATGTGTGTGATAAGATTTTAAGATCTCTTCCTAATAGATTTAGTGAAAATATTTCTGCTATTGAGGAAGCTAAAGATTTAGATAAATTGAAAAAGGATGAGCTCCATAGTATTC
The DNA here is from genome assembly GCA_028583015.1 of Wollemia nobilis. Classification (NCBI taxonomy): domain Eukaryota; kingdom Viridiplantae; phylum Streptophyta; class Pinopsida; order Araucariales; family Araucariaceae; genus Wollemia; species Wollemia nobilis. Next base: position 3,518,808 of record JAQPPZ010002456.1, on the reverse strand, counting down.
TTGCAGCATTTGAGTTGAGAACTCAAGTGAAAGTTGATGTCAAGAAAGAGGCAGCTTTCAAAGCTACCAAGAAATCAAAGGGCAAACAGATTCAAGAGAGTGATGAGTCTTCTAGTGATGAAGAGGCATATTACAGCAAGAAAGGCAAGTTCTCTAGAAAACACAAAAGCAAGAAAAACATAAGATGTTTCAACTATGGAAAGTTTGGTCATTATGCTACTGACTGTACTGTTTCCAAGAATGAAAGTGATGAAGATATACAGGATGTTAAGAGCAAGGATTCTGAAAAGCACAGGTATTACAGAAAGAACAAAGATGAGCACAACAATCAAGGAAAGAGGCATTCACACAAGAATAAGAAGAGCTTCTACCTAGACAAAGCAAGTAAGTGTTCTAGCAGTGATAGTGAAAGTTCTTCTAGTGATGATGAAAATGAGATGTTGTTCATTTCAGAAAAAGAGGAAGAACCAAAACATAAATTCATTGTCATGAAATGTTTTAGATGTGGAAATTTTGGGCACCTTGAGGATGATTGCACAAATAATGAATTGGTTGCTAGTATGTATGAGGATGCTTCAGAAAATGATAAGGAAGATGCTTGTATGGTTTTTGAAAAGGGTAGCACCTCTAGTGATAAGAAATCTGAAAAAGGCCTTGATATTTCAAAATGCAATCAAATAGAGGATCTTGAATGTGAACTTACTAATGCTCTTAGTGTTTTGAAAAAGGAAAGGAAGAAGAATGCTAGACTCAAGGATAAATTAGATGAATGTTGTATGGAGAAAGATGAACTCATAGAAAGTCTTGACATCTCTATGGCTAAGACACAAGAACTCAAGAATGAGTTAGAATCTAAGATGCTTGAGTATAGTGAATTAGAACAGAAAATGGCTGCCATGAAAGAGGAAAATAAAGAATACAAGGATAAGTTGTACAGGTTTCAAGATAGCTCCAAAAGGGTTAAGTCTCTCATCCAAAGTCAAAGAAATCCATCAGATAAAACAGGTCTTGGTTTTGTTAAACCACACAAAAAATAGGTTGGGGAATCAAGTAAGAGATTTCAGAAAGAAGAGAGTTCGATGAAGAGAGTATTTCAGAGAAAGAGTCCGTGAGTGATAAATGCGCAGAAACAGAAAACAGAATTCTGAATACGAAAAAGAAGTTTTCGGGACCCAAGAGGTCAAACAGAAGAATATTTCACGGCAGATGTTTTGCGTGTCACGGGTTTGGCCACATGGCTTCGCGAGTGCATGACTCAAGTAAGGAAGATAAATGACAATTTCAGGGGCCGTAATTTATTTCAAGGGTATTGCTACTCTTGTAATCAGTTCGGGCACAAGGCAATTTTTTGCAAGGCAAATAACAGGAACTGGGTTAGTCAGAACAGGCGGATTCAAAGAACAGCTATGCCCGAAAGAAATAATATTGTTACTTGCTATAAGTGCAACAATGCAGGTCACACAGCCAGACAGTGCAGAGCTGATCTTCCAAGGTACAGGAACAGGAACAGTGGTATAAACAGGTCCAAGGATCAAGGTATGGACAAGAAAAGAGATGAGAACAAGAACAAGAAAAGTGACAAGAACAGAAACACTGACAAAGAGTTCAAGAGAAGGCCCGACAAAGAAATTGTAGACACTGATGATGATGAGTGCCTAATGGGAGTTTCACTCCCACCCTTGTTTTAAATCACCTCATCAGGAGGTGGGGGAGGGACTAAGCTAAGAGGCTCATTCTTAGTCCCAAGCCCCAAAGGTGACCCTTTGCCATTGATGACAAAGGGGGAGAGATATGAGTAAGGGGGAGAGCTTCATAGTGAAGAAGAGAGCTTCAAGTCAGGGGGAGCAAAAACTTCAAAGGCAGATTCTCAGTTGTTGGATCAGTTGTCTTCAGTTTTGGCTCTTGACTTGTGTTTTCAGTTAAGGTTTGCCATCAATGACAAAGGGGGAGATTGTTGGCAATTTTGGGTACCTTGGGTACATTGCTTTTGCTCTAAGTGTAGATGTTGTCATTGATGTCAAAGAGTTCTTGAAGCAATCTGGTTTGATGTCAAAGAATGTGTCTTGATGAAGGTTTCAGCATGGACAGTGAGTTTCCAAGAAGATCAGAGTAGCCCAGTTGCAAAAGATCAAGTAAAAGATAAGTTAGAAAAAGTATGTAAGCAACTGAAAAAACTGTCGCGATTTCGTGACATGTTTGAGGAGAGAGAAAGTGTTGGCAAAACTGTCATGATTTCGTGACATGTTTGAGGAGAGAGACAAAGCGAGCGAAACTGTCACGATTTCGCGACATGCGGGAAGGCGAGAGACGAAGCAGGACAAACTGTCACGATTTCGCGACATGTCGCATTTTCGCGACTCGAAAAGTGCAGGAAGGCAGAGAAGGAAAAATGTCACGATTTCGTGACATTCTGCAAAGGAGGTTGTACGGACAAGAAAGTGTCACGATTTCATGACATTTTGCAGAAGAGAAAGTCCGCAGTGTGAACTGTCACGATTTCGCGACAAGATTGAAGAGAGAGAAAGTGATTCAGGAACTGTCATGATTTCGTGACATGATGCAAAGTTCCAAGTAAGGGCTGTCGCATTTTTGCGACATGCTGCAGAGGTCGAGTTGAGGACTGTCGCGATTTCGCGACATGCAGCAAAGGAAAGAGTCTGAAAGGAGCAGCGTCGCGATTTCGTGACAAGCAGTGGAGAAAGCGTACGAAAGCCAGAAGCGTCGCGATTTCGCGACAGGTTGCAGGGAAAGCTTTCGGAAGTTGAAAACGTCACGATTTCATGACAGGCTACAAAGAAGTTGTACGGATGCAGAAAGTGTCACGATTTCGCGACAGGTTGAGTTGGCAGCTTGTAGTTGGAGAAAGTGTCACGATTTCATGATAGAATCAGTTAGCAAGTCTTAAGCAGAAGAAGCATCGCGATTTCATGACGAATTGAAGAAGGAAGAGCTCGAAGGCGAAAGCGTCGCGATTTCGCGACGGAGTTGCAGATGACGTCAGCAGAAGCAGATGTGTCGCGATTTCATGACAAAAGCTGAGAGGAAGGCCATGAAGACTAAAGCGTCGCGATTTCGTGACAGAGTGAAGATGACATCAGCAAAAATCATAAGTGTCACGATTTCATGACAAAAGCTGAGAGGAAGGCCATGAAGACTAAAGTGTCACGATTTCACGACAGAAGTGAGATGACGTCAGCAAGAGACAAAGGTGTCACGATTTCGTGACAGAAGCACAAAGGAAGTCGACAAAGGCCAAGGTGTCACGATTTCGTGACAGTAGGCTATAGAAGGTGTACGGCTATAAAAATGTCGCGATATCGCGACATGTTGAAGTTTCACGCCAGAAGCTACAGGGAGGCAGTGGAGCCGACAGAGTTAAATCTGGGCCGACGCAGCATAGGGTTTTGCATCGATGTTGTTTTAGGGATGTGCAGCCGACTAAGATCAAGGTTCTAATCTTGAGATTGTGAGTATAAAAGGAGGGCTGCTTGAAGTGTTTGGTATCGATCAAGTGTGCGTTCGAAGTGCGACTTTCACAGAGGCAGAGTGCAGGGAGAAGTTCGATCGTCGAAGAGCAGAGTGTGCGAAGACATTGTTGCTTGTGTTTGCACAGAGGTGCATAATTAGATATTTGATCGAGTAATTGCGCAGAGGTGCAAGTTCGAGGACAATAGTGCCGGACCAAAGGACTATGTTTTGGTGCGAGAGAAGAGGATCGATCGTGCGGTGATAGAGTTGAGGACAGAGGTCTCCGACCGGAGCGGGGAAGACAGGTGTCTTCTGTGGATAGAGTTCCACTTGCTAAGGGCTGCAGAGGCAGAGGTTCTCTAGAGGATCACCAGATTAAGCCGAGCTAGGGGAAGGTATCTCCTTTGGGTTGGTGCCCATAAACTTTGTAATCGGGACATGTTTCCCAGAATTTGAGGTGATAAAATTTAGTAAAAATTTTATCCGTGGAGTAGCCCGCGTTGGGTGAACCACGTAAATTGTTGTGTCTCTTTTGTGGATGATATTTTGTGCATTGTTTTGATTTATGTTTTGATACTGTTATATATTCACTGCATAATTTTGAACTGCAAGTTGAATCGAAAGAAAAAGTAGAAAGCGGTCTTATACTGTTCACCCCCCCTCTCAGTATAAGCTTGTGTTCTTCATAAGGATATCTCAATATGCCTTTCTACAAGGATGAATAATTGTATTTGTTGCATCATTAGATTATTTAATTTAGAATATTTTTTATGTTAGTTTGTTAGTTTGGCACTTGGACCATAGGGATTGTGAGAAAGTCTAAGTTGGTTACAAAGTATTATTAGTTTAGCCTTTTGTTGTTGAAAATATAGTGTTTGAATCATCAAGCCAGTAGAGCCACATGGAAAAATACATGGAAGAATTTCATTAAGAATGTCCAAGCAACATTATAAAGTACAAGGGAGACCTTTGAAAAGGTCTAATGCTAAAATGTTGAAATATCAAAATATTGGAATTCTAATGTTCTAATGTTTACACTCTAATATTTTGTATACAATTTCTACTTTGAAGACTTGATGCTCGAAGATACTGTACATTTGAATTTTTAGCAATAAAGCAACAACACTTTTCATTATGTCTTTGGTAACTATGACATTTGCTTTATTATGATTTACTTGCTTATGTAGTTTTTACTGTGTTTTCTTGCATTCATAAATTAGAATAATATTAGTAGTATTAATGCACATTAATTACTGAAGTAAAATAGTTTAGAGAAGAAATATTTACACTGTCCTTTAGGAGGTAGGGCTCACTCCTATAGCCAATCCCTATTCTCTTGCCACTAAAATAGAATAGGAATAGTTAGTACATAGATTAACTTTAATTTATCAATTAAAATAAATTGCATCATCATAGACTATAAGGTAAAAACATATAGTTAAATCAATAGGTTGCACGTGGATCCACATCAACAAATATAAAAAGCATTTAATTAAGTATAAATCATACATTGCATTTATTTCCATTCAACACAATTTATTTTCCTGTAACTGTTATTATTTTCTGCAAACCTAAAACTAAGAGAGACATGATTATTGCCCTTTAAATCATTAACCCTGGGTTGATAAATAAATGTAGAGTTTACAGCTAGACAAGGACATGCATTCAATGATCTAAGAATGTCTAAAATTGAGCCATTTAAAATAGAAAAAGGCTTCATTTCTATTTTGTAAAAATGATGCTCATATTTTGCAAGGATGATCATCAACAAAAAGCTAAAAATATATAAAGCTATTATAGCTCAAAGCCATGGGCCTACAAAAATTGGTATGAACCAGATGAAGAGGCCCTTTAGCTTGAGATTCAAAGGAATCAAATGGATCTGGATATTGCTTTTTAGCTAAGCAACAAGGGTAAATTTAAGTAGATTTCCTCAAAGAAGGAAGATCTCTAACCATGTGTTTATTTTGGAGTGCAATAAGATGGTCAAAACTTAGGCAAGCATATTGTCCATGCTAGAGTGATGCAAAAATATTAGAGTTGATAATTAATGTCAGAATATCATGATGAACCATATGAAGCTCAACATTTTTTCTATTCCTTTATTATATGCAATAATCATGAACTTTCTAGCCTTATCACGAATGATACATGCCTTGAAACCCTATTGTTTGTTAAAATCAACCTTCAAATTATGGTTGAGTAATTGGCTGACGAATAATAGATTCTCAGTGAGTCCTCGAACATACAAGACTTTTTTTTTATCTTGCATGTATGTGATCCAAGTCACAATTTGACATCACCTATGTCTTTGATGTCAGAGGATGTGTCATCGCCTAGTGAGACCTTTCTTATATAATTAGAATAGTCTAGAGTCTAGAATCAATCTTTTTGACCGATCATATGTTTGGTTGCTCTAGAATTGATCGATCATGTGAGAGATATCTATATCAGTGGCATTCAAAGTTGTCATAACATACATTGTACTATGAAGGAAGAGATAAAAATAATGGGAACAAGTGTGTCATCAGATTTTGTTTCCCCCAAAGCTTATAATGATGAATGTAACTCTACAACTCATCTCAAAAATAACTCGAGTTTTTCTCCATTCTTTATTTTTAAGCAATGAAGTTTGCTTTGAAGGAACAAGGTTTGGTTTTTATTCTGTCTCAAATACTATCTAGAGATTATCTCATGCATCTTTGGCTATGGTTGAGTCATGAATGTATGGTTGAACTTCATCAAAGACACCAAACATGATGATCAATAGAGCATTTCTACATGCTTTGTCAAATTTTATCTATTCTTCATCATATATGTTAGAATGGGTAATAGACCTATTCATAACTTCCCACACTTTCTGTTGAGGGGCCAAGAGTGAACCCTTTGAAATCTTCAGGTGTTGCAACCCCTTGTTGTTGTGACCTCAATGTCTATCATTGCCTTGGTTGAGAAAGTGTGTTTGGTGCCCTACGCCTTGTGCGAGGGTATCAGTCTTGGGACGTGTGGGACGCGACTTCCATCAAAAACCTTTGAGGTTTTTAACCTAAAGTTGGTTCCTTGCTTCTAGATTTCTTCTTTGGTGCTTGTCATTCTGATCTTGCTACTCTACTTCTAGCCTTGGATACCTTAGAGGGGGAAAAGAGGAAAAGGGGACATAAATCAAATTGTAAAAAATAGTAAAATATAGAAAAAGTAAAAGAAAGTAGTAAGTATGAGAAAAGTAAACCTATCTAGCCTAGTCAAAGGAATGGTAATGCCAAAGAAAAAAGAATATGACTCCCTTGATGCCTAGCAGGTTTGAGTGAACACATGCATGACGACCAACAATGCATGAGGAACACAAGACCCTTTCAAGAGCATGAAGTAAGAACAAAACACTCATGCCAGAACCAAAAACAAGATAAGCAAATATTGACACGAACTTTGAGTTACATACATGTAAAGGGGAGAGATTCCAAAACAACTCGACAGGTTGTGCAAGGCTTGAACTAAGCTAGGACATAGGAGAGAATGAATAAAAGCATGCCTCATAAGGATAGAGTACTTTCGATGGCTACAATGAGAATAATGATACATATTTATAGAAAATATATGGGATATTTTTCCTTTTAAATTCAAAATTTACTCCATTCAAAATTCTCGCTCATAGTACTTTTGCATTGATGGTATGGGATCCTGAGGTTGCTTGGTCCTAGAGTTGTTGGAGGTGAGATCATGTTGCCCATGCTAGAGATTTACTATAGAGATCTCTTGCCATTAACGTTCTCATATCTATGGTCTCTCTCTTGGAGGTCTAAAGATGGTGTCTTAAATGTTATACCTTCTTTCATAAAAAATACCATTTGCTTGGGGAATTATACATCTATGCATAGCCTATGGGGTTTTGGGTAGCAATAAAAATCTTGGTTGGGGGATAGGGGCTAGCAACTCTCTGTGTAGGGATTACAGGGGTAGGAGCCCCTAATGTCTCAGAGTGCAATTAGATGTTGTATGACTAGAAACAATCATCTCTTGGTCCAGTCGGTGTCCCTTATGGTAGTCTTCCTCCCTTGTTTTATCTGGTTGTTTTGGTTATCATTTTTTGTTGGATGTGTCTGGTTGCTTGATTTGGTCAGGTGTCCTTGGTCCAAACTTCTACCTCGATCCTAACGCACTATGAAGTTTTACAGTTTTCTTCAAAATTTTGGTTGTGCTTTTCATCGAGTGGTATGATCATTGGAGTTTTCATTTTTGCTTTCTCTAATGCTTCGGTCTATCTAGTTCTACCTGGGTCTTTGTATAATCCTTGGGTGATTTAGTCTCCTATTAGGTTTAACCTTCGACATTGGCTAAAAGGCCTTACTCTACCCAAGTGTAGTGAGAATTCACTACACTTCCTCAAACTCAAGTTGAGGTTTGAGTTTAATTCTCCAAGCAAAATAATAGTTCACTCACAATAGTTAGGAATTAGACAATAAGAACTTTGGTGCACCACTAGCTATGTTAAACCTTCGTAAAACTATAAAATTTCATTTCCATTGGATTGCTATCGAAAATGCTTTCCAAAAAGTATATATAATCCAATTCTCATAAATTGATTAATGCCTTGAATTGTAAGAAATTAGTAGTGTCTTATAAAGCAAAAATAGTAGAGGGGATTCCTTCAACTAGAATCTCCAAGGAATATTCTTGAAATATTTTAATGTTTTAAAATATTATATGAATCTCTTCCTTATTCACCTATACCTAATAAAAAGAAAGAAACAAAAAATATGGGCTTCAATGAGCCCTCCCATGGTTAATGTGGGATTATTAAAATGAGTTGTTTGACTAGTCATTGACAACCAAGGCTAGAGGCATGGGTCCTATCCCACGAGCGCCTCATGTAACTTGTTATTTTTTTGTAGATGCTTGGTCCCTAGGTTATAAATGACTTACCTCAAGTTTAAAGCTCATAAGCGGGAGGAAGAAGACATGTGGTGCACAAATCTTTGAAGAAACCATATATGATGATAGGTCGAAAATGATATTTGATACTAGATTGGATCCAACTCTTGTGATAATGAAAAGGAGCTTGAGTTTTCTACAAGCTCCTCCAAATTGATGTTGACTTGATGAGGTTCTTTAGAGACGTTGCATGCCTAAATAACCTTTGACTTTGAATATGACAAATTGACCCAAAAAGGATGGCATAACTTGTACACGAACTGGCTATAGTGTTTGTTGCAACACAACCTTTCGTAAGTTGATAACTTACTGTGAATTGATGGGTTTTCTTTGACCTTGAATACTCTCTCATATTAGCATGTCCACACTATTGGTTTGTCTCACAGGGTCACCTTGTTTGTTCACACTACGAGAGGTCTTGCTAGAGTGGGGATTTGATCAAGTGTTCGAGAAGGTGGAGTCACCAAAATATGTCATGGACCAAGCCTCTCTCCACTTTATCCTCCTACATGTTGCACCCAATTGGTCAAAGAGTATTGATAAAGGATCAAATAAGTTTCCTGGCTCTTAGCACATGTTTGAAGAAATTCACCAAGCAATTGATTCTTCTCATTAACTCCAAATATAAGGAATACATGCGGTTACAAACTGGTTAAACCACCTCGGTGGTTAGATAACCAAATTGGAGAGCGCCTACGAGCGCTTCTTTTATTATGCCAAGAATGGAATATCAACCAACTTATTCTAACATCCCCCCTTATTACATTATTGGCAAATCCCAATTGTATCCCGAAACTTTTCATATTTGATACGTCCAAGTGCTTTGGTAAAGATATCTGCAACTTGTGCATCAGTAGGAATGTATTGAAGTTGTATATGGTGCTTTGGAACTTCATCTCGAATAAAATGACATCTGGTATCAACATGTTTGGTACGTTCATGAAAAATTGGATTTTTGACAAGATTCAAAACACCTTGGTTGTCGCAAAACAAATGAAGAGGAAGATTCTTTGGAAGGCCCATGTTTGTAAGAATGCGACTTAACCACATTATCTCGCAGACTGCTTCACTGGCTGCACGATATTCTGCTTCTGTAGAAGATAAAGCAACCACATGTTGTTTCTTACTGTGCCATGAGATAGGTCCAGATCCTAGATGGAAAACATATCCGGAGGTGGATTTACGATCATCAAGGGATCCAGCAAAATCTGAGTCTGTGTATCCCAGTAAGAAAAATTTATTATTCTGTCTATATTCCAGACCATAATTTGTAGTACCGTGAACATAATGAAGAACTCTTTTTGCTGCTTTCCAGTGACTCACTTTAGGCTCTTGCATGAACCTTGAAAGATATCCTACAACAAAACTGAGATCTGGTCTGGTATTTGTCAGATATAGGAGACTCCCAATCAACCGGCGATAGAGAGTACCATCTACCTGAGGTGACTCATCATATCGAGATAACTTAAGTCCTTGCTCCATTGGAGTTGCTTTTGACTTACAATTAGTCATCCGATATTTTTCTACTAAAGTCTTGGCATATTTCTTTTGTGTTACTCTAATATGAAACTTTTGTTGAGTAACTTCTAAACCAAGACAATAGTGCAGAAGTCCTAGATCTGTCATATCAAATGATTGCTTCAAATCGTCTTTTACTAAGTCAATCATTTTTTTTGAGCTTCCTGTGATGATCAGATCGTCAACATAAAGTACAAGAATCACTATATCAGAACCATTTTTCTTAATATAGAGATTTGCATCTGAAGGACTTCTAATAAAACCATGTTGCACAAGGTGACTGTCTATCTTGATATACCATGCTCGAGGAGCTTGTTTTAACCCATACAGAGATTTGATCAACTTGCACACTTTTTGTTCTTGCCCCTCAACCTCATATCCTTCTGGTTGAGTCATGTATACTTCTTCTTGTAAGTCACCATTCAAGAAGGCACTTTTAACATCCATCTGATGCAATTTCCACCCAAACTGAGCTCCCATGGCACAAAGTACTCTAATGGTAGTCATTTTTGCAGTAGGGGCAAAAGTCTCTTCATAATCTATGCCTTCTTTCCGAGCATATCCCTTTGCAACAAGCCAGGATTTATGCTTATCAATAGATCCATCTGCCTTATACTTCACTTTGAATACCCATTTGCAGCCTATGGGTTTCTTTCCTGTTGGCGAGATCGACTAATTTCCAAGTATTATTTTTAAGAAGAGATTTATGTTCTACATCCATAGCCTGTTTCCATTGTGGTTGATCAAGTGCAGATTGAACCGTTGTGGGTTCATTTGTATTTAATGTAGACATATAAAGTTTTTCTCCATCCTCATCTTCTTCCCTGTCATATTTGGTACTCACTGACAAATCATCAAAGTGTTGACAAAGTTCGTCAACCTCTGAAGTAGATTCTTCTGCTCTCTTCTGTTGTGTCATACTGCGAGTACATGGCCTATCAAGAGATAGATCTGGAAAGGATTTCAACTTAGCATCTCTCAAAGTGCTAGTATACCATTTTGGAACTTTTTGTTTTGGCTTTGGAAGTTGAACCTCCTTTTTAGGCTCTGCTTCATCTATGTATACAGTTGTGGATGTGTCTTTTGATGTAGGAGCTTCATCAAATACAACATCTCTACTTACATGTGTCTTCTTGGTCTTAGGATCAATCAATCGATAACCTTTTGAGTACTCATCATAGCCAAGAAAAATACACTGCAGGGTTTTCTCATCCAGCTTCCTTCTTTTCTGTTTTGGAATGTGCATGAATGCTTTACATCCAAACACCTTCAGATGAGAAATGGAAGGTTTCTTATCACTCCATGCTTCTTGTGGAGTCTTCCCTTGTAGAGCTCTAGTGGGTGCTCTATTTAGGAGGTATGATGTTGTGTTTACTGCTTCTGCCCAATATTGATCCTCAAGATGTGCTCCTTTTAGCATACATCGAACCATTTCCATAATGGAACGATTTCTTCTTTCTGCAACTCCATTCTGCTGAGGTGTATAGGCTGTAGTCAGTTGTCTTTTGATCCCATGTTCTTTAAGGAACTCTAAAAACTCTTCAGAGGTGTATTCCCCCCCTCGATCTGAGCGGAGGGTTTTTATCAAACATCCCGACTCCTTCTCAACAAGCTTCTTGAACTGTTGGAAGGTGAGAAGCGCTTCTGATTTCAACTGAAGAAAGAAAACCCACATCTTTCGTGAGTAATCATCAACGAATAGTTGAAAATACTTTTTCCCACCATAGCTGGTTGGCATAGGACCACACAGATCGGTATGTACCGGCTCTAAAGGTTTTGCGGCTCGAGAGGAGCTTGCTTCAAAAGGCACTCGATGTTGCTTCCCTGCTAAGCAATCCGAGCAAACCGGCAAGATAGATGAGAGGGGCGGAAGACCTTTCACCATCCCATATTTGTGTAATTCAAGCAAATATCCAGAGCGAGATGCCCATAACGCCGATGCCAGAGAGAGGTAGCCTCTTTTGTAGTTGCAGCCAAAGCAACATGGGAAGTGGAAATAGCATCGAGAATAAACAAGCCATGTTTGTAAGATCCAGTTGCTACATGTTTACCACTGTGTGTGATAAAACATCTCTTCTGGCCATTGACAACTCGAAACACGACTTCCATGTTTCTATCCAACATTTGTGTGATTGAAAGCAGATTATTGGCTAAGCCTGGAACATAGAGAACCTTTTCAATTTGACAATTACCATCAGGAAGAGACACAGAAATATCCCCTTCTCCTTTTACTTGATATACCTGATTGTCAGCAATTGTGACTGGCTTACCCTCTTTTTCAACAAACGTATCAAACCAGGATTTATCCCCAGTCATGTGTTTGCTTGCTCCTGAATCAATATACCATACAACATCTATCTGGGAAGACGATGTATGAGTCATGAGTACCTTGTGTGCTCGTTCAAAGTCAGAGTCTGAATCGGACTCAGGAGAATGTGAGTCTGAGTTGGATTCAGCATAAGCAACATGGCCTTTAGACTGCTTATGCTTATTGTATTTTTTCTTGTGCTTGCCCTTCTTTTGGGAACCTCTTTCATTTGGTTGCTTGTTTTTGAACCAACATCTGTTGGTGTCATGGTTATTCATATCACAAATTTTTGCAATATTTTGTATCTTTTTATTGAGATTGCTTCCCTTTTCCTTTGGAGGAAGCACCTCCTTTTTGAAAGCGGCCTTGTTGTTTACCACTTTGTTGTGTGGAGAGAGCATTATCTGGCATGTCATCTTTCTGGACCTGAGTTGCCTCCTCAGTCTGAAGCAAGTTTACCAGTTCCACAAATGAGACTTGTCTACCAGAAACATTGAGAGAGGTGATCAACATCTTGTAGGAACTTGGTAATGCTCTCAAGATAACAGAATTCAAGACATCATCATCCACGGGTTTTCCCATAGCATTCAATTTTGCTTTCAAATCTGCCACTCTGCATAGGAATATGTCAACTGTTTCTTCAGAACTCATACTGAGATTATGTAGTTGAGTTTGAAGATGGAGAATAGTGGATTGATTCTTCCCTTCATATACTGTGAGCAAAGCATCCCAGGCTATCTTACTAGTTTTTGCATCACAAATATGAGGCTGCACCTCATCTGTGGTAGCAAGTAAGATAAATACAAGACTCTTCCGGTCTTTCTTATCCCAATCATCTTGATCTGTTCCTGTTGTTTGAGGACGTTTTTCAGTGCCAGTCACTACATCCCATAAATCTTCCAAGCTGAAGTATGGCTTTCATCTTTGTCTTCCATGGAACAAAGTTAGGACCTTTCAACAATTGGGAATCTGAGAGATACTTATGAATTGTGGCCATTATGAAGGTTCCTTATATCACCAATTGGTCTCCCTTTCTTTATACCTGCCAGATCGTTATATTGTAACCATTCAATATACACCCGCCCTTACGTGAGGGAAACTATAGGTATATAGGAACAGTATACTACTCAATATGTACTCGCCCTTACGAGAGGGAGACTATAAGTACATATGAGAAGCACAATATATTGAACATAGGCGATACTGAAAGGGCATCGTGTTGTTAATGACACCTACCATAGAAAGTTTTATTCCGCATGCGTGGGGCGTAACTTCCCCTAAACACTTTGGAAAAAAGAGCTTTCGTCAGGATTTACGCCTAACAACAATCACGATGTGGGTATGAAATGAGAAATAAAAAAACTGGTTTGCCTTATTTCTCCCCGACGATTTATAGAGAACAAGCTCAGACGTCGTTGTTGCTGCTATATTAGGCGGCGAATACAGTAGTCCAAAGCACGACAACATTACCTGTAAGTGTGGACCAGAGGTATCTCAAATACCGAACGCTGCTGTGCAATAAATTGCACAAATAGGGTATAAATTTGGGGTCTTATATTTGTAATTTATGATTGATAATGCAAGAAAACAGAATATTTAAATGCAAAAAATAACAATCATAAATGCCCACAAATTTTAGCACCTATTTTTATTCTAGCAAAATTCTGTCTGCCAAATAGCTTGATTTCCCCCCTTTGTCTGACAATTTTGTAAAGGAATATATGGATTTCCCCCCTTTCAAGTTGCAAATGAGACAAGAAAGTGAAAAAAAATACCTAAAAAACAAGGTATGCAGCCGTCAAAAATCCATGTACAAGCGTCAACTGTATTCTGCAGTCGTCAAAAATCCATGTACAGGCATCAACTATATTCTGTCGACGTCAACAGGCCTGTCCGCCGTCACTGTACCATTCTGGGCATCAAAAACACCAAGCCCGCCGTCACTGGGACACGCAGGGCATCAACAGCGTGTTCCGCCGTCACAGGGACATGAAGGGCATCAAACGACAGGTACTGGCATCAAAAAAATTCCTCGCAGGGATTGGAACCGGGAACCTTCCGCCAAACAAGAACCTTACTTACCGCCTGAGCCAGAGAGCCCGACGAGAAATATTATTCATGCGGTTTGTATTGTAAACGCGAGGGCGATAGAATCGGGGAAAAAAATAATCCCACATGGCCTGTGCGGCCAATGTGGGGGGGTTTAAAAAATGCCGAAAGCGTCTAATGCTTTCGGTTGCCTTCGGGCAACCACCCCGTCCCCGTCCTTTTGCCTCCCTGCCGCCGAACCTTCCCCGAGCCATGAATCATGCGCTTCCACGTCCCGCCAGTCGTGTCTCTTGTCTGTGTCAGGGTCTGTCCTCGGTCTGCGTTCCCGTGTCTCCTGTCTTCGGTCTGCGTCCTCGGTCCGTCAGTCTTGCTGTTGTCCGTGTCAGGGTCTGCTGTCTTCAGTCTGCGTCCTCGGTCCGCCAGTCTCTCTGTTGTCCGTGTCAGGGTCTGCGTCCTAGGTCTGCCAGTCGTTCTGTCCGCAGCTCTGATGCCATGAAGAAATTCACCAAGCAATACATTCTTCTCATTAACTTCAGATATAAGAGATACATGCGGTTACAAACTGGTTAAACCACCTCGGTGGTTAGAAAACAGAATTGGAGAGCGCCTACGAGCGCTTCTTTTATTATGCCAAGAATGGAATATCAACCAACTTATTCTAACAATGTTTAGGTAGTGTTGTTAGACATCAATCATGTTTGATGTTTTTGGTTTACACTAGGACTTGACTCATGACCGCAATGTCCCCAAAAAGGTTTGCTATTCTCTTTGGAAGGAGAGTGGTTGTTGTGGCTACTAATGTAGTATAGGGTAGATGTTGCCCCAATATCACAGGCTTATATAGAACTTAGTTTACAAGCAACCTCCTTGATTTGCAAGAAGTTCCCTTTCATAACCTTTGATTTATTAACGAAGTGCTTTACAATCTCTCCATATCAAAGCAAGAGGAAAATGGATCAGAAGGAGAGTTGACTCTTCCTTTGACCTGCTCTGATACCACTGATGGAAATACTTCAATAATTTGCATTGTTGGTTTGAAGATATTTATACATAATCATGCTGCCCAATGTAACATAACAAACCATAACTAACAACAACTAACTTCAACCACTAGTGGACTTATAAACCTTGTGTTCACATTGACTATGATTGTAATAATTCCTAATAAACCTTAGGCCACTTATTTATATCTCTTTATTCAAATATTTTTCAAATATTCTAAAAGATAAATCATTGTCCGTGTCTTTATAGTAAAAATACCCATGTGTGGTGAGAGTATTTCATATGACAACCAAATATTTATTTTTAATCTATTTGTAATCAACCAATAAAGTTTAGTTAATGGTTAAGACATATGAATGATATAACCTGTACCAAGGTTCAAATCTCCACGACATCAAATAGGCTATATAGCTAGATGTGATTAAGTTGATATAAAATAAAAAGGACAACCCTTTCAAAACCTTATTTTATAGAAAAAAAAGTTGTAATCAAACATTTTTAGATCCTTTTTATTTATCTATTGTTTTTTTAAAGAGGTTGAAAAGTGGGTGTACATCGAAGACCATCTTTCCATGAATTGAACTTGGATCTTCCTTAAAGAACCCAATATCTTTTACCATTACAATATCTCTAATAAAACTATTTATCTTTATTATCAACCCATACTTTATATCCATAAAACACTATTAACACTATCAACAAAAAAAAAAAACACCTTAAAAATCTAATAAAACCTTTTTATCTACCAACAAAAACACCATAAAAATCTAATAAAACCTTTTTTATTTTCTTGCAATGATTTACTAGAGTTAGGTCTAATCAAATTATGTTGGAATCCGGCCTTAATAGAATTCCTAAAATCATAAGAGACAAGGAAACTCAAACTCAAACTTCGACTAATAAACACCCCCGCACACCTAGGAACTTCGACTAATAAACACCCCCGCACACCTAGAAACTTCGACCTTTCATTGGGCACCCTGCGCATAGTTATAATCTTGAGGGACAGTATAATTTAAATTACGTATGTATGTTTGATTATATTAAATTAAGTTTATTTATTTTTCAACAAGCAACAACTCAAATTTTAGTCTGCAGGAGAACCGCTTGATGTAGTGGTAGAATACAAATACCTGGGCATAGACTTTCATGACAAATTTAATTGGAATACATGTAGGATGAAAAGAACTCAAAGTGGCTGGAGAGCACTATATGCACTTCAAAACAGGTGTAGGAATGTCGAGTTGTGGGACTGGAAGACCACCAAGGTCCTATTTGGCCTACTTGTTACATCGATTCTGTTGTATGGTTGCGAGGTGTGGGCTAGTGATACAACAAATGCAAAATGGAGGCAAATAGAAAGGATTCAAAAATATCTAATCACAAACTTTCTCAAAATTAAGGCCACAACCCCTTATGAAATTATTCTAGTTGAAACTGGAATGTTCCCTTTAGAAGCAATTGCTATGACCAAGTTGTTATGTTACTTGAAAAAAACAGAAAACATGACAAATGATAGATGGCCTAGGGCAACTAGGGACGAAGAGTTGCATAGGCGAAAGAATACGTGGATGAAAAAAATAAAAAATGGATGAAACGTTGGGAAATCAACATAAATGAATGCCCAAATGTCAACAAAGACATAAAAAATTATGTGAATGAAAAGTTCAGAAGTGGAATGTGGAAAAATGCAAGCGAGGAAAAGACAATATTATATTGCAAATTTTAACCCAACGTATGACCACAAGGAAAAAGCGTATATAGACGCTGAAATCAAGTGGAAGGAAAAAATACTCATTGCTCAGATAAGGACTAGCTCTCATAGGCTTAGATGTGAAACAGGGAGATGGACAACGCCCAAATGGAAAGAAAGGATATGTACTCTATGCAGCACGGGGCGATTAGAGACAGAGGAACACTTCATCTATAAATGCCGGAGTTTTTCGGATATCCGTGACAAATACAAAGAAACACTTGGGAACGAGTTTATGACAGATTTATTTGAAAATAGTAAAATAAAAAAGTGTTGAAGAATTGCTAACACAAATGAGCAGGAGAAGGAACAACCTTCTCAAAGATATTAAAGATCATATGATATGATTTGAGTAATTGTACTTCCATATTTGAGGTCCCATAGACCATATTTGGGTCTCGCGGACATAATTAAAATCTTTCATTCATTCATTTGATTTAAGATAGAACAAAAAATATCTAATCTTAAATATATTTTTAAAATTTCTTTAACCAAATAAAAAATCCAAACAATGAATTTTAAAAAATTGACTTTTTATTATTATTATTTAGAATAAAGTCGTGGTGTGGTCGCCCAACCACTCACAGTAGTAACTCAAATTACCGGGGTCAGCATTCTACTGCACCGCGAATGCACTTTTTAAATAAACGACATTCTCGCATCCGACTTTCGCGAATTTTTCCGTTTGATTGGACGGCGTAAAAACTAAGTAGGCTTTGCCACGAGTTTCATGTTTGAATTGCGCGATTATTAAGAAATCAAAGGAAATCCTTAGAGTTGGTCTGTCGCTCAAAGCTCGGGTGATGGCGGTTGCAGGTCTGTACAAGCGCCGGCTTCCTTGCCCTCCCGCCGTGGATTTCTCCTCCTTCGAAGGCAAGGTAGAAATAAATCCGTCTATTTTATTTATATATCTAATTTTTGCTCTTCAATTGCCGAGCAGAGTACTATTTTGAAAGATTTTTGCTCAATGTAAGACGTAGTTAAAGGGATAAACAAAGCATTCCCCAGAGTTTTGTTAATTTCAGCATTTGGCTGCTTGGAAGAGCAATGTAAGCAAATACAAGGAGACATCGCATTGTAGATGAAAATGACAGTACGGAAAATACTGTAGAGTATTAGCATATATCTTGAGCAGAATTAGAGAAAATTTATACATGGCAAATGCGCTAGTATCAAACTCAATTCCGTCGAGAGCAGCAGAAAATCAAACTCATGACGTGCAATTGGAATTGTAATGCTAAATAAGGGAAATGGTCTGCTAACTATGAGGAATCTGCTCCAGAATTAGCTAGGAGATATGTGAGTATTACAAGGGCTCCGTTTTAAATTTGAACTTACGGGATACTACCCACTTAGGTTAGGCTTAGAAGCCCCATCTGAAGGAGTATGTGCAGCGATGTGAATCTGAGCCAATAGTTATAGGCATAGCAAACACTCTGCCTTACCATTAGACCATGGCCCATCATGAAGGATGGATATAATGAGTGTGCCAGAGAGAGGAGTAGATAAGGAGTGCCAATTCAGCCTTCTAGCTATTGCAAATACGATGTCGGTTAGTTAGTTTGTCAAGAAAGACATCTTGGAAGCAGTGGTAGCTAGGGTTAATGCCGAATCATCTAGACATGTAGGAGGGCATCTAGAGTTACAGAGGCAGGGTGGAGCTCTCAGTTTTAGTGCCAATTGTAGGAGAGCCCTATTTTTTATTCCTATTCATTTTTATAGCAAATGTTGCACAATTTGCATATTACAAAGATGTTTTAGAAGTTAAGATGCCCCAGGACATTAAGTTGGTTAGTTGCGCCTAAAATTGTCCACTTTCACAACGTGAAGTTTTTTCTTCTGATTCAGGGGCGTCGGCCTTCTATTTGGGCAGTGCAGACTTGCCCTAGAATAAGTACCTGGCCTATGAGAGAAATGTAAACCATCCATGGAACCAAAGCCATCTCATTTGGACTTGGGTACCAAAGACCTAAGAGTACAAGTCATATTTGCGAAGCCTGTAATAAGCATAAGAAATAAAGAAAAGTAAAAAAGAAAAAGAAAAAAAGAAAAAAGAAAGCTAAGAAAACAGACACCAAGGGAAAAAAGAAAAGAAAAGAAGAAACTTCTTGCTGACAGATCCTGCATTTGACATTAGATAGACATAACTGCATGCATTAGATATTGTGTCATGCAGATTGATCTGAAATCACTCAAAGAGAATCATCGGACAAATCATTTGGGAGTAAGCTAATGAAATTTCAGAACTCCAAATGTATCAGCTGCGATTCTATTTTTAATTTTTGGTATAAAGCAGGCGAAATTACGGAAACAACTTACACCATGCTTCAAATTTGGAAAATAAACTCCATGAACAGATTTTTGACATCATGCATAAGAGAACGACACCATGTTTTATGAGGAGAAAACGTTTTGGGGAATAAAACTCCTCAGAAGAACAAAAAGAATGAATTTCTTCGAGAACAGTGGAATTTACATGGCAATTCAATCAAAATAGATATCTGTCCAAAGTAGGTCCTCCTTTGCTTACTTTGCCTTCCAATTCCAGCTATCCTGTTTGGCTTGCAACTCCATGTATTTATGGTTTTAAAGTGAATTTTTTCATATTCAAACAAAGATAGAAAGTCAAGGGTCAAGTTAGCTGAGTGTGTGTTTATTTTCTATTTTCTCCTAGTTTTTTCCCTTGTATTTTTTTTATTTGCAGGCAGAAAGTATTTTCTTTGTGGACACAAAATGTTTTGTGTTGTGGTTGGCAAAATATCCTTTTTTTGTCTTATTTGTAGACATTATATTTTGTCTTATTTGTAGGTTGCTTATATGATCCATTTGGATCGCAGCTTCCCAATAGGAGGCTCTTGATCCCTCAAGAACTTACCAATAAAAAAATAAAAAGAAATAGAAGGGGCTTTCTCCTTCTGTGGCTCCATGGTAAGAAGTGTTGTACCACCATTCTGCCAATGCTAACCAATGGCTCCATTGGTATTGTTTATCTTGAGCAAAACATCTTAAGTACGTACCCAAACATTTGTTAACTACTTCTGTTTGACCATCTGTTTGTGGATGGTAAGCTGAAGACATGTTCAATTTGGTACCACTAAGGCGAAATAACTCCCGCCAAAAGTTACTAGTGAAAATGGGATCTCTATCACTTACAATATTTTTTGGCATACCATGTAATTTGAAAATTGAATCCATAAATACCTTTCCCATCTTGCTTGCGGAAAACGGATGTTGTAAAGCCTGAAAGTGAGCGTATTTGGATAACCGATCTACGACGACGAAGATTACTGTCCTGCCTTCTGACTTTGGAAGACCTTCAATAAAATCCATGGATATATGTTCCCACTGTCGTTCAGGGATGGGTAATGGTTGTAACAATCCTGGTGATTTGACTGTTTCTCCTTTATTGCGCTGGCAAACTTCACATTTTGCTACCCATTGTTTGACTTCTGCTTTTAATCCTTTCCAACAAAATGATTGTTTGACCCTTAAATATGTCTTCAAAAATCCTGAATGTCCTGCTGATGGAGAAGCGTGTGATTCGTCGAGGATCTTTGATTTGAGTTCTGAATTGTGTGGAATGTAAATGCGGTTCTTCTTCCTGAGTATTTTATCTTCATAAGAGAACAAAGGGTGTTTAGAGGACCCTATAGATAATTCATGAATTATCTGGGCCAGTTTCACTATTGGACAACCATTCATCTTGTAATTGATTCACCCATTGGGAGCAAGGACCTGAAATAGCGTTAATGACTACTTCATCTTCATATTTCCTGGACAGCGCATCGGCGGCTATATTTTCCTTCCCTTTCTTGTATTCGATAACGAAATCATAGCCCAGCAATTTGGTTAACCACTTATTTTGTTCCGGATAAGAAAACCTTTGCTCCAAAAAATGCTTGAGGCTACTATGATCTGTTTTTATAATGAAGCGGCTACTGATTAGGTAGTGTCTCCATTTTTCTATTGCATGAAGAATAGCCAACATTTCTTTTTCGTATGTTGATCTTCCCAAATTTTTCCCGGAAAGCTGTTTACTTTCAAATGCCAATGGATGACCTTCTTGCATGAGTATAGCCCCAATTCCCGTTCCTGATGCATCACATTCGATAATAAATGGTTTGTGAAAATTGGGAGTTGCTAATACTGGAGTTGTACACATGGCTTTCTTAAGAGCTTCGAAGGCTTGCGTAGCCTTTGTCGACCAACGAAAAGCATCCTTCTTTGTGAGTGCGGTGAGAGGTGCTGCAATCTTACCATAGTTGTGCACAAACTTGCGATAGTAGCTCGTGAGACCCAAAAAACCACGAAGTTTCTTGATGGTTTTAGGTAAAGGCCACTCTTGAATTGCCTTAATCTTATTGGGATCCACTTTGACGCCTTTGTGTGAAACTATATGACCAAGATACTCGACTTCTTGAACACCAAATGAACATTTGGAACGTTTAACAAATAATTTTTCTTTGTGTAAAATGTGAAGGACCTTATCCACATGATGTAAATGATCCGTCCATGTTTTGCTGTATATGAGAATATCATCAAAAAAGACTAACACAAACTTGCGGAGGAGTGGGTGAAACACTTGGTTCATGAGACTTTGGAATGTGGATGGTGCATTGGTGAGACCAAAAGGCATGACCAAAAATTCGTAATGACCCTCATGAGTACGAAAGGCAGTTTTGGGAATATCTTCTTCTCTAACACGGATTTGGTGAAATCCGGAGCGAAGGTCTAATTTTGTAAAAAATTTTGCACCATGCAACTCATCTAATAGGTCATCTATGACGGGGATAGGAAATTTGTCCTTGATAGTGAGTTTATTGAGAGAACGAAAGTCGGGACACATACGCCAAGAGTTATCTTTTCGTCTAGTCAGTACTACAGGTGAGGAATAAGGACTAGTGCTGTGACGAATGACTCCATGATCCAACAAATCCTGAACGATCTGTTCGATTTCTGTCTTTTGTGGTTGAGGATAGCGATAAGGACGATTGTTAGGAGGGACACTCCCTGGAATCAAATGGATGGCATGGTCATGAGATCGTTTAGGTGGTAATCCTTGAGGTTCTTGGAAAACCACTTCGTAATGTGTTATGATGTCTTGTAACTCTGGAGCAATAATATCCGAAGTTGCTGGAGATTGTTTTTCCAAACAATTAATTTGAGCTATAAACCCATATCCACTCTTTTTTAACATCTTCTCCATACTATGAGAGCTCACCATTTGTGATGGAGGAGTAGTAATGCCTTGTAAGCGAATGACTCGTCCGTTTTCCTTCCATTCCACAAATAATTTTTTGAAGTTGAAGCTAACCGTATCTAATGTTTCCAACCATTCAACTCCCAAAATGATATCCGAATTCCCCAAATTCATGACGAAAAGGGATCCAATCCAAGTATAAGTTCCCATTTTTATGGAAACTTAAGATGTGCGACCAATACATTGTGCGTTCACCCCGTTGGCCACTAGAACCTGGAATTTGTCTTTATTGGAAGAGTTAATGAATAAATTCAAAGCTTTTGCTGTTTTGATATCGATAAAATTGTGGGTACTACCAGAATCAATTAGCACATTCACCTTTTTCTGGCGGAGAAATCCTGGTACCTTGATGGTATGGTGGGCGGTTAAACCCATGAGAGCATGCACGGAAATCGCCATTGTATCCTCTTCTTTTTCTTCTATAGTACATGGTAGGTCGTCTGGCATAGGTTCTTCTGGTTGGTAAGGTTCTTCCTCTTCTCCTTCACATTGATCACCTTCAATATGAAAGTTTTGTTTTTGGGCACATGCTTGTTCCTTGGGGTGATGAGTGCGACATTTAAAGCAAAAATATCTTGATGGTTGATCATTTCTACGAAAGGAATTGTTGCGATATGGAGGACGACTATAAGTTTCACGCCGTGCAGACAACTGATGTCTCTTCTCGGCCAGCTTGGCTATTCTTATACAATCGTTCAGCAATGTGGGATTGTGCATGTCTACCTCTACTCGAATACTTTCTTTCAAACCATTGCGAAAGGCTCCTACCACTGTATCAGGACTAAGGTCTAAAGTGTATGGTAGTAAACTTGTAAACTCCGAGACGAATTCGCTAACGGACCCTTCTTGTTTAAGAGATAACAGTCTTACTGTGTATGATGATGTAGCTCCTTCATCAAATCTTTCTAAAAAAGAGGAAGTGAATTTTCTCCAATTGATAGTAGCTCCTTTCTCTCGTTTAAGCCATACAAACCATTGGTAGGCCTCAATGCCTAGTTTTGATGCAGCGAAAGGGACTTTATCACTTTCCTTAATTTGATATAAGTCAAGGATGCCTTCCATTTTGGCTATCCAACCACGAGGATCATGACCTTCAAAAGTGGGCATATCAATTCGTGGAAAATTATTATTATTAGGGCCGTTTGGTTGGTGATAACCCGTGTCCCTTTCTTGATTTTGGTTATACCGCTGTCTCTGATAGCGATCCCTGTAATTATTCGAATCACCTTGTTGTTCCCAATCATCATTAGGATCGACCTTTTCTTCATTCCTTTGGGCATGGGAGTGATTTTGGGGATTAGTATTGGGATTAGGCTGGTTTTGTGCTTTGACTAGGTCTTTTAGGAGAAGACCAATTTCGTTCATACCCTTTAGTAAAAGTCGGAGAGAATCACTGTCGGAAACGGCTGAGTTACTTGAGTTTCCTTGTGTGATGTTTTCGTGAGTTGGGGAGGGATTAGGAGCCATAGGATCTACTAGTGGATGATGTGGATTATAACTACCAATTTTAAAAGGAGAAAGAGAATTTTTAGTACCTGGGCTGCGATTAGGTCTTCTTGTGTTGTTATTGGTCATTTCCGAGCTTGATAATCGACCGTCAGATCCCTTGATCCACTGTTTGCTCATGCACTTGTTAACATAACCCGCTTAGGAACCCTTGAACTTGGATTGCCGCCAAATATGATGGAATTTTAAAAATTTGGTTTCCGCTACAACTGTCGCTCCAACTGCGACGCAGATGTGAATTTGGGATCCTTCTTTGTGACAGCTTTTGACCACTTTGACTGCAATTTTGACAACTTTTCTTGACAACACTTTTAAGACATGACCCAGTTAACCACTGCAATGAGGACACCGAACACTAAGTGGACACTTGATGCGAGAACACGACAGCTGGACGTGGGGATACGAACAGACCAACGAACTGAGGACACGACGATCGAATAGAGGACGAAACGACGACAGGGACGCGACGATCAAACGGAGGACACTGACGCGACGATCGAACGGAGGACTAGATGACGACAGGGGTGCGGCGATAGAACGGAGGACTATACGACGACACGGACGCAACGAGCGAACTGAGGACGCGGCTATCGAACGACACGGACGACAATTGAACAGAGGACTAAACGAAGACACAGACGCGACAATCGAACGGAGAACTAGACGACAACATGGACGCGACGACCAACGACAACCAACGACGACACGCTCCAACGACACGACAACCGAACAGAAAACCCAATGACGACATGCTCAACGACACGCGCGCGGAAAGGCAACTGAGGGTGTGACCGAAGTCACAAACTTGAAGGTGCGACTAATCCCTTATAAGCACCTGAATCGCTGTCCCACAACGAATGTGGGATATATATCCCAAACAAAAATTAAAAAAAAATATTCGTACCTTAGGCAGGCCGTTTAATTAAACGTAAATCATGCGCTGTGATTGGCCAAAATTGATTGGTGTTCCTGCGCTGGTTTTACGCGGATTTATCTGCGCGGAAGACTGTGATTTTAACCTGGAATGCGGAACGAGCTCAGATGGTAACCGGATATGCGACAGGACAACGCTTGGCGAGGAATCGAACGACAAGAAATTATGGCTGTGAGTACTCTCGTCGGTTATTTGGCTGGGAGAAGACGGAACGCTTACTGGCCTGGCCACGAACCGCAACGCAGTTGTGACACGAAACGAAGAACCAGAACCGTCAATTTTTGCGTTAGAACAATTCGGAGCAGCTTGCGGGAAACCGAGCCTGAAATCTGATACCACTTGGAAGGATTTAACTATCCTTCGGCACAATTCAAAATTATACACAGAGAATTTGACACAGAATGACGAATTAAATAAGCCGAAGAGGAAATTAATACGGAAGAATAAAAATAAATCAATGGCCACTTGAGGTGGGCACACCCTCGCCGTATAGGCTAAATGCGCAAACGCAGATGAAGAATATATAAAAGATAAGATGATTTTTCATTTAACTATTTGTGAATCCATATATATTAAATTTAACATGCTTGGACATCATAGCCGACGAATACTATATTTGGAGTGTAACATTCTGTGTTTGTTGGCCATTCCAAGAGAACATTGTGAATTGTTTGCTTGCATTAACTATTCTCTTAACTTGATTGGTTAACCTGGGATTTTTTTTTGCCTCCCTTTATATGCATTGACAAGGAATTGTTCGCCTTCCTTGACCAGTTGGTATTGTTGCTATTTTCTAAAGAATATGGCTTCCCTTTCCCATAAGTATGAGCTATCTAGAACAACTCACTTGCCTCAAGAGGCACCCCATCATATTCTACCTCATCAATGAAATAAGATGAAGTAATAAACCTTAGTTTACACTTTTGGGTAACATGAATCCTATGTCCTTATGCAGGCAGCCCATAACTGTCTTCATCAACTTTCCTTTTCTAACACACTTTTACCTTTTGCAATTTTGATTCTTCTTTGGAGGCTTTTTGGATTGTTTCTCCTTCTTGTGTGGATGTACATACAAGTGCCTTGTCAAGGTTTGATTCATATGCAATAACTGTTTCTTCCACCTTTGTGGTCATGGCTGGCTTGGCTTATTATTTTTCTTCTTTTGTGGGTTGAAGTTTGGAATGCAACTTTCAACATCGTTTTCTGCTTTGTCCATCTTTATCACAATGTGAACAACGATCCCTAGATTCTTTGTTTTGGGGTATGGTGATTGCGCACTTTTTCCCCTTCTCCTTGGTTTGTCCTTCTTCCTTGGACTCTTATCTCTTGGCTGCACCCAAGAGTGAAGAATCGCTTGCCATCCTTTTCGATATAATATGCTTGTACACTTACCTCATCTATGCTTTGTGGTTCAAAGAGCAACACTGCCCTCCTTAAGTGGCTATGAAGTCTTTTGAGGCATTTTGAAACAACACTCTTTGCTATAAAACTCAAAAATAGTAAGGAAAAAGAATTTTTTTTTTTAAAACCATTCAGGTACCCATTTCATCCTATATGATTTCAATAAAATATATCTTTGAAATTATTATTATTTCTTTTGCTTGAGAAAAAGGGGTTGTACTCGGGTCCCCCACCCTTGACAAATCACAACTCTCTCCTTTAGAGCTTGAGAGTTTACAAACAGATTCAATTCTCATCTCAATTGAGTTGCTATAGCTAGATACCTACATCTTTTTTCATAAAAAGTCTGAATTCTTGATTTTCATTTTCTGGATCTTCTTCAATTTTCTTTGTAAATACAAATATTCTAGAATTCAGCATCCTTCTTCTTGACATTTTCCTGCAGCAGCCTTCACAATACCAAAACTCCACCTCTACTGTCTATGCACTGCATCTTAGTAGAGTAATATTTCCAAAACTTTGCGTTATCATAGTCTGCTTTACCAGCTCTGGACTGTTAGTTTCCTTCCTGAAGCATAAGTGCAACCACAAGAACTGTAATAAATAGTTTAGCAGTCTCAAAAAGTTGAAAGTTCATGATTAAATCTTATCAAGGAATATATGCATAATAACTAAACTATGGGTCATTATATAATACAAGTGGAATTCATTTTAATCCCAAATAACCAATTAAAAAAACATTTTATCATTTTAATGAGTTATGAAATGAATCTCATTCATATTATAATGACATTTTAACAAATCATAATGGTATTATTTTAATAAATAGTTTAGCAGTCTCAAAAAGTTGAAAGTTCCAATCCATACTCTGTCCCATAATCCAACCAACAACCAACAACTCAAATAATCCATTCAGCCATGAAGTCCATCTGATATCATCTTCTTCTGCTTCAGCATACAAAACTTCTACTCGCTTCACGAAATCATAGTCCGCTTTACCAAATCTGGACTGTTAGTTTCCTCCAATGCATTGATCTATAAATGGATCCCCTGAAACATTTTGTAATCCTCTGGAACATTATTTTGAATTTGCTCCTTTCAGATTTTTCTTGTCAGCTTCAGCTAAACTTACTACTTCCTCTAACCATGGAAAAGAGAATTTAACTTCACGATCCTCTATTAAAACCCCTCTATTGGCTAGCCTATCTGCACATTTGTTCCCTTCCCTTAACGTATGTGTAAACCTGATTTCTTCAAACTCTGTAGCAAGGTCTTGTATTTCCACAATGATCTCTTGTATGTTCCATGGAGCCTTTGCTTTCCTCAAAATTGCATTTATTACTATTAGTGAATCACCTTCCATCCATACTCTGTTCCATTTCATTTGTCTGCATATTTTTAATCCTTCCAAAGCCGCCCAAGCTTCAACTTCATTATTTGTCTTAAATCCACTACTGAAAGCGTAATGTGACAAAATCTCACCCCTATTATTTTTTATTATTCCTCCTCTTGCTGGTCCTGGATTTCCTTTAGAAGCTCCATCAAAATTCAATTTGACCAACTCTGCTTCCGATGGTTTCCACTTTATATTTTTTGCCTTCCTTTTGTTTCTCTTGTACCCACCATCATAATTCCAATTGATGACTTGACTCCATCTATCAAGGCTCTCTGCTTCAAGATTAGGGATTGGGTGAGTTGATAGGGCTGGTTTAGACTCCTCTATGGCTAAACAAATCTTCCTTTTCATTACCTCTAAACTGCTTTCCTTTCCTTTAAATATTCTTCTGTTCCTTTCCAGCCATACAGTCCAAAGTATTGTATCTTTTGATGTATCCCAGATTGTCTGTAACGCCTCACTTTTAAAAGTGCTCTGCCATTGCTTTAACCATTCTTCAATTCTACCATTCATCACCATGCATTTACCAAACATATTAAGAATCCATTGCCATAGTTCCCAGACTATTGAGCAGTGTCCCAAGAGATGGTCTATACTCTCCTCCTTCTCCTCACATTGTGAGGGGCCATGAAAACCCCTTTTCATTAGGTTATCCCAGGATAAATTTTAAAAACTTAGGCTATCCCAAATATCTCTCCATATTCTTGCGGTATTCCTATTTTGTTGGTGCTTTACATTATATCTGCTTCTTGTTGTGTATTCTCCTGAGCTATTCAACTCCCAAATCAGCTTATCCTCGGCTCCCCTCGGAATAATCATTGTTGTTATCTTTCTGCTCAACTGCCTCCTAGCAACAATGTCCGGTATACTTGTAAAAAAATCTTCTTTCCATTTGTATCTTCCTTCTTGATCCTTGTACATAATGTTTGAAACCCTATCACCATATTTGTCTTGAAGTAATCTCATCCATGGTTTCAAAATTGGATCTAGATTGAGTGGTCTTTTATCACACCAAGTATCCATCCAAATAGAATTTTTTTCTCCAGTTCCCACCACCCATCTTAGACCTTTAATCACTAGATCAATTGATTTTTTTAAACCGTTCCATAGTGCAGAACCATCTGGTAGTGAGAATGCAGTAAAGATTAAGCTTGGGTCATTGGGCTCAACGTACTTAGAAGAATTCTTGCCCATTGTCTTTGACTCTCTTTGTACAATCTCCAAATTACTTTTCCCTTTAGAGCTAAGTTTGCATCCGTAAGAACTCTTAAATCGAGACCTCCCCTAGTTTTATCATCACACACCTTGCTCCATTTCACCAAAGGAAATTTCCTTTTATCATGTAATCCTGACCACAAAAATGACCGCATAATATAGATTAAACTTTTTTCTACCGATTTTGGCATAATATACAAGGACATATAATATGTTTCATATAATATGTTGGAATGGCCTGTAAGACTGATTTAATTAGCTGCACTCTTCCTGCTAATGATAACCATCTACCTTTCCATGCTGGTAGTTTATTCTGAACTTTACTTATAACTGGATTCCACAATTCTATCCTCATTCTCCCCTCAAATAAGGGCATCCCTAGATATGTTGTTGGCAAATTTGCCTCCTCCATTTGAAGTAACCTGCATATCCCTGCTCTGATTCTAGCTGGAGTGTTTAGGAAGTAAATTTTGGATTTTGTCCTATTAACTTTCTGCCTAGATGCTCTTTCATATTCCTTTAATAAGTTATTCAAAGCTCTGGCCTCGTTTTTCCCTGCCCTCCCAAAAAGGCTGTATCATCTACAAACTGTTGATGGGTGATGTTGTTGATGTTATTACTAGCCTTAAGTCTGCTTATTAGCCTATCTTTGTATGCCTTCTTCAGGTTCCTTCCCAATACCTCTGCCATAATAATGAACAAATATGGTGATAGAGGATCTCCTTGTCTAAGACCCCTCTTGGCTTTAAATGATTCTGTTACTAGCCCATTGACCAGCACTGAATATGATACTGTAGAGACACAAGCTTTAATCCATCTGACCCATTTCTTCCCAAATCCAAACTTTTCTAATATTACAAAAAGAAAATCCCATTTAACCCTATCATAGGCTTTATTCATATCAAGTTTTAAGATCATTGCTCTCTTTTCTAGAAGTTGCTGAATGCATTACTTCATGAGCTACTATGATCCCATCTAAAATCTGTCTCCCTTTCACAAATCCTCCTTGCTCTTCTGAAATAATTTTGTCTAATAGTGGTCTTAATTGATTTGCCATCACTTTGGAGATTATCTTATATGCCATATTACATAGGCTTATGGGCTTGAATGAATCAAACAATTTTGCATCCTTCTTTTTGGAATCAGGGTAAGATATGTTGCATTTATTTTATAAGGTATGTACTATTTTACCTTAGACTGTTCCACTACCACCAATAAATAATCCTTCACTATTTCCTAGTTATGTTGATAGAATGCTGTAGAGAGTCCATCTGGACTTGGGGATTTATCCTTATCAAAAGAGAAAAGATCTGAATGAACTTCTAGAGTAATAGTCTCCATCAATTTGCTATTGTCTTCATTTGTTATAATTGAAGGTACTTCTTGCAACAACTTATCATAATTGTATGCAGACAAGGGAAAATGTATCTGTCATTAATATTTTGGATAGTTGTAGCTTCAAATGAGTGCTTATTACTCTTGATTGCAGAGATAGGGTGAAAGAATGAGGTGATTAGTCAAGTAGTAGTCTGTCTCCCCTGTAATAACTAACGCTGAAGAGTGATAGCTTCCCTAAGGTAAAGAGCCAAGCATCTTTGGTCAGGATAGCTGAAAAAAGTGGCAAGCGATCCACCTGAGTCTCTATACAAGCAATAGTACCTCCCTTGAATCTCATAATAAACAAGACACTTGAAGATGAAATGTTCTTTAGTCTCCACCTCTCAAATAGAGCAAAGACGACATACCCTATCCTCTTGAGGAATATGGTGGTCTGTCTCCACCTGCAATTGATGTGAGCATACTTTGAGTTGACCAAGAGGAATCCTAAGGTTGTGTGTCCAATGTCGCTCGACATAATTAGGACGAGTAATAATGCCATTCTTAATCCTCATGAAATGCTTAGTGTAGAAGGCCAACTTAGGACTAAGAGGTTGAGATGGAGTGACCCAAGTGATCTGAATATATTGTTGATAAACATCATCTTTGATTGCTTGATTAATTACCCTCTTATCAGGAAGAAGGTGGGGAGGAGCATTTAAGGAGTATTTGAAAGGAGGTAATTGATCTATGGAGATGCCAATTGATTAAAGAAGAGAAATAACTTTTGAGTACCATCCATGATGACGACCAAAAGAGCCCCTAGAGGTAATGCATTCTGAGGAGCAAAGTGCCAAATATGGGTATCTCTCTCGGCCTGAGGTGCAATCACCCATGGATCTAAGGCGATGAAGCTGAAAAATAATTCTGAAGATGCTCTCAAGGCGAAGAGGATGAATGCCAAACTCAGCCTGAACAATACATTGGGGAATTGTTCTTTTACATTGGATAAATCGTTGAAGCAAAATAGTCTGGACCCTCTCAATGCGAGCCCAATCAACACACCCTAGACTTGGACCCCAAATCTCAGATCCATAAAGGATTATGGGTTTGATGATGCAATCAAAGAGGTGCATCTTTGTAGGTATGTCTTGGAAGTGTTGTTGGAAGCATTGGCGTTCCAAGACTGAGAGAGATGCGTATCCCTTGCAAAGATGTGACTGTGAAGTTGGTCGAAGATTAAGGGAAGGACCTGTAAACTGAACCCCCAAGTAGGTGTAAGCAATGGTGATCTCAATGGACTCACCCTTATAGAAGAACTAAAACTTAGATAGGGTACTCTTTGATGTGTTAAAGATCATCACCTTAGTCTTGCTAAGATTGACTGCCAATTGTTTTAAGTCACAAAAGCGAGCAAGAGCATCCAACTGTCTTTGTAGGCCCTCAGGAGTATGAGCAAGAAGAACAACATCATCTGCAAAAAGCAATATAGCTATCAAGACATGATGTAGAAGGCAACCATCGTCAACATGTGTGTTTTGATGAATAAATTCTTCAAGCTCATCAATGTAGATCCCAAAGAGTGAAGGAGAAAGAGGACAACCTTGTTTGATGCCAATGGTGCTCTGGACATCCTCTGAGAAACCAAAAGCTGTCCGAAAATGGCCAACAACTACCTCATATAGTCTCTTGATGGCAGTGATAAAGAGCTCCGAGATGCCGATGTCATGTAGTCTTTGAAATAAAAGATGCCTGGGAATGGTGTCAAAGGCCTTTCTAAAGTCCACAAAACAACATAATACTTTAGAGGACCATTGGCGAGCCTCCTCAATAATAGCCTTGAGAGTGAAAACATGATCAATAGTCTGATGATCCCTTCTAAAACCAGCCTGCCCTCTTGCTCTAAGCTTGCCTTGATCCAACAATTCTGAGAGTTTCATATTCAAAATTGTTGCATAAAGCTTAGCAAATGTGTGCCCAATCATGATAGTTCTGTAGTTATTCGGATCTGAATAGTCCCTAGATTTGTGGATGGGGTGGATAATATGCTGTGACTAGGAGGCAGGGAACCCAGAACAAACAACCTCATTGAATAATTCTGCAATGGGATAGCCAAGAGCTTCAACACCATACTTCAAGAACTCAGCCTGAAATCCCTCAAAATCAACAGCCTTGCTAGTGCTTAATTTATGTATAGCTCTTTTGATGTCCCTTGAAGAGAAGAGGTGACATGATGTTGGGGGGAAGAGATATGAATGGTGGGCTGCCTTGGGATATCATATAAAGAATTAGCATGGGAGACCCAAGACTTGTCATTGATGCATATGGGATGGGGCTTCCTAGGAAGAAGAGTGCGCCAAAAGGCTTTGGGAGAGTGATGAAGAGCATCTAGAAGCTCACAACGCGTAGCGACAAGAAACTCTCGCTTCTTACGTCGAATGAGGCATTTATATTCCCTTCGAGTGGAAGATATAGTTGTAGGCTCATGGATAAGAGCAAAATGGAGCTTTCGATGCATGGACTTACATTCCTCATCATACCAACGATTCATGGGGCAAGCACCAATGCGATGAACAGGCTTTGGCTGAGGAAAAGTGTGGGGAAAGGAGTCAAGGGCTGCATCCCATAATGTACGAGACAAAAATTCATATTTGGTTGTTGTTGTGGTGGAATTAAGAGAGTAGTATTGGGACATCAATTAGGAGAGACGAGCAGCATAATCATCGGCCAAACACGGATCAAAATGAATCATGGGATGGTTGGTAGGATTGGGTGATGGAGGAGGAAAAGATGGAGAGGTAAAAGAGGAGGAACTCAGGGAGAAAGTCAACATTGCATGATCAGCCAAGGGAAGCTGACTAGATACCTGAAAGCTGTGAATATCAGAAAGCAAAGTCCTGTTGGTGATGACATAGTCAACCACACTCGCACCTCCCACATGCGGAAAACAAGTGAACCTGGAGGAGTTAGGAAACTAAGGAATCCCATTGAGAACCAAGAGGCCATGTGACTCACACAACTGAATCAAGTGTTTTCCATAAGCTGTAACAAGATGCTTCTCATCTTCAAAGGTCCTAGTGAATGCAAGATCCTTGGGGTTGAGTTCGAAGAGACAAAACTTGTCCTCTATAAGATCATGAAAAGGTGCTTGGTCACGGGTGCAAGATTTGCGCTTGCTGATTTTTGTGTTCTACAGCTTTGGCATGCCCGGTGGGATGAATCCAATTCGCCCAACAAAGGAAAACCCACCGTGCATGAGGTCAACAACTTTGGCATGCTTGGTGGTACAGACAAGTATGATTTTGGTACAAAATTTATCTTACCCTACTCGCACATTATTTTGTAGATCTGCAAAAGTATACTTCATATCCTTTCAGATATGCAAAAAGGTTGTTTTACACTAACACACACGAAACCCACAAATCTTTTTTCATTGGAAATTTATGAGTTGCTTTTCAGTTCAACTTTCATAACATCAATCTTAATTTTCATGCAAATGACAACTCTGCTTGTATTGATCTAGAATCTTGCTTAACTTGCAATTTGTGAATCTTGTTTTTTTAGGAAAGAATGAACGTGATGATGAACGAAGACAAGAGCGAGTGGGAAAGAGTGTTTGAAAAACATCAAGTGTTAACTTTGTTGCATCCCTCTTCAATGGGCCTCGTTCAGAGCACCTCACTCGACAATGTCTCTCTTTGGTGCCCCTTGTTGCGATATGTCTTGTTCCATAATGCCCCGTTTAGAGTGCCTTGCTCAAAGGGCCTCACTTCGATGTGCCTCACTTTTCGTTTGTTTCACTTTGACCAATGCACCTCTTTTTTCGTTCTTGTTCTTTGGTGCAATTTTTGAGGTTTCTTCCCATTTTCATTCATGAATACCAAAATGCCCCAATAATGTTAGGGATGTCTTGGTTATTGAATCATCAAATCCTTCAACAACCCGCTTATACCCCTATAGGACCACCTATATACCAAGTGTTGCATGGGGAGGGGTAGTAATGTCAACCTGTACAATATAGGCAAGTACCTTGACCGTACCCATTCATTCACCACCAAATTTTGCAATAGTCCCTCAGCAAGGATACTGTACCCATATGACCCAATCACCCATCCCACAGTTCCAACACCCTTCCCCACAATAGTTGCCCCAATATCCACTTTTTCCCCACAATATCTAGTTTCAACAAGGCCCTCAGGACCAACAAGAATTGCAAGTGCAACTAAACAAACTCAAGTATATGGTTTTAGCTCTCCAGTCACTCTATACACAGGAGTATAAACTTGATGAAGGGAACGTGTCGATTCCTCAACAGAAAGATTTTTAGATGGCTGATCAAGGAAATTGGTCAGTATTCCTAGTAGGAAAGTTTTTGGATGACTGATCAAACACAAAACTATATGGTGAATCAACCCATCATGTACAGTCAACCAAAGACTTATCAAACCATGATGAACCAACCAACGATGAGTCAAGTGGTTGTACCTCAAACCAATACAATGCAAACTTATGTGATGCCTGAGACATCCTCATACACTGGAAATTCTTCAACTTCCCAAGATGTCATTTATAGTAATCATTCTGATGGGTTGATAATTCTTGAAAGAAATTCCTCGCCTGAGCATCAAGAGGCATGCCCCCTTCATCGATGATAAAGCCCGAGGTAGTAAATGAAGACGTTGAAGATGAAGGGTCATATTTGTTTGGAATTATTACATCATAGCCCATGTAAGAAGACTAGTGGTACTTGAAGGTTTATGAAGGTTTATGCATGTAGTATAGGACAAAGGTAGTTGTAAGTATGGTTAGGAGTTTGTCATGCCTAAAATAGGTATTTATTGTATTTAAATGCCTATCACTTCTATAATGCAAGCATCAAAGCATTGAGTTCTAACATGTGGTATCAAAGTAGGGGGAAGGAAGAAAAATTCTCCTTCTGATCTTCCTCTAGCTTTGACACAGAGAAGCCAAAAGAGCACTCTGTTTGAGAGAAGTTTCAAGGGTAAAACAACCCTATTGAAGATTGATTAAAGAAAACCTCAAAAGAGAGGTAATCATCTTCGTGAAGCAAAATTCCATGGTAGATTCAAAGGTCTTAGGGTGAAAAACCCCTGCCAAAGACCAGAAAGGCAAAAGCCTTCAAGCATTAAAAAGGGTCTCAATCCCTTCTAAGACCAATAAGGTCATAAGCCTGCAAGTAACAACAAGGCCAATTTCAGCAAGAAAGAAAAGGGGTCATAAGTCTCCCTTGAAGAATTGCCATTTTAAAATGGCATTAAGGAAGCCATAGAAACTCCTTAAAAATTACAAGAAAGGAAGCCATTGAATCTTCATAAAGCAATTGCTAGAAATTTTCAAATAGCTGAATCAAAGAGTATTGAAAACTTACAAAGATTAGAGAAAAGAGACTCCAAAACTAGAGGTGAAGGATAGAATTCCTGCCAAGAAGCTGCAAGCATATTATTTGAAGCATTAAAAGGTTATTGAAGCCTTTCCAAATTGCAAGAAACTCCCTAAGGACAAGCAACATTGAAGAAATTAAAAATTGTTGAAGAATGTCGTGATAAATGTTCCAAGGGAACGTGATAAAGCAAAATAAATTCTTCAAAATATCATTGAATTTGCCATTGAAAGGCAACTCTGATTTGGAACAAGCACTAGAACTCAAAGTTCAAGTGCAAGAATATCATGATTGGCATTCACGAGGTGCCCAAGGAACGTAACAAACCTGTGAAGAAGACAAAGGCAAGGAGCAATTAATTCAAAGAGAAGAAAGAAAAACATGATCAAGAAGTTATCCAACGAATGTTCTAAAGGCAGCAAGGTTCGTGCGATTCCAAACTTGGCAAACACCCAAGTTTTGTGAACAACCTAATTCAGCAAATAGCATCTATAAATATATATAGCAAAGGAGTCAAGGAGAGCGGAAAATGCCTCCTCGCAGAAGTGCACCTCCATTTTGGAAAATCAGAACGTCCAAAGTGAACTCGAAAAAGTTATGAGGCACCTTAGAATTGATGTTGGTGAAAGTGTAGTAGACAATCTTGGAATTTCCACGCATGAGGAGATAAAATACAATCGGCCAAGACGCTAAACAAGAACTCAAAGGTTGCAAGAAGAAACACGTAGGAGTGCCATGCATACTTAGTGAGAAGACTTCGTAGTGGCAACAAGGAAGTACAAATGAAGCAATTATTTCGCACCCAAAAAGATAAACCCAGACATGAAGATCCTGAACGCACCAAAAGCTCGTGAACATCCACCCAAATGCATTAGCACCAATTCACAAGAAACTGGAGGATTCAACGTTTGCATAAGTGAATTGAACACACTCGGGCGTCACAAGTTGAACATCAAGAAACTTGCTCAAGACAAGTTAGAAGCAAACACATGAACGTCAGAATTGGTTTTCAAAATATTGCTCAAGCACGAATCTGAAGCAAACACGTGGACAATTACAATAGGCACCAGGGTTTCACATAGATGGTAAAGACAATATGAGGAAGATAAATTAGAAGGGAGAAAAAGAATTGTCCCACATAGGTGGTGAATAAGATAATTACAAGGTTTTAAACATTATTTGTCTCATCACACAATTGCAAGCAAAAAGAAGGGTTTATAAATTTTTGAAGAAATCATGAATTTTCTAAATCATATTCTTTAAAAGATTGAAGTAGAGGAAAGAAACACCATTATAATTCCTTTGCTCGACGAGACATAAAAATTTTTGCAATTTGAGGCAACTATCAAGACACAAGTATAGGCATATATATAATCGTCAAAACGTATTTTTTGAGGCGAATTCAGTGAAAGAAGAATATTCGATTTTTGTAAAATTTTACTATGGCTAGTGGAGCAGCGAAGATCTTGTTGTTTGATTCCCAACTGTTAATGGGGAACAATTATGCTGCTTGGAAAACCAAACTTAGAATGCAGCTTGAGTTTGAGGAAGTATGGTAAGTAGTAGATGGCACCATTACCTGTCCTATTGCAGAAGGCGAAGATAAAACAAAATTTGACAAGGCAAACAAAAAGCAAGATTAATCATCATGTTCGATGTAGTAGATGAGTTCCAAGCATATATTCGGGATTCAACCACGACCAAGGATGCATGGAAGAAGCTCAAATGATTCTTTGAAATAAAGAATCAAAATCAATTTCCTTTTAACTCTAGAGCCAGTTCCATTGTTTGAAGATGAAGAGTGGAGGGAAACTAAAATCTTTCATGAGGAGAATAGCTGAGTTGCGAGCCTCATTGCAAGCATTAGGAGAAAAGGTATTTGATGAAACTATAGTTCCAATTATTTTGAGATCTCTTCCATTGAATTACAATGTTTTTGTGACCATTAAATATCATTGAACAAACACTGACCTTTGAAAAGTTGGTGAACCTACTTGAAAAAGTAGAGGCCTCGTATACATCAGATGAAGAAGAACAATTACTACTTACAAATCAAATGAAGAAGCAACCTTTCAGAAGAGGCATGAGACCTCCGCAACGCTTCCAACAGAGAAACAATTTGTAAAGATATCAGAATCAGAGAAATGATATTGTTCACACCCAAAGATGTGTGAACATTATGGTAGAAACAGTCACACCGTGAAGGAATGCTAGCATAATCCATTTTTTGTTTGAACATTATGGTAGAAACGGTCACATTGTGAAGGAATGCTGGCATAATCCTTAAAAAATGGATCACCTTCATGAGAGATGAACCTACAAAACAGGTTATCTTCAGACAAGCAAAATCAAAATTGGAGAAAGGCCCAGGAAAATAATGTAGCCGAGGAAAACAAGTTAAAGATGAAGGCGAAGTTCAAGAAGAAGAAGATGAATATGTGTTTGTTGCACAAGCACACTTGAGACAACACAATAATGTTTGGTATGACTCCAAAGCAACCAAACATATGACAGGTCAAGAAACTTGGATCCATTCAAATCATCCAAATTATTATACAAGAAAATTTGCATCAATTGATCACTTCAAGCCAAGGAACCAACAAGAGGTAACACTGCCTAGATACAAAGGCAACCATTACAAGCGCAAGCCATGGGATACCTCTAAGGCCAAGAAGTTCATTACATTTTGGAACAAAGATGGTATGTTCAAAATTAATTCCTTTTCTACTCATTTTCCCAAGTATAGAGAAAAACATTTGCAAGATGAATGACCTATTGTGAAGAAAGCTTTAAAGAAGCATGGGATAGCTTGCAAACTAGATCTTGTTGAAAGAAGATTATCTATTTTTGCAACTCAAACAAGAGATCCATACATCATTATCAAAGCCCAGGATCTCATAAAACTCTTATCAAGAAGTGTACCAACACTACAAGCAATCAAGATATTGAATGATAAGATGCATTGTGATATCATCAAGATTGACAATATAATACGAGATAAAGGTAGATTTGTTAGATAATGTCAGCAGTTGTTGGGTCCCAATGGTTCAACTCTAAAGACTATAGAGCACTTGACGGGTTGCTACATTCTTGTTCAAGGAAAAATTGTGGCAGCTATGGGATCATTCAAAGGACTGAAACAAGTACGCAAAATTGCTAAAGATTGCATTCAAAATATACATCCCATTTATCATATCAAAGAACTTATGATAAAAGGAGAACTTGCAAGGAATCCAGGACTTGATCACAATGAAAGAAATGAAAAGCAGAGAAAGGTAAAGCAACAAAAGAAGCCTTACACAACCTTCTTCCCATCACATGCAAGACAAAAATTGGTAGCCAATCAATTCAATAAGCGACATTGGATGCATGGTAGCACATGCTTCACTTGAAGACATTGAAGAAAACACATAATTCATGCATTGAATTCTATAAGCATTGAATGAGTATTTTGTAATAAATGAATTTTTGGAGTGCATGATCGGTGGAACCTAACACTCCTAAGTATCAAAGTAGAAAGTCTACATTAAGGGGGGAATTTCTCTCTCAAATTCCAACATCACCCTAAACATTATTCTTTGGTCATAAGCTAAAAATAGAGCTTTGACTATGATGTAATAAGGGGGGGGAATGTTAGGAATTATTACATCATAGCCCATGTGAGAAGGCAAGTGGTATAACCACCCCTCACAAGGTTTATGCATGTAGTATAGGACAAAGGTAGTTGCAAGTATGGTTAGGAGTTTGTTATGCCTAAAATAGGCATTCTATGTATTTAAATACCCATCACCTCCATAATGCAAGCATAAAAGCTTTGAGCTCTAACAATAATTGATAGAGTGAAGTTATTGTCCTCTCGGATAGAAGAGGAGAATCTATAAAAGTGATGGAGGCAAGTCCACAATTAGAACATGAGACCATTATACTAGGCCCTATTGAAATGATACAGAAGGAAGTCAAAACAGAGGAATTGTAAGAGAGTGAACAAGCCCCCACTAGCGGCAATGTTTCGTTTCCTCACAGAAGAAAATTAGCGGGACATCTTGTGAACCAGAGCTAGGACCTATGGTGGGAAATGAAAATTTGGGGGATTAGGATTTAGAGGTCGAAGTAGTGTCCGTGATATGCGTTTTCATTAGAAGAGGAAGAACCTATATGAGCAATGGAAGCAGATTTTCCTCTGGAGGATGAAAAATACAGTTTTATCCTAGAGGAGAAAGAATCCTCAAGTCTTAAAGACCTTACAATAGGACTTATTGCAAAAAAAATCTCTCTTTCTAAGGAGGAAATCTTAGAAGAAGACATTGTTCAACCGATAGGTATGGATTTGCTTGCAAGTCCCCAAAATGTCCAAAAGAGTTCATATGAAGGAATGTGCTAAGCAATAGAGAGATCATAATTTGAAGAATCATGCAGTTTCCCCGATTTTGGGGAGTAAAGTTGAGGTAGGGCTCACGTTCCAATAGTTCGATGATATGGAGAACAAGAGCAGGTTTTTCGAAGAACGACATCTAGAGGGATTGCCACTGCTGAGCAACAATTTGTCATTTGATCACATAGGAACAAAGGACCGTACTAGCTTCCAACACCAAAACCAACATGGGTTGAGATGGGGAGTAAGGAAACGGTCATAGTCACAAGAGTTCATGCATTCACCCTTGTTGGCAACCACTTCAGGGGTGAAAGGGAATATACCTTTCTAGATGTTTGGTATCAAGCCCTAGATCAAGAAGAGATTAAAAGAGAAAAAACTGCCTTAACTTCCAAGACATTGTTTTTCATTTTCAGAGTTGCACATTCCTCTGATGGGGGGGAATATTATTTGCTAAAGGGCTTCCATGATGTTTCGAGTCAGAGAAGACTTCTTGGCAGTAAGCTATTAACGCCATCTAACATACTTTGTTTGCATAAGTGTTGGAAGATTTTGAGTTGGAATGTCGGCGTTAATAGAGAAGGCAACTACTTTTCGAAGCCAATCAATGGAAGTGACTTGCTCAACGAGAATAGCTACTAATGATTCTATGAAAAATGATTCGTTCTAGTTAAAAAAAGAAAAAAAAGAAAGAAAGAAAAAAGAACCTCTCTGGAAGCACCCAACTTAGTGCAAAAGAAAAGAGAGCCTTGTCTTGTTCAAGTGAAAATTGCAAATTAGGATATTCATCATCCCTTCTTTGTTGATCCTTTTTTGATTTTCCCCTTTTCATTTTGTTTTTATTTAAAAGAAAAAAGGCAAATCAGAATCTTTGTTTTTCTATTTAAGGCTGTTCCCTTTCCATATAAGGAAAAATCCGTAGATACTTAAAAGAAATGAAAAAAGAACTGACTTATCTGAGTGACAATCTTGCAAGAGACACTTAGGTTCCCACTTCTTCTCATCCCTTTGTTTCATCGTCTACCTCATGATCACATCACCTCCACCTCCTTTGTTTCTTCTACTGTCACTATTTTCTCTTCTGCTCATTTTTCTTCTGTTCCCACTTCTCAAATTCCTCTTAATTCTGTTGTGCCGTTCTCACCTTTACTAAGCACATCCTCAGTCCAAAGGTCACCAACAGGCTTGCCTGCTCTAGTCTTAAGGCCATCCCATTCACCATTACCAACTTACAACATCCCATATTAGTTTGTCACATTGTCATTAATGTCACCATCATCAACTATTCCACCATATTCTATGCTTCCTTTAGTCTTCCATATTGCAAGTATTGTTGTGTTGCCTGATGTGTCCTCATCTCAATGCTTCTCATCACCCATCATCACCCTATTCGCACCATCGTCTATGTTGTTGTATCAAACTAATATCCTTACCCTGATTAGTCCATAGGTTAGGTACACTAACACTCCTCCCTCGAGAAGCATCACTTTTGCTTCAAGACTACCTTGATTTTGACTCCACATTGAAGAGTAAGGCATATTGGGATCTCTTATCGATTAGGATTGACATCCCTATGAGTTGTCAGAATTGTAGTAGCTCGCTATTACCATCACGCTTCGAATGGAGATTTGTCACACCTAAGGTAGAAGACAGAGCAAGGTAGAAATCAACAATAATTGGCTGTGTTTGGAAGCGGTGGTGCCCCACTTGGGAATGCCCTGCTCGGAAGAGCCCTGCTCATAGCGCCCCTCTTTGAAGAGTCTCGCTCATAGTGCCTTGCTTGGGAAAGCTCTTCTCGGGAGAGTCCTGCTCATAGCGCCTCACTCGGGAGAGCTCTGCTTGGAAGATTTTCACTCATAGTGCCCTGCTTGGGAGAGTCTTGTTGACAAAGCCTCTCTTGGGAGAGCTCTACTTGGAAGATTTTCACTCATAGTGCCCTGGTTGGGAGAGTCTTGTTCACAAAGCCTCTCTCGGGAGAGCCCTGCTCACAATGCCCTTCTTGGGAGAGACCCACTTCAGTCATCCCGATTAAGGCCACCCTGTTCAAAGTTCCCTACTTCGTGAGCGCCTCTGAAGAGAGATCCCTGTTCATAGCGCCTTGCTTGGGAGAGCCCTCGTCACAGTGCTCTGCTTCGGAGAGTTCCACTCATAGCGCTTTGCTTGGGAGAGCCCCACTCACAACGGTACATTGCATGTAGTCTATTTTTGGCTGCATTTTCAAGTATAAATAAGAGCTTGATGCTCATTGTAAAGGGTCCTTTTGGCCTTCAAGCATACTAGAGCTACTCTTCGGAGTGAAATTGTACTGATTAATCAATAAAAAGTTGTGCGTGACATTTTGATTCAACTGCATCTCAGACATTTTGCTTTACGAATGTGTGAAATCAGTGGCTTTGCCCTCCTTTCACCTGTTAGTCCCTCTCCTTGATCTTTGTTGCAGGTTATTTGAAGATCTTGCACGCTGAAATTATTCGGTCCTTGTTGAAATGCCAATTGCACCAAATCAGAACCTCGCTA
Organism: Wollemia nobilis; assembly: GCA_028583015.1. Taxonomy (NCBI): domain Eukaryota; kingdom Viridiplantae; phylum Streptophyta; class Pinopsida; order Araucariales; family Araucariaceae; genus Wollemia; species Wollemia nobilis. The sequence goes on along the minus strand of JAQPPZ010002456.1, from coordinate 3,476,462 downwards.
TGGATTTGGCCGTATTGTACATTTATTTTCTTTTGCACTCTTTTCTCTTAAACAAAGGAGATCAGATTTGTTTTCTACATACTCAGCTTAGTTCTTTCCTTGTTTTTCAGCTTAGATCAGTTTCTTTCCTTTATTTTTCAGCTTAGTGAGAAGGGACCTTGCCTAAGATCCGAAGGTTGGGAAGAGAAAAACCCTCCTCATACATTTGTTGAACTGTGGTCACAGGCACAAATCACACTTGCTGGTTTCCGTATTCAACTCTTTTCTATTAGTTTCACCCTTGCCGATTTCCATGTTCAACACTTCCCTATTTTAAAGTTCTGTTCTTACCAGGAAAAGTTTTAAATTATTTTTGGTTTCTTAAATAGATTTAAGCCATTCCATGACATCTTTTGCAGTTTTCAACTTTTTATGTGTGGGTATATTTTATGAAAGCCAACAATTATTATGAAAATGAAAGCACTCAGATTCTTCCTGACATGTTTTGCAGTCTGTCAAGTTGTATTTTTAATAGTATCGGGTACGCGAGTTTGGTTCGAATGGAAGGGGAAAAATGTTTGGAGGTTTTGTTCAGTTTGACAAACTCAATGAAATAAAAATAATTTGATGTTGGCTGTTCTTTAGTTCATTCAACTCCAAGTGCTGTTAGGATTTGATTTTTTTATTATTTAATTTAAATTTAAAAAGCTATATGTGGCTTGTATTGGTGGTCGCCCTACTCGCTCCCATCAAAATATTATATTTGCTATTACGTGAATTAGACCATATCCAGCTTGCCTTTCAATCAAAGGTATTCTTCCTCTTCCTCAAACTGCTCCCTCTATCAGCTCCTTGATATCTTTTTCATTAAGAGACAATATCACCCATGGCCAATTACCTTCTAAAATTTGAATTTCTTGAAGACAAAAATCAACACCATGATTGGCTAAACGATTTGCTAAGCTATTTCCTTCTCCTATAGATATGCTGCCATTTCCAAGACACTGACTCCAACAATAGTTGATGGACATAAAATATAATGCTATTGTTGATTCAACCCCCACATTCATTTTTCTTGACAGGATTAGTGTAATTTGTTCATCCTCCTCAATTAAAATATATCTCCATCCTTTTTCAATCTCAATCTTGATCCCTGTTAAAAGTGCCCTAGCCTCTGCATGGTTGTTAGTTGAAGTTCCAGATGATTATGAGAAAGTGAGGAGAATTTTGCCTTCATTATCTCGAAATGTACCACCTCCACTAGCTTTGCCCACATTTCCTTTGGAAGCACCATCAAAATTAATTTTGATTAACCCAACTTTTGGACATTTCCATTTTATCATAGATTGACACTGATCCTTTGTCTTAACTTCATTATCGTAGATGACCCTAATTTTGAAGGATTTGTTATGGGCACTAATCCTAATGATAACATTGGCATCTATAAACTATGTTTTTTAAATATTTTTTGAATTGGATTAAAACATATGTAAATTTAATTTAATAAAATGGAAAAAGGAATGAACCTTTGTATCATTTCACATCCATTTGTATCATGTTTTGTCACTACTTCAAATTCTCAGACCTCAGATCATCACTTTGTATAGGCTAATTGTGGTTTCATTGACTGATTTATTCCCTATGATTACATTTAGAGTCAGACGACTGTTAAAGGTGATTTGTGATCTCCACCATGGGGCCCAGGATGTGGTGGCATGGAGGACAATTCTTTTATCCAACTTGTAGCACCAGAAACTTATCCTTCAAAGTTCTCCGAGAAAAATAGGGCACAACAAAATCTTTCTCACAAGAATGCAACTTTATTTATAGATAGTGCAAATGTAAATATACTACAAAATACAAGGGTCATGTAGCAATGTTGACAACAGACAAATGTTCTTTGTTGATTATGGCACTCTGTACTTCTGTTGTTGGCACTACAATATCTCCTGTGTCTGAGTCTGGATGTTTTGCAATTGCCATAGAAACCGCTCGGCTCTGTCTGCTTCCTTGACCTGTGCTAGCATCAAGGTGCTAGTTGGAATATGGAAGGCACACTGGGATGAAATCCAAAGCATGCCACAAACAGTTTGTGACCTGTAGAGGTGTGAAAAACCCTATTGTAGGAATGCTGGATGTATGACACACTATCATCCCACGTCCAAGGGTATTGATGGTTGTCAATCTAGAGTAGATGTACTAACAGTCTGTTGATGACCTTGGTCTATCTATTTTCCACGCATGGAAGGCAGTGGGATGTTGGAGATTGGTTTCTAGTTGATCCTAGATATGGTGCCATAAGTTGCCATTGAACATGGAATCATGGTCTGAAACATTTGATCTTGGGAGGCTGAAGTGGACCCAAACTTGCTAAAAGAACAGTCGAGTGATCTCAATTGCGTCAATGCTCTTCTTGCAGGGTCCCATGATTGCTATTTGGTAAATTTATCTAGAACCATGAAAATGCAGTCATGCTAATGCCTTGTGGTTGGCAAACCTAGAGTTAGTCCATGCCAATAGATTCCCTAGCTTCCTGTTGGCTGGTTTTCCAATGCTGCATGGTGCATAGGATCAGACATAGAGCTTCTCTTTCTAGTGCATGGGTGGCTAGTGGAAGTATTGTTGTAGCACCGGAAGTATCTTGCTGATGCCAAAGTGTCCAACTGCATTGGAATAGTGATCTTCTTAAATGAGTAGTTGGCGCAGAGTAATGGAGAGCACATAGAGCTTTCCAAGACAATAAAACCTGTCCTAAAGATGGTGGTTTGTCACTGCTTGACCTGTATCAACTATTGATGGATGTCGGTGTCACCTAGGTACAATGCCTGCCAGTCATTGGCACCATACCCTTTGGTGTCTAGAACTGTCAACAGTGTTTGCACTATTGGCGACTTAGATAGTCTGCTATCTAGCACTCCTTGCCCTTGTGACATTCGATCACAAGGTGGATTGTTTTAGGCAAGTCATCCAATCCATGTGGTGTGCATTTTCTAGCTTACTCAATTAGTCCAAGAATTGTGATGGCATATGATTAGAGTGGATCATATGCATAGGATCGGACATATGCATATGATGGCATATGATATGAGTCCAAAAATGTTGCACAAGATCATACAGAGAGCTCCACTTAGTGCATTTGTGGCCAGTGGAAGTATTGTTGTACCACTGCAAGTGTCTTGGTGACGCCAAAGTGTCTAACTACCTTGAGCTTTCGAGATGAGCAATTGGCACGGTGTAATGGAGGGCACACAGAGCTTTCCAAGATAGTACAACCAGTTGGAAAACTTGCAACTCACGACAAACTCGACACCCCAATTTTGGAGATTTTATCGGCAACTCTAGAAAACTCGACAAAAAAAAAAAAAACTAAAGAGAATTTTCAATTTAAAAAAAAACCATTTTAAACAACAATTGGAGAGCCAAAAAGCTGATTTTATATTAGATATTCATAAAAAAGAGTACAATTATAGTTCATGATCATCAAATCCAACCAAATACATCATACAAATGCAAAATTTCAAAATATAAAGCAATTAAACTGCTTTTTGTTTTCCCCTCCTTCCCCTTGAACTAGATGGTTGGCCTTGGCTCTAAATAGGTGGTTGAATTGGAGGCTTCTTAGGTACGGGATCATCATGGTATATCTCCTCCAATCCTCTCAAATGTTGAGGATCATTATTGTTGGAGGCGGTTCCATGGACCTCACCCAAAGAATCCATCTATTTTTCCAAAGGGGAAGAAGAAAAAATAAAGAGAAATAAGTAACTAATCTAATGCCCTAGGGCCTAGCCTACATGCGTGAGAAAAAACAACAAAAAGGGAAGTAAAAAAAAAAAAAACTAACAAAACCCTAAATTTTTCTCCCCCAAAAAATTACATATGACAAATCTCCGATTTGATCTCCAAAAGTGGTTTAAATTTAGTGTTTGACCTTTGATAATAATTTGTTCATAGCCGTAAAGAAGAAAAAATGCAAAAATGAGGCCAAATGGCCTTTTAAAAATAACTATGTGAGTTTTTTTGAGTTTCCTGCGAGAAAACGACAAGTAAACATGCAAAATATCCTTGTGAGTTGACGATTTTCTTGGTGCCCGTAAAGAAGAAAAAATGCAAAAATGGGTTGAAATGGTCTTTTAAAAATTTCTTGTGAGAAAACTGCAAGAAAGGGTGCAAAATATTGTCATGAGTTTGCGATTTTCTTGGCATCAAGAAAATAAAAAAAAACTCACCACCCGCAAAATTGGGGGAAACCGGTGATTTTTCAAACTATGAGAACAACTTGTATTAAAGATGGCGGTTTGGTGCTGACATGACTTGTATCAACTACTAATGGATGCCAATTTCACGTGGGTACGTCTACTAGTCATTGGCACCATACCCTTTGGTGTCCAAAACTATCAATATTGTTTCCATCAATGGACAGTTCAAACAGTCTGTTGTCTGGTTCTCCTTGCCCTTGTGACGTTTGATCACAATGTGGAATTGTTGTAGGTATGTCATCCATTCCATGTGGTGTGCATTTTCTTGCTTACTCAATGAGTCCAAGAATTGTGATGGCATATGATTAGAGTGGATGATATTCTCCTAACCCATTGTGTGGTGCCATTGTTGAACAACTTGAACAATGGCGTATAACTCTTCATATGTTGAGTAGCGTTGAGTTGTGTCAGAAAGTGTCTTAGAATGGTCTGCCATGGGATGCCCATTTAGATCAAGATGGGGCCAAGTGCGTAGTTTGACGTATCAATCTCAACTTCAAACAATTGAGTGATGTCGGGTATGGAAAGCATGGGCATTTAATAGAGGCATTGCTTGAACTTGTCAAATGCTTGCTATTGTTGTGAAGTTTAGTGAAACTTCACCTTCCCACACGACCTAATTGAGAGGCCATGAAACATTTGAAAAACCCAACACGAACCCATGGTAGAAATTGGCAAGGCCCAAAAAACTTTTGATTTCTATCAGATTCTTTGGGGTAGGCCATCTTGGACTATTCAAATCTTCTCCGAATATACATATATGCCATATTAATCAATTGTCTAGCCTAGATAGGATATCTCTTATGTCAAAGGTGCACTTGTGTAGGTTGGCCTGAAGCTTCTGTTGGCACAATGTATGGAACTTGGCGCACATGTTGTAGATGCTCTTCTTAGGTTTTGTTGAAGATGAGAATGTCATCTAAGTAGGCAACGACGAAAGGCCTTGTGACTGGGTTGTAGAACATCATTCATTAGGCACATGAATGTTGTTGGAGCATTGGTCAAGCCAAAAGGCATAACCAACCACTCATACAGTCTCTCTTTGGTCTTGAAGGCAATCTTCCAAATGTCGGTGGGGTTGATAGGAACCTAATGATTCAAGTCAATCTTCATGAAGTATCGTGCCCCTTAGAGCTTGTCCAATAGGTCATCAATGCATGATAGTAGGTACTTGTTCTTCATTGTGATTTTGTTTAGCACCCAATAGTCAATGTAGAGGTGCCATGTCCCATTCTTTTTCGATGCTAGGAAATTGAGACTACCACAAGGAGATGAGCTTGGTTGGATCTTACATTGATCGGTGAGCTCCCGAATTTGGACCCTGATTTTACTGTTCTCCCAGGTTGATCAATGATACAATGGGTTGTTGGGTAGTAATGATCTAGGGACCATGTTGATCTAATGCTTCACTGAGCAATGCAGAAATTACTCCTTAGGGATCTTGGAAGACATAAAAATATGGATGAAGTAGGCCATTCATTTGCTAAGACAATGTTGAATAGGTTGTAGCTAATGCAAAATGGTTGAAATTATGAGTGCCATGGTGCTCTGGTCGAACCATCGACAAAACAATTTTTTGTACATGAGAAATCAATTTCTTGCACTATTTTGTTGATACTAGTGTCACCTTTTTCTGAAGTAATCACTTTGGTATGTGATATGTCATCCCTTTGGTGCGTATTGACTATTGTTGTGAACAACTTTGGTAGGTCGCTTTGTGATTAAAGAGGCGTGGTCTTTCCACGAGGACATCACAAGTGCCCAATGGTACTGCATCGCTAGTGATTGAGTCATGCATTGGCTTGATGCCATACTTGAGGTTGCATTGGCATTGAAACTCTATGCCTTTACCTAGGTGAAGCCAACCCATTGATTAAGGTTGTGGTGCATTGTTGTTTAGAAGCATTGGCATTGAACCTCTATGCGTTTTCCTAGGTGAAACCAACCCATCGACTGTGTCTTGTGCGATGATGTTCTTCTCACTCTTTGTGTCAATGATGATTGGAAAAGGCTTACCCTTTATTGAGCAACGAGTGTGAAACAAGCACTTTGGCTATTTAGAAACATTTGAGGTTGAGGTCTTACCGGCTTGCTGAGTTCTAGTGCTCAAGCATGTGGTGTCTACCTCCTCTTCACCTTTTGATGCAGAGGGACGGTCATTGACCTTTGGTTGCACCATTAGTGGCTTTTGTTGAACTCGACACAACATATTTGTGAGTGTGAGTTTTATGCTAGCTATGGCACTTGCTTCCCACCTATTTGCCTTTATCCTGTGTTGCTAGAGGATTCTTGGGCTTCGATAGCATTGAGGGGGTGTTGGCGTCGTAGGTAGTCATATAATTGGTGGGTTGGCTTTTGGCATTGGAGGTATCCGGTAGGGAGCTGACTTTAGACATTTTCCAATTGCTTGCCACTTCTCTTCCAACTTTTTCACAAAGTGGAATGCTTGAGCCAAGGAGTTCATTGGAAGGAACTCCTCCATACAAAGGTGATAGTGAAGCACATTGATGTACCTCAGGACTTTGGTGCTTCTTGTCGCTATCGATGCATAGCCAACTGAGAAGTTTATTGAAATCATCAATATACTGTTGGACAAATTGGTCTCTATGTTGGCGTAGTTGTTGGTAACACATGTACTCATTCGTAGTTATGCAAGGGGTATAAATGATCATGCACCAGCTTCGAAAATGCTGTCCAAATCGTGATGGTGTCTCCTTTGTTTGTGAGCCTATTGTTGGTGGTTTCCCACCAATAGGTGACTAACTTTGACATCTTGAAGGTTGTGAAAGCAATCCTATCTGCATTTGAAACCGGTTCGCAAAGAAATAGGCCTCAAGCTGTTGAAGCCATGTGTCCGACTCTGTGGCATTGATCTATCCTAAGAAGACTTTTGGTCACAAATCTGCCCTAGGAAAGGATTTAGTTTATGTACGCGCCCTAGACCTGGACCAACCTTGAAAGGCTAGAAGGAAGAGATGCCTTCCGTGCCAATCTCCGGAGAAGGCCGGGTCCTATTCTATTCTAATTGGGGTTTTTAGATAAGGGAACTAGAAAGAGATTTGAAAATTGCGGAAAGAAATGTAAATGGCATAGCAGTGACAGTGGGGAAGAACAAGCAACACAATCACCAATCTCTATACAAACCAGCAACTATCAATACTAAGAATGAAACAGAAATCAACACTGCATTTACTTCCTTATGTATCCTTTATGAGAATTTCAGATCCACTTATCATCTAATGCTTAAATCCAGATAGCAGAATTACAACAATCAGAAAAATAAATGACATTAGCAGCAATAATCACAGAAGGCAACATACAAAGAAGAGACAGAGTCGGAGCCAAGAATCCTTAATATTGATGCAAAAGTTTGAATACAACAGTTTTTTAGCAATATGTTCCCCCCTTTTACATTGAAATGAACTCCCTTTTATAGGAGAGCTTTCCCCCCATTACATTGATGCTCGGATCCCCAAAACTGCCGAAGCAGTTGAGATTTGACCTCTGACAGCTGTCAGCGTACCTGGAACAAGGCTCACCCGTGTCTAGAATGGCTCCGGACTGTCCTTGCAGTTGACATGGCAGGTCTCATCAATATGGCAAGTGCAATTTACCCCTTGGAGTGCTTAAGGGACCCGACATGGTGTCCTATCGGAATGGGCAGAAACCTGAATTCGTATGCCATCAATGTCTACCTACCCTGCCTTCTGAGGTCTACCTGTAGCCCTGCCAAGACTGGACCAAATTCCCAAAATCGCTCGCTTCTAGCTCAAGTCTGAGGTTCGCTACAGGATAAGAGCGATGTTGGGAATCGCTTGTTGGAGAAGACCTCCATGCCTTGGAAATTCCATAGCCGGAGTTCGCTGTAATGGAGGGGCGACGACGAGAGTCGCTTAACGAAGGAGCGAACCCGGGAGTCGCACAGGGGTAGGAACGATTCCGGGAGTCGCGCATGAGTGAAGCGAACTTGGGATGCATCATCGTGCCTTAGTCGTTTTTATATCCTTGAATCTGTTGGTGATCGCTGGAGAGGGCGAGATCGGGAATCGCCAGGAAACTGTGGTGAGGCCAGGAGTCGCACGCGGAGGGAAGCGATACCGAGGATCGTCGGCAACGGAGCGAGGCCGGGAATCGCCCGGCAGCTAGAGCGAACTCGGAGGTTGCTGGGGTTCGCTCATGGAGAGGAGCAATCCCGGGGTTCACTGGCTTGGGGAGCGACACTGGGGAGCCTAATGCCTTAGCCATTTTTGAAATTCATGTACTTGCTGGCGATCGTTGGAAACCAGGGCGAAACTGGGGGTCGTAGGATAATTGGGGCGAACCCGAGGATCGCCAGGAACTGCTGCGAGGCCGGGAATCGCCAGAAGGCTGTCTCGACGCCGGGAATCGCTCCGAAATGGAGCAAACCTGGAGCTATCTTGCCTTAGGAAAAACTTGACATCCCTCTGCTCCTTGCTGATGATCCGGGTGAAATTGAGGCCGGTTGTTTCTGAGTGCGACCCTGAGGACTGCCTTAACTGACGCTTGGAAAGGAGGAAAAGGAGAGGATTCGAACATAAAAAGTGCAACAATTTTTCAAAATTTTACCCCTTAGCAAAATGTAGCAACATTCCTGGCGGCTCGCAGGGTATTGAGCTTGCCTCAATGCAAGGACCCATGCCTTCATCCTTTGGGCCCGGAGTCACCCTCCGTATCCTGTTCTGCTTCCTGCTCTACTTCACTGCTGCCACTTGTGGATTCCTCTTCTGTTTCCTCTCCTTCCTCCGTCCCCTCTTCAGAGTGCTCCTCGCCTTCTCCTTTTTCTTGTTCCTGGTTGGTATCCTAAGGAGCAAGGTGGTCGCGAATGCGCTCATAGGTGGCTTGGACCTGAATCCAGGCTTCCTCTTGGAAGGGTTCGAGGTCACGGAGATCTTTTAGCAGGCGCCTGAAGGTCTCAATTTGGAGCATATCAGCCTGGTCGACCCTTTGGCTCAGATCAGCCAGACAGGCGCTAATTTGGCAGAATCTGGATATCAACTGTGTCACCTGCGCCTCCAGAATAGGGTCTGCCCAACCATCAATTTCAGAGGTGTCCTCCCTGAAGGAGTCCCATGCCAGCTTCAATTCTTCCCTGGGCAGGCAATTTCCTTCATCATCCGTGAAGCTGGGAAATCCGAGCTGTGTGAGGGTCTGGAAATGTGCCAGGCAGATGCTCTTTTCTTTCTCAAATGTATCCAGCAATCTCCTGGCCCTCCTGACCTTTTCTCACTTTTCCAAGAAAGTATGCAGGGTTGATCTTGCAGTGGCCCAATCTCGGGCGATCTGAGTCATTGGTGGCACTTGGAGGTCTTTGTGAGGCCTCAACTTCGATGGCCAAGCTGAGCCAGCGCCCTGCTGCGTGTTCGGCCTCCTCTATCACAGGATTCCCCTGGGCAGATACTTCCTTGGCCTCCCAAACAAACATGAGATGTAATGACACGCCCTGTTTGCAATAATTTTCTGAACTGATTTTTTTTTTCTGAAACTATTGTTTTGGTTTTGTTTGCTTGCTGATTTGTTTCAGTTTTGGTTTCAGATGTGTTTTTTGCATTTGAACGTGAAATATGCATGTAAAATCATATGGAAAACACACTAGAATTGAACAGAAATATATTGCAGCAATATAAACTCAATGAAATGACTCCCATTCATTAAATATCTCAATATTATGATTGATTACAATGATAGCAGCAGAAATATAATTTATTCCAGACCTTTTACAATTTTCTGGGTGCTGGAATGACACACTGGAATGCATAAAATGATCACAACTTCGCCAATATAGCTCCAAATCCAATTCCGTAAAATGTAATGATGATGTTTAAGCTAGGCGCCCCTGTTTGGATAAGTTTCAGACCTGAAAATAGTCCCAAATGGCTGGCATGCATCCCAAGACAAGGTGTACGGACTGCTGGTGGTACAGCCTGCTGTAGAAAATTCAAAACTCCACCAAAATCTGCAAATGAGTACTCAAAAAGCATCGCCCAACCTAGAGAAATGCATAGGAAAAATACCCAGAACAATATCTATTTGATTTTTGGAGCTATGAGCAAAAATGTCGATTCCCAACTATGCAAAAATGGAATGTGCAGCCCTGGTATTGCAAAATATGCTCCTCAAAATGCCAAACTAATTCCAACCCAGATAAAAGATGCCAAAAACAACAGAACCCAGATGATTATTTTTACCAAAATCAAAACTTCGAAAATCTCAAACCCTTATGCCTCAGAAAATATCTTCCACTGAAGTGCAAACCCAGCTTCTAGATGAAACTGGCTGTAGAATATCCAGAGGTGATCTTTCACACCCGTAGATATTGTCCTTGATGGAGGTTTTCGTCTCCAAAAAGCCCTGTGAACCCCTGCAAATAGCTCTGCAAGTTTTCTCTCCAAGAGAAGCCAAAGAAAATATCCAAGCATATCCATAATGGGAGCAATCAACTGAATATATAGACCTTTTGTTGAGACAACATGGAAATGGATACCCAATTTGACAAAGAATAATACTGGGCTGTCCGCTCGGCTGGAAACCCTAAAAGCTGACTTACTATAAATAGTAAGTACTGCTAAAAATAGCCATTAACTGCTCTGAACACCAAATGCTCTGAATTGGTCACCATGGACTACAAACTCAACTTGAAGCACAAACCCTAATCCCATAGCACACACTTACTAAAAATAGTAAGCGTCCAAATATAGCAAGTGATAGCTCGAAACTCCGAGATCAAAACAACCCATCTCGCCGAACAGAAAACCCAAAACTCCATCACCACCGACCGGGCAAACCCTAACTTACTAAAAATAGTAAGTTACTAAAAATAGAAAGTGGTGACCAATTGCTCCGAAAAGCCTCCGGAAAAGGGCAGAGGATAGCAAATGAAGCGTTGAGCACGAAGAACCAACCCAGTTAGGGTTCCCTAAACAACTCCACTAGCCTACAGGAACCCAGTAGTAGGCTAATCTGCAACTGCACCTGACTGTCTAGAAAGGGGACATTACATGAGAACAGACAGGGACCTCGAGGTTCTGGTTCGGAAATTTTTCAGTAAACCGGCGCGAACCTGTTTGACTCGGTCCCTGGAAAAGACCTCAACCTGTGCTGCTCTCTCCTCTAGTTGCTGCTGCACTTCCTAGACCTGGGCCCCCAGCTGGCCTATTTTGGTGTGTGCCTCGTCGCCTTCCCTGATATGGCGATCCACAACTTCTTTATGTTCAGTTACTTCCTTTTCCAGAGCTACCACTCGCCCCTTTAGCTACTCAGATTCGTTCCTGAAGTCGTCTAGCTGGGCCTGCATCTTTGCTATGGTTTCTTGCAGCTTCAGATTCTCATTCTCAATTGCGTAGTAGCGCTCCCTCAGCTGCTGATGGTGCACGTAAACTGTGCTCGCCTTAAGTTGGATCGCACCTACCGCATGTTCTACATTGACTGTATTCAAGTCCTTGATCACCCGATGGTAGGTGTAGTCCTCAGGCGTCATATCTTGCAGGGGTTTCTGGACCTTCGGAATCCTTTTCTCCTTATGCAACACCATTTTCTCCAGATCGAACCTGGCGCACTTTTCAACCCCCGCAGGTTCCTGGGCCTTTCTTTTTTTGAGGTTCTTGATCCATCTGAAGGAGCTCTGTTCTGCTTGGGCCAGGCTGTTTGCTGCGGGGCGACCTTCCACCATCTCCAGTTCTTGCTCGATGAGTTCCATTCCTCCAAACATGGGGGTGGATCAATGGCAGATCGTGCTGAGGCATCGTTTCTGCGAACAGATAAGGGGCAGTGGAGATTGGGAGTTCAGTCACTATTGGAGAGGACACTGTCTTGACGGCGGTGGGAGGACCATCCAGGTTCAAGGGTGGATTTTCAACTAAGACACCAGCTGAAGCTGAGGGATTGGGTGGATACGACGGACCTGCGATAGCAACTCCTGGCTGGAGGGAGGTGATAGTTTCAAACACGTTGGGGGTGGAAGCAAATGGGCTAAAGGCCTGCTGGTCGGGACGGACGGAGGTAGGCCGGGGATCGCCGGGCAGCTGGAGTGAACTCGGAGGTTGCCGGGGTTTGCTCATGGAGAGGAGCGATCCCGGGGTTCGCTGGCTTGGGGAGTGACACTGGGGAGCCTAATGCCTTAGCCATTTTTGAAATTGATGTACTTCCTGGCGATCGTTGGAAACCAGGGCGAAACTGGGGGTCGTAGGATAATTGGGGCGAACCCGAGGATCGCCAGGAACTGCTGCGAGGCCGGGAATCGCCAGAAGGCTGTCGCGACGCCGGGAATCGCTCCGAAATGGAGCGAACCTGGAGCTATCTTGCCTTAGAAAAAACTTGACATCCCTCTGCTCCTTGCTGATGATCTGGGCGAACTTGAGGTCGGTTGTTTCTGAGTGCGACCCTGAGGACTGCCTTAACTGACGCTTGGGAAGGAGGAAAAGGAGAGGATTTGAACATAAAAAGTGCAGCAATTTTTCAAAATTTTACCCCTTGGCAAAATGTAGCAACAAAGACTAGAATGCTGATGTTGGTTTGGACCTTATGTAGGGTGTAGCCCTAGTAACGTGCAAATTTGGCAACTATGAATGGGGCGCCAATTTTGATCTTGAGATCCTAGAACTACTCGAGGAGTGTGTTCTTGTGTTCTTTTAGGACGTCACAAATGAGCTTCTTGATGTCCTACATGTTGGTCTCTAATGTTGATGACTTTTCCATCATTGATATCAATGTTCTTCAAGGTACGCAGACACGAAACCTGGTGTGATGCCTTTCTTTTACCACGAACTTGTGAGAGCATATCTAACGATGAAGTGTGTTGGAGGTTTTGTCCTTGCAAGAACCACTGTAAAGAAGATAGGGTGACATGAAATAAATCAAATCAGTATGAAACTAATTTGGTACCACTTGATCCACATTGTGGGCCTAGAATGTGGAAGCGTGGAGGAAAACTCTTTGAACTAGGTTGTGGTGCCAAAGAGTTATGTTTCGAAGTTGTGTAACACAAAGAGGGCACAACAAATTCTTTCTCATAAGAATGCAAATCTATTTATAGATAATGCAAATGTAAATATACTACAAAATACACGGGTCATGTAGTTGTTGGTTACGAATCTGCCACTAGGAAAGGTTTTAGGTCTTTGCGCCCTAGATTCGCCCAACAGACTGAAAGGTTGGAAGGAAGAGATGCCTTCCGTGCCAATCTCCGGAGAAGGCCGACTTCCTATGATTTTTAGTTTAGTTCAGGGTGCTGAAAGAGATTTAAAACTGCAGAAAGGGATGTAAATGTGATGTACTTCGGGTGAAGGAGATAAGCAGCACAGTTACTAACCAGACACTTTTACCAACAACAATCAAAACAATGTATACCTAGAAACATTAGCACTTTCCTACCCTATGTATCCTTTCTATCTTATTCCAAATACACTTAATTGCCAATGCTGAGATCCAGATATGCAGAATGACAGCAATCAGAAAAATAAGCAACATGAAGCAAAAATATTAAAGAAAGGCAGCATACAAGATAGACGCAACTAATGAGCCAAGCATACTTTTGTATTAAGAGCAGATGTACAGCTTAGAGAAGTTTCTTAGCAAGATATCCCCTTTTTCCCCCCTTTTACAATGAGACGCACTTGCTATTTATAGCATTTTTCCCTCCCAATTACAATGAGAAGCGCAGATCCCCAAACCTGCCAAAAGCTGCAAAAGTTGCAAAAAGGGGAGAGATTTGATCTTGGTAGGCCATCCCTGTACTTGCAGTATGCTCTCACTTGATCTCGTACAACTTCTGACAGTCTTGGTCGCTGAAAAAGGGGGCTATCGTCTAGCTTTGGTAGCTGGTGTACAATTATCTTTCAATGCTCAGCTACTCTTTCTCAAAGTCTAATCAACGCAAACTCTAAAATCTGACCTGGAGAAGAGGGGAAAGACATCCCCAACGCTCTCTTTGACAGCAGCCAAAAATCGCTGAAAAGGCAAGATGCGCCCAGAATCGCTAAGGAGTGAAGGCGATCTTGGGAATGATGATTCAGGGCAACCTTTGGCCTGAGCTCGAAAGCGCTTACAAAATGAGCGATTTCGAGCCCAAGGAAACCTCTTTGCTGGATGTCGCTAGGAAAGCTTGTTGGAATATTTTCAACATTGCCTCCTTAGTCCTAAGTATTAAGTCCTAGTATTTAGTTTTAGTTTAATGTTTTGATTTACATATTTCTAGTTAATTTGATTAGCATACGTTGAGGTTTTGGCTTGGTTGGTCAATGTTTGACCATAGTCCAAGATTAGCATGTTGTTAGGATAAGAGCTATCTTTAAGTTAGTTTGTTGTAATAAGTTTAAGAGGATTTCTCTCAACCACCGTGTCTATTTTTAGTTCTTTCAAGAACTATAAAACTATGTAATGCATTGTTGATCAATAGAACAATTTCACCATTGTTTCTCATTTGGTATCAGAGCAGGTTTTCTCAGATGGATCAAAACCTGTGGAGAGTGGCGTGAAGAGATCTGAAGCACACACTTTGTCAGAGAAACTCAAGTGGCCAGCACTCAACAGATTTGCAAGGAAGAGCTCGAGTAAATCATTAATATCTCATGAATCCTGAGGTATTTTATTATGAAATTTTTAGGGTTGTTAGATAATTGTATCAAGAGGATGCTGTCAAAATTTTAGGTGATTTGGAGCTAATTTGCGGATTTTATTAGCATTTTGAGTTTTTCAATAAAATGGTTGTATAAGGTGGAATACAAGGTATTTGCTTCTCAAATTTTGGGAGAAATATTATTTAGATAAAATAATAATTCAGACAAAATTTCAGGTCATTTGGATCTGTATTTATTGATTTGTGTGAATATTTATTTTTTCTTCAAAAATCCTAGATCCGGAATTGTGATAAAAAGGGAAAAAGTAAATGATCACATATTTTTCACCTTTGCAAATTTTCTTCAAAAATTTAGAGGGTTTTCATATTATTGTCTCAGGAATACAGAGTTTAATTTTCAGAAATTTTGGAGTTGTATGGATTGATTTATGTGAAGAACATTGAGGTTGTCTCAAAAACACTCTAAGATCTAGAAAGGGCAAAAGTAAATTGATCACATATTTCTCATTTGTGTGAATTTGGATCTGAAATTTAGTGGATTTTCAGATAAGTATATCAGAAGTCTACAGAAAAAATTTTAGTTTGTTTCAATCAGTATTGGCCGATTTATGATAAATTGGGTGCTTGAGACTTTGGTAAATAAAAGGAAGCCATGTATGCAGACTTGGTTGTACCAAAATTTGATGGAGATAATTATGCTATTTGGAGCATAATGATGAAGACCTTCTTGAAGGCTCAAGACTTATGGGATATAGTTCAAGAAGGCTATGAGGAACCCACTTGGAGCAAGCTACAAGGTGAGGAGAGAAAAGAGAAGAAGGAGCAGCAATATGCAAATTGCTTAGCTCTTATGGATTTGAGGAGAGGAATGGAAAAGAATGTTTTTCCTCTCATAGCCAATTGTAGATCAGCTACAATGGCATGGCAAGTGTTGAAGGATGCTTATGGGTTTGATGAGGACACCCCTAAAGCCATGAGTGACAATCATGAAGATTGTTTAAGCAAGGAGGAGCCTTGCTTCCTTGAAGCAATTTCTGAATTAGATCCTTTTGAAGGAGTTTTTGAAGAGTCTTGTAAAGACTCATATGAAGCCATGCTTTGTAATGGAGAATTATTTCTTGCAGAGGAAGGCCTGTATGTAGAAAACCAACAAGATGAAGAATGCTTCATGGAGGAAGCATATGTTGCTGAATTTTGTGATGAAAAGATAAGAAGAGGTGTGTATTCCTCAAGAGGACGAGGAGGAAGAAGAGGATTTGTTGTTGATAGAAGGCAAAGTGATAAAAAATATCTCATGGAGGAGATAAATGAAGAGTGTATTATGGATAATGCACCTAAAATTCTCATGGGAGAGAATAAAGAAGATAATAGGATCAACCAAAATTGTTGGCATGTTGATGGAGAAGCAATGTTCATGGAAGACCATTGTCTTGAAGACCATTCACTTGGAATGGATGTATGCTCTCTTGACAGAGCAAATGAAGATCTCCTACAAGGAGAAGATAAAATTGTTAGAGTTCCTCTAAAGGGGGAGAAGAATGTGACAAATGAGATAGAAACAGAAAATGAAAATGAGATTGCTGATTTTCTTGTTGTAATGGCAAAGGAAACATCACTCATGGATGAAGATCACTCACTTGGAGTGACTACATTGCAGAAAGAGAGTTGTCTTGAAAAGGCAACAATGTATGATTGCTTGAATGAATGGTGTTTCAACACACCAACATGGATTGAACAAAGGAGGAGAACTCTTAGTGAAGAGTTGATGGTTGATCTTGAAGCACCATACAATGAAGGAGAACTGCTACAAAATAGCTTTATGGGAAGCACCAAATCTACTCATACTAAAGGTAATGTTTTTATGATTAATGATTTGTTTTTTGTGAGCAGGAATGAAAAGAAAGGTGATTGTCTCATTGAGACAACTTTGATGAAGAGTCTTCTTGGAGAGAATAAAGTGATGGAGAACTTGGGTCACATGGATCAAAATGATGTGTTCAAAATTCCTTGGGAGAAGGATTCTTGTAAAGTCATTGTTGTGAGAGAATATTTGTGTGAGGAGCAACTTTATGTTGCATATGTAGTTGGTCATTATATGGCCATATTTATTGTGATATTTTGTGTGGAAATATGTGAAAGAGTTGTATGGTATAATCATCTATGTGAGATGATTAATTGTAAATACTCATGTGGAGTATTGTTTAGTGTTGAAGATGTAAAAGAAGATCAAAATGTGAGAGCATGGTTTAAAGACCATAATGATAAAGATGTAAGAGAGTGGTTGCTGAAAACCACAAGAGGAGATACTTTTGTTGAAGGGGGAGCTAATCAACAAAAGAAGGCACTCAAGCATTTGCAGGAAATTCCACATGAAGAGTGGAAGGAGTGCCACCATAAGTATTTTGTAAATTCTGATTTCTTGATTCAAGATTGGAGGAAACGTAAGAGAAATATTTTCTTCCAACTCTGTGATGCTTAAAGAACTCTTGCATGAGTGTCTTTAGCATCAAGGGGGAGAATGTTGGAATATTTTCAACATTGCCTCCTTAGTCCTAAGTATTAAGTCCTAGTATTTAGTTTTAGTTTAATGTTTTGATTTACATATTTCTAGTTAATTTGATTAGCATACGTTGAGGTTTTGGCTTGGTTGGTCAATGTTTGACCATAGTCCAAGATTAGCATGTTGTTAGGATAAGAGCTATCTTTAAGTTAGTTTGTTGTAATAAGTTTAAGAGGATTTCTCTCAACCACCGTGTCTATTTTTAGTTCTTTCAAGAACTATAAAACTATGTAATGCATTGTTGATCAATAGAACAATTTCACCATTGTTTCTCAAAGCCGAGCGATTTCGGGTTTGGGGAAGAGCGACAACGATTTCGGGCTCAAAGCTTTAGCAACCTCGCAAGCTCAAAAGCGCTGGAAACTCCTGCGCGCTAGGCAGCTTTTCTCTTCGCGACGGCGATCTCGAGCCCGCCTACTCCTCTCTGGTGCCCCTTTTCGCTCGAAACGTGCCATAGCGACGGGCGGATAGTGCGCGCGGTAGCGACTTCGGGTTCAAAGGACTTAGGCAAATCTGCCACCTTGAAACACGACCCTTAGTCGCTCAAAAACCCATCTTCGCCAGAAATCGCGCAACAAAAACAACGATATTGGGAAAGGGGGGAAACACTTAGTAAAATTTTACAATTTTTATGCCGATGATGGCATTAGACCTGATGGAAGCTGGGGACCGAAAATAGAACACCTTGCAGAAGCACCAAGGAAAATCACCATAACATATGAGGAAAGAACGGAGAAGAAGGAGAGTGGCAACAACCTGATAAAATTTACGCCCCTATCAAAAATGTGGCAACATTCTGGCGGCTCGCGGGGTATCGAGCTCGCCTCGATGCAAGAATCCATGCCTTTATCCTTTGGGCCCGGAGTCACCCCCGGACTCTGTTTCCTTTTCTTGTAGGCCCTGGTCCTGCTGCTCTGTATCCTGTTGCTCTTCCTTCGAAGGACTTTCCTCCTCGGGTTGATTTTCGTTCTTTTCTCCTTGAGACCCCTCTGTTGATGGCTCTTCTCCTTCCTCTGGATCTTCGTCTGGAGTGAACTCCCTGGAGGCAAGGCGAGCCTTAATGCGCTCATATGTCTCTTGCACTTGAGCCCATGCATTTTCGGAGAAGGGCTCCATATTACGGATGTCGCTAGTTAGGTACTTGAAGGTCTCCAGCTGAACTATGCCCATCTGCTCGGCCCTCTGGCCCAAATCCAACAAACAAGAACGAATGGTACAGAATTTTGAGGTGAGCTCCATCACTTGCTCTTGCTGGATAGGATCCTCCCATGCATCAATCTCAGAAGTGTCATCAGCGAAGGTATCCCACAACTGGCGCAGAGCTTCTTTTGGCAAGCACTCGCCTTCGCTATCGGTGAAGTTTGGGAATCCATGTGCTGAGAGAGTCAGGAAAGGGGACGAGCATATGTCCTTTTCTTGGTTCAACAGGTCCAGCAATGCCCTGGCTCTCTGAATCTTCTGAAATCTTTCAAAGAATGTGTGCAAGGTGGCCCTTGCGGCTGCCCAATCAAAGGCAACGAAATCTGTAGCAGGTACTTGGAGGTTCTGGCGCTCAAGGTTTCCTGCCTTGACTGCCAGATCGAGCCAGCGATCTGCTTCACGCTCTGCCTCCTCCAACACAGGCTTACCCTGTGCGGATGCTTCTTGAATCTGGGTGAGAAATACAAACACCCTGAGGGCTTTAGAAGCCCGCGGCCTGAAATTTTTCAACAACCTGGCCCGGATCTGTTTGACACTATCCTTGGAGAACGTCTCCACAATCTTTTCTTCTAGCTCCTGCTTTGTCTGCTGAAGTTGATCTTGAAGCTCTTTGATTTGACGCTCGACAGCTTCTTTCTGATCCGATGCCTCCTTCTGAAGGCTTGCCAACTGCTCTCTTAGTTGCAGGCGCTCCTTTTCAGAATTCTCAAACTGAGCCTGCGCCTTGGCCATGCCTTCTTCTAACTTCATCTTCTCGTTCTCCATCTCATAATAACGCTCTTGCAACTGGAAATATTTCAGGCGTAATGTATCAGTCCCATCATGGACAACTAGTGCCTCATTCTCGAAACTGACCTCATCCAGATTTTTGGCCGTGCTTTTATACTCATAGTCTCCAGGAAGCATGTCCTTTACGGGCTTCTTCACTCTTGGAATCTTCTTCTCCTTATACAGGAGCATGCTCTCTGAGTCGAACCTGATGCGCTTCTCGACTGTGGCGATCTCTTCGCCTCTTCGCTTAATTGCATTCTGCATCCATTTGCCTGAGGAGCGCTTCGGCCGAGATGTGGCGGGCTGATTAGGCCGCGATATGAGGGATTGGCTCTCCATTATCTGGATCAGACTTGTGTCTCCAAAAAGAGACCTGGCCAGGGGCAGACCTTGCTGTGACACCTCCCCTTTCATGAACAGGCGTGGAGAACCGGCGGAAGGGCGCTCCTCTTCTTTGTGGGGTGACTCGGTCTGGGCGGGAGCGACAGATGAGTCCTCGGGATGTTCGGATGAAATGTGGGGGGAGGGAGGCGAGGTCGAAACAGTGGCGTCCAACTGAGTCTTGGTCAGGGCTTGAAGGGTATCGGGCCTTGCAGAGGATAGGCCACGATGGGACTGCTCAGGTATGACTGGTGAAACCTCCTTTTGACCGGCGTGGGGCTCAGTGAGAGAGGGAGCGGCAGGTGCGCTGGGAGCTAATGGAATATTGGCGGGGATGGATGAGGCAACAAGGGTTAAGGATGCCACGGACATTGACTCGGCAGTATGTGAGGGGGCAGAAAACGTACCTGCGGGCTCCGCCCGAGCCGGTGAGTCGAAGACGTGGTCTATCCACTGGTCGCCCGCAAATGTAGATATATCGTCCTTCTCCGTAGCAGTCTCTAAGACCTTGCTCTTCTTGGGCGGCGGAGTGGTATCCGGCTGTGGTGCTACCTCCTTCTCAGGCGCAGGCCCTTGCTCTTTAGGCCTTTCTGACCTCTTCCTCTTAAGAGGTGCGAGTTCTTCCTCTTGGGTGATAGGTGTCAAACTAATAGAACTCTTTGGGGCCTTAGGGGGCTTCACGGTCACCTTGACAGCCTTTTTATTTCGAAGCACGGGGGACACTTCTGCCGAGGAAGTCTGCTTTGCTTGGGTCACGTGCGTGGGTACTTCTCCTTTGGATGACGCGGCCTTAGCATGTTACTTCTCGGCCGACTACTGCATTCTGGGCTCCTCAATCCTCTCTTCCCGCGACTGCTGACTGGAGCCCTCACCACTCGTTTGCAATTGCTTAGGTGGGACCTGCCCCTTTTGTAGGCGAAGGCCTGGGGGCACGATGTGACGAAACACCACTGGCCGCCACGTGGCGTGATGTTTGTCGTAGAGGTCGGAAAAGGTGTTGTCGTCTTTTATGTCCTTCACGGATTTGTCTTTTCCGGTCCTGACACGCATTTTCCACCACTCTTCTATTTTGTCCAGTCTCCAACCCCTCCTCTGCAGTCTTGCCTCTAATCTCTTGTATACATCTGTATTCGGCCTGTGTCCTATATTTCGGCCAGGGTCAAACTCGACCTCTACGCAGTAGAAGTCATGCCAAGGCGGGAAAGACTGCATGTCCTCGATATACCACTCCAGATCTTCGTCTTGGTTATTGCGTTCTTCCAGAATCCCCAATTGAGGACAGACGTGAAACTCCTGGCGAGATGTAAAGTCTTTTATGATGTCCAAGGGGTCGTATTTCCACTTTTGCGGTAGCTCCACCAAGCCGAAACTTGAGAGCGTGGCATGCAAGTATTGATGTTGTCCATTGGTGTCAACTTCGATCCCGGCCCAGGTGATGGGGTATTCAAACAGGTGGCCTTTTCTCCTTCCCTGACCATATTTTGCGTCTGTATAATCCATCTGCCGAGACACCTCTAGGCCGAACTGATATTCTGATGCATAATAGGGCAGCAAGAAAGGTTTGCCCGTGAAGCCGAAAACCCTTATCACAAGTCCCTGCGTAAGGCGAAAAGTGTCGCCGTAATTCTGATCACTGAATTGGTCCCTCAATGCTTGCGGGACGCGCGGGCATGAACCGTGAAGGAGAGCGAGAGCTGGACCCAAGAATGATATATTGAATTGGTAGTACGATTCCTCCTTCCATAGAACTCTGGTCCACTCATAGACCGGTAGCCGTGCGCCTTTGTCATCTTCGCGCTGTACAGGGAGCGACCGCAGGCGGCTGTGCATATGAAATAAAAATAACCAGGCCAAGGCCGAGCAGTACCTGAAACCATCTCGCGCACCGGTCTTATACTCCCGCAGCTGCTGGTGCATTCCCCGGTGACGCAATCTGCCCAATTGAAGAAAATCGGCTTGGTCTTATCTGTCATCTCATTTGGGTCATAGAACTCTCCTCTCAGAATACACTCGGCGAGGGAAATCTGGTATGGGAGGACTGTCGCGTCCGAGCCAAGACCTAAGACCCAAGCCAACATAGTGTATATGCTAGTGCTCTTGAATTCGCTCAAAGGCCTTCCTTGTTTTGGCCATTGCCGCGGCGGAATAGGCTCATGAAGCTGAGAGCTCATAAAATCCCGCATCCTCTGGTTATCTGAATACCTATCCGTCTGTTCTCCCAAGTTGACGCCTTTAACAATATAGTCTTCCTTATTCAACTGTATGCCCGGCGCGAAGGCCGCTTCAACGGTATCAGAGTAGAGTGAAAACAAGACATTGCCCTGGTGGTCGCATACTTGCCTTGTGTTCAACCTGTAGTATTCGGCAATCGCCGCTATTAGCTTAGGGCAGTGATGTACCTCCGGGCATAAGAACCAGTAGAGATTAGACGAGTACGCCGCAGCATAAGGATTCGAAGGGGAAAATTTATTCCGCCATTTGTCAATTGTCTGCCTTATCTCGCTCGGTACTTGGGAGTAAATCCCATCTCTGAGCTTGACCCAACTGTCAAAGGGCGGAGGAGGAATCGGCTTTGGCTTCGCGACTCGCGGCTTCTTTTCTTCTCCCGCCTCGGCCAACTTAGCTTTCCCTTTATCTTTCTGCTCTTTCTTCTGCCCACTCGCAGGCGTGCCCGACGCCGCTGGCGCTTCTGCGCAGCTTTCGTTGTCCTTCTTTCTTTCCCATGGCGCTAGTATAATCCAGTCCAGAGTGCGCTGGAATTCGACTGACCAAGTGCCCTCGCGAGAGCGCTATTTTATATGGAGAGTTCGAGGTAGAAGCTTCAATAGGTGGCGCAGCCGAGTACTTTAAATTCAATGCGAGGAGCGCGGGGTTGGTAGGAGTTGATATCGAGCTAGGGTGGCCATGCACACGATCTCTCTTGGGAGTGTAAACATTTAAACCTTTGCCGCCTTGGAATGTCCACCTTTTAATAAGTACTTATGGAACACGTGCAAATCGTTCCCCTTTTGGCACGCTTTTCTATGCCGCTAGCTCGAGAAACGGGGCCCACTTTATAATTTCATGCTTTCCTCCATATCGCTCAAATTCCGAGCGATTTCGGGTTTGGGCCCTCATAGCGAGCGAAGGCGAGACTTTTTCCATTCAAAACAAATGTTTGACCTTTTCCCTTACCCATTGTCGTTGTTTTGACGTGTGCGCTTTGGGGAAAGTGGTGCTTGGCGAGCGAAAGCGAGCAACCCACACTTGGGGAAATTCTAGCCCCTTTCATATTCCTGGCGACGCCTGTCTTGAACTCCCGCTGTCGCTAAAAAGTAGAAGCGACTTCGAGCCTATTCGAAAACTTGGGCGCTTTCGAGACCTTTATGCCCAAAAGCGCTCGGGCGTTTTTTCTTGATATCGCTCGAAACTTTCGAGCGCGCCCGAGATCGCTAAAAAGTTGAGCGACCTCGAGCTTCTTTCTTAAAAGCGAGCGCGGACGGGATTTTGCATATAACTTCTTTCAATTTACCCACTCCCGCCGTCGCCGAAACTTTGGAGCGCTCTTGAGGATTTACACACTTAGCGAGCGAAAGCGAGACCGCCCACACTTAGCAGATTTTCGGGCCTCTTTTACTCGTTCCCCTCTGTGCTCTGAATCGCTCAAATCTCGAAAGCGCTTCTGGGATTGCTTAAAATCTGAGCGATCTCGGGCCTTTTGACTTGGCAAATTTTCTTTTGTTTGTCCCTAATTCGGCCATAGCTTGGAAGGGATTCCCGTTTTCGCCCAAAAGGCGAAGCGACTTCAGGGCGTTGGCACTTTAGCGAGCGAAGGCAGGCAGGCTGATTTTTGCTTCTCTTCTCGGCCATCCCCATATCTCCCTTTTGCGAAGGAGACTGCTTCTGCATCTTAACACCAAAAGCTTGCGGACCCACAGGTCCGGCGAACTACTTGGCTCAACAGCCTAAAGAACAAAAACAACTTAAAAGCATATTTACAGACAGATAAAAAGGAAAAGCATAAAGGAAAATATGTACAAGGGGGAAACTTCAACTGAGAGTTTTAGTTGCGATAGGCTTTCAGATGAAAGCCATTGACAGGAATGGGGAGGATATGACCCTCCATGTCCCTCAGGACGAAAGCATTGAATTGATTGACTCTGGCGATCTGAAAGGGGCCTTCCCAGAAGGCGTCAAATTTGTCATGATTGCCCGGTTTTGCCTTTAATGCATCCCATTTGAGCACTAGGTCACCAATTTTGAAAATTCGGGCTGTGGTCCCTTTAGAGAACCAGTTGCGTGTAGTGTTAGCGTGCTTCATGAAAGCTTCATGAGCACTCTCCCTCTGCTCCTCAAGCTGCAATAACTGAGCTAATCTGGCATCAAGGGGATCCAGGTTGTCTTTTTCATCATCAAGCAACCAGAGTGCAGGCATCTCAATGTGGGTAGGCAGAACCGCCTCTTTCCCATAGACTAACGCATATGGCGATGTTCTAATGGATTTCTTTATGGATATGCGATCTGCCCATAGAGCTTGATCCAGGTGTAAGTGCCATGACCTCTTATTTCTCTCAAGAGTTTTCTTTATGATATTCATCAATTTTTTATTTGTAGACTCTGCGAGGCCATTTCCCTGTGGGTAATAATTGGAGGAAGCTTTATGATAGATGTTGTATTTGTAGGTGAATTCTGTCAATATAGCCCCTTTAAACCCTGGACCATTGTCCGTCACAATCGCCTCCGGAATCCCGAAGCGAGTTATCAAACTCTCCAGGAAGGCGACAACTGTCTCTTGATCGGCATGTTTTGTGGGTATAGCCTCGGCCCAGCGAGTGAAGTAGTCTATGGCAGTCAAAATGAATTTGTGCCCTGTTGAGGATTCTGGGGAGATTTTACCCACGAAGTCCAATCCCCACTGCTGGAAAGGGAATTCTACCCGTATGGGTTGTAAGGGCATTGGAGCATTTTTGTTCCGGCCGGCAAACCTTTGACACTTCTCGCACCTCTGGCAAGCCTTCTGGGTGTCCGCGAAGATGGTGGGCCAATAGTAGCCTGCCTTTATTATCTTTAAGGCCGTAGGCCTTCCCGAAAGGTGTCCCCCTGACATTCCGGAATGGAATTCGTCAAGGATTTTCTGTTTTTCAGTTCCTTTGACACAACGTAGAAGGACTCCATCAATATTTTTATAAAACAGCCCCTCGGGGCGTAGAACGTACTTTAGAGCGTTAAGCCGGAACCTCCTCCTTTGCGAGGCGGTGAGTTGATCTGGACACTTCCCTGTGTTGAAATACCACATTATTTCATCAGCCCAGTCGCTTTCCTCAGGCAATGAATTGACAAGGTTAACCTCCATCACTGGGTCTTCCCATTGACAAGCAGACACTTCGGCGGCGGCGCTTCTAGCCAACTCCTGGCATAATGCCCGCCCTCGGACAAGTTTGGTGGGTCGAACCTCTATGTCGAATTCTTGGATTTTGGTAATCCACCCTGCTCTCTTGTGGCCTGGTTCACCCTGAATAATGAAACTTCTGACGTCTGGGTGAATCACGAAGACTGTGATCCGGCTTTGAGAGACAAAGTGCTTAAACTTTCTCAAGGATCTCATGACTGCATGCACTTGCCGCTCGATGAAATTATATCTCTCCTCATGTGGCTGTATCACCTGGCTCAAGAAGGCTATCGGACGCTCCTCGCCATCGTCTCCTTTTTGGGTTAGGACTGCAACATAGCTCTCAGGTTCCCCAACCGCATATAGGATAAAATCTTTCGAATAGTCCGGGTTTACTAGCACAGGTGCTTGAGAGATTCTAGTCTTGATTTCTTCGAATGCTTTCTTTCTTTCTTCAGTCCAAAGAAAATCAACATCCTTCTTTAACAATTCAGCCATAGGTTTGATGACTTGAGCGAAGTCAGGAACGAACTTCCTCACAAAGTTGATTTGGCCAAAAAAAGATTGGAGCCCCTTTTTGTTGACTGGAAGAGGAAGCTTCAGAAGGGCTTCCGCTCTATCGGGGTCAATTGATAGTCCCTTTTCAGAAATAACGTGGCCTAACAACTTCCCCTCCTTGACTGCGAAAACAGATTTCTTGGGGTTGATGGATATGCCAAATTCTCGGCATCTCTCAAACACTTGCTCCAGGTGAGAAGTGTGTTCCTCCCGTTTGTGGGAGAACACGGTCATGTCATCTAAATAAATGACGATAATTTTGTTCAGCAGTTCCCGAAAGGCGAGGTCCATGGCCCTCTGAAATGTGGCCCCGACATTAGACAAGCCAAAAGGCATGCGTTGATAAGCAAACGTCCCCCATTTAGTGGTGAACGTTGTCTTGTGCTGATCTTCATCTTTCACCCATACTTGGTTGTAGCCAGAAAATCCGTCTAAGAGGGAAAACCGTTGGGCTCCTGCGACCACATGGAGAATCTGGTCGATCTGCGGGAGCGGGTAGTGATCCTTGAGAGAGGCCTTGTTTAGATTGCGAAAATCAACGCAGAGGCGGATGTCCCCGTTCTTCTTTCTAACCGGGACCAAATTGGCGACCCAGGAGGAATGCTTGATAGGGTAAATGATCTTGGCTTCCAGCATCTTCATCAATTCTGCCTTCATCATAGCTTCGATCTTGGGGTTAACTGCTCTCTGCTTCTGCCTGAAAGGTTTAACCCCTTCTTCCAACTCTATGGTGTGTTGGATTATTTCTCTGTCATACCCCTTGAGATCTTGATAACACCAAGCCACAATGTCTGGATATCTCTTACACAAGGCTCGAATCTGTTCCAACTCTCCTTCTGTGCAGTCTATCCCTACTTTGATTGTCTTTCCTGGTTCCAGTTCCAACTCTCTATACTGCTTGGCGTCGACCTTGATTCTGTGAGATATAGCTCTGTCATTTTGGTCAAACAGGCTCTCAAGGGTTATTAGTCCCTTTGGGACATGATTGTTCTTCAGCTGTATCAACCCCTCATATTGCTCGTCATCAGGGTCTCTACCTTCGATTGAACTTGCTTCGTGTATCATAAAAGTGACGATATCTTCATCACAATCAAACACCTGCCAATGGGTGTCTTTATCAGGCACAGAAGGCCTGTAAATAGTACGAACCGGCTTCGGCTTTTGCATAGTGTCATCAGTCGGACGTATCTGGCTCCAACAGAAGCCAATATGTCAGCGTGTTTGTTTTTCTCTCTGGAGATAGCTTTGACATTCAAGGAGTCGAATGACTCCATCAGATCCCAGACACGGTTGCGATAAGCTTTGAGATAATGCTTTTTTGAGGCACATTTGTTGGTGATCTGATTACACACCAGCTCTGAGTCTCCGAAGATCTGCAGCTGTTTGATCCCGAGCCTTTCCGCTTTCTTCAAACCCAAGCATAGGGCTTCATATTCTGCCGCATTGTTGGTGCAACTCCAGGCCAGTCTGTAGCAGTAGTCCTTTTGTATGCCAGAGGGAGAGACTAAGAGGACGCCTGCTCCGGCGCCATTCTTGCATCTGGCACCGTCAAAATACAGTTTCCATAACTCATCAGGTGCAGGACCTATATCTTCTTTCATCGTCTCCTTTGGCTTTTCAGGCTGGGTAACAGAGTAGCAGGCTATGTCTGTCTCAATCATGGCATTGAAATCCAACAAGGAGAATTCGTCTTCTGCTCTCAATTGTTCCATGGTTTCCTCTACCAGGTCCATTTCTTCAAGTTCCTCAGACGTTAGGATCATTTCTCCCTGTTGTTCCTCTCCGAGTATCTTCCCGACCAGAAAAGTGGAAGGCTTTTCATTGTATATTTTGACTTTTCTTCCTTTGAAAGGGACTTCCATGTGAGAATAATCTAGCGAGAGGTATCCCCCGAGCTTGGCGGTGAACTCCCTTGAGAGGCACATGCCAAAGTAGGGTTCTAAATCAACAACCACAACTTCCCGAATCATCGTTATATCTCGGGGCCTTATGTAACTGAATGGGGATGTCCTTGATGACACCCACCGTCTTTACAGGAGTGCCGTCTAGTTGCAGAACACCCTGACTACTCCGGGTGTACTCCATGCCCATTTCTTCACAAACTGCTCTTGGCATGAGGGTAGTTGATGCGTCGGAGTCGACCATGCAGTTGTGTACCACATGCCCTTCCATTCGTAAAGACAAATAGAACGGGGGTGGTCTATTTTTGCCAGTGATTGACGTTGTCAGGGGTTGAGCCAGCACGGGTTGCGACGACTTTGCCCCTTTTACGGTCTTCAAGGACTCCTGCAATAAGTCCACTTGTCCCGGGAGCTGAAGGGCATCGTACATACTAATCTTCGCTGGAGTTCTTTTGAGCTCATCAACGATATTATATTTGGCAGTGGACGATTCATCAACCTCCTTTGCTAACTCATATTTAGTACGGTACTGCTGAGTTGCTTCGACCCTTTGTCGTTTTGTCAATGATGGGTACCGAAGCTTTTCTCGGGCCTGCTCCTGTGTTTCGACAGGCGGCTGGTTTATTGGAGCTTTAGTGAGAGGTACTTTCTCTTTGGCCGATGGCAGCGGAGGTGTTTTGTTGGGAGCATTCGCGGTCGAACCCGCAGCTGGCTGTGTCCTTTCCCTCCGAGCATATACCTTCAATGGCTTCATTTGGGCAGGTTCGACCTCAATCGGTCTCTTGCCTTCTTTAGTCAGAAGTGAAACGGGATCCTCTTCGGAAACAACAAAGTTTTGCTCTTCTCGGATCATATTCACTTGATCATCTTCGTCCTCGGGGATGCTACCGGCGAGGGTCTGGAGGTAGTGTTGGTGCAGCATACAACTATCCTCTCCGTGAGGGTCATTGCAGGTAGAGCACCAGGTTACTTGATCTGCAGAGCTGAGTCCTGCGTTGGTGGCTGCATTCCTTGCTGGAGGTCTCTGGTTCTGGGCGGCCTGTTCTCTTGTTAGCGCCGGAGGAGGGTAGGGCCTCCTGGGAACGAACTCCTGTTGGGCTTGCTTCTTCTTCATCACGGCCATGTCATTAGACAGTGTCTGACAGACGGTGGTCAGTGACTCCATCTGTTTCAGGATCTTGGATTGTACATCCACGGTTTGCACCGGTCGGGCTGGTGGGGGTAACGGAGCTAATGGCGGCTGAGATGCAAGCGGAGGAACAGACTGAGCCGGGAGATGCACCTTAGGTGGATAATGAGTGATTGTCGGAGCGGGGTTCCAGGTTGGATCGGGATATGAAGAAGATGAGGCGGATGCTGGTGGATACTGTGATTGTGGAAAGTCTGGGTAGATGGGCGGTTGCTCCTTGTGCGGGAGCCTACCTATACTTATCATATCTAGTTCCGCTCTTTGAGCTGCCTCATATAAATCAGGGAAGGTGTTCACTCGGGCCAACTTAATGACCAGGCTGATATCTGGGCCAAATGCCCTGACGTAGTAGTGAGCAGCTTGTCCGTCAGAAGGACGAAGCTCAGGAGGAACTCTTTTCAAGGACCGTGCAAATCTCACATTAAAATCTGAGATTTCCTCCTGCGGGTGCCGCTGGATAGTTTGGAATTGATGTAACAGCGAAGATGGGTCTGCGGATTCATTGAATCCCTTACATAGCCGACCAGCGAGTGCAGGCCATCCAGTAATGACACCTTCAGGCAGGGATCTGTACCAATATAGCAACTTGCCTCGCAAGGAGAGCGCCAGCAGACGAGTCTTGACACTTTCGTTGGTAATGGAGTGAAGCGCAGCCAAGGCCAGAATGTCTTGAATGTGCTCATACGCCGTCTTTCGAGTCCCATCATAAGTTGGAATAGCTTTTAAAGCAGCAGGTGGGACAACATCTTGTCCCGCTAGAGCAAGAGGCCCAGTGGAGTCGACGGCCGGGAATAGATCAGCAGCATTTTGTTGATTCTGAGCTGCCATGTCTCCTTCCTCCTCTTCGAGCTGATCGGTTGTATAGTCGGTATCAGTATCGTCCGAGGTTGTAGGTTGTTCTTCGATCTCAGCCTCTTCAACCTCCTCTATCTCTTCCACTTCTTCAATTATAGGTTCCACTTCTTGTTGAGCTTGGTAATCGGCTACCCTCGGGTGCTCTCCAGCAGCGTTGATGTCGATTTCGTAAAACTCGGGCTCTTGTCCCGGATTCCTAGCTCTCCACCTTCTCGTATGCATGAAGGCACTTTTGGTATTGGACCAGTCTTACAGACTCAGAGAATATTCAGGTAATGCAGAGTCGCCAGGTGTTCTGATTTTAACAGCAATGAAGCGAACACCGATGCTTCGATTCTGTTTTGGGGTGGGAAACCTTCGGGTCCCACCGGGCGTGCCAGAGAAACTGTTGGTTACGAATCTGCCACTAGGAAAGGTTTTAGGTCTTTGCGCCCTAGATTCGCCACAGATTGAAAGGCCGGAAGGAAGAGATGCCTTCCGTGCCAATCTCCGGAGAAGGCCGGCTTCCTATGGTTTTTAGTTTAGTTTAGGGTGCTGAAAGAGATTTAAAAGTGCAGAAAGAGATGTAAATGTGATGTACTTCGGGTGAAGGAGATAAGCAGCACAGTTACTAACCAGACGCTTTTACCAACAACAATCAAAACAATGTATACCTAGAAACATTAGCACTTTCCTACCCTATGTATCCTTTCTATCTTATTCCAAATACACTTAATTGCCAATGCTGAGATCCAGATATGCAGAATGACAGCAATCAGAAAAATAAGCAACATGAAGCAGAAATATTAAAGAAAGGCAGCATACAAGATAGACGCAACTAATGAGCCAAGCATACTTTTGTATTAAGAGCAGATGTACAACTTAGAGAAGTTTCTTAGCAAGATATCCCCTTTTTCCCCCCTTTTACAATGAGACGCACTTGCTATTTATAGCATTTTTCCCTCCCAATTACAATGAGAAGCGCAGATCCCCAAACCTGCCAAAAGCTGCAAAAGCTGCAAAAAGGGGAGAGATTTGATCTTGGTAGGCCATCCCTGTACTTGCAGTATGCTCTCACTTGATCTCGTACAACTTCTGACAGTCTTGGTCGCTGAAAAGGGGGGCTATCGTCTAGCTTTGGTAGATGGGGTACAATTATCTTTCAATGCTCAGCTACTCTTTCTCAAAGTCTAATCAGCGCGAACTCCAAAATCTGACCTGGAGAAGAGGGGAAAGACATCCCAAACGCTCTCTTTGACAGCAGCCGAAAATCGCTGAAAAGGCAAGATGCGCCCAGAATCGCTAAAGAGCGAAGGCGATCTTGGGAATGATGATTCAAGGCAACCTTTGGCCTGAGCTCGAAAGCGCTCACAAAATGAGCGATTTCGGGCTTTTCTGCTTGGCGCCGGCGATTTCGAGCTCGGGGAAACCTCTTTGCTGGATGTCGCTAGGAAAGCCGAGCGATTTCGGGTTTGGGGAAGAGCGACAGCGATTTCGGGCTCAAAGCCTTAGCAACCTCGCAAGCTCAAAAGCGCTGGAAACTCCTGCGCGCTAGGCGGCTTTTCTCTTCGCGACGGCGATCTCGAGCCCGCCTACTCCTCTCTGGTGCCCCTTTTCGCTCGAAACGTGCCATAGCGACGGGCGGATAGTGCGCGCGGTAGCGACTTCGGGTTCAAAGGACTTAGGCAAATCTGCCACCTTGAAACACGACCCTTAGTCGCTCAAAAACTCATCTTTGCCCGAAATCGCGCAACAAAAACAGCGATATTGGGAAAGGGGGAAACACTTAGTAAAATTTTACAATTTTTGTGCCGATGATGGCATTAGACCTGATGGAAGCTGGGGACCGAAAACAGAACACCTTGCAGAAGCACCAAGGAAAATCACCATAACATATGAGGAAAGAACAGAGAAGAAGGAGAGTGGCAACAACCTGATAAAATCTACGCCCCTATCAAAAATGTGGCAACAGTAGCTATGTTGACTATAGTACAGGTGTTTAGTACATGAGATGCACTTTCTTCCAATGCAGTGAAAGAAGTAGCAAAACAAAGGCTTAGGCATTGCAAGGATGGCTTGAGTTTGTAGAGTGAGAAAGGAGAAGAGAAAGTGGAGATTAAGATGATGAAATAGGAGAGGAAGAATGGAAGAAGCAAAAGATCAGAAGAAGTAGCCTAAGACAATCCTAAGCTATATGCAAATGTAGAATAATTACAAACCAGTTGGGAGGCGAAGCGGTTCAACTTCCCAACTGATCAAGGAGTAGTTTCAATGGTAGTTATAGAATTGTCCATTTTGCTTCCTATGTAGCTGGTGTTGGTCCATAAAGTGTCAATGGGCAAGACTAGATGAATACATATGTGTCCCTGATGCTTGGTGTTGAAATGATTCCTTTTATGCATTTAGACGGTCAATGGTGACATATGGAGTTGGTGCCATAGATTTGTTTGTCTGTATGCGTTAACACCACTAGAGTTGACACCATGGCAAGGTTGGTGCCAAATAGGTCATGACACCATACATCATGTTGGGGCCATGAGGAAGTCTAATGCCATATGAAAGGATGGCATTCATCTGTCTAGTGAGAAGTCCAGAGAAGTCCAGATGAATGCCAAGGCCTGCAAGTTGCAGTTGTTGTGGTGTCATTATCCCCTAGACCTTGAGTAATCCTTGCTTTGCTCATATCAATTTGGGCATTTATAATTTGTTGTTGTGGAAAAATTCTTTATTTTTGTGGGTGAGAGCTTAGGTAGTAGTCTCATCAACCAATGTTATGGCCCTTTGATGAGCTTCTTACAAAGTAAAAATCTCAAACAAAATCCAAGGATAAAGAAGTATTTTTCTGAGTGGAAATTGTAAACACCAACAAATTTCTTAAGACGATTGATTGTGTTACCAGTGTCTTTCTCCTTTTAGTACTTTCTTGAACCCCTTATTTGAAAGAAATGTCATTTGTCCTTTGAAGATGAAATATCATCTTGCATGCATACCCCTTGGTGCATGTTTTGAAAGGATTGCAATTGGGGGAGTTCGAAATATTTGAAGAGAAGTAGAACAACATCATAATGCTTAATGAGGATGAGCTAATCTACAACATATCAAATATAATTCACCTTATATTTGTATTTGAAACTACATTCCATGCGGTTTTTGGGACGGGGATGGTGTGAGACATTGGGACGCTTTTCCGGGATGGTGGGATGTGTTTTGAGGATGGACTTGCCATAGTGGTATATGTTTTTTGAGATGAAGTGATGCATCTCCAAGATGACTTCTGAAACCTGAAATGCATCCCTATGGAACATGGATTTGAAATTGATTCTCGTCTTCTTTGATTTCATTTTCTTGCATAATGTAGTGCACATGTTTTGGGTAACATTTATTTATTTCCTGAGGAATCTATGTGGTTTTGCACAACAAAATTTCTTATTGAAAAATTAGAACTAAAATTCATGAATTATTAACCAATATCTGAATAACTCAAGGAGGCTTCAACTAGAGGTCTGTACTTATATGATTTATTTCCTGTTAGACTCAAAGTTATCTAATGTTTATGGCAAGCCAGGGTTTATTTCATATTCATGCTGCATTTCTTCCATCTCTCACTTGTGCAACTGCATTTCTTCATTCTCTCACTTGTGCAAGATTTGTTTGTTTTCTTTCATATTTGACACACAGATTTTCCATAGCCTATGCAAACTACTAATAGGGGCTACCGAATGCTTTTGGTCAATTTCATGCATTCCTACAGAAAAATTGTATATATTGCAGTTTCATATATAATTTAGTGTTCTAATTGGATTAAAAGCATGAAATGTCAATGGGAAAAATGATTTGTCCACAACTTGTCCATGCTGGATTTGTTTTACAGGTTCATTGTTGTTTCAACTTTTTATCTGTTTGTATTGATGATCAACTTTTTAATTTACATAGGCACTTTTTGTCGAAGCTCTTCAAAATGGCACCATGGAGGGATTCTTTAAACTTATTTCATACTTCCAAACACAATCTGAACCTGCTTACTGTGGTTTAGCAAGTCTTTCAGTTGTTCTAAATGCTCTTTCAATTGATCCAGGAAGAAAATGGAAAGGTGAGTCTTGCTTTTTAATACTGAAGAAAAAAAACATTTATGAGTCATTAAAAATGTTCACTTCAGTTGTTCTTATCAAGAGTTTGGACCACATATGGGATTTTAGACATATTTCGTAACTTTTCTATTACTTTCCTTTTCTATATCTTTGATCCCTTTTCTCCTTCCTTGTACATATATTTGTATTTGCTTCATTATAGTACTTTTGCTTGTCACCCTAACTGGTAATGTCATTTAATTATTTATTACTTTCCATACTTTTGAAACCTATAAAACATTGATTATTGTAAGATCATATATTCTTGACCTTTATTTATACTTGGACATTATTTTATCATTCTTGAAAACAAGGGTTCCCTTTTATTCAAAATATCTTGTAGAGAAATTTTGTAAATGAGCTTCTTGGGAGTTTTTAGTTTCTTGATGAGAGATGCTTCATAGTATGAAGGGCCATTGTCCGGTCTAGTTATGCATAATTTATGGATCTTGTTTTCCTTTAAATTCTTATTTTTTCTGTGGTTGCTTATGTACTTTAGGTGTATGAAGGTGGTCTTACTTTTGTTGCTAACTATCAAGGTTGTATGGGTGTGCAAGTGTAGGAGTATGCAAAGTGCATACATTGAACACCTATTTGGACCCCTTAAACTTGGGTATGCAGGTGTGAGGATGTGGAGGCACATGGGGTTGGTAGCATATGTACCCTAGAAACTCGGGTACAATGTAACATAACTTGAAATTTGAAACATATGATGTCACATCATGTAGCAAAATAGTAAATAAAATATGAGTCAGAGAAGCATCGAGATGGAGTGATTGCAAAGTTTTCTAGCCAGGGTTTTTGGGTTTGCTTCTCCAATAGAGTCCAAAGCCCGAGTTTTTTGGGTTTGCGTCTCCAACAAGAATCGGAGCTAGGGTTTTCTGGGGTTTCTTCTCCAACAGGAATTGGAGATAGGGTTTTTTGGGTCTACTTTCCCATGGGAATCGGATTTAGGGTTTCTCGGGTTTGCTTCTTTGGGAAAATCGGAGTCTGGGTTTTTTGGGTCTAC
The DNA here is from genome assembly GCA_028583015.1 of Wollemia nobilis. Taxonomy (NCBI): domain Eukaryota; kingdom Viridiplantae; phylum Streptophyta; class Pinopsida; order Araucariales; family Araucariaceae; genus Wollemia; species Wollemia nobilis. The sequence goes on along the minus strand of JAQPPZ010002456.1, from coordinate 3,441,735 downwards.
TTTCCCATGGGAATTGGATTCAGGGTTTCTCGGGTTTGCTTCCCCAATGTAAACCTAAGCTAGGGTTTTTTGGGTTTGCTTCTCGAATGGAAACTAAAGTCAAGGTTTTCTGGGTGTGCTTCTCTAGCGAAAATAGGAGCAGGAGTTTTATGGGTTTACTTCTCTAGTGGAAACCAGAGCTAAGGTTTTTGTGTTTGTTTCTCCAACAAAAAGAGGAGCTAGGGTTTTTGTTGGATTTCACACCTATTTCTGGTAACAAATATGAGCAAAGCATTCACTCAAATCTTATTTAGAAATCTTAAAAAAGGACGAAAGACACAATATTGGTGGGTGTCCTTGAGCAATATAAATAATCATTACAAAAACCCCAATTACAACACTCTAATACAATGGATGGATTTGTGGGGGGCATTTATACCAATACCAAAACCCCAATTACATAATCAAGTTAACCTAAGCCGACATAACAAGTGGGCCTTAGGTTAATTACAAATTATAATATGGGTTTAACCATAGCAAAGTTAATCATGTCTCATAGGGCTTACATAATTAAATAATATACAATAAGTTGAATACATTTATACAATGATTGCTCGTAGGTCTATAAAAGGTCACATCACACGATGTCGGCCTTGGCCATAGGTTAGATTACACTTTCAACACCCGCTCATAATCATAAATTGAGGGGTCTCCGTACTTGAGGAAGTCTCAACTAAATGCCCTCATCATTTGGAAGAATACTTATGTGAAGATGAATGCTCTCATTATCTCGAAGTCTACTTATGCAAATATGCTTGTGAACAAGAATCTCTTTAGGCTGGACTATAGTCACCGGCGTCAATATTAGATACTACCACACATATACAAAGAACATGAGGAAGATAAGTGAAAAATATCCCGTCTTAGAAGCTGCTCCAATCTTCTATAGCTGCATAAGGCAAGACTTGGAAGCATGACTTTCCCTTTTATAACACACTTCACCTTATTTAGAAACTTCGACTTGCCCTTGGGCCACTTGATTTCTATCACCAAAAGAGGCTTTGCATGAACCTATTTATGAGAAGAGCCATTACAAATTTCCAAGACAATCTGGACAAAATATAGAAGAGAGAAGAGATCATGAAGAATTAGATCTCCTTGCATAGAATGAATCAATAGCCCAAGCATCTAATAGGAAGAAAGGTATTGACTAGAACATATTTGAAAACCTTTTTTTGCGTGCCTCCAAAAGATCTGTTAGGTGCTTCAAATGTCAATCTCTCCCATGAATATGGACCAAATATTTTGTTTGCATAACATACTGTAAATTTGCCCTTTTGAAATAGAGCAATAGGCTTTGAGGACTATTGCGCTTAATTTGGCCCTCAACACTGTAACAGGTCCATGAATTGATGTCATTGATGCAAAGAGCTCGAAAAGTCATGTAATAAAAAAAAACAGGCCCAAGCTTTTCGTATGCAAAAGTTATGGCCCCAAGAAGTTTTGCCCCAATAATCCTCAAAAATAAAAAAAATCAACCTCACAAACCTTAGGATTGTTGTATCCAACCACAATTTCCCACTTGGCATCCACTAATTCATCGATGACAACATTGATATTCTACCACCTTTTTGACATTGGATGCTAATAGCTAATGAGATTTCAGCATATGTTGGATTCTGATTGGTTGATTTATAACTAACACATACATACATAGTTTAGTGGCCCTCAAATGTGCCATGTCAACCGTTGTGTCAACCAAAACTTATCCATGCAGTAGTGCCAAGGAGCTCGAGGGAACTCGAACTCAGATCTCCTGTTGGCAAAGAACCTCATGATAGTTGGGGCGCCAATGTTGCTGTATGTGATGCAAGGGAGACATGTTTCCAAAAGAGGGAAGGAAAGCCACAATCCCTAAGCTCAAGCCACTGCAAAATTGCTTCGACTGCCAAATTCGAACGCATAACCTGCCATCCACAAAGGACTTTGCACACTCATCATGACCAGGAAGGAAACAAGCATCATGGTGTTGAAATCGTTGATGCTTCCTTATATAGAGCCGTTCAACTCGTCAAAAATAGAGACAATCAGTCAAAGAGGAAGGGCGTGTGTTTCGAACTAGATACGTTCTTTGCCCATCGATGAAATTGGTGTTTTGCTAGCCAAAACGCCGTGTTTTCATGCTGAGTAGGAGATGAAAAAAAAGAATAATAATTTTGTTTGTTGCATGATGAGTGTGCAGACTAGACATGCCATGATGCAAACCTTTGAGAAAGCAACAAAATAAGCTTTGAGCACATCTTTCTAGCCACCTTGTGCCACCTTCGAAATGGTGCAAAGGCACGCCCTTTCCTTGGAGAAGGGCTTCGTGCCCCGAATAATGCCCAAATGACCTTCTTGGCGCACCCTCTTGTCATTTAAAGCATTTGATCCCTCTTTGGAGAAATACGTCCCACCCAACGCAAAAAAATAAGCGCCAAGATTTAGAAGGCATGTGTGGGATAAAATGTAAATTCAAATTCAAACTATGTCATTTAAAGCATGTGATCCCTTTTGTCTTTTTGAAGAAGATGATGTGGCATTTTTTGGAGAAAGGGAAATCATGTAGTACGGAATCTATCTGCATACACACCTCAGTAACAACGAAGTGAAGAATGGAGAAGGTGCAAATTCGATGGAATGATTGAAAAAATGGATGAAGAATTTTGGAAGGTGGTCTGCTCTTTGCCTCTTATGCTGAAGATGCTTATGAAGCTTTCAAGAGTAATTTGTCCTTGTACTTGGAAGGAGGATCAGAGGCACTAAATCAACTTTCTATGTGACTAGGCGATGCCAGTCCATACCCACTCTGATACCGTGTTGGATTGCACACCTATTTCTTGTAACAAACAAAAGTAAACCATTCACTCAATTCTTATATAGAAAGCATAAAAAAGGACGAAAGACACAAGATTGGTGGATGCCCTTGAGTACTGTAAATAATCACTCGCTGTATTATCTTTGGATAAGGATCACAACACTTGGATACAATGGATGGGTTGTAGGGGATATTTATACCTATACCAAAACCCCAATTACATAATAAAATAAACCTAATCCAACATAACAAATGGTCATTGTGTTAATTATAAATTATAAGATGGGTTTTAACCATAACAATGTTAATCACGACCCATAGGGGTTGCATAATTAAATAATATACAATAAATTAAAAACATGTGTACAATGATTGCTTGTAGGCGTATACATGATTAGATCATACAATTTCGGCCCTGGCTAAAAGTCAGATTACACTTTCAACAGTTTTTTGGGTTTGTTTGTCCACAAGAACCAATGCTAGGGTTTTTTGGGTTTGCTTCTCCAATGGAATCAAAACTAAGAATTTTTGGGTTTGCTTCTCTAGTGAAAACCAAAGCCAGGACTTTTTGGGTTTCCTTCAACAAAAACTAAAGCCAGGGTTTTTTGGGTTTGCTTCTCCAACGGAATCGAAACTAAGAATTTTTGGGTTTACTTCTCTAATGAAAACCAAAGCCAGGGCTTTTTGGGTTTCCTTCTCCAACAAAAACTAAAGCCAAGGTTTTTTGGGTTTGCGTTTCTAGTGGAAAACAAAGCTAGGGTTTTCTATGTTTGTAGTGTCAACAAAAATTGGAGCTGGGGTTTCTGATCTAACATGGAAACTCTACCTTCGCATGCTTTCTGAATAGTGTCATCCTCCAAACTCAAGTACAATTGCCTCACCAAATGGATTGCAAAAGTCAAGCATTTTGGAATTGAGCTTCAACGACAAATATCACAACTCCAAAACTAGCTTCGCATGAAGGACGCTACCATTGATGCCCCGTTGAACATGGAAATTGGGAAGTGCGATTTGTGCCTGTGACCATAGTTCAACAAATAGATGGGGATGTTTCTACTCTCCCTAACCTTTGGATCTCAGGCCAGTTCCCTTTTACCTTCTATCTAATGCTGAAAATAAAGAAATCAATTGATCTAAAACATAGAAAATGAATAAGCAACTAAATGCAGAAAACATATCTAATATGCTTTGTTTAGGGACTAAAGGTGAAGAGAAAGAAAGTACAAAATATGGCTGAAGTCGTAGCAAGGTTTGGATCGGGTGTAGGTCTTGTTCTTAGCTGATACTGAATAACTTCATTGCATAAGATCTTTGAATACCTGCAACAACAATCAAAGAGGACTAACAGGGGAAAGAAGGGCAGAGCCACTAGTTTCATAGCCACTAATTTCACACATTCATCAGGCGAAGGGTCAGAGATAGGCAAATATAAGTGCCACGCACAACTCTTTATTGATTTTGCAATATGATTGTTTTTACAATCTTACTTTGAAGAGTAGCTCTGGTATTGCTTCAAAGGCCAAAAGACCCTTACAATGAGCATTTAGCTCTTATTTATACTTGAACCTGTAGCCACAAAATGTACCACATATAATGCACCCCGAAGATAATTATGAGGTGACATATCACCCTTATCTCATTGCGAAAAATAGACACGAAATGAGGCGCTTTAGGAGCATGGCTCCCTCTTCCAAACAACCAATTTTTGTTGAATTCTGCCCAGCTTCTTCTACCTTAGTCTGTACGATGAATCTCCATTCAGAGTTTGATGGTAGTATTGAGCTACTACAATTTTGGTGACTTAAGGGGATGTTAATCCTAATTGATAGAAGATCATAGATTGCCTTATTCTTGGGCATGGAGTCAAAATCGAGGTAGTCATGTAGTAGAATTGATGCTTCTGGAGGGAAGAGTGTTAGTGCCTGTAGGGACTTGTGGACTAATGAGGGTAAGAATACTAGTCGTATGTTGGTGACCTTTGGACTAAGGATTTGCTTATTAGAGGTGAGATGGACGTAACAAAAAACGTTATGGGGATTCGAGAAGTGGGAACAAAAGAAATAAGAGGGGAAGAGAGTATAGTGATAGTAGAAGAAACAAAGGAGGTGGAGGTAAAGGGATTATAAGGTAGATGGTTGAAGAAAGGGAAGAAGTGGGAACCTAAGTGTCTGTTATGAGATTTTTGCTTAGGCGAGTTTATTTTTTTATTTCTTATTTTATTTTAATAAGTATCTAAGGCTTTTCTTTATATGGAAAGGGAACAACCTTAAATAGGAAAATGAAGGTTCCACTTTACTCTTTTCTTCCTTTTATTTGGTGGGGAAAAGTCAGAAAAGGATCAACAAGGAAGGGTTATCAAATGTCTCAATTTGGGATTTGGGTGCTTCGTACGAGTGGGGTGCTCCTAGAATTTTTTAAGTTTTTATTTTTTGCTAAGTTGGGCTCTCTGCTGTATGAGTAGGGCGGTCTTGTGTGGATGGCATGAGCGAGGCGCTGATAGAGCTTGGCAAGATTCTTGTGCTTTTCCCCCTTGGGCTTCTGAAAAACTCATAGCTTGGAGACACAACAATTCTGAATCAAGCTGGTTGCACCTCCCTTCTATTTCACCATATAGGTTATGAATGAACCATAAAGATTAACATATTATTGAAACATGAAGTGCTTAAATAATACAATTGTAGGCTATGAATAGCCTTCGGATATTCTATAAAATAATATCCCCTAACTAATGCTAACAAACGCGCTTTAGAGAATAAAGCACTAACCTACTAACAATAATCTATTCGATAAATAAAGATATTTATCGAATATCTAACCTAGGTAGAAAACCTTCATCTAGAAGTTTATTACTAATTATCAAATGAGGTAATAATCATAGTTATTGTAGCATAGTAACTCTAACATCCCCCCTTATTACATTATTTGGGTAATGTATATAACTGCCCCAATACAGTGATGGAGAGAAAATGAAAGATGCTGGTCTGCTGACTCTAGGTCTTGTCCACCAAATGATGGAACCCGGTCCAGGTCTTGTCCACTGAATGGTGGAACTTGTATCGTAGGTATTGTACACCTATAGTGGAATCTATAGAGATCAGTAGGTGGAGCGAAGCGAGGCCATAATGCTGGCTCTTGCTCTGGCTCATGGCTCTAAGTGTACCTCTGGATGAGTACCTCTGGGACTATCTCTGGATTTTCCTGTGAATCTGCCACTAGGTCTACCATAGGATTTACATTTCTTATAGAAGCCATACAACATTTCTTTCATCTTGGTTGAGTTGCTTTGGCTTGTGGCTGTTGACAACAGTTCTAAACCCTCGGACTGGCTGGAACATTGTGTTCACCAATTTTGAATTGTACATAGCAATTTTGGTAATGTTCATGTTTGTATTTGATTGGAAAATCAGCCAATGAGAAGAAGGCTGGATTGTAAACGCACAAGGCATAAGATGACAAAAACAGCCGTCATTGTTTTGGTTAATGTATTAGACGCCTAGTTAGACGTCTAAGGGTAGACGTCCAGTTGTTAGACGTCTAACAACATGATTAGTTAGTAAGCGTTAAGGCTGGCGGTTGGGGCGGTTGAGGACGAAGTAGTTGGGGAAACTACTTCGCCCCCCCTATTTATACCCCCTTTCAAACATTGTACATAATCATCATTCTGCTATAATGCCAATGCTCTTGTGCGGATTGCGTATTCTGTGTGTTTGGTGATCTTGTGCGTGTTCTGTTGCTTGCAGGTTGTATTGCATTGATGTGTGAGTACAGGTTTTCCTTATTGATCAGTGTTGCAGGTTGATTGCACAACAAGGACCAAGCGAGAGATGGTTGTTGCAGGTACAAGAGAATGCTAAGGAAGAAGGATGTCTAGCCTTGACATCTAGACAACCGTCAGACGACTAGCCGTCTAAACTGAACCACTTGACGTCCAAACCTTATTACATTGTTAACAGACGTCTAGCCATCACCGTGACGTCTAACCATTGTGACGTCTATACTCACCTGCATGCCGTCTAATCTGTTGTGACGTTTGTCCCCATCTTTGTGACGTCTAACCCAGCTGTGACGTCTACACTATCCGTATGACGTCTAGGGATCCTTGACGTCTAGTCCAACCGTGCGGTGTTTGGTTGCTGTGTATGATGTCTGGGCCTGTGACGTCAAGCTCTGTGACGTCTAGACATAGGAGTCTATCCACTGCCTCTAGACGGGTGACTCTTGTAGTCCATAACCAGCCCATAGAAGTGTCTATTGCATAGCCTGAAAACTTACTGTTCGGATTGTCATCACCCTATCCCGGGAATGTACTCACCCCTGTCTACAGTGGCTCTAGCTGCTCTTGCTTAGGTCCACCTCTGGGTTTGTTGCCTTTGGGTCGAAGCAAAATAAGTATTTCCTGAGTACTTAAGCAAAAAGTGGGTCATCCCTCACTTTGTTTTAACAACAAATGTCCTTATTGTAATCTTGTCATCCTACCCGATTGCATGGGTAACTAGCCGCTACAACCGCTAGGTGTACTAGAGTAGATCACTACATACGAGGTTCACTCTGTTACAATATAATTTTGCAAAAGTTTTGATAAGGTAGCTAAGGTGTCGATCGCTGCCGAAAATGCACCCTTATAAGTTTCCCCCTTTTTGCAAAACATGTTGTAATGGAACTTTTGCAAGAAGTTTGACTAAGGTGTCGGTCGCTGCCGAAAATGCACCCTTTTTAAGTCTTCCTCCCTTTTTAGCAAAATATTGTTTTGATGAAATTTTGAAAGAAGTTTGACTAAGGTGTCGGTCGCTCCCGAAAATGCACCCTTATAAGTCTTCCTCCCTTTTTAGCAAAATGTTGTTTTGATGAAATTTTGCAAGAAGTTTGACTAAGGTGTCGGTCGTTGCCGAAAATGCACCCTTATGTCTTCCTCCCTTTTTAGCAAAATATTCTGAGGTAGGAAAGAAATTTTTATCCCCCCCAAGTGCAAAAGGTTTGCAACTTATGAAGCTTTTTAAGGCTTTTACAAAGATTGCCTCCTAGGCAAATTTCAAAAATTTCACTAGAAAAATCCCCCCCTTTATTACAAGTACTTCAAAAAAAAAGTTTTGCTATTTATGAAGCCTAAAAAGAGGTACAATCCCCCCTTTATTGCAAGTACTTCAAACAAAAATTTGCTATTTATGAAGCCTAAAAAGAGGTTTGATTTTGATGACTTCTGCTTTTCTGATTGCCTTTACAAGTTTTATCTCCCTTTTGTCAAAATTTGTTTTGAAGGAAGAAAGGAATTATCCGCCCTTAGTGCAAACAATTGCTACTTTGAAGGTTCCTTATTTCACAAAAACTTGTTCTTTCTTTCGACATACCCTAAAAGAGTACCGAAAGAGAATTCACTCTAATTGATATTTAATGGCACCTGCCTAAAAACCCTTTTGAAAAAGGATGATTAGTTTGAGGAGTTTAAGCCAAACAAGAAGAGTGAATTTTGGGTTTTTATGGAGTAAATATCAAAAAATTGGCTTTACCTGTGCAATAGATTACACAAATGGGTGTAAAATTTGGGTCTTATGCTCATTGGATTTTAACTTAAGAGGTAATTGCAAAAACAAGAATTTAAATGCAATAATCCATCAAAAGTGCCCACAAATTTGTAACAAATAGGTGTCGGATTTGACCGAAAATGCACCTTATTACAATAATTTTTGCAAAAAAATTTTGATTTGTGTTGTGCAAAAAATTTTGATATTCAATTTCTCCCCTTGTCTTACAATTTTGCAAAGAATGTGGCAAAAAAAATTGCCTTTCCTTTTTGTGTTGCAAAATAAACAAGTTTCAATGTTTCAACCCTTTTGATTTTCACAATTTCCCCTTGTGTTACAATTTTGCAAAAGAAGAATCCAAATCTTGGTTTGCTCCCCCTCTTGTTTGCAAAATAAACAAGGTTGTGAAAATTGAGATCTTCAATGTGATGAGATCCTTCTCCAATTTGCAAAAATATGAATGTGCAATATTTTGTGTTATATCCCAAGGTTTGAATGCACAAATTGCTTTTGATTTTGCAAAAAGTTTTGATTTTCAAGTGCCCCCCCTTGTGTTACAAATTTGCAAAAAAGAATCACAATTTCTTGTCTCCCCTTTGCTTTGCAAATTTAACAAGGTAGCACTCCTTTCAAGCCAAGTCGACACACGACAAGCTTTTGAAAGGCTTTCCAGAACCAGTCGACACACGACATGGTTTTAGTGGACCCAAGGTCTATTCTTCATGAGAAAAAGTCTTACTCTCAAAAAAAGCGTGTTAGAATTTTTTGAGAAAGTTTTAAATATCCCAGATTTGCAAAAAAAAATGTGCTACTTATTTGTATTACATCTCAAAATTTTGAGAAAACAAAAACACTCGTTTTGTTTGAAATTGCAAAAAAAATAGGTCCCCTTTTTTTGATTTTGTAATGTCCCAAAAATAAATATTTTTTGTAAATGTTTCCTACACTTAATTATAAAAGTGAAAAAGGGGTTCATGTGACTAGGAGACATAACCTAAGTTTTGTTTATTTATGTTTTATGTTTTTATGTTGTAATAAGGCACTTTAAGTGATTTTAGGGTTGGGAGATGTCAACTCCAAATTAGAACCTCACCCTATATAAGGGAGTGAGACGTCCCATTTTGGGCATGTTATGTGGATATCAGAATTGAATATTGAAACCCTAGAGGTTCCATGAGTTGAGATTGCAGGTCTTGCTCATTCCCATAGTGCATTGGAGGTGCATGGTTGGGGTCTTTGCAATATCATTGCAGGTGTTATTGCCCTAAAATATCAAAAATACAAAAAGAGGCATCCGTGAGGAGTTCGTGGCATTTTTGGGAGCATTTGTGTCATGTGTTTCAGATCTGTTGGCAGCCCCAAACCCTACACTTGTATTTGGGGTCATTTTTGAGGAGTTTTTGCATCTGTTCAGCCTTGGGGTTAGTTCGTCCCACTTGTGGGAGTTTGTATCTGCATTTTGAGTTCCTTGAGGACCCATTTGTCCATTCCAGCTGTTGTATTGGTTTGGCAATATTTAATATATGATACTGGCTGATTTCTCCTCATACTTGTGTTATTTATGAGCAATTTCTGAGTTATTTCGTTGCTGTACTTTATTTCTGCATTTTCGTAGTAAGGGTTTGCTGTTTCTAAAAAAGGGACATTACAGATTTAAGTTGCAAAAATAATATATATTTTTTTTTAAGCGAAAAATCCCTTGCGGGGCCGCCTTGGTCTGAGAGACCACGAACAGGGGGTTCTACACCGTCAAAGTCACCCGGGAGTCGCACCCGACCCTGCCCGCACCAACATTATCAATTGGATTTTTGGATACCCAATTCAGCTTTTTGGTAGGGTGGAGATTTGAACCTGGGACCTCCCTTGGAGGATTGTCCTCTCCTCTCCAACTCACCTACAACACCTGGGTGCAAAAATAAAAATTTAAATCAAAGATTTAATTAATAGTAAAACAATTTAATTAAAAAATCATGAATTTAAAAAAAAATAAAAATAAATGACTTTTAGTTAAATTAATATTCAATTATTTAAAACAACTTCAAAAAAAAAATTAAACATTTTGCAAAATAAAAAGCAATTTGTGCATTTTGTTTTCTCAAACCTTGGGATATAACACAAAATATTGCACATTCATATTTTTGCAAATTGGAAAATGATCTCATCACATTGAAGATCTCAATTTTCACAACCTTGTTTATTTTGCAAACAAGAGGGGGGACAAACCAAGATTTAGATCTCATCATAGTTAACTCTAACACACCATGCCCCGTGGAAGATTTTCTGCCCCAAAAACCAAGTGGTTGCTCTAAAAAGCTAAAACCCTCACATTGTTGAAAAATGTCCTCTAGGAGTTTTTCCTTTTTAAGTTGAGTTCTTTCTACTTGTGCTCAATTGGATCTCTCGCAAAATATGAATCTGTTGAGCAATGGCGACGAAAAAATCTTCTTTAAATGGAAAAGGGGGTTTTGGAGTGTAAAAGGTAAAGGTGAATTCTAACATTCACTTTACCCCCCCTTTCGTGGTAGTTACCTCTTTTTTTTCCTTTTGTTTTAAGTTGGGTTTCGCTTGGGTAAGTGGGGCACATGAGCCATGGCGATGAAAAAATCTTCTTTAAATGGAAAAGGGGGTTTTGGAGTGTAAAAGGTAAAGGTGAATTCTAACATTCACTTTACCCCCGCTTTCGTGGTAGTTACCTCTTTTTTATCCTTTTGTTTTAAGTTGGGTTTCGCTTGGGTAAGTGGGGCACTTGAGCAATGGCGACGAACAAATCTTCTTTAAATGGAAAAGGGGGTTTTGGAATGTAAAAGGTAAAGGTGAATTCTAACATTCACTTTACCCCCCCTTTCATGGTAGTTACCTCTTTTTTTTTCCTTTTGTTTTAATTTGGGATTTCGCTTGGGTAGTTACCTCTTTTTTTTCCTTTTCAGGTTTCTACTCTCTTGGGATACAGATAGACAGGCTGCCCCCTTATTCTTTGGGGGTCCTCCCCCCCTCTCGGCTTACTAAGCAGAAGATGCTCCACGAGATTCGGAAGGATGTTAGTCTCCAGTACATCAGATGCACATGGATCTCTCCCTGTTGCCCCTCTTTCCCCCAAGCTGTCTTTCTACCATGAGCACTTCTTACAGATACAGGAGGTCAAAATAGTTCCTCCACAATACCTTCAGCAACACACAATGCATAATCTTCGGATCACTATTGGGCAACTCAGGGTGTGTTCTCACCCACTCCGGATTGAGTCAGATCACCATCTTCCGATGGAGGAGCGAATTTGCTTGTTTTGCTCCTTGGGTGAAGTTGAGACCCTACATTACTTCATTTTTTGTTGTCCCATTTATTATGAGATTCGGGGTAGGTTCCATTGCCTTTTCAAGGACAATTCTCGATGTGTTTCTACCTTCTTCAAATACCCGAACCAACGTTGTCTTGCACTCTTTCTTAGGGAGATAACTCAGCTTCGACGACATAAAAGTTCTCCAAATGGATCTCACCCTCCTCAACATCGGCTCATCACAACATACTTCAACTCCGACGGACCAGGTGACTTCGACCGGAAACGCCCCACACCATCCAGTTTGAACAGAAGCAGGGTCACTAGACAGCGCACCAACAATTTGTTAGGGTTCCAAACTAGCAATGGGCAGAGACATATCATGGACTTCTTTAGCTCCGGTACTTCGGCCTCGACTGTTAGGAGAGATTAGTTTTTGGGGGATTCTCGGAGCTTGCCCCTCTTGGGCTGCTCCCTCCCCCCTCCTCTCTCTCCGTTCTTCTTGGCATGCACTTCTCTCTGTTGGACTGTAGCACTCCCCCCTCTGCTCTCCCTTTTCTTTTCTTTTCCCTTTCTCTTTGGCCTGTTCGTCGGGTTTGATCTTGTATTTTTCTTAGTTCTTTTCTTTGTTGGGCTTTTTAGACTGCTAGTTGGCAGTCATTATTGTACTTCTTATAGTCCCTTGGGTCTTATTTTGGCCCACCGCGGACATTAATAATATTTCATTTCATTTCTTGAATTAGACAAATCACTTATCTCGGATTTGTTGGCGGCTATTCTTGTTGAGTGGGTCACTTCCATTGATTGGCTTTGAAAAGTAGTTGCCTTTCCTCTTGATGCCGTCGTTCCAACTCAAAATCTTCCAACACCTACAGGAGTATGTTAGATGGCATTAACAGTGTATTGCCAAAAAGTCTTCTCTGACTCAAAACTTCTTAGATTCCCTGTAGCTAACAATATATCCCCTCATTACAGAAGTGTGTAGATCCAAAAATGAAAATCGAAGTCTTGGAAGCTAGGGTTACATTTGCCGATTTAATCTCTCCTTGGTTTGAAGCATACTAGACGTCTAGAGAAGAATATTCCCTTTCAGCACCGTAGTGGTTGGCAGCAAGGGTGGATGCATGAACTTCTATGTTTGTTTCTTTATTCCCTGTCTCATCCTATGGTGGGCTTTAGTATCGGAATATAATATATGCTTTTGTTCCCATGTGATCAAATAATAGATTGTTATTCAGCAGTAGCAATCCCTCTTGATGTCGTTCTTCAACAAACCTGCTATTGTTCTCCATAGCGTTGAATTGTTGGAATGTGGGCCCTACCTCAACCTTACTCCCCAAAATTGTGGGAAACCGCATCATTCTTAGAATTATGATCTCCCTATTGCTTAGCATGGTTCCCTCACATGAATTCTCTTGGGCACTCTTGGGACTTGCAGATGTATCCATACCTAGCATTCGCACAATGTCTACATCCAGGGTAAAACTGCATGTTTCGTATTTTGGAGGAAAATATTTTTCCATTTCTACTACAAGCTCTTCCTTTTCTAATGAAAACACTCATGCCATGTACTTTGCTTGACCTTTGAGTCCTTATCCCCCAAATTCTCGTTGTACACCTTAGGTTCTCTTTTACTATTCACAAGATGTTTCATTGATTTGGTAGCCTTCTTTTGGGATTTCTTCAAGTAAGGGAAACACTTCCATGAATAGGGACTCATCCGATGACTCTTCCAGTCTCTTTGGTTTTCCTTCCTTCTGTATCATTTCAATAGTGCCTAGTATAATGGTCTCATGTTCTGGTTGTGGATTTGCCTCCATCACTTCTATAGATTCTCCTCTTCTATCCGAGAGGACAAATACTTCACACTCCTCTATTAGTTTTGACCCTTCATCTTTAGATTCTTCATTTACTATCTCGGGCTCTATCACTAGTGAAGGGGGGCATGACTCTTGATGCTTAGGCAAGGAATCTCCTACAGGAATTATCGACCCATTAGAGTAGTTACTGTATGTGACAACACTTTGGGAAAATGTGCAATTTCTGCCCATTGAGGATGTTTCGGGTATCACATGGACTTGCATTGCATTAACCTGAGGTACAAACACTTGACTCATTGCTAGTTGGTTCATCATGGGTTGATAAGTCATTGGTTGACTGAATACGGTGGGCTGATTCACCATATAGTTTTGTGCTTGATCAGTCATATGAAAAAATTTCTTGTTGGGGTAATGTCCAGTTCCTTTGATCGGTCATTTGAAAATCTCCCTATTGAGAAATCAACATGTTCCCTTCATCGAGTTTATACTCTTGTGTATAGAGTGATTAAAGAGCTGAAACCATATGCTTGAGTTTGTTTAGCTGCATTTGCAATTCTTGTTGTTCCTGAGGGATTGGTTGACATTGGGGATTTTGGAAAAATTGGATATTGGGGCAACTGTTGTGGGGAAGGGTGTTGGATCTACGACATGGGCATTTGGGTTGTATGGGTAGGGTACCCTTGTTGAGAAAATGTTGCAAGGTTTTGTTGGTGAACAAATGGGTATGGTTGAGGTACTTGCTTGTATTGTACAGGTTGGCTATACGGTCCTTGTTCATGTGACACAGTATATGGGTAGTCTTGTAGGGAGATAAGCAGGCTGTTGAAGGATTTGATGTTTCGGTAATCAGGGCATCCTTGACATTATTTGGGTGTTTTGATATTCATGCACGAAAAGGAAGAAACCTCTAAAATCACATCAAAAAAAGGGAACGAAAAACAAGGTGCACAAGAGTGAGGCGCTCCAGGAGTGGGCCCCTTGGTGAGCAGAGTGCCTTGAAAGTGGGGGGCTTCGGGAGCAGGGTGCTCCACGAGTGGGGAGCTCTGGAGCAAATATTTAGCGTTTTTCATTTACTCTCGTTTCTAGTCACTCTTGTCTTTGGTTGTTGTCACTTTTGTCCTTTCTTGAAAATGCAAGATTCACAAATCACAATTTAGGCAAGATTTCGGATTAAAACTCGAGTTGGCATTTGCATGAAAAATTATGAAGTATGAAATCTAAAACAAAAAACAACTCGTTAATTTTAATGCAAAAATATTTGTATGTTTCATGCGTGCCAGTGTGACACACAACCCATTTTGTAGATCTAAAAGGATATGAATTACACTTGTGCAGATCTGCAAAGTTATGTGCAGGTGGGGTAAGATCAATTTTGTAATGAAATTGTACTTGTGTGTCCCATTGGGTATGCTAGAACTATTGAGCTCACGTACGGTGGGTGTTTCTTTGTGGGGCAAATCATCCCGCCGAGCATGCTAGAACTATATACTTGAACCTTTAGCTATGAAATGGACTACATGCAATGTATCCTAGTGATAATTACAAGGTGATGCATTATCCTTATCTTGTTGCTAAAAATAGACACAGAACGTGGCCCTTGGCGAGCGAGGCTTCTCCGTGAGCAAGGCTTCTCTAAGTGGGGCTCCCTCTTCCAAATACTTAGCCAATTCTTGTTGATTTCTGCCTTGCTTTGTCTTCTAGCTCAGCTTGTGTGACGGACCTCTGTTCGGAGCATCATGGTACTAGCGAGCTACTACAAGCTCCATAACGTCTAGTCCAAGAACTAGATGAAAAGATTGTCAAAATAGAAAAATCTGAACGAACTCATGCATCTCTAATTGATGATCTTCACCATCTCCAAGAGGTCATTTGTGATATACAACATAAGCAGACAAAGATCCTTGTCCATGAGAATCTAAAAAATGAGACAAATGCTCATCAATAGTATCTTCAAAAACAAGTTGAAGAACATAATTCATGGGTTTAAGGGGCTTCGGGAAAAAAGACTTCTCCCATTGTGGAGTTTAGGAAAGGGTACTTGTTGTCACATTTTGCACGGGGTGCAATGTCTTCAATATTGTTTTGTAACAGTGCTGCTCTTCTTTTCCTCCTTCCGTTTTTCTTCCTTCTCTCCCTTTCCTTTTCTTTCCCATTCTCTTTCTCTCCCCCCTTTTTTCCTTGGAGTCCCCCAGTTGATTTTCCAACTTTCCAGCAGGTCTATCTAAAATTGGCTAAGTCTGGGTGCGAAGTGCGTACTTCGCCCAGTTTTGGTGCGAAGTGCGTACTTCGCCCAGTTTTGGTGCGAAGTCCGACTTCGCCCCACTTTCTGGGCGCACCTTGCACTGGCAGACTGGCAGGTCAACGCAGAAGAAAGATAAAATGCCGGAGCAGGTCCATATGGCGGCAGACACCAGTGTTCGCCTGTGCGCAGTTCGACTTCTCAACAGAGTCGGAATGCGCCCTTGACAGGTGTGCGGTAGGGGAACAAACCCGGAATTTGACCAAGGCTTGAAGGCCTTTCTCGACTGCACTGATTTTTGCACGCATCCCAAGGAGCCCCGATCCCAAGCGAAGATGGATAGACTGCCCTCTAAGGCAGGCATGTGTCACACAGAATAACCCATCATCAGACAAGTGTCCAGCTTCGGGATTTGAACCAAGATTGCCGACCAAAAAGGGATAAGCATGGACTGCCTGCACCGCCTGCGTTAAATTCCTCATTCAAAGCTGATCTGAGGTTTCACCTGCTCCAGCTACCAGCGAGCCTGCCGACTTGAAGTTTTGCCCAACACTCCGCCACGTAGCTGCCCAGCTTCCAGGAAGACCATGCTGCGGGTACAGCCCAGTCCGACAAAAGGTCAGCATTTGCAGCTCTTTCGTCGCTTCTGTCAGCTTATGTTTGATCGGGACTCGTGCCCATTAATTTAACGGGTGGGACTCGGGCTATAAAAGCACATCTTGAATTCATTGTAAAGGGTGGAAGGGGAATGTTTGTTAGGGAACTACTGTGCTTCATGTAACCGTGCTTTTGCTTATGAATACAATCTGTATGCCTGGTTCTGTTCTGCTGTCTTTATTCTTTTATGCTGTCTTTCATTATATGCCTTAGGCCCGGCATTTGGCGATCAGGTTCCTCTAGCATTGCTTGTTTAAAGCACCTTCTGTACTTCATTAATTTAAAGCATTCATATAATAGATCTGGTAGCAGTTCCATCAGTTATGTGTGACGTTGCTGGCCCGTATCTGGTGATTGATGCGATCCTCGCTGTTAGTTCCTTGTAGGGAATGTTTGCTAGGGAGCCATTGAAGCCGTGCGGTTAAACTCTCTGCCTAACACATATACCTGGCTCTGACATCTCTAGGTTTACTTTCTACCCCTGTCAGTGTACGTATCTGGTGATTGATACGATCCCCTACTGTTAGTTCCTTGTAGGGAATGTTTGCTAGGGAGCTATTGAAGTTGTGCATACGCTGCTGGTGTATCGGAAGTACGCCTAGGTTTTGCAGTTCCTTGTCATGCTCTGTGTTTGTATGCAGTAAGTAGCGGTGATTGGTGTGTTCCCGTACTGTTAGTTCCCCCCACCAACCTTTGGACATATTTGTAATCTCTTTCTGTACATTTGTCTCTTTCAGTTCATTTATTTCTTTCTTGTTCCCTTTAGCTTAAATCAGACCCCCCCCCAAGGAGCCGGCCTTCTCCGGAGATTGGCTCGGAAGGCATCTCTTCCTTCCGGCCTTTCATGCTGGTGGGCGAATCTGGACGCATTAACCAAAAATCCTTTCCTCATGGCAGATTCGTAACCAACAGGTACATCAAGCCAAAGAACTCAACCTTTGAGTTTATGGTCTTCCAAAGCTTGTTGATCCCTTAAAGGCAGACCATGATTTTTTGAATAACACATTGGATATCAAGGAGGTTATCCTTGATTGGGCTTTGGTAGCCCCCGATGGCACTCTTGTGATCCTATTCCACTCATATAAGGAACGTTTGATGTCTTTAAGAGCCAAGAAGAAGCTTTTGACTTTGTTAAAAAAAAAATTACCTGGATGAGGACCTCACACATTTTCAGATGGAGGAACTACAAAAAGCATGTGCATAAGTGATAGTTGCTTGAAAGGACAAGCGAGCAATCATCCATGATTGAAAAGTTGTGATTTGTGACTCTTATTTCATAGTGGTCATGTCCTTGGCTTGTAAATTGAAGGTATTCTTAGGTCCCTATAGGTAATAGTAGCCTCTCTGTTGCTTGTTAGAGCTATAATGAGGCCATATGGTCTTCCTCGGGTACATTCGAGGATGTTATTTCTTCATGAGATCTTGTTTTTATCACAGAGAACAATGAGACTAAAAGATCTCTTTCACCTATCAATGGTTGCGTTTGAATTTCTACTTTGAGGCATGAGACACATCGTTTAGGTGGTGTTCATGGTTTGAATGGTGTGGCCTGCCTCATTTGGGATTGCCTTCGTCAACATGTGTCATTGGTTGTGTCAGATGATTACTCCAGACATATATGGTTCCAAATCAAGAGGTGCCTACACCCTCTTAGAGACATCTTCATAGTAATATGTTATTTTCCTTCAACGTTTAGCTTTTGCCATCCACTTCGATGATGAACCATTTTTGGATCTCTACCCAAATATTTGTACATATTCATCAGTAGGTGATGCTATTCTTTTAGGTGATTTCAATGCCTACACTGGGTCCTACCAAGCACCTTTTCATGATCTTACAGAGGATGAGTTTTATCTCTTCAAACTCAAACCCAAGGATCTTGCATTCAGTAGGACCTTGTATATGAGAAGCATCTTGTTATAGCTTACGGAAAACACTTGGTTCAGTTGTGTGATTAACATGGCCTCTTGGTTCTTAATAGGATTCGTCAATTTCCTAATTCCTCTAGGTTACTTGTTTTCCGCATGTGAGAGGTGTGAGTGTGGTTGACCATGTCATCACCAACACGATTGCTTTTTGATATTCATGACTTTTAGGTATTTAGTTAGCTTCCCTTGGATGATTATGCAATGTCGACTTACTCCCTGACTTCCTCCTCTTTTACCTCTCAGTATTTTCCCCCTCCATCGCCCAATCCTACCAATCATCCCATGATTCATTTTGATCCGTGTTTGGTCAATGATTAGGCTGCTTGTCTCTCCCATTGGATGTCCCGATATTACTCGTCCAATTCCACCACAACAACCAAATATGAATTTTTGTTTTGTATGTTATGGGATGTAGCTCTTGATTCCTTTCCCCACACTTTTCCTTAGCCAAAGCCTATTCATCAAATTGGTGCTTGCCCCATGAATTTTTGGTATGATGAGGAATGTAAGTCCATGCATTAGAAGCTCCATTTTGCTCTTATGCATAAGCCTATAACTATATCTTCCACTAGAAGGGAATATAAATGTCTCGTTCAATGTAAGAAGCTAGAGTTTCTTGTCACTACACTTTGTGAGCTTCTAAATGCTCTTCATCACTCTCCCAAAGCCTTTTGGCACACTCTTCTTCCTAGGAAGCCCCATCCCATGTGCATCAATGACAAGTCCTGGGTCTCCCATGCTAATTCCTTATATGATATCCCAGGGCAGCCCATCATTCATATCTCTTCCCCCCAACATCATGTCACCTCTTCTCTTCATCAAAAGGGCTATACATAAATTAAGCACTAGCATGGCAATTGATTTTGAGCTATTTCAGGATATATTCTTGAAGTATGGTGTTGAAGCTCTTGGCTATTCCATTGCAGAATTATTTAATGAGTTTGTTTGTTCTTTGTTCCTTGCCTTTTGGTCACAACATATTATCCACCCCATCCACAAGGACCATGCAAATCGGAATAACTACAAAACTATCATGATTGGGCACACATTTTCTAGGCCTTAGACAACAATTTTGAATACGAAACTCGTTGAATTGTTGGATCATAGCAAGCTTAGATCGAGTGGGCAGGCTGGTTTTAGAAGGGATCATGAGACTATTTATCATGTTTTCACTTTTAGGGCTATCATTGAGAAGGCTTGCCAATGGTCTTTTAAAGTATTTTGTTGTTTTGCGGACTTTAGAAAGGTCTTTGACACAGGTCTTAGGCATATTTTATTGCAAAGGCTACATGCCATCAACATCTTTGAGCTCTTTATCATTGCCATCAAGGGACTATATGAGGTAATTGTTGGTCATTTTTGGATAGCTTTTGGTTTCTCAAAGGATGTTCAGAGCACCATTGGCATCAAACAATGTTGTCCTTTTTCTCCTTCACTCTTTGGAATCTACATTGATAAGCTTCAAGAATTTACTCGTCAACACACACATGTTGATGATGGTTGCTTTCTACATCACGTCTTGATAGCTATATTGCTTTTTGCAGAGGATGTTATTCCTTCTTCTACTCACGATGGCTTGCAAAGACAGTTGGATGCTCTTGCTCCATTTAATGACCTAAAACAACTAGCAATCAATCTTAGCAAGACTAAGGTGACGATCTTCAACACATGAAAGAGTACCCTATATAAGTTTCAGTTATTCTATAAGGGCGAGTCCATTGAGATCACCATTGCTGAACCTACTTGGGGGTTCAGCTTACAGGTCCGTCCCTTAATCTTTGTCCAGCTTCATAGTCACTACTTTGCAAGGGATACACATCCCTCTCAGTCTTGGAACGTCAATGCTTCGAACAACACTTCCAAGAAATACCTAAAAAGATGAACCTCTTTGATTGCATTGTCAAACCCACAATCCTTTATGAATATGAGATTTGGTGCCTAACTCTAGGGTGTGTTGATATGGCTCGTATTGAGAGGGTCCAAACTATTTTGCTTTAGTGATTTATCTGATGTAAAAGAACAATTCCCCAATTTATTGTTTAGGCTGAGTTTATTACTCATTCTCCTTGCCTTGAGAGTATCTTTAGAATTATTTTTCAGCTTCATCGCCTTAGATCCATGGGTGATTGCACCTAAGGTCAAGAGAGATACTCATATTTGGTGCTTTGCTCCTCAGAATGCATTACCTAGGGGCTCTTTTGGTCGTCATCGTGGATGGTACTAAGAAGTTATTTCTCTTTTTTAGTCATATGACATCTCCATAGATAAATTACCTTCATTCATATACTCTTTAAATGCTCCTCCCTACCTTCTTCTTAATAAGAGGGTAATTAATCAAAGTAGTCAAAGATGATGTTTATCGATAGTATATTCATATCACTTGGGTCACTCCATCTCAATCTCTTAGCCCTAAGATGGCCTTCTACACTAAACATATCATGAGGATTGAGAATGACATTATTACTTGTCCCAGGTATGTCTAGTGGCCTTGGACACAGCCTTAAGATTCCTCTTGATCAACTCAAAGTATGCTCACATTTGTTGCGGGTGGAGATGGACCGAGTATGTCATCTTTGCTCTGTTTGGGAGGTGGAGATTGAAGAATGTTTCATCTTCAGGTATCCTATTTATTATAAGATTCGAGGGAGGTGCTATTGCTTGTGTAGAGACTCAAGTGGATCGCTTGTCACTTTTTTCTGCTATTCCGACCAAAGATAGTTGGCTCTTTACCTCAAGGAAGCTATCACTATTTGGCATCAATTATTATCTTTATTCTTCCATTTCATCAAGACCCTGAATTAAATGAAAAAAGGAGAGGATCATGCACCCTCATTTGGAGGTGGTTTGCCTCACCAATAATGATTATTATCATGTATCATTGGTAGGGATTTTGCTCATGACTTGAGAATAACTTCTAGGTTCTGCCTCATTCATGTAGTCTTTCTTGGACCTTAACCCCCTTGTCAACCTTCTGTGATTTATTTGACAAAGGGATGTTGTATGAAACCAACCTTAGTTGTAGACCTGCAATCCTTCACATTTCAGGCAATTTTGTCCTCATCCACCTCTTTGGCTTATGCCAAGATTTTGTTTCCCAATCATCCCTTCCCTGCACTGATGGGTGAAGTCCCTTAGTGATTATGCATCCTTTGGGAAATGATATTATTCTGTTGTGTAAGCTATCTATCTATGGTGAATAACATGAAATAGGATAGAGGCAGTCTTTGTTGCCAAGTCTTCAGACATATTATAGTAATTGCAGCAAAGAGACATACGAACTGTGAAATGCATCAATCACTAGTTGAGCTATAAATTTGTCCATGCAATTAGAATAAGAACTAGAAAGGTAGGTAAAGTGCAGATGCAGGTCACACGCATCTAACCTTATAGAATAGGCAAACTGTTCTCATAACTTGTGGCAGATCATTATAATATTATATTTATAAGCATTAATGCATCTAACTATTGTTGTGGGTCCGAAAACATTGTGTGATTACATTATATGATGCCATGCATTAATGGGAATGAACATAACAGGGGCCATCTATTTTCTAAATTTTAAGAGCTGTAAAGTTCCACCTTTTTTTGGCACTTGGTTGTTTACAGGATCCGAATACCGTTTACCAATCCATGGCACGGTTCTGTAAACTGTGAAAAACCCAGGAGCCATTATTATTTTTGTGTGTTTCTTTTGTGGGAGATGCTTTAAGCACTTTCATCGCTATTGACGTATTTTGGTCATTGATGAACATCAATATAGTTTGTTACATTGTTTGTTTTCAAGTGCCGGTGAGTTGAATACTTTATCTGTGGTCTTACAATCAAATCATTTTGAAAATTTTTGGATTTCAGGTCCATGGCGCTGGTTTGATGAGTCTATGCTGGACTGCTGCGAACCTTTGGAAAAAGTCAAAGTTGATGGCATTTCTTTTGGAAAAGTTGCATGTCTAGCTAACTGTGCTGGAGCTAAGGTTGAAGCTTTTCGAACTAATCAAAGTTCTCTTGATGAGTTCCGTAGATATGTAGCAAAGTGTGCTTCTTCTGAGGATTGCCATGTGATTGCATCATACCATAGAGCTCCATTCAAGCAGGTATGCATTGTCTGCATTTTAGTGTTTCAAAATTGTGAAGTGGGTTATAAATGTATTTGTTGTTTTATTGTGCTTCTGCCATTGTAATATCTTGCATGTTCCTATGGCATGAATGTGTATGATTACTGATTAATGATTCCTTGCTGCAGTTAGAAGTCAAAGTGACATTTGTTGTTCACTGCCTCCAACGAATGCTTTTATTCTTCATTGTTATTAGAAATTTCAAGCTTTTCTTTTGTTAGTTATGTTTTATATTTATGAGAAACATATAAAATACCAAAATATGTTATCAAGTACCTTCACAACCTATGTAGATCCATGACAAGTACAGTCAAAATGTCTAAGACTCTAAGTAGCACTAACTAGAACCTTAAAATTTATAAGCTTCTAAAATCTGTTCTGTTTACACATAAAAGTAAATGTTTTAAGTTCCAGCTTAGTCAGCACACCAAATTGGCATGTAGAAATCCCCTTGTGGTAGCAAGGGAATTTTTTTCCCTTTACCTTATGTACATTGTTTCAAATTTTGCACCTCCTTGCTTTTCAATACTTTGATAAAATGCATGGTAAACCGGGCCTTTCTAGTCCATTTAAGCCCAAGGCTACAATGATCAATGTGGCTGTTGAGACTCAAGCCTAGCTCTCCACATCCACAAATGTTAAATTCTCACTACTAAGCCACAATAATGATATCCAAAATAAATTAATATAGCACACAAAAGATAGATAAAAAGTCTACAAAAAAAAAGTAACAATTTTCTTAAAAAGAACGTTTGGAATCTTCCATTGTTATGTCTATTGTTATTCTTGAAGATTTCCATCACCTACATATCAATTTCCTCTTTTTTTAAATCGGTTATATGGAATTTAAATGGTCGCTACCCATATCACAACTTGACCACATAGTGGTATTACAACTACTTATTAATTTTGCATATATCGCTTGGCAAGATTTGAACCTGGGTTTCCTACTTGAAAGTCGAGGTATTTAGCTGGTTGGCTCATGCCATTTGATTATCCGTTTCCTCTTTTAAAGAAATGGTTTCAACACTTCATTCATCAACCTCATGAAAGTACTTGGTGCATTGGTCAATCCAAATGACATGACCAGCCACTCATACAATGCATCCTTTGTCTTGAATGCGGTCTTCAAATCATCTTCTTCTCTAATCTAGATTTGATGATAGCCACTCTTCAAATCTATCTTTGTGAAGTACTTACCTCCACTCAAGCAATCCATCAAATCATCTATGCATGGCAATGGAAACCTGTACTTTATGGTTATCTTATTAATGGCCCAAGAATCCGTGCACATACGCCATGCTCCAGCCTTCTTGGCTGCTAGTACGACTGGTATTGCAGATGGGTTTAAGCTCTCTCTAATGAGTCCCTTGTCCAATAACTCTTGGATTTGTCTTTTCATTTCCTCATTCTCCATAGGTGCCATTCTATAATCTGCCTCATTTGTATGCTCGATCTAGGAATGAAATCTATGTGATGACTAATGCTCCTCATAGGTGGCAACCCATCGAGCAACTCCTCTAAAAGAATCTCCCGCATATTCCTCCAACAAATCTTCATGTGTAATTTCAGCCATCTTGTCTGCTGTCCCATCTTTTGTGTTTAGCAATGAAGGCCAAAAATACTTCCTCCTTTTTCATCCCCTTCAATAATTGTTTTCCTATGATCAAACACATTTTGGAATTGTTGTCAACTTCTTTTCCTTCGTGTTTCAATGGACTTAATGTGTACCTCTTGTCATCCTTCATAATAGTGTAGGTGTTCACCCTACCATCATGCATTGCCTTTCTATAATACTGTTGCGGCCTTCCCAACAAAACATGACAAGCATCTATGGGCATAATATCACATATTATCTCATCTTTGTAAGCACCAATTTGAAAGTTCACCATACATTGTTCACATGCCAAAATTTGATGCCCCTTTTGCAACCATGAGACCTTGTATAGATTTGGGTGTTCAATCCTCTTCAACCCAAGCTTTTCTACCATCTTCGTAGACACTAAATTATCCATACTTCGTTGCCACATTTTGCACGGGGTGCCATGTCTTGAAAATTTTGTAAGGATGCTGCTTTGCCTTCCCTCTTTCTTCTTTCCCTTTCTTCTTCATGTCCCTTCTACTCTTCTGCCATCAAATTTCAGGTTCTCCATCTTCCATTCCATGTTTCTGATTGTTTCTGTGAGTGGGCAAGTTTGCCCAAAAATTCTTCTAAGTGTTGTAATTCGCCCGACTGCGCAGCGCAGTCGGGCTGCGCTTGTCCACTTTGGCGCACCTGGGCGGTATTGTCAGAAACGAGCCCAGAAAATTGGCTAAGTCATGGAGCCGCCCGACTTCGCAGCGAAGTCGGGCTGCGCTCATAATCCGGTGCGCACCTGGGCGGCCTCATTTGAAAAACAGCAAAAATCGGCTAAGTGTTGGGCCGCCCGACTTCGCAGCGAAGTCGGGCGGCGCCCTGAAGACGGTGCGCACTTGGGCGGGCTTACTGTGAAGACATCAAGAAAAAATCTAAGTGTTGAGCCGCCCGACTTCGCAGCGAAGTCGGGCTGCGCTCACCAAGTTGTGCGCACTCGGGCGGAAAACAGGAAAATGCTGCTGGGAAGATCCTAAGGCACGAAGGCCCTCCCGATTGCGCTGTTTCCACCCTGCGCCGTCCGACTGCGCTCCAGTTTTGTGCGCAGTCGGGCGGAATAGAAATATAAAGGATGAGCTTCTAAGCTCGATTTTTCCCCTCCATCAGATGCTGACAGGTGTTCGGTCTTGGGATCCGGGTCAAGATGTGACAGAAGGTGTGCCACCAGGGTACAGGACAGATGAGCGTGAACTGACAAATTGTACCGCATCTGCCCTCATTCAAACTGACTCGAGGTTTCATCTACCGGATTGCCACGTAGCTGCCATGTTTTCAGGTGGACCTTGCTGCAAGTACATTCCTTGCCCGCAGAGGTCAAACATCAGCCGCTTTTGTCGCTTTTGTCAGCTTTTGTCAGGTCTGGGATTCTGTGCCCAAATTGTAATCGGGGGAAAATTGCGCTATAAATAGCAGCCTTATTTCATTGTACAAGGGTGGAAGGGGGATATACTGCTAAGGGACTTCTGTAGCTGTGCACTTGCTTTTGAATACAAAGTATATTTGGCTCTATTAGTTGTGTTTATCTTGTATGCTGCCTTTATTAAGTATTTCTGCCTCATGTTGCTTATATTGCTGATTATTGCTATTCTGCTTTCTGGATATCGGTATTGGTGATTAAGTATATCTGGAATGCTTAAAGTAAAGGATACATAGGATAGAATTGCTCTAATAGTTTCTGCTACATACTTTGTTTTGATTGTTGTTAGTAGTAGTGATTGGTTAGTTGTTGTGTTGCTTATCTTCCCCACCCGAAACAAGCATATTTATGTTTCTTTCTGTACTTTGTAATTTCTTTCCTGCACTCTGAGCTAAACCCCCAATTGAGAAAACATAGGAAGCCGGCCTCCTCCGGAGATTGGCGCGGAAGGCATTCCTTCCTTCCGGCCTTTCAATCTGCTGGGCGAATCTAGGGCGCAAATAGATTAAAATCCTATCCTAGTGGCAGATTCGTAACCAACAGTTTCTCTGGCACGCCCGGTGGGACACGAAAGTTTCCCACCCCAAAACAGAATCGAAGCATCGGTGTTCGCTTCATTGTTGTCAAATCAGAACACCTGGCGACTCTGCGTACCTGAACATTCTCTGAGTCCGTAAGACTGGTCCAATATCAAAAACGCCTTCATGCACACAAGAAGGTGGAGAGCTAGGAATCCAGGACAACAGCCTGATTTTTACGAAATTGACATCAACGCTGCTGGAGAGCGCGTAAGGCTGGCTGACTACCAAGCTCACCAAGACGATAGGTTCGAGCACGAATCTGAAGCTGAAATAGAAGCTGAAGTGGAAGAGGTTGAAGAAGTTGAGGAGGCCGAAGTTGAAGAACAACCCACAACTTCAGATAGTACTGATACCGACTACACCACTGATCAGCTCGAAGAAGAGGAAGAAGACATGGCTGCCCAGAATCAGCAGAATGATAATGACCTCTTCCCGACTGTTGATTCCACAGGCCCTCTTGCTCTAGCCGGACAAGAAGTTGTCCCGCCTGCTGCCTTAAAATCCATTCCTACCTATGACGGCACGGGGAAGACAACATATGAGCATATCCAAGACATTCTGGCCTTGGCTGCGCTGCACTCTATCACAAATGAGAGTGTTAAAACCCGACTGTTAGCTCTCTCTCTGCGAGGAAAGCTTCTCTACTGGTGGAGATCCTTGCCGGAGGGGACTATCACGGGATGGCCCCAACTAGCTGGAAGGCTAGTTAAGGGATTCAATGAGTCCGCTGATCCCTCCTCGTTGCTGCACCAATTTCAAAGCATTCAACGCCATCCGCAAGAGGAGATATCAGACTTTAACGTGAGGTTCGCGAGGTCCTGGAAAAGAGTACCCCCTGAGCTGCGTCCTTCCGCAGGACAGGCTGCTCACTATTACCTGAGAGCTTTCAACTCGGACATTTGTCTAGTTATCAAGTTAGCCCGGGTCAACACTTTTCCTGCATTATATGAGGCTGCTCAGCAGGCAGAACTGGACATGATTGCTATAGGCAGGCTCCCTCATAAAATGCAACCTCCGATCTACCCGAATTTCCCTCAGTCCCAATATCCGCCCGCTTCGGGTGGGGCGCCATCCTCATCCAATCATTACCCCCATCAGCCATGGAATCCTGCGCCAGTCATTGACCCGTACGGTCCACCTCAGATCCATTATCCTAATCCGCCACCTCCGCAACATCCAACACTCCCCGCTCCCCCTCAATATCCGGCGTTTCATGCTCCTCCACCATTAGCCACATTACCTCCGCCAGCCCGGCCGGCGCCTGCCGATAATGATATACAAAATAAGATCCTTCAGGAGGTGCGGGCTCTTGCCTCCGGTTACCATACAATCTCCAATGACATGACAATCATGAAGAAGAAGCAGGCTCAGATGGAGTTTGTTCCTAGAAGGCCATACCCTCCTCCTGCGCTAACAAAAGATCAAGCAGCTCAAGCGCAAAGGCCTCCAGCAAGAAATGCTGCCGGCAATGCTCAGCCTGGTACTTCTGACCGCGTCAACTGGTGCTCTACTTGCAACGACCCCCATGGAGAAGAGAGTTGCATGCTGCATCAACATTATATTCAGACCCTTGCGGGTAGCGCCATAGAGGATGAAGCATACATGATTCGTGATGATGAGGGTAACTTTGCAGTCCCTGAAGAAGATCTCGTATCCCTCTTAACCAAAGAGGGCAAAAAGCCGATTGAGGCCACTCCGGCCCAAATGAAGCCGTTAAAGGTGTATGCAAGAAGGGAGAAGACGCAGCCTGCTGTGGCAGCTCCTGATAAGCCACCTTTACCTCCGACTGCCAAAGAGAAGCTCCCGGCGCTCAAGGCTCCCGTAGTCAAGGCTCCAACGACCCAACCTCCAGCTGAAACAAAAGAGCAAGCTCAGGAGAAGCTGAGGTACCCGTCGCTGACAAAGAGACAGAGGGTCGAAGCCACGCAGCAGTACCGCACCAAGTACGAGCCAGCAAAGGAAGCGGAAGGGGCCGGTACTTCTACCTATAATATAGTCGATGAGCTCAAGAAAACTCCAGCAAAAATAAGCATGTACGATGCTCTTCAGCTCCCAGGACAAGTAGACCTGTTGCAGGAATCATTGAAGAATGTAAAAGACGGGAAGCCGACACAGCCTACTGTGTTAGCTCAGCCCTTGACGACTTCTGCTACCGGGAAGAACAGACCGCCACCTTTTTATCTATCTTTGCGGATGGAAGGTCACATAGTGCATAACTGCATGGTGGACTCCGGTGCTTCGACTACTGTCATGCCAAGGGCTGTCTGCGAAGAAATTGGTATGGAATACACAAGGAGCAGCCAAGGTGTGCTACAGTTGGACGACACTCCTGTGAAGACAGTTGGTGTCATCAAAGACATCCCCATCCGGCTGCATAAAGCACTCGACATTGTGGTCATCCAAGAGGTCGTAGTGGTTGACTTGGAACCCTACTTCGGCATGTGTCTCTCAAGGGAGTTCACTGCGAAGCTGGGTGGATATTTGTCGTTGGACTATTCACATATGGAGGTACCTTTCAAAGGAAGGAGGTTGAAAATTTATAATGAGAAACCTTCCACTTTTCTGGTCGAGAAGATACCCGGGGAGGAGCAACAAAATGACATGGTTCATCTGACGACCGAGGAGCTGGTAGAAGTAGACTTGGCGGGAGAAACCCTGGAACTGCTGCAAGTAGAGGACGAGTTCTCTTTGTTGAATTTCAACGCCATGATCGAAACTGAACTAGGTTGCTACTCCGTCACTCAGCCTGAGAGGCTTGACCAGACTGCTCAGAAGGATGTAGGACCTGCCCCAGACAAGCTGTGGAAGTTGTACTTTGATGGTGCCCGATGCAAGAATGGCGCCGGGGCAGGTGTCCTTCTGGTCTCACCATCCGGCATTCAAAAGGACTATTGTTATAGGCTGGCTTGGAGTTGCACTAACAATGCGGCGGAGTATGAAGCCTTGTGCTTAGGCTTAAGGAAGGCAGAGAGGCTTGGGATTAAACATTTGCAGATCTTTGGCGACTCAGAGCTGGTGTGCAACCAGATCACTAATAAGTGCGCC
Organism: Wollemia nobilis; assembly: GCA_028583015.1. Classification (NCBI taxonomy): domain Eukaryota; kingdom Viridiplantae; phylum Streptophyta; class Pinopsida; order Araucariales; family Araucariaceae; genus Wollemia; species Wollemia nobilis. Next base: position 3,412,677 of record JAQPPZ010002456.1, on the reverse strand, counting down.
TCCAAGAAGCACTACCTCAAGGCGTACCGTAACCGTGTCTGGGATCTGATGGAGTCATTTGACTCACTGAATGTCAAAGCCATCTCTCGTGAAAAGAATAAACATGCTGACATTCTGGCGTCTGTTGGAGCCAGGTACGTCCCGGCTGATGACACTGTCCAGAAGCCGAAGCCGGTTCGTACTATTTATAGGCCTTCTGTGCCTGACAAGGACACCCACTGGCAGGTGTTCGACTGTGACGAGGATATCGTCACCTTTTTGATACATGAAGCTAGTACAATCGAAGGTAGAGACCCTGATGACGAGCAGTATGAGGGGTTAATACAGTTAAAGAATAATCATGTCCCAAAAGGACTGATTACCTTGGAGAGCCTCTTTGATCAGAATGATAGAGCCATATCCCACAGGATCAAAGTGGACCCCAAGCAGTACATGGACCTAGAATTGGAACCTGGAAAGGTGATCAAGGTCGGAACAGATTGCACCGATGAAGAGTTAGAGCAGATCCGAGCTCTATGCAAAGAGTACCCAGATATTGTAGCCTGGTGCTACCAAGACCTGAAAGGGTACGACAGAGAGATGATCCAGCACACCATAGAGCTGGAAGAGCATGCAAAGCCCTTCAGGCAGAAGCAAAGGGCAGTAAATCCGAAAATTGAAGCCATGATGAAAGCCGAGCTCATGAAGATGCTGGAAGCAAAAATCATCTATCCTATCAAGCATTCTTCTTGGGTCGCAAATCTGGTTCCCGTGAGGAAGAAGAATGGAGACATCCGTCTCTGCGTAGATTTCAGGAATCTTAACCAGGCTTCATTGAAGGATCATTACCCACTCCCTCAGATTGATCAAATCCTTCACGTGGTTGCGGGAGCCCAGAGATTCTCTCTCCTGGATGGATTTTTAGGCTATAATCAGATTTGGGTGAAAGATGAAGACCAACATAAGACGACGTTCACCACCAAATGGGGAACGTTCGCATATCAGCGCATGCCTTTCGGTCTTTCCAATGCCGGGGCTACATTTCAAAGGGCTATGGACTTGGCGTTCCGCGAGCTGCTCAACAAAATCATTGTCATCTATTTGGACGACATGACTGTGTTTTCACATAAGAGAGAGGACCATGCCTCCCACTTGCGCCAAGTATTTGAAAGATGTCGCGAATTCGGCATATCCATCAACCCAAAGAAGTCAGTCTTTGCGGTGAAGGAAGGCAAACTGCTAGGCCATGTTATTTCTGAAAAGGGCCTTGCGGTTGACCCCGACAGAGCGGAGGCTCTTCTTCGCTTGTCCATCCCAGTCGACAAAAAGGGGCTGCAGTCATTTTTTGGCCAAATCAACTTCGTAAGGAAGTTTGTGCCTGACTTTGCACAAGTAATCAAGCCCATGGCTGAGCTCTTGAAGAAAGATGCTGAATTTATCTGGACTGAAGAGAGGAAGCAAGCCTTTGAAGAGATCAAGGCCAGGATTGCCCAGGCCCCAGTGCTGATAAATCCAGATTACTCCAAGGACTTCATCCTTTACGCAGTGGGAGAGCCCGAAAGCTACGCTGCAGTCCTGACTCAGAAGGGAGATGATGGCGAGGAGCGTCCAATTGCATTCCTAAGCCAGGTGATCCAGCCGCACGAAGAAAGGTATAATTTTATTGAGCGGCAAGTTCATGCAGTTATGAGATCCCTGAGAAAGTTCAAGCACTTTGTCTCCCAGAGCCGGATAACTGTCTTCGTGATACACCCGGATGTCAGAAATTTCATCATCCAAGGGGAGCCTGGTCACAAGAGGGCGGGATGGATTGCCAAAATCCAAGAGTTTGACATAGAGGTACGACCAACAAAGTTAATCCGAGGTCGGGCTCTATGCCAGGAATTGGCCCGAAGTGCTGCAGCCGAAGTCTCTGCTTGTCAGTGGGAGAATCCAATGACAGAAATCAACCTTGCCAACTCCTTATCAGAGGAGAGTGATTGGACAAATGACCTAGTGTGGTATTTTAACACAGGGAGATGTCCAGATCATCTCAATGCCTCACAAAGAAGGAGGTTTAGGCTTAATGCCTTAAAGTATATACTACGCCCCGAGGGGCTGTATTTCAAAAATATTGACGACATCCTGTTGCGGTGCGTCAAGGAATCAGATCAACCGAAGGTCCTCGGAGAATTCCATTCTGGGATGCCCGGAGGACATCATTCAGGAAGGCCTACGACCTTAAAAATCATCAGAGCGGGCTATTATTGGCCCACCCTCTTCACAGACGCGCATGCAGTCTGTCAAAAATGCGAGAAATGCCAGAGGTTCGCCGACAGAAATAGGAAAGCACCCTTGCCCCTCCAGCCAATTCAAGCTGAGACTCCATTTCAGCAGTGGGGTCTGGATTTCATCGGGACGATAACGCCCAACTCTTCGGCGGGGCATAAGTTTATCCTAACCGCCACAGATTACTTTACCCGATGGGCCGAGGCAACGCCTACAAAGCATGCTGACCAAGAGACGGTCATTGGTTTCCTAGAGAGCCTCATCACCCGTTTCGGGATTCCAGAGGCAATTGTCACAGACAATGGTCCAGGGTTTGCAGGGGCTGTACTCACTGAGTTTACCAGCAAGTATGGCATTTACCACAAGATGTCTTCAAACTACTATCCGCAGGGAAACGGCCTGGCCGAGTCCACCAACAAAAATCTCTTGAAGATTATAAAGAAGACTGTGGAAAGGAACAAGAGGTCGTGGCACCTGCTTCTGGACCGAGCGTTATGGGCGGACCGTATCTCTTTCAAGAAGTCCATCAAGACGTCCCCTTATGCGCTCGTATATGGCAAAGAGGTTGTCTTGCCTACCCACATAGAGATGCCCGCACTCTGGTTGTTAGAAGATGAGAAAGGTGACAGGGACCCCGTGGATGCCCGACTGGCTCAGCTGTTGCAATTGGAAGAGGAAAGGGAAAAGGCGTATCAGGCTTTTACCAAGCACGCCGAGAACACCCAGAGCTGGTTTGCGAAGGGAACCACCGCCCGAGTCTTCAAGATTGGAGACTTAGTGCTGAAATGGGACTCACTTAAGGCGAAACCGGGCAACCATGACAAGTTTGATGCCTTCTGGGAAGGCCCCTACCAAATCGCCCGAGTAAACCAGTTCAATGCATTCGTGTTAAGAGACATGGAGGGTCAGATCCTCCCGATCCCCGTTAATGGCTTTCATCTGAAAGCCTACTACCACTGAAGGTTACCAAAGGTTTTCCCCTTGTACATATTTTTATTTCCTGCAGTTCAGTTTTATTTCTGAATGTAAATATTGCTTTCAGTTAGTTAGTTTCCTGCTTTTATTCAAAAAAGAGAGCTGAACGTCCTCAAAAGAAAGGTGCATGGCAGTCCAAAAAATGGCTAAGGCAGGAAAAGTCGCCCGACTTCGCAGCGAAGTCGGGCTTCGCCCTTAAGTTTGTGCGACGTCGGGAGGTTTCAAGACGCAAGCAAGTGGGAAAGGGCTCAAAAATTTTTCTAAGTGTTGGGGAGGCCGCCCGACTTCGCAGCGAAGTCGGACGGCGCACCCTATCTTGAGCGCAGCCGGACGGGAGCAAAGCAAGAAAATGAAAAAATGGCTAAGTGTCCCGCCCGACTGCGCAATTTTTCCTTGCGCCGCCCGACTGCGCACACAAAATTTGCGCACTCCGACGGGCGCGTCCTAGAGGCATGGTGTATGATGGAAAAATTTCTAAGTGTTGGCCTCCCAAGGGCGCATCTTCCATAGTGCGAAGTCGGACTGCGCTCGTTTTTTGAGCGCACTTGGTCGGGGGTTTAAAAAAGAAAATTGCTAGCTTGCCTAAGGTTTCACAGCACGCTCCCAAATTAAATGCCTCGAAGCGTGTGCCCAGTTGGCACCCTTGACGTCATAATGAGCACGAGTTTTGAAGAATTTAAGGAATGATTGCGCGATGTTCGAAGCAGATGTCATAAATAAAAAAGCGCACAAGGGTCCAACGACGTACAAGTCGCGCTTTCCAACAGGAGATCCCACGCGCGGCCGCCGAGGAATAACGACGCTTCTCACCCACTTCGAGCAAAGAACTTTAAATTCCCCTCGCGCCATTAATGTTGCTTTCCCCATTTTTAGAAAAAGGCTTCTTACTTACTCAGAGCATCAGAATTACCAAAGTGAATTCGAGCTGCGTTGTGAAAGAGGAGAAAGTGCGAAGTTTTACTAAGTTACAGCTGTAATTTCTATTGATTCCCAGCGCCATGAGTGAGAGGCCGAGTACAGACAAAGGGAAAGCGCCCATGCAGGCGGACCCGAGTGATTCAGAGCAGGAACTTGAGGAGCAGACCGACTCGAGCGCTCATGAAAGTGAAGCGCCAAAGGAGAAAAGAGGAAAATCCAGGGCGAGAAGCTCCAAGAAGCAAGGTCCTCCCCCGCCGCCCATAAACCGCCTGGCCGAGTACAGAGACGGCGATTACTCCATTAGTATCACAAAGTTGCGCCCTAATGTCAAGGAATGGGCAGACAAGGTGTCGCCCTCACACCATCTCGGGGCCGCCTACAGGTCGAACCTTTACTGGTTCTTGTGCCCTCCTGTTCACCACTGCCCAGAGCTGGTCGAGTCAATTGCGACATATTATAAACCAGCCACCCGGCAGGTCTGCGACTGCCAAGGAAGGGTGTTGTTTACCCTCTTTAAGGAGAGCGTACAGCCAGCTTTCGCCCCGGGGCTCGAATTCGACCCAAACGCCATTGTCAGGAGGATCAATTTGGAAGAGCAAGCGGGCAGGTTCAGCCAAGGCAAAAGGATGAGGGAATTTCTTAATTCGGAGCTGAAGTGTCCACTGCCGGCTACAAGATGGCCGTCTGGTCCTATACCCCTAGAAAATTTCACCAGCAAGTATATCTATACTATTCTTGCCTGGGTTCTGGGCTGCGGCACAGATGCAGAAGTGCACCCGTACCAGCTGGCGCTCGCAGAGTGTATTTTACATGGGGAGTTGTATGACCCCAATGTCCTAAAAAGCGGAAGGCGCCCAATCTATTTCGATTGGGCAGACTGGGTGGCGTACGCCATTCATTCAAGTCTGGTGAAGATACAGCAGAAGCAGACGACGGAATTCAGGCACTGCTCATTTCTTGTATGGTTGTGCCTGTATCACATGCATTACCGGATGAATATCCCCGGGCTTAAGAAAGTGGATGAGCAGGGCGCGTCGCTGCCAGTATATGAATGGACAGAACTGTTGTATAGGAGGGGGTCATATTATGACTTTAATTTTAAATTTCTGGGTATGACCCTGGCACTTTTCAACGGCAAGGCGAGTCGCCCTCCTCATGTTATGACGAGGTACCTGTCAAGGAGCAAATTTGGGGACACTTTCCGGTTGACCCAGGGCATCATCATCAGAATTTACGGGTTTAAAGGGAAGCCATTCCTGCTGCCCTATTTTTGTACTGAATATCATTTTGGCCTCGAGGCAGCGCGGCAAATGGACTGCGTTGAAGAAGAATTCGGCCAAGGAAAGAAGAGGGGCCATATCTTCAAGTATCCTTTTACCTGGGGAGACATTGAGGTCCACGAAATTGGGCAGCATGTCTACCTAGAGCAGACCCTCCTCAACTTGGGCCTGGTGCAGTTGCCGCAGCGCTGGAAATATGACCCAATCGGGGTAAGAGGAAAATTCGTGCACGTCTGCCCGCGAGAGGAAATCATGGAAGAAAGGTGCAATAAGACAGGGGCAGACCTAGAATGGCACATTGAGCAGATGCAGTCGTGGCCACCATGGCATGACTTTTACTGTGTCGAAGTAGACTATGATCCCGAGCACAACGATGATCACAAACCGGGATCAGTTGGTTTTCGAAGATTGCTCGCAAAGGTGGCGCAGCTGGGCTGGACTAAAGACAAAATCATTGAATGTTGGAAGATGAGGTGTCGCACGCGGCACGATAAGTCAGAGAAAAAGACGCTGGCCATAGATGATGAGTTTTCCACCTTGTATGATAAATACGCTGGCAAATGGGAGCCGTTCGCATTTCGAGATTACGTTCCCCTAGGCGCCAGGAAAAGATATAAAAGGAAGCCCCCTCCTCAGCATTTGCCCATTCGAAAGTCGTCCAGCAGCAAAGCGCCAAAAGGCAAGGAGGTGGGCCCAATGTTGTCCTCAACACCTGAAAAGTCGTCGCAGACAGAGAAGGAGCCCGAAAGGTCAGCCAACGAGGCAGCAGTAGAGGGCACAGATCCGACGAGGCCCAAGTACAAATTCACCGTAGGCACCCCAGCCCCTGACGTATCAACCGTTTCTGCTCCTCCCGAGCAAACAACCGCTCCAAAACAGAAGAAAAGAAAAAGGAGCGAGAAAACTAAAGAAAGGCGGCCCAAGAAGGAGGCTGCGCAACAGACAGTGGTGGCCCCACGAACGAGTGCAGCTGCAAGCGAAATAATTTCAATCGAGGATAGTCCTCAGGGAGAAGCAGAGGCCTGGGCCGCGGGACTCATTCAAGCACCAGCTCAGGCGGAGCACGCAGGTACGTCCTCTTCCCCTGTGCAACAAACCCCAGCTAGCCCTATTGTTACGCCCTCCTCTTCCGCATCTGGGCACATTATAGCTGCCTCATCCTCTTCACCCATCACGCAGTCCCAGCACAGCCCTCGCTCCTTTGGCCACTTCGCCCAAGACCCCAATATTTTCCAAACCCTGGGTCAAACCCTAGGTCTCTCTCCCGCGGCTAGCACTGAGGCAGTCTCCCCGTCCCCACGCCGCTCACCCGCCGCCGATACTTCCTTCCAAACCCCATCTCCACCTCCTCAGCAACCGCCCACTTCCCCTAGGTCCCGGTCGCCCACAAGAGCGGCCTTGTCTTCTGGTGTACCACCCGCCTCATTGTTTTCAGGGAGGATGCCGCAGCAGGATTTGGCCTCGGCGTACCCCATGTTGGCAGAGCTGGAGCTGATGGATAAGCAGATGCAAGTCACGGATGATCAGCCCTTAGCTGCAAAGGCCGCAGGGAGTTCTGTTTCTTTCCTCCAGGGCGTAAAGAAGAGAAGAGCCGAGGAGATTGCCATACCGGTGAAGCGCACCAAGTATGACTTGGACAGAAGGGTGCTCCGAACGGAGAAGTTGGTGCCTAAAGTCAAGAAGCCCCTCCGGGAGATGACCGAGGCGGACTATGAGCACCGGATCAAGGAGAAAAGCTTTGATGATATAAGCGAGGAGTACGAAATTAATGGGATCCGCCGAAGAACTGACAATCTCCTCGTCAAGCGGCTCGAAGCCCAGGAGAAGCTGTATCAGCTTCAGAATGATTCAAGACAGTTGGAGGAGAATCTGGCCAAGACGACTACGCAGCTGGAGTCCGCCCAGGAGGAAGTTAACAAGTTGAAGGATCAGCTCGCGGCATCCCAGCAGGAGGCGGCAGCCCAGAAAAAAGCAGCTGATCAGCTGGCAGAGGATAAGAAAGCAGCGCTGGTGCATGTTGCCCAGTTGCAGAATCAGCTCCAGCAGACTCAGGCGCTGCTGGAAGAGAAGGCATCTCAGGCTGCTGCTTTTTCAAAGGACAAGATCAAAGAAATGAGGGCTGGCCTGCTGACAGGTTGCAGGGCCAATGTTGTCAGGTCCTTATCCGTCCTGGATTTCATCTCCAGGATACAAGAAGTTTCTGCCGAGGGTAAGCCTACGGTAGAGGAGGCCGAACGTCAAGCGCGGCAATGGCTAGACTTGGCGATAAAACTTGAGGAGTATGAGCGCAAAGGCCTCCGATTCCCACCAATGTCACGTATTGCCCTAGACTGGGCAGATGCAAGGGTTACCTTGCAAAATTACTTTGAAAAATCTGAGAAGATTAGGGCTGCCAGAAAGATGCTGGATGTGTTGACCCATGAGATGAACATCTGCCTGGCCCCCTTTAACACATTGTCTACGCTCGGATTCCCGAGCTTTGTCAAATATGGAGAGTTTCTGCCTCTCGAGCAAGTAAAACAAGACTGGCAGGTTTTTGAGGCAGACACGTCCGAGATTGATGGCTGGACTGACCCAGTCCAAGAGGCACAGGTGACCCAGATGGTGTCTAAGTTTTGTAAAATCAATACTTGCCTCCAGGAGCTGGGAGAGAGATATGACACCATCGACGTGCATATGGTCGCGGCATTCAAAAGGACGCTGAAGGATATCAGCGACTTAGAGCCCTTCTAGGAAGCAGCTTGGGATCAAGCTAAGGCTGCTTATGAGCACGTCCGTGAGCGGGTAGGGGACAGTGGCGCTGAGCAATCAGGCTCAGAGAGAGAGGAAGAGGAAGGTACAGAAGAAGAGACTGCTGAGAGCGAACAGGAGGAAGAACAACTGCCCAAGCAGGGAGCTCAGCAGCAGCGACAGCAGCAGGATGCAGGGGCCGGGAGTGCCTCTGTGCCCAAGGGATAAAGGCCTGGTTCGTTGCATCGAGGCGAGCTCGACACCCCGCGAGCCGCCAGGAATGTTGCCACATTTTGCACGGGGTGCCATGTCTTGAAAATTTTGTAAGGATGCTGCTTTGCCTTCCCTCTTTCTTCTTTCCCTTTCTTCTTCATGTCCCTTCTACTCTTCTCCATCATTTTCGGTTCTCCATCTTCTTTTTCATGTTTTTGGTTGTTTCGTGAGTGGGCAAATTTGCCCAAAAATCTTCTAAGTGTTGTAATCCGCTCGACTGCGCTGTGTAGTTGGGCTGCGCTTGTCTACTTTTCCGCACTGGGCAGTATTGTCGAAGTTGCCCAAAAATTGCTAAGTATGGAGCCGCCCGACTTCGCAGCGAAGTCGGGCTGCGCTCATAATCCGGTGCGCACCTGGGCGGCCTCATTGAAAAAACAGCAAAAATTGGCTAAGTGTTGGGCCCGCCCGACTTCGCAGCGAAGTCGGGCGGCGCCCTGAAGACGGTGCGCACTTGGGCGGCATTGTGAAGACATCAGAAAAATATTCTAAGTGTTGAGCCGCCCGACTTCGCAGCGAAGTCGGGCTGCGCTCATCAAGTTGTGCGCACTCGGGCGGAAAACAAGAAATGTTGTTGAGAAGATCCTAAGGCACGAAGGCCCTCCCAATTGCGCTGTTTCCACCCTGCGCCGTCCGACTGCGCTCCAGTTTTGTGCGCAGTCGGGCGGAATAGAAATATAAAAGATGAGCTTCTAAGCTCGGTTTTTCTCCCCTCCATCAGATGTTGACAGGTGTTCGGTCTTGGGATCCGAGTCAAGATGTGACAGAAGGTGTGCCACCAGGGTACAGGACAGATGAGCGTGAACTGACAAATTGTACCGCATCTGCCCCCATTCAAACTGACTCAATTTCTCACCTACCGGATTGCCACGTAGCTGCCATATTTTCAGGTGGACCTTGCTGCAAGTACATTCCTTGCCCGCAGAGGTCAAACATCAGCCGCTTTTGTCAGCTTTTGCAGCTTTTGTCAGGTCTGGGATTCTGTGCCCAAATTGTAATCGGGGGGAAAATTGCGCTATAAATAGCAGCCTTATTTCATTGTATAAGGGTGGAAGGGGGATATACTGCTAAGGAACTTCTGTAGCTGTGCACTTGCTTTTGAATACAAAGTATATTTGGCTCTATTAGTTGTGTTTATCTTGTATGCTGCCTTTATTAAGTATTTCTGCCTCATGTTGCTTATATTGCTGATTATTGCTATTCTGCTTTCTGGATATCGGTATTGGTGATTAAGTATATCTGGAATGCTTAAAGTAAAGGATACATAGGATAGAATTGCTCTAATAGTTTCTGCTACATACTTTGTTTTGATTGTTGTTGGTAGTAGTGATTGGTTAGTTGTTGTGCTGCTTATCTTCCCCACCCGAAACAAGCATATTTATGTTTCTTTCCGTACTTTGTAATTTCTTTCCTGCACTCTGAGCTAAACCCCCAATTGAGAAAACATAGGAAGCCGGCCTTCTCCGGAGATTGGCGCGGAAGGCATTCCTTCCTTCCGGCCTTTCAATCTGCTGGGCGAATCTAGGGCGCAAATAGATTAAAATCCTATCCTAGTGGCAGATTCGTAACCAACAACTCCCACTTGTCCACAATGACTTTGCAACACTTGCCTCTCAATTTGCATATGGTTCTAAAAAGATTTCTTTGTATCGGTTCATGCTCCTCTTTGGTTGTTTTCAACCACACTCTCTTCATCATGAGAGATTCTCCTTGTTGTAGTTCTTCCGTGCGTTTCAGTGAGGCAATACTTTCTTCATCTCCTTGTGCAATATGATCCTTGGCTTCCTTTCCTTTACCGCAACTCTGTTGTAATATAGGACATTAAAATGCCTGATGATCGACTTCTCCACATGTAAAGCAAATTTTGGGGAATCCTCTACCATAACCACCTTTTCCTCTTGAGAAATATCCGCTATATCTAAGGTTCTAGCTGAAATTACTTTGAGAAGTATTAGCTTTTCCCTCTTGCTTTTGCTTCCCTCTTCCACTATTGGTTTGCCCTCTTCCTCCGGAATTATTTTGTTGCCTTTGAGATAACTTCTCCTCCGCTTGCAAGGCACATTGATGGGGCCCTTCCATGGACCTCAACCTGATCATACCAAATTCATCTTGAATAGACATGGGAAGTCCATTGAGATACCTCGAAATATTCTCTTCATTATCTTCTATATGGCCAGCCCAAATGGTGCGCTTGTAAAACTCCTCCGTGTAGTCCTTCACATTCATCTCCTTTTGCTTCAGATTTTGCAACTTCTTGAAAAGACCCATTTGATAATTTGATGGAAGGAACTTGGCCTTCAGTTGCTACATTCTATCCCAAGTCTTGATCTTTTCTTTTCCTTTTCTCTGCCTCTCCATTTGGACATGATCCTACCACAAAGATGCATGCCCTTTTAGCCTAGTACAGGCAAACTTCACCTTCTTAGGGTCTTCCATTGATTCAAATTCAAAGTTATTCTCCATGTTTTTAATCCAGTCTATGAGCTCCTTTGGATTCAAACTTCCATTGTAGCATGGGGTCTCCAACTTTGGCTTACTACCCATCTTTGTGATTACTCTCAAGAAAATACTCTCTGGTTCATCCACTTGGCCTCCTTCTTCAGGCTCTTGAACTGATTCTTATTCCTTGTCATCACTAACATCCTCAACATGCACTCCCCTTCTTTGCATTGTCTCTATGGCGTCCAACCTAGCTGTAATTCCTCTTAACATCTTAGCAATATCAACATTTCTGGCTTTTCATGGTGCTTGTGGCCTTCCTCTGTGTGCCATATCTTCTTCAACCTTGGCTCTAATACCAATTGATGCAGTCCAGATGAGGGGGTCTAATGAAAGATAGCCTCTTCTAGCAGCCCGAATGTCTCACAACAAATTCACACAACTATAAAATGAACAGCAACAATTTACTTGCATTCAATTTTTTTATTTATTTGACTGACAACTGTTCAGCATCTAAAATTAAAACCAGCAGCAAAAGTACAGTCACAAAAAGAACTTCTTTTGCCTTGAATTTGGAAATTGCAGCAGAATTCAAAACTTTATTAGATCGCTTCCCTTGCCAGTAATCTGGAAATTGCAGCAAAACTCAAAACTTCGTTAGATTAGTTTCTTTTGCAGGTAATCTGGAAATTGCAGCAAAACTCAAAAACTTCTTTAGATAACTACTCTTGCTGGTAATCTGGAAATTGCAGCAAAACTCAAAAACTTCATTAGGTAGCTACTCTTGCCGGTAATCTGGAAACTGAAGCCAAACTCAAAAACTTCATTAGATAGCTACTTTTGCCGTTAAAATGAAAATTGGAGCAAAATTTCCAATGTATGCTTTTCCAACTATCGGAACGAAGGTGGGACATGGAAGGTTAAAATTTAAATGTCATGCCCCTTCTTCTCTTGGCAGCTTGAAACATCTTCAATTTTTATTTTTAAACCCGGATGCTTCTGCATCAAATCTAGTCACTTCAGATGAAAACACTTAAAGTAGCTTTGCTGCTCTTAAATGGAAAGACATCCAGATGGTATATTTAGAGTCTTGGAAAAATTCAAAGATTTACTTGAAGTTGGAATGGATTTTTAACTTGGTCTGTCAAATGATTTCAGTCACTTGAAACCATTCACTTTAACAAGTTTACTTGTTTAGGAGAAGAAATAAGTCAGTAATTAGTGGAAACATTATCAACATTTGTGCCGGGTATTTCCAAGGGACAGTTAATCCTATATTATGTTGTTGGAATTCAGTACAATATTAGGGATGAGTTAAAAGTAAAAGATAATTTAACACTATTAGATGTTATTTGATTAGCATGTTGATGTGATCAAATGGTTCTAAAACAAAAACAAAATTTACGATTTCGAAGCCATAATGATTCTCAAATAAAGACTAAATTTAACACCTTAAAATAGAAACCTCTTCATCAATGACAGTATTGATCAAGATAGACGCAACATTGTTAAGAATGGACCTTCAAAATTTCTAAAGTTCCCAGGATTCTAAAATATTGTATAATTCTGTTGATTCCTAGAAGAAGCTTTCGTGGTCTGGGAGGGATGCCACACATTCTCTCAAAAAGACCTATTGATCAACTATATGCACAGAAATATAGACAAAATGGTATATAGGAATCAATTCTCTTTAGGTTGGATGGTTGCTATTGAGTTTTTATAGCATCCACTAAACCATTAGTCACAAGAAAAATATATCAGTAGAACACGATAAACAACAGAAACAGGTTATAAGTATCAAAGTTGTAATGTAGATGGAGGACAAATAAGAAATGAAATGCCGGAGAGAATTGAGGGTCACTGATTTGGCCTTTACGTTTGATATTGTCTTTTCCTTTAAAGAAATGTATTTTGTGGTTTTCATTGGAAAATATCCATATTGTTACTTGTTTTGATTGGCCTCACTTATCATTATTATTTCCATGTCATATCTCAGTTCATTGTTGATTTTTCCCCCCCTCTTGTTGGCAGACAGGATCTGGCCATTTTTCTCCTATTGGTGGATATCACGCTGGAAGGGACATGGCCCTTATTTTGGATGTTGCACGCTTTAAATATCCTCCTCATTGGGTTCCAGTTCCACTTCTTTGGGAGGCAATGAATACCATAGATGACTCAACTCAACAACATAGGGGGTATGACTACTTGCAATAGATGGATTTAAGTTGGTTCAAGTTAGATAAATTGAGCTTTAATTGATTAACCTAGGCATTTGTCAATGAAGTCAGATCTTAGCTGACTAATCAGATTTCAATTCATTAATTTCTGTTTTGGAAACTATAATCAAAAGCAAAATTTAGGTGATAAGGAGTTCAATAAATGAAATTGGGATTTTAATTGATAAAAGTTCCCTTTTTTTTGTAACCACCAATTTTGGATCTTAGTGACTAATGTTTGCCTCCATTTTTTGAGAAATGAATTCCATAATATATAGACAATGTATTTGACGACAACAGTCATGCCTTTAATTAGTGAAAATCTTTTGTTTACAGCTTCTTGTAATTTTTTAAATATTTAATATATATAAATGATTATGTATATATATACACACACACTCTTCTACATGTTGTATCTAGCTGTATCCATATTGGGGGATCTTAAAATTCTACCATATCCGCATCCGTATCTGAATCGGATACTGTATCCATTTCCATGCAACATTGGTGGGGGACCATAGAGATTGCCAATCTAGTGATGATGATCGATTGGTCCACTATTTGACATAAATACTTGGTGAGATGAGATATAGGCAGATACCACTCAAATCAGCCTAGTCAACATACTAGCATTTTAAAAAGGAATTGAGGTTGGCCTAGGACACAGAAAATGAGTGGTTCTGATTGTCATCGACTTGCCGAAATTAAAGGCATGAATGATTACAAATTAAATGTTAATGCGATGTCATGAATGATAATTATATAAAAAGTAAAAACATATACCCTCTTCCCTCCTTGTGTTCCATGTTCCAACTCATATACCTTCTCTAGTTTTTGTCTTGAGACTATTTGCAATTGCTTTGAAAATACAGTTAGCTTCCTTGTGTAGCAAAGCCATATATTGGGTCGTAACAAACTTGAAATGAATCTCTCTTAACATTTTAGCCATTGTTGTTTAGTTTGGTAGTCATGGGCAAAGATGATAAGGGCACATATGGTGTTTTAGTCCTTATGAAGTCCTTAACAGTTGAGGAGATAGATAAGCACAACAGGGCTTACTAGTTTTGCAATACTTGTTTTGAAGCAGATGAAGCAAATTCCTATTGTTGAAAATTGACTAGGTCAACTGAAAGGAGAAAAATATATAAGTGTAGTTGTTTACTACCATCACCTCCAGATAGAGATAAAGTCGAGGTCCTAGGTGCGCATTGCTTCAATTAGATGCACTCTTGCTCAAGGCAGGTGTGCCCCACTCAAGTGACAATGTGCATCGCTCAATGCAAGCATGCCTCACTTAGTGTAGGTGTGCCTCACTCGAGGCAACGTCTTGCTTAAGTGCAAGTGCGCCGTGCTCAACAAAAGTGTGCTCCGCTTTCACCCTTGAGTTTCTCACTCCGGGTCGTGTGCTTAATTTTGGTAAATCTGGATTCTGCATGCAATTTGTCCAAAAATAGATTAGAGTTTATTTTTGCAATTTTGGAGTGCAATGTTATGAACCTCCTTGCTCATCCATAGGAATTAGTACTAATTTATAGAAATATTAAAAACTCATACTCTCAATGAATATAAGAACATTCACATGTATGTTGAAAAATAATTAAATTAATTCATGAACAACTCATATAAGATAAAACATGCAAATTCTTCAATTTATTCAATTAACAACATAACCCTTGAGGTAGGGCAACACTGTACAATGCTCCTTATTGGAAGGAAGCCACTCCTTAATATATCTCAACTTGAGATAAAATACAATATTTTTCTCTCCATGCCCCCTCTATGAGTCTTTGCCCACATTTATAATGCCCAACTACCTACCACTCCCACTTATCCATACATGTGGGATAATTACATCTATTATAATATTAATACAATATTATAATATTAAATACTTATCTTGGGTACCTAACATTCCATCCCCCTTACAAAATGTTTAGTCCTCGAAACATAAGAAGAGACTAAACAATATGATCTTCTGAGCCTTGTTGTAATGTCCCCTTTCTAGTCAGCTAGCTTATCAGTTGAGATTAGCCTACTCACGAGTTCCCATAGGCTAAGATGGTTGTGTGGGAACCTTTGGTAGTCTTCTTCAGGCGCCACCAGCTTTCAGTTGCCAGTTTTTGGTGACATTTCAGGCAGAGGATGGGGACTTACTATTTTTTGTAATTCAATTCCTAGGGTTTCAGTTAGAGCGGATGGCACGATGTGATTGTTCGGTGAAATGGGTATCCAAATCTATGATCAGTTGGCGGTTTGGTTATGTAGAGCTCAAAGATTGTAATGCCCGAAGTTAATTATATAAAATTAAATTAATAATTTAATTTTATATAAGTTGAGACTTTATTTTATAAATGAGTCACTTAAATTATCTAATATTTCACAAAGTGACTTTATAAAGGTGCAAAAAGGGTACGCCATACATGAAAGGGGAAAAGTAATGTTCTAGAAACAATTTTAAAATAACTTTTCCCTCCAAAAAGGGGTCGACCCTCTTGGAGCTCTTTAAAAAGGGATTTGGCCGCTCATTTTCAACATGGAGAGTTTGATATTTGCTTTGGCATTTCTTGGAGAAGGCTTGCAGAGAATTTTGCAGGGTTTCGAGCTTATTGGGGACGGAAACCTCCAATAGGGACATCCTCTTCGGGTATGGAGATTACCCCTGGTGGATTTTGTTGGTGATTTCATACGGAGATTACACAAGGAGCTTCATTGCAGAGATATTCATAGAGATTGGGAAGATTATTCAAAGGGTTTATTCAGATTTCAGAAGTAATTTCAGTGCTGGTTTTAATTGTTGATCTCTACCACAGGGCCGTACCAATTTGCACTGTGAGTGGCGTTGGGTTTGCACATTGAGCAAGGGTTCTTTTCCATTTTGATTGTCACCATTCAATCATCTCTATCGGCCCAATTTGGAGACAAATTTCAGAGACATGAGGAGGTTTCGAAGTGATTTGCTTGCTAGCTGGCCGTACATCTGCACAGCCATACAGTCATTGCTGGCGTGATAGTTAGAGAACTGGGCGATTCATTTCAGGGCTGTCCATTGCACCATACCTTGGCGCCTAGGGCTGGAGGTGACAAAGCAATCAATTCCTTGCTGGAGATATTGGTATTTCTTGAGCTGTGTGACACATTCAATTGTAATGATTGCTGATGTACATTCTGAACAAGTAAATTCCAGATCTGAATAAAATAGTGGTGTTTGCATTTCTGATCTTCTCCTCAAAAGGGTTTGTAATTCTTTGCATCTAATATCTATATACCGAATTTCACTAGATTCTATTGAGTACTTTCCAAGTTCTGTTGATTGCAAGTTGGCTGTCTGGTTATTTCTGAGTTTTTATTTAAGTTTGAAAAATACAAAAAATTACATATTTGCAAAAAAGACAAAAATATTAGTGCAGATCGGGAGGGGTTGTTACATGTGAATCGGTACCAATCGTGATCATCTATCCATCCCGATGAAACTCTGATTGGTGATGGTCTTCACTGATGCTGATATGCCCTTTTGCCAACTTTTTGGCGACATTTGGTACCAATCTTGATCATCTTGGAGGCATCTTTTTGCTGGCAATAAATATCACTCTTTTTCATCCATACTTGTTTGCGTTTGCCACTTGAGTATCCAGGACTGCTTTGTTGGCTCCACGCTTTTGCTGCTCTACTCTAGTAACTCAAATGATGGGTCCATTTGTTCCTTGATGTTGTTGCACCACTCTGAAAACCAAAGTCACTATGTTTTCTTTGCCAAACACTGCCATAGTTGGTGCCCTTCTGATTCCATATAGAACAATAATATTGCAGTGTTCCACGGGGACGCGTCCCCCCCCTTGGGGGACGCGTCCCCCCGTTTCCTGTGTCCCCCAGCACGGGGGGACGACAAGGGGGACGTTTCCCCCCGTCCCCCTTTTTGGGGGACGGCTGGGAAACGTCCCCGGGATGGCTGAGGCCTATGGCCTCTCATCCTCGGGACGTCCCCTTTTTTGGGGCGTCCCGAGGACGGCCGGGCGTCCCCGGGGACGGCTGGGCATCTTTTAGTGGTGCCCAGCCGTCCCCGAGGGACGGTCTGAGCGTCCCCAATGGGACCCAGCCGTCCCCCACAGCTGGGTGTCCTCACCCAAAAAAAAAAAAAAAAAAAAAAAAAAATTTAATAAAAAAAAAGGTAAGGGGTCATTGCTTTTATCCCCTCTTGAAACTGTTAGTGAAATACATAAATTTAAGTACATGCAACTTTACCCTAATTGTGGATGTTTCCAGTAAATCACTTTTTGGGGCCAATTATATGGTAAGTTGTTATTTTCAATTTCACCATCTGGCTTTATGTAGTAGATTGAACTATTTGTATCAAACGATCAGTTGCTTTTAAGTATGAAAATATTTAAGACGTTCCTCAAAAGTATTCATATGCTAAAATTCAGCATATTACCCACTGTTATTGTTTAAAGTGGATTCTGGGCAAATCAATAATTATAAGAGATTAATTCAGCTTGGTACGCTGCCTAGTGCTTATTGTAGGCACATCAAGAACTAGCAGAGATTAATTCAGCATTATACATCACCAACTTTGCGATTAGTCCCTCAAACAATGGGAGGGATGAGACAGTCTTTGTTTGAACATTGGTGGCTGAAAAAGTGATGACTGTTATTACTTAAAATGATGACTGTTTGAACATTGTTTGCACTTGATATCCTTGGCTGAACCTTCAAGTTATAGTTGTTGAACTTGAAACAATTAAATGGCTGCACTTAGTAACTAATATGAATATCCTAATACCACTTATGTGTTAGTAACTAATATGAATATGAATGGCTGCGCTTACATAATTGATTACTAATATGAAATATCATTTTTGTTGGGTGTAGAATTCTGAATGTGTAGATTATTCTAAATTTCTAAAAAATTTCAATTTTTATAGTATTATACCAGCCGTCCCCGAACCGTCCCCTAAAATCGGCCTGCCGTCCCCCGCCGTCCCCGGAAACCCGTCCCCCGTCCCCCAGGCTCGTGGAACCTTGTAATATTGTTTCCTTAAGCCATGCCTCCAAGATTGTTGTCGCTCTTGGTGGTGTGGGTGGCGATATGCTGCAACCTTAACATGATGTTCTATTAGCTTTAATTGCCCAATATTTTGTTCTTTTCTTTTATGCTCCTCTATCATGCTCCCATATTTTGATTCGTCCTTGGACTCTGCTTTTGCTTCTTCTTTGATTTCTGCTACTACCTCCTCCTTTGTCTCTATTTCAGGTTCTTTTGCTTCTTCTTCAATTTGTTTCAGAGTTTCCTTGATATTTGACATAGTTTCTTGGATCTTTGTTGTTGTTCCTTCCCAGGATGTTGTTGTTTTCATAGATTCAACTTTTGATTCTTCTATTGGTTTCTCGACTTGTTCCCCTACTATAACTGCTTCTTGTTTTTCCTTGGATTCTTGCTTCTTACACTAGGAAATATTTTGTACTATTATTTTATTTTTCCTGTACCAAAACTTCACAAACTTCTATTGTATATTAATATCAATAGTACTCAAAGAATTTAACCAAAGGATAACCAAGAACAATGTTTGCATCATCCATCTCAATAGCATAGACCATTTGTATATTAAGGGGGATATATTAAGGAGTGGCTTCCTTAATGGGGATATACAATGCTTCTTATTGGAAGGAAGCCACTCCTTAATATATCTCAACTTGAGATAAAATACAATATTTTTCTCTCCATGCCCCCTCTATGAGTCTTTGCCCACATTTATAATGCCCAACTACCTACCACTCCCACTTATCCATACATGTGGGATAATTAAATCTATTATAATATTAATACAATAATATTTATCTTGGGTACCTAACATGCAAGTTCAAGAATAGAACTGCAAGTCGAAAAAGAGATTAGGGTTTTAATTTTCAAATATAAATAAGAGATTTGTTCTCATTGTAAGGGTTTTTTGGCTACCCAACATACTAGAGTTACTCTTGGGAAATTAATTGTAGTTGAACATTTTGAGATCGATAAAGCGAAAGATTATGCGTGACAATATCAAATGATTGTGTCTATGACCTTTTATTCATAAATGCGTGGAATTGGTAGCTCTATTCTCTTTCCATTTGTTAGTCCTCCTCTTTTGATATGGTTTACTTTTGAAGATTGATTGCATTGAAGTCATTCAATCCCTGCTGTATTTGATGATTTCACCATCTCTGATCTTACTACGGCTTCGTTGTATTTTGGCTTTCTTTATTTCTTTCTTGCACCCTTTTCCTTCAATAATGTAGATCAAATGTTATTTCTTGCATGTTAGATTAGATTTTTCCAAGTTTTCAATTAAATTAACAGGGAACCCAAATCCGGAGGTTGAGGAGAGTAAAACCCTCCCCATCCATTTGTTGAATTGTGGTGACGGACGCAAATCACACTTGACAATTTTTGTGTTCAACAGTTATTGACAAAGAGATACTTTGGAATCTTTTCACTAGCCTAAGTGTTGAAGACTTGGCAAGCCTAGACTTTTCATCCATCAGTTAGGAAAGGAAGGAAGATGGCCATCTTTCATCTTTGAAAGCCTGTGTGGAAAATTATGAGGACAGAACAAAGGCCAAGGGAAGGGTAAACGTTCTTGACATCTTTGGAAAAGGAAAAACCTATAAGAAGAACAAGTTGGATGACTATTGTCTTTTTTTTTTGTATTTTATAATGCAGTACAATCTATTGTTGATATCATATATGAATGCTCATTATGACTCGTTCAATGGATATAACATATTATTTTAGTGAATTTCTTAGCAAAATAACATTAATGACTGAGTTTTAAAATGATTATTACGTACACCATATCCCAGCAATGATTGTAGTATGTTGATTACCATTTATCATTTAGTTTGAGTCTTTGCATGAATGTAATATATCTTTTCAAGTTGGATGTTTCTTTGTTCATTTGTTTAGTTTATTTCTTTGAGTTTGGAGCTGTTTTTGTTTGATGTGCGTTAATTGGCTAGTAGTGATGACATGGTCATGATGTCCCCACAAGATGGTGATGATCAGATACTAGGATCATTAAGGGTGGACTTTTGTTTAGATTCCATTGACGTTTTATGCTTTTCTTTGTATTTTTTATGCTTCTAACAAGGACACATACAACAGAATGACTACGTTTTTATTTTTTATAAAAATTGTTTAAGTGGGATTTGAAACAACCCCCACTTATATTACATCATGACCACTTAGTGGTATTACAATAGTTTGGCAATTATGCATGTATCATTTGAAAAGATTCAAACCTGGGTCTCCTCCTTGAAAGTCAAGGAATTTAACCAGTTGAGCTTTTGATTAAAATGTTAAGGTTCACCCATGGGATTGGAACCTTCGTGTATGGGGTGAAACTTGTCGTTCCGCACTGATTACCCCAAACCCCATGGGCTGCAACGAAATGGCTACTAAAATATATTAACCTCACATTACTAAATCAGTGTTATGAGAAAAGAGATTTATGATGCATTGGATTTTTAAGACCATTCCATCATTTCCAATATAGGTTTTCACAAAGTTTTTATGGTATTGATATATTCATGCAACCTCATAAAGCATTCAAAAGCAAATATCAAATTACCTTTAAAGTTTTTATATCTCTGACCTGAATTCAACTACCTTTATTGTGTATGCACATATCATTTTATATTACAACCTGAACATTTTATTGTGATTGACGATGCATGATATGTTTTGTAAAATATTATTGATCAAAGGATTTTCATACATATCAATTGGCAAATATATTGCTTATAGCTTTATCCTCTGTACTTACTATATGAATTATTTTGTTTTTGCATTACTGTTAAATATATCCATTGTTATATTTAAATTATGAATGAAAAGTGGTGTTTAGTGCAATTGCATTTGACATTTAGCTCTTTTAATTGATTTGCTGTTAGAAGAGATCACTCATCATGTTCATCTTGCTTTAGATTATGTCTTTTGCTGTTTTTTATCGAGGTTTCTAACTTGGTGCTACATTGCATATCAGGTTCGTGTTAGTTTCAAAGTGGCAGCAACCTCCATCATTGCTTTATACCTTGGTAATAAAAGGAGACCAAATGCAAATCTTATATTTAAGATTCAATTCTGTTGGTTTGCTGTTTTTTTAATGCCTCCCACAATGTTTTCACATTACAGATCTGGTTTGATTATTCTTAGGTTTCTTTTGTATGATATTGCAAAGAAATCATTAATATGAGGATATTCATATAAGTTTTCAGGATAAGGCTTATAAACTGTTGTGTATGAGTGGATAAATAACAAGCAACATTACTATGCATTCAAAGTTAGTTAATTTTTTTTTGTTATTTTTTTTTAATATAAATGTCTAGAGTTGGTGAAGCATAATGTTCATTGAAAGGCAGGGCAAATAAGGGAGAAAGAAAGAAATTAAATTAATTTCATAGTTAATTCGAAAAGGTTATAGTTGCTCAAAATAAACAGTATTGTAATAAAAACAAATGTACAAGAGAAACACCTTCCAAGAAGTCTTAATGAAAAGAAATTATATAACCTTGAAAACAAGAAAAGGAGAATAAACCAAAAAAGTATAGTTACACACACATATAGCAAAGGGGAGTAAAGAGAAGGAAATGCATGTTTAGTCCTTTGTGACACCAACATCTTATTAATGATTGCCATTGGGTCCCTTAGCGTATTTTTAGGAGAAAGGCCTAGGCTAGGTATCATGGATCTCAATTGAACCTTTACTCCATAGAGAATCATCATATATTTGAACTATTGGAGGATGTCTTGGGACAAGATACGACATGAGATAGAAAGATGGACTGGGGTAGTGCTTAGAGTATAAAGGACAGACAAACATTTGGGCTAGTGCTCGGAGGAGGGAGGACAACCAAACAATGGATTGTTGGATTCACAAATGGAGGATTATAATATGTTTTCCCCATCATACTATTCCATTTATTTTGAGATCTAGGAATAGCAGTCAACACTTTATCGCCACTACGGGTGGAAGTCAGTCCATGATAGATCCAATTAGATTAAGTATGTGAACTAATAATGACACTTTGGCAAGGACGACAAAGAGCAATCCATTTTTCACAAGGTTTGAATTTGGAGAATATCACATTGATGATACTTTGCACATGGATTTACAAATAAGCACTACATACAATTTGAACATTTGACGAAGATGAATGTGAATATGGATATAGATGCTCCTTGGATCATTCTAATTGAAGATAACTGGGACCATGTACTAAAGACAGTTATTTCTAAAAAAATTCTAAATTCAAGGACATTTTTACATGGGCATATAAAGAGTCGAAGGGAGTGCCACCAAAACTACATGTCTTTTGGATACCAATAAAGCACAACCTATGAGGGAATGTCCTTGCAAGAATAATTCCAACTATACAGAGTAGGTCTATGTAAAATTTGATAAGATATTAGACACTGGTATCATTTTTAAAGTTAATGCAAGTGAGTGAGTTTCTCTAATTGTGACAAGTCTACTAAAAGAGAAAACTTAGATCTGTGGATACATGGACTTTAGGAGCTTTAATCTTGTGATGATAAAGGACGCATTTTTATCCCATTTACAGACTGAATACTCATTGATGGTGGTAGGACATAAGATCTATTCCTTCATCGAAGGTTTTGATATATAACTAAATGGTATTGTGGATGAGGGTCTATTGATGATTGCCCTCATCAAGGATGGCATCCATGCCTATAACCATATGTCATTTGGTTTGTGTAATCCTCCAATGACATTCTATTACATCATTCTACGATTGTTTTTGAAAAAGATGACTAATTTTAAAATCTTCCTTGACAATTAGTCAATCTAAGGATTAATGTCCTTGCATTTTTAGGCATTAGAGGAATATATGAAATTATGTTGAGAGGCTAAATTGGCATGGAAGTACGTGTTGTATGGGAAGTTGTTGGGTCACATCATTTGCTAAGTAGGGTTGAAGATGGGCCCAAATAAAATCATACAATGGATTCTATGGAATTTCCCAAATAAATTAGTTATATCATATCCTTCCTTGGGCAAGTTAGGTACTACAAAAGGTTTATTAAGGACTGTGCACATGTAATCTCATATCTACTAGCCTTGTTGATGAGGGAATTCCCTTCATAAGGGGGAAAGAGCAATCGATGCCTTTGATGAGGTGAAGTTGAAACTAAAAAGTTTCATGCCCATGTGGACAACTCTAGTTTTGACATTAGTTGTTTGTTGCCACAAGAGGGTTTCATATGTTGGACCATCACATATTCTTTGCAAGTAGATGTTTTCTTAATCATGAAGATGAATTACTATATGATGAAGTATGAAGCCCTTAGAATGGTCTACGACTCTATGCCATGTAAAAGTAAAGCATTATTTGTTAGCCAACCCATTATGTCGATTAACAAGTTTCACTATATTTCAATAAGCTAATTATTTCAAGAAAAGTGAGTAGGTGGTTTTGTTGTTATAAGAATTCATGTTCAAGATCATTATTAGACTAGAAGAGCATCGTGATTGCTCATTAATAGTTGCTACACATCAAGAGGGTAAGGCATCTAAGTGCGTGCCAAACACCGTACTTTGTACGCAACTCTTTCAAATTACAATATTGTCATCATAGCATGAAAATATAGGAAACTTTGTATTGACAACATCCTTTTTAAGGTTATGAATATGGCATAGCAAAATAAAGTCATTACAATGTCTAAGTCCTTTCAACCCATCAATGATATTGTATAAATGGGGCTTCTATGGTTTTGCAACAATGTGTCATACATTAAGAGGTATAAGGTATTTTGAGGAAAATGCATGAAGGGTTTCTTGCTAAACATTTAGGGCAAATGCTTTTGCGAGGAAACGTCTTCTCATCAGAATGTGGTGGATAAGTTTATTCCATAGATGAGAAAACCACTAAATGGGAAATTCATGCTATGTCCAACTCAACTTCAATAGTTGTTTGACACATGGGCTAGAATTTATTGGCTATTCAAGAAAATGAGTTGTTGATGATGTATGTACCTTGAAGTAACTAAGTACTTGACAAGGTAGGTTGAGGCTCACATGTTTCCAAACATTTTGATAACAAGCATAACATCATTCCTATATGAAAAGATCATTACCAATCTTAATCCACCTCACAAGTGATAGAAGTTGTCAATGAGGTAATACAACATTTGGTGGAGGAGTTTAGAATATCAATTCTCCATTCTCCGTTGAGTTAGGTGGAGACGACAAATAAAGTGTTGGTGTCCATCACCCAAAATCCATGTGGTATTAAGGGTAGAGATCTGGAAGAGACACCACTAATTATCTTGTGGGCATATAGAACCATCTATAAAGCATTGACAAGACATGCTTTTTTCTAGCTCATGTATGGACAAAAGGTATTTATCCTAGTGAAATTCTTCATTGTGAGCCTAAGGATAGCAATGGAGAACAAGCTGAGTGATCATAAAATTTGGATAACTTGGTTGTTGGAGTTGATTTGATTGGAGAAAAGGCTTCATGCATGATGTACTATTGAGGTGGCATAAAGACAACAAATGTTTCTGAATGACCATAATTTATGACGAATGGATTTGAAACCAAAGATGCTAGTGTGGAAGTATGATGACCAATTGGAGGTTAAGCACGGAGAATTCAAGCTTTTTTTATTAGGACCATTTAAGATCCATGAAGTTGAAGATAGTGGGTTAGTTAATGGTTCCAAATTGAAGTTTTATAAAGTGCAACAAAAAATGCAAGTCTTGGAGAAATTAGAGAAACCTAGATAGGTTTTGAGAAGCCAATGACTAGTAATTGAAGAAAGGTTGTTTAGTGAGTTCATCGCACGTAGTATAGATCTTCATTGTCAGACTCAGCCAGACTCTCGAGTACTCGGCCGAGTCCGAGTCCGAGTGGGCTCAGCCTTGCTGAGTCTGAGGTCCAGTCCGTGTCCGACTTGGACTCGTGAGTCCGGATGTCGAGACTTGGTTGGCCCATCAAAAATTAATCTGTTAGCTACCATTGGAATAAGGGTTTCCTGGTAGAATTTAAAATTTAAATTGCTGCATTTTCCTCATTATAGCTTGGTTTTGGCTCCCAAAGATCTCGGGGCGTGCAGTCCCCTTTTTCACGAAGGGACGCGTCCCAACATATCCTATAGGGCGATCGCTGCGGCCAAAGGGAAGGGGCTGAAAACACTTTGTTGTCACCGCAAGCTCCATTTTTGTCGTAGGCGCCTTCTGTTCAACCTTGGCTGCGCGTTTTTCTTTTTCTTAAACTATGAATATTTACAAGAATTTGGTCTTTACTATTTCTTTTAAGCTATGGATACCGCTATATACGTTCTTGAAAGTGTTAGGGTAATACCTAGGTTATTTCATTATTTAGCTTGGAGTATTATTCACTTAAACATATTCGTTAAGTGAATATAGTTGTTAGAACTATTAGACTTATTTTGTTAATTAAGTCTATAGTTAGTTTATGCCAACAATAGTTTGCTAGCATGTTAGTAGCTAAGATTAGATAATTGTTAGCGTATGTTGTTATTTTGTTAACAACTATGTTTAGGTTTTCATTTTTTATTTATATCATCATTGTTAAATAAAGTTGATCATTTCGACCTATATTGGTATCAGAGCGTTCTCCTTGGGTACGTTTTTTGTTTCTGCACGCATTTTGATGCAGCTCTAACAGAGTCTTTGCACAGATCCCGAGGAGGATCCTAGCCCTACAAACGAGATATGACGCTGCCAGATTAGATCTGACAGCGCACTTGGCGTGGGCGTGGAAACTCTCCCCTTACCTGCACAAACTCCTGCAGTTCTGAATGCGATCCGAGATTGATAGATCAGACCAGCACACACTTTTAGACCGCAGATCTGACTTGAAGTGATCGTTGAAACACAAGTGTCGTTGCAGCGTTCTGATAGACCTGCTGAAGTCGTGATTCTGACGACACCTGACACACCTGACTTCGACACAATTCCCGAGGCGATCTGAATCAGGCTATTGACGTGACAGGCAACTGGTGACATGGCAGCCCCTATGCATGCTGATGTGGACCCCTCTGGCGATTCTGCGTGGCAAGCTGACATGGTGCGATTGTGACGTGGATCCTGTGCTGACTCTGCTGTTGAAGCTGATGAGGCGGTTGCGTGCTGACGTGGCGCCCAAAAATATCCTCCTACGCAACTGCTTGATTGCCTAAAGGCAATCGACGTTCCTTCTGCAACTTTGCCATTAAAAACACCAGAGCATCCTTTCTGTGGATGCATGTGGGATTTAGTCCCGCAGTTTTCTTTTTAAAAAAAAAAAATTGCATGCCTTAAGTGATATAAAAGGGAGTGTTGTCTCCCTTGCTTTCGTCGGAAGCCATGGCGCAACGACAAATCTAGTGCGCGAAGACTTTGCTGTTTGGGCGGTCGCGGGTTCGAGCCCACTCCTCTCCCCGCGAGCAATTTTTCTTTTAAAGGAGGAGCAGCACATTCACGTAAAATAAAGGTACTTTATGATTGGAGTCCTTGTTTTATTTTTGTGTTCTTGAAAATTGGAGAACATAGGCTATTTCTTTTTATTAAATTTTTTTATTTTTGCAAAATCAAGCTTGGAGAAATTTAGCCTTAAAATTTGCATTTTGCAAACATTGGAGAAGAAAATTTGCTTTCATACCTTGTATTTTTGCAAGACAAATTGGAGGGCAAATTTCTTTGAAAAAGGGGGATTAATTTTGTCAATTTTTGGCAAACTCAAAACAAATTGGAGCATCAAAACTTTTTTATTTTGCAAACAATAGGGGGGACAATTCTTTTGTCAATTTCTTTTGCAAAATTGTAAAACAAGGGGGGACATTGTGACTATCAAATTTTTGCATTCTAAAAACAAACTTTCATGCAAAAATTATTGTAAAAAAAGGTGCATTTTCGATTGCATTCGACACCTTAAAATTGGCATTGTAAAATAGGTGCATTTTCGGTGGAATTTGACACCTAAGTCTCAAATTTGTGGGCACTTTTGATTGTATGTTGCATTTACATTTCATTTCCTATTTTTGCACTTACATCATAAAGTTAAAATTCAAAAGCACTTAAGACCCCAAATTTGAAACCCTTTCGTGCAATTTATTGCACAACAGTGTTCGGTATTTACGGTACCTCTGGCCCACACTTACAAGTAAAGCTGTCGTGCTTTGGGCTACTGTATCTAATGCCTAATATAGCTGCAACAACAACGTCTAAGCTATTGTTCTCTATAAATCGTCGCGGAGAAATAAGGAAAGCCAATTTTATTTTGATATTCACTCCATCATTACCCTAATTCACTCTTGTTGCTTGGCTTAATTTCCTCAAACTTCTAATCCTTCTTCGGGAGGGTTTTTAGGCAGGTGCCAACAATTTTGAGTGAATTCCCTTTCACGTACTCTTTGTAGTATATCGAAAGGGGGACCATTTTGGTGATATAAGGAACCTTCACAATGGCCACTATACACAAATATCTTTCAGATACACAGTTGCTTAAAGGTTCCAATTTTGCTCCATGGAAAACCAAAATGAGAGCCATTCTACAGGTTGAAGATTTGTGGGATGTAGTGACTGGCACTACAAAACGTCCCACTACAACAGGTACAGATCAGGAAGCATATGATAAAAAGGATAGAAGGTGAGTTGGAGAGGGTAGGCAATCCTCCAAGGGAGGTCCCTGGTTCGAATCTCCACCCTACCAAATGCACATTGGTGCGGTTAGGGCCGGGCGCGACTCTCAAGTGATTTTGATGGTGTAGAACCCCTTGGTCGTGGTTTCTCAGACCAAGGCGGCCTCGCAAGGGTTTTTTCGCTAAATTCAAAAAGAAAAAAATGATAGAAGATCCCTCATGCTTATCTTGCTTGCTACTACTAATGAAGTACAACCTCACATTTGTGATACTAAACATGGTAAAGATGCTTGGGATGCATTAACTACCATATATGAAGGGAAGAATCAATCCACCATTCTTAACCTTCAATCCCAACTTCATAATCCCAGTATGAAGTCTGGTGAAACAGTAGAATCTTTCCTTTGTAGAGTGGCAGAATTGAAGTCCAAGTTGAATGCTTTGGGAGAAACAGTAGAGGATAAGCTCTTGACTTAAGTCATTTTGAGAGCTTTACCAGATTCCTACAAGGTGTTGATCACATCTCTTCAAGTGTCCATGAGACAAGTTACTTTTGTGGAGTTGGTAAATTTGCTTCAAACTGAGGAGGCAAATCAACTTCAAAGAGATAAGTGTCAAATAATGCACTTTACTCAAAACATGGGTCAAAGAAATAGGGTAACTTTCAGAAGGGGGGATCTTCTTCCAAAGGTTCCAAAGGCAAAAAACCTCAACAAGGACAAAAGAAGTATTGCAAAATTTGTGATATGGACAACCATGACACCAACATGTGTTGGTTCAAAAATAAACAACCACATGACAAAGGTCAAAATAAGGGCAAGAACAAACCACAAAAGAAGAATAAGCAACCAAAGGGACATGTTGCTATTGAGGAATCAGACTAAGATTCTGAGAGAGCACACAAGGTGCTCATGACTCACACAACTTTTAAGCAAAAGGATCTTGTGTGGTATATTGATTCCGGGGCCAGTAAACACATGACTGGTGATAAATCGTGGTTTGAGACATTTGAGGCTAAGGAAGGTAAACCAGTTACCATAGCTGATGATAAGACCTACAAAGTCCAGGGTGAAGGAAATGTTTCAGTCACTCTTCCTGATGGAAAATGTCAAATTGAGAAAGTCCTTTATGTTCCAAAATTGGCTAATAACTTGTTGTCAGTGCCTCAAATCTTGGATAAAAACATGGTGGTTAATTTTAGAGTTGAGAATGGAAAGAAGCGTTGCTTCATCACACAGAAAGGCAAACATGTAGCAACAACTTCCTACCAGAATGGCTTGTTTGCTTTAGATGCCATTTCTACCCCTCATGTTGCCTTGGCGGTAAACACAAAAGAGGCCACTTCTCTTTGGCACAAAATATATGGGCATCTAAGTTCAGGATATTTACTTGAATTGAGTAAATATGAGATGGTGAAAGGCCTTCCCACCCTTTCATCTACTTTGCCAATTTGCTTGGATTGCTTAGCAGGGAAGCAACATCGAGTACCTTTTGAGTTGAGCTCCTCACAAGCCAAAAGACCATTGGAGTTGGTACACATTGATCTGTGCGGTCCTATGCCAAACAGTTATGGGGGAAAAAGGTAGTTTTAGTTGTTCGTTGATGACTACTCACGGAAAATGTGGGTTTTCTTTCTACATCTGAAGTCTGAGGCCTTCATGTTTTTTTAGTAGTTCAAGAAATATGTTGAGAAGGAATCAGGAAGTTCTATTAAGACCCTCCGCTCAGATCGAGGGGGGGAATTTACCTCAAATGAGTTTTCCTCATTTCTTACTACACATGGGATTAAGAGGCAGCTTACTACAGCCTATACTCCGCAGCAAAATGGAGTTGTTGAGAGGAGGAATCATTCCATCATGGAAATGGTTCGTTGTATGCTTACAGGGGCACATCTAGAGCAATAGTATTGGGCGGAAGCTATCACAACAACAGTGTATCTCCTGAATAGAGCACCCACAAAACCTCTTAAGGGAATGACTCCACAAGAAGCTTGGAGTGAAAGCCCTCCATATTTCATCTTAGGATATTTGGGTGTAAGGCATTCATGCACATTCCAAAAGTAAAGAGAAAGAAGTTAGATGAGAAATCCCTACAGTGTATTTTTCTTGGTTATGATGAGCATTCCAAGGGATATCATTTGATAGATCCTAAAACCAAGAAGATTCACATCAATCGAGATGTGGTATTTGATGAAGCTTTCACACCAGATAACACATCTTCTGCTGTATACCTGGATTATGAGGAGCCTAAGAAAGAGACTCATCCCCCATAGAAGAAAATTCCCAAATGGTATACTAGCACAATGAGAGACTCAAAAGTGACTACACCTCCAGATCTAACTTTAGATCGACCTCGTACATGCAGTATGACTCATCAAAAGAGAGCAGAAGCAAAGATTGCAGAGGTTGATGAGCTTTGCCAGCACTTTGAAGAACTTTTTGTAGATGCAGAAGAAGATAAAGAAGAAGTAGAAGATATGGATGTGGATAATGATAGAATTTATTGTCTTCATTGGATGAGCATGAACCTACCACGGTACAAGATGCACTTAGTGAACCTCAGTGGAAGGTAGCTATGGATGCAAAACACTTGTCTCTCATCAAAAACAACACTTGGAAGCTAGTTGATCAGCCTCCTGGAAAGAAGTTCATTGGCTGCAAATGGGTATACAAAGTGAAGTATAAGGCAAATGGCACTATTGATAAGCATAAGGCCCGCCTTGTTGCAAAGGGCTATGCACAGAAAGAATGCATTGACTATGAAGAGACTTTTTAGGATGACTACCATTCGAGTCCTTTGTGCTATGGCAACACAATTCGGATGGAAGCTACATTAGATGGATGTAAAAAGTGCCTTCTTAAATGGTGATCTCAAGGAAGAAGTGTATATGACTCAGCCAGAAGGATTTGTGGTTGAAGACCAAGAGCAAAAGGTTTGCAAATTGGTTAAATCCTTGTATGGGTTAAAACAAGCTCCATGAGCTTGGTACATAAAAATTGACATTCACATATTGCAGCATGGTTTCAAGAGAAGTCCTTCGGATGCTAATCTCTATTTCAAGAAAATTGGTTCTGAAATAGTGATTCTAGTACTCTATGTTGATGATCTGATTATCATTGGTAGTTCAGAGAAATTGATAGATGCAGTGAAGGGTGACTTGAAAAAGTCATTTGAGATGACAAATCTAGGACTTCTTCATTATTGTCTTGGATTAGAAGTGGAACAGAAGAAGAATCACATCAGAGTGACACAGAAAAAATATGCCAAGACATTGATTCAGAAATATCGCATGACTGATAGTAAGCCTAAAGCAACTCCAATGGAAACAGGGCTACAGTTATTGCGATATGATACTTCTCCTCAGGTAGATGGAACTCTCTATCGCCAGTTGATTGGGAGTCTCATATATCTGACCAACACCAGGCCAAACATCAGTTTTGCTGTGAATTATCTTTCGAGGTTCATGCAGGAACCTAAGGTTAGTCATAGGAAAGTAGCGAAACGAGTTCTTCATTATGTCCATGGCAGTACAGAATATGGCCTAGAATACAAGAAGAATGACAACTTCTTCTTGCAAGGTTACATGTACTCTGATTATGCCGGGTCAATTGATGATAGGAAATCAACTTTTGGATACATTTTTCATCTTGGATCCGGTCCTGTCTCTTGGCACAGTAAGAAGCAGCAGGTGGTTGCTTTATCATCTACAGAGGCAGAATATCGCGCAACACGAGGAGCAGTGTGTGAGGCGATATGGTTAAGTCACATTTTAGCAAGTATGGGTCTTCCCAAGAAACTTCCAATCCACTTGTTTTGCGACAACCAAGGTGTTTTGAAGCTCGTCAAGAATCCAGTGTTCCATGAACGCACCAAACACATTGACACTCAATGTCACTTTATTCGAGATGAAGTTCCAAAGCACAAGATTCAGCTCCAGTACATTCCCACCAATGAACAAGTTGCGGATATCTTCACTAATGCTCTTGCACATGTCAAATTTGAGTTGTTTCGCAACTCTCTTTGTATTTCAAAATAATGTAATAAGGGGGGATGTTAGGGTAATGTTTATATTACCTAGGTTATTTCATTATTTACCTAGGAGTATTATGTTGGAAATCTGGTCAGCCATACATTAAAACTAAAATTCGGGACGTTAGATGACGTTTTCAGCCTTGGAAAGCATCTCCTCTTAGAGGAGACAAAACGAAATTGTAGAGCTTCGAAATATGTGCAATATGGAAAACAAACGGGCTCAAATGGATACCCGAGTGAAAAGTTATGGCCGAAATACTAAGACATGTAATAAACACCGTCGATGTAGATCCGACGGATGTGATTTGCTAGGGTTAGGGTTTTGTTTTTTTCTTACTTAAGGCAGTTTTAGGGTTTTCTTTTATTAAGAAGAATTTTGCATTGTAGCAAGTGTGTGAGCTCTTCTAGAGCCTGTGAGGAGATTGTAACAGAGTACTGAAACTCTGCTAGAATTATTCCAGTTAATAAGAAGATAATATTTGCTCCAATTTTGTTTTATTGTATTATTGTAAATTATTCATTTGGTATCAGAGCGAGGCGATTGAGAAATTGGGTCCGAGTAACTGTGGAATTTCTGCTGCAAGTTTTACAGAAGCTTCTCGGAGATCTCAGTTCGTGTTGAAGGGAGCTATTATGGCCAACAACACCAATTCAATTCCGATCCCAGAATTTGACGGTTCCGACTACGAATATTGGAGCATTCGGAGGACGATTCTGAAGGCAAAAGGAGCTTGGGCCATCGTTGAAGCTAGGTTCACCGGACCAAAAGACTGGAATGCATTGACTGCGGATCAAAAGAAGGAGATACAGGAGAAAGAGAAAGAAAATAATTTGGCTTTGGCTTTCATCTAGTCAGCTCTAGACAAGAGTCTCTTTCCTCGGATTTCTGCTTGCGTTTCAGCTCAAGAAGCTTGGAAGGCATTGAAGGAGAATTACTAGGGGAGTGCCCAAGTTAAGGAGGTGAAGTTGCAGACCTTGCGGAGAGATTTTGAAAATCTCAAACAGGAGGAGAATGAAATTGTAGGAGATTACTGTGTTCGGGTAAAAACAGTAGTAAATAAAATGGCCACACTTGGAGAGATCATAGAGCAAAATGTAGTAATTAAAAAGGTTTTAAGAACCTTGACAGAGAAGTTTGATAGTGCAACCCTTATCATAGAAGAAACGAAAGACCTCTCGAAAATGGATATAGATTCATTAATTGGCTCTCTCACATCTCATGAAGAGAGAATTGCCAAGAGGAAGAAGGATAAAGAAGGAGGTTCTACAGAGGAACAAGCTTTTTTGGCAAAAGAGAATGATGGAGGAAGAGGTCACGGTAGGGGTTCCAGAGGAAGAGGAAGAAATGGAAGAGGAGGTAGAAGAGGCTCCTACGGTGGTAGAGGTCGAGGAATATCTCAAGATTCAGACAATGACCAGGCTCATGTTGCAAGAGGAGGATCCAGTGCAAGAGGAAGAGGTAGAGGCCGAGATATGAGAAATGTGCAGTGTTACAATTGTAACAAATATGGCCATTATGAGAGGGATTGCAGGCTGAAAAAATCAGCACATTATGGAGAAGAGGATTCCTATGAGGATGATACTTTGTTTTGTATGATTGAAGAAAAAGTGGAGCAAGCAGCTTTCCTCTCTACACAGAATAGCACAAAGGAGACATGGATCCTGGACAGTGGGTGCACAAACCATATGACCGGCAAGAGGGATGTATTTTCATCTCTTGATTCTTCTTATCAATCCAGTATCAGGCTTGGGGATGAGAAGAGCTTGGAGGTGGTTGCGAAAGGAGAAATGGAGGTTCCTACCAGGAGAGGAAAAATAATGAAGGTAAAAGATATTTACTATGCACCCCATTTGAAGCATTCATTAATGAGTATTGGTCAAATGTTGGAAAAGGATTATAAGTTAGTGTTTGAGGATAGAACGTGCAAAATTTATGATGAAAGGAGAAAATTGATTACCACTGTAAAGATGACCAAGAACAGGCTCTTCCCATTACAGTTTTTAGATCAAGGGGGAGCTCTAGCATTTGTTGGTGTAGAAGGTAAGGAGAGGCTATGGCATTTACGGTTTGGGCATTTAAATTATAAGAGTTTGAAGATGCTTTCACCACTTGTCTATGGGTTGCCAAAATTTGAAGACTCCAAGGAGGTTTGTGAAGGTTGTGCACTTGGCAAACATGCAAGGGGGAATTTTCCGCATGGTGAAGCATGGAGGGCCCAACATCCATTGCAGTTGGTTCATAGTGACATTTGTGGACCAATTCAGACACAGAGTATGGGTAAAGCTTCTTACTTTTTGACTTTTATTGATGATTTCTCCAGATATTGTTGGGTTTATTTTATTAAGCATAAGGATGAGGCATTCAATTGCTTCAAGAATTTTAAGGCTCTAGTTGAAAATGAGAGTGGTCATTATATCAAATGTTTGAGGACAGATAGAGGAGGTGAGTTCTGTTCTCATGAATTTGACGATTTTTGTAGTGAGTTTGGGATTAAAAGGCAGAAAACAAGTCCTTACACACCTCAACAGAATGGGGTGGCTGAAAGAAAGAACAGGTCTTTGGTGGAGATGGCATGGTGCATGATGCAAGAAAAAGGTGTGAGTAAGTTTTATTGGGCTAAAGCAAATAGGACTGCTAATTACATTTTAAATAGAAGTCCTACTAAGAGTCTTGAGAATATTACCCCTTATGAATGTTGGTACAACAAGAAGCCAAATGTAAATCATTTTAGAGTTTTTGGATGTGTGGCTTTTGTGCATGTTAATGGTGAGAATAGGAAGAAGTTGGATGCAAAGAGTGAAAAATGTATTTTTATTGGGTACAATGAGCAATCTAAGGCTTACAGGGTTCTTTAATCCTATTTCACGTAAAATAATTGTATCTAGAGATGCAATTTTTGATGAAGGGGGAAGTTGGGGATCACAAAAGTTGTTTGTTGAGGATGTTTTTGGTGAAGAGAAGGTGGAACCAAGCCATGTTTCAGTTCATCCCAGCCATGAAAAAGTTTCCAACTCATCTTCTGCAAGTACACCTTCAAGTCCAAGAGAAGGTTCTTCCAGTAGTTCTCCACCTCCATCGCCACCGGCCAAAGGAAAAGGTAAAATATTGTTGAAGGATCACCTAGAATCTCAAATTCTTGATAAGAATTTCCATAAGAGGGTGATAAGGAGTCAGCATACAAAGATGAATGCAGTAATAGAGAGGTTAGAGAACCTGCATCTTTATGGAGATGATGACAGTGGAGATCCCAAAGGTGATGTTGTAAACTATGCACTTGTTTCACAAGTTTCTAAAGTTTCAAAAGTTGTTGTTGATGATTTTGAGCCTTAATGTTTTGAGCATGCTAGTACTAACGAAGTGTGGATGAAGGCTATGCAAGAAGAAATGCATTCTATTGAAAAGAATGATACCTGGGAGTTGTGTGATTTGCCCAAGGATAGGAAATGTGTAGGATGCAAGTGGGTCTACAAGATCAAGAAGAACAGTTATGGATCCATTGAGAGGTACAAGGCACGGTTGGTAGCAAAGGGTTTCACTCAGAAATATGGTTTGGACTATGAGGAAACATTTGCTCCAATGGCAAGGCAAGAAACAATAAGGATGTTGCTATCATTGGCAGCTCATAAAAGGTGGAAGGTGCATCATATGGATGTCAAAAGTGCATTTCTCAATGGGTATTTAGATGAAGAAGTATATGTGGAACAGCCACAAGGTTTTGTTGTCCAAGGAAAAGAAGATCAAGTCTACAGGTTGAAGAAGGCTCTATATGGACTGAAGCAAGCTCCAAGAGCTTGGTATGCTTGAATCCATGACTACTTCCTGCAGTGTTATTTTGAAAGGAGTAAGAGTGAGCCCACTTTGTACTACAAAAGGGAAGGTAATGATATTCTTATTGTATGCCTTTATGTTGATGATATGTTATTTATGGGGAGTAGTTCTTCTTTGAATGATTCTTTTAAACATGATATGAAGGAGTTTGATAGTGATTGGGGCAGTAATATTGATGACAGGAAATCCACGAGTGGGCTCTGTTTTTCTCTTGGTTCAGGGTTGGTGACATGGAGTTCCAAGAAACAACCTACAGTGGCGGTCTTCTACTGAAGCACAGTATATTGCACTTACATCGGCAAGTGCACAAGCATTGTGGCTTCGAAAGGTGCTAGGAGAGATTGGGGAGAAGCAATGGACTCCAACTACTTTATTTTGTGATAATCATAGTGCCATTAAGTTGGCACATAATCCTATCCACCATACCGGGTCCAAGCATTTCGACATCAAGTACCACTTCATTCGGGACATGGTAGAGAAGGAACAAGTTAAATTGAGGTATTTCTCCACACACGATAAAGTAGCAGATATTTTTACTAAGGGAGTAGTAAAACCTTAATTTTTGCTGCTAAGGGACTTGATAGTCAGTCCCCTTACCAACAAGGGGGAGAATGTTGGAAATATGGCCAGCCATACATTAAAACAAAAATTTGGGCCGTTAGATGACGTTTTCAGCCTTGGAAAGCGTCTCCTCTTAGAGGAGACAAAACGAAATCGTAGAGCTTCGAAATCTGTGCAATCTGGAAAAAAAACGGGCTCAAACGGACACCCGAGTCAAAAGTTATGGCTGAAATACTAAGACGTAATAAACACCGTCGATGTAGATCCGACAT
Source organism: Wollemia nobilis (assembly GCA_028583015.1). NCBI lineage: Eukaryota > Viridiplantae > Streptophyta > Pinopsida > Araucariales > Araucariaceae > Wollemia > Wollemia nobilis. Next base: position 3,376,268 of record JAQPPZ010002456.1, on the reverse strand, counting down.
ATGTGATTTGTTAGGGTTAGGGTTTGCTTTGTTTTTTTCTTACTTAAGGCAGTTTTAGGGTTTTCTTTTATGAAGAAGAATTTTGCATTGTAGCAAGTGTGTGAGCTCTTCCAGAACCTGTGAGGAGATTGTAACAGAGTACTGAAACTCTGCCAGAATTATTCTAGATAATAAGAAGATAATATTTGCTCCAATTTTGTTTTATTGTTTAGGGTAATATTTATATTACCTAGGTTATTTCATTATTTACCTAGGAGTATTATTCACTTAACCATATTCGTTAAGTGAATATAGTTGTTAGAACTATATTAGACTTATTTTGTTAATTAAGTCTATAGTTAGTTTATGCTAACAATAGTTTGTTAGCTTGTTAGTAGCTAAGATTAGATAATTGTTAGCGTATGTTGTTAGTTTATTAACAACTATGTTTGGGTTTTCATTTTGTATTTATATTGATCATCATTGTTGAATAAAGTTGATCATTTCGACCTACAGAAAGTTATAAAAACGAAGTTGATTATTTTTATATTTTTTTTAAGAGTAAATGATTTCGGATTAATTACATATTATCTTATATTTTTAATAATGTTTAATATATATAATATACATTTAAAGAATATTTTATAATTTAATAAAAAAAAAAAATGATGACATACACTGCTTATTTTCATATATTTTTAAGAGTAAATGATTTCAGATTAATTACATATTATCTTATATTTTTAATAATACTTAATATATAATATACAAATAATATTTTATAATTTAATATAAAGAAAATAAGATGACATACAAACAACGAAATTCTAATCGTGGAATTAAAACAATCTTTATAAGATACGGTAAGTGGTATGATTTTGATTTCTTATCTAAAAGATCTAAGTTTAAATGTTTTGATGAATACAAGATATGCTCCTTCCTCTTGTTAATTTCTTATTTGTATAATGTTGAATGTTGAGTAAGTGCGTTAGAATATACTAATAAGTAATATGCATGAAAAAAATTATTTTTTCAATAAAAAATTGTTTTAGTTTTTCATTTTTTCTTTTTTCTGAGTTTTTGCCGAGTCTTGCCGAGTTTTTTTACCGAGTCCTGAGTTCGACCCTTGAGTCAACCTTTTCGAGTCCGAGCTGAGTCCGAGTTTTGCTACTATGGTATAGATTGAGAAGGAAGACATGATAGATAAGCAAAGTTCTTCATGAAGAGGGATGCAAATATTGTAAAAATTAGACACATATTTTTTAGTGTTATTAGAAATCGGATAACATGATTTAGGACAACGAAAGAGTGGAAGATGACAAAAGGACAAAACATTCAAAGTCCTAATGTGGGCTTTTTACAATGAGAAGTCTATAAATAAACACTTGCATAAACAAAAATCTATTAAATTGAACCAAAGTCGGCCTAGGTTCGGTCTGGTCCAGAATTTTTGGGCTAAATAGTTTAAATTTTTAAACTAAAGAAAGTCCAATTTTCTTAGTAAAAAGATTAATTTAAAAAAGCAAGTAAAACCCTAATGTGATGTAGAAATTGAATATGTTATATTTCAACATAATTTCATTTCCACTTAAATGAACAAAATATACAATGTAAATAATTTACAATTACAATGCATACATTGTGCACAACATATATCAAATTACCTGGAACAGCACCCAGATGGACTGCAACAGCACTCAAATGGACTGCAACAGCATTCAGGCAACTCAGTCTGTGAATAGGAAAGTTTATCCTGTTCTATACAATGTAGATAATTTACAATTACAATGCATACATTCTGCACAACATAAATCAAATTACCTGGAACAGCACCCAAATGGACTGCAACAGCACTCAAATGGACTTGAACAGCATTCAGGCAACTCAGTCTGTGAATAGGAAAGTTTATCCTGTTCTAGACTGCTATCTTTCAACATACAAACTTATATCTCCACATTGTACAACTCTATGTATGGAAATTTTATGTACACAATCACATGTACGACAACCCTCGTACTTTGACTTCAATGTATAACAACTTTGTTGTACAGCAACTCTCGTACTACAACTTCAACCCTACATACAAAACTTGGAAGGAACAACAACAGATCTATCTACTGCAGCAATAAGCCATATCAACACATACAAGAAACATACAATAGCAATAGATGAAGGATGGAAATGAGTAGATATTGCATTAACAGTGGCCTATACGGTGGAACACGTATGACATTCTCCTTACATACAATACCCAACGTACCTAGTCAACCCTTCCTTCCATGCCAACCACTCCAACCACTATTCGATGCCAACAACCAACACACTTCGGCCAACCATGCTAATGAATGAGGGAAGGGTCTTATTTATACAACTAAGGAGGTAGTTGCATCCTCCAACTTACTAACCACCCAACACCTCATCATTTACATTTCATTTGATGACTCACTTTATGATTTGTCTGTACATAACTAATACTTCACTAAACATTACACATTATTGGATGAAATATAACTTCACCACTTTATTAATTATACGTATACACATTTCCTTAACCACTGTGCAAACTACAAAATAACACAATATGACAAACCTATTCACTGATTATGCAGACATGTCAATTTGCCTGCCTACACGTGATACCTCAAAAAATTATGCCAAGAGAAGTAGAGAATCCATGCATGCCCCAGGAGAATTTTAGAAAACCAGATGCAGCAAAATTGAAGTCTGATGTTTTTAACCACTCAATACTGTGAAAAGTAGTGCTTATGGGTCCCTATGCCTTTTCCTATTCACTAAAAAAGTATATTGCAAATTTTTGGAGCAAGGGAATGCCTAACACTGCCATAACACAATGATGCATGTCATGGAATGGTTATAGAGCAAGACTGATCAACCTGTGAGTGATAGGAGAGTTTCTTGATATGTTCAATGGGGAGAAAGAATGCTACCTGAAGTATGTTGAAAGGTATCATTCAGGTTGGATATTTAAGGATGGATAAGGCAACCCTCGATTTGGTATGAATACAGGTACTGTTCTGGCCCAAAAGAATATATAATTTATAATTATGAATTTAGGATTAAAGTAAGTTTATGAAGTTGAAATATATTTAATAAAGTCATTAAAGTATAATTTATATAGTTTTAAATTATAATAATGCTCATACAGCTATTTTATATTAAATTAGAATTTACATAATAGATTTCATTATGAATTCTATACACACAAAGTTTTATGATTTACGAACCAAACCAAACTTTTGTGAAAAAATTGAACTTCCAAAATTTTTTATAGCTCCAGTCGGATCGAACTTTTTGAATATTATAAAGATGAAAGCTTGGAGGATCATCTTTTTTGAGGTTATTGAGCTCATCACCCCTGTCACAGGATTTTTGTGAAAGAAGGTTGTGCTAAATTTTTGTTGAGGCTATTAACTAAAAAGAGAAAATAATTGAATTCTAGAAAAAGAAAATTGGAAAGGTTTAAAAAAGAAGAGGTTTTCTAATACAACTAATAATTTTCTATCCTAAAAAGCAAGAAACAAGAAAATCATCTAGTTCAATGCAGCAAGGGTGGGTTGCATCGGATTCATCTTGCAATTCACTTTCTAGAGACTGGGGATTTTTAAAATAGTGCTCTAGTCTGAATAAGGTTTTAAAATAGTGATTTAAGTCTTCTGCTTGGCCTTAAGGGAATTACAAATTAGAAAAATGAAAATTTAATGCAAGTGTAAAAGACCACCATAGTGTTGAAAAAAGGTATTTTTTCAGTCTAAGGGAGATAGTTGAACCCAATTGATCAAGGGAAAAGGGTTGGTTGTTTGGTCCAAGAATGCTGAGTGTGGTGAAACCCTGACAAACCACTAGAGCCCATCTTCTTACCATTTGAGCCAAATTTTGACGATGGTTGAAAAGTTCCTATTTTGTAGTGGTAAACTTTCCATGATTATGCATAGAGTTGGGCCAATTTTATTTTTTTTCAACCTTGATTTTACCACGCAGTTTAGAGTTATAATCTATGTTCCATGGGGACTTGGCGTAGGATATGGGGCCTATCTCGAAGACGCATCCCACCGTACTGAAACGTGTCTTGCCCTACCAAACAATCATCTGGCCATCCCCATCGCATAACTTTGTGGAACATAGGTTACAAGGATAAATGTTGAGGTACACTTTTATTATGCCCATCAAAAGGGGGTCATGGTTGTAGCTTGGAAGATAAGATAATCCTATTAATGTCCATAGATGGCCAAAGTAGGCCAATGGGACTTATTCAAAAGAGTTGTTACAACGCATTAGTACTACGAAATCACTCAGATCTTAGTGAGATTATGTAGGGGTATTCTTATAATGATCACACATGTATCGACAAAAAGAAAAAAGAATAGCTGAGATATTTAATACACAATGTAATATCAATATAGTGGGAGAGCAAAATGAGTAGAATTGTATCACAATGTCACTTCAAAGAACAACATCCCAATGGAAGAGTTGGCTATCAAGACACAAGATGCTTTCCAACGAAAATATGACTCCTATATGTATTCTTCTACTTAATGAACTTGAGAGTACTTTTTTTTTTTTTCGCTCGAGAAAAAGAGGTTGTACTCGCGTCCCCCACGCTTGGCAAATCACAATTCTCTCCTTTAGAGTTTACAAACAGATTCAATTCTGATCTCAATTGAGTTGCTATAGCTAGATACCTATATCTTTTTCATAAAAAATTTGAATTCTTGATTTTCATTATTTGGATCTTCTTCAATTTTCTTTGTAAATATAAATATTCCAAAATTCAGCATCCTTCCTGACATTTTCCTGCAGCAGCCTTCTCAATACCAAAACTCCACCTCTACTGTCTACGCACTGCCACTTAGTAGAGTAATATTTCCAAAACTTCGCGTTCTCATAGTCCGCTTTACTAGCTCTAGACTTTTAGTTTCCTTCCTCAAGCACAAGTGCAACCACAAGAACGTTGAAAATTCATGATTAAATCTTATCAAGGAATATATGCATAATAACTAAACTATGGGTCATTATATAATACAAGTGGAATTCATTTTAATTCCAAATAACCAATTGAAAAAAACATTTAATCATATTAATGAGTTATGAAATGAAGCTCATTCATATTATGATGACATTTTAGCAAATCATAATGGTATTGTTTTAATAAATAGTTTAGCAGTCTCAAAAAGTTGTAAGTTCCAATCCATACTCTGTCCCATAATCCAATCAACAACCAACAACTCAAATAATCCATTCAGCCATGAAGTCCATTTGATATCATCTTTTTCTACTTCAGCATACAAAACTTCTACTCGCTTCACAAAATCATAGTCCGCTTTACCAAATCTAGACTATTAGTTTCCTCCAATGCATTGATCTATAAATGGATCCCTTGAAACATTTTGTAATTCTTTGGAACATTATTTTGAATTTGCTCCTTTTAGATTTTTCTTGTCGATGTAACAACCCACCCTATTCTGGATTGTTTCCTATCTATTTTGACTAGTAAAAAAACACAAATTTTTGCTCTTTTATTCAAATATATGCTCTCTTTTTTTGGGTATTTTTATGGGATTTAAACATACAGTATACTGCTGAAAGAAAGCTTCACAAACTAGAACAACTTAATTGCAAGGGAAATTACAATGATGAACAGCATTGAAAATACCCGATTTTCCTCAAGTCTAAAAACAAATCGCAGCAATCCACGTTCTGGAAATAGTTTGTGAATAGTGCCGTGAATAGTAATTTACTACAGTGCCGCTCGAATAGTTAACTGCTACAGTGCCGTGTGAATAGTAAACTGCTACAGTGCTGCATGAATAGTAAACTGCTACAGTGCCGCATGAATAGTAAACTGCTACAGTACCGCATGAATAGTGAACTGCTACAGCCTCCAAATAAGTACCGTCTACAGGTCTAAATCGCTGCTATCTCCCAACACACACAAGATATCAATGACGAACTAGAAATTCTCTTTGATCTCCAATTTGCCCTCTGAATGAAGACAATCAAAATCCAATAGAGCTGATCTTTCATAGCCGTAGTGGATGTCCTTGCCGAGAGTTTCCGTTCTCAACAAGCTCGAATCTGCAAGCAAATTCTCCAGAATGCATCAAGCAATATATTCAATGTTCAAGGATGCTGGAATGAGAGCCCGACCACTTTATTTATTATTGACTCGGGCCTGGCTGTATCATAACATAACCAATGTGGGATAAAAAACCCCCTTTTTAATAAATCCTTATGTCTCCCTAAGTCACTTTATCAAATAATTAATAATTCACTTAAGTGATTTATGTGCACACATAATATAAAGTCTATTTAATTAAATACGACTTTATAATTAAATAATTACGAGTATTAAAATAATTACACCAGAAGACCCAAGCCAACATCTGATAGCATTTTTGGATACCCTTTTGGTCGAACTGTCCAAATATAGAAACTGTTCTGAAAAAAGCACGGCCCTAAAAAATAGGAAACTGCTCCAACTGACTTCCAAGATCCTTAAACTGCTCCCATAGCCTACAGGATCGCGTGAATAGGCTATGCACTGTGCCAATGCTGACGAGCTCAGAAAGGGGACATGACAGTCCTCCCTCCCAAAAATTGCTTGTCCCCAAGCAATCTTAGTGCCGGATGCTGTAGAATGTCTTCATGTTCCCAGGTAGCATCATCAGAATCACCTAATCAGAACCACCTGTGATTCCAGGGTCCCAAACCAATCTCAACACAATTATTACAGCTGCCACTTCTATATAAAAATCAAAACAAAAATCTGAGTGTGAGGCCAAGATGCAAATCAACAATGCGTGGACCCAAAGTTGCCTCAAACATTCATCCAAGACTGTTCCCAAACCTGCTTCAAGCTGACCAAAGATTGTCTTCATGCTATTCCAAAACTGTCCAAAGGTTGCAATTGTGCAAAAACTGAGTGGAAATAGGCTCAAACTCTCACAGACCAGATCTGAGGTGATGCATAGCAGTTCTGATTTGTCATGTACAACAATGGTAAATAACTGTTTAATCTCTTCAAAGATGTGTAAACTCAATTCTCCTTTATTTATAATGGCTGTACTATGCAAGAGTGTAATAAAATTAGCAAAGGTAATGAATGAATCAACACCAAAGAGAGTGAAAAGGAAATTATAATCAACAAAATCTGGCTCTCCATATGCATAAGTCAAGTACATCACCTCTTCCTTTCCCCAAGGGAAATCCAATACTCCCCAACCTTGAGAAACATTATCAACATCATAAATGTCAAGTTTTATGACCAAAATACTCCTACATACCTCACTCCATGCTTTTCTTAGCTGCTGTTCCAAAATGGGACTGAAAGTGCATGTCAATGGCTGAAGCTCTACTTTTCCCATGTTTCCAACTCCAAAACAACTTGCCCCCAAATGTATCAAAACTGAAAATGCAACTTTATCTCCATTATGTGCCATCAAATCCAAGTGTAACAGCTGCTCCAACTTCCTCAAAAACTGACAATGCTCCCTCTTCATGTCTTGCAAGTGAGCATACCTGTAAACTACTAACTTATGCTCATACTCAGCTCTAAGAACAGCCTTTAACATTATGAAAGACACCTTATTATATCTCCCAAAATGGACTAACACAGGCCTCATACAATTCTCACCCAAAACTGAAAACACGTGTGGTGTAGCAATTCCTGTTGTCACCAAAAACTAAGCGAATGTAAGTAAATCAGACCTGATGTGATGTGCAGTCGTTGGTGCCTTACCGATCAGTCTACGTGAAACCCATATTGTCTCCAATTTTGTCTCACAAGGTGTTAAAGATGCAACTCTTTTTTTTGCCAAATGAGACCTCAATTTCTCCATCGTTCCTTCCTTCATAGCCTTCCCAAATGCCGCTTCTGAAATCAGCAGACAATCAGTCCTATTGGTACCAAAATTCTCCCTCACAACAGTCCCAAAATCAATCTTGAAAATCAGCGAAGTGTTTGTCCAAAACAACATTGTTTGGTCATCAAATTTCCTCCACAAAGCTGCGCAAAACTTCTTGTATACTGCCTCCTCAGTTGTCTTCACATGTGCAGCCCAAATTGCACCAAGTAATGTAACAAATTCCAACACAACCATCCAATAACTCCTATACAACAACGTCTCATCATAGGCATGTAGTGCGCCAAGTTGAGTGGGACAAGGTTCCAATTGACCCAACGTCCCTGCTAAGACTGTTCTTGCAAATGCATCCTCTGAAATAAGCAAATATGGTATCTTTTGTGTATCATAAACAGTCTTCATATGTGGCACAAACCTTCTAACAACAATGTGACATCTTTCCTCATCATTTTCTATGGCTGTGAAATGTAAAACTCTGACAAAATCAGTGATGGTGATGAACAAATCTGAAGATTGATCTATATACATGGCTGCCACTAACACATAATTGAATTTTACACCTGGATTCCATGCATTTAAGGGCTGATGCCTTCCTTCTGACAAAGTGTGCTCATTGTGAATCCCATGAACAGCAATGTGTAAAAGTTGTTCAATGTCCTTAACGTCAACCGAACTTAGTTTACTACTTCTATCAAAGACTGTACTATGCAAAAAATGAATAAAACCATCAAACATTGAGGAGAAATGAGTGAGAAAGAGTTTAAATTTTGAGTCAACAATCTCTGTCTCCTCATTCATGTAATCAGTTTTATACACAAGCATCATATTATCACCAACTGTGAGTGCTTCCTTTGTTAATACAGTCCCATCAAGTGCTCCAACTATCCAAAAACATGCAGCCCATATGATTCTTAACAGCATGGAAGAATGTGGTGCAAGAGTCCCATACTTCTCATACATCATTAGTCTTATCAAACACATTGTTGCCACTAATTCATGAGTGCCAAAATATCTCAATCTGCTGCTATAAAAATCAGGATGAAGCTCATACCTTATGGGAGTAATATCATGGCTGATCCATGATCTCAATGGATGTAGAGATGACTCCAACTGGCGGCTGTTCTCATCCAAACATCCCAAAACTGAAGATGTACTCTCAACTCTGTTCAACACTGAATCTAAGCTAGGTTGGTTGGAAAAATAGTTGCCACCATTTATTATGAATAAACTTGGCCAATTCATGTGCAGCAGTGGAAGCAACCAAGTCTTGCCTCCAAATGTCCAATAACATTGATAAGAATGGTTGGTAAATATAATCACTTTCATCTATAATCAAAATCATAATGTCTCTCATAGCTGCAATAACATTATTAGCATGTTCTTTTCTAGCTGAAGCAATGAAATGATGAAACATTTCGTAAACCAACTCATCCATGTCCAAATCTAACAAGATGTTGCCCATTCTAGTTTTTGCAAATAATTCAAGTATGGAAACTCTCCTAGAGAAATGAGAACAAGTAACATCCTCCAAAATTTCAAAACTATCAACAAACAATTGAAATATTGTTCTCAATGTGTCATCATTATAAGGAGCTTTAGGAGCTAAAATTCTCAAAATTTCACTCAAGCAAGAAGTGACCATGAGTCTTACCTCCTTATCCGTGTGTTTCAACCATCTAGGCTTTCCCAAAGACTTCACCACCGGAGTCATAGCTGCTTGTAATATCTGAGAAGGTGATGAATCCATCATATACAAACAATCTTCTACCTCCCCTAGGACACAGTAGAGAACATATTTTGGCTAAGATATGAATCCAAGTTTTCTTCCTGCATTAGTAAGCCTTTCGACCAACTCGTTTTCGCCCAATAGTGCCATGATCCACAATTAAAAATTTAATGTTCAAGAATCCTAGGTTTCATTTCAGCAAAATTCCACCACAAACCCTTCAAAAGTGCCCAGAAAATTGTTGAATGCTGATCTACTCAGGGATGCTGAATCCTCCTCATGAAACCCTCATTCAGATCTGATCACAGGTTGGCAGGAAACCAGCTCTGATACCACTGTAACAACCCACCCTATTCTGGATTGTTTCCTATCTATTTTGACTAGTAAAAAAACACAAATTTTTGCTCTTTTATTCAAATATATGCTCTCTTTTTTTGGGTATTTTTATGGGATTTAAACATACAATATATTGCTGAAAGAAAGCTTCACAAACTGGAACAACTTAATTTGAAGGGAAATTACAATGATGAACAGCACTGAAAATACCCGATTTTCCTCGAGTCTGAAAACAAATCGCAGAAATCCACGTTTTGGAAATAGTTTGTGAATAGTGCCGTGAATAGTAATTTGCTATAGTGTCGCGTGAATAGTAATTGCTACAGTGCCGCTTGAATAGTAAACTGCTACAGTACCACGTGAATAGTAAAGTGCTACAGTGCCGCATGAATAGTAAACTGCTACAGTAACGCGTGAATAGGAAACTGCTACAGTACCGCGTGACTAGTGAACTGCTACAGCCTCCAAATAAGTACCGTCTACAGGTCTAAATCGCTGCTATCTCCCAACACACACAAGATATCAATGACGAACCAGAAATTCTCTTTGATCTCCAATTTGCCCTCTGAATGAAGACAATCAAAATCCAATAGAGCTGATCTTTCACAGCCGTAGTGGATGTCCTTGCCGAGAGTTTATGTTCTCAACAAGCTCGAATCTGCAAGCAAATTCTCCAGAATGCATCAAGCAATATATTCAATGTTCAAGGATCCTGGAATGAGAGCCCGACCATTTTATTTATTATTGACTCGGGCTTGGTTGTATCATAACATAACCAATGTGGGATAAAAAACCCCCTTTTTAATAAATCCTTGTCTCCCTAAGTCACTTTATCAAATAATTAATAATTCACTTAAGTGACTTATGTGCACACATAATATAAAGTCTATTTAATTAAATACGACTTTATAATTAAATAATTACGAGTATTAAAATAATTACACCAGAAGACCCAAGCCAACATCTGATAGCATTTTTGGATACCCTTTTGGTCGAACTGTCCAAATATAGAAACTGTTTTGAAAAAAGCACGGCCCTAAAAAATAGGAAACTGCTCCAATTGACTTCCAAGATCCTTAAACTGCTCCCATAGCCTACAGGATCGCGTGAATAGGCTATGCACTGTGCCAATGCTGACGAGCTCAGAAAGGGGACATGACAGTCAGTTTCAGCTAAACTTACTACTTCCTCTAACCATGGAGAAGAGAATTGAACTTCATGATCCTCTATTAAAACCCCTCTATTGGCTTGCCTATTTGCACATTTTTCCCTTCCCTTAACGTATGTGTAAATTTGATTTCTTCGAACTTAGCAAGGTCTTGTATTTCCACAATGATCTCTTGTATGTTCCATGGAGCCTTTGCTTTCCTCAAAATTGCGTATATTACTATTAGTGAATTATCTTCCATGCATACTTTGTTCCATTTCATTTGTCTGCATACTTTTAATCTTTTCAAAGCCACTTAAGCTTCAACTTCATTATGTCTTAAATCCACTACTGAACGCATAATGTGACAGTCTCACCCCTATTATTTTTTATTATTCCTCCTCCTGTTGGTCCTGGATTTCCTTTAGAAGCTCCATCAAAATTCAATTTGACCAACTCTATTTCTGATGGTTTCCACTTTATATTTTTTGCCTTCCTTTTGTTTCTCCTATACCCACCATCATAATTTCAATTGATGACTTAACTCCATCTATCAAGGCTCTCTGCTTCAATATTAGGGATTGGGTGAGTTGATAGGGCTGGTTTAGACTCCTCTATGGTTAAACAAATCCTCCTTTTCATTACCTCTAAACTGGTTTCCTTTCCTTTAAATATTCTTTTGTTCCTTTCTAGCCATACAGTCCAAATTATTGTATCTTTTGGTGTATCCCAGATTGTCTTTAACACCCCACTTTTAAAAGTGCTCTGCCATCGCTTTAACCATTTTTCAATTCTGCTATTCATCACCAAATCTTCTTTAATCAATTGCTCTTTATCTTGAAGTAATCTCATCCATTCAAAATTAGATTTAGATTGAGTGGTCGTTTATCACACCAAGGATCCATCCAAATAGAAAAATTTCTCTAGTTTCCACTACTCATCTTAGACCTTTAATCACTAATCAATTAATTTTTTTAACCCATTCCATAGTGCAAAACCATTTGGTAGTGAGAATGCGGTAAAGATTAAGCTTGGGTCATTGGGCTCAGCATACTTAGAAGAATTCTTGTCCATTGTCTTTGACTTTATTCTATGTTACCGGTTCGCCTCCTAGGACCCTTGGATCCTAGTTCGGTCTGTATTCGGTCCCGATACGGGTCCGGTTCGCCTGTGGATCCGCCCAGGGTCTTGCTCGGGGGACCCGGGCGTATTCAGGTCCCTCAGGCAGGACCTTGGGCGGACCCAAGAAATTATAATTAAATATTAATATTTTTTTCATATATTTTAATAACCCATCTACCTCCATTGCGAGTGTAAAACCCTAATTTAATTTTTTTTAATATTTCTTTCATTATAAGCCCATCTACCCGGCGTTGCAAGTGGCATCGTTATGACATGGTTACGAAAATTAAAACAGCTAAGATATTTTATTCAAGACTATTTAGCTACAAAGATGAAACCCTAGCTATCAAAGACCAAACCATTCATAAAGACCTAGCTATCAAAGTGTGTTGTCGAGCTTTAGAATTGCAGAAGAGTGAAGAGCTTCAGCGTCGCAAACCATAGTTGCGGGTGAAGATGGCTATTCCGAATTGTAGCTGTCGAAGTGTGCTTCAGATTTGTAGAAGTGTGCTTCAACGTCGCAACCGTAGCTGCTCCAGCCCAAACCGTAGCTGCTCCAACGTCTAGGTATGTTTAAAACCTGTTTATATTTCTCACAACCTTGAATTACAATCATTAAAGCCACCAGTCACAGCGATAGTCTGCCCAAAGAAAAACATATCTGAAAATCCATAGCCGCAATGCCCCCAAATGAACCTCGCGGCCAACAAATTTATCTGGCATGCGCCCTATCAAAGCGCTTAAGAAGAACCCAAAACTCTATTGTTGCTCTCAAGATGCCGATTCTCATCCACAGACTAACCAGAGATGGCCACCCTTCTAACTACTCGTGGATATCTTGCATTTCATGGAGGATTCCTGTTACGAGGCCTCACAATGCTCATCTCTGCTCCGAAACTATTCCTTATACTTGGTGAAAAAAATTAAAACCCATAAAGCTCTAAACAATATCTCCTAAACACCATAGAAATGCCTGTGATTTGTGATTTGAATCTGAAAACCTGTAGAAAATTTTATGTAGAAGAAAAACGGAAGAGCTGTTTATATTTCTCAAGCCTTGAATTGCCGACAATATCTCCTCTACGTGGCGGCCAAATGGAAATATTAAATTTCATTTGTTTTTTTATTAATTTTATGGTTTCTACACGTAGCGGGCAAAGGCTTTTTGGAAACTATTGATCCGCATGAAACTCTAACGTATGTGGAACTAAAAAATAGATAACATATATTTAATATTAAATAAATAAATAAAAATTATAGCTGTTATATAAAATAAATAAATTAAAAAATATATATTATATTTAATATTAATATAATTTTTTAATACTAGATGTTATCTGAGAACTCGCTGGGTCCGACAGTCTAAGATAACATTTCGGGTCAGCTCCGTATTGGACACGCCCTAAGAAAAAACATAAAGTTTTACTAAGACGTCTCGTGGTATAAGACCGTGTTTCTCTTTGGAACTGAGAACTGACTGCGTCCAAATAAATACTTTGCCCGTTTAGCTGGGAAGTATTCCCTGGACTAACCACATAACGAGACAGCTTTATCGTTTAATATCAGAGTCAATGCCTCCCCCAACATGGAATGTTCTAATGGATTAAACGGTAAACCTAAAATTTGGTTTATTAATATTAAAATATATAAAAATAAATGAAAAGTTAAATATAGGAATTGAAAATTTTCTCGACGACTATGTACAAAATTGCACTATATTTTAAGTTCATTTCATTAATTTTATTATTTTATATTTTGTGTAATTAATTTTAACATAATAACTTTTATATATGGTCAGCTTCCATATGACCGAACCATTGTATATCTAATTTCAATTTTTTATTTTTTATCAAGATTGTTTAGATATCACATAACCTTCGTTGCTCAGCCCAATGTTTGCTGAGCAATATAATACTAGATGTTAATTATTTTTTATATAAAATTAATTAAAAAAAAAATTATATTTAATATTAATATATATATATATATAATTTATTAGTTTTATTTCAATTGTGATTGTTTAGTCAAACAAAAATTTTAATGTTTTATATTTTTAATATTTTTAGTAAAGATAAATCCGATGAATTAAAATTTAAAAATATTAAAATTAATAATGTTAATTAAATGTGATACATCAATTCGTTGAAGAAATATTTTGACATGTACACTAAACAATTAAAACAAGACAACTCTGAATTGTAGAATTTTGTAGATTTTTCTAGTTGGTGTACAAGTTAATTTTTTTAGCTGCTACTGTTTATTTCAGGTTCAAAGTTCATCAAGCAAAGGACAGATTTTTAAACTTTCAGTTTTCACCTACAGATTCTAAATTAGAATGGCAACAAGTGCAAGCTCTGTATGCAAATCCCGATTTAGAATTGATCCAAAAGCCCCACTATGGAAATATGTTAGTATGTTAGAGCAGCTTCCAGGGGGTGGGGGCTATGTATGGGTTTGCAATACTTGCAATGTTCGATATAGCAGCTCATACAGTCGAGTAAAAGCTCATTTGTGTGCATTGCCTGGCCAAGGCATTAGAGCTTGCCCAGGGTCAAAAGATGCACCAGTGCCAACATCTGTGATTATGGAATACATAAAAGAACAAGAAGACGCAGATGCTTTAGCTGCCTTACAATCAGGTCATCCTTTGGCAAAGAAAGGATCTCGATCAAAGAAACCACCTACTGTCCCACCTCCTGCTGGTAGCCCATTTGTGGTTGCACCCCATCCATTTTCAACCACACCTTCCACACATGAAGAGGATTCTGTTCTTTCACGGAAAAGAACAAAAGGACCGTTGGAAAAGGCATTCCAAAATGAGTCTAGGGACATTGCAGATCAGACGATTGCACGTTGTGTGTATGCCAACGACTTGTCTTTCAATGTGGTTAGATCACCATATTGGCAAGATATGGTGAAAGCCATTAATGAGGCTCCAAAAGGGTACCAAGGCCCAGGTTATGAGAAGGTGCGCACCACTTTGTTAACAAAAGAAAAAAAAATTGTAGAAGATTCATTGCAGCCCGTCAGAAATTCATGGGTTGAGACAGGGTTGTCCATCGTTTCTGATGGATGGAAAGATGCAAAAAATCGTCCTTTGATAAATGTCATTGCAGTAAGCCCCAAGGGGGCAATGTTTTTGAGAGCAGTTGATTGTGAAGGGCAAGTGAAAGATGCCCAATTCATTGCTAACATTTTGATTGAAGCAATCGAATCAGTGGGCTCTCAAAATGTTGTCCAAGTCATAACGGACAATGCCAAAAACTGTAAAGCAGCAGGGATGTTGGTGGAGGCAACGTACGAGCATATATTTTGGACTCCTTGTGCTGTCCATTCACTCAACTTAATGCTGCAAAAGTTGGGGAATCAAATTGAATGGATAAAAGAAATTTATGCTGAGGCTGAAGACATTCAAATGTTTGTGACAAACCATCACATGTCGCAAGCTATCTTCAGACAATTCTCAAAATTGGAGGTGTTAAAGGTAACAATTTTGTATGATTATGTTTCAGTTTAGTTTGTTATAAATTTTGAAAACATTTTTGTTTTGTTGTTTAATTTTTTTTTATTTTACTAGGTTGCTGAGACTCGATTTGCCTCGCACACAATCGTCTTGAGGCGACTTGTGGAAGTGCGAGAGGCATTGCAAAATATGGTTATTAGTAACCTATGGAGTATATGGCGGCAGTCAAGCACTGAGAGGGCACAAAAAATAAAGATATTGATCCTCAATGATGATTGGTGGGGTCGTGTTGATTACTTGCTCAGTTTCACTGAGCCTATCATAAGCATGATCCGATTCGTAGACACGGATCAGCCATGTTTAGGAGAGGTATATGATGGGATTGACTCAATGATTGAGAAGATCAAAGCCATCATCAATACAAAAGAGCAAGATCCCAATGAGACATTTTTCAAACAAGTGCAGTCATTTCTAATTGAGCGGTGGAACAAAATGACAACTCCATTGCATCTCCTTGCCTTTGCATTGAGTCCCAGATTTTATAGCAATGAAATCCTTTCTTTGCCCGGTAGAGTGGCACCATATAAGGATATTGAAGTTAGTGAAGGTTACAAGGCAGCATTCAGAAGGCTCTATCCCGATCCTGAGATTGAGGACATAGTTTCAGCTGAATTCGGAGACTTCATTTCCTCTATAGGACATAGCCTTGGCGCTTGTCGTGACAAATACAAGAAGGATGCCCATATGTGGTGGTATTTGCATGGGCAAACAACCCCAACCTTGCAATCTCTTGCAATCAAAATATTATCACAGGTCTGATTTTAAATTTTAAAATTAAAATTTATATTTTCTAAATCTTGAACTCTTCAATTTTTTATTTTGCATTGGTTTTAAAAAAATTTCCCTTGTGATTTTCTTAATAGGTTGCAAGTTCGTCTTCATCAGAGCGGAATTGGAGTACATACTCCTTTATCCACTCGCAAAAGCGCAACAAGCTAGCAGCAAAGAAGGCTGAGGAGTTGGTCTATGTGCATTCCAACTTGCGCCTTTTATCACATATGCAATCAAACTACAAGGAAGGACCAACAAAGCATTGGGATGTTAGGGCAGAAGATGTTGATTTAGATGCTTCCCACTCCCATCATTTATTACTTGACACAGAGGCTTTGGCTTCGCCAAGCCAATTGAGTGGTGCTGGTGCTGGTGTTAGTGGGAGTGGGAGTGCTAGTGCTAGTGCTAGTGCTAGTGTTACTGCTACTGCTTGTGGTTCTAATGAATCACATGTTGATGTTGATGCTTTCAATGAAGACATTGAAGACGAATATTAAAATAATAAATATTTGATATTTCATTGTTTCAATATGTGATAGTGTTGATGTGGTTCATTAGAAATGTTGGCATCCCAGTTGTGATAATGTTTGTACCAATGTGAAATGCTTAATGTTGATTTAGTAAATGAAAATGTTGATTTAATAAATTAATATATGATTTTTATTTATTTTTGTACAGCCGAACCCAAAACGAACCCAAGACAAAAAAAAAATTGTCGTATCGGCAAACCGGGTTCTTCGAACCCGAACCCGAACCCAAAACGAACTAGTAACTTAGACTTTATTTGTAAAATCTTCAAATTACTTTTTACCTTAGAGCTAAGTTTGCATCCGTAATAACTTTTAAACCGAGACCTCCCCCAATTTTATTACTACACACCTTGCTCCATTTCACCAAAGGAAATGGGCTCTAACCTACCTAGAGTTATGTGTATCATTGTTGAATTGTGGAAATTTCCTACTTATGCACCCATAATTCCAGTTTCAATTGTAGCTAGATGGAAGGGTTTAAGGCCTCTTCCAACCTCTGAATTTAGGTCGGCTTCCCACTATCCTTGCTCAATAGTAATCTAATTTAATCTAATTGCATGAAATTAAAATGCATATAAATTGTGAAGTTTAGGGTGTGAGATTAAAAGTAAATACAATCGAAAGCGTAGCAAGGAGAGTGTATGATCAATCAAAGTATGAGAAATCCGAATAACAACAATGTTCCCATTCAACTGATTTTAAATTGTGAGAGAAATGACAATATGGGCAAAAGGGTTGTGCCACAATCATTGTGCTTTCCGCAATCCAAGAGTGCAGTGCATTGATGGAGAGCAAAAGACTTGTCAATTTCTCACCAATTCCATGCATTACAAGAGCACAATGCGGGTCTCACAAAGCGTAGCTCTAAATTTCTCAAGGCCAAAATATGTTTACGATGGAGCCTATGTCTTCTATTATAGGAAAAGTTTACCCCCGAGTTACCTGGACTGAGAAACTATTACTTCTGGTAAAAACAAAGATTTGGGGGCATCTCTAACAAAATGATGAACCTCCAAATGTTACATGCCACTTAAAGGCTTAGAAGGCTTCCAAAATGAGTTATGGGGCCACTACATGCCAAAATGTCACTTTCCAAAGATCTTCCTTAGGATCCATGTTTGTTTCCCCTCAACGTTGATTCATGAGGGATTCAATCCAGGAGGCAAGCAAATTGCTCTAGTCTGCTAGCACTTTGGTTTTGCAAACCAATCGCTTTATCTTTGCTAGCGGATCACTCCTGGAACAAATCAGTCTTCATGGAGCAAATTGGCCTTAGTCTTTGACTTAGCAAACATTGAGGGGTTTTCAAAGGTACTAATTGATTGATTTCATTGTTTTGTAACCTTCCAAAATTGCGAATTACCCAAGGTAGTGACTTGTTACATTTCTGAACTTCATGGGGCGTCAAGCTCAACTAGCGAGATATCCTAGTTCTTGTCTTTATCCTTGGGCATAGAGTCTTCAAAATTGGAATCCCTGTTGCAAAATTGAAAACTTGTGGTTCTCATTTCACCTTAATGGTAGCTACACCAACTTTTGTCATTCTTCATCTCCTAGTAGTTGGATGTTTGCAAGGTCCTCTGCGTCTCCTCCCAAGTCCTCATACAAGTTATCTAACCTGTTCGGGTTTCCTACTAACTCTTGCAGCATGGTGTACAATGGGTCCATTTTCTTGAATTGCTTGACTACAACTCTAGATTCAGCTTTGTGTATCTCCTATTCGAACATGGAGTCAATGGTGTCATCATTGAGGAGTTTCCTCTGAGGATGAAAAACATCTAACTATCAAGCAATAACGAGCACTTGAATATCTTTTACCATTTCTTGCACTGGGGCTTTCAGAGAAGCTAACACATCTTTGTAGGCCTATAAGTCTCTTTGAGCGTCAAGGATTTTCTTTAACCCTTGGACCATGTCTTTTCGATCTATCCCTAACTACTAGGCTTGTGATATCATTATAGCCAAAAGTTTGAGCACATCTTGGTACATCTCCTTCGCAACCAATTGCTCTTTAGCTTACTTGATGGTTTCAACCACTTGAATTAGGTTGTTTTTTATATAGGCTGCAAACTCTAAGTACCTCTTGGTACTTACCACTTCAATTTTAATGTTGTCCTAGAGGGATTTTACCCTTTTGACCTTGAAGGCTTCACCTAGTTTCGCTATTGCTACCTCTTTCAATGTCGTTTTTTCCTCTTGGAAGTTAGAAATATTCTGATCTCTTGCTTGGGCTTCTTGGAATTGTTTTATTTGGCCTTTCAGTTGGGAATTCACTTGTTCATTTTGCTTCCTCAACTGGTCTTGCCCCTGCTCAAGCTGTTGTGAGAGATCCTCCAGCTGTTGCCTCTTTTTCTCAACGTTAACAAGTTGGGACTTGAGGCCCTCAAACTATTTCTTCAACTAACCCTTTTAAATGGAATCCTTCTTAAAGGCCATATTGTCTTGTTGGAGTTGTTCCTTTTCGACCTTCAACTGGGCCACTTTTGCCTCTAGATCTGTAGTCTTTCTCTTCAATGTGTTATCCTTTATTGCTAGTTTGCCAAATTGCATGGCTGTGCCAATTGATAGCTGGTTCGCAAGCTAGATCATTTGCTACGGATCTGTTCTACTCAGCATAGTGGTGAAGTCAGCAAGGGATGTAGCAGTTTTGGAAGGGCCATTTTGCACCGCTTCTGAAATGAGGACTTTGTTAATTGTGACCGCATGGTGTGTAATGTCCCCACTCTAGTTGCTCATTGAGCAATACATAGACTTGCCTATTCATGCGGTTCCGTAGGCAAATTCAGGTGATTAGGAACCAACAGTAGTTTCTATTTTTGAGCAGAGGATGTGGATTTGCTATTTATAGTAAATCAATTTTAGATGTCATGACCAGGAGACAGTGGATTCAGGTCCTTCATAGCATTGGGGGTCCTTCAGATATCGGTTTCGAGCTCATTTGGATGATCAAGCAAGGAAACTTACTATTTTTAGTAAGTCACTATTCTTGGCAGGGGGGCCTGGAAAAGGATTTCACGACCGGATAGTTTGGCGAAATGGGTATCCGGATCTATCTTCGAGATCTCCGGTCCGATATGTGGAAGGCAATTATTTTAATGCCTGAAGTTAATTAAGCATTAAAATTAAATTATTTAACGTATTCAAGTGTTTGGCATTAAAATAAACTAAAAGAGCATTATATAGTTATTTTATTTAAAAAAAAAGAGGGAAATATGTTTTATCCCACATTTGCAAGAAAGAAGGCAAGCTCACCGGAAGAATAGAATATTAAGCAACACAATGCTTTGGGGAGGGGGATTATCTTCTACTATCTTATTATTTGCGAATGAAGTCTTGCAGTTTGCAGGAATTTGAAGCTTAAGCTTGTTTGTGACAAAATCCACAAACAAGGTCATTGATCTCGGGGTTGAGAGACACCCTCAGATTGATTAAAACACAAAATCGATTTTCAGGTGGCACTATTCATCTGCACTGTTCACGTGGTACTGTTCACATGGAACTATTCATCTGCATACCCAGTTGAAGACGGGAAGTATTGGTGGAGTTTGGAGCTAAATTACATTTTCAGATTTACATTCTCTCAGCTTGGCTGTACAATCTCAAGAGGGACGTGATCGCTGGGAGGAGCAGAAACGCTCCATTTGGGGGCTCTAAGTCATATACATTGTGATTTTCGGCTTAAAGGGTACTCAAAAATAAAGGATATATGCTGAAGAAGTCTGTACTTTGGATTTTATGATCAAAATATGAGGATTTCTGTATGCTAATGAACATTTCCAGACTTGTATCAGACTTCATTTTATCCGGGTATTTTCAATATCACGCAATTTCCTCTATTGGGTTTGTTTATTTTAATATTAAGAAGCTTGTGTCCGAATTTCATTGTATTTGGATTTGTAGTGGAAAAGTTAGAAGCTATTTTCATTTCCAGCAGTGTGTTATTTATATTCAGAAAAAAATACACAAAAAAAAAAAATATATATTGAAAAACACAAAACAATCACAAACCGAAACTCTTAAACCAAGGGCAGAAATTTGGTGTTCGGAAGAGGGTAGCCCACTACATGGTGACAAGAGCTTGAGAGGTTTTATTTTTCAATTGCTTGTATTCTTTTCTAACCCTCCTATCTTCATCTTAGAGGAAATCAAATGCCTTTTGAACATTTGTCTCCTCAAGCTTGATGTAGATGGGCAACTTGATATGTTTGCATTTGATGAATAAGTTTTGGTATTTTGTAATTGTACAAAAAGTGTTTGACGAAATGTGCGTACAAATATTTAATAATGTTATAAAGTGGCAATGTAATATTGTATGTAATAATATAATGTTAAGTCATGTATGTCGGTAAAGTCATAAGTTAGTTTGTTCTATAGTGGGAAATAATAGGTAAATGTAAGTTAAATGCATATGAAATGTAATTTAGGAAAATTATGAGGTGTCAGGTAGTTGGAGGGTGTAACTAATTTTTGGTTGTATAAATAAGCCCTCCCCTCATTCATTCAAGAGGATGTTAGTGGATGGATAGCATGTTGATGGATTTATGGTTGGAGAGCATTGGTACGTGAGAGAGAATGCTGTTGCATATCTGTGTAGGGCATAATGCAGTCAGGCTATGGATGCAGTTATGAAGAGGATTCTGCATAGGGTTGCAGACTGCAAGATTGTAATGCTGAAACTGTATATGCCATTGTTAATATAAATCTGCTTGTATTTATTTTTCATCTGCCAATTGAGCCAATGTTTCAGCTAGTGGGGGGACTAGTCGTGAAAGTGTAATTGGCCAAGAGTTGTGAGGTGGTGACTTGGATGGTGGGTGATGGTAATGAAGTGATTGGGATCATGCCAAAAATGAAGGTGGTGGTTGGAGACAGGGTGTCTCCAAGGGAACCATGCACCACACTTTCGAATGGTGAGGTAAAATAAGATAATTCTATTAATATCCATATATGGCCAAAGTAGGCCAATGGGACTTATTGAAAAGAGTTGTTACAAATTACAATGCGTTTTAGTAACCACAAAGTACTACGAAAATAGGGTAAACTAGAGTAAATAATCTTGTGTAAACTACTCTAAAGTGGAACAACTATATAGCATAAACTTATAGCCTGGAGGGTTACCCAAAAATGGATAAACCAAAACATGCTAAAATAAATGAGTAAGAGAGATCCAAAAGTTGAGGTACAACAGAAATAGAAGGGAGTTCTAATGGATCCAAGTGCTAGCATTAATCTATAGTGGGATGTAAAGTAGAAGTACAGTTGTTGTTGTCACCAACATAGGATCTAATGATAGAAGCACGACAGAAAAAGGGATGGGGGAAAAGAAAG
The DNA here is from genome assembly GCA_028583015.1 of Wollemia nobilis. Lineage (NCBI taxonomy): Eukaryota > Viridiplantae > Streptophyta > Pinopsida > Araucariales > Araucariaceae > Wollemia > Wollemia nobilis. The sequence continues at coordinate 3,353,926 of JAQPPZ010002456.1, read as the reverse complement.
AAGCAGGGATAGAAAATGTAGATGTTGAGAAAGAAGCAGGTGTAGACAGCAGTTCGAGAACTGACATCCCGAACTGTTTGACAAAACGTCTACAGGATGATTGGCAATGTAAATCAGCCATCATGATTAGTTAAGTCAGACTAGTTAATTAGTCTGAGACTGGTTGTTAAGCCAGACTTGTTAATCAGTCTGAGACTGGTTAGTTATGCCTTAAGACTGATTAGTTACGGTATTAACGTAGGGATAGTTGGGACGGTTGAGCCTGGTTGGTTGCAGTAACCGCCAAGGCTTGTCTTATAAATACCCCCCTACTCATTTTTGTACATCCATTATTCATGATCTATCTATTGAGGAATCAATACAGCAAGCAGAATTGTTCTAGTGTTGTGTGGATTTTTGTGTGATTGCATTGTCTTGTGTTACAGGTATCCGATTGATGCATGTTATGGAGTAGATTGGAGCAGACTGGTGTTGTGTTTATGTGTTGTGCAGAGTTGCAGGAAGGAGTGATCAGAACTCAGTTCACAAGATGAAGTACGAAGGTATAAGTTGCAAAACCCGTCTAGGCCTTAGCCGCCCGTACTACCCGTCTAGACTTGCGACTACACATTTGGCGCGCAACCCGTCTAAACTTGCGACTATCCATCTGGACTGGAGTTACATGTTTGAGGGAACCCGTCTAGGATCTTACCCGTCCAGCCAACAACCCATCTAAAGCTATCCATCTAGCACTTACCAATCTAGGACGGTACACGTCTGATAGTTACATGTCTAGATTGGTTTACCCGTTTGGATTAGTCGACTAACAGAAATCAGTCATTGACTACCCGTCTGGAGCTGACTAGTATAGGTCGCCATGTTTTGTAGTCAAGTTTGTCAGTCCTTTCCTTCCTAAACTCCTGTCATTCCCTCGTCTCGAGAAGGCACTCACCTTTGTCTACATTGGCGTCGTTGCCTAAAACAACTTTGGTTCAAGCAGAAGATGTGATAAGGCAAAGAGGTGAATGACAGATTCCAGGCTACAGAGCCAACAAGGAAGGAACCAGATACCACTGCGATGAAGTGCACAACTGGCAAATCAAAGGATACAAATTCAAGACGAAGTTTCACAACCAAAGGTGGAACGAGTGTGGAATCCCTTGGAAGACGAGAGTCCAAGAGCAAAGCGAGAAAGGTGGGAGACCTTATTGGTGACAACAGAGAACGAAGGACAAAATCAAATAGCAGTAGACGTACCTAACATTGGAAGTGAGGAGCAGATGGTAACACCTGATCCAGTGGAGAGGAGTTGGCCAACGGGTACAAAAGAGAGAAGTTTTGTACTAGAGCAACCACACATAGGTTCTTGGGGAGGAAGACCAGAACCGCACCTTGTATATTCGCAAAGGAGGTCCCGAAGTAGTGACGTACGCGAGTCAGGGAGAAGGCTATTTGAACACGTGTTTGAACGAGACTTTGAACCACCTACAACAGACAGGGAGTGGAATAGAACTCCACAACACATCAAGCGACACGCCTAGCGGGACGATTCCAATGGCAAATGTTGCCAATAGAGCTGGCAAACAGAAATGCCCACCCTTCACCGGGGAAGGAAAAGAAGACCCGACACGCCACATAGGTACTTGCATTACCATTTGGGGAGCAAATGGAGTATTGCAAGAGGTAGAATGGTTACAACTGTTTTCGGCCACCTTGCGAGGAATGGCTATGGATTGGTTTCTGAAAAAACAGAATACCCAACCATTTACACAATGGACCACTCTAAAAGATGCATTCATAGAAGAATTTTGGCCGTTGAGGGATGATACGGAAAGCTACAATTGGCGTTTGAAACAATTGGCTAATAAAAAGTAGATGCCACCTTCAAATGACTGTTGCATAAATATAGGAATAAAATGAAAGCAAAACCATCTTCCACATATGCGGAAGCTCTCGGAAAGGTAAAAAACTGAGAGCAAAGCTAAAGAAACAGTCGCAGGAATCGGAGGACATTCACGGAATGATGATTCCGATAGCGATATAGAAGATAAAGTTCAAAGCGCCATACACTTCTTCAGAAAAGAATTTGATAAGATTATGAAAGAAGTTAAAGGAGAAGTGCGAAAAGACCGAAAAGATATTTGGTGTTTGGACTGCAAAGCGGAAGGACATACGAATGTCAATTGCCCAAAGAATGCATATTGTAATATATGCGATATAGCAGGACATCCAGTGGCTGATTGTCCGTTTAATTTGAAGGGAGCAAGGCATCAGACTTTGACAGTCCAACAGGAAGAACAACCAAATACCTCAAGGAATGGACAAGGTGCAACGAGCGACGGATTTAGGAATAATCGCCGAGGTGGAAGACAAGGTGGATAAAGTCGTCTACAGTATGACTCCGAGGGAAGATCGATCATCCAGTGTTGGAATTGTCATGAATGGAGCCACTTTGCGAAGAAATGCCCCAAGCCTCAAAATACAGGCAATACTGGTGGTAGCAATGCTACCCAAATGTGTAGGTGGTGTGGACCAAGGAACCACATGGAGGCAAATTGCCCAAATAAGGCAAGTTCAAGTGGTACATAAAATTGACATTGGAGAAATGAGTAAGGAAACGGAAAAAGAAAATGAAGTCCTAGCAGTAACTAGAGCACAACCTAAGGAAAACAGAGCAGTACCCAAATCCTGCCAAGGAGAAAGAGTGATGGCAGGAAGCTCAAGAACTGATTAAGATAGAATTACACTAAGAAAAGCTAGAAAGACTAGTTCTAGAAAAAGCTTTAAAGAAGGTAGAGATCGTAACGGATAAATGGGCATCAATCGAAGGCTTGGTGACAAGTACTTAATACGACTTTGGAGGTGAAAGTATCAAGTCTATTCAATGTAGTACCTGAATTGTATGCTACGGTCGAGGAAGTAATGAAAGCAAAGAAGAGAGAGGAAGCCCGACAAGTAGCCAACATCAAACAAGAACAATTTATTGATCCAACGATACTAATGATTGAAGCAAGGAAAAAGCTAGCTTTGGTTCACATGGAGATATTGGACCATAAGCTGAATCAAGTAATCGTGGATGGAGGATCAAGTGTAAATGTGATGCCAGAGAGGACATGGCGGAATATTGGCCAACCCACACTGAGATCTCCAAATTTCAGATTATATGGAGCCGATCAATATGATATCGAAAGAATAGGACTATTGATGAGCCAAAAGGTGCGCATAGTGGAACAAGACTTTGTTCTAGATTTTGTTGTGATAGCTATGTAGAAACCTGCATATGATGCATTGTTGGGGCGTGGGTGGTTAAGAACAGTAAAAGTAAACCACAATTGGGAAAAAGGAACACTTGATCTTCAAGAAAGGCCAGCATAAGTACTTGATTAATCTTGAAAACCAAGTACTAAGTCGGGATATTTCCGGATGAATCGGAGAGTTCTTCATCAAATGGAGAAATGGGATATGATGAACCAGATGAAGGAGTGTTGCAATTAGAAGAATGGACGGGGGACAAGAATGATGAAGATAAAGGCTTACTCCACTGGCAATTGGAAGATTATGAAATGTTCTCTGCCCAATGTTTTTGCATCAATGCAAGAATTGAAGTCCAAGAAGATGAGAAGGAGCTTGAGAACGAAGAAGGCAGTAGAAAAGGACAAAGAACGGGAAAAGTGGACATTTCCCAAAAATTTCGCAAAATATACGATGGGGGATGCAGCCATTGAAGACAAGCCAACTCATCCCATTGATGTTTTGAAGGTGGTAAAAGAACCTGAGTCCATCAAATATGAAGGACCTAGAATGATTCGGGTGAATTTGGGAGAAGGCGGCGAAGAGAAGATGATCAAATGCGGAGATGACTGGGATCCAGTACTGAAAGCAGTAGCAATCAAAATTTTTGCAGAATGTAAGGATGTCTTTGCTTGGACATATAAAGATTTGAAGGGAGTACCACCAGAGCTATGTGTGCATAATATTCCTTTGATTGAAGTGCACAACTAGTAAGGAGGCGACCTGTTGGTTAGAGATCTGCCTTAGATAAGGATTTGGTATTTTAGTGCGCCTTAGACCCGGCCAACATTGAAAGGCCGAGAGGAAGTAATGCCTCCCGTGCCAATCTCCAGAGATGGGCTGGTTCCCTTACTATTCTAACTGGGGGGTTTTGAGATCAAGGAAGTGAAAGGAATGGGAAATGACTGAAAGGGGAAATATGGCCATAGGCCGGATAGAATAGGGGTGATGGACTAACAACACGAAAACTCTATTGCATTCCGAACCAAATAGCCCTCAAATACAGATAACTAATCGAAATTTAAACCAGAACGTCTAGCATGTATAATCTCCAGGACTACTCCAGAGTTACTACTTTCTCAGCAACTAAATCCAGATATTAGAATTCAAGTTACAGTTTAAAGTAAGAAATGATAGAAGACAAGCAATAGAAGACATACACATGAAGATAGAAGTCCAAGTCTAGAGCCAGACATCAGTTGTATTGATAGCAGAATTCAGGTTTTCATTTAGCCTCTAGCAAACATCCATCCTTTTACAATAAAAGAGCAGCCTTATATAGAGAATTCTGCCGCTTGAGCAATAAATGCTCATAAACAGAATAGGGCGGTGGAAGCCAAGATAAACATTACAAGGTGATACAGCCGCGAGATATTAAACAGGTATGGCAAGGGTTGGTGACTCCTCAAAATATCGTTGAATGTCTTCAATGCCCTGACATACTTGACTTGTTGGCGCAGTCTCCTCACTTGCAGGAACCGCCTTTGTAGGAGATATGCTTGAATTCCCGAAACGTCTAATCCAGAAGCTTCCTAATAACTGCGGGTGATCGGGTAAGGATATACTCCAAATTGTTGAGCTGGAATTCTTCCGGAAGAAACCAATGCCAAAGTCAATCTGATATACTGGCAAAGTGCGCCCGACCTCTGGCGCAAGTGTGAAGTGCGCCCAAACTCTGGCGCAAGTATGAAGTGCGCCCCATCTCTGGCGCAAGTATGAAGTGCGCCCAAACTCTGGCGCAAGTATGAAGTGCGCCCAAACTCTGGCGCAAGTATGAAGTGCGCCCCATCTCTGGCGCAAGTATGAAGTGCGCCCAATCTCTGGCGCAAGTATGAAGTGTGCCCCATCTCTAGCGCAAGTATGAAGTGTGCGCCCCATCTCTGGCGCAAGTATCCAGTGCGCAGCCTTGGGCACATCCAAAATGAGGTGTTAGATTTGCCAAAAGCTGAAACTTCATGATCCCCTTTTCGGAAGCTTTCTCACAAGGTTAATAATACACCATGTTGCAGAAATGGCAACATCTCTGGCGGCTCGCGGGGAAATTGAGCTCGCCTCAATGTCGACATCCCAGGCCTTATTCACTGGGCTCAGAGTCATCATCTTCCTCATAATCTTCATCACTCTCCGATTGCCCGCTGGTAGCAGCGGACTGTGCTCCTGACTCCTCACCTTCATGAGTTTCACTGTGTTGCTCTTCCTCCCGGCCTGGCACCTCATCTAGGAGCTCATCCTCTTCCTGAGCTAGCAGGTCTTGGGCCACTCCTTGAGTATCAAGATTATCCTTAGCCTGAACCCCTTCAGGCGCCTCATTTGTTTCTTGCTCCTCGACCTTCTTTTGTGGTTTATCTTTTTCGCTCTGGGGTACTTCATCTTGAGGAATCTGATCCTTGTTTTGTTGTGGCGCAAGGTTGTCGCCCTGGCCTTCTTGGTGAGTGGGGGGCTCCACTGCATGAATCTCGTCCTGGGCCTGGTTCTCACCTTGCACCCTGTTTTCCTCCTGTGCTTGGATATCTTCCGGCTGCTGAGGGGAATCGGGCAGCCCAAGCTCCCTTTTAATACGACAATAGGTCCCTTGGACCAAGGCCCAATCATCGTTATGAACTTCGTTATGTTTTCGGAGCTCTCGAACAAGGTATCCAAATCTTTCCAGATGACGGACCTCGGCAAAATTGAACCTTTCACTGAGATCGACCAGGCAGGCTTGGATTATCGCAAATTTGGAAGCATACTGCATTGCTTGGAGCTCAGAAACAGGCTCCTCCCAGTTGTCAATTTCCTGAGTGTCGTTTTCGAAGGAGTCCCATGCCGGCTGCAGCTGTCGCTCAGTTAAGACATGGCCTTGTTCATTTGTGAAACCCGGAAACCCATTATTGTCCAGAGTCTCAAAATACATGAGAGCAATTTTCCTTTCTCTTTCGAGCATGTTTATGAGGTCTCGAGCCTTTCGGGCTGCCTTGGCCTTCTTAAAGAATGATCTAAGAGTTGAATCAACGACTACCCACGAGCGAGCCAGATCAGACATTGGTGCAAGCGTAACTGATCTGTCCAAGGCCCGTGCTTTCATGGCTAGCTCTAGCCATTCGTCAACCTCTGTCTCAGCCTCTTCGACAATGGAAGCACCGTGCGAAACTGCTTCCTTGGCCTCCTAGATGAATGTCAGCACTGAGACCTCTCGGCACGCCCTATTTCTGAAATTGGCCAGGAAATGAGCACGCGCCTCTTTGGTGCGGTCCTTGGACAGAGCTGAACTGGACTCTGGCCTACTTTCTATCTTGATCTTTAATCGTTGGATTTCGGCTTCCAATACCAACAATTGATTTTTGGCTTCTCCTTGTATTCTGAGGCGCTCCTCATAATCCTCCTTGGTGTCCCTGAGTGCCCGCTCCAGGTCAAACACTTGCTGCTGCAGCTACTTCACTTTTAATAGTTCATCTTCAAGTTGTCCACACGTGAGTGCTAGGGTTTCATCTAGTTGAGCATTCTTGGCCTCAGCGTTGTAGCAGCGATCTTTGAAATGATCTACCTGAAGATAGAGAGATGTCGCCTCAACATGAATGTTTTGAGCTTTTGTCTTAGGGTCAGCAGTCTTCAGATCCTCCACAGCTTGTCTATAGGAATAATCTGCCGGCGTCATTTCGTTTAGCGGCTTCTGCACCTTGGGGATTTTTTCCGTTTGGAGGAGTAACATATTCTGAGGGTCAAAGACTACCCTTTTTTCTGGACAAGCCAGCGCCTGTTCACTTTTTCTCTTCTGGCCTGTGAGCCAAGCTGAGGAGTTTCTGTTGGGCCTTATGGATACTTTCAGCCATCGTCTCTTCCTCATAAAAATCTAGTTCTTCGGGCCCAGGTTCTTGTATTCCAAAGAATGTGGCCAGGGGAAAAAGAGCCTGCTGAGGGTTCGACTGTACAGGCGTCTTCGGGGGAGGTTGGGCGACAGCAACCGTGACCGTAGGGGACGTTGGGGTTTGAACTGCCGAAGCCAAAATGCTGGGTTCAGGACGGGCCGTCCCCATGATGGGTACTTGTGAGGCAACTGAGGGAGCGGGATCGGAAGAAGGCTGGCTAAGGTTTTCAGTAGTTACGGCAGTTGCAATAGGAGCTTCCCGACCCTGAGGAGTGAAGGTAGAAGTGAAGGCGTTGGAGACTTTTGCAAAAGTCTCAAATGACTGAGAAAATGTCGGTAAGGGAGCGAGAGGATGTACAGGCAAGAGGGAGTTGGGAAAGATGTCGGTTGAGGCGCCAAGTGAAAGATGGGTGGACAGTACGGTTTCGGCAACGAGAAGTGAGATTTCTTCAGAAGCAGCTGAGATAAAGGGGGAAATAGAAGACGTACCTGCGAGCTCGGGCTTCAGAGCCGAAGTGGTAAACTGCTGCGTTTTGGGACTGTCCCTCCTTTCTTCTTCCGCTGCTTCACCCTCCAGGTCAATAAACGCCTCCTTGGCCTGCAGTAGCTGTTGTGCCTTCAGAGCTGACTGCGCTGTCTGGGTGGGCCGTACTGACTGCGTTGGAGTGACAACCTCAGAAACACCCCCTTCTTTGACTGCCGCCGCCGCCGAAGGGGCTGCGCCAGAGACTACGAACCTGATAGTGCGGGACTTCTTCGCAGCACTTTGAGGTGCAGGTGCATAAGGCGCACTCCTCTTCTTTGGAGTGGTCTTTTCTTCTCGGAACTGCCACTTCCCTTTCCTCTTGACAGGTGGTGCCTGACTAGTTTGTTGTTCTTGTAGAGCGTACAGGTCATCCACTCTGCTAGGGCTCTCTAAGCTCCTGGGTACACGGTCCCCAAAAAATACGGGTCGATAATCATTATGATTTTTCTCAAATAGATCAGAAAATTTCTGATCTATCTGCAGCGTGGGATCAGACAACTTTTTGTGGTGACACCTCATTATCCACCAATTTAAAACCTTCTCTGCCGACCACTAGGGTGCTTTTTCTTTCATGAATGTGAAAATCCTATCATCAGGGTCCTGATGTGGAAACCGCCTAGGGTTGTACTCAGCCTCCATGACATAAAAATCATGCCACGGGGGAAAGGAGAACATCTTTTCAATGTGCCATTCGAGGTCCCGTCCAGAAGGATTATTGCGCTGCTGCTCAATCTCCGGGCAAGGACAGCAGTGGAATTTTTCTTTCCCAATCTTTACTCTGAATACGCCATCTGGGTCATATTTCCACCGCTGGGGCAGGTCTATCAGACCAAAATCATACAGGTTAATCGCCAGATAATGATTCTGCTTATTCTGCGTCACCTTGATGGGACCAAGCTCAATCGGCCAAGGGCAGGTGTGTTGTTTCTTCCTTCCCTTGCCGAAGACATCATCTGCATAATCACACTGACGAGTGACCTCCTGAGCAAACAGGTATTCGGTAGCGTAATAGGGTAGCAAGAAGGGTTTACCTGAAAACCCAAAAATCCGTATCACAAGCCCTTGTGTTAAACGAAAAATGTCTCCTAGTTGCTGACTTATCACCCAATCGGCCCAATCGTAGTATATAGTCTTTATTTCCTGTGACTCAGCATCGGCGGCGTAAAATTCCCCGTGGGATACACATTCAGCAACTGCCGCTTGCCAGGCGTTTACCTGGGCATCTGACGCCAGGCCAGTGATCCATGCCAGCATAGAGAAAAGTTCGGAATTCTTGAATTTTCGCAAGGACATGGGAAGCTGCGGCAAGGTTCCTGGTGCGAGGGTTTCCGTGTAATGAGCTTCCATAAAACGCCTCATCTGCGTCGAAAAGTTGTATCTTTGCGCTTGTTCTTTTGTGTCAATTCTTCGGACAATAACATTCTCAGGAGGGCGTCACCCACAAGCAAAAGCCTCACGGATTTTGTCAGTCGAGATGGAAAATAATTTGTTCCCTTCCGAGTCCTTCACAGATCTAGTCTGAGGATCATAGGCCTGGCCGATTGCAAATATCAATTCCGGGCAGGGATGAACGGGTGAACATAAGTACCAGTATAAGAGTGAGGGATAAGCGACTACTCGGTCATGCACCTCAGATACTTTTGCCCTCATTTGATCAATATCCATGCGCAACTTTTCTATACTCGTGCGAGTGAGAATACAGTCCCGAATTTTACTCAGCTGATCTTCATGTGGGGGCGGCAAGGGTTTCTGCTTCTTTTCTTTCACGGCTCCTTGCTCGCCTTCTGCAATTTTCGGAACTGCGCCCCCCTTTTGCTGGGTTTCTCCTTTCTTGCCCATTTTTCTGTGGTGAAAAAACCCTCAAGTATTCTCCAGGGACAAAATTCAGGGACCTAAGAGTGCTTTAGAAGTGAATCTTTAAGTGTGCGGAAACAATCAAGTCTTACCAACAATCGTCAAGAGTGAACGATGCCACAGGTTCATGATTTACAAGGGGATATTTCTTGAAGCACCTGACCTTTTATAGGTTCAGCTTATACCCACCTGTATTAATGCTACCTGTGCAGAATTAATGCGCAAAAAGGCCTTAGAGGCGTTAGGAAAAACCCCTTCCAAGGTAAACAATGATGGGGCGCGGATCCCGACCTTAACTACCCAAGCCGGGCTCAATCATTCTTGAAAAGTGTGAATTTCGGCCGTAGGTATACTTAGTTTCAATCATGGGCCACGCCTTGAGCTGTGTGTCGACGAACTGCGCTAAACTTAGAAATTCACGGTCAGGGAGTGCCTCTAAAACCGCGCGCTTCGGTCACCTCGGGATGAGCACCTTCTACTCCGAGCTGCGTGCCGAAGTGGTGCGCCCAGGTTAGGCCCGCCCCCCTGTGCACCTCCTTGGAAAAAAGTGTGCCCCGTCTTGGGCGCACGGCCTGAGTGCGCCTTGCCTTGGGTGCACGGCTTGAGTGCGCCCAGTCTTGGGCGCACGGCTTGAGTGCGCGGGCTGCTTCCGACACGGGGCTCCTTCGTCTGTCACGAAACATTACCTGCTCTGCCGCGCGACTTGTCCTAAATTCAAAAAATAGAAAGAGGACATCCATCGGCCTCCCTCCACTGGCTAAGGCGCTTGCCTTCAAAACAGAGCTTCCATAAACATAGAGAAGCGGAGGAACATCCTTTCGACTGTACAAGAAAACTGGAATGCATAAGGGAAAAACGAGAATATATACAATTGTACAGGAAAATTTTGCACCATCCCTCACTGGTGGTACGCCTTTAGGTGTACGCCATTAACTGATAATGGCAAAGCAAACCCATTCAAATCTTGCAGTGTGAAAGAGTTTACTGGGTGCACCTGGGAGACTTGAAAAGGACCTTCCCAAAACGCATCAAACTTATCATGATTGCCCGGTTTGGACTTTTTCACATTCCATTTTAGCACTAAGTCTCCGATCTGGAAAGTGCGCTTGGAAGTCCCTTTGCCGAACCATTTTTTTGTGGCCACTGCGTGCCTCATAAAAGCCTCATAGGCTTTCTCCCTCTCCTCTTCTAACTGCAAGAGTTGGGCGATTCTAATGCTGACCGGATCAAATTCCTCGCCCTCGCCGTCCAAAGATCGAAGAGACTGTAATGCTGGCAACTCAATATGCGCAGGAAGCACTGCTTCCTTCCCATACACTAAAGAGTACGGGGATGTCTTTATGGACTTTTTGATAGAAATCCGGTCAGCCCATAGCGCAAAATCCAAGTGTAAATGCCAAGTTCGCTTATTGTCCTCCAGCGTTTTCTTGAGAATCCGGAGCAAGTTTTTATTAGTAGATTCCTCCAAGCCATTACCCTGCGGGTAATAATTCGACGAAGTTTTCATATAAATACCATACTTGCTAGCAAACGCACACATCTTGGCCCCAACAAAATGAGAGCCGTTGTCTGTCACTACAGCGTCCGGTATCCCAAAACGGGTTATGAGTCCCTCCAGAAAGGCAATAACCACATCCTGATCTGCCCGCTTGGTTGGAACTGCCTCTGACCACCGGGTGAAATAATCAGTAGCGGTTAGAATATATTTGTGTCCCACTGAAGAGTTAGGCTCGATTATCCCAATGAAGTCTAAACCCCATTGTTGAAACGGGGCCTCGACCTGAATCGGGTGCAAAGGTAACGGAGCATTTCTGATGCGGCCTGCATACCTCTGGCACTTATCACATTTCCGGCTTACACTGAAGGAATCTGAGAAAATGGTGGGCCAATAATAGCCCGCTCTTATTATTTTCAAAGCCATTGGCCTTCCAGCGAAATGGCCCCCGGACATTCCGAAATGGAATTCATCCAGGATTTTTTGTTTTTTTGTCCCCCTGACACATCTCAGGAGGACGCCGTCTATATTTCGGTGGAACAACCCCTCGGGTAATAAAACAAATCTGCAGGCTTGAAGCCTGAAACGCCTTCTCTGCGAAGAATCAAGGCCAGGAGGGCACTGTCCTGTGCCGAAGTACTCTACCAGGTCTTCAGTCCAATCTTTGCCATCTGTCGACTGATTCGCCCAATTATACTGTGGTAGTGAATCATCCCATTGACAAGCCGTTACTTCAGCCGCGGCACTCCTGGCAAGCTCTAGGCATAGCGCCCGCCCACGGACTAGTTTCGTGGGCCGGACGTCAATATCAAACCCCTGAATCTTTGAAATCCAACCAGCCCTGTTATTACCAAGTTCACCTTGGCTGATGAAGGTCCGCACATCCGGGTGTACAACGTACACTATTGTCTTGCTTTGTGAGACGAAATGTCGGAACTTCTGTAGCGCTCGCATCACCGCATGTACTTGGCTTTCGATAAAACTGTGTTTTTCCTCATGCGGGAGTATTACCTGGCTGAGGAATGCTATAGGTCGTTCGTCTCCTTCCTTATTCTTCTGAGTGAGCACGGCCGCATAACTTTCTGGTTCCCCGACCGCATACAAAATAAAGTCTTGGGAATAATCAGGATTAACCAGAATGGGGGCTTGGGCAATCCGTCGTTTGATGTCTTTAAACGCCTGTCTCCTCTCATCAGTCCACAGGAATTCCACATCCTTTTTTAAGAGTTGAGTCATAGGTTTTACCGATTGAGCAAAATCAGAGATAAACTTCCTGACGAAATTTATTTGCCCAAAGAAGGATTGGAGACCCTTCTTATTAGCCGGCAGAGGCAACTTGAGCAGGGCTTCGACTCTAGCGGGATCAATAGCAAGACCCTTCTCTGATATCAAATGGCCTAAGAGTTTACCTTCTTTGACCGCAAAAATTGACTTTTTTGGGTTTATTGATATCCCGAACTCCCGGCATTTTTCAAACACCTGTCGGAGATGCACACCGTGCTCCTCCCTTTTGTGGGAAAAAACCGTCATATCATCCAAGTATATCACAATTACGCGGTTGAGGAGTTCTCCAAAAGCCAAGTCCATCGCTCTTTGGAAAGTTGCCCCGGCATTTGAAAGGCCAAAGGGCATGCGCTGATAAGCAAAGGTGCCCCACTTGGTGGTGAAGGCAGTTTTATATTGGTCCTCTTCTCTGACCCAGATCTGGTTGTACCCGAAGAAACCATCTAGGAGGGAAAATCTCTGGGCCCCTGCCACTACATGGAGAATCTGGTCTATCTGGGGCAGTGGATAATGATCCTTCAGGGATGCCTGGTTGAGATTCCGGAAGTCCACGCAGAGACGAATATCTCCATTCTTTTTCCGGACAGGGACCAAGTTTGCTACCCAAGATGAATGCTTGATAGGGTAGATTATCTTTGCTTCCAGCATTTTGAGAAGTTCGGCCTTCATCAGTACCTCAATATTTGGGTTTACAGGCCTTTGCTTTTGTCATACGGGCTTGACTCCTTCCTGGAGCTCGATAGTATGCTGAAAAACATCTCGATTATACCCTTTCAAATCATGATAACTCCATGCAACGATATCGGGATACTCTCTGCAGAGGGTCCTGATTTGTTCAATTTCCTTCAGCGTGCAATCAGTTCCCACTTTAATGGTCTTCCCGGACTCCAGGGCTAACTCTTGATACTCTTTTGCATCTACTTTTATTTTGTGAGGCAGGGCCCCGTCATCTTGATCAAATAAACTCTCAAGGGTTATCAAACCCTTGGGGAGGTGGTTGTTCTTCAGTTGGATAAGACCCTCATACTCATCAAGGGATCTATCTTCAATATTTCCAGCCTCGTTAATCAAAAAATCAACGATCTGCTCGTCATTATCAAAGACCTACCAGTGAATATTTTTATCCGGTATTGAGGGTCTATAAATAACCCTAACTGTCTTTGGTCTTTGCATAAGTTTCTCGGCTTGAGAGTACCTTGCTCCAATGGACGCCAAAACGTCCGCATGCTTGTTCCGCTCCCATGAAATAGGTTGGATATTTAGGGCCGAGAAGGATTCTAGCAGATCCCACACCTTGTTACGGTATGCTTTTAAGTAGTGTTGTTTAGCAACACATTTGTTTGTCACTTGATTGCAGATCAGTTCAGAATCCCCGAATATCTGCAACTGCTTTATCCCTAGTTTCTCCGCCTTTCGTAACCCCAAACATAGGGCTTCATACTCGGCTGAGTTATTAGTACAGCTCCAAGCGAGCCTGTACGAATAGGTTCTCTGAATTCCAGAGGGGGAGACAAGGACAACCCCAGCTCCAGCGCCGTTCTTGCATCGGGCGCCATCAAAGAAGAGTTTCCACAGTTGCTCATCCATAGGGTCGGTATCACTCGGGGACTTAGCCTTCTCAGGCTTGGTGATCGAGTAACATCCGATATCTGATTCTATCATAGCATTAAAATCCAGCATGGAAAACTCATCCTCCAGGTGCAGCTCATCAAGGGTTTCTTCCATCAACCCCACTCCTCCTATTTCCTCTGCCCCATCGATGATATTGACAGAGTCCATGGGTTTCTCCACATCCTGGATCCTTTCAATAAGAAAGGTAGAAGGTTTCTCATTAAAAATATTTACCCTCTTCCCCCTGAAGGGGACTTCCAGATGTGAATAATCAAGGGACAAATAGCCCCCAAGCTTGGCAGTGAATTCCCTAGATAAGCACATGCTAAAATAGGGCTCCAAGTCAACTACCACAACTTCTTGGATTACCGTAATCTGCGGCATCTTATGCAGCACGATTGGGATATCCTTTATAACCCTGATAGTCCTGACCGGAGTTCCATCCAACTGGAGTACCCCGGGGCTGCTCCTTGTATACTCCATGCCCATAAATTCACATACAGCTTTAGGCATGACAGTAGTTGCAGCGCCAGAATCAACCATACAATTGTGTACTACCCACCCTTCCATTTTGAGAGATAAGTAAAACGGCGGTGGCCTGTTCTTTCCCGTGGCAGAAGTAGTTAGTGGTTGCGCCAAAACGGTTTGGGTTAGTCTCCCCTTGCCTTTAACGGTCTTGAGGGACTCTTGGAGTAGATCAACTTGGCCAGGTAATTGTAATGCGTCGAAGAGACTTACCTTAGCCGGAGTCCTCCTTAGCTCTTCGACAACGTTGTATGTCTCAACGCCTGGTTCTTTCCCGTCTTTGGCGGGTTCATACCGTGTCCGGTATTGCTGAGTGGCTTCCACTCTCTGGCGCTTGGTGATTGAGGGGTATCGTAACTTCTCCCGCGCCTGATCCCTCGCTTCAACCGGGGGTTGAGAGGTGGAGGCTTGTGGCCGAGGGGCTACTGTCTTTGCCCTTGAGGGCAAGTAATCTTTTAATCGAGCATTGTCTGAGGGTTCTCTAGCCGAAGCTGGTTCTCTTCCTGAAGGCGTTGCTGCCTTGTTGGCCTCGTTGCTGAGGATCGGCCGGCACTTTAAGTGGTTCCATCTGAACTGGATCAACCTCAATTGGCCTTCTACCCGTCTTTGTCAGGACAACAACCTGTTCAATGGGGGAAACTATACAATCATGATCATCTTCCATCATCATATTTACCTGCCCATCAGAGCCGTTGTCTGAAAGCGTTTGAGCATAGTTCTGGTGGACTACACAGGCTTCTTCATTATGCGGGTCATTGTAGGTAGAGCACCAGTTAGTCCTGCCGGATGTACCGACCTCATCGTATTCCAAAACTGCAGAATTTCTCTCATGAGGTCTGCCAGTAGGAGCAGTTTGATCTCTTGTGATTTGAGGAGGAGGCCTTCGTGGTGGATAATTCTGGTCTCGGAATTGGCTTTTCTTCATGATAGCCATATCATTCGCCATACTCTTCATAAACCCATACATATCCCTTAGCTCTTTAGCCTGTTGTGGGTTTAGCGAGGCATGAGCCGGAGTAGCTGGTAATGATAACGATGCCACTGGAGCAGGTAGTGTCGGATACTGTGGAGGCGCCGGTAGTTGTGGGACCGCATGGGTAGGTTGTTGCGGCATCTGTACTTGAGACTGCGGAGTGGGCACAGCTTGATTTTGTGGGTCGTGCACCCATGGCTGACTGGGGTAGGTCAATGATACAGCAGAACCGGGTGCCGCTTGATTTTGTGAGTCATGAACCCACGATTGACTAGGGTATGTCAACGGTATAGAAGAACCAGATGCACTTGGATACATGCTCTGAGGAAAATTTGGGTAAATCGGAGTTGTCGCCTTAGGGGGCATCCTTCCGACGGCTATCAGGTCGTCTTCTGATTTCTGCGCTTGTTCATATAGATCTGGAAATGTATTAATATTGGAGTGTCGGATGCTTATGTTGATGTCTGTATGGAACGCTCTTAAGTAATAGAATGCGGCCTGACGTGGGGTGGGCCGAAGGTCTTCAGGGACTCTCATCCAGGTCCGATCGAACCTGAGATTGAAATCGGGTATTTCTTCTTGGGGATGCCTCTGTATGCCGGTGAACTGGTGTAACAGGGAGAAGGGGTCCGCTTGCTCATGGAAACCTCTTACTAATTTCCCGGCCAGTTGGTCCCACGAAGTGATGGTACCTGGTGCAAGTGAGCGGTACCAGTAGAGGAGCTTACCTCTTAAAGAGAGAACCAACAACTTAACCATGACATCTTCGTTGGTAATCTCGTGAATTGTTGCCAATCCTGCAACATCTTGGATATGCTCGGCCGCTGTCTTTCCCGTACCATCGTAGGTGGGCAGAGCTTTCAAGGCCGCGGGAGGTACTCTATGCTGAGCTGCTAGATTTAGGGGGCCGGTATGGTCCCAGGTCACAAACTGCCTGGCGGGAGGTGGCTGCGCCATGGGCGGTGGAGGGTTTCCCTGGAGCGGTGGCGGTAATGGCTGAACAGGAACAACGGAAACACTTGGTACCCTGATATCAACGTCAGGTGCGGCCTCAGTGTGTTGACGATCCGGTGAATTAGGCGGGACTGGAGGTAAGCTAGTAGTTGTGTTGTCGGGAGTTAGACCCCGTGTAGCAACAATAGCTTCCTGCGAGGATGTTCCGTCCAGTGGGTTGTCCGGCCTGACCACTCTAGGACGCTCTCCAAAGGCATCAATGTCAAGTTCGTAGAACTCGGCTTCTTCTTCTGAGTTTCTAGCCTGTCGCCTCGTACGCATGGAGGCGTGATCTTTCAAGCTGGTCTGCGAGGCTTGGATATATCGGAGTTCGTATGAGTCACCAGATGTTCAAATTTGTCAATAGTAAGACGAACATCACTTTCTTAGTACTGCTAATGTAGTGGAACGTTTGGGTCCCACCGGGCGTGCCAGAAACTGTTGGTCAGAGATCTGCCTTAGGTAAGGATTTGGTATTTTAGTGCGCCTTAGACCCGGCCAACATTGAAAGGCCGAGAGGAAGTAATGCCTCCCGTGCCAATCTCCAGAGATGGGTTGGTTCCCTTACTATTCTAACTGGGGGGTTTTGAGATCAAGGAACTGAAAGGAATGGGAAATGACTGAAAGGGGAAATATGGCCACAGGCCGGATAGAATAGGGGTGATGGACTAACAACACGAAAACTCTATTGCATTCTGAACCAAATAGCCCTCAAATACAGATAACTAATAGAAATTTAAACCAGAACGTCTAGCATGTATAATCTCCAGGACTACTCCAGAGTTACTACTTTATCAGCAACTAAATCCAGATATTAGAATTTAAGTTACGGTTTAAAGTAAGAAACGATAGAAGACAAGCAATAGAAGACATACACATGAAGATAGAAGTCCAAGTCTAGAGCCGGACATCAGTTGTATTGATAGCATAATTAAGGTTTTCATTTAGCCTCTAGCAAACATCCATCATTTTACAATAAAAGAGCAGCCTTATATAGAGAATTCTGCCGCTTGAGCAATAAATGCTCATAAACAGAATAGGGCGCTAGAAGCCAAGATAAACATTACAAGGTGATACAACCGCGAGATATTAAACAAGTGTGAAGTGCGCCCAATCTCGGCGCAAGTATCCAATGCGCAGCCTCGGGCGCATCCAAAATGAGGTGTTAGATTTGCCAAAAGCTGAAACTTCATGATCCCCTTTTCGGAATCTTTCTCACAAGGTTAATAATACACCATGTTGCAGAAATGGTAACACGACCATATAGGATGAATCCAAAATACGCAGCTCTGGTGAATGCCAAAATCGAAAAGATGTTGGATGGAGGCATAATATTCAAAGTTACGACAAGTGAATCGGTATCACCAATTGTAATTACCTTGAAGAGGGAGGCAAACAATATCCGGATTTGTGTGGACTTTTGGAGCCTCAATGTTGTAACTATCAAAGATCCCTTCCCAATTCCTTTCACAGATTCCATCTTGGAGGAAGTAGCCGGTCACGAGATTTATTCATTTTTGGATGGATTCTCGGGGTGTAACCAAATAAGCATTGCGGAGGAAAATAAGTTGAAGACCACTTCTATAGTGGAGAGTGGGATATACGCTTATAATCGCATGTCATTTGGATTGCGTAATGCATCGGCTACATTCCAAAGGATCATATTATACATCTTTGATAAAATGTCCACGGGAAACTTCAAAGCTTTCCTAGATGATTGGTCCTTGTATGGCAAGATGCGAGAGCATTTGAACGCACTTGGAAGAATGTTTGAGCTTATGTAGGAAAGCTCTAATATTATTAAATCCAGGCAAGTGCGTATTGATGGTGCCATATGGGAAGTTGTTAGGGCATATTGTATGCCAAGAAGGTTTGAAGCCTGATCTCGACAAGATACAAGTAATATTGTTGATGGAAGAACCACATGATGTAAGTTCAGTAAAGACCTTCTTAGGGACAGTGGGATATTATAGAAGGTTCATCAAGAACTATGCACAAACTTCTCATCCGCTAGATGCTCTTCCGTGCAAAGGTGTTCCTTTCAAATGGGCGGAGGAGCACTAGGAGGCTTTTGAGGGATTGAAGGCTCTTATCCTAGTTTATCCAGATAGGGAGAAAGAATTCCATGTTCATGTGGATGCCTCAAACTTTGCAATTGGTTGCGCGTTGGCTCAAGAAGGACAATTTGGGTTAAATCAACCCATATACTTTGCAAGTCGGTTATAGTCCAGAGCAAAAAGCAATTATAGTACTACAGAACGAGAAGCACTGGGAATGGTGTACGCAATACAAAAGTATAGGCACTATTTGTTGGCTAACCCTTTTGCTTTTTATGTAGATCATAAGGCGTTGTTGGACTTGATCAATAAACCGAAGATTTATGGATGAGTAAGTAGATGGCTCGTACGCATGGAGGCGTGATCTTTCAGGCTGGTCTGCGAGGCTTGGATATATCGAAGTTCGTATGAGTCACCAGATGTTCAAATTTGTCAGTAGTAAGACGAACATCACTTTCTTAGTACTGCTAATGTAGTGGAACGTTTGGCTCCCACTGGGCGTGCCAGAAACTGCTGGTCAGAGATCTGCCTTAGGTAATGATTTGGTATTTTAGTGCGCCTTAGACCCGGCCAACATTGAAAGGCCAAGAGGAAGTAATGCCGCTCTCCAGAGATGGGTTGGTTCCCTTACTATTCTAACTGGGGGGTTTGAGATTAAGGAAGCCGAAAAGAATGGGAAATGACCGAAAGGGGGAAATATGGCCACGAGCCGGATAGAATAGGGGTGATGGACTAAAAGCACGAAAACTCTATTGCATTCTGAACCAAATAGCCCTCAAATACGAGATAACTAATAGAAATTTAAACTAGAACGTCTAGCATGTATAATCTCCGGGACTACTCCGCAGTTACTACTTTATCGACAACTAAATCCGGATATTAGAATTCAAGTTACGAGTTTAAAGTAAGAAACGATAGAAGACAAGCAATAGAAGACATACACATGAAGATAGAAGTCCAAGTCTAGAGCGGACATCAGCTGTATTGATAGCAGAATTAAGGTTTTCATTTAGCCTCTAGCAAACATCAATCCTTTTACAATAAAAGAGCAGCCTTATATAGAGAATTCTGCCGCTTGAGCAATAAATGCTCATAAACAGAATAGGGCGCTAGAAGCCAAGATAAACATTACAAGGTGATACAGCCGCGAGATATTAAACAAGTGTGAAGTGCGCCCAATCTCTGGCGCAAGTATCCAATGCGCAGCCTCGGGCGCATCCAAAATGAGGTGTTAGATTTGCCAAAAGCTGAAACTTCATGATCCCCTTTTCGGAATCTTTCTCACAAGGTTAATAATACACCATGTTGCAGAAATGGTAACACGACCATATAGGATGAATCCAAAATACGCAGCTCTGGTGAATGCCAAAATCGAAAAGATGTTGGATGGAGGCATAATATTCAAAGTTACGACAAGTGAATCGGTATCACCAATTGTAATTACCTTGAAGAGGGAGGCAAACAATATCCGGATTTGTGTGGACTTTTGGAGCCTCAATGTTGTAACTATCAAAGATCCCTTCCCAATTCCTTTCACGGATTCCATCTTGGAGGAAGTAGCCGGTCACGAGATTTATTCATTTTTGGATGGATTCTCGGGGTATAACCAAATAAGCATTGCGGAGGAGGATAAGTTGAAGACCACTTCTATAGTGGAGAGTGGGATATACGCTTATAATCGCATGTCATTTGGATTGCGTAATGCATCAGCTACATTCCAAAGGATCATATTATACATCTTTGATAAAATGTCCACAGGATACTTCAAAGCCGTCCTAGATGATTGGTCCCTATATGGCAAGATGCAGGAGCATTTGAACGCACTGGAAGAATGTTTGAGCTTGTGCGGAAAGCTCGGATATCATTAAATCCAGGCAAGTGCGTATTGATGGTGCCATATGGGAAGCTGTTAGGGCATATTGTATGCCAAGAAGGTTTGAAGCCTGATCCCGACAAGATACAAGTAATATTGTTGATGGAAGAACCACATGATGTAAGTTCAGTAAAGACCTTCTTAGGGACAGTGGGATATTATAGAAGGTTCATCAAGAACTATGCACAAACTTCTCATCCGCTAGATGCTCTTACATGCAAAGGTGTTCCTTTCAAATAGGCGGAGGAGCATAAGGAGGCTTTGGAGGGTTTGAAGGCTCTTATCCTAGTTTATCCGGACTGGGAGAAAGAATTCCATGTTCATGTGGATGCCTCAAACTTTGCAATTGGTTGCGCGTTGGCTCAAGAAGGACAATTTGGGTTAAATCAACCCATATACTTTGCAAGTCGGTTATAGTCCAGAGCAAAAAGCAATTATAGTACTACAGAACGAGAAGCACTGGGAATGGTGTACGCAATACAAAAGTATAGGCACTATTTGTTGGCTAACCCTTTTGCTTTTTATGTAGATCATAAGGCGTTGTTGGACTTGATCAATAAACCGACGATTTATGGATGAGTAAGTAGATGGCTCGTACGCATGGAGGCGTGATCTTTCAGGCTGGTCTGCGAGGCTTGGATATATCGAAGTTCGTATGAGTCACCAGATGTTCAAATTTGTCAGTAGTAAGACGAACATCACTTTCTTAGTACTGCTAATGTAGTGGAACGTTTGGCTCCCACTGGAAATCTGCCTTAGGTAAGGATTTGGTATTTTAGTGCGCCTTAGACCCGGACAACATTGAAAGGCCAAGAGGAAGTAATGCCAGTCTCCAGAGATGGGTTGGTTCCCTTACTATTCTAACTGGGGGGTTTTGAGATCAAGGAACTGAAAAGAATGGGAAATGACTGAAAGGGGAAATATGGCCACAGGCCGGATAGAATAGGGGTGATGGACTAACAGCACGAAAACTCTATTGCATTCTGAACCAAATAGCCCTCAAATACAGATAACTAATAGAAATTTAAACTAGAACGTCTAGCATGTATAATCTCCAGGACTACTCCAGAGTTACTACTTTATCAACAACTAAATCCAGATATTAGAATTCAAGTTACAGTTTAAAGTAAGAAACGATAGAAGACAAGCAATAGAAGACATACACATGAAGATAGAAGTCCAAGTCTAGAGCCAGACATCAGCTGTATTGATAGCAGAATTAAGGTTTTCATTTAGCCTCTAGCAAACATCAATCCTTTTACAATAAAAGAGCAGCCTTATATAGAGAATTCTGCCGCTTGAGCAATAAATGCTCATAAACAGAATAGGGCGCTAGAAGCCAAGATAAACATTACAAGGTGATACAACCGCGAGATATTAAACGAGTGTGAAGTGCGCCCAATCTCGGCGCAAGTATCCAATGCGCAGCCTCGGGCGCATCCAAAATGAGGTGTTAGATTTGCCAAAAGCTGAAACTTCATGATCCCCTTTTCGGAATCTTTCTCACAAGGTTAATAATACACCATGTTGCAGAAATGGTAACACGACCATATAGGATGAATCCAAAATACGCAGCTCTGGTGAATGCCAAAATCGAAAAGATGTTGGATGGAGGCATAATATTCAAAGTTACGACAAGTGAATCGGTATCACCAATTGTAATTACCTTGAAGAGGGAGGCAAACAATATCCGGATTTGTGTGGACTTTTGGAGCCTCAATGTTGTAACTATCAAAGATCCCTTCCCAATTCCTTTCACAGATTCCATCTTGGAGGAAGTAGCCGGTCACGAGATTTATTCATTTTTGGATGGATTCTCGGGGTGTAACCAAATAAGCATTGCGGAGGAAAATAAGTTGAAGACCACTTCTATAGTGGAGAGTGGGATATACGCTTATAATCGCATGTCATTTGGATTGCGTAATGCATCAGCTACATTCCAAAGGATCATATTATACATCTTTGATAAAATGTCCACAGGATACTTCAAAGCCGTCCTAGATGATTGGTCCCTATATGGCAAGATGCAGGAGCATTTGAACGCACTGGAAGAATGTTTGAGCTTGTGCAGGAAAGCTCGAATATTATTAAATCCAAGCAAGTGCGTATTGATGGTGCCATATGGGAAGCTGTTAGGGCATATTGTATGCCAAGAAGGTTTGAAGCCTGATCCCGACAAGATACAAGTAATATTGTTGATGGAAGAACCACATGATGTAAGTTCAGTAAAGACCTTCTTAGGGACAGTGGGATATTATAGAAGGTTCATCAGGAACTATGCACAAACTTCTCATCCGCTAGATGCTCTTACATGCAAAGGTGTTCCTTTCAAATAGGCGGAGGAGCATAAGGAGGCTTTGGAGGGTTTGAAGGCTCTTATCCTAGTTTATCCGGACTGGGAGAAAGAATTCCATGTTCATGTGGATGCCTCAAACTTTGCAATTGGTTGCGCGTTGGCTCAAGAAGGACAATTTGGGTTAAATCAACCCATATACTTTGCAAGTCGGTTATAGTCCAGAGCAAAAAGCAATTATAGTACTACAGAACGAGAAGCACTGGGAATGGTGTACGCAATACAAAAGTATAGGCACTATTTGTTGGCTAACCCTTTTGCTTTTTATGTAGATCATAAGGCGTTGTTGGACTTGATCAATAAACCGACGATTTATGGATGAGTAAGTAGATGGCTCGTACGCATGGAGGCGTGATCTTTCGAGCTGGTCTGCGAGGCTTGGATATATCGAAGTTCGTATGAGTCACCGAGATGTTCAAATTTGTCAGTAGTAAGACGAACATCACTTTCTTAGTACTGCTAATGTAGTGGAACGTTTGGCTCCCACTGGAAATCTGCCTTAGGTAAGGATTTGGTATTTTAGTGCGCCTTAGACCCGGCCAACATTGAAAGGCCGAGAGGAAGTAATGCCTCCCATGCCAGTCTCCAGAGATGGGTTGGTTCCCTTACTATTCTAACTAGGGGGTTTTGAGATCAAGGAACTGAAAAGAATGGGAAATGACTAAAAGGGGAAATATGGCCACAGGCCGGATAGAATAGGGGTGATGGACTAACAACACGAAAACTCTATTGCATTCTGAACCAAATAGCCCTCAAATACAGATAACTAATAGAAATTTAAACTAGAACGTCTAGCATGTATAATCTCCAGGACTACTCCAGAGTTACTACTTTATCAGCAACTAAATCCAGATATTAGAATTCAAGTTACAATTTAAAGTAAGAAACGATAGAAGACAAGCAATAGAAGACATACACATGAAGATAGAAGTCCAAGTCTAGAGCCAGACATCAGCTGTATTGATAGCAGAATTAAGGTTTTCATTTAGCCTCTAGCAAACATCCATCCTTTTACAATAAAAGAGCAGCCTTATATAGAGAATTCTGCCGCTTGAGCAATAAATGCTCATAAACAGAATAGGGCGCTGGAAGCCAAGATAAACATTACAAGGTGATACAGCCGCGAGATATTAAACAGGTGTGAAGTGCGCCCAATCTCTGGCGCAAGTATCCAGTGCGCAGCCTCGGGCGCATCCAAAATGAGGTGTTAGATTTGCCAAAAGCTGAAACTTCATGATCCCCTTTTCGGAAGCTTTCTCACAAGGTTAATAATACACCATGTTGCAGAAATGGTAACACGACCATATAGGATGAATCCAAAATACGCAGCTCTGGTGAATGCCAAAATCGAAAAGATGTTGGATGTAGGCATAATATTCAAAGTTACGACAAGTGAATCGGTATCACCAATTGTAATTACCTTGAAGAGGGAGGCAAACAATATCCGGATTTGTGTGGACTTTTGGAGCCTCAATGTTGTAACTATCAAAGATCCCTTCCCAATTCCTTTCACAGATTCCATCTTGGAGGAAGTAGCCGGTCACGAGATTTATTCATTTTTGGATGGATTCTCGGGGTGTAACCAAATAAGCATTGCGGAGGAAAATAAGTTGAAGACCACTTCTATAGTGGAGAGTGGGATATACGCTTATAATCGCATGTCATTTGGATTGTGTAATGCACCAGCTACATTCCAAAGGATCATATTATACATCTTTGATAAAATGTCCACAGGAAACTTCAAAGCCTTCCTAGATGATTGGTCCCTATATGGCAAGATGCGGGAGCATTTGAAAGCACTGGAAGAATGTTTGAGCTTGTGCAGAAAGCTCGAATATTATTAAATCCAGGCAAGTGCGTATTGATGGTGCCATATGGGAAGTTGTTAGGGCATATTGTATGCCAAGAAGGTTTGAAGCCTGATCTTGACAAGATACGAGTAATATTGTTGATGGAAGAACCACATGATGTAAGTTCAGTAAAGACCTTCTTAGGGACAAGTGGGATATTATAGAAGGTTCATCAGGAACTATGCACAAACTTCTCATCCGCTAGATGCTCTTACATGCAAAGGTGTTCCTTTCAAATAGGCGGAGGAGCATAAGGAGGCTTTTGAGGGTTTGAAGGCTCTTATCCTAGTTTACCCAAATTGGGAGAAAGAATTCCATGTTCATGTGGATGCCTCAAACTTTGCAATTGGTTGCGCGTTGGCTCAAGAAGGACAATTTGGGTTAAATCAACCCATATACTTTGCAAGTCGGTTATAGTCCAGAGCAAAAAGCAATTATAGTACTACAGAACGAGAAGCACTGGGAATGGTGTACGCAATACAAAATTATAGGCACTATTTGTTGGCTAACCCTTTTGCTTTTTATGTAGATCATAAGGCGTTGTTGGACTTGATCAATAAACCGACGATTTATGGATGAGTAAGTAGATGGCTCGTACGCATGGAGGCGTGATCTTTCAGGCTGGTCTGCGAGGCTTGGATATATCGAAGTTCGTATGAGTCACCAGATGTTCAAATTTGTCAGTAGTAAGACGAACATCACTTTCTTAGTACTGCTAATGTAGTGGAACGTTTGGCTCCCACTGGGCGTGCCAGAAACTGCTGGTCAGAGATCTGCCTTAGGTAAGGATTTGGTATTTTAGTGCGCCTTAGACCCGGCCAACATTGAAAGGCCAAGAGGAAGTAATGCCAGTCTCCAGAGATGGGTTGGTTCCCTTACTATTCTAACTGGGGGGTTTTGAGATCAAGGAACTGAAAAGAATGGGAAATGACTGAAAGGGGAAATATGGCCACAGGCCGGATAGAATAGGGGTGATGGACTAACAACACGAAAACTCTATTGCATTCTGAACCAAATAGCCCTCAAATACAGATAACTAATAGAAATTTAAACTAGAACGTCTAGCATGTATAATCTCCAGGACTACTCCAGAGTTACTACTTTATCAGCAACTAAATCCAGATATTAGAATTCAAGTTACAGTTTAAAGTAAGAAACGATAGAAGACAAGCAATAGAAGACATACACATGAAGATAGAAGTCCAAGTCTAGAGCCAGACATCAGCTGTATTGATAGCAGAATTCAGGTTTTCATTTAGCCTCTAGCAAACATCCATCCTTTTACAATAAAAGAGCAGCCTTATATAGAGAATTCTGCCGCTTGAGCAATAAATGCTCATAAACATAATAGGGCGGTGGAAGCCAAGATAAACATTACAAGGTGATACAGCCGCGAGATATTAAACAGTGTGAAGTGCGCCCAATCTCTGGCGCAAGTTCAGAGTGCGCAGCCTTGAGCGCATCCAAAATGAGGTGTTAGATTTGCCAAAAGCTGAAACTTCATGATCCCCTTTTCGGAAGCTTTCTCACAAGGTTAATAATACACCATGTTGCAGAAATGGTAACACGACCATATAGGATGAATCCAAAATACGCAGCTCTGGAGAATGCCAAAATCGAAAAGATGTTGGATGTAGGCATAATATTCAAAGTTACGACAAGTGAATCGGTATCACCAATTGTAATTACCTTGAAGAGGGAGGCAAACAATATCCGGATTTGTGTGGACTTTTGGAGCCTCAATGTTGTAACTATCAAAGATCCCTTCCCAATTCCTTTCACAGATTCCATCTTGGAGGAAGTAGCCGGTCACGAGATTTATTCATTTTTGGATGGATTCTCGGGGTGTAACCAAATAAGCATTGCGGAGGAAAATAAGTTGAAGACCACTTTTATAGTGGAGAATGGGATATACGCTTATAATCGCATGTCATTTGGATTGTGTAATGCACCAACTACATTCCAAAGGATCATATTATACATCTTTGATAAAATGTCCACAGGAAACTTCAAAGCCTTCCTAGATGATTGGTCCCTATATGACAAGATGCAGGGAGCATTTGAACGCACTTGGAAGAATGTTTGAGCTTATGTAGGAAAGCTCGGATATTATTAAATCCAGGCAAGTGCGTATTGATGGTGCCATATGGGAAGTTGTTAGGGCATATTGTATGCCAAGAAGGTTTGAAGCCTGATCCCGACAAGATACGAGTAATATTGTTGATGGAAGAACCACATGATGTAAGTTCGATAAAGACCTTCTTAGGGACAATGAGATATTATAGAAGGTTCATCGAGAACTATGCACAAACTTCTCATCCGCTAGATGCTCTTACATGCAAAGGTGTTCCTTTCAAATAGGCGGAGGAGCATAAGGAGGCTTTGGAGCGTTTGAAGGCTCTTATCCTAGTTTATCCGGACTGGGAGAAAGAATTCCATGTTCATGTGGATGCCTCAAACTTTGCAATTGGTTGCGCGTTGGCTCAAGAAGGACAATTTGGGTTAAATCAACCCATATACTTTGCAAGTCGGTTATAGTCCAGAGCAAAAAGCAATTATAGTACTACAGAACGAGAAGCACTGGGAATGGTGTACGCAATACAAAATTATAGGCACTATTTGTTGGCTAACCCTTTTGCTTTTTATGTAGATCATAAGGCGTTGTTGGACTTGATCAATAAACCGACGATTTATGGATGAGTAAGTAGATGGCTCGTACACATGGAGGCGTGATCTTTCAGGCTGGTCTGCGAGGCTTGGATATATCGAAGTTCGTATGAGTCACCAGATGTTCAAATTTGTCAGTAGTAAGACGAACATCACTTTCTTAGTACTGCTAATGTAGTGGAACGTTTGGCTCCCACTGGGCGTGCCAGAAACTGCTGGTCAGAGATCTGCCTTAGGTAAGGATTTGGTATTTTAGTGCGCCTTAGACCCGGCCACCATTGAAAGGCCGAGAGGAAGTAATGCCTCCCATGCCAGTCTCCAAAGATGGGTTGGTTCCCTTACTATTCTAACTGGGGGGTTTTGAGATCAAGGAACCGAAAAGAATGGGAAATGACTGAAAGGGGGAAATATGGCCACAGAGCCGGATAGAATAGGGGTGATGGACTAAAAACACGAAAACTCTATTGCATTCTGAACCAAATAGCCCTCAAATACGGATAACTAATAGAAATTTAAACTAGAACGTCTAGCATGTATAATCTCCAGGACTACTCCAGAGTTACTACTTTATCAACAACTAAATCCAGATATTAGAATTCAAGTTATAGTTTAAAGTAAGAAACGATAGAAGACAAGCAATAGAAGACATACACATGAAGATAGAAGTCCAAGTCTAGAGCCAGACATCATTTGTATTGATAGCAGAATTTAGGTTTTCATTTAGCCTCTAGCAAACATCAATCCTTTTACAATAAAAGAGCAGCCTTATATAGAGAATTCTGCCGCTTGAGCAATAAATGCTCATAAACAAAATAGGGCGCTGGAAGCCAAGATAAACATTACAAGGTGATACAACCGCGAGATATTAAACAGTGTGAAGTGCGCCCAATCTCGGCGCAAGTATCCGAGTGCGCAGCCTTAGGCGCATCCAAAATGAGGTGTTAGATTTGCCAAAAGCTGAAACTTCATGATCCCCTTTTCGGAAGCTTTCTCACAAGGTTAATAATACACCATGTTGCAGAAATGGTAACACGACCATATAGGATGAATCCAAAATACGCAGCTCTGGTGAATGCCAAAATCAAAAAGATGTTGGATGTAGGCATAATATTCAAAGTTACGACAAGTGAATCGGTATCACCAATTGTAATTACCTTGAAGAGGGAGGCAAACAATATCCGGATTTGTGTGGACTTTTGGAGCCTCAATGTTGTAACTATCAAAGATCCCTTCCCAATTCCTTTCACAGATTCCATCTTGGAGGAAGTAGCCGGTCACGAGATTTATTCATTTTTGGATGGATTCTCGGGGTGTAACCAAATAAGCATTGCGGAGGAAAATAAGTTGAAGACCACTTCTATAGTGGAGAGTGGGATATACGCTTATAATCGCATGTCATTTGGATTGCGTAATGCACCAGCTACATTCCAAAGGATCATATTATACATCTTTGATAAAATGTCCACAGGATACTTCAAAGCCGTCCTAGATGATTGGTCCCTATATGGCAAGATGCAGGAGCATTTGAACGCACTGGAAGAATGTTTGAGCTTGTGCAGGAAAGCTCGAATATTATTAAATCCAAGCAAGTGCGTATTGATGGTGCCATATGGAAAGTTGTTAGGGCATATTGTATGCCAAGATGGTTTGAAGCCTGATCCTGACAAGATACAAGTAATATTGTTGATGGAAGAACCACATGATGTAATTTCAGTAAAGACCTTCTTAGGGACAGTGGGATATTATAGAAGGTTCATCAGGAACTATGCACAAACTTCTCATCCGCTAGATGCTCTTACATGCAAAGGTGTTCCTTTCAAATAGGCGGAGGAGCATAAGGAGGCTTTGGAGGGTTTGAAGGCTCTTATCCTAGTTTATCCGGACTGGGAGAAAGAATTCCATGTTCATGTGGACGCCTCAAACTTTGCAATTGGTTGCGCGTTGGCTCAAGAAGGACAATTTGGGTTAAATCAACCCATATACTTTGCAAGTCGGTTATAGTCCAGAGCAAAAAGCAATTATAGTACTACAGAACGAGAAGCACTGGGAATTGTGTACGCAATACAAAAGTATAGGCACTATTTGTTGGCTAACCCTTTTGCTTTTTATGTAGATCATCAGGCGTTGTTGTACTTGATCAATAAACCGACGATTTATGGATGAGTAAGTAGATGGCTCGTCAATCTGCAGGAATTTGTGTTTTGAGTGGTAGTGAGACCAGGGAAAAAACACGTGATAGCAGACCAACTGTTGAGGATTCGCTTAGGAGAACCTGTAGGAGGAATACAGGATGAATTCCCTAATTCACAATTATTCATGATAAGTGCGATACTAGCATGGTATAAGCATATCGGGGAATACTTATCGACAGGAGAGTTGCCAAAGGAGATGACGACACCTGAACATAGAAAATTGATTACAAAAGCGGCACCTTTTACATTGATTGCAGGTTTGCTATACAAAATGGGGGAGGACTACATTTTGCGACAATGCGTAATGGAGGACGAAGTTCAACAAACATTGAAGGAGGCACAGGAGGGACTGGTAGGAGGCCATATGGGGCCAGATGCAACAGCTAGGAAACTGTTGTTGGCAGGGTTATGGTGGCCTACCCTTTATCACAATGCCAAGAATTATGTCAAGGCATGTGACACATGTCAAAGAATGGGGAAGCCATTAAAAAGAGACTTCATGCCATTACATCCATTGCAATCTCAAGAACTCTTCAAGAGATGGGGTTTAGATTTTGTGGGACCATTGCGAACCAGTCGTAAGAGAAAGTGACGATTTATTGTAGAGGCAACAAAATATCTAATGAAATGGGTAGAAGCAAGAGCCTTACCTGATAACTCTGTAAGGAGCATGGCTTGATTTTTGTATGAGCAGGTTATCACACGGTTTGAAATTCCTCTTCAATTGACAAGTGACTGAGAAGGCAAGTTTGTTAACAACATTATCCAGAATCTCACAACAGAATTCAGGATCTTTCATTCCTTGTCAAGCCCGTATTACCCCAGGGTGAATGGGCAAGCGGAGGCAACGAATAAGGTCTTGGTTTCAATCATGTATAAGACATGCGGCGTAGGAGCCGATTGGGAGGAGCGCTTTTCAGCAATTCTATGGGCATACAGAACTACCTTCAAACCAAACACAAACTATACACCCTTTCAATTAATGTATGGACAAGAGATGGTGGTACCTGTCGAATTCCTGGTACCTAGTTTGAGGATAGCAGTGAAGACTTGCCTGAATGACGAAGAGTATGGAAGAGAGACTCGCAACATTGGTGCAGTTAGGAGAGAAGAGGGTGATGGCACAGTGGGCAACAGAGTTTGCTCAGCAAAGGCGTTAGTATTGGCACGACAAACATCTCAAGAAGATGGATTTGAAGCCTAGCGAGTTAGTGCTCAAATATAATGGGAAAAGAGAAATCAAGCCAAGAAAGTTGAAAACTTTATGGCTCGGACCCTTCCAAGTGGAAGAGGTACTGGACAACGGGGTTGTCCGGTTAAAGAAGTTGGACGGTACTATTTGCCCTGAAGTTGTAAATGGTTCTAAGTTGAAGGTGTATAAGGCATAGGCACAGGTGAATGTAATCAACTTAGAAACGTCTGGAGACACTTCTGGAAAAGCAATAGAAGAATCATGACCAGGAATATGATCCTACAAACATGGAAATGAAATATTATTAATGTCCGCGGTGGGCCAAAATAAGACCCAAGGGACTATAAGAAGGACAATAATGACTGCCAGCTAGCAGGCTAAAAAGCCCAACAAAGAAAAGAACTAAGATAAATACTAGATGAAACCCGACAAAAAGGCCAAAGAGAAAGGGAGAAGAAAAGAAAAGGGAGAGCAGAGAGGGGAGGGCTGCAATCCTACAGAGAGGAGTGCACGCCAAGAAGAACGGAGAGAGAGAAGGAGGGGGAGGGAGCAGCCCAAGGGGGGCAAGCTCCAAGAACCCTCCAGAAACTAATCTCTCCTAACAGTCGAGGCCGAAGTACCGGAGCTGAAGAAGTTCATGATATGTCTCTGCCCATTGCTAGTTCGGAACCCTGACAAACTGTTGGTGCGTTGTCTAGTGACCCTGCTTCTATCCAAACTGGATGATGTGGGGCGTTTCCGATTGAAGTCACCTGGTCCGTCGGAGTTGGTGAAGTATGTTGTGATGAGCCGATGTTGAGGAGGGTGAGATCCATTTGGAGAACTTTAATGTCGTCGAAGCTGAGTTATCTCCCTAAGAAAGAGTGCAAGACAACGCTGGTCCGAGTATCTGAAGAAGGTAGAAACAGATCGAGAGTTGTACCTGAAAAGGCAATGGAACCTACCTCGGATCTCATAATAAATGGGACAACAAAAAATAAAGTGATGAAGAGTTTCAACTTCACCCAAGGAGCAAAACAAGCAAATCCACTCCTCCATCGGAAGATGGTGATCTGACTCAATCCGAAGTTGGTGAGAACACACCCTGAGTTGCCCAATAGTGATCCGAAGACTATGCATTGTGTGCTGCTGAAGGTATTGTGGAGGAACTATTCTGCCCTCTTGAATCTGTAAGAAGTGCTCATGGTAGAAAGACAACTTGGGGGAAAGAGGGGCAACAGGAGAGATCCATGTGCATTTGGTGTACTGGAGACTAACATCCTTCCGAATCTCGTGGAGCATCTTCTCCTTACTAAGCCGAGAGGGGGGGAAAACCCCCAAAGAATAAGGCGGGAGCCTGTCTATCCGTATCTGAATGCTAGCCAGGAGAGCAGAAACCTGAAAATACCAACTCCTCCGGCCTCCCCGAGAACTCGAAGAGAGTTCCATCGAGGAGCGAAGGGCGAGGTAAGGGTACCGCCTGCAACCCTCAAGGGTATCTCCGAAAGTACGGATCCTATGAAGATAACTTATAATCAGGAAGATAATCTCAAGTTGGAGAGGAGAAGCCCCAAACTCTGCCAGAATAATAAAGCGGGGGACTGTGCCCTTGCAACGAATGAATCGTCGAAGAAAAAGTATCTGGACTCGTTCAACCCGTGACCACTCAGTCGGGCCAAGGCCAGGACCCCAAACCACTGACCCATAAGTAATAGTTGGCTTGACCAAGGCATCAAAAATCCTCATCTTCACAGGTATATCCTGAAAATGTGCTTTGAAGCAATTCCTCTCTAGTAAAGACAAAGCTGCATATCCCTTACACACCCGGGCCTGGGCGGCGGGTTTCATACTAAAAGTGGGACCGGTGAAAATAACCCCCAAGTACACATAAGAAGTGGTGATCTCGACCTCCCGACCTTGGAAAGAGAAGTGGAGATGAGAAAGAGCCTCTTTGGTAGTATTGAATACCATAACCTTGGTCTTAGAACAATTCACTCTCAACACTATGGGTAATTCACCTAAGACATTCCAGAAGGCAGAGGAATAGAAGACTGCCAGAACAAGGACTAGGGAGACAACAAAAAGAACTAATAGGAAGTATAGAAGGTAATATAGAAGGACCCTAGGGAAACAACGTATCTTCCTCGGACTATGGTAGCTCATCTCCAGCAACACTAAGAATTCTCCAGAATATCGAAGAATCTTCAAATACTGCTTCACCATTGACAAGACGTTCTCAGAGACAACGGACCATAAGATTGTCGGAACAAGACGGGATAAGGGAACCACATTAAGGCCTTGCTGATAATACAGAATATCAAATAAGCAGAGATCAAGCAACTGATATTGTGGAGGGATGTTAGAGAGGTACCTGAACAACCAAGAACTGGAGGATGGCTGAAAGAATCAAGTAGCGACAAGAATCTGCATTGGGACCCAAACACACCCTACCCAAGTACAAATCCGGAACGAAGAAGGCAAAGGGACGAGGTTTGAATTCGGCAAGCATTGTACAGTGTTGGCTTGTGGAGCTAGAGATCTTGTGCAATGGCTTCCTTCCAATAAGGAGCATTGTACGATGTTGCCCTACCTCAAGGGTATTATCAATATCTATTTTATTGTGTGGATTGTTATTGTGCAATTTATTTGTGGATGCATATTTGATATTTTTGCATATTGGTGAATGATTTATGGTTATAAGAAGAGAGGTTCATAACATTTGGTATCAAAGCAGCGATTCGAGCAAAGTGGGGTTGTTTTTGCAAAGCTAGGGCACATTTTTCTAGAAAAAACGTCACATTTTGCAAAGGCCATATTTTTTATTTCAACAGTCATTTTAGAAGCTTTTTGTTCTAGCATGTAGATCATTTTGAGTACTACAAAAACGACTACTCATTTGTTATTTCTGATAAGTATTGAGAAAGTTATGGATGTTTGAAGTTGGGTTATTTGTGTTGTTTTTTGGCAGTGCGGTTTTTTTTTCAGAAGAAAATTATTCGTATTAAATTTTTTAGTTGTCATTTTCAGAAGGTTTTTGCACCAGCATGTAGATTAGTTTGAATACTATAAAAACGCCTACTCATTTCTGAAATTCTAATAATTATTGTGAGAGTTACAGTTGTTTGAAGTTGGGCTGTTGAGGTTGTTTTTTTATTGCACGAATGTTTTTCAAAAATAAAAAAAATCGTATTAAATTTTTTAGCAGTCATTTTCAGAATAGTTTTGCACCAACATGTGGGTTATTTTGAGTACTACAAAAACTACTACTCACTTATTAAATTCTGTTAATTATTGAGGGAGTTACAGTTGTTGCAAGTTGGGGTTTTGGTGTTGTTTTTGGGGCTGCATGGAAAATTCATGCAAGGGGGAAAAAATTCATAACTCTCAATCCGGGTAAGCAAATCAATTGCCATTTGTTTTGTTTTGAAGAAAATTTGCAAATTTAATTGTTTGAAGAAAGAAATAGATGAGATCTGAGAAATTTTAATTTTTGAGAATTTTCAATTATTTAAAACCCTAGCTGCTTTAAAAAAAAAAAATCATGGAGTTGCCAATATTCACTGGAGAGGATGATAGTGATGCTAGGGAATGGTTGATGAAGTGGAAAAAAAATTCTTTAAATTTTTTTGAGAGAATGGAAATTGAAGATTTCGATTTATTTGAGAGCAGAAGCTTATTCTTGGTTTTTAGACTTTATTTCTACACAAGGGAAGAGCTGGAAGTTGCATTTTAAGCAAATGGGGATTGCAGGAAAAAAATATGCAATCAAAAGAAAGCACATGTTTGGCATCCAATTGAATAAACAGTGGTCAGAAAGAATTGTTCGAATGTAAAAATGTTAATTTGCAAGTTCATGGTTGCATCCAAAAGAAAAATGTTATTGTCTCCATAAACCCTAGAAGCAAGCATAATTTCATCAATAGGGACTTGGCTAACAATTTGCAAGTTCCAACAACAAAAATTAAAAACATAAAGCTTGAGGGTGAGGATGTTCAAATTTTTGAAGATTTGAAGATCACCATGGATAAATATGTTTTACATTCAAATTTTTATGCTATTGAGATGGGTGATATCGATATTGTTCTTGGCTATCCTTGGTTCATTTCTTTGGGTACTATTAACATTAATATACAAAAGAAGTTCATGAAGTTATGGTACAATAAAAAGAAGATAACACATAAGGAACAAGGATCCAAAGAAAAAAAAGGCAACTATTGTAGGAGAACAAATAGAAGAACCTGAAATAGAATCTAAGGAGGAGGTAGTACCAAAAATCAAAGAAGAAACAAAAGAAGGGAGCAAGAGAGAAGAGCCAAAAAAAGTAGAACATGCTAAGGTTGGAGTATATTGCCATCCACACCACCATGAGAGGCATCAATCATGGAGACAAGGCATAGAGCAACAAAGGAACTACAATGGACATACATGGAGGCATAGGAGCAACAACTATGGATATTCAAGTAGCTCAAGGGCAACTTGGCATCACCAAAGAACACCACCAATCAGAGTTGTAATGTCCCTTGGTTGGGACGTTTTAAAAATTTCTGATCTAAATCGTATTGCGGATATAAAACTTGAAGAACAAGAACAATTTCCAACAATATAACCCAAATTGCAAAATATACAAAATGCATTGATTCAGAAATAACTTGCAATTTCATTTCAGATTTTAATCTAGGGCACAAATTACAATGTTTTCAAGATCGACAATCTTTCCATTAATTCTTATGCAATTCGATTTTAAAACCCTTGAAATACTTTATCAGCAAACACCAAAGTACCTTTGAAAACTGATGAAGCTCCAAGTGTGAATCCTGTGTGAATTCACCAACAGAGAACTGGGGTTTCGTCCAGCTCCAAAAATCTGAGGGGTTTCGTCCTCAGCCACACCGTTGGGGTTTCCGTCTCTTTGAAGAAGAAGTCTCAACCACCGGCCTTAAACTCTAGAGAAAATAACTAAAATCCAGAATGACATGAAATGAGACCAAGCCACCGAATAAATAGACTCCTCCACAACAAACTCCCTTTGCACGCTCAATGTGGGATAAATCATGAAGCATAACTCTTTTTTAAGTCCCACGTCCCCTTTTAATAAAATAAGGTTTTAAACTATATAAAGTATTTAAATAATTTTACTTTATATAATTAAACCTTCGCACATTAAAAACTTGGCCTTCTAATTATCCGATCCACAAACTGAGGATAGATACGGACACCCATTTCGGTGAAGAATATCACTGCACCGTCCGTTTTGCCCAAAACTCTAAAAACTAACTTACTAAAAATAATAAGTCAAGGCTCTGTCCATCCGATTCAACATCTGAGAGTGGATTTGAATACCCATTTCGCTCAATTATCCGCTCCCAGAACTCCAGTTAGGCTCCCCTGCAATCTGCCCTAGCCTACGAGAACCCGTGAGTAGGCTAAACCACTGCATCTAACTAACTGCTCAGAAAGGGGACATTACAAGAGTTTCACTAGGATGGATGGATGATCAAGATCGGTACCAATTCTTATCTTCACTTAGAAGATCATATTATTTAGTTTCTTCCTATGTTTCGAGGACAAAACATTCTTGTAAGGGGGATGGAATGTTAGGTACCTAAGGATAATAATGTGGGGGATATAATATAATATTGTATTATGGCATGGGTCACACATAAAATTGTAATAATATATCATAGAGTCATATTATAATATTATGTACTTTGTAACTCATGGAAGGTGAACCACCACATGGGTGACCTTGTAACTCGTGGAAGGTGAACCATCACTTTCTTGTACAAAGAAAGATGTACCCTCAAAAGGAAGTCATATATAAAGTATTCTTTGTAGAAGTCTTGGCTCGTGGAGCTAGAGATCTTGTGGAGTGGCTTCCTTCCAATAAGGAGCATTGTACAGTGTTGCCCTACCTCAAGGGTATTATCAATATCTATTTTATTGTGTGGATTGTTATTGTGCAATTTATTTGTGGATGCATGTTTGATATTTTTGCATATTGGTGAATGATTTATGGTTATGAGAAAAGAGGTTCATAACAAAATATTTCAAGTGGCTTCAACACACAGGAGGCTAGAGAGGATAGACTCACCCTTGCACAGAAGAACCCCATTGGATGGTGGGATTTATGACGATCACAATCCATTGCTAGATGGGCTTGCTAAGTGACCCCTTTCACAGGTTGTTAGCTCCTCTATTGATAAGAGGAATTGATGAACCTATAGCTTCATTCACTCTATCAAGAGGAATAGGCTCACCTCTAGAGGTATAGAGAAGCTAGTTGTTGTGCATAGTGCCTTACATCTCTAGGACCGAAAGAGACCCAAGTCTCGAGAGAGTCCTACAACTCAATGGGATGTTGACCTTGAGGATGTGAGTCACATTAATGAGGGAATGGAGGAAGAAGGATTGTTTGGGCTCCTCTTGTATGATCCCCTTAGTTTAGATAGCAATGATGATGAGTACGCCTATTAAAAATATTATACATGATGTTAATGATTACAGTTACTGATTCATTATACATTTAGTGTTTCGCTTCTTAGTGCTTCACTTTTAGTATTACTGATTTTGGTCCTCGGTATTTTGTGTCATTAGAACTTGAACTAATCAATGAATTTAGAATTTGTTATGAACGCAAATTGGCTACGACAAACTTTGCATTGATGTGATAGATGTGTATATATATAAGTGAAATCAAGAACGAAGAGGTCTTCGCTGAGCAGGAACGTAGAGCAGCGCCGAAAAGGGAGTTGTACACTAGGAAAGGTCGCTACAGGTCCATCGATGCACCGAGGCGGTCGAGACCCGCCTGAATTTACTGATCTATGTCGGAATGTGGGCAATAGAAAAGCACGCGCAACAGAAGCCGTCAGAAGGAAGAAGAGTGTCACCTGCAAACACAGATCTCGCGCCGTAAATCGACTTAGCCGCCGGAAATGGGTTGCTCGCTGTAGATTGTAGGGACATCGCCTTCAGAGCCACGACATGTCCGGAAAGATGCTCAAGATCGAGCGCGAGCAACGGACTCAAACAGATATCGGCAATTCGGCGACCAAAGATGTCGTGAGTCACTGCGTTGAGACACTTGGGGGTCAAGCCAAAATGGCAGCAAATGATCGGCGCTCACAAAAAATCCATGCAAGTGGACATGCGGTAAGTCCGTATCGGTACCAAAAGTCGTCGAAAACTTTGAAGGTGCGGGTAGGGGCGTCGGCAAGTGATGTGTTACAGACAACAGCAGAGGTCGTGGATGAGAGAAGCTTGCGAGAGCGGTCAGAGGATGCGTGGCGCAAAAAGATGAGCACTAGTGCACCGAAAACACGATGAAAGGCCCGCAAAATGGCAAAACGGTGTGTTGCACGGACAGAGCGTCGCGCAAAAAGATTTCCAGGTGAATAATATTGGTGCACACCAGGGAAACCGAAAATGGCCGCACAAAATGGCAGATCCGGACGAATGACGAGGTTCACCAACACTGGAGAGCAGATGTATGCCCGGAAAACATAGGTCAACACCCAAAAATTATGTTGTCAATTAGCAGCTCCAAATCACGAATTCATACGAAAACGAAAACGGAGACGATGGGAAATTTTGCGATTGTCAAAACTTGCAAGGCGGAAGCAGGACGAAACCGCAAATGGAATCAACAATTCCGTAAAAGCCTGCAATCAAAAATGTCTGAAGCGGACGCAAATGCTCCATAAACAGATCTATGAAGGCGTTCTCATTCCCCGTCTAAACCAATTTCGACCTAGGGGAAGAGGATACTAGCTTGTAACCCGTAACCTGCTCTGATACCAATGATATGGGAGCAATTACAACAGACAAAGAAAACAAAATGACAATCCAAAAACTGATTTTCCATTGACAATAGAAGCCTATAAATAGGCATTACAACGCGGTATTACAACACATGTTATGGATAAGGTTACATTAAATAATAATGGTGCACCTTATCCCAACTAACAACTAACATTTAAAAATAAACAACCATCATTTATTAAATCACACCTAATCCCTATCAGTCCTACAACTTAATGGGATGTTGACCTTGAGGATGCGAGTCACATTAATGAGGGAATGGAGGAAGAAGGATTGTTTGGGCTCCTCTTGTATGATCCTCTTAGTTTAGATAGCAATGATGATTACGCCTATTAAAAATATTATACATGATGTTGTAAATGAGGATGTTAATGATTACAGTTACTGATTCATTATACATTTAGTGTTTCGCTTCTTAGTGCTTCACTTTTAGTATTACAGATTTTGGTCCTTGGTATTTTGTTTGTCATTGGAACTTGAACTAATCAATGAATTTAGAATTTGTTATGAACGCAAATTGGCTACAACAAACTTTGCATTGATGTGATAGATGTGTATATATAAGTGAAATCAAGAACGAAGAGGTCTTCGGTTACAACTATTTTTGTAACTACCTATAACACTTGGATTACATCATATTTGTAACATTCCCCCTTTATTACATGAATGCTCAATCAAGGTACGTACAAGAGAATTTCTAAAATTTTCAAACTTAATACATGCAAGAGGCTTTGTGAAAAGGTCCATTGTTGCCACAGCACAAGATCATCAATTGCTTATAAGGAATGTCCATTCCTAACAAGATGTAATGTAACCAAATTGCCTTGCAGATAGCTCCTCCTACAGCACGATACTCTACCTCCGTAGAAGATCGAGCAACAACATATTGCTTCTTACTTACCAAAGAGATCAAAGTGGATCCCAAAAAGAAAAGATCTCCAGATGTGGATCTCCTATCATCAATGGATTTTGCGTAGTCTGCATCCATGAATCCTGTCAAGAAGAATTGATTGCCTTTCTTGTACTCTAGACCATACTTAATTGTACATGGATATACCTAAGTATTCACTTTACTGCTTTCCAACAACACACCTTTGGGTCTTGCATGAACCATGAAAGATAGCTTATATCTAGTCTAGTGTAAGTCAAATAAATGGGACTCCCAATCAACTGGTGATAGAGAGTTACATTTACCTGTGGGGATGGATTGTTTTGGGATAGTTGCAACCTTGTCTCCATTGGAATAGCCATGGGCTTACAATCTTTCATCCAAAACTTCTCGAATAATTTCTTGGTGTACTTCATTTGTGACATGAACACATGGTTCTTCATCTGCCACTCCTCCAAGCCAAGACAATAATGCATAAGCCCAAGTTCAGTCATGGTGAACGACTTCTTAAACTCTCTTTTGGTCCCTTCAATCAACTTGACTAAACTTCCAGTGATGACCAAGTTGTCGACATACACGATTATGATCATGACTTATCCTTCTTGTGTTTTGAAGTATAGGTTCGGATCATAAGGACTGCAATGAAATTTGTCGCAAAAGATTCTCGTCTGTCTTCACATACCAAGCTCTAGGAGCCTACTTCATCCCATAGAAAGACTTGATGAGCTTGCGTCATGTATACTTCTTCAATGAGGTCACCATTGAGGAATGCACTCTTCACATCCATTTGATGCAACCTCCATCCAAATAGAGCTACCATTGTGGACACTGTAAACCATCTGAATGGTCTTGATCTTTGTTGTTGATGCAAAGGTCTCATTATAATCGATTCCTTCTTTTTGTGTATAGGCCTTTGCAACAAGCCTTCCCTTCTATATGTCAATACTCCCATCAACTTTGTATTTAGTTTTGAATACCCACTTACAACCAGTTGTCATGTCTTGTTCTTCATCAACACCTAATATTTGACTTCATGACATTCTTCCACTGTTTCGATGCAAGCGCTTCTTCACCTATTGAAGGTTCAAAATTTTGCACCCCTATGCTCATAAGGGCTAGATTGACCTCGTTTCAAACACTATTGCGAGTTCTTGACTCTATAGTAGATGTGTTTGGGACACCATCTAAGTTTGCAACACAAACTATACTTAGATACTACTTGGGCCTACAAGTGGTACTCGAAGTAGATTGTTCTGGTTCATAAGCTCCACCAGGATTAGCTAAAGCACGTGACTTAGAAGAAGAGCCACACTCATTCTTCTCATCAAACATGACATCTCGACTGATATACAACTTCTTCTTGTTATGATACATGAGCCAATATCCCATCGACTCATTATTGTATCCAATAAAACTACATTGCTTGGATTTCTCGTCCAACTTCATCTACTTTTGCTTTGGAATGTGCATGAACGTTGTG
This sequence comes from Wollemia nobilis, assembly GCA_028583015.1. Lineage (NCBI taxonomy): Eukaryota > Viridiplantae > Streptophyta > Pinopsida > Araucariales > Araucariaceae > Wollemia > Wollemia nobilis. The sequence goes on along the minus strand of JAQPPZ010002456.1, from coordinate 3,313,198 downwards.
CATCTAAATGCTCAAATGTGGGACACAATGGGTTTGATACCCATCCATGCCTCCTCAACTATGACACCTTTCAATGCCATTGTGGGTGCATGGCTCCAAAAATTAACCGTAGCACAAACTTTTGCCCAAAATGCCAGCTCCAATTTGGCATCGCTCAGCGTGCTTTGCAGCGTCTTCCAAATAGTTTGATTACACCATTATGCGTGCTTTGCAGCGTCTTCCAAATAGTTTGATTACACCATTATGTTGAGGCATGTAGGCAGTTGTCAATTGTTGTTTAATGCCTTTCTACTTCAAGAAAGCAAAAAACTCATTATTGGTGTAAATCGCCCCTCAATCTAGGTGGAGGACTTGAATATGATGATCAATAAACTTTTCCACACAAGCGTTGAACTCTTGGAAAACATGGAAGGCTTCATCCTTCGTCTTTAAGCAATACACCCACATTCGTCGTGTATGATCATCAACAGACAAGTGAAAATATCGAAACCACTAAAACTCAAATCCATGGGTTCGAAGAAATTAGTGTGCACCAAGTCGATTGGACCAACCGTTTAACAATTTCTTCGGCCAAATGGGGCTCTACGTTGCTTTCCTACTAAGCAACTCATACAAACGTTATTAGACTTCACCAGTGAGGAAAGACCTTTTTACCAGGGCATGATTGATGAACGCTTTTAGGTGGCCAAAACTGAAATGTCCCAATTGCATATGCCAAAGTGTGGCAACTTCATCTGCCTTGGTTGTCTTGCTATACAACTACAAGCTTAAACATTTTGCGTATGCCTATAGCATGGGCAATAATTTTCAAACCTCTAGACTTTTTTCAAATGAGATAAAGTTTCTTATTAATTGTTTTGAGAAATTCAACTCTCAAATTATGATCAAGTAACTAATTCATAGTGTAGTTCTTCAAAGGCAAGGCACATAAAGAACTTCAGCCAAGTGATAGGTATGCAAACAAACATTGTTGATATCAACAATAGCGTATGTCGAATTGTTAGCAAGAATAACCTGCCGATGATAAAATGAATGGTCAAGGCACATGAACCAATCCTTCTGGCCTATTATATGTTTGGTAGCCCCCAAATTGACATACCAAATTGAGCTAGGTTTTGAAACATCAGGAGTTTGCACGGTACAAACATTTTCTTCTACTTTTGCTTCAGAATTGGTGTCCTCTGCAACATTGCCATGTTGTGAGGACCCTTCTACTCACCTCCTAATGTATTCTTTGGTTCTTATTCAAAGAACCTTGTGAGAATGTGTTGTACTTACACTCCTAAAGTACATGTCCTGGTTTCCCACAAATTAAACACGAGAGATTGGAATGTGAATAGTTCCCTTGTCTTTGGTGTTGTTTTGTGCTCTATCCTTTTTTGTTGTTGTTGGGGTCCGCCACCTTTCTTCAATTGTATTGGTTTCTTGCCTCTTTTATGTGTGACTAGAGCATGTTCACTATCAATCATCATTTCTTGAATCACTTAATCCTGTTGAAGCAAATTCACAAGAGTTTCAAAAATGGGAGTTTGGTTTTTAACGTTTAGAGTTGTGACCAGAACATTGAATGCAGGTGGTAGTGCTCACAACACAATTGGAACAAGCACATCATCACTGACATTTTCACCTAATGCTTGAAGCGAGGCTTTCAACTTAGCAATTCGTCAGAGAAAACACTTGTCATTGCTCTTCATCTTCAAGCAATGCGATTGACTCTAGGGTATAGAATCTGGTTTTAATTTTTGGAATCGAGCATCATACTGAATTTGTCCCATGCATAGCATCACAAATGTACGGTTTGAATCTCATCAGTCACGTTGAACATTTATGATCAAATGGGCTTTCTAGTCTGCTTTGTCAAACTTTCTTTGTTCATCAAGATTAGCAACATGTCTTTGCATGGTGCTAGATACCACTTTGCACAAATAATCAAACTCAAGGTGAATTTTCAACTTAGTCATCCATGTGGAATAGTTGTCACCTTTCAGTAACTGGAAATTAGGAAACATCTTCGAGACATTAATAGCCATGTTTAACCAAGTAGAAAATTTGTATTCCATTGGATTGGGCTTGAAAAGAGCTTTCCAATGAGTATGCATGTGTCGATACTCACAAAAAATAAGTTTCCTCAAATCATGAGAAAACAACAATGTTTTGCCAATCAAAAAGATATGTGGGGTTCAAGTCAATCTCCCATGTCAAATCATAGAATTAATAGGGAATATTTTAGTCAATGGTCAAAAGGGATGTAAGTTAAATGCACTCCCTACCTTTCACTTCACATCACCAAAAGGAGGCAAAAAGGTTTAAGAGACTCAAGATGGCTTCCCACCATGCATGTGGGATATTATACTTGTTTCAACCTCCAAAAAAAAATGCGAGCCCAACCAAGCTTCAACGTCTGGTTAAATGGTCAAAGGGAGTCACAAATAATCACGACTTACCTTCACCATTGATTTCTATCCATCAAACAACAATTAATGAAAGCACTCTAGGGTCTCTGAAGTTAAATTTAGGGCTAAAAAAAATTTTTTACATGTCAACGTCGTCTCTTGTTTGCATCAGCAGACAACTCTTGCTTTTAGCATTTGAGGGCACTTTCTTTGTCAACAAAAAAATGCCTCCTTTTCGTCCAACACAAGTTAAACACCTCACAAGTCTCACATGTCAACATTATAAGCCATTATTTGGTTACGAGGCATGTCACCTCCTCTTACTTTGCCTCTACTCTTTCATCACTCATGCAAACAAGAACTATGTCTTTGCACCTAAACAACATCTCCTTGTCATGTCTTAAACCTTTCGAGCATCAACTAGACATCAACCAGTCCTTTCTTGCAATAAGACAATATGATGCGTGTGTTATTCATTAGACTACTCGTTACAGGTGTTCACACTTAGCCAATACGTCTTCCACTCAAGATGACTCACCTTTAGACAGCCCTTGTGAGAGTTTGCACAAATTTTAGATAGCTCCTTGTCAATGCTTTACTCAACATGGCTCGAGCAATCTCCACTGGCCCTTGAAACAAAACATGTTCATACAGCCCTATGTGAAGACTTCAAATTGCCCATGTGATTAGTTGACAACTAGCATGCAACACACGTACACTTCAGATGGCCCAACAATCTTCTAGACGGCCCCACATGTTCTATTAGATGGCTTTACATTGGCAAGATGGCTTGTACACTACATCAAGCAACCCATGTGATGGTGTAGACATCCCTTTTGTTGCCCTTTCCATCTCAATAATGTGATCTTTCTCCAAACAGCCCTATTTGAACTGGGAGTCTGGGACGGCCTTTTGTTCCACTTTTGATTGTAAAAACAACACTTGTAGACGACTTCTCTACTTCAAGACATGTTGAATAACAACATTCACTCATGAGACGGCCTCTTCAAACAACTCAAATCTCCCTTGTCAGTATTGGCATTAAAATGTCAACAAGTGAAAATGCCATTGCTTTTACTGCAAGTTACATATCAACACGTCTTAGCCATTAGACTACAACTCTAACATGCTTGGCTAGACAAACTTTTGTCTTTCAACTTCAAACCTGTAGAGACAAACAAACAAAAAAGAACACAAAACGTTCTCTACTAGAATCGATTCGTCAGGATATTCCTCCTTGCATGAACTTCACAATTGTTGGGTTGCTTCTTGGATTGGCCAAGAAGTCTTCAACTCCTATCTGCAACTCCTAGATTGGCCAAGGCAAACTCGCAAACTTTGAAAGGTGTCTTCTTTCTACAATGCTGGTCTCACCTTCACAACATTGAAGCTCAAATGTTATGAACGTAGATTGGTTGTGATAAACATTGCATTGACATGATAGATGTGTATATAAAAGCAAAATCAAGAATGGAGAGGTCTCCAGTTACAACCAATTTTTGTATCTACCAGTCACTTTCGGAGTCATGATTACGTAATATTTGAAACAAAAGCCACATTGCCTATGGTCTTCATTCTATTGTTGATGGATGTTTGATGTTCATTATGTTACATATCTATAAATTCTACTTTAAAAATCCAATTTTAGGCTTAAATATTTTTTATATATATTTATATATGTTGTCTTGAATACGCATCCCAATATCTTGCCATCTTGGAGACATCGTGGAACATAGGTTTGGCATTGGGTGACGATGTTGGTTCAAGTAGCAAAAGTCCTCGTAGTTGAAGAAGATACTTGGTCCAAACAAGTCCAATGAAAATAGTAACGACCAACCTAAACTAGACTAACAAAAGGGACAATGATATAGGGGGGAAATTAACTTCTAATGCAAAAGATTTAACATCGATAGAGAGGAGAAAAGGTTGGTTACCTAAGATTTGTGATGAAATTGTAATCTGACTTATGGTCAAGGCCGACATTGTATAATGTAATCTTGTATAGGCCTACAGGCAATCATTGTACAATTGTATTTAATTTATTATAATATTTTATTATGTAAGCCCTATGGGCTGCGATTAACCTTGTTATGGTTAAACCCACCTTATAACTTGTAATTAACCTTAAGCCCTCTTGTTATGTCATCTTAGGTTAAACTCGTTTATGTAATTGGGGTTTTGGTATTGGTATAAATACCCCCACCATTCCATCCATTATATCGGAGTGTTGTGATTCTTATTTACGGATAATATAGTGATTATTTATGTTGCCTACGGGTGCCCACTATATCTTTTTCTCTTTCGTCTTTTTTTACGCTTTCTATATAAGATTTGAGTGGATGGTTTGCTTCTATTTGTTTCTAGAAATAGGTGTGAAATCCAATATGGTATCAGAGTGGGTATTTTGATCTTTCTTCCAATTTCTATGATAAATTACTTCTTAGAGCTTCATAAGCACCTTTGGCAAAAGAGGCAAAGAGAAGATTTTTCTCTCTCCAATTATTCTGATTTGTTTTGGAGAATTTATGCCAACTCTAGGTTATGTTTTCCTTGCAGAAAAATTAGAAGGTATTTTAAAAAACTTGATGTTTTTCAAAAACATCACTCTAGGGCTATCTTGGAGGGCAAACTTCCAAAGGCCATACTATTGCATACGGAAGCGTTTTGAGCCCCTTTGTTTTTAATCGCATGATTTTTGAACTCTTTGCATTGGTTTTATTTTTTCAAGGACATACTACAAGCGGAGGGATGTCTCATTGTGTGATTGTCTTTAAGCCTATTGCCCTATTTCCAAAATGCAAATTTATAGTATGTTATGCAATCAGAATCTTTGGTCTATATTTATGGGAGACACAGTTGGATTTATGACAGTTGCAACAGCTTTTGAGTCTTTTGGAGGCATATAGAAAAAGGATTCAGAATATGCTTTAGTCAATCCCTCTTCCTCCTTTGGGCTATTGATTCAACTTATTCATGAATATCTAATCTTTCATGATCTCTTCTTTCTTCTATTCTTTGTCCAGGTACTCTTGGGATTTTGTAATGGCTCTTTTCATAAATAGGTCCATGCAAAGCCTCTTTTGGTAACGGAAATTAGGTGGTCTAAGGGCAAGTTGAAGTTTCCAAACAAGGTGATGTATGCTATAAAAGGGAAAGCTATGCTTCAAAGTCTTACCTTATGTGACTATAGAAGATTGAAGCAGATTTTCTTTAGAGGGAGTACTCTTGACTTCTCTTCCTCATATGGAGTCTTAGCAAAAGTGTACTTTGGATATGTGCGGGAGTATCTAATAGTGGCAGTGATGACTACGGTCTAGCCTAAGGAGATTCTTGTGTAAAGGCATTTTTGCATCAACAAATTTCTAGATGATAAGAGAGATCCAAATGAGTCTTCCTCAAGTGCGGAGGCCCACTAGAGCATCCATCATGGGAGGGAAGATATTATTGTCATTAATGTCTTCTCTCCTTGGCCCCTCAGTTCAAATTATGAGGGGGTGTTGAAAGTGTAATCTGACTTATGGCCAAGGCCGACATTGTATGATATAATCTTGTATAGGCCTATGGGCAATCATTGTACAATTGTATTTAATTTATTATAATATTTTATTATATAAGCCCTATGGGCCGCAATTAACCTTGTTATGATTAAACCCACCTTATAACTTGTAATTAACTTTAAACCTTCTTGTTATGTCGGCTTAGGTTAAATCATTATGTAATTGGGGTTTTGGTATTGGTATAAATACCTCCCACCACTCCATCCATTGTATCGAAGTGTTGTGATTCTTATCTACAGATAATATAGTGATTATTTATGGTGCCTACGGGTGCCCACTATATCTTTTTCTCTTTTGTCCTTTTTTTATGTTTTTTGTATAAGATTTGAATGGATAGATTGCTTCTATTCATTTCTGGAAATAGGTGTGAATTCCAACAAATTGAGGTTGGATTATGTTGTCACTTCCCTATCTTTGAATTTCAATGCTTTGCTAGATCATCACACAAATTTAGCAATGTCAAGAGAAAAGAACCCAAATATTGAACATAAAATATAATATCAATATATTAGAGAGAAGTGAGTAGATTTATATTTTAGTGCCACTTATAAGGGGTGACCCCCAAATACAAGAATTAAATATCAAAACACAAGATGATTACCAAATGATAATATGACTCCTATATATAGCAAATTAAGATAGAGAATCCCATGGCCTCTAATGTCTGCTTGATTCTAATCCAATGAACAAACCACCATCCTTGGGCATTTAATTATCCTAGGGTTACATGTCTCAACCACTTGATAATCCAATCACCTAATATGAAGATAATAAGGGTTAGGTTGTAACAACTTGATTCCTAACAGGGAATGGCCATGAACATCAAGTGACATTGACCTTATGTTTTGCAGCCTCGTGATAGGTTTGGTCATCTTATTTCCTCCCATTTCAACTATCAACGATGACTTAATCATCACTTCGTCATAAAGCTTAAGTAGGTTGTGATACGAACTTCTATTCTCATTAATAGAAATCATTTACCAATATGCAAGAATAACAAACATCCATCCACAAATAATAACACACAATAACAATCCACAGAAATAGACACAAATATAGATAATACCCTTGAGGTAGGGCAACACCAAAAATACTTCTTAAGGAAGGAATCACTCCAATCTACTCCACGAGCCAAGACTGTTACAAGAATACTTGATATGAATTGCTTACAATGACAATATCCCTTCTTTATATGCCCATCTTCCTAAACCCTTCATCTTCCTCATTATTATAATATAACCAACCTTGGGTTATATGTGGACCTATGCCATTGGGTTATGTGTGGGCCTATGCCAACTATACAATACAATATTATATTCCTATATTCCTATCCCTAGGTACCTAACATTCCACCCCTTACAAATGTTTCATCCTTGAAACATAAGAAGAAACTAAATAATATGATTTTCTAATCATGGCAGATAATTGGTACCATTCTTGATCACCCAACCACCCAAGTGGAATCTTGATTGGTGGTGGTCTTTGTTGATGCCAAGCTTTTGTTGTGCCACTTTGATATCCATAAGTAATCTTTTGATTCCATGTGTTGGCTACACTAATTTGATCTTTATGTCAGCCATAAATATCACTCCTTTTTATCCATACTTTCTTGCAATTGCCACTAGTAGTATATCCATAGTTTTTGCTCCTATGGTTCCATGTATGTCCATTGTAGTTCTTTTGTTGCTCTATGTCATGTTTCCATGATTGTAGCCTCTCATGATGGTGTGGATGGTGATATGCTACAACCTTAGCCTATTGTTCTACTTTCTTTGACTCTTCAATATTTTGTGCCTCTATTTTATGCTCTTCTCTCTTGCTCCCATATTTTGGTTTGTCCTTAGAATTTGCTTTTGCTTCTTCTTTGATATCTGCTACTACCTCCTCCTTAGACTCTATTTCAGGTTCTTTTGCTTGTTCTTCAATTTGTTTCCCTACAATAGCTTCTTGTTTTTCCTCGGATCCTTACCTCTTACACTAAGAAATATCTTGTACTGTTATCTTCTTCTTCCTATACTATAACTTCGTGAACTTCTTTTGCACATTAATATTAACACTAACAGTACCCAATGACTCTCCTCTCAATAACATAAAAGTCTGAGTGTAAAACATATTTGCCCATAGTAATCTTCAAATCTTCAAAAATCTGAACATTCTCACCTTCATGTTGTATATCTTCAATTTTTTCTGCTTTAACCTACAACCTCTTAGCCAAAGACATATGGATAAAATTATAATCTTTTCTCTCTTAATGCAGCCATGAACCTGCAAAATAGATTTTTTAGATTCAAACAAATCCTTGTGAACATTGTTTGGCCTATCTGTCACCAAAGTTGTGGTTCCCTCAGCCTGCACACTATCACCCTTATCTTTTCCTTTTACCAATTTCTTGAAATTTTCCAACTTCCTTTTTTATTCCTCTTGTTCATCCTGGAGCCTAGCTATATTTTCATCCTTTTTCTGCAATCTTTATTTGCTTAAAAATGCAACTTCAAATTCTTCGTGTGAATGTAAAATTATGGGCACACTCCAAATTCATAAACCAAGATAAAGCTTCCTCTCATAAAGAACTATAAAAAAGCTTACTTTTCCATCTAGAATTAGCAGGATTTAATAATTTTAAAAATTTCCACCTTTCCCAAGCATGACTATCATCCTTTCCACGGAATATTGGCAATTCCATGACCTCAACCCAAAAAAAAACTTTCCCAAACAGCAAAGGTTTAATGAACTGGGATTTCTTCAAAAATAAAATTTCTCAATCTCATCTATTCCTTGCTATAAACAATTAGATCTGCAAAGTTTCTTCAAAACAAAATAAACTACAACTGATATGCTTACCCTGCGATTTGAAAAATCGTCACTGCCCTTGTTTTGAATGGTTGACTTCACAGGGTCATATCTCCCTCAATATTGCTTGGATTTCTTCACATGACCACTCGTTTTAAAGCTCTTCAAATTTCAAGTAAAACAGCATAGGGATCGTCCAAATCGGACCATCGGATTGAGAGATGAATTTTTTCTTCTTGACAAATTACCGCACAACAGCCATAAAACATCGTCGGTAGAACAAATTCAAACAACCATAACTCCTTCAATACTGATCAAAATTTAACATATGACCAGTCATTTTTGTAGTTCTTGAAACAATCTACACGATGGTGCAAGAATATTCCGAATTTGATTGTTGGAAAAAAAAGATATAGCTCCTACAAAATGAGACGTTTGCTGGAAAAAAAAATACCCTAATTTTGCAATACACAAAAAACACAATCCCCACGTTGCCAAAATCGTTGCTCTAATACCACTTGGTACGAACCTCGATTCTCATTAATAAAAATCATTTACCAATATGCAAGAATAACAAACATCCATCCACAAATAATTACACACAATAACAATCCACAGATATAGATAATACCCTTGAGGTAGGGCAACACCAAAATACTCCTTAAGGAAGGAATCACTCCAATCTGCTCCACAAGTCAAGACTGTTACAAGAATACTTTATATGAATTGCTTACAATGACAATATCCCTTCTTTATATGCCCATCTTCCTAAGCCCTTCATATTCCTCATTATTATAATATAACCAACCTTGGGTTATGTGTGGGCCTATGCCAACTATACAATACAATATTATATTCCCATATTCCTATCCCTAGGTACCTGACAGGTTGATTGCATGCTTGCATCTTCCAAGATAATTTCTTATCTTGATATGTGTATGTCACTAAAAGGAAAGTGGTCCATAACATGACAACTATTGTAGGTGGCCTCTATGGAAGTTTTGGGACCATCATATCTTTTTCCCTTTCCATCATATCTTTTTCCCCAAAGGTAATGGTTAGACTATTGTACTTTATCAGTGCATTCCTCTCACACTTAAGTGTGAACGCATTCATTCTAACTGTAATGTCAGTTCTTATCTTCATCTAAGAACATAGGCAGGAAAGTGGACAGTAACAAACGCCTTGTATTGTACAACATTCGTTTCAGCTATAATTTCAAGAACCTACAAATAAAATACTCTTTACATGACAATTTTGTAGCAATTGTTGTGTATTCTCTTATATTTCAAATTCCATGAAAGAACTCTTGATGAAAGTTCAAATTCATAAATCTATGTTGTGCTAGATATTTCTATCTTTGCCATGTCATCAATACTTGGAATATTTTGCACCTAGAACCTGCAGTAACAATTCAAAAATGTTGCATCTCCAACAGGGAAGATGCAAGCCTTTCCACAAGAAAGAAAATGCAGTCTGCCATTTCAAAATGATGAAAGCATAATGACATTAAGTATGTGCTTAATACTGTGTCCTAGATTCAGCATATGCTTAATTTCTCTTAGCAGGACTGTGTAAGGAAGTTCAGTGAAATTTATATAGCACAAGCTACTACCACCAAAGCAACAGGAGTTTATTGTATATGCGTATGCATGTAGATATGCCTGTAGATTTATTTATAAAATGATGCTTGCATGCAATCGCTTGCTTGCCCACAATGTAGTGTGCTTTTACTAGTCCTCCCCATGCTTGTATGTAAAAGGAATGTACCTTATGTTAAAAAGGTATTGAAGCGCTATCAAGCATATTAGAATGCCCTGCAAATAATTGTATAAGCTTACTAATTTTGAAATATATTAACCAAGATCTTCAAAGCAGTTGTTTTCAAAGTGGATGTATGTGTATACATAGGACATCATGTATAAGTCATTTTTCTGATCCTACTGACTCTGTCAATCCACTGCATGTATAATTAGGGTTTCATAAATTAAATACTAGAGTTGGTTGGTTTGTTATAACTTATTTTCCACGTAATCCTTATTTCTTGAGCATAGCTGTTGATATTGAAAGCTTTTACATGATCTAGTCTTGCAAACATGAAAGCTGGAAGAGTGTTTCAAAATATTTGATGGAGGAGGTTCCCCAACTTCTGAAAGCAGAGGATATCATCAGTGTGCAAAAGGTTCTCTCGGCCCTTTTTATCTCATTACCTGCAAATCTTACAGACTTCATCAAGTGGATTGCAGAAGTTAGAATATGGGAAACAGAAAACAAGTCTGTAGACAAGGAAGAAGCTGATCGACTTGCTATCAAGGTCAGCTAGTTACCTGCTAGTTACCTGCTGTCGAGAGACATTGTAATTGTATAATACATTGTGTTCATTTTATCTTTAATTGAAAATCTAAAATGGTAAGGACTTAACACAATGATATTGCTCATTATTCCATTATCAGGCAGAAATATTGCAGCAAATACGAGCAACAGAAATGTACAAGGTCGTTGATGAGTGGTCATCATCTGCTACCTCGTGCTGCAATATGTCATGGTCTACTAATGATGATTTGTCTGAGATAGCTAACAGTGTTTGTTGCGAAGGAGCATACTCCTTATGCGGAATTGTTGGTGTAGCAAAAGAGTGCGCCTGTAGAAAGTATTGTGTAAGAAACATAAGCACAAAGGACAACAAGTCGGCAGCTATTGTCTCTGGGACAGTAATTGCAAATGGCACTGAACAAGGCATTGATGTGCTAGTTCCCAATGCAGAACAAGTTAAACATCCTCCCTGTTGTAGGAATGGAGAGAGCTCATCTACAAACTGGCTTCAGATGTATCCAGCAAGCAAAGATGTTCTTACTATTCTAATCTTAGCACTACCTCCACAGACATGGAGTGAGATTCAGACTAAGGAAACACAGGAAGAAATTAACTGCCTTGTTTCAATGGACAACCTTTCCAGTGCTTTGCAAGAGGAGGTAAACATGCTGTCATTTTCTTAATAAGTTTTAATTTTTCTATAATAGCATGATCAACAATGTTGTTGCAAGTTCTTTTGACCTCTGAAAATTTAGTTCTATTTATTCCTAATAATTATTTAAGATATGCAAGTCTGTTATGGTCATCTGTCATGCAATGTTTTTATATTGTTTTCTAGGGATTGAATGAATAACCAAAAATCAACTAAAGTTGCTATGGACTTCTACATATCATTGTAATTTGCTATGGCTCTTTAAGCATTGATACAAAATCAACCAAATTCTTAGTGAAGTGACATATGCTTCATAAGAACAATTCCTGCATTCGAAAGGTAGGCCAGGATTCTTGAAAAAATTCAAAATATGTAGAAAATATGGAGGACAAAAGTATATAACAATTTACACATCAATATGAATAATCACAGAAGTCAAATTATATGCAACAAGGTAAATTAGATATTCTTCATTATGTACATGAGATAAATTCAAAGTTTAGGTTTAGGTTAAAACATTTAAGGTAACAGGTGGGTAGGGAAGTGCACAGCACACCTAATAAACAACGACAAAATAGTTGTTCTTTGACTTCAATACCATCTGCACATAAACCACCCAAGTTAGTAACTAAATTCAGTAGTTTCTTAGAGTGACTTCAATCTCCAACGGTTTCTTCTAGTGTCTTATATCTTAGGTTAATTTGATATTTGTCTCTCTCTACTTCAGGTAACTATAATTTTCAATATTTCTTGCTCCACACCAATATATTATTGCTATTCTTATTATCTAGGTAGTCATGTCCAAAATATCTTCATTCACAACATTTTGTGTATTGTTATAGACCTGCCACTATGGTCAGACTGTATTCTTTATCCACCGCCCTTTTGGTTCTTGTGTCTATTATTGTTCCCTTGTCACGGGTTCTTCCATCTTCCATTGGTGCATCCTTTAGAATTCTCCCCTGGCATGAGCAGTACTCATGTTTCCTTAGTTCTAGATATATACAACACACTTTCACCAATTAACCTAGAACTAAACTGATGTTGCAATAGGCATTCTTGCAATAGTTATCACGAGGCAGTCTTGCAAGTAATATGCAAGACTTGCATTTTATCCTTCTTATTTTATTCCTTTAATTCTTTAAACATGTGCATTGTGCCCTTGCATAATGCCAGACTTCCATTTTATCCTTCTTATTTTATTCCTTTAACTCTTTAAACATGTGCATTGTGCCCTTGTATAATGCCAGACTTCTTATTTTATTCCTTTAATTCTTTAAACATGTGCATTGTGCCCTTGCATATTGTATTAATAAACATTAATTCTGTTCTATCTTCATCAATCCACATCACTAGTACAGAGGCACTCATATCATCTTCAATTACATGAGTCATAGCCCAATTGTAGGTTGCTGTTGGCATTAGGAGATAGTCGAGATTATCTTCGTCTTCTTTCTATTCTTTTGAAATAGCCCTCCAATGAACAACAACTTCTATTCATTCAGTACTCAATTATAATTTTGGACTGTATATGTTTTACCTTCCAGTATTGTATCTCTGCAACAATGTCAGGACTCAGTATCTTCTCCAAAGACAATATTGGATTCTTCCTTGGTCTGAAATTGACCTCTTGAATGGTCCATATAGTAGTTAACTACTACCTTTTGAAGGATAGCCAAGAACAACCACAACCAATATGCTTCATCTACACTAGTTTGCTTCCTCAGTGGTCTCACATGATCTGTAGTGTCTGGCAGGGTCTTCTTTATCATCTCCATAAAATGTGCCAGTTCTACTTAGTGGACAAGGGTGGACCTGTCATTCTGGTTGCTTTTCCTTGGATCTTAGTATGATGAGAATTCAAGTGGATCAGCATTCTTTGGCACTCATCACACTGCAAAGTTCTACTACCTTAGAAGAATCCCTCTGAATTTCTGTCAAGTGCATCACCACCAACTTCTTTTATCAAGCCCCAAGCAATCCTCAAAACCTAGCTTTTTGCCTCCTCAGTGAGCTGTCAAGATGTACTTCCTAATCAACGAATCCTAATCTTGAAAGAGGAGCCAACACTTAATGTTTTTCTACTTGTTCATTGTCCATCACACTTATAATTATTCCAATCTGCAAATGTTTTTATGATGCACATATTGTCTTCCAAGAAGGGGTCATCTAACTCACTTTTTAGGGGAAGACTTCCCTGCACAAGGGAGTTATGCAGATCCTTTGCATTTAAGGGAGTTTATACTTACATTGTTTTGAAGGAACTGGATTCTGGCTACCACCACATGCAATTTCCACTTCCCTTATCATTCTTTTAAAATTGGTTATATGGGATGGAAACAGGCCCCACCTGTATTACCTCATCACCACATAGTGGTATTACAACAGCTTGGCTATTATGCATGTATCGCTTGGCAAGATTTGAACCTGGGTCTCCTCCTTGAAAGTTAAGGAATTAAACTGGTTGAGCTAATTCCATTTGATAAAATTTTAAGGTTCACATGAGATTGGAACCTTGGTCTACAATGTAAAATTCGTCACTCTCAACCAATTGTTCCAAATTCCATGGGCAAATGTTAAAGGTTCACCCATGAGATTTGAACCTTGGTTTAATATATGAGATTCTTCACTCCCAACCAATTTCTCTAAACCCTATAGGCACCACTTCCCTTATCATTGCTCTACCTGTTGTGCAATTTTTTTATTTTATGAACTCTCAGTGGTATTAATTCTCTTTTAGTGTGCTGGATCTTGGAGTTTGAGATCAATGTCATGTAAACATTCAATACCTTTCATGTTCTTCTCTTCAGAATCTGTCTAGACATCTTTGTTCAATATGTTTACATTCGCCTTCTTATTCATGCTCCTTGCACAAATCTTGCATCATAATAAATCAACATGCCAAGAACCAAGGTAAGTGACCCATCAAATATCCCACATACTAATTCCACACCAAACTATGATCTAATGTTACTTAAATGTCCTTGACTTCCTACTGCATCTAGTCCTTGATCAGATTATCCCAAAGAAAACTGAAATCGTTTCCTTTATATTCCCCTATTTTGGTTCATGTTTATCTAATCTAACTTTCTACTAATCAATGCATTTAGATATCCAAAACTTCATCTTCCTACTTGCTATGACTGTATACGTGGTATGGGTTCAAAATTTTAAGAGGACTGTCCTATAACCTAACCAGATATTTAGACCCAACTTCCTTTGACAACCTTGTCGAAAATGTGGTAAACAGAATATGATATGCTATTAAAAACAATACACAAAAGTATGGATGAAATAGCAAACGTATAGGAATGGCGTTATTGATAATTGATATGCAAAAGTTCCAAAAATACATGGATGATATGGTAAAGACAAAAGAGCTCCCCCACAGTCCATAGAAGGTAAACAATAGAGAATCAAGTAAGAGTATCTAAATTAATAACTGTTGTCCCAGCATCCTATTAGCGATAACTCAACATAATTAAAAATTATAAGTAATCATGTTTACATTTTATGACAATGAATAGAACACTTGAACACCATACCGTATGTTTTATTTTTTCATTTTTCTACTACTGCCGTACTAGCAAAATTTATTATTTGCCTACACTTATAAGATACCAATTTTCTTCAACATTTACTAATGAAAGTTGGTATTTAATACCTTGGTTTACTGCTACAATACTAGGACCCTTGCATCTAATATTGTCTTTGTTGACAATAATGTGTGGCCCTTGTCTGCTCTAGCATCCCCATAATTGAATTTATTAAAACATGATGATTAATTATCATTGACAGCAAGGTTTATATGTGCTAAAGTCAAACACTGACTTATTGTTGTTTGTGATAACAATTGACGGCAATAATTGGCTATTGGCAAAGACCTTATAGATGCTTTAGGCAGTGGAGATTTCACAGTTGGCATTTTCTAATGCAATATTCCTCCATTATCTAGTGTAATTATGTGTTGTCTTAATGCAATAACTCCATTGCCAATATGCTTGTCTTCTTTCTTACTAGTGTTCTAAAGTCAACATTTATTCCCCTCTTCAGATACACACTTCAAATAATAAAGGACTCTTTTAGTATGAAGACATTGACATATTAACGAAGTATCATATGTAGGATTCAACCAAGAAATTACCACGAAGTCAAGCATGCACATTCATCCATTAACTTGCACTTTTTTGTAGACTAGAATCTGAAATGATTGAATGTCAAATTTGTTATCGAAGTCTAAAATTTGGGGGCATAGTGTGGGCTTGCTCAATTTACACCAAGTATGCTTGCATAGAATATCCACCCCCAAGTCACCATTTACTACCACAGTTATTGATGTTTGGCCTAGGATGTTCGTATGGATTATGGACTAGCATAGGTAAATCACCTTGTTTAAGGAGGCATTGTTAACCATGTGGTTTTCATCATCATAGATTTATGTTGGCCGCCTCCATTTCTACAAGATGGTTGTCATAGTTTCCAGGCCCACACCACCTACAAATTCAATGTTTAGATGCATATAGTTAGTTTGGGCAATTTGGCAAAGGGCCTTCTTTCAAATAAACTTGAGTTAACAGTAATTATTGATCCTTCTTCTTGCAAAATTAACCACCTTGTAGATTTTGCAAAATTAGTTATTAGGACAATTTGCATTGGCGAGACCTTAAATTTGGCAATTGATGCACTAGACTTGTTTTTTTTTCTTCTTTGTGTCTTTACAACACTGTTTGAATATCCATATGGTGTCTTTCCAGAGAGCAGTGATTGAAGGTTCCTTGTAGTTATCTTCTTTTTAGAGTCACTGTTTGCTATTTGTCTATGTCATTATACTAGTTTTGGCTTCACTTTCTATGTTCTTTTCCAGCTTCACTTTCAATTTGGAGCTATACCTAGGCAAAGGGTCTTTAATGAACCATCTCATTTTCAGCCCATTAGTTGGAGACTTTTCTAATTTACTTATTAATTCTTTCATACGGTTATTGTATTCTTTGATAGAATTAGACTTTCCTTGTATTATAAATTTCTTTTGCAACATTTCATCATCGTCACTTAATTTTTTTTTTATCTTTCACTCGAGTGCTTTGTTAACTCTTGTGAGGTCTTGGAAGTTCTCAGGTTATATATGCTAGTCAATTGCAAACTCTTACAGCTGTTAAAAATGCCTTCATCTAATTTGTCGTTGGTTGTCCATACTATCTCACAAATGTTCCAGTGACGAATCAAACCTTGGCTGTTGTTTCCTATGAACTTAGGTAACTTTCATTGGTCTGCAAACGACATAGAATTTGTCTTGACCTCAATTGGATTTCACCTTGGCATCCCTCACATCCTATCAATTCTGCTCAATTTCTTTCTCCTCTTGACAACATTGTTTGCACCTACATCGAAATTGCTCTTTTCAGCACCACAAATCCTTGTCACTTACACTCAATCTACAACTTCTTGGGTGAAGTTGAAACCCTTCATCATTTTTTTTTGTGTTGTCCCATTTATTATGAGATCCGAGGTAGATTCCATTGCCTTTTCAGAGACAACTCTCAATCTGTTTCTACCTTCTTTACATACCCGGACCAGCGGTGTCTTGCACTCTTTCTTAGGGAGATAACTCAGCTTCGACAACATAGTTCTCCTCTAGATGGATCTCACCCTCCTCAACATCGGCTCATCACAACATACTTCACTAGCTCCGATGGACCAGATGACTTCGTACGAAAATGCCCCACATCATCCAGTTCGGACGGAAGCAGGGTCATTGTTGGTCACAAATCTGCCACAGGAAAGGATTTTGTATGTGTACGCGCCCTAGACCTGGACCAACATTGAAAGGCCGGAGGGAAGAGATGCCCTCCGTGCCAATCTCCGGAGAAGGCCGGCTCCTGTACTAAACTATTTAGGGTTTTAAGCTAAGAGTGCAGGAAAGAGATAAAAAGAGAAAGGGTGCAGGAAAGAGATAAAAAAGAGTAGAGGTGCTGGAAAGAGATAAAAAGAGTAAGGGTGCAGGAAAGAAATTAAATAGCTGGGTATTGTGGTGGGAAAGAACCAGCAGCACGATCACTAACTGAAAGCTTGAAGTAGTAGCAAAAAATACCACGCAAAGTTCCCTATGTATCCTCTGGAAGAGTTCCAGGATTCAACTATTCTCCCACGCCTAAATCCAGATTACAAAATTATAGCAATTAGGAAAATATATGAATGTAACAGAAACCACTAACCACAGGCGGCATAAAAGGAGTTTAACACAATATTGTCTCCCCTATGTATCCTTCAGGAGAATTCCAGGGTTCTGTCCCCAATTATACACCTAAACTCAGGATTTAGAATTGCAGTATATAAATGAAGACAGAATAGCAGAAATAATCACGGAAGGCAACATACAAGGAAAAAATGAAGCCCAAAGTCTTTAATATTGATTGCAAAAATCAAGTTACAGCAGCTTTCTAGCAAAAGTTCCCCCCCTTTTCTCATTACAATACTAGGGTTTTTATAGAGGACCCGACCCTCTGAGCCATTAATGCGCTGGATTCGGAAGTACGCCCCTGGCAGTTACAAAAATCCGCACCCGTTCCCTTCTGCGACTGAGGTTTCACATCCATTTCCACAATTAGCAACCATGGCCGCATCAGCCGGGGAAATCTGCATTTATGAGCTGTTTGACTTGTCCTGGGCCGCTCCGGGTGAGGTGCTCGAGTGGATGCACAAGTTGCCCTTGCCCTTCTCTGCGGCTGATAACTCGTATCCTATTGCTACAAATGGGCACCGGGTCTTTTGGGCCAGAAAAAATGGATTTATGAAACACTCAATTGCCTTGGATAAATACCCGGCCTTGGAATGTGTGCTTTTCGGGAGAAGCACCGTCGTCAGAAAAGGTTCCGGAGAAGCCTCGTTGAGAAATTGGTCCGAACTGGCAGGTCGCTGGATTTTTGGCCGACTTGGCCAACTTTGGCCGACGTTGGGATTCTGGCCGACGTCGGGATTCGCGGCCGACATTGGGATTCTGGCCGACGTGAGCTTCACGGCCGACTTTGCATTTTTGGCCGACGTTGGACACTTTGGCCGACATTGCACTTCGGGGGCCGACGGGGAGGTTCGCGGCGAAGTGGAGTTTTCTGGCCGACTTGGCTGACTTGGTTAACGTAGAGCTTCGAGGCCGACGCGGAGTTTCGTGGCGAAGTGGAGTTTTTTGGCCGACTTAGGCATTTTGGCCGACATAGCACTTTGCTGGAAATATGCGCTTTGGGGGCTGACATGGAGCTTCAAGAGCGAAGTGAACCTTTTGGCCAACGTAGAGCGCTTTGGCCAACAATGAAGCTTCGCTAAAGTGGAGGCCCGAAGTGGCAATTCGGCCAAATTCTGGGCGAAGTGCCCCTCATGCCTTAGAGAATTTTCTGCCAACTAGATTGAGGTTCACTAAAACTGTGGCCGAAGTGAATGCTTCGCTAAGATTCTAGCGAAGTGACCCCACTGACTTAGAAAATCCCGGCAACTTACAATCACAGCTTCGCAACTTTTCTGCCCGAAGTAGGTGCTTTGGTAGCTTCGCAAGCGAAGCTCCTTCCATGCCTTAGAAATTTTCCGAGCTCGAACTTAGGCTTTCCTGTCCCTTCTTTGCGAAGCTGCCTCTTTCCTTCTTTTTGTTCAGCAAAGCTTCTTATCTTACCCTGTTTTGCTGGCGAAGTGACCTGCCAGCCTTAAACTTTTTTCATCGTCGGGACGAGGAGGTTCGCCGGAGTTGGGGCCGAAGTGGATGCTTCGCCAGGCTCAAGCCCGAAGTGGCAACTTCGGCAGCGTTCTGGGCGAAGTGCCCCTCATGCCTTAGAATTTTTTTCAAGCCCGAAGTGGACTTTTGTTGGATTTGCTTCCAAAGCCATAACTTTTGATCCGCTGACTCGATCACCTATTGTAATATATCGTCGGAAATCTTGCGAAAATATCTGCAATAATGAGACATCAAAAGATCAATTCGTCCACTTTATCATCCTCTTTTAGGGCCCGTGAAAATGTCAACGCTCCTGCGTGTGATTTGCCGATTTAAAGCTCCATACTTAGGCAAAATTTTGTCAAAAAATTTGATGTGGCAAAAATGCCAACATTCTTGGCGGCTCGCGGGGCATTTAGCTTGTTTGAATGCAGAGATCCTAGGCCTTTATCCATTGGGCAACAGAGTCATCCCCGTTGTCCCCCCTTCTGACTGTCCACTGACGGCAGCAAACTCCTCAACTATTTTGGGGCCTTCTCTTTTTTCTCAGCGCTCCTCTTGCCCATTCTGGCTGTACAATTGCCCAAGCGCTTGATCTGAAAATGACAGCGCCTTATATGGCACTGAACTGCTGTGCCAGGGGATGCTAAAAACAACACCTGAAAATTGCTATCTCTTTGGAGTGCTAAAAAGAAACACACACAAACTAAACAGAAAACTGTACCTAAGCTCCTAAGCAACACTTAGTGCCCTCGGCACTTTATTTACTAGCCGAGCTATTTACAGTATTTACATAAAAGTTTGCGACATGATTGGCATGCCGCCACCACAAACCCAGCTTCGGGTGCCTATCCGGTGAACTGCGAGTGTCCGGACCAGATCTGATTGTACTTCGGTCAATCTTTGAAGTTTGGCTGGCCTCTTCCCGAAGTTCTCCATGTTGCGAACAGGGTGCAACGTGGCAGGTTATCATTCATGCCAGTACCCATACTGTTGATGAATAATGTGGCAAAGAGGTTTGCCACATGGGGGCCTTCTTCGGGTACCGGTTGTAGTGATGGCTGGAGCCAATACCACCACTTTAAAGAGTCCAGTGGTTGTGGGCTGAGTACAGGCTCCTCCAACCCCTTGATGCGACAACAGGACTTTTCCGGCGATAGGCCTTTTCCAAGATCTCCTCAGGCTCAGCCGCTTGGTGAGGCATGTTTATTGGGTTCTGGCTGAATACTTGCACGTTATGCCCTAGGACACAAAAAGGGTGCAAAAATGTGCCCTCTTTGCTCTCAGGTTCTGCCACTTGAGCCTGTTCCCCTTCTTGGCCCATCTCCTGATGGAAACTAGAAGCAACCATATTATTCATCGCTTGGGCGGTGCTTGCATATTCCCATTGTTGGACTTGGTGGATGAGATCTGCCTCTCGAGCTCCACACAGCTACATTAGAGGCCTCTGCACAGTATGAGGAATTTGCCATGGTGAATACTGCGCGGGATAGACAGGAGCAACAACTACCGGAGAAAGTGATGGAGCTTCTCCCCACTGCCACTTTCCTGATAGGAGCAGAAGCTGCTCTGCTTGTACTGCTTCCTCAAAGAGTTGAGGGAATCTATGTTCACCTGATTGCAGCAAGAGGAGGCTTATGTCCGGGTGGAAAGCCCGAACATAGAAGAGGTGGGCCTGGGCGGGTGTCGGTTGGATCTCCTCCGGAATTCTCTTCCAACTTCTGCAGAATCGAACATTGAAGTTTGTGATGCTCTCCAGAGGTGCTCTCGTGATGGTGGAGAGGTGCATCAATAGTTGGAAGGGATCTTGAGAGCCGTCAAATGTGTTGATGAGTGCTCCCGCTAGGTCATCCCATGAGCAGATGCTCTTACGCCCGAGCAGTCTGTACCACTGCAACGCCCTTCCTTCCAGAGACAGGACTAGAAGTCTGATCATGACATCTTTGTGGGTTATGCCATGGAGGGTCGCTAGAGCAGCAATATCTTCAAGGTGCTCTCGGGCCATTCCCTTGGTGCCATTGTATTTTGTCAGGGTTTTCAGGGCACTTTTAGGAATCTCGTGCCAACTTTGGAGATTCGGAGGGTCGGGATCATCCCAGTTGGGATAGCATACCCTCGCCATTATAGCAGTGGTCTGTAGAGATCACGGTTCTCACCACTAAGTCGGAGTCGCCAGGTGAACATTCTTTTCTCCGCTTGTGAGGTCAAGGCTGCTCACCAAACCTTGATTCCTCCGGGGTGTCTTCTTTCAGCTTTAAAAGGCGTATACGATCGAGAAATCTGGATCTTCAGCTCAGTCAGAGTCGCCAGGTGATTTTTCCGAATGAAGGCAAGCTAGAGTTTCACCAAACTCAAGCTTCCTTAAAATATGGAGACAGTTTGTTCCACCGGGCGTGCCAGAAACTGTTGGTCACAAATCTGCCACAGGAAAGGATTTTGTACGTGTACGCGCCCTAGACCTGGACCAACATTGAAAGGCCGGAGGGAAGAGATGCCCTCCGTGCCAATCTCCGGAGAAGGCCGGCTCCTGTACTAAACTATTTAGGGTTTTAAGCTAAGAGTGCAGGAAAGAGATAAAAAGAGAAAGGGTGCGAGGAAAGAGATAAAAAAGAGTAAAGGTGCTTGGAAAGAGATAAAAAGAGTAAGGGTGCAGGAAAGAAATTAAATAGTGGGTATTGTGGTGGGAAAGAACCAGCAACACGATCACTAACTAAAAGCTTGAAGTAGCAGCAATAAATACCAAGAATAATGCATAAATAAATACCACGCAAAGTTCCCTATGTATCCTCTGGAAGAGTTCCAGGATTCAACTATTCTCCCACGCCTAAATCCAGATTTCAGAATTATAGCAATTAGGAAAATATGTGAATGTAACAGAAACCACTAACCACAGGCGGCATAAAAGGAGTTTAACTCAATATTGTCTCCCCTATGTATCCTTCGGGAGAATTCCAGGGTTTGTCCCCAGTTACACACCTAAACTCAGGATTTAGAATTGCAGTATACAAATGAAGACAGAATAGCAAAAATAATCACAGAAGGCAGCATACAAGGAAGAAATGAAGCCCAAAGTCTTTAATATTGATTGCAGAAATCAAGTTACAGCAGCTTTCTAGCAGAAGTTCCCCCCACCCTTTTCTCATTACAATACTAGGGTTTTTATAGAGGACCCGACCCTCTGAGCCATTAATGCGCTGGATTCGGAAGTATGCCCTTGGCAGTTACAAAAATCCGCGCCCGTCCCCTTCTACGGTCGAGGTTTCACATCCATTTCCACAATTAGCAACCATGGCCGCATCAGCTGGGGAAATCTGCATTTATGAGCCGTTTGACTTGTCCTGGGCCGCTCCGGGTGAGGTGCTCAAGTGGATGCACAAGTTGCCCTTGCCTTTCTTTGCGGCTGATAACTCGTATCCTATTGCTACAAATGGGCACCGGGCCTTTCGGGCCAGAAAAAATGCATTTATGAAACACTCAATTGCCTTGGATAAATACCCGGCCTTGGAATGTGTGCTTTTCGGGAGAAGCACCGTCGTCAGAAAAGGTTTCGGAGAAGCCTTGTTGAGAAATTGGCCCGAACTGGCAATTCGCTGGATTTTTGGCCGACTTTGGCCGACGTTGGGATTATGGCCGACATTGGGATTCTGACCGACGTGAGCTTCGCGGCCGACTTTGCATTTTTGGCCGACGTTGGACGCTTTGGCCGACATGAACTTTAGGGCCGACGCGGAGGTTCGCGGCGAAGTGGAGTTTTCTGGCTGACTTGGCTGACTTGGCCGACGTGGAGCTTCGGGGGCCGATGCGGAGTTTCGCGGCGAAGTGGAGTTTTCTGGCCGACTTAGGCATTTTGGCCGACATAGCACTTCGCTGGAAATCTGCGCTTCGGGGGCTGACATGGAGCTTCGGGAGCGAAGTGAACCTTTTGGCCGACGTAGAGCGCTTTGGCCGACATTGAAGCTTCGCTGAAGTGGAGGCCCGAAGTGGCAGTTCGGCCAAATTCTGGGCGAAGTGCCCCTCATGCCTTAGAGATTTTTTTGCCAACTAGATGGAGGTTCGCTAAAACTCTGGCCGAAGCGAATGCTTTTCTAAGATTCTAGCGAAGTGACCCCGCTGACTTAGAAAATCCCGGCAACTTACAATCACAGCTTCGCAACTTTTCTGCTCGAAGTAGGTGCTTTGGTAGCTTCATGAGCGAAGCTCCTTCCATGCCTTAGAAATTTTCCGAGCTCGAACTTAGGCTTTCCTGTCCCTTCTTTGCGAAGCTGCCCCTTTCCTTCTTTTTGTTCAGCGAAGCTTCTTATCTTACCCTGTTTTGTTGGCGAAGTGACCTGCCAGCCTTAAACTTTTTTCATCGTCGGGACGAGGAGGTTCGTCGGAGTTGGGGCCGAAGTGGATGCTTCGCCAGGCTCAAGCCCGAAGTGGCAACTTCGGCAGCGTTCTGGGCGAAGTGCCCCTCATGCCTTGGAATTTTTTTCAAGCCCGAAGTGGACTTTTGCTGGATTTGCTTCCAAAACAATAACTTTTGATCCGTTGACCCGATCACCTATTGTAATATATCGCCGGAAAGCTTGCGAAAAGATCTGCAATAATGAGACATCAAAAGATCAATTCGTCCACTTTATCATCCTCTTTTAGGGCCCGTGAAAATGCCAACGCTTCTGCGTGTGATTTGTCGATTTAAAGCTCCATACTTAGGCAAAATTTTGTCAAAAAATTGGATGTGGCAAAAATGTCAACAGTCACTAGACAGCGCACACATAGTTTGTCAGGGTTCCAATTTAGCACTGGTCAGAGACATATCGGGACTTCTTTAGCTCCACTACTTCGGCCTCGATTGTTAGGAAATTTTAGTTTCTGGGGGGCCCTTGGAGCTTGCCCCTCCTGGGCTGCTCCCTCCCCCCTACTCTCTCTCCGTTCTTCTTGGCGTGCACTCCTCTCTTTTGGATTACAGCCCTCCTCTCTGCTCTCCCTTTTCGTTTCCCTTTCTCTTTGGCCCGGTTGTCGGGTTTTGTCTTGTATTTATCTTGGTTATTTTCTTTGTTGGGCTTTTTAGCCTGCTAGCTGGCAGTCATTATTGTCCCTTGGGTCTTATTTTTGCCCACCGCGGACATTTATAATATTTCATTTCATTAATTTCATTTCTAGGCCATTTGTGCAATTAACTTTTCCAAGTTATCATTTGGCCTTGAACTTCCATGAACTTTTGTATTAGCATCTACTCCATTACCCCCATTTTCTGTAGACAACAATGTAGCACAACATAATTTGTTTGTCATTCATGTCCTTGTGTGTTATAGTGGAATTATTCTTTGTCACTCTTTCTCTCAATGGACTCACAAACTAACTCAATCATTACGCTTTTATTTAGACGCACCTTCTGTTTTCAATTCTTTGTCATCCTCAAAAACATTTGTTCTCTTGTCCTTCTTGGACGGGCTTTTCAGCCATGCTAACTATTGGATACTACTTTGTTCTATGTATTTGTCTCTATAGTCAGTCTTTGTATTGTCGTTTCATCTATTGTCTTTCAACTACAAATATTGTCATCTCCATGTGGATTTAACAATTTAAGTGATCCACATGAAGTTCATGAATCCATCAATGTGCTCATTCTACACTGGGCTATCATACATTTCTTATAGAGTCATATGCATGTCCTTAAAATCTTGTTTAACAAAGTTGTTGATGGTAGTCTCCCAAATGCAAGTGAAGCATATTGCTAATGGAATTTTTTTTAATAATTTTAACATATTGCTCAACTTCATAACACATTTGAGTTTTTCTGTCTTTTTTCTAAAGTTTTCGGTTTTAGTATTGGTGATGGAAAGGTATTAACAAATTTAATAAATAAAAATGACACAAAGCATACATGTTGTAGATCATAAGGGAACAAATTGAAAAAGAAACCATAAATGTAGCTTGAGTGGGCAACTGTATACAAGAAATAATGTATGAGAATTGTGTACAATCATTATATAATGAAGTTCATGTATTAGAATATAATGAAAATAGGAATGTCTTCAATAATAATCACTATAATGTACATGATTTTCAATATGCTTTTAGGCCTTACACATATTGGATGAAGAACTCCATATCAGATGGACCCAAGTCATACATATGGAATTAATATGGGAGGTGTATGGGCTGATCATCATAGTCCATATTTATAAAAAAATTACTTATCCATTCTAATTCTAGAAAAAAGGAGAAGCAAACAAGTATATTATATGTGTGCATAATCATTTATTTATTAAATATCTGATTTATTTGTGGTTTTGTGCAGTGATGACAATACAGTTACAAATTTGTTTATGTAGTCTTTGACCTATTAGATTGTGTTGTTTTGAAATGCTTTGAATTTGAACATTAGACTTGAGGGTATCATGCTGTAACTATGACCTAATCAATGTGTCCTATGTTAATGCAAGAACTTGTAAAGAACGCTAGAAATAAAGCACAAAAAAAAAGTAGGCTTTGTGGGGTTTGTGAGAGCTCTACCTAATTTCTATCCCTTTCTGCCTTTAAAAAAAAAAAAACTCTGGATACTTTATTTTGCTAATTGATACCATGAGTACAAATACAAGCTCAAACAAATCAGTGTACAACAATTACATCTCACTAGCATAATATTACTTTACCAGTCAAGAAAATCTCCTGATATGGATTGCATGCATTTCTTTGTGATGGAATGCAGAAAGGGAAAATCTTTTTAATAGTAAAGGTGCCACATAGAAGAATGAAAAATATTTGCTGTGATAGTAAACCAAATTAAAAGAAAGTAAATGAAAGATATATGAGAAGTCCTATCTATTTACATTATGATTAAAAAATATTAAATATAAGTAAAGAAGATAAAAAAGGTACATAACATATCTATGTTTGGAGTCATACTAAGATTTATTATTGGCATGTTTGACCTTGCCATATCTTTTGAAGTAAAAATACATCAGTCAAATTTTTTTTAATGAAAACTTAAGCTATATGTAGGTTTAAGCATATCAAATATTCACAAATCACATGGATTTTAAATTGAAGAGGATTTTATTAAATAATTTTGTGTATTGTTAGTTTGAACTCATAGGGATTTGCAAGTTTGTAAACATTTATGTTTTGAATAAACATGGATTGATAAATTCATAGCAATAGCATTTTTACTTGATAGCACTAAATTTATTTGATGGGTTTATTTATACATATTTTTCATTGTCTCAAAAGGTAAGCTCTTATTTAAGGGTAGAATATAGTTTCTATGTAGCTTTCTTACATGTAATGTTCATCCATCAATGATATTTATGTTTAAAGCACGTATACCTACATTTTTATAAGGAATAGAACGAATTGAAATTCTTAAAAAAAAAATGAATAACAGTGGGTTATGCTTTGTACCATTAGAATATATAAAAAATAAATCTTGCAACATATTTAATAAAAAAGTTATTTGTTTTTGTTTATTTACCCAAGTATTTATATGAGAAAGTTGAGATGCTAAAGAAGTGTATGTTCTACATAATCAGGTGTTGCACTTACGACGTCAACTTTACCTTTTGTACAAATGTCAAGTTGGGACATTGGAAGAGGATGTACGAGACCCTTTACTAGTCAAGCAATAAGCATTATTATCTAATTGAATCTTGAGAGTCTAGAATTTGGCATATTGTCATGTTTCAAACTCATTCTTATTATCCAAAAAGCATCAAAGAGGCTAATTTTGTTTATAATGACTTAAAATATTTATGTACTTTGTGTTTTAGTAACACTAAGAGGCTAAATTATTTAGATTTGTGTGCTTATCGAAGTTGTTCATTAAACTTGATAACCCAGCACGTGCATTGATAAGTGATTATTGATGGATGAGTGCATTTGTCACATGTATGTATGAGTAACAAAATGTATAAATAGTTAAAAGTTAAATGTCATTCCATCATGCCCATGGAGTTGAAATCCGATTGATGAGAATGTTAACAAAGAGGCCATAGGGGTTCAATTCCTATGGGTGTCATAACAATACAGTTTGTTGTAGTAGCATTGTGGTTCATTGAAATACCATGATAATATGGTGATGATATGGGTGGGCTTGTTTCAATCTTGTTTAAACAATTTAATAACTTCACAACTTTTATGAATGTGATGACAACCCCCTTACACGTGGCATACAAAGGAAAGATTGTGGAAACTATCATTATGGTAAGGAATATTTCTATGTGCAAAACTTGCAAATCTAATATCTCTCATTTTGGGCACAACAATTGTGCTCTTCAACTTTGGTTAAATGTATTTACATTGGTGAGTTATTTTTCATTTTTGTTCTTAATTTATGTGTTCCACAACTATAAACATATATTGTCAAATCTCATTACTCTTAAAGGGAGGATCATTTTATTTGGACAACGATTAAGTCTTGAATTTAGATCTTGAACTTGAAAAAAAAGTAATACAAATATGAAAAGCTCTTTAAAATTATGGAAGCATAGAGATTGATTTATGCATTACAATTTAGTAGCAAGTTTAAGGACTTTGTTGTGAAACCACCAATTGGAAAATTAAACTACAAATTTATATTAATGACGAACTTGATCCACTTTGCCACAAGATGAAGAATAATTATAAAAGGGCCAACAAAATTCTTATAGTCAAATCTTAGATTTATACATAATATGTTTTGAATTATATCAAGCTAGTTTGCAATTTTATTTTAAATCTTGTTTGAAATGTTAAAACTAGATGTTTCTTTTTTACAATGAGTGAAACCAAATGTTTCTTGTCAATTGATATAAGCTTGTTTTTAAATGTATTTTTTAGGGTGATATTGGCTATATTACATGTGGATTATGAATTTCAACATAAAAGCATCAACCTGTAAGATCTAGGTTTGACTTCTTACGTTCACATGTGACATATTAACATCCTCTTCTCATTCGATACAATGATAATTTAAAAAATATTTTTGTTTAAAGTAGAATATTGCTTAAAATTCCTTGAGGCAAAAAAAAAAAAGACATTTCTATAGTTATATTATAATGCTATGAAAGAGAAAGGTATTGATGGGTATATCATCCTTCATGTACAATTTTTTAATTTATTATATTCCATGGAGGGAATTTTTTCATCTACATCATCATTGATATTTTTTGTCCTTTGTAAAAATGCTTACATCTTTAATTTTATAAGGATCATATTTTATTTAAGGATTTACCAAAAATTGTGAAGGATCTTGCTTCACATATGGAAACATTCATTAATTTTTTAATTTTTATTTTTTGCCTTTGTTTCCTATTATTGTGTTTTTCCCTAAAACCCTAGTGTAATTGTAACTTTTATGGCAATTTATTTGTTTTATGAACAATCTTGTTTGCTTCTATTTTAGCGTTATAATTGATGTTCAAGAATCACACTTTGTAAGGACTACAAAATATTTTGAAGAATCTTGCTTCACATCTTGAAACATCCATTAAACCTTTTTTCTAAACCTGTTTTAAATTAAACCCTTGCCTTTGTTGTGATGTCTAAGATTTTTACTAATTGTTTTACTTTTTTTAACATTTACTAAATCTCTTATTAATTCAAACCCTTGTCTTTGTTGTGATTTTTAAGGTTTTTGTTACTTGTATTATTTATTTATTTTTAAACTAAACCCTTCTACAAGGAAAGCTTTTATAGTATTTTATCATGTGAAGAATTGAGTTTCCTTCTCTATTGTCTTATTCTCTTCATGTTATATAACTTTTCTTTTTTTTTTGTTACATAGGAGAGTTGGTCACAACCGCACTATTTTTGGTAACTGACAAGCACAGGGTTCAAAACTTTATTCATATTAACATAAATCATTCACCAATATGTAAAAATATCAAATCATTCATCCACACAATGAGGCAAAAATAGATAATACCCTTAAGGTAGAGCAACACCAACAATGTTATTTAAGGAAGAAAAACTCACAAGATTTTCCAAGATGAGAGCACCACTTGGAGAGGGCAAAGTGTCATAAGCCACTTCATGGGTAAAGATCATTACAAGTAATACTCCATATGAGTGATCTCCATGAAGATTACAATGACAATATCCCTTCTTTATATGCCTATCTTCTAATTCTACTTTGGAAAGTCAACTACTAAAACCTCATCCCACTCATTATTATAATATAAGATATTATAATAATCAACCTTAGGTTATGTGGTGATTGTATTTTACTAAGACCCATTTAGTTTAATTTTTCTATTAATAATTGCTAATTGCATTGTCAAATTAGCAACTCCATTGATACTGGTAGTGATATGTCGATATACTATGTCAACTTGTTGTTAGTAGGCATAATTGTCAGAATGAACTTGAAAATGGCTTTTATAGGTTCCATAGATGTCGGTAATCTCTCTCTCCTCTGTCTTGTTATACCATTATCATAATTCTCTTAATACATGGATAATCGCCTTACAAGTACCCATGTAGTAGCTTCCTCCAAAGCTTTCCAACTTCCATATTAATTTTTGAAATTTTCCTTGATTTGGACTAGTGCTACAATTGCCTTTACCTATAGGGTGTAGTGTCCTCCTATACTCATCCAAATTTAGGCAAAACATTAACACTAATATGTTTAGATTGCATGTTTTCCTTTGGAGACTATTGATCTCACTTGCATCCACCCTTATGGATCCCTTTACATCATAAGATATTTGGAATTACACTTCTTTATTTAAACTATTGATGATTTGTCTCATACTATGGATTGAGTATTACATGGGAGATATTCACTTGCATGGTGTTCAGAGTGTAATGACTTATGGCCAAGGTTGACATTGTATGATGTAATCTCGTGTAGGCATACAGACATCATTGTACAATTGTATTTAATTTAGTGTAATATTTAAATATAAGCCATGTGGATCGTGTTTAACCTTGTTATGGTTAAATCCACCGTATAACTTATAATTAACCTTAATCCCTCTTATTATATCAACTTAGGTTAAATTCATTTATGTAATTGGGGTTTTGATATTGGTACAAATACCCCCACCACTCCATCCATTGTATCGAAGTGTTGTAATCTTTATTTATGGATAATACATTGACTATTTATGGTACTTTAGAGCATCCATCAATTTTTCTCTTGATTTTCCTTTCGTTCTTTTACACTATCTGTATAAGATTTGAGTAAATGGAATGCTTTTGTTTGTTTCTAGAAATATGATTTGACTTTCAACATGGTATCGGAGCAGATATAGAGCAACACTGCTTGATCATGCAAAAAGTTTATTTAAAGCCTTTGATCTTTCTTTTGATTCTTAGGGTAAATTACTTCTCAAAGTTTCATAAGCTTCTTCAACATAAGAAGCAAAAAGGACATTTTTTAAATAAGTTTTCATCATCTTTTTTTATTTTTTTGGAGATTTTTTGCCTACTCCATAACCTACTTCATTGTCTCTATAGTATTTTTCAATTCCTTAGACACTGATTTGCTTGGAAAAATATCATCCTCTTCCTATGTCACAAATAAGCCACGACACTCTTTGAACAGGACAAATAGGTGTGGCACCAAAATTTTAAATTAGAAATAATATGCACACCAAATTTTTTGTGCTCTTTTTCTAAGTGCATCGTGATGCCTTCTTCCAAGGAATAGGTATGCAATTGAGCACGGTTAGGCAAGGCATCACAATGGTTAGGCACACATGTCAAAAGGGTTTTTATGTTGGTAGTTGTAGGATCAAAACTATGCATACACTATTTTTCACATTTTCACAAACACATGCTAGGAATATCAATAGGTGGTGTGCTTGGTTCTCAATTGGTGCACTTAGCGGGATAGGGTTTTAGCATAGGAGGAGATAGTTCGGAGTTCAAATCATGATCTTTTTCTTTTTGCAATCCCACAATAATGCGTTTAGGTGACACTATATATGGAAGCACTGACAGACTAAACATCACTCGGGCTCCTAACAAGTTGGCCATGTGAAGATTGTGGAGGTGTTGAAAGACCATTTGATGCATATTTGAATCCCTCTATGGATTCCTTTTGCAAACACAAATAAAGGCGAAGGCACTATGGTGTGTTATTTTTATGGAAATGCCTTGAGCACCTCAAAAGGCACCTTGCTACATTGGCTAGACCAAGACATTTAGGCCATGGGAGGTTCAAGTTTGAACCCCATCAACAACAATATTGTGGTACATGTGGAAAATGATAAAAAATAGGCCAACATGACATTCGAGGTGGTCACTTAAATGTCATGTATAACCTATTTTACACTATTTAAATCTTGTTCACCAATTAGATGGAGGTAAGTGTTGGCAAGCCAACAATTCAAAGGAGTTGAGGTGACGAAAAGTAATGGAGGATACCAGTAATTCAAAGAATGCCAAGTGGTAAGTCGTGATTGATTACTATATCCCTAAGTTTTGGGGATTTATATTTTGCATTTTTAGGTCCACTAGGAGAAAAAAATTAGAGACTATGACTTTGCATACATAAGTGTTTTGAGCCCAATTGTTTCAAATCATGCAAATTTTTGAACTCTATGTTACAATGTTAAGGGCCAACTTGTGTAAGATATATTCTAAGGCCTATGTTACTCACCTCAATGGGTAAAATTATAACATATGATCAACTCAAATGACCAGTTTCCTACATAGTAAGAACCTCTGGTGCATCTTTCAAGAGGAGAAAGCAACAACCCTTGATGAAGAAACTCACTAACATCAGTAAGAAGAAGCTCTTGGTCTATTTTCCTTAATGGTTGAACCAAAATTATTTTTCCATATCAAAGAAGAAAATGAACTTATCAAGGAATGATCAAAATTGCATGAGTTATACAGAAAAGTAAATACAACAAAAGTAAGTTGCTTGGAATCAGAGCCTCTCTTCCTCAAATTGGTTGATTTTATAACATTAAGGACTATATTGCAAGATTCAAGGAATTAAGAGCAAATATTGCATCTTTTGGAGGCAAAAAGAAAGATGATGTAGAATGTGTAAAATTTTTCCTTTCTAATCTCTCTCCTTTTCAAATGTTGAACCTCATGGTTCATGTGCTTGTGTTCTTGAAAATACAAAACTCTTTGTCTTGATCAATATTTTTTGTCTTGTTGTTCATTTTAGCAATGAGGAATTGTGGCGGTCCTTTACAAGTATAAGCTCATGCAAAGGAATTCAAACCTAAGGAGGCTAAAACCGAGGGGCCTAAGGGCTAGGCTAAGTCTTAAATGAAGTCAAAGACCATTTGTGGATACTACAAGAAGGAAAGACATTCAACTAAAAATTGCTTTTTGAAATTGTAAAGGATGGATGGTTGTCTTTTAGTTGGTGAGGGAGATTTAGAAGGATCTTCCCCAATTGAAGAGGCCCACTAGATCATCCATTATGGGAGTGGACAGGTATTATTGTCACCAATGTCTTTCATCCTTAACCTCTTAGTTTATATTATGAAGGGATGTTGAAGGTATAGTCTGACTTATGGCCAAGGTTGACCTTATATGATGTGAATCTTGTATAGACCTATAGATAATCATTGTATAAAATTTATTAAAATATTTCATTATGTAATCCCTATGGGGTGCGATTAACCTTATTAAGGTTAAACCCACCTTATAACTTGTAATTAGCCTTTCTAATGAGGCCTCAATTCAATGGTTGAGACATATGGATGATGTAGCCCACACCAAGGTTCAAATATTAACGACACCAAATAGGGTATATAGCTCGATGTGACTAAGTTGATGTAAAATGGAAAGAGCAAGCCTTTCAAAACCCTAATTAAAAAACTTGTAATTGATCTTAAGTCCTCTTGTTATGTCAACTTTGGTTAAACTCATTTTTGTAATTAAGGTTTTTGAAATTGATATAAATATCCTCCACTATTCCATACATTGTATCGAAGTGTTGTGATTCTTATCTATGAATAATACAATGATTATTTATGGTGCCTAAGGGTGCCCATCAATTTTCATCTCTTTATTTTCCTTTCATCCTTTTAAAAATTTTGTATAAGATTTGAGTGAATGGAATGCTTTTGTTCTTTTTTGGAAATGGGTATGAATTCCAACATATGGTCTTATAATGATGGCAAAACCATCCTTATATTATGCAATTGTGTGGAAGGTTGTCCTCCACCATGTTTATGGAAAGGAATCCTCGATCAATGCTCTTGATCTTCATGATAATAAGCTTATATGTTCTAATTATGAATTGTTCTAATTATGAATTGTTCTAATTATGAATTGTTCTAATAAGAAAGAGTTTTATGGAGCACATTGTTAGATGGAAAGGTATTGCATCCTTCTACTTTGTCAGACATCTTCATTGGTTATATGGAAGTATAGTTGACAAGAAATGCTCATGTTGTTAGAAGTTGTCATTAACGGTGTGTTTATGTAATGCCATCTTCCTTAGTCTCTTTAAGTTATGTTTAAGATGGGGATGTTAGAATATCTAAACACACTTGTCACACCCATTGATATAATTGGTAATAGCCTTATTGTTAGACATTGAGATATTTTATTTTATTATAATTAATTTATAATGTGTAGCAAGGTTGCAGTTAACCTTAAGCTTGTGTTTAAGATGGGGATGTTAGAATATGTAAACACACTTGTCACGCCCATTGATATAATTGGTAATAGCCTTATTTTTAAACGTTGAGATATTTTATTATATTTGTAATGTGTAGCGAGGTTGCAATTAACCTTAAGCTTATTTTTCAATTATTTATATGGAATTGAAATGGGGTCTGCCCATAATACATTGTAGCTATATGGTACTACAACATTTTTTGGCAATTATTCATGTATTGATTTACAAGATTCAAACTTAGGTCTCCTCCTTGAATGTCGAGGTATAAGCTCACAAAGATATAATATTACCAATCAAAATGTATTACTCACTTATTTAGATAATATATAAGATTGTGTCAAACTATAAAGTTCAACCCATCATTTTCTCTTTAAAGAGTTTATCTTTTCCTACAAGCTAGCACAATAGGATAGAAGGCTTTTAACACTCAAGGCCAAACAACCTATGGGACTACAAAGATACAACATTGCTAATCAAAATATGTCATCTCATTGCTCCTCTAGATAACAAACAAAATTGTATGAAAAATTCAAGTTTAATTTATCATTTTCTTTCTAAAAAGATGATCTTTTACTATTGATATTGGTTATAGGATCTCTTATTATTATTATTGTTGTTGTTGTTGTTGTTGTTGTTGTTATAGAAGACTTCAAAAAATTCAAGCATAGATCCCATTGCTAAAGTATTGAAATAATTAGCTCGTACATCATTATAAGCTTTGCATTCCAAGATGAAATGCTTCTCTATTTCATTTGTCCTTGATGTACAAAAGGTACATATTTTTTTCGTTTTTTCTCTTATTGTCTCTTCCATTTGCTTGTCTCATATGAATTGATGTAAACCAATCCTCAATTAGACCATAAGCATATTTGCTTTTTATTTGATTTTTACCCCTATATATGTCTTTTGATGGTGTTCAAATGTGGTGTTGAACTTAAGAATATAATGTTCTCAATTTCTTCTTAACTTATTTATCCACATAGTCACCTTAACTTCTTTCCTAACATTTTTTTGGGTGGAGAACAAGGGGTTGTACTCGGGTCCCCCATCCTTGACAAATCACAACTCTCTCCTTTAGAGATTGAGAGTTTACAAACAAATTCAATTCTCATCTCAAATGAGTTGTTATAGCTAGATACCTATATCATTTTTCATAAAATGTTTAAATTTTGATTTTCATTTTTTGGATCTTCTTCAATTTTTTGTTTGAATACAAATATTCCAAAATTCAACATCCTTCTTGATATTTTCCTACAACAACCTTCACAATACCAAAACTCCACCTCTATTTTCTATGCATTGCATCTTAG
The DNA here is from genome assembly GCA_028583015.1 of Wollemia nobilis. Lineage (NCBI taxonomy): Eukaryota > Viridiplantae > Streptophyta > Pinopsida > Araucariales > Araucariaceae > Wollemia > Wollemia nobilis. The sequence continues at coordinate 3,277,924 of JAQPPZ010002456.1, read as the reverse complement.
TAGAGTAATATTTCCAAAACATCGCACTATCATAGTTTGCTTTACTAGATCTGGATTGCTAGTTTCCTTCCTAAAGCATAAGTGCAACCACAAATTTTGTAATAAATAGTTTATATGAAAACACATTAATATTATAAAATAGAGAAAATATTACCAATGGCAAATATTAAACTAACTCTTAATCATTATTCAATTCAGGCAGTCAACATTTTCTTGTCAACTTCAGCTAAACTCACTACTTCCTCTAACCTTGGAAAATAAAATTTGACTTCACAATCCTCAATTAAAACCCCTATATTGGCTAGGATATCTGCACATTTGTTTCCTTCCCTTAACGTATGTGTAAACCTGATTTCTTCAAACTCTATAGCAAGGTCTTATATTTCCACAATGATCCCTTGTATGTTCCATGAAGCCTTTCCTTTCCTCAATTTTGCATTAATTACTATGAGTAAATCACTTTCCATCCATACTTTGGTCCATTTCATTTGTTTGCATATTTTAAACCCTTTCAAAGCTGCCCAAGCTTCAACTTCATTATTTATATTAAATCAACTATTGAAAGTGTAATGAGATAAAATATTTCCTCTATTATTTCTAATTATTCCTCCTCCCATTGGTCCTGGATTTCCTTTAGATACTCCATAAAAATTCAATTTGACCAAATCCACATCTGGTGGTTTCCACTTTATATTTTTTGCCTTCTTTTTATTTATCCTCTACCCATCATCATAATTCCATTTGATGACTTGATTCCATTTTCAAGGTTCTATGCTTCCAAATTAGGGATTGGATGTGTTGATAGGGTTGGTTTAGACTCCTCTATGGCTAAACAAATCTTCCTTTTCATAACCTCTAAATTGCCTTCCTTTCCTTTAAATATTCTTATATTCCTTTCTAGCCATACAATCCAAAGTATTGTATCTTTTGATATATCCCATATTGTCTTTACAGCCTCACTTTTAAAAATGTTATGTCATTGTTTTAACCATTCTTCAATTCTACCATTCATCACCATGCATTTACCAAACATATTAAGAATCCATTGTCATAGTTTCCAGAATATTGAGTAGTGTCCCAAGATATGGTCTATACTTTCCTCCTTTTTACAAAGAACACATTGTGAGGGGCTATGAAAATCCCTTTTCATAAGGTTATCCCAAGATAAAACACTTATACGACCTACTAGCAAAACAAACATTTTGACTTTAGGAATTCTTGGGCTATCCCAAATATCTCTCCATATTCTTGCAATATTCCTATTTTGTTGGTGTTTTATATTATATCCACTTCTTGTTGTGTATCATCCTGAGTTATTCAACTCACAAATCAGTTTATCCTTGGCTCCCCTCGAAATAATTATTATCTTTTTGCTCAACTGGCTCCTAGCATCAATGTCTTGTATACTTGTAAAAAAATCTTCTTTCCATTTGTATCTTCCTTCCTGATCCTTGCACATAATATTTGAAACCCTATCACCATATTTATCTAAAAGTAATCTCATCCATGGTTTTAAAGTTATACCTAGATTGAGTGGTTTTTTATTACACCAAGTATCCATTCAAATAAAAAAATTCTCCAGTTCCCACCACCCATCGTAGACCTTTAATCACAAGATCAATTAATTTTTTTTAACTATTCTATAATGTAGAACCATTTCGTAGTGAGAAAGCAATAAATATTAATCTTAGATCATTGGGCTCAACATAGTTAGAAGAATTGTTGCCCATTGTATTTGACTCTATCTGTACAATATCCAAATTGCTTTTCCCCTAAGAGCTAAGTTTACATCCATAAGAACTCTTAAATTGAGATCTCCCCTAGTTTTATCATCACACACCTTCCTTCATTTTACCAAAGGAAAATTCCTTTTATCATGTAATCCTAACCATAAAAATTACTGCATAATATAGATTAAACTTTTTCTATCAATTTTGGCATAGTATATAAGGACATATGATATGTTGGAATGACTTGTAAGACTGATTTAATTAGCTACACTCTTCTTGCTAATGATAATTATCTATCTTTCTATATAGGTAGTTTATTATAAACTTCACTTATAACTAGATTCCATTATTCTATCCTCATTCTCCCCTCAAATATGGGCATCCATAGATAAGTGTTGGTACATTTACCTCCTGCATTTGAAGTAATCTACATATCCTTCCTTTGATTCTAGTTGGGATGTTTAGGAAGTAAATTTTGGATTTTGTCCTATTGTTTTTTTGCCCCGACAATCTTTCATATTCCTTTAATAAGTTATTCAAAGCTCTAGCCTCGTTTATCCTTGCCCTCCCAAAAAGGGTTGTGTCATGTACAAATTATTGATGAGTGATATTGTCGATGTTATTACTAGCCTTAAGTACACTTATAAGACCATATTTGTTAGTCTTCTTCAAGTTACTCCCCAAAACCTTTACCATAATAATGAAGAGATATGGAGATAGAGGATATCCCTATCTAAGACCTCTATTAGCTTTAAATGATTGTGTTACTAACCCATTGACTAGCACTAAATATGAAACTGTAGAGACACAAGCTTTAATCCATCTGACCCATTTCTTCCCAAAATCTAAACTTTTCTAATACTGCAAAAAGAAAATCCCATTTAACCCTATCATAGGATTTACTCAACCCACATGTTGTAGGTGAGTTGGAAAGGGTAGGAAAATCCTCCAAGGGAGGTCCCTGGTTCGAATCTCCACCCTACCAAATGCACATCGGTACCTAAAATCCAGTTGATAATGTTGGTGCGATTAGGGCTGAATGCAACTCTTGAGTGATTTTGATAGTGTAGAACCCCCTAGTCATGGTTTCTCAAACCAGGGCGGCTTTGCAAGGGGTTTTTCACTAAATTCTAAAAAATATTTTACATGCCAACTTGTTTAAGGTTAAATATTTGAATTTTGCGAGGAGTAGGTGTTAGGAACCTTCATATAAAAATAAGCATAACCTCAATAGCAAAGTAGGAATAAATGGGAATAATATTATAACAGGAGTTTGAGGCAAAGCGATGGTAGAATGCAAGGCTTAGGTTGGGACTTCTTTGCATCAAACTGTGTTCAGAACAATTGCAGGTACTTTTTATTTGTCTATTTTTCTCTTGGTGTGAATTGTTAGGGTTTTTTTATTTTCTGTGGTTTTCAATGGCCCCCAACCCTGGTGGGCCATCAAATAGTGCTAGAAATATTGAGGAGAAGATAAGCAAAAATGGAACCCACATAGCATCCCCAAAAATTTTTACTACTGATGATTCACAAGTCAATCAGGGAGATGTGTCCTTCAACCAACGATCAAATAGTTAAGGGTAACATGGATAGGAGAGAGGTCCACATAGAGGCACAAGCTAGAAAATAAATGCAAGAATCTAACAAACAAAAAGATACAGAACCAGAGCAAACATGGAGAAATGGGTGTTTTCCTCAAGCAGACTCAGTTCTTGTCCTTGAGATTGTAGAAGAATTAATTGTAGAAGACATCATGTACAAATCCACCCATGCTTTGATTTGTAAATTTGTGGGGTTGAGGCCATCCCATCATTTCTTATACAACTAGGCAAGGAAACATTGGGATCCCCAAGGAGAAGTTGATATTTTGCTTCTTTCAAATGGGTACTTTGTAGCAGATTTTATATTGGTATCAGATAGGAACAAGGCTTTTGAAGGGGGACCATACAACATTGGACCGACAGGTTTATTCATGCAACCTTGGCGACCTGCATTCGATCCTCATGTGGAGCCATCGACCGCCCCAATATGGCTAAAGCTCTTTGCTCTCTCACTTGAATTTTGGAGAGAGGATATCCTTGGGATGATTGGTAATCTCTTGGGCACATATATAGGAAGATCACGAGAATCAGTAGAGGGGGATCAATAGCATATGCAAGGATATGTGTGGAGATGGACCTGGAAAAGCCACTCTCGATAGAAATTGAATTGTGAGTGGGAAGAAATACATGGAGACAACAAGTGGATTATGAATCGATTCCTTTTAGGTGCAGAGCTTGCCATGAGTATGGGCATATGGTAAGAAACTACCCTAAAATAGGGAGAGAGGAGATGCATCAACCTAAAACTAATCCTAAAAACCCTCCCCCATAGAAAGAAAATGATGAAGGGTTTCAAATAGTAACAAGGAGAGTCCAAAGAAATAATTATCAAGCAAGAGGACGAAATCCAACTAAAGCAAGAAAAATGAACCAACGCCCATATTGGAGGGCATCTTCTAATAAATATGAAATCCTTAAATTAGATGATCCAATGGAAGGGCAAGAGGATTCAGAGGTGGAACCGATCAATGACAAGGGCCAACACCAAGAAGGAGAACAACAGATCCATCGGGAGTACACCCCCATCCCATAGGAGACAAACCCCTCCCAAATTATAATTGCTCAAAATTTTAAAATTGGGGAGAGTCAAGAAAATCAGAATATTATGACACAACAACAAGAATCAGAGACATCTAGGCCCCAACAAATTGACTTGTTAGGGGCTTGGGAAGAGCAACAACAAACACCAGAGATATCTATGTTTCAACAAAATGATATGGTAGGGGCAATGATAGTGCATGTACAAGATCAAAATCCATCAAAAGACATCATTATGGGAGTGGTAGAGAAAAACAGAGAGAAGCCAACACTAGGAATCAACCAGATAGAGAAGCGACCAAAGAATGCAAGTTCACAAAGGGTGGGAAGAAAAACAAATAAGGACAAAATACAACAACAAGGAGAACAAATGAGAGAATTTGGATTGGTGAAGTCCATTGCCAACTTCTACAATACAGACCCTCAATGATTATAAACACATGGAATGTAAGGGGTTTAAACAACCACCCTAGACAATTGGTTGTTAAGAAAATGATTTTAGAAAACAACCCAGATGTGGTTTTGCTATAGGAAACTAGAACTTCCTTAGAAGCTATGGAAAATATTGCCAAGAAATGTTGGGGGCAGGCAGATTTTATGGCCCAAGCCTCTCAAGGATTTTTAGGAGGAATTACCACTTTATGGAATAAAAATTGCTTCCAATTGATGGACTCAACTTCAGCCAAAGGAATCCTCATGACCAGACTTAGGGAGAGGGACTCTGGGCTGGTTTGGATGATAATTAATTTTTATGGCATGATAGAGGTACGAGCTCAAAAAATCCAATGGAAGGTAGTACAATAGTTGAGGGAAACCCATCCGAAAGACTTTTGGATAGTGGGAGGGGATCTCAATGCTAAAATGTTAGTGCAGGATCAAGAAGGAGGTTTGACCCAGCTCAATGAGAAGGATAGGTTGTTGTTGGCTCAATCAGAGTACCTAGATTTGATTGACATACCCCCACCAGGATGCAACAACACATGGACTAATAAGAGAAAAGGAGCATTCACAATCAAATCTAGATTAGATAGGTTTCTTGTGGGGGAGAAAGTCTCCACCCTTTGGCACTATAAATCACAAATTTTGAACCGGTTAGCATCTGACCATTTTCCAGTATCTATCTACATAGGAAAAAGGCCTCAGGTCAAGAATCATCCTTTTAGATTTGAGACTTTTTGGCTCCAAAATAATGACTTACCAGAGCTAATGAAATAGTGGTGGGAACAAGGAAAACCAGAACATGGGACAACATAATTTCAGCTTCACTCCAGATTAAATTTTATCAAAGGTAAATTAAAAAAATGGAGTAAATCTCATCGGATAGATTTCCAGCAATAGAGAGCAAATATTTTAGTTCGAGTGCAAGAAATAGCAAAAAGGATCCGCTCAGAACCTATCTCTGAAGAGCTTCTCCACAAAGAAAGTCTTTTGATGCAAGAGGAAGAAGAGTTAGACAAGAAAGAGGAAGCCTACTGGAGACAATGAGCAAGAATAATCTGGTTGCAAGAGGGAGATAGGAATACAAAGTTTTTCCATCACTCAACCACAACACGTAATCACTATAATCGGATTGATGCCTTATCCATAGGGGATGGAAATAGGGAAACTACTACCCTAGGTATGCAAGAAACTACAAATAAATACTTTTCAACTTTATTTACTACAAATCCACACCTTTCCACTCAGCACCAAGAGGAAATTTTAGAAAGCATACCAATGTTAATTTCACAGAAACAAAATGAGGAGCTCTTAAGAGATATTAGAGAGGAAGAAGTTAAAGAAATAGTTTTTGATATGCAGACAGGGAAGGCCCCAGGTCCAGATGGATTTCCAGTAGAGTTCTATAGAGCCTATTGGGATATAATTGCAAAGGATGTAACCCAAGCAGTAGAAGAAGTCAGGACTAGTGGAAGAATCCTTAAAGCCTTGAATCACACCTTTTTGGCTCTCATCTCGAAAGGTGGAGATATGGAAAATCTCACTAACTATAGACCAATTGCTCTATGCAATGTGGTTTATAAGATCATAAGCAAATTGATGGCAAATAGGTTGAAACAAATCTTACCAGGGTTAATCTCTCCAGAACAAGGGGGATTTGTGCAGGGTAGACAAATTCTGGATGGAGTTGTGATAGCACAAGAAACTATTTATGAGCTTTGCCAAAAGGGAAACAAAGGTATGTTCCTTAAGCTAGATTTATCCAAGGCATATGATAGAGTAAGTTGGGAATTTTTAGCCCAAATACTGCAAAAATTTGGTTTTAGTGAAGAATGGATAAAATGGATTATGGAATGCATCTCTACAGTTTCTTTCTCAGTGCTCATCAATGGTAATCCATCCCAACTATTCAAAGCTTCTAGAGGAATCCGACAAGGGGATCCACTTTCACCATTTTTGTTCATCATTTTTGTGGAGGGCTTGGGAAGACTCATACAGAAGAGGAAAGCAGAGAATACCATTTCAGGGGTAAGGATAAGCAGGAACATAAATATTACTCACCTCCAATTTGTGGATGACATAGGAATGTGGGGGAAGCAACAATAAGAGAAGCAACCAATATCAAAAAAATGTTGGAGTGCTACATAGCGGCTACTGGACAACTACTAAATGAAGAAAAATCAATAGTGGTTTTTTTAATGTGATAAAAAAATTAAGAGAATGGATAACCCACATCCTCAGATTCTCAGAGGCATCACTACCCTTAGAATATTTGGGTATCCCCTTAATAGAGAAGGGCCTCAAAAATAAATATTGGAAATCAATAAGAGATAGAATCCACTCAAAACTTTTGCATTGGACCTATAGGTGGTTAAGTTTTGGAGGAAGAGTAACATTGCTTAAATCAGTTTTACAAGCAATTCCAGTGTATAAATTCTCCATTTTGGCTGCCCCAAAGAGCATCCTAAAATATTTGGACAAGATGATGAGACACTTTCTTTGGTCTGGAGTGTAGGGTAACCACACAAGGGCACTAGTCAGTTGGGACAAGGTTTGCAAGCCTAAGGAAGTTGGAGGTTTGGGAATTAGAACAACAATGACAAACAACCAAGCTCTAACAACCAAGTTGTATTGGAGATGGCTAACTCATCTTGACCAACTCTGGAGCAAAGTATTGAAAGTTAAATACTATCCCTCACAAAATACAAAATATCTTCCTCATCTTCCAGTTTTAGGAGAGGGATCAGAGACCTGGAAAGCTCTAAAGAAAGGAGCATCACTTATCAAAGAAGGGTTATACTGGAAAGTGGGAGATGGCAAAACTGCTAGACTATGGGAAGATTCTTGGGAACATTTCCCCCCATAATTGATCAGTACCCCCACTTAATAGGACTCAAGGAAAACTTTCAGAGGAAAGGGTGGAATCTCATAAGCCACTATTTTAAAATGCCAGATCAACTACAGGACAATCTTAGTCAGTGGCAAGTCCTAGAGGAGTTGAGGGAAGAATGGGCTGAGGAGAAAAGAGAACTGAAAGAAATCTTGGATAGATGAAAGTGGCCAAGGAGTAATGGACCTGATCAACTTGGTTGGGGACATACCCAATTAGGAATTTATACTGTCAAAGAAGGTTATAGAAAGATTATCCAAAGCACTCAAATTGGTCCAAAGCCCCCTTGGTTGCAATTATGGCAACCCAAAGGATGGCCAAAGATAAATTGCTTTATGTGGTTGGTTGCACATAACAATATTATGACTCAGGATAACATGAGGAGACATGGATTTATTGGACCCAACTGGTGTGTAATGTGTCACCAAGAGGAGGAAACAATGGGCCACCTCCTTTTTTGTGTCCCTATGCCCAAATAGTCTGGAGTTTGTGGTACAATATTTTTTGTCAATCAGAAAGATCCATTCTCACTGAGAACAACTTTTGGGACTATTGGAAGACCAATAGATTCAAATCAAAGACCTTGAAGATAGCTTGGGATTTGGGTTTGGGTTTCATCTGCTGGCAACTTTGGTTGGAACGTAATAACAAGATTTTCAATGAGGAATTTAGACTAGAGGAAAGAATCTGGGGCACTCTAATTAGGAAACTTTTAGAGACAATGCAGGCTAAAACCCAAGAGGACTCTCAGATGGTAGAGGATGAAGCAGATATATGGACACAACTCCAAAAACAACTGCAATATGGGAACTAAGAAAGGAAGGATAAGAATAGAAAGAGGGCTTTATAGACTCAGGATGAAGTCTATGGATTCAAAAGGAAAGGGTAAATGGAACACCTTTAGGGGTCATCCAGCAGGGACTAAAACTTCTAAAAGTTGGACAGTCAAAGGAACAGAGTTGTGCCGCATTTTGAGCCTTGCCAAGAAAGGCAGGTTATCAACAGTAAATGTATAATTTGAGTTTTTTTCAATAAAATTTTTACCTTTTTCTCAAAAAAAAAAATTACTCATATCAAGTTTTAAGATCATTGCTCTCTCTTTTCTTGAATTTGTTGACTGCATAAATTCATGAGCCACTATTATCCCATCCAAAAAATTTCTCCCTTTCACAAATCCTCCTTGCTCTTCTAAAGTAATTTAGTCTAACAGTGGTCTTAACCAATTCACCACCACTATGGAGTTAATATTATATGTCATATTACATAGGTTGATGGGCCTAAATGAATCAAACAATTATGCATCCTTCTTTTTGGAATCAGGATAAGATATGTTACCTTTATTTTATAAGGTATGTATTGTTTTACCCTAGATTGTTCCACTACCACCAATAAAGAATCCTTCACTATATCCCAATTATATTGATATAATATTGTAGAGAGCCCATTCAGACCTGGGGATTTATTCTTATCAAAAGAGAAAAGAGCTAAATGAAATTGTTCCAAAGTAATAGGCTCCATTAATTTCTTATGTCTTCATTTCTTATAATTGTGTAGATACCTAAAAAAGATCATATTATCATTTTTCCAATGTCAATGTTTAATAAGTTTGCAATTGCTTCAAATAATCCAAATATTTGATATTGTCACCTGAGAAACATTAATTCACCCTATTTTAGCCCCTTTGACCCATTAAGCCCCATCCTACACCTAGCCCATGGTCACCATGTGACTATCCCACTCCCCCTAGCCTATGTGCACACTCCCCTAGTCTATGTGCACATTCCCCTAGTCTACCCTATCACCCTAGCCTAGCCTACCCCCTACTCTCCACATCCCCATGCACCCACACAACCCCCATGCTCTTTAATGCATATGGATGGGGTGAGGACTCTCCCCACCCAAAAACATTAATGAGGCATACCCCTTGGGTGGGGTGAGGACTCTCTCCACCCAAAAACATTAATGAGCCATGGTGCACACATGCTTCTTTGACCATACAAGTGGGAAAACCCAAATTTTCCCTCTCCTCACTCAATTCACTTATATGCCATGTCACCTCCACCTCATCTCCACTTCACTACCCCCTCACCCTTGAGAAAATCTATAAATAGCCCCTCATTTCCTTCATTTTCAAGAGGATATTATGCTTAGGGAAACTCTACCAAAATTATTCTAGAATTTACTTGCTTGCATTTGAGATAAATCTTATTGCTTAAGAGTGCTAACACCATGGACAACCTTGTATGTCTCTTCTTGTATGCTTTTGTTTTGTAAATTGCTCACAGGTTGGAGCTTAAAAAGTCACCAAAATCAAAGAATAGCTACCTTGCAACCTATAGAAGATTCCCATCGAAGGAAATTTCACCCAAATCCTCATAGTAGAAACCATCCACAAAGGGACGATTTACAACTAGGACCGTCCTAATATGGATGGTTTTTGTCAGAAGCCAGTTATAGTCAACTACAAACCAGTAGATCATTTGTAGAGGTAAGTAAGGTAATTTTACTATGTTTTATCTTATTTTGAGTTATTATGCATTAGTTCAAGTTTTATTGTTTTGCTCCTTTCATAAATTTGGGTCTAACTGGGATAGACCCAATAGGTGCTATTGATATTTACTTTGGTTGTGCAGGTGTGGAGACTTTGCTCAACCTGTGTTGGTACACGAGCATAAACCCATCCCTCTTAAGGTGGTCAAAGAAGACAAAATTACCAAGTGTCAAGGTGAAATTCCTTTCACACTATAATCTTTGGCATTTTTGTCTTCTTTGACAACCTCAAGAGGGGTGGGTTTATGCTTGTGTACCACCATGGGTTGAGCAAAGTCTCCACACCTGCACAAACAAAGTAAATATTAATAGCACCTATTGGGTCTACCTCAGGTAAGCCCAAGTTTATGAAAGAATCAAAACAATAAAACTTGAACTAATGAATAAAATAAAACTCATAATGAGATAAAAACATAGTAAAATTACCTTGCTCACCTCTGCAAATGATTTGTTAGTTTGTAGTTGACTATAACTGACTTCTGACAAAAATCATCCTTTTTGGGATGGTTTTGAATGTAAATCATCGCTATGTGGATGGTTTTTGTTGTGATGATCTACGTGAAATTCCCTTCGATGGGAATCTTTTGTAGGTTGCTAGGTAGTTGTTCTCTAAGTCTGGTGATTATTGAAACTTTGACCTGTGAGCAGCTTACAAAATAAAATCATGCAAGAAGAGGCATATAAGGTTGTCCATGGTGTTAGCACTTGTAATCACTAAGACTTCTCTCAAATGCAAACAAGTAAATTCTAGAATAATTTTGGCAAAGTTTCCCTAAGCATAATCTTCTCTCATGAAAATTAAGAAAATGTGGGGCTATTTATAGATTTTCTCAAGGGTTAGGGGGTGGTGAAGTGGAGATGAGGTGGAGGTGACATGGCATACAAGTGGCTTGAGTGAGGGAAGGAAAAATTTGGGTTTTCCCACTTGGATGGTCAAAGGGGCATGTGTGCACCATGGCTCATTAATATTTTTGGGTGGAGAGAGTCCTCACCCCACCCAAGGGGCATGCCTCATTAATATTTTTGGGTGGGGAGAGTCCTCACCCCACCCATATACATTAAAGAGCATGGGGGGTTGTGTGGGTACATGGGTATGTGGAGAGTAGGGGGTAGGCTAGGCTAAAATGATATGGTAGACTAGGGAAATATGCACATAGACTAGGGGAGTGAGCACATAGGCTAGGGGGAGTGGGAAAATCACATGGTGATCATGGGCTAGGTGTAGAATGGGGCTTAATGGGTCAAAGGGGCTAAAATGGGATGAATTAATGTTTTCAAGGTGATAATATCAAATATTTGGATTATTTGGAGCAATTGTGTAATGATTAAAATGTGACCTTAGACGATGGAAATATGATAATTTTTAGGTATCTACATTTACCCCTTTTTGTACTTGTATGCAGACACGATGCGGTGCGAAAACATATGACACCAAATGATTCGATTGACGATGGACGACAGTGGATGATAATGGTCAATGACAATTGATGGAGGAGATGTACAATTGTCTCAAATTATAAACAGTGTAAGATGCCCCAATTGTGGAAGGGATGAATATCCTTGAACTCTTTGCTTATGATGGATTTTTGATATCATTTGATTTAGCAAGTTGACCAACCATAGGTACATCTTCATGATGCTCCAATTGATTGTAAGTGGGCTTAGGTTGCCACCCTAATGAAGCGAGTGTGTGAGTAACCAGATAGACTTGGCATAGAGCCTACTAAATAAGGAGAAGGAGAAGTAGAAGACGAAGAAGAGGATAGATTCTATTTTTTTTCTAGCATATGAGGACTAATGATAGTATTAGTCAAGGTTCTTGGACAAATGTAGATTCCAAAAATGAGTGTTTAGATATTGGCCATGTTCTTGACAGCATTGATAGGTAATATTTTCCACCTCAAGCAATGAGTTGATGGGCGAGGGGTTTGACTTTGACTAATAAGAGGGGGATGGAGGTGGTTATTATGGAGGAATGATAAGTTGAGTGGGAGTTCATGAAGGAGGTTGAGTGAAGAAGGAAGGGTGACTAGAATGAGGAGGAGGAGGAGGTTGAGGAGGGATTTAGAGCAATTTGGAAAGATAGATGAGGATGAAGATGAGAAGTTCTAGGTTGAGCATTCTATGAAGGAGAATGAGAATAATAAGGTTGAGGATGAGAAGAAGAAAGAGGATGCACTACAGCCAGAGGAGTATTAGTGAAAGAATGGAAATACATAAAAGAAGAAGCAGGCTTGGAAGGAGTGGACTCTTGAGGTGGGAGGATGAAAAGTGATATGAGGAATGGAAGAAGAAATATGGGAAGGATCGTTAACTTGTAGAGTAGGAAATGGAGGAGGATCGGTGAAAGCATACGAAGGCAACACCCAAGGGATGTGATTTTGTATGGGGGTAGCCACATAGGCTTTGTTGTTCTCAAAACTGGCATACAACAAAAACTGCCAAGGTCCTGACGATTTCCAACAAAAACCATCAAGGTTCAGACGATTCATAGTAGAAATCATCCCTATCCAGACAATTTATGTTGGGAGAAGTTTTTGACTTGATATTTTTTGTTTTTATTTTATTTTGTGGTTTTTGTTTTTTTTGTTTGATTTTATTGGGTTTTGGATATTTTTAGGTTTTTGTGTGTTATTTTTAAATGTTTGTGTGTGTGTATTTTGTGGTAATTACCCCTAAACTCAACAAAATGTGGATGAGTGAGATCTAAGGGTATGTCTATGCATGTTCCTCAATATACCCGAAAGTATGTGGAGAGAGATAATGTGCATAAACGATCAAAGGTTGCTTAAAACAAAGACGGCTTGGGGTATCTAAAAGGTAAAAAGACCTCCAATATCCTTGTTAGGGGATATAAGAGGTGATATTGTCTAAACCTGCTTGGGACCAGTCATCCTCTACTTCACCCTCGAGCGGGCTCGATCAAAAATGATAGTTGCACACTCACTATTTCTACAATTCGATGAGCAGGGGCATCTAACCTAGACTACCCTGAGCTAATATCGAGGGTAGTTAGTTTCTCGGTGATGAATTCTAGGAAACTATGCATACTAGCTAAGGTGTCTAAAGGGGAAATAAATGGTTGGTGATGAAATCTAATGTCAACAATTGGTTCGATTAGTGTTTTGCAAGTGTGATGTAAACTACATATTTTATTTTATTTTATGTTTTATTTTATTTTTGTAAAAAAACTACTAAAATAAACCTAGCTACAATGCAAAAACAAGAGCTAACCTAGGAATGCAAATGCAAAGTTTGATTTTTTTCTAAACTAAATGTGTGAAATCAAATCCTAAACTAGGAATGTTATTTTGTTATCTAGAATGCAAGTAAATAAATTCTATCCTATGAAATGAAGATGCAATTTTTTGTAAGAAAATAACAAGAAATAAACCTATATTAAGAAAGAAAAATGCAATTACGCTAACCTAAAAAAGCAAATCTATACTAACCAAACAAATGTTGTTTTGAAAATATAATCTAATCTAGGAAAGCAATCAACAAGTTCCTAAGCTAATCAAACGAGCAAGCAAACCAATCTATGTTATTGGATAGGAAAGTAAAATCCTATGCTAACTGAAAATAAGTAAAGTCTAACTAAATGTAAGCAACGTGTGAAATAGGAATATAAACTAATCTAATGAAATTAAATGGTAAGACATTAAAGTAAAGCTACTATAGTGAAAACAATTAACAAGACAAGAAATAAAACCTATTCTAATAAAAGAAATGTGCAAAACAAGGAAGTAAATGACTGTAAAGCAAAGCTATGCTAAGGTAACCTACGAAAACAAGAAAATTACACAAAATGAAATCTATTCTACAAAAGCAAGGAAAGTGCCCAAAGTGAAATCTAATCTATGAAAGCAAGGAAAGTGCACGAAATAAAATCTAATCTATGAAAACAAGGAAAGTACACGAAATGAAATCTATTCTACGAAAGCAAAGAAAGTGCATGAAATGAAATCTAATCTACAAAAACAAGGAAAGTGCATGAAATTAAATCTATTATATGAAATCAAGGAAAGTGCACTAAATGAAATCTAATATATGAAAGCAAGGAAAGTGCACAAAATGAAATCTATTCTATGAAAGCAAGGAAAGTGCATGAAATGAAATCTATTCTATGAAAGCAATTAAATGATGGGGTTCTTTGATCTGAGGTGAGTTACCCATTTTTAATTCCCAAGTTCACACAAGGCCCAAGAAAAGAGCATACACGGGATAAGTACCTTCTTAATATGTGGTGATGTGGGATGTGTGTGTTGTTCTTTGACCTAGAAGAAATGACCTAATTTTTATCTTCAAGATTACCCTAAGGCATGAGGACAGAGCATACACAGGTCAAATCCCTTATTTAATTTGAAGTAACAGGGTCGTTAACCAAGGAGAAATGGCCCACTTTTGATCTCCAATATCACCCTAAGGTGTAAGTAGAGATCATATGTGAGTCAAATCTACGATTTAGTGTGAAGTATGGAAATGTGAAAAGTGTCATGCAATATAAATGCCTAGAAAGTGAGTAAATATTTTAACCTCAAAATATGTTACCACCTTTCTAATCCTCAAGGTCACTTGTCAGTGCGAGAGGAGAGCATACGAGTGGCAAGGGACCTTTTGCTTAATGTGATCTACACTATGAAAGTAAATTGTTTACACACAAAATGAAATCCTAGATTAAATGTGATTATGAAATTAGACCTAAAAATGCAGTTAGGAACACCTACCTAAGGTCCCACGCTCTTTGGATTCTGTCTGGGACTGTTGCACAGGCTTTGGTTTTTTGAATTTTACAGTTCAACAGAAACCATCCTGGTCTAGATGATTTACAACAAAAATCGGCCCTATCTAGATGGTTTATGTTGGGTGAAATTTTTGACCATCCTCTCTACTAGGATCTAGTTTGCTGA
The DNA here is from genome assembly GCA_028583015.1 of Wollemia nobilis. Taxonomy (NCBI): domain Eukaryota; kingdom Viridiplantae; phylum Streptophyta; class Pinopsida; order Araucariales; family Araucariaceae; genus Wollemia; species Wollemia nobilis. Next base: position 3,262,767 of record JAQPPZ010002456.1, on the reverse strand, counting down.
TACATAAGGCTAGTTTTAAAGATGTCCCTACAAAACCAAAGAGTTAAAATGTTAGAATTTGATCTTGAGGTTAGAAAAAACATAAAAAGCAAATAAGCCTAACTAGCTTAACTCTAGGATTGATTTGAAACAACTACTTCAATGAAAACTAAACATAAGCTAATAAAAGTAAAGTTTGCAATGAAATGAATGAAAGGGATTGATGTTTGAAGGAGTGGTAGGTGGGAGAGTAAACCTATGAACACCTCCAAAAAAGGATGATTTGACCTAAGAAGGCACTTGGAAATGATGATGAAAAATGATAGAGAGATAAAGGATTTTACCTTATACCTACTTGAAACTACCATGGTCATTGTGTAAAACTAGTTGCCTAATAGGGTGGGTCCTAGTTTTGAGCTTAGCAAAAATTGTTTGGGTTTGAATGAATGTTGACTGTCTGGGTTTGGATGATTTCTAACATTCCATGTCTAGACGATTCAAGATAGAAGACTTTGCTGGGACCTGTCATGATGGGTCTCGATTTGGATGGACTGTGAATGCTTTTAGATCTACAAACATAGGCAGAAAACACAGAAAGTTAGCAAGATTGATAAAGAGTCAACAAAAATCCATAAGGAAATATTTGATATAAGTGGTGATAAAACAACCATTTTACAATCTATAAAATATGTTTACCTATGTGGTTAAGCGTTAAAAGGATTCCACCATGATCACCAAAATGTAGTCAAGAAAATGTGCCATTTATTAAACATATCAGATATTACAACTCAGTCTTTTCAAATGCCCCTTCGGCTACAAAGTTTTTTTTTCAAGGTAAAATCCCTTTCACAATGCAATCTTTGGCACTTTTGTCTTCTTTGACCACCTCAAGAGGGATGGGTTCATACTTGTGTACCACCACGGGTTAATCAAAGTCTTCACAACTACACAACCAAATTAAATGTTAATAGCACGTCTTAGGTCTACCTCAGTTAGACCCAAGTCTATGAAAGGATAAAAATAATAAAACTTAAACTAATGTATAAAATAGAACTCAAAATGAGATAAAAACATAGTAAAATTACCTTGCTCACCTCTGCAAATTATCTGTTGTTTTGCAATTAACTGTAACTGGCTTCTGACTAAAAAATAAAGAAAAAATGAAAGAGGAAAAGAGATCCAAAGATTGGTCCCCTAAAGTATTATAGGCACCTCCATCGGGGCTATAGACGCCTATCTAACAATGGAGCTATGTTGAAGGATTATGGGGCTAACCTCCATAAGGTCTATAGATGTATGTCTGGTAGTGGAGTATGTCCTTTGAGTGGTGATATGTCTATCATATTAGAGACCTTTTGTACAAACCTTTGAATGCTCATAAATGAGCTAGCTTATATTGGCTTGAGTCACAATTGGTTAGTCCAACCTTACTCAAGATGGAAAATAAACTTCACTACACACACTTCAGTCCATGATAGGCTTGATCTTATTCGGGATGGTCTAGGTTTCTATGGGATATTGACTGACCATTAGATGAGTTTGATTGTCACAACTAGGGTGTTTGAGTTTCTTGAGATACTTCTAGCATCTAAAAATCCTAAGATATTTTGGCAATAAGCATCTTGGCTAGCCACCATTCATTTTCCGTATGTCCTAATTCTTAATATGTGTCATTAATCATTAGCCATTATCCATCGTTTATCTAGTTAGAGAATTGTACATTACATGTTATATTATCATCCATGTCCTAAGTCTTGTGTTCGTTGTTGTTATCTTATCTTATGTTGTGTTAATGTGTTTCTTATGATTTTTAAATTGTCATTGATTCATTAAGCCAATTTTTATTGTGAAATTCATACCCAAACATCCAAAAAGTGACTTAAATAACACATGTGAGCCCTAATCATGTAAATACATTTACATCACTGAGAAACAATGGTGAAATTGTTCTATTGATCAACAATGCATTACATAGTTTTATAGTTCTTGAAAGAACTAAAAATAGACACGGTGGTTGAGAGAAATCCTCTCAAACTTATTACAACAAACTAACTGAAAGATAGCTCTTATCCTAAAAATATTCTAATCTTGAACTATGGTCAAACATTGACCAACCAAGCCAAAACCTCAACGTAGCTAATCAAATTAACTAGAAATATGTAAATCAAAACATTAAACTAAAACTAAATACTAGGACTTAATACTTAGGACTAAGGAGGCAATGTTGAAAATATTCCAACATTCTCCCCCTTGATGCTAAAGACACTCATGCAAGAGTTCTTTAAGCATCACATAGTTGGAAGAAAAAATTTCTCTTACGTTTCCTCCAATCTTGAATCAAGAAATCAGAATTTGCAAAATACTTATGGTGGCACTCCTTCCACTCTTCATGTGGAATTTTCTACAAATGCTTGAGTGCCTTATTTTGTTGATTAGCCCCCCCTTCAACAAAAGTATCTCCTCTTGTGGTTTTTAGCAACCACTCTCTTACATCTTTATCATTATGGTCTTTAAACCATGCTCTCACATTTTGATCTTCTTTTACATATTCAACACTAAACAATACTCCACATGAGTATTTACAATTAATCATCTCACATAGATTATTATACCATAAAACTCTTTCACATATTTTCACACAAAAAATCACAACAAATATGGCCATATAATTACCAACTATATATGCAACATAAATTTGCTCCTCACACAAATATTCTCTCAAAAAAATGACTTTACAAGAATCCTTCTCCAAAGGAATTTTGAACACATCATTTTGATCCATGTGACCCAAGTTCTCCATCACTGTATTCTCTCCAAGAAGACTCTTCATCAAATTTGTCTCAATGAGACAATCACCTTTCTTTTCATTCTTGGTCACAAAAAACAAATCATTAATCATATTAACATTACCTTTAGTATGAGTAGATTTGGTGCTTCCCATAAAGCTATTTTGTAGCAGTTCTCCTTCATTATATGGTGCTTCAAGATCAACCATCAACTCTTCACTAAGAGTTCTCCTCCTTTTTTTAATCCATGTTGGTGTGTTGAAACACCATTCATTCAAACAATCATACATAGTTGCCTTTTCAAGACAACTCTCTTTCTGCAATGTAATCACTCCAAGTGAGTGATCATCATCCATGAGTGATGTTTTCTTTGCCATTACAACAAGAAAATCAATAATCTCATTTTCATTTTTTGTTTCTATCCCATTTTCTTTCTCACTTTCCATATCCTAAATGAGAGAGTCTTGTGTGTTCTTTTCTTCACACAACACATCCTTCACCCTTGATGAGTGATCTTCAAACAAGAAGCCCATATCCTCTTCATCAAACTTTTCTTGTGGATCAACATCCCACATCACTTCATTTGCTCTTTCAAGAGAGCACACATCCATTCCAAGTGAATGGTCTTCAATGATCTGTGTCTCACAATGACTCTCTCCAAGGAAAGTTGTACAAGTCTCTTCCTCTTTGTTATCCTCTTCTCCATTAAGGGATTCTTTACTCTCTTTCACACAAGGCTCTTCTTCAAGTATATCTTCCTCTTTAAGAAATAATTCTCCATTATAAGAATGTATGTATTCTGCAAAATACATACCTTCATATGAGTCTTCACAAGACTCTTCAAAGGCTCCTTCAAAAGGATCTAATTTAGAAACTTCTTCAAGGAAGCAAGGCTCCTCCTTGATTAAACAATCTTCATGATTGTCACACATGGCTTTATGGGTGTCCTCATAAAACCCATAATAATCCTTCAAAACTTGCCATGCCATTGTAGTTGTTCTACAATTAGCTATGAGAGGGAAAACACTCTTTTCCATTCCTCTCCTCAAATCCATAAGGGCTAAGCAATTTGCATATTGCTGCTCCTTCTTCTATTTTCTCTCCTCGCCTTATAGCTTGCTCCAAGTGGGTTCTTCATATCCTTCATCGTCAATTCTCCAAATATATTTGGCCATCAATAAGGTCTTCATTTTTATGCTCCAAATTGAATAATATTTACCATCGAAACTTGGCACCTCCAAGTCTTCATACATTGTGGCCATTCTCTCTGTTTTTTTTTAGATTTTTTTTTATGTTGCTTTATGAAACCACATTGTCCTCTTTTTTACTACAAAAATTTAATAGACCTTACTGCAATCTTCCAAAACAACATCAAATCTAAAAAACCTCTAAATTTTAGAAGAAAAAAATTCCAAAGGTGAAAAATATGTGATCATTTACTTTTTCCCTTTTTTATCACAATTTCGAATCTAGGATTTTTGAAGAAAAAATAAATATTCACACAAATAAATCAATATAGATCCAAATGACCTAAAATTTTGTTTGAATTATGATTTTATCTAAATAATATTTCTTCCAAAATTTGATATGCAAATACCCTGTTTTCCACCTTATACAACCATTTTATTGAAAAACACAAAATGCTAATAAAATTAGTAAATTAACTCCAAATCACCTAAAATTTTGACAACATCCTCTTGATACAATTATCTAACAACCCTCAAAATTTCATAAGAAAATACCTCAAGATTCATGATATATTAATTATTTACTCGAGATATTCCTTACAAATATGCTGAGTGTTGGCCACTTGAGTTTCTCTGACAAAGTGCGTGATTCAGATCTCTTCATGCCACTCTCCACAGGTTTTGATCTGTCTAAGAAAACTTGCTCTGATACCAAATGAGAAATAATGGTGAAATTGTTCTATTGATCAACAATGCATTACATAGTTTTATAGTTCTTGAAAGAACTAAAAATAGACAGGTGGTTGAGAGAAATCCTCTCAAACTTATTACAACAAACTAACTTAAAGATAGCTCTTATCCTAACAACATGCTAATCTTGGACTATGGTCAAACATTGACCAACCAAGCCAAAACCTCAACATATGCTAATCAAATTAACTAGAAATATGTAAATCAAAACATTAAACTAAAACTAAATACTAGGACTTAATACTTAGGACTAAGGAGGCAATGTTGAAAATATTCCAACAATCACATCATCCATCGCATCAGCATATCACATCCATATCATCTAACATATCATGACTATATAATCACATGCATCTATCAATAATAAAAATCAAAATAACCTAGACATATACATCACAACATCCATCCATTATATCATATCATATCAACCATCAAATAATAATCATGTGTCTATATCATCAAAGAATAAAATATAGTCCATCACATATCCATATACATACATCATCATCATCATCAATGCCCATATGACTACATCAAAATTATCCCTAGGGCTACATCATACATCTATCTATATAGGCCACAATACATATCATCCTCATCCTCATCTCATAAAAATGATGTAAAAATCATGGTCAATCTACCACACCAAACATAGACTCACTACTATTGATCCCTTGGAGTCGCTCCACTCCCCTCCTATCCACCATATCTATCATCCAATCGTCTCCACTCTCCTCTTGTCCATTGTCTCTATCATTCGGTCCTCTCCATCCTCTATTGTCCATCATCTCTATCATCGATGATTAGTCATATGATAGATGATCGTCTAAGATAGTTTTTTATCATCTAAACGATTTCTAACCAATCGTATGATTTTCATTCCTCTCATCCATTCATAAGCCCCTCTTGCTATTTCCACTTTGTTATGTAATTATCTTTAGTCAAGTGCCTCGTTGTTGTGTTTCACTTCTTCACCCATCAACTCACCACTTGAGGGGGTAGATATTATCATCAATGTCATCTTGAACAGGTCCAATATCTAAACACTCAATTCTAGAATTAAGTTTGTCTACGAAGTTTGTCTAAGACTATCACTAACCCTCATATGTTGGGGCAAAGACAAATTTCTTCTTCTTCCTCTACTTCTCCTTATTCTTCTTCTCTCAACTCAAATTCTAATTCAATCCAAATATAGCAGGCTCCAAGCCAATGTTATATGGTTACTCACACACTCGCTTCATCGAGGTGGTAACTTAATCCCACTTATCTAATCAATCAGAGTGACATGAGGCTACATACCTATGGTTGGTCAGCTTGCTCAGTCAAGTGAGATTAAAAAAATATAACAGGTAAATATCTAAGAACATTCATCCCTTCCACAATTGGGGCATCTAACATTGTTCATGATTTGAGATAACCTTATGTCTCCTCCCTTAACTATTATCATGACACACTAAAAATACATGGTCAACCATTATCATCCATCGTCAATACACTCATTTTGTGTCATGTGTTTTTGTACTACATCATGCTACACATAACACAAAATAAAAAGGGGTAAATGTAGACACCTAAAAAATGTCATATTATCATTTTTCTAATGTCAACATTTAATAATTTTGCAATTGCTTCAAATAATCCAGATATTTAATATTGTCACCTTAGAAACATTAATTCACCTCATTTTAGCCCCTTTGACCCATTAAGCCCTATCCTACATCTAGTCTATGGTCACCATGTGACTATCCCACTCCCCCTAGCCTATGTGCACACTCTCCTAGTCTATGTGCACATTCCCCTAGTCTATCTATCACCCTAGCCTAGCCTACCCTCTACTCTCCACATCCCCATGCACCCACACAACCTCCCATGCTCTTTAATGCATATGGGTGGGGTGAGGACTCTCCCCACCTAAAAACATTAATGAGGCATACCCCTTGGATGGGGTGAGGACTCTCTCCATCCAAAAATATTAATGAGGCATGGTGCACACATGCCCCTTTGACCATCCAAGTGGGAAAACCTATATTTTCCCTCCCCTCACTCAAGCCACTTGTATGCCATGTCACCTCCACCTCATCTCCACTTCACCACCCCCTCACCCTTGAGAAAATCTATAAATAGCCCCCCATTTTCTTCATTTTTATAAGATGAGATTATGCTTAGGGAAACTCTGCCAAAATTATTCTAGAATTTTCTTGCTTGCATTTGAAAGAAGTCTTCTTGCTTAAGAGTGCTAACACCATGGACAACCTTGTATGCCTCTTCTTGCATGCTTTTGTTTTGTAAATTGCTCACATGTCAGAGCTTCAACAATCACCAAACTCAGAGAACAACTATCTGGAAACCTATAGAATATTCCCATCGAAGGAAATTTAACCCACATCATCATAGTAGAATCCATCCACAAAGGGATGATTTACAACCAAAACTGTCCTAATAGAGATGGTTTTTGTCAGGAGATAGTTACAGTCAACTACAAACCAACAGATCATTTGTAGAGGCAAGCAAGGTAATTTTACTATGTTTTATCTCATTATGAGTTTTGTTTCATGCATTAGTTCAAGTTTTACCATTTTTCTCCTTTCACAAACTTAGGTATAACTAAGGTAGACCCAATAGGTGCTATTAACATTTACTTTGGCTATACGGGTGTGGAGACTTTGCTCAACCTATGGTGGTACACAAGCATAAACCCACCCCTCTTGAGGTGGTCAAAGAAGACAAAAGTGCCAAAGATTGTATTGTGAAAGGGATTTCACCTTGAAAACCCACTTTGTAGCCCAAGGGGCATTTAAAAAGACTAAGTTGTAATATCTTTTATGTTTAATGAAATGACGTGTTTTCTTGACTACAAATTGAAGGTACTTCTTATAGTAGATTATCATTAAGAACTTCAAACTCCTCTAATCCTAGAATATTTTGGTAAAAAAACCTTGCCTCCTTTCTAATTTCACTCTAGTCTTCAATCCAAACCCCTTTTACTAATTTAATTCTACTAATTATAGATGTTGATCTCTATACTATTGCCATCCTATGAAAAACTTTGTATTTTTATCTCCTTTTAACCAAGTTTGTCTCAATTTTAATCTCCAAATTTTATTTTCCTTACTCAAAATATTATGATATTTACTAAGCAACTCCTTTCCTTCAAGCTTGGATTATTATGATCACCTTTTTGAAATTTTGAAAGTTTATCTTTTAGTTCTTCTTTCTTATCAAAAATATTTCTAAAAGTGCTCTTGTTTCATTCATTTAATGTAGGTGTCATTGATTCAATTTGTTTTGAAATTTTATACAATCCATTGTTTCTCGAAGTATTTCAAGTTTGTAATATCATATTAACAAATTGAGGATGGCCTTCCCACATCTAGTCATGTTTAAAATATGATATTTTTGAATTCACTTACCACCATTTTAACTCTTATTGGGCAATGGTCTGAACTAATCCTTGTAAAGGTATTAATTTTAGCACAAGTCCCTTCATCTAGCCAATGATCTGAAAGTATGCATCTGTCTAGTTTTTCTGCTATTAAGTTCTAGCCTCTCCTATTTTTGGTCCATGTATAGTTGTCTTCTTCAAACTCAACCTCTCATAGATTATTGTTTTGAATAAAATCTAAGAAATCTCTTATACTTTGGATTAATTTCCTAATTCCTCCAAAATTTTCATCCAACTTGGTTATGACATTAAAATATCCTATGATCATGAATTGGATTTTTTGGTCTTTACTTCTCATAAAGGCTTCAATCCCACTCCATACTTCTAATCTATCTTACTGAGTTGTAGGTCCATAGACATTGATAAGGATGAAATGAATATCTGCAAAGTAGCATGTGACTAAAGAGGTTATTCAATGCCTAGTTTTATGAATGGTTACACAAGAGTTTCTAATAGGATTCCAACATGTTATAATTCCCCTTGCCACTCCTTTAGAATCCACAACATATCATTCACATCTTGCCCATACTACTTTCATAGTTTTAGAAACTCCTTCCTTTGTCATTTTTGTTTCATGGATACAAATAAATATCATACTTATTACTTAAAAAGAGGTCCCTGATACACCTTTGATTTGAGGGAGCATTAACACCCCTTATATTTCATGAGATGGTAATCATGTCTCATTAGGGGTTGTTGGCCTTACCTATAAATTACCAATATCATTTGTTGTTTTGTAAAGAGAAGTTTAACCAACTTAGTTTGTGTTGCTTTCTCTATGTTTGTTCTTTCTTCCCTAGATCTCGCTTGATAATTTGAGGGTTTTCCTCTTTCTATTTGCATGTATCAGGAGTAGGTCTTATTATTCTACTCCTCATTATTCTCTCACAAGTTTCTTTTTAATTATATTTATTCTCTCTTGGCTCTACTACAAAATATTTTGACTTGTCTTACTTTTTGGTATTTTATTATTAATGGTATAGGTATCAACATCTAACACTACATTTTCTTTACCAATTTTCATCTCCTAAATGGTGCATGGTACTTTAAGAGAGTCTTCAAAATATGATGGGACACATTCCTTAGGTTCATCAAGAATGCTCATCCCTAAGTCAAGATCATACAGAATAGATGGTTCCTTAATATTTTGAACCTATTGTATTGTGTCCTCTAAGCTCTGATATACTTTTTCTTCATAGGCTAAAACCTCAAAAGAATTGGTATATATTATAATATCCCTCCTTACTGGTCTCCACTATTTGTTTACTTTAATCTGTTTAGACATATTTTTTAGAAGTTTAAAACCATCCTCATCCATATCCATTTGTAAGTTTCTCTTGTGGTTTTCTACATATGTTCTTGTTGAACTCTTCTTAGGGCATGATTACTCAATATGTCCCATATCATGACATCTTCTACATCTAAAAGATATTTTTTCATAATCTATGGTTTGGATCCACAACTTACTCCCATACTTAGAATGATTTATTCTGGTAAAGGTTTATTTCTATCAATCATGACTAATATCTTAGCATAAATAGCCAATAATCCATCTTTTGTAGTTCCTAAAATCTCAAGGAATTCTCCTAGAGTGTTTCCTATTGCCTTCAAGGTATCCATTTCTTAAAATTTAATGGGAAACCCATACATCCTAACCCATACTGGTATTAAGGATAGATTTACATTTCCAGGTGCAAAGTCTTCAATGGGTAAGGAAAAGTCCTACTCTTCCCTTAAACCAAGGATCCCCTTTTAAGATTCTAACTTTTTCCTCCTTGAAACAAATGGCTTGGAAGAAACCTTTGGGAAGAAAGGATAGACTCACACCTAGATACTTACAACTCCTATCAATCCATTTTCTCAAGGTCGAAGCCCTTGGCCAAGACCTATTAAATTTACCAAAAATTGCCCTATCTTTGAGCAACAAGGATTGATTCTTTGTGAGGCCCTCACTAACCTCTACTACTAGATAATATTATAATATTTATCTATAAATTGGTCCATGGGAAGGAAACTAAAACTTAAAATCTACTCAAATTTACCATAATATCCTATAGCGATTATACTATTTGATTAAAACCTATAATAATTTGCATGTAAAATTTCTAAGATAAAGAAGGGGAAAAGAAACTTAGCTGATAAATTATATGCCCATACAAAATTTCTTACCTCACTTAATCCCTAGCCCTCCATTGCTCCTTCCAACATCCAAACCTTGGTTGGAAAATAACTAAAATTTTGTTTTTTGTAACTTGAAAATCGTCACTGCCCTTGTTTCGAATGATTGCCTTCATAGGGTTGTATCTCCCTCAATATTTCTTAGATTCCTTCATATGACCACTCATTTTATGTTATCTTTCTAAATAGATTAACTCACATAAAGCTTCTACCAAGATCTAGAAACTAATCAAATGAATGCTACTAACTATGAAACTCGATTACAATAATACATCATAGGAAATAACTTGAATGAACACAATATACTCAAGATTACATTAATGATACGACTTAGTTGTAATGGGAGGAGCTTTGCCTCCAATATATCTATTTTTGTGACTTTTCAGTATTCTGACTGTTGCTCTTCCTTTTCCATCAAAGAATTGCAACCTTTCATATTCCTCATAAAGACAACTAATATCTACCAAACTAATATTGCAAGGAGGACCAAATAATGTAATATCTCCAACACCCCCCGTAATACATTATTTGGTAGGAAGGCCTTTTTATATTCTACTATGAATCTGTCATGGCTGGGTAAATAATATGTGTCTACCTCTAGATCAATGTATCTGAGTTGCCTATGGGTTTTGATCTCTAGGTCATTGCCACTAGTTCTACCTCTAGGTCACTTCCTCTAGGTCTCTACCTCTGAGTCACTACCTTTGGGTCACTACCACTGGATCACTGCCTCTGGGTCATTGCCTCTGGAACTCTACCTATGGATCACCTCTAGATAATTAATATCTTTGGGTCATCCACTAGAATACTCATAAGGCTATTGCCTCTATAGGATCATCACTACAAATGCTTCCACTGCTTTCACTGTAGGTTACCTCCAAAGCTATGTTTGGATCATGATCATTTATTTCATATTTCTTCGTGATAAGATCAATACCATTCTTTTCATTCAATAGGCTTTGATTTTTCATCACACTTGGTTTTCTTTTGTAGAAACTATATAACATTCCTTTCATCTTATCCCATTCATCTATGTTCATCCATCCATAATCAACCCCTACTCTATAGTATTTCTTTTCATTTTGTAGACAAAATATTTGTGAGTTATTATGTCCTCCACAAATATTACAACTATGGAGATTCCAACATCTCTCTACTATATGTCCATATCTACCACAATGACTACATGTTTTTCTATTACAAGATTCCTCTTACCATTCTATCCTTTACTGCAATTGATTCTATCAATCCCTATCACTGATTTGATGGCTCTATTTCCTGTCACAAACTTAGTTCTTTGTTCATTGCTACTAGTCTAGCTTGTATATCCAAGACCTTTATATCTTGGTCTCATTTATGATATAATTTGTTCTTTCATCCCCTGTTCATGTTTTCCTAAACCTGTATCTTTATATCCCATTTTTTCATCAATTTTGACCCAATTCCTCTAGTGTGTTTTTCAAAATGACCAAAAGCATCATTAGATTAAGCTCTATCAATATCAGTGATTAAGAAATTAACATAGGTTTTGAGATGGTGACGAAGATCGAAGGTCCACGTAGCAGCAAGCAAAGTCTACCTCCTGGCGACTTTCGGCCTTTTCTATGGGGGTTTGGTGTTTGACCATCCATTTCCCTCCTTTTCCAATTTTTGATTTCGTGTTTTTCCTTGGCGGATTGTTTCCTGCCCTCTGCCCATCCTCCCGTTGCTTCCTAGGGCTAGTCGGGCACCTTCCCCGACTCCCAAAATCAGGTCGTGCCAGCGAAATTATTCTCGCAGGGACCCCCCATGGCAACGCACTTAGATCCTGATCATTGCAGTAGAGACGTTGAGGACTCCGTCAGGCCTGGCACCATGGCCAAGCAAGGGCCCCATATCCCAGGCGAGGTTACAACAGTAGGCGATAAGCCATCCTTTGCTGACTTGCTCCAAAAAAAATGAATTCCTATGTCGTCTACGGCCAGCGAATTCATCATGCAAGGGAATAATGTTCTATGCCCTAAATCCCTCATGGAAAACTATGAATCCTGGGATACCAACTCCTTGGTAGGTAAATTCATCGACGGGCGACCTGACTTAGATGCTATTCGTAGATGGGTGGCTTCAAAATGGAAAACCCTAGGCAACTTGGATATCTCGGTAATGACAAGGGGTTTTTTCATGATTCAACTCAATTCCCATGAAGACGTAGAGCGCATCTTATCCGGAGGGCCCTGGTTCTATGGAAGGCAAAGTTTGTTCCTCAAAAAATGGTAACCAGACTTCAACCCCAGCTCCCAAAACATCAATTTCGCCCCCATTTGGGTTAGACTTCCACATCTCCCAGCCCACTTCTTCTATGAAGATGTCTTGCTTGGTCTTTCTAAGGCGATCGACAAGCTCCTGGCTATCGACCCAGCCACCCGGGCAAGAACCTGACTAACCCAGGTCCGCATTTGCGTGAATGTGAACCTGGAAAGTCAGCTTCCAGGCCACCTAAACCTCATCTATGGTGAATTCAACTAGAAGCAGCCACTCTTCTATGAAAACAAGCCAGCTTTTTGCCCTGAGTGCCAATCCCAGGGCCATCTTCAGTAGCAGTGCCCCAAACTACGGATCCCGCCATAGTCAAAACCTGTCAGGGACCAGTCAAAGAAGATGCAGCATCAACCCCCTCCTATCTTTCCAGCGGCCAGCAAAGCTATTTCCAAACCCCCTTTGGGTTCGCTCAATCATAAGGCAAGTACCTCTGTTCCTCTAATAAATAAATTCAATCCTTTGCATAGTTCTGTTATCAGTGAGGATTGTGAGGAAGGCGAGATCCCATCCACCTCTAAACCAACGACCATCCTCTCGCCCCCTCAACCTCCCCTGGTCTACCCCCCTATTGCCCCCATCCATAATCCTCCCCCAATCCTCGGTGCCCCCACTTCCCCAAGAATCCCTCAAGGCTCACCTCCCCTCTCTCCTCCTTCGTCCCCCCGCTCGGGTCCTAAAGACCCAGTCTCTCATGTGTACTCATACTCTGTCTTTGTTGATGATGAAGCCGAGGACAAGTTATCCCCTGAGCAAAGTAGTCCCAGGATAACTCGGAGCTCCCAAAAATCCATGATGGATGTAGGAGAAGAAAAAAGAGAGGAAGACCCTCTGATTTGGACATAAGGAACAAAAATACGACTGAAGATATAGCCAATGGAACCTAGAGAATGCTATTTCAAGAAACAACAAACAATTCCAAAGATGAAAGTCGAAGATCCAAACCCCCTACTTAGCAAGGAAAAGGGGGCAAGAGAATTTCCAAGAGTTTGAAATGAAAATCCTCTCTTGGAATGCAAGAGGCCTAAATGGGGCAGCCAAACAGAGACTGGATGTAGCCATGAGGAGAGAACATAATCCAACCATTTTTCTCATTCAGGAAACAAAATTGGGTGATCAATGGTCCCCTAACATTGCTAGAAAGATTTGGCAAAACTGTGATTTCACTCATTCCCCAGCTTCTGGGATGTCGGGAGGGCTCTTGTGTCTTTGGAATCCTGCCAAGCTCCAGGGAAACCTTATTTCGGGCCATGATAGGGTAAGCAACATCTTGTTCCAAGATACTAAATCCCAGAATTCTTGGGTAATGTCAAATGTCTATGCCTCAAACACCTTTGTGGGCAGAGGAGCTTTGTGGAAAATGCTCACTTCAATGAGGTAGGTCTTCAAAGGAACTCCCTGGATCCTGGCAGGGGACTTCAATTCTCCTTTGCACCTCAAGGACAAAAAATGAGGGAACAACATCACTCACGGAGATACTACAGACCTAAGAAACTTCATTAATTCCAACGCTCTCATGGATGTCCAGCTTCAAGGGTTCCTCTTCACTTGAAGCAACAGAAGGAAGGGCACCAATCTGATCTAAGAGCACCTAGACAGATTTTTGCTTTCCCAGGAAGCCCTCCCCTACTTTGGGGATGCCAGTTTGTGAGCCCTCCCAAAGATAGGCTCTAATCACAGTCCCCTCATCCTGGAATCATATTCTAGACTATAGTTTAAGACCCCTTTTAGGTTTGAAGCAATGTGGGTTCACCACAAGGATCTCAAGGGCTTGATACAGTATTGGTGGAGTAAAAAATTCCTGGGGTCTGCTATCAACCAGGTAACCCAAAAACTCATGTTCATCAAAGGGAACTTGAAAAAGTGGAATAAGGAAACCTTCGAAAACATCTTCAAAGACAAACAACAGGTCAAATCCTGAATCAGCTAGATTGAGGAGTCCTTTCAGAAAGGCGAAGGCAGTGATTAGTCTTAGGGATGAGGAGAGCGCCTTGTTGTCTGAGTACCACAACATCCTCACCAAGGAGGAAACTTTATAGCACCATAAGTCAAGACATATTTGGCTCAAGGAAGGTGATGCCAATACCAAGTTCTTCCACATCTCAACCTTGAGGCATAGGAGTGCCAATAAGATCAAAAGCATTGTCTTGCAGGATGCGACAGCCATTTCGGATATCCATGCAATCATAGAAGAAGCCATCAATCATTTCAAAAGCCTCCTAGGTTCCAGCCCGCCCCAAGCCCCCGAGGCCATGGAATCCCTCCTGGCCATCATCCCCACTAGCATCTCCCAGGAATCAAATGATTTTCTCCTCAGCCCCATCTCCCAGGATGAAGTTCACCAGGCCCTCTTTTCCATGAAGCCCGATAAAGCCCCTAGGCTAGATGGGTTCTCTCCCAGGTTTTTCCAAACCTTCTAGGACATCGTGGGGCAGGATATTTTTAACGCCAATAGGGAAATGCAAATATCCAGGTCCATTCCTAGAGATGTGAATTCCACCTTCTCGGCTCTCATCCCCAAAGGGGAAAATTCTCGATACCTCTTTGATTATTGGCCCATCAACCTATGCAATGTCATTTACAAAATCCTCACCAAAGCCCTGGAATCCAGGCTATCCAACATTCTTTCATCCATCATTGACCCATGTTAGGGGAGCACAGTCAAAGGATGCAATATTCTCAATGGGGTCATGACCATCCATGAATTGATCCATTCAACCCAGGTTTCATACACGGCTGCTTTCTTTCGTTGGACATGAACAAGGTCTTTGACAGAGTCAACAGGGAATTCCTCAACCAAATCCTTCTCAATTTTGGGTTCCATGAGTCCTGGGTAAACCTGATCTACAACTGTATTTCCTCTTCTTGGTTCTCTGTCATGGTAAATGGTTCTGTTGTGGGTTACTTCCTGAGTTCTCGAGGCTTGAGGTAGGGTAACTCTCTATCCCCCATTATGTTCATCATCCTATCAGAGAGTTTGGGGAGAACTATCAAGGAGGCATGCTCTTGCAGTCATCTTTTTGGGATCAGGGCAGCGTCCGGGCTTCCCCCCACCACTCACCAACAATTTGTAGATGACACGTTGATGGCTACTAAGGCTTCGGTAGCGGATGCCAAGGTGATCAAGGATATTCTCAACCGCTTCGAGGAAGCTGCTGGCCAAAAAATCAATTACACTAAAAGCAAGTTGTTCTTCATCCATACCCTGGCCAAAAGATAGCGCAAGATCACTAGAATCCTGGGATGTTCCATTTTTGAGTTCCCAACCACTTACCTCGGGCTCCCCATGTTCCATGGTAGGGCCTGGCCAACCATGTGGACAAACGTGGTGGACAAGATCCGTAACAAGTTATCTGGGTGGAAAGGGGCCCTACTCACCAGTGCAGGGAAGGCAACTTTAGTCAAATCCGTCTTGCAGAGCATCCCCACATATTTCATTTTTGTGTTCAAAATCTCGGCCTCAGTAGGAGAAGCCATTGAAAAAATTCAAAATCAATTCCTTTGGTCTGGATCGGAGGCCTCAAGAAAGCTCCACCTAGTAGCTTGGGATAAAGTTTGCTCCTCCAAAGATCTGGGAGGTCTTGGTCTGCGTCGAATCTCAGTTGCCAACCTAGCTCTCCTAGCCAAGCAGGCTTGGAGAGTAGTGACTAAGGCCATATTGAATGGGTAAACATCGTGAAAAGAAAGTACCTTTAGCACCAGGCCTTCCTCCAAGCATCTCCTCTGTGCAACGGTTTCCATTTCTGGAAATCCATCACTCATACCCAAAACATCATCCTCGAAGGGTCTTCCTGGAAGCTGGGGAATGGGGCCAACATCAACTTCTGGGAAGATACCTAGGTCGAGAATTCCCCCCTCATCAGCAATCCAATTTTGATCCCTGCCAGGTACTTGACTGACAGCAGATTCGGGCTCAGGGTTGCAGAATTCATTTCCTCCAGCCTAGAATCCTAGGAGTATTTCAGAATAAGAAATGAACCCATCAAGGAAGCCGTGAAAGGGATTCAAGAGATCCAACGATCAACTTTCCTCCCCTGTGTCAATAGGAGAGATGAGCGATGTTGGAAACGCATCAATGATGGGAATTTATTTGTTAAGACCACGGCCTAGATTATTGAGAATATGGGTTCCCAGGGCACCCCCAGCTGTGAGAAGGTGGTCGCTAACAAGGTGTGGATCAAATCCCTCATTCCCAAAATTGCGCACTTCTGCTGGACGAGCATCCAAAACAAAATCCTTACTGGGGACAATCTCATGCAACGAGGGATCATGGTGCTGAATAGATGTTTCCTATGCCTCCAGGCCTGGGAATATGTTCACCACATATTGATGGATTGCCCCTACTCCAGAAATGTTTTCTCCCTAGCCACCCAAAGATTTCAGGTTAGTTGGACCTGGCCAAACTTTGTTAAAGGGTTCATTTGCCAATGGCCTAAGCCCTTCAAGCATCCCAGGCTAAGCTTTTTGTGGGAAGTCCTCATCCATAACATCTTCTAGAAGCTCTGGTTGGAGCACAATAGGCGAGTTTTCAACAAAGGCCCCAGAACCCGCGAAGTCGTAGCTTCCAGAGCCCTTGCTTACGCCATCAAAAATTTTGGACTCATCCCTTGTTAGGCCAACCCTGCTTTGGGGATTGAAGAATTGCTTTGTTCCACCCTTAAGATTCCCCAAGATTGCAGTAAGTCTTAGAAACCCATAAAAGACAGATCTCAGGTCACTTGGGTCCCTCCCCCCCAAGGTTGTCTCAAGGCTAACTTCGATGGTGCCTCCAAAGGGAACCTAGGCAAAGTGGGAGCAGGAGGGGTCTTCAGAGATCATAATGGAAAAATCCTTAAGGCCTTTGTTGGAAATATGGGGTCTTAGACCAACAAATTCGTGGAAGCCAGGGCCCTCTAGAGATGTATTAACATTTCCAAAAACCTGGCAGCCCCTGTCATCTACGAAGGGGACTCGGAGATCATTATCAAACTCATCCAAAGAAATAGCAAGGGTGGGTAAAATATAGAGAACATTATCCAGGAATGCCAACTAGGCCTTTGCAACAGCGAGCAATCCCAGATCAAGCATGTGTTCAGGGATGCCAATCAAGTGGCCGACACCTTGGCAAACAGAGCAATCAAAGAGAGCTCCCTCACCATTTGGGAAGACAACTTTCCCATGAAAGTCATCGAGAAAGTCAACTTGGATAATGACAAAAGATCAAACACTTAGCTCTGTCGAAGCAGGAGGGTGCCTCTTCTCTAACATTGTTATAATATTCGTAAAGG
This sequence comes from Wollemia nobilis, assembly GCA_028583015.1. Classification (NCBI taxonomy): domain Eukaryota; kingdom Viridiplantae; phylum Streptophyta; class Pinopsida; order Araucariales; family Araucariaceae; genus Wollemia; species Wollemia nobilis. The sequence continues at coordinate 3,244,883 of JAQPPZ010002456.1, read as the reverse complement.
TCATTCATCATGGCCAACTTTTACCGATGGTTCTAACCACCTAAAAGGTGTCTCTTCGACACCATCGATCAGTTTGTTTTGGTTTAGCTCGGCTGTTAGATTTTGTTGGTTTCTGACTATGGTGTTGGTGTTTTTGCCCTGCATTATGAATGCAGATGAACTATTGTAAATTGGTGTTTTTGGCTTACATTTCGAATGTAGATGATCTTCATGTAAATAGGGGTGGGTCCCTTCAACCTGTAAGTAAATAAATTTCACTTTGCCTACCAAAAAAAACTCTATCAATATCAATACAACTCTAACCATTACTATCCATGTAATCATTTGAATTTTTATCATCATCAGTCCTAATAGTACAAGATTTGTCTAACCAATCACAAACTGTACTCAAATCATATGAGCTAGAATCTACGAGTTCTAAATCTTCATTGGATTTCTCATTGCTTGATAACAAACATACGTGAGTTGCCATAAGATTTGACTCTGATTGTGCATCACACCCTAGCTGATTATTTTGATCCGTTTGATTTCTTTTAGGGGATTCTTGGCCCTTTCTTGTCAATGCATTATACTTACAAGACTTTGTATTTTGTCCTTCTTTTTCATAAATGTGGCAATACTTCTTTTGTTTTTGTGATGAAGTGCAACATTCTTTTTCTAACTCATGAGTCTTATTGGATGACTCACTTCTCAATTGATTTTCAAGTTCATATTGTTGAAGAATATTTATCAATTTCTCAAATGATACCTTTTGGTTTGATACTAGAAGAGATGTGACCAATGCTTTGAATGATTCAGGAAGTGCTCTAAGTGCAACTGAAACCAAAAGTTCATCTTCAACCTTTTCTCCTAGTGTATGCAATTTTGATTTTAATTTTGATATCCTTTGAATAAATTGTTCTATGTTTTCTCCATCATGAACTTTTATTGTATGCAACTATGATTGTAGATGCAAAATAGTTGTCTTATTCTTTCCTTCAAATATCATACACAACTTTTCCCATGCAATTTTTTAAGTTTCTACTTCACTAATGTGTGCTTGAATTTCATCAGATATGGCAAACAAAATTAACATCAAGGCTTTAGCATCATCATCTTTGAATTTTTGAATTTTGTTTTTATTTGTTGGCATGTTTCTTTATCCACTCACTACATCCCAAAGTTTTTCAACAATAAGTACTGACCTCATTTTATTTTTTCATGGAGTAAAATTAGATCCTTTTAATAATTGAGATTTTAAAAAGAAGACTCTTGTATATGCCATTTTCTTTGAAGTTGACTACCTTATGTCTCCCTAATTTCAATAATATAGTTTCCAAATTTCAAAACACTACTTGATGTTGAATTCCTTATTTCTCCCAAATTGCTAGAAACTAGTTTTTGCAAACTTAGTTTCGTAATTTTGAGTTGTAAACCTTTTAACTCCCAATTAATTTAATTTGCAAAAATATACTCACTCAATAATAATATAACTTTCATCAAATTAATAAAGTTTGATTTTATAATCAAATTTCAAACTTTAATTTTCCAATCCTCTTATATCTCTCAAAAACAAAAATTAAAGGTTAATAGAGTAAAACTTTTTGTTAGATTAGAGAGAGAGTTGGTTACAGCCCCTATTTTTAGTTTACATAAGGAAGTTGGTTACAACCACTATTTTTAATAATTGACAAACTTAAAACTCAAATCACATAAACTGCTTCCAATAATCTATGTGGCTATGTGTTCTTGTGCCCCACTGATAGAGTTTTCTCCATATTAACGTCCACTGCAAATAACTACAACTCGTCCTCTTCGTGATGCTGCAAGCCACGTGGTCAATGTTGGCTCTCCACGTGTGCGCCCCTCACTGGTCGTGTACGCCAGTCTCGGCAGCAAACAAATGATGTGCTCCTCGTACGTTACTACGTCACCGCGACCACTATGACTGCCTCAACTTTCTTCGGTTTGACGTGTAACAGTTCTGTGTGCTACCTAAATTAATGTGAGACGACGACTTCTCTTGTGATTTGTATCCGGATGTTAGTGCAAAGTGCAACCTTCGAGAATACACCTACGTGTTGGTAAAGGAGCGCTCATGGAGTTCTGGATGCCATCGTTATATCTCGAGCTATTCCAGACTGCACTGGTGCTACCTGTCGTTGTCTACAATCCTATGGCCAGCACACTCGATGATCTCCACTTTGGCTTGAGTTATACGTCTGGTGATGGCAGCAAGTGTTCCACTAGCACCGGCAACGTAGTACTGCCATTCGATGATTACTCATTTCATTTTTTAAAAAAATCCTCACAAAAAGGGACAAGAACCGTCTGAATCAGACAATTCTATGCAAAGATGTGGCTTCTCAAGGATTGTTTTAAAATAAATTTCTCGAGTTATATCGATTTATAATATTTACAACAACTTGGATACATACATTATAACTTATTTTTTAACATAGACCTTAACATTCTTATTATTATTTAGACACTCAATTAAGTCAATATTCCACATATTAATTCAATTGTTGTTTGATTTCATAAATGTTATTTTTTCTAATAACTTCTCTTGTTATGGTGTTAAACCATTTATTTGCATTCCTCTTTTCAGTTGTTTCTCACATAATCTCTAAGATGAATCATAATGATAACCTCTACTTAAAAAGTTCTTAGTGTCTTTTAAAAAGATTTTATATTGAGCTATAATTTTTAGTTTAAATTTATTTATGGATCTAGTCTATATGGTTGAAGCCTAGGTGATGAGAATTTTTGGTTCACAAAGAACCCATTAGGGTTAAACTCTTGTTAGTGTATTGATAATATGAATTATTCAATTATCACTGATATACCATGATAATGAATACATATGTGACATATGTAATATAAATAAAACTTTTTTTAATTTCATACAAACAATAAAAATGCTTATGGGTCTTCTCAATTTTTTTGTTTTAGGTATAGCTATTTAGAAAATACCATAAACACTATCAACAACCCAAAACCCTATTAAAACATGTACAATCTACTAATTCCACAATTCTACCTTCAAATCTATTATTTACAATGCATAAATACTCTCAATTAAAAAAAATCAGCTAAAATATGATAATTTGGGAGTTATAAGGAAAATTAAAATTTTGATTATTTATTTGATAAATTGAAGAATTGATGAATGAAAATTTAAAAAATTTGATTATTTGAGGATTGAGAAATTTGATTGATTGAAATTAAAATTTTGGATAATTGAGGCTTTCTACTCCAAAGGAATTAGTTTGAAGAAAATTGAAAATTGAAAGATTTAAAGATTTGATTGAAGAATTTGCAAATTGAAAAAGATTGAAAATTGTTTATTTGAAATTTGGGAGACACAATGTATTCTACTTCAAAGGATTTTATAATCAAAGAAATCATTAAAAATGCATTTTTTTAATATATTGAAAAATTGTTGAACAAGCTAAAATTCTATACACAAAATCTAATGGATGTTTTTTATTAAAAAAAAGGAAATGTCAAATGATTTGAAGATGAGATTGTCTTTAATTCTTAAAAATGTAAAAGATGAAAAGTTTACAACATTCATCAACTATCTTCATAAAAATCTTTTTAGAGCATGGTGGAATTCTCAAAACATCATTATCTTATCCACTGAAGTATGCATAGTAATGTATATGGCTTTACTCACTTTTGAAATTTATCAAAGGAAAAGACAAGAAAAGAAATATGCCAACTATGACACATTTGATTTGAATGTAGCATATGTTAACTTCAATATGGAATTTCTAAATTCTAATATTCATAGAACGTACTATTGTGATGACTTGCTAACTCATTATCCTAAAGTCACACCAGCATCCATACCATAGTTGAAGACAAAAATATCAAAGAAGAAAAGTAAAGCAAAGAAACAAAGAAAGAATAATAGAATACAAGAAGCAAAAGTTGAAGATAAAGAAGGATTGAAATCAATAGATTGAAAACTAATGTCTTCAATAACCAAATAATGTAATATAGGCAGGTGTTGGAGAATATTACATTATTTGGTAGATGTAAATGTACCCCCATGGTACAATTGTAAATATTATATTAGTGTGTGAGTTAATAGTTTAGGGTGTGTGATTTATATTTTCCCTAAAGTATATGTCTATGTGTAGGATGAGTACAAGTGTCATGTATCAATGTGTGCAAGTATGTAGAGTAAGTGTACAAGTATCATGTAGTTAAGTGTGTAAGTGTATGCAATGTGTCATATAGGTTAGTTAAGATTCATGTGTGTATGTGTCAAGTATGCAAGTGAAAAGTCACATGTATGTGGCAAGATGTAAATCCAAGAGACATGAGAGGTTTGTCTTATGTGTGGAATAGGAAAATATGCATCTCTCAAATATGTGAGGAGATCAATAGTCAAGTATTGAAGAGTCATATTCTAAAGATATCTTATGGATACAAAGCTCCATGTATTGTATCATTTGAATATTGCATTATCATCATATGTATTAGAAGCTTACATACAATTTTGAGCAATTATATTGTAAGTTTTTTTATTAATATTATTATTGATAGTGGTCAGATAATGCATAATATTATTTTTATTTCATGAATGTTATATTATTGGCATGTTATATTGATCTCTTTGATATTGAGTCTACTTAAGATATTAGATATTGGAACCTGTGATTATTCTAGCTAAAAAGCCATCAAATTTACCCTTTCAAAATTGGGGAAAATGGATTGAGGACTATTCCATATAATTGAACCCCTAACACTAAAATAGGTCTACAAAATTGATGATGCTAATGCATAGAGATCAAAAAATCGTGCAATTTGAAAAAAAAAAGGCTCAAAATGCTTTTGTATGTAAAAGTTATGGCCTCCAAAATTTTTACCCTAATAATCTTCAAAAAATAAAAAAATAATTTATCAAACCTTAGGAAAGTAGCATCAAAACATAGCAAGTCACATGTCATCTAGTATTTTTCTAATGGAAACCACTCATTCTTTGTCACCTTGGCTCCACTAGTGTGCATAAATACTAGCACACGCCTTCTTTTGATTAGTTGATGTTGAATATATGGAAAAAAAAAATTGTATTTGTTTTTATTGGAAACCACATCAACATCCACCTTAGTCAAATAATAAGTGATAAGGGACAAAGTTGTATAAAAATGCAAAAATAAGGATTGAAACAACAAACCTTTGAGAGGATAACGACATAGGTAGGATTGTCTAGCCACATTTTTGCACCTCCACACTAGGATGAAAGCATACCACTCACCCCTTAAGGTGGATATGTCTTTCCAATGTGCAAATGAGCGATTCAAAACCTAAAACTAGAATCTCTTATTCTTTGTTAGAGCTCATCTACCACTATGTCAATGACCATGAGTGGGGAAATTAGAGGAATGCCCCCTTGAGGATGCTCTCTAGTGAGATATAACCTAACAAAAAACTCCATGCCTGGAGTTTTGAACACTGTTCTTTACTACTAATGTCTTTCACCAAAAGACTTTTTCCATTATTCTAAGGGTTTTGGACAACACCATTAGGGTGGTGCCTCTATGAAGGCAACCATCTATGACAAGAGCCATAGCAAAAAAATAGTAAACTTTGTTGAAAAGGAGAAGGGAGAGGGGATAAAACCCTTGTCTTTTTTAAGCAATGTCTTACACAATTATGTACTATCCACCTTAATAAGTGTATAGGCTAACACCAAGAGCAATCTTCCATTTGGATGGTTAGCTAATTTTGCCCTAAGAATGGTGCATCTACTCCTTTGTGGTGTCTTATTAGTAGGTTTATGTTGCAGATACAGAGAACTCAACAAAGAGAGTTTGTTTTGCCTCACTTGAATGGAGGCAAAAATGTTCAACTCCATGGAATTGTTTACTCCAAAAAATATCTATCCTTGCATTTGATCCATGCATCCAATTATAAATAGACTTGCTATGAGAAAGAATACAAAATGGAGGAGAAAGGGGTGATGGTGCCCTTTTCCAAAAACTTAAGTTTATTTTTTTTCCTTTTCATAGGTTTCCTTCACCAAAACACTCATACATGTGACAACAAAAAAGAAACAAAAGAGAAGATTGCTTTGTCTAAGTATTTTATGTTGTACCTAGTTCATAAAACCTTGGGGAATAAATTGTCCAAGAGACTATAAGAAAAATCTAAGGCTTTGATGAAACTTCCCATGTGACGAAGTAGTGCCACTAAATACCCACTCTAATACCATGTCAAAATTCACAATATTTTCTAGAAATGAATAGAAGCAATCCATCCACTAAAAACTCATACATAAAGCATAAAATTGGATGAGAGAGAGAAATATATAGTGTGAACTCTTAGGAACCATAAATAATCAATATATTATCCATAGATAATATACACAACACTCCAAACAAAAATTGAAGACTGAAGTGTGAAGGATTAAGGTTTTTTCCTAAAAAACATCTCATCTTTTGAGATCCATATCTTTGCAAAGAGTTATCTGATTCAGTTGATTCTTGGACTAGCTTGTGCGAAGTTTGAATAGCTTTAAAATGAGTGGTCATATGAGGGAGATACAACCCTGTGAAGTTAACCATTCGGAACAAGGGTAGTGATGATTTTTCAAGTCACAAAAAATGAAATTGCAAATATTTATCAGCTAGGATTCGAACGATGGGAAGAGAGCAATGAAGGGATAAGACTTCAGTGAGGCAATACATTCTATCTGGACAAAGAAATTTTCAGCTAAGTTTTTTTTTCCTTTCTTTATCTTAGAAATTGTGCATGAAAAATTTATAAAGTTTTTATCAAATATTATATTTGCTATAAGACATTCAAATAAATTTCAATAGATTTTGAGTTTTAGTTTCCTTTCCATGGACCTATTTATAGTTAAATCCTTAGAATCATCTCTAGTGGTAGAGGTTAGTGTTGGTCACGAATCTGCCACAGGAAAGGATTTTCTAAAAACTATGCACCCTAGACCCGGCCAACATTGAAAGGCTGGGAGAAAGAGATGTCTCCCAGACCAATCTCCAGAGAGGGCTGGTTCCCTTACTAAAACTAAGTTTGATTTCAGATTAGAGTTGTTGGAAAGGAATTATAAATGTGCAGAAAGAAACAGGAAATACATGGAAAGAGATGGGAAATATAGCCGTAGGCCGAATTTGTTAGATCGGGAAAGAAACTCAGCAAGAATTAAACCTCAAGTGTATAAACAACATATAATAATAGAATACAACATAATCCACTTACGACCTTGCGCAGACAACCTCCAGAATGGCATTCCAGAACTCACTTTCTTTTAAGCAATATTCAAACTCAAATGCAGAATTTGAATCTAACAACAGATTGGAAAGACAAGCATAACTGAGAAATACATGGAAATAGAAGGAAATCATTACACAAAAAGACGCTTGCAAAATCAGAGGCCAAATATTTCTTATTTACGCAAAGAACTTGAATGTTTCCAGCAAAATGTCTCTCAAACTCCCGATCCCTTTTTCTGAGATCTACATTGATTTATATAGAAGTCTTGCTTCTTTACAACATTAAAAATATGCAACGGACCTCCTCGAGATCTACAAAAATATGCAACAGAAACAAGGAAATGATCCCCTTAAACCAGCCTCGAAGAACCCAAAAATTGAATGGAACAAGGAGTCGGTCGTCTTCATTAAATGGTCGTTCTTGAAAATATGCTTGAACCGTTAGAAAAAACACGAACAACAGCTTTGAATAATGGAAATATTTAATTCTGATGGCTTGGACACGTTCTTCTACCTTGCTCGCATCGAAAAGCAGCAAAACATTTAATTCTGGAGTGCTTTTAATCATCGAAAATCGCAAAACTTCATCGGACCGTTTGAACTGCTTTCTGGCGCGAAACTGTAACAGGTCACGAAAACATGACATGTCACGAAATCACGACGTCTTTCTGCTCCGTACGCTTTTGCACTTTGAAACCGCGAAAATCAACCATGTCACGAAATCGCGACATATTCGGCTCCTTTGTCTCCTTCGCTACCTTGAACCGCGAAAATGCGACGCGTCGCGAAATCGCGACGTTTCGTACCATTATGCTCCTTCTCTGCTCTGTTTCTACGAAAATGTGACAATGCGCGATTTCGCTACGTTCTTCATCCATGTTGTTCTTTAGTGCAACGCGAAAACATGACAGCGATTTCGCTACATCTTTCTTCGGCTTGTCTCTTATATCACGAAAACAAGACAAGTGCTCGCTACATTTTCCCTTCTCTTCTATGTCTCGAAAATCGACATGTCACGATTTCGCTACAATTTCATCCATTCTGTCGGTCCTCTTCTAACCCAAAAAGCGACATTCTTCCTAGTGGTTCTTTATCTCCATCATGTGAATCGCGATTTTTTATGTGAAATCGCTACCATTTTTTGCACTTGGTCCTTTCTTGCCCACTGTGTCGCGAAATCGCGACGTTTCTTACTGCTAGGCTTTATCTCCACAAATGTCACGAAATCGTGATGCCAACTTCTTTCTTGCCCTCATCTTAAAAAATGGCGTGAAATCGCTACATGTTTTATGCCTTAAGTCTTTTGTTTCAACTGACCATGCAACACGTCGCGATTTCGCTACGTCTTTCACCTTTTGTGTCGCGTTCAATGTTTTGTCGCGATATCGCTACGAAGTTGATTCTCATCACCCTTTGAGTTATGTCATGATTTCATGACCTTTTCTAACATTATGCTCCCTGGCCATCGCAAGTCGCGAAAACATGACATGTCATGATTTCGCTACAATTTTGCTCTCCCTCGTTGACCATTTTGACCGTGATTTCCACACGTCGCGATATCACGACGGTTTTACCCCTACTGCCGTTGACTGCGTTGACCATGATTTTTTGACACGTCACGAAATCGCGACAACTTTGCGTTTGATTTCTCTCTCCTCAACCGACCCGCGATAACGCGACATGTCGCGATATCACGACGGTTTTCAACTTTGGCTCTCCATGCTATTTTTTGTCATGATTTCATGACAGTCTTCGGACTTAGGCATTTTTTGCATCAAAACCTGTATAGGAGTGAGAATTTCAACATCTTATGCATGAATAATCAATAATCAACATAATGTGGCAAAAATGCCAACATTCTTGGCGGCTCACGGGGTATACAGTTCGTTGTATGCACGAATCCCAGGCCTGAATCCATTGGGCAACAGAGTCAAGAAAAACTGAGAACAGAAAGCTGGCTGATGGGGTACATCTCGATGGACTACTGCAACAACTCTTGCTGAATGACTGAAACTTCAAGTAAATCTGTATTTGGCTTAGCTGACCATGGAATGGAAATGATAAATGATGGAATAATGGAATGGAGGGAGTGATGCGGTAGATACAGTAATAGAGTGCTTCTGTGCTACCAGCTGCTATGAAAGGGAAATGGAAGTGAATGGAATAAACAGAATGATGACCAAAAAATGTGTAGGCTATGGAATGAGAATGGAATGGGGAAATGAACTATGGATAAATGCTTAAAACAACAATGTAGTTAGAAGAAAAGGAAAAGAAGAACCGAGAATATTAGAAAAGGGGAAAAGAAACAACAGCAGTGGCTTGATTACTTGCAGAAGAAAAAGGAGTAGGAGAAGGAGGGAATAAAGAGGGGAAGGGAAGAAATAAAGAGGAAGCCACTAACTGCTGGGAAAGAAGAAGAAAAAAGAAAGAAATACGTACCTGCGGGCTCGCATGCAAAAAGAGCCGAAGTGGACAGAGGAAAACAATACTTTTTTTTTCTTTTTTCTTTTTTTTTTTTTTTTTTTTGCTATATACAAGGTGATACTGGACTGACAGTTCATGAAGTGTAGGCTTTCAGATGAAAGCCGTTCACCGAAATAGGAAGTGGGCTGCCATCCAAATCTTCCAGATGAAACGAATTTGCTGCACCAGCACTGACAATGCGGAAGGGACCCTCCCACAGAGCATCAAACTTCTTGTGCTTCCCAGGCTTGGCTTTCTTTTCATTCCATTTCAGGACCAAATCACCCACCTTAAGTGGACGATCAGTGGAATTTTTATGGAACCACTTTGAAATAATCTGTGTATGCTTAGCAAACTCCTCATAAGCCAAGGAACGTTGCTCTTCCAACTGTAACAACTGAGCCAACCGCATATCCATGGAATCTACATCTGTTTCATCATCCTGAAATCCCTGCAACTGCTGCAATACTGGCAACTCTAGATGAACAGGCAACCTTGCCTCTTTTCCATATACCAGGGCGTATGGTGAAGTCTTGATAGACTTCTTGATTGAAATCCTATCTGCCCATAAAGCTTGATTCAATAGAAGGTGCCATGATCTCTTGTTATCCCCCAAAGACCTCTTTAAAATCCGGAGCAAATTTTTGTTTGTGGACTCTGCCAAGCCATTTCCCTGAGGGTAATAGTTAGAGGATGTCTTCAAGAAAACACCATACTTATTTGCAAATTCAGCTAGCTCAGCTCCAATGAACGGAGTTCCATTGTCTGTAATAATAGCATCAGGAATGCCAAAACGTGTAATCAGCCCTTCAATGAAAGAAATCACCACATTTTGATTTGCAACCTTGGTTGGAATAGCTTCAGACCACCTCGTAAAATAATCTGTAGCTGTCAAAATATACTTGTGTCCAGCTGAAGAATTCGGATCAATAATCCCAATAAAGTCCAATCCCCACTGCTGAAAAGGTGCTTCAACCTGAATTGGATGCAGGGGCAATGATGCATTTCTAACCCTTCCTGTATACCTCTGACATTTGTCACATGCTTGGGCAATCCTGAAAGCATCTGTGAACAAGGTTGGCCAATAATACCCAGCCCGAATAATTTTTAAAGCCATTGGTCTACCTGCATAGTGTCCTCTTGATATGCCAGAATGAAACTCCTCCAGGAGTCTAGCCTTCTCTGATTCCTTGACACACCTTAAAAGAACGCCATCAATGTTCTTAAAAAACAATCCTTCGGGCAGCAACACATACCTGAGAGCTTGCAGACGAAACCTTCTCCGTTGTGAGGCATTTAACTGTGAAGGGCATCTACCAGTTGTGAAATAATCAATGAGGTCATCTGCCCAATCTTGTTCTTGTACTAAGAGGTTCACCAGATTGTTATCTCTAGCAAGATCATCTACTTGATAATCAACTATTCCAGATGCTGCAGTCTTTGCTAAATGCTGGCATAAGGCTTTACCCCGCACTAGCTTGGTCGGATGAATCTCAACATCAAATTCTTGAATTTTGGTGACCCAACCTGCGCGTTTATCACCCATCTCACCCTGAATGATGAAATTCCTTACATCGGGATGAATAACATAGATGACTGTCCTACTCTGAGATATGAAATGCTTGAATTTTTTAAGAGACTTCATGACAGCATACACCTATTTTTCAATGAAATTATACTTTGCCTCATGAGGTAAGATAATCTGACTAAGGAAAGCAATGGGTCTTTCATTCCCATCATCTCCTTTCTGTGTGAGCACTGCGGCATAGCTTTCATCTTCCCCAACTGCATACAGAATGAAATCTTTTGAATAATCTGGATTAATTAATACAGGAGCCTGCGCTATTCTGTCCTTAATTTCTTGGAATGCCTCCTTCCTCTGAGTTGTCCATTTAAATTCTGCATCCTTCTTCAACAACTCAGTCATGGGCTTGACAACCTGGGCAAAATCAGAAATGAACTTCCTAATAAAATTAATCTGTCCAAAGAAAGACTGCAACTCTTTCTTATTGGCAGGGAGCGATAGTTTCTTCAATGCTTCGACTCGAGATGGATCAATTGCCAAACCATCTTCTGAAATAACATGCCCCAAGAGTTTACCTTCCTTCACTGCAAACACCGACTTCTTTGGATTAATGGAAATACCAAACTCTCTGCATTTTCCAAAGATTTGCCTCAGATGAGAACCGTGATCTTCCCGTCTATGTGAAAAGACAGTCATATCATCAAGATAAATAACAATAATCTTGTTCAAGAGTTCCTCGAATGCAATGTCCATGGCTCTCTGGAATGTAGCCCCAACATTTGATAATCCGAAAGGCATTCGCTGATAAGCAAAAGTGCCCCACTTAGTTGTGAATGTTGTCTTGTACTGGTCCTCATCCCTAACCCAAATCTGGTTATATCTAGAGAATCCGTCCAGCAATGAGAAACGTTGAGCCCCAGCCACAACATGCAGTATCTGATCAATGCGAGGCAAGGGATAGTGATCTTTCAGAGATGCACGGTTCAGATTTCGAAAATCTACACACAGTCGTATGTCTCCATTCTTCTTTCGAACCGGAACCAGATTAGCAACCCAAGTCGAGTGCTTAACCGGGTATATAATCTTGGCTTGCAACATTTTCACAAGTTCGGCCCTCATTAGAGTCTCAATATTTGGATTTACTGGTCGTTGCTTTTGCCTGAAGGGTCTGACACCTTCTTCCAACTCAATAGTATGCTGAACAATCTGTTTATTATATCCCCTCAGATCCTCATAACTCCAGGCCACAATATCAGAAAATTCTTGACACAGTTGCCTGATTTCTTGCAGTTCATCAGGAGTAGAATCAGTCCCAATCTTAATGACCTTATTTGGTTCCAACTGCAACTCCATGTACTCTTTCTTATCAATCTCAATCCGATGTTTCTTGGACCGATCATGCTGATCAAACAAACTTTCTAGAGTGATAAGACCCTTCGGAATATGATTATTCCATAACTGAATTAGACCTTCGGCTTCTTCGTGCTCCAAGGTTCTTCCTTCGATGGTGGCAGCTTCTTGAATCAAAAAGTTAACAATTTGCTCATCACTCTCGAAGACCTGCCAGAAAGTATCTTTGTCTGGGACACTAGGCCTGTACACCATCCTTACTGTCTTTGGTTTCTTGACTACCTGCTCAATGGGAGAAAAATTTGCTCCAAGAGATGCTAGGAGATCTGCATGCTTATTCAGCTCTCGAGAAATGGCCTGAATATTCAGAGCTATGAAAAACTCAAACAGGTCCCAAACTTGGTTGCGGTATGCTTTGAGATAATGTTGCTTGGAAATACACCTGTTTGTTACTTGGTTTACAATCAGCTCAGAATCACCAAAAATCTGCAACTGTTCGATTCCCAACTTCCTTGCCTTTTTCAAGCCTAAGCATAATGCTTCGTACTCGACAGCATTGTTAGTACAATTCCAAGTAAGACGGTATGAATATGTTCTTTGTAAACCAGAGGGAGAAATCAAAACAATACCTGCTCCTGCACCATTTTTGCATCTAGCCCCATCAAAATATAACTTCCATAGTTGATCCGTGATAGAGTTCTGATCATCTTGGTTAGGGAATACCTGCCTTGTGCCATCCTCTGGTTTTGTGATAGAATAACAACCGATTTCGGTCTCCAGCATAGCATTGAAATCAAGCATGGAAAACCCGTCTTCCAACTGAAGCTCATCTAAAACCTCATTCATCAAATCAGAACCCTCTAACTCTTCGGTTAGCATGTTAACAGACTGCATGGTCTTTCCTGCTTCTTCCAGCTTCTCTATATGAAAAGAGGAAGGTTTTTCATTCTGGATCCTGAGTCTTTTTCCTTTGAAAGGGATTTCCAAGTGGGAATAATCCAGTGCAAGGTAACCTCCCAACTTTGCAGTAAACTCTCTGGATAAGCACATACTAAAATACGGTTCTAGATCTACCACAACAATCTCTTGAATGACTGTAATCTGAGGCATAGTGTGTAAAACAATCGGGACATCCTTGATTACACCCACCATTTTCATAGGAGTACCATCTAACTGCAAGACTCCAGGGCTACTTCGTGTGTATTCCATACCCATAACTTCACAAACTACCTTTGGCATGACAGTTGTAGCGGCTCCAGAGTCGATCATGCAGTTATGCACGATCCAACCCTCTATTTGCAATGATAGATAAAATGGGGGTGGTCTATTTTTACCAGTGATAGAAGTGGTTAAGGCCTGAGCATAAATTGTCTGGGTAGAACCCTTTTCACTATCCTTCATAGATTTTAAAGATTCTTGCAATAAATCTACCTGCCCAGGCAATTGCAATGCATCATAAAGACTAACCTTAGCTGGGGTCTTCTTCAGTTCTTCGACAATGTTGTATGCAACCGTAGCAGATTCCTTCTTTTCAATGGGGTGATCATATCTACTTCGATACTGTTGAGTGGCTTCTACTCTCAGCCTCTTTGTCAATGAAGGGTACTTCAGCTTTTCTCTAGCTTGCTCCTCTGCTTCTGATCTTGCCTGTGCAGTTGCGGCCTTTTCTTGTACTCTGTGTGGAACAGGATCTTTCGACAAAACAGGCGCATCTAGCTTTGATGCTTGCATAGGAGTTTTCACTATTTTCTTCAAATCAGCTGGCACTTTTAATGGCTCTAACTCAGCAGGATCTACTGTAACAGGCTTCTTTCCAGACCTTGTGAGAACCGAAACTTGCTCTTCCAATGGAACCATTAAGCTATGGCCTACCTCAGAGATCATATTGACTTGCCCTCCCAAAGAACTAGCGACCAATGTCTGCACATAATTCAAATGAACCATGCAAGTGTCTTCTCCATGGGGATCATTGCATGTCGAACACCAATATGTTCTTTCAGCAAGGACTGCATCTTCATTTGCCAAAACAGTCAGGTTCTTCTCGGGTGCTTTGCTTGTTGAAGCAGCTTGTTCTCTAGTAATCGACGGAGGTTGAAATCTCCTAGGCTGGAAATCTCGCTCAGCTTGCTTCCTTTCAATAAGCGTGATCTTATTACCCATTGCTCTTATTGCAGAATTGGCAGATTTTACCTCTTGCAGGAGTGTTGTATAAGGATCAGGATTTACAGGTGCAGGAGGTGTTGGTAAGGGCAAAGGTGCTGGTGGTGCCGGTAATGCTGGGAATGAAGTGGAAGCAGGGAATGGCAGAATGTTGGGTGCAGGCAACTGGGGATTTGCTGAAGTGGACAGCTGAGGAACTGGGATAGGTGCAATTTGAGGAGCACTGGAATTCCATGATGGGACAGGGTACATAGAAGACATAGATTGCAAAAAAGAACTAGGATATAAATGTTATGGAATATCAGGTAAAATGGGCATTGCTACCTTTGGGGGAAGCCTGTCGATTGCAATCAAGTCTGCCTCCGCCTTTTGTGCTTGCTCGAACAGTTTCGGGAAAGTCATCACATTGGACTGCCTGATCGCCAAGCCAATGTCTGTATTGAACGCTCGAAGGTAGTAAAACGTAGCTTGCTCAGGGGTAGGGCGAAGTCCTTCAGGCACTCGCTGCCAGCTTCTAGTGAAACGAACATTGAAATCTGCTATTGCCTCTTGCGGGTGCCTCTGGATTGCATTAAACTGATGCAACAATGAAAATGGGTCAGCCTGTTCATGAAAATTCTTAACTAACAATTCTCCTAGCTGATCCCAGGATGCAATAGTGCCTGGTTGCAGAGATCGATACCAGTACAACAATTTTCCTCTCAAGGATAACACTAATAACTTCACCATCACATCTTTGTCCGTTATATCATGAATGGCTGCCAGAGAAGCTACATCATGAATATGTTCGTATGCAGTCTTTCCCGTACCATCATAGGTTGGCAATGCTTTCAAAGCAGCCTAGGGAACTAGATTTTGAGCCTGCAAATTCAAGGCCCCTGAGCTGTTCCATGCTGAAAACTGTCGGGGTGGAGGATACTGGGCCATTGGAACTAGTGTATGTAACTAAGAAGATGGAAAACTAGTAACAATACCAAGGATTTGTGTGGATATGGCAGATGATGCAAGCGATGGGGAAACCAACCTAGAGTGTTCACCTCTTTTTGTGTTGTCAAGTTCAAAAAACTCAACAAGATCTTCAACTTTTTTAGACTTTGATCTCGTGATCATGAAGTACAACTTTCACTGCATCCACGTTCAGAGATTTTTGGGTACTGCAGAGTCACCAAATGTTCTAACTTTACGGCATGAAGGCGAACATTAAACCTTCAATACTATGGGATCTTTCTGAGACAGAAACAGTCTGTCCCATCGGGCATGCCAAAAACTGTTGGTCACGAATCTGCCACAGGAAAGGATTTTCTAAAAACTATGCACCCTAGACCCGGCCAACATTGAAAGGTTGGGAGAAAGAGATGTCTCCCAGACCAATCTCCAGAGAGGGCTGGTTCCCTTACTATTTCTAAGTTTGATTTCAGATTAGAGTTGCTGGAAAGGAATTATAAATGTGCAGAAAGAAACAGGAAATACATGGAAAGAGATGGGAAATATAGCCGTAGGCCAAATTTGTTAGATCGGGAAAGAAACTCAGCAAGAATTAAACCTCAAGTGTATAAACAACATATAATAATAGAATACAACATAATCCACTTACGACCTTGCACAGACAACCTCCAAGATTGCATTCCAGAACTCACTTTCTTTTAAGCAATATTCAAACTCAAATGCAGAATTTGAATCTAACAGCAGATTGGAAAGACGAGCTTAACTAAGAAATACATGAAATAGAAGGAAATCATTACACAGAAAGACGCTTGCAAAATCAGAGGCCAAATATTTCTTATTTACGCAAATAACTTGAATGTTTCCAGCAAAATGTCTCTCAAACTCCCGATCCCTTTTTTTGAGATCTACATTGATTTATATAGAAGTCTTGCTTCTTTACAACATTAAAAATATGCAACGGACCTCCTCGAGATCTACAAAAATATGCAACGAAAACAAGGAAATGATCCCCTTAAACCAGCCTCGAAGAAACCAGAAATTAAATGCAACAAGGAGTCGGTCGTCTTCATTAAATGGTCATTCTTGAAAATATGCTTGAACCGTTAGAAAAACCACGAACAACCACTTTGAATAATGGAAATATTTAATTCTGATGGCTTGGACACGTTCTTCTACCTTGCTCACATCGAAAAGCAGCAAAACATTTAATTCTGGAGTGCTTTTAATCATCGAAAATCACAAAACTTCATCGGACCGTTTGAACCGCTTCTGGCACGAAACTGTAACAGGTCACGAAACGCGACATGTCACGAAATCATGACGTCTTTCTACTCCGTACACTTCTGTCACTTTGGAACCGCGAAAATCAACCATGTCATGAAATCGCGACATATTCGGCTCCTTTGTCTCCTTCGCTACCTTGAACCGCGAAAAGTGACGCGTCGCGAAATCGCTGACGTTCCGTACAATTATGCTCCTTCTCTCCTCGTTTCTGAAAATGTGACAATGCACGATTTCACGACGTTCTTCATCCATGTTGTTCTTTATGCTTCGAACCGTGAAAACATGACACTGTGCGATTTCGCTACACTTCTTATTCTTATTACAGAGTCTCTAATTTTCCGCTTCTCTTCTAAGTCGCAAAATCCGACATGTCACGATTTCGCTACAATTTCATCCATTCTGTACGGTCCTGCTTCTAACCCGTGAAAACGCGACATTCTTCCTTAGTGATTCTTCAATCTCCATCATGTCGTGAAATTGCTTCTCTTGGACTTTCTTATCATCATGTCACGAAATCGCTACCATTTTTTGCACTTGGTCCTTTCTTGCCCACTGTGTCGCGAAATCGCGACGTTTCCTTGCTGCTAGCCTTTATCTCCATGAATGTCGCGAAATCATGACGCCAACTTCTTTCTTGCCCTCATCTTTAAAAATGTCACGAAATCGCTACATGTTTTATGCCTTAAGTCTTTTGTTTCAACTGCGTCGCGACCATGCAACACGTCACGATTTCGCTACGTCTTTCGCCTTTTGAATCGCGTTCAATATTATGTCGCGATATCGCTACAAAGTTTATTGTCATCACCCTTTGCTGAGTTATGTCATGATTTCGCGACCTTTTCTAACATTATGCTCCCTGGCCATCGCAAGTCATGAAAATGTGACATGTCATGATTTCGCTACGATTTTGCTGCGCTGCCCTCGTTGACCACTTTGACCGCGAAAATCTGACACGTCGCGATATCGCGACGGTTTTACCCCCTGCTGTCGTTGACTGCGTTGACCGCGATTTTTCGACACGTCACGAAATCGCGACAACTTTGCGTTTGATTTCTCTCTCCTCAACCGACCCGCGATAACGCGACATGTCGCGATATCGCGACGGTTTTCAACTTTGGCTCTCCATGCTATTTTTTGTCGCGATTTCGCGACAGTCTTCGGACTTAGGCATTTTTTGCATCAAAACCTGTATAGGAGTGAGAATTTCAACATCTTATGCATGAATAATCAATAATCAACATAATGTGGCAAAAATGCCAACAGTTAGTGAGTGCACCTCAGAGAGATCCCCATTGCTCCAAGATAGGGTAGCTTTTGGTAATTAATGGGTATTGACAAAGGGCTTTAGCCTTGAGAAAATGGATTGATAGGAGTTGGAAATATCCAGGAGTGATTCTATCATTTCTTCCCAAAGGTTTCTTCCTAGCCATTTTTTGTTCTAGGGAAGAAAGAGAAAAAATCCTAAAAGGGGGTCCTTGGTTTATGGGAAGAGCAGGACTCTTCCTTACCCGCTGGTATGAAGGCTTTTCACCTGAAAATGTAAATCTATCCCTAGTACCATTTTGGATTAGGATATTTGGGTTTCCCATTGAATTTTGTAAAATAGATACCTTCAAGGCAATAGGCAACACTATAGGATAATTCCTTGAGATTTCAAATACGACAAAAGATGGATTCTTGGCTATTTATGCTCAAATATTGGTCATGATTGATATAAGTAAAGCTTTACCAAAATCAATAATTCTTAAGTATGGGTATAAGATGTGGATCCAAACTATAGATTATGAAAACATATCTTTTAGATGTAGGAGATGTCATAAAGTGCGGCATATTGAGAGATCATGCCCTAAGAAGAGCCCATTAGAATCAAATATAGAAAACCATAAGAGAAACTTACAAATGGTTATGGATGAAGATGGTTTTCAACTTCCAAAAAATAGATCTAGAAAAATAAAATAAAATAAACAATGAAGACCAATAAGGAAGGATATTGAAAGAAATACCAACTCTTTTGAGGCTTTAGCCTATGAAGAAAAATTAGATCAAAACTTAGAGGACACGGTATAACAATTTCAACATATTAACAAGGAACCATCTATTCAGTATGATCTTGATTTAAGGAAGAACATTCTCAATGAACCTAAGGAATGAATCTCATTAGATTTTGAAGACTCTCTTGAAGTACCATGCACCATTCAAGAGAAAAAAATTGGTAAAAAAAATGCAGTTTTAGAAGTTAATACCTCTGCCATTAATAAGGAAATACCATAAAATGAGTAGGAAAAGTCAAAAGCTTCTATAATAGAGCCAGGAGAGGATAAATATGATGAAAAATAAAATTGTGAAAGAATATTAAGGAATAGAATAATAATACCTACTCTTGATATAGGCAAGGCAAAAAGAGGAAAATCCTCAAATTATCAAACAAGATCTAGGGAAGTAAGAGCAAACATAGATAAAGGAACACAAACTAAGTTGGTTGAACTTCTCTTTACCAAAAAATAAAATGATATTGGTAATATGCAAGCGGGGCCAAAAGCCCCTAATGAGACATGATTATCATATTATGGAATATAAGGGGTGCTAATGCCCCCTCAAAGCAGAGGTGTATTAGGGACCTATGTTTAAGTAATAAACCCGATATTCTTTGTATCCTGGAAACTAAAATGACAAAAGAAGTTTCCAAATATATGAAAGTAGTATGGGCAAGATGTGAATGGGATGCTATGGATTTTGAAGGAGTGGTAGGGAGAATTCTAACTTGTTGGAATCCTTCTAGAACCTCTTGTGCAACCATTCATAAAACTAGGCATTGGATAGCCTCTTTAGTCACTTGCTACTTTGCAGATATTCATTTCATCCTTATCAATGTCTATGGACCTACAATTCAGTTTAGTATATTAGAAGTTTGGAGTGGGATTTAAGCCTTTATGAGAAGTAAAGTCCAAGAACCCGATTCATGATCATTAGATATTTTAATGCCATAACCAAGCTAGATGAAAAATTTGGAGGAATTAGGAAATTGACCCAAAGTATGAAAGATTTCTCAGCTTTTATTCAAATCAATAATCTATGGGAAGTTGAGTTTGAAGAAGACAACTATACTTGGACCAACAACAAGAGAGGCCATAACCTAATAGCAAAAAAAATAGATAGATGCATTCTCTCAAATCATTGGCTAGATGAAATAACTTGTGCTAAAATTAATACCTTAACAAGGATTGGTTCATATCACTGGCCAATAAGAGTTAAAATGGTGGTAAGTGAATTTAAAAAAGATCATATTTTAAATATGAGCATACGTGGGAAGACCATCCTCAATATGTTGATATGATAGCTCAAATGTGGAATTCTTTAGTTAATGGTGGGTTGTATGCTCTTCGAAATCAAATTAAATCTATGACATCTAGATTAAAGAGAATGGAACAAGAACACCTTTGGAAATATTTTTGATAATAAAAAATAACTAAAAGATAAACTTAAAGGTGATCATAATAATCCAAGCTCAGAGGAAATGGAGTTGCTTAGTGAATATCATAATATTTTGAGTAAGGAAGAGAAATTCTGGAGATTAAAATCAAGACAGACTTGGTTAAAAGGAGATAAAAATACAACGTTTTTCATAGTATGGCTATAGTAAAGAGATCAACTTCCAAAATTAGTAGAATTAAATCAATAGAAGGGGTTTGGATTGAAGATCAGAGTGAAATTAGAAAAGAGGTAAAGTCTTTTTATCAAAATATTCTAGGTTCAGAGGAGATCAAAGTTCTTAATGATAAACTTATTCAAGATGTTCCTTCAGTTATAACGAATGAAGACAATAGGAAATTTATGGAGCCTATTACTCTAGAAGAAGTTCATTTAGCTCTTTTCTCTTTTAATAAGGATAAATCCTAGTTCCATATGGGCTCTCTATAGCTTTTTACCAATATAATTGGGATATAGTGAAGGATTCTTTATTGGTGGCAATGGAACAATCTAGGGTAAAACAATACATACCTTATAAAATAAATGCAACATATCTTACCCTAATTCCAAAAAAAAAATATGTTAAATTGTTTTATTATTTTAGACCCATAAGCCTATAAAATGCATATAAGATTCTCTTCAAAGTGATGGCAAATAGATTAAGGTCATTGTTAGAAAAAATCATTTTATAAGAGCAAGGTGGATTTGTGAAAGAGAGACAAATTCTGGATGGGATCATAGTAGCTCATGAAGTTAGACATTCAACAACTTCAAGAAAATATAAAGCAATGATCTTAAAACGTGATATGAGTAAAGCCTATGATAGGGTTAAATGGGATTTTCTTTTTGCAATTTTAGAAAAGTTTAGTTTCGAGAAGAAAATGGTTAGATGGATTAAAGCTTGTGTCTCTACAGTTTCTTATTTAGTGTTGGTCAATGGGTTAGTAACAAAATAATTTAAAACCAAGAGAGGCATTAGACAAGGATATCCTCTATCTCCTTATTTGTTTATTATTATGATAAATATTTTGAGTAGGAACTTAAAGAAGGCTTACAAATATGGGCTTATAAGTGGACTTAAGGTTAGTAATAACATCGATAACATCACCCATCAACAGTTTATAGATGATCCCATCAACAGTTTATAGATGATACAACCCTTTTTGGAAGGGCAATGATAAATGAGACTAGAGCTTTGAATAACTTTTTAAAAGAGTACGAATGAGCTTTTGGGTAAAAATTTAATAGGACTAAATCCAAATTTTACTTCCTTAACACTCCTACTAATATCAAAGCAAGAATTTACAGGTTGCTTCCAATGGAGGAGGCAAATTTACCAACAACCTATCTAGGCATACCTTTATTTGAGGGGAGAATGAGGATAGATATATGGAATCCAGTTATTAGTAAAGTTCATAATAAACTTCCAACTTGGAAAGGTAGATGGTTATCGTTAGTAGGAAGAGTGCAGTTAATTAAGTTAGTCTTACAAGTCATTCCAACATATTATATGTCATTGTATTCTATGCCAAAATCAGTTGAAAAAAGTTTAATCTATATTATATGATCATTTTTATGGTCAAATTTACATGATAAAAGGAAATTTCCTTGGTGAAATGCAACAAGTTGTGTGATGATAAAACTAGGGGAGGTCTTGGTTTAAGAGTTCTTACAGATGCAAACTTAGCTCTTAGGGGGAAAGTAATCTAGAGATTATACAAAGAGAGTCAAATACAATGGGCAAGAATTATTCTAAGTAAGTATGTTGATACCAATGACCCAAGTTTAATATTTACTGTATTCTCTCTACCAAATGGTTCTGCTCTTTGGAATAGTTTAAAAAAATCTATTGATCTTATGATTAAAGGTTTAAGATGGGTGGTGGGAACTAGAGAAAAAAATCTATTTGGATGGATACTTGGCATGATTAAAAACCACTCAATTTAGATACAATTTTGAAACCTTGGATGAGATTGCTTCAAGAAAAATATGGTGATAGGGTTTCAAACATTTTGTACAAGAATCAAGAAGGAAGATACAAATGGAAAGAAGATTTTTTTACAAGTATACAAGATATTGATGCTAGGAGAAAATTGAGTAGAAATATAACAACTGTGACTATTCCAAGGGGATCCAAGGATAAATTGATTTGGGAGTTGAATAGATCAGGAGAATACATAACAAGAAGTGGATATAATGTACAACACCAACAAAATAATAGTATCACTATAATATGGAGAGATATTTGGGAT
The DNA here is from genome assembly GCA_028583015.1 of Wollemia nobilis. NCBI lineage: Eukaryota > Viridiplantae > Streptophyta > Pinopsida > Araucariales > Araucariaceae > Wollemia > Wollemia nobilis. The sequence goes on along the minus strand of JAQPPZ010002456.1, from coordinate 3,222,201 downwards.
AGCCCAAGAATTCCTAAAGTTAAAATGTTTTTTCGGCTAGTAGTATATAGAAGAATTTTATCTTGGGATAACCTTATGAAAAGGGGTTTTCATGGCCCCTCTCAATGTGTTTTTTATAATAAGGAGGAGAGTATAGACCATATCTTGGGATATTGCTCAATAGTCTGGAATCTATGGCAATGGATTCTTAATATGTTTGGTAAATGCATGGTGATGAATAGAAAAATTTAATACTGGTTAAAGTAATGACAGAGTACTTATAAAAGTGAGGCTTTACAGACAATATGGGATATATTAAAAGATACAATACTTTGGACTATATGTCTAAAAAGGAATAGAAGAATATTTAAAGGTTGTGGAAAGCAGTTTAGAGATAATGAAAAAGAAGATATGTTTAGCCATAGAGGAGTCTAAACCAACCCTATCAACTCACCCAGTCCCTAATTTGGAAGCAGAGAGTCTTGATAGATGGAGTCAAGTCATTAAATGGAATTATGATGTTGGGTACAAGAGAAGAAAAAAGAAGGCAAAGAACATCAAGTGGAAACCACCAAATGTGGAGTGAGTTAGATTAAATTTTGATGGAGCATCTAAAGGAAATCCGGGACCAACAAGAGGAGGAGGAATAATTAGAAATTATAGATGAGAGATTTTGTCTCATTATGCTTTCAATAGTGGATTTAAGACAAATAATGAAGTTGAAGCTTGGGCGACTTTAGAAGGGTTAAAAATATGTAAACAAATGAAATGGAAGAGAGTATGGATGGAAGAGGATTCTCTCATAGTAATAAATGCAATTTTGAGGAAAGCAAAGGCTCCATGGAACATACAAGAGGTAATTGTGGAAATTCAAGATCTTGCTAAATAGTTTGAAGAAATCAGGTTTATACATACATTAAGGAAAGGAAACAAATGTGCAGATAGGCCAGCCAATAGAGGGGTTTTGATTGAGGATCGTGAAGTTAAATTCTCCTTTCCATGGTTAGAGAAAGTAGTAAGTTTAGTTGCAACTGACAAGATAATGTTGATTGCCTGAATCAAATAATGATTAAGATTTACTCTAATGTTTTTCATTGGTAATATCTGGTTTATTTTATAACAATAATGTGTTTTCATATAAACTATTTATTATAATTATTGTGGTTGCACTTATGTTTCAGGAAGGAAACTAGCAATCCATATTTGGTAAAGTGGACTATGATAGTGTGATGTTTTGGATATATTACTCTACTAAGATGCAATGCATAAATAATAGAGGTAAAGTTTTGGTATTGTGAAGGCTGCTATAAAAAAAAATATCAAGAAGGATGTTGAATTCTAGAATATTTGTATTCATACATAAAATTGAAAAGATCTAGAAAATGAAAATAAAAAATTCAGACATTTTATGTAAATGATGTAGGTTTCTAGCTATAACATCTCAATTAAGATGAAAACTGTTCATATTTGTAAACTCTCAAGCTCTAAAGAAGAGAGATATAATTTTTCAAGGGTGGGGGACCCGAGTACAACCCCTTATTATTCAAAAAATATATATATATATACACACAACACTCCAATAATGAAATGAGGAGTGGTGGATTATTATATAAAAAAATGAGTGGTGGAAGGTATTTATACCAATACCAAAACCCCAAATACATAAATGAACTTAACCTTAAGTTGACATAACAAGAAAGGCTTTAAGATTGATTACAAGTTTATAAGGTGGGTTTAACCATAACAAGGTTAATCGCGGCCTATAGGGCTTACATAATAAAATATTATAATAAATTCAATACATTGTACAATGAATGTTCTTAGGCCTATCCAATATTACATCATACAATGTTGGCCTTGGCCATGAATCAAATTATGCTTTCAATAGGTATTACAACATCTTGAATATTAAGCATGCATTGCTTGGCAAGATTTGAACCTGGGTGTCCTCTTTGAAAGTCAAGGAATCTAACTGGTTGAGCTAATGCCACTTAATAGAATTAACCAACTTTCATTATATATTTATCTTTAAATTATTGCATGCTTCTTAGCCTCTCAACCAAATAATGTGTGAGAGAGCAACGTTCAAGTGGGTACACACTTAGAAGTAGGTGTTTGAGGAGGTGAACAAACATCTTTGTATAACACTACTACCAACCATGTAAAACATCACCCAACTTTTCAATATAAAACTAATATACCTGAATTTGACCTTAGAACCATACCAATGCAACATGGAAAACCCATAACCTTTCATTCAAAAACCTTTAGTGACGTGATGCAATGCTATTATACTTATAAAATATAATTATATGGCTTTATGCAAGTTATCCAACATTGATGCCATTACATCGTGGAGAGAAAAACTATGATTTAATTTGATCATAAGCCTCTCCAAATTTTCACTACCAAAGCAAGTTAGAGAATTAATGACACACAAAGTGGATGACTTACCTCTACTAGTTCCACTTTGTAAATAAGAATTAGAAAGGTAAGGATAATCAAACAACTAACTCAAATATTCACTAGTATAGATTTTCTTGACAATAATAAATTCCCACGATCACAACTTCAATTATTAGGAGACACTATATTTCAATAGATGACTTGTTCCATCCATACCATCAGTTGCTTTAGAGTACGCCAGTCCTAAACCACTACCTTAACATTATATTTTTCTATGGCTTTGGGTGACTTTGTGTCCCATTCTACATATAGTGAATGCAAGGTCTAGGATGCACACTACTTCAAAGTAGATAATGTTTTTGGTGTTGGAAAAACACTTGCAATGCTACAAGGACAATTTTACCAAGATCGCATGCATTATAATGTAGAGCTTTGTATCAATTCTTGTGTTCCATATAACATTCGTAAGTTGACAAGAGAACAAAGGTAACTTATTGTTCATTATTATTCATTTTATCCTTATGAATCCATTAACATGGATTATCTTTTAGGTCTACCTTTAGCCAAATAATAGAATAAGTACATCTTCATTTTGGTTTATAAGTTATAAAAATGGCTATGACAGCACCACATAAGAAAATTTTTGATGTATCTAAGAATGTCCAAAATTTTGTCAAGCAGCTATGGGATATTTTGACATTTTTTATTTCATTGTGTCAAAACCAATTGCGTTAGAGTAATCCAATCCCAAACCACTACCTTAAATTTGGATTTATTTATGGCTTTGGGTGACATTGTGTCCCATCCTACATATTGTGAATGCATGGTCTAGAATGCACGCTACTTCAAAGTAGATGAAAATTTTGGTGTTGGTAGAACACTTGCAATGCTACAAGGACAATTTCACCAATTTCACATGCATTATGATGCATGGATTTATATCAATTCTTGTGTTCCATGAAACATTGGTAAGTTGACAAAGAGAATACAAGGAACCTATTACACATTATTATTTATTTTTATCCTTAAAAATCCATTATCATGGATTATCTTTTAGGTCTACCTTTAACAAAATAATAAAATAATTACATATTTGTTGTGGTTGATAGGTTATAAAAAATGGCTATGATAGTACCATGTGAAAAAAGTGTTGATGTATCTAGGAATGCCCAAATTTTTTTCAAGCATTTGTGGGTATATTTTGGTATTTATGGTTTCATTGTGTCAAAAATAGACTCAAGGTTCATCAACCGATATTGATAACACTTATAGGATTTGCTTAGCACACCTTAACTACTCAAATACTTTTTATTTTTAACAAATGTATAGGTAAATGTTGTTAGTAGGATATTAGATCATCTTATCTAGTTGTACAATTATAATCATCCTTGCACTTGGGGTGATAACCTACCCTATATTCAACACTCATATAATCAATTCCTATATAGTTCCATGAGACATAGTCCCTTTTAAATATACCTTATATTTTAGGCTACTACTCCTTGGACATTGGAATTCAAGCATCTATTAGTACATAAATGCTAGCATTGATTGAGGAAGTGAATAAAACTATGTATTTATCACAGTGCACTTAACATGTATGTGCTAGCATTGATTGAGGAAGTGAATAAAACTATGTATTTATCACAGTGCACTTAACATGTATGTCATTAAGTTAGACAAAACTTAGGATTCAACAACACAATTTCAATGAGTGTCATGACTAGCATCATGTTCCTCGCCAATTTTAAGTTGAAATTGAGTTTGGATCCATTTTTAAAGGTAAATTTTTCGTAATATACACTAAAATATCTATGTTATGGTCCTTACACCATATAGTGCATAGTAGTGGAGAACAATGTCATTATTTCCTTTCTACCATATTCATTATTACATCTTGTCTTCGATGAGAGCTTCTTAAGCCTTGTGTTTTACCTCTTTTTGAAACAATAATTGTACAACATCCTATGGAATTGATCTTAGATCAATTTATGCTTACTTCAAAAGATTAGTTGATCGATTCCATCATCAAATATACTCACCAAGGAATTTACAAAGTTGTTATGATTATAAAATTTTGTTAGATTGTCAATTAAGCAAAGTGATACACATTTGACCAAATCAATAATTAATTAACTTATAGTTATATGTAGTGGGGGCCATCAACAAGGGCAACTTAAGTCCTCACAAATAATGGCATCAACCTTCACTAGATGCTAATACAAATAAAATCCTTCATATTTTGACATGACTTTGAAACTTCATATAATGAGTTTGACATTGTTCAAAGCCAACACCTCGATATTGTCCAAGACATTGAACCTCGATCATGTTAGAGTTAAAGTGCACTATGCCTTCACCTTGACACTTGTCAGTTTCTCTTGACAAGTGTCATGTGTTGAATATAGGCTTATGCCTATATGTTGTAACCAATTGTATCAATAAAATTAACCCCTTCAGTTTTTCAGTTCCAACATTTGGTATCAGAGCAGGCTTTCCCTGCCCTGTTGAAACCCTTGAGGGGGGATTTCCCCCATGGAAATCCTCCCTCCCCCTCATTTTTCATTCATTTTTTTTTTTGATACTGAGGGAGTATGCTCTCCATCCATTGGTGGATGGATCAAAACCAGAAGTTGAAAAAAAAAAAAATTGAAGAGAGGGTGCAACCACCGGGACTTCCCGGATGGTCACCCATCCCAGTTCTATTCTACCTTGGATGCTTAACTTGGGAGTTCTACTGTTTTTCAAGGCCATCATAGCCAACAGACCTGGTTGTTTTTTTTCATTATTAACCCTTCTGTACCGCCCGCCATGTTGCTCCGTGTAGCAACGGGGACCCAGTCTTCAAAGTCCTGCCGTGTCGTGATGTTGAGGCAGCCACGGGAGATTGATGCGGTATCATAGTTGCAGGAAGAGCAGTCGTCAAAGTTAGAGCCGAAAGAGGTTATCTCGGTCTAGAAGGCATTCCAGTAGTCTTCAGAGGCGTTCATCGGTGGGAGAAAACGGTCGTCTGCACGGAGATATTCGGATAAAACCAGGCGTAAATCCTGTCGCGTTTTTCAAATGTCATCTCAGACATTCCTGTTTTAAAGTATTCATAAACCATTGCTATAAGAAAAACTTTGGCAAGTCTGGAGCATCTCCTCATTATCTGGATATGAGGAGCTTGAAACATTTCTTGTATTGCAGCTTCAATATCTGCCATGCCTACCAAAGTTTTTATTGCATCATCACCATTGCTATTCAATTTATTTATATAATTTTTAAGAGAGTTAGAAGACTGTTTAAGCCTGTACTCTGCAAGCTCTGTAGCGCGTCTACATAACTCCAATGCTCAATGCGCATCCCCAAAAACTGCCGCAACCTTCCGTGAAGCAAACTCAACAGCCTGCTTCTCAAATGCATCGATCCCATTAAGACGACTAGAAATAATCTCCTACAGCTGCTGATAAGAATAGGGACCAAAGCACAACCTTTGCATTCCCATGCGACTTGCTATACGTGGAAGCAATTTCTCTGGCAGATCCATTGTATAGGGCTGAATAATTTTGGCATCAACCTTAGTACGAAGATTCTTCATCACCGTTAGGACAGTTGTTGTCTTGCCAGTCCCTGGCACCCCATGTATTTAAAGGCATCGACCCTGGCATTGATTGCCAGCAGCTAGGACTCCTGTCACAAATCCTGTTATCTCATCTATTTCCTTGTTTCTGCAAGGCAGTGATCCAGGAGAAGCAGCTAACATAAGAGTTCCCTTTGCTTTATCAAGATCAGTCTGCTCGACGCGCAACAGACAGCTCAATCTCGATACGCCCGTAACAGGTCGTATTTTTTTTTTGACGACGACCCCAATTGCTGGAAAATTTGTATGACAGTGCTATTGGGAATTTTCTTCTGATCGATGGCAGCAGGGAATCAAATTTTTGGTAGAGATTTTACCTGATTTTGTCACGAATTCCCATTGTTTGAAGCGCTGGTCATGAATGATCTCATCTGTAATGTGCGGGATATCTGCAGTTGTTTTTTTACTATTTTAGCAATGTGGGTTGAGATTTGCGAAGGTTTTAGACGATGAACGCCTGGCTTGCAGTGGTGGTGTTGTGCAGTGCTATTCTGGCGGGGCAGAGCTCCCTTTCAGACGAAGGAAATGTGGTTAATGTTCGCGCAGTTTCAGCCCTACTGGCGTTCAAGGATGCTATATCAGTCGTTACTTTGTGATCCAAATCCCAACTCTCCTGCAAATTCAGAGGTTGCCCGTAGGTTCAATGAAAACAAGCGGGAGTATAATAGATGAATTCGCAAAATAGTGGAGCAGAGTTGGACTGCAGACTAAATGATTTTGTTTGCTGGCCCCTTTGAGATCCGCGATTGTGCCCATGTGGCAGCATCTGAGATAAAATAGCAGCAGTCTCAAGTGGATTTTGCCCGTTGCCCATGGAGAAGATGGAGGAGATTTTTTTGATTTGATGTTGTTCCTGAGCGGTGAGATATGTGAACCACGGTATTCTATAGTGCAATGAGTGCACTGCCAGATCTATGGTGTGATGTGTTACGAATGGAATGCTGGATCTGATAGAGACCATGGACATGGAGAGTTGGCGCGTGAATGGAGACTTAATATTGGTGAGATTACCACAAAATAATTTTTTTATTAAAATGTTTTCTGGTATCAATCTGGTAGTGGGGCATTATTTTTTGATGTGGAGGTTTTTTATTTTTAAAATGATGATGGGGCTAGACCAAGGATGCTTTATTTAAAAATGAAGGGGGTATTTTTTAAAGGCAAGTTTTTAAGTGGTAGGAACCACTTGTTTTTTTTGGTATGGGGAACATTAAAACTGTGATAAATGACCGAAATATGGCCAATGTAATGTTCAAGACTGTTTTTATTCCGCCTGAGAGCGATGCCGCCATTGAGTGATGTTGTCTATTTACTGCCTAGATAGGCATGGTATTGGTTTCCACATGTTGAAGGCCCCATTCAAATACAAGTATAGGGGTATTTATAGTCGTTGGAAACGTTTTTCCGCGACGGACACAATGGTGGTGTCATATTGTAATTTTGAGGCTATTTCAATTGAGTTTTTTAGCCTCAAATTTTTATACCTTGGAGTGCACTCTCGGTTGTACCCGACACTCCCAAGGTAATTTTATATGTGATCCTTGTACCTAGTGATCTTTTCTATATACCTAGCGAATGCAGCGGCTGGTTACCCATGCATTTCGGTGGGATGACATGGTCACAATAAGGACACTTATTCTAGGGACTACAGACATAGACACCCTAGACTCTATCCGAGGTTTTTCCGGATCTACTTCTGAAGACTACAGACGAAGACACTTTAGAAGATTCTCTTCTTTTCTTCTTTCTTCTTCTCCTCCATATTTGGATCTATGGCTCATTTTATTGTATTGAGTGCATTTTCGACAGAGACCGACACTCTTATATGGCTCGTTTTTCCTTTGTATTAGGTGCATTTTTGGCAGAGACCGACACCTTCTAGATTGAGTTCACCATGAGGAGGGATTTGATATTCATGGTGAATCTAGTCAGTGACCTACAAGAGGCAACATCCTCTGAGGATGACCTACAGAGGCAACAGACCCAGAAGTGGCTGACCCTGAGGCACCCATGATGACCCTGAGGCACTTAGACGGCTGACCCAGTGGCAACAGACCTGTGGAAGTGATTGACCCTGAGGCAACATACCGAGATGTATACATAGTGAATCTAGCATTATTCACAGTTGGAGATCCAAGCGCAAAGAGCACGAGCCTAGACCAAATCAGCAATAAGAGAGGATGATAGGTTGTTTTTTAGAGAAGTCAACATTAAGGGGGAATGTTACCTAATGTTGACTTGTTTTGTTTCTTCTTTAGTTAGGATAGTGCACTTTAAGGGGGAATGTTAGAGTTAAAGTGCACTATGCCTTCACGTTGACACTTGTCAGTTTCTCTTGACAAGTGTCATGTGTTGAATATAGGCTTATGCCTATATATTGTAACCATTTGTATCAATAAAATTAACCCCTTCAGTTTTTCAGTTCCAATAGATCAATCATCAACATAATGCCAAGTTATAGCACTCATCATTGATGCCGCCACTAAAACTATGCATTACATGAACAACTTATACATTGTACTGATATATAAGTAGATTCCAAGTGCCAATGCCTAATACCAAAATCCATACACCAGTATTTCATTAGAATAACCTCTATGCATCAAATATCAACAAACTCACATAATTGTAATCAGATTGTCACTTGAAAACTCTTCCACCTAACACCAAAAGGATACATGTAATATTTCTATAACTATTACTTTGTATTTACCTCATTGTAATCATTTGAATAGAATCACTTTCAATTTTGATGGGATCTTGTAACTATATTGGATTTCATTATATAGTTTTTTTTTTTTTTTTGTGGAAAACATCCCAAAAGGGATGCCACTTTCGGGTAAGACCCAAGGAGGCAGGGGTATCCATTTCGCCAAAAACGCCCAAGACTCGGACCTGGCCTACCACCTTTGACATACTCAAGGAGCAAACAAACACACAAAACCAATTTAAAAATAAGTAAATAACAACAAAAATAATAAAATAAAATGAAAAACATGGTCCTTGAGTGTGTCAAAAACAAAAGCACAACCAAACACGCACAATAAGATAAAAGAAACCACAACACAAACCACATAGAAAAATACAATAACCACATAACAAAACACAAACAAGACAAAAACAACAGAACACTACAAAGACATAACCCAAAAAAATATGAAAAATAAACACAACCAAAACCTAAAAAATTAAAAAATAAAATAAAAAACAACCAACAACAGACAATAAACAAAAACAAAAAACATAGAAAACACTCACACATAAAAACACAAAATAACACAAACAAAGAGAAACCCAAGAACAAGAACGAAAAAAACACAATAACAATAACAAAAAAAAAAAAAAAAAGCAAAACAACAAAAAACAACACAAAGAACACATAAACAAAACAAAATAAAAAAACCCACCCACCTTAAAAAACTAAAAAAAAAAAACTAAAAAGAAAAAAGAAATAAAAAAAGAACAAAACAATGACCTATCTAGACCAGAAGACTATTAAGGCAAGAATCAACAGAGGAAACAAAATAAAGAATAGAATGAGCTAGGGAACTAAAAAACCGAGTGAACCAAAGAGAAGCAAAAATAAAAAATAAAAAGAAACTAGGTACCTTCAGAACTGGAGCCATCCAAAGAAATGATAGAAAGAAGAGCTTCCCTAATTTGAGAAGCCCACCATATAGGAGGGTGGCCATAACAAGTAAGATCACCTTTGTCTAAAGCCCAATTAGCTAAAGCATCAGCACTCTTGTTTTGATCTCTAACCACATGATTGTACTCAACTTTCAAAAATCCCATCTGGATTAACTGAATCTTCTCAATAATTCTTTTTATTCTCTAATCCACCTTATGATTCTTAACAGGATTCTTCAAGATATTAATCGTAAGTTGAGAGTCATACTCAACTAACACCTTTTCCCATCCAACCTTAGTAGCCTCCTGAAGGCCTTTGAGGATACCATACCCCTCAACAAGGTTATTGGAAAGAATACCCAAATTCTCAGCAAAAGTAAAAACCAGGGAGCCATCTGAAAGTCTACCAATTCCTCCCACACTGGCTTTTCAAGGGTTCCCTCTAGAGGCTCCATCAGTATTGACTTTTCCAAAATCCTTACGAGGAGGTTGCCAATTTCTATTCCTATCCATCTTACTAATACTCACATTCCATTTAATTTGGTTGCCCTTAGAAGGTTTAATCTTCAATATTTGCATCACTTGATCCCATCTTTGGTGGGAGTTTTGGGGGTGATTAAGGAGATGATGGACTGATTCAACTAAGTTGGTGTTGGCATTTTTGCCACATTATTTTGATTGTTGATTATTCATGCATAAGATGTTGAAGTTCTCACTCCTTTACAGGTTTTGATGCAAAAAAAAGCTAAGTCCGAAGACTGTCGTGAAATCACGACAAAAAGCAGCATGGAAGGCACAGTTTGAAAACCGTCGCGATATCGCGACATGTCGCGTTATCGCGGGTCTGTTGAGGAGAGAGAAGCAAAGTCAAAAAATGTCGCGATTTCGTGACGTGTTCCAAAATCACGATCAACGACAGCAAAGCAGCAAGGTTGTCGCGATATCGCGACGTGTTGGAGTTTCGCGGTCAAAATGGTCAACGAGGGGCAGCGTAGCAAAACCGTCGCGAAATCGCGACATGTCGCGTTTTCGCGACTTACAATGGCCATGGAGTATAGTGAGAGAAAAGGTCACGAAATCGCGACATAACTAAGCAAAGGGCGTTGACAATAAACTTTGTAGCGATATCGCGACAGAATAATGAACAAGGCACAAAAGGCGAAAGACGTCGCGAAATCGTGACGTGTTGCGTGGTCGCGGCAAGTGGAAACAGAAAGCATAAGGCATGAAAGGCGTCGCGATTTCGTGACATTTGTGGAGATGAAGTCCAGCAACATGGAAACGTCGTGATTTCATGACATATTGGGGCGGAAGGACCAAGTGCAAAAAATTGTAGCGATTTCGTGACATGTCGCGTTTTCGCGAAGAGGAAGCAAAGAGGCAGCCAGATTGTACGGAACGTCGCGATTTCGCGACATGACAAATTTTTGCGGTCAAAAGCAGTAAAGTCCAAGGAGATAGAACCTGTCGCGATTTCACGACATGATGGAGATTAACGAACCACTTGAGGCAAGAGTGTCATGTTTTCGCGGGTTAGAAGCAGGACCGTATAGGGTGGATGAAAATTGTCGCGAAATCGTGATATGTCGAATTTTCGTGACTTAGAAGAGAAGATTGAGCAGCGGGGAGATAGTGTAGCGATTTCGCGACTTGTTTAGTTTTCACGACCCAGAGATAAAACAAATATGCCGATGGGAGAACGTAGCGAAAGCGCGACTTGTCTTGTTTTCGCGACGTACTAGGAGGACACAGCCAAAAGAGAGAAAAGTGTAGCGAAATCGCGCCTTGTCGCGTTTTCGCGGGTCGAAGCAGCAAAGGATAAAATTGAGAAAGAACGTCACGATTTCGTGACATGGATGGTTTTCGCGGTTCCAAAGTGACAAAGTGTACGAAGCAGAAATACGTCACGATTTCGTGACATGTCGCGTTTTTGCAACCTGTTACAGTTTCGCGCTAGAAAGCAGTTCAAACGGCTTGATGAAGTTTTGCGATTTCCAACGATTAAAAGCACTCCAGAATTAAATGTTTTGCTGCTTTCCAATGCGAGCAAGGTAGAAGAACGTGTCCAAGCCACCAGAATTAAATATTTCCATTATCCAAAGTTGTTGTTCGTGATTTTTCTAACGGTTCAAGCATGTTTCAAGAACGACCATTTAATGAAGACGACCGACTCCTTGTTTCATTCAATTTCTGGTTTCTCCGAGGCTGGTTTAAGGGGATCATTTCCTTGTTTTTGTTGCATATTTTGTAGATCTCGAGGAAGTTCGTTGCATATTTTTAATGTTGTAAAGAAGCAAGACTTCTATATAAATCAATGTAGATCTCAGAAAGAGGGATCGGGAGTTTGAGAGACAAGTTGCATGAAAGCTTTCAAGTTCTTTGCATGAATGAAAGATATTTGGCCTCTGATTTTGCAAGCGTCTTTCTAAGTGATTTCCTTCTATTTCATGTATTTCTCAGTTATGCTCGTCTTTCTAATCTGTTGTTAGATTTCAATTCTGCATCTGAGTTTGAATATCGCAAATGAGAAAGTGAGTTCTGGAATGCAATCCTGAAGGTTGTCTGTGCAAGGTCGTAAGTGGATTATGTTGTATTCTATTATTATATGTTGTTTATACGCTTGAGGTTAAATTCTTCCTGAGTTTCTTTCCCTGATCATATAAGTTCGGCCTGTGGCCATATTTCCCATCTCTTTTCGTGTATTTCTTGTTTCTTTCTACACATTTATAATTCCTTTCCAGTAACTTTAGTCTTAATCAAGATTAGAAATAGTAAGGGAACCAGCCTTCTGGAGATTTTTCCGGGAGACATTTCTTTCTCCCAGCCTTTCAATGTTGGCCGGGTCTAGGGTGCATAGACATAGAAAATCCTTTCCTGTGGCAGATTCGTGACCAACAATTTTTGGCACGCCCGATGGGACTGACTATTTCTGTCCCAAAAATCCATAATCGGTGAGATCCATAATCGATGAGACTGATTGTTTTATTGTTTAACACCTGGAGGTATCAAGATTTTGATGAGCTGTCTTGACCTCATAGCGGAGATTTGTAAGTTCATCTGGCGACTTTGCTGAGCTGAAGATCCGAATTTCTTGATCGTAGATGCCTGCCTTTTAAAGCTAAAAGAAGATAATGGCGAGGGTATGCTGTCCTAGATGGGATGATCCTGGCCCTCTGAATCTCCAAATTTGGCACGAGATTCCCAAAAGTGCCTTGAAAGCCCTAACAAAATACAATGGCACCCAGGGAATGGCCCGAGAGCATGTTGAAGATATTGCCGCTTTGTCGACCCTACATGATATAGTTCACGAAGATGTTATGATCAGACTTCTGGTTCTGTCTTTGCAAGGAAGGGCGTTACAGTGGTACAGACTGCTCAGGCGTCAAAGCATCAGCTCATGGGATGACTTAGCGGGAGCGCTAATCAGAAGATTCGACGAGGATCTCTTTAACAGCTCTCAGGATCCCTTTCAATTTTTCATGTATATCACAAGAGCACCTCTAGAGAGCATCACAGACTTTAATGTTCGATTCAGTAGGAGTTGGAAGAGAATTCCAGAGATGATCCGACCAACACCCGCCCAAGCCCACTTCTTCTATGTTTGAGCTTTCCATCCGGACATAAGCCTCCTCTTGCTGCAATCAGGTGAACGTAGATTCCCTCAAATCTTTGAGGAAGCATTACAAGCGGAGCAACTTTTGCTCCTATCAGGAAAATTACCATGGGGAGAAGCTCCATTACCTTATCCGATAGTCACCACTCCTGTCTACCCTATGCAGTATTCATCATGGCAGATCCCACATACTGTGCAGAGGCCTAAAATGCAGTTGTGTGGAACTCAAGGGGCAGATTTCATCCAAAGCCAACGATGGGAATATGCAAGTACTTTCCCAGCAATGAACAATATGGTTGCTTGCAATGTCTATCAGGAGATGGGCCAAGGAGAGAAACAGATTCAAGTTCCAGAACCTGAGCACAAAGAGGGCATAACCGTGCACAACACTCAAGTATTTAGCCAGAACCTGTTGAGCATGCCTCATCAAAAGGTTGAGTCTGAGGAGATCCTGGAAGCAGATTTCTCGTCAAAAAGGTTCTGTGATCACACCAAAGGATTGGAGGAACCTGTCCTCAGTCCACAACCAGGGAACCCTTCGAGATGGTGGTATTGGCTTCAGCCATTATTGCAGCTGGTACCTACAGGAGCCCTTCATGTGGCAAATCTCTTTGCTACATTATTTGTCGATTGTGTGGGTACTGGCATGCAGGATAACTTGCCCATGTCTGCAACATGGAGAACTTTAGGAAGAGGTCATCCCAATTTCAAGGACCGACTCAAGTATGATCAGATCTGGTCGAGACACTGCAGATTTACCGGATAACCCCTTGAGACTGGGTTTGTGGTGGCGACATGCCAATCATGTCGTAAACTATTGTATATAGCAAAAAAAAAAAAAAATAGAAAAAGAAAAAAAAAAGTATTGTTTTCCTCTGTCAACTTCGGCTCTTTTTGCATGCGAGCCCGCAGGTACGTATTTCTTTCTTTTTTCTTCTTCCTTCCCAGCAGTTAGTGGCTTCCTCTTTATTTCTTCCTTTCCCCTCTTCATTCCCTTCTTCTCCTACTCCTTTTTCTTCTGCAAGTAATCAAGCCACTGCTGTTGTTTCTTTTTCCCTTCCTGCTATTCCCGTTTCTTCTTTTCCTTTTCTTCTAACTTCATTGTTGTTTTAGCATTTATCCATCAGTTCCCCGCATTTGTCATCTCTTCCACTTCCATTCCATTATTCCATTCACTTCCATTTCCCTTTCATAGCAGCTGGTAGCACATAAGCACTCTGTTACTGTATCTACCGCATCACTCCCTCCATTCCATTATTCCATCATTTACTATTTCCATTCCATAGTCCTCACTCCACTTATTTCATTCATTTCTGTTTTGCAACCCCTGGTGCTTTCATGGAGATTATTTTACAGCACCTGGTCAGCTAAGCCAAATACAGATTCCTTGAGTTTTCAGTAATTCAGCAAGAGTTGTTGCAGCAATCCGTCGAGATGTACCCCATCAGCTAGCTTTCTGTTCTCAGTTTTTCTTGACTCTGTTGCCCAATGGATTCAGGCCTGGGATTCGTGCATACAGCAGAACTGTATACCCCGCGAGCCGCCAAGAATGTTGGCATTTTTGCCACATTATTTTGATTGTTGATTATTCATGCATAAGATGTTGAAGTTCTCACTCCTTTACAGGTTTTGATGCAAAAAAAAGCTAAGTCCGAAGACTGTCACGAAATCGCGACAAAAAGCAGCATGGAAGGCACAGTTTGAAAACCATCGCGATATCGCGACATGTCGCGTTATCGCGGGTCTGTTGAGGAGAGAGAAGCAAAGTCAAAAAATGTCACGATTTCGCGACGTGTTCCAAAATTGCGGTCAACGACAGCAAAGCAGCAAGGTTGTCACGATATCGCGACGTGTTGGAGTTTCGCGGTCAAAATGGTCAACGAGGGGCAGCGCAGTAAACTATCGCGAAATCACGACATGTCGCGTTTTCGCGACTTACAATGGCCATGGAGTATAGTGAGAGAAAAGGTCACGAAATCGCGACATAACTAAGCAAAGGGCGTTGACAATAAACTTTGTAGCGATATCGCGACAGAATAATGAACAAGGCACAAAAGGCGAAAGACGTCGTGAAATCACGACGTGTTGCGTGGTCGCGGCAAGTGGAAACAGAAAGCATAAGGCATGAAAGGCGTCGCGATTTCACGACATTTGTGGAGATGAAGTCCAGCAACATGGAAATGTCATGATTTCGTGACATATTGGGGCGGAAGGACCAAGTGCAAAAAATTGTAGCGATTTCGCGACATGTCGCGTTTTCGCGAAGAGGAAGCGAAGAGGCAGCCAGATTGTACGAAACGTCGCGATTTCGCGACATGACAAATTTTCGCGGTCAAAAGCAGTAAAGTCCAAGGAGATAGAACCTGTCGTGATTTCGTGACATGATGGAGATTAACGAACCACTTGAGGCAAGAGTGTCATGTTTTCGCGGGTTAGAAGCAGGACCGTACAGGGTGGATGAAAATTGTCGCGAAATCGCGATATGTCGGATTTTCGTGACTTAGAAGAGAAGATTGAGCAGCGGGAGATAGTGTAGCGATTTCGTGACTTGTTTAGTTTTCGTGACCCAGAGATAAAACAAATATGCCGATGGGAGAACGTAGCGAAAGCATGACTTGTCTTGTTTTCGTGACGTACTAGGAGGACACAACCAAAAGAGAGAAAAGTGTAGCGAAATCACGCCTTGTCACGTTTTCGTGGGTCGAAGCAGCAAAGGATAAAATTGAGAAAGAACGTCACGATTTCGTGACATGGATGGTTTTCACGGTTCCAAAGTGACAAAGTGTACGGAGCAAAAATACGTCGCGATTTCGTGACATGTCGCGTTTTCGCGACCTGTTACAGTTTTGCGCCAGAAAGCAGTTCAAACGGCTCGATGAAGTTTTGCGATTTCCAACGATTAAAAGCACTCCAAAATTAAATGTTTTGTTGCTTTCCAATGCGAGCAAGGTAGAAGAACGTGTCCAAGCCACCAGAATTAAATATTTCCATTATCCAAAGTTGTTGTTCATGATTTTTCTAACGGTTCAAGCATGTTTCAAGAACGACCATTTAATGAAGACGACCGACTCCTTGTTTCATTCAATTTTTGGTTTCTCCGAGGCTGGTTTAAGGGGATCATTTCCTTGTTTCTGTTGCACATTTTGTAGATCTCGAGGAAGTTTGTTGCATATTTTTAATGTTGTAAAGAAGCAAGACTTCTATATAAATCAATGTAGATCTCAGAAAGAGGGATCGAGAGTTTGAGAGATAGGTTGCATGAAAGCTTTCAAGTTCTTTGCATGAATGAAAGATATTTGGCCTCTGATTTTGCAAACGTCTTTCTATGTGATTTCCTTCTATTTCATGTATTTCTCAGTTATGCTCGTCTTTCTAATCTGCTGTTAGATTTCAATTCTGCATCTGAGTTTGAATATCGCAAATGAGAAAGTGAGTTCTGGAATGCAATCCTGAAGGTTGTCTGCTCAAGGTCGTAAGTGGATTATGTTGTATTCTATTATTATATGTTGTTTATGCGCTTGAGGTTAAATTCTTGTTGAGTTTCTTTCCCTGATCATATAAGTTCGGCCTATGGCCATATTTCCCATCTCTTTTCGTGTATTTCCCGTTTCTTTTTGCACATTTATAATTCCTTTCCAGTAACTTTAGTCTTAATCAAGCTTAGAAATAGTAAGGGAACCAGCCCTCTCTGGAGATTGGTCTGGGAGACATTTCTTTCTCCCAACCTTTCAATGTTGGCCGGGTCTAGGGTGCATAGACATAGAAAATCCTTTCCTGTGGCAGATTCGTGACCAACAGATGGCTATGGTCTTTTGCCAAATATAGTGAATATCCTTCCTATCTTGATTAAAAATTTGGTTGTTCCTTTCATTCCAAATATTCCAAAGAAGAATGGTAGAGCCCATCCAAACTAACTGCCTAATAAAATGATCAACACCCTCTTGATTAGGCCAATCCCTCCAAAGTTGTTCAAAAGTAAAAAAATTGGACCATTGTAAGCCAAGTAAAGTGGTCATTCTCCTCCACATCTCAGAGACTAAAGTACACTCAATAAAAATATGGTTGATATTTTCTACATTCTCTTCACACATTTCACATCTAAAAGGGCCATGAAAACCACGCTTCATAAGTTGCTCACCAGTAAACACCCTACGATGCAATAAAAGCCAATTAAAGAACCTCACCTTAGGCCGGAGCTTTTGAGCCCACAATCGAGAAAAGATGTCGGAAGAATGGTTGGGATTATTATGGCATAAGGTCAAATAACCTTGAGCAACTCGAATACTCACCCTTAGTAGTGTTTTTCCATACAAAACAATCTTTTTCATGGGACCAAGAGAGGGATCTCATATGAAGGATGCCTTGGATATCTTGCCTTTGCCTTTTTGGGATTTGAATAGGCCAATCCTCAATAGGGATCTAATATCTACCAACCTTTGAATTACCAAGTATGGTACCGACAATAATTAGCCACCTTTATCCAATTAGCTCGGTGAAGCTCCTCCATCCAAGGCCTCCAATCGAGAAACTGAGTTATCAAAGGCTTGTGACCATCCCAAGAATCTGTCCAAATATTTGCATGTTGACCATTATGAATGATCCAAAATATTTTTTTTTTATCAAATCCTCACCAGCATTAAGAACTTCTAAAATGGGAGAACCTTTGGTAGGAAGTTGATAGCGAACAAGGTCTTCAGGACTTTTGTTCTCAACATATTTAGCACGAAGATTATTGGCCCAAAGAGCATTGGGGTTATGCAACATCCTCCAATATAATTTAGCAAATAAATATTTGTTGTTATTAATTGAAGACTATAATCCTAACCCCCCTTCACTCTTAGGAAGACATAAAGTATCCCATTTCACCAAGGCCCATTTTCTTTTCTCCTTAGTACCACTCCAAAGGAAACGATGACTGATTTGATCTAATTTGCGAAGAATAGCCTTTGGGATATTCAAAACGGAAGAAACATAAATATGAATAGCTTGAAGGACTTATTTTACCAAGGTGATTCTACCCCCAGAAGAAAGCCACTTGTTGGTCCACTTTCCAATTTTCTTCTTGACTTTGTCCAACAACCAATTCCAATATTTATTTTTCCGCCTTTGAATATTTATGGGAATACCTAAATAAGTTATTGGAAGAGAGGTATTCTTATATCTTAGTTTATCCAAGACCATGGATTCTCGTCTAGCAGAGCAGTTGAAAGAAAATGACTTTAGATTTGTCTTCATTTATCAACCGCCCCAGTAGCCTTAGAAAAATAGCTAATGATTTGCTTAATATTAGAAGCTTCCTTAACTGTAGCTTTACCTAAAAGAGTAGAGTCATCCACAAATTGAAGATGAGAGATAGGTCTAGCTCCATGAGTAGTGGTAACTCCCTCAAGGTTTTTGTTTTCCCTCTTTTTGGTTATAGACCTACCTAAGCATTCAACAATAATGATGAATAAATAAGGGGATAGCGGGTCACCTTGCCTAATACCTCTGGAAGCTGGGAAATACTGAGAAGGCCTGCCATTGATAAGAACTAAGTAGGAAACTGAAGAGATACATTACATAATCCAATCCATCCAATCCTTAGAGAAACCAAATTGCCTCAAAACTTTGATAAGGAAGTGCCAATCCACTCTGTCATAATCTTTGGATAAGTCTAACCGAATGAACATGGAAGGAGAATTTGCATATCCATGGAATGGATGGCTTTCTGAGCAAGAACTATCTCATCTACTATTTGACGTCGTTCCACATAACCCCCTTGCTCTGAGGAAATAATATTATGCAAAAGAGGCTTCAACCTTTCTACCATGATTTTAGTAATGATTTTGAGAACATTACATAAAGCAATAGGTCTAAAAGTTGAGATATGATCAACCTCTTGAGCTTTTGGAACAAGAGTAATATAAGTTTTATTGATAACCTTCAAAATTTCTTTGGCTTTCCTGGATTCTTCCACCACCTCTAATAAATCAACATGAAGGATATCCCATAACTCTTGGTAGAACTCAATAGGAAAACCATCAAGACCTAGGTTTTTCTCTTTTTACATTTTAAAAACTACTTGTTGAAGCTCATTGATAGTAACAGGAGCAGTCAAAATATAGTTCTCCTCAAAAGTGATAAGAGAAGGGATTTCTTGAAGAACATTTTGTTGTGAAGTTGAGTCAAGGGGAGTAGAAGCAAAAATATTGGAAAAGTAATCAACAACAATAGAGTTCATGCCATCCCAAGTATAAACAACATCTCCATAATCTAATTTTAAGGAAGAAATAAAGTTGTGAGATCTTTGAGGTAGAAGAGATTTGTGGAAGAAATTTGTGTTTCGATCTCCTTCTTTGAGCCATTGAATTCTAGATTTTTGCTTCCATAATATTTCTTCTCTTTTTTCCCATTCCTCTAACTGAGTTGTGAGTTTAATTTCATCTACACTTCTCTTCTCTATGAGGCCATCTAAATGAATTTTCTTATTCAAATTTTCAAGATGAGGAATAACTTCATGTTTTTTTTTATGAACATCCCCAAACTCTTTCCAGTTCCAAGTCTTGATTTTGGATTTAATGTATTGCGATATTTTGGTAAAATAGAACATCTTAGTCCCATGCCTAGGTTTACCTTCCTTCCACCATTGTTGCACACGAGGTCCGAAGGAAATGTCTCTAAGCCACATTAATTGAAAACGAAAAGGAGAGAAACTCACATTGGTTTTCCACATTTCCACCATGATCGGCCAATGATCCGAACCAAGCATTATTAAGAGTCTTCACTTTAGGAATGTGACCATGGATTAAGAAATTTTCAGAGAGTAAAAACCTATCCAATCTCTCCATTATACAAGTTAAGCCTTGCCTTCGTTAGACCAAGTCATAAGGCCATTATCTCGGTTGGATATCCACAATATGGAGGTTTGTAATATATTCGCTCATGAGGTCGTTGCTTTTGTCCAAATTTCTATTTCCCCCCTTTTCTCATCCAGAGAGAGGATGGTATTGAAATCTCCTCCGATCAAGATCCAAGCTTTAGGAAAATGAGAGATAATATGAGTAATATCCTTCCACTGTCTTCTTTTTTCCTCCAAAGAAGTTGGAGCATAAACAAGAATGCAGAGCATAATCTGGTTGGAATGTCTACTTTGAATAGCTATAGCCAACAAACCCCAACTGCCAACCATATGGTGAATAACTACCTCTTTTGGATCCCAAAGACAAGCAATGCCACCCGAAGTCCCTTGGGAACTAAGGGAAACCACTTTTCCAGCTAGCCAAATTTTACTGGCAATTAAGTCCATATCCTCCATTGACATATTTGTTTCTTTAAGGAAAACAAGATGTGGATGATTTATCTAAATCATTCTTCTAATTTCATTTTGTTTTGAAAGACTCTCTTTGAGTCCTCTAATATTCCAAGTGATGATCTTCATTAATACCAGGGCTAAAAAAGTTGGGAAGGGCATTAATCTTACCTTCCTCTACAAGCTTTTCACCTTCTTTTACCATATGATATTGATTGGTCTTGCGACCTACTTTTTTATTAGAATCCATCTTCAATTTTTTTCCCTTGTTTCTTGACTTATTCCAATTGAATCTTAGATGGCTTCTAACCTTGAAGAATGCTCGTACACGACCAAAATTTTACTAGATGGTTCAACGGAGTCTATATTGGGACCTCGCATCATTTGAAGTTTTGACATTTGAAATATTGTTTTTCTTGTGTAAATTTTCTCCTTTTTTTTTGTTGAAAACCTTTGATTTGTTGGTTTGTCTCTGAGTTCTTCCCTTCATATTTAAATTGTGTTTCTAAGATTTCAGTTTCCATTATTTCCTCTTTCTCACTTGGGACATCATTTGTGGAAAGGATTTCAAACATATTAGCAAATGACTTTGATTGATCCTTCATAATTGGTTTTTTCTGAGTGTTCTTCTTCTTAGGTATTTGGAAACCTGTTGAGTTTATATCTTCTTTCTTTTGATCAGGAATTTTATTTGGGCAAGCACTGGCCAAATGACCATATTCATGGCAAATTCTACAACGAAAAGGAATGTTCTCATAGTCCACTACTTGCTCCCAAGTGCCTTCCCCAAATTGTAATGTGATATTTTTAGGTAGGGGTTTGTCAAAATCCATTAAAACACAAATTCGAGCATAAATAATATGTTCAAAATTTTGACTACAATCAGCAATCATCATAAAAGTTCCTAAAGAGTTTCCAATTGAAGAAAAAATAGTAGGATTCCAAAATTCAATAGGGAGACCAAAGAGTCTAACCCACACGGGAGCTATAGAAGGCATCTCTTCTTTGGCTTTAAATTTAGTATGCCAGGGCTTCATGAAAAGCCCCGCCCTTCCAAAAACCAAGGACCCCCTTGAAAAGTTTTCTCTCTATCTTCATTATTAGCAAATAAAACAAGAAAATAACCATTTGGATAAATAGATATTTGTAACTCACCTTTATTTTTCCAGCTTTTTGTAGCCCAGACTTTGAAAGCAGATAGGCTCGAACGAAAACCCACGAACCGAAAAATTAGTCTTCTTTTTTCCAAATCTTCAATGCCAGTCTGAATGTTACCCATATCAAAATTAACAATAGGAGTTCCATCAGCTGCTTTAATACATCTTGACTTTGTTTTTCTAGGATCAATCATAGGCATTCTTAGAGGTTTATGGGAAGCCCTAATATTGATATTAGCATTGGGCTGAGGCTGTCCACCATGAAGGGCATCTCTAAAATTTATTTTTGGGACTCAGTATTCGAAATTCTTACCCTTGATAGGGGTTTTCACAGTAGAATTATTTTGTGGGTGTACCTTAGCACCAGATTCACTTGAGATATGAGCCATTTTTTTATCAACTACTTGAAACTTGTTTTGTGATCTCTTTAATCCTTGCCCTAGACGTCGTGGAAAGGTATGGTTTTCACTTTTCTTTTGTGTAGCAAATTGGAAGTCGTTGTCACTCAAGTTCACAGTATGATCTGTTGAAAGATAAATTTTAACCCATCTTGTATCCCCTGTAATATTTCCTGCTAAAATATTGAGCATAAACCACAAAAATATTGGCCGCTAGGGCTCGAAGGCCCTAAAAACCAACCTTTGGAGCTGCTTGCACTCAACCCAGATGAAACCCTCACATAGCCGCTTATCAAATATGTCGTTCACACATAGGGATGCGCTAGGATCTGTGTTGCTCTAAATGATATAAAAATTTGTAGAGACATTCTAGGGTTTTTTAGACATCTACCCTCAAAATTTTAGCTCAATCCGAGTCCGGATGAGTGAGATATGGCCAAAACGAGTTTGGCAGTTTGGGCAGTCCTACGACCACCATATTTTTATTTTCGATTTCATTATATAGTTTAGAGTCTACAATAGCTTAGCTTTTTTATATTACTCAGATGTTTCAATCATTTTGTTTATGTCTACATGGTTTATATTAGGATAAAGAACGAACACTAAAATGTTCTTCAATGTCCACCATGCATTGCAATTAGTGTTTGCAACTTATAGCCAAACTTCCTAGTCTTATATTCCTCTCTACTATGTAAAAATCTTGTAATCTATAGTTCTTTTGTATTTGTATTATTTTTAAATAAAGTTTCTCGTTTATTACATAGATTTGTATTACATTGTACTTTATTGACCATCTCCTCTATTGTTTTTTATTTCCAATTAATGCTTTGATATGTGAAAATGAATGTTAAGTCCTATTTTGTTATCCAACTATAAGGTATAAGTAATTTGGCTTCACTAGTTGGGTTGGGGAGTTGTCCTCCATGCCACCATCCTAGTACATGATGCAAATCAATTGTGATGGTTAGGTGCTTATGTTTATGCTTTACATTGATGATTTTAACACTAGGAGCTAATCTTCTATAATTCATGATTTGAAGTCATGACTTCAAGAGTCATTTGAGATGACATATTTCAACCTACATAAATTTGGGGGGGAATTTAATTTGCTTAGTATTCTTTGAGGATTTCTCTTTCTTGGACTCAATATCCCCTCTATCTTATGCAATGGTTTAAGATGGATGATTGGAAATCGATTTAAATCCCATTTTGCCTCCTTTGAATAATAATACTATTTATTAGTTTAAGTTACATAGTCTTTCTATATAAATTCATAATTAGTTATATGAGATTGAAATAGTTTGCATCCATATTACATCATGATCACATGGTGGTAATATTACAAATTGGCAAGGATGCATGTATCACTTGGCAATATTTGAACCTAGGACTTCTCTTTGAAATTCAAGGAATCTAACCGGTTGAGTTCATGACATTTGATGCATTATATATATATATATATATATATATATATATTATTATATATATATGGTTATATGAGATTGAAATGAGCCCCACCCATTTTACATCATGACCACATAGTGGTATAATAACAACTTCACAGTTATACATGTATTACATGGCAAGATATGAACCTAGGTCCCCTCCTTAAAAGTTGAGGAATTTAATCAGTTGAGCTAATACCATTTGATCATAATCTTCTATATATTACTAGCACTTTATTAGAACTTTTTAAAAATATTTTGTTTAAATACATGAAAAGCCCTTAAAAGAGTTGTTGGAAGGCTATCAAGCAAAGTTTGTACTACATTTAGGGTACAATCTACATGGACATTCATAATATCATGCAGGATCCCATCCTTTTATAGGTATATCTAAATATTGATTACGTTGATAATATTAACAAGTGGAATTCTACATTTGATAATATTCATTTTATATTGGCTTTATACCTATTTTTGAGATTTTCAATAAACAATATGCTATATCATTGTCTTACATAGAAGTTGAGTATTATAGTGCATTTTTAGATTAAAATATCTTAAGTGGATGTAGATGTTTCTAGAGTAGTTGGGTCTTCGGTAAAAAGGACTCAATACCTTATATTGTGATAACCATAATACAATTTAGTTGGTTCACAACTCAATAGAGAATCAATAGGTAAAGTATATTAAGTTTTAGATGCATTAATGAAAAAATAAACATGGCAAAGTAGTACTCTAAAAATGTAAACTAGTTTCTGATTGACCATATCACAAATGTGCAAGTGAAGAGCATACTCCTAGTGCTGCAAGATTTTCGTTTCACCAAATCACATTATGTGCAAGTGAAGAGCATAATATCGATAACAAAAATGTATTAGGAAAACAGAAAGAAGAAAAATGAGAGATTATAAACTTAAAGAAAAATACGAGTTAGGAAAGGAACAAAAAAAATTTGATTGAATTTTTATTCCAAAAAAAGAAGTGATACATCTACAAAACTTTGAACACGTTTCGACCTACAGGTCTCATAATGTTAGGATCATATCCTAACATTAATTAATAATCTTAATAATAATAATATATTCTATCCTATGGTCATAATAATAAAATACTATAATAATAAATAATATAATAATTAATTATATTAATTATTATATTATTATAATATTAGGGTTAGGAAGCATTGCAACCTTAACCCTAGAGGGGTATAAAACATTGTAAAAACTTATCATTCAATCATCCATGAATATGAAATATAAATCAATTTATTGAAGGGACTTCCCGACAATACAAAAGGCGATTCTTTTAGTTTTAGGTCTATTTATTATTTATTTATCATTTTATGTGCTAGGAACCCTAGGTTCCTACCATCTGGTATCGTAGCCTTATGGATCCAACCATATTGGTCAAGGAAATAAAAAATGACATTGCAAAAATTAGAAGAATGATTGAACAAAAACAAAAAAAACAAATGGAACGTTTTGATCGTATTATACAATATTTAATGGAAATGCAAGAGGAGGAGACCCTAGCCATGGAATCATTGGTAGAGGAGGAAGAACCCATAGCCATGGAATCCCAGGTGGAGGAAGAACCCATAGCCGACGAATCTCGGGTGGTATCCATTGCACTCCCCAATACAGAGAAAAATATTTCAAACCTTAAAAATATATATTTTTTAAAAACACATGAAGTAGAGAATGATAGCTTTCCCACAGAAAATATTTCTAGAAATGTAAATATTTTTTCCAACAACAATATACATTTTGCATGGAATTATTGTGCTGCTCCAAAAACATTTTCAAAATCTGCAAATAAATCCAAATCAAATTCAAAAAATCACCCAAGAGCTTTCTCTTTAGTAACTGGCCAACATCACTACAAAAGGTTACATAAAAATAATTATTTTAGATCATCCCATGAGAAATATTGTTTATCCCATACACATTCTAGTGGAACTAGGAATGTTTTACCTAATCAAGCAGGATCAAATTCTAGATCTGCACACTCTTGTCAATTCGAAATGAGACATAAAAAAAGTATCCTATTCGCCTCATTTAAATTAAGAGATTATTTCCTATCTTCTACAAGACCGCCTCCATGGCCACCTCCTCTTTCGCTCACCCATGATGGACTAAAAGCACCATTTTCATGAATAGATCGAGTTTGATAAACATAATAGGACCATATTTCATAGCAAGGTAATGGAGACTACGATGAGGAAAGTTTTTCGATAAATGGAAATTTCCAATGTTGGGCAAAGGAGTAGGTCTTGGCATAAATTTTACACTATTCTTTCTTACCCCTATTCATAGGCTACTTAAAATCCAGAAGATAATAGAGAAGTGCACAGTAGATAATGGATAAGTGCACAGTAAAATTGCTAACCATATCGCTGTTGTCGTAGAATACACCATATATCATTTTGATAATAGAAATTGGATCTGGAAAGATCAAATTTTTATATGGATATTCTTGTACTGAAGTACCATCCATAAAATTAGATCTCATGTTCTATGGATGGAAAAAAAAAATGCAAAAAATGTTCATAGATCAATGTTTCCTTGGAAAATTCCACCACACTAGCTTTGTTGGCTTTAAACGTGGAGTTACCAGATGGTCATCCAACTTGTCGAAAGCTTGTAAATATAAAGGAGTTTTCATCCAGCATGTTTATGTCAGTGTTGGCAGGAGGATCAAATTAGTTAGCAAGTCATAATCCACAACATCAATATAGCAGAATTGCAATACTTCATCTTGTGCTCCTGTTTCACTTCTTTCAAGTTTGTGTTGCAGGTGTTCGATGCAAATAGAGAACCAAAACAAATATGGTGAGCATCTAAGTGAACAATGCCCTTTGAAACTAATGGTTGTAAGCCTGCATCGAAGGGTACCACTTCTGATGATAAACAAGTATTATCAGAGACGAATGTAGACACCATGAAATTTTGATCATCAGAGGCATTCATCAAAAAATTGAGCGTTCCCATATCGGCAGGAGAATTTCACTCATACTTATAAAATAAATTAGATGATAAGTAATGATGAACAGTGCAAAATATTAATGACATATATTCTACTACAATCTGCAAGCATACAAAATGAATCCTAGATGTAATGGTGGACTCCACTCTTCGTAGAAATAAAGGAAAGATCCTATTGGACTTTTCACCATTGATGGATATCATAGCTCAAATCATTATAAATATGGACTGGTACTCACCAATTCTGGTAAACAATGACCACCATAGGTATTGCCTTCACCATTTATGCGTAACCTTTGAGTACAAAGCAATGAGTTACCTCGAAGGATAAAATTCCACAAACAATGGAATACTCCAGCATCACAACCAAGCCTTTACGATCATGGAATACTGGTAAATTTGATATTTAAACGGTCCGAGAGCTACCCATGGTTACCCTCCTAGATAACTGCAACTACACTAAAGTGAGGCCATCAGAATTGCACTATGTCATCCACCGATGCAGGATACACAATGCAAGCAGGCTTCTGCTAGCATATACCGCCAAAATATTCTATCGCTTTGGTTCCTTTTTGACAAACCAGAAGAGTTGTACACATATATCTATTGTTTAAATTATGTAGAATCAAATCAAGATAGATAAATATGCTTATGAGGGCATATCTAATCCACCAACGTTAAATTTTTATTATGTGTTCTGAAGTGACACTACCCATTCACTAAAAATAAAAAGATACCAGGTCAAACCGATAACAAATGAGACATTATCAAAGATTCATCAAAGATAGCATAGTGAGAGTTTTTTTTGGAGGATATATGTGGGAAGATCACCCAGGTCAAACACTACACCACTGAACCAAATATATGAATTGATTTATTTAACTAGTTGGAGTACTCGCCAGGCTTCTAGCTGTCAGCTCTCACAACACTACAATATCACATAACATGATAGGGAGCTTAAACACCCGTTTCAACCATTATGCTTGATAAGGTTTGATTGTTAATATTTTTGGATAATGATTCTCCTACAACTTGCTGTGAAACGACTATCTAAAATACGATGCACCTCAATAAGTGATTACAATTATTGTACACTAACCAAAGATATACTAAATGTAATAAATATCTATCATATCTAAAATATATCTTGACAGAGGCAGCATTAATTAAAATTGAATTTTAAGAATATCAATAATGTGATGCCAAAAGCATGACCTAAGTTTAAGCAGATGGGATGACAAATAGAGACTTTGATAAACTACTGGTTGGTGAAGTGAGTGTTTTTCGTTAAAAGTGTTTCTTCGCTTGGATGTCAAATACATCATTGCAATTTAGCAACATCGAGCCATTGATTAGGGGCACTTTATCACGTGCATATACTTATCGTCTATCATTTTTCTCCATAGTTTCCATGGTGATGGCCTGCTTTTATGACGGGTCTCTTTTAACATTCACCTGTCAATCAATTTTAATAATTCCAAACAAGTCAAAACAATTGACGACCATTTGTAGGTCACGTTCAATGTTTGGTTGGATTATCCACCTTGAGTCAATAAGTGCATGCAACATGAACTGCATTAAAAATCATGAGCGCCCAAGTAAATGTTTTAAAAGACCCCTATGAAACCAAGCAGAAAACAAGCCCAGTAAAACCTGCAAAAAGAACTTCTGTAGAAATAATTGGTGACTTGGCTGATTTTGTTAAGCTGATATGTATGCACCAATTGAATGACCATTCTTGTAAAAATAAGAGTATTGTTCAAATAAACGTTACTACATCATCTGAGTGAAGCCTATAGTATCGTTTAAATAAAAGTTGAAGAAAAAATGAAAAAAAAAAAAACTCTAGTTGATATCACCTTGGATGATAACATGATATACCATACTCTATGTTTTTATAACATAACTAAGTGGTAAGATGGTACACATGTTCCATATTCTGAAAGGCCAAACTAAAGTGTGGTTGAACTATACTCCATGTTCTAATAATGACTATTTGATTGGAAGAAGGATATGTATCCTCCCTTTTGTTGATATTTTTGATAAATCCAATGCAGTTGTATCATTGATCGCTAAAGACATCTAAAATGAAGATGTACAACTAGTATGAGGAAAAAAATATGTGGATGCATAATGAGTGAGCATGTAAGAGTGCAAGCACAATGAGGTCTAAAGTATTTATAATGTGTTATGTGTGAAAAGTATTTCTAATGTGAAGATAGATTCAACTAAGAGAGGACATATTGTTGATGAAGACCTTCACAAATCCAATACTATATTGAAGCTGCAACATATTTTTCAATTTTTTTTAGCTTTGAGGACAAAGCTATTTTCAAGAGGGGTGGAAATTAATAATCTTAATAATAATAATATATTCTATCCTATGGTCATAATAATAAAATACTATAATAATAAATAATATAATAATTAATTATATTAATTATTATATTGTTATAATATTAGGGTTAGGAAGCATTGCAACCTTTCACCTATAACCCTAGAGGGGTATAAAACATTGTAAGAACTTATCATTCAATCATCCATGAATATGAAATATAAATCAATTTATTGAAGGGACTTCTCGACAATACAAAAGGTGATTCTTTTAGTTTTAGGTCTATTTATTATTTATTTATCATTTGATGTGCTAGGAACCCTAGGTTCCTACCACATAAGTGGAGTGAGCTTCAAAGAGGTACAACATCTCTTTATAAAGACCTAACTCTATGGGAGGAGTTGAAGAGTAATACATGTGGGATAAAACACCCAAGCATTGTTACAAACCGTAGGTTTATAGACCAAGATGGTAAAAATAAGAGAAGTCCCAAGCTCAACCCCAAAAAAAACACCCACCCACAAAAGAGAAGAAACACATTAAAAAATGTGAAAATACAAGGTGGGAAAGAGTCCCTCAAACAATTTTATTTTTACAAAGATAAGGTCGAAGAGATTTTTGGTTCCTCCAACAAATGATGCCTCAAGCAATGTGTTTGAGCTCTCTATCTTTTATCCATTTTTCAAACAATGGAGAAATAATATTTGTGCCAATTTGAAGATCTTTGACAAAATTGTAGGTGTCCAACTTCAAAATAAGAGGAATTATTTTTATTTTGATTCCATGTTTGCGTGTTGCTCGCTCCAAAACTCTAGCTAAACGTAAAGGCCTATCATCAAATTTAACTTTCTCAAAAAAAGGCAGGAGAAAATTAATTTGATATCCCCTAGCTTTGAGTCTGTTAAAAAAATATTTTTAATAGAAATAAATCCATCCTTAGGGCCATGCTAAACTCCAATGGCATCATAAATATGTCTTTTATAAAATAAAATATTTTCCACAACAACATTATTAAATACTTGTTCCTCTAGATAACAGAGAAATAAACAAGCATAAACCACATCAAAATTACTTCCCATGGTTATTCCTCTTATATGCTTGTATGTTTTCCCTTTGAATTCCAAGTAGTATTGTGTTAACACTATCTCTGCAAGCCTTACCACAAAGTTTATCTTGGCCGGATCAAATTTGTTCCTCAAAAAATGACGAAGGACTGCCAATCCTTGAGAGGTGGGGATGTTGGGATAGAGGCTCTCAACATCAAAAGAGAAAAAAATTATGTCTTGAGAAAAAGTACGACCATGCAGATATTTAATAAGAGATATGGAATCCAAGAGATGGTTTTTTTGCTTCAACAAAATTGACAAGAGCAAATCATGAAGCCATTTGGAGGCAAGTTCGATCATGAAACCATAGGAGGAACAAAATGGATCGATCGAAAAGCTTGGGCTTGTGGATTTTGGGGAGCAGATAAAAGACACGCACTCTGGAAGAGGATGGTATTACCTGGAGCATAAATTTCCTGTGGTTTTCTAAAAGTAGAGTCCTAAAAGCCTAGTCAAGCAAGTATTGGTGTTGATAAAAAATATCCTCCCAGGGGAATATGTTCACTTCAAAGTAAAAATTTTGATCTAAAAGCTGGAAAAAGCCTTCTAAAATGTACCAGTCCATGGACAAAACACAAACACCCAAGTTTTTATCTACGGGCCTAATGACAATGGATTTGTCATTGGCAAGGGAACAAATGGCAGACTAGATGTGGGGTGGAAAGGCACATTGGTGGGTGGTATTGGAAGCAAATAATTTATTATTGAGGAATATTTTACCCATGCCAATAATTTCTTCCAAAGACCTATAAAACTGTGAGGGATTAAAACTTGGGTTGGAAACATGAAAAGGATCAATGGGCTTAAGCAGTTTTGGAGGGCCACCTCTCGGTCCAAAGAACCATTTGAGATGAAGACGCCTACAAAAGGTTGAAAAATCTTATTTTAGAACCTCTTTGGCCATGGGAGGAGGAATAGGGAGGAACTTTAAACCCAGGCTAAGGGCCTCAATTTCATTCTAGGTAAGTTTTCTAGAGGAAAAATTATGGACAACAAGATTTGTGATTTTACCATCCATAACCCAGACAGGACTCCTGTAAAAATATTGGCGGCCAAAATTCTATGGGCTAAAAATTATAGACCAAGGGGTTATTTTTAGTTTTTTCCACCATTTTGGCAATGGAAGAACCCCTACCCTTGTTGCTTCTGAACAAATGGGACAAAAACCTTTCTCGGATTCTCGAAACTAGAGTTGTGGAAATTTCTGCCATTGTCCTGTTGCAATCGTTGTTGCACATAGGAAGTGCGATTCTGGAATTTTTTCCCCTTCTTTTGCCTTCTTGGAGAAGGGCCCTAAAAGTTTAAATTATGTCCTTGTTGTTGTTGTTGTTTTTTTGGCTATTTATTCCTTTGTTGTGGTTGTTGTTGTTTATTTCTATGTTGTGGATGTTGTTGTGATTGCCTTTTATGTGTAGTAGAGGCTCTTTGGTTTGGCACTCTATTGTTACTTCTATTCTTGTTGTGTTGTACCAAAAAGTTATTTTGTGCACTTGTGATTAGTTTTTCCAAATGATCAATTTGTTGCTTGATTTCTATTTTAACCAGGTCAACTACGCTTTCTGTAGCTTCTAACATATTAACTTCTAGGACTTCTGAAGCAACATTCTCTCGAGCATCTTTGGATTTTTCTTGCATATCTTTTTGGATTTGCATTTCAACTCTCCAGGACTAAAGCTTTTCCTCAAAAAGCTCTTTAATCTGAGATTATCATTCCAAAGTAATTTCCTAACAAATTATCTTATGTTTATTTACAGAATCTGCAAGAATTTGCTTAATTACAGGCAATAAAATGTTGGGAATATAATCATTGGCTTGAGTAGCTAGTTTTCTAGTGTATTTTTTAAAATTATAGATATACAATTTAGTCATTTCCAAGCGAAATTTTTCTGTGAGTGCCTTTGACTCATTAGAAAATTGTTTATTAATATCTTCATCTAGAATTTGAAAATGTGGGTTTTCCATTCGTAGGCTATGGGGAAAAATACCTTTGCCTAAATTCTCTTCAAGTTGGGCTAGCCTGGAATGGTATTTTTTTGCCTTTCTACTCAGAATCTTGAATTCTTCAAACCTGATTTTCAACAACTTGTCTAAAGACTCTGGTCCTTCCATCTATGAAGATCCTTCTATCCTGTGTAGAAGGAACTCTTCCATTATGAGCAAAAAAATTTGTTTCTATTAGACCTCTACAAAACTCTTCCATTTTGTCTGTGTCGAAGACCCATTCTTCAAGCTCCCAAAGTTTTTGTCGTGAACCCTCTTATCGTAGATGCTTGCGAGGAATACGAACAGGGGGACTATCAGGAATTATGGGAGAAGATTCAAAATCTGAAAGATCAATAACTGGTAGAGCAACATGCACCATTAATGGGTAAACTCGTTAAGGAAAAAAATATGACGAAGTAGTGCTCTAAAAACATAAATGTTAGGGTACCTAGGAATAAATATTTGGGGATATATTATTATATTGTATAAGGGTTGGCATGGGCCACACATAACCCATGGTTGCTTGTATTATAATATTTGGGTTATGTGTGGCCCATGCCAACCCTTATACAATATAATAATATATCCCCAAATATTTATTCCTAGGTACCCTAATAGTTAACTAGTTTATGATTCACCAGATCACAAATGTGCAAGTGAAGAGTATACTCCTAGTGTTGCAAGCTTTCTGGTTCACCAGATCACATTATGTGCAAGTGAAGAGCATAATACCGACAACAAAAACGTATTAGAAAACAAAAGGAAGAAAAATGAGGGATTATAAACTTAAAGAAAGAGACAAGTTAGAAAAGGAACAAAAAATATTTTATTGCATTTTTATTCCAAAAAAATAAGTGATACATCTACAAAACTCCGCACACGTTTCGAACTACAGGTCTCATCAGTGAATTAAGTTTCGAAGAGGTACAACCTCTCTTTATAAAGACCTAACTCTAGGGGGATCTGAAGAGTAATGCATGTGGGATAAAAACACCCAAGAATTATTACAAACCATAGGTTTATAGACCAAGATGGTAAAAATAAGAGAAGTCCCAAGCTCAACCCCCCAAAAAAACACCCACCCACAAAAGAGAAGAAACACATTAAAAAATACAAAATTACAAGGTGGAAAAGAGTCCCTTAAACAATTTTATTTTTACAAATATAATATCAAAGAGGTTTTTGGTTCCTCCAACAAATGATGCCTCGAGTAATGTGCTTAAGATCTTTATCTTTTCTCCATTTTTCAAACATTGGAAAAATAATATCTGTGTCGATTCGAAGATCTCTGACAAAATTGCAGTTGTCCAGCTTCAAAATAAGAGGAATTGTTTTTATTTTGGTTCCATGTCTGTGTGTCGCTCGCTCCAAAACTTTGGCAAAAAGTGAAGATCTATTATCAAATTTAATTTCTCAAACAAAGGTAGGAGAAAATTAATTTGATATCCCCTAGCTTTGAGTTTGTTAAAAAAATTATTTTTAACAAAAATAAATCCATCCTTGGAGCTTTCTCTAACCAGAAATTTGTTGATTTCACTCATGATAAACATATTTTTCTGATGAACTAGATGGTGGAAGGAAGCATGAATGTATTGGTAGGAATTCATCGACTTCTGAAATAATTTGGTGTAAATAATTCCAGTTTGAGCAAAATCGGACCCCTTAAAAAATATAGTATCCAAAAGTGTTACTTCAGAATCAGAAACAAATGAGGTAATTTTAATATTGTCATAGAAGGAACTATAGGCAACAAGAAAACCATTAAGATCCTCCTTAGAGCCATGCCAAACTCCAATGACATCATCAATGTACCTTTTATAAAATAAAATATTTTCCACAACAATATTATTAAATATATGTTCCTCTAGATGACAGAGAAATAAACAAGCATAAACCACAACAAAATTATTTCCCGTTGTTGTTCCTATTATATGCACATATGTGTTCCCTTTGAAATCCAAGTAGTGTTGTGTTAACACTATCTCTACAAGCCTTACCACAACGTTTGTCTTGGTTGGATCAAATTCATTCCTCAAAAAATTATGAAGAGCTTCCAATCCTTGAGAGGTGGGGATGTTGGGATAAAGGGTATCAACATCAAAAGAGAAAATAATGATATCATGAGGAAAAGTATGACCATGCAAATATTTAATTAGAGATATGGAATCCAAGAGATGATTTTTTTGCTTCAACAAAATTAGCAAGAGCAGATGATGAAGCCATTTGGAGGCAAGTTCGAGCATGAAACCACAATAGGAACAAATGGGTCTATTGGAAAGCCTAGGCTTGTGGATTTTGGGGATTAGATAAAAGACACACACTCTAGTAGAGGATGGTGTTACCTGGAGCATAAATTTCTTGTGGTTTTTTGAAAGCATATTCCTCCTAAAAGCCTAGTCAAGCAAGTCTTGGAGCTGATAAAAAATATCCTACTAGGGGACTATGTTCACTTTAGAGTAAACATTTTGATCTGAAAGCTGGGAAAAACCTTCTAAAATGTACCAGTCCATGGACAAAACATAAACACCCAAGTTTTTATCTATGGGTCTAATGACAATGGATTTGTCATTGGCAAGGGAACAAATGGTAGACCAAATGTGGGGTGGAAAGGCACTTTTGCGGGTGGTATTGGCAACATATAATTTGTTATTGAGTAATATTTCACCCATGCCAATAATTTCTTCCAAAGGCCTATAAAACTATGAGGGATTAAAACTTGGGTTGGAAACACGAAAAGGATCAATGGGCTTAAGCGGTTTTGGAGGGCCACCTCTCGGTCCAAAGAACCATTCGAGACAAAGATGTCTACAAAAGGTTGAAAACTCTTGTTTTAGAACCTCTTTGGCCATGGGAGGAGGAATAGGGAGGAACTTTAAACCCAGGTTGAGGGCCTCAATTTCATTATGGGTAAGTTTTCTGGAGGAAAAATTATGGACAACAAGATTTGTGATTTTGCCATCCATAGCCTAGATAGGACTCCTGTAAAAATACTGGTGATCAAAATCATGTGCATTAAAAATTGCAGACCAAGGGGTTATTTTTGTTTTTTGCCACCTTTTTGGTGACGAAAGAACCCCTACCCTTGTTTTTTTCTGAACAAATGGAGCAAAACCCTTTCTTGGATTCTCGAAACCAGAGTTGTGGAAATTTCTTCCATTGTCTTGTTGCAATTGCTATTACACATGGGAAGTGTGGGTATGGAAGTTTCTCCCCTTCTTTCGTCTTCTTGGGGAAGGGCCCTGAAAATTTAAATTATGCCCCTGTTGTTGTTTTTGCCTTTGTTGTTGTTGTGTTGGTTGTTTATTCCTTTTTCGTGGTTGTCATTGTTGTTGTTTATTTCTATGTTGTGGATGTTGTAATTTTATTTTCTGTGTAGTAGAGGCTCTCTGGTTTGGCCCTCTATTGTGACTTCTATTCTTGTTGTGTTGTGCCAAAAATTTCTTTTGTGCGCCTATGATTATTTTTTCCATATGATCAATTTGTTGTTTGATTTCTCTTTTAACCAAGTTAGTTACGCTTTTTGTAGCTTCTAACATATTAACTTGTAGGACTTCTGAAGCAACATTCTCTTGAGCAACTTTGGCTTTCTCTTGCATATCTTTTTGGATTTGCATTTCAACTCTCTAGACCTGAAGCTTTCCCTAAAAAAAACTCTTTAATATGGGATTCCCATGGGGAGTTGTCCTCCATGCCACCACCCTAGCACATGATGCAAATTAATTGTGATGGTTAGATGCTTATGTTTATGCTTTAGATTAATGATTTTAACACTATGAGCTAATCTTCTATAATGCATGATTTGAAGTCATGACTTCAAGAGTCATATGAGATGACATATTTCAGCCTACATAACTTTGGGGGGAATTTAAATTGTTTAGTATTCTTTGAGGATTTATCTTGTTTGGACTCAATATCCCCTCTATCTTAAGCAATGGTTTAAGATGGAGGATTGGAAATCGACTTAAACTCTATTTTGCCTCATTTGAATAATACTACTATTTATTAGTTTGAGTTACACAGTCTTTCTAAATAAATTCATAATCGGTTATATGAGATTGAAATAGTTTGCTTACATCATGATCACATGGTGGTAATATTACATTTTGGCAAGGATGCAGGTATCACTTGGCAATATTTGAACCTAAGTATTCTCTTTGAAAGTCAAGGAATTTAACCAGTTGAGTTCATGATATTTGATGCATAGTCTTCTCTCTATATATACATATATATATTTTAATTGGTTATATGATATTGAAATGAGCCCCACCCATATTACATCATGACCACACAGTGGTATAATAACAACTTCACGGTTATACATGTATTACATGGCAAAAATTGAACCTAGGTCTCCTCCTTGAAATTTGAGGAATTTAATCAGTTGAGCTAATACCATTTTATTATAATATTCTTTATATTACTAGCACTTTATTAGACCTTTTTAAAAATATTTTGTTTAAATATATTACTAACAGAATTTTGACTTTATTCTGGAAAAACATCTTATCTTTTAGGATTCATTTCTCTGTGAATGTTTATCAGACGATTCTTGGATCATTTTGTGCAGAACTTGAAGAGCTTTAAAATGATTGATCATATGAAGGAATTCAAGTAGTATTGAGGGGCATACAACCTTTTGAAGTCATCCATATGGAACAAGGGCAGTGACAAATTTTCAAATTGCAATTTTTTTGGAAGACAAAATTTGTTAGTTTGGGTAAGCAAATTAGTTGCAATTTATTTTGTTTGGAAGAAAAAATTGCAGATCTAGTTTTTTATGGGAATTTTAGCTTTAAATCAGTGGAGAGATATATATTTTCATAAAACCCTAGTTTGCATTGGGGCATGATATATATTCTCATAAAACCCTAGTTTGCATTGGGGCATCAACTATGGAACTACAATTTGTTTTTGGAACAAACGATATTTATGTGAGAGAGTGGGTGAAAATAGTAAAATCTCAATATTGTTATGGTGGAAGCATACAACTACGCCATTGCTTTCAAAATATGTTTTTGGGTGAAGCTTTACAATGGGTAGAAAGCTTTGTTAGGAACAATCCCAGGTGCACTTGGAAAGAAATGGAACCAACATTCTTGAGCAAATGGGTACCTTTTCAATTACAAATAAAGTTAGATATTTGTAAGAGAGATCTTGAAGGAAGGGATAAAAAGATAGATAGCCTAATGGATGTCATCAAAGACCTTGAAAATAAACTACAGGGGATTCAAAATGAGTAGAATGAAATAAAAGGAGAATGGAAAGTTTTCAAGAAATAGAATGAAAATTATGAAAAAGAAATAAAATCACTCAAGAAGGAGAAAGAGGAAAATGTTAAGGAAGAAAGTGAGAAGAATGAAGCCACATCTATGGATTTACAAAATCATGAGATGGATCAAAAGGGTTTAAATTCATCTAAAGGTTATATTTTGTAGGTTTATGGAAGCATTCAAAAGGAACATGTTATTATTTCCATTGACCTTAGTAGCAAATATAAATTTATTAATAAAGGTTGCAGGTTCAAGCAACAAAAAATTAAGGGCATACAATTGGAGGGTAAGAATGTTCAGATTTTTGAAGATTTGAAGATCACCATGGATAAATATGTTTTATATTCAAATTTTCATGCTATTGAGTTGGATGATGAGGATATTGTTCTTTGTTATCCTTGGTTAGATTCTTTGGGTATTGTTAACACTAATGTTCAAAAGTTTACGAAGTTATGGTATAGGAATAATAAGATAACATTGCAAGATATTTCTCAGCTTAAGGAGCAAGGATCAAAGGAAGGTCATGAAGTAGTTGCAGAGAAAAAAATTGAAGAATAAATACAAGAGCTTGAAACAAAATCCAAGAAGGCAATAGCAGTAACAAAGTCCATGGAAGAAGTAGTATCAATCAAGCCCATGAAAATAATAGTAGTAGATTCCAAGGAAGTTTTGATAGAAGAGAACAAAGACACACCAAAAAAAGGGAACATGAAAGAACAATGTGTAGAAAAATTTAGAACAATGGAGCCAAATGTTGAGGAGTCAAAGAAGGTAGAACATCAAGTTAAGGTTGCACCATATTGCCATCCACACCACCATGAGAAGCAACAATCTTGGAGGCATGGTTTAGGGTAGCAATATTATGGTTCTACATGGAATCAGAAGGGCACCAACTATAGCAGTGTTTGGCAAAGAAAGCATAGTGATCCTGGTTTTTAGAGTAGTTCATCAACATCAGGGAACAAGTGGACCCATCATTCAAGTTATCAAAATACAGCAACAGAAGCATGAAGCCAATGAAGCAAATTTGGATACTCAAGTAACAAAATGGCATACCAACATCAACATGTTTCACTTGGATGGATGGATGATCGAGATTGGTACCAATTGCTAACATTGCTTAGCAAATCATATTATCTTGTTTCTTCATATATTTTGAGGATGAAACATTTGTAAGGAGGGTGGCATGTTAGGGTACCTAGGAATAGATATTTGGGGATATATTATTATATTGTATAAGGGTTGGCATGGGCCACACATAACCCAAGGTTGATTGTATTATAATATTATATTATATTAGTAGTAGGCTCCCCAAAGTAGAATGAGAAGATGGATATATAAAGAAGAGATATTTATCATTGTAATCATCATGGAGATCAATCATATGTAATTGTCTTTTCCCACGAAGTGGTTTATGGGACTTTGCCCTCCTTAAGTGGCACTCTCATCTTGGGAGATCTTGTAGAGTTATTTCTTTCTTAAGGAGTATTATTGGTGTTGCCCTACCTTAAGGGTATTATCTATATTTGTCTCAATTGTAGATTGTTATTGTGGATAATTATTTATAGATGAATGATTTGATATTTTTGCATAATGGTGAATGATTTTTGTTAATGAAAATAAAGTTTCGTAACAATATTGGCAAGAGAGAGGTTTTATTAAGGGATACTAAAATGTGTAATCTTTTGCTTTTGGTCATTTATTGTAATATTGAAAGGGGTTTGCATGTGGGTTGTATTATTGTCTTGGTCCATTGGTCCCACTTCACCTAGTAGGGTGATCCATGTAGTTATATCATAAGAAATGGCATGTTGGTTTAATTATTAATGGAATCCATATCATTGAATCATTTGTAATATGTATATTACCTCTCAAATATTTTTTGTACATTAGTTGACAATATTGTATTTATTATGAAAGCATTTAATATCTAAAAGATTAATGTCAAATCATTCTTATTTTATTTTATTTTTTTCCCTTGTGTTCTCCTTACTTTATTTTGTGAATTTAGGTGATTTGTTGAATTTACTCAATTCTTTCAGCTATTATAAATCTCTACACTCTCGTCTTTGAGAAGGTTTGATTCTTCAAACAGATCTTTATCTTTGATAAGTATGGATCTTTGAGGAGTTATAGATGGTATTCTTGGAAAAATAATAAAGATTACTTAAGGTTGTGTTGATCTTAAATCATGAAAGTATTTATGTGCTAGTATTAGATTAATTGTGTCAGCTCCTCTATGGAGTCTCTTTGATTACTTGAATAGCCACACTTTCCTATATATGACACTCATTTCCATACTTGGGTCATTTCATGGTGATATTCATTACTATTAGTTGATTCATGATTGTTTGTTGTATATGTCAGTTGATATGCTTCATGCAATAGGTGTACATGGATTTGGCATGGCTAGTTTTTTGCTCTTATTATAATGGCTTTTGTGAAGCGTATATGTTAGAAGGTTGTTGTTTGTAGTTGTATATTGAGAAAATTTCCAAATGAAAATTCAAGTGCAAATCACCAAGTTAAGTATGTTTTAACTCCTTGGTTGATGGATACCTGGGTAAGGGGATGGCAGGTGTTGAAGTTCATAAACCTTGCATGCTTTAGTTTCTTACTCTCTTGATGTATCCAACTAGAATTAGGGTCCTTGTTAGTCAATTTAGCCTACCTCTAAGTCCATTATAATGCCTAAAATATGCCCAATTATACCAATATTCATTTACTTTTATTTTTCTATTCATAATTGCTGATTACACTACCAAAGTAACAAATATGTCGATCATGGTAGTGATTACGTCGATCTATAATATCAACTTGTTACTAGTAGGCACAATTATCAAAATAACATGAAAATGGCTACTATGGGTATCGTAGAGGTCAACAATATCTCTTGTGCCTTTGTCTTATTATATCATTATCATAATTATCTTTATATGTAGATAATCCCCTTATAGGTACCCATATAGTAGCTTCAACTCCAAGCTTTCCAACTTTTATATTAGTTTTTGAATTTTTCCTTGATTTTGACTAATGCTAGTGTTGCCCTCACCTATAGGGTGTAATGTCCTCCTAGAATAATCCAAATATAGGAAAAACATTAACACTGATATGTTTAGATTGTATTTTTTCCTTTGGAGACTATTGATATCACTTGCATCCACCATTATGGACCCCTTGCATCATAAGAAATTTGGATTTACACATTTTTTTATTTAAGTCATTGATGTTTTTCCTCATACTGTGGATTGAATATTACATGGGAGATATCCACTTGCGCATACAAATAATCCTTGTACACTTATATTTAATTTATTGTAATACTTTAATATGTAATCCTTGTGGGTTGCGGTTGACCTTGTTATCGTTAAATCCACTTTATAAATTATAATTAACCTTAAGTCCTCTTACTATATCAACTTAGGTTAAACTCAGTTTTGTAATTGGGATTTTGGTCCTGGTACAAATACCCTCACCACTCCATCCATTGTATCAGAGTGTTGTGATCCTTATTTATGGATAGTGCATTGACTATTTATGGTACCTAAGGGCATCCATAAATTTTTGTGTCTCTTTATTTTCCTCTCATTCTTTTATGCTTTCTATATAAGATTTGAGTGGATGAAATGCTTTTGTTTGTTTCTAAAAATATGCATGACTTCCAACAAGGTGTCAGAGAAGATATAGAGCGTCATTGCTTGGTCATGCAAAATTTTATTGAAAGCCTTCTATCTTTCTTTTGATTCTTAGAGTGAATTACTTAATAAAGTTTCATAAGCTTCTTTGACATAAGAAGTAACAAAGACATTTTTTGTATAATTTTTCATCATCTTTCCCATTTTTTTTGGAGATTTTTTACCTACTCCATAACTTTTTTTTGTTAGGTAACAGAATATATACAACGGGTTTTTTGACAGGATCCCAAAACCTTAGTTACAACTTTAGCCAAGACTAAACGATTAAACCAAAAAGTGGGGCTGCGCCCAAGGCAGCAAGCCGAGACCCGGGGCCCTGGCCCCGGGCCTTACAAAAAATAGCTAAAAGCCGACAAAACCATGACTAGATGACGCCAAAATGAAAACCCGTCCCTGAAAGATCACATAAGAAGGGCACCCGGAACAACTGGGCCCAGCTGTCACCCCGGACCAGACGGGGCCCCACGCCGGTCGAGCTACTCCCTGTCGGGGTCGTCACCCAACCTACGCCTGAGCTCGGCCAGGGCAATGGCAGCGGAGGAGGCTGCTTGGGCAGCCGCGTTCAGAGATCCGATGGCCGCGTCGATGAGGCCTCTGATAGCCAAGCTTTGCAAACTGCTGTCTGCCTTAGAACAGACATCGACGGGCTCTGGGGTTTCTTGAGTGGCCCTCTTGGCGCTGTCAGTAGCCCTACTGCTACCAGGGAAGGGATCCTTGCGGGCACTCCCAAGAGTCGGGGCCCCGCCTAGGCCCTGGGCCGGGGTTCTGCACTTTTGGGTTGGCCTGCGGCGCTTCGGGGTGGGGGAGCCATCGCGCGGTGGGGAGTCTTTGGCACTGGAAGCCTCAGGGGATGCAGTCGGGGAAGTTGCCGTGCCAGGGGGGGCAGCAGACAGGGGGGAATGCGGTGGAGCTACGGCTGGTTGGCCAGGGCATGCCTGTACAGCACCGCCATGAGGCCTTGGTGGGAGGGCCGGGAGTGGTTTTTGCGGGCATGTTCAATTGACAGACCCAGAGAGTACAGCAGAAAGCGAGGAGTGCTGACCACCGTGGCCCCTCGGAGGTGATTGAAATAACTCAAATGAAAATTGAAGAGCCTTTGGTCCAGGTCGTCGCAAGTAATGTATTGCATTACCGGGACGATGGCTTCATCAAAGGGGGCCGGGAGGTTGGATCGAAAAAGATTTGCCTTGTCCCATTGTTGCTTCGAAAAGCGGGACAGCTCCTCCTCCCAATTGTGCTTGTCCCGCCTGACAACGCGACCCTTGTCCTCATGGTGGAGGCCCGTCACATCTGTAAGAAACTCTTTGTTTACCTTAAAATGCAGCCCCTTAACCTGCACCTCACCGTCGCACCAGGAGTCCAGGAAACCTTGGGTAATCTCATCGTCCACACCAGCAAACTTGCTGAAGAAGGGGGTGAAATGCTTGGCATTGGAGAACAATTTAGCCGACTCGCTCAGGATGAGCATGGAGGGCTCGATGTAAACACCTTTGGCAGCCATGGGGCAGGGGAAGGAGGGGAAAACTGGCCAGCAGCGCAGGGACAGGGAGCAGGGAAAACCACAGAGGAAGAATGCAGCACTAGCCAAATTTAAAAATGCGTAGGGGGCCGAAGAAGGGGGGAGCCACCGACGTCGAGAAAGGACGCTCGAAGTCGAGTGCGACACGAGGGGGGGCTGAGGGGGCGTGACTATAGTCTGCCACGCGGGGATAGGGGACGGGGCCACTGCCAGCGCACCAGGTGGCGCAAGCTGATCGGAGGAGCGCCATGATGGAACGTCATGGGATAGAGCCGCAGGCGGGATGACGCGGCATGGGAATCCATCCACGAAGTGGCTGACGAGGAGGCATTCGTGGGACTGCCAGATGCACAACCGGAGCAACACAGGTCCTCATCAAAAATAGCCGAACTGCTAGCTTGGCCTAGAACGTCTGCCACCGCATGGTAGAACTGGAAAACCATCCGACGGGCGGGAGACAGGCCGGGGCCAGGCGATGGGGCGCCACAGGGAAAGAAGACATCGGTCTTTGGGAGACCGCGCTAGAGGAAAGACGGGGCCCGACACGAGGTAGGTTAGACATCGGGGTCCTCCGCATCGCTCACCTGATCTTTCGAGACAATGAGAACCAGAGCTTCGGGGAAGTTCGTGGTCCAGGTGGTGAAGGCATCAGCGGGAATGGCTTGGTTTGCCATGAAGTCGGCCGCCCTGTTGCCTTCCCTATACACGTGCTGAAAGCTATAGTCGAGGAATCCCTGGAGAATAGAGAGGGCTTCCTGGATGTGGTTGTGAATGCGCCAGGAGCAATTACTCAGGCTACGGGCAGCATTGATGATGACTTGGGAGTCGCCCTCAATGATGACTTGAGAAGGGGCCCCCTTGAGGACGTGCAGCCCACTTAGCAGAGCAGCTGCTTCAGCGAAGTTGTTGGTCTGGATGCCAAGAGGAGTAGCGAATGCCATGACCAGGGCCCCGTGACAATCGTGGATCACTCCGCCCGCCCGGAGGGCCCGAGATTGCCTTTGGATGCGCCATCGAAGTTAAGCTTAACCCAACCGGGGGGCAATCCATCTGGTCAGGGAACGACGGGAGGGGGCGGGAGGGGGACCAGGGGGGAGCTGGATGCCGAGGGAGGAAAGGAGGGCGGCTTCACCCGATCATCGGGGCCCCTCGAACAGGGGGATGGATCGGGAGTTTTCAAGAGCAAAGGACACGGCCTTGGTCGCAATCCACAGGGGGGAATGAGCCGGGGAGGAAAAGGCTCTATTGTTGCGCTCGAGCCAGAGCTGCCAGAGCATATGGGGGAGGCATGAATTCCAGAGGAAGCGGGTGAAGGGATGGGCAAAGGGGTTGGGCCACTAGAGCAGGAGGTCAGAGATGGATCTGGGGCCCGCCCACTGGATGGAGAATTGAGAAAGGATGAGGCCCAAGACTTCAGTCGAGAAGGAACAGCTGACAAAGAGGTGGTTGGTGGATTCCCAGGCATCGTAGCAAAGGTAGCATCTATTCGGGATCTGGAAGCCCCTCTTGATGAGATTTTTGATTGTCAGAATCTTGTTTTGGACGGCCGCCCAAACGAAGTGGCTGATTTTGGGGATCAGCTTCTTGGCCCACACCTGCCGGGCTGGGAAGGGAGCCTTGTCGGGGTCTCTCTGAAGGTTGTAGGTAGACTTGATAGAAAAGGCTCCACTGGGGGTACCGTGCCAAACACATCTATCGTCACCTCCAGCGGACGGGAAAACAGTCACCGTGAGGAGGCCCTGGAGTCTGGCAGCTTGGAGCGGGTGCCTAGGGTCCCGGATGGGCGCCCAAGATGCACCTCCCAAGCTCTGGGAGAGATAGCCCGCAACCTTGGGGCCTCTGTCCGCCAGGCCTGCCTTGAGAACGAGGAGCTCTCCGTCAGCCGATAGGGCCTCATCCTGGATCCATCTGTCATCCCAAAAATCAATCTTGGCACCGTCTCTGAGGATCCATCTGCTTCCTTTTCGGATTGTCTTTGATGGATATCAGGGACTTCCAAAAGGCGGATCCATCATGTGGCTGGGACTCACTGAGGAAGGGATGGCTATGACAGTATTTCCTGCACACAATGCTAACCCACTCATCAGGGGAATCGGTGTGAACCTTCCAGGCATGCTTGGCCATGAGAGCCCTGTTCATGGGTACCACCCTCCTGAGCC
The DNA here is from genome assembly GCA_028583015.1 of Wollemia nobilis. Lineage (NCBI taxonomy): Eukaryota > Viridiplantae > Streptophyta > Pinopsida > Araucariales > Araucariaceae > Wollemia > Wollemia nobilis. The sequence continues at coordinate 3,177,612 of JAQPPZ010002456.1, read as the reverse complement.
CAATCCCTCCCTCAGCTTTGGGGTGGCAGACCAGGGACCAGGATACCAGGGGAATCCTCTTCTTATCTTCACTCCCCGACCAGAGAAAGCGTTTCTAAATTTGTTCAATGTGGACTGCAATGGAGGTCGGGATTCTAAAGACCGACATGAAGTATATCGGGATGCTTTGCAAAACTGTCGTTAAGAGGGTGGCTCTGCCAGCCTGCGAAAGGAGGTGGCCTTTCCAGGGGGCCAGCTTCCTCTTAATCCGATCAATCACCCCACCCCACAGGGCCTTGGAAGACGCTCCTGTGAACAGGGGGAGCCCGAGGTACGAGGAGGGGAGGGAGCCAGGGGAGCAGCCCAAAATCTGCCCAATTCTGATCTGTCTAGCCAAGGGGGTGTGAATGAAGAAAATCGTGCTCTTTCGGAGATTGATTTTCTGGTCGGCCTCCTCGAACAGGGTCAAGATATGCTTGAGGATTTTGGCTTGGGGGATTGAGGCAGAAGTGGCCAGGATGGTGTCATCCACAAACTGCTAGTGTGAAACAGGGGGCAGGCCCGACGTAGGACTGATGCCTGAAATGAGACCCTGCGACACAGCGCCTGAGATGGTCCGCCCTAGGGCCTCAGCCAGGATGATGAAGAGGATCGGGGACAGGGGGTCTCCTTGGCGAAGGCCTCTGGAGCTAGGGAAAAATCCGACAGGGGATCCGTTGACGAGGATGGAGAACCACGGGGAAGACACACAGTTGCTGATGAGCCTGACCCAAGAGGGGTGAAATCCGAACTTGAGAAGGACCTTGGACAAGAAGGCCCAGTTGACTCTGTCAAAGGCCTTGTTCATGTCCAACTTGAGCAGAAAGGAGGCCTTTTTGGATAGGACCGCTGAGTGAATGGCCTCGTGCATGATAATGACCCCATCAGTGATCAGTCTACCCTTGACCGAACTGCCCTGGCAGGGGGCAATGATCAGGGGAAGGATGTCCTTAAGCCGGGTAGCCATGGATTTGGTGAGGATTTTGTACAGAACATTGCACAGGCTAATGGGACAAAAATTCGTGAGGGACCAGGCTGCCTGGGTCTTGGGGATAAGAGCTATGAAGGTGGAATTGATACCTCTGGGGATGGATCGGGCAGTCTGCAGGTCCCGGATGGCAGCGCACACCTCCGCCCCGACCAGGTCCCAAAATGATTGGAAGAAATGGGGGGGAAACCATCCGGGCCCGGGGCCGCCTCGGCCTTCATGGAAAAGGTGGCAGCATGGATTTCAGAGTCAGACAGAGGTTGAGACAACATCTGATTTGTCGAGGGAGAAACCAAAGAGGGGATGTGCTCCAGAAGGGAGTCAGCCGTGCCTGGGGACATGGGAGGGCTGTCACCCAGGAGCTCTTGAAAGAAGCAAGTGGTTTTAGCCTGGATGTCCTCTTCTTCCTTAATGATACCGTCGTCGCTGCTCACCAACTCAGCAATTCTGTTGGAGCCCCTGTTCCTGAGGGTCGACGCGTGGAAGAACTTGGTATTAGCATCGCCATATTGGAGCCACAGAGCTCTCAACTTTTGTCTCCAAAATATTTCCTCCCGGGCCAGGATGTTATGATACTCGCTGAGAACAAGGCGCTCCTCATCCCTGAGCCCCGGGTCTTGGGAGCCAGCTTGAAATCTAGCCTCAAGGGCTTCGAGTTTTTCTTTGAGAACAACTTTGTTTTCAAAGATGTTGTCGAACACCTCCTTGTTCCAGGCCTTGAGATGGTCCTTCAGGCGCCTAAGCTTATGGTAGATTTGTTCAGCCGGGCGTCCAGGGACCAGGGGAGCCCACCAGCGCCCAACCTGGGCCCGAAAGTCTGGGTGATGCAGCCACATGGACTCGAATCGGAACGACCTCCTAGGGGAAGGCCTGTGATCGGTTTCAAGGAGGAGGGGGCTGTGATCAGACCCAATTTTAGGGAGGGCCAGCAGGGTGGCATCAGCGAACATAGGCAGGGCTTCCTTGGACAAGAGAACTCTGTCTAGTCTGACTTGAATATGATTTGCTCCCGCCCTTCTGTTGGTCCAAGTGAACCTGGCACCTTTCAGGTTGACATCCATGAGCTCGTTGAGGGTAGTGAAGGCGCTAAAGTCCTCCATACTCTTGCCCTGGGCCCCTGAGCCCCCACTCTTATCAGATGAAAACAGGGGGCTGTTGAAGTCCCCGACCAAGATCCAGGGCAGGGGGCGAAGGCTTCTCGCATCAAGCTAATCTCCTTCCATAGGGCCGCCTTCTCGACGGGACTGTTGGGAGCGTAGACGTTGGACAAGATCCACGATCGGTTTGACTTAATGCAGTGAACTAGCATGTTGATGATTCTAGGGGACGAAGATATGAGTCTTCCTTCAAAGCACCGGGGTCCCACATGCACAGCAGACCCCCGACAGAGCCGACCGTGGGGGTAGACAGGGACTCGCAATTGCGCCAGGAAGCTTGGGCTACTCGTCGGGCAGCAGCCTCATCTATTTTGGTCTCCTGGAGGAGGAGGAAGGACGAACGGTGATCCCTGCAGAGCTGGCCGAGGATCCTTTTCTTGGGGGCCCCATTGAGACCCCTGATATTCCAGGAGATGAGCTTCATTTGACACCCTTGAGGGGTCGCTTGCCCCCCTTCCCGGAGTGAGCGGGGGGTTTGGATCGGATGGTGTCAATCTTGGAGAAACCTGCCCCCACGTCCGACAGAGTAGCCTGAGAGCCATTGGCTATGTCGTCTTCGATAATCCTGGTCCGCTGATCGCCCAGGGTGGGCCGCCCTCTCTTGAGTTTGCTGCCAAAATCTATGGCAAAGGACCTACTTCGGGTCATCTTGGGGCTGACTTCGTCGGGACCAGACGAAGAACTGGCTTCGATCTCCTCATCGAACTTCTCAGAACCACACTCCAAGAGGGGAAGCCCAGCAGGGAATGCCGAGGGGGCCAGGGAGGGGGCAGGGGAGGAGCGGGGAAGGGGGGGAGGAGGGGCCCTCGGCCAAGGGGGCCGATGGGGGGGAAGGCCTGACCTGCTCGCTTGCACAAGTAGGGCCCTACGAAGGGGGGTTCAGAATGGGCTGGGCGAAAGGGCCGGGGAAAAGGACCACGAAAGACGAACCAGGGGAGGGAGCAACCGACAGGGAAGCCTAGGAGAGGGTGCCCTCCAGACCGAGGCCCAAGGGAGCATCCTTAGGGGCCAGGGGGGTTGCCCTTGGAGGCCCAAGCCTGGGATCTGGGGCCCTCGCGGGAAGGCCCGCGAGGAGGGGCCCGACCTGATTGGGAAGGGGGTTTGGAAGGAGGCCCTTCTACCTTTTTGGAAACCGGGCATTGGTGAGAGAGGTGGCCCTGAGAGCTATAGGAGGTATAGAAGGCGGGTTTGTTTTCATAGATCAAGGCCTGGCTCCAGAAGTAGGACCCAGAGGAGATAGTGACTGAGGAAGGGAGCTCAGATTCAAGATTGGCATTGACGCAAAATCGGGCATGCACCATTCGGGATCCCGCCTTGGTAGTAGGGTCAAAGGCCACCAGTTCCCCAACCGACTGGGCAATGAGCCTGAGGACATCTTCGTGCCACAGATGGAAGGGAAGGTCTGGGAGACGAACCCAAACCAGGGCAAAGTTGATGCTTTGGGTGCTGGGATGGAAGTCAGCTCCATACCTCTAGAGGAAGAGGCTCTTGCGCCCCAAAAACCAGGGCCCGCCCGATAGGATCTTTTCGACGTCTTCGTTGTTGTTTAATTTAATGATGAAGAAACCCTTGGTTAGGGCCACCAACTGGATGTGCCCGAACACCTTCCATTTAGTAGCTGCCCACCTGCGAATGGTCTCCATGTCAGGACGACCTCCCAAAAATTTCCCTACCAGGGAGGCAGAAGAACCCGCGACTAAGGAGGAAAAGACCTCCTCCCGGATAGAGATGTGCGTGCCCTCGAGGGACAGACCTAGCCCCGGGGCCCGAGGAGGGGCCCTGGTGCCCGCCAAGATCTGCTGGAAGGAGGGTTTAGGCCCACCCGGGACAAAGCCCCGCTCAGGAGCCGGGGACTGATTCCCCGACCCAGCGCTCGCATCGAGGCTAGCCTGTGGGCCAGGGCCCAGGACACCCTGGCCCCCAAACGGATCGATCGCAGACCCATCCTCTGGGCCCGCCGGGGGACCCGCGAGCCCGGGGTCGGGCCCCGACGTGCCCGACCCCGATCTCTAGCCCGATCCCGACTAGGAGCCTGCACCAAGCGCTGACCTTGCCCCTTGCCCTGCTCCTGCACCTGCTCCCGCTCCTGCACCTGCACCTGCACCTGCTCCTGCTCTCGCTCTTGCTCCCGCCATCTTCCCTCCACCTACTCCATAACTTACTTCATTGTCTCTAAAGTATTTTACAATTCCCTAGATACCAATTTGATCTTGGCTCAACACCATCCTCTTATTATGTCATAGAGAAACCACAACACTCTCTTTGAATAGGCAAAATAGGCTGGCACCAGAATTTTAAATTAGAATCTAATATGCACCCCAATTTGTTTGCATTTTTTTTCTAAGTGCATCATGATGCCTCCTTCCAAGGAAGATGTATGCAACTAAGCACACTTAGACTGTTATGAAATCGAACAACATAGGAGATTGTATTGATCAAATAAATATTACACCATAGCCTGAGAATAGTCCGTAGGATATGGAACCACCAAAGGCGAAAATAGTAGAGGTTATAACAATATAACCAATATTACAACAAATAAACAATATAATGGAATAATAGCAATTAGGTACGCTAACATCCCCCCTTATTACATTATTTGGGTAATAATATAACTACTAGCTATGCTAACATCCCCCCAGATTACATTATTTTGAAATACATAGAGAGCTGCGAAACAATTCAAATTTGACACGTGCAAGTGCCTTAGTGAAAATGTCTGCAACTTGAGCATTGGTGGAGATGTACTGAAGCTGAATTCGGTGTTTTGGTACTTCGTCTCGAATAAAGTGGCATTGTGTATCAATGTGCTTGGTTTTCTCATGATGTATTGGATTCTTAACAAGATTCAAAACACCCATGTTGTCGCAGAACAAGTGTATTGGAGATTTTGATGGAAGACCCATACTTGTCAGGATGCGACGCAACCATATCACTTCGCACACAGCTTCACGTGCGGCGCGATATTCTGCCTCTGTTGATGAAATAGCAACCACCTATTGCTTCTTGTTGTGCCAAGAGACAGGACCGGATCCAAGATGAAACAAATATCCTGAAGTTGATTTACGATCATCATATGATCCGGCATAGTCGGAGTCCGTGTATCCCTGTAAGAAGAATTTGTTGTTCCTCTTGTATTCTAGGCCATATTCCATTGTGCCACGGACATAGTGAAGAACTCGCTTTGTTGCTTTCCAGTGTGTAGTCTTAGGTTCCTGCATGAACCTCGAAAGATAGTTGACAGCAAATACGATATCTGGCCTAGTGTTGGTCAGATATATGAGACTCCCAATCAACTGTCGATAGAGAGTACCATCTACCTGAGGTGAATCATCATATCATGATAACTGAAGCCCTGATTCCATTGGAGTTGCCATTGGCTTGCAATCAGTCATGCGATATTTTTCTAACAATGTCTTGGCGTATTTTTTTGTAGACACCTTGATGTAGTGCTCCTTTTGGCTTACTTCTAGACCAAGACAATAATGGAGAAGTCCGAGATCTGTCATCTCAAAATATTTACACAAGTCACTTTTGACAACGAGAGATCATAGTTTTTGAACTCCCTGTAATGAGCAGATCATCAACATAAAGTACAAGCAACACTATCTCAGAACCTTTTTTCTTGAAATAGAGGTTTGCATCTGACGGACATCTCTTAAATCCATGTTGCAGAAGGTGATTATCCATTTTTATATACCAAGCTCGAGGGGCCTGTTTCAAACCATATAAGGATTTGACCAATTTGCAAACTTTCTGTTGTTGGCCTTCCACTTCAAATCCTTCCGGTTGAGTCATGTAGACTTCTTCTTGGAGATCACCATTTAGAAAAGCACTCTTGACATCCATTTGGTGTACTTTCCACCCATACTATGTTGCCATAGCACAAAGAACTCGAATGGTTGTCATCCGAGCAGTAGGTGCAAAAGTTTCCTCGTAGTCAATGCCTTCTCTTTGAGCATAGCCCTTTGCAACAAGTCGGGCTTTATGCTTATCTATTGTCTCATTCGCCTTATACTTAACTTTATACACCCATTTGCAGCCTATGGGCTTCTTTCCGTATGGCAGATCGACAAGCTTCCAAGTTTTGTTTTTCATCAAAGACTTATACTCTGCATCCATAGCGGCCTTCCACTGAGGCTCACCAAGAGCATCTTGCACTGATGCAGGTTCAAGATCATCTATTGAGGACATAAACACCCTGTCATCATCAATATCCATATCTTCTGTATCTCTCTCTGGATCTACAGAAAGTTCCTCAAAAGATTGACACAGATCATCAACCCCAGTATTCTCTGTTGCAACTTTCTCCTGTCGAGCCATGCTGCGAGTACGAGGCCTATCCAATGTCAAATCTGGTGGAGTGGATAGCTTAGAATATTTGATTGTATTTGTATACCACTTTGGATTCTTCTTCTGAGGTGTTGAAGAAGATGAAGAAGGACCTCCAACCTTTGATGAAGGAGACTTCTCAACCTTAGTTTCCACAAGGTCTAGGTATACATCTGATGTGTTTTTCGATGTGAAAGCCTCATCAAAAACTACATCTCTACTAATGTGTATCTTCTTGGTCAAGGGATCAATCAAACGATAACCCTTAGAGTGCTCATCATAGCCAAGAAGAATACACTTCAATGTCTTCTCATCTAGCTTCTTCCTTTTCTCTTTTGGTATGTGCATGAAAGCTTTACATCCAAAAATGCGTAGATGAGAAATGGAGGGTTTCCTACCACTCCATGCTTCCTGTGGAGTCATTCCTTGTAGGGCCTTTGTGGGTGCCCTATTCAACAGATATATTGTTGTGGTGACAGCTTTTGCCCAATATTGTTGCCCAAGACTAGCTCCTGTGAGCATGCAACGAACCATTTCCATGATGGAACGATTCCTCCTTTCAGCAACTCCATTTTGCTGAGGAGTATAAGCAGTAGTTAACTGTCTCGTGATCCCATGTGCAGCCAAGAATGCAGAAAATTCTTTAGAGGTAAACTCCCCCCCTCGATCTGAGCGGAGAGTCTTTATAGAAGCCCCTGACTCCTTCTCAACAGATTTCTTGAATTGCTGAAAGAAACCAAATGCCTCAGATTTTAGAGTAAGAAAGAACACCCACATTTTTCGTGAGTAATCATCTACAAATAACTGAAAATACCTCTTCCCCCCACAACTGATGGGTGTGAAAGGACCGCACAGATCGGTGTGAATCAACTCCAGAGGTTTCTTTGCTCTTGTAGAGCTTTTCTCAAAAGGTACTCTATGTTGCTTTCCTTCCAAACAGTCAGAGCACACTGGCAATGTGGTAGAAAGGGAAGGAAGACCCTTTACCATCTCATACTTACTTAGCTCAAGTAAGTAACCAGAACTAAGATGCCCATATCTCTTGTGCCATAGGGAAGTTGCCTCCTTTGTAGAGACTATCATGGCGACATGTGGAGTAGAGATAGCATCTAAGGCAAATAAGCCATGCTTAAATGAAGCGGTTGCAATCTTCTTACCCCTCCTGGTAATAGAACAACACTTCTTGCCTCCCTCAACACTAAAGTTCACAACCATATCTTTGTCCAGAATTTGTGTGACTGACAACAAATTGTTCGCCAATCCTGGAACATAGAGGACTTTTTCAATCTGACACTTGCCATCAGAAAGAGTAACTAAAATAGTACCTTCTCCCTGAACCTTGTAGGTTTTATCATCAACAATAGTGACAGGTTTGCCCTCTTTGGCCTCAAAAGACTCAAACCACGATTTGTCGCCAGTCATGTGCTTACTAGTGCCAGAATCGACATACCATACAGGATCCGTCTGCTTGGAGGCTGTGGTAGTCATGAGCACCTTGTGTGCCCACTCAGAATCCGAGTCGATTCTTCAACAACAACATTCACCTTGGGTTGCTTGTTCTTGTTGTGTGGTTTGTTCTGGCCTTTCTGTTTAGGTTGTTTATTCTTATGCCAACATCTGTTTGTATCATGACCCTCTTTGTCACAGATCTTGCAATATATTTTTGGTTGTTGAGGTTGTTTCCCTTTTGAATCCTTTTGAGAACCACCTCCTTTCGGAAAATTACCCTTCTTCTTGTTTGGCCCCTTTCTGTTGGTGTAGAGGGCAGTGTTAGAAGAATCATCTCGTTGTAGTTGGCGTGCCTCCTCTTCTTGAAGCATATTAACCAACTCTACAAAAGTAACTTTCCGTTGTGACACCTGAAGGGAAGTGATCAACACCCTATAAGAATCAGGTAAAGCTCTCAATACAATTGAGGTAAGGAGCTTGTCATCAACTGGTTCTCCCAAAGAATTCAACTTTACCTTCAATTCAGACACTCTGCAAAGAAAAAGTTCAACTGTCTCCCCTTGCTTCATGCTTAGACTGTGTAATTGAGATTGAAGAAATAGAATAGTGGAATCATTCTTTCCCTCATATATAGTATTAAGGGCATCCCATGCCTCTTTACTATGTTCATAGTCAACAATATGGGGTTGAACTTCATCAGACACAACAAGCAAAATGAGCACTTTTGCTTTGTTGTCTTTCTTGTCAAAGTCTTTCTGAACAGCAGATGGAGCTGTAGTGCCAGAAGTAGATGAAGGTCTTGTTGTTGCTCCAGATACAACATCCCATAAGTCATCCATTGCTAGGATTGCCTTCATCTTGTTTTTCCATGGTGTGTAATTAGGACCTTTCAACAACTGATGAGAATCAGTCATTAATTTTGTAGACATGGTGAAGGTTCCTTATAACACCAATTGGTCCCCCTTTCGATATACCTTTTTCTAGGCCGTTATACCGTACAAAATACCCGCCCTTACGTGAGGGAGACTATAGGTATTTAGAAAGATCAGAAAAAAAATCACCCGCCCTTACGTGAGGGAAACTATAGGTAATTTTTAGAGATCATACGATACGTGGTACTTAAGCAGTACTAAAAGGGAATAGTCTCGTTGATGGCACCTACCATAGAAAGTCTGCAATCCTCATGCGTGGGGCGTAACTTCCCCTAAACACTTTGGATTTCAGAACTTTCGTCAGGATTTACGCCTAAACACAAGAACTATTAGGGTAATGGATGGAGTAAAAAAATGCAAGAAAATGGCAAACTTATCTCTCCCCGACGATTTATAGAGAACAAGCTCAGACGTCATTTTTGGCAGCTATATTAGGCGACGGATACAGTAGCGCAATCACGATAGCTTTACCTGTAAGTGCTGGCCAGAGGTATCACAAATACCGAACACTGCAGTGCAATAAATTGCACGGATGGGTTTTAATTATTTCGGGGACTTAGGGAGTGAATTTGATTTTAACTTTTAATGATGTAGTGCAAAGCAAGAAAAAATGCAACATACAACATAAAAGTGCCCACAGAAAATAAACCTCTAGGTGTCGGGCGCTGTCGAGAATGCACCTTTACAATAATGCCAAATTTGCTTTTGAAAAAATTACTCACTTTCCCCCTTTGATTTTTGGAAAAAAAAAAATACCCCCACCTTAAAAAAAATTTCTCTTAATAAAGCATTTTTATAACTATTGTATAGTTTTAAAGTTAAAAAAAAAATTAATTTTAATTTATATAGTTAAAAACTATTAAAATAAATTAAAATCAAATTTTAATTTAACTAAAAAATAATAATTAAAAAAAAACTTTATTAAAAAAAAAAATTACCTGTTTTTTTTAATGTGGGGGGGGGTCGACGGGACTCGAACCCGTGACCTCTGGGTTCCCAGAACCCACCACGCGGCTCACTTGCCAGTGAGCCCGTGGGCTGATCTGGGTTCTAAACCCAGGCCCTCCTACTAGAGGGCGCCCGACGGTGGCTGTGCCGCATGGCTGCTGCGGGGCCGCGGTGGAGGTCGCGCGGCCTGTGTCACGTCGCTGCTGCGGGGCCGCGGTGGAGGGCGCACGACAGGGCAGCTGCAGGAAACGCGCGGGAGGTGGCGCATGGGGTGGCACCGGGGTGGCGCGGGGAGGAGGGACCGCGCGGGGTGGCATCGGGGTGGAGCGGGGGTGGAGGGGCCGCGCGAGATTGCTCTCTGCACAGCAGGACTGCTCTCCAGCATGAGGTTGCTCTCTGCACAACAGGACTCCTCTCAGACCAGCCCGTAATAAAGCTCTCCTGCCTGCTCCCGTCAGTGCTTCTTCGACGAAATAAAATTTTTTACACAGGTCTCCAGCCTCCTCTCATACAGGCTCTGATGCCATGTTATGAAATCGAACAACATAGGAGATTGTATTGATCAAATAAATATTACACCATAGCCTGAGAATAGTCCGTAGGATACGGAACCACCAAAGGCGAAAATAGTAGAGGTTATAACAATATAACCAATATTACAACAAATAAACAATATAATGGAATAATAGCAATTAGGTACGCTAACATAGACAAGGCATCACATTGGTTAGGCACACATGTTGAAAGTTTTTTTTTATGTTGTTAGTTATAATATCAAATCTATGCATACATTGTATTTCACGTTTTCACAACCACATGCAAGGAATATTAATAGGTGTTGTGTACTTGGTTCTTGCTTGAGCATTTGGTGCACTGGTTAGTAGGACAATATTTTAGGCATAGAAGGAGATAGTTTAGATTCAAATCATTTTTTTGTGATCCCACAATGATGTGTCTGGGTGACTCTATATATGGAAGCACTAACATACTAAACATCACTCAGGCTCCTAACTAGTTGTCCATGCAAAGATTGTGGAGGTGTTGGAAGACTATTCGAAACATGTTCAAATCCCTTTATGGATTCCTTTTGCAAACAAAAATAAAGAGCAAAGGCAGTATGTTGTGTTGTTTTTATGTAAATCTATTAAGAACCTCAAAAGACACCTTGCCACCTTGGCTAGACCAAGATATTTAGGTCGTGTGAGGTTCAATTTTGAAACCTATCAACAACAATATTATGGTATATGTGGAAAATGATGAAAAGAAGGCCAACATGGTGACCAAGGTGGTCACTTAAATGCCACGTATTATCTATTTTATACTATTTAAATATTGTTCATCGATTAGATGGAGGTAAGTGTTGACAAGCCAACAATTCAAAGGATTTAAGGTGGTGAAAAACAATGAAGGATACCAGTGAATCAAAGAATGCTAAGTGGTAAGTTATGATTGACTACTGCATCTCTATTTATCGGGGCTTTAATTTTTGCAATTTTTAGATCCACTAGGGCAAAACTTCCAAAGACCATAACTTTTGCATACAAAAATGTTTTGAGCTTTTTTTAAAGCACATTAATTTTTGAGCTCTATGTTACAATGTTAAGGGTCAACTTGCATAAGATGGATCCCAAGTCTTGTGTTACTCACCTCAATGGGAAAAATTATAACGTATGGTTAGTTCAAATGGACAATTTCCTACATAGTAAGAACCTCTAGTGCATCTTTCAAGAGGAAAAAGCGATAACCCTTGATGAAGAAACTCATTAGCATCAACAAGAAGAAACTCTTGGTCTATTTTACTTATTGATTGGACCAAAATTATCTTTCCATATCAAAGAAGAAATTGAACTTACCAATGAATGATTGAAATTGCATGAGTTATTTAGAAAATTAAATACAATTGAAGTAAGTTGTTTGGAAATAGAGTTTTCCTTCCTCAAATTGGTTGATGTTATAATATTGAGGACTATATTGCAAGATTCAAGGCATTGAGAGTAGATATTGCATCTTTTGGAGGCAAAAAGAAAGATGATGTAGAATGTGTGAAAATTGTCCTTTCCAATCTCTCTCCTTTTTAGATGTTGAACCTCATGGTTCATGTGATTCCTATATTCTTGGAAACACAAAAAAAATTCTTTGTCCTGATCAATATTTTTCTCTTCTAGTTCATTTTAGCAATGAGAAATTGTAGTGGTCCTTTACAAGTACAGGCTCATGCAAAGGAATTCAAACCTAAGAAGTCTAATACCTAGGGACCAAAGATATAGGCTGTCTTTAAAGAAGTCGAAGACCATTTGTAGATACTACAAGAAGGACATCTAACTAAAAATTGCTTGTTGAAATTGCAAAGGATTGACGTTTAGTTTCTAAGGATGGATGATTGTATTCCAGTTGATGAGGGGGATTTAGAAGGATATTCCTCAATTGCAGAGGACTACTAGAGCATCCATATGGGGTGAACAAATATTATTGTCACCAATGTCTTTCATCTTTAGCCTCTCAGTTTAGATTATGAAGGGGTGTTGAAGGTGTAATTTGACTTATGGTCAATGCCAACATTATATGTACAGACCTATAGATAATCATTGTATAATTATATTTAATTTAATATAATATTTCATTATATAAGCCCTATTGGTTGCAATTAATCTTATTAAGGTTAAACCCATCTTATAAATTGTAATTAACCTTGCTAATGAGGCCTTGGTTCAATGGTTGAGACATATGGATGATGTAGTCCACACCAAGGGTCAAATTTTAGTGTTACCAAATAGGCTATATAGCTCAATATTACTAAATTGATGTGAAATAGAAAGGGCGACCCTTTCAAAGCCCTACTTTTAAAAAATACAAAAAAAATTGTAATTAACCTTAAGCCCTCTTGTTATGTCAGCTTTGGTTAAACTCATTTATGTAATTGGGATTTTTGGTATTGATATAAATACCCCCACCATTCCATCTATTGTATTGAAGTGTTGTGATCCTTATCTACAAAAAATATAATGATCTATGGTGCCTAAGGGTGCCCATCAATTTTCATGTCTCTTTATTTTCCTTTTGTTCTTTTATGATTTTTGTATAAGATTTGAGTGAATGGAATGCTTTTATTTATCTTTTGGAAATGGGTGTGAATTCCAACACATGGTCCTATAATGGTGGTGAAATTATCCTCATATTATAAAATTGTGTAGAAGGTTGTCCTCCCCCACATTTATGGAAAGGAATCCTCAATCAATACTCATGGTCTTCATGATGATAAGTTTATCTATTCTAATTATAAAACATTTTATGGAGCATATTGTTAGATGGAAAGGTATTGCATCCCTCTACTTTGTTAGACATCTTCATTGGTGAGATGGGAGTATAGTTGAAGATAAATGCTCGTGTTATCAGAAGTAGTCATTAAGGGTGTATTGATGTAATGTCATATTCCTTGGTCTCTTTAAGTTGTGTTTAAGATGGGGATGTTAGAATATGTAAATACACTTGTCACACCTATTGGTATAATTGGTAATAGCCTTATTGTTAGGCATTGAGATATTTTATTTTATTATAATTAATTGTAATGTGTAGTGAGGTTGCAATTAACCTTAAGCTTACTTTTCAATTAGTTATATGGAATTGAAATGGTTCCTACCCATATTACATCATGGCTATGTGGTACTATAACAATATTGTTTGGCAATTATTCATGTATTGATTTACAAGATTCAAACTTAGGTCTCCTCCTTGAATGTTAAAGGTATGAGCTCATGTCATTTGAACAAAGCTTAGATAAGGTCATCTCATTTTATTACTATAACAATATTATGGTTATTGATATATTCTTTGAATATTTTCATGATCCTTGAGTTTATCTCTCTTGTCTATATCTTTGTTTTCTTATATAGATATTTGGTTACTTTGGAATGATTGAATTCCTATAGCGAAGAACACAAGTCCTATAAACAAATGCATTTTTATTTTACAAGGGAAAATTAAGCACCCACCCTTCACCAATCTTAATATGATAATTATATGTAAGGTCCATGTGAGATAATATTCTCATCTATGTAGTAGTCATTATTTTTATTTCTTTCCATGGGTAATGACACACTTCCATCGTAATATTTTCTATGTATGCATAGAATGGATATCTAAGGGCATATTTAAAGGCCAACATTTGAGATTGTGCCTATACTTAAGAATCTAATAAACTAATATTGCTTTTTAAGATTCCACCAACAAATCTTACTTAGGATATTCAAAATTCAATTTGAACTAAGATGCATGTTGTTGGAGAAGCCCGAATTCCAAGCCCCTTTAATATCCTTATATTATTTTTTCACTAAGGGAAGAATGATGGTTTTCTTAGTCATATATGGACATATCCTCTAAGGTTAACATAATATAATTAAAGTTTTTTTAACATATGCATGAGCAAACAATCTATTGGACTACAAAAATATAATATTGTGAATCAAGATGTGTTACTCACTTCTTTAGATAATAAACAAGATTGTGTCAAAGTATAAAGTTTGACCCATCATTTTTTTCTTTAAAGAGTCCATCTTTTCTTGCAAGCTAGCATAATAAGATAGAAGGATTTTAACACTCAAGACCAAACAACCTATGAGACTACAAAGATACAACATTGCTAATCAAAATATATCATCTCACTTGCTCCTCTAGATAACAAACAAGATTGTATAAAAAAAACAAGTTTAACCCACCATTTTTCTTCCTAAAGAGATGATCTCTTGTTGATATTTGTTATAGGATCTCTTATTATCTTTATTATAGACTCTTCAAATAATTCATGCATAGATTCCATTGCTAGAGTATTGAAATGATTAGCTTGTACATCATTATAAGCTTTGCATTCCAAGATGAAATGCTTCTATGTTTCATCTGTTCTTGATGTTCAAAAGGTACATATCCTTTTTTGTTGTTTCTCTTATTGTCTCTTCCATTTGCTTTTCTCATATATGAATTTATTCAAACCAATCCTCAATTGGACCATGAACATATTTGCTTTTTATTTGATATTTGTCCCTATAGTATGTCTTTCGATAGTGTTCAAATGTGACGTTGAACTTAGGAATATAATGTTCTCAATTTCTTCTTAACTTCTTTCCTAATACAGACCTTAACATCCTTATTAGTTAGACACTCAATTAAGTCAATATTCTACATATTCATTCAATGTTTGATTTCATCAATGTGCTAGTTTTTTCTAATCATTTATTCTCTTGTTATAGTGTTAAACCATTTATTTTCATCCCTCTTGTCAATCATTTCTCATATAACCTCTAAAACAAATCATTATGACAACCTCTGCTTAAAAAAATCTTCTGTCTTTTCAAAAGATTTCATATTAAACTATAACTTTTAATTTGAATTTACCTATGTATCTAACTTATATGGTTGAAGTCTAAGTGACAAGAATATCTAGTTCAAAAAAAATCCACCTAAATTAAACTCTTGTTAGTGCATGGATAATATGAATTGTTAAATTACAATTATATGATTCATTAAAATACTATGATAACAAAGACATAGGCAATATAAATCAAATCCTTTTGAATTCCATACAACCAATTAAAAATGCTTATGAATCTTTCTAATTTATTTGTTTTAGGTCTAACCATTTAAAAAATACCATAAACACTATCAATAACCCAAAACCCTGTTTAAACATGTACAATCTATACAATCTACTAAGTCCATAATTCTATCTTCAAACATACTTTTTATAATACATAAGTACTCTCAAATTTTGTTTTTTTTTAACTAAACATCTTTTCAAAATCTATCCTTTTTTTTTTTTTTTTTTTTTCAAAACAGCCAAAAATGATTGACAAAATAGTAATGATTGAATACAGATTATAGAAGTTTCCTATTAAAAAAAAAAAAAAAAAACCTAAACTTTAAGGTCATCCCATGCACATCCAACAATAAACAAATATCTATAAATCAATTAATAACACTTTACCAACAAACTAAAGATTATAAAAACTTCCTATAAAAAATCATCTTATACACAAATATATTTAAAAGAATATCATAAGACTACCACCCCAAAGACAAAAACCCAAAACCAAATAAATTCAAAGACAGATCATAGAGTTTTCACCATATGATGCATATGCTTCCTAGGGGTATATTTCAACCTAATCCATTTAAGTGGAAAGGCCAAAATTATTTAATAAATTTTAAATTTTAAATTTAATAACAATATCCATTCACTGTTCATTACTACAAAGTACCCCCTGCCTCCCTAATTAACTTCTCCCGGTCAATACGAACACTGGAACGTCATGGAAGGAAAGCCTTATGCAGAGTCGTGCAGGGTTTAAGGTTTAACGAGGGTTTCCTGGTCCGATCTATCGCTAGACTGCAATTTACAGGTAAGAAGACGCCGGATCTGTTGCTTTTCAGGCACCGTCTAGCCTTAAAAATCCTCAGTTTTTTCGGATTCATTATATAACCTTTCGCTAATTTTCTCTTGATCCAGGTGTCTGATGCACTATTATCTGATGAAGATCTAACCCTAGAAAGATCAGATATCTCAACGACTTCGTTCACCGTTTCCAATGACGGGAAAGACAGATGTTGCCCTGAATTCCGTAATGGCGCCCCTGACCCTGAAAATGGAGAGCCTCCAGCTTTCCATGAAAAATTTCAGACTGAAAACCAAGCAACAAGAGCTTTTATTACGCATAGGAGTCCTTTGCCTCGTCTATGTCCTCGCATTCATAACGCGCCTCTTCAGTGTGCTCCGTTATGAAAGCATGATCCACGAATTCGACCCCTATTTCAACTACAGAACAACCTTATATTTGACAGAAAAAGGGTTTTATGATTTCTGGAACTGGTTCGATTACGAGAGCTGGTATCCCTTGGGAAGGATCATTGGCGGAACCCTTTATCCCGGTCTCATGGTTACAGCAGCCCTGATTTACTGGACCTTAAGATTGCTAAGCTTTGCTGTCCATATCAGAGAAGTCTGTGTTTTGACGGCGCCATTTTTCGCGTCGAATACCACTATTGTCGCCTACTTCTTTGGCAAGGAGCTATGGGATTCCGGTGCTGGACTTGTTGCGGCGGCCTTGATTGCAATTTGCCCCGGTTATATTTCCCGGTCGGTTGCTGGATCTTACGATAATGAGGGAGTGGCCATCTTTGCCCTGCTTATGACATTTTACCTGTTTGTGAAGGCTGTTAATACCGGATCTTTGGCTTGGTCTGTGGCCTCTGCTTTTGCGTACTTTTATATGGTGTCTGCTTGGGGAGGGTATATTTTTATTATTAATTTAATCCCCATGTATGTGCTGGTGCTGCTTGTAACGGGGAGGTATTCCCTGAGGTTGTACATTGCTTATAATTGTATGTACATATTGGGTATGCTGCTGGCCATGCAGATCCGCTTTGTTGGGTTTCAGCATGTGCAGTCAGGCGAGCACATGGCGGCCATGGGAGTGTTCTTCTTGATGCAGGTGAGTTCACTTGTTGATTTTCTAATATCATGCATGGTTTTTTAAATTACTATCTTTCAATTTGTAAGTTTTTGGGGATGCTTTATGGTTTTTAAAATTACTATCTTTTAGTTTGTAAGATTTTATGGAGCTCTGTTTAGTTTTAATGTCAATTTGCCATTCACTTGCATCTGGCCTCATTCTTTTTGTTTACTTGTTATTTGGGAGGGGGAAGACATCTAATCTAATGGAGCCCCTACAGGCTGGTATGAAAGTCATGATCACACCAGTTGAAACATGACTCTGCAAGTGCATTTTTTTAATTTTTTAAAATTTGGTTATATGCAATTGAAAGGCGCCCCCATATTACATTGTGACCACTTAGTAGTATTACAACATCTAATCTAATGGAGCCCCTACAGGCTGGTATGAAAGTCATGATCACACCAGTTGAAACATGACTCTGCAAGTGCATTTTTTTAATTTTTTAAAATTTGGTTATATGCAATTGAAAGGCGCCCCCATATTACATTGTGACCACTTAGTAGTATTACAACATCTTGGTAATTATGAACGTATCCCTTGGTAAGATTCAAACTTTGGTCTCCTCCTTAAAAGTTGAAGAATAATTTAAATGTCATTTGATATTGCAAGTGCATTTTTTTTAATGGGTTATATAGGATTGAAACAGGCCCCAAGTGCATTTTTTTTAATGGGTTATATAGGATTAAAACAGGCCCCAACCGTATTACATCATCATACATAGTGGTATTACAATGAAGCTTGGATATTATCCATGTATCATTTGGCAAGATTTGAACCTGGGTCTCCTCCTTGAAATGTTAAGGAATCTAACCGGTTGAGCTAATGCCACCTGATATATTGCAAGTGCATTTTTATGTTTAATGATAAAAGAATTTTCTTTTAGTTAAAAAGTAAATTTAAAAGAATGTACTCGAAGGGAATTATTGGACATTTTTTCCTCTACCTTGACCAAATGATCATGCTGAGCTGATGATCAATCTCATATTTTTTTTCCGAAACCAACGATAACTTGGTGAATTTACAAGAGCAACATATCAAGATTCTTCATCCTTAATGTAAATATATTTAAGAGCTTGTTCTTGGTGTCTAAGACTTTCAGTGCAGGCTCTACAATTCAACATAAGCTCTCATGTTTTCCTCCTCCTTGACCAATGATCATGCCAAGCTGATGATTAGTCTCATGTTTTTTTTTGTTTCTGGAGCCAACTATAAATTGGTGAATTTACAAGAGCAACATATCAATGATTTTTCATCTTTCATTTACATATATTTAAGAGCTTGTTATTGGTGTCTAAGCCTTTCAGTTTAGGCTCTACAATTCAGCATAATCTCTCTTGCTGGCTTCCAATCCATATGATCTAGATGACTGTTTAGATACTTTTTTGTTTGTTTATTTTGTTTTCAATTAATGGACACCTCAAATATTGAAGAAAGTATTTGCTTTAATGTGCAGTTTTGTTCCATTCAATTGGATTATGAAACAGGTTTTGAATTAGCTATGCAAATGACAGGGTTAAATAAATCACTTAATCTAGTAGAAAATGCCATTGAGTTCAAGCATATACCTAAAATCATCATCTATGATATATAAATACCAATTAGAGGTAAGAGACAAGTTTTTGAGCAAAAGGTAAATATTTATGCAGTTCTATAGTATTAAGATGAAGCTTCTGTGGTACTTGAGGCCCTCATCTTTGATCCTCAGTTCCTCACCTTAGTTACTGCTCTTGTGAAATGATTTCTGCATTTCACCTTTTGATCTCCCCAAAAGGGGAAAAAAAGAAAGAAATGAAGAAAAAATCATGGAAGATTTAAGCAATATTGACTTATTTTCATTTCTTTCTTTGTTAATGTCAAATTTGGGACATATGCAATTAATTCTTCTTTTCTAGGGACACTGTTCTTTTATAAGTCAGGCACTGGTTATTGTCAATTATGTAGTTTTTTTGTATGTACTATCAACCAGGAAAAGCGGGGAGCATTTTTGTGCTTTTCTTTTTGGCTGCAACAAATTATATATAGGGGAAAATTACATATTCTGTTATTTTATGGTTTCAGGTATTCTACTTTGTAGATTGGGTTAAACACCAGCTTGATGATCCAAAGCTATTTCAGGCTTTTTTGAAGATAACTGTGACAGGTGCAGTGGGAGCAGGTGGACTAGCACTTGGACTGGGGATGGCATCTGGTTATATCTCTCCATGGACTGGCCGTTTCTACTCCCTTCTTGATCCAACATATGCAAAAGACCATATACCAATCATTGCATCTGTGTCAGAGCATCAACCAACAGCTTGGTCATCATTTATGTTTGACTTTCACATACTGTTGATTTTCTTCCCAGCAGGGCTGTACTTTTGTTTCCGAAGATTAACGGATGCTACTATATTTATTGTGCTCTATGGTCTCACTAGTTTGTATTTTGCTGGGGTGATGGTTCGGTTGATCCTTGTGGCAACTCCTGCTGTGTGCCTTATCAGTGCCATAGCAGTATCTGCAAGCGTGAAAAACTTGGCTGTTCTAGTTCGTAGCAAGCCTAAAGCAGCATCTTCAGTTGTAAGCAAAGGGTCAAGTAGTTTGAAGGCATCTACAAAGGTAAGGAAAAATGTTTTGTCATTTTAATTTCTAGTCAGTACACAGTGGTACTCTGTCAATGAAATAGAATTAGCTTGAGTGATTGCAACAACGTTGAATTTAGCTTTAAACACTAATGGTTGTTTGTTAGCTTGCTCATTTGTTCTTTATCTTGATAAGTCCACGTATGAATTGAACATTTCCTATATTTACCGTATCCAACACTCCTCATGCATGCATATCCATGTCTTTGTATTAGATATGGATACAGTAATCCCGAATGCCATTTCCTAATGTATCCAAACACATGTATATGGTAATTGAAAATATTTGAATATATTCCTGTTTTTGGGCCACATATCCAACATATCTAGAGGTGGCTTGGGCATGTTTGGAGCTTTAGCCATGACATGAGATTTAAGAAAGAACATATGTATTTAAAAAGTAACTTTAGAGTATGAAAAGAACAATGAAAAATCATCCTCCTAATTAATGAAAATATCTTATTTACAGCTTATATTTGTGTAGCTTTTTTTTATACATATTTTCTAATGTATAACTATTTGCTTTTCATAATGATGTCATATCCATCTGTATCCATATTGGTGGGTCATTAAAATTTCTTGCATCTGTGCCCAATACCTTATCCATATTGGATACTGCATCAATTTCTATGCAACAGTGCATTGTCCTGTTTTTGTTTTAAAATGTAGGTATTTCAAAATTGTACTCTCCATCAATTTTTCCTATGGAATATGCTCTCTTTGCACCCTTAAGGTCCTTGGTTCAATATTGTGCATTGCAAGTTTCTTGTTTCAATTTTGTATTTCTTGAAGTAGCTTTGGCTTTCATAGTGACCGGTTTATTGCCTGCTAAGATTATTAAAGTCCTTAATTATATATTCTACAAAAAGTTATTTATTCTGAAATCACTTGTTTTAACTTACAAAATCGTGAATAGACATATTTTGAAAGAGTGAAAGGTTTAAAATTTTCCATGAAAATTTAATCTTATTATTGTTGGTCATAGGCTTAATTTAAGTTTGAAAAAGAATAATTAGGATAAAATTACTAATTCAATTGATAAGTTAATGTTAAAAGTTCTTAACTGTCCTAATGAAGGGATTTAACCCTTGATAAAGAGGCATGGAAATGTTGGAGATTCAGTCATTACAAAGAGCGACGGGTTCATCCCAAGTTCATCAATGCTTCAAACCCTTACCACAAATGTTTAGAACGTTGTTTCCAGAAAATTGCTGAAGCGAAGGAACATTGGAGTGTAAATCTGGAGAGAGTGCGAGGTAGGAGAGAGTGCAAGTTGGGAGCAAGTGCAAGGCAGGAGAGAGTGCAAGCTGAGAGGGAATGCGAGCCAAGAGGGAGTGCAAGCCAAGAGTGAGCCCCATTAGCTAGTATGGAAGGAAAGTCATATTTGAAAGCCTTAATGGGAAGTCAAGATGGTTGGAAGTATGGAGGCCCAAGTTGGAGATAAGCAGAAGAGTGAATACATGGCAAGCTCGATCCAGGTAGCAGATGTTACCCCATAAGTATCAAGGATGAGATGATTGGGCATGATATAATGGTATGTAAGTTCCATAGATCATGGCCAGGGTTTTTGGAGATTCAAAATTAGATCAACTAGAAGTGGGGATTAAATTCAAATTATTCTGTGACTTTTCTTCCTAAAGGTTTTTTTCTTGTTAAAAAATTAGGGATAAAATAATGGTTAGTGGCCCATGGTTTAGGGGAAGAGATGCACTTTATGTGAGACCCTGGAATGAAATTTTCTCTGTTGAGACAGAAACTAGTAGGAAGCTTTTAGTATGGGTTAGGCTTTTTGGACTTCCATATCGGCTTATATATAAGGATGTTTTGAAGAATATTGGAAATACTCTAGGGGAATTCATCAAAGAAGGACTAACTATTAAGGAGCGAAAGCATGCTATATATACTCGAATATGTGTTGCTATGGATATTTCAAAACCTTTGCCACAATCCATTAAGATTAAATCTGAATCAAGAGAATGGGATCAACAAGTAGATTATGAAAATATCGCATTTCGTTGCCACAATTGTTATGATATTGGACACATGGCAAGAGTTTGCAAAGTGAAAACTATGAAGAAAGAGACAAAAATTCTAGCGATGAGATAAAATTCAAGACGAAGCAAGGAAATCATACAATAATAGAAGCTAGATCAGATCAAGGATATTCCACTCCGAAAGAAGAGGCAAATAAAGCCTATCTACAGTATCATTTGACAAGTTCAGAAGGAATTAAAGGTGCAAAAGAAGATGTAGAGAGATCCTAAAACAAAGACAACAAAAGAGGTCAAGTTTATTCTAGGTAAATCATTTTCATTTTCCTCAAGTAGTATAAAATCCTCTCTAGGTAATAAAAGTGAAAGGGGTGAAGATGTTATCCCTTGCACTTTAAGGTTTCAAGAGCTGCATAATAAAGAAATGAGGATGGAGGAAACCCATAACAATTTAGGTTTTTTAGGGCATAATAAGAAGGTAATTGCTATAGAAGAGCATCCTTGCACTTTAGGGTTTCAAAGACAACATAAAAAAGATTGTGCTTTTGAGGTTATTCCTTGTGCTTCAGATTCTTCAGAACAAGACAAACCTAAAGATGAAAAGTCTTACTATGAGCAGTGTAAGAAGATTGAAGAGATTGATGAAGATGAAAGTATTGCTGGGAATGAAAAAAAGAGAGGAAGACCCAAGAAGCAAAAACAAAGAGAAAAAGAAACCCAAAGGGATATTGATATGGGAAAACAAAGACAAATATCACAAGTGCTAACAAGAAGTGGGCTAAACCCACAAATAAAAATAAAAAATAACAATGAAAATAATATCTTGGAATATTAGGGGAATGAATAAGAACCCTAAAAAAAGGTATTAAGAAATTGTAAGGTTGTTATAGACAAGATATTTATAGATATATAAGTTGGGCAGCAGATATTTTAGCCATTTGTGGTGTTGAATTTCATCTTGATAAAATTTAAATTTTGGAAGGCATCTGATATGAAAGGAGTTGATGGTAGAAACTTAACAGTTTGAGGAAGATGGAGAATATCTTTGATAGAAAGGCAAATGAAGAATATCTTTGATAGAAAGGCAAAGTTGAGTATGCTTTGATTAACTTGTTATAAATATAATGAGAACAATGTAATGTTTTGTTTTTGTAATGGGAGCGGCCCCAATAGAAGCCACACATAGCTTATTAAAATAAAAAAAAACCTTTGAAATGTTGAAATCATTAACCTATCATTGTCACAATTAGCAATTGTATTACAACATATGAGATAGTACATCTTTTGGAGTAATCCTAATTATACCTTTTCAGTGGTGATTTTCCACTCTTGTTTGTGGCATTTCTTCCTTGTCCACCATAACAAACAACCCTTGTACACTGCAATATTCAAAAATTTATTGTGGGATATTCTGCGATGTAGTTCTTCTTAAGCTCAGAATTTATGGATTTATTGTATTCTCCAAAACCTATGGATACAACTTGATCCTTTTCAATTATCTCCTTATAAATGTTTTCAATTATCATATCTTTAGCATTTGTGGTGCATGTGCGGGACCCATCTATGCTGTGTGCCAACATGACCTTTGAGATGGTGGTATTAGTATTCAATGAAATTACTAAAAAATCCTGTTGTGGCCTGCTCATGTTCGATGCAATTCAAATCTCTTCCTTCCTTAAGGTCATTTAAAAACATGCAAGTGTTCTGTACATTACATTTGATATTTCTTATTCCAAATCTTTTTCCGTCAAGGCTTTAATTTGAGTGAAATCTTGAATCACTCAATGGTTTGTGTTAGGTTTATCTTGAAAACTTGAGTAGAAGTTCTTCTTTGAAGATGATTTTACTTGAGATTGAGTCCTATGATTTCTGGAAAAAAGTCATTGAAATTGTTTTCTAAAGTAACTGTTTTGCATCCTGAGTTAGTAATAGCTCATAGATTATCTCAAAAAATCAAAATAAGGTAGCTGATAGTTGTGTAGTTTTCTAGATATCTGAGAATGTTTTCTCGTCATAAATCATGGATAAACTGGCTGAATTTTCACTAACCTAAATTAATAGCAGTCCATTTATTATCTCTGAGAAATGGCAAAAAATATAGCTAATAGCTATATACTGTTCCATAGAGCTTTGTTTTTCCATTAAATTTAGAACTCATATATGGACTGGCTGGAATTTCACTGTCATCAAAGTTAAACATAAACAACTTGTTATGTGCCCTCCTGCTATATGATGAAAATGGAACATAAGATGCAGTCAGGACATAGATGTCTTTATGTATGCTGGATTAATGTTATTAATTATTGGGATAAGATCCCTTTGATCTTCTTCCTTGCTGTATCATGTATGCATGCATTTTCAGCGCCACCAAAGACTTGGCCCTTAAGTGTCATTGGTAATTTGGTATAATGTCAAGGGTTGTTCAAAATGGAAAACTGATTCTACGTGGAAAATTGAATGTCAAGGGTTGGTTAAAACCATGAAACTATGGAAGACAATAAAGAAACAGTACTTAAAATCTAGAGTTCAGTGAGATCAGAGCACCTTTTTTCCACAACTTTTGTGGCATTTTTCAAAGAATTACAGATAAGCTTATGGTTAAGAAAATAAAATACTGGGGATGTACCTTCTTGCAGGGAAGGATTATCTCTATAGATAAATGGGTATTTTAGGTACTGATCATCCATTTTTGTTTCATTTAAAGATTGTATTTTGTTCACTTTTCTGTGTAATTTCAAGAGGACCATCCCTTCGACCTGTGCTTTGTCTTTTCAACTTTTGGAAAACTAGCTAAGCTCTCCTTGCATCCAAGGAAGTCTAATACTTCTCTGGGATTACATTATAATTGGCATTAAAAATTATCCTCCAAGTTAAATCTGAATTATTTTTAGGTTTCTAGTCCATTGATTGATATTCTTTTTTGTTTCTATTTATTTGCTTGTAAATTTCTGAGGTTTATCTTCTGCTTAAAGTCTGGCAAGTATGCAGGCCACCTCATTGCTTCATATTGTAGTTTTCAGCAAAGTGCCCAATAAGCTATGTGCCCAATAAGCATAGGAGGCATGGCCCTTGTGGTGTTATTTTTTTCTTTGGAACTCCATAATGATTTCATCTGTTATTCATTTTCTCAGGTTCATCTGAGAGTATATTTGTGCATATGTTAAAAAGGTTTTATTTATTTTTTTCTTTTTATTGGTAGGGTTTTGAAAGGGTTACCCTTTCCCTTTTACATCGATTTAGTCACATTGAGCTATTTGGTGCCGTCGAGATTTGAACCTTGGTGTGGGCTACATCAACTATTTGTCCCAACCGTTGAACCAAGGACCCACTGGCCAAAAAAAAAAAAAGTAATTTTTTACATTCTTGTTAATAATAACTCCAAGATTTATCACCTGCAAGAGGAAGCACAATGACAAAAATATAGAACACAGAAACAGTAACACAAGTGACACAGAGATTTACGTGGAAACCTGCAATGTGCAGGAAAAACCACGGGGCAATGGCAACTTCTCTTCTATTATTTTCAGCAAAGTTTAAACACATTCACGTTTCTCAACGTTTTCATTTTCAACAACCTCTCTATTTCATATGCAAGGGGTCAAGTCCCTTTTATAGAGCAGAAGGAAGACTCCAAGCTGTTCGTTTCCGCTCCCAAGACTGTTCGTCTTCCGCATTCCTGTCGTCTACCTAGATGTCTGCTCCTATGACGTGTACTTGGCTTGACGTCAGGCTGGACGTCTACCAGCCTAGACGTCAGGCCCAAACGTTTGCCAGCCTAGACGTCTGCCAGCCCAGACGTCTGGCAGCCCGGACGTCAGGCCCAAACGTCTGCTAGCCTAGACGTCTGGCAACCCTGACGTCTGGCCTAGACGTCTAGCAGGTTAGACATCTGGCCTGTTGGTGCCAATTGCCCAATGCTGCCCTTGTTATTTTTTCAGCAAGCCCAGAGAAGTTCTGCACCATTCAAACTTCTCTACCTTGATCGACTTTGTAACATATCTGCAGGATTCACTTTAGTGTCGATTTTCTGCAACAGGATCCTACCTTCTTCCACCACATTTTTGATAAAGTGGTACTTGACATCAATGTGTTTCATGCGATCATGGAATGTTGGATTCTTCACTAGCTGAATAGCACTCTGGCTATCACAATGCAGCGTAATTTTCTCCTGCATTACCTTGAAGTCACCCAACAATCGCTCTAGCCAAATTGCCTCTTTGCTGGCATGAGTTTCTGCAATGTTTAGTGCTTCAGTGGTTGATAAAGCCACAACAGACTGCAACTTAGAAACCCAACTCACCGCTCCTCCAGCAAGAGTGAAGGTATATCCTATAGTGGATTTTCTCCCATCTCTATCTCCACCATAATCAAAATCCACAAAACTTGTAACTTGCAAATCTGCCGATCCAAAGTAAATGGCAACATCTGAAGTGGCTCTTAAATATCTGAATATCCACTTCATCGCATTCCAATGCTCCTTACCAGGATTTGCCATGTACCGGCTGACTACTCCCATTGCTTGGGCAATATCCGGTCTGGTGCTCACCATGGCATACATGAGGCTTCCTACTGCTGATGAATACGGTACACAAGACATGCTTGTCTTCTCTGCTTTTGTTCTAGGACACTGGTTGGAAGACAACTTTAAGTGTGGAAGAAGTGGGGTACTAACTGGTTTAGCATTCTGCATATTGAAGCGTTGCAGAATCTTCTCCACATATGACTTTTGACTTAACCAGATCTTTCTTCCTTTTTTGTCCCTGTGTATCTTCATCCCTAAAATTTGGTTTGTTGCTCCTAAATCCTTCATTTCAAATGTCCTAGCCAATTGAGCCTTAAGATCAATGATTTTCTTCATGTTGGGGCCTGCAACCAACATATCATCAACATACAACAACAAAATAATAAAACTGCCATCGTCAAACCTCTTATAGTATGCACAATGGTCAGCTTCACTCTTGCTGAAACCTTGGCTCTTCATGAAGGTGTCAAATTTCCTGTACCACATCCTTGGCGCCTGTTTCAACCCGTACAATGATTTCTTCAATTTGCAAACCAAATGCTCTTTGCCTCTTTCTTCATAGCCCTCAGGCTGATCCATATATATCTCTTCCTCGAGATCACCATGCAAGAAAGCAGTCTTTACATCAAGTTGCTCCAATTCCAAATCCTGTGCAGCTACAAGTGCAAGTAGAACTCTAATAGTAGTCATCTTCACAACTGGAGAGAAAATTTCATTAAAGTCAACACTTGACTTCTGCACATAGCCCTTTGCCACCAAGCGAGCTTTATAGCATTCCAACAACCCATCGTTGTTCTTCTTCACTTTGTACACCCACTTGTTTCCAAGAGTCTTTCTTCCAGGTGGGAGATCCACAAGTTCCCAAGTTTTATTCTTTTGAAGTGCCTCGATTTCCTCCTCCATGGATTTCCTCCACTTTGCTGCATTCTCAGACTCTCTAGCTTCCTGAAATGAACTAGGTTCACCATCATCAGTTAACAAAGCAAAAGAGGACTGATACACATGAGAATACCTTTCCGGACACTTTTGTGGACGTGTAGATCTTCTAACCCAATGATCTATTGGTTGTGGCTCTTGGTCTTGTGACCGTTGTGGCTTCTCTACTTCTTGTTCTACTTGTTGTTCTGCATGCTGATCAAAAACTTCAGCATGTTCATCTTCACTCAATTCTACTTCAACAGGTACAACATTAGGATTTTGTTGTACCTCCTTCCTTTGCATGGATTTTTCATCAACAATTACATCCCGGCTAATAATTACCTTGTTAGGATCCCATAGTCTATACCCCTTCACTATATCTCCATAGTCGAGAAAAACACATTTGCTTGACTTCGGGTCAAGCTTGGACCTTTTTTCTTTGGGTACATGGGCAAACGCGTCACAGCCAAAAGTGCGCAAATGAGAGTAATCAATTGGCTTACAACACCAAACCTCCTCCGGAATCTGTCCATCCAATGCAGCTGTAGGTGACCTGTTAATAAGATAAACAATTGTATTAACAACCTCCGCCAAGAACTTTTTCTCCAACATGGCTGCGCTAAGCATGCTTCTTGCACGTTCCATGATTGTGCGATTCATCCGCTCGACCACACCATTTTGTTGTGGAGTGTATGGTACAGTCTTCTGGTGCTTAATACCTTCCTGCATACAAAATTTATCAAATTCCTTGGAGCAATATTCACCCCCATTATCTGACCTGAGACACAAAATTGACTTGCCCAAACTCTTTTCTACCCGTGCTTTGAACTCCTTAAATTTCTGCAAAGCTTCCGACTTCTTCTTCAGAAAGTAAACCCACACTCTCCTAGAATAATCATCTATAAAATTCAGAAAATAGATGGCGCCATTCAAGGACTGAGTGGGGACAGGTCCAAATATATCCGAATGTATAAGTTGCAGAAAATCAGAACTCTTACCAGGACTTGCAATAAACCGAACCCTCTTCTGTTTACCAAAAATACAGTGCTCACATAAGTCTAAATTACAAGACTTAATCCCAGAAAGCATACCTCTGTCATGCAGAATTTTCAGGCCTTTTTCACTCATATGGCCTAGGCGTTGATGCCATAGCATTACTGCATCATGGACAAAAGTTGCTACTGTTGCATGGTTTGTCACCGTATCACCGCATAAACGGTATAAAGTCCCATAAGATTCTCCCTTTGCTACTACAAGAGCTCCTTTGGTAATCTTGCAATAGTTGTTACTGAAAGTGACAGAATACCCTAGCTTATCCATCATTTTGATTGAGAGCAAATTCTTCCTCAAATCGGGCACATGTCGCACATCACATAACATCCTTTCTCTACCATCGTCCAACCTGATCCTTATATCCCCTCTTCCCACAATTTCTAAAGGATGATCATCACCCAAATAGACCTTTCCACCACAGTATGGTTGATATTTGTCAAACCAGTCTCTGTGGGGAGACATGTGGAAGGATGCACTTGAGTCCAAAACCCAGGTATATAAAACTGATCTGTTGTTACTGATACAGAAGGCTTCACATGTTGTCGTCTCTTCTGAATCTGCTGCACTGGCCTCAGCTGATGGCTGATTTTGCTTTTCACCATTCTTTAATTGCCAACAGTCCTTCTTGGAGTGTCCTGGCTTCCCACAATGCCAACACTTCCCTTTCTGCTTACGTCCTTTAGACTTAGATCTGGACTGTTTTCTACCTTGTTTACTCCCCTCGAACGATCGACCTCTCACAGATAGGGCTTCATTGGTTGAGGGTTCCAGAGACGTTTTTTGCCTCAACTCTTCTGCCAACAAAGCGGCTACCACATCATCAAATTTGAGAGTTCTTGATGATGAATTACTGATGGTCATCACCATATGATCCCAAGTGTCCGGGAGGGAACAAAGTAGGGTGATAGCCCTATCTTCATCCTCCATATTCACATTAACTGAAACCAGTTTACTGATCAGAGTATTAAACTCATTCAAATGATCTACCACGGATGAACTTTCCTTCATCCTCAAGCTATAAAGCTGCTTTTTCAAAAAAACCTTGTTAGTTGTTGATTTTGTTTCATACAACTTTTCAAGCTTTTGCCAAAGGGCTTCCACGGTCTTCTCTTCAGCTACATTGAACAAGATGGAGTCCGCTAGGCAGAGACGGATTGTAGAAACCGCCTTCCTGTCAAGCGTTACCCACTCCTCATCTTTCATGCTTGCTCGGTTTACTCGCGACCCCTTCCAAGGCTTGAGCTTGGTCATTCCGAACCAGCAAATCCTCCACCTTCATCTTCCATAGAGCGAAGTTCCTGCCATCAAATTTCTCAATCTCGAACTTGGTTACACCTTTTGTCATTGTTGCAGCTCCCACTCGCACAAAACCTTAGCTTTGATACCAGATGTTAGGAAAAAACTCCAAGATTTATCACCTGCAAGAGGAAGCACAATAACAAAAATATAGAACACGGAAACAATAACACAAGTGACACAGAGATTTACGTGGAAACCTGCAATGTGCAGGAAAAACCACGGGGCAATGGCAACTTCTCTTTTATTATTTTCAGCAAAGTTTACATTCACGTTTCTCAACGTTTTCAACAACCTCTCTATTTCATATGCAAGGGGTCAAGTCCCTTTTATAGAGCAGAAGGAAGACTCCAAAACTGTTCGTTTCCTCTTCCAACGGAAGCCTCCAAAAGACTGTTCGTTTTCGCTCCCAAGACTGTTCGTCTTTCGCATTCTTGTCGTCTACCTAGATGTTGGCTCCTATGACGTCTACTTGGCTTGACGTCAGGCTGGACGTCTACCAGCCTAGACGTCTGGCTGCCCAGACGTCAGTCCCAAACGTCTGCCAGCCCAGACGTCTGGCCTGTTGCCTAGACGTCCGACCCGGACGTCTAGCAAGTCGGACGTCGGCTCGTTGCCTAGACGTCTGACCCAGACGTCTAGCAGGTCAGACGTCTAGCTGACCTGCTTGCTGTATACTGTCTTCATACCTAACAATTTTAGCATTGGAAACAAATATCTCTAATGGCTTGCAATGGCTTTCAATGCCTATCCTAACATAAGTGTTTGGGAGTTGATGATTAATCTGTATTGGTGTTGATGTGGGAATCTAAGTTGTAGGGTCAAGTGCTATAAACTATAATTTGGGATTGTCTCAGAACCTTTAACCTGGTTTGATGACATTCAGTCTATAATCAGCAGTCTTGCTATATACTACAATGTTCTCCATTGGTCAAATAATCACTTTTGAAGAGCAAATTTATGAGGCAAAAATCATTAAGCTTGTTGTAAAGACTAACATCTATATACATATAATTGTCATGTTGTCTCATCAAAGTTAATTATCTTTCTCAATAGGATATATATGTTTTCTTGCTGGAGAACAAGTGTTAGGACTCCATCCTAACATTATTATATAATGATCCCTTTCTAATGTGGGGACCCTATTTTAATGATATTTTGTAATGGTATTGGCACTTGAGGAGCCTAGACAAGTGGGGTTATTTCATGTAACCGTTATAAAGAATGTAACTTGTTTGTTTGGTAGAAGATTCTAGCTCGGGTGGCACTTTGCATGTAAGCCAACCCTTGAGTGTTAGGTTAGGGTTGCATGAAATGTATCTTTAAAAGATAAGGGGACATAAATGAATGTTTCTTTTTGTATATTGAATTAAAGTATTGAAGGAGGTTGCCTCCTCGAAGAAGCCAGCGATTCTGTATTGTGCTTTTGTGAAATTAATATAGATTTCTGCATTTCCATTTCATATTGCAATATTTTGTTCTTCATGAATTACTGTTTTATTGCAATATTTGTGTGAATGTCCTTATTTTAATTAGAAGGTTCCTAACAACAAGGGGTTGTACTCGGTCCCCCACCCATGACAAATCACAACTCTCCCCTTTAGAGCTCGAGAGTTTACAAATAGATTCAATTCTCATCTCAATTGAGTTGCTATATTTAGATACCTACATCATTCTTCTTAAAAAGTCAGAATTTTTGACTTTCATTTTCTGTATCTTCTTCAATTTTTTGGTTAATACAATCTTCCAAAATTCAGCATCATTCGTCTTGATATTTTCTTGTAGCAGCCTTCACAATACTAAAACTGCACCTCTACTGTCTATGCATTGCATGTTTTAGAGTAATATTTCCAAAGCTTCGTGCTCTTGTAATCCACTTTACCAGATCTGGATTGCTAGTTTCATTCCTGAAGCATAAGTGCAACATAAATAGTTTATATCAAAACACGTTAATGTTATAGAATAAAGCAAATATTACCAATGGAAAACATTAAAGTAAATCTTAATTATTATTTGATTCAGGCAATCAACATTTTTTTGTCAGCTTCAACTAAACTTATTACTTCCTCTAACCATGGAAAAGAAAATTTAACTTCATGATCCTCAATTAAAACCCCTCTATTGGCTAGCCTATTTGCACATTTGTTTCCTTCCCATAATGTATGTGTAAACCTAATTTCTTCAAACTCTATAGGAAGGTCTTATATTTCGACAATTATCTCTTGTATGTTCCATGAAGCCTTTGCTTTCCTCAAAATTGCATATATTACTATTAGTGAATCACCTTCCATCCATACTCCGTTCTATTTCATTTGTTTGCATATTTTTTACCTTTCCCAATCCGCCCAAGCTTCAACTTCATTATTTGTCTTAAATCCACTATTAAAAGCGTAATGAGACAAAATCTCTCCCCTATTATTTCTTATTATTCCTCCTCCTCCTGCTGGTCCTAGATTTCCTTTAGATGCTCTATCAAAATTCAATTTGACAAACTCCACTTTTGGTGGTTTCCACTTTATATTCTTTGCCTTCTTATTGTTTCTCTTGTACCCAACATCATAATCCCATTTGATGACTTGACTCCATCCATGACGAATCACTACTTCAAGATTAAGGATTGGGTGAGTTGATAGGGCTGGTTTAGCCTCCTCTATGGCTAAACAAATATTTCTTTTCATTACCTCTAAATTGCTTTCCTTTCCTTCAAATTTTCTTCTATTCCTTTTTAGCCGTACAGTCCAAAATTTTCTATCTTTTGATATATCCTAGATTGTCTTTAAAGCATCACTTTTAAAAGTGCCTTTGCCATTGCTTTAACCATTCTTCAATTTTGCTGTTCATCACCATGCATTTACCAAACATATTAAGAATCCATTGCCATAGTTTCTAGACTATTGAGTAGTGTCCCAAGAGATGGTCTATACTCTTGCTCCTCTTTACATAGAACACATTCTGAGGGGCCATGAAAACCCCTTTTCATAAGGTAATCCCAGGATAAAATTCTTCTATGACCTACCAACAAAACAAACATTTTGACTTTAGGAATGCTCGAGCTATCCCAAATATCTCTTCATATTCTTGCAGTATTCTTGCAGTATTCCTAATTTGTTGGTGCTTTACATTATATCCGCTTCTTGTTGTGTCTTGAGCTATTCAACTCATAAATCAACTAATCCTCGAAATAACAATTGTTGTTATCTTTTTGCTCAACTACCTCCTAGTATCAATGTCTTGTATACTTGTAAAAAATTATTCTTTCCATTTGTATGTTCTTCTTGATCCATGTACATAATGTTTGAAACCCTATCACTATATTTGTCTTGAAGTAATCTCATCCACGGTTTCAAAATTGGATCTAGATTGAGTGGTTTTTTATCACACCAAGTATGCATCTAAACAATTTTTTTTTCTCCAGTTCCCACCACCCATCTTAGACCTTTAATTACAAGATCGATTGATTTTTTAAAACTATTCCATAGTGTAGAACCATCTGGTAGTGAGAATGCAGTAAATATTAAGCTTGGGTTATTGGGCTCAACATAGTTAGAAGAAATTTCGCCCATTGTCTTTGACCCCCTTTGGACAATCTCCAAATTACTTTTCCTCTAAGAGCTAAGTTTGCATCCATAAGAACTCTTAAACCAAGACCTTCTCTAGTTTGATCATCACACACCTTGCTCTATTTCACCAAAGGAAATTTCATTTTATCATGTATCCTGACCACAAAAATGACGGCATAATATAGATTAAACATTTTTCTATCAATTTTGGTATTGCATACAAGGACATATAATATGTTTTTTTTCAATGGGTTATATGGGATTTTGATGGCCCCACCCATATTACATCATCACCACATAGTGGTATTTCAACAAAGTTTGGATATTATCCATGTATCGTTTAGCAAGATTTGACCTTGGGTCTCCTCCTTGAATGTAGAGGAATCTAACTGGTTGAGCTAATGCCACTTGATAAAATTTCAATGAGTTTACACAGGTTTTTATGAGGGGTCCTGGTCCCCTCATATTAAGTGGGGTTTGAACCTTGGATCTCTCAAAGAGAGAAGGACATATAATATGTTGGAATGGCCTATAAGATTGATTTAATTAGCTGCACTCTTTTTGCTAATGATAACCACTGCCATTTCATGCCGGTAGTTTATTCTGAACTTTACTTATAACTGGATTCCACAATTCTATCCTCATTCTCCCCTCAAATAAAGGCATCCCTAGATAAGTTGTTGGCAAATTTGCCTCCTCCATTTGAAGTAACCTGCATATCCCTGCTTTGATTCTAGCTGGAGTGTTTAGGAAGTAAATTTTGGATTTTGTCCTATTAACTTTCTGCCCTGACGCTCTTTCATATTCCTTTAATAAGTTATTCAAAGCTTTGGCCTTGTTTATCCTTGCCCTCCCAAAAAGGGCTGTATCATCTACAAATTGTTGATGGGTGATGTCGTCAAAATTATTACTGGCCTTAAATCTACTTATTAGCCCATCTTTGTTAGCTTTCAAGTTCCTACCCAATACCTCAGCCATAATAATGAGCAGATATGGTGATAGGGAATCTCCTTATCTAAGATCTCTCTTGTCTTTGATTCTGTTATTAACCCATTGACTAACACTGAATATAATACTGTAGAGCCACAAGCTTTAATCCATCTGATCCGTTTTTTCCCAAATCCAATCTTTTCTAATATTGCAAAAAGAAATTCCCATTTCACACTATCATAGGCTTTACTTGTATCAAGTTTTAAGATCATTGCTCTCTCTTTTCTTGAAGTTGTTGAATGCATAACTTCATGAGTTACTATGATCCATGGGATATTGTTTTCTTATTTTTAAGGATTTTTTTAATGACTATATATATATATATGTCATGTTGTCTCATCAAAGTTAATTATCTTTCTGAATAGGATATTGTTTTCTTATTCTTAAGGATTTTTTTAAAATGACCTGAATTAGAACATTCTTTTCTGTGTCTTTGCCCTTTAGAAAGGTAAAATATGTATTATGATACTAATTACATCAGCTTTATCTTTTATGTAGATAATAAATTGAATGACCTTGAAAGTGGGGGTTTATATCATTTTCTTTTTAAAATTCATTAAGAAAGTTTCAACCATAGTTAGAAAAATTGAAACTAGGCAAAAAGTTGACACACCAAATTTGGAGATTTTCTTAACAACTCAGAGAACTTGGCAAAAGAAAGTCAAAGAAAATATTTTAAATTAAAAAAAAAAATTTTAAACAACTGGAGAACCAAAAGTTTATTTTATATTAGATATTGATAAAAAAGTACAATTATAGTTCTTGAACATGAAAACCAACAAAATACATCATACGAATTTAAAATATAAAGCTGTTTTTAAATTGCTTTTTGTTTCCCTTCCTCCCCCATGAAGTGGATGGTTGGCTTTAAATAGGTGGTTGAATTGGAGGCTCCTTAGGTATAGGATCATCATGGTATATTTCCTCTAATCCTCTTATATGTTTTGTTTTTGCCATTGATGCCTTGATGTCCTCTGTAGTAAACTCCGTATCTAACGGACCTTTGACAATCCAATATGATAGTGGATCTAGCCCATCCAAGTCAATTGCCTCATAGGATTCATTCACCTCCACTTGTCTAGTGCAAAGCCGAAGATTGTTTTGTACAAAGACAAGGTTATTGAGGCGCTTTTGGGTCAACCTATTGCACTTCTTGGTGTGTATGGCCTCAAATAGAGACCAAATGCGATCATCCTCAGATTAGGTGTTCTTGAACAATAATCCTTCCACCATAAATCTACAAAAAAAGAAAATTTTTAAATTATAAATTGACATTTGTAATTGCGTTGTTGTAAACTACAAGAAAAAATGTTTATAAGTTCAAAATTTTTAGCTGGTCGCAATGTTGACCTTGATGCAGTGCAGAAGGGGGATGAAAACAGGCTCCCATGAGCCTCCTTATAGTCTTGCAACTTGGTAGCAATGAAGTGATGTTTGGAGGGGTCACCTATCATCTTGTCAGCTCTAGTATATAACCCCTCCCCCTTCATCAACATGAAGATTGCTAGTGAAAAAAGTTAATTATCTTGTCATGTTGTCTCATCAAAGTTAATTATCTTTCTTAGGAAGATATTGCTTTCTTATTTTTAAGGATTTTTTTAATGACCTGGTAACAAAAATTAGAACATTCTAGATTGAGTGGTTTTTTATCACATCAAGCATCCATCCAAAAAAAAAAATTTCGTCCAGTTCCCACCACCCATCTTAGACCTTTAATCACAAGATCAATTGATTTTTTTAAACTGTTCAAAGTGTAGAACCATCCGGTAGTGAGAATTGATTTCCCTAAGAGCTAAGTTTGCATCTTTAAGAACTCGTAAACCAAGACCTCCCATGTTTAATCATCACACACCTTGCTCTATTTCACCAAAGGAATTTTCCTTTTATCATGTAATCTTGACCTCAAAATGACCTCATAATATAGATTGAACTTTTTTCTATCAATTTTGGCATAGTATACAAAGACATAATATGTTGGAATGGCTTGTAAGATTGATTTAATTAGCGTCACTCTCCCTGCTAATGATAACCATCTACCTTTCCATGCCAGTACTTTATTCTAAACATTACTTAAACTGGATTCCACAATTCTATCCTCATTCTCCCCTCAAATAAGGGCGTCCCAAGACAAGTTCTTGTTGTCACATTTTGCACGGGGTGCAATGTCTTCAATTTTTGTAACAGTGCTGCTCTTCCCTTTCCCTCTTCCTCTCTTTCCCCTTTCTCTTCTCTCCTTTTCTCTCTCTTCCCTACATTCTCATTCTTCCCCCTTTCTTTTGAGCCCCTCAGTCAGATCTCAAAATGACAGCAGTTGCCCTGAAAAAATGGCTAAGTACCAGGGCGCAATCCGACTTCGCAGCGAAGTCGGACTGCGCCCTCCGGTTGGAGGGGGGAACGAAGGTCCGTTTGGGGAGTCCGACTTCGGGGAGTCGGATCGCCCTTTTCGGGCGCAAGTTGGTAGCGGGGGCGGGAAATATGACTAAGTGTTGGGGCGAAGTCCGACTTCGCGGCGAAGTCGGACTGCTCCCCTTTCCGGGGCGAAGTCCGTACGGCGGCAGAAAGCAGTTTCCACCTGTGCGCAACCCGACTTCGCAGCGAAGTCGGAGTGCGCCCTTTGACGGGTGCGCAGTAGGGAAACAAACTTGAAATTTGACTAAGGCATCCCCAACTGCGCTGTTTTGCCTGCGCAATCCGACAGCGCTCGGGTTCTGGGCGAAGTTGGATAAACTGCCTTTCAAGGCAGACACGTGTCAAGCAGTATCATCCGACAAGTGTCCAACTCCGGGATCCGAGCCAAAACGTGCCGAACTCAAGGACAAGCATGGGACGCACTACTTAAGCCAGCTGCCGCCTTTAAGGCTGATTAGAGGTTCTACCTGCTCCAGCTACCCGCATTCCTGCCGATGAGAAGTTCTACCTAACGCGTGCCACAAAGTGTACGGCCTTCGGGGAGACCATCCCTGCGAGTGCGATCTGCCGGACAAAGGTCGGCATCGGCGACTCCATGGCTGCTTTTTGTCGGCCAATGTTTGGTGGGACTTTGTGCCCATTAATGTAATCGGGGGGTTCTCATGCTATAAATAGCCACCACATTGTCATTGTAAGGTGGTGGAAGGGGAATGTCCGTTAGGGAACCATTGTAAGTGTACGCTTATCAATATAAAGTATATGCTTGGCTCTGTTCTACTCATTCTTTATGCTGCCTCTCTTTTGTCGTGTTTCTTGTGTCATGGCTTGTTGATTCGTTTCAGCATTTGGTGGCCAAGTATTCTTAGACTTAATTAATTAGAGGATACATAGAATACTTTTGGTAGCAGTTCCTTCAGTTTGTGTGTTATGTTTATGTTGTTGTACGTAGTGGTGATTGATGCATTGCCGTGCTGTTAGTTCTCCTTGTTGGGAGAATGTTTGCTAGGGGACCATTGTAGCTGTGCGTACAAATTCTCTGCATAACACGCATACTTGGATCTGACATCTCTCGGTTACTTTTTATATTTATGTTGCTGTACGTAGTGGTGATTGATGCATTGCCGTGCTGTTAGTTCTCCTTGTTGGGAGAATGTTTGCTAGGGGACCATTGTAGCTTGTGCGTACGAGGGGTCTTTATATAAAAGGTATACTTAGGTTTTGCGGTTCCTGGTTGTGCTTTGTATTTATGATGCGGTAAGTAGTGGTGATTGATGTGTTGCCGTACTTTGTTAGTTCCCCCCACCCAACTCCACTCACATTTGTAAATCCTTTCCGCATTTTTATCTCTTTCCTGCACCCTTATCTCAAACCATAAAACCCCACAAGAAGCCGGCCTTCTCCGGAGATTGGCACGGAAGGCATTCCTTCCTTCCGGCCTTTCATGCTGGTGGGCGAATCTGGGCGCGTTAACCCAAAATCCTTTCCTCATGGCAGATTCGTAACCAACGGTTTCTGCGCACGCCCGGTGGGACCGGGGTCCCACATTTGAAGAGAGTTTTCTGATCGGTCTCCACAGCGACAGTGGTTTCTGAGCACTTGGTGAGACAAGGAAGTTTCTCACCCCCAAACGAGAATCGAAGCACCGGTGTTCGCTTCATTGCTTGTTCAAAATCTGAGAACACTGGCGACTCTGCACGAACATATCTTCTGAGTCCGAAAGACCGGTCCTAGCACCTTCATGCAAACAAGAAGGTGGCGAGCAAGGGATCCGAGAAACCCGCCTGACTTTTACGAACTGGACATCAACGCTCGAGGCGAAGTTGTCAGCTGGCTGATCCACGAGCTCGTGTCGACGAAGCCGAGGCTGAAATTCAAGAAGAAGCCGAAGCTGAAGTCGGAGGAGGCGAGTACGAAATAGAAGAGGCCGAGGAAGAAGAGGAATCTGCATCCTCGGAAAGTACCGACACTGAGTATACAACCGACGGAGGAGAAGAAGAAGAACCAATGGCTGCCCGGCAGCGAGAATGACGATGATCTCTTCCCGGCGGTGGACTCTACAGGGCCCTTGGCCCTGGTCGGACAGCAAGTTGTGCCCCCTGCTGCTTTAAAGTCCATCCCTACGTACGACGGCTACGGCAAGACGGCGTACGAGCACATCCAGGACATCCTTGCCCTGGCCGCATTGCATTCCATTACTGACGAGAGTGTGAAGACCCGTCTGTGGCCCTTTCCCTGAGGGAAAGCTTCTCTATTGGTGGAGATCGCTGCCAGAGGGATCTATCACAGGGTGGCCCCAGCTTGCCAGAAGGCTCGTGAAAGGATGCAACGAGTCTGCTGACCCTACTTCTTTGCTGCATCAGTTCCAAAGTATCCAGAGACACCCCCAAGAGGAGGTGTCTGACTTTAACATCAGGTTTGCGAGATCCTGGAAACGGGTACCTCGCGAACTTAGGCCTTCAGCCGGCATGGCTGCTCACTACTACCTGAGATCCTTCAACTCAGACATATGCCTGCTGCTGAAGATTGCCAGAATAGATGAGTTTCCTGCTCTGTATGAGGCTGCCCAGCAAGCTGAAGCTGATATCATTTCCATCGGCAGACTCCCGTCCAGAGTGCAGGAACCCATCCGTCCCGACTTTCCCAGATCCCAGTATCCATCAGCTTCTGGTGATGCGCCGTCCACATCAGGACAGCAGCCCCAGCAGCAATGGAATCCAGCGCCGGTCGTAACCCCTTACGGCCCGCCACAATTGCATTATCCTCACCCGCCTCCTCCTGCTCCGCATTTTCCAGCACTCCCTGCTCCTCCGCAGTACGCACCTTATTCCAATCCTCCTCCATTAGCCGCATTGCCTCCACCGGCACAGTTGCCGCCTCCTGACAATAACATTCAGAATACAATTCTCCAGGAGGTGCGGGCTTTGGCCTCGGGTTATCATGCCATGTCCAATGACATGACCGCTACGAAGAAGAA
This sequence comes from Wollemia nobilis, assembly GCA_028583015.1. Lineage (NCBI taxonomy): Eukaryota > Viridiplantae > Streptophyta > Pinopsida > Araucariales > Araucariaceae > Wollemia > Wollemia nobilis. The sequence continues at coordinate 3,137,955 of JAQPPZ010002456.1, read as the reverse complement.
CGAGGCCCAGATGGACCTCGCTCCTAGGAGGCCATATCCGCCCCCGCGGCGACAAAAGACAAGCCCCCGAGCACCGGTTGCGAGGCGTCCGCCTCGAGAAATCTTGCTATCGAAGACCAACCTGGTCCTTCCGACCGAGTTAGCGGTGCACTACGTGCAATGACCCGCATTCGGAGGAAGGCGCACTCTGCACCGGCACTACATCCGGACTTTGGCCGGCAGCGCCATAAAGGACGATGAACTCTACATGATCTGGACGGTGAAGCCAACTTCGCCCTCCCAGAGGAAAATCTAGTGCCGCCCGCCAAGGAAGAAAAGAAAACTGCAGATGTTGTGGAAAAGCCTCTGAAGGTGTATGCCAGAAGAGAAAAACCGCAGCCCGGCGGTCTGCCACCGTACAAGCGGTGTGGCCCTACACGGCCCGGGAGAAGGCATCCAAAGACAAAGCTCCGGCCAAGCCTCCTCCCGGCAAAGGCTGCCCTGTTCCGGCCAAGCCTCCTATAGCAAAGCCTCCGGTTCCGGCTAAAGCTCCTGTACCTCGGCCTCCGGCTGAAACCAAAGAACAAGCCCGGGGAGAAGGCTGAAGTACCCGTCTCGACCAAGAGACGAGAGTTGAGGCCACCCGGCGGTGCCGGACGAAGTATGAGCCGGCAAAAGAAGCGAAGGAGCTAGCACCTCGGGCTACTGACATAGTAGACGAGTTGAAAAGAACACCCGCTAGAATCGGCATGTACGATGCTCTTCGCTCCCCGGGCCGGGTGGATCTGCTGCAGGAATCCACGAAAAACATGAAGAACGGCAGCGGAACGACCGCTGTCTGGTTCAGCCTCCGACGATCTCGGCCACCGGGAAGAGCGGACCACCTCCCTTCTATCTGTCTTTACGGATGCAAGGGCACATAGTTCACAGCTGCATGGTGGACTACGGCGCTTCCAGTGTGTATGCGAAAGCCGTCTGTGACGAGATCGGGATGGAATACACAAGGAGCAGCCAAGGCGTGCTGCAATTAGACGGCACCCCTGTCAAGACAGTTGGTGTCATAAAGGACATCCCGATTCGGCTGCATAAGGCTCTCGACATAGTTGTCATCCAGGAGGTCGTAATTGTTGACCTGGCTCCCTACTTCGGCATGTGTCTCTCCCGGGAGTTCACCGCAAAGCTGGGCGGGTACCTGTCTCTAGACTACTCACACATGGAAGTGCCTTTCAAAGACAGAAGGGTAAGAATCTTTAACGAGAAGCCTTCCACCTTCCTAGTAGAGAAGATACCCGGAGAAGAGTTGGACTGCATGGTCCAGCTGTCGGAGGAAGAAGCGGTGACGGTGGAGGACGGAGCAAGCCCTCGAAGTGCTACGGCTTGAAGATGAGTTCTCTTTGCGGGATTTCAATGCCGTAATTGAGACGGACAGGGCTGTTACACCGTTGTACAGCCCGAGAGGCTTGACAAGTCAGCTACAAAAGAAGTGGGACCTGCACCTGAGAAGCTATGGAAGCTTTTCTTTGATGGCGCGCGATGCAAAAATGGCGCCGGTGCAGGGGTACTTCTGGTTTCTCCGACTGGGATCCAGAAGGACTATACCTACAGGTTGGCCTGGAGCTGCACTAATAACTCGGCGGAGTACGAAGCCTGTGCTTGGGTTTGCGAAAGGCGGAGAGGGTGGGATTAAACACCTGCGAGATCTTTGGAGATTCGAGTGGTGTGTCACCAGGTTACGAACAAGTGCGCCTCCAAACAGCACTATCTCAAGGCGTACCGCAACCGGGTGTGGGACTTGATGGAGTCGTTTGACTCGTTGAATGTCAAGGCGATATCACGTGAGAAAAACAAACACGCTGACATTCTGGCGTCTGTTGGAGCCAGGTACGTTCCGGCGATGACGTTGTCCGAAACCGAAGCCGGTTCGCACTATTTACTGAGCCTTACGTGCAGATAAGGACACCATTGGCGGGTGTTCAATTGTGACGAGGAAATCGTCACATTTTTGGTTAACGAAGTTGGTTCAATCGAAGGTAGAGACCCTGATGACGAGCAATATGAGGGGTTGATACAGTTAAAAAATAATCATGTCCCAAAAGGACTGATTACATTAGAAAGTCTATTTGATCAGAATGACAGAGCTATATCTCATAGGATCAAAGTAGACCCGAAGCAGTATGCCGAACTGGAACTTGAACCTGGTAAAACTATCAAGGTCGGGACAGATCGCACGTCGGAGGAACTTGAGCGAGATAAGATCACTGTGCCGAGAGTTCCCCGACATCGTGGCTTGGTGCTACGAGGATTTGAAGGGGTATGACAAAGATGTAATCCAGCATACCATTGAGCTAGAGGATGGCGCCAAGCCGTTCCGACAGAAGCAGAGGGCCGTAAATCCGAAAATTGAGGCCATGATGAAAGCCAGCTCTTGAAGATCTTTGGAGGCCAAAATCATCTACCCCATCAAACATTCATCCTGGGTCGCGAATTTGGTGCCTGTGAGGAAAAAGAATGGCGACATTCGTCTCTGTGTCGACTTCAAAAACCTGAATCAGGCTTCCCTCAAGGACCACTATCCGCTTCCCCAAATCGACCAGATTCTACATATCGTTGCTGGAGCCCAGAGATTCTCACTCCTAGATGGATTTTTCGGCTACAACGAGTTGGAGTCGGGGATGAGGACCGGCATAAGACGGCGTTCACCACCAAATGGGGGAACGTTCGCCTATCGGCGCATGCCTTTCGGCTTATCCAATGCTCGTGCCACATTCCAAAGGGCCATGGACTTGGCCTTTCGAGAGCTGCTCAATAAGATCATTGTCATCTATCTTGATGACATGGGTGTTTTCTCTCACCAAAGAGGGGATCATGTTTCCCACCTGCGGCAAATATTTGAGAGGTGTCGAGAATTCGGCATTTCTATAAACCCGAAGAAGTCTGTCTTCGCGGTAAAAGAAGGTAGGCTTCTGGGACACGTCATCTCCGAGAAAGGCCTCGCCATTGACCCTGACGAGAGCGAAGCCCTCATGCGCTTGCAGCCCAATCGATAAAAAGGGCTGCGGTCCTTCTTCGGTCGGATTAACTCCGTGCGGAAGTTCATCCCGGACTTCGCACGGGTGATCAAGCCTATGGCCGAACTGCTGAAAAAAGATACAACTTACGAATGGACTGATGAGAGAGAGCAAGCCTTCGAGGAAATCAAGGCTCGAATCGCGCAAGCTCCGGTGTTGATAAACCCGGACTACTCCAAGGACTTCATCCTTTATGCGGTGGGAGAACCGGAAAGTTACGCCGCAGTCCTGACTCAGAAGGGAGACGATGGCGAGGAGCGCCCCATAGCGTTCTTGAGCCAAGTGATTCAGCCGCATGAGGAAAAGTACAACTTTATAGAGCGGCAGGTTCACGCTGTCATGAAATCCCTCCGAAAGTTCAGGCATTTTGTCTCCCAGAGCAAAGCAGCTGTCTTTGTGATTCACCGGACGTTCGAAGCTTCATCATACAAGGAGAGCCGGGTCACAAGAGAGCGGGATGGATTGCAAAAATCCAGGAGTTCGACATCGAAGTGCGGCCCACCAAGCTTATCAGAGGCCGAGCCTTGTGTCAGGAGCTGGCCCGAAGCGCTGTAGCCGGCATCTCCGCTTGTAAGTGGGAGGACACAGCGACAAGCATCTACCTAGCCAACTCCTTATCGGAGGAGAGTGATTGGACAGATGAACCGGTGAGATATTTCTGCACCGGAAGATGTCCGGATCACTGAACGCCTCACAACGAAGGAGATTTCGGCTAGGTGCACTCAAGTACACTTTTCGCCCCGAGGGGCTTTACTTCAAAAATATTGACGGCATCTTGTTGCGGTGCGTCATGAAATCGGACCAGCCCAGGGTCCTCGGAGATTTTCATTCCGGGATGCCTGGAGGTCATCATTCTGCAAGGCCTACGGCCTTAAAAATAATTAGAGCCGGGTACTATTGGCCCACTCTATTTACAGACGCTTATGCGGTCTGTTCTAAGTGTGATCAATGCCAGAGGTTTGCTTTGGCGAGAAACAGAAAAGCACCCCTGCCCCTTCAGCCGATTCAGGCCGAGACTCCGTTCCAGCAATGGGGTCTAGACTTCATTGGGGTGATTTCGCCTAGTTCCTCTGCCGGACACAAGTTTATTCTTACGACCACCGATTACTTCACACGGTGGGCAGAGGCGATCCCAACCAAAAACGCGGACCAAGAAACGGTCATCAGGTTCCTTGAGAGCTTGATTACCCGCTCGGGGTTCCGAGTCAATTGTGACGGACAATGGTCCGGGATTCGCGGGCGTGTACTCACGGAGTACAGCGGCAAACTTGGCATTTATCACAAAATGTCTTCTAATTACTACCCGCGGGGGAATGGCCTTGCCGAGTCTACTAACAAGAACCTCCCCGAAGATCATCGGAAGGACCATTGACGAGGAACAAGCGGACTTGGCATTTACTCTGAACCGGGCGCGATGGGCGGAGTTTCGAGGTTTCTTTCAAATGACGTCCCCTTATGCGCTCGTCTACGGTAAAGAGGCTGTCATGCCGGCTCACATCGAAATCCTTGCCCTATGGATGTTGGACGAAGACGAGGAGCGGTGGAGACCCGGTGGATGACGGTGTGCCAACTCTGCGGTTGGAAGAAGACAGAGAAAAAGCATACGAGGCCTTCACCAATCATATTGCAGCCACTCAAGGCTGGTTTGCAAAAGGCACCTTGCCGAGTTTTTAAAATCGGGGACACTGGTGCTGAAGTGGGACTCCTTTAAGGCGAAGCCGGGCAACCACGGGAAGTTTGATGCCCTCTGGGAGGGCCCTTATCAGATTGCCCGGGTGAACCAGTTCAATGCTTACGTACTTCGGGATATGGAGGGTCAGCTCCTACCTATCCCCGTTAACGGGTTCCACTTAAAAATCTACCGCTGCTGAAGGTGCCCAAGGGGCCCTTCTTTGTAAAAATTTCCCTTATGCATTTTTATTTTTCAGCATGTACAGTTTTCCAGCTTTCAGTTTTCCATTTGTTTGAGCCAAAACGGGACAAAGGGAGAGAGCACAGACTTCGCAGCGAAGTCTGTTGTCGCCCCTCAGAAGGGGCGAAGTCCGTAAAGGGAGCTGCTTGAAGAAAGCGGGGAAAATGGCTAAGTGGCGGTGCGCTGCCCGACTTCGCAGCGAAGTCGGGCTGCGCGCCAGCCAAAGAGCGCAACTTGAAAAGAAATCTGCTGCAAAGGAGTATGTTCGGACTGCGCTCAATTTTGAGCGAAGTCCGACTTCGCGCGCGAAGTCCGTTCACACTCCGCTCTCGCGCGAAGTTCGAACTGCGCTCAGCTGCGCGAAGTGCGAACTTCGCCCGAACTTCGGGCGAAGTCCGAGCACACTCCATCGAAAGGCGACAAATGTTCAAAGCATCAACCAAAGGTTGCAAAGGTCGGACTGCGCCCGATCCTCGGCGCAGTTGGAAAAGAAAGCAAGTCCTAATGCAAGTGGCAGTTCGGACTGCGCCCGATTTTGGGGCGAAGTCCGACTGCGAAGTCGGATCGCGCCCAACTTTGGGCGAAGTCCGATTGCGCCTTGCCTTCTGGGCCAGCTCGGACGGTTTAAAAAATAATAAATAAAATATTCCAAAGTTCCAAGCCTGGGCCCAAGGCGCATTGCGACAGTTAAAGGTGGGTTTCCGCACCCAAGGGGTTTTTTCTTGAGCAGTGTGCCCAGATTGTGGCCGTGACGTCAGCCATGGCGCAGCGTCCAAAGTTAAATTTAATGATTGCGCAATCTTCAAGGAAAGTGCAATCAAAGAAGCATGGCGCGGCAACCCGGGTGCGTTTTTCAAAACATTCTCCTGTGCAGCCACCAAAAATCATAACGCCTTCACTTGCCAGCCGACCTACCCCCTCCTGCGCACCATTAATGACGGTGTCATTGTCTAGAAAAGGGGGTCTGATGCATCCAAACATGCCAAATCGTGCAGATTATTCCTGTGACTGCGAATTTTCCTGCAGACATCCAGAGATCGTAATTATTGCTGCTTCAACAGGATGGACAAAGGAAAGTTGCCAGTGCAAGCTCAGTCTAGCGAAGGGCGCGAAAGTGGAGATTTCCCGCAAACGGGTGTTTTCAAGAGTGAGACGCCGCAGGAGCGAAAGTCAAAGTCCCGGGCAAAGAAAGTACAGCGTGGGCAAGCCCCACCACCACCGGTTAATTACCTATCTGGGTACAAGGACGGCTCGTTTTCTATGAGCCTGACTAAACTGCGGACAAATGTGGAAAGTTGGGCTGACAAGGTTTCGCCCTCTCACCATTTCGGGGCGGCATACGAGTCGAACCTTTTCCGGTTCTTGTGCCCTCCTGTCCATCAATGCCGGAGCTGGTCGACATCATTGTCAGACATTACAGACCAGCTACCCCGCAAATTTGCAGCTCCAGCGGTAAACCCTTGTTCGCACTCCGCAGAGAGACTGTCCAGCCAGCCTTCGCCCCGGGGTTGCAGTATGATTCCAGCGCGATTGTTAAAAGGATAAATCTTGCCGAGCAAGCAGGGCGCTTTACGCACACAAAAAAGATGAGGGATTTCCTCAACTCAGAGCTGAACGCCCCGCTCACGGTGGACAGTGGCCAACCGGCCCCGTACCCCTGGAGAGGTTTCAGAGCAAATACCTATACACCATCCTGGCGTGGGTCCTCGGCCGCGACTACGACGAGCTGGTACAGCCGTACCAGCTAGCGCTGGCAGAATGTCTCCTATGCGGAGAATCCTATGAACCAGCAGCGCAGAGAAGTGGGAAGCGCCCTATCTTCTTTGGTAGGCGGAGTGGCTTGCATACGCTATTCACTCCAGCCTGGTGAGGCTCCAGAAAAAGCAGTCAAGCTGAATTTCGGTTCAGTTCCTTCTTGGCTTGGCTTTGTTTGTATCACTTGCACTCCCGGATGCCTATCCCGAACCTGAAGAAGGAAAATGAGAAGGGAGAGCCACAGCCCGTCTATCTGTGGACGGATGACCTATACCGGAAAGGGTCTTACTACAAGTTCAACTTCAACTTTCCGGGCTTGGTCATGTCAGTCTTCAACGATGGTGAGATCCCTCGCCCCCGCGGGGAAATGACAAACCACTTTTGAACCACAAACTCGGGGACGTTTTTAGACTGACGCAAGGGATTGTGGTCAGAATCTACGGATTCAAGGGCAAACCTCATCTGCTGCCCTACTGGTGCACGGATCATCAGTTTGGGATGGAGGTTGCGCGGCGGATGGATTACATAGAAGAGGAGTTCGGCCAGGGAAAGAAAAGGGGCCATATCTTTCAATATCCTCTTTCCTGGGCGAACGTTGAAGTATCAGAGATAGGACAGCATGTCTATCTCGAGCGGGAGCTCTACGACATTGGTCTGATTCTGCTGCCGCAGCGCTGGAAATATGACCCATACGGGATAAGGGGAAAGTTTACACATATCTGCCCCCGGGCGGATATAATCGAAGACAGATGCGATGTGGTCCATGTTGACCTCGACTGGGAGATCGACTTGATGGAAGCATGGCCTCCGTGGCAGGAATTTTATTGCGAGGAGGTAGCATACGACCCCGAGCGAAACCCGGACCACAAGTTCTCTTCTCCAGGTTTCAAAAATTCATCTCCAAGCTAGCGAGGCCTTAAGTGGCCAAGAGAAAAAATTGTTGAATGCTGGAAGATGAGGTGCCGCACGCGGCACGATAAATCCATCAGGGAGAAATCTGGCCGTTGATGATGACTTTTCAACTCTATATGACCAGCACATTGAAAGCTGGCGGCCTTTCGCATTTCGAGATTACGTTCCCCGAGGTCCCTTTGAGGGTTATAAAGGGGGTCTTCCTCCCAACAGTTGTACACTTTTACAACTGCCAGTGCGGGCCCAACGAGATATCCAAGTGGACCCAATGCGCCTGTTGCTTCCAAGGTGGTGCCTGAAAAGGCGCAGAAATCAGTCAAGTCAACGCCCGAGGTGACCCTTCAGGCACAAAAGGCGCCAGCACCACCAGCGACCGGACCGCCCGCGGCAGACCTTCTGCAAGTCAAACCCCGGTACAAGTTTACCGTGGGAACATCAGCGCCCGCTGCACCTACTTCCTCTCCTCCCGATCCGGCCATTGTTCCAGAAGAGAAGAAGAGGAAGAGGGTTGATAGAATCAGGCGACCTAGCCTGACGGTGCAGCAATCAGTCGCAGAGCCGCAGCCGCGTCCAGCCGCTCCAGAGGTTGTTTCTCTGGATGATCCTGAGCCAGCCGCCGGAACCAGAACCGCAGACATTCATCCAGCATCGGCTCAGGCGGAGCCCGCAGGTACGTCCGCTGCCCCGCTCCCTCAGATCCCATTTGGCCCTACTCCCACTCCATCTCCCGCTCAATCCGAGCAAGTTGTGGCCGTGTCTTCCTCTCCATCTCCACAGCCTTCTAGCGGCCATCATTCTTTCAACCAGTTTGCTCAGGACCCCAACGCTTCTCTATCCCTGAGTCAAACCCCAAACCCTTCACCTGTGGTTAGTGCTGAGGCCGCGCGTTCACCGTTGCATCCACCGCCTCAGCCGCTTGAAACCCTACTAGCATCAACCGCTCCGTTCTCCGCTCCCCGGTCGCCCTCAAAAGCGGCCGTTCCTTCCAAAGTCCTCCCGGTTGTTCCTACCTCCCTGTTCGCAGGAGAGATGTCACAGCAAAACCCTAGGCAGGGGGAACCGGACTTCATGGACGACCTCCAGAACACGGACGATTTGCCTCTGGCAGCTAGAGCCGTAGAATACCCAATCTCTTTCCTCCAAAACTTGAAGCGGAGGAGACCTGAAGAGATTGCCGCCCCGGTAAAGCGCACCAAGTTTGATTTCGGGAGGAGAGTGCTCACGACAGAAAAGATAATTCCAAAAGTGAAGAAGCCTCTCCGGGAAATGACCAGGGCGGACTACGAGCTGCAGGAGAAAGGAGAAGAGCTTTGACGATATCCACAAGCAATACGAGATTCAGGGAATCATTCGTAAGGCGGATAATCTCCTTGTGAAAAGTCTGGAGGAACAGGAAGAGCTTTTCCAGTTGCAGGATAAAACAAGGCAGCTTGAAGAGGACCTATCTAGGTCCACTGAGCAGCTGGAATCGGCGCAGCAAGAGATAAACGAACTAAAAGCCCAGCTGGCCGCTTCTCAGCAAGAAGCCGCAACGGAAAAGCAAGCAGCCCTGGAGCAGATTTCTCAGCTCCAGGAGTCTTTGAAACGAGCGCAGTCGCAATCTGCAGAGAAAGCATCTCAAGCGACGGTCTTTTCAAAGAACAAAGTTAAGGAGATGCGGGCTGATCTGCTGCGGGGATGCAAGCCCCACACATATAAAGCTATGGCGGTCCTGGATTTCGCATCCAGGATCCAAGAAGTTTCTGCCCAGGGAAAGCTTGTGGTAGAGGAGGCCGAGCGCCAGGCGAAGCAATGGCTGGACCTGGCGATAAATCTTCAAGAGCGCGAGCGCAATGGCCTCCAATTCTCCCCCATGTCCTCATTCGGCTGCAGAATGGGCAGATGCAAGGGTAACCTTGCATAAATATTTTAAGAAAGCAGAAGAGGTGAGAGTTGCCAGACGAATGCTAGATGCATTTGAACACGAAAAAGACATTTGTATGGCTCCTTTTCACGCTCTCTCTGAGCTAGGGTGCCCAGGCTATGTTGAGAATGGTCAGTTTCTCACCCATGAGCAGGTGAAAGCGAATTGGCTGTCCTTTGTGGCAGATACAGCTGAAATCGATAGCTGGACCGAGCCAATTCAAGAAAGTCAGGTCACCCAGATGGTGTCTAAGTGCTGCAAGATCAGCTCCTACTTCCAGGAGTTGGGAAAAAGATACCTCACCATCGACCTGCACGCGGTCGCTGCATTTCACGCAGCATTAGAAGAAGTAGCTGACCGCCGACCGTTCGAAGCAGAAGCCTGGGGCCAAGCCCAGGCCGCATACAAGCGCATCTGCGATGAAGAAGCCAGATCTATGGAGAGCATTCGGAAGGCGAACCCGAGGAGGCAGCTGCCGGAAGTGAATCTGAAGAACAGCTGCCGCGAGGAGGACGGCCAGAGCAGCAAAAGGCAGGGGAGGTAAGTTCCTCTGCACCCAATGGATGAAGGCATGGATTCTTTGCGCCGAGGCGAGCTCGACACCCCGCGAGCCGCCAGAAATGTTGTCACATTTTGCACGGGGTGCAATGTCTTCAATTTTTGTAACAGTGCTGCTCTTCCCTTTCCCTCTTCCTCTCTTTCCCCTTTCTCTTCTCTCCTTTTCTCTCTCTTCCCTACATTCTCATTCTTCCCCCTTTCTTTTGAGCCCCTCAGTCAGATCTCAAAATTGAGACGGTTGCCTGAAAAAATGGCTAAGTGCCGGGCGCAATCCGACTCGCGGAGTCGGGTCCCCTCCCCGGCCCGTTTGGGCGAAGTCCGACTTCGCGGCGAAGTCGGACTGCGCCCACTTCAGGCGCAGCTGGTAGCGGTGGGCGGGAAAAATGACTAAGTGTTGGGCGAAGTCCGACTCGCGACGAAGTCGGACTGCTCCCCCTTTCCCGGGCGAAGTCCGTACGGCGGCGAAAGCGGCTTCCACTGTGCGCAACCCGACTTCGCGGCGAAGTCGGAGTGCTGCCCTTTGACAGGTGCTTGCGATGGGAAACAAACTCAGAAATTGTACCTAAGGCATGAAGGCCTTCCCAAGCTGCGCTGTTTTACGCTGCGCAATCCGACGGCGCTCGGGGGTCCTGGGAGAAGTTGGATAAGCGCCTTTCAAGGCGAGCACGTGTCAAGCAGTAGCATCCGACAAGTGTCCAACTCCGGGATCCGAGCCAAGACGTGCCGAGCACAAGGACAAGCATGGGCTGCACTACTTACGCCAGCTGCCGCCTTTAAAGGCTGATTAGAGGTTCTACCGCTCCAGCTACCCGCATTCCTGCCGATGAGAAGTTCTACCTAACGCGCTGCCACATATCTGTACAGCCTTCAGGGAGACCATGCTGCGAGTACAGTCCTGTCCGACAAAGGTCAGCATCAGCAACTCCATAGCTGCTTTTTGTCAGCCAATGTTTGGCTGGGACTTTGTGCCCATTAATGTAATCGGGGGGTTCTCATGCTATAAATAGCCACCACATTGTCATTGTAAAGTGGTGGAAGGGGAATGTCATGTTAGGGAACCATTGTAGGTGTGTACGCTTATCAATATAAAGTATATGCACGGCTCTGTTCTACTCTATTCTTTATCCTGCCTCTCTTTTGCATTGCTCGTTTCGTGTCCTTTCATCATTTCTTGTGTCATGGCTTGTTGATTCGTTTCAGCATTTGGTGGCCAAGTATTCTTAGACTTAATTAATTAGAGGATACATAGAATACTTTTGGTAGCAGTTCCTTCAGTTTGTGTGTTATGTTTAGTTGCTGTACGTAGTGGTGATTGATGCATTGCCGTGCTGTTAGTTCTCCTTGTTGGGAGAATGTTTGCTAGGGGACCATTGTAGCTGTGCGTACAAATTCTCTGCATAACACGCATACTTGGATCTGACATCTCTCGGTTACTTTTTATATTTATGTTGCTGTACGTAGTGGTGATTGATGCATTGCCGTGCTGTTAGTTCTCCTTGTTGGGAGAATGTTTGCTAGGGGACCATTGTAGCTGTGCGTACAGGTCTTTATATAAAAAGTATACTTAGGTTTTGCAGTTCCTGGTTGTGCTTTGTATTTATGATGCAGTAAGTAGTGGTGATTGATGTGTTGCCGTACTGTTAGTTCCCCCCACCCAACTCCACTCACATTTGTAAATCCTTTCCGCATTTTTATCTCTTTCCTGCACCCTTATCTCAAACCATAAAACCCCACAGGAAGCCGGCCTTCTCCGGAGATTGGCACGGAAGGCATTCCTTCCTTCCGGCCTTTCATGCTGGTGGGCGAATCTGGGCGCGTTAACCCAAAATCCTTTCCTCATGGCAGATTCGTAACCAACAATTCATGGCAAATTTGCCTCCTCCATTTGAAGTAACCTGCATATCCCTGCTTTGATTCTAGTCGGAGTGTTTAGGAAGTAAATTTTGGATTTTGTCCTATTAACTTTCTGCCTCGATGCTCTTTCATATTCCTTTAATAAGTTATTCAAAGCTTTGGCCTCATTTATCCCTGCCCTCCCAAAAGGGTTGTATCATCTACAAACTGTTGATGGGTGATGTTGTTGATGTTATTACTAGCCTTAAGTCCACTTATTAGCCTTCTTCAAGTTCCTACCCAATACCTCTGCCATAATAATAAACAAATATGGTGATAGAGGATCTCCTTGTCTAAGACCTCTCTTGGCTTTAAATGATTTTGTTACTAACCCACTGACCAACATTGAATATAATACTAGAGACACAAGCTTTAATCCATTTGACCCATTTCTTCCCAAATCCAAACTTTTCTAATATTGTAAAAATAAAATCCCATTTAACCCTATCATAGGCTTTACTCGTATCAAGTTTTAAGATCATTGCTCTCTCTTTTCTTGAAGCTGCTGAATGCATAACTTCATGAGGTACTATGATACATGGGATATTGTTTTCTCATTTTTAAGGATATTTATAAAAAAGAGTACAATTACAGTTCTTGAACATGAAAACCAACAAAATTCATCATACAAATTCAAAATTATAAGCCGTTTTAAAACTGCTTTTTATTTTCCCTTCCTCCCCCTCGAAATGGATGGTTGTCTTTGAATAGGTGGTTGAATTGGAGGCTCCTTAGGTATAGGATCATCATGGTATATTTCCACTAATCCTCTCATGTTTTGCTTTTGCTTCTAATGCCTTCATGTCCTTTGCAGTAAGCTTCGTAGGACCTTTGACAATCCAATCTGATAGTGCATCTAGCTCATCTAAGTCAATCGTCTCATAGGATTCATTCACCTCCACTTGTCAGTGCAAAGCTGAAGATTGTATTGTATGAAGACAAGGTCATTGAGGCGCTTTTGGGTCAACCTATTGCACTTATTGGTGTGTACAGCCTCAAACATAAACCAAATGCAATCCTCCTCAAATTAGGTGTACTTGAACAATAATCCTTCCACCATAAACCTGCAAAAGAAATAGAAATTAAATTATAATTTAACATTTGTAATTTGTAATTGTAAATTTTTTAGCTGGTCACAAGGTTGACTTTGATGCAGTGCACAAGGGGGATGAAAACAGGCTGCCCTAAGCCTCCTTATAGTCTTGCAACTTGGTAGGAATTATGCGATGTTTGGTGGGGTCATCTATCATCTTGTCAGCTCAAGTATAGAACCCCCCCCCCCCTCCCCCAATCCTCTTCATCAACATGAAGATTGCTAGTGAAAAAAGGATTTGGGTTCAAACCCTGCTGCATGAATAGGTCGATGGAGTTGCCTTGCCCATCTCCTATCAATGATATGTTAAATGGTTCCATACTTGTGCTGATTGCCTCCATAATAGTGTTGGATGGTCTCTTTTGCTCTATCCATCGCCTCATACAGGTATCCTATTGCCAATTTTCACCATCTATAAGGCGAAGAACCCTTGTCACTTGCAATTGAACAATGACCAATCGTTGTAATTTATTAAATACATTCGATTAAAAATAAAAAATTAGAATCATAATATTTAGTTAAATTTAGAAAAAATACTAAAATTATAAACTAAGATTTTAAATTTAAACAACCAATTACCTTGAGAATTTCCTACATGCTCATCCAAAATGAATCATCAAAGACTTGCCTCTAGACCCTCTCCCCCTTCTCTTTTGAATAAAATGGCAAGGCATACCATTTCTTGCTCACAAACATCTGCTTCAAAGTAGGCGAGATGCCGCTAGAAGGCTTTGCAAGGCGATGAAATTCTAGGCTAATTGAGTGATACTTGGGCAAGGAATGCCCCTCCCCTTATTGTGCTTCCTCATCAAGTTGAGCACCCATGTGTGGTTGGATTTAAATTATTGTCATCTCAAAATGTCATAGTCATTTGTTGCAGTGGCTAGATGCACTTGACACTCGTGCGTCGCATAGAGCGACAGTTGGAAGTCCAGAGAGGGATGCTACTTTGAGGACAACATAAACCATGTAATGTTCTTTGCCTCATCTACCATGGTCTTCACCCATGTCAGTTTGTCGATGCTCTCAAGCATGAGGTCAATGCAATGGACGACGCATAGGCTGTAGGAAGTAGAAGGGTACTTTTCCTTGAGAAGTCTACCCGCAAACACATATGCTGTTGCGTTGTCCGTCACTACTTGTGACAATGTTCTCTACTCCTACTTCTAGTATGACCTCCTCTAAAAAATTAAACATCTGTTCATTCTCAACTGATTTCAGGAAGACCATGGATCCCCCGAAGCCACTATGAAGTTGAAGAGCATGTAGTTCCTTGCATCCGCCCATCCATCAAGGAGAATGTTGCAACCCTTTGTACTCCATATTTTTTTCTCTTCTACAAGAGCAAGTGTGTTCATGACACACTCCAACAATGGGCTGGTGAAATCTTTTGTTGAAGGTAGCTTGATCCCTTTGCCAACCTCACCCATTGCCCTCACCAGGGCTTCCTTATAATGGTTGTTCATGCAATTATAGGGAATATTGTAGTAGTACCAAACATTAGTCGGTGCTGTTTGTACTACCTACATCTTCTCCTTCCCCTATGTGGTAGCTTGAAGGGTAGTTTGCCTTTTTGAGCATCGACCAGTACTCAAACTCCTTTCAGAATGTCGTCGGATGCAAGGATGGATTCTTTGTCAGTGGCGATAACATCCTCCAATTCAGCCTCATCGCCATAAAAAGAGGCCCAAGGCCCTACTATATGTCCAATTGCAAATCTTGTCTGTTTCCGTTTAATTTCTTTGCCTTCTTAGTGCACATCCAAGCCTTCACATAATTTTTTATTATATTATCTATTAAAGGGCAGGGGTTCACCTCATATCTTAGAGTCCCAATCAAATGATATTTGAGGCATTGGATGCCTCTTGGCATGTCCTTGCGGTAGTGTTTTCAAAACACTTGATTTGGTAAGTTCCCTTTGATCCCATGCTTCCTCATTGGGTTGCTCCCTAGGCTTGGAGTTGGGGGTGACGGATTTGGCTTATTGTTGCCAATGGGGTTTCATGGCCTTCACTCCAAGAATATTCCTATTTTTCCAAGGGAGAATTAAAAAAACACATAAGTAACAATACAATGTCCTACATGCTTTAGGAATAACAAACAAGAGAGAAAACATTGAAAAAAACCCTAGATTTTGCATAAAATCAAATTTACCTTTGAAATTTTGTGGGAATGAATGAAATCTTATTCCCTTGGTGTTAAATCCATCAATTCAATCTCCAAACGTGGTCTTTGGTTTGCAGTTGATCTCTGCGAAGAATTTTTTTGAGCAGGAGAAAAGACTCATCTGGCATGGGGGCTGAGTTTTGCGAGTTTTTGAGGAGAAATAGATGATTTTTTGGTGCTAAAATCCTTGCTAGTTGGCAACATCTTCGGATTAAGATTTTTTTAAAAAATCTTGCCATTGGGATTGTAACTCGACGAGATTTCTGTCAATGGTTTCAACCAGTTGTCATTTTAAATTAACAAACTCAACATTTGTACCGAAAACTTGGAATACTTCGTGTATGATGGGTTTTTGTTTGATATGTTGAGACACCGTCTGTGTACCATTTTCAGGAACTGTGATAGCCATGGAAAATTATGCTTTCCTGGAGAGTTGAGCTAGGAATATTGGTCAAATAGTTTAGGAATTTTTCTTTAGGACCTGCAGATTCATGCAAATTCATGAAATAATTGCTATATATGTAGATTTATGTATTCTTTTTCCCAACTAAAACTCATAAAATGTATTTTGTGCATGTTTACTAAAAGGCTTCATGTTTGCAGTTTTTTGTTTCTTTTTGTTAATTCAGACCATTAATTTTGCTCAAGTATTACAGATTTTTTTGGAAGTGGCATTATTTGGGCATTTCAATGGAGTTCTATTATGTTTTTTGTGAACCCTATGCCCTAATTTTTTTGGGTATCATGTGCTAAATTTTTTGCATCATTTTTGAACTGCGAAAGTGCTATTGTAATTCACGATAAGGATTTGCGATTTGAGAGGGTTTTGAACATCATTTTTTTGGTTCATCATGAACTTATTTTGCTCTTTTCATTGGTTGCTTTTTCAGGTTTCAGTAGATCAGAGTTTACCTTTCCAGAGAAGGGGTGCTGGTATATTGATCTTGGGCGTTCTTTACTTACTTACAAGTTATGTTACACACTGCACCTGGGTGACATCCGAGGCATATTCATCGCCTTCTATTGTTCTGGCTGCAAGGGGTGCCCATGGTGACAGAGTCATTTTTGATGATTATCGTGAAGCATATTTTTGGTTGCGTCAGAATACTCCTCCTGATGCCAAGGTAATGTCATGGTGGGATTATGGGTATCAAATCACAGCTATGGGAAACAGAACTGTTATTGTAGACAACAATACATGGAACAACACCCACATTGCCACTGTTGGGCGTGCAATGTCTTCTTATGAGCATGAAGCTTATGAAATAATGCAATCACTTGATGTTGATTATGTCCTGGTGGTATTTGGAGGTGTTACTGGTTACTCTTCTGATGATATCAACAAGTATGTTAAGAAACAAATCTTGACTTACATTTTGTATTTATGCTTTATTTATGAATGCCACTCGAGGGCATTCTTTTTTCTGTTAAGGAATCACCCTGTCAATGTGATAAGCTTTGTTATGCCTTTTTTTTTCTGTCTTAGAACATATCTTTTGTTTTTACTTGGTATGTTGTCAATGTTCTTACTGACATTTTAATCACCAGATTTTTGTGGATGGTTCGCATTGGAGGTGGAGTGTTTCCTGTTATCAAGGAGCCTGATTACCTTGTTAATGGAGAGTATCGTGTTGACAAAGGGGCAGCTCCCAAGATGTTGAACTGTCTTATGTAAGCCAAATCATGTGCATTTTTTATTTTTCCTTTTCAAAAACATTCAGACATGCATTTCTGTGGGTTGACTATTTATGTGCTAGTAAGACGATATAGTTGCACTTATGGAAATCAAGGATGGTGCCTTTGTAGCACTTTAGGTTCAATATTAATCCTGGAAGGACCATAACCATGGTTTTCACCCAAAGGGAAAAAGAACTGTCATAACTTTAGTGCCACATTAATATGCAAAATTGAAGTGGATTCCCTGCTTAGTGGTAGAACTTGTCAGAGAAGGTATGAGAAAGATCTAGACAATCATAGCGATGATTTCAACTCTTAGGGACAAGGATGTAGCAAAATGTTATAGCCGGTTTGAGAGACAAGAAAAGGGTTGTTCATGGGACATCTGACATATCAATTAAAATTTCTTCATTGGCTGTGCACTCAACATGTAATTATGAACACCAGTGGTGTATGATGACACTATCTTTCAAGACATAATCTCCACATATTACTAGTAAGAACAATTGTTAAAACGAGAATAGTTGCTACAAGACCAAGTAATGCATCAAGGCAAACTATTGGATTCATGAGTAATGCTGTGCAAAAAGCGCATGTGAGATCTTTACAGTTGAGGAAGAGATACGAAAAGTTTCTCCCCCTTCCATATGTCATCTTTATTCAATCAATGAGAATGCATAGTTGCCAGCAAGAGCTTACCAATATCTCCTCTTTTGCCTATGCAGCAGAGGAATACCTAGATCGTATCACTTTATAGCTTTGGTTGTAATGTGGATGCATTAGAAAAGCAATCATCAGTGAAAGTTGAGCCACCTTGAGCAATGGCCTTTATAGAAATACAATCCTCCGTAGAAATGTTCACTCGTATTTACTAAAAAACTGGACTAGTTGCAAATCAGTTTGATATGCATTCTTCCATAGTTTGAATGGATCAATGTGTTTCCATTATAGTTGGGTGCAAATTTAATCAATTTTCCTGTTAGCCCATTTGGAACTCGGAGATATTATGTCTGGACCAGGGGTTTTACTTGTATCATGTTTGCATGTTCTCTTCTGTCGGCATCTTTTATTATAAAAGCTCTGCAGTTAGACCCATTGCTTAATAGCAGCAGAGATCACAAGTATGTTGTTTTGTTTCCAGATATTTTTTTGTTACGTGAAGCATCTGTGCGTTGCAATCACTTTATGAAAAAAAACAGCAACTCCCGTGTGATCCAGCAGGGATAGTATATCTGGGGAATACTACCTTGAATTCAAATCAGAAAGAATTGAGTTTGCATGCATTTTCTTTAGCTAATGATTTATCTAGTCCTCAATCTTTCAAATTTTAGCAATCATGTCATTGTGGTAGTGTTATTCGATAAATTTTCTGTTTACTAAATATTGCTGTGGGCAGGTATAAACTGTGTTACTACAGGTTTGGGGAGCTCAGCACAGAATATGGCAGGCCTCCTGGGTAAGCGTTATATATTTATTTTAATGTTTTGTAACAGAAATAGAGTGGATATGTTCATGGATTTTGCAATTATTTGCCAAATATTTTGTCCAATGTCGGACCATATTTTTTATGCGTCGCTTGTGGCTGCATTATACTTGTTTGCTGTTTGCTTTCATTTTATTTATGTTGTTTTATATTGAGCTCGATATGCCTTGCAACTTAGATTTGAGGTATTATTTACAATCTATTTATCAGTGTTATGGAAAATCTGTATTTTAGGTAATTTGTAGCATAGTTGGGAAAATTTCGACTTGGCAAAACTGGGTGACCCAAATTCTGGAGAGTTCTTGGCAACTTGGTCGTATTTTTTAATTCACAAAAGTAATGTATTTCAAATAAAAATTAGAGACCCAAGAAGTTGATTTTCTATTAGATTCTCATAAATATAGTACAATTATGATTCCTGATCATCAAAATACAACAAAATACAACATACTAAAGCAGTTTTAGACTGCTCATGCTTTCCATTCATTGCCCTCAAACTATATGTTTGGACAGGTGGTGGCTGAGGCTCCTTAGCCTCAGGCACAGAATATTCCATCTCCAATCCTTGAGTATGTTCTGCTTATCCTAGTAACGCATTGACCTCCTGCTCATTGAGCACAGCATCATCCTCCTGCTCCGAACCATCAGCAACCCAATCTGATGCGAAGCCAAAGATTGTATCCAAGTTAATCGCATCAAAAGATTCCATCCCCTCCACATTTTGGATGCGAAGCCGAAGATTGTACTGCACAAACACAAGGTCATTTAGGTAATCCTGGCTCAATCTATTACGCTTCTTCGTGTATATGGTCTCAAATAGAGACCAATTGTGTTCACACCCAGAAGCGCTGCAAGGCTGAGTCAAAATATGGATGACAGTCCTTCGAAGATTTGAGCATCTAGAACCATAATCTTCCCACAACATATCAGCCAAAAAAAATATAAATTATAAATGTACAATTGTAATTTTGTAAATTGCAATTTGCAGGTAAATTTCAACTTAAACTAAAAAAGTTCAAATTTTTTACTTGCGCAAGATGTTCCTTGATTCAATATAAAAAGGGGGATGAAAACAACCTTCCTTGAGCTGTTTTGTAGTCTTGCATCCTGAAGGATTTCTCAGTGCAAGTGTAGAAGCCATTGTTTGACCTTGTCAACATTATGATGAAAATTAGGACTTATACCCTGTTGCATGAAGAGGTTTATGGAGTTGCCTTGACAATATCTTATCAATAAATGGGACCGTATTTGCACTGATTACCTCCACAGTAGCATTCAATTCTTCTTTTGCCTGATCCATGGCCTCATATAAATTTCCCATTGGCAATTTACCTCCATCCACAATGTGAAGAACCTTAAACTAAGGTTTTGTCACCTGAAATTGAATAGTAAAAAAATAATCCTTAAAAATTAATTGTAATTTATGAAATTTCATTAAAAATTACAAATCTAAATTTGTAATTTTTAATTAACTTAAGAAAATTAGAAAGATTATTAAAGAAAAAATTTAGATTCTAGAATGCTAAAAACTTTAGTTTAGGCAGCAATATTTACTTAAAAAGAGGGTTTAGGGTTTAAACTTTAAACTTCGAAGTTCAAACATTAACAGCTGAAAAATGGGCTTGCATAAAAAAACCCTAAATCGGCCGCAGCCTAAAAAGAAAAAAAAAATTGCAGATTTTTTGAAAAAATTGGCAAAACATCGGCGATGCTGATTTAAAAAAACAATCGGCAAAAAATCTTCAAAAAAAATCTTTGCATCGCTGAGAGTTTGCCGATTGCATCGGCATTTTAAAAAATCGGCAAAAAATCAGGATTCTGCAGACTTTTTGCAGATTTTCTCAACTATGGATAAGATAAAATGCTGCACCCTTTTCTCCTCCACAACTGTCTTTGCTCTTCTACAAGAGCATGTGTGTGTGTGACACACTCCTCAAATAAAGGGCCACTGAAATCTTTGGTGGTAGGCATCCTCATCCCTTTGCCAACTTCGCTGAATGCCTTCACCAAAGAATTCCAATAAGGAATGTTTGCAATAGTACCAAATTTAGGAACAACAAAGAAGAGAGAAAACAAGCAAAAAACTCTAAAAGAACCCTAAAAAGAGTAAAAATAAAGGAACCCTACCTCTGAAAATCTGGCCGAAGATGTGAAATCTTCAAAAACGGGGGGGCGGGTTAAATCTATCAAATCCTTTTGTGAACGTGTGGTTACCCTCTAAAATTTCCTTTCAGTAGCAAGACACAGAAAAAATTGACAAAATGAGCGTGTCCCTCCTTTATGGTCGTTTTGTGCATTTTGCCTGTATCTGGAGGAATTTCGGCAAGAAATCGGCCATTTTTGTGCTATTTCTCACCAAAAAATTGCCAATTTCTCGGCTTAATCGCTGGCATAAAATAGCACGAGAAATTTCTAAGAAAACACGATTACTTTGCGATATTTCCAGCTATGTTTTGTTGATCTCTATGCATGTTTGTTTTTCAAACAAAATTGGCTGAATTTTGCTATGCATTTTTAACTTTCAATTTGAGATTGAGCTTTTAGTCCACTAGGAGATGATGACATTGCTATTGAGTCTCATTATTTTGGATGGCTAGTTTTAGCCTGCATTATGGTGTAAGCCTCAGAGTCTAAACTTCTTTTTGTATTATTTATGACTTGTTTTGCAATGAGCCTCATGATGCCTCCCAATACAATTTTGAAGTATCGTACACAATATATTTAATAGTGTTATGGTCTGCATTTTATGTAATTTGTAAATTTCTATGAAGGATTGTTTTTCAAATGAAAATTGGCTGACCTGCATCTCCTATGCAATTGACTTTCAATTTGAGATAAGTCCACAAGCAAATGATCAAATTGCTGTTGAGACTGGTTATTTCACGTGGTTGTTTTTAGCTTGCCTCATGGTATAAGTGTGAGAGTTGAAGTCTCCTTTTGTCATTTGTTTTATCTTCATGTGCCTGAGACAATACAATATAGATCAATAAACCTAAATTAATATGGTGGAGTATGTAGGTAGACATATGTGGGACAGGCCAAGAGACCTATGAGAGAATATGCAGGTTCAAAAGATGTGAAAATGAATCAAAAGACCTATAATCAATATGAAGGAATGCATGATGCAAAAAAGTACAATAAATAATGAAGTACTAATCTGAAAAGTGTTGTTTGACTATATTAGCAGAATAGCACTTCCAGAAGCAAAAATGCTTGGTGGTAAGCAGACCTATTGCATTAACTGTCACAATCCAAAAGGGTGAAAGTTATCAAAGACAACTTATGAATGGATAAAAATAAATTAATGATATTGCTTACAAAATATAACAAACATTAGGTCGAGGACTAATGGAATGGCAAAATGCGAGTCAAAAAATATGAAGTGAAATCATGTCACTACCATCCTTCCATTCATTAGAGTATCTTCAGTGCATCCAAATCCCCACTAATGGAAGCAAAGGGCAATTTGCACTTGCTTGTAATGTGACAATTCTGCTAAATAAATGATCACAAGTAGAAATTGCAGTGCATCAATAGATAGAAACTGTGCAAAGAGCCACAAGGAGCTATGCCAAAAGCATTTAGAAAATAACTAGATGGATGGTATATGGGGGACAGGATTCAACCTAGGACATAGCAGAAAAATAAGTAGATTTAATGGAGGAGTCATAAGTTGCCTAACGTGCAAGATAGGCTTTCATGGGAAAGGGACTTGGACAAATTATCTCAGAATTAAAGTACTTGATTGTCACATAAATAACTTGAAATTGGACTCAAGGGCATGGAGGGGCAGGCCTTACAGATAATAATATACCTCTTCTGAAGATATATAAATACGAAGGTCAAAAAAGAAAAAAAAAAGGAAATCCAACAGAGCAAAGGAAATTCTAGAAATGTTGAGAAAAGTCAAAAAATGACTTTAATGAAATGCATAGAAACAAGATTTATGGTCTAAAACGGGTGGATTTGAATTGGGACTTGGCTCATTGGTCATACTTCATGAAAAAGCTTGGTCAAGGCTGAAAAACTTGCCATGTATTTGTGAGTCATTCAACATATTGTGCATAACTTCTGAGTCTTTTATTGATTTCTTGTCTTTATAATCCTGGAAGAAATGAGTTCGAGATTTGTTACTTCTTATCTTTATGTTGGTAATTTTGAAGTTTTTTATGGAGATATTTTTTCTCCTTCCAATTAATGTTAAAACCTTTTATGCTTTGGCCAAGTGAGTCTTGTTAATAAACTTCCATGAGTAAATTACTAATTTGTTTACTGTAGCCAAGTATGACTCTTGTTAGTGCTACAGTGATGACTACTGAAATACGAAAATTTGTAGAGAAGCGTTTTAAGTGCTTTTGTAGTTGGAGTTTAAAGATAGAAGTTAAATAAGATAATTCTATTAATGTCCATCAATGGCCAAAGTAGGCCAATGGGACTCATTGAAAAGAACTGTTGCAAATTACAATGCATTGTAGTAACCATAAAGTATTATGAAAATAAGCTGAAGTAAAGAATTTAGTGTAAAATACACTAAAGTGGAACAACTATATGGCATAAAATTATAGTGTCAAAGGTTACCCAAAATGGATAAATCCTAACATGCTAAAAGTAATGATTAAGAGAGAGCTAGAAGTCAAGGTACAACAAATATAGAAAGGAGCTCCAATGGATCCAAGTGCCAACATTAATCTATAGTGGGATGTAAAATAGAAGCATAGCCGTTATCACCAAGTATCCAAAAAGGGCCAACACAGGATATAATGATGTTCCGAGGAGAATGGCTAGGACCAAGAAGGCCTAGTTGGATAATCATGGGAAGACATGGAGTTTGACCCCTCAAGACTCTTCTAGCATCTATGGCAGCAGAAGCAATAGAAGAGGACAAGAAACTAGTAAGTTGCAATAGTCTACAACTCCTTGGTATAACAAATATAGAAAGGAGCTTTGGTGGATCCAAGTGCCAACATTAATCTATGGTGGGATGTAAAGTAGAAGCACAATCATCATTACCAACTATCCGAAAAGGGCCAACATAGGATCTAAGGATGCTCCCAGGAGAATGGTCACGAGTAAGAGGGTTGGGTTGGATACTTTTGGGCCGACATGAAGTTCGATCCATCAAGACTCTTCTAGCATCCATGGTTGTGGAACCAATTGAAGAAGACAAGAAACTAGTAAGTTGTGCCTGTCTACGACTCCCTGGTATGTGTGAGGTGGTCGAAACCCGACACTGAAGAATTGCAGTCTTCTCCTGTTGCAAGCAAGAAGAAAGAACTGAAGTCCTAGTAGCCACTCTTGTATGCAGGCAAGGGTGCACAAATCTGTCATTAATATTTTGGATAGTTGTAGCTTCAAATGAGCGCTTATTACTCTCAACTGCAGAGATAGAGTGAAAGAATGAGGGTGATTTGTCGAGTAGAAATCTGTCTCCCTTGTAATTAACTGATGCCAAAGAGTGATAGCTTCCTTGAGTTAAAGAGCCAAATATCTTTGGTCAAGAGCTGAAATAAGTGGCAAGCAATCCACTTGAGTCTCTATACAAGCAATAGTACCTGCGTCGAATCTCATAATAAATAGGGCACTTGAAGATGAAATGTTCTTCAATTTCAACCTCCCGAATATAGCAAAGACAACATACCCTTTCTCCCAAGGAATATGGTGGTCTGTCTCCACTTGCAATTGATGTGAGCATACTTTGAGTTGACCAAGAGGAATCCTAAGGCTGTGTGCTTAATGTTGCTTGACATAATTAGGATGAGTAATAATGCCATTCTCAATCCTCATGAAATGCTTAGTGTAGTAGGCCACCTTAGTACTAATATACTCAAGGAGGTCATGTGAGAGTGCCTATGTAATCAGGGGCTTACACAAAATGTGCTAAAGAAAAAATTAAAAAACTTGAGGAATTTTAACCAGATGAATTATAACATATCTATTAAAATGGTACGATTTAAGTGAATCCTGATTCTCCATGCAACATGATTCTAAGAAGGTGAAAGAAAGATCACCTATATAACAGTACACTTGTTGAACTTATTGAGTTACAGTTTCTTTTGAAAACAATGAAATATAATTTTTAATTGTTGTGTAGTAGGATCATAACTGCATTAAGAAAAGGGGATTATATGCCATGGATTTGCTAGCTCACACTTTTCAAAGACCTTGGCAATTCCTTCCTTGCCTCCCTCTATAATCTCGATGGATGAAGTGCAATCTTTGAATATAAAAAGTTATATGAAACTTGTGCAACTGCAGCAAAACATTGCATTTCATCTAGTAAGAGAGAAATGCCTGTCTTGTTCATGGTGGACAATGAATGTAAATGGACAAGCTGATTCTGGATATGAAGCTTAAAACCCAAACATGTGGCCATGGAAAGAGAACAAATTCCTTGCTTGCATGCCTCCCATACAGAGTGCTGAAATACCTGTAGGAGGAGTATTGTGTATAATAGGGATATTGGAGTCTTCTCTAAAATGACCAAAACTGGCCCACAAACACAATGTTTGGGACATGAGCAATGCAGCTGTGGAGTCAAAATGCTCTGACTATCTGTCTCAGTTGAGCTATGCATTTGAAGATTTGCTAGTGCATAGGCTAAGGCTGATGTCCTTAAAATTTGGTCTGTTATTTCTCTGTTTAGAAACAGTCACACTGATTTTGTACTCTATTTGAAGCTGAACAAGTTTTGAAAACAAAAACCACTGCAACTAATCTCAGAGTCAAAAATTAAAGGTAAAATATTATACTAGTAACATCTCTGTGCTGATAGTCAAAAACAATCTTGCTTGGCACATAGATATTAGTAGTATAGTATTTAAGTGGCATAGTGCAATGGAACCTCCAACTTGTAGATCTGCTAGGACATGTTATGCCTAATGCCCATGTAATAGTTCAATGCTACTAGACAGATGAGGGCTAATATTGAACGCGAGGATGGTGGTTATACATGGCTAGGTAAGATCCTGTAAATTGGAAACACTAGACCCTAGGTGAGTATAAGTTGACATCTGAAAATGAACTCTATCTGTGCACATAGAAATTTAAAACATACTTTGTGTATTAACTGAATACTCCATATAACTAGAGATACACTTCGGGGTTGGGGTGGGGGCGTGTTTGATAGACCAACCATAAATGTCAAAATCCAGATAAATTAGTTGTTCAATAGTTAAGAGCAAAGCTTAATCATTGAGGGCTCAAAATGAACCCTTTATTACTAAATAGTAAAATCAAAAGTCACTAGACAGACGCAAATTGACAATGACGAGGCAAATTATGGGAGAAAAATGCCAGTACGTTTTTGTTCTAAATGCTCTGAAGACATTATTCAAATGTTTGGATTTATTTTTGAGTTTTGGAATGCTGAGTTTGTTTGGTAATGTTCTAATTTGTTCTTCTCTTATTTGGTGATGACATCTTTATCTTGAGTACAATGGAACAGACTTTTGTCATGGCCATTGTTTTCCTTCTATTAGTTGAGGGTTACAAATATCAACTTTTATGCCTTTCCACTTTAATATCTCTGCTCCCTCAAACGACATTACTCTGGGCTCAAATGACATTATTCTCCCAAAGTTAAAACTAGTAATGTTAAGCTCAATGTTAATGAATAGTGGAAGAATCAGATGGTTAGAGCTTTATGGAGAGGCTGAGGACTAGCTGATGGATCTCTTAAAAACTGTGGTCTCTTGTGATTTTTTATCTGGTGATGGATTCATTTAAACATGTTACCACTTTTTTTGTTAATCTGATTTTATTTTTTATTTGTTATAATGTTATTTCTTTATTTGTTCTGCATGTCTGGAATATTGAAAATCTTTAATATTTGTTATCTGGTGATGGATTCATTTAACATGTTACCGCTTTTTTTGTTAATCTGATTTTATTTTTTATTTTTTATAATGTTATTTCTTTATTTGTTCTGCATGTCTGGAATATTGAAATTTTTTAATATTAGGTCATTTAAATCCTTTATATTTAAGGTTTTGACTTACATTTGAATCATTTTGTAGGTGGGATCGTGCCAGAGGAGTTGAAATAGGAAACAAAAATGTGAAACTTGAGTTCTTGGAGGAGGCATTCACAACATCAAATTGGATAGTGAGGATTTACAAAGTTAAGCCACCAGTCAATCGGTGGTAAGTTTATATTTTCCTTTGGCTCGTAGAGCTAAATGGAAAACTACATGACTGCAGAAAAACATCTACATATACAGCTGAGTTGCACGTTAGGTGCTTGGAATAAGTATGACCCCTGAGCAGCTTATGATTTGATTGAGGTCATTTTTAGGACAAGGGAACGATTTGACTTGCAAAAACCACTCTGAAAACAAACCAGTGTGGAACTTTTGAGATGTAAGCAGTAGATAATGTCGGCTGGCTTTAGTAGACTTGGAACAAAATTGAATGAGCTAATGATGTTGCTTTCTGTATTCTAACATTGAGGCTTAGTTTTTGGAGGAGATCCTTCCAATAGCGAGGAATTTTTTCTGCTGTCTGGCATACATATCTGTTTAATAGAGATCCTGTTCTTCATAGTAATCAGAATACTGTGCCAAATATTTATCGTTTTTTTTATGAGAAGTACTAATCATCAGTGATTTCTCTACATATGATGGGTAATGTGATGTGATTCATGATAATTTGTGGTTTAATCAGTGTTTGGCTGTTCCTATCTCGTTGACTAGAATTTCAGCTTGGACAATGGGAAACCTGGTACCTGACTGAATATTATGCAGGCCTTAAAAGGATGAGGTTATTTCTGGATACTGTAATGAGCACTTTTGCTTAGAAGTATGAGAAGTCCAATGATTAATTCTGAAAAATCTGTGGTCTGGATATTAAATTGCATTGTTAATACGATGTTGGGACTTGCAAAATATATATATTTTTTTCCAATTGGTTATATGGGATTGAAATGGGCCCCACCCATATTACATCATCACCACATAGTGGTATTACAACAGCTTGGTGTATCGCTTGGCAAAGATTCGAACCTGGGTCTTCTCTTTAAATGTTGAGGAATCTAACTGGTGGAGCTAATGCCATTTGATTGCAAAATACCTTCATTATTTCAATTTCTTAATATTATTTTTGTTGATGGTTTTTGCTAGTAACTAGCACGCCTGGTCAATGTTTCTCTTGGCTACATTGAACAAACAACTGAAGGATATCTCGTTAATAAGTTAGGATTTGACATGTTGAATTTTAGAACTAAGTTGATCCATCTACTGTTTAGTATGTGGCCCTAATACCATCCATTACTGAGAATGACTCATGCCTGGCCATGAAGAGTATTTTGGTAAATGATATATTATTTTGCATGCAGAATTATAAAATATTTATATCTCATCAAAGTTGAAGCCATATTGCAGAATAGACTAACTTCATATAAATCTCTTGCACCCATCAGATTGTTTGAAGTTTCAAGAATAACTTTGTTGCGTATCATAAATGATTCTTATGGCATGGAACTCAAACTGTGTCATCGTGAATGAAATATAAAATTTTTAAAGGGATCATATGGTACAGCTATGGTTGAGATTTGAATTTGTGGATGGGTTGCCAACATGTTGGCTTCATATACAAGGGTTGCTATATTGTTTTGCAATGCACATTTATGTTATGACCATTTCAAGTTGAAAACTACATTGGAAGGGCATTGGCCATATAAGTATTGATTTGTAGGAAGTACAAGGAGTCTGTGCTGCAAAGCTGGAATCAAGGAGTCTGTGCTGCAAAGCTGGAATCAAGCACTGTAGGATGTGGGAACTCCAGACTCTTAATTTGAGGTGTTCTTCAAAATATTTTACTGCAAGATCAAGCAACGGGGATGCAAAGCCTCCGAAGTGATGGCATAATCTATCCAAAGTACATGGTAGAATTTAGTATCTTGAATAAATTAGATGCTGTCTATTCATAGTTTTATGTTTTTTCAAGAACTGGCATGATATTTGGGGCAGGGCAGAGGTAACGTGATTTCTTTATAACAATTTACACAATGGTTGATAGTGGTATTGCATGCTCCATTTAATCTACACCTTTCATTGATTGATGGTGAGGTCACGTAGCCACTAGGGTTGTTTAACAGTCATTGGTAGATAAATTCCTAACACTAACATTGAATGTTGAACGGGTGGTATTTAGGCACCATTCTAAATGATATATAATCTTGCAGTGCCAGATGGGTTATTTTAGTTTACAATCTATTCCTTAACAAATGTGCTATGGGATTTGGCTCTTTTATTTACTGTTATTAAGACACATTTTCAGCCTAATGCTAATCATAAATAATGATCATGATATAAAGACCGATTAATCTAGGCTGATTGAGTCACATGTGTGGTTCTGTTATTCTAACCCCCTATAAAGATAATGATGGGACTTGGTTTGATTAATCTTAGATTGATTGAGTCACATATTTGGTTGTGTTCATTCCAGCTCTATATAATGATATAGACTTAATCTGATTAATTATAGGTTGATTAAGGCACGTGT
Source organism: Wollemia nobilis (assembly GCA_028583015.1). Lineage (NCBI taxonomy): Eukaryota > Viridiplantae > Streptophyta > Pinopsida > Araucariales > Araucariaceae > Wollemia > Wollemia nobilis. The sequence goes on along the minus strand of JAQPPZ010002456.1, from coordinate 3,109,057 downwards.
GTTGCTGTGCTTATTTTAATCCTAGTCATAAATTAAAGTTGCACGGTTACGTTGAATCCAACTCTGTATAATGATCATGATGTAAGGACTTAATTTAATTAATTACAGTTTGATTAAGTAGTGTGGTTGTGTTTATTTCAACCCTATTCATAAATTAGTTAAAGGTGTCTTTATAGGGTCTCGTAGTTAAAGGTGTCTTTATAGGATCTCGTGGTTTAATGCTCATGATGTAAGGACTTTGTTTATGTTGTGTTAGGGGTCTTGTATGCTCTATTCTTTAGAGCCAATATATTTGGGCATACTTGATTTAGAATGAATCAAGTTGCATGTTGAAGACCTTTTTACAAATGTTCTTTTATTTTTTATTGTGTCCACTCATTACATGTTCTTTTATTTTTTATTGTGTCCACTCATTACATGTGTTGTGTTCTTTTCTTATCTGTATGTTTTTATTTTACTTCTGGTTGTTTTTATAGTTGCAACTTTTTTCCTTTCCATATGTTTGGACTATAACTTTTAGTTCTTGCAATTGTAATTTTTTTTTTCATTTGTCTGTATTTTGCTTTTTTATTATTCTTTTTGTTATACTTTCTCTTACTTATAATTTGAGTAGGTTTGAGTAGGTTTAATGGTGAAAAATTTGGTTGGAATTTTAAATACGAAGTACAAGTTTCAAATTTGAAAATGGGTAGGGTTGTACATCATATTTAAGGTGATAATATCCAAATTGAGTGAAACATGGTTGTATGAACACATATTGGATAAACATCTTCCATGAGTATCATCGTATATGACTTATGGTCTCATGGATGTTAAAAACTATTTTTCAACTCTATGGTAGTTTTTTATAATTTTATGTAAAAATTATCTTCTTTCTTTTCTTCATACGATTATGCTTCTTTTTTGCTTCCCCTCTTGTCACCCTACGCTTTTTTTCAAAACTAGTTATGTGGGAGTGAAATGGGTTCCACCCATATTGTATTATGGTTGCATACTTTCATTTTTTTCAATGGGTTATATGGGATTGAAACAGCCCCACTGTATACATCATAACCAAAGAGTGGTATTATAACAATTTGACAATTATGCATGTATTTTTTTAGCAAGATTTGAACCTTGGTCTTCTTTTTGAAAGTTAAAGAAATTCAACTGAACTAATGCTTTTTAATTATGTTTTGTTTGTAATTGACTAGATTTTTCCTTTTTTTGCTTATTCTTTTAGCTTCTTTTCCTTGAGATGTTCTTTGGATTTTGGGCGCTCTTAGTGCTTTGTAAATTTTTCTTTGTTTCCATGAATTTATTATTTTGTTTGTTTTAGTGCTTTGTAAATTTTTCCTTTATTTCCATGAATTTTTTCTTTTGTTGTTTTGTGTTTTCAATCTTTCTTACGACTTTCCATGTGTTTTTTCTTTGTAATATTCCTTCCTTATTTCTAATTGTTTTCCTATCTTTTTACTTTTCGATGTTTTTTTCTAAAATTTTCTCCCTCTACTTCCTTTTTAATGCTAAAATTTCATAAAGCTATGGAACATTCCCTTCCTTTCGTTGAGATTCTTTTTCTTTTGATTGTTTCTATAACACACATTTTTTTAATTAATTTTTTTTTTAATTGTTCTTTTGACTATAAGTTCTTTGAAACGTTTTTTTTTAATATTATTTTATTTTTTGCTTTTGCTTTTGATTGTTTTAATAACACTTTTTTTTATGTTTTTGATTTAAATTTTTCTTTTAATCATTCTTTCAACTATAATTTCTTTGAAATGGTTTTTTATTTTATTTTTTACTTTTGATTGTTTTTACATGTATATGAAGTTTTTTTTTGATTCTGTGCTTTTACTTTTAATTTTCGTTTTTGTTGGGGTAATATAAAATATCTGAAATCTACCTTTATTAGGTCAATTAGATCCATCAACTTGTATTTTTATAAAATATATTCCTAATAGCCCTCACATTGCTATGTTTCCTTTATCAAATTTTTAATATATTTTTTTATGGAGAGATAAGATCATTTTTTTTTTAAAATAAGTTAGAGAGAATCACTCTTAGACTAGACACACTCTAAAATTTAAAGTTAACAAAATATGAACACCATGGATAAATTATATGCTACTTTGTTTCATTTTCTATAGATATGTTGACAATTTCAATAAACTATCTCCATCAATAATTTGATCCACATCTATTTTTTTTTTTTGATAATATTAATAATAATATGTGAATCCCCCTCAATTGAAATTTAACTTCATCCTGCTTCAATGACAATATTTATTGTTATAAGAAGTGCCCTAGCCTTTGCATAAGTTTTTTAATTAGATATATAGGATGGAAATAGGTCCCACCTATATTACATCATATGATCATTACCATGATATTATAACATCTTGGCAATTTAAAAAACAAAATCTTGGCAATTATGCATATATTGCTAGACAAGATTTGAACCCTAATCTTTGTCTTGAAAGTTAACGTATTGATCCATTTGAACTTTTACCATTTGATTAAAATAGTGAGGTTCACCCATGGGACATCAACCTTGCTTTATGGTGTGGAAGACCTTACTTCTCATTGTTGGCCCACCCCTTGGATCTAGCCTTTGCATAGTTGTTAGTTAAAGTTCCACATGATTATGAGTAGGGGAGAATTTTTTTGCCTTTATTCTTTTAAAAAATACTTTGTGAGCTTACCCTAGATTTCCTTTGGAACGCCATCAAAATAAATTTTGATAAAATCCAACTTATGATCATTTTCATTTTACCATAGAACAATGCAAATCATTTAACTCCATTTCTATAAATGAACCTTAGGTGCATATTCAAATCACATGATGAGCTCCATGCTTATAAACATTCTATAAAAGGGGTAACAATACAATTCCAAACTTGGATATAATTGTAAGATTTGTTTTTGAAAAAAATAATATTCTTTTCAAACCACAAATTCCAAGACCAATCCTCCACAGAATGTATAATACTTTAGCTTTGAAACAATTTACCTAACATTTCATCAACTCTTCAATGTTAATAGGATTGTCTTGATATTGTCATTTTTAATGGTGTAAACAAAGGAACAATGAATTAGTATATGGTCTGATGTTTCTAGATCTTCTTTACACAAGACACATCCAAAAGATCCATGATATCCTCTTCTTTGTAGACTATTACCTATATTTGTTTTTGCTTTGGATTGCTAATCAAAAGAATGTTAAGACCTCGGGAAGGGCCTTAGATGGTCAAATATTTGGAAAATCCTTGGGAGTAGAAAATTTTGACTACTTCAAAGCCTTATGACCCAACTTGCTTGACTATCCACTATCTTTTGATAGATTTCAAACGAACTCATTCTTTCGTATAAAATAAAATATTTTGATTAGATATTTTCTTTTTTGTTGGGGGAGGGGGGGGTTCAACATTTAGTTTTTATAGGTGTTTATGACCAAACTTGCTTGACTATCCACTATCTTTTGATAGATTTCAAACGAACTCATTCTTTCGTATAAAAATAAAACATTTTGATGAGATATTTTCTTTTTTGTTGGGGGAGAGGGGGGTTCAACATTTAGTTTTTATAGGTGTAAATGAAAGTCAAGTAGAAATGAGAATTAGTTAGTGATATGGAAAAAGTGCTAGGTCTACTTTTGAAAAAATAGTGTTTGCCATTGACTATTTTTTATTAAATTATGTTCATTGAAGTTGTTTGTGTCATATTGAAAATTATCAAAATTCAACCACTTATAAAAAAAATTTGTTGGTTTTTAATGTCCACAAGACCATAGGCCACATGGGTGATTCTCATGGAGGGTCTTTTACCCAATATAAGGTCATCTAGTTATACTTTGTTATTGAAGCACGGTGTACAAACCTAACCCTTGTAGGATTCGAACCTTGGACCTCGTATTTAGAGTTCCAAAGTCTTCACTGTTAGGCCCACTAAGGAGTGTTACAAGTTATAAGCTAGATTGAAGGGGTTGTTAGGACCCTATCTTAACACTATGTTGTAATAACCCTTCCTTAATGTGGGGGACATCTATTATGGCATTAGAAGTGCCTAGACAAGTGATACCATTATATGTAATTGTTATCAAGAATGTAATTGTTTTGTTGGTAGAAGATTCTAGCTCAGGTGGCATTTTTGCAAGTTTATTTATTAACAAAAAAATACTGTTAGGTAAGATTTTTGTTAGGTATAATATTTCGTGTTTTTGTATTTTGCTAGTAGAAGATACTGTTAGGTATAAGATTTCGTGTTTTTGTTTTTCGCCAGTTTCTTTATTAACAAAAAAATCTAACCTTTTGTTTTTTGCATTAGTTTATTAGGTTAGAAACCATGTGCCGGGGGTTTCAAAATATCATGGAGGAGCTGTCGTTATTGACTAAGCTAGATTGCTCATAAAGCATCTAATGAAGTGAGGGGTGATCAAGCTGCAATACCTTGGCCTCAAAACACCTGCCTATAGAATTGAGCTCCCACGTATCTTCGGGTATATCGAGAGATCCCCTAGGAATTAGGAGAAACCTTTAGCCTTCCGGGAGATTTTTGACCTTGTATTATCCATAGTACACTAGGCACAACATATGAAAAGATCACCCTCCCGTATTGATAGAGAGGCAGGTAGTGTGCTCAAGGGTATGCATGGAATCATCCTTGTGGCCTAAAATATTGGTCTGAGCACTATTGTTCATTGCTGTGATATAACAAAGGATCTATGAGAAGTACATACACCTTGGCTTAAGTACCCTGTTGTGTTGAATATCAAGCCTGCAACAAAAGTCATGTTTTATGAATTTTGTACCTGTAACCATAATCCTACCATAAAAATTGAGCATACGAAGATGAAAGAAATTACAAAGGAACATAACAATCATGACAAACAACTAGAGTAAAAAATAGTGGGAACAAGGTGGTTAGTGTCAATAACAGTCAGGATATTCGGTCAATAACAATCAATGCAAGGTTGTCAATTGTCGATGTTAGTAATAATTACCTATGATAATCAAAATTTTAAATAGACAAGGAATAACCCATGCCAAAGTTGGACCAGACAGTTGATAGAACAATATCAGGATTGGTTGACAGTGTTAGTAATCAGAGCAGATCAGACCAAATAGTTGACAACATAGTGTCAGGATTGATTGAGCAGTCAAAATCGATAGTACAAAGTATTATAAAAGGTTGGTTGACAAAAAACCAAAATTTTGAGAGAACCAAACCTCCAAGAGGAAAATCGACAACATTCAACCCCTCCAAAAAAGTTTGGGGTGTCTAAAATCAGTGTTGTGGTATATAGTTCATTGCGATTGTCTCATCAAGATGACTAGTTTGGTACATAGGCTCCATGCAATTTTTTAGGAGTGCCAAAAAATATCATTGGAGGATGTAGTCCACTAGGATCGCCTTTTCGAGATTTTTATTTTGATATATAGCTCCCAAACCACTTTTTGGGCTCCTTAATAGTAACCCATGAAATTAAATTTCTATTTTTAGTAAGCATTACCAACAGGTCATAACTCTTAGAACATGGCTTTAGGTACTCGGGAACAACAAAATCAACAAGAATTAGAGGCACAAATTGCTAAGCACGTAGATTATTTTGGAAAACAACTAGGGGCCCAATTAGGTAGCAACTTAGAACAGTTAAAGACAACTCCAATTTTTAGGAGTTTATAAATCTGGTCATTAGGACATAAAGAAAAATGAAGGCAGAATTGGAGACAAGAGTTGTGTCTCTAATGATTCTATCCCACATGATAGATTAGGTCATTAGGATCAACAGGATACAAGTACGAGTCACCATTAACAAAATGTACCAAATAACAATGACTTTAAGTTGCCTAAATTAGACTTCCCAAAATTTGATGGAAAAGATCCTAAGGGGTGGATATGTAAGGTAGAACAATATTTTAGTCTTCATAATGTCCTATGCTACATGTGTTTGAAAATTGTGTAACAACCCAAGTCTAACATACTTGGTTGTCCATTCTAGTCAAGCACACTGAGATTACAAAGTAAAAATTTCGACTAGCTTCAAGGTCAAGACATGGCATAAGGTTAAAGTTTTGATGCAAGTATTATGTTGTTCACCCAACGTTTTATTAGTACGAGGTATAGGAAAACCTACTTGGAAGTACTAACCGCTGTAGACGATCTCTCAAGTGGTTGAGATTGGCCAAATTCCATAAAGACGTACCTTTTTGTGATCTCATCTTCTCCTTTCATGAGAACGTAGGTTCACGACTAGGGCCCATATCACCTAGAGGGTGGATGCACAGTTTTTCGTCCCTTAGCATGAAGGACTTAGGTTTATCTTGACCTAATTTTTATCCCAAATTTTAAAAACATGCAAGGGGTTAGCATATATATGCCTTGTGCCTAGTTGAGAGTCCAACTTCACTAGAGTCAACTAGGGCCTGCCATTACACTGGCTCAAGACTTGGTATCTCTTATCATGGTGCACTTATAACCATATAAACAATCCTCTCTCTAGCTTCGTGGGTGTCAAAAAATTGCTAAAATATATTATGCTCCCTATCAAGTATTACAAAGGATCGGGTCGATAGCCTACAAACTGACCCTTTTGACTACTTTTAGAATTCATCCAGTCTTCCATGTTTCTTCTCTCAAGCAAGTTGTCGACAACAAGGTCTAAGTGTAGTCCATACTACTAGAGTTGGATGATGAAGGCTCCATCATTCTTGAACTTGAATGCATTCTAGACTATATATTAAATACCCTTCGTTGGTGTGTCATCACTAATGTTCTTGTCCAATGGCATGGCTTACAACCTGAAGATATTACGTGGGAACCACTTCAATAGCTTCAACATCAGTTTCCTCAGTATTTTAATTTAGAAACTTTGATCTATTTTTAAGTCTAGGAAGTTATACGTTTTTCATCTTAAAGGGTACAAATAAGGATAAGTTATAAAGAGAAAATTTTCAACGTAGAAGACATTATTAAAGTATAAAACCGTACTCTTAAAAAGGAAAAGTTTAAGAACAAGGTTCATTTAATAAGCAATATCATATTCTTCAAAACTCTTGTCAACAATGCAAAATAGTTTCAAGTAAATTCAATCAAGCGAATCAAACATAAAAAGGTCTTTGGTATATAAAATCGGGTGCTAGTCATCGTATGACTAATAATTTATAATGGCTTGATTGTTTAGAAGTCAAAGAGAATTTCTATTTGAAGATTGCTGATGATAAGAGGTATTTAGTTCATTAAAGTAATAGTGTAACACCTAGTGTACCATTTTTAGATTTTGTACTGCAAAATGTTATGTATGTGCCAGGATTGACAATAAATCTCATTTTAGTCATAAAATTGGTTGAAAGTGGAAGATCAATTGAGATCAAATGTATAAATGAGAACAATAAATGTATTGTCAAAAATCAAAGTATAATGGAGGCTACAAGATCAATTAAGAATGGGATATATGTGTTAGATTCAATTGGTTTTTCTCAAGAACTTACCTTATTTGAAGATAACATCGTTGAATGCTCTGAAATACAGTGCAAGAAATGAGAATCAGGAACCTTTCTACCATCGAAGGTATTGGATGAATTCAAAGTTCAAGATAATAAAAAATATTTGAGGACAACATAAGAACACATATATTACAAGGCCACTAGTAGATTGAATATGAAGAATGAAGACCAAGATTGGAGACTAAAGTCTTCAATAACCAAATAATGTAATACGGGGGTGTTGGAGAATATTACATTATTTGGTACGTGCTAATGTACACCCATGGTACCTTTATGATATATCATGTAAATATTAGATTAGGGTCAAGTCTTAGATTAGAGTATGAGTAAATATTTTATGTAATGTAATAATGTGTAGGAAATGTACAAGTGTTATATAAGTGTGTATGTGCTGAAAATGCTAAGTGTGCAAGTGTAGTATGAGTATATGTGCACAAGTATCTTATATGTAAGTGTGCACAAGTGTCTTTAGATTAGCGAGTGCTAAGTGAAGAGTCGTCTCTAGGTATGCATACAAGATAGAGTCATGTGTATGCAAGTATCAAGTAAGGAAGTCAAGATTCATGAGACTTGGCATAAGGAAAGGAATAGTCAAGTATACAAAGATTCATTCTACTATGGCTATATATTACTCCATGGAGATCCATAGTGGACATAGCTAATATAGCGAGCATAGCGAACACAATAAGCATAGTGAGTATAGTGAAGATAGCAAGTGTATCTATCATTATTGTAATAGAGTTTATATGATACATTTGTAAGAGAAAGAGGAGTAATAAAGATTGCATACATTTGAGAAACTAATATTGTAAGTTACACTACATGCTTTTTACATGTATGATTCAGGCTATTACATTAATATATTTCTGATTTTTAATGAATATTAGTTGATATATTATAAGCCTTGATATACATATTAGTTGGCTCATATTATTTTTTTACATCACTATATTGATATTACTATATTGTAACTATCATATATTTGATCTTGTGGATTTGATCCTGTGAGTTTTACATTAACATTAAGGCTTCAAAAGCCATCATTTATGTTATGATGGAATGAAGAAAATTTTGAAGGATTATGTTTGTACAAGTTTGTTCAAAAGATAAAATATCTAAAGGGGCAAACGAAGATTTGAAATAGAAGGATAAGAGAATTTATGTTTGAATTGGATCATTACTTTGATTTAAATGAGGGATTTTTTGAAGAAGTGAGCGATTGTGTGAGGGTTTCATCTGTGTTGAGAGCAAGTGGCTCCAAAAGTTGTTTTTTGGGGCCTTCGAACCCTAGCGGCCAATATTTTTGTGGTTTCTGCTCAAGATTTTAAAGGGATATGTTGTAGGGGGTCCCAAGATGGGTTAGAAATTTATCTTTCAATAGATCTTCATGCTGCAAACTTGATTGACAATGATTTCCAATTTTTTGTACAAAACAAAAGTGAAAATCATACCTTTCCTCGATGTTTAAGGCATGGATTAAAGAGATCTAGAAAAAAATTTCAAGTAGCTAATCAAAAAATGGTTTAGATCTCAAGAGAATTTGGTGCTAAGGAGCACCCCCAAAACAAATCCACTGTGGAAACCCCTTTGAAGGGTAAGGGTTCCAAAGACTCAGCCCCAAAAAATAATTTTAGGAATGCCCTTCATGGTGGATAGCTTCAGCATAATGCTAACATTAATATTAGGGCTTCTCGTAAACCTATAAGAATGCCTAATATTGATCCTAGGAAAACTAAGTCGGGATGTCTTAGGGAAGTTGATGGAACTCCGATTGTTAAGCTAGATATAGGCAACATTCAAACTGACATAGAAGACCTAGAAAAAAAAGACTAATTTGTTGTTTCTTGGGTTTCCATTCGAGCCTATCTGCTTTCAAAGTTTAGGTTGAAAAAAATTAGAAAACAAAAGGTGAATTACAAACTTCTATTTATCCAAATGGTTATTTTCTTGTTTTATTTCCTAATAATGAAGATAGAGAGAAAACATTTCAAGGGGGTCACTGGTTCTTTGTAAGGGTGGAGCTTTTCATGAATCATTGGCATACTAAATTTAAATCCAAAGAAGAGATGCCTTCTACAGGTCCTATGTGGATTAGACTCTTTGGCCTCCCAGTTAAATTTTGAAATTCGATTGTTTTTCTTCAATTGGAAACTCTTTGAGACTTTTTATGATGATTTTTGATTGTACTAAAAATTTTGAACATACTATTTATGCTCGATTTTTTGCTTTAATGGATTTTGACAAACCTCTACCTGAAAATATCTCCTTACAATTTGGGGAGGATACTTGGGAGCAAGTGGTGGACTATGAGAACATTCATTTTTATTGTAGAATTTGTCATGAATATGGTCATTCGGCTAGTGTCAGCCCAAATAAGATTTCAAATCAAAATAAAGACGATACAAACTTAGCAGGTTTTCAAATGCCTGAGAAGAAGAACACTCACAAAAAACTAGTTATGAAGGATCAATCAAATTTATCAGCTAATATGTTTGAAATTATTTCCACAAATGATGTGAGGAAGAGGAAATAATGGAGATAAAAATCTTAGAAACACAATTTAAAAATACAAGGAAGGACTCAGAGACAAACAAACAAATCAAAGGTTTTTAGTAATAAAAAAAGGAGAAAATATACAGAAGAAAAAATCTTTTAAGTGTTGAGACTTTAAATAATAGGTCCCAAGATAGACTCTGTTGAACCTTCCAGTAACACTTTGGCTTTGTACATGCATTCTTCGAGGTGAGAAGCCATCCTAGATTTAATTGGGGTAAGTCAAGAAATAGGAAAAAAATTGAAGATGGATTCTAACCAAAAGATAGATCACAAGACCAATCAACATCATATGGTAAAAGAAGGTGAAAAGCTTGGAGAGGAAGGTAAGTTTAATGTCCTTACTAACTTCTTTAGCCCTAGTATTAATGAAGATCATCACTTGGAATATTATAGGACTCAAAGGGAGTATTTAAAATAAAATAAAATTAGAAGAATGATTTAGAAAAACCATCCACGTCTTGTTTTACTTTAGGAAACAAAGATGTCAATAGAGAAATGAAATCAATTTCTAGTAAAATCTAGCCAGCTGGAAAAGTTGCTTCTCTCAGTTCCCAGGGGATTTTTGGTGGCATTGCTTACCTTTGGGACCTAAAAGAGGTAGTTATTCACCATATGGTTGGCAGTTGGGGTCTTTTGGCTATAGCTATTCAAAGTAGACATTCTAACCAAACTATGCTCTGCATAATTGTTTATGCTTTGACTACTTTGGAGGAAAAGAGAAGACAGTGGGAAGGATATAACTTATATTATCTCTCATTTTCCTAAAGCTTAGGTATTGATTGAAGAATATTTCAATACCATCCTCTCTCTATATGAGAAAATGGAGGAAATAGAAATTTGGATATGACCACTGACTTCATGAGTGAATATATTGTAAACCTTCATCTTGTGGACATCCAACTAAATAATGGCCTTATAATTTGGTCTAATAGAAGGCAAGGCTTAGATTGTATCATGGATATATTATATAGGTTCTTGTTCTTTGATAATTTCTTAATCCATGGTCACATTCCTAAGGTGAAGATTTTAAACAATGTTGGTTCGTATCACTAGCTAATCATGGTGGAAATGTGGAAAACCAATGTGAGTTTCTCACCTTTTCAATTTTAGTTAATGTGGCTTAGAGAATTCCTTCAGACCTCGAGTGCAACAATGGTGGAAATAAGGTAAACCAAGGTATGAGACTAAGATGTTTTGTTTTACCAAAAGGTTACAATACATTAAGTTCAAAATCAAGATTTGGAACTAGGAGTTTGGTGATGTTCGACAAAAAAAACATGAAGTGATTTCTCAACTTAAAAAATCGAATAAGAAAAATCATTTAGATGGCCTCACAAAGAGTAGAAGTACAAATGAAATTAGACTCACAACTCGGTTAGAGGAATGGGAAAAAAAATCTCTTATGGAAGCAAAAATCGAGGATCCAATGGATCAAAGGAGATCAAAACACAAATCTCTTCCACAAAGCTCTTCTAGCTTGAAGATCTCATAACTTTATTTCTTCCCTAAAATCATATTTTGGAGATGTTGTTTACACTTGGGATGGCATGAACTATGTTATTTTCAATTACTTCCAATCTATTTATACTTGCACCTCTTGACCCAACTTCTCAACAAAATGTTCTTCAAGATATCTCTACTCTTATCACTTCTAAGGAGAACTCTGTTTTGATTGCTCTAGTTACTATCAATGAGATTCAACAGGTGGTTTTTAAAATGCAAAAACGAAAAACTCCAAGTATTGATGGTTTTCCCATGGAGTTCTATCAATATTTTTGGGATATCTTCATGCTGATTTATTAGAGGTTGTGGAAGAAGTCAGGAAAGCCAAAGAAAATTTGAAGGTTATCAATAAAACTTATATAGATCTAGTCCCAAAAGATCAAAAGGCAGAACATATCTCAGCTTTTAGACCTCTAGCTTTATGTAATGTTCTTCTCAAAACCATTACAAATATCATGGTGAAAAGGCTGAAGCCTCTTTTGCATAAGATTATTTACCTTGAACAAGGGGATTATGTGGAAGGGCATCAAATAGTGGATAATATAGTTCTTACTTAAGAATCAATCCATTCCATGGAAATGTAAAAATCTCCATCTATGTTCATTCATTTAGACTTATCCAAAGCTTATGACAAAGTGGACTGACACTTCCTTGTCAAAGTTTTGAGGCAATTTGGATTCTCTTAGGATTGGATGGACTAGATTATGGGATGTATCTCTTCGGTGTATTACTCAGTTCTTATCAATGGCAAACCTTCACAACTATTTCTAGCTTCCAGAGGTATTAGGCAAGGTGGCCCCCTCTCCCCTTATTTATTCATTATTCTTATTGAATGCTTGGATAAAACTATAACCAAAAGTAGATAAAATAGAACCCTTGAGGAAGTTACCATTGCTCATGGATCTAGGCTTATCTTTCATCCTCAATTTTTTTATGACTCTACTCTGTTAGGTAAAGATACAATTAAGGAAGCTTCTAAAATTAAGCAAATCATTAGTTGTTTTTCTAATGCAACCAAGAAATTAATCAATGAAGACAAATTTAAAGTCATTTTCTTTCACTGTTCTCCCAGACAGGAATCCATGGTCTTGGATAAATTAATATATAATAAGACCTCCCTTTCGATCACTTATTTAGGCATTCCTAATAATATTCAAAAACAAAAAAGAATATTGGAATTGGTTGTTGGACAAAGTTAAGAAGAAAATTGGAAAGTGGACCAATAGGTGGCTTTCATTTGGGGGTAAAATTACCTTGGTAAAATCAATCCTTCAAGCTATACCTATTTATGTTTTTTTTGTGTTGAATATCCCAAAGGTAGTTATTTGAGAATTGGATCAAATCAATCACCAATTCCTCTGGAGTGGTACTAAGGAGAAAATAAAACGGGCCTTGGTGAAATGGGAAACTTTATGCCTTCCCAAGAATGAAGGGGGGTTAGGATTTTGGTCTTCAATTAATAACAATAAGACTTTAGATACTAAATTGTATTGGAGGATTTTGCATAACCCCAATGCTCTTTGGGCAAAAAATCTTCATGCTAAATATACTGAGAACAAAAGTCTTGAAGACCTTGTTCACTATCAATTGCTTACCAAAGGTTCTCTCATCTTAGTGGTTCTTAAGAATAGTGAATATTTGATAAAGCAAAATTTATTTTGGATCATTCATAATGGTCAACAATTTTTTTTTGGGATAAATTCTTGGGATGGTCACCATCCTTTGATTACTCAGTTTCTTGATTGGAGACCTTGAATGGAGGAGCTTCACTAATCTAACTAGATAAAGGTAGCTAATTACTATTAGTACCATACTGGTAATTTAGAGGTTGATAGATATTGGATGCCTATTGAGGAATGGCCTATTCAAATTTTAGAAAGGTAAAGAAAAGATATCCAAAGCATCCTTCATTTAAGATCTCTCTCTTGGTCCCATGATAAAGATTGTTTTGGATGCAACAACACTACTGAGGGTGAGTATTTAGTTGCTCAAGATTATTTGACCTTATACCATAATAATACCAACCAATCATATCACATTTACTAAGTTGTGGGCTCAAAATCTCTGGCCTATGGTGAAGATCTTTACTTGGATTTTATTCCATCGCAGGGTGCTAACTGGTGAGCAACCTATGAAATGTGGTTTTCATGTCCCGTTTAGATGTGAAATGCGTGAAGAGAATGTGAAAACTCTCAGCCATTTTTATTGAGTGTACATTAGCCTTTGAGCCATGGAGGAGAATGACCATCTTACTAGGCTTACAGTGGTTTAATTTTTTACTTTTGAATAGCTTTGGAGGGATTGGCCTAAATAGGAGGGTGTTGATCATTTTATTAGGTAGTTAGTTTGGATGGGTTCTACCATTCTACCTTGGAATAAATGGAAGAAAAGAAACGATTAAATTTTCAATCAAGAAAGGAAGGACATTATATATATCTGGCAAATGATCGTTGCCAATTTAGTTGAATTAGTCCAACAACTCCTTAATCACCCCCATAACTCCAACCAAACATGGGATCAAGTGATGCAAAGATTAAAGATTAAATCTTCTAAGAGCAACTATCTTAAAGGGAATATGAGTAATTAAAAGATGTATAGAACAAGGAATTGGTAGCCTCCTCCTACGTATTTTGAAAAAGTCAATACTAATGGAGCCTCTAGGGAACCCTTGAAAATCTAGTGTAGGAGGAATTGGTAGATTTTTAGATGGTTTCGTGGTTTTCAATTTTGCTAAGAATTTGGGTATCATTTCCAATAACCTTGCTGAGGGATATGGTATCCTCAAAGACCTTTGAAAAGCTGATAAGGATGAGTGGAAAAAGATGTTGGTTGAATCTGACTCTTAAGTCATGATTAATCTATTGAAGACTCCTAAGAATCATAAGGCTGGTTGGAGAATAAAAAGAATTGTTGAGAATATTTAATTAATCCAAATGGGATTTTTGAAAGTTGAATACAATCATATGGTCAAAGAATACAATAAGAGTGTTGATGCTTTAGCTAATTGGATATTGGACAAAGGTGATCTTACTTACTACGGCCACCCTCCCAGATGGTGGGCTTTGCAAATAAGGTAAGCTTTTATTTCTATCCTTTATTTGGATGACTCCAGTACTAGGGGTACCTAGGGGTATTTTATTTCCCTAGATCAAACAGTTCTTCTTATGTTTCGTCTGTTGAATCTTACCTAAAAAGCCTTTTGGCCTAGGAAGGTCGAAGTTGTATTCTATTTTATCTTTATTTTTAGTTTTTCCATGTGTGTGTTGTTTTGTATTGTTTTTGTTTTGTTTTTTGGTTTTGTGTAGTTTCTTTGTGTTTTTTTTTGTGTGTTTTGTTGTTGTTTGTTGTTTTTTGCATTTTTTTTTTGTTTTTTGTTGTTTTTGTATTTTTGTTTGTTTGTTTGTTGTTGTTGTGTTTTTTGTGTTTGTTTGTTCATGTTTTGTTGTTTAAAACATTCTATTTGAGTGTGTTGAAGGAGGTAGGCCAGGTGCAAGCCCTAGATGATTTTGGTGGAATGGATATCCCTGCCTCATTGGGACTTACCCTAAAGTGGCATCCCAATTGGGGTGTTTTTCACAAACAAAAAAAATGAAGATTTTAAATACCAAATATTTTGGTAATATATTTAAAGAAAAGGAGGAAATTGAATCCAACCTCAAAAATTTAAAATAGAGAGCAAAAGTCAATGGAATGGATTATAATGCTTGTGCAAGAAAAAAATTACTTTATTATTATCATACTATATTGAAAAGGAGGAGTAATATTGGTCTCAAAAATCTAGGTTACGATGGCTCAAGGAGGTAGATAGAAACACCAAATTATTTTATGCCATAACCAAAATAAAATTTTCTTTTTGTCACATTAGAACTATTTCAACTCCAAATGGAAGAAATATTGAGGAAGAAGAAGATATTATGAAGGAAGCAATTAATTATTTCAAAGATATTATGTCACATGCTAGGCAAGCTAAGGAGGATCAAGGTAAAGTTTTACAAAAGGAGGTAAAATGAAAGCTTGATGAGGAAGATATCTATGTAGGAGCTATATGAGAAAGTTTTCTCTATCAATTCTAACAAGGGCACTTGGCCTTGATGAATCTCCTATAATTTTCTTTCAAAAAAATTGGGGTTTGTTAAATAATGATATGTTGGTTGCAATTGAAGAGGTCTACAAAAATAAGTTACAATAAGTGGGACCAATTCCACCATTATTAAACTAGTTCCCAAGAAAGATGAGACAAAATGTTTTGATAAATTTTATCCATTAAACCTTCATAATAATATGATTTATAAGATCATTTAAAAAATTATGGAAAACATATTGAAAAATATTCTATATTATGTTATCTTACAGGAACATGGTGATTTTTTTCATGGTAAACAAATTCTTAATGGTGTAATCATTATGTAGAAGGCCATATATTCTCTTCACTCCATGAAAAATCTAGGTATGCTTATAAAATTATATTTGAATAAAATATATGATTGAGTTTTCTAGAGTTGTGTACATGATGTTCTTAGAAAATTTGGTTTTGATTAAGGTTGGTGTGAATGAATTAGATGTTGTAGCACTCCAACATATTCTATTTTCATTAATGGATCCCTTGCTAGATGCTTTGAACCATCTTGGGGCCTCTACTAGGGTGAATCACTATTCCTTATCCATTTATTATTCTTGTTGAGGCATTAGGGAGAACTTTATCAAAGGCAACAATGGAAGGAAAAATTAAAGATATTCAAGTTACAACAAATGATCCCTCCAAATTTCATGTTCAATTTGTTGATGATACTTTTCTTTTGGATCATATCTTAGTCAACGAAACCATGGATTTTAATTAATATTATCATGCCATGAGAAGGATGATGGGTAGTTAGTTAATTCTATAAAATCCAATATTGTTTTTATTAACACTACCCTCAATTTATATATTGTGGAGATTTTAGGGTTTAAAATTGGAAAACTTCCATCAACATATGTGGGTATTCTATTATCTCACATAGGCAAGGAGTTTTGGGACTCAATTTTAGATAAAATGAAATCTTGTTTGGCAGGTTGGAAAGGTAAATTCTTAATCACAATTAGAAGGCTACAACTCATAAAGATTACATCACAACTATATCTATATATGATGTCAGTTTCAAGATTGCCACCATGTATAACATCTAACTTTAATGAAATTCAAAGCATTTTCTTTGGAAAGGATATAAATAAACATTTGGGTTTTCTCTTTGTAAGTGGCGTAAGGTTTGCAAAGGAAAAATCCAATTAGAATAGAAGACTTGCAAAGTTGTACTCTTATGAGTTTGACCTTAGGGGTAAAATTTATATGGAGGTTATTCAAAAATCAAGGAAAAGGTAGGGAAAAAATGTCACTTCAAACATGTATAGGTTATTTTGATTCAATCAAACTATCTAGGAAACAAACCCTATCTAAAAGGCCACCATCATAAATTTCATATCAAATAGTTTGTATTTGATCAAGAAACATCTTAGATAGTTAATCAATGAGGGATATTTTATAATTTTTTAGTCATTGTTAAAGCCTTATCCTTATAGTTGTGATTCAAAATGGCAACTATTGACTCTTGAGTGTCTAGCTTGTAAAGGTCTAAAAGTCAAATATTATATTAATATGAGTAACATCTCCAAATCATGAATTTCTATTAGTGACCTAGTTGAAGGACAAGAACACAAACAAAGAGTAGATGATATTTAAAATATATTTTGAGAGTTCTATTTGTCTATTTTCACATGGAAGAAAGAGTTGGTTTAGAACCTATCAAAATGTGGTGGACACTTGGTCAAGTTCGAACATGAATATTTAAAGCAATAAGAATTTCCTACTCCCAATGATTTTTTTAGAAGAATATTAATTCATTGAGGGCCCTTCCTAAGGTCTCAATACTCTTTTGGTTAGCAATCAAAAGTAAAATTCTTATAGAATAGTGTCTATAAAGATGAGGATATTATGTGCTTTTTACGTATGCCTTATATGAGAAAGATCTATAAACATTAGATCATTTATTTCTTCATTATTTGTTTGCTTACACCATTTGAGAGTGATTTTAAAAAAATGTGAGAATATATTGCATAACTCCATTAACATTGAAAGAGTTGACAAAATGTTGGATTACTTATTTCAAAAGCTAAAGCATTATGTACTCGGTGGAGAATTCATCCTACTATTATTTGTTGGAATTTATGGCTTGATAAATCTCAAAATCATGCCCAAGTTTGGAATTGTATTATTGCCCCTTGCAAAAAATTTATAGACATGATGCACATTATGAGAAGTCTCAAGTGCGGAAAAAGAGTTATTCACGTCTTGGTAACAATGTTTGCGTATACAATGGTGGGTCATCTACAATAATGGAGTTAACATAAATAATTTTCTTCATGAGCATACCTATAGAAAAGTAAACTAGGTAGTAGATAATTTAACTAGTAGCAATGTTGATCTTTTCTTTTTAAAACCAGTTATATGGGATTGAAACAAGCCTCACTTGTATTACATTACAAGCACAAAGTGGTATTACAACCTGACTATTCCAAACCTATCACTTAGTAATATTTGAACCTATGTCTCCTCCTTAAGATTTGAAGAATTTAACTGGTTTAGCTAATGCCATTTCATGCGTTGTTGATGTTTATCTTGAAAAATTCAAATTTTAGAAGATAATTATCCGAGTGAGATTTTATCTCTTCATGAAAATTATGGCAAGGAGTCAATTATGAAAAGATGACAATTTAAGGAAGATGAAAAATATTCGATAAAAAAAATATCCTTGATAAAAAGACAAGTTAAATATGGTTTAGTTGAACTAACAATAAATATAATATTTTGTTATTTTTTTGGATGAAAAAGCCATTATATTAATAAAATAATGTCTAATCATACAAAAAAATGGCGGGTGGGATTAGCACACCCCGTAAACCAACACACTAACCACCGTGGTTAGGAGTACACAAGAGTGTCAAAAACAGTCCACAAAAAGCCAAATAATAATTGCCAAAATAGTGTCAAATATGCATTCAGAAAGAAAGGAGCCGAGAAATCACTGCCAAGTGGAAGGCCTGAATCCTCCATAAGGTCATAAGTCCATCCAACGGTTGAAGAAGCTGAAGCCCCCAACCATCAACAATAGTACCACTAACAGTACAAGTCTGTGCATTTGGTACAATTTCACCCCAATTAGGGGTATCATCTTTCTCAGGAGGCCAAACATCCCAACAAAAGATCGAGAAAGACAAGCCTCCAACTCTAGATTCTCCACATTTGCGCTGTGAGGGGGGTCTCGGACCAATGTATGGTAGCAGAGGGCTATGGCCGACAACGAGTCTCCCGGTGAGTCAACAACCAAGACCTAGAAGGGGGAGTAAGAGGCACACGACTCAGCGTAGGGTGCATTCCCCCAATGATCCATGAGGGTACGTGATTACTGTAGCTCCACATGTACTTTTTCAACCTGTACTTTAATATGTAACCAACAATCAAATAATATAGCTTAATTATCAGTAACAAAGAAGACACGCTCGACATCATGCATGAGAAAAAATAGCTCTATTGTAAGACTTCCAAAGATAAAACAGGGTACCAAATTTAAAAATATTTCAAACAACACCCAAGTTGAAGGAAAAAGCAATAGGGTCACCAAAAATAGCATGCACCCAGGTAAAATCCTCTTGCATAAAAGTTCTAAAAAATTCAAGAAGCCACTTCGAGGCCGACTAAGCCCGATCACAAAACCAAAAAACATGTAGTAAATATTTCACCTATCCGCAAACAGGGCAAATGGGATTATGAACACCCAGATTCTTGAGCCTATTGCCAACAGGCAACCCTTGGTGTAAGAGGCTCCAAGTAGAAAAACTCTGTTTAGGTTCAATATAAGTAGCCCAAGCAATACGAAACCTATTATTCATTCGAGAGGGAAGAGAGACTAAGTCCCATCTCATAGTGAGCTTATCAACCATTGGAACTTGCGGGGTGAGCCATTTGTAACCTAGACGAGCTTTATATTGCAAAACAGGAAGCTCTCCAGGCCAACACCAATCTGACCACCAGGGTTTTCAAAAATTCTTATGCAGTTTGCATCAAATAGAAAATGGATTGCTATCAATAACCACCTCATAAGTATCTTTATCACCAGGATTTAAATTATGAATTTGATGAAAACTTCCTAGGGTATCCAACTCTTGGTATGTCGGGAGAAGAAATAAAAAATGGAAGCAATACCACACTTATAGAACCTCTGCGCTTTGACCCATTGCACCAGAGCCAAGGGAGAGCCCTGCCAAGTGATAACAGGAGACCACCAAATATTCATGGAAGGCAAAGAGGCACCTACTTTGTGAAAATTCCATTTCCAACTGAGCCAGGGTTTGAAGGCCTCCCAGGCTTTCCAAATACTCCGAATGACAAAATAACCTTTAAATTTAACAGGGACAGGGGCAGTAAAAATGGATTGCAATCCCACCCTTTCCAAATTTTCTTCCCCTGAAGCAAACAAAAAAAAATGCAATGCTTGACCAACACTTTCCAAGATTCATCCCCAATTAAAGATCGGGTGATCCATTTAGCATAAAGGGCAAAACCTTCTTGGTGACAATAAAAAAAACCCGTGCCTCTACAGTCCTTGGGCAAACAACAAATTTTCCAGGCTACTCGATGAAAACCTCATTTGACAGAGTCTTTGGTCCACAGGAAATCTCTCAAAAGCTTATCTAGCTTTTTATTACAAGATTTTGATGGAACCCAGCAAGAAGAATAATAGACATGGGTAGTGGCTAAAACCTTAGAACAAATATGAAATTTTCCTACCAGAGAAAGTTTCTTACTAGTCCAGTAAGAAAGCTTCTTGTCCACTTTCTCAATAATATACTACCACAATTGAGCAGAGGAACCATGAAACTAATGCGTAGTCGTTATACCATCATTAATTCTCAATGAATTTGTCAATCCAGGGCAGTGTACAAGGCTATCTACGAAAGAAGAAGTGAAACAACTATAACTTAGGTCAATCTAGAGCAACAGGTCTTATTGGTGGAACCGGTTGTGTGGGGGGTTTTAGGACATTCCTATTTCTAAATTGCATGAATTAAACCTTAATCTAAGTTGCAGAATTGGAAACTAATCATTAACTACAGAAATAAAGTCCTAATTACAATTGGAGAATGAGACCTAATTATATTGCAGAAATAACAGTTGCAGAATTGAAAGTCTGATCCTAATTGCAGAAAGGAAATCTAATTACTTTTGCAGCAATGAAAGTCTAAATCTAATGTGGAAATAAAAACTGTCAAGGCTCTGTAACAGAAGGTTGTCAATCTTCTATGCAGGGTTTGACAGCAAAACATAAAATGCAGGAAATTGCTGAAAAATAGTAAATTCTGGGAATAACAGTCTGAAATAAAATGGAAGCTTTGCTAAAAGTAAATATTACAACTAAAACATTAAGCACAGGTTTAATCTAAACATAAATAAACTAAGATCACAAATATTGTCAGTTGTTTACAAGCAATTGAAATAACAAGTTCTACAACTCATTCTGCTGCAACAAAATCAGAATAAAAACACGCTTGTTAGTCCTCCTCCTAGGTTTGGAAGTGGCCAGCCTCCTTGTCCAGAAGAAGGTATAAGTCTCTCTCTCTCTCTAGATCTTAATCACACTCATTTACAAGCAATATGAAATAGAACTGGTGCACTTTATTGATTAAAGAACATGATTACAATAATTCTACTGAAAACCTGTTACAGGACTGTAACAGTCAAATTCTACCTATTTTTTGCTTCTTCCTAGCTTCCTTACTTTCTACTTCCTACTGCTACTACTCTCCTAGCTCAACCTGAATGGGAGCAATATTTATAGATGTCCTAAGGTCTGATTACAAACAAAGAATATCTCAAAAGATCTAATCCTACAATGTTGCAACAAATTCTGGTTTTATCCTAGAAGAAGATTAAAACTTGATCTTTCCCTTAATGATGGCTTTGGTCGGCAATGACGGACAAAGACAGATGGAAGATCTTTTCCTTTACCTTTTCCAACCTTTATTTCCCTTTTTTCGGCTTCAAAAATCGGTCAACAAGTCAAAAAGCACATTCTGTTTTCATTCCGAAGATAAGTGGCTTCATTACGAAGACAATGCAATTCTCATTTCGAAGATCGCTCATTACGAAGATACTGCAATTCTCATTCTGAAGATACTGCAATACTTCATTCCGAAGATACTGCAATCCTTCATTCTGAAGATACTACAATCCTTCATTTCGAAGATAATGCATTCTTCATTCCGAAGATCCGCTCATTCCAAGATGTGTTCTCTCATTCGAAGATATCTGTTCATTACGAAGATACTTGGAATGAACAAATGTGTGCTTTTCCAGTGATTTCTTCTGCATCTCTCAGGTGGGTTATCTCCTAAGATCAAATTCCAATGGTCTTCATCTTTTTCCACATGTGAATTCCAAGCCTTGCTATTTATGGACAGCTGGCTGGAATTTACATGGGAAAGACCAATTTTTGCTGCACAGCAACGGTTTGCTTGCACTGTTGCCAGATTTAGGTGAAATAATTGCTTGAGACAAATCAAAACATGATTAGTGAAATTCTGCTATTATTCTAAGCATATCCCATTTTAGCAAATCATAGCAAAAAGAACACAAAACTATGCAAAAAGCTGTAAAATCAGCATATAATATTCCAAATACATTGATCATGCAAAATGGTTAATATACGACATATTGAATCAACTTAACTAACATATCGAGATAAAACATAAGAGTTTATAGGCATTTTTAGTGTTCAAAACATGTTATGATTGAGGCATTTCCAGGCCTCATCATTTTCCCCCCAACTTATATTAATGCATGCCCTCATGCATTATGTTGGGCTATGGAATCACATATGTCCATGTTTAGATTCCATGACCTGTAGAATAATTTCTTGCCTATATAATACCCCCTATTTTCTTGAATGTTTCTGAGCCAGTCTTCAAATTGTTCATCAGGTTGGGCATCTTCCTCAAAGTAGAATGGAACTGGAGTAATGATGGTTGGAGGCCTAAACCTGAGACCTATCCAGTTATGTTGCATGATTTGAATCAGTTGGATTACACCTTCTGCTCTTCTTCTGGACCATTCTAAGTTGATGGGGGAGATGGGTTCTCTTTTCCTCAAAGACATGGAAAGTTCAGCCCATCTGTCTCTGCACACTGACAATGTTGGGAAAAAATTATGATCATAAAAATTATTGAACCTGGCCACACAGTCCCTTAAGTTGTTCAAGTACATCCTCTTTATATCATCCATGTTCATCATTGAGAAGTGTTGCTGGTGATAACTAGGTGATTTGGCTGGATTACTCTGACTAACAACTCAGCCCTTGTTTCAATTTCTTTGTTCTACTTTTTCTCTTGATCCCAGTAAAGCTGATTCTGCAAAGTAGACATAAATGCTCTCAACTGAACATCTCCAATGTAGATTTGAGGATGAGACTCAACTTCCTCTGGAATGAAGAAACTATGTAAAAATAGTTCACACAGGAGATTTTTCTGCTCAAAAGGGCTGTCAAAATATGCCTCCAGGAAGTCTGCAGTTGTGTCCAATTTATATGGGAGGTTTGAACTAATCCTCATGACCTGCCATCTGAGGTATTTTTCCTTCAAAATAAGGCTGTAAAATCTGGTTGGTCATCTAAATTGAACTAAAAATTCAGCAATTTGGCATAAGTCAGACACCTTTTCTTTCAATGCCTGAATTTTTGTTTCCTTGGCTTCTAGTTGTTTTGCTTCCAATTTGAACTTTTCAGTTTTAGTGGCAAGCTGCTCATATCTAATCATCCAGCTAGCTATGTCTGCATTGTCTTGCTCTAGAGACACAGTATTAGGTGGTCTACTACGGGTGGAATCCTAGGTAGCAGATCAACTTGAACTCCTTTTTCTGCCACTTCTCTTTGGTTGATCATCTATCAATAATTCTACCTGTACCTCCTTATTTGCTATTTCTATGGGGTTGTCATCAGATAGTATTTCTACTTGTACCCCCTTATCTGTTGTTTCTATTGAAAGTGTAACAGTTTGGAATGCAGGGACCTCAATAGGAGTACTTACTTGAACATTTTCTTGTTGCTGGGACTGTTTCTGTGTTGGTGGCTCATCTTCAACATCCTCTGCTATGCTCTTTACCATTTCTGAAGCATCTTTAGAACAAGAAGGCAATGCTTCAGAATGAGATGGTGCTGCTTCAGAATGAACAGGCACTTCTTCAGAATGAAGGAGTGCTACTTCAGAATGAACACCCATGTTTGTCTCAACAGAGTCATCTGCCCTTGATAGACCCAGAAGCAATTGAGCTAAATTATCTTCATCAATGGATACAGTTGGCTATTTTTTAGACTGTGACAACATTCTTCTTAATGCTGCCACTTCTTGCTGTAACTCTGCAATTTTTCTTTCTTGTATCTCAATGATGCTTTCTTTCTCCTCAATCCACTTGGTTTGTGTTCTGACAACACTTCTTGCTGCCCTCAGTGCTCTGTGATGTCTTCCACTTCTATTTTTGCCTCAGAATCCGATGCAGACAGATCAGTTGCAATTGGTTGCTCAACCATTATCTCTTCTTCTGCAACAATTTGCTCTTGTTCAACAGGTTCTATGAAGCTGTTTATGAGTGTATCTACCATATCTAGCCTGTTGAACTATAGCCTCTTCCAAATTATCTTGCTCAGTTTCTGTCTCAGCTATCTATTCAAGGAATTCTAGAAAGTTTTCAAAGTGGTTGTATCTCTGTGACATCTGGGCTGCTTGGTCTATCTTCTTCCTCCATAACCTGTTCTATTGTTTCTTTCAAATGGATTCTTGTAGACCTCCTAGTTCCAGATGCAAACTTCTTCTTTTTGCTCTATTTTTTGGTGACGAGGGGGTCATGGGGACAGTTTCAGATGCCTCTGTTTCCCTTGTTATTTCCTCCCTGTTCTATCAAATTAGTGGTCACTCCAGAAAAATGAACCTTCTTTTGTTTTTTTGCTCTACTGCCAGTTCCAGATCCTCTTCTCTTTTGTTTCTTGGTTCGTGAAGTTGAGGGTTCAGGAGCAAGGTTTTCTGCTGCTGCTGTTGGGTGTGGTTTTGTAACAGCTTCAGGGGCACCTTCTGTAGTTTCCTCTGCAGCATCTTCTGCAACATTTTCTACGACGAGTCTGGTTCTTCTTCTTCCTCATCTTCATCCCTAAAAATGACATCGTTTAGGGTAGAGTAAAACCTATCAAAACTCCTAGGGTTTCCTCTAAAATGGTGTTGGCAAACTAGTTTGATGAGGCCATGGTGGCG
Source organism: Wollemia nobilis (assembly GCA_028583015.1). Lineage (NCBI taxonomy): Eukaryota > Viridiplantae > Streptophyta > Pinopsida > Araucariales > Araucariaceae > Wollemia > Wollemia nobilis. Next base: position 3,084,188 of record JAQPPZ010002456.1, on the reverse strand, counting down.
AAGGCTTCCTTTGCCCTTCTGATATCTCTTTGCCATGTTTTTTAATTCTTGATACAGATACAGGGGAAGATTTACCCTAACTTTTGGTTGTTGCTCACCATGTCTGAGATGGTTCAAAATTCGTAGATGATGCCATGATAACGGCACATCTCGCCCTTCACGGGTTAGGAATTTAATTACCCAGGTGGCTACTTCATCCCGGGGTTCTTCAGTTGGCCCTTTTTAACCCTTTGCATGTGTTGTTATGGGTTAAATACTCCAGCTCTCTATCATTTTCTTCTACAAACCGATTAACTACATTTGCCAATGTATTCTTGCGAGATCTAGAAATTGAAATCCCTACTAATGGCAGCTCAATAATCTGACTTAAAATTTTAGGGGTTACCTCAATAGTCATGCCGTTTACATGTGCTCGGTTGTTTCTGAATGTATGGGCGAACATGCCAGCCAAATCTTCAGAAGACCCATTAAACTTATCCAGAAATGGCATAAACCCTCCATCTTCAAAAATCTGCATGACTGCCAGATTTTCTCGGAGGTAGGTGGTATCTGCAGGTTCTGTTCTGATCTTTCGCCCCATATTTTCTGTTCACTGCTGCTGCTATTTCTCTGTTGGATCTCTGGTTTTTTATGTTGCAGATTTGTAGAGTTTTAGTTTGAAACCTTTGTTGCCCTGTTTCTCATCTTCTTCTTCGGAATGAACCGTAACTTTGAGCACTTGTACTTCGCAAACACGTCTTCGAAAAGAAAGGTGGCACACATTTTTACTATTGCACCGAACACCTATCCGTCAATGATTGCTTGGACGTCCTTGCCGTCAGATCCACCTCATTTGGTTTTAATTTTTTTGTTCAATCTGTAGATTCTCACGTGCATGTTTATTGGCATTAAAAATTGGTGGCATATGGTTGGTCACGTCCTCTGTAATTTTGGTACTTTCCAATGGGTGCAAAAACAAACCATGTCTTGATGACACGTGTTCCTTTATCGTATGCAACTAAAAGAGTTTGATTTTGTCGTACCTTGTCTTCTTGGATGCCACGTGGAAATGCTCTTTCCGAAGATTATAACTTATTGTGCAAACAAAACTTCATTCTGAAAGATTATGACTTCATTCCGAAGACGAGTCTTCATTCTGAAGACAAATCCTCATTCGAAGATTATAACTTCATTCGAAGACAGGGTCTTCATTCGAAGACAAATCCTCTTTGCAAATTTAAATCTTCATTTCGAAGATTAATCCTCATTCGAAGAGTCAATCCTCATTTCGAAGATGTTGTATTGCGAAGGTAAATCGTCATTCGAGAGAGTCTTCATTGAAGATCTTCATTCGAAGATGATGCGGCAAGTCGTCATTCGAAGATCAAGTTTCATTCGAAGACAAATTGTCATTCGAAGACAAAGTTTCTTTCCGAAGACAAAGTGCAACATTCATTTTTGTCATTCGAAGACAATTTCAATCCGAAGATAATACAACGAGGCACTATTTTTGGCATTCTTGTTCGAAGATTAGGCGAGAAATCAATATTTTCATTCTCAAAACATGTTTTAAGTATGCCAACTCTTATGAATACCTTTTATGCTAATGGTTAATTTTCATATACTATACACCAATCATTTTACAATGAAGAAATGTAAGAAATATATACCCGATAAAAATAGTTAATGCCAGTTTTGAAGAATGACTGCCTTTGTTGATATTCTGCTGAGATTTTCTGCAACATTTCAAAACAAGTGCACTTGGTGAATTTGTACAATGATGGTTCAGAAATTTCTCAAGGTTATGCATGCCAGAAAACTGGTTTTCATGCATACCAACTTAGTAGTGCCTTAAGAAAAGGTTTTCACTGCTGAGTTATTCATTTTTCTCTCTTTTTTTTTCTTGATTTTCCCTTTTTTTTTTTTTTTACCTCTCCTTTTCTCTTTTTTTTTCTTGATCTGACTATGCCCATGAAGGAATTTCATGATTTCCCCTGAAACCATGCCCATGAAGGAATTCATACTCAGAATTTATTCATCTTTTTGTTTTCTATTTTTTTGATTTTTTTTGTATTTTCTGCTTTTTCTTGAAATCCATGATCATGCTGATTGTTTTGAAGTGGAAGAAGGAATCTCTTCCACCATTGTGTATCCAAACTATCAAGTTGTTGCAAGAATTCATCTTTAGTCAGAGGTGTATGGTACACTCTGAGGCGATGTCCATTTACTACCAACTTTCTTTGTGATCCATCAATAGGAGATAGACGAGCTGCTCCATTGTCAAATACCTCTTCAATCCGGTAAGGTCCCAACCATCTAGTTCTCGGTTTTCCAGGGAAGTCTTCATAGCGAGAATCAAATAGTAAAGCCCAATCTCCTTGTTGAAGTTTCCTCTGTTGAATGTGACTGTCATGCCACGACTTCCTCTGCTCCTGAATTACCTCAGTTTGGTGCAGAGCATCCAATCTAAGTTCATCCAATGCATTCGAGCTACAGAATCCTATCTTTATGTACTGCGACAATTCAATTCCAATTTCTAGTCTTGTGCGCAATGTTAGTAGCTCAAATTCAATAGGCAAGAGAGGCTTTTTACCAAAGACTAGTTCATAAGGTGTGAATCCGGTAGTGGACTTCCAAGTAGTATTGTAGGCCCAAACTGCTTGGGTAATTTATCTAGCCAATTTCTCCTATGAAAAGCTACTATTTTTGTCAAGATGCGTTCTAGTTCCCTGTTTGTTACCTCAACCTGGCCATTTGCTTGTGGGTGGTAAGGTGATGATTTCCTATGTTTGATTTCATACAATTCTGTAAATGCCTTTATGACTTTGGATGCAAATTGGGGTCCTTGGTCTATGGTGATAGACCGTGGAGCTCCAAATCTCTAAAAAATCTGAGTATACAAGAAATCAGCGACCTTCTCTTCATGAGCATGTTTGAAAGCACGCACCTCTACCCACTTTGTCAGGTAATCAGTGCATACTAGAATATGCACCTTTCCTTGAGAAGGTGGATCAATAGGTCCTACAAAATCAAGCCCCCACCTCTCAAATGGTTCTAAAACCATTTGAGGCTGCAGTGGCATCTCATTTGTATGAGTGGGTTTCCCCATTCTTTGGCATGCATCACAATGCCTAATGTACTTTTTCACATCCTTGTGAAGAGATGGCCAATAATATCCTGTCCCTAGGATTTTCCTAACTGTGCTTTTTACAGAATAGTGTCCACTTGAGGGTTCATCATGACAAGCTCTAAGGATATCATACACTTCATCCTTTCGGATGCACCTACGTAACACATGGTCAGGATTGCACTTAAAAAGCATACCCTTAATCCATTCAAAAGAAGAACTCTGTTTGATCAATTGTTTTTTTGTTTTGAAGTGAAATGTGGAGGAACTTTCCCTGTGACCAAATAATTGGCTATATCTGCAAACCAAGGTGATTGGACTGATATAGCAAATAGTTTTTCATCAGGAAAAGTGTCATCAACTAATTCCCCTTCATCCGTGTTACGCAACTCTGGACAAGAAATCTGCCACAACATTAGCTTTTCCTGGTTTGTTGATTATAGTGATATCAAATTCTTGCGAGCAACAACAACCAACGAATAATTCTTGCACTTACCATAGGTTTATTCATCAAATACTTAATGGTTGTATGATCTGTATGAATAAATATTTGATAACTTTGTGATGTAATGCCTGAATTTGTTGATGGCATATATTCCTGCTAGGAATTCCTTCTCGGTTGTTGTATAATTTTTCTCGGCTCTGTCAAGTTCTTGCTAATGTTGTAGATGGTATAGTGTTCACCATTATCAATTTGTCCTAATGCTACTCCAATTGTTGTATTGGAGGCATCAGTCTGTATGTGAAATGGTAATGTCCAATTAGGTCCTCCGAGCACAGGTGGAGTTATTAATTTCTCTTTCGAGCTTCAAATGCTTCTCGACACTTTGCGGTCCGGGAGAATTCAGAATCTTTAGTCAATAGGGCAAACATAGGGCTGGCTATTGTACTAAATTTGGGAATAAACCTGCGGTAAAAACCAATGTGTCCTAGGAAGCTTCGACATTAGTATGAGTTTTAGGAGGAAGGAGATTCTTGATAATTTCCACCTTCTTTGGATCAACTTGGATCCCTTCAGGAGAGATGTGATGACCAAGAACTATCCCTTCATTCATCATCATGAAGCATTTTTATGTATTTAAGGATAACCAGTATGTTTCACAGCAAGTTAAGACTTTGTCAAGATTTTCCAATGTAAAATCAAAAGTCTGTCCACATCCTTGTGAAATCATCCATGTATATTTCAACACTTTTGGTGGTCGGATCAGCAAAAATTGCTAGGACTTGCTCGTTGAAAAGTTCGTTGGGGCATTACACAAACCAAAAGGTAAAACCCTATAGGCAAATGTTCCCCAAGGACATGTAAAAGTTGTTTTCTCTTGATCTTCAGGTGCAATCTGAATTTGATTATATCCACTAAATCCATCAAGAAAACAAAAGTATCTTTTTTCGGCAAGAGTATCTAACACCTGATCTATGAAAGGTAATGGAAAATGGTCTTTGTATGTCACCTTATTCAACTCTCTATAGTCTACACATACTCTCATTTTTCCATTTTTCTTAGGAACTATAACCAATGGAGAAACCCATTGGCTATCAGAAATTGGGTAAATGAATCCTACTTCCAGAAGTTTTTCAATTTCTTCTTTCACAATATCTCTTAAGGCGAGGATTCAATCTTCTCCGGGGTTGTCTAAGCGGCTTGACTTCTTCGGTATAGATTCTATGGGTACATATATCGGGATGGACTCCTCGACATATCTTTGTAGTTCCAAGCAAAAGCATGAACATGCTTATGCAAGACAACTATCAATTTTTCTTCCTCTTCCCTAGCAAGCTGGCTGTAAATGTTCAAAAATTTGCCCGGTTGGACTTCTATTTGTTTTGTATTTAGAAGGACTGAATTCACTCCTTCATACCTGGTGATTAAGGGATTAAGAGGACATTATTGAGTTGGGAGAAAAGAAGCAGTTTCTATTTTATTACTACTTGAGGGAAGCATATCTTGTATGGAGCAGGTGAGAAGGAAAAATCGGATGATGGTGCCATCCATGTGGTAGTGAAACAGAGTTTCCCTGTGATAGTACGAGATGGTTCATCTTCAGATTTTTGATTCTCCTCATTACTTAACATATTGGATATTTGTTGCTTCCTCTTCTAAACCTTGTTCATGCAGAACATTCATCAGGATTGTTTCATTTTCTAAATTTTTTGTGTCATTGAGGTCTTCTGTGTGTTCTCTTACTACTAAGGTAGCTAGTGTAGAAATGACCTCTTCTGGTTCTTCATCTGAGTCAAGAAACCATAACTGACCTAAAAATTTGCTAGATGGTTTTGCGGGAGGATATAAAGAAATCTGTTTTAGATCAATACCATTTGAAATAGTCATATTTCCAGATCTGCAGTCTATGAAGGCTGCTGCAGTTGCAAGCCAAGGTCTTCCCAAAATAATGGGATATCCATGTGCTGAATTTCTTGGTTGTAAAACCAAAAAATCTGTAGGGAATTCCCAAGAAGAAACTTCTATAGGGACATCTTCAATGATACCTTCAGGTTTTGCAACTGACCTATCAACCATTTCTAAAGCGATAAATGTGGGGTTGAGATGTTTGAGCTGTAATTGTTCCATTGTATCCTTGGTCATTACATTTATTGCAGCTCCTAAATCTACTAAGACATTTGATATTGGTACTTGAACCTATGGTGACTTGTGATAACTGGGCTTCTGGATCACTATACTTTGGAGGTACTAGTTTTCCAGATAAGAGATCAGCTATCTTCCCTTCAACCTGCATAGTTTTGGGAAATGCCTTCTTTTTTCTTCTTGCTCTTTTAATGCACAAATTTTGGATAGTACTATTAATCTCTGGTATTTCCTTAATGGCTTGCAATAAGGGCAATGATATAGTCAACTTTTTGAGTTCTTTGACCAATTCTGACTCAGAATTTTTTGGTATTGCATTAAATCTTTCGGGATATGGAATTATCCTTGGTAATTGTTTTGCTTGTGGTTTTGTCTCTTTCTCTATTGTTGGTTGGATTTTCTCTGGTTCCAATTTTTCTTCTGTCTCCATTGTTGGTTGGACTTTCTCTGGTTCCAATGATTCTTGCTCTTCATTTTCTTTAATTTCATTTGAAACTGGTTCAGGTACAACTTTTCCTGAACGAAGTTGGATGTTACTACAATCAAGAACATTAATTTCAACATTTTCTTCAGCTTGACCACATAGACAGGGAGGTGTCTATCTCATGCTATTTGGATTAGTGACTGGTTGAGTTGGCATTTGAGGTTGTTTCACTTGGTATGTTTGTTGCTATTTTTCTTGGAAATTTTGATTAGGTGCAGGCAACAAATCTTGAGTTTGACCTTGATTCCTTTGCTGCCTTGGATAGGACTGGTATTGCTGATTCCATTGTGGTTGGTTTTGCATCCAATGTGGATTAGTCTGATTTTGATTCCAAGCTGGATTGTTTTGATTCCAAGATGGGTTGTTTTGATTCTGATTCTAGGCTGGGTTACTCCAATTTGCTTGTGGCCATTCTTGGGAATTTGTCCATTGAGGATAATTCCAAGGACGTTGGGGTGGTACTGATTGTCCCCAAGGCATAGTACTAGGATTATGCCCCCAATTTGTAGGAAAACGAGGAGGATTTTGGTATTGAGAGAAATTTCCCCCTTGTTTTGGTCCAATATAGTTGAGTTCCTCGGTCTGGTTTTCTAACACGGTTTTGAGTTGTGGTAGCGAGGTGGCATTGTTCGGTTGAATGCCTTTTTGAAGAAATACTACAAATGGTTGAGATAGATGTTTTATTCAAAGGACATTCCTGCATAGCATGTTTACTTCTACATCTTGGGCAATAAATTGCTAAGGGTTCTATGTTTTTTGCTTTTGCAGACATTTCCCCCAAAGTAGTGTTTAGGTGCACTAGAATATCGGTTTTGAAATTTGCAAGTTCCTCTATCAGGTCCTTCACATCAGTGCCATTTGTGCGGCTTTTTCTTCTTCTCTGCTTAGTGCGAGAGTAATTCCTGTAGAGATCCATAATTTCCTCATTACTGAGAGTGGTTACATCCCCTTTTCCCATCAAATCCAGAACTTCTCTGGATTCATCTTGCAATCCTCTCAAAAATATGGTTTTACATAATTCTGGTTCTACAAGTCCACATCTCCTTTGAACAAAGGAGAACCTATCAAGATAATCTTCCAATGTCTCATCATCTTCTTGCTTGATTCTGAATAACTCATCTTTCCTATTCCTTACACGGCAATATTCTTGATATTTGTCTAAAAAGACAGTTTCCATTTGATCCCAGGTTCTTATGGAATTAGGCTCTAAGCTCATGAACCGGCGCGATCTTTGAATCCTTGAGTGTTGAGGGAAAAACCTTAAGTTTCTGATTGTCATTTATATAATCATAGGTCCGACACACTACCTTGAATTCAAACAAAAACTGATCGGGATCTTCGGATACAACACCTCGGAAGGTTGGAAGTGCGGAAGGTGAAATGGTCTTCATGGGAGAGTTTTGTGTTGGATTCAGACGAATAGGATATTCAAATGTTTCGGAAGGTTGGAGCATATCTTGATCATCTCCTTCATTATGGACATAGCCATGTTGGCCATCTATATTGCCTCCTTCTGCCATAGTTTCCTGTTTCCTAGGAGAAGTTAAAGCTTTCCAAATTGTTCTCTCAAGAGGTCCAAGCCTCTCTGTTGATGATGAGTCTGATGAATTTTCTTCCTTAAGATATTACGATGATGATAAAATTGGTGATTTTCCTTTCTCAAAATGTTCTAATGATGGTGAGACTGGTGATTTTTCTATCAATCTTTCTGGTAGTTCAAACACTGGTGATTCACCCCTTAGGCGTGAAGATCTCCTTAATGGAAAAAGCTGGGGATCCTTTGGGGTAGTTCTACCTTTTTCATCCCTAGACTTATTCATTCATGTTTACTCTTGAATGACATAAATTAAGTCAATAGTTGTTACCTTCCTCAGTTGTTGTATTCAGATTTTAACCTGAATTTTCATAGCTTAGTCTGATTACAGCTATTGGACTGTTTGTTTTTTTTGGCAACACTATTCCTTGGCAACGGTGCCAAAATGATGCGTAGTCGTTATACCATCATTAATTCTCAATGAATTTGTCAATCCAGGGCAGTGTACAAGGCTATCTGCGAAGAAGAAGTGAAACAGCTATAACTTAGGTCAATCTAGAGCAACAGGTCTTATTGGTGGAACCGGTTGTGTGGGGGGTTTTAGGACATTCCTATTTCTAAATTGCATGAATTAAACCTTAATCTAAGTTGCAGAATTGGAAACTAATCATTAACTACAGAAATAAAGTCCTAATTACAATTGCAGAATGAGACCTAATTATATTGCAGAAATAACGATTTGCAGAATTGAAAGTCGATCCTAATTGCAGAAAGAAAATATAATTACTTTTGTAGCAATGAAAGTCTAAATCTAATGTGGAAATAAAAACTGTCAAGGCTCTATAACAGAAGGTTGTCAATCTTTTGTGTAGGGTTTGACAGCAAAACATAAAATGCGGGAAATTGCTAAAAAATAGTAAATTCTAGGAATAACAGTCTGAAATAAAATGGAAGCTTTGCTTGAAAGTAAAGATTACAACTAAAACATTAAGCACGAGTTTAATCTAAACATAAATAAACTAAGATCACAAATATTGTCGGTTGTTTACAAGCAATTGAAATAACAAGTTCTACAACTCATTCTCACTGTGACAAAATCAGAATAAAAACCTGCTTGTTAGTCCTCCTCCTAGGTATGGAAGTGGCCAACCTCCTTGTCCAGAAGAAGGTATAAGTCTCTCTCTCTCTCTAGATCTTAATCACACTCATTTACAAGCAATATGAAATAGAACTGGTGCACTTTATTGATTAAAGAACATGATTACAATAATTCTATTGAAAACCTATTACAGGACTATAATCAGTCAAATTCTACCTATTTTTTGCTTCTTCCTAGCTTCCTTACTTTCTACTTCCTACTGCTACTACTACTCTAGCTCAACCTGAATGGGAGCAATATTTATAGATGTCCTAAGGTCTGATTACAAACAAAGAATATCTCAAAAGATCTAATCCTACAATTTTGCAACAAATTCTGGTTTTATCCTAGAAGAAGATTAAAACTTGATCTTTCCCTTAATGATGGCTTTGGTCGGCAATGACGGCAAAGACAGATGGAAGATCTTTTCCTTTACCTTTTCCAACCTTTATTTCCCTTTTTTTGGCTTCAAAAATCGGTCAACAAGTCAAAAAGCACATTCTGTTTTCATTTCGAAGATAAGTGGCTTCATTCGAAGACAATGCAATTCTCATTCGAAGATCGCTCATTCGAAGATACTGCATTCTTCATTCTGAAGATACTACAATCCTTCATTTCGAAGATACTGCAATCCTTCATTTCGAAGATAATGCATTCTTCATTCCGAAGATCCGCTCATTTCGAAGACGTTGTGTTCTCTCATTTCGAAGATATCTGTTCATTCCGAAGATACTTCGAATGAACAAATGTGTGCTTTTTCGGTGATTTCTTCTGCATCTCTTAGGTGGGTTATCTCCTAAGATCAAATTCCAATGGTCTTCATCTCTTTCCACATGTGAATTCCATGCCTTGCTATTTATGGACAGTTGGCTGGAATTTACATGGGAAAGACCAGTTTTTGCTGCACAACAACAGTTTGCTTGCATTGTTGCCAGATTTAGGTGAAATAATTGCTTGAGACAAATCAAAACATGATTAGTGAAATGCTGCTATTATTCTAAGCATATCCCATTTTAGCAAATCATAGCAAAAAGAACACAAAACTATGCAAAAAGCTGTAAAATCAGCATATAATATTCCAAATACATTGATCATGCAAAATGGTTAATATACAGCATATTGAATCAACTTAACTAACATATCAGATAAAACATAAGAGTTTATAGGCATTTTTAGTGTTCAAAACATGTTATGATTGAGGCATTTCTAGGTCTCATCAGAAACACAAAAGAAATTCCAATAAATTTAAACACCTCACCCGAATGAATCCAAGTCCATTAGAAATGATGCAGCCAACATGGCAGCTGGGATTGATATTACCTAAAATAAGAGGTTTTTTTTCCATTGAATAGAAGAACCAGAGCCTAAACAGAACACCTCTAAGCAACTAATAGCCAAGAAAAGGGTTTTTTCATCTTCTTGAAGCATTAAAAAAGAATCATCAACAAAATGACCATTGACCAACTGAAAATTAGAATTGGGGAGAGCAATACCCATGATTAATCCTTGATCCACCTTATGGGACAAAAAATAGCCAAAAGCCTCTGCAACAAGAATGAAAAGAGATGGAGCAAGAGGGCACCCCTGTCTTACAAAATGACCAAGAGAAATTGACTGAGATTGACTATTATTCAAAGTAAGAACAACTAAAGCATCTTGAAATAACATAAGAACGATGCTCACAAACACTAGCCCAAAGCCCAAAGCCTGAAGCATGGCAGTGATGAAGTACCACTCCATATTATCATAGGCTTTCTCAAAGTCAATATTGTTAGTCTTACAATGGCACTGAGAGGGGGGGTGAATCAGTGTAGTTCTTTTAAACTTAAATTCACAGCTCTTAAAACAGTAGAAATTAAAACTAAATACCAGATAAAGCAAGTATCACAAGAGAACATCACACAACACAAGATTTAACGAGGTTCACCAAATTGGCTACTCCTCAAGAATGACTGCTTGGACTACCATCCAAATCCAGCCTTTGCAAAGCACCAACTTTACAATCAATTTACCAGCACCCACTGGAAGGAGCACCAACCCCTTATTTATCTACACCAACAAAAAGGAGCACCAACCCCTGATTTACCAACACCAACTGGAAGGAGCACCAACCCCTGATGCCAAGCACCAACTTGGACTTCAATTTGAAACTATAAGTTTGATAGTAAGATACCTTTGCTTTTGCTAGACCCTAACTGGTCTTCTTCACCTTTGCTTTCTCTATGCACTCTGCTCTTTCTACGTAAACACTTCGCACACTCTACTTCACTGCAGTCGAACTTCACGATCATCTTCTCCCTTTTGTGCACTCTGCTCCTTCTGCTTTCTCTACGCAATCATAGACGCACTTAGGACGAATTTCACCCTTCTTCGCTCTCTGTGCACTTCGCCATCATCTCACCGCTTCTGTGCTTTCTGCGCTCTTACGACCACATTTCACACTTCGACACATATTCAACGACGCATACTTCAACACTTCAATTCTCCAAACAACCCTCCTTTTATAACAAAATTCTTGTGATGAAAACCCTAATCTTAGTCGACTGTAAACCCTAATCTTAGTCGACTTTCATGACAACTATAAACCCTAATTTTTAGTCGGTTGTCATCGGTCTTCGTCGGCTTCAACTCAACCATGAAAATACAACATGTCACGATATCGTGACACTTTTGCTTTCTCTCTCTTTCTCCTTGCTTTGGCCCCCGAAAATACAACATGTCGCGATATCACGACACTTTTTCTTTCTCTCTCTTTCTCTTTGCATCGAACCACGAAAAAGCTACATGTCGCGATATCGTGACACTTTTTCTCCTTGCTCTTTCTCTTTGCATCGGACCGCGAAAAAGCTACATGTCGCGATATCGCGACACTTTTTCTCCTTGCTCTTTCTCTTTGCATCGGACCACGAAAATACAACATGTCACGATATCGCGACACTTTTTCTCCTTGCTCTTTCTCTTAGCTTTGGCCCATGAAAATACAACATGTCGCGATATCGCGACACTTTCACCTCCGTACGCTTTCTCTATTCCTTTGTCGCGAAAATGCGACATGTCACGAAATCGTGACACTTCTACTTTCGAAGTCTTGCTTTCTGCTTTTGTCATGAAATTGTGACACTTCTACCTTCGAAGTCTTCTTCTCTACTTTTGTCATGAAATCATGACACTTTTGCTTTCGTACTTCACTTCTTTGTTATTGTCATGAAATCGTGACACTTCTACCTTCGAAGTCTTCTTCTTTGCTTTTGTCATGAAATCGTGACACTTCTGCTTCCGTACTTTACTTCTTTGCTTTTGTCATGAAATCGTGACACTTCTGCTTTCGAAGTCTTGCTTTCTATTTTTGTCATGAAATCGTGACATGTCGTGAAATTGTGACACTTTTCAAACTTGCTTTCTCTCTCCTATTTTAGTCACGAAAATGCGACATGTCGTGAAATCGTGACACTTTTCCAACTTACTTTCTCTCTCTTATTTTAGTCGCAAAAATGCGACATGTCACGAAATCGTGACACTTTTCTTACTTGTTCTCTTTCTTCGAACTTGTCACGAAATCGCGACACTTCTTCCTGCTTTCTCTTTTTCTTCCAACATGTCATGAAATCATGACAGTTTTTCCACTTGCCTTTTTCTCTTCCAACATGTCACGAAATCATGACAGTTTTTCCACTTGCCTTCTTTTCTTCCAACATGTCACGAAATTGTGATAGTTTTTCCACTTGCTTTTTCTCTCTCTTCCAACATGTCGCGAAATCGCGACAGTTTTTCCTGCTTTTTCTCTCTTCCAACATGTCACGAAATCGTGATAGTTTTTCCTGCTTTTTCTCTCTCTTCCAACATGTCATGAAATCATGACAGTTTTTCTTGCTTTTTCTCTCTCTTCCAACATGTCGCGAAATCGTGACAATTTTTCTTGCTTTTTCTCTCTTCCAACATGTCGTGAAATCATGATAGTTTTTCTTGCCTGTTGTATATGTCACGATATCGTGACACTTTTCTTACTTATCTTTTTCTTTGATCTTTTGCATATGGGCCACTTCGGTCTTCTTGGAAAATCACTGTACATACTCTGAGTAACCTTTGAACTCCTGTCTTCTGCATCTGAATAGCTTTTGAACTTCCTGTCCATTGCATCAATAGATCTATCTGACTGTGTTGACAACAATGACAATACTGTTGCTGCACCTTGCTCAACAATCTCCCCCTTTGGAATTGTTGGCAACACATGTGCAATTTCTTGTAACTCTTCTCCCCCTTTGACAATAATACCAAAGGGCTACTGCAGACTCCCCCGAGTCCATGCACAACATTCTCAGGCAAAATTTATTACACTTAGCAAAAATCATGAACATGAGCAAAAAGATAATCAAATACTTAAATGCTCCCCCTGAGAATGTGATCCCTGTAGCTAGTCAATTCTTGGGAAACGTGACCACTCCACAATCTGGTTTGGGTTTTGTTTTTTCTTGTTGTGAATAAAAATCCAACTTAACCTCACTTTCTGCAACTTTCTCCTCACGTACAACATGTTGTCGCTTGCAATATATTCTCCCTCTGGATAAAGAAACTGAATCTTGTTTCTTCTTCGTTCCACGTGACCAATATGTCTCCAAGATAGAATGCACCTCCACTGGTACTCTTTCTGTCATCTACACATCCTGCCCAATCTGCATCTTTTGGATACCATAACCCATACTCCATAGTACCCTTGTGATATTATAGAAGACTCTGTCTCTCTGTTGCACTGACTGGTGGACCTCTCTCCACTTGAAGAATCCTCACTCAGATCTATCTTCAACTGTGTTGGCTGCTGGATCTCTATCCATTGAGACTCTGTCCTCTGTACTCTATCACCTCCAAAGCTCTATCAATAGGCTCACTAAGAACCTGCTCAATAGGCTCACACAGAACCTGCTTAACAAGCTCACATAGAACTTGTCCAATGTTGAATAACAAGCTCATACAAAACCTATCCAAATCTGCTCTAGCAAGCTCACCAAGAACTTTCCCAAATCTTCTCTAGCAATCTCACCAAGAACTTGCCCAAATTTGCTCTAGAAATCTGTCCCAACATTGTCCTCAAATATTTCCCAAAGGCCTTCTCAAAGGCTCAATCAATCATGCTCAAGTAGTACTCAAAATGAACTCAACAATGAATGGCAATCTCAAATCAAATCCACTTCATAGAAGCATAAAGAGAATTGTTAGAGACTCAATATGTTCTAACCTCAATCTCAACTCAACATAGAATGATGGAATAATTTATTTCATAGAACTTTAAAAAATCACTTCACACATAACTTGACTAGGCTCAATCAAATCAACTCAACCAATCATCACAAGGGACAACTCTCTCTCACACAACCCTAGTCCAAGTATGTATCAACCAACTCAAATATTTCCAACAATGCTCAACCACAAATATCACATAACAATGATACTCATGTTCTTTTCTAACTCAAGTTCTTTCACAACCAATGGGCTTCAACCACTATGCTTATAACACAAGGTTTAAACACAACTCTCAATTCAGAAAACCTTGATGCATTCAACCAACCACTTTCGAAAAAGAAACCACAAACAATCATTTTCCCTCCAATGATATTTCAGAAATCAACCACCATAATGTTGTCACATGAGTCTCCTTGGGATTAGCCTGAAATCGTGCTACCATGCATACTGCCTGCAAAATATCTGGTCTGGTAGCTGTCAGGTACAATAAGCTTCCAATCATAGATCTGTACATGGTTTGATCAACAGGTGGAGATTTTTCATTCTTGCTCAACTTGCACCCTGTCGTCATGGGAGTGCTAACTGGCTTACAATCCTCCATTGTGAACTTTTTAACATCTCTTTCACATATTTAACTTGAGAAATAAATATGCCCTTCTTATTTTGATTAACTTGCAACCCGAGGAAATACGAAAGTTCACCAATCATTGACATTTCAAATTCTTTTTGCATCTTATTTGCTAAATCTTTACACGACTCATCTTTGTTGCTTTCTTAAACCTTTGTTGAGTGAGATAGTTGTCTAGCCTTGCATATCATGCTCGGGGTGCCTGTTTCAAGCCATATATCTTCAACTTACAAACCAAGTTGGGATCATCACCAAGCTGGAAACCATCTGGCTGCTCAATATAAACCTCTTCTTCAAGCTTCCCATTCAAAAACGTTGATTTCACATCTGTCAACAAAATTGACAAGTGACTCACACTTGTACCAACTTTTGTCCAACACTGTATCGACACTGCAATTTTACTGCCAACTCTGTGCAAGCATCAAACACTGTACCACAACACCAACCAAATCCCTTTTTACATTTTCAACTTGGTCTATGTTTTCTACAGTCACCACTGGTCACACCTTACTTTCAACTGTTCGAATCAGGAGACAATATTTTGTTAAACACTTCACGGCCAACTATAGTGCACCTTACTCAAACTCATACTTCTGGACCTCGGATAGGTATGATTCACAAAGCAAAGTTGCTCATCTTGATGAGCTAAACATGAATCAATGATCAAACTTCAATATTTTTCACCACAACGTCATAATAGATCTAACAATCTTCACGTCAATGTGTAGTTCAAATACACATTGCTTTTATCGAAACACATATATGCGGCTAGGGCAACATTCTTTCACTAACCAAATTATCTGAACTGTTATAATCCTTAACTTTGGATAGTGGCAGTAAGAACCATCACCGAGTACAACAATGACATATAGCAATACTACCAATAATGACAACTCTCAATTTAATCACCACCCTTCACGGCACTTCCACAAACTACATGAACTGAAAACACACTTCGACAACTATACGACAACTTCCCTGACTACTTGCCTTTCATCCTCGGGTAATCAAACAAAACATAGGAGCATTAAAATGAAACTTCAAGATTGCTCCCCCTGAGGATGTGCTACCTAGAGTTGCTTAGTGCAATAGCGGAGTAGTCTCCTTCAGTCCAAGGAGACACAATTTCCTTTCTTCTATCTTTCTCCAAACTTTCTTGAACTCGGGCTTGGATTTTTCAACTACATCCCTGTTTTGCACCTTTTCGTGAACTCGAACACTTCTCTTGTGTGGTTGTCTCTTGTGCATCCTTGATGAATGATTATTTTCCTTTCTTTTATGTACATGATTTATTCCCTGTCTGTGTTGCGTTCTTTGCGTCCGATGAAATCTATTGTTTTGCCTTAGATTAGATACAAAAATGCTTGGACAAAACCTTGCTATGTGCCCATGACCATTACATTGAAAACATTGTACATAGTGTTCACTCGGAAATGCAGATGTATTTCTACCAGCATAACTCTTTGATTTATTATTCAATCCATAATAAATTGCCTTGTGACCATATTGGTTGCATCTGAAACAATAGCCATTAAAAGCATTATTATGAATAGAGTGAGAGTGATAGAACCTCTTTTGTTGTGGTTGCTTTGTTGTAGATCTCCTTTGATATTTTCTTCCTTTTGAGAATCCAACTTCAAGCTTTTCTTGCTTCGATCCTTCAACAGTGAACTTCTTCTTCTCTGCAGAGTTGGAAGATGAAGGTTGTTCAACTTCATATCCAAGACCACGCTTATCCGTGGAGCTTCTTTGTTGGCTTATCATTTTATCTAGCAACTCTGTGCTCTTCTCGAATTTGAGATTTGTATTGGCCTCTTCTAGTTGTTTCTTCAATAAAACAATCTCTTCCTCTTGTTTGCAGCAACCAATCTCTTTCTCATTGATCTATGACCTGAGAGTTTCTTCAATCCTTTTGAATTCTTCTACCTGTACTTTCAAACTGGTTATTATTTCATTTGCATCCTCAAGATTTCTTGAGATTTCCTTATTCCTTTTTCTTTCTATCTTCAATTCATCCAGAGCTGCAATTAATTCCTCTTTCAAATTTATTTCTGCATCAATTTCTTCTTCATCACATTCCTGTTCCTTTTCTGTTTCTTCTTCGAGTGTCATGAAAAGACCTCCACCTGTTTCTTTCTTAGAATCATCCTCTAGGACTTCATTAACTCTCAGCATATATGCCTCTATGTTCTTATCGTTATTCAACTTTAAAGCTTCGAACTGAGCTTGATGTGTTTGCAACTTGGCCTCCTTGATCTCATCGTCTCCTTCATGAATACTCCTCAGTTTGTCCCATATTTCTTTTTTCGTTTTACAACTCATGATCTTTACTAGTTCACTTTCTACTAATCCGCACCTGATAGCATTCTTTGCTTTTGAGTCATTCTCAAACAGATTCTTATCGGCAACATCGGTTGGAGGAGTGATGGGTATTGTGTATTCACTATCTACTGAATCCTAGATGTCGTATCCCAAAGCACAAAGATATGTCTACATCCTGATTCTCCAGACCGCGTAATTAGTTCCATCAAACAAAGGTGCTTTGTTTGATGAGAAGTCTTCAACCTTTTCTTGTTCAATTTTCTCTTCCACAGGAACTAAAACTGACTGAGATGCCCTTTTGGAGGAGGATCTATTCTTCTTACCCATTGCGTACTAATCCAAGATCAACCCCGACTGATTTAGCTCTGAGAAGGGAACTTGGCTCTGATACCAATTGTTAGTCTTACAATGGCACTGAGAGGGGGGTGAATCAGTGTAGTTCTTTTAAACTTAAATTCACAGCTCTTAAAACTGGAAGCAATGAAAACCTTAAAAACTAGATAAAGCAAGTATCACAAGAGAACATCACACAACACAAGATTTAACGAGGTTCACCAAATTGGCTACTCCTCAAGAATGACTGCTTGGACTACCATCCAAATCTAGCCTTTGCAAAGCACCAACTTTACAATCAATTTACCAGCACCCACTAGAAGGAGCACCAACCCCTGATTTATCTGCACCAACAAAAAGGAGCACCAACCCCTGATTTACTAGCACCAACTGGAAGGAGCACCAACCCCTGATGCCAAGCACCAACTTGAACTTCAATTCTGAATCTAGAAGTTTGATAGTAAGATACCTTTGCTTTTGCTAGACCCTGACTGGTCTTCTTCACCTTTGCTTTCTCTACGCACTCTGCTCTTTCTGTGCAAACACTTCGCACACTCTGCTTCGCTGCAGTCCAACTTCATGATCGTCTTCTCCCTTTTGCGCACTCTGCTCCTTCTGCTTTCTCTACGCAATCACAGACGCACTTGGTTGAATTTCACCCTTCTTCGCTCACTTTGCGCACTTCGCCATCATCTCGCCGCTTCTGTGCTTTCTACGCTCTTACGGCCACATTTCACACTTCGACACATATTCAACGATGCATACTTCAACACTTCAATTCTCCAAACAACCCTCCTTTTATAACAAAATTCTTGTGATGAAAACCCTAATCTTAGTCGGCTAACCTTTAGTCGGCTTTCATGACAACTATAAACCCTAATTTTAGTCGGTTGTCATCGGTCTTCGTCGGCTTCAACTCAACCACGAAAATACATGTCACGATATCGCGACACTTTCACTTTCTCTCTCTTTCTCCTTGCTTTGGCCCCCGAAAATACAACATGTCGCGATATCGTGACACTTTTTCTTTCTCTCTCTTTCTCTTTGCATCGGACCGCGAAAAAGCTACATGTCGCGATATCGCGACACTTTTTCTCCTTGCTCTTTCTCTTTGCATCGGACCGTGAAAAAGCTACATGTCGCGATATCGCGACACTTTTTCTCCTTGCTCTTTCTCTTTGCATCGGACCGCGAAAATACATGTCGCGATATCGCGACACTTTTTCTCCTTGCTCTTTCTCTTAGCTTTGGCCCGCGAAAATACATGTCACGATATCGCGACACTTTCGCCTTCGTATGCTTTCTCTATTCCTTTGTCGCGAAAATGCGACATGTCGCGAAATCGTGACACTTTTGCTTTCGAAGTCTTGCTTTCTGCTTTTGTCATGAAATCATGACACTTTTGCCTTCGAAGTCTTCTTCACTGCTTTTGTTGCAAAATCGTGACACTTCTGCTTTCGTACTTCACTTCTTTGCTATTGTCACGAAATCGTGACACTTCTGCCTTCGAAGTCTTCTTCTCTGTGTTTTTGACACTTCTGCTTCCATACTTTACTTCTTTGCTTTTGTCACGAAATCGTGACACTTCTACTTCTATACTTTACTTCTTTGCTTTTGTCGTGAAATCGCGACACTTCTACTTTCGAAGTCTTGCTTTCTGTTTTTGTCACGAAATCGTGACATGTCACGAAATCGTGACACTTTTCAAACTTGCTTTCTCTCTCCTGTTTTAGTCGCGAAAATGCGACATGTCACAAAATCGTGACACTTTTCCAACTTACTTTCTCTCTCCTATTTTAGTCGCAAAAATGCGACATGTCACGAAATCGCGACACTTTTCTTACTTGTTCTCTTTCTTCGAACTTGTCGCGAAATCGTGACACTTCTTCCTGCTTTCTCTTTTTCTTCCAATATGTCGCGAAATCATGACAATTTTTCCACTTGCCTTTTTCTCCTCCAACATGTCGCGAAATCGTGACAGTTTTGCCACTTGCCTTTTTTTCTTCCAGCATGTCGGGAAATCGCGACAATTTCTCCTGCTTTTTCTCTCTCTTCCAACATGTCGCAAAATCACGATAGTTTTTCCTGCTTTTTCTCTCTCTTCCAACATGTCGCAAAATCGCGACAGTTTTTCTTGCTTTTTCTCTCTCTTCCAACATGTCGCGAAATCGTGACAATTTTTCTTGCTTTTTCTCTCTCTTCCAACATGTCGCGAAATCGTGACAGTTTTTCTTGCCTGCTGTATATGTCACGATATCGCGACACTTTTCTTACTTGTCTTTTTCTTTGATCTTTTGCATATGGGCCACTTCGGTCTTCTTGGAAAATCACTGTACATACTCTGAGTAACCTTTGAACTCCTGTCTTCTGCATCTGAATAGCTTTTGAACTTTCTGTCCACTGCATCAACAGATCTATCTGACTGGGTTGACAACAATGACAATACTGCTGCTGCACCTTGCTCAACAAATATTAATGAATAAAGCATCTTGTCTAGAATTTCTTTCCCACTCCATACCTTCCCAAACAACAATAATATTATCAAGAATGTATCTTCCCTGAACAAAGCCAGTTTGTTCAGGTCTGACAATCAAAGGTAGGAGATATTTAAGCTTAAGCGCAAGGGCTTTGGAAATAATATTATAGATCACATTAAGCAGGGTGATCGACCTCTAATTAGTGATGATCTTAGGGTCTCCAGACTTAAGAATAAATTTAACATTGCCTTTGTTAATAATGGAACCTAGTGAACCACATTGCAAGGCTTCAAGATACACTTTGTGGAGATGAGAACCAAGCATATCACATGGGAAGCCATTAAGACCAGGTGCCTTATCATTGCCCATGAGTGAAAAGGCATTTTTTAGATCTTCTAGAGAAAGAGGAGTGTCACAGAATATCATTTTCTCAGGAGAAAGCTTGTTGGAGACAACAACGGTACAATCAACAAGAGCTTGCCTTTTAGCATCATAAAGGGGTTGAGAAGCAAAAATACCTTGATAATGTGAAACAAAGGCTTTGACAATGTTCGGAAGGTCTGTGAATATTTTCCCATCAACTTGAATGGTTTGAAACTGGGAATATTGGGCAGGAGGTATAAGGCGTTGAAAAAAATATTTGGTCACTCTATCCCCCACTTTGAGCCAGTGCATTCAAGCACATAATTGAGCACCCTTGGCTTCATACAAATCAACATTTTTTAGTTCATATCGAATGCAAGAAACTTGGGACTGAGCAAGAGAGCTGAAAGGAGAGGCTTCAAGACTGAGATAGACTTTGGATAGCTTACTCTACAAGGTAGACTTAGCCTGTTTCTACCGTTTTGCAACTTCAACACCGAAAGTTCATAGCACCTTAGTGGTTTGTTGAATGGCATCATTCCACAACTTAATTCTTCCAGAAAGACCATCAGGTCTAGGAATCAAATTCCAAATGCGACATATATGAGTTTTCACACTAAAGCTATGCAAAAAAGAAACCTTCAGGTAAAACTATGAAGAATGCACTCTAGGTTGGAAGTTTAACTTTGCCACCGAGAATAAAATAGGTGAATTATCATACAGTGTAGTACCAGGAAAAGTCAACACATACGACGAAGAAGGCAAAATATGGGAGAACTGAAAGTTATCACACTCAAAAATCATGGCTATGTCCAATATTTCTAAAATCATGGTAGAAGCATCTTGGAAATTGGACCAGGTGTACCAAAGAGCCTAAGGGAAGTTAGAAGGCGAGAAGCGAGAATTAGGGTCATAAAGACGAAGCTTGTTTTTCATAAAAAACCAAGCTTCCCTTTCACCTAAGCACCACCGCATCGGGGCATGACCGACCTTGTCAGAAGATTTCTCCACCATATTAAAATCTCCATAGAGCACCCAAGTGGCAAATGGTAGATTCATGGTAAGCCATCTCCACAACTCACATCGATCAGAAGTGATGTTCTAGGTATACACATTAACCACCCCAAATGGGTTTTCACAGATCTCGAGCAAAAGCCAAACAACTTGATTGGATGGATCAACACCCCAGGTCACAACATTCTTTTGTAATCGAGGCGCAAGGATAGTGGCGACTCCCCCTTTTCCTAGGGAATGCTTCATGGCAAAAGAGATAGTTTTTGGCCACAAAAATTCACATGCTATCGCAGATTGAAATCAAAAATCTTAAATTCTTGCAGACATAAAAAATCGAGGCTTCCATGCACTCAAGAAACATTTGACATCTCATTTTGGACTAAATATTTTTTGATCGAGTCTGTTAGTCCTCAGACATTCCACAAGAAGAAAATCATTGGGATTTTTCAGGATGCATGATCTCCATGACATCCTCTGTATCACCCAAACCTTCAAGCAAGCCATAAGAGTTGGAGACCACGTGGAAAGCATCATTGTTTAGCTACCGACGTGTGTCATTACGAATAGGGCTGCGAGAGCGATGGA
This sequence comes from Wollemia nobilis, assembly GCA_028583015.1. NCBI lineage: Eukaryota > Viridiplantae > Streptophyta > Pinopsida > Araucariales > Araucariaceae > Wollemia > Wollemia nobilis. The sequence goes on along the minus strand of JAQPPZ010002456.1, from coordinate 3,062,385 downwards.
CCTTAAAGGCCCGACCCCCCTCCATCGAAGAATTATTTGGAGCCGCCACCACTGAGGCAAAAGAAGGGCCCGACCAAAGAGATTGAGACACCGACGGAACTGGGGGTTGCATGCCAACAACCGGAGGGGCCGTATCAACAGGAGTTTGAACATCTTTAGTAGAAGCTTGCATGTCCCGAGAAGGAGTAGGGGCAGGTTGCACAGTGAAAACCGAAGCTTCCTGCTGCTTAGCTCCATGGGTTTTCCTGCTAGAAACAATAGTCCATTCTTCAGTGTTTCCTTGCGAGCCATTAGCAGGAGCCATGGGAGTGGGCGAGGGATTTGCCTTATATTTCCACTCCATCAGAGGGCACTCCCAAATTTTATGAGCTGCATATTGAAACCGGTAACAGGTATTGAGCAAATTGATATAATAAACTCTTTGCCTAAAGGATTGGTCCTTGATATTGATATCAATAAACTCCTACAAATCCTTGGTAAGGTCAACTTTGATACAAATTATTCTAGTGGGTCTAGCGGAGAACTTTTTTGGCTTAAGACAAACAAACTTACCTAAGGGGGCAGATAAAGTCTACAAAAAACCCCAAAGGGGAACAGGAAGACCAAGGAATTCAACCCACACCAAGACTTCCAGTGCAGCTTGGTCACTGACTTGGAAATCCCTAGAGTAGGATTGCAAAATCAATAGAGAATTACAAACACTCCATGGTCCCCTAGACAAAACCTTTTGTGCTTGAGTTGGGTCTGAAAATGAAAAAAAGGAAATACCCTTTGGTAAGATTTCGTGCATTCTCCACTTTGACTCCATACGAGCCCTAGACTTGCTGGACCCAAGAGCGAATAAGGGTATCATATAGGATACGACCTAGAAAATAACCCACCAAGGTATGACTTTCAAACCATTCACAAGCCGTATGATATTCATGCAAAGGAATAACAACTTTAGGGACAGGGCCTTTACCTCGTGATACACTTTCAGAACGAACTTGTGCGGATGCTTCCCCAGTGCCATTGAGCTCTCCAACAAACTCAAAATAAACTGAGCTGACTGTATGAGCGACAACCATTAAAAAGGGTGAACTAACACCGCCTCAGGGCGGCGTTAATGCAATAGACAAGATTTTCCCACCCCTAAACCTACCAAGCTAACAACTATTTTTTTGCTCTTCTATCACCAATTATTTTGTTATTTTGATAAAAGTGATCACTATAGAAGCCACACATAACTTTTATATATATACAATTAAGTGCTTTGTCTTTCAAACTTCTATAAAATACATAAAAATAAAATAGAGATCAATCTACCAATTTTATATAGAATTAACTAAAAATTTAAGATATAACTAAGAGATAAAAGAAATACAATTATTATTATTTATTTCCCAACAAAATAAATATATAATCTATAGTTGATCTATAAATAATAAAAAAATTTCATACTAAATTTTTATTAAAAGTTTGAAGGAAAAAATGCAAATATAACTTCCATAAAAAAGAATAAGTCTTATCTATTAAAATCTACTTTTATTTTGCATTATACCAAACAAAATTTAATGGAAAATATAATTTAAAATTATCCATATAAATAAATAAATTAATATTTTTATAAAGTTGATTGATATTCTTATTTTCTAATTTAATGTTATACTTCTATTTATATTGTTTGTTGGCCTATTGTTTACTATTTCAAATATAATATATATATTTAAAATCAAATGGTATTTCACAATTTTTTAGGAGACCTGGGTTTTAAAGTTGTCGAGATATATGCATAATAGTTAAATTGTAATACCATAACGTGGTTATGATATAATATATAAAAGGTCACTTTCAATTTCACATAACCAAATAAAAAATACAATTTTTTAATTTTTAATTCTTTATAAAATTTATTACTTTTATTGTTCATGTGGTGAAGGTGAAAGGTTGTATGCCATAAACTAATATCCTATCCAATCCAACAGATAAAAAATATTAAATGATATGAAATCAGCTAATTAAATTTCTCACTTGGAGATAACTCAGTTCAAATATTACCAATCAATACATTCATAACATAATACCATTGTGTGGTCACAATGCAATTTGAATAGGACCATTTCAATTTCATATGACCGTTTAAATTTTTTTATTATTAATTATTATTTTTTTTTTTTATTTTTTAAATTCATAGAAGAGTTGGTTACAACCACACTCTTTTTAGTATTTGTCAAGTATAAGGTTCAAACCACAAGGGCTGCTCCCACCAAACTTATTCCACCTCTTTATTGTTGATCCAACGTGATGGAAACCATCGGTCTCGGGATTCATACTATCATCGTTGGTCTCACGTACATTAAAGATTTTAATCAAACTACTACCTTTGCAAACAAGCTGCCTCCAAGGTTTGAACTTGGGTGTCTTCTTGGTAAATGTTTGGCCAGACAACCCTTAGGGGCTAAAACTCTTAAGGTAGAGAGAAAACCTTAAGAGCCGCTCTTAAGTGGACAGTGTCGTCCCATCTGAATATATCACTATTTAAAGAGAAGCCACAAGATATTTTTTTGTGTCCCCTTCGCATCGCAAAGGTTCGAACTGTGTACCTCCACTTGCGCTACATAGGCGAACGTATTCATTTATTTTAATTTTTATTACATATACAATTTCAAGTTGCAAGTTAGACTAATTTTTTTTCCCTTTTAATTAGTTATTCGATAGTGAAATAGTTTCCACCCATATTGCATGATAGGCATATTACCACTTAGACAACTTTTATTAGAACCAACAATTATATTCAATAAAAATAAAAGAGGTTAAAGAGCTGGAAAGATCACAACTCGAGGCATAAGGCCACCCATATGATCAAAATTGAAACTAGCCTTTAAAAGGGTGAATACACAACATAACTAAGCATAGAAAAATAAACTAGAGTAAAAAAACCCTAAATTGTAGAATTGTAACTTTAGGCACCAAGTAGACTTATTGCTGTGACATCATCTGTTCAAAGCCAATGCCTCAAAGCTATTGGATTTTTTAGGTTGAATAGGTGAAATCGTTTTTTAGGTAAACTGTCTCCATCTTCTTTTCCTTGTCGAGTATTACGAGATTTTAGTTTGACAAGATTTAGACCTCTGTCTTTCCCTTTAAAAGTTAAAAAATTTAATGGATTGAGCTCATGCCATTTAATAGTTGGTGGAGTCCCACTTTGTCAATTTCGAATTGAGTTTCCATAAGGTTTTATACCATATTTTGGTGATTGCATTTAATATATATATATATATATATACCCAGGTGTTGTAGGTGAGTTGGAGAGGAGAGGGCAATCCTCCAAGGGAGGTCCCAAGTTCAAATCTCCACCCTACCAAAAAGCTGAATTGGGTATCCAAAATCCAATTGATAATGTTGGTGCGGGCAGGGTCGGGTGCGACTACCCGGTGACTTTGACTTTGTAAAACCCCCCTGTTTATGGTCTCTTAGACCAAGGCGGCCGCGCAAGGGGTTTTTCGCTATATATATATAGATTTAAACTATAATTACAAGTTAACGAGGCAATCCAACTTCTTCCAATCATTATCTTTTGGGAGAGATTTTTGTAATTGTTTTATATATATAGAGGAATGAGTAACACCTTAACTTAATACAAACCAACTTTATTAATTTATTTATTTTAAATACCGTGACTTGAACTTAAATCTCTTAAAAAATATCGAAGTCTAAATTTTGCTAAGCCTTGTTATGACAGCCGTGATGGAAAAGAATATCGAAGTCTAAATTTTGCTTAGCCTTGTTATGACAACCGTGATGGAAAAGGAAGTCTAGACGGTAGCGTTGTTTGACAAAATGCCATCGGGATTTTAGAATTTTAGGTATATATGGAAATGTCATTACTGTTAAGGGCCATCTATATGATCAAAATTGGAACTAGGTTTTAAAAAGGCTATTACACAAAAATAAATTAGAATAAAAAAACTTTAAATTGTAGAATTGTAACTTTAGGTGCTAAGTAGATTAAGTAGACTTATTGCTCTGATATCTATTTGTTCAAAGCCAATGCTTCAAAGCTATTGGATTTTTTAGGTCGAATAGGTAAAGTCATTTTTCAGGTAAATTGTCTCCATCTTCATCTTCTTTTCTCTATCGAGTACTACTAGATTTTAGTTTGACAAAATTTAGACCTTGATCTTTCTTTTTAAAAGTTAAAGAATTTAATGGATTGAGCTCATGCCATTTAATAATTAGATTTTAGTTTGACAAAATTTAGACCTCGATCTTTCTCTTTAAAAGTTAAAGAATTTAATGGATTGAGCTCATGTCATTTAATAATTGGTGAAGTCTCTCTTTGTAAATTCGGAATTGAGTTTCTATAAGATTTTATACCATATTTTGGTGATTGCATTTAATTTATAATATATATATATATATATATATATATTTAAACTATAATTACAAGTTAACAATGAAATTCAACTATTTTTCATCATTATTTTTTGGAAGAGATTTTTGTAATTGTTTTTTATATATAAAAGAATGAATAACCCCTTAACCTAATACAAACAACCTTTATTAATTAATTTATTTTAAATACCGTGATATTTTGCCTACCTCATGAAAAAGGAAGTCTAGACGGTAGCGTTGTTAGACAAATTGCCATCGGGATTTTAGAATTTTATGTATATATGGAAATGTCATTACCGTTAAGGGCCTATAGCTCAGTGGTAGAGCATTTGACTGCAGATCAAGAGGTCACCGGTTCGAACCCGGTTGGGCCCTAGTTTTGAGGTGAAGAAAATATGAAAGTATTAAGTACCACTAACGTATGTTTTTTGTTTTGATCTTATTTTTCCATTACAGGCATAAAATCACAAACAAAAATATCTGTAAATATTTATATTTTATGTTTTGATATTAGTCTTCCATTACAGATATAAAATCACAAACAAAAATATTTGTAAATATTTATATTTTATGTTTTGATATTAGTTTTTCATTACATGCATAAAATCACAAACAAAAATATTTGTAAATATTTATATTTAATTTTGAAATTTTAAAATTATAAATTAAGAAGTTAGGGAGGAAATTAAAATTAAATATTAAATATTTTGTTTTCAAAACTTCATTCAAATTAAAAATATGTTTTGATATTTTCATTAAAGACATAAAATCACAAACAAAAATAGAAATATTTATATTTTATGTTTTGATATTAATCTTCCACGCATAAAATCACAAACAAAAATATTTGTAAATATTTATATTTAATTTTAAAATTATAAATTAAGAAGTTAAGAGGAAATTGAAATTTAATATTAAATATTTTGTTTTAGAGACTTCATTCAAATTAAAAATATGTTTTGATATTTTCATTAAAGGCATAAAATCACAAACAAAAATACTTGTAAATATTTATATTTAATTTTAAAATTATAAATTAAGAAGTTAGGGAGGAAATTGAAATTTAATATTAAATATTTTGTTTCTGAGACTTCATTCAAATTAAAAATATTTGTAAATATTTATATTTAATTTTAAAATTATAAATTAAGAAGTTATGAGGAAATTGAAATTTAATATTAAATATTTTGTTTTGGAGATTTCAAGGAGTGTAAAAAATATTTGTAAATATTTATATTTAATTTTAAAATTATAAATTAAGGAGTTATGAAGGAAATTTAAATTTAATATTAAATATTTTGTTTTCAAGACTTCATTTAGATCAAGGAGTATCAAGAAGGAGGTAGGGGTTCACCCAGTGAAGGGAATTGGATAATGTGATTCTGATTTATGTGAGCTTCATATTAGCATTACCCAAAGGATTTAGATAACATTGTTGTATGTCTAGTACCTGGATCTTGTGAGCCCAAAGAACTTTAGACTTGATGTGCACCTAGACCTTAAGTGTCTAAAGGAATTTAAACATGATATGATGTGCTTGGACTGTGGGTCCAAATGGATTTAAAAATGATGTATTTATATTTAATTTTAAAATTATAAATTAAGGAGTTATGGAGGAAATTTAAATTTAATATTAAATATTCTGTTGTTGAGACTTCATTCAAATCAAGGAGTTGTGAAGGGAATTGGATGAGGTGATTTTGATTTATGTGGGTAGAGACTTCCTAGTTAAGATGAGTATAAAGAAGGAGGTAGGGGTTCACCCAAATTAAGGAGTTGTGAAGGGAATTAAATGATGCGATTCTAATTTATTTGGGTAGAGACTTCCTAGTTAAGACAAGTATCAAGAAGGAGGTAGGGGTTCACCCAAATTAAGGAGTTGTGAAGGGAATTGGACGATGTGATTTTGATTTATGTGGGTAGAGACTTCCTAGTTAAGACGAGTATCGAGAAGGAGGTAGGGGTTCACCCAAATTAAGGAGTTGTGAAGGGAATTAGATGATGTGATTCTAATTTATGTGGGTAGAGACTTCCTAGTTAAGACAAGTATTAAGAAGGAAGTAGGGGTTCACCCAAATTAAGGAGTTGTGAAGGAAATTGGATGATGTGATTCTGATTTATGTGGGTAGAGTTCTAAATAAAGTGGCAAACTTCCTGGTTAAGATGAATATCAAGAAGGAGGTAGGGGTTCAATCGTACAATGACATAACTATTGAGGATGAGAGGATTAAGTAGGTTGGTGAGCAAATCCAAGAGTTCAACTAAATTGGACAACCATTGCAGACATATAGTTTAGGATATTTGTCTCCAATGCAGATATCCTTTTAGTGTTATAACCAAAAGTGGTTAGTTCTTAGGATCTTGGGTTTAAAGTTTTGGAAGTTTGTTAGAAAGTTAAAAGAGGAAACAAATGCTCTTTTTGGCTAAGGCCAGGAGTCTCATCCCAACTTGTAAATAATCTTGTTTTAATATAATATTTTTACATTTTTGAAAAAAATGGTAAAATTATAAATAATAATATCAAATAATATAAGAGAGTAATTTTAAGCTTCATTTATTAAAAAATTATTTTAAGAATTATTATAAGAATAACTATATATATATATATATATATATATATATAATATAATAACTATTATAAGAATTTTGTTTTGTTTAAATTTGTGATTTTATGCCTTTAATGGAAGACTTAATATCAAAATATAATAAATATAAATATAAATAAATAAATATATATATATATATATATATATATATATATATATATATATAATAAATTTTAATATTTTATGTTAAAATTATAAATAGTAATATCAAATAATATAAGAGAGTAATTTTAAGCTTCCTTGATTAAAAATTTATTTTAAGAATGGTTATAAGTTTAGTTACCAAGTTTGAGTTCGACACTCTTGAAGTTCGAAAGAAATTCGACATGTTTAAAAATTTGGAATAAAATTCGACATATAAAATTCGATATATTATAAATGTGCATATAAACAAACATTAATAATTCCCTTATCGTATATTTCTAAGCTTCTACATTAAATTTTAATGGTATCATTTTAAATATGTTTTACGTTTTGATAAATTTTATATTTAAATGTTGAAAGTAAAATTAAATGGTAATTTTTATATAAATTAAATTTTATATCTAAAACAAACACCTAATAAAAGCATGATAACTTACTCAAACTTACATATGTTATTATCATTTATCATCAACAAAAAGTAAATAATTTTAAAATAAAAATTTTAATCTTATAAGATTATTAAATTGCATCTGAATTGACTTTAGAAAACAACTTATTTTTTATAATTTTTTTCCATTCCATAAATTTATTCAGTTTCCTTGGTTAAATTAAAATATGTTTTACTTTCCTTGTAAAGCATTCATGACAAGATTGATAAATATTATTCCCAAACAGAATTCATTTTAATTGGTTAGGGTTTTAAATTTGACGAATTTCTAATATTATCCCCAACAAAATCTATAAAAATATAACTCCTCATGAAGCATGGTGTGGAAGAAAGCCTGGTGTAGCACATCTTAGGATATTTGGTTGTATTGCATATGCTCATGTACATGAAGAAAAGAGATAGAAACTTGATGATAAAAGTGAAAAGTATATTTTTATTAGCTATATTGAGGAAACAAAAGGATACAGGCTATATAATCCTTTGACAGAGAACTTGATTGTCAGTCGTGATGTGATTTTTGCTAAAATTGAAACATGTCAGTGGGATGGAAATGTACAATAAGAAAATCCAGTATTGGTGCCTCAATTTGCTAGACCAAATAATAACCTAAGAGTGGAACCTCATCTTATTGGGCTAAGTAGCAGCTCAAATTCCATAGCCACTCCTTCATTAAGTTCAACATCTTCATCATCTAGCCCAAGTCCTCCTGCAAGTCCTCCATTGACGAAGGTAAAATCTCTTAAAGAAATTTATGAAATAACTTTTGGTTTTAGTTCAATTATGAATTATGCTTTATTTACTAATATTCAAGTAGAGCCAATAAATTTTGAAGATGCAGTGAAAGATGAAGTTTGGCATGAAACCATGAAGGAAGATATTATTGCCATTGAAAGAAATGGAACATGGGAGCTTGTGGATCCTCCATCAGAAAATAAGCTTATTGGATTAAAGTGGTTTACAAAACCAAATATAATGTTGATGGGTCAATTGAAAGACACAAAGCTATATTGGTAGCTAAAGGCTACTCTCAGCAACTAGGTATAGATTATGATGAGACTTATGCTCCTGTTGCAAGACTTGATATTGTTAGTGTAGATGCGGGGAAAATCATGTTCTTTTCCTCTTAAGTCTAATTTAATGTCAAGTGTGCGCGATGGAAATTCGTTGGAATCTCTACTTACCCACTTGAGGGTCTCTTTCCAAAGGAGACCCCAAGAATATGAAAATTCTCAACACAACTAGACTCCTACTCAATGCTTTTTTCTCATACCTTGTAGAAGTTGATGTTATGCTCGTTTGATCGATATTTAATGGGTTTATTTGAAGAAAACACCTAAGGTTTTGGATCGCTATCTATCTCGACTCTTTTTCGAGCCTTAATGATTATTTAAACCTAAATCATCAATGATCATCTAAATGCAATGCTAAAGCTTTTATCACACAAATGCAAGAATACAAGAGCTATCCTATATGCTTTTCAAGTTTGTATGAGCTAACTAAGGAGATTTTGATATTTCAAGGTAAAACAAGAGAAAATGCAAAAAGACAAGTTAGCCTAAATGCAACTAAATGACTTTTGATTCTTTGCCTATGTACTTGAAAGTGATCAATAAGCTAGGATTTAGTCTGAGGTTCCTTAATTGATTGATTTAGGTGTGTTTTGTATAGAAATTGCAGTGTTTTATAAAGTAATTAAAGTATTTTCTAAATGATTTAGGTTTATATTTAAGATTCCTTAATTCCCCAAATCAAATGTGATTTTATGATATAAAATAGCAGAAAACAAAAAGAAAACATAGAGAAATGGAAAATGCATGGCTAGGGAAGTGCCAAGTGGAAGAATCATCTCTTCTGGAGCCCTTTTTCCAAATTTGCCACTAAAATTGCCAAATTCACCACAAGGGTTGCAATTTTGGTATCTACACAAAAAAACCAAAAACATTAGGGTTTTCTACTTTGAGGGGTCTGTTTGAGGGCTGGATAGGGTAGAAAACTTGTCTAAATAGTTGATCAGACCCCTTGTTGATAAAAAAAATCGAGTATGCTTATCTCTAGGAGTGTATTTTAGGCCTCTTGCCAAATTTTCCACTAGCAAATTTGGTTAGTGGTGAATTTGGTTTTGAGTGTTATTTGGTTGCCAAATTCACCACTGACTATGCAGGGTGGCAAATTTGGTTTGAACATGGGATTTTAAAGGTTTTAAGAGTCATTTTAGGTAGATTTCAATATAGTTGTGAGATGAAATTGTAGGGGAATGATCCTAATGGTGTCTGCTACATTAGTGAATGGCTAATCAAAGATCTAAGCTATTGAATTAAGCAATTTAGTGACTAATTTGAAAATGCATGTAGAGAAAATAAAAATACCTAATATGATTGACATTTCAATAAAATGGGGATGTAAAGAGATCGGAAATGTGTGTAGTTGTGCTAGGAATGATATGAGATAACTAATTTAATATTTATCAAAAGAAAATTAGCATTTGTACAACAACATATAATGAATTTGCTAAGATATGTAACTGCTGCCCAAAATAAGTAAATCTACAATAGTGAATAAGGAAACAAAGTGAGTGAAATTTGCAATTAATATAGAGGTGCAAATGAGTGAAAAATATATGAAATGGTGCTAGGACCAATGTAGAATAGACAATCTAACTTATAGCAAAGTAAATTAGCATTAAATAGTGAGCATTTAATGAGAATGCTATAATATGTGAAAATGGCCCAAAATTTATAAAATTTGCAGTAATTGATAAGAAAGGATAGGGAATTACAAGGGAAAGTACTTGAAGCTTGGAAAATTGGTGAGGTAACAAGGCAATAACAACCTTGTATCTTCACACTTAGCCATGAAAGATGAAAGAAAAAATGATAATATATATGCAATATGAAACTACACACATTGCATGAAAGAAAAATTTACTAAAATGAAGGTTATGTTAAATTTATGCTAGCAAATGAAAGAAGCATAAAAATTAGATGAGCATGGATGAAAATAGAGGATTAGTATGTTGAAAATCTAAATAAAATAACTGTAAAACAAAGGCAGTAAGTAATATGATGCAATATGTGAAGGAAAAATACATTAAAACCCTGCAAAAAAGAGAGTTATGATCAAAATAAGGATGATAAATGCATACAATATAGAATGGACCTGCAAAATAGATGTTAGAGATAAAATGGAAGTGATATGCTTGAAGAGTAGGCTGAAAATACAATGTTAGATGGCTGCCAACAAATATTAGAACCCTACAAAGAAGGAATTAGAGGCATAAAACATGGAAAATCCAAAAGGAAAGTACAAGTTAGCAAGGCTACAACCTAGAGGACAAAATGCAATGAAGAAAATTTGAAAGGAGAGAAGGAATATGTTGGGAGAGCTATCTTACTTACCTCCAATATAACCTCCTTTCCCCAAGTCCTCATTGCTTTGCTTGTCTTGCCTCCAAATGCTTGTAAAATGCCTCCAAAGTTTGGGAAATGCTTGGAAATAGAGAATGCTATGGAAGGAGAGCTTAGAATGGAGATGATAGAAATCTTAGAAGACTATAGCTATAGTAAAAAACCATTCCAAATATCTAACCAAAGGGCTCCTTAAATAGGATTTGGAAGGAGAAATAGAGGGAAAAAGAATAAGATCAATTTGAAAATTAGTTATCTAATGCATTGTTGGGGCATGTGGGATCAATGGTAGAGGATAGAGGAGGGTAATCCGCATGCTCTTGGTTCATGCCAAAATATTCTAAGTCATTTGGCTAAATTCACCATTGTCGACCAAATTCACCACTAGCAAATTTGGCAACCCAAGTGGCAAATTTGGTCAACCAACTTGACTTTTTAAATCTTGAAATTTGAATTTTTGCCAAATTTGCCACTAGCCAAATTCACCACTAGCAAATTTGGTAGGAGTTGTGAATTTGGTTGAAGTTGATTTTAGATATCAAAATTTAATTTTTTTAGCTTTTGCCAAATTTACCACTAACCAAATTCACCACTAGCAAATTTGGTAGCAGTGGTAAATTTAGTCAGAGTTGATTTTGGTTGTCAAACTTCAATTTTCGTAACTTTTTCCAAATTTGCAACTCATCTTGCCAAATTTACCACTGGACTACATTGCACCCATCACCAATATATGGTGATCTACACAACACTATACTACTACCTACGAATATACTATGAGCTTGTTATAAGCTTGTTATGATGAGGCCCTTTTTATATAGGAAGATAGGTTCTTTGGCCAAAACTCTACCTAGTTGTACAAGGGACACATTGCACATTGACATTTGTGCATTTATTACATTGCATGAAGTAACTAGATAAATTCCCCCTAAAGTAATCTAATGTCCTAAGTATGTACCTAGGAAGGTAAATTTACATGACCCAAATGATGTAATATACTCTATCTCTAATACCCCCTGTATTACATTATTTGGGTATTGAAGACTTTAGTCTTCAATGTGGATCTTCTTCTTGATCTTGAGATTCAAATTCTTCTTCTCTATTTTTTGTAACATGTTCAAGCAAGTAGTTAGTATCTTCATAACCTGTCATTCTTGCTAAAAGAGCTTTGACTTCATAATCATCTGTAGATTCTTCCAGTTCTTTGATTTCTTCTACCCTCTGAGCTCGATGTCCTTTTTGATTTCCTTTTTGATACTCGAATTGGGGATAATTGGTTGGACACTGAAATTTTTGCTGATGAGGATTTTGATATTATCGTGGCTAAAATTGGTTCCCATTGTTCATATGATTTTCTTGATTCTAATTTTTGGGATTGAACCTACAATAGTTGGTACTATGGCCTTTTCTCTTGCATATTTGACAATACCTATTGTACCATGGTTTTAATCCTTTTGATGAAGAAGCAATATTTCCCTTTGGATTATCTTTAGATGCCAATGCAGTGTTAGTCATTTCATCTTTAACTATATTTTCCACCTCATATTCCTGTAGAATATTGACTAGGTCATCAAAAGAAGTATCTTTACTTAGGAGTTGTAAATATGTTACCAAATGCTTATAGCTATTTGGAAGTGCTCTCATGGTTACTTGAGTAAGAATTTCATCCTTAATTGTTTCTCCTAAGGTCAATAATTTCCCTTTAATATCTGCTACCTTCCTTAGGAATAGTTCTATGTTTTCTCCACTATTCATCTTTAATAAGTGAAGTTGAGTTCGAAGATGAATAATAGTTACCTTATTCTTTCCTTCAAATATTTTATCTAGGCTTGTCCATGCATCTAAAGATATTTTTGCTAAACTAATATAGGGTTGTATCTCATCAGTGATAGCAAAAGTTATTATCATTAGAGCCATTGAATCATTTTCCTCAAAATTTAGGATTTTAGTATCACCTATGGCAGGTCTCTATGTTTTCCCTTTGAGAATATCCCAAAGTTTTTCATATACCAAGATTGCTTTCACTTTATAATTCCAGGATAAATAATTAGGATCCTTGAGTAGTTGAGATTCTTCTAGGAAGAATTTGTTTTATGCCATTTAAATTCCCTAATATTAATCCTTAGATTTTGTGGACTTCCTTATGTCTCCCTAGTGATTTTGGAATATGATATAGTGCTTTTGTAAAATGTAGTTCAATTTTAGGTTGATTTTGTAAAGTTTTGTAAATATCAAAATCAACTTTTCTAACACCTTATTACTCCTATTGAACTAAGCACTTTTCCAATTTTGAAGAGGTTTTAATTTTGGATTTCTTTTGTCTCTTTTTGTGAAATTTTGAGACAAGAATATTATAAATTTCCAACCTTAGCAAAAAACTTAATAACCTCTTTTAATATCCCTTAGGATTTGATTTTAGTGTTTATAATTTTCAATAACCTAATTTGGTATTGTAACCTTTATAGCTCCTAAATATAGAAAATTAGAACACAATAATATTTGCAAATATTATTAATTTGATTTTTCCAGTAGAAACCCTTATTACTCTAATGTTTAATATTGCAAATATTTAATTAATTTGATATCTTAATTCCATTTTAATTTTTCTTTCAATGTGTTTGATTTCTCTAAGTTTCAACCTTAGTGTATAATCCTTATAACTCCCAAGAATGAAATCAAACTATAATGGGAATTATTCCTTACCTTGCAATGTTGATGTCTATAATTTTTGACGTAGTATTCGGGCATGAATGAAAATAATACCAACATATTTTTCCTTGGGTGCTTCAACCAATGGATAGCCTTGGAATTATCTTGGTTTTGGAACTTGAAGAATGACACCCAAATTTTGTGGCTTTTTGACTCCTTTTGACTAGAGCTTTAAATGTTTTTTCACTTTCCTCCACGTTGCAATTCGGTCCTGTGTGAAGTGCTTTGAATGGATATGCACACTTCCATATCCCTTGATAAATGAACCCTTTAAATGGAACAAGAATATTTTCAAATATGACAAGTGGTGTGTCAGTTACACTTCATAGGCACTTAAGGAGTAGATGGGAGTTACTAAGAACTTGTATTGCTCTTGTATGTAACGTATGAGACGTTACATTCTTCTTGGTGAGTTCTTGAATTCCTCTCCAAGATGGATGCTCCTAGAATCTTCCAACTTTGTGATGATTACACAATGACACTGAGAGGGGGGGTGAATCAGTGTAGCTATTAATTTTTATATCTACAACATTTAATATGAAATAAAGAGAACTTGACAACTGAAAAACAACTTGAACAAGAGAGCACACCACAACACTCAATATACCGAGGTTCACCAATTTGGCTACTCCTCAAAAAATGACTGCTTGGACTCCAATCCAAATCCAGTCTTTGCAAAATCAATTTTACAAATACTTTACCAGCATCAACCTGGAAGGAGCACCAACCCCTGTAATTTTCTGCTGCAACAGATGGAGCACCAACTCCTAGTACCAAGCACCAACTTGGACTGCAATTCCGATCAATTTAGAATGACATAAAAATGTCTTCACTTCATGCACGACCCTGACTGGTCTGCAATTAACCCAACTCTACACACTCTCATGGCTCTTCTTATTTTTATCTTTGATTCTTTTCTAACCCTCCTTTTACAGCAATTTCTCTCTAACAACAGCAACATCTTCTCTGTACGATTATTCTTTTATAACCTTTCAATCCTGCATGCAATCGAATCACATACTCTGACTGTTCGAATCCATGCAATACGGCTGTTCGGTTCCATGCACTTCGACTGTTCGAAACCCTGCAATACGGCTATTCGGTTCCATGCACTTCGACTGTTCGAAACCCTACAATACGTCTTTTAGAAAGCTTTTCTGATTCTCCATATTCGACTGTTCAATTTCTTTGAATACGGCTTTTCGAATGCTTATTCGAAACTCCATATGTGATGCATCGAATGCTTTTATTATCCTTCATATTCGGCTTTTCGAATGCGTTTCAATTATGCATGTTTGGCTGTTGCATTGCATGTCCAACACCTGTCAACGTTTAACTGTCTGTCTGACTTCAGTTACTTCTTATGTGACAGACTGCATGATGCTTTTCTGCCATTTTTCACCTTTCATGTTGCTTCGGCATTTTCCAGTCTAACTGTTTCCTATCGCGATATCGCGACACTTTTAACTTATGCTGACGTCACCCTGAAGGTTGTCGCAAAATCGTGACCATTTTGGCCTTGAAAGCTTTTCCCCCGCTCATGTCGTGAAATCACGACACTTTGAACTTTTGCTGACGTCATCCTCAATGCTGTCGCGAAATCGCGACCATTTTGGCTTTGACAGCTTTCCTTCTGTTCATGTCGCGATATCGCGACACTTAGAACTTTTGCTGACGTCATCCTTAAGCATGTCGCGAAATCGCGACCGTTTTGGCTCTTGGAAGCTTTCCTTGCATCTTGTCGCGATATCGCGACACTTTCAACATTTGCCGACGTCATCCTTAAGCATGTCGCGAAATCGCGACGCTTCGGCTTCCAGCCTTTCCTTTCATCCTGTCGCGAAATCGTGACACTTTTCAACTTTGTCGACGTCATCATCCTTCTTGTCACGAAATCGCCGTTTCCTCTTGCCGCGTCATCCTCTGTCTTCCTTTTTCCTCCTTTTCCTTCGTCTCCTTCTTGTCCGAATCGTGACGTTTCACTCTTGCTGACGTCATCATCCTGCTTGTCACGAAATCGTGACACTTCCGGCTTCCATACACTCTTCTTTGCCAGTAGCAGCGAAAAAGGAACATGTCACGAAATCGCGACACTTTGCTCTTCCGTACAACTCTCCTTGCCAACTCTAGTGAAAATGGAACATGTCGCAAAATCGTGACACTTTGCTCTTCCGTACAACTCTCCTTGCCAACTCCAGCGAAAATGGAACATGTCGCGAAATCGCGACACTTTGCTCTTCCGTACAACTCTCCTTGCCAACTCCAACGAAAATGGAACATGTCACGAAATCGCGACACTATGCTTCATGCAATGGCGAAATTTTTACATCTTTGTGCCTTGTGTTTTCACCTTGCCTCTTTTCATGAAATTTTGACTTGTAATATCATTGCTGCATCTTTCAGTTCTACACTTTTGACTAGTAGCGAAATCGCT
Source organism: Wollemia nobilis (assembly GCA_028583015.1). Classification (NCBI taxonomy): domain Eukaryota; kingdom Viridiplantae; phylum Streptophyta; class Pinopsida; order Araucariales; family Araucariaceae; genus Wollemia; species Wollemia nobilis. Next base: position 3,046,269 of record JAQPPZ010002456.1, on the reverse strand, counting down.
ACACCTTAGTTTCCCTTTGTTTCAACATGTAGCGCCATCGCTACACCTTAGTTTCTCTTTGTTTCAACATGTAGCGAAATCGCTACACCTTCTTCTTGTGAATTTTTACTTGTGTCGAAATCGCTGCATCTCAGTTTTCTTAACTTCCGAATTGTAGCGAAATCGCTACACCTTTGTGCCATGTATTTTCATCATGCAGCGATATCGCTACACCTTTGTTGCTGAGCATTCTCTCTCCTCTTCGGGTCGCGAAAACCCGACGTGTCGCGATATCGCGACACTTTTCGTTGCTAGCTCCTTTTCTCCATTTATGTCGCGAAATCGCGACATCTTTTCACCTTGCTTCCCTCTCTCCCAGCGATGTCGCGAAATCGCGACAGTTTACCTTTCACTTTCTCTCTCCTCGGCCATGTCGCGATATCGCGACAGTTTTGCTCGCATCTTCTCTCTCCTCGGACATGTCGCGAAATCGCGACAGTTTTGCTCGCATCTTCTCTCTCCTCGGACATGTCGCGAAATCGCGACAATTTGGCGTGCATTTTCTCTCTCCTACTTTTTGTCGCGAAATCGCGACACATTTTCTCTCTCCTCAACGAAAACTCGACATGTCACGAAATCGTGACATTTTCGGTCGCGCCTTCTCTCTCCTCGACCATGTCGCGAAATCGCGACAGAAAACATGTCGCGATATCGCGACGCTTTTCTTCCTTGTCTCTTTCTCGCCGCTTTCGAATCTGGGTCACCTCTCGTTTTCCTTGAAACTTTCTACACTTGATCCGACTGACCTCTGAACTGCATCAATCGCATCAATCTGACTGTGTTGACAACAATGACAATACTTTTGCAATTCTTTTTCTGCACCTTGCTCAACAATCTCCCCCTTTGGAATTGTTGGCAACACACTGCAACCTTGCTTAATTTCTTCTCCCCCTTTGCCAATAATACCAAAGGGCTGTTGTAGACTCCCCCTGAGTCTATGCACAACATTCTCAGACTTAAAAAGTTTGAATGCTCCCCCTGAGAATGTGTTTCCCATAGCTAGTCAATGCTTGGGTGGTGTGACTACTCCCAACTTCTTTCGAAGGTATTCAAATACTTCCTTTGGCAAAGGTTTTGTGAATATATCAGCTACTTGCTCTGTAGTTGGAACAAAATCCAATTTAACCTCTCCTTCCGCAACTTTATCCTTCAAGAAATGATATCGGATTGCAATATGTTTGGTTCTTGAATGCATTACTGGATTCTTGGATATGTTGATAGCACTAGTGTTATCACATTTAATTGAAATTGGCTCTTTGAAATGAATACCAAGATCTTTCAACGTTTGTCTCATCCATAATATCTGAGTACAGCATGTTGTTGCCGCAATGTATTCTCGCCTCCGCAGTGGATAGAGATACTCGATTCTTGTTTCTTGTTGTGCCATGCTACTAGCCTCGTCACCAAGATAAAATGCTCCTCCACTTGTGCTCTTTTCGTCATCAATACATCCCGCCCAATCTGCATCGAATATGCAATCAAAGTGAAATCTTTACCTTTTGGGTACCACAACCCATAATCCATAGTGCCCTTGAGATATCTCGAAGATCCTCTTTATAGTGCTACATGAGTTTCTTTGGGACTCGGCTCGAAATCTTGCAACCATACATACCGCTTGTAATATATCTCGGTCTAGTGGTCGTTAAATACAAGCAGGCTTCCAATCATAGACCCGTACATTGTTTGATCTACATCCTGGGATTTATCATCCTTGCTCAACTTGCAACTCGTTGTCATAGGAGTGCTCGACCGGTTTATCGTCTTCCATTGTGAACTTTTTCAGCATTTCTTTTACATATTTAACTTGAGAAATAAAAATGCCTTTTTCATTTTGATTGACCTCGCAATCCTAAGAAATAAGAAAGTTCACCAATCATTGACATCTCAAATTCTTTTTTCATTTTAATTGATATGTCTTTGCAAGATTCATCCATGTCGCCGCCAAATATTATGTCATCTACATAAACAACAAGAACAATAAGATGACCCTTCTCTGTTTTGACATATAAGTTGCTATCCACCAAACCTTTCTTAAACCCTTGTTTAATTAGATAATTATCCAACCTTGCATACCATGCTCTGGGTGCCTGCTTTAATCCATATAAAGCTTTCTTTAACCTCGCAAACAAAATCTGGATTGTCACCAAGTTGGAAGCCATCTCGGTTGTTCAATGTAAACCTCTTCTTCCAGCTTTTCCATTCAAAAATGCTGATTTTACATCCATTTGATATACTTTGAAGTTTTTATGAACTGCTAATGCCAAAAACATTCTGATTGCCTCTAGTCTTGCTACCGGTGCAAAAGTTTCTTCAAAATCAATGCCTTCAACCCGAGCATAGCCTTTACATACCAATCTTGCCTTATTTCCGACAACCTGCCCATCTTCATTCAATTTATTTCTAAAAACCCATTTAGTGCCAATTATGTTTTTATTTGTTGGTCTAGGTACTAATTCCCATGTATTGTTTTTCTCTATCTGATCTAGTTCTTCATTGATTGCCTTCATCCAACTTTCATCGTTGCTTGCTTCAACAACATTTTTAGGTTCAATACTAGATAACAGAGAATAGTTCCTCACCGCTGTTCTTCTTGTCCGAATACCATCTCGTGGGATCCCCAATAACTGCTCACTTGGATGATTTTTCTCGCCAGCTTGCCTGTTTTAAATTTCCTGTTTTCTTCTTCTTCAGATTCGGCTTTTACACCATCTCGGATCAATTTTCTGATTCTTCTCTGCTTCTTTTTCATCATCACCTTCAATGACTTCTTCATACATAGGGTAGTTTTCTTGATAAGTAGTTTCTTGTTCTTTACCTTCATCAACTTTCACATCAAAACTTTCAACAATTTTCTTCAACCTCTTGTTGTAACATGTGTAGGCCTTGCTTTTTGTTGAGTAACCAAGAAAGATACCTTCATCAGCTCTGTCTTCAAATTTATCGAGGTTACCTTCAGTCCGTTTTATGTAGCACTTGCTGCCAAATACTTTGAAATGTCTTGATGTTGCCTTTCCGCCAAACCACAACTCATAAGGTGTTTTGCTTTCATGTGGTCTCAGGATGCACCTGTTTTGAATGTAAACCGTAGTATGGACCGCCTCTTTCCAAAATCTGTCAACTATTTTGTTTTCTCGCCAACATTGTCCTTGCCATTTCCTGCACTCGTTCTATTCTTCCTTTCTACAACACCATTCTCACTGAGGTGTCCTAGCTCGCTGAAAACTCGTCTTCTTATCCCATGTTTTTGACAGTATTCCGCAAATTCTTCGGAGATAAACTCTCCTCCCCCGTCTCGATCTTAGGCATTTAATTCTTTTTCCCGATTGATTCTCAACAAGATTTTTGAAGGTTTTAAACATCTCAAAGGCTTCCGACTTGAGTTTCAGAAATAGTACCCATGTCATTCTTGAGTAGTCATCTATACACAACATAAAATATTTGTGTCCATTTATGCTTTCAGTTCTCATGGGTCCACATAGATCAGTGTGAATTAGTTCTAATGGCTTGCTAGTGAAGTATTCTTTTGCTTTGAAAGTGGCTCTGGTTTGTTTTCCCTTTTGGCATGACTCACAGATGCTATTTACAGGTTTGCCAATGTTTGGTATATCTCTAACTCGCTCTTTTTGAACTGATTTTTGCCGATTGTCAAAACTAATATGCCCAAGCCTCTTGTGCCATAGCAAGTTTTCATCTTCCCGTCCAATCAAGCATGTTCCTTCCGCAGCTTTCGAAAGTGTATACAGATTTCCGGAAGTTCTCACCCAATGGCTATTAACTTTCCATTTTTTGTCTTTCTTACCTCACACCCCTCCTTCTTGAAGATTACATCATGACCTTTGTCACATATTTGACTTACACTTAGCAAGTTATGCTTTAGGCCAATTACAAACAAGACTTCTTTTGATTTTATATTGCCATCACTGATCTTGACTGATCCCTTTCCAACAATCTTTGCTCCATCATTATTTCCAAATTTCACATAACCACCTTCATAATTCTGTAAATTCTCAAACTTTTGCTTGTCACCTGTCATGTGACTGGAACAACCACTGTCAAGTATCCAAGGTGCTGATTTGTTCTGAGCTTTAAAAGTAGTCTGGACAATCAAAGATTCCTTTTCTTTCCATTCTGGTTTGATAGCAGATTTTGCTACTTGTTTTGCCTTTGTCCTTTCATTAGCATGTGCCTGTTTTTCAAGAAATTTCTGGTTTTGTTTCAACCCACTTGGCTGAGATTTTCTACCCTGATAATTATTTGATGCAAAAGTGCTTCTGTACTTTCTAGCAATATGTCCAAAATTATGACAATTATAACATTCAACCGCATAATTCATTAAAGGAGAAAAAACATTTCTACCGGTAAAATTCCTTTGAGATACATTATGCCCGCAATCTGAAATCTTATGGCCATAAGCATTGCATTTAAAACAATAACCGAAAAATGCATGATTAAACCTCGGGTGCCGATCTTTGCCAGCTTTGAAGTAGGAGCCATGACTCTTCTCCTCCTCGGATGTGTGACTTTTGTGAATCCATCTTTGTCAGTATTCTTCTTGAATCTGGCATTATTGTTTTCTTTTGCATGATTTGGTTTTTCTGGTTCAACCCCGATCTTTTCTTCTTTCTTTATGGGTTCTATATTCAAGTTCTTTGAATCCTTTGAAGATTCTCCTTCATCAAAGCCTAAACCAAATTTGATGCCAGAAGGCCTTTGGTTATTTAACATTTTATCCAGCTTTACAATACTTTCTTCAAACTTATGAAAACAGTTCAATTTTCTATTCATCTCCTCTAACTGCATCCTTAACTTAACAATGTCTTCCTCTAGCTTGTTGCATTCAACTGTCTTTATAGTTAATTGTTCATCAAGAACTTCGGACATTTTCTTGAATTCCTCTCGTCTCGTATTTTCATATTGTTTATTATGTCTCGTGGCATTCTCTAATTTCTTTGAAAATTTTTATTCTTCTTCCTTTCTCGCACTCAACTCTTCAAGTGCAAGCAACCAATTCTCCTTCCAAATACACTTCAACTTCATCCTTGGAATTTTCATCACCTTCCCAATTTTCCTCTGTTCTTTCTTCTTCAAGTGCCATGAACAGAGCTTCACCTCCTTCTTCTTCGACTCCTCATCCGTGCTTTCTTCGAACCGCCGACATTCTTGGTTATGAAGCTTTTCTTCTTGAAGTTGTTCTTTCCGAAATTTTGTTTCTTCTTCCAAGTCACCTTTTTCTTGGTGTGAACCTTCACCATTTTTGGTTCTCTCTTGCATTGGACATTTGGCCGCAAAATGACCGACTCCTCCATAATTGAAGCATTTAAAAGGTAGCTTCCCTCTATATTTTCCTTTTCCTTTTGTGAGTTTTCGAACAAAATTGGCTTCTGTTTCATCCAGTGTTCCTTCATCCTCGCATTCATGTTCAGCTTTTACATTCTTGTGTGCTTTAAAAGTCGCTTCTCTGTCTCGTAGACTTGGTTTGTCCTATTCTCATTTCATATTCTGTCAGGGAACCATGCAACTCATCCATGCCGAAGTTGTTTAGATCTTTTGCCTCTTCTATTGCAGAGACTTTGGAGTTAAATCTTTTGTGAAGTGTTCCGAGAACCTTTTTCACAACAACCGCATCATCAATTTCTTCACCGAGTCCTCTCGATTGCATTAATAATTCCGTTGACTCTCAGAGATATAAGTCTCTATGTTTTCATCTTCATTCATTTGCAGTGCTTCGAACTGTGCTCGATGAGTTTGTAGTTTTGCTTCCTTAATCTTACTGTCTCCTTCATGGATGCTCTTCAGTTTATCCCACATGTCTTTTGCTGATTTACAACTCATGACTCTTATCGCTTCACCGTCAACAAGCCCACACATTATGGCATTCTTAGCTTTGGAGTTGTTTTCAAATTTCTTTTTCTCAGAAGTATCTGTTGGAGGGGTAGTGGGTGCTGTGTATCCACTATCTACAGAATCCCAAATATCGTATCCCAATGCACTCAGATATGTTTGCATTCTGAGTTTCCAGAAGGTGTAATTTGTTCCATCAAATAAGGGAGCTTTGTTGGATGAAAATCCTTCACCACCTGCCATTGTTTCTTCCAAGATCTCCTTAGCTGATTAAGCTTGTACAAGGAACCTTGCTCTGATACCAATTGATGATTACACAATGACACTGAGAGGGGGGGTGAATCAGTGTAGCTATTAATTTTTATATCTACAACATTTAATATGAAATAAAGAGAACTTGACAATTGAAAAACAACTTGAACAAGAGAGCACACCACAACACTCAATATACCGAGGTTCACCAATTTGGCTACTCCTCAAAAATGACTGCTTGGACTCCAATCCAAATCCAGTCTTTGCAAAATCAATTTTACAAATACTTTACCAGCATCAACTGGAAGGAGCACCAACCCCTGTAATTTTCTGCTACAACAGATGGAGCACCAACTCCTAGTACCAAGCACCAACTTGGACTGCAATTCTGATCAATTTAGAATGACATAAAAATGTCTTCACTTCATGCACGACCCTGACTGGTCTGCAATTAACCCAACTCTACACACTCTCACGGCTCTACTTATTTTTCTCTTTGATTCTTTTCTAACCCTCCTTTTACAGCAATTTCTCTCTAACAAAAGCAACATCTTCTCTGTATGATTATTCTTTTATAACCTTTCAATCCTGCATGCAATCGAATCACATACTCTGACTGTTCGAATCCATGCAATACGGCTGTTCGGTTCCATGCACTTCGATTGTTCGAAACCCTGCAATATGGCTATTCGGTTCCATGCACTTCGACTGTTCGAAACCCTGCAATACGTATTTTAGAAAGCTTTTTTGATTCTCCATATTCGGCTGTTCAATTTCTTCCAATACGGCTTTTCGAATGCTTATTCGAAACTCCATATGTGATGCATCGAATGCTTTTATTATCCTTCATATTCGACTTTTCAAATGCGTTTCAATTATGCATGTTTGGCTGTTGCATTGCATGTCCAACACCTGTCAACGTTTAACTGTCTGTCTGACTTCAGTTACTTCTTATGTGACAGACTGCATGATGCTTTTCTGCCATGTGTCACCTTTCATGTTGCTTCGGCATTTTCCAGTCTAACTGTTTCCTATCGCGATATCGCGACACTTTTAACTTATGCTAACGTCACCCTGAAGGTTGTCACGAAATCGTGACCATTTTGGCCTTGAAAGCTTTTCCCCCGCTCATGTCACGAAATCGTGACACTTTGAACTTTTGCTGACGTCATCCTCAATGTTGTCGCGAAATCGTGACCATTTTGGCTTTGACAGCTTTCCTTCTGTTCATGTCGCAATATCACGACACTTAGAACTTTTGCTGACGTCATCCTTAAGCATGTCATGAAATCGTGACCGTTTTGGCTCTTGGAAGCTTTCCCTGCATCTTGTCACGATATCGCGACACTTTCAACATTTGCTGACGTCATCCTTAAGCATGTCGTGAAATCGCGACGCTTCCGGCTTCCAGCAGCTTTCCTTTCATCCTGTCACGAAATCGCGACACTTTTCAACTTTGCTGACGTCATCATCCTTCTTGTCGCGAAATCGTGACGTTTTCGACTCTTGCTAACATCATCATCCTGCTTGTCATGAAATCGCGACACTTCCGGCTTCCGTACACTCTTCTTTGCCAGCAGCAGTGAAAAAGGAACATGTCACGAAATCGCGACACTTTTCTCTTCCGTACAACTCTCCTTGCCAACTCCAACGAAAATGGAACATGTCGCGAAATCGTGACACTTTGCTCTTCCGTACAACTCTCCTTGCCAACTCCAACGAAAATGGAACATGTCACGAAATCGCGACACTTTGCTCTTCCGTACAACTCTCCTTGCCAACTCCAGCAAAAATGGAACATGTCGCGAAATCGCGACACTATGCTTCATGCAATGGCGAAATTTTTACATCTTTGTGCCTTGTGTTTTCACCTTGCCTCTTTTCATGAAATTTTGACTTGTAATATCATTGCTGCATCTTTCAGTTCTACACTTTTGACTAGTAGCGAAATCGCTACACCTTAGTTTCCCTTTGTTTCAACATGTAGCGCCATCGCTACACCTTAGTTTCTCTTTGTTTCAACATGTAGCGAAATCGCTACACCTTCTTCTTGTGAATTTTTACTTGTGTCGAAATCGCTGCATCTCAGTTTTCTTAACTTCCGAATTGTAGCGAAATCGCTACACCTTTGTGCCATGTATTTTCATCATGCAACAATATCGCTACACCTTTGTTGCTGAGCATTCTCTCTCCTCTTCGGGTCGCGAAAACCCGACGTGTCGCGATATCGCAACACTTTTCGTTGCTAGCTCCTTTTCTCCATTTATGTCATGAAATCGCGACATCTTTTCACCTTGCTTCCCTCTCTGCCAGCATGTCACGAAATCGCGACAGTTTACCTTTCACTTTCTCTCTCCTCTGCCATGTCGCGATATCGCGACAGTTTTGCTCGCATCTTCTCTCTCCTCGGACATGTCGCGAAATCGCGACAGTTTTGCTCGCATCTTCTCTCTCCTCGGACATGTCACGAAATCGCGACAATTTGGCGTGCATTTTCTCTCTCCTACTTTTTGTCGTGAAATCGCGACACATTTTCTCTCTCCTCAACGAAAACTCGACATGTCACGAAATCGCGACATTTTCGGCTGCGCCTTCTCTCTCCTCGACCATGTCGCGATATCGCGACAGTTTTCTTCCTTGTCTCTTTCTCGCGCTTTCGAACTGGGTCACCTCTCGTTTTCCTTGAAACTTTTTGCACTTGATCTGACTGACCTCTGAACTGCATCAACTGCATCAATCTGACTGTGTTGACAACAATGACAATACTTTTGCAATTCTTTTTCTGCACCTTGCTCAACACTTTGTACAAGTGGCACTCATATGAATGTAACCTCTTCTTTATTCTTTGTAACTTCCCTTGGATGAGCGCTTGAAATAATCCTTTATTTCTTGGACATTATGAATGACGATAGCGCCTTAGGAGGTTTCTTCCAAGTGGTCCTTTACATGTAACTCTTTGTTATAACACTCCAAGATGAATGATATACCTCTTATTCCCTTTTGTATGCTTATTATTTTGCTTGCTACATTTCTTGAAGAACAAGCAACTTCTTTCTTTTACAGGTGCTTCGATGAGGACATTGGATGGTGCTAGTTGTGATGTCCTTTGATTCTATGGAGCTTCCAATGCTAGTTCTGTAGCTAATCTTGGTGCTCCTATTTGTGGATGTTTTTCTCCAAGATTGAAACCTTGGATTTTGCACCTATTATTTATACCTTCAACATGCTCATTTTGTCCTCCTTTCCACATTGGTTTTGATGCCTTATTTTCTCCCTTTTTAAAGTTGTTATGTATTTCATTCTTTGTAGATAATATTGCTCTCAAATATGAAATTGTTCTTTCCTTGTGTTTTCCCTTGAAGGCTTGCAAGTTCGACTATCCAAAATGGAGAAGATGTGAGCTTTTTGAGAGGCTCCTTTGCTATGTGCAGAGTGTGCTAGTGTCTAACTATTTAAAAATTGTATAATGTGCCTTTATGGCACCTCAAACTCTACTTTATCACCTACATAAAACAACTTAGAATGGTGTAACAATATGTAATAATTTTGGGATATCAAAATACCCCTTTTGCTTTTTTTTTGCACTCCTGATTTTTTGATTTTATGGCAAATTTTTGAAGATGTTCTTTTGAATATGCAACTCTCCTTTTTGTTGGTTTTATGAACCCAATTTATAACCACTTTTGTAGATGCAATATAGCACTTGTAATGCTTTGAATCTGAGTCTTGATTTGAGGTAATCCTTGTTGATTTTTTGTGGCTATTTTATTCTCCAAAACTTGGAGGATTGAGATGATTTTGATGGCTTTATTTGGCCACTAAAAGTTGCAGATTTTGGTGCACTAATGGTATCTTTAGACACTTGATGTTAATATGATTTTGTGCCCTTATCAAGAACACAAACACTAATATTTTTAAGAGTAATATAGTAGTGCAAATGAACCCACTAATATTTTACTTTTAATACACTAACAATCTCACCTTATCACTCCAATAAACTCTCAAAATAACTTATAAGTGCACTTAATCAATTTACTACAGCTAATCAAGAATAATATAAAATGAATCTTCAATAATTATTTTGCAATTTCACTACAAATAAAGTTGTAGGAACTAGTCTTCTTTTTATTTCCAAAGTAGATATTTGGTAGTTGATAGATAGTTGTAATTTCGTAATCTAATCAACTACAAAGCTAATGTGCAAACGAACCTTAAAAGGAACTTTCCCTTTTTGCACTTTTGAATATTGTAATTCAATTTTCCTCTTTTGCAACTCTAATCCAATATAAGGTGCTTTAACAAATTTGATAAGGAATCCAATTAATGAATCTAATTGCACCAACAATTACCTTTTTTGAAATATTTTTTAGCTCTTTTGCAACTTCTATAGAGGATGTAGATCTTGGTGTCTAAGATCACCAAGTTGCTGCTTTGAGTAGGATCTCGCTGCTCAGTTTTTTATTCACAAAAACGTGATCTCAAACTTTCTTTTATGAGCCTAGGTTTTGGTGATTTGATCCTTCAACCAATCTTCTCATTTTGCTATAGATTTGGAGAAGTATTTATCTCTAAAATGATGCCTTCTTTCTATGAGAGGTAATCTTCAAATCTCTCAGATTTGGTAGGCTTCCTATCTTCAATTCTTCTTGTCAAATTTTGACTTCAAGCAGGATTGTCTTCTCAAGATTATGAATAGCTTGAGGTATTTTGAATATTCTTCTGATATTTGGCACTCCTTGCCAAATTATTCTTCTTTTGGTATTGTTTTCAGATGGTGATAATTATCCCAAATATTTCACTAGCTTCTATAGTGAATTTCTCCAATGAGTTCTCCTTAGAACTCCTTTGATGATTTCATCAGTAAGGCCCTCCAAGCCTTTTACTATATGATCATTGAGACCTCTCCAAGGTCTTTGATCTTACATCTTCTTCTGGTCTTTCTTGAGATATTTTCTTCAACCTTATGCTTCTAGAAGTGTTGGTGGTGAGATCTTCTTCTTGATATTTGATTCTACTGCTTCTAGATTCGAGCATGACTCTCCTAGTCCTTCTTCCAAGATTGGAAGTTCTTCAATGAGATCTTCTCCTGATCTCTTTGCCTTCAATTTTAATTCTTTGAAAGGAGATCACCAACCTCCTATTTCACTAACTCTTCTCTGGAGTTTTCTTTCTGGTTCAAGAACCCTTATCTGGAATCTTCTGTAGGATTAAGACTTCTATGGCCTTTTCTTATGGATCAAGGTTTTTGTGGTATTTTATTCTGGATTAAGGCTTCTATAGCCTTTTCTTCTAGATCAAGGATTCTATGGCCTTTTCTTCTTCGATGAAGTTATAAATCTAGCAATGGAGATCTCCAGTATCCTAACTTTACCATGACTCTTCTCCAGGAGTCTTCTTTTGCAGTATTATTTTCTTGCACAAGGAACTAATATCTGCACTATGAAGGCACACCAAAATTCAAGCAATGAAGTCAAAATATACTATATTTCTATTGTAGGAGGTGTCCCAATCATTTGATATTTAATTTTCTACAACAAAAAACTTTGGGCAATAGTTAACAAATTTTAGATATCCTGAATGATCTTCACTAGTTGATTTGTCAATCTAGTGGATTGAATGCTGAGTCCTAGTGTTCACGAGTTTTTCCTACAACTCTGTAGAAAGACTCTAACCAAATGTAATCTTAGTATTTCTGGAATTGAGATTTCTTTCAGTTCTCACTTGTGGATCTCCATAATTCTACACCTAGACTCTTTTGAGAATTTTTTATAGTGGCTGGTCCAAAGGCGCGTCAGGTTGACAAAAAAATCAAGCTTAATGATAATGGTGGTTTTCCTATCGATCTACTATGGCTAGATATATCGTGGCTAGATCTACCATGGCTTTGATACCATTGTTAGATTTTGATACAATATGTAATGGGAGATAATAATCACAAGACAAAAGCGATATTTTTTGGTATAATTTTAAATGTACCTTATGGTACAATTGTAAATATCTAAATATTAGAATAAGTTTTGAGTCTATAAATTAAAAAAGAGATTATATTTTTCATTTATGTATATGTCCATGTGTAGGATGTGTACAAGTGTCATGTAACAGTGTGCACGAGTGTGTAGTGCAACTGTGTAAGTGTCATATAGTAAAGTGTGCAAGTGTGAGTGTGTAAGTATCAAGGTAAAGTGTGTAAGTAGATAGAGAGTCAAGAGTTTTGTATACAAGTGGTAATATGAGAAGCCAAAGAACATGAGGAATATGAAAGGTTGCAATTTTTAGATATGTGAGTAGTGCAATAGTCAAGTAGCGAAGAGTCACCTTTCTAAGGTTATATAATGGAAACAAAGCTATTAGAGTTACTATGCTACAATAACTATAAATTATTACCTCATTTGGTAATTTGTAAGATTCACCTAGGTAGATTTAATTTACCGCATGGTAAAAAGTAGTTTGTTACTTTTTACCACTAGTTTTTACTATTTACTATTTACCTAGGGTTAGTTAGTCATTGTAGTCATTTTGACTACATTAGTGGTTAGTGGTTAGTTAACTTCACGGGGGGAAACCTATTACGCATAGTTGTTAGCATAGTTAGGGGATATTATTTTCTAATATTTACTAAGGCTATTTCTAGCCTATGTTATTTGTATTTAAGGACTACCTATTGAATATAATTTAATTAATTCACCTATGCTCTATTTTCTAACATTGGTATTAGAGTTGCGAGGACTTACCTAGACACTCGAAGAGTACCTGGACAAGACAGGAAACCACTCATTCCAGTTGGATCAGGGACCCAAATCCTAAACTAAAGACCCCCTAGATAGGCACACTCTTCGAGGTAGCTAAAGTGTGGGTTACGAGCAAGGCAGATTGTTTATTTGTTTTTCCATTTCATAATTTATCATGGTAGGGCTCCTAAGGTGTGGAAGGTGACATCATAGCCTACACAAGCAACAACAAGCCTCACTGGTGTTGTCCACCTGATAGCTTGTTAGGGTTGTCTCCTAAGGTATGGATAGCTATACCTGACCACTGAGTTCAGTGTTGTCTGCCCACTAATACAAGTACTAAAATTGAGGTGCCTGGACACTTTGTAGACTCCGCACATCTGATAGTTCAGAGCAGAATTCAAGTGGTGTGCATGAAGAATATGCGGTCCATAAAAACCAATCCGTGTGTCGATTGGTTCTGGAAGCCTTTCAAATGCGGGTCGTGTGTTGACTTGACTTGAAAGGAGTGTTATTTTGTTAATTTTGCAAATCAAAAGGGGGAAGATAAGAAATTGTATTTCTTTGCAAAATTGTAACATAAAGTGGGGAGCAGTTAAAACAAAATCAAAACTTGTTAATTTTGAAAAACAAAAAGGAAAGACAATTGTTTTATGCCACATTCTTTGCAAAATTGGAAAATAAGAGGAAACATAGAATATCAAATTTTTGCATAACACAAATCAAAATTTTGTTGCAAAAGTTAGTGATAAAGATGCATTTTCGATATTACTCGACACCTTTATTACAAATTAGCAAATTAGGTGCATTTTAGGTTGCATCCGACACCTAAGTGATAATAATTTATGGGCACTCTTTGATTGATTATTGCATTTACTTTCTTGTTTTATGCAATTATAAGTCACAAAATCAAGAACACTCAAAAATCCCAAATTTCACAAATAATTGTGTAAATCATTTGCATAAGTATAAGCCATTTGTAAAATTGATATTCTCTCCTTACAAACCCTAAAATTCACTCTTATTTTTTTGGCTTAATATCTTCAATTTGATTATTCCTCTTCAAAAGGATTTTCAGGCAATTGCCATTAAATATATTTTTGAGTGAATTCTATTTCACTTCTTATTTGTTTGGCTTAAATATCCTCAAACTGATCATATTTCTTCAAAGAGAGTTTTCAGGCAGGTGCCATTAAATACCACTTAAGAGTGAAAGAAAAATCATCTTAGTGCAAATTCTAGGACCTTCATCATGGCAAATATCAACAAATTCCTAAATGATACACAATTGCTTAAAGGTCCTAACTATTCAGCATGGAAAACTAAGATGAAAGCCATATTGACTATAGAGGAAATGTGGGATTTAGTAGATGGTACTAAAAAAAGATCCACATCACTAGGAGCAGATCAAAAAGTATGGGATAAAAATAACAATCGTCTTCTTATGTTGATCCTCCTAGCAACTATTGATAAGATCCAGCCTCACATAAGTGAAGCTAAAAATGGTAAAGATGCATGAGATGCACTTTATATCATTTTTGAAGGTAAGAATCAATCAATTTTTCTAAACCTTCAAACACAACTTCATACACTCCATATGAAGTCAGGAGAATCAATAGAACTATTCCTCTACAGAGTAGAAAACTGAAGTCAAAGCTAAATGCTTTTGGAGCCAAAGTAGAAGATACTATTCTGACTTCAGTAATATTGAGGGCTCTTTCCAAATCCTATAAGATGTTAATCACATCCCTTAATGTATCTCAAAGATTAGTTACCTTTGTGAAGTTAGTCAATTTGCTTCAAACGAAGGAAGCAAATCAACTCCAAAGTGATGAAGTGTCGAACAATGTACTTTACTCAAACAATCAAGGTGAAAAGAAGAAAGGAAAATTTCAAAAGGGAGGATCATATTCAAATAAAACTCAAAAGAAGTTTTTCTCGTATTGTAAAAAGGACAACCATGACACCAATCGGTGTTGGTTTAAAAACAAGCAAAAAAAAATGGCAAAGGCACATCACAAAAGCAAAACAAAGGCAATGTTGCTAGTGAAGTGTCTGACTTCGATTATGATTCTAGTTTAGAAAGAGCACACAAAGTGCTCATGGCTAAGACAATATTGTAAAGGGGAAAAACATTTATCACCCTAGACAAGCACCATTTACACTCTCTTTTTAGACTTCATAAATAACATAAGTTTTTTTTTGAATTACTTGCAATAAAAGGGCGATTGTACCTCTTTTAGGCTTCATAAATAGCAAATTATCTTTGTTTGAAGTACTTGTAACAAAAGGGGGAATTTTCTAGTGTAAAATTTTCCTAGGAGGTAATATTTGTAAAAGCCTTAACAAAGCTTCATGAGTTACACATATTTTCCAATTAAGGGAAAATAAACATTTCTTTTCCTACTTCACCTAAATTTTTGTAAAAAGGGAAGAAGACTTATAAGGGTGCATTTTCGACAGCGACCGACACCTTAGTCACACTTATTGCAAAAATTCCATTACAGTATATTTTGCAACAAGGGGGGAACTTATAAGGGTGCATTTTTGGCAGCGATTGACACCTTAGCTACCTTATCAACACTTTTTACAAAGTAATATTGTAAATAAAATGAACCTCTTATGAAGTGATCTACGCTACTACACCTCATGGTTGTAGCGACTGGTTACCCATGCAATCTGACTGGATGACAAGATTACAATAAGGACATTCATTGATGTGAAGATAAAGTGAGGAATGACCTACTTTTTTCTTAGGAGCAGCTAGAGCACTGTGACAGAGCAAGAACCAATAGATCAACATATTTTTCACTGTATTGGGGCAATTATATACATTACCCAAATAATGTAATAAGGGGGGATGTTAGAGTTACTATGCTACAATAACTATAAATTATTACCTCATTTGGTAATTTGTAAGATTCACCTAGGTAGATTTAATTTACCGCATGGTAAAAAGTAGTTTGTTACTTTTTACCACTAGTTTTTACTATTTACTATTTACCTAGGGTTAGTTAGTCATTGTAGTCATTTTGACTACGTTAGTGGTTAGTGGTTAGCTACCTTCACGAGGGGGCAACCTATTATGCATAGTTGTTAGCATAGTTAAGGGATATTATTTCCTAATATTTCCTAAGGCTATTTCTAGCCTATGTTTTTCTGTATTTAAGGACTACCTATTGAATATAATTTAATTAATTTGCCTATGCTCTATTTTATAACAAAAGCTCCATGTAAGAGTCATATTTCTAAGGTTATATAATGGAAATAAAGATCCATGTATTGTATTGAATGTTCACTAAAGAATATATGTATTTCAAGAATAAAAATATAAAAGCTTGTATATAGTTTAAACAATATTATTGTAAGTTTCTTTCATGTTATTTCATAATTGACCTTTTACTTTATATTATTGTTATTATAATAATAATAATTATTTTTAATTTACATGGTGGAATCGGTAGCTGCCACAAATTCAGTCAAGTTGTCCAAATTTTATGGCTACCACAATATTTTACGTTGTTCGCCTTAGAAGCCCCCACATAGTATTTTATGGCCACCATAGTATTTTGCGAAGTCCGCACTTATAACCACCATGCCACAATAATTTTAAACCTTTTACACTGCTAAAAACACCAGGAAAGGGACAAGATTTTAGTCCAACGAGGCTCAAGATTTGAACCTTGGACCTCCTCCCCCCTTATAGGGTTTGGTCAATATTATTGTTATTATTTATATGAACATTATGTTCATTAACATTGGTCATTTATATCAATGACTTATTTGTTGAATGTTATACTTGATTTTAAATATTGGGACTTGTGATAACCTAGTTGAAAAGCTATCATAGATTATATGCAAGAAAAAAGATCTCATATAATCATATGAATTACTACAAGATATATTAAAATATTTAAATTTGTGATAACCTAGTTGAAAAGCTATCATGGGTTATTTGCAAGAAAAGAAAAGATATCTCATAAAATCATATAAATAACTACAAGATATATTAAAATATTTAAATTGATACAATAAAACAACAATTATGCAACTAAAGCTAAAATTATCTTGATCTAAGCAAAAATAAAGAGAGCATTTAAAAAGATATTATGCTAGGATCATATGCAAAAAGCATAAGCAAGAGTAAATCATAGTGTAGTAAAACAAATACTTAACATCTATGGCATCAAGGACCATATTATTTATAGATAAGCATAAGAAGAACTTGCTTCAATTTTGTTCTACTTGCAATGTCACCACTAAAAAAAGAAGAGCACACCTAAAATGAATGCAAAGGATTTGACATTACATAGATATCGGTATTCAAGTGACAAATTTTATCTTTGGCTATAATCCTAGTAGAGCATCCTGTCCTCTTCCATTGAAGTTAGTGAACCTGTGGTTGATAGCTTTGTTGTACTTGGGACACTACACCAAAAAAGGGCTTTAACGATGGTTGAATTAAGGTGGTTTTTTACGACGGTAAAAAACCACCCTAATAGACCCTATGAGGGTGGTTATAAACCACCCTCTTAGGGTAACCACCCTCTTAGGACTAAGACGATGGTTATAAACCATCATATTTGGGTTCCCCTAAGAGGACGGTTATAAACCACCCTCTTATCCCTAAGATGACGTTTATAAACCGCCCTCTTAGGGTCACCCTAAGATGACGATTTACGAGGTCCATATATAACCACCCTCTTAGGGGAACCCGAAGATGGTGGTTTATAACCATCGTCTTAAAAGAAATTTAATTAAAATATGATGGTTATAAACCATCATCTTAAAAGTTGAAATATCTTTAAATTTACTTCAAGTTTACCCCGATGAGGGTTTTCAAATGTCATTGGAAATAAACAACTTGTATAAATATCGTAGCATCACCGGTTAAAAAGTAAGAGGACCAACAACCTACACATGCAACTTGATGTTAAATGATTTATAATTTGTTATTGGTAGATTTCAGATCCATGGTTTCTCGTCTTCGCATTTCTATCGATATGTGTATCGGTATGTGCATACACATATTATGAGTTGGCTCATGGTGCAAGTTCCACTTGTCTATTGCTGCCCACCTAGAAGAGTCTCTCGCTCCATTGCTGCCCACCTAGAAGAGCCGCTCACTCCATAGTGTTGTCACACAGGATAAGCACAAATTTGAGGGTTTTAAGAGTGAGCTCACTGAACGTTGCTTCAGTTTACTTGATGAGGGTTTTCAAACGTGATATTGCTAGTGAGATTTGAGGGTTTTAAGAGTGAGCTCACTGAATGCTACTTCAGTTTACTTGATGAGGGTTTTCAAACATGACATTGCTAGTGAGATTTGAGGGTTTTAAGAGTGAGCTCACTGAACACTACTTCAGTTTACCCAATGAGGGTTTTTGAATGCGACATTCCTAGTGAGATTTGAGGTTCGAAGAAGTATTACTTTAAGAGTGAGCTCACTGAATGCATTGACGGGCCTTTATATCTTGAGAGGTCACCCTGAAAGGTTCGTGAAGTTAGAACTCGACAAGAATAGATAGGAAATGCTACTTATTGAGAGAAGAGCAGCCTACTGACAAGCATTGCAAAATTTTTGAGGATACGATATTTACTGTAACTTTTAGGGTTTGGAATTTTGCATTATTTTTGGTATTTATTATATTTCCCATATCCTTTTAGGGCTAATCTGAACCGTTCATTTCTTTCCTCCATTTCAATAAATTGCAAGTTTAAAAAATTCTAGCTTTCATGTATTTTTTTGTCTATTTCTTTTGGTTATGTGCCTCTGTAATTATTATTATTCTTGTTTTTCCTTTTTTTCTTTAAGCGCCTATAAAAGGTTTTCATTTTTATATTGGGGTTTGCTACCCATTTTTGAGTAGAATAGAATGACTGCATGTGTAAGGGTGTTGAAGTTGAATAAACCATAAGAATAAGGAAATATCCAATACTAATCTCCATATCCTACCACCTATAAATAAGAGTCATCTTTAACAATCACATGCTCCCTTGAATTCAATGTGTTGTAACCCTATAGAAGATGTGTGTGCTTTATCATGTGCCTTACTGCCCCTAAATTTGAAACCCATTCATCAAAAAAAGAGGATTTCCAATTTACTAAATAAATAGTTACATGACCTTGTGAGGTTTTGTTATCACAAATATCCTCACCCTATGCATAAAAGAGAGCAACATCAACATCCCATTTCTTTTTGCTTCCTCAAGGTTCTGGATGTAAATCTAACAAAAATATTGCTTCATCTTCTTCCTTCATATAAAATTAACAAGTTGGCCTTTTTAATGGATTCATGGACTTATTTACATTTTGATTTGATTTTTTGTCATTTTGAGCTTGAATCACTTCTTTTTGAATGAGCCTAATTAGTGAAAGCCAATACACATTGTATTGGGGTTTGCTACCCGTTGTTGAGTAGAACAAAATGATTGCATGTGTAAGGGTGTTGAAGGCTTCAATTTCTAATTCGACCCTATCTGGAGGACCTACAAAAGATAATTGTTGTTTTTATGTCTTGATTTTGCTATCTTTTGTCAGATTTATCAAATTTGACCCTGTTTGGAGGACCCTTCCTCTTTTGTCTGTAGAATAACTAAAATTTGAAGGCGTGGTGCTAATCTCAGATCTAAAGTATCAAGAACTAGGTAGTGTCTTGTTTTATGGAAACTTTGATTTGGTCATTTTGGTCAGGAAACTGATTCCTGAAACACCCATTTTCCAAGCATCGTGTAATTGAACCCTATTGGCTCTTTGTGAGTCAGACGTTCTCATCGGTCAGATTTCAACCCCATGGGCATTGTTGTCACCTTGGTAATTTTTTAACTTACTACCAATATTCAGGGAAATGCACATAAAGAGCATGACAACATGGTTTAGAGAGTATACAAAATCATGATTAAAATAATCAATGTATAGGAAATAAGAAACTGAAGCACAATTTTTGTTTGTCATAATGTAGGGCACCTTTTGGACCCAATATGGACCTATTTCGTTACAATATGAATTTCAATCTCCAAAATTACATGATATGATTCCCATGTTGTTCTTCCTCCACAAGAAAATATTTCTCATGTTTGTTTGAAATTTGAGAAGGTTTGCAAAGCTTTGTGTTTCTATTATAAGTTACTGCTCGGTGTTTTGTTAAATCATCCATTTAAAACTTCTATGGTAACATATATAGTTGAGATATTTCCTTGGAAAAATGGTTAGTATTTGGTTTGATGAGAATCTGTTGGATAGAGTTAACAAGGATTTGTCTAACATGATCTGACTACCTATTTAGATGCATCTTATAGGATTTATAGTTGAAATATTGTTTGTGGCATGTTCAAAGCAACAACTATGCCAATTTTAAAACCTCTCTCTCTAAGAGCTATACTACCACAGTAATCAACTATGATGGACAATGATTTTTTCATATATAACAATTGATGATTTCTACTTTTCTCTTTCTTTCCACCCTCTTGGATGGTATCACTGATTTCTTGGAAGTTGTCAACATTGTGGTGTATGATTGGATTCCATTCTGTTGAGATAAATCCTCGTATCACCTTCAACATGTTCAACATTTTCTTTTATTTTGTTGGTTGAGAAACAATGTCAAGAGTTCTTTTTGATGTCATTCTAGATGTTTTTGAAATGGTAAAATTCTTTACCGATTGTTAAAATGATCTTTAAATGGAGAAAATCATTCTCTTCATGGACTCTTGGTCGATTACCAACCAACCAAAAAATTGTTGAAATTACTTACTAGCATGGTCGTTATGTGGAGAAGGAATATACTCCATACTCTCTTGCTTGATTCCCAACAAACTGCTCTTATTTTTCTATCTACTACACTTGAAATGCTTCTTCCAACATGCAATACCTCCCTCTTCAACAAAAGTGGTAACTGGAATGTATAGGCCATATATGACTTTATTATTATAGACTTAAGGCTTCCAATGTCCATAATAGTTATTAAGATAAACTTCTGGGTAAAAATATGTATCAGGGAGGGTCAAACTATATCAAGAAGATTGGATGAGAAGATTGTAATTTTGAGCTCCTTATATAAATAATTCATTGTCTCATACAAGTAACAAAAGTAACAAAACAATATAATCTTAAAAATGTGCACTGTCAAGGCATTAATGACATAACAACACTATTAATGACCTCATAACTACATTTATAGTGGAAGTCTAAAAGATACGAAAGACATCCTAGTTAATTTTTGTTGTTACAACAAAAAAAAATCTGACCAATCTGATAATGGACTAGATCATTAGCACTCAGATTTTAGTCTGAAACTCTGGTTATGCCCCTACTTAACTATTGCTAAATAGTTGTTCAACTAAAAATATCTAGTTACATATGTGCATCTTCTAAAGACTTGTGGAATTAGGTAGAGTTCTGATTTCCATGTGAGCAGCAAGATTCTCTCACAACTACTCAAATGCAAAATATATTGCTTTGCAACCCTCCAAGATTTGAACCCCTCCACTCCTGCTTTGAATGCATTCAAATTAAAAAGCATGTTTACTAATGCATTAATCTCTTATAAAAAAATGAAAATATCATTTTGCTTCAACTCCCACTTATTTCCTATTTGTGCTCCACTGAAAAGCTAGAAACTAGTCATTGAGATATTGACCCAATCATTAATTGCCCAATTTCTTTAACACCCTTGTTACGACACTAATTTCTTTTCAATCCCCATTCAACCTTTATTCAGGTAGTTGATTCTATTGTCCTATATTTTATATAAAGATAACAAAGAAATTGGTAGCTAAAATTGCTCCAAATAGGCCAACATGCTTTCACTCTTGTTGTTACCCTATAGTTTTTTGCATTGTTAATATTGAAGTTGAAGCATTGATCAAACTCCTTAAATGGTAGCAAATGCAAGGGAAATCTAGATTGCATTGTGCCATCTTAGAAGATTGCAAGGCAGGTACAAAGAAGGTATTCCTATAAATAACAACTAGTACAAGTTTCACTGGAATCAATGCCATCTCACCCTTTAGCTATGCAGTGGGCTCCTGATAAAGGACATAGATAACAGCTAAACTAGAAGGTGGGTCAGGTTGGAATTTAAAATATCCCCTGTTGCATCAATCTGCTACCTCCAACAACCAACTGGTAATAACAAAAGCAAGGTGTAAACTGAGGAAGAGTGCTTCAGATCCTTAAAATTTTTAGGCATTGAAGATTTTATGTAAGATAAGATGGCCTTTAGAAAATAGGACAAAAACCAGGAAAAGGGTTAAGTTAGACAAGAGCCTAGAATAAAGGAGTATACACTAGCTATTACATAGTATATGGAAAATTATGAACATTACAATTAATTCCCACTTTGTTCTAGATTTTGGCAAACACTACGTGAGTGTGCATCCGAGAATAAGTAGACAAGAAACTGAGTTCAAAATTCTATTTAAATTACTTTGGATTTGATCCAGGCAAACCATATTGCACTTGAGGAGGAATGCAACTCAAAAAAAATTCATCCGTCTGTGTTATTAGAAAATGTATTAACATATTGAACGTGAGCACACACTACCTTCTAGGATTATGGAAAACCATTCTGAATAGACATACATGTAATTGCACCACCTATTCCTATAGGAACATAGTCAGATTGGACCTATGCCTAACTAGAATGAATAAGGCATAAATCTCTCAGACTCCATAGTACTTATATGCTTCCTTCATCCTTTCAAATTGAACATCCATGCCATACAATTACACAACTTCAGCAGGATGAAAAGGCAAAGAACTAAAATTTTCATAAATTGTTGGTAGCCATCAGACATATCCTGCCCTAAATAGATTTGCAGTCTTCATACAAGCTGATCATGATCCACAAAATCCACTAAGGAAAACTGAAATGCACATATGATACTCAAGCAGGTCTAATGATTTTCTCTGTATGGTTGTACCTTTATGATGTTGTCCTCTGATAAGGATAAACTTGGTCCTCATAGTCTTTGGGATTGCCTCTGGGACTTTGAAGAAAATGTTTAATAGAAAAATACTTCAAGGGTACCCTATCTGCTTCTCCTTTGAGGGCAAGATCTGCCATTATCCATCCCACCAGTGGACCCATTTTGAACCCATGGCCAGAGAATCCAGTGGCAATCAAAATAGGAGACTTGTCAGTGGACATTGAGGTCTTTGCCAAAGGCAAAAAATCAAGGATATAATCCTCATCAGGGGACATGGAATACATGCATGCCTCTGCAAGAATAGGGCTTTCAAACATAATATACCTAAAACATCCAGCCAACCAAGGGCTTACCTTTTGCTTCAGAGCATCCACATCAGGAACCAAAATCCTCTTGTCTGGATCACATGGATAACCTCCATGGATTGAAACTTTGAGCAAACCTGGGTATTCCAAAGAGGGTGTTCCATACAAATAAGGATCATTGTAACAAGCAAAAGTGGGGAATCCTTTCTCAGGTGAACATAAATAAATCTCTATAGATAAATAGTACTAGAGATAAATCTCTATTGTCATGAATAGAAATAAGTTGGCTTGAACAAGGTGCTAAGCTTTTAGGGGACTATGCAACACAAGTAACATTGCATTCTTGAGTTTTCATGCTTAATTGTCTAGCTACCTCAGTAAGTCTTATTGAGTTTCATGCTTAATTGTCTAGCTACCTCAGGAAGTCTTATTGAAATTCATGCTTTGTTGTCAGTAGTGTCACAAGTCCTTAACTCTAGTGTCATTACTTATTATTTTCCACCACCCATGAAAATTGTTGCACATATTTATTGTATTTCATTTTGTTGTCATGTTCACTTGGTTCATGATGATTCCTAATTTTCTGCTCTTTAACATACTGATTTAGCTTTTAGTTGATTGGGTTTCTAAGCAGGACATTCAGATGCTGAAAACACCATTTCCAAAATTAGTGCAACTTAACTTATTATCGGTAAATTTACAATGTTGACATTCAGGGCTTCCTAATTTTAACATTCTACTATTTTCTTGCTCCCACATCCTTCTAATCTACAGGATTCAGTATATTGATATTTGTTGCTTCTTTGTTGTTGGCCCTCTTACTTTAGCCATTGTAAATCACTATTGTATGTTTATTATTGTTTGTTGGTAGGTCAAATGTGATATTGTAAGTACAAATGTAACTGCTTGTTATTCATATTGAGTAATTGACATGATACTTGTGTTGTACATACCATTTATGGCAGAACTTAATGCTAAATCAGGTGAAGTTTTTGGGTCCCTTGGTCTTTGTAGGGTAATCTCTTCCTGTCAGTATCTTTGGACCTATGACAAATAATTAAAATGTTGCCACGCTAATGTGTGAAAATTTATTTTTAGCACCACCATATGGTAATAAGTTGTGCATGGCTTCTATTGGGGGCCACTCCTGTCAAAATAATAGAACATTACATTTGTTGTCAGGTGAATTAAACCATAGCCAACTTGCAATTTTATTAAATATACTCTTCATTTCTCATCCACATGTCAGGAAAGTCTATGGATACATGGGTTGATCACTTGGTCACTTGGTGTATGCTTTTTAGCAAGCACACAAATAGGCGCAATCAAGTTTGAATAGTTTGTTGGTAGGTCAAATGTGATATTGTAAGTACAGATGTAACTGCTTGTTATTCATATTGAGTAATTGACATGATACTTGTGTTGTACATACCATTTATGGCAGAACTTAATGCTAAATCAGGTGTAAGATTTATTAGAACTATAGCATGCTATTGTTTTTCTAGTTTTAATCTGAGTTAAATTATGGGTTATGCACACATCAAATATTCCTGACTAAAACAAATAAAGATATTGATAATACTAAATAATAATTTTTTCCAACTGTAGTCTCTGAATGATAAAATTACTAGTAATAAACTAAAACTACTATAGGGGATTGGAAAAATATTAAGCCTTGTTTCAATAAGGCAGAAAACTTAGAAAGATATCAAATTATAAAGATGGTAGTCTTTGAAATGCTGAAAAGTAGAATAGACATTTCAATGTAAATTATTTTGAAGCCAAAGATGTATATTTATTTGCTGAATTTTTTTCTGAGAGTTGCCTTCCCACTTACAGATCTAGTTTGTGCATATTTATTGATCTCAAGAAAGCAAAAATCTAATATTTTCTCATATTTTCTTGTTTTCCCTTCGCTAAAATTGGAAAAACAAATGTTTACTCTATTATTGTAGTTGACCACCAAAAGAAAAGGAGGAAAAAATAAAATCTAGAATAAGACTGTTGCTTTCTGTTCTCATAATAATGAATCTCATCTATTGGATAGGGGGAATAACAACTCTATTGGGATAGATGGAGACAGATTTAACCATGGCTCTTTCTTTTGTTCTTAAAAAAATTATTTTCTTTCAACTGACTCTTC
The DNA here is from genome assembly GCA_028583015.1 of Wollemia nobilis. Lineage (NCBI taxonomy): Eukaryota > Viridiplantae > Streptophyta > Pinopsida > Araucariales > Araucariaceae > Wollemia > Wollemia nobilis. The sequence goes on along the minus strand of JAQPPZ010002456.1, from coordinate 3,021,031 downwards.
TAGTTTTTGTTTAGCTGAGGGTTCTTCCTTTTATTTTGTAGCAACTTCTTCTACTTTTTGTCTTTGAAGAGTCAGTTGAAAGAAAAGAACTGGTTTCAGAACAAAGGATCGAACTTTAACATTTTGCTCTTGATCATTTCTCTCTTCCTTAAATAGGGATGTAATTAAGTCTATTTACTTAATTTAAACATTAAATAACATCTACAACTTCATCAAATAAGAAGTCACATGAATAAGATGTAATCCCTATTTAATTCCATTATCAAAACATGATATATTTACAAAACCATAGCATCATAGATATTTTATCAATAACAAAGTAAAAGATACATTTTCCATTCATAAATGAACACATTCATAACCCCAACCATTACATATTCCATGTAGGGTAAAAGTACTACCACAATATAAAAGAGTAGAGCATTACATCATCATCCAAACTAGGAGAATATTCATGCTAGAAACTACTTTACAATAAGATTTCCATAATGAGAGATTTACTACAATATATGTCAAAGGGATAAATTTATTGAATAAATAAGTCTTCACTGGTCCTTGCTTCTCCATTGCTCAATTGATGGTAGTAAGGGATCAAGACAACTCATAGATATCATGTAGTATGCAACTAAATACATTTGCTAGATGATCTATCATTATGCAACATATGCATTTATAAATTGAATGCCATAATGCAACTATACATTCCCCACAATGTAACCATGCATAAATCATTCAATCAATCATAAAGAGGAAACCCCATAATTTTCCACCCATTCTTTCATCTAATACCCCTTTTTCCATACAAGAATATTTCTTTCATCAATCACACAAAAGTACATTCATCATTCAAGAATGAAAGTTATTTATCATTCAAATGAACATAGAATGAAAGTCATTTATCATTCAAACAAACATAGAATGAAAGTCATTTATCATTCCACAAAACATGGAATAATCCAATATTTACTTCTATTCAGTTTTTATAGAAGCATACCAGAGAAGCCCATACTTCTCTTAAAAATATATAATCTATCTTAGCCATAAATTCAAAGCTTAATTATAAACTCTAGGCATTCAAATCTCATCATTTGAAAGTATAAAATTATCAATCTAAATCATTCAAGAATAAATATAAGTTTAATTCCATTAATATTATCCACTATGTTCCTTTATAAACAAGTTCTACTCTTGTATAAAGAAAACTAAGCTTTAATATTTAAGATCTATTACATTTCCAAAATATAACAAAATTTCCTTTCAAATAATCAAACAAATAACTATAATCCTTTCTTATCATCAAATGCCTTTCTTTCAATGAATCAAAATTCCCATAATCGATTCTTTCAATTAATTAAAATACCTATAATCCTTTATTTTAATTAATCAGAATGCCCATAATCCATTCTTTCAATTAATAAAAATACCCATAATCCATTCTTTCAATTAATTAAAATACCCATAATCCATTATTTCAATTAATCAAAATACCCATAATCCATTCTTTCAATTAATCAAAATACCCATAATCCATTATTTCAATTAATAAAAATACCCATAATCCATTCTTTCAATTAATCAAAAATATGTAATTCCATTCTTTCAATTAATCAAAATTTCCAAAAGGTTGGTTTAATCATAATCAAATAGTCAACTAAGTCAACACAGTCAAACCAAAGCATCAAATAGTGGTCAACATTCAAGGCATGTCATAGGTGGATCAACGAGTTAGTCACCATAGTTTTCTATAGTAAAAAGAGTCAACACAGTTGATTGTGCCATCAACCGATGCTCTAGCCTCTACCAAGAAGTGGATTTCGTGACCATCGCCTGGTAGTTAGATCTTAAGGGATTAACTCCTATATAAAAAGCGTAAATGTGGTTCCACATGGAACATGTGGGACTAAACCCACATTAGCCTAATAAAAAAGAGTTTTATCCACCCCCAATCAACTAGGTTCTCAAAAAAAAAAACCAAAACCAACTAGCCACGACACATGGACTAACCAGGATCATATAACCAACAATCAAATAATCAATAAGCATGTAAATCAAGCAATAAATAAACACCTTGTGTCCAAGTGTGTGTGCCTCCAACTGGTACAGGGTAAGCCCCACGCAGAAGTCATCCAATACCTCAAATTGGTACTCAATGGTTTCACCAAGTAGAGCGGCCCTGACCACTACCTACGATCGACCTTAAAGGGGAGTTACACCCCTTTTGAGGTGCATGTGAGCCCCAATATATCCCATGTGGGATATTTATAAGGAAGGCTTGAGAAACCTTCCCCTTGCCCATGCCTCTCCGAATGCAAAGACACCACGTCGTAGCATCATGCCTTGATGATGGGGCACAAATTAGAGAAATAACCTAAGGTTAAACCTTAGGAATGACGCAAAATTAAAATCAAACTCAACTATATCAATTTAAATGTAGTAAATTGAACAATGTTGTGACCATACTTATTTCAAAGGATCATGATTTGTAAGTGGTGTAATAGGTGGTTGGCTATGCTAAACACTAGAATAAAGGTTTTAAATCATGGAATAGGGATTAGAGGTCTTTTACAGCCTTACCAAAATACAATGAGCCTCCTATAAGTTCATTAATGTGCAATAGAGTGTGATTAGAGGGGAGTAGCTAAGGTTATCTCATTAAATTATTGAAACCTGCAACATAGATTCTTCTGTGCATAATTGAGTGCAACTTGGCTCAGGGGATGCCAACAAGTAACAATTAATAAATGGTCAAGCATGCATGAGCATGCCAAACAAGGTAATACGAGATAAAATAGATCTATCCATTTAACAAGCGTAAAAGCAAGAGCTCGATAGCTAGGAAAGTTGGCTAATGGAGTAAATAAATTAAAATAAAGTTTTAATTAATTTTTGGATCGAAAACTAGACAAAAAGGGACTACCACTTTTTGGCTTCTTTGTCCATTGACAAACAACTAAAATTTTGGTTCAAAAAACCAGAAATCAGAGAGTTTACTATGATAAAAAAAAGGCCTACCATGGCTAAGGTCAAGGATCACTATCCATCTAACATCGATGACATAATCTAACATTAGCAATATGGGAAGAATTTTGTTTTAATGTCATAAAATATTTCCAAAACAAACCATACAATAAGCTTTCAAGGTTAAATATATTCTCTCTTAAAAAAAAAGGTAACACATCCATATTGCTAACATAAGGAAACAAGGCTAAATTAATGGAAGCTCCGACCTAGTTCATATCCTTAGGTGGCTTCTTCAAAATAGCCTCCTCCTCATCTCTAAAATTGCCTCCAAGATTCTTTTAATATCCATCCCCCTTCACCCACATGTTGTAGGTGAGTTGGAGAGGGTAGGGAAATCCTCTAAGGGAGGTCCCTGGTTTGAATCTCCACCCTACCAAACACACATTGGGTACCCAAAATCTAGATGATTATGTTGGTGCGGTTAGGGCTAGACGTGACTCCCAGGTAATTTTGATGGTGTAGAACCCCCTGGTCATGGTTTCTCTGACCAAGGTGGCCCTGTAAGGGGTTTTTTGCTAAATTAAAAAAAACATCCATCCCCATTACTTTACCTTTTCTTGACCCCTTCACAAAGGGAAAAGATCTACCAAGCAAACTAAATGCCCAACTTCCAAACATAAAAGCCCATATACCAAAAGTAAAATGACAAAGGAGATATTTATTTATTTTTATATAATGCAATATGATTTCTTTTTGTTTTAAAATCTCATATTAATATAGTTGATGGTCACCTCAAAATTAATAATGCATGCATCTACATGAGAGTAATTGTTCATGTTACCCTGAGCCACCATCATCATAATTTCTCTTTTCCAGTACCCTATTATTGGTGGTCGACATCTTCTTCCACCCACGAGAACAATTTATCCTACAATCAAGGAAGATATTAGCAGTACGATATCCTCATATCAAAATAATACCATATATAATCATTAAAATACATTAAAACTATGCATGAAAGAGGGATATTATTTTAGTTTCTCCATCAACAGGTTTAGCCTAGGTTTTTTGTTTTACTAAGATAAGGCTATATTTTATTTATCTAATGTTCTCTTATTTTTTCCTGTACATCTTTCAAGCTCTTTGCAAAGGGTCAAGGCCTTTCAACCCCATTTTTTATCAATTCAAAAATGCATTAAAACTATGCATCAGATCATCATCTATCAATACATAGTCAATCATGTAAAGAGTCCTACAAAGGTGGGTCATGATAATATCAATAAAATATGTTATAATACATTATTTTTTCCATCTAAAGAAGATTATTACCTCTCCCTGGTAATGTTCTTAGACACTATTGCTGGTATGTTGTAAATGACTTGATGGGTTATCTCATATTAACCCTTTTCTATATTCATATTTCTGTGGTTGTCGCACAACACACCCCAATTTTGGGGATCCACTTGAAATTTTATAATTTATGTAGATTTTTGTTTGCTTTAAGTGATTTGTTAATTAGTCTATACCAAGGAGTTTGGTAGTTATCATGTCATGAAGGAGGTAATGGTATACCATTATTATGGTTTAAACATTTGAAATTTTTTGATTAATTTGCATTCGATTTAAATTGTGTTTTACAAAGCTAGCAATATTCAAAGCATCATCATTAAGCTATGGGTATTAATAAAGACCTTGCAATCAATGTGGTAATTTCATGGGTATTAAATTTTGGTCATTTTAGAATAGCCAAATCCTCCACTTTCTTTTATAAATAATATGTTTATATTGAAAATCTCTCACACATTCAATATTTTACTGCATGAATACTTCGGCCAAAATGAAAATAGTATGCTTGTAAATGCTAAATCTAAGTTTGAAGCCAACCCCTCTTGGTTTAGATAAAAGTAAGTGCATGTTTAATTCTCCACGTAAGGCATGTTTATACTAATAGGGTACTCATATTGCGTGGCACAAATCTTAGCCCAATAATGACATGGTAAATCCGTATGGAATGCACATGGCTTTTGAGGTGTAATAAAAAATAGAAACATGGATTTCATGCAATGTATTACTATTCAAATTATTCATTGTTTCATTTTTGCAGGCGAGTGATCTGTGATTCAATGATTTTTTTTTTCGAGAGTGCTAAAATAATCCATAACATCTATGCGGAAGGAAATGCTCATTGTAATGTCCATTTTGAGAGAGTTGAAATAAGGTTAAGAAAAACACTTATCATAGCTCATCATTCGAAAGGCAAAAGCATTGAATACGTTACCAAGGCTATGGGCAAAAAGATAAAATATAGAACCTTATCCAAAGGTGAGGACAGATACTCACTGATAGCTTCAAAAGAGAACCACGAAGTGGAGTAACAATTTATAACACCTATAGAAGAATGCTTACACATACAGATTTAACATAGTGAAGAATAGTAAAGCGAGGTGACCAATGAAGCATCACAATAAGGGTTCAAATATAGCAAGATTTTAATAAACCAGTAATCGATATGTTCAGAGTAGTCACAACATAGGAACATTGTCAAATCACCAAAGCATTACATATAGTGTAATACCAACAAAGTTTTATCTATTAACATGAAAAGGAGGCATTACCACAGTTTGTTAAAGATAGTCATAAGTGATTCATAGAAGGACCCACCTAGTAGTAAGCACATGTAGGATTGTAGTGAGTGCTCATCAAGAAAGGAGATATAGGTTAAATATTTTCATATACTTTTTGGAGACTTTGAAGGAGTTTGCGAGTTTATTTCAACACAATTAGAGCATAAATTGAGAATCATATCCAAAAGACCATGTAGCATATCTAAAGGAGACCAAATAAGTAGTCATTACCTAAGCCACACAACATCAAAGAGCCACTCAAGTCCGTTGGAAAAAGTTAGTCGTTGGATTAGAAGACCACAAGTGCACACATAGTAGTAGTCATTCATCGAAAAACCTAATAGCTTATATAAATCTTGCTTGAGGTTCACGTGGTTTAATTTGAAGGTCCACCATCTGCATTAGAGAAAAAATATGAGGTAAAATCACCAGCTAGGTACCATTTCATATGCACCCATCAAAGGAAGGTCTAAGCTTCATATTGATCATGCTAGAGCGCTATTTGATAAATTCACTTTTGGATAACTCAAGTTCATGCAACTGTACAACAAGTTCGTTAGTAAAAGGAACACGTACCAACATTAAGAAAGAAGTCAATAAGACACACATACTTTTTTTTTAAAAGGGCATAGAAAGGGATTTATACCCAAAGCTTATTTATTTTCATCGAAGGAAAATATAACGAAGGGCAATGGAAATAATGAAGCTTATTGGTTATGAGTTGAGCAGATAAAGGTAACAAAATGAGAATGCATTATTATAAAAGGTGTTACAAAACCAAATAAAGAAAGGGAAACAAAAGAGTTGTATAATTTTAAAGGGCCATTCAAACTCATGAAAGAGGATCGTAGATTTTTTAGCAACAAGTGCATGTTGGAATTAAATTTTTTTTGAAACCTCTCCTCCCAAGTTGTTGGACTGCACCAAATTTCACCATTGGAAGCCATTGAAGCATGGTATTCTGCAAATGTATTTCATTTAAAATCTTTCTTTTGGCAATATATTGGAAATTTTAGTGAGTTTTATGCATGTAGATGGTAAACTTACCTATTTTTTTTAATATATTATGCCCTTTTTCCTTAGAATATTGCACCTCATTAATGTTGGACTATGTGAAGACGGGTCAAACTAATGTTGGTTTAGTGCAGGATATTTGTGTATGCAGGTTCGGTTTGAAATTTTAAAAGTAATGAAACTTGTTCTTTTATTTTATTTTCTCTAACCCTAGCCCTTTTACATTTTTTTAATCTCATCAATTACAAAATACAAAAATAAATAAATAAAATTTAAAACCCCAAAAAGAAGCATGGCAATTCCAAAATTACATTTCCAATTCTCATTTTACACATTCATGTTTTTAAAGGAAATTCAAATTCAAATTCTACACAAATTCACATTTTTAAGGAAATTCAAAATTTCAAATTTTACACAAATTCACATTTTTAAAGGAAATTCAAAATTTCAAACTTTGCACATTTTTTCAAACAATCAAATTAATTTCATTTTATGTAAAAATTGAAATTTCAATAAATTCCAAATTTTCATTAAAGTGAATAATTAATATGACATTCCAAAGTTCCTACATTGCAAAGTTAGATTTTAGTCATTTTTCTTTTATGCTCAAACAAATCTTAACAAACGAAGATAAAATTTGTTAACAAAAGAAGATAAAATTTGATTAACAAAAGAAGATAAAATTTGTTAACAAAAAGATAAAATAAAAATAAATTTGTTAACAAAAGAAGATAAAATTTGTTAACAAAAGAAGATAAAATTTGTTAACAAAAGAAGATAAAATCAATTAACAATTTGAGATAAAATTGATTAAATCACCATTCAAAGATTGTTATTTCAAAGTAGATAGTTGATCAATAAAGTCACATTTTCACAAATTTCATGAACAACAAAGATCATTGCAAATCAAATCAATACCAAAATAGGCCCCTTGTTAATAGGTATATGCTACACTGAGGTATCCAATTAATTTTTAACATTTCACATTTTACTAAGCATTGCAAGCAAGTTTAACACATTAAAAAGAACCTTGGGGAAATTACAAATATTTCCTTGCAAGAGAGGATATCTAGGCAGAATCCTGATTGTGAGTATAGTTTTGCAATTGGGAAAAATTATCACTCAAAAGAATTGGTGCTAGAAGGAGGGCCTACTTGGTTTATTTTATTGTTACTTAAATGCTAAGTTGTTCATTGTTACTTGAAAGCCCTAAATTGCTGATTTTCTCTAAGCCCTCAATGTGCAACAAAATTGGTGCTAGAAGGAGGGCCTAATTGAAGGTATTTTCTTTGACTTACAAAGTTTTTAGTTGAAATTTGTTCACATTTATTGATTGGAAAATCTCTAATTTATGATGCATTGATGCTAACATTTTTTACAAATTTGAGAATTTTCCTTATTGTTATGGTTTAATTGATGCATTATTAATGAGTACATGTTGTCTTCATTGTTAAAATTGGTACCAAAAGTTATATTCTTTAAGGTCCACTAATGGTAGTTTTTGCTCCTTGGATGGTAGGCAATAGCCCTTTGCGCATACCTGGGCCTACACATGATATGCCTATAAATTTTGAGAGATATCTTCCCCAATTTAGGCATGATGGGATGAGATCTACTGAAGAACATATTCAAGCATACAAAAACACCATAATTCATTTACAAATCATGCATGAAGATGTTGCTTGTGAAATATTTCCATACACATTAGATGAGTTTGCATATGATTGGTATATCAACTTACCTTTAGGTTCTATTACCTCTTGGGCTCAACTAGAGGTAATATTTCTCAGTCATTTTAGAAAATCAGTTGACCCAATTATGATATACCATCAGTTTGTCTCTACTCGTAGAGAACCTAATGAATCTTTGAAGCTATTCACTAAGAGGTTCCATAAGCTATATACAAATTTGGAAGCACCTTACATTCCTACAGAGGAAGCAACCATCCAGATGTATTTCAATACTCTGGATCCATCAATTTCCATGTATTTGAGAGGGATTCCTCAAATTACATCCTTGCCCAAGGCTTATAATGAGGCAATAACATTCGAACAACAGTTGATTTCTCAAGGTTTTGGTGTGAGTCAAATACCATCATACAATCATCAATCATTTAATATCATTACCACCCCTACCCACCCTACTATTTCTTCATATCAATCTACCACTCATAATATACCATCATTCCCAAGTTCCAATCAATTTTAGAATACCCCAATGTCTCTTAGTGATGCAATGAACCAGACTACTACAACTCAGGTTAATGATATCAACCCTTAGATAGACAATCTACAAAGGTTAGTTCTACAACTTAGTAGAGACATGGTTTAATCACAGAAATAAGTGCCTCAAAGTACACTTCTTGATAATCCTTCAAATCATGTTCATGATATGAATTTCAATGTCCAATCCAATGATACTCAATGGGATACTCTCTCAGACAATGGAGGAGTCCTAGATCTTACTAGCAATGAAACTTATGACAACTCAAGAGCTTCTATAAATTTTGATGCACTTGCTAAAATTGATTGTCAAGAAATCCAACTTATTCCAAATAATGACCTGAAAGAAAGGAAAATTTTAGAGTCATTAATCATAAATGAGGATTGTGGTAATCAAGTTAATCAAAATGTAAATATTGATTCAGTTTTAGAAACATATGAACCTTCAGAAATGGAGGAAGATGAATCTGAAGAAGGTTATAGCCTCAATGACATTGAATCTGAAGAAGAATCTGAAGATGGCATGAAAGAAGGGATGGAATCTCACCAAATGTTTTAGAAAGATAATGATTATATTATTCAAGATAAAGAAGGGGAATCACTCACTTTTTTCCCACTTGATGTGCAAGAAATTGAAAGCCTTGTCCCACCTAATAATCCTATAATGCCTATGCTACCTCAGATAGAGAAAACTCTAGAACATGAATGGTTTGGATTTGATATCATTGATGATCCAAAGGAAAATGTTGCTCTATTTGAGATGACTTAGGTAGTTGATCAGGAAGATTTGTTATTTAAAACATCCCTTGACCAACAAGATTTATGGTTTGAAAATGATGGGCATATTTTTAATTTTATGACTAATGTTGGTGTTTTTGAAAATCAGGTTATTGATGAAGACCATGAGGAAAAAGAAGGAATTACAAAGGCTCATCAAGTCCTGGTAAATGGAAATGTACAAAAGGTAGAATCTCAACCTTTCTTTTCAACCATTCGAATTCTAGGTAAAATTTTGCATAATTGTCTATTGGATTCAAATGTTGTTGATAATGAAATGCCATTTGTGGTTAACAAAGAATTAGAGTTGATTCCTGCTCACACCAGTAATAAGGTTGCTATGTTGAACAAGATAGAGGTAGATGTTTTTGAGTTACTAAATCAAGTTCATCAACAATTGACTATTGAACCTAGGATACAAAGTTATAATGATCCTCATATGCTAGATATCCTAGATACCTGTAAATTATTGCGTAATTATGATTGGTCTAAAACTATGAATAGTGGTTTGGCAATAAAATTTTCAGAAATAGGGTCAAGCTTGGAAGAGCTCATGTCTAATCATAACAATGAGGATAGTATTTTGAGTATTGAATTGAAAATGGGAATTCACACCATGATAGGAGAAAATTGTGATTGAAGATAAAAGTTCAATAATAAACATCTCACATAGTAAACAAAAATTAATTGAAGACCAGTTATGGACCTTTAATTTTGATGGAGCAAAATCTAAATTTGATAATGAGGATGGAATTAAATTGAACTGGTGGGGTGAGAGAGGAAAAATAAAGGCTTTTGAGCTTTCAAATTTAATGTTATTATGGGATGATACCCATCAAAATCAGCATGCTTATCATTATGGGCATGTCTCAAATTATGGTAATCATGTTTGGGATCCTGGAAAATTTCATATATGAGAAATCCCAAGTCTTGCATTGTAAATAGCTTTGTACATAGTTCCTTGTTTTTTGCATTATCTGGTGCATGATTTCTTGTTTGTGTGGTGACACAGTTTCATTTGTTTTGTTTGTTTTGTCATCTTTGATTTTGAAATTTTTATTTTGTTTTGTTTTCTAGGCTTTATGTTGATGCAAATTCATGTTAGGATAGGTGTTTCGGTTTTCAAATTTTGTTTCTTCTCTTTCACAACATGTTTTGGTTTGCTTCCATTTTGAATTTTTTACTTTTGGGTATTTTCACACTTTTGGGTTTGTTCCTCTAATTGAGGTAGTGCTTTGTGATAGCTACTAACTTCTTGTCTCTTTGTTGATAGCTACTAACTTCTTGTCTCTTTGTTGATAGTTATTCCTTTGTCATGTAGGATGGATTGCCTAGTTTGGAATCAGGTGAAATTGAGGAAAAGTGAAATGAAATTGTTTAGTAATCATTCTTAGATTTTGGACTAAGATAGTGGATTTTGGAACAATGAAACATTTCTTTGAAGCTCCACATGTAGCTCACTATATTAAAGGGTATTATTTGAAATCTTGAAGGATAAAATCATTATGGTTTGTAGATTAAGGCAAAAATCTAATACACTCCATATTTAGCCTTAAGTGGTCTCTAACCCAATCGGCATACAAATATTTGCAAAGCAATTAAATGCTTAATAAATAAATAAAATTAAAAATAAAAACATGTAAAATAAATCTTATGCCTAGGTGATTCAAATAATCTCTACCGGGGCTATAGATGCCCGACTGGCAGTAGAGCAAGGTCTAGAAGAGATCAAGGTCATCTCCACCGGAGCTATAGATGCTTGATTGGCAGTGGAGCAATGCAGAGGCACATATTTATGAGTGACATTTTATAGCCTAAATGCAAAATAAATGATGGAATCTGGATTGTTTCAAGAATACAAAATGAATCACAATTCACACACTAACAGAAGCAAATGGTTCATCTATTTTCATTTGAAGCTATTTACCCCAATTTCTCTAGATATTGCTAGATGATGTTTATTTCTCTGATCTTTGATTTTCTTGGTTTCAGATTGGGTTCTTTATCCAAAATGCTCAGGAGCATTTTCCAACAGAGTCGTCATTTGTTGTTGCCATTGCACAACTTACCCCAATTTTGGGGACCCACTTGAAATTTTGTGATTTATGTAAATTTTTGTTTGCTTTAAGTGTTTTGTTAATTAGTATATACCAAGGAGTTTGGTAGTTATTGTGTCATGAATAAGGTAATGGTCTACTGTTATCATGGTTTAAATATTTGATATTTTGTGATTGATTTACATTCGGTTAAATTATATTTTAAAAATCTAGCAATATTCAAAGCATCATCATTAAGCTATGCGTATTAATAAAAACCTTGCAAGTCATATGGTAAATCCATCCGTATTGAATTTTGGTTATTTTAGAATAGCCAAATCCTCCACTTTCTTTTATAAAGAATATGTTTATATTGAAAATCTCTCACACATTCAATATTTTACTCCATGAATACTTCGACCAAAACAAAAATAGTATGCTTGTAAATGCTAACTCTAAGGTTGAATCCAACCCCTCTTGGTCTAGATAAAAGTAAGTGCATGTTTAATTCTTCACGTAAGGCATGTTTATACTGATAGGGTACTCATATTACGTGGCACAAATATTAACCCAATAATGACGTGGTAGATCCATATGAAATGCACGTGGCTTTTGAGGTGGAATAAAAAATAGAAACATGGATTTCATGCAATGTATTACTATTCAAATTATTCGTTGTTTCATTTTTGTAGGTAAGTGATTTGTGATTCAATGAATTTTTTTAAGAGTGCTCAAATAATCCATAACATCTACGTGGAAGGAAACACTCATTGTAACATCCATTTCGGGAGAGTTGAAAGAAGGTTAAGAAGCGCACTTATCATAGCTCATCATTCAAAATGCAGAAGCATTGAATACGTTACCAAGGTTATGGGTAGAAAGATCAAATATAGAATCCCATTTGAAGGTGAGGAGACACACTTATTGATAGCTTCAAAAGAGCACCAAGAAGTGGAGTAACGATTTATATCACCTGTAGAAGAATGCTTGCACACACATATTTAGCACAATGAAGAATAACAAAGCGAGATGACCAATGAATTATCATAGTTAGGGTCAAAACATAGCAATATTGTCATACACCAGCAATTGATATGTTCAGAGTAGTCACAACATAGGAACATGATCAAATCACCAAAGCATTACTTATAGTGTAATGCCAATAAAGTTTTATCTATTAGCATGGAAAGGAGACATTACCAAACTTTGTTAAATATAGTCGCAAGTGATTCATAGAAGGACCCACGTAGCAGTAAGCATATGGAGGATAGCAGTGAGCGCTCATCAAGAAAGGAGATATAGGTTAAATATATTCATATAGTTTTTGAAGCCTCTGAAGGAGTTTGTGAGTTTATTTTTAGCATAGTTAGAGCATGAATTGAGCGTCATCTCCAAAATACCACATAGCATATCTAAAGGGGACCAAAGAAGTAGTCATTACCCAAGCCACACAACATCAAAGATCCACTCAAGTTTGTTGGAAGAAATTAGTCTGATTAGAAGACCACGGATGCACGCATAGTAGTAGTCATGCATCGAAAAACCTAATAGCTTATGTAAATCTTGCTCGGGATCCACGTGGTTTAATTTGAAGGTCCACCATCTGCATTAGAGAAAGAATAGGAGGTAAAATCACCAGCTAGGTACCATTTCATCCGCACCCATCAAACGAAGGTCTAAGCTTCGTCTTGACCACACTGGAGTGCTATTTGATAAATTCACTTTTGGAGAACTCGAGTTCATGCAACCGCGCAACAAGTTCATCAGAAAAAAAACACGTAGCAACATTAAGGAAGAAGTCAATAAGACGAATATTTTTTTTGTTTTTTTTTTTAAATTTTAAAAAGGGTATACAAAGGGATTTATACCCAAGGCTTATTTATTTTCATCGAAGGAAAATATAAAGAAGGGTAATGGAAATAATGAAGTTTATAAGTAACGAGTTGAGGAGAGAAAGGTAATGGAAGGAGAAGCATTATTAGAAAAGGCATTAAAAAACCAAGTAAGACAAAGGAAACAAAAGGGTTGTTGGAAAATTTTAAAGGGCCATTCAAACTCACGAAAAAGGGTTGGAGATTTTTGGAAGCAAGGGCATGTTGGAACTAGGTTTTTCTTGAAACCTCTCCTCCCAATTTGTTGGACTGCACCAAATTTCACCATTGGAAGCCATTGAAACACAATATGTTGCAAGTGTATTTATTTAAAATCTTTCTTTTGATAATATATTGGAGATTTTAGTGAGTTTTATGTATGCGGATGGTAAAATTACTTTTTTTTAATATAATGCATCATTTTCCCTTATAATATTGCAACTCATTAAATGTTGGACTGTGTGAATATGGGTCACACTAATGCTGATTTAGTACATGATAGTTATGTATGCAGGTTCAGTTTGAAATTTTAAAGTGACGACAACTTGTTCTTTTCTTTTAGCCCTTTTACATTTTTGTGATCTCATCAATTACAAAATTAAAAAAAAAATTAAAATCCCAAAAGGAAGCATGGCAATTCCAAAATTACATTTCCAATTCTCATTTTACACAAATTCACATTTTTAAAGGAAATTCAAAATTTCAAATTCTACACAAATTCACATTTTTTAAAGGAAATTCAAAATTTCAAATTTTACACAAATTCACATTTTTAAATGAAATTTCAAACTTTGCACATTTTTTAAAACAATCAAATTAATTTCATTTTAGGTAAAAATAGAAAATTCAATAAAATCCAACTTTTCATTAAAATGAACAATTAATATGACATTCCAAAGTTTCAAATTGCAAAGTTAGATTTTAGTCATTTTCTTTTATGCTCAAACAAATATTAACAAAGGAAGATAAAATTTGTTAACAAAAGAAGATAAAATCTGCTTAACAAAAGAAGATAAAATTTGTTAACAAAAGAAGATAAAATTTGTTAACAAAAGAAGATAAAATCTGATTAACAAAAGAAGATAAAATTTATTAACAAAATAATATTATGTTTGGTTAACAAAAGAAGATAAAATGAATTAACAATTTGAGATAAAATTGATTAAATCACCATTCAGATATTGTTATTTCAATGTAGACAGTTTAGCAATAAAGTCACATTTTACAAATTTCATGACCAACAAAGATCATTGCAAATCAAATCAATACCAAAATAGGCCCCTTGTTAACAGGTATATGCAACACTGAGGTATCCAATTAATTTTAACATTTCACATTTTACTAAGCATCACAAGCAAGTTTAATATATTAAAAATAAACTTGGGAAAATTACAAATATTTCTTTGCAAGAGAGGATATTCGGGCAAAATCCTGATTGTGAGTATAGTTTTACAATTGGGTAAAATTATAACTCAACACATCTATTGTTGAGATAGCATGTAATATATTTTGATGTAAATGTCTTGGTGATTGGTTGATTCTATATTACATGAGTAATTCAAACACCATGGAATTAAAAAAAGACCATTACCAAAAATCCCTAGTAATGATCATGGTCTCTTGCCAAAAATTATGAATAATGTGATAGATTATCCCATACCAACCTACCATGGAAGCCTTCTAGCCTTTAATCACTAGAATCCTATTCATAAGCTTGTGCAAGAGCCACCACCATACTGCTCATTCAATAGCCTAGTGGGATGTCCCATACCATCCCACTTTACCTCTCATCTTAGCCTATCCAGCTAAGAGCAACCATTCCCAAATCATCGTTGAATGCCCTTATGCAATTCAACAAGTATTGGGTGACTTGAATTCTTTGGTTGATTACCTCCCCGTGATCCAATATATTTGGGTAAGTTTTGGCTTTAGGTTGATAAGGTATCTCTAATACTTTCCTATCCCATCTAATCCCAAGATTCATATTATTTTTGGTTTTCACCAACCTGGATCTTTAACCAATATTATCTAAGTTTACAATATGGATATTTAACCAAGATTATCTAAGTTTAGGAAACATTGAGAACTATTAAAGTGAAAAATAAAACTTAGTTATTAAAGAAAAATTCAACAATCTAGTAAAAGTCACCCAATATTTCTTAAAAAATCTTTATCTCATTTATCTTGAAAAATCTATAAATTTTAATAAAGAAGATATCTACCAAAATCTTAAAACATAATGATGATATCTTTTCAATTCAAGATATATATAAAAATAAACAACTAGAATGTAACCTTTAATTATTTTCTTTCTCTAAAATAAGTGTAAGACTTTTAAGAGATGCACTTATTCTTATTTTCCTATAAAATCAAGGATAACACTCATTCATTTGAAAAGAGAAAATTAAATAATCAATATTCTAATATCTTATTTTAATTTATTTGTCACTTCCAGTTTTAACCATTCAACTTATTCTACAATTAAATATATCCTAATTTAGTATAGGAAAGACACGAGTAATTAAAGAGAATAAGCAACTCTTTTTAGGTCACCAAATTCAATAAGGCTTTAAAACAAGTCTTGAATTTCCAATTAACATATAAAGATGAAGGTACATAGCTCACTACTTATTTTTCTATAAGAATATTATTCAAATAAAAATAAAAGTTTCTCTAAATTTATGAAAGTCACTACCGATTTTATTTATGCAACTAATTTTATATTAAATCCTCTTTCATTATTTCAAGAAAAAAATACGAAAGGATGTACTTTTGATAAAATTAAAAGTAGATGCGCTTGTTTATCCAAGACTCTACTTTTGATAAACTAAAAAGTAAATAAGCTCATTTAATATAATTTGTTTTGCCCAATCAACACATGAAATGATGGTATTTTCCAATCAACACATGAAAAGATGGTATTTTCCAATCAACACATGAAAAGATAGATGAGTTTCATAAGAACACCTGTTTTGCTTGAAACACAACAATAAACTCTCTCTTTCAGTGCATGATAAAGGAATATTAAAGGGTTCACATTCTTTAATCCTTTTCCTGTACACTTTGCTGGAAGTTTGGTTCTTTAAAATAGATTCACAAGACTGGATTTACTTCAATTGGCCTTCAAATGAGAACTTTTCCATCCTTGTCATGTTTGAATGGTGATATTAACGGGATCAGAGTGAACCATAGAGGATTATTTATCATGAATGCAAATTAATCTACCTTAAATAGAGGAAAAATACATTGTCTCATGCTGAACTTAATCTTAAAACAAAATGACAAAGTCTTAAGACTAAATATTAATCTTTAATTATAGATTTTCTTCTAATGTTCAATTGGGCATCTCTTGTTTCTCCAAGAAGGGTCTTTTTATGGTTTCAAAAGAATATTGGACTATTTAAATAAACCCACGTAGAATATGCTTAAAGAAGTAGATCAAATTTATCTTAACAAGGATGTCCGAGCCACTTAAATTTGACTTTGGTCCAAACAGACAAAAGAATTAAATTAACACAATCTAAACACTTATTTGAAGACATCATTTACAAAGAATTATTTATCTATTCGGTCCCAAACTAGAAACGTCCAAGCATAAGAAGCAAAACAAAATGTTCCAGTTATTAAACATGAGTCAAGGACACACATCATAAAATGTCGTTTAATCATTCGAGATTCAATTGCAAAAACAAATAGCAGCATAATGTAACATATTAAATAAAATTCAACCCGGTTTAATTAAAAACCAAGATGTCCACATAAATAAAAATAATTTTACTAGTAAAAGATAAATGGCTAAAATAACCAGCAAAATACTGTCACTGACCACCATAATCACATAATGAATTATCAAATATTAACCAATAGAGAGAACACATAATGCTCTACAAGGGAATGTTCAAAAGTGACAGGTATTCGACTACATTTAAAAATCCACACAAGCAGCGAAAGACAATTACAAGACCAAAAATCTGACTTAGTTAATATTCAAATAGTAAAATCAGCTAGTTTATAAATGATATCTCCCAAGTTTAAAACAGTAATAATAATTTGATCACTTATTTAGCTAGGATATCCACATAAAAAGAAGACTGAAAGATAAGGACATTCACACCATTTAAAAATATCTACAATTTTCAAACAACTAAATTGTTACCAGAACAAAGCATTATAAGGACCAAGATGCAAAAATGACTTAAACTAGAAGATAAACCAACCCGACTCGTTGGATTTATCTCTGATCTAATTATCCTCGTAGCTGCTTGGAGTAGCAATTGCACCCTTCGTATTCTCTCCATTTTCTTACTCACCACCCTTTCTCACCACCCCAACATCACCTTCTCAAAGCTCTTTATAGAATTTTTGGAGGGTTTTTCAAAATAGTGGCTTTGAATGCAGGAAGCCAACTTTCCTCTTGTTCACTCACTAGATGGCTAGGTAGGTTGCTTATTAAGGTTATTTGCCTAACATGGGTCTAACAATTCATGTGGCAATTTATCTTCAAATATATATTTTTTAATTTAAAATTTATTTTATTTCTTTATTATTTTTAATATTTATTTATTCATAGTTAAATCTTTTAAACTCTGAAGCCAAAGAAAAACATGCAACAATGTTTGCAATAGACTATATGAATGCATCTATATGAGGGATATGTTTTGCCCTTGGGCCATTGATGAATATTTCACCACCATCATTTCTCATTTTGATATTTTAGTAGGACGTGTACCTACAACACAAAATTCATCACTAGTACCTTGTCCAAAACATTACAAACTCAAAATATTAAATATTAAAAAGCTTTTGAAATAACATAAAGTATGTTCCAAGAAGGGTTGTGACACCGTGGTAGGGAGAAAGGTTTTCACTCCTTGATGGTTTTTCAAGATAGAATCAGATATGGGTAAAATATGAAGATCAACACAAAATGACCTTCACCACCAAATGGGGGACTTTTACATATCAAAGGATGTTATTTGGTTTGTGTAATGCCAGAGCAATATTTTAGAGAGCGATAGACTTTGCTTTTGGTGAGTTGATCAAAAAAATAATTTTAATCTATTTGAATAATATGATGATTTTATCTCATGATAAGTATAAACATCTAGATCACCTAAAGATGGTTTTTTAGAGATGTGAATTTGGGATATCATTAAATCCCAAGAAATCGATATTTGTTATACATGAGGAAAAACTACGAGGACATGTCATCTTTAAGCAAGGGCTAGGTATTGATCTAAAAAGAATCAAAGCTATTCTAGCTTTACCACTCCCCCATAACAGGAAGGATTTGCAATCTTTTTTTAAGTAGATTAACTTTGTCCAAAAGTTTATTTTTGAATTTGCATACACAATCAAGCCTATGACAAAAATCTTGAAGAAAAATGTAATATTTGCGTAGACTCTGGAAAGGAGAAAAACATTTGAGCAAATTAAGCAAGCTAAAACATAAACTCTGATCTTGTTCAACCTAGATTATAGAAGAGACTTCATCCTATATATCTATGGATCTCAAGATAACTATGCTATAATTTTGACTTAGAAAATTGATAATCAAGAGGAACATATGATATCGTTTCTAAGCCAAATACTACATGATTATCAAAATAATTACAACTTCATAGAGAAATAAGTATTTTCTATCATGAAATCACTTTAAAAAATCAAATATTAGTATCTAAAAGTAAAATAGTGGTCTATGTGATTCACTCTCATGTTAGAAATTTCATTCTTCATGGAGAATAAAGAGAGAAAAGAGTTGGATGGATCACTAAAATACAGGAGTAGGACATTGAGATATGACCTACCAAATTGGTAAGATGTAGAACCTTATACCAATAGTTAGCTTCTGTGACACAACCATGATACAATATGTGAATAGAAGATAGCCTTGAGGTAAAGTCTAGGAATAAGTAATGCATGGAAGAAATAGATTGGGTTGACAAGTTGGTAAAATACTTCCAAATAGGTAGATGCATGGAGGGATTGAATGCTTTGCAAACATACAAATTACAAACATTGAAATACATCCTATTGTCAAAAGGACTATTTAGAAAGATTTCTTATGGAGTCCTCTTTCGTTTCATAAATTCAAAATAGGTTGAAAAGGTGTTGAATGAGTTTCACTCAAGCTTATCTAGAGGACATTATTCGAGGTAAACCACCATTGGTAAAATATTTAGAGCTAGGTACTATTGGCATAATATCTTTGCAAATGCCTTCAAAATAGCCAAAGCTTGTAAGAAATATCAACGGTTTGTCCAAAAGAATAAAAATCTTGTACTCTCCCTACAACTAATTATAGTAGAAGAGCCTTTTTGGTAGTGGAAACTAGAATTTATTGGAGTTATAAACCCAAATTCATCAATGGAAAAAAAGTATATCCTAACAATAATTGATTATTTCACTATGTGGTTAGGGGAAATAGCCACAAAAATGACAAATCAAGACAATATGATTAAGTTTTGGGAAAAAGTAATCATGAGGTTTGGCATGCTAGACACCATAATAACAAATAATGAGACTAATTTTATAGGATCAAAACTCATTGATTTTACAAGTAAATATGGCATCCACTTAAAGGTATCTTCAAATTACTATCCATAGGGAAATAAGTTAGCTAAATTCACTAACAAGAATTTGTTGAAGATCATTAAGAGGGTCATTGGAAATAATAAGGAGAGCTGAAATCTATTACTCAACCAAGCTTTATGAGTAGATTATATAACAATAAAGAAAGTTTTAAAAGCTTCACCATATTCCTTAGTGTATGGAAAGGAAACCATTCTTCACCTGCACCTTGAACTGCCTGCAATGGATATCAAAGCAACAAAATTTTGGATGACACTACTTTTGGAGGAACAAAGGAAAAGAGCTTATAATAGCTTCCAAAAGCACCAAATTAGAATTAAGTAGTGGTTTAACAAAAAACCATATTCTAAGATTATCAAGTTGGAAAATTTGTGCTCAATTGGGATGAAGATAAAATGAAACCAAGAAACCATCATAATTTTTATTCATTTTGATCCGAACCATACCGAATCATTGCCAAGCTCGAACACAATGCATTTGAGTTGGAATATATTAATGACTAGATTTTGCCAATTTTGATAAATGGTCAACATTTAAAATGCATCATATGAAGTGTCACCCCCTTGTATTATATGCAAATAGAAAATCAAAAAATAAAAAAGCTATGGCAATTTTGAAAATATGAAAACTAATTGAAATAAGCAAAAACTAGCCAATGGTGATTTTGAAATTTTGCACACTCATTTGCCAAACAAGTATAGCAACAAGAATTCGATGTTAGGATCCCATCCTAACATTATTTTTTAATTCTCCTATTATTAGGTAATGACCTCTTTTCAATGTGGGGACCCCTTTATAATGATATTTTATAATATTTTGTAATGGTTTGTGGTAATTGACGCGCCTAGACAAGTGGGGCCATTTCATGTAACTATTATCAAGAATATAACTAATATCTGGTAGAATATTCTAGCTAGAGTGACACTTTAAATGTAATCCAACTCTTGAGCATTAGGATAGGGTTACGTAAAATGTATCTTTAAAAGACAAGGGCCCATAAATGAATGTATCTTTTGATGGTTTTAGAACTATTATGACTGAAGAAAAAAAATCACTTTTATATTACATCAAAATGAATTTGTACTTCAATAATAGAACTTAGAGTCCATTATATAGGAAGATAGTTTCCTTGCTCTTTACTCTACCTAAGATTCTATCCTAAGACTTATGTACATGTGGACTACATGCACATTTACATCATTGCACATTCTAACACGTGCATTTATTACTTCTTCCCCAAGTAACCACTTAACCTAAGATAAACTCCTAATCTAATAATGTACCAAAGGTGGTACATTGACATGTACCAAATAATGTAATATACTCTAACATATTTTTACATATTAAATGAACATATTGAAAGAGGTTGCCCCCTCGAAGAGGTCTGTGATTTTATTTTGTGATTTGTGAGACTGATATAATTCTGCATTTATATTTCATATTGTAATATTCTATTCTTTCATGAAATTCTACCTTTATTACATTACTTATGTGAATGAACTTATTTTTATTAAAATATTTCTAACAAGTGGTATCAAAGCAATTTCTAGGATCTTGTTTCACTGCAACTGCGATAGTTCTTGCCCTGCCATTTTTACTGCTAGGTATAAATTGTTTGTGTTTTCATATTTTTGTCCATTTATTTAAAAAACAACCATTATTTTTGCATTAGTTTATTAGGTTAGAAACCTAGTGTTAGGGGTTTTAAAATATCATGGAGGAGCTATCATTATTGACTAAGCTAGATTACCCGTAAAGTGCTTAGTGAAGTGAGGGGTGATCATTCTCTAATACCTAGGCCTTAGACAACACCTGTATATAGAATTGAGATCCCACGTATCTTCAGGTATACTGGAAGACACCTAGGATTAGGAGACATATTTAGCCCTAGGAAGAGTTTTTATCGTGTATTCTCCATAGTACATCGGATACAACATCCAAAAAGATCACCCTCTGATACTATTATATAGGTGGGTAGTGTTCTCAAGGGTATGCATGCAATCCTCCTTTAGTGGTATGAAATATTAGTGTGAGCACTATAATTTGTCACTATGGTATAATAGAAGGCCTATATGTAGTACATACACCCTGAATTAGAGTACTCTATTTTTGTAGAATGTTAAACCTGTAACCAAAAATCCTACCACAAAAATTGAGCATACTAAGGAGACTTCACTATCCTAGAATTATTGCATGAAATAGATGAAAGAATATGGTGATGAACATAACAGTTAAGACAAGTTTTGTCAAGAATAGTAATAGTCGTGTAGGAATTTAGTCAGAGTTAGTAATAGCAAGAACAAAGTCTATCAATATTAGTAAAAGTTTCTTGTAACATTTGAAAATCATAACAGAGAGGGAGTTTATCGGTGATAGATTCATCCTAGATACTCATCAAAATAGTGAGCTATAATGTCAGTGATAGAACACTATCAGTAATGGACAGTGTAGAGTCTCATAAGGGATTGCTAAAAAAAAAACATTTTTTTTGAGTGAACCAAGAATCCAAGAGAAAAATTAACAACACTTGAAGACAACACTCCCCTAAAAAAATTGTTTGGGGTGTTCAAAAATAGTGGTGATATATCTCATTACGACTATTTCATAAAGCTAATCAATTTGGTATATAGCCTCCATGCAATTTTTTCAAGGTGCTAAAAAACATCATTGTGGGACCTAGCCCATTATGAATGTCTTTTTGATTTGATTTGATATATAGCATCCAAACACTTTTTCTAACCCATTATTAAAAATAAGAACTCTTGGAATAATACTTTTTTAGTAAGTCAGTGGGAGTGGTCCAACTCGTACCTCAATGGTTGGAGGAACTAGAGGACACCAAAAAGAGATATAACAAAACACCCAAAACACTCTTTTAGAACTTTTTTTAAGAGGGATCAAGTATCATTTTTGAGAGGTGAACCCATCAGATCCAAAGCTTCATTTGAAGAAGGATTTTTAGAGGTTAAGGAAAAATTTAGGAATGAACCAAAATTGGTTGAGCATCTTAACAGTGACAAACCAGGTGGTAGTTTTAGCAATAAAGAGAATGAAATCTATATGGAAAATGAAGGCTATAATTCTCTTTTTGACATAGATACTCCATTTAAGATGCCTAATTTAGAATTTTCTAAGTTCAATAGAAAGGACAATGATGGGTATTTATGTCAAGCAAATCAGTTCTTCAAACTTCATAATGTTCCAAAATATTTGTGGATCACTATGGCATCTTTCAACTTTGAATCCAAAGCTTTACAGTGGTATCAATGGTTACAAAACGTAACTCCTGACCCTTATTGGGAAGAATTTGAGTCATAAGAACTCACTTGTTTTAGTTCTAGTCAATATGGACTTTATAGGAACATTAACCAAACTAAAACAAACCTCTAGGGTTTGTGACTATTAGACCAAATTTGAGAAACTAGCTAATAGGACCAATAGGTTGAATGAAGATTTTTTTAGAGTTGTTTTATCAGTGGCTTGAAATATGATATCAAGTTTTTTTTGTTTGTGGAAAAAACCCCTTTCATTTAAGACCCAAGGAGGCAGAGGTATCTATTCCTCCAAAATTACCTAGGGCTCTCACCTAGCTTACCTCCTTTGGTACACTCAAGGAGTAGCCTAAAACAATAAAAATATAAATAAATAAACACAAGAAAACATAAAAACACAAACAAACACAAACACAAAAAAAAAACAAAAAACAAAGAAAACACTACAAACAGAAAAAATATCAACACCAAAAATAACAATAAATCAAAACAAGCAATGTGCACATGAAAAGAATAATCTCATATATTATTGGATTAGGGAGCCCTGATCTCCACTTTTACACATCAATATGCCCCAAATCACGAGGGTTACAGAATATTGCTTATTTTGATAATACAATGATTACAAAAAGGGATAAAACCCTCTTGCTCAACCAAACAACTGTGGTGTTCTCCAATATTCTTTGCTCCAAATAAGTGTTGAGTGGGCTTCTTGAATATCCTTGTGGGCCACTCCAAGCTACAATAACATTCTATGATCTATAACCTGCACATAGCCAACAAACAAGGGTTAGTAGCACCTTCTAAAATATATATTAAAATAGACTACAAACCCTAGATAAAATATTTGAAATAGTAAAAAGTGTAGGAAAACGTAAGTCAAATAACATAAATGATGCCTTATTAATACCTGATGATGATCTATGCTTTTTAGGGATCAAACTATGATTGCACGGATGCTCAACAACATTTGGGGGATGGCTAGATGCCCTCTTGTGTCTGGAAAATGCCCTAGAGCATTTTTGAAATGCCCTAAAGTGTTTGTGAAATATCTTGAGGTATCTACGGGCTGTGGTGAATGCTCGATAGAGTCTGGATCTGGTTCACAGGAGCTGTAGTGAGTGACCGATGAGTACGATGGTGGCTAAGATTTTTACAAAATGATGTGCAAAAATAATGTCTATGATCTCTTCTTTTTTTGACCCTTATTCATGAAAAGTGAATAACATTTTATGATTGCCCTCATTCATGTTAGGGTTATGACGATGCTAATGAGCGACCAATATTAAAACATGATGAGCGGCTTAGATTACAACTTGGTAAGTGACACGAATCATTATTAATGAGTGAAAATGATTGCCACATGGTGCGCTATGATGGGATTTTTATGAATGGACTGTATTTATTCAAATATATATATATATATATATATATATATAACTAGTGATGAATGGCTAGGATTTGGTGTCTACAGATACCCCTTTTTGTATCGCGTTACGTGAAACACAATGCGATTAAAAAAACAAAAGACACCTAGTTGTGTGGAATAGACTTCAACATGTAAGAATATTTGAAATATTTTGGGATTTTAGCTTACCCCCTCAATTGGCAAAGTAACTAAACCCTATTGATGACTCAACTAGAAAATTGCTAGTTAATGGACATAGGCTTAAATTATATAAAAATACACTATCTAAAGAATAATTCATGCACCATATCAAGCAACAAACTGATTTGCAGTGTATATCTAAACTGCAAATCACTACTATTGAATAAACACTTCTCTTTAACAAGCAACAAATACACTACCTATTAAATAAGTTGTTGCTTTATATCTAAAATATATAATATATATACATATACATAAAAATAAAAATAAAAAGGATTATGCTTATTTTTGTTTCATAGTGTGGATACAATATTTGCAATACTCTCATCTTATTTTCAATCTCAATATTGTTTCAAAAATATCCTAAAAATATATTTCTTTATTTTTGCATCAACTTGAGAGTTTTGCAGGAAAATTGCTGCCACATATTGCATAATACCTTTGTTTTCTAAATCAAAATATAGGTGTTTTCAATTATTCAGTCATCACTAGTATTTTGAGAAAATCTTCATTGAAAATCAAATAATCTTTAGATGTTATAAGTTGCTCCTAGTCAATCAAGTTTCCTCTTGGACTACACACATTATAACAAATTAAAAACATTGTGAAATTTGGAAAGACTAACCCATGAGTTACTATTACCATAAGAGTGAATGGTTTCCCTTGCTTATCAAATTATGTGCATGGTCTAGAAAGCTAACGAATTTGCAAAAGGACAAGCTCCCCCTTCATTATTCCCCCAAAAAAATCCCTTGTTATCTCTCTAAATGAGTAATTATCCCAAAAATTATCTCCTTGCTCTACCTTAAAATGAGCAAGAATCCCAAAAAGAAATAAAAATCCCTTGCTCCCTCTCAAAATGAGCAAGTATCCCAAATAAAATTTAATAAAATAAGGGTGAAGAGCTTGAATCCCTGGAATTCTTAGTATTTCAAAAAACCATGGGATGATCCTCATTACAACAATGGGTTGAATGAAACCCGTCTGGCATAAGGTATCCTTACGCAGTAGTGCTAAGTCTGGATAAGATCTATGGATACTCATAGATAAGGTAGCTTGCTGGCATAAGTGACCATTGGTTTACTCAATATTTACTCATGATGAGAAATGAACATTTACTACACACAGTTGGTCCTTGAGAGGCTTGAAAATATTAGGACATCCTTAGAATCATATTGATCTATGATATGAATAGATGAACTTGTTCAAAGTCACTAGGATGTTTGAGTCTTCGTAAAACAACTATAGAATGTTGTAAGAAAGAAAAAGTCATGAGCAAATTTCTATTCCACATTTAGGTACTATAGTTTATCTCATCCTAAAAAAATGTGGTTTGTATTTCCCAAGAACCTTGATATCTACTTATAGGGACAGAGTAGTAAGGATAGGGTACAATTCCCATCAGGAATCTGATAGAGTGGTTGGAAATCTAGTTCCCCAAAGCTTTACACCCCTATAAGAGCAACAAAAATATGTATACTCCCAAAGGAAAGAAAAGCCATCAAAATGACATCAAAACACCTATCCTATTTTCCTGTGAAATCATCCAAAATCTTGATAAGAGATCCACTTTATATATTTATTACTGACATTCGATTTGCACACACATGGAACTCCTTATGAAATTAAAAGAAGAAAATATTCCATAAAAATAATAATAAATAAAATAAAATAAATTATATATAATAATAATAAAATAAAATAAATAAATTAAAATAAAATAAATATATATATATATACCCCCATACCATTAAATAAATAAAATAAAATAAATAAATATCAACACATTTTTTCATCTATTTTTGTTTTGGCTATATAGCCAAAATTACAGTTTGGGGGAGAAAAAATTTGCAATAAAATGAAAATTTCATTTTTTCATAGCATAATTTTTTGTAGCATAATTCCAATAAGAAGCTTTCCGTAAAAATATTTTCGTAGACCTACACTTGAAAAAAAATCCTAAGTGTTTTGGCGGGAATATTGAAATTTAGGCAAAGCGCCATTTTTACAAGAAATTTTAAAGTCGAGTGTTGGACTTCAAATAATTTTTAAATCTACTTTAATGGCAGGAGTAATGCGCCAGACTTCAAATAATATTTTTTTTGGTAAGTTAATTATATTAATTCAAAAAGGGCATTTGAAAGGTGCCCTATCACCTTTTACAAAAAGGAACTCAGAGGAACAAGAGGAGGAAAAGAGAAACACGAAGAACAGAGCAAAGCTCATCAAAACTGAAAGGCCTGAAGCCATTACACTCAAAAAGCAACCTGAAGGATTACCAATGATCCTTTAGCACAAAGGAACAAAAAGGAACAACACCAGAAGGCAGAAAGGAGGAGACAAGCAGGAACAGACCCAACAGCATGCCACGAAACCAGAGGAAATGGAGAACAACCCAAAACAGCGATCGAGACCAGCAGAAAACACCATCAAGGAAGAGCGTCGAGCTGTAGAAAAGTGTGGACATCAATATTCAAAACATTGTCCTTCGTTGCATCCTTCTCTGCATCCTTCGAGGTCTCTTTCACCTTTGGAATCTCCTTCAAACCATCAAGGTAGGTATCTTTTGCAATTTCTACAACCTCATCTTCAGTAGCCCCTCCTTTAACATCAGAGGAGGGTTCAACAATAGAACCATTGAAATTGTCACAAAAGAAGAACAGGCTGAGGTTGTGTCTCTGTTCTTTGAGGCTCTCAATGGCCTTACCGATGGCAATGTGGGCAGCCTCCAAGTGAGCGATGGATGCATTGGTGGCATGGATGACCAGCTTATGGAGAAATTTATCAACCAAATCAGGCGAAGAGGATTGGGCTTTGGGAGGCTTGCCTGAGATGGAAGGTGGGGTTTCTGAAACTTCCTTTAGCTTCAGACGCTGGGAGCTTCTAACAGGGGTTGACTCCACCTTAATTTTCTTCCTAGCCATAGGATGGGGTTTTTTAGTTTTGATCTTCCTCTTAGGATTGGAATGTTTAGGACTCGGGGTAGAGGATGAATTCGCTTCATCTGATTCAGGAGTGGGAATGTTACCATTGGGGAAGTTAAGGAGGAGATAGTGGTAGAGGACTTTGAAAAGTCCTTGGTGACTTGGAAGGGCATCCTCATTTTTGTGAGAGGTTACAATGGCGTAATCGATGGACCAAAATATTACAGTGGGGATATTCATGGCTTTGGCATCACGAAAGTGATTCACATAGGCGAGATGAAAACAACATAACTATGAGTCTGGATTATCATAGGATAGGTATTGCATTATGGGAACTAAAATTTGCTGTA
This sequence comes from Wollemia nobilis, assembly GCA_028583015.1. Classification (NCBI taxonomy): domain Eukaryota; kingdom Viridiplantae; phylum Streptophyta; class Pinopsida; order Araucariales; family Araucariaceae; genus Wollemia; species Wollemia nobilis. The sequence continues at coordinate 2,992,780 of JAQPPZ010002456.1, read as the reverse complement.
GAGGAGGGGAAATGTGTTCATGATACAACCCTTTTCTATAGTTCTTGTGGACCTCAAATTTTTTTTGAAGAAGGTCAGTTCAGCTTCCCAATTATGTTTGTTGAGCCGGATCACCTTTCCGTTCAAGGGCTGCCCAGTCAAGCTCACCAATAGCTCAAAGGAGATATGGTACTGGACCCCATGGATTGTGACATAACCTCTATCCCAAGTGTCAGCAAAAGCCTTCGAAATGGTGTCATCGACCCCTGAGAAGAGCTTGAAAAATTCAATCAGGGCACTATTTGTTTTGTCTGTCCATAAGTCACGGATCAAAGGACTAAGCTCAAGAACAACAGGCTCAATGTAAATAGGTTTGCTTTCCTTCATGATGGCAGATAGGGAAGAGGACAGAGAATAGGAAAGCACAAGGATCAGGGGAAAATGATGGGAAAGGATTGAGACACCATGATAAAGAACAGAGCATGCACGAAGGCTAAAAATAGGAAGATGGTGCCCTAAAAATTTTTGCTTTGGGACCATGAAATGATTTGCACAAAGGAATTGGGACTTTCGACATGCAAGGATTGGCTAGGGAAAAGGTAAGATCTACGAATTAGGATTAGGTTAAGGGCACAACCAATGGCATGACGACACTCAAAAAAGGCAGCGTGATAAATCAGGATGCATGAAAAACTTTCCCAACAAGAAATCCGAGCACAATACCCCGAAAGGTTTGGGATGGTCTCCAAATTGATTTTCGGGACCAACCTCCGATCGAGGAGGCTACAAAAAGATCTCAAAAAAATGAAATACACTTATCAAGGCTCACGGGGTTCAAATCATTAAAACTCATGCGAAAAAACACCTTGGAATGATGGGAATGAGTGGTTACTCAAAAAAGTTTACGGATCTTGAAAAAGGTAATATTGAAATAGGAAATAGAGCCTATGGGTGCGTGGATCCACATTTGTCCTTTTTAAGAATGTCATCCACCTCAGCAGGTAGACTGTCTGTCCATGTTAAGAGTCCTTGGGCATGAACCCCAATGTTAGCCAGCTTATCAACAATAGTATTGGCCTCTCTGTAGGCATGTTGGAGTATGCAATTATGTTGCCGCTTAAGAATTTGCTTGCAATATTCAATAATTGATCTGATCCTCCAGCTAATAGGCTTAGAAGACTTCAAGTAGTTAATGATATTTAAGGAATCTCCTTCCACAATGATGTTTCTTGGGATAGTTTTGATAAATTGAAGACCCCTCCAAACAGCTTTGGCCTCAACAATATGGTTGGTGATAACACCAAGAGGTTCAACATAGGCAAAAATAGGATTTCCTAGATGATCCCTTAGGATTTCGCCAGCCCCCCTAACCCAGGGTTTCCTTTGGCCGCACCATCAAAATTGAGTTTAACCCAACCGTTAGGAGGAGGAATCCATTTAACATTACTTCTAGGATTGGGAATATCAACACTTTTGGGGTCATCAAGATTGATGTTACAGGACTTTAAGATATCTTTCTCAAAAGGAGGACAAGGATGTGGATTAAAAGGTGCAGCTAGAGCATTTTCTATGGCAAAAAGGATGATTTTATTGGCAATGTATTGAGGTTGGACAATTTTTTTATCGAAAACTCTACGATTACGTTCAAGCCAGATTTGCCATAAGAAATGTTGAAGGCTAAACTTGCACAATCCTTTAAGCACAGGATTTATGAAAGGATTAGGCCATTGGTAAAACAGGTCAACAATTGATGGAGGATTGGCCCAAACCAAGTGAAAAACTTGAAGAAGTTTATTAATGACCATTCTAGAAAAAGGACAAAAAAGAAAAAGGTGGGAAGTGGACTCCCAATCGGACAAGCACAGATGGCATCTGTTAGGAAGAGTAAGGCCTCGTTTCATAAGATTTTCAATGGTTAAAATACGATTTTGGATGCAGAGCCAAGAGAAGGAAGCAATTTTAGGAATCAGGTATTTAGTCCAGACAAGCTTGAAAGGCAAAGGATTCTCTATATTGGTAATGGAGAGCAGGTAAGCAGTTTTAACAAAAAATTCCCCAGAGTCCGTGGGCTCCCAAATAGGTTGATCCTTTGAACAAGCCTCGGGAATTCTGCAAGAGGAAAGATAGTTATTTAGGCACGAATATTCCTCCTCATGATTTGGAATATTAATCTCCTTCCATTTCTTAATCTCATTAATTGAAGTCATATAATGAGCCACCAGAGGACCAAAACGTTGCTTGGTAATGTTAGTGATCCTTTGGAGCGTAGGAATCTGACTGAGAGGAGACTCGCCCAACCATTTGTCATCCCAGAAGGAAATGGAGTTGCCATCACCGAGAAGCCATCGGGTTCCTTTTTGCACAAGGGAACGAGCTTGACAAATTGATTTCCAAAAAGCGGATCCATCGAAGGGTACCTGGCCATGCAAAAACTCAAAATTTTGAAGATATTTCCTTTTTAATATTTTGACCCAGTCAACCTGTTCATCTGAAATAAGTCTCCAAGCTTGCTTGGCGAGGAGAGCAATATTAAGATGGGATATCCATCTGAGGCCTAAACCTCCTTGATCTTTGGGTTTGCAAATTTTATCCCAGGCTACCAGATGAAATCTGTGCTTGTTCTCAGTTCTTGACCAGAGGAAATTCTTTTGGATTCTCTCCATTTTGCTGTAAACAAAAGTTGGAGCTTTGAATAAGGATAAAAAATAAATAGGAATACTTTGAAGGTAGGCCATAGTTAAGGTGATTTTTCCAGCTTGGGAGAGGAGATTACCTCTCCACGTAGTCAATTTCTTTTGAAGTCTTTCAATGACATTATCCCAAAGATTATCCTTGACACTTCCATTGAAAAGAGGTATTCCAAGGTAAGAGGAAGGCAGGGAACTAATGGGACACTGGAGAATGTTAGCAATCAAATGTTGTCTTCTCAATGGAGTATTAAGGAAATACAATTTGCTTTTTTGAAAGTTGATCCTTTGGCCAGCCACTTCTTCATAAAGGATGAGGATTCGTTTGATGATAGAGGCTTCATTGACAGAGGCAAAGGTGGACAAAAGGGTGTCATCAACAAATTGTTGATGAGTAATAGGACTGCATTGTGAAGTAACCTGAATGCCAAAAATAAGACCTGCCTCCCTGGCTACCAAAATGGATCTGCCTAGAGCTTCAACAACAATGATGAAGAGAAGAGGAGATAAGGGATCTCCTTGTCTCAGACCTCTGCTACTATGGAAATAGCCAGCTGGAGAGCCATTAATAAGAATAGAGAACCAAGCGGAGGATATACACCCTTTGACAAGCGAAACCCACTCATTGTGAAACCCAAACTTGTTGAGAATGGCAATAAGGAAATCCCAATTTAGTCGATCATAGGCCTTGTTCATATCTAACTTGAGAAGAAAGGCTACCTTTTTGTTGCAGGAACTTGAATGAATAGCTTCATGGACAGAAATAATGCCATCAAGGATGGATCTGCCTTTCACAGAGCTGCCTTGGCATTTTTTTATGATGATCGACATGACATCTCTCATACGGATGGCCATTGCTTTGGTTAAAATTTTGTAAATGACATTGCAAAGGCTAATGGGCCAAAAATCATTAAAACTGGAAGCATTGGGGATCTTAGGTATGAGAGCAATAAAAGTTGAGTTGAAGCCTCTGGGAACAGACTTGGAGCTTTGAATTTCTCTGATGGTTTTGCACACATCCTCACTAACAACATCCCAGAAGGATTGAAAGAATCTAGGAGGAAACCCATCAGGTCCCGGAGCTTTGTCAGGTTTCATTGAAAAAAGGGCAGCCTTTATCTCATCATCAGAAAGTGTTGCATTTAGCTTGTTGTTGATATCATCAGTTATGAGCTTGGGGATGAATTGAAGAAAGAAATCTCTGGAAGCTCTGGAATTGTGTCATTGTTCCTCTTGCATAAGATTCCAAAAATGGGCTTGACCTTCAGTTCTGATTTCTTTGATATCATTCACCATGCTGCCATCCTGCTTGCGAATTTCTTTGATTCTATTGTGGCTGCGATGTCTTAATGTAGAAATATGAAAAAAATTTGTGTTAGAGTCTCCTTTTTTTAACCAGATATCACGAGATTTCTGTCTCCAAAAAATCTCTTCACATTGAAGGATATTATGATATTGAGACAGTAAATTCCTTTCAATTTCTTTGATCTCCCCTGAATAGTCCCCTTTTTCCTGCCTTTCTCTTTCTATTATGTCCAACCTGTTAATGATGTCTTGCTTGTTTTGGAAGAGGTTGCCAAAAACATCCCTGTTCCAGATTTTTAGGTTCTCTTTGATGTATCTCAATTTCTGAGCCAAAACAAAAGGAGTTCCTTGAGCATTATATTGCCACCACTGTTTAATCCTTTCTCTAAAATCAGGATGAAGCATCCACATAGACTCAAACCTGAAAGGAGTTTTGAAAAGCTTAGGATTGCAGGTGTCAAGGAGAATAGGACTGTGGTCAGAACCAATTTTGAGTAATGATTGAAGATTTGCATCTCCCCAAATGTTAATGGCTTCCTGGGAAAAAATAACTCTATCAAGTTTAACCTGGATTAGTTGGGATCCACACCTTCTGTTTGACCAGGTGAATTGATTTCCTTTGAGATTAACATCCATAAGATTAAGATTACTTAAGAATTCCTAAAAATCCTCCATGCTTTTAGAATAAGAGACAGTTCCCCCTTTCTTGTCAGAAGGAAATAAAGGAGTATTGAAATCACCAACTAAAATCCAAGGGATATTAGCAAAAGCCTTACGGACATCAATCAGGTTGTTCCACAAATGAGCCCTACCAGTGATGGAATTAGGAGCATAAATGTTGGTTAGGACCCATGGAGAATCACTGTCTTTATCAAAGAAAAGAATGCTCATCATCTCATCAGAAGAGTGGATTATATTTCCTTCCACCAAGTTAGGATTCCAAAGACATAAGAGGCCTCCAGAAGCACCATTAGCTTTGCAAGCAACATAGTTACTGTATTTCCAGATGTGGTTACATATCTGATTTTCAAGCGGTTCTTTGATTTTTGTTTCTTGGATGGCAAAAATTGTGGGTCTTATTTCTTTCCTTAATGATTTAGCTATCCTTTGTTTAGCTAAGCCATTAAGGCCTCTCACATTCCATGAGAGGATCTTCATTTAGAATATTTTGTGACTTCAAATAATTTTTAAATCTACCTTAATGATATGAGTAATGCATCGGATTTCAAATGAATTTTAAATTTACCTTAATGATGAGAGCTATGTGTCGAACTTCAAAGGACTTTCCAATTCGTTTTACCGATGTAGGAATTAATGAAGATTAATAATTATTTTTAAAAAGGGTTTTGGTAGCATTTCAAACTTTGATCACGAGCTAGCCTTGGATCTGACATGTTGGACTAAAAATAGCACAAGTGTCACTCCGTTGGTTGAGAAAGAGGGTACCACGCTGTCACGTAAGCACCTAGGGAAAACACTGTGTGGTCACATGGATGTTTAGATGCCACGTCAGGGTTGCAAGTAAGAAACACAAATCGGGAAATAAGATGAGGTGGCAAGAAAGTTAGCTTTGAACAATGATATGTGGACCCCCATTGGTTAATACAGTGGTAAATAAACCTGCATGGAATGTACCAAGGAATGGTGAAAAGGGGAGGCATCTTGATCAACGTCACAATACCCCTACACCCTATACAAAGCAAAGTCATGGATCAACAATGTCAACCATTGATTAGCGAATAAATCTAGGGCTAGAAACTCAACAAGTGTCGACAATGCTGCATACTTAGAAAGGTCAACTCGGTATAATATCTCCTTCGTCGGATTGAAAATAATCCAATGACAAGGGCTTAAAGAGAAAATATAAAGTAGATTAGGGTAAAATCCCTAATCTACCACCTTGTGCTCAGTATCCACCTAAAAATGACGTAAATAGTTGAAGAAGTTGTGTAGCTGCAAAAGGATGAAGAAGTTCGAGTTGCAAGCGACGTTAGAAGTAGAGGTCAAGGTAAAAGTAGGAAATGATATCAATTGCAAGGTAAATCCTACTACAATTTTTAGGGATTTTGCTCAAGGAAATGATTTGGGGTTTACGAAATTATTCTTGTAGGAATTGCATGAAGGAATTTAGGGGAATTTCTTTAATTGTCTGAAAATGTGTTTAGAAGCCGTTATGGAAGGAGGGAATTTAAAACCCTTCCTCTTAAATCCTACAGGCAACCTTATTTTTGAGAGGATTTCAGAAACCCTCTAGAAATTCTACGAAACTATGTTGTAAAAAATAAAATTAAAAGAAAATCTATATATTTATGAAAAACAATTATTGAATTAAGTTGAAGGATGGAATTTCGAAGGTTTCTCTGTTTTCATTCAGATATTCGTAGATTTTTTCTAAATTTTCTGTAAATAGAATATTTTTTTTCAAAAAGAAATTGAAAGAAGAATTTGTTTCTGTTTCGAGCTCTCCTTAAAATTTCTAACGAATTTCTAAGTTCTCATGTTTTTCTCCTACAAATATTCTTGAAGGGTTTTCAAAGTTCTATAAAAATTCCTAAAACATTATAAGTTCTCTTGTTTTTCTCTTGCAAATATTAAAAAGGAATTTACGTATATCATTCTGTGAAAATTTTGAATGTTTCATGATCTTTTCCAGAAATATATATCTATAAAATAAAAAAAAATCTCTAATTTTTTAGGAAAATAAAACTGCAAAATTTAAGATAATTTCATGATTTCCTTTTGAAAAAAGAAAATAAAATGAAATTAATTTTTTTTACGTTTTCATGCAATGTATTCATTCTATTTTTCATGATTCAGGGTTCCTTCTACTGTGTCCTACTACTAAACCCTACTTTCATTAAAACTCCCATCATACCTAAGGCTAAGTTCCATAAGAAAAGTGAACCCTCGTCAATTGAAACCCAAACCTGAGTGATGAAGTAAATAAATTATTTCAGGAAGCCTGATGGTGGGATGCCTTAACAAAATACCAAGGCCATGATCTGGGTGTCGCAAAGCAATTCATTCTAAACTATAATCGTGCTTCCATGAAAACTTATGTCGAGGGAGTCAAAATAGAAATTTCCTCTACTTTAATTGTAGAAGTCCTAAGCCTATCAGAAACTGGCCAAGGATGCTTTAATTATACATACAAGGGGGTGAATAAGATGGTTGAAAATTTTGGGGAGAGATTTCAGTTACCAAGGATAGGAATGGGTGGATAAAGGGAGTAGCCACCTCCTCTCTACCAATAAAATGGTAGGAGGTAGTTACAATTGTGATGAAATTATTTACCCTTGAGGGCAGGTTGTCTAGCTGTGGTGGATACCATTTAAATATGCTCTTAAATCTAAAATTTATCGAGAGGTAAGACTGCATAATTAAGTAACCTTACTTTTTGTTTTGTTCTATAAAAGCTACCATCCTTCATGTGTAGTCATTAAATTATTATGAAGTCCCTAAACTACATCGTATTTCTTATCATGGCTTAATTAAGTTATTGGTCTTACACCAAGTTCTTGTTGGCAATCAAATCCGCCTAGGTATAGATTTTCTGAGTCTACAATGCCCTAGACCCGTTGCCAAGCATTGAATGGTCGAAGGAAAGAAATGTCCTCTATGCCAATCTCCAGTAGGGCTGGTTTCAAAAATAAAATAAAAGTGGTGTGTTTGAGATAAGAGTTAGGGAAGATGCGAAAGAGAAGGAAATTATTGAAAGGAATGGGAAAAGAGGCTGAAAGCCTGAAATACGAGGGTGATGGATAGGAAGCACGATACACAACTTTCACTCGAACCAAAAATAATCAAAACAATAGACTTTTAACAAAAATCGACACTAAATCCTCTCACCTACATAACCTCCAGGGGTACTCCAACATTAATCCTTCACCAATAGCTAAATCCAGAAATAGAATTCAAGCCGTATGACAAAGTGACTAACCCAACAAAAATAACATGATAGAAGGCATACACAAAGATAGAAGATTCAAGACCAGAACCAGAAGTCCATGTTTTAGAAGTAAATTTCAAGATACACAACTTCTTTTCTAGAAGAAATTGTCCATCCTTATTTACAATGAAAATTCTAGTTTTTATAGAGGATTCTGCCTCTCAAAACATTAATGCCCAACCACTTCTACGATGGTGGCAGATAGATTTGATCCAGAACCGACTTAACAACATAAATTTGATTTTGTAGATAACTTAGCATTGAATGCAGAAGGTTCCCTTGATCTACCATGATCGGATGGCTTAGAGTACAACTTTGGGGTTGGTTGGGCAATCAATGGTGGTTCTGTGCAGCTTTCACTATGCTTGGGGCCCACCTAGAGTTTTGCTCCACAACTAGAGTGAAAGTATTTTCACTCTAGAGGTGGAGTGAAAGCATCCCTTTTCTTTGCTTAAGCCTTCGTGTAAACTTCATTTTGTCTAGCTTTCGCTCCACAAGTGGAGCAAAGATGATTTCGCTCCACTTGTAGAGCGAAAGCACCCTTGGCCTTATACTTTAAGACCATTGCACTTTTACTTGAGTTTCGCTCCCTAAGTGGAGCAATAGAGAGTTTCGATCCACTAGTGGAGCGAAACCACCTTTGACCTTGACTACCTTGTTTTGCACTTTGACTTTATGGTTTTCAAGAAGGGGTTTTCGCTCCCCTTGTGGAGTGAAAACAATTTCGCTCCACTGGAGCGAAATTCTTTGGTCAGTGTGCACACTTAATTCTATGGAGGGTTTTCGCTCCATAAGTGGAGTGAAAGCACTTTGTGCTTTAGCCAAGACTTAGTTTTTAAAAAATATTTACCCCCTCCTCTTAATAGGAACCTTCGCTCCACAACTGGGAGCGAAAACACTTTCGCTCCACCAGTGGAGCGAAAGTACCCCTTCCTTGCATTCGAAAGGGAAGCATGCTCTATAAAAGAGCAAAAATTATTTAAGTCACCAAAAATTGTCACCACATGCGAAGAGTGAAACGAACCTACAAAAATCAGATTTTAAGCAGAAAACACATCCACGACATCGCCCCATGCTAAAACATTCACAATTTTGCATGCGAAATGATAGGAATTGTGCAAAAAAACCAGAGAAACCATAGGACTTGAAAGAAAATAGTTTTGAGGAAGAAAGTGAAAGGAGACAGTTGGTGAAAACACAACAAAAAATAACATCTTAACCATTTTTTATGGAAAAAGAGAAGTTTTACAATGATAACTCCCAAAACTGCACACAACTTAAAATTTTACAAAATGTGGCAGGAAGGCCAACATCTCTGGTGGCTCATAGGGTATTGAGCCTGCCTCAATGCAAAGATCCTAGGCCTTATCCTTGGGTTGCAGAGTCATATTCACTTTCAGTATCCTCGAACTACTCATCGTTGTTGCCTAGTTGTTCTTCAAGTCGATCCTTTTCCTCTTCTTTTTCTTGCTCGCCTTCTGCCTCCTCCTCGGGATCTAGCTCGCATGATTGGGGGAGAAATATTTCCAGAGAGCTCTTAAACACATGTTCGTACACCATGGAAGCATTGACCCAGTGGTTGGGGCAAAAGGTTGGTTGTTTCTGGAGCTCCTGGATCAGGTAACGAAAGGTCTCAATTCGCTCAATATCAACAAGATCCAGCCTTCGGTCGAACTCCTGCAAGCAAGACTCGATCGTGGCATATTTTTCCATGAAAGGTATCACCTGTGAATCTGAAATTGGATCCTCCCAAGCGTCAACATTTGAGGCATCACTGATGAATGCCACCCATATCGGCCTTAACTCCTTGAGTGGTGGAATGGCTCCTTCATTGTCTATGAAGTTGGGGATGTCGATTTGTGCGAGGGCATTAAAGTATTGCAGCGAAAATATCTCTCTCTTACTTGAGGGCATCTGAGAGCTTACGAGATTCTTTGGTCAGCTCGAGCTTCATGAAGAAAGAGCATAGGGTCATCTTCATTGTTGCCCAGGATCGAGCCAGGGGGCTCATGGGAGTAAGGTGGGCATCCACATTTTCAATTTTTTGGAGCTGCATGGCTAAGTCTAGCCAAAGATCAACATTTTTTTGAGCAGCTTTTAAAATAGAGCTGCCAACAACAACTGCCTCCTGTGCCTCCCTGAAGAAAGTTAAAATCGTGACCCCCCATGCAGCCCTTATCAAGAAATCCATCAAGAACTGTAGGTGCATCTCCTTGATGCGCTCCTTAGAGAATGTGACAGTCTACGATGTCCTCTCTGCTAACTAGGCCTACAATTTCTGGACCTAAATGCCTAGTGTCTGTACCTACTGATCTGCTTGGGCGCATGCCTTGGAATATTCATCGACCTCAACCTCTAGCGAAACCATGCATTGTCTCAACTGCACGACTTCAAACTCGAGCATTTCAAGCTATCCCCTCACCTTTTCCAAGGCCTCCTCAAGCTCAAAGTTCTTGGCCTATGCTTCAAAGAAGCACTCCTTGTAGTGCTCACCATGAAAATAGATGGAGCCCATTTTGACTTGAATGTTGCCCATATTCTACGTTGTATTAATCCTTGTCACATCCTCCATGGTATGGCGGTAAGTGTAATCATCAGGGTCATCTCCCCTAGGGGCTTCTAAACAATGGGCACCTTCTCCACTATGTGGAGCTCCATCCTTTTTGGATTGATAATGGATGCTTTCTCAGCTAGCACCAGAGTCTGCACCTCCTTCCTCCTATGGTCCCTCTGCCAGCGTGATGAGCTATGATGCGCCTTGTGAATGCTCTCCGTGGTTGCAAGGTGCTGCATCATCTCCAACTCGGTCTCGAGCAGCTCCTAAACTTTGAGGATCGATGTGTAAGGAAAGAGAGGATGCTGCAACTCAAGTTCGGATAGTATATGGGAAATAGGAGGGGAAGCGACTATGCTAACCCTCAAGGGTGCTTGGGTCTGGATAGCAACCATGGAGATGGTGGGCTTAGGTGTTAAAACATCAGAGGAAATCGATGCCATGATAGTGGAGGGTGGTGAAAGGAAAAATGGATTTATCTCTATGGTGGTGGAAAATTTAGTGATAGGGTCTTTCAAAATAGAGGAAGGGGGGTTGGTAGGTGTAGAGACTATGAAAGTGTTAAGGCAAGTTGCATAAGATGTGAATGTTGCTAAGGGTGAAGAGAGGGTTGGGGAAACTAAAATTCTAGAAACCATGGAGTGGGCATAAAAGAAATAGAAGGGATGGAGAGGCTGGAGGAAAAAGGAGTAGTGACTAGAGTTTTAGCCATTAAGGAAATGATTGCCAAAGAGAGGGAAGAAGAAAGAGAAAAGAGTGAACGTGTACCTTTGGGCTCCATGATCAAAGGAGCCAAGGAAGTGGAATGCTACATGTGTGGGTCTTCTATCCCCTTGTATTCTTTGAATGCTTCAACCTCTAAGTCAATCACTTCTACTTCTTTCTACTTTTCTAAATGCTCCAAGACAGGCATTTCAGGAGCACTCGATGGAGGGGTTACTGGTACCACAAAGGAGATCATTCTAGGGGGCCTTGGAGCTCTAGTTCATGGCCTCTTTGTTGCGTGTAATGGGAGAGGTGTTTCCTTAGATTTTATCTTTGGGAGGGTGCTCTGCTTCTTATGAGGTGATGGCCCACTCTCTCCAGCCAATTATGAACCACTCAAGACTGCTTTGCCCTTGCCTTGCACCATGTGCTTCTTTACTGCCAGGTCCTCCACTTCATCAGGGCCTTGTGTGCTTCGAGGTACAATATCAAAAAATGAGAAGGCCCAATAGGTGTCCATGTTTTCATCATACACCATGGAGAATTTATCGTCCAATGCCATTGGGTAGTCAGAAAGCATTTTGTTATTGTGGACTCTCATGATCCACCACTCAGTGATCTTGTGATCTGACCAATACCATAACTTTTCCTTCATCGCCTGGAACACATCCCTGGGAAGCCTCTGCTCTGGGTTGATGGTTGGGTCGTAGTCAACCTCTATGGTGTAAAAGTCATGCCAGGGGGGCAAGGGCACCATCTCATCGATGCGCCACTCCAACTCACGTCCCGTAGGGTTATTTCATTGGGTGACGATGTTCGAGTGAGGGCAGCAATGAAAAGACTTCACTCCGATGAAACTCTAGAAGACGTCATGCGGATCATACTTCCAACATTGGGGGAGCTCAACTAACCCAAAGTCATACAACATTATCACAAGGACAACATTCTGGCCACACTACATCACCTTGATGTCTCTAAACTCAAAGGGCATAGGACATGTGTGCTTCTTCCCTCTGCCTTTCCCGTATGAATCATTAGTGTAGTCGCATTGTCGGGCAACCTCTAGGGCAAACAGGTACGACATGGCGTAGTAAGGCAATAGGAAGGGTTTCCTTGTGAACCCAAAAATTTTGATTACCAAGCCCTAGGTGAGTAGGAAAATGTCTCCCAACTTCTCATCCACCACTTTGTCTCTCATCTCCATGGGAACTCGCTCGCAGTGGCCATAGATCAGCTTCAATATCGACCCCAAGAAAACTTGATTAAAATTATAGTATGACTCATCCTTGGACAAGCCCTACATCTAGAGATAGACTAGCAATGCCTTGCCTTCTTCATCAGACTGATTCTTGGGGATGAAGGTGAAGTGTTCATGTAGGTGGTAGAATAAATACCATGCAAGGAAGGAGCAATGTCTAAACTAATCATCTCTACTGCTCTGTAGGTAGGATAACGAGAGGTGCATCTACCATGCCACCCACTCTGCCTAGTCAAAGAAAATTGGTAGGGTATTCGACTTCATCTTGGATGGGAAATAGATTTTGTTGTGAAAAATAGACTCTACCATGGACACCTACCAGTTGTAAACTATAACGTCGATAGAGAGCCCCATCACCCATGCCAAAATTGAATAAATATCATGGTGCATAAACTCTGTCAGGTGCCTGGGTAATTTAGGAAGCTCCCTAGATGAGGGTGCTCCTCCCAATTGCTCTCTCATGAACTAGCACATCTGAGGTGTGGGCTGATATCTCTCACTCTGCTTAGAATTGGTGATCTTCCTAGGGAGGAAATCAGTCGAGGGTTTCTTTCTATAGGCAAAAGCCTCTCGAATGATATCAACTGTAATGGGGAACAACTTATTCCCCCTAGAATCCCGCACTGTTCTCATCTGAGCATCATAGAATTGTGAAATTGCCCACACAAGCTCTGGGCATGGATGCACGAGCGTGCACATGTAAAAGAATAGGTGAGAGTGGTAAACTACATCCAATGCATTTCTAGTTGGATATTCTTTAAATGCCCTCTCGATGTCCTGGCATAGTTCTTCGAGGTCTTTGTGCGTCATCAAAAAATCCCAAAGTCTAAAAAGCTTATCTTCGGGTGGCATCAGCTTTACTGGCTTTCTCTCATGCTTTCGTGGCTTCTTCGAGCCGCTCTCCTTTGTGGGTGTCATCTCTTTCCTTGGATGCCTTCTCTCTATGTTCCCCACTCTTCTTACCCATTTCGGATAATGAATTATTCTGATGCAAACTCTTGCACATAAAATGGTCAAGAAATTGTAGTGGCACAAGGGCTGCACGAAAACATGACTGCAATGAAGTGATGGGCATGAAATGGCTCTAGAAAACCCTTCTCCTTATAGCACCACGATCAAATCTACCACTTTAAATGCCAGCATCAGGAGTTAATGCAGGTGGAGATCATGCATAAAATTGTAAAAATCCGAACCAATATTATTATTCAGCAGGGAGAGATTAAATAATACAGAAGTTCAAATAGACTTCCTAGATTAGCCCGGAATGGGTGCATCTCAACAAGATGCCGCTGCAACTAAGATAACTAGTTGCTAAGTTAAATTAACAACTAAAAAAATATAATAGTATGCTAGCATCCCCATTTATTACATTATTTGGGTAATGTAATAACTAATAGCTATACTAACATCCCCCTGATTACATCACTTTGCAATACAAAGAGAGCTGCGAAACAATTCAAATTTGACACGTGCAAGTGCCTTAGTGAAAATGTCTGCAACTTGAGCATCGGTGGGAATGTGTTGAAGCTAAATTCGGTGCTTTGGAACTTCATATCGAATGAAATGACATTGTGTGTCAATGTGCTTTATTATTTCATGATGGACTGGATTCTTGACGAGGTTCAGAACACCTTGATTGTCGCAAAACAAGTGTATTGGAGATTTTGATGGATGGCCCATACTTGTCAGAATGCGACGCAACCATATCACTTCACACACAGCTTCACGTGCGGCGTGATACTCTGCCTCTATTTATGAAATAGCAACCACCTGTTGCTTCTTGCTGTGCCAAGAGACAGGATCGGATCCTAGATGAAAAATGTATCCAGAAGTTGACTTGCGATCATCAAATGATCCGGCATAGTCGGAGTCCGTGTATCCTTACAAGAAGAATTTGTTGTTCCTCTTGTATTCTAGGCCATATTCCATAGTACCATGGACATAGTGAAGAACACGTTTTGTTGCTTTCCAATGAGTGGTCTTAGGCTCCTGCATGAACCTCGAAAGATAGTTGACAAAAAATACGAGATCTGGCCTAGTATTGGTCAGATATATGAGACTCCCAATCAACTGTCGATAGAGAGTACCATCTACCCGAGGTGAATCATCATATCATGATAATCGAAGTCCATTCTCCATCGGAGTTGCCATTGGCTTGCAATCGATCATGCGGTATTTTTCTAGCAATGTCTTGGCATATTTTTCTCGAGACACTTTGATGGAGTGCTCCTTCTCGCTGAATTCCAGACCAAGACAATAATGGAGAAGTCCGAGATCTATCATCTCAAAATATTTACACAAGTTTCTTTTGACAGTAGAGATCATAGTTTCTGAACTCCCTGTAATGAGCAGATCATCAACATAGAGTACAAGCAACACTATCTCAAAACCCTGTTTCTTGAAATAGAGGTTTGCATCTAACGGAAATCTCTTAAATCCATGCTGCATAAGGTGATTGTCCATTTTTATATACCAAGCTCGAGGAGCTTGTTTCAGACCATATAAGGATTTGACCAATTTGCAAACCTTCTGCTCTTGGCCTTCTGCTTCAAATCCTTATGGCTGAGTCATGTAGACTTCTTCTTGGTTGGCACTACCTCCGACCATCGAGTGAAATAGTTTGTAGTGATCAAAATGTATTTGTGGTTGATGGAGGAGTTGGGGTTAATGATCTTGATGAAGTCTAAGCCCCACTACTAGAATGGAGCTTCTACTTGAATGGGGTGGAGAGGAAATGAGGCATTCTAGGTTCTGCCTATGTAGCGTTGGCATTTGTCACAACACTGACTGATCTTGAAAGCATCGATGAAGAGGGTGGGCTAGTAGTAACCTACCTTGATGATATTTAGGGCCATTGGCCTACCCATGAAATGACCTCCCAAAATCCTAGAGTGAAACTCTTCAAGGATCCTTGATTTCTCTGACTCTCTGATGCACCTCAAGAGGACTCCATCGATATTCTGATAGAACAGTCCATTGGGTGTCAGAACGTACCGACCAACCTGCAAGTGAAATCTCCTTCTTTGTGAAGCATTGAAGTGAGAAGGACATTTTCCCGTGTCGAAGTACTCGACAAGGTCATCCATCCAATCTAGACTGCTAACCGATAGGTTGGCAAGGTTGCTTTCAGGTGTAGAGTGCTTTGATTTGGGGTTTGCCACTTCGGCTACAACACTTCTGGCTAGTTCCTAACAGAGTGCTCGACCTCAGACCAACTTGGTAGGGTATACTTCAATATCAAATTCTTGGATCTTGGAGACCCATCCAACCCTCCTATTGCCAAGCTCTCCCTGAATAATGAAACTCCTGACGTCGGGGTGTACCACGTACACTATCATCTTACTCTAGGAGATGAAATATCTAAATTTCTTGAGCGATTTCATCATCGCATGCACTTGTATTTCGATAAAATTATACCTTCCTTCGTGCGGTTGGATGATCTAGCTCAGGAATGCTATCGGGCACTCATCTCCATCTTCCCCCTTTTGGGTTAGAACAATTGCGTAGCTTTCTGGTTCCTCGACGATGTACAGGATAAAATCCTTTGCGTAGTCAAGATTTATGAGGACTAGAGCTTGAGCGATCCACTCCTTGATTTCTTGGAATACCTACTTCCTTACATCGGTCCACTTGAACTCGACATCCTTCTTCAGAAGCTCGGTCATCGACTTCACCACTTGGGCGAAGTCGGCTATGAACTTCCTAACGAAGTTGATTTATCCAAAAAAGGACTGCAGGGCTTTCTTGTTCGATGGTAGTGGAAGTCGGAGGAGTGCTTCAGCTCGGGTGGGATCGATAGTTAATCCCTTCTCAGAGATCAAGTGCCCAAGAAGTTTGCCTTCCTTCACTACAAAAATCAATTTTTTGGGGTTGATGGAGACCCCGAACTCTCGATATTTCTCAAAGACTTGCCGTAAATGCAGGTCGTGTTCCTCCCTCTTATGGGAGAAGACTGTCATATCATCCAAGTAGATCATGATGACATGATTTAATAGTTCACCAAAAGTGAGGTCCATCACCCTTTGGAAAGTCGCTCCGGCGTTCGAGAGGTCGAAGGGCATACGTTGATAGGCGAAGGTTCCCCACTTGGTGGTGAATGCAGTCTTATGTTGGTCTTCATCCTTGACCCATATCTGGTTGTAGCCGGAGAAGCCATCCAACAAAGAGAACCTCTGCGCTCCCGCCACTACGTGAAGAATCTGGTCAATCTGAGGTAGCAGGTAGTGGTCCTTGAGCGATGCTTGGTTAAGATTTCAAAAATCAATACACAAGCGAATGTCCCCGTTCTTCTTTCGTACCAGGACTAGGTTGGCCACCCAGGAGGAGTGCTTGATCGGGTAGATGATCTTCGCTTCAAGCATCTTCAGAAGCTCAGCTCTCATTAGCATCTCGATCTTTGGGTTGACGGGCCTCTATTTTTGCCTGAAGGGTTTGATCCCTTCTTCCAACTCAATTGTGTGTTGGATGACATTCTTGTCATACCCCCTTAGATCTTGATAGCACCAAGCGATGATATCGGGGTACTCCTTGCATAGGGCATGAATCTATTGGAGCTCCTTGGCTATGCAATCGACCCCTACTTTGATAACTTTCCTCGGTTCTAACTCTAGGTCTATGAACTCTCTTCTGTCTACTTTGATCTTGTGGGCGATAGACCTATCGTTCCGATCAAATAGACTTTCTAATGTGATCAAACCCTTGGGGATATGATTGTTTTTCAATTGGATTAATCCCTCATGGTCTTCATCATCTAGAGTCTGATTCTCAATTGAGGATGCTTCATTAACCAAAAAATTGACAAGTTGTTCATCATTGTCGAACACTTGCCAGTGGATCTTCTTATCAGGCATAGAAGGCCTATAGATCAGCCTCACCATTTTTGGCTTATGCATCAGATTGTCCACCGGTGAGAACCGGGCACCGATGGAGGCCAAGATGTCCGTAAGCTTATTTCACTCTCATAAAATCGACTTGATGCTCAGTGCGGTGAAGGATTCAAGCAAATCCCACACCTTGTTGCGGTACGCCTTTAGATAGTGCTGCTTGGAGGAGCACTTGTTGGTGACTTGGTTGTAGATCAATTCGGAATCCTCGAATATCTACAACTACTTGATGTCGAGTTTCTCAGATTTTTTGAGTCCGAGGCACAGAGCCTCATACTCTGCTACATTATTCGTACAACTCCATGCAAGCCTGTATGAGTAAGTCTTTTGTTCACCAGATGGAGAGATAAGAGCGATACCAGCCTCGATGCCATTTTTGCATCATGCACCATCGAAGAAAAGTTTCCATAGCTGATCAGATATTGGGGGCTTTTCTTCAGGTGCTTTTATTTCAGCCTTTTCAGGCTTGGTGAGTGAGTAGCACCCTAAATCTATCCCGATGATGGCATTAAAATCGGTCATGGAAAACTCATCTTCAGCTCGGAGTTCATCGAGAGATTCTTCCATCAGGTTCACTTCTTGCATTTCTTCTATCATCAGGTTGATAGAGCCCGAGCCTTTCTCCTCATATTCAAGTTTTTTGACATGAAAATTGGTAGGCTTCTCGTTGAAGAGCTTAAATTTCTTCCCCTTGAAGGGGATTTCCAAGTGCGAGTAGTCGAGGGAGAGGTAGCCTCCCAACTTGGCCATGAATTCTCTTGAGAGGCACATACTAAAATATGGCTCGAGGTCGACCACCATGATCTCTTGGATGACCGTGACTTACGATATTTTGTGTAGGAGGATCGAAACATCTTTGATCACCCCTACCATATTTATGAGAGTCTCATCTAGTTGCAACACCCTAGGGCTACTCCGGGTATACTCCATGCCCATGATGTCGCACACCACTTTGGGCATGATGGTCATCGCAGTGCTAGAGTCGATCATGCAGTTGTGTACGATCCATCCTTCCATTCGAAGGGAAAGGTAGAATGGTGGGGGCCTATTCTTACCTATGGTCGAAGTCATCAATGGCTGAGCAAACACCATCTGCGTCGGCCTACTCTCCTTGTCTTTGGTAGACTTGAGAGATTCCTACAAGAGGTCTACTTGATCAGGAAGTTGGAGGGCATCATAAAGGTTTACCTTGGTAGGGGCCTTTTTCATCTCTTCGACTATGTTGTACATCAAAGTGCCAGATTCTCCCACTCCTTTTGTAGACTCGTAGGTATTTTGGTATTATTGCATGGCATCCACCCTTTGATGCTTGGTCAGTGAGGGGTATCGAAGCTTCTCCCTAGCTTGATCTCGCATCTCGGCTTGTGGCTGAGAAGTCAAAGCTTTGGGTTGGAAACCCCTTTCTCTAGCTCATGGTGGTAGGAAGTCCTTCAGTAACTCAGATTGTTCTGAGGTCATCGTTGGATCGGGAGCTTTCACCAGTGATTGGGCCCTTTCACTCCATGGTTTGGATGCAGCAAGCACCTTTAGCGGATCCATCTGGGTTGGATCTACCTCAATAGGCTTCTTCCCAGCCTTGGTGAGGACTGAGACCTGCTCGATGGAAGGCATCATGAAATTATGACCAACTTCTCTGATCATGTTGATTTTCCCATCGTAAGCACCATCGACCGTCTAGACATAGTTGAGGTGCACCATGCAGGTTTCTTCATTATGCGGGTCATTGCAAGTGGTACACCAATAAGTTCTATTGGATGAACCGACTTCTTCACTTTCTAGCATTACCACATTTCTCTCAGGAGCCCTGCTGGTGGAAGCTTGCTCCCTAGTGATCGAGGAGGAGGAAATCTCCTTGGCTGGAAGCTTTGATCATTTTGCCTCCTCCTCATGATAATCATCTCATTCACCATCATCTTCATTGATGCTCATAAATCTTACAATTCCTTGACTTGGTCTGCATTTAAAGCTTCCTGAGGCATGGGTAATGGCAATGGCACCAATGGTGCAGGTAATGTTGGATATGGAATGAGAGCTAGGAGTTGAGGAACGATGGGTGCTTGATACTATGGAGTGGGTACCACTTGATTCTGAGGGTTGGGATTCCATGATTGATTGGGGTACATCGAGGGTGTAGGCATAGACTGAGAAGATGCACTAGGATACATGTTCTAAGGGAAATTCGGATAAATCGGCATAGTCACCTTCGAAGGTAACTTTTTGATAGCTATTAGATCAACCTCGACCTTCTGCGCCTGCTCATACAAGGTAGGGAATATATTGATATTAGCATGTTAGATGCTCATGCTTATATCTGAATGGAAATCTCTCAAGTAGTAGAACATCGCTTGCTCTAGGGTGGGCCGAAGGCCGATAGTGACTCTCTGCTAGGTTCGAGCGAACCTGACATTGAAATCTGCTACCTCCTCTTGGGGATGCCTCTGGATGGTGGTGAACTGGTGCAACAAAGAGAAGGGGTCCACTTATTCATTGAAGCCCCTTATCAACTATTCTACCAATTGGTCCCATGTAGTGATGGTGTCGATCGATAGCGATCGGTACCAGTAGAGGAGCTTACCTCAGAGCGAGAGCACTAGCAGTCTCACCATAATATCTTCTTTGGTGATGTGGTGAATGGTTGCTAGTCCGATGACATCTTGGACATGCTCGTAAGCTATCTTCCCTGTACCATCGTATGTAGGTAGAGCCTTCAATGTTGCGGGTGGTACTTGGTTCTGAGCCATCAAAGCTAGAGGTCTTAAATGATTCCATGCAGGGAACTACTTGGGTGGAGGCTATACCATCTAGACTATGGAGTTGGTTGAATTGGATGGAGTGGAACATTTAAAATTTTTATTTGAACTAGAGGATTCAGTTGCAAGGGCAAGCTAGTCGTTGTGCTGGTAGGACTTGGAGTCTGTGAAGCTACAATAGCTACTTGCGAAGATGTCCCATCTAACGAGATATTCGACTGGACCACTCTAGGATGTTCTCCCAAAGCGTCGATGTCAAGCTCGAAGAACTCGACTGCTTCTTCTATATTTTTAGCCTTCCATATCGTGTACATGAAGGTGTAGGCTTTTAAATTGGTCTTCAAGATTCGGAGGCTTCTGAGTTCAGCTGAGTCACCAGATGTTCGGATTTGATAGTAATCAAGATGAACATCAACTTCTTAATACTACTTTTGACGTGGAACGTTTGCGTCCCATCGGGCATGCCAAAAATTATTGGTAATCGAATCTGCCTAGGTATAGATTTTCTGAGTCTACAACACCCTAGACCCATTGCCAAGCATTGAATGGTCGAAGGAAAGAAATGTCCTCCATGCCAATCTCTAGTAGGGCTGGTTCCAAAAATAAAATAAAAGTGGTTTTTTGAGATAAGAGTTAGGGAAGATGCGAAAAGAGAAGGAAATTACTGAAAGGAATGGGAAAAGAGGTTGAAAGCCTAAAATACGGGGGTGATGGATAGGAAGCATGATACACAACTTTCACTCGAACCAACAACAATCAAAACAATAAACTTTTAACAGAAATCGACACTAAATCCTCTCAATCGCATAACCTCTAGGGGTACTCCAACATTAATCCTTCACCAATAGCTAAATCCAGAAATAAAATTCAAGTCGTATGACAAAGTGACTAACTTAACAGAAATAACATGATAGAAGGCATACACAAAGATAGAATATTCAAGACCAGAACTAGAAGTCCATGTTTTAGAAGTAGATTTCAAGATATACAACTACTTTTCTAGCAGAGATTGTCCATCCTTATTTACAATGAAAATTCTAGTTTTTATAGAGGATTTCACCTCTCAAAACATTAATGCCCAACCACTTCTATGATGGTGGTAGATAGATTTGATCTAAAACCGACTTAACAACATAAATTTGATTTTGTAGATAACTTAGCATTGAATGTAGAAGGTTCCCCTGATCTACCATGATCGGACGACTCAGAACGCAGCTTCGGGGTCGGTTGGGCAGTCAATGATGGTTTTGTGTAGCTTTCACTGTGCTTGGGGCCCGCTTGGAGTTTTGCTCCATAATTGGAGTGAAAGTATTTTTGCTCTAGAGGTGGAGTGAAAGCATCCCTTTGCTTTGTTTAAGCCTTCATGCAAACTTTACTCTATCAGCTTTCGCTCCACAAGTGGAGCGAAGATGCTTTTGCTCCACTTATGGAGAGAAAGCACCCTTGGCCTTATACTTCAAGACCATTACATTTTTACTTGAGTTTCGCTCCCTAAGTGGAGCGATAGAGAGTTTCGCTCCACTAGTGGAGCGAAACCACCTTTGACCTTGACTGCCTTGTTTTGCACTTTGACTTTGCGGTTTTCAAGAAGGGGTTTTCGCTCCCCTTGTGGAGCGAAAATACTTTCACTCCACAAGTGGAGCAAAAGTCTTTGGTCAATGCACACACTTAATTCTACGGAGGCTTTTCTCCACAAGTGGAGCGAAAGCACTTTGTGCCTTAGCCAAGACTTAGTTAAAATATTGTCCCCCTCCTCTTAATAGGAACCTTCGCTCCACAACTAGGAGCGAAAACACTTTCGCTCCACCAGTGGAGCGAAAGTGCCCCTTCCTTGGGTTCGAAAGGGAAGCATGCTCTGAAAATTATTTAAGTCACCGAAAATTGCCACCACATGCGAAGAGTGAAACGAACCTGCAAAAATCAGATTTTAAGCAGAAAACACATCCACGACATCGCCCCATGCTAAAACATTCACAATTTTGCATGCGAAATGATAGGAATTGTGCAAAAAAACCAGAGAAACCATAGGACTTGAAAGAAAACAGTTTTGAGGAAGAAAGTGAAAGGAGACAGCTGGTGAAAACACAACAAAAAATAACATCTTAACCATTTTCGATGGAAAAAGAGAAGTTTTACAATGATAACTCCCAAAACTGCGCACAACTTAAAATTTTACAAAATGTGGCAGGAAGGCCAACAAATTATAAGGAAAAAATGGCATGGAGTACCTTGGTTGATGGGGCTAATGTTTCTCCAATATCTGAACCTAGGGAGTTTGAACCAATTTAGGAGTTTGAGTCTAATCAAGTAAGTTCATAAGATCTTCCTGTTTGGAAATGACCCACCACCTCCAAATTAGCCAAACCTCTAAATCTACCAAAAAATAAAAATATGAGAAATTTGTTCTAATTAATCCTACCAAGGAATCATATCCTATAGCAAAATCATCTCAGGAAACACCTCTCAAATAATAAATGCCTTTACAAGAGGAAACACCTAGGACTGCTTTACACTCACCTATTGCAGGGCCATCCGATGCTATTGAATTCCTTAAGACACAATAAAATTTACTACACATCAAAATTGATTGGCTCACAACACTGGTTGAAAAACATGCTATAATGGTGACCAAATCCCTTACTGTCTAAAGTGATATCCTTAGGAAATTGATAGAGAGAAAGGTGGTAAAACTAGTTGATTCAGTTGTTGCATCGATGAATGTTAGTCCATATCCTTAGAAGAGCACTACAGTTGGTAGGAAACAAAGAAAATCAATCAAATTTGCCAATATTATTGACTTCTCTAAGGTTTTATAGGAAGATAGCTCAACACCACAATCTGAATTGCCTCAACCAAGTCAAATGTTAAATTCAAAACTATCCAAGGATATAGGGATATGTCTAGAAAACTTAGCACTTAAGGTAGGCATGCCCATCAATATTGATGAAATTATCATCCGTGCTACACAGATAGTAGGTCCACCTCAAAATACACAGGAAACATAGAGTGAGTGTCATAGTAGTAGATCCAGGGATGTAGAGCATATCAAAACCATAACTGTAGATATCCCAATAGATCCAGTAGTAGGAAGGGCACATGTATAGAAGGTAAAGGAAGAGATAAATCTCCCAACCATGTCACTGCCTACATAGGTTTCATATCATCTTAGGGCTAAAACTGGTCTGGACATCAACATGATTATAGGAAGATGACAGGGACAGAAAAACAAGTTTATTATTTTATCTGGTTATAAACTTTACTATTATTATTATTTTAATGAATTTCATAATATTTGAATGTATATATATGCATGTATGTATGTGTAAGTTCTTTAAGATATTTCAGTTGTATGCATGATTTATTATATATATATATAGATAGATATATGAATTTTCATTTTTTTGAGATGAGAATGGTGAAACAAATAACATAGTTCTATAGTATTCTGATTTTGTAGAAATTGTTTTATTTTAAAATTAGATACTGATCATTGCAATGCATTTTTAGGATGCATATGATGGAAAATATTTGCACAAATGTTGCAGTTCATTATTAGTATGACTGGTTTTTCAAAGATTATTTCATCATATGAGTTTTGTAGACATCATTATTTTGCATGAAATGTTAATCCTTTCTAAAAAATATTGTAGTATTGTTATATCTTTCTCATAGTAATTGTTCCAAATGAAGACACTACAATATTTTTAGGAACAGGTAATTGTGTCCACAATTGTTTATAGTTGTAGATATTATTATCTACAAAATTGTCTTTGTTATCAGTCACAACATTCAGAAAGATAAAATTATTTTGTGTATTCAATTATGCCTGAAAATTATGTCTAAAAATTTATGTATTATCCAAATATGTGCATTTCAACCAATTATGTCTGAAAATTATTTTATGTATTATCCATTCAATTGAACTGTTACAGTGTTAGAATGATTGTTGTTTATAAATATATATATATATATATATATATATATATATATATATATATATATATATATATATATATATATTTATATATATATATTGTTATATAGAAGCAATGGTTACAATCACGATTTTTAGTAATTACTAGCATAGCTGGTGGGGTTCAAACTATCTACGAAGGCTCCCAGGACTTCCACTGTCTCGGTACATGGTAACCTGACGTGAGATGGGGACCGTCGGATGCACAGGGGTTGCACTGTCATCATCAATCTGGCACACCACTCAAAGGAATAAGATCTGGGCTACTATATGTGCATGGGCAAACCCATGGGATTGAGTAAATTAGGAAATGACATAATTTTTTTTGTGAATATATGAACTTATATGCATAAGGAAATGCATCACCTTCAGTTTGGGAGAATTATGAGTGTCAAAGTGTTAAAGTATATGTACCTGATTACCTATATATTCATTTGCAAATGAATGAATATGAATGATTTTTATTTCTGTTTCACTTGAATATTGTCATTTATGCATCAATATGATTAATGGTTATAAAAGCTATTTATGCATATATTTTACACAAATTTTGTGTAAGGTATTGTGTTATTATTGTGTATGAAGCTGGATAAATTTCGTGGCTACTGAACCAGGAAGTAGGCGTACATAGACTGGATGGGCGTATGGCACACTTATAGTCACTATGGATGAAGTGCTACAAAAATGTGATACTAAAAGTGTCTACCGAAAGGAGTGCTATGCAAGAGTTGAGTCAAAGTTGACCAACCCTTGTTGCCACATCACATCCAGTATGAGTATATTATACACAGTGAGCCATTTGATTGACAACGTGGGAAAAATCATATTTGGCATCATTGATTATTATTAATAAATATTGTAAAACTATATTAAAGTTGGAAAGGATCCAAACTATTGAATTATTTCACAAACTTATATTCTCTTTCCTTGAGAATAGGGTAAAAGTTTATTCTTGTTATTCTTTAAATTTATAAGCTATTAAAGTGGTTGCAACTTGGGCTTACATTGATTAGTCCAAGTCCCATTTGTTATAAAGTTGTATTTATTTAGAATAAGTCATTTTGCACTTGGGCTCACATTGATTAGTCCAAGATCCGTCTTGTTATGAAATTATATTTGTTTAGGAAAATTGTAAGTATGAATGTTAGGATTTAGATTTGTTAGTTAGATAGAGACAAATAATGTTATGAAAGACTTCATTAATCATTACTGTATAAATTATAATGAGGAGGTTTTTGAAATGGTCCTCGTTCTTGTCCTATGATGGTGGTATTCTGAAAGAGAAATTGAAGAAGTCACTCCTTGAAAAAGTCTATGTAGTTTTCATTTCCATAAATGTACATGATTGAAGCTCAGTAATAAAATAGTATTATTTTTCCATATCTCTCGTAATGATATTCTATATTTGCAATGATTTATTTCCTTATGTAAAATATTTACTTTTCCTGCATCAATGAATAGTTAATAGTTAGAATAGGTTAAATGAAATAAGTAGCTTCTGAGGTAAAATAGCGTAGAGGAGAGGAGAAATATACTGACCTTTTTGAAGGTAGGGCCTACATCTAAAAGACCAGTCCTTGTTCTTCTGCTCCTGTATTAAAATAGGATTATATTAGTATAAATAGATAGAATTAATATGCATCATTTATTTCAAAATTAAAATAGTTAACACATCATTAGTTGCACATGGATCCACACACATTCATTCATTTAGTTAATTTTACATTTATCAAGTTAATTTTATATTAAAAAGAATCACATTTAAAATATTCTATCTTTTATATAACCTAATCTTAAGAAATTGAATCAAGTGAACTGGTTAATGTCATGGAATATCTATATGAGATTTTTGTTCTTTAAATCGATTAAGACCTAGATTGATAATTAAATGATTAGCTATGCAAGCTAGACAAGCCCCTAACATTTTTGTGTAATTTGTAAAAAAATTGAATTTCCTACAATTCTCAATGGTTGGTCATAAACAACAATTCTTTGTCTAGATTCCTTGAGTGGAGGGAATCCATAAACAACTATTATTTGAGCTTGAAGCCTGGATTATTTTGTAGTGCATTAGATTTTGTGCAAAAGTCCTTTAACATAAAAAGATGGATTTTTATGCCAAAACCTATCCTTAACCATAATTTTTTGGTGCTAATAACTTTGAGGATGAAAGAAATGTTTTTTTAAAGAAAAACCCTAAAATCAAACTTGTTTTTTTAGAAAAATCTAAAAGATAAAATAAAGAGTCTAATCATATTAAGAACTTTAAATTGATGAATTCTATCTAAGACTTTGTCCAATAGTCATTCCTTTAGTACAAACACTTATTTTTTAATAACTTGTCATTGTTAAAGATCATGAACACATAAAGATAGATTAAGTAATGGAGATCCACAGTTATTATAATACCATAAATAACTTTGCAAGGGGAATATAAATAAAAGGAATAAAAAACATGATCTACATATTCAACAAAAATAAATAAAGATAACACTCAAAATAAATACATAAAATATATATGATCAAGTGCTAGTACGCACCAAGAATTTCTCTTTTGTACAAATAAAGTGGTAAGGGTAAATACCCACCACAATACAATGTGTAAATCATAACAATAGTTAAACCAACATATCATTGGGTCATATCATACAAGGATGTATATGGTGAATATAAAACAATTTCCATCATGGCCTATAGTGAAATGTTAAATATTTTAGCATCGAGATGGAGGATTGTAAACTCACTTGCACCCTAATTGCTTTGTGTTGAATATTGAGGCTAACAACCCTTCCCCTTTGGTGGATGCTTCTATATATCAAATATTTGGTTAGTAGTCCTATTTATCTTATATTAGATTAGATATTATTTTTTATATCAATATTTATTTTAGATATATATAAGCACATCATGAGTCATTTGACATTATAAACCTCTTTTTTTCAACTATATGCAAGCACCTCTTGCACCACATAAATTTCATTATATTAGAGCTTGAGGTACTATTCACATAGGCATTCATTTAGTAAGAATGGTTCTAATTATTTTGGAGGGATGCTTAAGCAAAAACTACATTGGAGTATTTGTTTTCTTTTGGATATCACTTGTTTCTTGGAGTTATGTTTGTCTTCCATGAGATCATAGTATTGTAGTATCATCCTAGCTAAAACATATAGTAAGTAGATACATATTTCTTAAGCAATTGGGTCTTCTTTAGAAGGGCCATAGTACTTGATAATATGACAATCATAATACTATTCGCTTGGGTTGCAAACTAATTTAGCATCATCAAATTAATCATATTAATATTTGGATGCATTACATTTGCTAGCTTATCTCTCAAGGCCTAGTGATGAGACCTAGCAATACCTCATTTGATATAACAAAGTAACATTGCCTAACCCTTTAATGTGTTGATTAATTGTGGACTAGGCTATAGTTTGTACTAATATTATGACTAAAACATGATGAATAAGAAAATGCATTGCTAATACTACTTAGGTTTTATGCAATATTAGAGTTAAAATTGTGAATATGTTTGGCAACAAATTGACGATATTTTAGACCTGGGTAAAGCTAATACTTTGTAAGTCTAAATATGTTTTGGTGCAACTAGCCAAGGCATTGGAAGTTCTCAAAAATCATCAAAAGAGGTGACGACACCAAAAAATTTTAGAATGCCAAGGTGTTGGAACATATCAATCAAGCATCGAAACATAGAATACTAGAACCAAAACATGACAAAATGGCACAAAACATGGTGGGATAGCTCATACCATAGAGAGATAGCTTAGATTATAATATAATGGCTCAAAATGTGATAGGACATTGTAAATTATGACAAAATAGTATGGGATGTAAAGGAATAACTTAATGTGTGATGTGGAAACTTTAGTTTGGAGTGCAACAACCAGTTGGGAAATGGTACATGTGATAGAAAGCACATATAATGAGAAAGATCCATGAACCTTCTGCTATAGATAATGATGAAAAAATAGATTATTGCTTTTTTATAGGAAATGCTCCTCTGATAATTGCATTGATTTTGTTGCCTATTAAATTCATCCTAATCATTGTAATCAGTTTATAAAGTCATAAGGACACATCCCAAATTATATCATTAAATTTTGAAACCATGGAAATATGCCTAGGAATAGGAATAGTAGTTAAAAAGGTACCACATGTATAAATATGCACCAATTGATGATAGTGGATAATGAAGAAATAGAGGATGCATTTTGTAATAAAGTATATCCTTTTTAAATAAACAATCATTTCCATTCCTTTATAGTTGATTTGTTTTTTTATTCTGAGTTAAAAATTATTTCCATCGGGTGAAAGAGTATGGGCCCACTTCCTAACTTGGTGGAAGCATTATTTTAAGTAGGTATGTGTAATTTATTATTTTTTGCATTATCATTTTATTGGCTTATGTTTTATTAAATTAGTAATTAAATATATAGGATTATTTTATTTAATTATTTTTCTAGGATAATCTTTGTGCAACTATTAAGGTAGATTTCATAGTTTATATTTGTGAGCTAATTTCTGCAAGTTTGTTTTTCTTTATGTGTTAATGTTATTTTATTTGTATGAAATTTTAATTTACAAAAGGGTGTTAATTTTTATTTCTATAAAAGAGTGTTTTATTTTCTGCAAGGAGTGTTGTAATTTCAACAACTATAGTTTAATTTTTGTTCATAAAATAGTGCATTTTTATAAAACCTTAGGATACCATATACCAAAACTACCTTATTATCTCTAGCACATAAAATGAGAGCATTAATGACAATCATCATGTTTTGGAATCGTTGTCGAGGAACAAAAGGTGTTAGAGAACTTTTGAGGTCGTTCAACATTATTGTCTTGTAAAATATCACCTTGGTCAAAGAGTAGAAACATGTGCACTTTAGTAGAGTAAGGGAAGGGCTAGAAAGAAATATTACAATAGGAACAATAGTTTTTATAAATATGCAGTCAAGGTCTTGGTTTACAATACAAAAGTGAAGCCAAAAATTAGGTTTTTTAAGGATTGATGGTTCTTTCTTGTATTTGATTTTCAAAAAGTGGTTTTCCTTTATGCTAAAATAGAATGTATGTATAGACCCAAATATAGAAGGGGGAAATTCATAAATCAAAATTCCTAACAAGCCATAGAAAATAGATGCCAATGCCAAGAAATTTAAGCAATAATTGAGTTACCAATAGCTAAGACAAACCTAAGTGAAAGCTCTGGTGAAGAACAACCATAACCAAATTTTAAGTCTCTAAAGCTTAGAAACCCTAAGGAACAATTAAGCACTCAATCAAGTAGTTTCCTTTGCTATGTCCAAACAAGACACCATATTCCCAAGTTTTTGTTGAAGAATATTACATTATTTAGTATCTTTGTAAATATTTTATAAACATACGGTTTCATGTTGTCATTAGATTTTGCCTTTATTAGAATATTACTAAAGTATTTCTCTATGAGAAATATGAAGAGTCATATCTCTCATGAGTTTGAGGAGAATAAGAGATAATTGAATATGAAATGTCAAGAGACTCTTTGTAAAGGCTATATGTAGGGATTCCAAGGTAGATTATATGTAACAAATTGCAATGCATCCTTTTTTACTCTAATGCATTTATCATCCACTTGAATACATTGTGTATTTGTTTTTGTTATTTGAGTCATGGCATGAACATGTATTAGTTCCATTCTGGTATATTATGTATAATCCTAGAGAATAGTTTATTGCCTAATATATTAAGAGTTTGATTATTGAATCTCACTCATTTTCTAACATTGGTATTAGAGTAAGTTTTGTTATCACTTTTTGCCTTTCTACCACAAAATATCATAGGTTATCTCACAATATCACACAAGACCCAAATATAGAATAGCCATAATAATAAGATCAATATAATTATAATAAGAGTAGAATAATATAATTGAATTAATATGTATATCAAGGCCTATATACTAAATCAAATAACATTCAATAATATATTGAAATATGAATGTAAATATCCTGAATCATTCATGTCCTATGCATGAAGAACAACTTACAATATTAATTGCTCAAAATGTATACAGGCTTTATTGCTTCCTGTTACAACTTTTTTTTTTTTTGGTAAGTAAGAGAATATTATAATTAACACCGGGTTTTAACTGGTTGACCCAAAACCATTTTACAAAATAGGGTCCACTGACCAACTGGACAAAGGCCAAGCCCTAAAAGTTTAAACTGACAACAAAAATGGCCAAGACCTACTCTTCCATTAGAATACAACCAAACTAAACTATGGAAGCCTAATATTATGGCCATCGAGAAAGAAAGACGCAAAAAAGAACTAACAAAGACAAAAACTAATCATGCAAGCACCATGCAGAGTAGCTTGTGCCCATATAAAAATAATAGAATATGGTCAAAAAAAAAAAAAAAAAAAAACATCCCATAGAATGGACAGCCAAGAGGCCAAGCAGTCTTCCTTGTAGTCCTCATCTAACTTCTTATCATCGTTCTTGCCATCATATTTAGATTTTGCCTTTGAATCCTTGTGCCCCTGGAACTGCTGGCTATAAAACAGAAGATTTAAGGAATCACACAAATCAACAATTGCATTGATGAGGCCGGACGGACTCTTCAAGCTGGTTGATACTTGTTGGAGGTCGATGAAATTGTCATCTTCTCCAAGACTATTATGGTGGGGTCTGGTGCCTCATTGTCAGGGATCTCCAACACTTTGTTATTTCTTGCTAGGGCCTTTTTGCGACATCGAATACTATGGATATCAATACTTGACTCTTGATTCCTTGATTTAATTCCTATGATTGATAATACTATGGAGCATTATCTCCATAATATAGCCATAGTACTATGAATATTCAATTACTTGACTATTTCTCTCCATATACCAAGTCTCATGACTCTTGGTTTATCAACTTGTCACTTGCATACTTGATGAACACTTGACTCCATATAATTTCACACATGACTCTTGCACTTATACATGCACTCCTAATCTAAGACACTTGTGCACATTCTCTCAATATACAATTGCACTCTAACTTACATGACACTTGGACATTTCCTACATATTCACACTTACATAAAAGAGGAAACATAAATCACACTCTAAACCATTGACTCAACCCTAATACATTATTCATAAATATACCATGAAGGTACCATAGGGGTACATTATCATGTACCAAATAATGGTATATGCCTCAACACCCCTTGTATTACATTATTTGATTATTGAAGACTTTAGTATTCAATATTGGTCTTCGTCATTGTCTTCAATTTTCAAGTAACCTTGCATTGCTCATGAACCTATGCTTGACACTTATCTTCAACTTCTTTGAGTTTAGCTTCAAGTTATGTTCCATATTCCTTATTTGATTCTTCAGACTTTGCATCTTCTAGATCACGAACTACTTGAGTTCATTTTACTTTAGGTTCATATGCATGAGTAGATTCAACTTTTTCTTCTTCAATATTTGATATATATGTTTCACTCCTGATTACTATGTAAGATACATTTGGACCATAATTGATCCAATTTTTTTCCTTTTTTTTTGAACATTTTATCATAAAATGTTTTTCCTTCTTGCATTTCAAAAATTGAACACTTTGCTCTATTGTCAAGAGATGCTTTTGAAATAAGTTTTTAAAAAGATTGACTAATCTAAACAATAATGCACTTTCAAATCTTCCACAATATTTTTATTTGTAAAAATAAATTGCTAGAGAATGAAATTTTCTTCCACAATATTTACATGGATGAATATTTCAACAATTAGCCTTGACCAATTTTACTACGGTAACTACACTCCAATTGAAGCTATTGTCTTTTCTTCATTTTATGCTTTCGTATAAGTGCTTCAATTTCTTCTATTTTCTTAAGAAAGCAACATAACCATTTATGTACAATCTGAAGAACACAAGCTTATACTGAGAGGGGGGGGTGAACAGTATAAGGCCGCTTTTTCAAATTTTCCTTCAAATCAACTTTTAATCCAATATTATGCAGTGTACAAAAAGCAGTATCAATGGTAGTAATTAAAGCAATGCACAAAACACCATTCACAAAAGAGACATAGCAATTTACGTGGTTCACCCAAAGTGGGCTACTCCACGGATAAAACTTTTCTCTAAAAGTTATATCACAGTTCTTTGGGAAACCTTCCCAATTACAAAGTTTATGAGCCTCTGCTAAAAGGAGATACCTTCCCCTAACTATGCTCTGGCTGGTGATCCTCTAGAAGACCTCTGCCTCTTCTGCCCTTAGCAAGTGGAACTCTATCCATAGAAGACACCTGTCTTCCCTGCTCTAGCTGGAGACCTCTGTCCTCACTCTATCACCTCAAAGCTGGTCCTCAAATTTGCACCAAAACACAGTCATTCGATCTAGCACAAATTTCCTCTTCCTCTTTCTCTGGTCTGCACCAAACACAGTCCTTCGATCTGGCACAAGTCTGTCCTCTTCCTCTTTCTTTTCTCTATGCAAAGACAGCAACATAGTCTTCACACAATCTGCTTCTCGATGATCAAACTTCTCCCTAGTACTCTATCTGCGAATATCATACTTCGAAACGCACACTTCGATCGATTCGACTCGACTCGCTCTCTTGCGCACAGTAGACTACACTTGCACAAATCCTATACACACATACCATCATTCAATTTTGAAACAACCCTCCTTTTATAGCATAAATTCTAAGATCAAAACACTCAATCTTAGTCGGCTGTAACCCTAGAACTACGTCGGTTGCAAAACCCTATGCTGCGTCGGCCTAGATTTAACTCTGTCGGCTCAAAGTTAACTCTATCCTTCAATCGCCTCTGGTTCTATAGCTTTTCCTATGAAACTACAACATGTCACGATATCGCGACACCTTTGCCTGCCGTAAACCTTCTTTTGCCTGTTGTCGTGAAATCACGACACTTTTTGCCTTAGTCTGCCTTGACTGCATCCTTGTCGTGACATCGCGACACTTCTATCTTTTGCTGACGTCATCTTCACTCTTGTCATGAAATTGCGACACTTTAGTCTTCATTGCCTTCTTCTCTTCTTTTGTCGCAAAATCATGACACATCTGCTTCTGCTGATGTCATCTTTAACTCTGTCGTGAAATCATGACCCTTTTGTCTTCATGGCCTTCCTCTCAGCTTTTGTCATGAAATCATGACACTTCTGCTGCCTTGAGCTTCTTTCTGCCTTACACCCACAAAACTGGAACATGTTGCAAAATCACGACGCTTTTGTCTTCATAGCCTTCCTCTCTGCTTCTGTCGTGAAATCGTGAAACTTTTCCTATAGAAGACCTGCTTCCAGTTTCTGTCGCAAAATCATGACTCCTTCTCCAACTCAATGCTGCCTTCTCAACCTGTCATGAAATCACGACATTTTCTACTAACGCAAGCTTTCTCTTCAACTTGTCACGAAATCACGATGCTTTCAGCTTTCGTTCACTTTCTGTACTACCTGTTACGAAATCGTGACACTCTCTGCATCCGTACGCTTTTTCTTTAGCCTGTCATAAAATCATGACGCTTCTCAAATCAAACTCTTTTCTTTGTTGCATGTCATAAAATCGTGACAGTTCTCACTTTGAGATTTTCAGCATGTCACAAAATCATGACAGTCCTCACTTGGAACTTTACAGCATGTCGCGAAATCGTGACACTTTCTGAATGACTTTCTCTCTCTTCAAACTTGTCACGAAATCATGACAGTTCACCCTGCGGACTCTCTCTTCTGCATTATGTCGTGAAATCGTGACACCTTTTTGTTCGTACAACTTTCCTGGCAATGTGTCATGAAATTACGACACTTTTCCTTCTCTGCCTTCCTACACTTTTCGAGTCGTGAAAATGCGACATGTCGCGAAATCGTGACACTTTCCAACTTGCTCTCTTTCTCTGCCAACATGTCACGAAATCACAATAGTTTTGCTAGCTTCGTCTCTGATTTCCAGCGTGTCACAAAATCGTGACACTTTTGCTAGAACTTTCTCTCTCCTCAAACATGTCACAAAATCGCGACAATTTTGCCAGCACTTTCTCTCTCCTGAAACATGTCGCGAAATCGCGATAGTTTTGCCAGCACTTTCTCTCTCCTAAAACATGTCACGAAATCATGACAGTTTTGCCATCACTTTCTCTCTCCTGAAACATGTCACGAAATCGCGACAGTTTTTCCAACCGCCTGCATACTTTTTCTTACTTGTCTTTTTCTTGATCTTTTGTAACTGGGCTACTCTGATCTTCTTGGAAACTCACTGTCCAAACTGAAACCTTCATCAAAACACATTCTTTGACATCAAACCCAATTGCTTCAAGACCTTCTTGACATCAATGACAACATCTATACTTAGAGCAAAGGCAATGTACCCAAGGTACCCAAAATTGCCAACACAATCAAGGCTACTCTTTCTTTATTTTTGTTATAAATAAGTTGTAAGTTTTGATAGTTTATCACCTTCTAAGTAGATATATATTTTGTAATAGAATATATTTTTTATTCTCTATCAGATTAAGATTTAGTAGCAACAAGATCTAATTTTGAGTTCTCAAGAGTATTTAGTGATCTTGTTATTTTCTTCTTTTTATCAAGATCATCTATCAAATTTTGAAAATAAAGTTTTAATTTATTCACTATTTCTTCACTATCCTCATTGAATGCATTTCTAATATTTTTATTCCATGGTATGAAATTCAATTCTATGATCTATTTCCTTTGAAGTAGAAAATATTATAATTCCCTAATTCAAAAAATTAATCAAATACCAATTTTACAAATTATAATTTTTCTAATCCTTTGATGTTGAAAATATTTTGACTCCCTAGTTAAATTTGGAAAACTCCAAAAAACTTCAAATCTAATTTTTACTCCAAAGTTTAAAGTTTTCCAAACATTCTAAAAAAAAAAAATATTTTCAAGCTTTAATAATGACACTAAATAAAAAAACTAAAAATCTCGTCTCCTTATTTCTCCTTTCCTTTTATTTTTCACCTTCTTTAAATATTAAATGTGTAATTAATTAAAAAATCAACTTAACCCTTATATCTCCACTATTGCATGAAATTCAAATTATTTCCCACCAAATATTATGTGTTGGCAATATTAGAAAATACCTGATGACTTCATCAGCTATAACTTAGTTTTCCTTATTTTGTAGCGTCCCTCATTTAGTGCTACGTATTGCATGCAAATTTGTTTGCTTGAATGTTCACTTTATTTACATCGTGCTCATGTAATATTTTTTTCTCCTTGATTCTTCTCTACCGGTAAAGACTTGGGTGCCTCTTCGTCTAGTTCTTATTGGTTGGAGAAGATAGAGGTGCCTCTAATTCTATTTTTCTTGACTAGAGAATACTCGAGTGGCTTCACCTATGGTTCTAAATTGGAGAAGATATAAGTGCCTCTTCTTGGCTGAAGAAGATTTGATACCTTCACTTCTAGTTATCCCAGCTGGAGTGACTAGAGTTTTTGAGTAGCTCTATTTCTAGATGTTCTAGCTGGAGTGGCTAGAGCATATGAGAAGGTCCACTTCAAGATGTTCCAACTAACATGGCTAGTATATCCAAACAATTTTTCTTCTATATTTTACAAATGTCTCCACATATAGATAGCATATGAATAATGTACCTCATTATAACTTGTTCTCCCTTTTTATTAGGTACACTATGTAGGATAATCCCGACCCTATTTTCTATAATGGTTGATTATATCTCCCTTTTGTGTAGGCTCTTTAGAAAATATGTTGTTGACCTATATTTCTCTATTAGTTGATTGAATGAACTTCTACTATATTGTCCAAATAGATCTCTCTATGTTTTTAGCTTCTGACACTAGCCAAACAATCCTCTATGATTTTATATTCTTTCATTGGCCGAGTAAACTTTATCTCACCTACTATGATATATCCCTATCCTGGCCAAATTAATGGTCAATATTTCTATTGAATTTATCTTGTGCCTTTATTTTCTCTATATCTTAGGCCAATTTTCTATATGATGGCCTCTTTGACCCTTTCTCTTTAATATTGGCTTCTTGAGCCTTTCTTCAATAATGGTCTCTCTAGATCTTTCTTCTAAAATCTCCTATTGAATTTTTCTCTCTAATAGCTTCTTGGGCTTCTCTTCCATTGTGGCCTCTTGTAGGCTCTATTTTATAATGGCCTCTTATGGGTTTCTCTTCTATAATGGCCTTGAAGAACTTGCTTCAAAATATGAACCACGATCAATATTGAAGTGAATATAGATGTATTCAGTCAACCTAGTTCTTTAATGTATTCTATGTTCTACAATTGTTGTTTTCTTATATTCTATGCTATTCTTTCTACTCTACTTTATTAGGAAGATTTGAATGCTTCTCAATATGCTACTTTTATTATTTTTTCTTTCTGTAATCTTCAATGCTAGTGTGGCTCTAGCCCTAAATGACCAACATTATTTGAGTTGGTTCTACCTCAATCCTCAATCTATAAATCTTCAAATAAATGTTAGGGTGGCTTTATCCTTGAATAACCAACTCATATCCTAAGTTGGTTCATCCTGTCTGTCAATATAGTTGAGTCCTAATCTTCATTGGTTTTCTTTCAACCTAGTGGAAAGACCCTGACATGCTCTACTCAATAAGACTTTTTAAAAATAATTGAGTCCAATTCTTCACTGCATTATAAGTGGAAAGACTCTAAATCGACTTTATCAAATGTGGATAAAGTCAATTAATAATGGTGGCTAATAAAATAAGATCTATCAAGTTGGACAGAGTATAATGGTAGATCTAGTACCACTATTGGAATTTTAAGTCTTTCTACCATAAAATATCATAGGTTATCTCACAATATCACACAAGACCCAAATATAATATAGCCACAATAATAAGATCAATATAATGATAATAAGAGTAGAGTAATATGAGCAAATTAATATGTATATCAAGGCTTATATAATAAATCAAATAACATTCATTTATATACTGAAATATAAATGTAAATAGTTTGAATCATTAATGTACTATTCATGAAGAACAACTTACAATATTAATTGCTCAAAATGTATACAAGCTTAATTGCTTCCTATTACAAATTTGAATATCAATACTTGGCTCTTGATTTCTTGATTGTCATGACCCTCCCTGGCAAGACTTACAACATGGAAAACTATGTATTGATCAATGTTAATTTGATACTTAGTTTTGTTGTGAATGAATGGGTATGCAATGATTGGATTGATTTATTTTTGAAAAACATGGTATTGCTGACATATTGTTAATATGCAGGATCAAGTACACTCATGGGTGGAAGAGGTAGAATTATCCACCAAGAATAGTGTACTTTAAAAAGGGGGAATGATGATTATAGCATATTGGGATAACATGGATGACTACCCTCATATAGGCATGCATTATCACTTTTGGGATAATCGTCAACTAGCCAATCACCTAGAGCCACAGTTGATAGCCTAGTAGCTATCATAAATTCTCTAAGATGGGTGATTGGGTTTATGGAAAGAATCCCACTTTATTTGTTGTATATGATTGGTTGTCTTTTACTTCATCACTTTACTACATCATTGGTTAGGGAAAGTGTGCATATATTTGTTCGTCTTTGAACTCACTGAATTATTGTGTAAGTCTTTGAAGAGTAGCATATTGCTAGTTTATTATAAAAGAACCTATATATAGAAGAATCTATTTAAATAATAATAGAATTTTATTTAAATAGATAATAAGAACTTTATTTAAATAATAATAGAATTTTATTTAAATAGATAATGAGAATCTATTTTAAATAATAATAGAATTTTATTTAATAGATAGTAAGAACTTTATTTTAAATAATAATAGAATTTTATTTAAAATAATAGTAAGACCATAATTTAAATAATAAAATAATATTATTTAAATATATGGTAAGATCTCAATTTAAATAATAAAAGAAATTTTAGTAATGAGATCCTATTTAGAATAACTAAAATATCTTTGCATGCTCATATATTCTTAAGCTTATAAATCTATTTAGGAGAGCCTCTCGTTTGGAAAGAGGAGATAAGGTTGAAACTTAATAATAGAAGCTTCCTACCGACGAAGGAAAGGGGAGCTTCATTAATGATAAATTTTTAGAATAAGGAAAGAAATATTTATAAAAAAAAATCTTAGTTCTTTAAGCTAGTTTTGGGTCATTACATTTGGTATCAGAGCTTTAGGTACGAGGGACTAAAGCTTCATGGAATGCATAGGGGATTTGGATGTCTTTCTATTCAGGCTTTGCTTAGACCTTGAGATAAAGTTAGGAAGATCTAGAATTCTCACTTGCTAGAATCTAATGGGGACTAACCCGAAGGGTGGTTGAAATATTATGACACCTTACTTATAGTAAGAATGGAATTTTGCACTAAAGTTGCTTCATAGCTTAGAGCACCACCCTAATTAGAATTGGATGGTTCTAGAAAGAGAAATATGTGTAATTATTAGAATTAGTAGTGTAGTTCAAGTTGAAGTTGTAACCTAATATTCCCTTATTGGTTGTGACCAAGTTAAATGACACCTAAGGTTAAAAAAGAGAGTCCTATGCCTTCAAATAGGAATACCCAACAGATCAATGTCGAAGAAGGAACACGAGATGAGAATTTAGGGAATTCCAATAGAGAGGTAGAAAACCTCACTACCATGGTTACTACCATGCATGATCAAATGAAAAAAATGTTGGAAACCATTGCAAATCAAAATTTTTAGGCTCGAGGTTCAGATATTGGTCAAGTTGATGAACTAACTACAAAAAAATAGGAGGTAAAAACTCTGTTAGAGAAGGAACTGGCTAAAGATATAAAAACATCTATACCTCTAAATTTGATGGAGAAGGGGAAGAGGATGTAGCCAAAGCCTAGATGAGAGAGTTAGAGATTTATTTCATAAGTAAAAACTACTCCCCAAGAACCCAAATAGTTTGGGTGATAATTTACCTAGAAGGGACTACATTAGATTGGTGGGAAACCTACCAAGAGAAAAATAAGATCAAAGTTATCAATATTAAATGGAAGGAATTTTTTGTAATCTTCAAGAAAATGTTCCTTGCAGAGAATTTATATGCATTGAAGTTTGAAGAATTTACCAACCTCTAACAAGGGATCAAAACTATGGAGATATACTATAAAAAGTTGGTTCGGTTGCTTAAATATGTACCTGCTTATGATGAAAAGATGAGGGTCCATAAGTTTATTCTTGGGTTAGAATCTAGGGTGAGACATGATGTAAATATGCATGAGGCTAGGTCACTGCAAAAGGTGTATGATCTAGAAAATAAGGCAATGTATCACCTACAATACAACTATGTCATCTTATTTGAGCAAGATCAGCAAACACTTAGGAAAAGGAATAGTTAGGGATTATTGAAATGGGAAGAGGAACAAGATCAAAAGACCAAAAATTTCCAAAACCTAAGAAGATAAATGAAAAAAATAAAGAACTTTCAAGAAGAACTTTCAAAATAAAAACAAAAACAACCCCAACAATGCTAAACCCTAGCCCCAGAAATTTCTAACTCCAACTCCAGTAAGTAAAGCAGGGGAACAGTAACCAAAATAGTGTTAGGGACCCAAGGATGAGTGTTATAATTAGAGACCTTCACTATGCTAGCCAATGTCCACATAAAAGAGGGTCAAGTACATCCAATGCCAAGGGAAAGGAACCCACCCATAATATTTTTGCTGCAACCTAAAATCAAAATCTAGAAGGGCAACCCACCCCATTGCTTGTAAAAGGTAATATTTTTAATAAATAAGTGATTGATAGTGGAGCCACGAATAGTTTTATTTCCTCTAGTTTAGCCATGGATATGTCGAAAAGGCCAGAATATTTGGTCCAAGGGTGGAAGTTTGAGTATGGTTTTGGGTAAACCTACTCAGTGAACCAATGTTTTTCTATAGTAGGGATTACTCTAACTCAGGGTTTTGCATAGTGGTGAATATTCACAAATTGGTCAAATATTAGGATTTTCAAAATTGGAAATTGGCAAATATGAGGACCCTCGATGTTGGCCCATTCGCCTAAAATTTTTTAGGATCAATTTTTTCTTACGGTAAATTTGCCATAATATATATCCAAACCTAGGAATATTTGTACTCATTGCAAAAGCTCTTTTCAAGCTGGATCTAATGGTGGCATTTTCTGAAGTTATAAGATGATTTAATAGGTCAAAAGTGGCCCCAAATATTACCTTGCATTTTAGGGCTTCAAATACACCAAAATTTGGTTTGAAGATGCTCGATTTTATTTGCTTAGGATTCTCCATGATTAACCTTGATTTTGATTAGGATTCACCATTTTTTACAAGTACATTTTTATTCCAAATCCTTATGCATAATCCTACTCTAACTAGTGGTTCTACTAAGGGTTATTTGTATGTAGCCCCACTTCATACTTTTGATGTGATCCTAGGAATGGATTGGTTACAGGATCATAAAGCCTTGATCAATTTCCAAGATAGATGGCTCGAGTATTTATAAAAAGGTAAAGAGAGAATGAGAATCCATAGTGAACAAGGTTTATTTAAACCCCAGATGTTGTCAGCTATGCAACTAAAGAAATCCCTCAAAAAGGGAGGGATATTCTATGTTGTAAAACTCAACGAAGTTGAAGAAAATCAGAAGAGAGAAGTTTTGGAGAAACACTTAATTTTGCAAGACTTTAAATATGTGTTTCCTAAGGATTTACCCAAATTTCCT
The DNA here is from genome assembly GCA_028583015.1 of Wollemia nobilis. NCBI lineage: Eukaryota > Viridiplantae > Streptophyta > Pinopsida > Araucariales > Araucariaceae > Wollemia > Wollemia nobilis. The sequence goes on along the minus strand of JAQPPZ010002456.1, from coordinate 2,952,016 downwards.
CCTGTGCAAGAATTTGATTTTAGTATTGAACTTATGCCAGGAGCGAAATCTATCCATAGATATCCATATAGGATGAATCCTATAGAGATGCAAGAACTAAAGGTACAACTGCAAGGGTTGTTGGAAAAGGGATTGCTAATGCCAATTGTGTCGTCATGGGGTGCATCAGTGTTATTTGTTAAAAAGAAATACAGTTCATTAAGGTTATGTATTGACTAAAAAATTCTTAACAAGGCTACTATCAAGAACCGATACCCTTTACCAAGAATCAAGGACTTGTTCGACCAACTAAAGGATGCCACAGTATTCATAAATATTGATTTAAAATCAAGGTACAATAATTAAGAATACGTGAGGAGGATACTCATAAAATTATATTCAAAACTAGGTACAAGTATTATGAGTTTATAGTCTTTTCCTTTGGACTGACTAATACCCCAACTGTATTTATGAATTTAATGAACAATGTGTTTAGGAGGCATCTAGATCATTTTGTCCTTGTATTTTTAGATGATATCCTAATATACTCCCAATATAATAAGGAACATGATAGACACCTCAAAATCATGTTAGAGTTATTGAGGTAGAACCAACTCTATGTAAATTTGATAAAAAGTGATTTCTATGTCTTGGAGGTACGATATCTTGGGCACATAATATCTACAGAAGGAATTGTAGTAGATTAGAGAAAATTGAAGCCATTTTGAACTGACCATCCCCTACCAATATGACAGAAGTGTGAAGATTCATGGGTATGATGGGTTATTATAGACTTTATATAAAGGATTAATCCAAGATCACGACTACAATAACTAACCTCCAAAAAAAGGGAAATGAATTCAAGTGGATAGAGACGTGTGAGACTACCTTTGCATTGCTAAAGTAGAAACTCACTACAAAACAAATATTAAAAATTCCATAACCTATAGGGAACTTATCAGTATGCACTAATGCATCACTAGAAGGGGTAGGAAGAGTACTATCCCAATATGAGTTAGTAGTAGCTTATACATCAAGGAAGCTTAAGAAGCATAAAACCAATTACGCTACACATGATTTAGATCTAACTGCAGTAGTGCACGCTCTCAAAACATGGATTTATTACTTGGTAGGAAGGCCCTTTGAGCTGAAAACTAACCATCAAAGTCTAAGGTATATATTCACCCAACCTATGCTCAATGCAAGACAGAGAAGATGGATCGAGTTTCTTGTTGAATATGAATTTGAGATTGAGTATATCAAAGGGAAAGAGAATAATATTACTGATGACTTGAGCAGAAGGAAGCATATAGTAGCCATAACCAAGAGTCATATGGATCTAATAGATCATGTAAGGAAGAAGCAATCTCAAGATGAGTATTGCAATGAAATTCAGGTTAAAATGAGTAGGGACCTAAGGTTAATAAGTAGTTTAGAATGAAAGATGATATTTTGTACTACCAAGGTAGGAACATCATACCAAAAATAGGTGATTTAAGGAAGCTAATTATGCAAGAATCCCATAGATATCCTTACTCCAATCACCCTGGAGGGTCCAAAATGAGAGAAAATATGAAGAAGACCTTCTTCTAGATGGGGATGAAGAAGGATATCACCAATTTTATCGCTTGATATCTTGAATGTCAAAAATTTAAGGCTGAACGCAAGCATATTGTAGGATAATTTTATCTGCATGATATATCTACACAAAAATGGTAGGTTATATTCATGGAATTCATATTAGGCTTACCCAAGACCAGGTATCAACATGATGTAATCATTGTGATAGTCGATAGATTGTCTAAGGTTGCACATTTTATACTAGGAAACATCAAAGATTATGCTCAGGTGGTGGCTAACAAATTTGTAAAAGAGATATTTTTATTGCATGGGTTTCCTAAAATAATCATTTCAGATAGGTATTATAGATTCATCTCTAAATTTTGGAAATCCCTACATCATTCAGTAGGTACAAAATTGAATATAATCTTGGCATATCACCCTGATACTGATGGTAAAATAGAAAGGGTAAACCAAGTACCAGAATACATGCTCTGCATGTACTGCATGGATCAAAAGTCTCATTGGGAAGACTACCTACATCTTGTAGATTTTACCTACAATAATGGACATCGCTTTTCTTTGGTGATGGCTCTTTTCGATGCCTTGTATGGTCAAAAATGTAGAATGTCATTATCTTAGGATAATATGGAAGATCAAGTTGTGATTTGGCTAGATATGATCAAAGAAATGGAAGATCAGCTAAAGGTGATCAGGCAAAGGCTTAAGGAAATCATTAATTTATAGAAAAGTTATTGTGATCTGAAAAGAAACCCAAGGGAGTACTCTATAGGAGATAATGTGTTCTTAAGGGTTAAACCGATGAAGAGTGCCATCAAATCTACAAATTTAGATCCACGATTTGTGTGGACCTTTGAGATTACTGAGAAGATCAATCTGATTGCATACTGACTTGCCTTGCCACCTAACCTATCAAAAATTCATGACACCTTACACATATCCCTCCTTAGGAAATATGTTGTTGACCTTGAACATATGTGGGATGTTTCTAAATTATAGATGGTAAACCCAAAGGCTATTGAAGTAATTCCGATAAATATTCTTGAGTTTCATTCAAAGTCTATGCATAACCATACTCTAGAACAATATAAAGTCCAATGTAACCATTTTTTGAATGAAATGCCACTTGGGAAAAGTGGATGACATGTAGAAACATTTTCCTTTCTTATTTGAAAATATATTGTAATAAATTTTATTTCTTTAAAACAAGAAACACCTAGGATGATGTTTAGCCCCAGCGGGGTAGTATATCATGATCCTTCTTGGCAAGAATTATGGCATGGAAAACTATGTGTTGATCAATGTTAACTTGATACTTAGTTTTGTTGCAAATGAATGAATATGCATTGATTGAATTGATTAATTTTTGAAGAACATGGTATTGTTGACATATTGTTAATATGCAAGATCAGGTACACTCGTCGGTGGAAGAGGTATAATCCTCAACCAAGAATGAGGTACTTGAAAAAGGGAAAATGATGATTATGGTGGCTCGAGGTAACATGGATGACTACCCTCATATAGGCATGCATTATTGCTTTTGGGATAATCATCAACTAGCCAGTCACTTAGAGCTATAGTTTGTATCCTAGTAGTTATCGTAAATCCTTCGATTGAGATGGGTGACTGGGTTGATGGAAAGACTCCCACTTTGTTTGTTGCATATGATTGGTTGTATTTTACTTCATCACCTTACCACATCATTGGTTTGGGAAAGTGTGCATATGCTTGGTCATATTTGAACTCACTGATTTATTGTGTAAGTATTTGAAGAGTAGTATGTTGCTAGTTTATTATAAAAGAACCTATATATAGAAGAATATATTTAAATAGTAATAGAATTTTATTTAAATAGACAATGAGAAATATATTTTCAATAATATTAGAATTTTATTTAATAGATAATAAGAACTTTATTTTAAATAATAATAGGATTTTATTTAAAATAATAGTAATACCATAATTTAAATAATAAAAGAATTTTATTTAAAAAAACAGTAATACCATAATTTAAATAATAAAATAATATTATTTAAATATATGGTAAGATCTCAATTTAAATAATAAAATAAATTTTAGTAATGAGATCCTATTTAGAATAACTAAAAGAGCTTTGCACACTCATATATTTTTAAGCTTATAAATCTATTTAGGAGAGCCTCTCCTTTGAAAATAGGAGATAAGCTTGAAACTTAATAGTAGAAGCTTCTTGTCAATGAAGGAAATGGGAGCTTCATTAATGATAAAATTTGGGAATAAGGAAAGAAATATTAAAAAAACAAAAATATCCTATTGTTGCTGATTAATGGAGAACAAGTAGAGTTTTTGAAGAGATGAGTTAGGAGGTGTGGAGGAGGGGAATCTATTCCCTATGTTTGAATAATTAATGGAGAACAAGTAGAGTTTTTGAAGAGATGAGTCAGGAGGCGTGGAGGAGGGGAATCTATTCCCTATGTTTGAAAAGAGAGCAAAAAAAAGGGAGTTCGACGTTGGAAGAGGAGGAGAGCAGAGAGAAGCTATAAAATAGGGATTCAACTATTGAAAAATAAGATCTAGAAAATTGAAAGCAAGAACTCAGCTATCTGGGAAACCACACTCCAACAAATAGGAGAGAAGACATCGCTAATAAAACTCAAGTCAGTTTAAGAAATTCATTTTCAGTTGCTTTAAAGCTTAGCTTAATTTTTTAAACCATGTGTTCGTCGTTGGTTCCCTTTAGCTCAATTTTTTTGGCCTTCTTTAGTGTGAATGTGGGTTTATCTTTTAAAAACTCCTAAGGCACCTATTGATTGGGTCGTCATGTTGAGAACCATAGGTTTATCTCCCTTTTGACCTATAGTTTTTGAACCATGATCTGTGTTCCTTGGTAGTCATATGTTTGTAAACATCATGTTTGATATGCTATGAATTGCTATTGTACCGCCACCTTAGTATAAGAGTAGGTGTTATCTTTGTGTGTAGTTAATACTATGATTATGAGCAAGCCGTTCCAAACCTACAATATGGCCAACTAGTCTTCACCATCTTCGTGTGATGTCGCTAGATCAGTAGATGCCTAGCCACTTTGGCTACAATTTTCTCCCTTTTGATTGGTTTAGTGCTATATATATCCTTAGCTATGTCATTAATTGGGTTGTTCCTAGCTATACACATTCCCTTGTCGAGTTTGACATCACCATCCTGCTGATTAGGCATTCCATTTTTGAAGAACATACCCCTCTTGAGCGTCATCCTACACGAGTTGTGTTACGATGGAAGTGTGCACCTTCGGATGAGTAACCCAGGTCTGACTTCTCTATCTTTAGGGTTTGGTAAGACTTGTTAGTCATTAGACCTTTTCCTTTGGACCTTTGTAAGTGCCAAGTATCACCGATGTTCTTTGTGTCTTCCATATCGATCCATAATAGTATTTCTTTCTTTCCTTAGCCTCCTCTGTTGTGTTTTTTTTACTTTTGAACTCTTTTAATTATAAAATAATTGAATGTAGGTTTTATTAATTAAAGAATAGATTATTTAATCTTGTAAAAAGAGCATACATTGTTATAAATTAAAGATGAAGCTTCCTTAGTTTCATAAGTTAGTTATTTTATTATTTAGTTAATTAAATAAGTGGATTATTTATTTAATTGAAGGAATGAGACTTTAGTTAATTAAATAAGTGGATTATTTGATTATTTGATTAATTAAAGGAATGGGACTTTAGTTAATTAAATAAGTGGATTATTTGATTATTTAGTTAATTAAAGGAATGGGACTTTAGTTAATTAAATAAGTGGATTATTTGATTATTTTATTAATTAAGGAATGATACCTTAGTTATATGAAATAATGATTTATTGGAATATTTGATCAAGAAAAGAATTGTGAACTGTCTGGATTTGATGAAATGACTCTACTTTTTAGTTAAAAGAGATAAGAATGGAAATGGAAGAATTATTATGGGATTAACTATAAAGTATATGGTTGAATGCTTGAAATAAAGTTTGTATAATTGTAAACTGGCAAAGTAAATTGTAATTGCACTTGCTTCATGTTATTTAGTAAAATGCAATTAGATGCATGATTCATAAAACCATGAGTTGTCCTGATCCCTACTACCCTCAAATGAGTGATGTGAATATGGGAAGAACCAAAGAGAATATTTGAAACCAATGCACCAAATTTGACCTCGGTGTGAACAGTGAAAATCGACACCTAAATAATAAACTATTGAAACAAGCAATGCACAATGTAAAAGAATGATTTGTATTGAATTTTAATAAACCCTTGATCTTCGTTTACAATGCTTTTTACCCCAAATGTATTAGGGGTTACAAAAATGTATGCTCATCTCATATTACAAATAGATCAAAGGGAGAAACCCCTTTTGATCAAATCCAACAAACGGTGGTGTCTTCGATCTTCTATGCTACAATCAAGTTATAGAGTGAGCTTATGTATCCTTGTTGGGCCACTCTCTCTACTGCAACAACCTTTAATGATATATAACCTGCACACAACCAGTAAACAAGGGTTAGTAGCACTTGTTATATATATTAAAATAGACTACAAACCCTAAATAAAATTTTTACAAATAGTAAAAAGTGCAAGAAAACCTAAATTAAATAATATAAATGATGCCTTATTAATACTTGATAGTGATCTACACTTTCAAGGGCTCAAAATTATACTATGCAAATGCTCATGTTCAAGGGATATCTAGACGTAGCTCTATGTCTGGTGGATACCCTGAAGCATCTGTAGATTATGGTAAACACACTACAATATTTGTAAAATATCTTAAGGCATCTACATGTTGTGGTGAATGCTCGGTAGGGTCTGGATCTGATTTGTAGAAGTGTTAATGAGGGAATGACAAATACGGTGGTGGCTAGGGTTTGAAAAATAATATGCAAATGTGTATGATCTCTCCTTTTTCCTTAACCCCTATTCATGAAAAGTGAATAATATTTTATGATTTCCTTCATTCATGTTAGGGTTGTGACGATGCCAATTAGTGGCCAGGATTAAAACATGATGAGCAACTAAGATTACAACTTGATAAGTGACATAGATTGTGATTAATGAGTGGCAAGGATTGCCACATGGCATGCTAAGATGGAGTTTTTATGAATGGCTCCAATTTATTCATATATATATATATAACTAATGATGAATGGCTATGATTTTATGATAATGAGTGGACAATGGATGGCTAGGATTTGGTGTCTACAGATGCCCCTTCTGTATCGTGTTGTGTGAAACATAATGCGGTGCAAAAATAAGAGACACCTATTTTTATGGAATGAACTTCAATGCATGAGAAGATTTTGAAAATTTTGTGATTTCGACGTACCCCATCAATTGGAAAATGGGTAAAGAATGGAACCCACGAGCCAATTGACCAAATGTGGATGATGCAATAGATGCGTATGATGTATGCAGATGTTAGAAATCAAAATCAATTTTGGTTACCCCAATTTTGGGGTGTTTTTGTACTATAAAAAATTTACCTTTTGGTATTATTGAAATGCAAATATGATGAAGTAAAGGAACCAGGCTCACTGCATAGTGACTGAAGTAAATTCCTTAATGTAAAATGATGAACTATATATTTTTCATATTTGTAACCCCATGGAGAGGGTGTCAATGATATCCTTGGTAAAATTAGTAAGAACATAGTCTCACTTAAGAAATGAGGGACCCAATTGATTTTGTTTTTGAATAAGATGATGATTTTGAGCAAGCATCCTTATGGTGATCTACCCATCCTACTGAATTGCATGGATAACCAATATTTGCAACCGTTAGGGGACTAGAGTAAATCACTAGATACAAGGTTCACTTGATAATGTAAGTGGACTTGATGATGTGAAGTGATGATGCAAATGCCTTGATGAGTTTATTTTACAATTTTTTGAAATTTTGAATCATTTTGAGATGTTTTGAAGCATTTTTGGGTATTTGTGTGACTTTTGGTTACATTAAAATGTAAACACCCAAATTAGTCCATGTTATCACAAAATGTGATATGATGATGTAATGGATGCTTGGATGAATTTTGTGATGATTTTGTGGGATTTTTCCATGTTTTGAGGCCCTTTGAAAGTAAACATCAACATGTGTCTATACTTCCATAGATGCAGGATAGCATTTGTCATTCTGCAGATGTAGTAGGGTGTTTAAGTGTGCTTACTAGACGTAGAGGTACGTTTGGATGCACATACTCAGCTATAAAATATTTGTAGGGATGGAATTCTTATTTTATTCTTGTGTTTGAGAGTTAAATAAGCGGTATTTGAGAGAAAGAGAGTGAAAGAGCTTGGTGATGGTGTTAGAGGGAGCTGGCACAATAGTTGGAGCAAAGATACGGGTGGTAGAGGTACGTTCTTCTAGCCTTCTTGTTCATTTTTCAATGTTGTTTGTTTATTTTATTTTATTTTTTGATGACTAAAAGAGGGGAGGTGATAATTTTTTTTTTAATGAGATCTTGATGTGCATTTTATTTTGTGTTGTGTTGTAGTTGAGGATTTTGGAGGGTCGACATCAGTTTTCACCTATCCTACCGAGGGTGAAAAAAACATTGCAGGAGGTTGACTAGGAGTGGTTGGAGTGAGTGGGATTGGATGGTTGTGTATGAATTGATGTGGTGAGGGACGATGAGGGGTACCTATCTACCTTAACAAAGTTATGGGATCCAGATAGAGGGACATTCCAACTCCCAAAAAGGGATATTATAGTTACACTCGAGGATGTGTATAGTATCTTTCATGTACCTATGGAGGGATTGCATATTTGGGTTGGACATGATAAGGGATATGAACTGAGTCAAAATTTTGGTGGTGAGTGGAGGGGGGTTAATATCAGTGGTGGCGGTATTCGATACCTATAGTTGTACTCACAAAGGTGGTTAAAGGTATTACCAACCTACATCATGTTCTTGCTAGTGAATGTGTTGTTACCTAACAACACTAGATGTCGATTCCCTTAGAACATGATTAGGTTGGTTTTTGATATCATCGATGAGCCTCAATTGTATTCTTGGGCACTTGCTTTGCTAGCTCAAGTATACATGGAGTTGTATGATATGAAGAGATAGAGGTGAAAGAGATTGAGCTACAATATACTACTTTAGATATGGTATTGGGAGAATTAGCATAGCTCATCCTATGGTCCTACCATGCGATTGGGATAGGGCTCATCCCTATGTATTGATATGGAGAGTATTCAAGGAGATATATTCAAGTCATATTAGTCATTGTAACCAAGAGTGAGAGGATTTATGGGTGATGTTATCACTTGATCATGTGTGTTGGTAGCCATGGCGAGGTGCTAGATGGCCCACTGATGGAGAGTAGCTACGATGGACTATGTAGGCTAGATGGATGGTTGGCCATCATGGAAGTGAGGTGAAGTTGATCTAATTATTATGGGTTCTATAGTAGTTTGAGATATGATAGGTAGTTCTTGATGCTCTAGTGGTTTATAAGCATCGTGTTGATGAGTCGAGATTACCCAATGCTGAGGTATGGTGGGTGGAGTATGAGGATGATGAGGATATGGATATACTAGATGTTGATGATGTTGGGACTACAACAGACTATAATTTTTGATTTACTTCTCAAAACTATGGGCACCGAGTCAGGTGGAGGATGAGGGAAGTGGTGATTATTGAGAGGTTGCAGCTGAAGTAAAGGAGACTATTCAATGATAAAGACATCATTGATATAGCAAAGGGGGGAAGCCATCAAGGGCCATGGTAGATCAACCTCCTAATATTGGAGGTGACAGTGAGGGTGGGGTAGGTATAGAGGAGGTTCCAAAGGGACATCTTGATCGGAGTGAGGATTGGATTGTGTTCCAGGATAAATAGGATAGCCTAGTTGAGGAGCAAGATAGACTCTGATGTTGGTAGAGCAGGATGTGATGGTAGAAACTTGAGATGCAATGATGGTGGCTCGATATATCGAGATTTCTCGGTTGTAGATGGAACTAGAGGTGTGAGATACTATAGGTGGAGGTAAGGATGTCGATGTGATAGCTAGAATTCAAGTAAAGCTAGCGGGAAGGGATGCACATAAGGGATATGATCTACCTCACCTTCAATCCTAAGATGGTTACATTTAGGAGCTCAAGGATTGCCTTGTGTAGCATGGTTATGGATTACCAGTGTGGCCTTCATCATTTGTATCAGGATCTACTAGGTGTAGTGAATCTAGGCTTAGTGGTTCTAGCTCTAGGGTTCCTTGGGTTCTTGATCCCCAAGGATCATAAGGATCTACCTTGGGAAACTAGCTAGTGCCTCATGATGTATTTTTGTATATGAGCCTTAGTGCTCTATTGTATACAACCTTTGGGTATACTTTGTACATGCGATAGTTATACATATATGTATACATGGTCTTTCTTTTTTTGTATGATTTTTGTATTTTTTATTATGAATGTATGTGTATATGATTTTATGGATGCATTATGATGACGATGTGAATGCTTTATGACAACAATGTAAGTGAATTAATGCTCTAATGATCATTTGTAATAGTTTAGGTTTTTCTTGATCATATTTGTTACTCAATCAAGGACACCAACATCTAATGGTGGGATGTGAAGTGGAAAACTCATGTAGGATGCGATTATGGTATGAATGTTGTTTTAGATTGTGGATAATAGGTCTAGAATTTTTTTATGGAGACTCAAACATCCTAGTGATTTCTAAAAAACTCGTGTTTTAAATATTTGTCAAATTTCTTAGAGACCAAAATGTGTGTGTAGTGAATGTTCATTTACCAATCATGAGCATGATAATAACTCAAACTAATCAAGAACCATTGTGTGTGCAAGTGAGTTCATGTACCCATCTTGAGTAAGGTGAAATGAAACCCATCATAGAGAAGACCAAAAAGCTAGCTTGTACTTATGTGCGGTCAGAGATATCTTCCAAAGAGACATATCACCATGTTGGAAATATGAGAAAGTTTTGTTGTCATTGATGTCAAGAGTTTGTTGATTCTGTTTTGTCATCATTAAGGTCATCAAGAGGTTTTTCCAAAAGGTAAGGAAAGGTTTAAAGGACTAGGATATAATATCTATTTTTAATATTATATGCCTACAGTGGCCTAAAAGGTTGAATATCCAAGGAAGGAGAAGCAGGTTTAAAAGGAAGTCCCAAGGAGGGCGAAGCAAATTTAAAAGGCAATAATAATATTATAATATTTAATATTATAATATTCTAGGTTACAGGTTGAGGTGAAGAGGACAGGTCCAAGGAGTAATTAAAAATAATTTATTCCTCGAAAGACCCATTGAGCAGGTTGCAAAATATTTAATTTAATTTATTTAAATTTAAATATTTTAACCTAAATGTTAAAATTTAAATTTAAATAAATATTGGGTGCCAAAGTTAAAGGATATAATTCAAATTAATTAATTCAAATTTTTAAATTCGAAATTAATCACCAATGTCGAAGTGCATAAGCCAAAGCATATATAAAGGGGTTAAATGTTTTGATTAAACCATCCATGCACTTTATTCGTATACCCAAAGGTAAAAGAAAACATGTGTTGTTTCGTTGAGAGGAAGAAGGCATTTTGCATGGTTAAAAACCTTTGGTGGGCAAGCGATGGTTTAAGTGCATGAGGCGCAACCCAAGTGTATCCAAAATTTTGGTTAGTGCAGTTGGTAACTAAGGCAGAGTTAAGGCATTCACAAGGCAAGAGGTTGGGGTTTCAAATCCTCGTGAAGTCATTTTGAGGAGGAAGTCTATTTTGTTTTTTTATCGCTAGAATTCAAGGAAGCTTCAAAGGGGAGTGCTTGAGGGTTTAGGCTTGTGTGGACGTGCGGCCCAATGGCTTCCTAGCTCTGGCTATAGCACAATGGCAGTAGCAAGATCACGGGTTCAAAGCGCAACAAGGCGTGTGCCATTCATTTTGCACGTGGGCAAGGTGTATAAGGTATGCATCAAAATTTTTATTTAAATTTAAATTAGCACCAAGGTTGGGAGTGCATTAAGGTCACGTGAATTTATATAGCACCTTGAAAGTAGGGAGTCATAAGGTATTTAAAAGTTTATATTATTTTGTGCCTTGAAAATTAAATTAAGGTTGGAGTAATAAGGATAAATTAAGGGATTAATTTCTAAATATTATTTTTGAGAGATTATAAAGGAAATTGGTCTTTTATACATTGATTGATTTGGAGTTATTAAAGAAAGTTGATTTTTTATGTGTTGAGAAGTATTTGGATAAGTTTGGAGATAATAAGGTGTATTTGAGTTTTGTTAATTTTTGTAATGGTGAATTTATTTTGAGGGAAATATTTGAGTGAAGATTTTTGCTATCTAACCTTTGAGATTGGCAAAGAGGTTGATTGTGATTGAGACAGATTTTGAGGTTAAATCTCCATAAAAACTAAAGGTATGGGCATATCATCCTTGTGAGTAAAATGTTGCTTTGTTGAAAGTTGTGAAGTGCAAGGTTGGAGTGAAAAGGATTGTTTGATAAGCATTGTTGGAAATGTTTGAGTGAGTTTTAATGTGCATGATTTGTGGATAGTGAAAGAACATGAGTATCATTGTTATATGAGATTAAGAACTATCTTGAGTTAAGTTTTATGAAATAACATGAGTATCATTGTTATGTGAATTTAAAATCATCTTGATTCAAGGTTTGAGTTCCATAGTGTGAGTTATTGGAAGCATTGTGAAACACTTGTTTAGGGTTTGTAAGCAAGCTTTGTTTCATTGAGTGAATGGTTGGTTGAAGTTGATGAGAATTATTGATTGAAAGTATTGGAGTGATAGTTCAAGTTCTGTGAAAAAAATTGTTCTTTATTCTAAATTGATTTGAAAAATAGTTTGAAAGTGATTGAGTTTTTTGTGAGTGTGAAACATATTGAGTCTCTAACCATTCTCTATATATTTCTATAAGTTAAACAAGATTATGTGTGAAACTTGTTTGTGTGATTGAAGAGGTTTTCTGTGAGAGATTGAGTTGAGTTTTTGTATGCAAGTTTTGTAATTGATTTAAATAAGCTTTTGTGAAATCTTGTGAGCATATTTGAGTAAGTCCTAGAGTGGACTTAAGGACATATTTTAGCAATATTTTGTGAAAGCTTGTGAGCTGATTTGAGTAAGTCCTAGAGTGGACTTAAGGACAAAGTTTAGAAATATTTTGTGAAAGCTTGTGAGCTGATTTGAGTAAGTCCTAGAGGGCACTTAAGGACAGAGTTGTGGAAGCTTTTGTGAAAGCTTAAGGATAGTTTTGTGTGATATTTTGTGATAGCTTATAATCAGATTTGAGACAAGTTTTGATGAAGACTTGTTGAGCAGATTGAGTAAGTTCTAGAGAGGACTTGTGGACAAATTAGAGGAAAGTCTTGGTGAAGACTTAATAGCAGATTGAGCAAGTTCTAAAGAGAACTTGTGAGCATATTTGAGGTAAGTATTTGAGAAGACTTGAGAGCAGAGTTGATTGATTGATTTATTCAAACCTTGAGTTAAGTTTTAAGGCAGATCTAGCAAAGTTGATTAGTGATTGGATCAAGCTTTGTGTTAAGGCTTGAGGATAGATTTGAGATAGAGATTGAGTAGATTTGTGCTAGACCGAAGGACTATGTTTAGTGTAAATTTGAGACAAATATTGAGCAAATTTTTGCTATACTAAAGGATTGTGTTTATTGTATATTTGAGATAGAGAGTGAGTAGATTTATGCTAGACTAAAGGATTGTGTTTAGTGTAGATTAAGATAGATATTGAGCAGAGCTAAGAGCAAGCTTTGGAGGTGATAGAGTAGAGGATAGTAGTATCCAATGGATAGAGATCCATAATATAGGGTAGTGAGTACAGATGTCTTCTGAGTGAGGATAGTGGTATTCAATGGAGAGAGATCCACAAGACAGTGCAGTGGAGGTAGTAGTCTTCTAGAGGATCACCATCTAGAGTAGAGGAGAAGGATTTTTCCTATGGATAGAGATCCACAAACTAGTTGAGGGGATTGGTGTCTCCTATGGATAGGTATCCATGAACTTGATTAGGGGATTGGTGTCTCCTTTGGACAGATGTCCATAAATATTGTAATAGAGAAGGATTCCCAAAGATATTTTTTGAGAAAATTTTAGTGAAATATTTTCTCCGTGGAGTAGCCCACATTGGGTGAACCATGTTAAATTGGTGTTTCTATTATATGTGGTGATTTATGTATTGCTTTGATTACTCAAGTTGATATTTCCATTGATATATTGGATAATATTGTTTGAAGAAAAGAAAAGTAAAAGTGGTCTTATACTGTTCACCCCCATCTCAGTATAAGCTTGTGTTCTTCACATCACGCATGAGCATACTCCACTATAAATCAAGCATCTATAGCCTCAATGGAGATTAGCTCCATAGTCCAATGATATGATATTTAAGCTTTGGATAATCAAACTACATAACCATCTATATGGAAGTGTAATCCTATCCTTACTACTTGGGGACCTATTTTGTGGTGTGTAAAAGAATTAAAGCTTTGGGGAATTGGATTCTCAACCAAGGTATGATGAGAATTTTACCCTATCCTTACTACTCACTTTTTTATTTGGAAATGTTGTAAGTGATGAAAACCATTGTTTTTGGACTATGTGCATAATGGGCCAAATAAAAGAAATTTTTTCTTTGAGGTTCAACCGGTTCATGGTGTCATCCCTCTATAACATAATATGTTATTAATAAGTGTTATATGTGTTTGTTTCGAGAATGTTAGAGTCAAATCCCAAAAATCAATATTTTCTTAGTGAAAATGTGCTTTGGTCCTAGAGAAAACTTGACATGCAATGGAGGTTTCTTGGAACACTAGGAGTGGCTGAGTGATTAAAAAATCCTAGGGGTGATGCAAGTTATGACATGATGTATGAAATGGCGAAATGGGATGGATGTTAAATTGAAGGTACCCCTGAGTAAGGTGACAAGACTTAATGGATTAAAAATTATCCAAACTAAGCCAATGACCACTAGTATGGTGGATGAAATGCACTAAGATGATGTGAGGGTGATTATGCAAAATGGATGTATGGAATGAAGGATGGATGAATAGAGCTCTTTTTAGCCATGTATATATGTATATATATAATTCACATTAAGCATAGAACACTCTCAAATGGATAATGTTCAGTAGCTCAGGATCTTCTACTCCCTCTAGATTGACAAGCCTATATGTTCCTTGAGCCACCTTTTGTTTGAACATGTATGGACCTAACCAATTAGCTACAAATTTATCATGAATATGTGATAATGCATTAGTGTTTTGCTAATTTTATTTAAGGATGAGATCTCCTACTTTGAATTCATATAGATGAGCATGCTTTAGACGATCCTAATATACTTGTAGGTGCTCCAAGGTATTGATTTACCTTTCATCAAGGAGTGTAAGTCGATCATGATGTGCTTGTCTAGTAGTATCATCATCTATGAATTCCTACAATGAAATGTGCAGTGAGGGAATCTCAAGCTCAAGAGGCATGATTGCTTCAGCACCATAGACCAATGAGAATGCATTTCCCCAATAGGCGTGTGAATGATTGTTTGATAAGCCCATAATTCCAAGGGTATTTGAGGATGCCAATATTAATGATTTTATTTAACTAATTTCTTTAGAATAGTGATTAATGTCTTATTAGTTGCCTCAGCTTGTCCATTTGTTTGTGGGTAGTAAGGAGTCAAGAAATTATGTTGAATATTATATTTTTTTGCAA
Organism: Wollemia nobilis; assembly: GCA_028583015.1. NCBI lineage: Eukaryota > Viridiplantae > Streptophyta > Pinopsida > Araucariales > Araucariaceae > Wollemia > Wollemia nobilis. The sequence goes on along the minus strand of JAQPPZ010002456.1, from coordinate 2,936,750 downwards.
AGTGATCAAACATCCTTATTTTGTAAAGACTTTCCATTGTCAAAGATTATTTTTTAAGGAATACCAAAGCAACAAATGATATGTTGAAGTATAAAATCCATAATTTGAGGTCTTGTCATGTTGTTTAGAGGGATTCCTTCCACCCACTTCATGAAGTAATAAATGGTAGTGATGATAAATGTGTGTTATGTCGAGGAAGGAGGTGATATTTTACCAATCAATAAAAACCCCATTGTAAAAAGAGACAAAGACTTGGAATGGGCTGTAATGCTTATGATGGCACATGAGTTAAATTAGCATATTGTTGATATTTTTGACACTTCTTGACATAATTGAAATAGTCACATTTTATGGTAGGCCAATAGTAACCCTTGTGTAAGGTATGATTTGCAATGGCCATTCCACAAAAGTGACCACCACAAGTACCATCATGAGCTTTGGATATGGCTCGTTGTGCCTCCGTATGCTTGAGACAACGAAGGAGGATTCCATCATAACCATATCTATACAACATGTCCCCCAAGAGAGTGAAACAAGCTACCTTTTATTTGAAAGTTTATTTGAAATTTTACGATAAATATGATGGGAGTATTCCAAACTTGAGAAATTATTTTACTTGATTAAGCCAAGGATAAAATGGTTCCATGTGGATAAATCAAACCTCCTCATATTTAGATTCAACTCAGGAGATTGCATAATTAGAGATTGTTGTGATGATCAGCGATTGAAATTATCCTACAGAGTTCTTTGGAATAAATTATCCTAGAGAGACCATCACATCTATAAATATATTAGTCAAATAAGATAAGCTATTAATCTCATACTTCATGGTAAAGTTTTAATACTAGTTATTTGCATTGGTATGTTTTGTTTACTTAACGAAAGATAAGCTGGGAATCACCATATATTATTATATGATTTTTATTCATAGTTATAGCTTCTTGAAGTCCTAATATTAGGGATTCATACTCTACATTAATTTTTTTTTCATGGGAAATCAAGTTTTAATGATAAGGGGATAGGTATCCCTTGTGATGTATGAAACACTATTTCTACACCTTATCCTTTATCACACTTGGAACCATAAAATAAGAGAATGATATCCACATAATCTTCAGGGATGACATATTTCTCTTGTTCATGCATGTTAAATACTGAATCATATAGAATCTCAATAACCAAATATTGGTCATTAGGAAGTGGAGCTTCTGCAAGCTGATCGAATCTAACCTTTAATGGAATTTTGGTTGATGAATTCAAGGTCAACTTTTGTTAGAAGCATTATCTATTTTATGGTACGAGTATTTTTGTATGTGCAAGTCATCATATAACACAAATATTTTTCTCGAGCTATGACATATGTGTGAATTTTATGAACTAAAAAGTTGCAAAAACTATTTTTTTGGGAACCATAATTTGTGACAATAGTCAAAAAATAAAGACCTTAAAATTGTGCAAATGAGCTAAAATTTTGTGAGTATGTTATAGACATCCATACCTATCCAACGGTTCAAAAATAACATTAATTGGAGTTGTAAATCAAAAGTTACATGCTCTACAAGTTGACTAATTTTTCTAGGTCTGCACACATGTTTTTGAGAGAGAAGGAGATGAACCAAAGTTGTTAAAAATTTCAAACAAACCCATAACACTTGCAAAATATTTATTCAGCTTCTCCTCACATTTTTACACTTGCTTCTATGTACCATATAAAAACTAACATGTTTTCTCTATCTATAACCCTTGGAATGACTTTCCAAGTAACCCAACAGTCATGGAACATCAAAAGACTCTCTAAGACTTTTTATATACCATCAAATCTGTGGTAGGCACTTTAATATATAATATTTACATTACAATAATGTATTAATGCTTAGCATCAATCTCCAACATAATCCCCCTTGATGCTAAGTGGTGAAACTACTCTATATCTTAAACACAAAAATTATTCTCTAGAAACTCCTTTGGTAAATAAATCAGCCAATTGTTCCTTTGTGTTGCAGTAGACAAGATCAAAAAAATTATTTTCAATGACATCTCTAATGAAATGATACTTCAATGCAATGTGTTTTGTTCTACTATGATGAATCAGATTCTTGGCAATCTTGATGGCACTAGTGTTGTCATAATTGATAATAATATGACTATCTTGGACTTTTCCAATATCTTTAGCATCTTCCTCAACCAAATATATTGAGTGCTTGCAAGGTTACAGAAACATATTTAGCCTCCGTGGATGACAAAGCAAAAATACTTTGCGTCTTGGAACTCCATGTGATCAGCCCAGAACAAAGAGTGAAACAATTTTTGGATGTAGAATTTCCATCATATAAACAACCTCCATGATATAAATCACAATACCCAGCAAGCTCCAACTTGTTGTTAGAAAAATAAAGTATTCCAAATTTTGAGGTTCCTTTCACATATCTCAAAATCCTCTTGGTAGCCTTCATGTGATTTTGTGATGGCTGATTCATATATCTAGAAACAAGTGAAACAACGAAAGTAATATCTGTCTAGTAGTGGTAAGGAACCTTAATCTCCCAATCATGCTTCTATACAAATGTTCATCAACCCTTTCAAAAACATCATCTCTACACAATGATTCACCATGTGCAATAGAAGTCCAAACTAGTTTACAATTTTGCATCTCATATTTCTTCAACATATCATTCACATACTTATATTGGAAAACAAAAATTTCACTATTTCCTTGAAACACTTCAATCCCAAGTAATTATTTCATCAAACCCAAATCAGTCATGTCAAACTCACTCATCATGGAAGTCTTAAAATCAACCAACATCTTGTTATTTATCCCCATTTAAATAAAATCATCAACATAAAGACATACAAGAATAATATCCTCACCTTGTTTTTTGAAGTAAAGAGTGGGATCATTTTTTATCTTCTTGAAACCATACTCTTGAAAATATTTTTCAATCCTAGAGTACCAAGCCCTAGGTGCTTGCTTCAGCCTATACAATTTTTTTTTTTAGTTTGTACACACGATTTTATTTACCTTTCACTTCATAGCCTTGAGGTTGTTGCACATAAACCTCTTCTTTAATGTAGCTATTCAAAAATGCACTTTTAACATCCATGTGATACACTTTCAACTATTTTTGGGCATCCAAAGAAATAACCATTAGAATGGTTTCTTGTCTTGCTACAGGTACATATGTTTCTTCATAATCCATGCCAAACCTTTGTGTATAACCCTTTGAAACCAGCCTTACTTTGTGTTTTTGTATGCTACCATCACTGTTATACTTTATCTTGAAAATCCACTTGCAACCAACAACCTTTTTCCTTTGGGTAACTCAACAAGTTCCCATGTATCATTCTTTTCTATGGACTGAATTTCATTTTCCATTGCTTTCACCCAAACATCATTAGTACTTGCATCTTCAAAACTAGAAGGCTCAACTGAAGATAACAAAGCATAATGCATCATCTCACCTTTGGGTTCTTCTTCATCATCACCATACACATGTTTTTTTTTTCAACCTTGTAAAAATTTGGTCCATATCTTGTGCTTGACTCCCTGTCAACCTCTTCTCAAAGTTTTTATCTAGAATTTGACTTGGTGGATGAGATTTCAAAATTATTTTACCTTTTCCTTGCTTTGGACTTGAGGAAGAATCATTAGTACTTGGACTAGTGGAACTAGAACTTGTGCTTGGGATTGAAAGTGGGCTAGAAGGAGGTGAAGGAACACTTGATGGCTGTCCCCCAATTGTTATTTCTTCTTCATAAACCATGGCTGAACTTTTTACTTTGCTTTCCACTATTTTTTTTATGACCATACACTCCCCCTTCATAAAAAATCACATCTCTAGACACAATAAATTTATGATCTTTTGGATCATATAATCTATATGCCTTGCTAGTTTAGAAATAGACAAAAATAAATACATGCTACACTTTTGTTATCAAGCTTCTTTCTAACTTCATCATTCACATGTGAAAAAACAAGACACTCAAAAACTCTCAAATGGCTAACCGTGGGTTTAGTACCATACCATGCTTCATGAGGTGTCATTTTATGGAGGGATCTTGTTTAACATCTATTCAAGAATGTACGCAGCTGTATCAAACTTATAAGACCAATATCCATTACTCAAACCCTTGGACTTGAGTATATTCCTTGCCATTTCAACTATGGTTCTATTATTTCTTTCATCCACCCCATTTTTTTGAGGTGTATATGCAGTTGTATGTTGTCTTTTAATGCCATTTTGATTGTAATAATTATTGAATTATTTTGAAAAAAACTCTCCTCCATGATCATTCCTAAAACATTTTATTTTATGACCACTTTCATTGTCAACAAGTACTTTGAAAGTCTTGAACAACCCAAAAGCATCATCCTTGTGCTTCAAAAAATAAACCCAATATTTCCTTGAGTAATCATCAATAAAAGTGATGAAATAAGATGACTTACCCAAAATTTGTGTTTGCATAGACCCAAAAATATCAGAATGAACTAGTTGAAGAGGATACGAGGCTCTCCATGAATTGACTTTAGGAAAATCAATCCTAGCATGCTTTCCCAACACACATGCTTCACACACATCCTTCCTCTCTTCAACTCTTGGAAGCCCATTCACCATGCCTTGATTTGAAAAAAATTTCAAACTCTTGAAATTGTAATGCCCAAATATCAAATGCCATAACCAATGCCAAATTTTCTAAGTTCACACCTCTCTTATTACCAAAATTCAAAGGAAAAATTCTATTTTTAGACATAGGAACAATTGTGACAACATGGTTACTATTACCCTTATCATAAATACTGTATTCACTATTGTCAAACACAACTTTGTAATTCTTTTCAACAAGTTGTACAACACTTAAAAAATTATTCTTCAGATTTGGAGCATAAAAAATATCATTGATTCTTTTTGTACCTTATTTTATTCCAACCTCTATGGAACCTTTTCCAACCACTTCCAGAGAATTATTGTTTCCAAGCATGATTCTTGACTTAAAACTCTCATTAACATCAACAAATAAATACTTTTTTTTGGGCATATGATTAGAGCAACCAGAATACAAATACCAAACTTCATTGCTAGTATTTTCCACCATATCACTAGTTAAGAAAATATTACCTTGAGTGTCTTCATCTTCACAAACATAATGTGCACTTTTATCCTCATTTGCAGTCTTTGACCAACAATTTTTATCAAGATGGCCCTTCTTGTGGTAGTTGTAGAACTCCACATTCCTTAGATCAGTCCTTCCTCTACCTCTTCCTTGGTTAGAAGATCCTCTTCCTCTTCTACTTCTTCCTCTTTGCTGATTTCTACCTCTTCCTCTGCTGGAACTTCCTTCATCTTCATCTCTCCTTGAATATTTTGCCTTAAAATTGAAGGTATTCTCCTCACTCTTCTTGGTGGTTTCTTTGAATATCTCTTCATGTGACATGAGAGACCCAAAAAGATATTTAAATGCCATATTTTACAAGTCTTTAATTTCTTCAATGATAATGGCAACATGGTTCCATTTTTATGCGAGAGATCTCAACACCTTCTTCACAACTACCAATGTTTCCAAAGTTTCACCAAGAGTGGCCATTTTATTCACCAGATATTTCACTCTCACGCAATAATCTTCAACACTTTTAGTCTCCTTAATCTTCAAGTTCTCAAACTCCTTTTTCAAGGTATGTAGCTTGAACATTATCACTTGGTCACTCCCTTGGTAAGCCTCTCTAAGAGACTTCCAAGCTTCTTTGGTTGTTGTAGCAGCATCAATTCTTGGAAATAAGCTCTTTTCAAGTGTAGACTAAATTTTATAGAGGGCAAGAGAGTTATTTTTATTTGATTTCTTCTTGTTTGTTCTATCATTGTCTTATAGTGTGTTCCAATCAGTTGGTTCTACATAACCATTATCAACTACCTCCCAAAGATCCTTCTCTATTAGCAAAGTTCTCATTTTAATGCTCCAATATTCATAATCATAACCACTAAATTATGGAATGGGTAGTGAGTTGTTCAAGTTGGCCATGACACTCAAACAAGAAAAATTGAAGTCTTTATTCAACAAAATCATGCAACAAGTTTGCTCAAATCCTTCTCAAAACCTGAGCTCTAATACCATGTGAAGTTTATGAACTAAAAAGTTGCAAAAACCATTTTTCCTTAACCAAAATTTGTGACAACGGTCAAAAAATGGAGGTCTTAAACTTGTGAAAATAAGAAATTTTTTTTGAGTATATTCTAGACATCCATACCTATCCAAAAATTCAAAAATTGCATTAATTAGAGTTGTAAATAAAAAGTTACATGCTCTGCAAGTTGACTGATTTTTCTAGGTCCGCACACACATTTTTGAGAGAGAAGGAGATGAACCAAAGTTGTTAAAACTTTCAAAAAAACCTAGAACACTTGCAAAATATTTATTCAATTTCTCCTCATGTTTTTAAACTTGCTTCTATGTACCATATAAAAAACTAACATGTTTTCTCTATCTATAATCCTTGGAGTGACTTTCCAAGTAACCCAACAGTCATGGAATATCAAGACTCTCCAAGACTTTTCCTATACCACAAAATCCATGGCACAAACTTTAAGATATAATATTTACATTATAATAATGTATTATGGTTAGCATCAATATCCAACAATATGTGGTGTGAATTAGCATGTAATGTCTGAGTTTATTAGTGGCAAAAACCACTGTTAGGCACAAATTTTCCACATAAATATGTCTAGTTTCATAGCTTACTAATGTTTGACTAATGTAATAGACTACTTGCTCGTGGTTGCTTTTATTCTTCTATGCAAGCATTGTCCCTAATGCAAAATCTATTGCTGAAACATAAAGGTGAAAGGGGACCCCTAGGCAAGGTGGAATTAAGACTGGTGGAGAAACTAAGTATTGCTTTATTTTATCAAAAGCCTTTTGACATTCTTCTGTCGATGAAAAGGTCACCCCTTTTATAGCAGGTGATTGAATGGCCTGTATTTGTCTGAGATTACACAATAAAGAGATGGATTGATTGGATTTTTTCTTGTAAGATATGAAACTCTTTCAAGTTTGTTGGGGGAGGCATTTCCATAATGGCCTTGACCTTATTTGGATCCACTTCAATGCCACACTTGGACACAATAAACCCTAGGAGTTTTTTTATGTGAGTATTCTATGTAGCTTGACCATTCTCACTTGGTCACTCCCTTGGTAAGCCTCTCTAAGAGACTTCCAAGCTTCTTTGGTTGTTGTAGCAACATCAATTCTTGGAAATAAGATATTTTCAAGTGTAGACTAAATGTGATAGCAAGAGAGTTCTTCTTCTTTGATTTCTTCTTGGTTGTTCTATCATTGCCTTATAGTGTGCTCAAATTAGTTGGTTCTACATAACCATTATCAAATACCTCCCAAAGATCCTTCTCTATTACCAAAGTTCTCATTTTAATGCTCTAATATTCATAATCCTGACCACTAAATTATTGAATGGGTAGTGAGTTGTTCAAGTTGGCCATGACACTCAAACAAGAACAATTGAAGTCTTTATTCAGCAAAATCATGCAAGAAGTTTGCTCAAAACCTTCTCAAAACCTGAGCTCTGATACTATGTGAAGTTTATGAACTAAAAAGTTGCAAAAAACATTTTTACTTAATCAAAATTTGTGACAACATTCAAAAAATGGAGGTCTTAAAATTATGAAAATAAGAAAAAAATTTGTGAGTATATTCTAGACATCCATGAACTGAAATAGGGGAGAGGGATGACGATGGGCGGGAAGTCCTCTGCGGGAGAGCACGGGAGCGGCAGCATTTCGAACCATGGGCACAGCGGAGCGGGCGGAGGGCACCCCGGTTCTGGTGATGCGGAGGCGTCCTTGCCAAATGAAGAAGAACGGATTGACGACGGTGTCAGTCGGGGTAAGGACCCACCAGAAAAATGGGGGGTGGGCCACAGAAGTCGTATGCCCAGGCAGTGGCTTCAGAAACCCTAAGCGGTTTTTTTACCAAGGAGTTGTTCCCGACTGGGGATGAGCTGGACATCCCGACGGAAGTACTCTCAAGCTTCGTGGAGTATGAGAAGTATACCCTCATAGGTAAGTTCATTGGTGGTCGTCCCGACATGGAGACCATTCGCAAGTGGGCGGCAAGCAAATGGAGGACCTCTGGACATATGGAGTTGGCGGCCCTATCCCGAGGTTTTTTTGCTATTAGACTGAACAACAAGGAGGACTACTATAAAATCTTGGCTGGCGGGCCATGGTTTCTGGGCCGTAGAAGTCTGTTCCTTAGGAAGTGGGGCATGGACTTTAATCCTGATACCCAGAACATCAACATTGCCCCAATATGGGTTAGGCTCCCGAGTCTTCCCCTCTTCGGTTGGCATGAAAATGTAATAAGAGGTATTGCTCGCTCCATAGGGGAGTTGGTCACCATTGACCCTCCCACCCGAGCTCGAACAAGGTTCGTCCAAGCCCATTTTTGCATGTTGATGGATTTGGAGGCGGAGCTCCCATCCTCCATCACTCTCCGGTCTGGAGGCACCGTTCTTCACAAACAAGCTATTGTCTATGAGAATAGGCCAGCTTTCTACCCCCAGTGTCATTCTCAAGGGCACCTCCAGTCCAATTGTCCTCTTCAAAAATTGGGTAAGCAGAAGCGTGAAACCTGTAACCCCCTGGAACATGGCGAAGGATAGGCAAAATAGTCAAATCTTCCAAATGCGATGGGCCATGAATCTCCAGGCCCCTCCAGGGACCACGGCGATTTCTCCCAGCCTGTTGAGAATTTCACCCACCAAACGGACCCTGTGCAGTTTGGAGCAAAAACCCAGCTAGGAGCAGACTCCCATCTGGAAAGCCATTCGTAGGAGGAGAAGGATTGGACTCCCTCCCAAAATATCACTCAATCTGATTCACCCAAGCTCCAGGACCAGGGCCACCCCGATTTCAATTCACAAACATTGCTAGAAGACTACCTCCTAGGTAGGAGGGGTGAACAGTCTGGTCACATTAGCCCTCGAAATACGAGGAGCCAAAAATAAAGTGTAGATTTTGGTAGTGAGAGGAAGCAGGGCCGTCCTCCTAACAAAGACAGGTGAGACAAAGAGACAGCGATAGATGTTGCTAATGGAACCCAACGTCTACTGGTTCTGGATGATTTCGATACTCAGACGGACGAAGCGCATGTACCAAAACCTCCCCCCAACAAGGGAGGGGAGGCAAGAAGAACCTCAAACTGTCCAGATGAAAGTTCTCTCATGGAATGTGAGAGGACTGAATGGAACAACCAAACGAAGGTTAGTGGCTGATCTCCGAAAGAGGACTAACCCTTCCATCCTAATTTTGCAAGAGACCAAGACCGATGCTATCTCCTCTGATAGAGTTGCTAAGGCCATTTGGGCCAAGGCAAAATTTTTGTACAGCCCTGCAGTGGGAACAGTGGGAGGGCTCATGGTTCTGTGGGATCCAGTGAGTGTTGAGGGCAACTTGCTGTCAATTTCCAATAGGATTATCAATGTGTTGTTCCATTCCAAAACTACCAATTTTTCCTGGATTCTGTCCAATGTTTATGCTTCGAATTCTGCCACGGAGAGAGCAAAAATGTGGAAGGCTATTTCCCAGATGAGGGAGAATTTTAGTAATTTTCCTTGGGTCTTAGGGGGTGACTTCAACTGTCCCCTTCACCCATCGAAAAAAAAGGAGGGTCTGACCATTCAAGCCGCAGCTTGGAGGACTTTAGAGATTTTGTCTCTACTAACAGCCTGCTTGACATCGAACTCAAAGGAGCATCCTTCACGTGGAGCAACAGAAGGATTGGGAGCAGCCTGATTCAAGTCAAGCTCGACAGATTTTTCATTTCCCAAGAAGCTATTCCCATCCTTGGCGGTGCAACTCTCTCGACCCTACCAAGGATTGGGTCTGACCACAACCCTATTTTTTTGGAGGTGAACGACGGGCCCATTTTTAAGACCCCCTTCAGATTTGAATCCATGTGGATTTCTCACAAAGACTTCAAAGGATTGGTTTCAACGTGGTGGCAACAGGAGGTGGGAGGAAACGCCCCTAAGAGAGTGGCTTTAAAACTCAAAATGGTCAAAGAGAGGCTGAAAATATGGAATAAAGAGGTTTTTGGCAACATTTTTGAGTCCAAAAAGTCCATCTCGGACAACCTAAAATTTTTGGAGGAGAGGATGGAGCTCGAAGGTTACACCGAGGGTCTCAGGGAGGAAGAACGGAGTCTTTTGGTGGATTACCATTCTACTCTTGCAAGGGAGGAAACCTTCTGGCGCCAGAAATCTAGAGACCTTTGGTTGAAGAATGGAGACTCCAACACGAGGTTTTTCCACGCGTCTACCATGAGGCACAGAGGGGCCAACAAGATCAGAGAAGTGTCTTGCAAGGATGGGCGTGTAACCAGGGAAATAGAGGAAATCAGGAGCGAAGCGGTTGATTTTTTTTAGGACCTGCTTGGCACTCCTCCCGACAGCAACATTCAGGTCCAGAAATCGTTGCTTGCCAACTTTTCGACTAAAGTCCCCCATGAGGTAAGCATCAAGCTTCTGGAACCTTTTTCCTCATCCGAGATTAAAGAAGCTTTGTTCTCCATGCAACCAGACAAGGCCCCTGGCCCCGATGGTTTTCCCCCCCATTTTTTCCAAGTCATGTGGGATGTTGTGGGTTCGGATGTGTGCGAAGCTATTCGGGACATACAAGCTTCCAGATCCATCCACCCGAAACTCAATTCCACCTTTCTTGCTCTCATTCCTAAGTCTCCAGCCTGCAAGAGTTTCTCTGACTACCGGCCCATCAGCCTGTGCAATGTTTTTTACAAGATCCTCACCAAGTCTATAGCCAATAGACTGAAACCCGTTCTCCCTCTCCTGGTTGATCCTTGTCAAGGAAGCACTGTTAAAGGCAGAAACATTCTTGATGGTGTCATCACTGTCCATGAAACTCTTCACTCTGCTTACCGCTCAAAGAATGCTGCTCTTTTTCTTAAGCTAGACATGAACAAAGCCTTCGACCGGGTTGATAGAAGGTTCTTGTGTGTTGTCCTCCTCAAGTTCGGCTTTCATCCCCACTGGATTGACCTTGTATGCAGTTGTATATCCACTCCCTCTTTTTCTGTCCTGATCAACGGGTCCCCAGCCGGGTATTTCCAAAGCGCCAGAGGCCTCAGACAAGGCGACCCTTTGTCTCCCATCCTCTTCATCCTTTTGGCGGAGGTTCTGAGCTGGTCTTTGAAAGAGGCTCTTCGTCAGAACAAGATTTTTGGCATTCTACCGACTTCTAGAGTTGAACCTGTCACTCATCAGCAATTTGTGGATGACACCCTCATCTCCACTGGGGCATCTATTGCCCAGGCCAAATCCCTCAAGCGGATCCTTTCCCGTTACGAGCAAGCTATCGGGAAAAAGGTTAATTACATCAAGAGCAAAATTTATTTTATTAACACTCCCCTGCGTAGGCAACTCCGGATTGCCAAAATTTTAGAATGCACCATTGACTCCCTGCCTACGTCTTATCTGGGGTTGCCCCTGTCTTGCAATGGCCGTGCCAGTGGAGGTATGTGGAACATGATCCTGGAACGCCTTCACAAGAAACTTGGCACTTGGAAGGGCAAACTCCTGTCGCAAGCCGGGAAAGCCACCCTTACCAAAGCTTGTCTTCAGGGGATCCCAACCTACTTTATGTCGGTGTTCATGCTTCCAGTTTTTGTTCACTCCAAGATCGAGAAGATTCAGAGGACCTTTCTGTGGTCTGGCAATGAAGAAAAATCCAGAATTCCTCTTGTTGCCTGGGACAAGGTTTGTTCATGGAAAGACCAAGGCGGCTTGGGGATGAGGAGATCAAGACTTATGAACTCAGCTCTGATCGTGAAGCATGCTTGGAGGATCCTAACTAGTGACCCGGTGGAGTGGGTTAAGCTGGTCAAAAGGAAGTATCTTGGCTCCAACTCTTTTTTTGACGCTGAGATCCCTCCTGAAGCGTCGACTTTTTGGAAATCTGTGCTCCAAACCCGTCATTTGATCAGCTTGGGAGCTCGTTGGATTTTGGGTGATGGCAACCTCATCCTCTTTTGGAAGGACAGGTGGGCGACTGAAGAAGCCCTTGGCTTGAGGGCGGACCTTGCTGGGCTGAGAGAACAAACCGACCCAAACTCCCAACTCAGGGTGGTGGATTTCATAGACCGGAGCTCCCGTCTCCCTCGGTGGAAACTTCCAGGTGTGGAAGGGTTTAATAATGAGGTTGCCTTTCTGGAAAACATCCTCCAATCGGTTTTAATTCCATCTGTTAGGAGGACTGACAGAATCATCTGGAGTGGTACGGAGGATGGTCTTTTCTCTGTTAGATCAGCCTATGAGTTTCTTACCAACGAGACTGCCCTGGATTATCGGTGGAAAGTTGTCTGGAGGAAAGGGGTCATCCCTAAAGTGAACTTCTTTGCGTGGATTGCTTTTCACAACAAAGCCTTAACCATTGACAACCTTCACAAGAGGGGTTTTGCCTTCCCCAATAGGTGTTACATGTGTTTAGCGGAGTGCGAGACGAGGGACCATTTATTCCTGCATTGCCCCTTTTCCCACTCGGTCCTCAGCATTGTCCTATCCTCCTTCCAAATCCTCTGGTGCTCTCCCCGATCCCTCAGAGATGCTTTCCATCAATGGCCTAATCCTTTCAAGAATCCTAAACTCCGCTTCCTCCTTGAGGCCTCCTTCCACCATTCCATTTGGCAAATTTGGTTAGAAAGGAATGCCAAAGTCTTTGGCAGAGCCCCAAAAGTGCCTCCTTGTGTCGCTCAAAGGGCCTTATCCTATGCCATTGAGAACTCTAATGTTGTTCCCAGTCCCCGCCCCCATCTTTCGATCGAAGAAGCGATTTTCAAAAGGATGAATCTCTGCCCGTTTTCGAAAGCTATTACAGGCCCTTGCCGAAGAAGTGTTAGATGGACCAAACCCCCCGTGGGATGGATTAAATTAAATTTTGATGGAGCGGCAAAGGGTAATCCTGGGCCCGCTGGTTCAGGGGGTGTTGTTAGAGATCATGATGGGAATCTTGTGGTGGCCTACTGTGAAGAGTTGGGCTCTCAGACGAATCACTATGCCGAAGCCCGAGGCGCTCTGAAAGGAATCCAGATCCTCTCTGAGGATCCTCGGCCTCTAATTATTGAAGGAGATTCGCTCAACATTGTGAATTACCTCCTAGGCACCAAAGACCCATCCTGGAGGGTCTTCAACATCGTTCTTGAGGCAAGGTCGCTACTTTCCCAACGTGGCAGGTGGAAAGCAAGTCATATCCTTAGAGAAGGCAATCGCGTGGCTGACCACATGGCCAACAAAGGGCTCGCGACTACGTGTCCGGTCGTGTGGCGGTCTCGCTTCCCTTCAGAGGTGGAAAGAATTGCCAGAGCAGATATCCCTTCATGAGGTGTTCCCCGCGCAGATTTCGGAAGGTCAGGAGGACCAGGATTAGCTGTTTCTGGTGTTTGGTTGTTGTGCTTCCGATCTCCATGTTCCAGTTTCTTCGGCTTTTTCTTGTTGTTTTCCCGGTTTTTTTTAGTTTTGTTATATGGTTAATCAGGCTTAAATGCCCTTTTTGTAGCCTCATGGCAATCAGTCTAGGGTCTGCTTTTCTTGCAATTCGGCTTATATTTCCAGCCAGGAGGCATGATACATCATTAGAAGTATGGCTAATTTTGTACATAAGGTTTTGGGATCCTCTATAAAAACCCACTGTTAATCTATTAAAATAATTACCAAAAAAAAAATATTCTAGACATCCATACCTATCCAACAGTTCAAAAATTGCATTAATTAGAGTTGTAAATAAAAAGTTACATGCTCTACAAGTTGACTAATTTTTCCAGGTCTGCACACACATTTTTGAGAGAGAAGGAGATGAACCAAAGTTGTTAAAACTTTCAAACAAATCCATAACACTTGCAAAATATTTATTCAATCTCTCCTCATGTTTTTAAAATTTCTTCTATGTACCATATAAAAAACTAACATGTTTTCTCTATCTATAATCCTTGGAGTGACTTTCCAAGTAACCCAACAGTCATGGAACATCAAAAGACTCTCCAAGACTTTTCCTATACCAAAAAATCCATGGCACACACTTTAAGATATAATATTTACATTACAATAATGTATTATGGTTAGCATCAATCTCCAACAATATGTGGTGTGAATTAGCATGTAATGTCTGAGTTTCTTAGTAGCAAAAACCACTGTTAGGCATAAATTTTCCACATAAACATGTCTAGTTTCATAACTTACTAATGTTTGACTAATGTAATAGACTGCTTGCTCATGGTTGTTTTCATTCTTCTATGCAAGCATTGTCCCTAATGCAAAATCTATTGCTGAAACATAAAGGTGAAAGGGGACCCCTAGGTAGGGTGGAATTAAGACTGGTGGAGAAGCTAAGCATTGCTTGATGTCATCAAAAGATTTTTGACATTCTTCTATCCATGAAAAGGTCACCCATTTTATAGAAAGTGATTGAATGGTCTATATTTGTCTGATATTACACAATAAAGAGATGGATTGATTGGATTTTTTCTTGTAAGCTATGAAACTCTTTCAAGTTTGTTGGGGGAGGCATTTCCATAATGACCTTGACCTTGTTTGGGTCCACTTCAATGCCACACTTGGAGACAATAAACCCTAGGAGTTTTTTGATGTGAGTATTCTATGTAGCTTGACCATTCTCACTTGGTCACTCCCTTGGTAAGCCTCTATAAGAGACTTCCAAGCTTCTTTGGTTGTAGTAGTAGCATCAATTCTTAGAAATAAGCTCTTTTCAAGTGTAAACTAAATGTGATAGAGGGCAAGAGAGTTATTCTTCTTGATTGTCCTATAATTGCCTTATAGTATGCTCCAATCAGTTGGTTCTACATAACCATTATCAACTACCTCCCAAAGATCCTTCTCTATTAGCAAAGTTCTCATTTAAATGCTCCAATATTCATAATCCTGACCACTAAATTATGGAATGGGTAGTGAGTTGTTCAAGTTGGCCATGACACTCAAACAAGAACAATTGAAGTCTTTATTCAATAAAATCATGCAATAAGTTCACTCAAACCCTTCTCAAAACCTGAGATCTTATACCATGTGAAGTTTATGAACTAAAAAGTTGCAAAAACCATTTTTTCCTTAACCAAAATTTGTGACAACAGTCATAAAATGGAGCTCTTAAACTTGTTAAAATAAGCAAAAATTTTGTGAGTATATTCTAGACATCCATACCTATCCAACGGTTAAAAAAATGCATTAATTAGAATTGTAAAAAAAAAAGTTACATGCTTTGCAAGTTGACTGATTTTTCCAAGTTTGCACATACGTTTTTGAGAGAGAAGGAGATGAACCAAAGTTGTTAAAAATTTCAAACATACCCAAAACACTTGCAAAATATTTATTCAATTTCTCCTCATATTTTTAAACTTGCTTCTATGTACCATATAAAAAACTAACATGTTTTATCTATCTATAATCCTTGGAGTGACTTTCCAAGTAACCCAACAGTCATGGAACATCAAAAGACTCTCCAAGACTTTTCCTATACCAAAAAATCCATGGCACACACTTTAAGATATAATATTTACATTACAATAATGTATTATGGTTAGCATCAATCTCCAACAATATGTGGTGTGAATTAGCATGTAATTTTTGAGTTTCTTAGTAGCAAAAACCACTGTTAGGCATAAATTTTCCACATAAACATGTCTAGTTTCATAACTTACTAATGTTTAACTAATGTAATAGACTGCTTGCTCATGGTTGTTTTCATTCTTCTATGCAAGCATTGTCCCTAATGAAAAATCTATTGCTGAAACATAAAGGTGAAAGGGGACCCCTAGGCAGGGTGGAATTAAGACTGGTGGAGAAGCTAAGCATTGCTTGATGTCATCAAAAGCTTTTTGACATTCTTCTATCCATGAAAAGGTCACCCATTTTATAGCAGGTGATTGAATGGTCTGTATTTGTCTGAGATTACACAATAAAGAGATGTATTGATTGGATTTTTTCTTGTAAGCTATGAAACTCTTTCAAGTTTGTTAGGGGAGGCATTTCCATAATGCCCTTGACCTTGTTTGGGTCCACTTCAATGCCACAATTTGACACAATAAACCCTAGGATTTTTTTGATGTGAATCTTCTATGTAGCTTGACCATTCTCACTTGGTCACTCCCTTGGTAAGCCTCTCTAAGAGACTTCCAAGCTTCTTTGGTTGTTGTAGCAGCATCAATTCTTGGAAATAAGCTCTTTTCAAGTGTAAAATAAATGTAATAGAGGGCAAGAGAGTTATTATTTTATTTCTTCTTGGTTGTTCTATAATTGCCTTATAGTGTGCTCCAATTATTTGGTTCTATATAACCATTATCAACTACCTTCCAAAGACCCTTCTCTATTAGAAAAGTTCTCATTTTAATGCTCCAATATTCATAATCCTGACCACTAAATTATGGAATGGGTAGTGATTTGTTCAAGTTGGCCATGACACTCAAACAAAAATAATTGAAGTATTTATTCAAAAAAATCATGCAACAAGTTCGCTCAAAACCTGAGCTCTGATACCATGTGAAGTTTATGAACTAAAAAGTTGCAAAAACCATTTTTTACTTAACCAAAATGTTTGACAATAGTAAAAAAATGGAGGTCTTAAACTTGTGAAAATAAACAAGAATTTTGTGAGTATATTCTAGAAATCCATACCTATCCAACGGTTCAAAAATTGCATTAATTAGAGTTGTAAATAAAAAGTTACATGCTCTGAAAGATGACTTATTTTTCTAGGTCTGCACACACATTTTTGAGAGAGAAGGAGATGAACCAAAGTTGTTAAAACTTTCAAAAAAACCAAGAACACTTGCAAAATATTTATTCAATTTATCCTAATGTTTTTAAACTTGCTTCTATGTACCATATAAAAAATTAACATGTTTTCTCTATCTATAATCCTTGGAGTGACTTTCCAAGTAACCCAATAGTCATGGAACATCAAAAGACTCTCCAAGACTTTTCCTATACCATAAAATCCATGGCACACACTTTAAGATATAATATTTACAATACAATAATGTATTATGGTTAACATCAATCTACAACAATATGTGGTGTGAATTAGCATGTAATGTCTAAGTTTTTTAGCGATAAAAATTACTGTTAGGCACAAATTTTTCCACATAAACATGTCTAGTTTCATAGCTTACTAATGTTTGACTAATGTAATATATTGCTTGCTCATGGTTGTTTTCATTCTTCTATGCAAGAATTGTCCCTAATGCAAAATTTGTTGTTGAAACATAAAGGTGAAACGGGACCCCTAGGCAAGGTGGAATTAAGACTGGTGGAGAAGCTAAGTATTGCTTGATTTCATCAAAAGATTTTTGAGATTCTTATATTCATGAAAATGTCACACCTTCTATAACAGGTGATTGAATGGCCTATATTTGTCTGAGATTACACAATAAAGGGATGGATTTATTGGATTTTTTTTTGTAAGCTATGAAACTCTTTCAAGTTTGTTGGGGGAGGCATTTCCATAATGGCCTTGACCTTGTTTGGGTCCACTTCAATGCCACACTTGGACATAATAAACCCTAGGATTTTTTTATGTGAGTCTTCTATGTAGCTTGACCATTCTCACTTGGTCACTCCATTGGTAAGCCTCTCTAAGAGACTTCCAAGCTTCTTTTGTTGTTGTAGTAACATCAATTCTTGGAAATAAGCTCTTTTCAAGTGTAGACTAAATGTGATAGAGGGCAAGAGAGTTCTTCTTCTTTGATTTCTTCTTGGCTATTCTATCATTGCCTTATAGTGTGCTCCAATCAGTTGGTTCTACATAACCATTATCAACTACCTCCCAAAGATCCTTCTCTATTAGCAAAGTTATCATTTTAATGCTCCATTATTCATAATCCTAACCACTAAATTATGGAATGGGTAGTGAGTTGTTCAAGTTGGCCATGATACTAAAACAAGAATAATTGAAGTATTTATTCAACAAAATCATGCAATAAGTTCGCTCAAAACGTGAGATCTGATACCATGTGAAGTTTATGAACTAAAAAGTTGCAAAAACCATTTTTTCCTTAACCAAATTTTGTGACAACAATCATAAAATGGAGGTCTTAAACTTGTGAAAATAACCAAAAATTTTGTGAGTATATTCTAGACATCCATACCTATCGAACGATTCAAAAATTGCATTAATTAGAATTGTAAATAAAAAGTTACATGCTCTGCAAGTTGACTTATTTTTCTAGGTGTGCACACACATTTTTGAGAGAGAAGGAGATGAACCAAAGTTGTTAGAACTTTCAAAAAAACCTAGAACACTTGCAAAATATTTATTCAATTTCTCCTCATGTTTTTAAACTTGCTTCTATGTACCATATGAAAAACTAACATGTTTTCTCTATCTATAATCCTTGGAGTGACTTTCCAAGTAACCCAACAATCATGGAACATCAAAAGACTCTCCAAGACTTTTCCTATACCACAAAATCCATGGAACACACTTTAAGTTATAATATTTACATTACAATAATGTATTATGGTTAGCATCAATATCGAACAATATGTGGTGTGAATTAGCATGTAATGTCTGAGTTTATTAGTGGCAAAAACTACTATTAGGCACAAATTTTCCACATAAATATGTCTAGTTTCATAGCTTACTAATGTTTGACTAATGTAATAGACTGCTTGCTCATGGTTGTTTTCATTCTTCTATGCAAGCATTGTCCCTAATGCAAAATATGTTGTTAAAACATAAAGGTGAAAGGGGACCCCTAGGCAAGGTGGAATTAAGACTGGTGGAGAAGCTAAGTATTACTTGATGTCATCAAAAGATTTTTGACATTCTTCTGTACATGAAAAGGTCACCCCTTTTATAGTAGATGATTGAATGGTCTGTATTTGTGTGAGATTACACAATAAATAGATGGATTGATTGGATTTTTTCTTGTAAGCTATGAAACTCTTTCAAGTTTGTTAGGGGAGGCATTACCATAATGGCCTTGACCTTGTTTAGGTCCACTTCAATGCCACACTTGGACACAATAAACCCTAGGAGTTTTTTGATGTGAGTCTTCTATGTAGCTTGACCATTCTCACTTGGTCACTCCCTTGGTAAGCCTCTCTAAGAGACTTCCAAGCTTCTTTGGTTGTTGTAGCAACATCAATTTTTGGAAATAAGCTCTTTTCAAGTGTAAACTAAATGTGATAGAGGGCAAGAGAGTTCTTATTATTTGATTTCTTCTTGGTTGTTCTATAATTGCCTTATATTGTGCTCCAATAAGTTGGTTCTATATAACCATTATAAACTACCTTCCAAAGACCCTTCTCTATTACCAAATTTCTCATTTTAATGCTCTAATATTCATAATCTTGACCACTAAATTATGGAATGGGTAGTGAGTTGTTCAAGTTGGCCATGACACTCAAACAAGAACAATTGAAGTCTTTATTCAACAAAATCATGCAACAAGTTCGCTCAAAACCTGAGATCTGATACCATGTGAAGTTTATGAACTAAAAAGTTGCAAAAACCATTTTTTCCTTAACAAAAATTTGTGACAATAGTAAAAAAATGGAGGTCTTAAACTTGTGAAAATAAGAAAAAATTTTGTGAGTATATTCTAGACATCCATACCTATCCAACGGTTCAAAAATTACATTAATTAGAGTTGTAAATAAAAAGTTACATGCTCTGCAAGATGACATATATTTCCAGGTCTGCACACACGTTTTTGAGAGAGAAGGAGATGAGCCAAAGTTTTTAAAACTTTCAAACAAACCATGAACACTTGAAAAATATTTATTCAATTTCTCCTAATGTTTTTAAACTTGCTTCTATGTACCATATAAAAAAATAACTTTTTTTCTCTATCTATAATCCTTGGAGTGACTTTCCAAGTAACCCAACAGTCATGGAACATCAAAAGACTCTCCAAGACTTTTCCTATACCATAAAATCCATGGCACACACTTTAAGATATCATATTTACATTACAATAATGTATTATGGTTAACATCAATCTACAACAATATGTGGTGTGAATTAGCATCTAATTTATAAGTTTTTTGGTGGCAAAAATTACTTTTAGGCACAAATGTTTCCACATAAACATGTCTAGTTTCATAGCTTACTAATGTTTGACTAATGTAATAGATTGCTTGCTCATGGTTGTTTTCATTCTTATATGCAAGCATTGTCCCTAATGCAAAATCTATTGTTGAAACATAAAGGTTAAACGGGACCCCTAGGCAAGGTGGAATTAATACTGGTGGAGAAGCTAAGTATTGCTTGATTTCATCAAAAGATTTTTGACATTCTTATATCCATGAAAAGGTCACCCCTTCTATAGCAGGTGATTGAATGGCCTGTATTTGTCTGAGATTACACAATAAAGGGATGGATTGATTGGATTTTTTTTTGTAAGCTATGAAACTCTTTCAAGTTTGTTGGGGGAGGCATTTCCATAATGGCCTTGACCTTGTTTGGGTCCACTTCAATGCCACACTTGGACATAATAAACCTTAGGTTTTTTTTGATGTGAGTATTCTATGTAGCTTGACCATTCTCACTTGGTCACTCCATTGGTAAGCCTCTTTAAGAGACTTCCAATATTCTTTGGCTGTTGTAGCAGCATCAATTCTTGGAAATAAGCTCTTTTCAAGTGTAGACTAAATGTGATAGAGGGCAAGAGAGTTCTTCTTCTTTGATTTCTTCTTAAAATTCTATCATTGCCTTATAGTGTACTCCAATCAGTTGGTTCTACATAACCATTATCAACTACCTCCCAAAGGTCCTTCTCTATTAGCAAAGTTCTCATTTTAATGCTCCAATATTCATAATCCTAACCACTAAATTATGGAATGGGTAGTGAGTTGTTCAATTTGGCCATGATACTCAAAAAAGAACAATTGAAGTCTTTATTCAACAAAATAATGCAACAAGTTCACTCAAAACCTGAGATCTGATACCATGTGAAGTTTATGAACTAAAAAGTTGCAAAAACCATTTTTTCCTTAACCAAATTTTGTGACAACAATCATAAAATGGAGGTCTTAAACTTGTGAAAATAACCAAAAATTTTGTGAGTATATTCTAGACATCCATACCTATCGAAAAATTCAAAAATTACATTAATTAGAGTTGTAAATAAAAAGTTACATGCTATGCAAGTTGACTTATTTTTCCAGGTGTGCACATAGATTTTTGAGAGAGAAGGAGATGAACCAAAGTTGTTAAAAATTTCAAAAAAACCTAGAACACTTGCAAAATATTTATTCAATTTCTCCTCATGTTTTTAAACTTGCTTCTATGTACCATATGAAAATCTAACATGTTTTCTCTATCTATAATCCTTGGAGTGACTTTCCAAGTAACCCAACAGTCATGGAACATCAAAAGACTCTCCAAGACTTTTCCTATACCACAAAATCCATGGCACACACTTTAAGATATAATATTTACATTACAATAATGTATTATGGTTAGCATCAATCTACAAAAATATGTGGTTTGAATTAGCATGTATTGTCTAAGTTTCTTATTGGCAAAAACTACTGTTAGGCACAAATTTTTCCACATAAACATGTCTAGTTTTATAGCTTACTAATGTTTGACTATTGTAATATCCTGCTTGCTCATGGTTGTTTTCATTCTTCTATGCAAGCATTGTCCCTAATGCAAAATCTGTTGCTGAAACATAAAGGTGAAAGGGGACCCCTAGGCAAGGTGGAATTAAGACTGGTGGAAAATCTAAGTATTGCTTGATGTCATCAAAAGCTTTTTGATATTCTTCTATCCATGAAAATGTCACCCCTTTTATAGCAAGTGATTGAATGGCTTGTATTTCTCTAAGATTACACAATAAATAGATGGATTTATTGGATTTTTTCTTGTAAGCTATGAAACTCTTTCAAGTTTGTTGGGGGAGGCATTTCCATAATGACCTTGACCTTGTTTGGGTCCACTTCAATACCACACTTGGACACAATAAACCCTATGAGTTTTTTCATGTGAGTCTTCTATGTAGCTTGACCATTCTCACTTGGTCACTCCATTGGTAAGCCTCTCTAAGAGACTTCCAAGCTTCTTTGGTTGTTGTAGCAACATCAATTCTTGGAAATAAGCTCTTTTCAAGTGTAGACTAAATGTGATAGATGGCAAGAGAGTTATTCTTCTTTGATTCCTTCTTAGTTGTTCTATAATTTCCTTATAGTATGCTCCAATCAGTTGGTTCTATATAACCATTATCAACTACCTCCCAAAGATCCTTATCTATTAGCAAAGTTCTCATTTTAATGCTCCAATATTCATAATCCTGACCACTAAATTATGGAATGGGTAGTGAGTTGTTCAAGTTGGCCATGAAAATCAAAAAAGAACAATTGAAGTATTTATTCAACAAAATCATGCAACAAGTTCACTCAAACCCTTCTCGAAACCTAAGCTCTAATACCATGTGAAGTAAATGAACTAAAAATTTGTAAAAACTATTTCTTCCTTACCCAAAATTTGTGACAAAATTTAGAAAATTAAGGTCTTAAACTTGTGAAAATAAGAAAAACAATTATATTCTAGACATCCATACCTATCCAACGGTTCAAAAATTGCATTAATTAGAGTTGTAAATAAAAAGTTACATGCTCTGCAAGTTGACTTATTTTTCCAGGTCTGCACACACGTTTTTGAGAGAGAAGGAGATGAACCAAAGTTGTTAAAACTTTCAAATAAACCTAGAACACTTGCAAAATATTTATTCAATTTCTCCTCATGTTTTTAAACTTGCTTATATGTACCATATAAAAAACAAACATGTTTTCTCTATCTATAATCCTTGGAGTGACTTTCCAAGTAACCCAACAGTCATGGAACATCAAAAGACTCTCCAAGAATTTTCCTATACCATAAAATCCATGACACATACTTTAATATATAATATTTACATTACAATAATGTATTATGGTTAGCATCAATCTACAATAATTTGTGGTGTGAATTAGCATGTAATGTCTGAGTTTCTTAGTGGCAAAAACCACTTTTAAGCATAAATTTTCTACATAAATATGTCTAGTTTTATATCTTACTAATGTTTGACTAATGT
Organism: Wollemia nobilis; assembly: GCA_028583015.1. Taxonomy (NCBI): domain Eukaryota; kingdom Viridiplantae; phylum Streptophyta; class Pinopsida; order Araucariales; family Araucariaceae; genus Wollemia; species Wollemia nobilis. Next base: position 2,913,641 of record JAQPPZ010002456.1, on the reverse strand, counting down.
AATAGATTGCTTGCTCATGGTTGTTTTCATTCTTCTATGCAAGCATTGTCCCTAATGCAAAATATGTTGCTGAAACATAAAGGTGAAAGGGGACCCCTAGGCAAGGTGGAATTAAGACTTGTGGAGAAGCTAAGTATTACTTGATGTCATAAAAATATTTTTGACATTCTTCTGTACATGAAAAGGTCACCCATTTTATAGTAGATGATTGAATGGTCTGTATTTGTGTGAGATTACACAATAAATAGATGGATTGATTGGATTTTTTCTTGTAAGCTATGAAACTCTTTCAAGTTTGTTAGGGGAGGCATTACCATAATGGCCTTGACCTTGTTTAGGTCCACTTCAATGCCACACTTGGACACAATAAACCCTAGGAGTTTTTTGATGTGAGTCTTATATGTAGCTTGACCATTCTCACTTGGTCACTCCCTTGTTAAGCCTCTCTAAGAGACTTCCAAGCTTCTTTGGTTGTTGTAGCAGCATCAATTATTGGAAATAAGCTCTTTTCAAGTGCAAACTAAATGTGATAGAGGGCAAGAGAGTTATTCTTTTTGATTTCTTCTTGGTTGTTCTATCATTGCCTTATAGTGTGCTCCAATCAGTTGGTTCTACATAACCATTATCAACTACCTCCCAAAGATCCTTCTTTATTACCAAAGTTCTCATTTTAATGCTCCAATATTCATAATCCTGACCACTAAATTCTGGAATGGGTAGTGAGTTGTTCAAGTTGGCCATGACACTCAAAAAATAACAATTGAAGTCTTTAATCAACAAAATCATGCAAAAATTTCACTCAAACCCTTCTCAAAACCTGAGCTCTGATACCATGTGAAGTTTATGAACTAAAAAGTTGTAAAAACAATTTTTTTACTTAACCAAAATTTTTGACAATAGTAAGAAAATGGAGGTCTTAAACTTGTGAAAATAAGAAAAAAATTTGTGAGTATATTCTAGACATCCATACCTATCCAACGGTTCAAAAATCACATTAATTAGAGTTGTAAATAAAAAGTTACATGCTCTACATGTTGACTTATTTTTCGAGGTCTGCACACACGTTTTTGAGAGAGAAGGAGATGAACCAAAGTTGTTAAAAATTTCAAACAAACCAAGAACACTTGAAAAATATTTATTCAACTTATCCTAATATTTTTAAACTTGCTTCTATGTACCATATAAAAAACTAACATGTTTTCTCTATCTATAATCCTTGGAGTGACTTTCCAAGTAACCCAACAGTCATGGAACATCAAAAGAATCTCCAAGAATTTTCCTATACCACAAAATCCATGGCATACACTTTAAGATATAATATTTACATTACAATAATATATTATGGTTAACATAAATATACAACAATATGTGGTTTGAATTAGCATGTAATGTCTGAGTTTTGTAGTGACAAAAACTACTGTTAGGCACAAATTTTTCCACATAAACATGTCTAGTTTCATAGCTTACTAATGTTTGACTAAAGTAATGCATTGCTTGCTCATGGTTGTTTTCATTCTTCTATGCAAGCATTGTCCCTAATGCAAAATATGTTTTTGAAACATAAAGGTAAAAGGTGACCCTAGGCAAAGTGGAATTAAGACTGGTGGAGAAGCTAAGTATTGCTTGATGTCATCAAAAGCTTTTTGACATTATTCTATCCATGAAAATGTCAGCCCTTCTATAGCAGGTGATTGAATGGCCTATATTTGTCTGAGATTACACAATAAAGAGATGGATTGATTAGATTTTTTCTTGTAAGCTATGAAACTCTTTCAAGTTTGTTGGGGGAGGCATTTCCATAATGGCCTTGACCTTGTTTGGGTCCACTTCAATGCCACACTTGGAGATAATAAACCCTAGGAGTTTTTTGATGTGAGTCTTCTATGTAGCTTGACCATTCCCACTTGGTCACTCCCTTGGTAAGCCTCTCTAAGAGACTTCCAAGCTTCTTTGGTTGTTGTAGCAGCATCAATTCTTGGAAATAAGCTCTTTTCAAGTGCAGACTAAATGTGATAGAGGACAAGAGAGTTCTTCTTCTTTGATTTCTTCTTGGCTATTCTAGCATTGTCTTATAGTGTGCTCCAATCAGTTGGTTCTACATAACCATTATCAACTACCTCCCAAAGATCCTTCTCTATTACCAAAGTTCTCATTTTAATGCTCCAATATTCGTAATCCTGACCACTAAATTATGGAATGGGTAGTGAGTTGTTCAAAGTTGGCCATGACAATCAAACAAGAATAATTTAAGTCTTTATTCAACAAAATCATGTAACAAGTTCGCTCAAATCCTTCTCAAAACCTGAGCACTTATACCATGTGAAGTTTATGAACTAAAAAGTTGCAAAAACCATTTTGCCTTAACCAAAATTTGTGACAACAGTCAAAAAATGGAGGTCTTAAACTTGTAAAAATAAGCAAAAATTTTGTGAGTATATTCTAGACATCCATAACTATCCAATGGTTCAAAAATTGCATTAATTAGAGTTCTAAATAAAAAGTTGCATGCTCTGCAAATTGACTAATTTTTCCAGGTATGTACACATGTTTTTGAGAGAGGAGATGAACCAAAGTTGTTCAAAATTTCAAAAAAACATAGAACACTTGCAAAATATTTGTTCAATTTCTCCTCATGTTTTTAAACTTGCTTCTATGTACCAGATAAAAAACAATCTATAATCCTTGGAGTGACTTTCCAAGTAACCCAATAGTCATGGAACATCAAAAGACTCTCCAAGAATTTTCCTATACCACAAAATCCATGGCACACACTTTAAGATATAATATTTACATTACAGTAATGTATTATGGTTAGCATCAATATCCAACAATATGTGATGTGAATTAGCATGTAATGTCTAAGTTTCTTAGTGGCAAAAACCACTATTAGGCACAAATTTTCCACATAAACATGTCTAGTTTCATAGCTTACTAATGTTTGAATAATGTAATAGACTGCTTGCTCATGGTTGTTTTCATTCTTCTATGCAAATATTTTCCCTAATGCAAATTTTTTTGTCGAAACATAAAGGTGAAAGGGGACCCCTAGGCAAGGTGGAATTAAGACTGGTGGAGAAGCTAAGCATTGTTTGATGTCATCAAAAGCTTTTTGACATTCTTCTATCCATGAAAAGGTCACCCGTTTTATAGCAGGTGATTGAATGGTTTGTATTTGTTTGAGATTACATAATAAAGAAATGGATTGATTGGATTTTTTCTTGTAAGCTATGAAACTATTTCAAGTTTGTCGGGGGAGGCATTTCCATAATGGCCTTGACCTTGTTTGGGTCCACTTAAATGCCACAGTCGGACACAATAATCCCTACGAGTTTTTTCATGTGAGTCTTCTATGTAGCTTGACCATTCTCACTTGGTCACTCCTTTAGTAAGCCTCTTTAAGAGTCTTCCAAGCTTCTTTTGTTGTTGTAGCAGCATCAATTCTTGGAAATAAGTTATTTTCAAGTGCAGACTAAATGTGATAGAGGGTAAGAGAGTTCTTCTTCTTTGATTTCTTCTTGGTTGTTCTATCATTACCTTATAGTGTGCTCCAATAAGTTGGTTCTACATAACCATTATCAACTACCTCTAAAATATCCTTCTCTATTAGCAAAGGTCTCATTTTAATGCTCCAATATTCATAATACTGACCACTAAATTATGTAATGGGTAGTGAGTTGTTCAAGTTGGCTATGATACTTAAACAAGAACAATTGAAGTCTTTATTCAACAAAATCATGGAACAAGTTCACTCAAAACCTGAGCTCTGATACCATGTGAAGTTTATGAACTAAAAAGTTGCAAAAACCATTTTTTCCATAACCAAACTTTGTGACAACAGTAAAAAAATGGAGGTCTTAAACTTGTGAAAATAACCAAAAATTTTGTGAGTATATTCTAGACATCCATACCTATCGAACGGTTCAAAAATTGCATTAATTAGAGTTGTAAATAAAAATTTATATGCTCTTCAAGTTGACTTATTTTTCCAAGTGTGCACACACATTTTTGAGAGAGAAGCAGATAAACCAAAGTTGTTAAAACTTTCAAACAAACCCATAACACTTGCAAAATATTTATTCAATTTCTCCTCATATTTTTAAACTTTCTTCTATGTACCATATAAAAAACTAACATGTTTTCTCTATCTATAATCCTTGGAGTGAATTTCCAAGTAACCCAACAGTCATGGAACATCAAAAGACTCTCCAAGACTTTTCCTATACCACAAAATCCATGTCACACACTTTAAGATATAATATTTACATTACAATAATGTATTATGGTTAGCATCAATCTACAACAATATGTGGTGTGAATTAGCATGTATTGTCTGAGTTTCTTAGTGGTAAAATCTACTGTTAGGCACAAATTTTTCCACATAAACATGTCTAGTTTCATAGCTTACTAATGTTTGACTACTGTAATAGACTGCTTGCTCATGGTTGTTTTCATTCTTCTATGAAAGCATTGTACCTAATGCAAAATCTATTTTTAAAACATAAAGGTGAAAGGGGACCCCTAGGCAAGGTGGAATTAAGATTGGTGGAGAAGCTAAGTATTGCTTGATGTCATAAAAAGATTTTTTGATATTCTTCTATCAATGAAAAGGTCACCCATTTTATAGTAGGTGATTGAATGACCTATATTTATTTGAGATTACACAATAAAGAGATGGATTGATTGGATTTTTCTTGTAAGCTATGAAACTCTTTCAAGTTTGTTGGGGGGAGGCATTTTCATAATGACCTTGACCTTGTTTGGGTCCACTTCAATACCAAACTTGGATACAATAAACCCTAGGAGTTTTTTCATGCGAGTCTTCTATGTACCTTGACCATTCTCACTTGGTCACTCCCTTGGTAAGCCTCTCTAAGATACTTCCAAGCTTCTTTGGTCGTTGTAGCAGCATCAATTCTTGGAAATAAGCTCTTTTTAAGTGCAGACTAAATGTGATAGATGGCAAGAGAGTTCTTCTTCTTTTATTCCTTCTTGGTTGTTCTATCATTGCCTTATAGTGTGATCCAATCAGTTGGTTCTATATAACCATTATCAACTACCTCCAAAATATCCTTCTCTATTAGCAAAGTTCTCATTTTAATGCTACAATATTCATAATCCTGACCACTAAATTTTGGAATGGGTAGTGAGTTGTTCAAGTTGGCCATGACACTCAAACAAGAACAATTGAAGTATTTATTCAACAAAATTATGCAACAATTTCACTCAAACCCTTCTTGAAACCTGATGTTAGGACCCTCCTAACATACCCTAATACTTATATTATTTATTAATTATATTTTAGGGTCACAACCCTTCACTCTTACAACTATTAGACTAGGTATTTAAATGCAATCCAAATATGATAATAAGGCATCATCGAACAAATATATTAATTAAGTCTATTGTGGGTTTTTCTACCTTACAATCAAAAAGCGATTCAATATAAAAATGATTCCTCCTTCCGCACTATTTAGTTTCATACCATCTGGATCAGAGCTAGATCAAGGAGCAAATTCACCATTAAATTTTTTTTCCCACCGCACATTTCAGCTAGTCCACATTCGGGAGGACGCAAACAACATTCACGCTTCACGGATCCATGTCATAATCCTCGTAGAAAATTAAACCTTCTCCTAAGGTACGAATTAAGTTGTCTTACACCCAAATTGCTCGACCTTTCGCTTGCTGCCCTGTCGATCGCCATGCGCTCTCGACCCTGACGCCTCTACAAGCTACCTGTTAAATAACAGAGAGCACCAAATTCAAAAAGTTCAACCAAGTCATATTGATCGTTACCTACACCAACCGCAATGGCTGAAGGATGACGATCACTGGATTCCATTCATGAGAAACACGAAAGGCTCGCTGAAGAAGTTCAACAGGAAAGAGAGGAGAATACCCGTAACACAAGAGAACTCTTCGAGAAAATATTTGCAATGGATGTTAAACTTGATGCCATCAGTCAAAATCAGGCAACACCACATGCAAATTCAACCAACAATGGGTCATCAAACCGAGCAATGTTAGGAGGTCCACAAACTTCCATTCTACCACGGATGACCAAATTAGACTTCCCAAAATTTGAAGGAGGAGACCCTACAAACTGGATCTACCGAGCAGAGCAATATTTCTCACTAAATCAAATTCTGGAAATGCAAAAAGTGCATATCGCCTCCTTCCACTTGGAAAATGATGCCATCCAATGGTACCAATGGTTTGAGAAAACTAACGGCACTCCGACGTGGTCAACCTTTACACAGAATCTATTAGTGCGATTCGGCCCTAGCAAGTTTCAAAGCTTTACAGGGGCCCTCACTAAATTATGCCAAACCACTTCGGTAAGTGAATACCAAGCAAAATTTGAAAGGCTAGCTAATCGAACATCCGGATTAGACATTGCCTTCTTTCAAGAATGTTTTGTCAGTGGATTAAAAGAAGAAATTCGAATAGAGGTGCAAATGTATAACCCTACAAACATGTTAGAGACCATCGACTTGGCGAAATTAGCGAAGGACAAAATCAAGGCACGGAATCGGTTCACAAAACCAACTTGGGGGAAACCATCAAACACTTATACCAACCCCAAACCAATGCAAAATGGATGAACCCAAAACTCCTACATAGCCCCCAAAATTAACCCCGCTCTACCAATTAAGCGTCTGAGTTTCGAGGAAATGAAGGAAAGACAAGCTAAGGGTCTTTGCTACCATTGCAATGAGAAATTTGATAGAAATCATAAATGTGCCTCATGGAAATTATATATTCTAGATGCCACAGAGGAAGGGAATTCTACTCGAAGAGGAACCTAAACTCGAAGTAGAGGTATTATCCAACACACTTGAAAGTGATGAAGAAAATGCACCAAAGGTTTCCTTCAACGCCCTTGCCGGATTTTTTGCCCCTCAAACAATGCGAGTTAAAGGGTATTTTAAGAAACAAAACCTTACCATGCTCCTAGATTCTGGTAGCATGCACAATTTTATCGATCCAAAGGTGGCTAAACAAGCAAATTGTTTTATATACCCTTGCAATAACTTCGAAGTGATGATTGGAAACGATGAAAAAATTGCATGCAAAGGAAAATGCAGAAATATAAAACTAACTATGGGGGTTTATAACATGAAAGGCGACATGTACGTCCTACCCCTAGGTGGGTGCGACATTGTACTAGGCGTACAATGGTTATGAACCTTGGGCGTAGTCCAATGGGAATTTGATGAACTATGGATGAAATTCATAGCAAAGAACCAAACCTATATTATCCAAGGCCTAAAATCAGGACCTTCCCAAATCGTCAACTCGCATAGAATGGAGAAAATTATCCAAAAAGGAAACAAAGGAATGGTCGCCCAATTATTTTCAATTCAACCTAGTCACAAAGAAGATGAGACACCAGAGTTACAAAAGATTTTAGACCACCATAAGGTGGTATTCAATGAACCAAAAGGACTACCTCCACAACGAAGTCACGATCACACTATTCCACTATTTCCAGGGCATCACCCTCCTAATATTAGACCTTATCATTATCCATACCTCCAAAAGACCGAAATAGAGAAATTAGTACAAGAGCTTCTTAAGGCAGGAGTCATTAGACCTAGCAAAAGCCCTTACTCCTCTCCAATTATTTTAGTTAGAAAAAAGGATGGCTCGTGGCGTTTATGTGTCGATTTTCGAGCACTTAATAAAATGACCATCAAAGATAAATTTCCTATTTCGGTCATAGACGAGCTATTAGATGAACTCCATGGGGCAGCTTATTTTTCCAAGTTAGACTTACGGTCAGGCTACCACCAAATACGAGTCAATGAAAAGGATATTCCTAAGATGGCCTTTCGCACTCATGAAGGGCACTACGAATTCTTGGTGATGCCATTTGGCCTGACCAACGCTCCTTCTACCTTTCAAAGTCTAATGAATAAGGTATTTCACCCTTTTCTTCGTAAATTTATATTAGTTTTCTTTGATGACATTTTGATTTATAGCAAAACATGGGAAGAACATTTGGACCATGTTAGACAAGCGTTCCAAATCTTGAAGGAAAATCAACTTTATGCAAAAAGATCAAAGTGTTCCTTTGGAAAACAAGAAATTGAATACTTAGGGCATATTGTATCAAAGGAAGGAGTTATGGTAGATCCTTCCAAAATCGAGGAGGTGAAAAATTGGCCTATTCCAAAAACCTTAAAAGCTCTACGTGGGTTTCTTGGACTAACGGGATATTATAGAAAATTTGTCCAAAATTATGGTAAAATCGCTGCTCCTCTAACAGCATTACTTAAGAAAAATGCTTTCAAATGGTCGTCTAAAGCGGATGAGGCCTTTATCACCTTGAAAACTGCAATGTGTACCACCCCTGTTCTAGCCATGCCCAAATTTTCTAAACCGTTCGTCATTGAAAGTGACGCTTCAGGAATAGGAATGGGAGTCGTACTCATGCAGGATGAAAGGCCTCTAGCTTTTATAAGCAAAGCATTTTCTCCTAAGAATTTAGCTCGCTCTACGTATGAAAAAGAGATGTTGGTGATTGTCCATGCTATTCAACATTGGAGGCCTTACCTTATTGGCCAACATTTCATTATACGCACTGACCATCATAGCTTGAAGTATTTTTTGGAACAAAGGACTAATACCCCGGAACAACAAAAATGGGTTACTAAACTTCTTGGCTATGATTATGAAATTACATATAAAAAGGGAAAGGACAACATGGCAGTCGATGCACTTTCTAGAAAATTTGAAGATATGCCTCAAGTCCATGCTCTTTCCTCCCTTATTCCTAAATGGGTAGATGAGGTGCATGAAGAATGGATAAATGATCCTACTATCCACGCCTTAATTCAACAACTTCAACATAATCCTAGTAGCAAACCTCCATACACTTGGAAGGACAATATATTAAGATACAAAGGGAGGATGGTCCTCACCCCCAATTCAACTTATCATGAAAAAATTCTTCATGAGTTACATACCTCACCCACTGCAGGCCACTCAGGGTTCTTAAAAACCTATAAAAGAGCCACTACCTCCTTCTATTGGGTAGGAATGAAAAATTACATCAAAAAATTTGTAAAAGAATGTGAAGTTTGCCAAAGACAAAAGGGGGAGACCCTCGCTATTCTAGGATTACTTCAACCTCTTCCTATACCCACCAAAACATGGGCAGATATTTCTATGGACTTTATTGAAGGATTACCAAAATCAGGAGGAAAAACAACCATTTTCGTAGTCGTTGATCGTTTATCTAAATATGCCCATTTTTGTTTCGTGGCTCATCCTTATACCGCTAACACTATAGCCCACCTCTTCCTAGATAACATCTTTAAATTACATGGTATGCCCTCCACAATTGTTAGTGACCATGACCCAAATTTCACTAGCACCTTTTGGAAGGAATTGTTCAAATTACAAGGTACTCAACTTCGTATGAGCTCCGCTTACCATCCTCAAACCGATGGCCAAACAAAAGTTGTAAATAAATGCTTGGAAACATACCTTCGATGTTTTGTTTCCACTCAACCACTCCATTGGGTAAAGTGGCTTTCACTAGCGGAATGGTGGTATAACACTTCATACCATACGTCCATCAAAATGACTCCTTATGAAGCACTATATGGTCAAACACCACCATCCCTCACTTCCTATATTCCAGGGACTACAAAATTCCATGCGGTGGAAATGGAACTTGCTAATAGAGATGACATACTACGGATCCTAAAAGAGAACCTACACACCGCCCAACATCGCATGAAGTAGCAAGCCGATCAACATAGAAGCGAACGTAGTTTCCACGAGGGTGATATGGTTTTCTTACGTCTCCAACCTTACCGTCAATCCTCTCTTAAAAAAAAATGTTCTTAGAAGTTAGCACCCAAATTTTACGGGTCGTATAAAGTTCTCCAATGTATTGGGACCGTTGCTTACAAACTAGAGCTTCCTCCCTCTTCCAAACTTCACCTCGTATTTCATGTATCTTGCCTTAAGCTCACAGTTGGAGCCCATATCATGACACAAACCACTCTCCCTGAACTCTCCGATGATGGAGTACTTCTAGTCGAGCCAGAAGCTATCTTGGATCGCCGCTCTCATCACCTTCGTACTCACGATATCACGGAAGTTTTAATCCATTGGAAAGGTCTACCTTTAGAAGACGCAACGTGGGAAAATTTTCAAGATATCCAGCAGCAATTTCCAAATTTCCAACTTTGAGGACAAAGCTCCTTTAAGGGGGGTGGCATGTTAGGACCCTCCTAACATACCCTAATACTTATATTATTTATTAATTATATTTTAGGGTCACAACCCTTCACTCTTACAACTATTAGACTAGGTATTTAAATGCAATCCAAATATGATAATAAGGCATCATCGAACAAATATATTAATTAAGTCTATTGTGGGTTTTTCTACCTTACAATCAAAAAGCGATTCAATATAAAAATGATTCCTCCTTCCGCACTATTTAGTTTCATACCACTAGAGCTCTGATACCATGTGAAGTTTATGAACTAAAAATTTGCAAAAACTATTTTTTCATTAACCAATATTTGTGACAATAGTTAGAAAATGGAGGTCTTAAACTTGTGAAAATAAGTAAAAATTTTGTGAGTATATTCTAGACATCCATACCTATCCAATGATTCAAAAATTGCATTAATTAGAGTTGTAAATAAAAAGTTACATGCTCTGCAAGTTGACTTATTTTTCCAGGTCTGCACACACGTTTTTGAGAGAGAAGGAGATGAACCAAAGTTGTTAAAACTTTCAAAAAAACCCAGAACACTTGCAAAATATTTATTCAATTTCTCCTCATGTTTTTAAACTTGCTTCTATGTACCATATGAAAAACTAACATGTTTTCTCTATCTATAATCCTTGGAGTTACTTTCCAAGTAACCCAAAAATCATGGAACATCAAAAGACTCTCCAAGACTTTTCCTATACCACAAAATCCATGGCACACACTTTAAGATATAATATTTACATTACAATAATGTATTATGGTTAGCATCAATCTACAACAATATGTGGTGTGAATTAGCATGTATTGTCTGAGTTTCTTATTGGTAAAAACTACTGTTAGGCACAAATTTTTCCACATAAACATGTCTAGTTTCATAGCTTGCTAATGTTTGAATAATGTAATAAACTGCTTGCTCATGGTTTTTTTCATTCTTTTATGCAAGCATTGTCCCTAATGCAAAATCTATTGCTGAAACATAAAGTTGAAAGGGGACCCCTAGGCAAGGTGGAATTAAGACTGGTGGAGAAGCTAAGTATTGCTTGATGTCATTAAAAGCTTTTTGATATTCTTCTATCCATGAAAATGTCACCCCTTTTATAGCAAGTGATTGAATGGCCTGTATTTATTTGAGATTACACAATAAATAGATGGATTGATTGGATTTTTTCTTGTAATCTATGAAACTCTTTCAAGTTTGTTGGGGGAGGCATTTCCATAATGACCTTGTCCTTGTTTGGGTCCACTTCAATACCACACTTGGACACAATAAACCCTACGAGTTTTTTCATGTGAGTATTCTATGTAGCTTTACCATTCTCCCTTGGTCACTCCCTTGGTAAGCCTTTCTAAGAGACTTCCAAGCTTCTTTGGTTGTTGTAGCAGCATCAATTATTGGAAATAAGCTCTTTTCAAGTGTAGACTAAATGTGATATATGGCAAGAGAGTTCTTCTTATTTGATTCCTTCTTGGTTGTTCTATCATTGCCTTATAGTGTGCTCCAATCAGTTGGTTCTATATAACCATTATCAACTACCTCCCAAAGATCCTTCTCTATTAACAAAGTTCTCATTTTAATGCTCCAATATTCATAATCCTGAACACTAAATTTTGGAATGAGTAGTGAGTTGTTCAAGTTGGCCATGACACTCAAACAAGAACAATTGAAGTATTTATTCAACAAAATCATGCAACAAGTTCACTCAAACCCTTCTCGAAACCTGAGCTCTGATACCATGTGAAGTTTATGAACTAAAAATTTGCAAAAACCATTTTTTCCTTACCCAAAATTTGTGACAATAGTTAGAAAATGGAGGTCTTAAAATCGTGAAAATAAGTAAAAATTTTGTGAGTATATTCTAGACATCCATACCTATCCAACAGTTCAAAAATTGCATTAATTAGAGTTGTAAATAAAAAGTTACATGCTCTGCAAGTTGACTTATTTTTCTAGGTCTGCACACACATTTTTGAGAGAGAAGAAGATGAACCAAAGTTGTTAAAACTTTCAAACAAACCCAGAACACTTGCAAAATATTTATTCAATTTATCCTCATATTTTTAATCTTGCTTCTATGTACCATATAAAAAACTAACATGTTTTCTCTATCTATAATCCTTGTATTGACTTTCCAAGTAACCCAACAATCATGGAACATCAAAAGACTCTCCAAGACTTTTCCTATACCACAAAATCCATGACACATACTTTAATATATAATATTTACATTACAATAATGTATTATGGTTAGCATCAATCTCCAACAATTTGTGGTGTGACTTAGCATGTAATGTCTGAGTTTCTTAGTGGCAAAAACCACTGCTAGGCATAATTTTTCCACATAAGCATATCTGGTTTCATAGCTTACTAATGTTTGACTAATGTAATAGACTGCTTGCTCTCGGTTGTTTTCATTCTTCTATGCAAGCATTGTCCCTAATGCAAAATCTATTGCTGAAACATAAAGGTGAAAGGGGACCCCTAGGCAAGGTGGAGTTAAGATTGGTGGAGAAGCCAAGTATTGCTTGATGTCATCAAAATATTTTTGACATTCTTTTATCCATGAAAATGTCACCCCTTTTGTAGCAGGTGATTGAATGGCCTGCATTTGTCTGAGAGTTGCACGATGAAGCGATGGATCGATTGGATCTTTCCTTGTAAGCTACGCAACTCTTTCAAGTTTGTTGGGGGAGGCATTTCCATAATGGCCTTGACCTTGTTTGGGTCCACTTCAATGCCACACTTGGATACAATGAACCCTAGGAGTTTTTTGATGTGACTCCAAAGACACATTTCTTGGGGTTCAACCTTACGTTATGCTCAAGAAGTCGATCAAAAATTTTTTCCAAGACATCGATGTGCTCTTGACGTGTTTTAGATTTGGCCAATAGATCATCCACATAGTCTTCAATGATCTTATGCATGTAATCATGGAAGATGTATGTCATGGCACGTTGATAGGTAGCACCCACATTTTTAAGGCCAAATGGCATTACCTTGTAACAAAAAGTCCCCCAAGGTGTTGTGAATGTTATTTTGTGTTGGTCATCAGGATTAATTCAAATCTGGTTATATCCTAAAAAACCATCCATTAAAGATAGCATTTCATGGCCAGCGCAAGTGTCTACAAGAGTATCGATGTTTGGTAGAGGAAAGTCATCCTTAGGACACGCTTTGTTAAGATCTCAAAAGTCAGTGCAAATGTGAATCACCCCGTTAGACTTGCGAATGGGTACCATATTTGAAAGCCACTCAGGGTAGTCAATGGGTTGAATGAAACCCACGTCTAACAACTTTTGAAGTTCTTCTTTGACCATGAGGGCAATGGTAGGATGTAACTTTCTTAGTTTTTGTTTGATCAACTTAGCATCAGGATGCAAGGTGAGATTGTGAACGACCAAGTTAGGGTCAAGGCCAGGCATGTCTTTATAAGACCATGCAAATATACCCTTCTTTCTCATGAGGAGATCTATAAGTTGCTCTTGTTCATCAATGGATAAACTTTTTCCAAGTTTCACAATTTATGGATTGTTTGGATCTATGCTTAGGTTCACATCTATAGTTTCTTCAATGGCCATGTGTGAACCTTCTTCGAGCTGATGGGGCATTGGAATTAGATGAATGTCATCAGTGATATTGTCAAACTCTTCTGGCATAGTCTCTTCCATTTTTACCTAGAAAATAGAAGAAGTCGAGGGTGAAGGTGAAGGTGAAGGCTACAGAGGAATGTAAGTGGTAGAAGCTCTTAACAATTCCTCTGAAAGAATGAATTCAAAAATGGATGGGGGTGATGAAATCCATTCCATATCGATGAGGCTTATGTCAATAGGAATTGGTTTTGCCAAATCGTATGGATTACGAAGTGGTGTGAATAAGTCAATAATATTCATGTTGACTTGGTGGGAGAATGGTGGTTGTGATGTGAAGGGTGGTTTTTCTTTCCCCTTGGAGTTGATGGATGAACCTTGAGAACCTGGATAGCAACAAGCAACACGTATAAATGCAAATGATAGGGATATGCAAATGCAAAAATGCAATGTTATGCTAATTTTTTGATTTTTATTTTTTTGTACATATTTTACATCATGTTTTTGTGAGGTGGACAAGGTGGCGGTGGTGGCTCACTAGTTGGCTCAGCTCACTCCCTTGGGAGGAGCAAATGAAATATGGGTTGATGGATGGGGAACATTTTGAGATAGTACTCATCTTATTTAGTGAATGGTGTGATTGGGATTGATTCTTCTTCGGATTCATCTGAAGCTATCGATATGACATCATATTCCTCATACAATTCATCCTCAAAATCATTGTTATCATTATCCTCCTCTTCTTCACTACCCCTTTCAGGATCTATAGTGAGTCATTGAAAGGCTCATTCGAAAGAGGAAGTGGAAGGTTGTGGACTATATCCTAGGCTAGAATGGTCATGCATTTCTTGATACTAAGGTTCAATGATATCATGCATGCCTTGTTCATGTCATCCTAGCCCATATCCTTACTAGTTAACCCAATAAAAATATCATGATGGGAAATCAAGGTTGGACATGTGCTCAATATTGGCATAGAATGGCTTGCCTAGGTTCATCTAGGGGAAGTGGATCGAATGATGAATCGACCCCCCCATATATGAAATTGACTCTATTTGGTAATGAACCCATGTTGTAAACCACTCCTATAGATAGAGGTGGGTCACATGGGTGACCATAATCCCTAACAGTTTCAATGTTAAGTGGTGTGATTGCAACATCTTGAACCACATACTCGCCAATGCTAGGACTAGCGAGGTGAACTGCAACTTGTGTGGGTGATGATGTGGATGGATTGGATATGGAAGTGTGGGGCTCAAGGGTGACCTATGGCTCAAATGAGGGAAAGGTGTATGTTGGGATGGCATCTCATGATCTATCAGATCGACTTGTGAGACATTGGTTGATTGAGGTGGAGAGGGATTTGGCTGAGCAATTTGATGAATGACTAGGGATTCAAGCTTGGATGAGGTGATGATAGGTGCTTGTGAAGTTGGTTGTGTGGATGATGATGGATGAGTGAGTGATTCAGATGATGTGGAGGGATGTCCCCCTTGTGTGGATGTTGGAGGTGATGATTGGATCTGACCACATGTACATGGTGTTGGTTGTGATGAAGATGTGGACATAGTGTGATGAGGTGTTGAAGTGGAGGCTTGATGTGGATCGATGATAGGGAGTTCTTCTAGAATAGGTGCTTTGGATGAGCTATTGTGTTGTGTGGTGGGTGGTGTGGTTGATGGAATTAAGGATAGATGGGTGGATGGAAGTGAAGGCTCATATGGGTTGGAAATGAAGTTGCAGTATTTGAATGGTTCAATATCTATAGGTATACAATGAATTTATCCCTCATGTACGTACTTCAAACATTGATGTAATATTGAGGGAACACATTTCATCTCCCTGATCCAGGGGTACCCAAGGAGTACATTATAGGCCATGGCCCCCTCTAGGATATGAAACATGGTATGTAATATTTTGACCCCCACTTGTATGGGTAAAACAATAGTGCCAACTATAGAGCATAAAGCATCATTAAATGCCCATAATGTGAAGGTGGATTTGGTGATGTGGGAAGATGGAAGATTGAGATGGTGGAGTGTTAATGTGGTGATGATGTTGATTGATGAGCCAATGTCAATTAGTACTCATTTGAAAGGCTTTTGATCAACCTGAGCCATGATATGCAATGGAGGATCTGATGATTCTGATGATATTGACTTGATTTCAAAGTCATAGAATACAATCGAAGGCTCCATGCATGTTTGGATACTCCCCATAAAATTGTTGAAGGCATTAGAGTCTTGAGTTTGAAGTTTGATGGATTTCAAGATCTCCATCAATGCCTCATGATGTGGAGGAGATTGTTGTATAAGCTCATAAATTGATAGTTTGGTTGAAGCTATTTTTAGACTATTTGTCAGTCGGTTCCTTAGTGTAATGATTGGTCTTGGTGGATGACTTGGAAGATGAATGGGTTGAGGTGGATGACTTGGAAGATGAATGGGTTGAGGTGGATTAATGGGATTTGGTTGTGGATACACACTTGTTGGTGGTGCTATAGGAGATTGCACTGCTTGGGATTGTTGTGGATGATTCATGCTTTTCTGACCTCAGGTTACTACATGAATAGCACCCACAAAACCTTGGTATTGTTGTACATGGTTAACTTGGTTAGGGGGAGTTATAGTAGTTGATCCCCCCATTGCCTGTTGTGTCTCCTCATGATGAGGAAGTGGTGTCTGGTAAATACCAAGATTTTGGTTTTGTTGTGCCAAGGGGTTATCCATCTTAATGGCCCCTAGGTCTACCAGGTCTTGCACAATATCCTTAAATGTAAAGCAATTATTAATGTCATGGCCCTTCTATCGATGAAAGGGATAAAACAAATGCTCCTTATAGCCCTTGCCATGTTTAGTTGGATCTTCTAGTTTAACTTCTGGCAAGGTAATTGTGTGTGTATCATACAACCTTCGAAATATGGATGTATATGATTTGGGTAATGGTGTGTAGTTGCGAGTTTTCCAAATGGACTATCGACATTGATTATTATCTATAGTTGGCACTAGATTTTGCAATTGTTGTGGGGGTGGAACCACTTGATATGTCATTTGTTGTGGTTATTGTGATGGTGATTGTTGAATATGGACTTGAGATTGTTGAGTTTGCATTGTTGGTTGACTCAAGACCACTTGGTTAACTTGCCCAGATTTTGTTTGGCCATTATAATTTCCTTTGTTTTGGCCCTTGTTTTACCATTCTTTTTTCTTAGGTTTGATCTCACCCTCTTGAATCTTGATTTCCTCAATGACTCGGGCTTGGGTGAGAGCTTCATCGAATGTTCTATATTGTTGTAATTGTAATAACAAGGAGATAGGTTTTAAACAACTCCTTGTGAACATCCATGTTAATTCTTCCATGGGGAGGATGAATGGAAATTTGGTAATTACTACCCTCCAATGGTTTCCAAAGTCATAAACCGACTCTTCTTCAAATTATCATAGATTATACAAGTCGGTTAATGTGGTTTTCTTTCTAACATTTAGGGAGAACCTTTCTAAGAATTGGTCTACCAGTTGTTCGAATGTATATATGTTATGGTGTGGCAAATGATTGTACCATTCTAAGGCATCCCCCCAAATGTCTGAGGAAATATTCGAAGCATTAAGGCATCATTCTCTTGAATCCTAAAACATGCATGGATAAATGCACTTATATGCTCTCTAGGGTCCTCAACCCCTTTAAATTTGTCAAACTTTGGTAGTGTAAAATCGGTAGGGTATGGTGGCGATGGTATCAAAGGATGAATCGGGTGATTGACCAACTATCTCAAGGTGGGTTTTTGGTACATCATACCAGGTGTATGCATCATCAAGCTATCAATTTATTTTTGCAAAGATTAGATTTTAGGATCTTCCACTTGTGTTTGGAAGCCTTGGTTTGCATGATGAGTGTAGGTAGGTGGTGTGTGTTGTGTGATGAATTGTTGAGATGAAATTAGGTTCTGGTTGGCTAGTGGATTGATGGTAGTGGGTATGTGATGGTGTTGGATGTTTTATTGGAATTGATTATGGAATGGTTGATGGTGATGAGGTGGAGGTGGAGTTTGGGGAATTTGAGTGTTTTGGGTAGTTGTGATGGCATTGATGTGGTTGAATGGAAGTGTAGGTATAGTGACCATTGGTGGTCATGATACCCAAGATTGATCAGGAGTGAAAAATGTATTTTGGGTGGAAATGGGTTGATGGTTGAAATCTACCACCTATGACTATTGTTGCAATAAAGGATGGGCATTTGATGGTATTACCAATAAGCAATTGGTTTAAATGTTGCCATGCTTGTTGTATAGTAGTTGTAGATGTAGGTTGAACGGTTGTATGGGGGGCAGAGGTTGGTGTGTTGTGAGTGTTAGTGACATGGGTTGAAGTTGGTGGAGGGTAAGTTGTGAAGGGAATCACAACTAAATGAGGAATGTTATGCTAGGTTGAATCAATAAACCTAGATGATGTGAATGGAATGGTTGATGGTATCTATGAAGCAATGTTAGCTTGTGCTTCATAGAGTGGGTTGGAATGAATGGTGGTATAGTTAGATGGGAGAGAAGTGCATTGGCTAAATGATGATGGAAGAGTTTGATGTGGAGGTGCAGATGTGGCCTCAAAGAGAGGGTTGGTGATAACTTGGTATGAGTGTGAGGGTTCCTACTGAAATGTAGGAATATATCGGGGTGGAATGGTAAGAGGTTCTAGAATTGGATTGGTTGGTCTCAAATAGGCTCTGATAGTGTTAGAATCTATATAGGTGATGCGATGGTCGAAAGGTGTGGATGGTTTAGTTTTAGGGATGGAGGTGTGGATTACCCTCTGCATCATATCTATATCCAAAGTGGATGCTATGTGTGAGGGTCCAATGGATAGGTCAAGATGTGTTGTCTATGACACACTGGTTGGGTTAGCCATGGAAGTAGTTAGGGTAGGAATGGAATTCTCCATGGATGATGGTGGTTGGTTGATGGGTATTTGACTCATAGCTCTGGCTTGATTATGGATCGATACCATAAGCTAGAGGTAAGTTGGTATGGCATGTGTGAAAAATGTAGTGGCAATGAAAAACACACAAATCACTCAAGCAAACAAGTGTTTCCTATGTCTTTGCAAAAATATTTTTTTTTTTTTTATTTTTGTGTTTTGATGTAAAAACCTAAGCCTAGAAAAACTATGCAAGGTGGATGATGAAATGCAACTAAGAAGGTGTATTCGAACCCACCCTTCTAACGAAGGATGAATCATGAATGGCTAAAAATGGCTTCCTAGGGGATGATTGGCTCAAGGTAAACCTATGGAAACAAATAACCCCTGAAAGGGGTCACATTGTCTAATGTTCTACTACTCGACATACCCATGCTTTCACTTAACCCATGCATTTAAGGCATGAACAAGAATGATAATTGCATCCACTAATTATTTAAAAAGCCCCATGGTAAAAGGGCTTGCTAATCCTTCCCACTCTAGGCGCACCCAAAAGTAGGGGACTTTTTGGTGATGAAATCTAGAAAGCCACTCGCTTGGGGCTACTATGGTGTCTAGGGGGTGAGCCAATGGATGGAGATGAAGCCCACTATCGTTGGTCTCGATCAATGGTTGGTGATGAAATCCAACTCATTGATGTTTAATGTGAATCATGCAGTGTGTGATGTTCTTTTTAAGGTTCTGTTCTCTATGGTGTTTTTTAACAATAAAGTGCAAAAAAACTATCCTAGAATGCAACTACTATGCAATTCTTATTTTTTGCCTATAAATGTAAGCAAAGAACATACAAAGGCACACAAAACAGAAAATAAAACACTAAAATAATAGAAAACCTGAGCCAAAATGCAGTAAATGAGTTCCAAATAAACCCTAGAATATTTTTGATACACAGGTTCAGAAATAGAATATGGTAAATTTGGAACCCTAATGCAATCTAAAATGTGTTTGAAAATGCAAATCTATCCTTAAATGCAATCTATATGACTTTTTGTAATCAGATAAATTAATACCCTAAAATGCAATTTTTATTTTGATTTCTACAAAAATGCCTAAAAATACCTACAAAAATGCTTAATTTATTGCCTTTTTTTAAAATAGAAATATGAATATTTCCTTTTCTTCTTTTCTTTTAAAAAAAAAAAAAATAAAAATAGCTAGGGTTTTTGAAAATAACTTACCCGAAAGCCTTACGTTTTCTTCCCCTAGCTTCTCAAACGTGGCATCGTGTCTCCTAGACACAGTGTGGCATCTCCCAGATGTAGTGTGGCATCTCCCAAATGTAGTGAAGCATCTGATCTGACCCCCAGATGTAGTTTGATGTCTACACAAGCACAAAATGAACCCTAACAGTCTCTAGAAACCCTAAGTTTGAATTTACGACTTTTGCACGATCAAGCTCTAAAAACCTACAACAAATAAAAAACGTAGATCAATGAATCAGGATATGACAAGGCAAATCAAAATATAGAACCTTTTGGGGGTCCCACCATGATCACCATTTTGTAAATAGTAAAAATTAACACCAAAACAGATAAACTATTGAAACAAGCAATCATGCACAATGTAAAAGAGTGATTTTATATTGACTTTTAATAAACCCTTGATCTCCTCGTTTACACTCCTTTAATGTCCCCAAATTGTATTAGGGGTTACAAAAATATATGCTCATCTCAAATTACAAATAGATCAAAGGGAGAAACCCCTTTTGATCAGATCCAACAAACTCTGGTGTCTTTGATCTTCTCTACTACAAACAAGTTGTTGAGTGGGCTTGTGTATCCTCTGTCGGGCCACTCTCTTTGCTGCAACAACCTTCAATGATCTATAACTTGCACACACATAAAATAAGGGTTAGTATCACCTACTAATATATATTAAAATAGGGGAGAGGGGGAGGGACCTGCTCCCTCTCCCTACTCCCTCTTCCCTGGTTCTTTCTAAGTTATTGATTCATCCTAGGTCATCCCACTCTGGGAATGGTTTGTAGCAGATGATCTCCTTGGGGGGAGATCCTTGCCCACTTTCTACTCCTTTCCTAGTAGTTTTTGGGGTTTCTTCATTTGAGTCTTGATCTTGGTGCTTCCCAAGGATCCTCTGGGGTTTCCTACATGTTCCTGGGATCCTATCCCTGATTTACCTAAGGCTTTACCCTGGTCTTTTTTGTAGGTTGTTACTAGGATCTGATTCCCAAGGCTTTCTTGGTCTGTGGTGGTTGTAGGTTGGGTTCTCGTTTGCTTCCTGGTGCATCCCGTGAGGTTCTCTCTTCATCGAGGTTGGTCTAGGGGGTCAGTTTCCTCTTTTCTCATGTTTCCTCTCTGAGATGTTGTTGGTTGCTGGTGGTCTCATCCCTGTGGGTGGGACCATGTTCGATTTGCTATTCGAAGGATTCTTCTTATTGGATCTGCTACTTGGTGTATGCTTTGCATATTTACATGGGCTTGGGGGGGCTCTTCTTATGCTTGAGTTATTCCCAGCCCTAGTCCTAGTTCCTTAAAGCTGTTAGTGTGTAAGAATGAGGATTCCTAGTCCTTTCTACTGGGGTGCTTTGGGTTTTTTGCTACATGTCTTGATCTTGGGGGGGACCTATGATCAATGCATGCAGACCCCTGGATCCCTCAGTTTAGGCTTTCATGGATCCCATATTTGTGTTTGTTATCACTTTTTGCCTGGGCTTCACAGGTTTTCATTTCAGTTTCCTATTCAAGGGCTTCTGCTTTTTGGTCCTACTTCTTGGTGGACTCTCAGAGATTGTTCTTGGCATTGGAGGGGGCCTCTTCTTGTTCTTGAGTTGTTCCTAGTCCCAGTTCCACTTCCTTGGAACTATTCATGAGCAAGGATGGTGGGTTCCTGGTCCTTTGTGGCTTCCAGGATCCTTTCTTTGTGCTTGTGTTTGTTTTACCTGGCTCCTTCCAGCTTCCTCATTCTCCTGTTGATGAGATTCCAGTGTTGTAGTTTCCCAAATCCGTTCTTCTGCTAGTTTTCCTGTTGGGCGGGATTTTCCATACCTGCTGGTTTTCTTGTTGGGTGGGATTTTTCAAACTTGGTTTTTTGATGGTTTTATTGTTGGGTAGGACTCTCCATACCTATTGGTTTTCCTACAGGGTGGGGTTTCTCAATTTATTTTTCTGCTAGATTTTCCACTCCCATTGGGCAGGATTTTCTAATCCTACTAGTTTTCTTGCCGGGTGGGATTTCCAATCTGGTGGTTTTAGGTTGCTTCCCGCTGGGCAGGATTTTAAAATTCATCATCCTGCATGTTTTCCCGTTAGGTGGGATTTTTCAAAACTGGTGGTTTCTTGTTGGGCAGGATTTTTCAAAATTGGTGGTTTCCCGCTAGGCAGGATTTTTCAAAATTGGTGGTTTCCCACTAGGCAGGATTTTTCAAAATTGTCTATTCCCACTGGGCGGGTTTTTCCAAACTATCTATTTTCCACTAGGCAGGATTCTTCAAATTGATTGTTCTTGACCTTTGGTTTGGTCGGTTGACCTATGTAAAAAGGTATTGGGGTCCTTTAAAAACCTGCTTTTAATATGATTTTAACCTACAATATATATATATATATATATATATATATATATATATATATATATTAAATAGACTATAAACCCTAAATAAAATATTTTTAGATAGTAAAAAGTGCAAAAAAACATAATTCAAATAACATAAATGATGCCTTGTCAATACCTGATGGTGATCTACACTTTTGAGAGTTCGAAATGATATTGCGTAGATGCCCAAAAATATCCGAGGTCTTGTTGGATGCAACTTGGTGTCTGGTGGATGCACTGAAGCATCTTCAGACTATGGTAAACACCATGTAAGCATTTATGAAATACCCTTAGGCATTTTTAGGCTGTGGTGAATGCTCGGTAGGATCTAGATATAATTCATAGAAGAGACATCAAGCGAACGACAAATACGATGGTGGCTAGGGTTTTTTAATATAACATGTGAATGTGTATGATATCTCCTTTTTCCCCTAACCCCTATTAAAAAAAAGTGAATAATATTTTATGATTACCTTCATTCATGTTAGGGTTGTGACGACACCAACAAGCATCTAGGATTAAAATGTGATGAGCGATTGATATTGCAACTTGATAAGTGACACAAATTGTGATTAATGAGTGGAAAGGATTACCACATGGCACACTAATATGGAGTTTTGATGAATGGACCAAATTCATATATATATATATATAATATTTATATATATATATATATATATATATATATATATATATATAACTAATGATGAATCTCTATGATTTGATGATGATGAGTGGACAATGAATGGTTAGGATTTGGTGTCTACACTCGATTAGAGTAATTATTTACATTTAAATATATAATGTTCTCAAGGAACATCCCCTAGATGAACATTGATGTAATACCTTATTCCTTTAAAGTATGGAGGATTTACCATACTAGTTTTATGTAATGATTTAAATAAATGAATAAGGAATGTATCTCTAAATTATTGTTTATGAAAAATATAGATATTGTGGACATTCAACATTTCCTTTGTTTAAATGTTTATTTAAAGTACCTATTAGATGCTTAATATATTTTGTTCCTTATTTAGATTAGATAGATAAAGTTAGCCTTGTTCTTCTAATGATCATAGAATGGACCTAAGAGATTAAAACATCTTAGGGTGAACATAGAAAAGACCTAAGAGATTAAGACCTCTTAGGGTGAGTTTAATTTGAACCAACTCAATTATTTACATCTGGGTTAAGTTAGCTTGTGTAAAGATGATATGGATGACTTAACTCGTAGTACGCATAGCATACCTACACAATAGACTTTTGTATAGTATGGAGATGGGTGTATAACTTCGACTATGTTGAAGGTGATAAGTTAGGTCATCAAAAATATGAGATGGATATCTTATCTATGATATGTATACTATACCTACATAGATTAACTTGTGTAGGGTATAGAGTATGATGTAACCCTTAGTCGATTTGGGAGATTGATAAACCTAAAAAATAGATAAACTTAAACTTATATGCTAGTTAGATATTTATGGATCCCTCTCCGTTAGTTCATAAAAACAAAATATTAGTTATTTAAGCTAGTTTTTGGTTGTTACATTGATTGAGTTCCTATGATTTAAATAAATAACACAAGATTCTACTGAGAGGGGGGTGAACAGTATAGGACCAACTTTCACTTTTCTTTCCCAAATAATATTATCCAATATTATCAATGGCAATATCAATAGTAGTAATAAAAGCAATGCACAAATCATCACATACAATAGATATACCACTTTAATGTGGTTCACCCAATGTGGGCTACTCCACAAAGAAAATATGTCTACTAAAATTTTCTCAAAAAATCTCTTGGGAATCAATTCCCTATTACAATATGTATGGACCTCTATCCAAAAGAGACACCAATCCCCTATGCTCTTATTTGTGGATCTATCTTCATAGGGTAACTCTTTCCCCTTTTCTTTGATTCATGGAACTTTATCCAGGAGAACTCTATCTCCTCAACTAGTTCGTGGATCTGTCTCCATAGAAGAACTATATCTTCCCAGCTGGTTCATGGATCACACTCCATAGGAGAACTCTTTCCCCTTGCTCTAGTTCATGGATATCTCCATAGGATAAATATTTCCCCTCTACTCTACTTCATGGATATCTATCCACAGGAGAAATATTTCCCCTTGCTATGGTTTGTGTATCTCTTCACAAGAGAAATATTTCCCCTCTACTTTGGTTAATGATCTTCTAGAAGACTTCTACCCCCACTGCTATGGCTTGTGGATATCTCTCCACAGGAGACCTCTATCCCAACTTCTCTGGCTAATGGATCTCTATCCACTAGAGACTATTGTCCTCTTTACTCTATCACCCCCAAATATTGCTCTCAAATCTATCTCAAATTTGCACCAAACTCTATCCCAAGTGTAGTACAAATCTACTCTAACTCTACTCACAAGTTAGCTCACAAATATGCTCACAAATTTATATCTCAATATATCCCCAAGACTTAACACAAAGCTTGAACAAATCACCAATCAATTCTACTTATATCTGCCCCAAGCCTTAACACAAAGCTTGAACAAATCAAACCTGCTCTTAATTCTATTTCAAGTCTTCACAAGACTTGCTCAAATCTGCCTTCAAGTCTTCACCAAGACTTGCTCAAATCTACCTTCAAGTATTCACAAATACTTGCTCAATTCTACCTTCAAGCCTTCACCAAGACTTGCTCAAATTTTCCTTCAAGTCTTCACCAATACTTTATCAAATATAACTTCAAGTCCTCTCAAAAACTCGCTCAATTATGCTCTCAAGAATTCACAAAGACTTTCTCAAGTTTACCTTCAAGTCCTCTCAAGAACTTGCTCAATCTGCTCTCAAGTATTCACCAAGACTTGCTCAAATATGCTCTAACATATGCTCAAACTTGTTCTAACACATGCTCAAAATAGCTCACAAAATATGCTCAATCAATCTCAAATCTTGCACGCAATGCTATCAATTGCTTTGTCTAATCTTCAAAATAATTCCTTTAACTTGAAGTAGTTTAGACATATTCTATCCAAAATTTGTTTAACCTCTGGAACATATAGAGAATTATGTACTCTATCAAAACTCAATATGTTATACTTAGTCATTAAGTCTGTCGCTTCCACAAGTCTTACTTTTATTACGCTTTTAAATATAAAATCAATCTAGCACATGATACCTATATTTATGATATACACTCTTGCTTTCATAAATCTGATTTCTAATGTTTGCACATTAACTTTTAATATCACTCAAAACCAATGCTCAATAAGTTTCACTTAATCATTCAACCAATGAAACACAACTTGATCATACCCCCTAAACAAGTGTTTTCATACATCTTCAAACAAAGAGCACAATGTAGATCTCAAAACCTAACTCAGGTAATTCCCAATATCTATATCAAATGTTCTCTAAATATTCAAAAATGAAGCATATAAGACTCACTAAAATATTTCCAACAATGCTTGTCAAACAATCATTTTCACTCCACCTTATATTCAACAACATTCATTCCAAAAAAACACTTCAAACAAAATATGTTGGCAATTTTGGGTACCTTGGGTACATTGCCTTTGCTCAAGTGTAGATGTTGTCATTGATGTCAAAAAGGTTCTTGAAGCAATTTGATTTGATGTCAAAGAATTTGTTTTGATGAAGGTTTCAGCATGGACAGTAAAGTTTCCAAGAAGATCAGAGTAGCCCAGTTGCAAAAGATCAAGAAAAAGACAAGTAAGAAAAAGTATGCAGCAGGCTGGAAAAACTGTCGCGATTTCGCGACATGTTTGAGGAGAGAGAAAGTGCTGGAAAAACTATCATGATTTCGCGACATGTTTGAGGAGAGAGAAAGTGCTGGCAAAACTGTCACGATTTCGCGACATGTTTGAGGAGAGAGAAAGTTCTAGCAAAACTGTCGCGATTTCGTGACATGTTGGCAGAGAAGGAGAGCAAGATGGAAAGTGTCACGATTTCGTGACATGTCGCATTTTCGTGACTCGAAAAGTGCAGGAAGGCAGAGAAGGTAAAAGTGTTGCGATTTCGCGACACATTGCCAGGAAAGTTGTACGGACGAAAAGGTGTCACGATTTCGTGACATAATGCAGAAAAGAGAGTCCGTAGTGCAAACTGTCACGATTTCGTGACAAGTTAGAAGAGAGAGAAAGTTACATGAAAAATGTCATGATTTCGCGACATGCTGCAGAGGTCGAGGTGAGGACTGTCATGATTTCGTGACATGCTGAAAAGCTCGAAGAGAGAACTGTCGTGATTTCGTGACACGCAACAAAGAGGAAGAGTCTGAAATGAAAAGCGTCACGATTTCGCGACAGGCTACAAAGAAGTTGTACGGATGCAAAAAGTGTCACGATTTCATGACAGGTTGAAGAGAAAGCTTGCGAATGCAGAAAGTGTCATGATTTCATGACAGGTTGAGGTGGCAGCATTCAGTTGGAGAAAGTGTCACGATTTCATGACAGAAATAGTTAGCAAGTCTTCAACAGAAGAAGCATCACGATTTCATGACGAATTCAAGAAGGAAGAGCTCGAAGGCGAAAGCGTCACGATTTCGTGACATGTTCCAGTTTCACGGGTGTAAGGCAGAGAGAAGCTCAAGGCAACGAAAGTGTCACGATTTCGTGACATGTTCCATTTTTGCTAGTGCAAGCAGAGAAGAAGGCCATGAAGTCAAAAGGGTCACGATTTCGCGACAGAGTTGAAGATGACGTCAAAGAAGCAGTTGTGTCACGATTTCATGACAAAAGCAGAGAAGAAGGCAATGAAGACTAAAGTGTCACGATTTCATGACAGGAGTGAAGATGACGTCAGCAAAAGATAGAAGTGTCACGATTTCGTGACAAGGACGTAGTCAAGGCAGACAAAGGCAAAAAGTGTCACGATTTCATGACAGTAGGCAAAAGAAGGTGTACGGTAGGCAAAGGTGTCACGATATCGTGACATGTTGTAGTTTCGCAGGAAAAGCTACAGAACCAGAGGCGGTTGAAGGACAAAGTTAACTTTGAGCCGACAGAGTTAAATCTGGGCCGACGTTGTTTAGGGTTTGCAGCCGACGTTGTTTAGGGTTGAGCAGCCGACTAGGATCAAAGTTTTAATCTTGATTGTTAGTATAAAAGGAGGGTTGTTTGAAGAGTTTTTGCATCGATCGAAGTGTGCGTTCGAAGTGCGATATTCATAGATAGAGTGCGAGGGAGAAGTTCGATCGTCGAGAAGTAGAGTGTGCGAAGACTATGCTGCTGTGATTGTGCATAGGTGCATAAGTTGATGTTCGATCGAGTGCTGTTGTGTTTGCACATTCAGTGCAAAAGTTGGCTTCGACCAAGTGCGGCTGTAACAGAACAGAAAGAGGAAGAGGACAGACTTGTGCCAGACCGAAGGACTGTGTTTGGTGCATATTCGAGGACCAGTTTTGCGATGATAGAGTAGAGGACAGAGATCTCCAGCCAGAGCAGGGAAGACAGGTGTCTTCTATGGATAGAGTTCCACTTGCTAAGGGCAGAGGAGGTAGAGGTCTTCTGGAGGATCACCACTAAAGAGCAGAGCTAGGGGAAGGTATCTCCTTTGGGTTGATGCCCATAAATATTGTAATCGGGAAAGGTTTTCCCAGATTTGGTTGATAAAATTTAGAGAGAAATTTTATCCGTGGAGTAGCCCGCATTGGGTGAACCACGTAAATTGTTGTGTCTTTTTCGTGGATGGTGTGTTGTGCATTACTTTGATTACTGCTTTTAATACTGCTATCTATACACTGCATAATACCGATTTGAAAGTCTGTTTTGAAGCAAAAGTAAAAAGTGGTCTTATACTGTTCACCCCCCTCTCAGTATAAGCTTGTGTTCTTCAATTGGTATTAGAGCAGGTTCCTTCGGAAAGGTCTAACAGCTTGAAGGAAGAACTGGTTAAGAACACAATGGATTATTCAAGTGGCAATGCAGCACCTATTCTTGATGGATCTGATTTTGGTCTGTGGAGTGCAAGAATGAAGGTTTATCTAATGGCACTTGGTAATGAGGTTTGGGAAGTGATTGAAGATGGGTACACTATTCCTGTAAATGGTCCTTATACTAAAGAAGATAGGCTCCTACATCACAACAATTCAAAAGCAATGAATGCAATCCCGAAGGGTTTACAGAAGGTAGATCTTACCAAGGTGATTCACTGCAAGACAACTAGTGAAATGTGGAAACAACTGCAGGTGGTTCACACAGGTGATGTAAATGTCCGAAAGGCCAAGTTGAGACACTTCAAAGGTATGTTTGAACAACTCAAGATGAATGATGATGAAAATATTAGTGACTACATGCTTCGTATGGATGAGGTTGTTAACTCCATGAAAGACTTAGGTCTTGAGCTTGCTGAAAATGATGTGTGTGATAAGATTTTAAGATCTCTTCCTAATAGATTTAGTGAAAATATTTCTTCTATTGAGGAAGCTAAAGATTTAGATAAGTTGAAAAAGGATGAGCTCCATAGTATTCTTGCAGCATTTGAGCTGAGAACTCAAGTGAAAGTTGATGTCAAGAAAGAGGCAACTTTCAAAGCTACCAAGAAATCAAAGGGCAAACAGATTCAAGAGAGTGATGAGTCTTCTAGTGATGAAGAGGCATATTACAGCAAGAAAGGCAAGTTCTCTAGAAAGCACAAAAGCAAGAAAAATATAAGATGTTTCAACTGTGGAAAGTTTGGTCATTATGCTACTGACCGTACTGTTTCCAAGAATGAAAGTGATGAAGATATACAGGATGTTAAGAGCAAGGATTCTGAAAAGCACAGGTATTACAGAAAGAACAAAGATGAGCACAACAATCAAGGAAAGAGGTACTCACACAAGAACAAGAAGAGTTTCTACCTAGATAAAGCAAGTAAGTGTTCTAGCAGTGATAGTGAAAGCTCTTCAAGTGATGAGGAAAATGAGATGTTGTTCATATCAAAAAAAGAGGAAGAACCGAAACATAGATTCATTATTATGAAATGTCTTAGATGTGGAAATTTTGGTCACCTTGAGGATGATTGTACAAATAATGATTTGGTTTCCAATATGTATAAGGATGCTTCAGAAAACTATCAAGAAGATGCTTGTATGGTTTTTGAAAAAGGTAGCACCTCTAGTGATAAGAAATCTGGAAAAGGCCTTGAGGATTCAGAAAGCAAACAAATAAAAGATCTTGAAAGTGAACTTAATAATGCTCTTAGTGTTTTGAAAAAGGAAAGAAAGAAGAATGATAGACTCAAGGATAAGTTAGATGAATGTTGTATGGAGAGAGACGATCTCATAGAAAGTCTTGACTTCTCTATAGCTAAAACACAGGAACTCAAGGATGAGTTAAAGTCTAAGATTCTTGAGTATAATGAGTTGGAACAGAAAATGGCTTCTCTGGAAGTAGAAACTAAAGAGTACAAGGATAAGCTGTACAGGTTTCAAGATAGCTCCAAAAGGGTTAAGTCTCTCATCAAAGGTCAAAGAAAACCAATAGATAAAATAGGTCTCGGTTTTGTTGAGCCGCACAAGAAACATGTTGGGGAATCTAGCAAGAGATTTCACAAGGAAGAGAGTTCTGACGTAGAAAGTACTTCAGATCAAGAGTCCATGAGTGATAGATGCGCAGAAATAGAAAACAGAATTCTGAATGCAAAGAAGAAGTTTACCGGACCTAGAAGGTCATTTACAGGAAAGTTTAATGGCAGATGTTTTGCGTGTCACAGGTTTGGCCACATGGCTTCGTATTGCATGACTCAAGTAAGGAAGGTAAATGACAGCTTTAGGGGCCGTAATTTCTTTCAAGGGTATTGCTACTCTTGTAAATAGTTCGGGCATAAGGCAATTTTCTGCATGACTAATTACAGGAACACGGTTAGTCATAACAGGGGGATTCAAAGAACAGGTATGCCGAACAGAAATAACAATGTTACTTGTTATAAGTGCAACAATGACGGTCACACAGCTAGACAGTGTAAAGCTGATCTTCCAAGGTACAGGAATAGGAACAGTGGCATGATCAGGTCCAAGGATCAAGGCATAAAAAAGGACAGGGATGAGAACAAGAACGAGAACAGTGACAAAAATAGGAATGCGGGCAAAAAGATCAAGAAAAGGCCGGGCAAGGAAATTATAGACACTGATGATGATCAGTGCCTAATGGGAGTTTTACTCCCACCCCTATTTTAATCACCTCATAAGGAGGTGGGGGAGGGACTAAGATAAGAAGCTCATTCTTAGTCCCAAGCCCCAAAGGTGACCCTTTGCCATTGATGACAAAGGGGGAGAGATATGAGTAAGGGGGAGAGCTTCTAAGTGAAGAAGAGAGCTTCAAGTCAGGGGGAGCAAAACTTCAAAGGCAGATTCTCAGTTGTTGGATCAATTGGTTTCAGTTTTGGCTCTTAAGATGTGTTTCAGTAAAGGTTTGCCATCAATGACAAAGGGGGAGATTGTTGGCAATTTTGGGTACCTTGGGTACATTGCCTTTGCTCAAGTGTAGATGTTGTCATTGATGTCAAAAAGGTTCTTGAAGCAATTTGATTTGATGTCAAAGAATTTGTTTTGATGAAGGTTTCAGCATGGACAGTAAAGTTTCCAAGAAGATCGTAGTAGCCCAGTTGCAAAAGATCAAGAAAAAGACAAGTAAGAAAAAGTATGCAAGCGGTGAAAAACTGTCGCGATTTCGCGACATGTTTGAGGAGAGAGAAAGTGCTGGCAAAACTGTCATGATTTCGTGACATGTTTGAGGAGAGAGAAAGTGTTGGCAAAACTGTCATGATTTCGCGACATGTTTGAGGAGAGAGAAAGTTCTGGCAAAACTGTCGCGATTTCGTGACATGTTGGCAGAGAAGGAGAGCAAGATGGAAAGTGTCACGATTTCGTGACATGTCGCATTTTCGCGACTCGAAAAGTGCAGGAAGGCAGAGAAGGTAAAAGTGTTGCGATTTCGTGACACATTGCCAGGAAAGTTGTACGGACGAAAAGGTGTCGCGATTTCGTGACATAATGCAGAAAAGAGAGTCCGCAGTGCAAACTGTCACGATTTCGTGACAAGTTAGAAGAGAGAGAAAGTTACATGAAAAATGTCATGATTTCGCGACATGCTGCAGAGGTCGAGGTGAGGACTGTCATGATTTCGTGACATGCTGAAAAGCTCGAAGAGAGAACTGTCACGATTTCGTGACACGCAGCAAAGAGGAAGAGTCTGAAATGAAAAGCGTCATGATTTCGCGACAGGCTACAAAGAAGTTGTACGGATGCAAAAAGTGTCACGATTTCATGACAGGTTGAAGAGAAAGCTTGCGAATGCAGAAAGTGTCACGATTTCGTGACAGGTTGAGGTGGCAACATTCAGTTGGAGAAAGTGTCACGATTTCATGACAAAAATAGTTAGCAAGTCTTCAACAGAAGAAGCGTCACGATTTCACGACGAATTCAAGAAGGAAGAGCTCGAAGGCGAAAGCATCACGATTTCGTGACATGTTCCAATTTTGCGGGTGTAAGGCAGAGAGAAGCTCAAGGCAGCGAAAGTGTCACGATTTCGTGACATGTTCCATTTTCGCTAGTGCAAGCAGAGAAGAAGGCCATGAAGTCAAAAGGGTCACGATTTCGCGATAGAGTTGAAGATGACGTCAGAGCAGTTGTGTCACGATTTCATGACAAAAGCAGAGAAGAAGGCAATGAAGACTAAAGTGTCACGATTTCACGACAGGAGTGAAGATGACATCAGCAAAAGATAGAAGTGTCACGATTTCACGACAAGGACGTAGTCAAGGCAGACAAAGGCAAAAAGTGTCACGATTTCGTGACAGCAGGCAAAAGAAGGTGTACGACAGGAAAAGGTGTCGCGATATCGTGACATGTTGTAGTTTCGCAAGAAAAGCTACAGAACTAGAGGCGGTTGAAGGACAGAGTTAACTTTGAGCCGACAGAGTTAAATCTGGGCCGACGTTGTTTAGGGTTTGCAATCGACGTTGTTTAGGGTTGAGCAGCCGACTAGGATCAAAGTTTTAATCTTGATTGTTAGTATAAAAGGAGGGTTGTTTGAAGAGTTTTTGCATCGATTGAAGTGTGCGTTCGAAGTGCGATATTCATAGATAGAGTGCGAGGGAGAAGTTCGATCGTCGAGAAGCAGAGTGTGCGAAGACTGTGCTGCTGTGATTGCGCAGAGGTGCATAAGTTGATGTTCGATCGAGTGCTGCTGTGTTTGCGCGTTCAGTGCAAAAGTTGGCTTCGACCAAGTGCGACTGTAATAGAACAGAAAGAGGAAGAGGACAGACTTGTGCCAGACCGAAGGACTATGTTTGGTGCATATTCGAGGACCAGTTTTGCGGTGATAGAGTAGAGGACAGAGATCTCCAGCCAGAGCAGGGAAGACAGGTGTCTTCTGTGGATAGAGTTCCACTTGCTAAGGGCAGAGGAGGTAGAGGTCTTCTGGAGGATCACCACTAAAGAGCAGAGCTAGGGGAAGGTATCTCCTTTGGGTTGATGCCCATAAATATTGTAATCGGGAAAGGTTTTCCCAGATTTGGTTGATAAAATTTAGAGAGAAATTTTATCCGTGGAGTAGCCCGCATTGGGTGAACCACGTAAATTGTTGTGTCTTTTTTGTGGATGGTGTGTTGTGCATTACTTTGATTACTGCTTTTAATACTGCTATCTATACACTACATAATACTGATTTGAAAGTTGTTTTGAAGCAAAAGTAAAAAGTGGTCTTATACTGTTCACCCCCCCCTCTCAGTATAAGCTTGTGTTCTTCAAAATATGATGTGCCCATACCTTTTTTCTTTGATGGAGATATGTCTTCAAAACCCGTCTTACTTACAATCAAATTCTTTTGTGCCAATTCAATGTTATATAGCAATAGTCTATCTCAAAACCTCCACATGAAATTTTACCTCAACAAATATTTCACCACACAAAGATTAATAAAATGTCAAACCACTTATACAAATTATTACTCCTATATTTGCCAATAAATTTCATCAACAAGAGTCATCAATCACATAAACAAAAATTCCATTTACACCTTATATCTCCTACTTGTCATTAATGCATTTCCAAAAGATAAATAAAATGTCACTCCACTTTTTATCCCAATGCATTAATAAAACAAACTACCTTAATTTTTTCACAAAAATAAATTACTTTTATAACCCTTTTATAGCTAAAATTAATACCGTTTAAAACACCTTATATATCCCTAGCACATACCATGGCCACCTTAGACCTTAGGATATAATTTAATTTTTTTAATAAAAACAAATTCATCCTTATTTGCTGCCACCTTCCACCTACCGTCGAGAGTCGAACCCGCGCTTCCTACTGGCCCCGTGCCCTAGCCATCACTAGGCTACCATGTAGGCTAGCCAACCCACACGCAATCAAAATACAAGACCTCCCTCTTGTCTTTACCGCTAGTGAAAAATATTAAATCAATACGTAGCAAAAAGGGTGTTCGTGCAAATCAAATTCATGCCTTCTGCCTCCTACACCCCGTCCACACTTTGACCAATATTTTCCACCAGGATTTGCATTGTCTTCTTTCTGTTTCCTTCACCATGTCGATTGTGCAAGGCAATTACTTCAAGGGATTTATCATTCGAATTACACCAAGGCTTAGGCTAAACCTTAGCCTTATTAATACACATGCCCACTCTATTATTTGACTCTGGCTTCTTTTTATAATCTAAATTTTGGTATTTTTAATTATTATATTTAATTATAATAATTTAAATCCTAAAGGATTTAAATATTTAAAAACCTTTTGGGCCTTTTCTTTTTAGGGATAACCTTGCCACCATTAATAGGTATTTTAACCTTTGCAAAGTTACCACCAAGGTAAATTATTTAGAGATAACCTTGCCACCGTTAATAAGTATTTTAATATTTGCCAAATTGCCACCAAGGTAATTTATAAATCCTTTCTCAAATATTATGGAGATGTATTCCTTTATTTTTGTTGCCTTATACCTCATGTGTCATCAAGAGAAATATTCTCACAAATATTTCCATCATTTTAGGATATTAAACCTTTTGATATTAATCAAATCTCTTGACATTAATTCTATAAAATTAGGACATCAAACCTCTTGACATCAATGACAACAAAACATGCTCAAATTTCCAACAATCTCCCCCTTTGTCATTGATGGCAACCCTTTTTCTTTAAGCATTCCCTTTTTCCAATTCTGATCCCCCTAAGAAACTACTCCCCCTAGATGAATGCTCTCCCCCTAACTCAAATCTCCCCCCCTTTGTCATCAATGGCAAAGGGACTCCTTTGGGGCTAAATATAAGACTCTTAGCTCAACCCCCTCCCCACATCCTCTCTTTGAGGTGATTAATTTTGGTGTGGGAGTAAAATTAATCCCATCATACATTGCTCTTTTCCTTTGTCAACCTTTTTTCTTAACATACCATTTTGATTCCTTTGAGTATCCTTATTCTTGCTTTTCTATGGAAGCTCTGGAAACTCTGTTCTGCACCACTTGGTCTTATGCCCAATATTATTGCACTTATAAAACTTAATATTGTGGTTCCTTGAAGGTGCAAATATCTTGAAGTTCCTCCTAGTGAAGCCATGAACCCTACAGTGAATTTATTTATGACCAAATCGATTACAAGAGTAGCAATACCCTTGAAATAAATTTCCATATTTGAAGTTCCTCTTAGTAATACCATACTCCTTATTTCCTTAAGTCCTACAATGCATAGCCCTATGACCAAACCTGTTACATG
The DNA here is from genome assembly GCA_028583015.1 of Wollemia nobilis. Classification (NCBI taxonomy): domain Eukaryota; kingdom Viridiplantae; phylum Streptophyta; class Pinopsida; order Araucariales; family Araucariaceae; genus Wollemia; species Wollemia nobilis. The sequence continues at coordinate 2,878,582 of JAQPPZ010002456.1, read as the reverse complement.
AAAAAAAATTACCTTTGAAGAAGTCTTATCTTGTACCCACTAGTCCTTTAGTCCTTTCTTTTCTAGGATGATCTTTGTTCCTTGTTTGTGCATTGTTTCCTTTCTTGGTGAAGTTTTTATTTTTCAACTTATTCTCATAAGTCTCAATTTCTCCACTCTCTTCTTTTAAAAATTCTTCCTATTTGGATATTGAGCTTGACCCTTCTTGTTTCTCTTGTCCTTCTTTAAAACCAATTCATGTTTTGTTATATGAAGGTCTTTGTGCATTGATAATCTTATCCACATTTTTTGAATTTTTCTAAAACCTGTGTAGCTTGTCCATAGACTCTTTCATTTCCTTCCTTAGAGAAACTACCTCTTGTTCTAATCTCTCACATTCTAAGACTTTTACCTCTATATTTTCTTTAAATCTCCTTGTCTTAGCTATTAAGTTTGTCAGATATTGTATAAGCTTTCCTTTCTCTTCATCACATTCTTTAAATTGAGCCTTGAATATTAAATTCTACTTTTTGACCTTTTTCAATTGTTTTAGAGCAAACATGATTTTAGCTTCTAGATCTACTACTCCTTCCTCTTCATTTTTAGATTCTTTTTCTACTTTATCTTCAAGAGCATCTTCATATTTTTTAGATTTATCTTCAACAAGATCACTTCCTTCCTCTTCTATTGCCAAAAAGAGAATTTATTCTTCTTCACTATCTGAGGATCTTTCATCACTATCACTTGAAACCTTATTTGTCTTATCCGCATAAAAACTCTTCTTATACATTTGAAAAATATTCTTTTCATGCTTGCTTTTTCCATACCTATTTTTCTTTTCATACCTGGATTTTCCTACTTCCTTTCTCTTATGATATTGTTTCTCTTCACTGCTACTACTTCTAGATTCTGGACAGTTAGATGCATAGTGACCATATTTACCACAATTGAAACACTAAATTGTTTTCGTACCTTTGTGCTTTCTTGAGTTCTTCTTATTCCTTCTGCCATAGTTTGCTTCTTCATCACTGGATGACTCATCACTTGAATCCGGATTCTTATCTTTTATCTTCTTTACTACTTTGAAGGCTACCTCTTTCTTGGGAAAATGATCCTTTACTATTCTCATCTCATAAGCTGTGAGAGTTCCATGTAACTCATCCATAGTCAAATTTTCAATGTCTCTTGTTTCTTCTATGGCTGAAACCTTTCCATCATACCTCATAGGAAGTGATCTTAAAACAATTTGAGAAACATCGGATTATTCTATTTTAAATCCAAGTCCTCGCATGGTGTTAACAACCTCATCCATATGAAGTAAGTATGCAACAATGTCTTCCTCTTATTTCATCTTCAAGTCTTCAAACGTATTCTTGTAATTTTACAATTTTGACATCTTGACCTTTTTATCTCCCTCATATATTTGCTTTAGTTTTTCCCAAACCTCTTTTGATGATTCACAAAGCATAACTTTTACAAACTATGCTTCACGTAAACCACTTAATATTGTATTCATAGCTTTGGCATTATTCACATGCAAGAGCTTACCATATTTATCTATGGGAGGATTAGTTGTAGGTGTAAATCCATCCTCAACTACTTGCCATGTCTCATATCCTTGTGCCATCAAGTAAGTCTTCATTATTATGCTCCAAAAAGCATAATTATTCCCATCAAAAAATGGTGCCTTATTTGTTGAAGAACCACTCTGAGGTACCATATATGTTTCTAGACACTCTTCCTTCAAGTTGTTAGACTCTTCCAAAGGAACCCACTCTAATACCAATTGAAGAACACAAGCTTATACAAAGAGGGGGGGTGAACAATATAAGATCAACTTTCACTTTTATTTCCCAACAATATTATCCAATATTATTAATGACAATATCAATAGCAGTAATCAAAGCAATCAACAAATCATCACACACAATAGAGACACCAATTTAAGGTGGTTCACCCAATGTGGGCTACTCCACGAAGAAAATACTTCTACTAAAATTTTCTCAACAAATCTCTTGGGAATCAATTCCTTATTACAATGTTTATGGACCTCTATCCAAAGGAGAAACCAATCCCCTATGCTTTGATTTATGGATCTCTCTCCATAAGAGAAATATTTCCCCTTTTCTCTGGTTCATGGAATGTGATCCAGGATATCTCTATCTCCTCAACTGGTTCGTGGATCTCTCCCCATAGAAGAACTCTATATTCCTATTTGGTTCATGGATCACACTCCATAGGAGAACTCTTTCCCCTTGCTCTAGTTTGTGGATCTTTACATAAGAGAAATATTTCACCTCTACTATGGTTCATGGATATATATCCACAAGAGAACTCTTTACCCTTACTCTAGTTCATGGATCTCTCCACAAGAGAACTCTTTCCCCTTTGCTTTAGTTGATGATCTTCTAGAAGAATTTTACCCCCACTACTCTAGATTGTGGATCTCTCTCCACAGGAGACCTCTATATCCACTACTTTGTCTAATGGATCTCTATCTACTGGAGACTGCTATCCTCTTTACTCTGTCACCTCCAAAGCTTACTCTCAACTCTATCTCAAATCTGCACCAAACTCTATCCCAAGTGTAGTATAAATCTGCTCTAACTCTGCTCACAAATTAGCTCACAAATCTGCTCATAAATATCTATCTCAAATATGTTCCCAAGCCTTAACATAAATCTTGAACAAGTCACTGATAAACTCTACTTAGATCTACCCTAATCCTTAACACAAAGCTTGAACAAATCACCAATCAACTCTGCTTAGATATGCCCCAAGCCTTAACACAAAGCTTGAACAAATCAAACCTGCTCTTAATGTTATTTCAAGTCTTCACAAGACTTTCTCAAATATACCTTCAAGTATTCACCAAGAATTGCTTAAATCTACCTTCAAGTATTCACAAAGACTAGCGCAATTCTACATTCAAGCCTTCACCAAGACTTGCTCAAATTTACCTTCAAGTTTTCACCAAGACTTGTTCAAATATACCTTCAATTCCTCTCAAGAACTTGCTCAATTATGCTCTCAAGTCTTCAAAAAGACTTGCTCAAATCTACCTTCAAGTCCTCTAAAGAACTTCCTCAATCTTCTATTAAGTATTTACCAAGACTTGCTCAAATTTGCTCTAGTATATGGTCAAACCTGTTCTAACACATGCTCAAAATAGCTCACAAAATATGCTCAATAAATCTCAAATATTGCATGCAATGCTATCAATTCCTTTGTCTAATATTCAAAGTAATTCCTTTAACTTGAAGTAGTTTAGACATATTCAATCCAAAATTCATTTAACCTCTAGAACATATAGATAATGATTTACTCTATAAAAACTCAATATGTTCTACTCAATCATTAAGTATGTCACTTCCACAAGTCTTACTTTATTGCTCTTTTAAATATAAAATCAATCTAGCACATGACACCTATCTTTCTGATTTCTAATGTTTGCATATCAAAACCAATGCTCAATAAGTTTCACTTAAACATTCAACCAATGAAACACAACTTGCTCATACCCCCTAAACAAGTGTTTTCATACCTCTTCAAATAAAGAGCACAATGTAGGTATCAAACACTAACTCATATAATTACCAATCTCTATCTCAAATGTTCTCTAAATATTCAACAATGAAGCATATAAGAATCACTCAAATATTTCCAACAATGCTTATTAAACAATCCTTTTCACTCCACCTTATATTCAACAACATTCATTCTAACAAAATACTTCAAACAAAATATGATGTGCCCATACCTTTTTCTTTGATGGAGATATGTATTCAAAATCCATCTTACTTAAAATCAAATTCTTTTGTACCAATTTAATGTTAGATAGCAACAGTCTATCTCAAAACCTCCACATGAATTTTTACCTCAACAAATATTTCACCATACAAAGATTAATAAAATGTCAAACCACTTATACACCTTATTACTCCTATCTTTGCCAATAAATTTCATCAACAAGAGTCATCAATCACATAAAAAAAATTCCATTTACACCTTATTTCTCCAACTTGTCATTAATGCATTTACAAAAGATAAATAAAATATCACTTCACTTTTTATCCCAATGCATCAATAAAACAAACTACCTTAATTTTTGTTAAAAAAAAAATTAATTTTGTAACCATTTTATTGCAAAAATAAAAACCATTTAAACACCTTATATCTCCCTAGCACATACCTTGGCCACCTTAGACCTTAGAATATAATTTATTTTTTTTAATAAAAAAATTAATCCTTCTTTGTTGTCGCCTATCGCTTGCCGCCAGGAGTTGAACTCATGCTTCCTTATGGCCCTGCATCCTAGTCACCACTAGGCTACCGCATGGGATATCCAACCCACATGCAATCAAAATACAAGACCTCCCTCTTTTCTTTACCGTTGGTGCCAAACCTTAAATCAATCACACAGTAAAAAGGGTCTTCATGCGAATCAAACTTGCACCTTTTGCATCCTACACTGTTGCACAAGCCTTGCTTGCCAGCTCAGCTGCCACCACACACAAGTGGGGATACACCCCATCCACACTTTGACCAATATTTTGCACCAAGATTTGTGTTGTCTTCTTTTTGTTTCCTCCACCGTGTCGATCATGCAAGGCAATTACTTCGAGGGATTTATCATTCGAATTACACCAAGGCTTAGGCTAAACCTTAGCCTTATTAATACACATGCCCACTCTATTATTTGACGTTGGATTCTTTTTGTAATCCAAATTTTGGTATTTCGAATTATTATATTTAATTATAATAATTTAAATCCTAAAGGATTTAAATATTATAATTTAAATATTTAAAAACATTTTGGGCCTTTTTTTTTTAGGGATAACCTTGCCACCATTAATGGGTATTTTACCACCAAGGTAATTTATAAATCCTTTCTCAAATATTATGGAGAGGTATTCCTATCTTCTTGCTGCCTTATACCTCATGTGTCATCAAGAGAAATATTCTCATAAATATTTCCATCATTTTAGGATGTTAAACCTTTTGACATTAATCAAACCTCTTGACATTAATTCCATCAAATTAGGACATCAAACCTCTTGACATCAATGACAAAAAAACATGCTCAAATTTCCAACATGAAATTCCTATGTAGCATTGTATCCATAATATAGCCATAGTACTATTGCTCTCCATATGCCAATTCTCATGACTATTGATTTATCAACTTACCACTTGCATACTTGATGAACACTTGACTCTAGACACTTGCACACATGAATCTTGAATTTGTATATGCACTCCTCATCTAAAACACTTATGCACATCTTTTAATTACATATTTTCACTCTTGCATACAATACACTTGTGCACATTATCTCAATATACACTTGCACTCTAACTTACATGACACTTATGCACTTCCTGCACATTACACTTTTATATGACACTTGTGCATTTCTTGCACATTCACACTTACATAAAATGGGAATTATAAATTACACTCTAAACTATTGACTCAACCCTAATATATTATTTACAAATGTACGATGAACGTACCATAGGGGTACATTAGCATGTACCAAATAATGTAATATAACTCAACAATATTGAGCCAGGTCATGAGAAGTCGTGAGAAAGTTGTGAAAAGCCATGTTAAATTTTTTTGAGAGAAATGCCTCATATGTTTTTAGAATATCGTTTGACATGCTGAGTAATGTATTGCTTTGAATAAGTCTAAATTGTTACTGGTCTTATTAATGTAATATTATGATATATTTTAGTCCAATATCATCTCAATCGAAATGTTGTTTGTGCAAAGTCTCATTCGTAGTCTTGATTTGTGTTTCAACCAAAACATTGTCCAATATATTTTGACATTAATAGTGTGTGCATATTTAGCGTGTTCTAGCTTGGAGATAAAAAAGTGATATTTGTTATTTCCTCTACATGATTATTTGTTGCATGTTTATTTATTGGAGTGAGAGATATCCAATATTTTATTTTGATAATGATAAAAGGAATATGTTTGAGTTTAATTTAGAAGGAGTAACTATTTTGTCTTACATAATATTTTTACAAAGCATCCAAAATTATTAAAAGTTCTTTAGATTTATGAAAAACATCTAAATGATTAAAGTGTCGTAGGTGATAACCAATTTAAATTTTTTTACAAATTTTACAAATTGATTTAACAATGTGTAATGAATTCAAGAAGGAAGTTGACAACATAGAGTGGATGATAAAATGTTTCCAGCAAACACAAAGGTATATAACCATTGTCATTTTGATTTATCTTCAATATTTTATGGGAGTTTAATATTAAAAAAAGGAGTTTGAAATATTAAAAGAGGAACAAGTTAGAAGGTTACTAGAAATTATATGAGGATATATTTAAAGGTGAAGTATGGGAAAAATAGTGCACCTAATTATGCTAAACAATATGCATCTATCACTAATGTCAAATAAGCATCACAAGAGAAGCATTCAATTAAACATGATAAGATAAACAAAATGCGAGAAATGAAGTTTTATTTTATTATTTTTATGGATCAAACCACGGTTATATAAATATCCCCTTGAGGGCTCTATATTGATACACTTGTTTACAAAATGGTGCCCAAGGATCAAATCCTTCTAGTAACTCGGGTACACTTCCAACATTCTTCCTCGCACCCAAAATTGAAGTGGGTGGGCCTAAGATTATGCCACTTGGTTCTTTGATCTTCTGATCCTATGCTCCTTCCTTATGCACTATAAAACCTGCACCTAAACACAAGGAAACTAGATTTGTTAAATAGCAAGTGTGAAATTATGAAACATGCCAAAGCAATACATGCAATGAAAGGCTAGAAAGTGTAAATATGCAATGCAACCATCTAAAAAAACTCCAAATTATTCCAAATTTTAGAGGCATGCATAAAATATGATTTTGGGAAGATATAATTGAAAAAATAATAGAAATTACATCTGAATCCATGTCTAATTTGTAGTGCGCCTACTAAGCCTGTAAAACCTAAAACAAGTTATTTTTGGTCCTAAACATCTACAAATCAAACTAGACTTGGACAATATGTATAAAATAATATTTAGAGAGGACCCATATGCATAGATTATAAAAATTAATCACAAATTCATGTGCACCTCAAAGTAAACCTGCAAAATACTAAAAATGCATTAACTCGCTCAATATAACTCCTAATTGTATTAAATTTGGAGAGTAGGTTCCTAGACTATCCTAGATTATGCCTATTTAAAATAGTAATAAAATCATGATTCAATATATCATCATACCTTGTAGGGATGGTGGCAACTATCACAGTCTGGGGACCATCTTGGGGTGGGATGGCCACCAGTTGTGTTGATTATTTGCCACCAATTCCTCTATGAATTGGTCAAAAACTCTCTTAATGGTGTTGTCATAAAATTTGGTGGTGAAATTAACTCAATTGGTTCGGTTTTGTAAATATAGCATGCATCTTGAATCACTCGAGAACCTCCTTCGCTAGGTAGATATTTCAAGGGAAAAGGGGCACAAAATGTTGAGGGGAAATATTAGCAGCACTTTATTGCAATGTCTCAAAATTCTTCTCTTTTGGGTGGAAAATGGATCCACTTTATAGCCATAGGGGGCTGATAGGCAAATGGGCATGCAAGGACATGCAAGGAAAGAGGTGCCCTTTATCCAAAGTTGGGCATGCATTGGAATGGGAAGAGAATCTCCCTTTTGAACCTCATTCTACAACATGTCATAAGGATTATGTGACCTCAGGTCTACATGCTTGAATAGACAGGGTAAATGGTAGTTTATGGATGCTCTTTGTCATAATTTTGACTTTTTCTATATCAAAGACCCTGACCATCCCACCCAGGGATGAGGGCATACCCTCGTCCCTGGGTGGGATGGTGGTGATCTGTCCTCATCCCTGGGTGGTATGGTGATGCCTATATGGCCCAAAACCTATCAAAAGTGGGGTAGAGCCTTCCAAAAATGGTTAGGACCACTATGTAACATCTGAGGGCTTCCCAAGGGGGCCATATGATGTCAACTTAGCCATTGATTTTGGTTGCCTAATCAGATTGACATGATTTTAATGTCTACAAATGCCCATTTTTGAGATGCATTGTGTGAAACACAACGCTGAGCAAAAATAGATGACTAAAATATTAAATTATTAGTTTTATTCAATAACCTAACAAAATTTTTATGTCCCAATCATAGAAAGAGCATGTGTTCTTGAATCCTTGCTTATGACGAGCTAAGAAACTTGCTTCAAGTACAACCTATCCAGTAAGGTTTACTTGATCCTGGATATTTTTCATTCATGAAGTAGTGAAGCCTAAATTCCTTCATGATTCTATAATTTTCAGCATTTATTTAGTTGATATTTGTGCTTGTTTGCTGCCCCAAGCAGAGGCGTGATTGTCTTTGTCAATGATTTGTTGAACGAACACAATTTGCATGATTGATTATTTAATTACTAATTTTGATTATGAATTTGTTGAGTATGACTACCCCCTCAAGCGATGAGTTAATGAGGGAATGACCAGTGAGAAAAGCGACGAGTTGCTTGACCCATATTACTTGGTTGGGGTTTCCTTCAGCTTTAACCATTGTAAAATAGAGCATTTTTTAGAGGATTTTGATGATTTTGTTGATAATTCATGGAAGAAAGGAATTGAATACCTTGTTCCCATGGGGTGTTCCAGACATATTGGCCTTCTTAGAGATTTAATTAGAGACTTTTTCATTCATCAATGAAAAATTTTAGTTGCATATTGATCCTAAGTTAATTCCATCATATTTGACTTGTTTTTAGTGGGTTTTGGACCCTTTTTGGTGCCTTTTTGAGCTGTTTTGATGTGGTTTTTTGGTGGTCGTCCCAGGTTGGGATGGTGGCACATTTTATGACCATACCGAGGTGGAATAGTTTGCCAATTAGGTGCTCATCCCACCCTGGGATGGTTGTGCCTCTTGTAGGCCTATTTAAGCCAAAAATATGGAAATTAGGTTCATTTTTGCATGTCTAACTTGGAAATTTAAGAGGTGAGGAGGAGGATAGTGATTACACATAGTGGAGTTCTATAAAACTCATTCCACAATCACCATGAGCCAGTGTGCATACTTATACAGTAGTGGAGTCGGTGCGAGACGAGTAAGGATTGACTTTCCTACTGCACTTTGCTAGTTTTAGGAGTGTAATTATTGCTTTTATTTGATGCTTTTTATTTTTAGGTAGAACACACTAAATCATTGGAAATTGAACCTAATTAGTGAAATCCTATGATGTTTTGTGTTGTTATTTATGTTTTTATGCAATTAGATTACCTTTTCTTGTATTTTTTACAATTTTTTTGACTATTTTTGGTGGTCGGAAGGACCAATTTTGGTCCAATTTGGGGGATGTCCCTGGGTGGGACGACTAGACTAGGCTATTTGGGGGTTGTCCCTGGGTGGTATGGTCATAGATTTTGGGGCCGTACCTAGGTGGGATGGTCACAAACTGGCCTAAAAAGGAAGTCTTTTTGGGTCTTTTTTTTGGGTATTTTTGAGCCATTTTGAAGCATTTGTGGTGCTTGGTATTGATCGGCTTACCTTTGTCAAGTAGTTAAGAGTCGGTATCGAGTTTCAACTCTATTTGAGACCAAGAGAGACTTATTTATAGATATGGACTAAGAGTGGCTTGATGCCATTGGCCTCAAGCATGTGATGCGGTTAGATATCGTGGTAGGTGACTGCACTTATTTGATCATTCTTATTGATATGGGATCCACGCACCAACACCTTCCACCTACCAATAGGAGAGATGATGGTGATGCTAGAGGATATCTATAAAATATTGCGCATTTCAATAGAGGGGTGGTAGATTGTCTCTACTGACCATGATTGAAGAGAGGTAGTGATGGAGAGATACTTTGGCAGGGCAACAGAAGAGGCAGTACATGACTCTCTTAGTAGGGGTATACTGGTGGGGTTTTGGTATGAAGCTAAGGTATTGGATATTAGGCATGCTCTATTAATGATTTTGATCTCTAACATGCTACTACCAAACTCATCAAGAGCCAGGTTTACCTAGAAACTGTTGGATTTAGTGTTTACTATGGTAGAGTGCGTTATGGAGAAGCCATTAGTGATGGCTTGGGGATGACATTACTAGCATAATTTTACAATGAGTTGTATGAAATATGCTCCCATATGCATAAGGGCTTGGGATGTATATTTCTACTGTAGGTGTGGGGATGGTAGCACATAGTGGTGGATAGGCTACAAGGATTGCCTTGGATGACATGGGTATAGCTAATGGACAGAGATATTGGCTACGGGATCCTATAGTAGTGGGCCCAAGAGGTAGGACAAAGTCGGTACTAGGCAGGTGATGTGGGCCATTATGCCTAGTCCTTTGCAGGACTCGGGATAGTATATGTCCTTTGGAGGTCGTACAAGGATTATCCAACATGGTCTGATGCTGAGGCATAGCTCCATAGGGTGAGGCAAGGTATATGGTTGGTTGGGCGACATGGGATGGAATGGGATTACTTTCCTTATGCTTAGTTCATGCAATAGTTTAGGCTACATTAGGGTTTGCCTAGTGAGCTAGTGGTCTACCAGCATCACAGGGATGAGAGAACACTGAGCTGGATGATAGTAGAGGTAGTGGGAGAGGATGCAGATCCTGTAGTGGACATTCCTAACATGGATGATGTCGGTACTACATAGGAGTATAATGCATGGTGGGTAATGTTCCAATAGCGAGGAGAGGGGCCACTAGGGGGTGATGCAGTTGTGGTAGTGGAGGAGGCATAATAGGATTTTCCTTATGAGGGTCATGGGGAGGCACCAGATGAGGGGGCAACATATGCAGATAGGCAACATGTGCATCACCATGTAGAAAATAAGTTTATGGATCTCCTTGACTTAGGATATCAAGATGACTTTGGGGAGGATGACTCTAAGGATCAAGGGGTGCAGGCACAACAGGTCGCATGAGGAGACACAAATACTAAGCTATGGGATGAGTTGATCAGGGTTAGGTGGGAGAGAGATATCCTTTAGATATAGGTACAGGATGCACAGATGGAGCTTGACAATTAGGCGATAGAGATAGTGGATCTATAGGCACAAGTGAGATCCCAGAGCCCTAGTTGGAAGGGATCTAGAAGTGGGGATATGACTAGGCTATGGGAAGAAGTGGTACAACTATAGGTATTAGTGGAGGCCTACCAAGCACAATGTTGATAGGAGTGGATCTACACCGAGGAGTTGGAGGATGAGATAGTGCATCTTAGGGGTTGCTTACCAGACCTTTCGTCTACCAGTGGGTCACACCAAAGTCGACAGAGTGGTACAGGATAGTATTTTATAAGTATGGGGGTGCTTGGATCTACATGGATAGCAGACAGGGTAGGTGGTAGAATATTAGAGAGTTCTCGATGGACTCATCCTGTGGGTTGAAGCGAGAGTCATAATATCAATCCTGCATGACCATGGTTGTTGAGACTATGATGGCTCTTTTTTTTTATATTTTTGGGAGTGTGAGGTCCGAGGACCCACTTTATTATAGCCTACGGGAAGTTTGAGGATTATGATATATCTTTTTATCCCATACATATATATATATATATATATATATATATATATATATATATATATATATATATATATATATATGAGTTGTTTCATTGTCATCATGTGTTTCCTTACTGATTTATGAGATATATGAATTGTATCTATTTGCTTTATGATGCTTTGATGGATTATTATCATGTATGCATATGTTTTTAATAGGATGTGTTTGATGAATGCTTATCATGGATGCATATTATTGTAATACGATGTATTTTATGAATGCTTATCATGGATGCATGCTTTTGTAATTTGATGTTTTTGATGATATGTAGATGCATGGATGCATAATGTGATGGATGATCAATTACTTTGAATGATTAAATGTGCATAATGATTTGACACACTATGTTAGCACCATAGACTGTATAAAATTCATCGACTCATTTGAGATGTTATTTTTTGATAGGTTTTGTGGAAGTGTAAACAAATGAAATGTGATAAAATGGAATGGATGAAATGGAGGTTATAGAATGTCTATGAGGTTTTCATGAGACTTAGACACCCTAGTATACTGGTCAAAAATTATATACTAACCATGCAAGAATTTTTGACAAGGTATGAATCTACTAGGATGACTAAGATACTCAATATTTTTGTGTGTGCAAGTGAGTTCATTTTGTGATAAGCATAAGGTTACCCGAGTGCCAAACAAGATTGATGCAGCCCATCTGTACTGAAGATCACCCCATGAGTATCACGATCCTAGGTTTTGTACGTAGTTGGATTAGACCACTAGGTAGTACAAACTACCAAAATATAGCTCATCTACATGCAAACATTGGTCTATACACATGCAAGATGTTAATGTGATAGACATATCATCATGTGTAATGATATCGCCATTTCTAGGTAGGCTTGATGCCACCTAACCTGTAATGAGTATCACCTTATGGTTTGTTAAATGCTGAGAATTCCAGGGATTCAAGTTTAGTACTCCCTTCTATTATTTTATTTGGTTTGGGATATTTTCTCATACTTAGTGATAAAAATCACTGTTTATTTTGTATTTTATTTTCTTTGAGCAAGGGATTTGGGGAGTGGTGATAACCACTATTTATTTTGCTTTTGATTTTTGCTTTTTGGGATTTTGCTTTATTGATAGTGGTGAAAAACATTATTTATTTTGGGGAATTGGGTAAGGAGGAGCTTGTTCTTTTGTCAATTCTCAGAATTTTTAAACCATTCGCACAGGGGGATGATCAAGATAGACTTTTCACTTAAGGTAACCTAAACCACTTTGTAGGTTCCATATTTTCTTGTGCAAAACTTGGATTTATTAGTGTGAAAATATGTTGGGATTTTGACATATGCAAGGTATAATCAAAGCAAGACTCTACCTTCTAAAAAATAGGATAGCTTTCTACAAAATCTGAAAAGAAAACTAGCGACGACTGAGTGATCAAAAACCCTAAAGACATTCTAGAATAAATGACTAGGTGAAGGGAAACATACACTAATATGAAAAAGTGGTACAAGTAGGTGAGTGTAATATGAAATAATGTGAATTATGATTTTGATAAAATTTATGTGGATTGATGACTAATGTACAGTCTTGGTGCTTAGACACATATGCACAACTTAAAAATGCAAAGTGCAATGATGAGTATGCCTAGTGCAATTGATTATCTAATGCAGTGCTATGCAATGTGATGTGATGCAATATGTTTGTATTTGTGATGTTTTGATGATGTTTTTATATTTTGAAAGATATATATGTATATACATATGAACAACAAGTTTATTGGGTGCCATTGGGGCATTTTGGGTGACCAAAGGGTTTATGGGTATCTTTGGGGCTTTTGGGGTTGACCAAGTGGTTTTGTAGATTCCATTGGGGTATTTTGGGTTGACCAAGGGGGTTTGTAGAAACCCTTAGAGCATTTTGGGTTGACCAAGTGGTTTTGTAGAAACCCTTTGGGTATTTTGGATTGACCAAACGATTTTGTAGAAACTCTTAGAGCATTTTGGGTTGACCAAGCGATTTTGTAGAAACCCTTGGAGCATTTTGGGTTGACCAAGCGGTTTTGTAGAAACCCTTGGAGCATTTTGGGTTGACCAAGTGATTTTGTAGAAACCCTTGGGGCATTTTGGGTTGACCAAGCAATTTTGTAGAAACCCTTGGGGCATTTTGGGTTGACCAAGCAGTTTTGTAGAAATCCTTGGAGCATTTTGGGTTGACCAAGCAGTTTTGTAGAAACCCTTGGAGCATTTTGGGTTGACCAAGTGGTTTTTTAGAAACCCTTGGAGCATTTGGGGTTGACCAAGCGGTTTTGTAGAAACCCTTGGAGCATTTTTGGGGGTGCAACACTTTAAGCATGGAAAGGCCACAAGTGAAGGATGTTTAAGTGTTTAGGATCCTTGATTCCTTCAAGGGAGGCTAGGCGGTAAGTTTCGGGTCTGATCTGAGTAGTGATGATGAAAGGAACTAATCATTTTGTTGTAAAATTATCCTATAGATGGGGTGGAAAATTAAAATTTTTTTGGTTCTCTTTTAGAAAAAGGTCACCAACCTGAAAGTCTCTAGGATGGAATTTCATATTATAGGCTCTCTTAAGTCACTCTTGATAAATGTGCAAGTGCTTGAGAGCGTTGATGTGTTGTTAATCAAGTAACGTAAGTTGGTCTAAGCAAGCCTACCACGCAATATCATCATCGATGAACTCTTGCATGGAGATGCGCAGTGATGGGATTTCCACCTCTAGAGGTATGACTACCTCGATGCCATACACTAGTGAAAACAGAGTTGCCCTAGTGGGAATTTGAATACTAGTGCAGTAGGCCCATAGAGTAAGGGCCATTTGTGTGTGCCAACCTATGTGATTCTCTTTAACTATTTTATTTAGAATGACAATCAAAAAATTTGTTTGATGCCTCTGCTTACCCATTTTATTATGGATAATAGGGCATCGAAAAGTTGTGTTGGATATTATACTTTGCTGTTAAAGCACACACATCTTTGTTCTTGAATGGTGTCCCATTATCTAAAATTATTTTGGATGGAATACCAAAATGACAAATGATATTATGCAATATGAACTCCATGATGCAGGTTCCTGTCCTAGTGATAAGGTAAATTACTTCCACCCATTTTGTGAAATACTCAATAGCCGTAATGATGAACGTGTGATAGCTCAAGGATGCAGGTGAGATTTTCCTAATTAAATCAAAATCCCATTGTGAGAATGGCTAAACCGATTGAATCGGTTGTAAGGCCTGAGAAGGTATGTGTATCAAGTTAGCATGGTGTTGACACTTTATGCACTTCTTGACATAAGCACAACAATATCACTTTAAAGTTGGCCAATAATATCCCATGCAAATAATGTGCTTTGTGATGGCCATACTGCTGAAATGGCCACCATATGTACCATCATGTGCTTGGGTGATTGCCCAAACTAACTCTTGATGCTCCAGGCAATGAAGGAGGATACCCTCGTAGCTTTGACAATACAAAATGTCTCCTAGTAAAACATACTTTTCTATTTTTTTTAAATATCCTTTTGACGGCCTGCAACAACCCAAAAGGGATATTACCAAGCTTGAGGTAATCCTTTATTTGAGTAGACCAAAAATGATGTGAGAAAGCCTCGATTACATGAATTTTCTGTCCCTTTTGGAAGTTCATCCCGAGTGAATGCTTATTGGAAAAGAACTTATAATAATAATTTTGTGCTACTATCAAAAGGAGTTTGAGGGAATAAAGTCCCCCAAGCAGCGTGATTCAAGCACTCACAAATTTGTGATAACCTATCCTAGGGAGGTTCAATCTAAATCATGTGGACTTCTAGTGTGGATTGAGTGTTCTCACACTCAATCGTATATTGTGATAGTATTTTTACCTAAATGGTTATCATATCATCAACAGGGTTCTACTGGATCAAGGATCCTAAGGAGGCCATTGTATTCACAAAACGATTTGATGAGCGAGGGAGTGCCTCGATATCGTACCATTCAAAATTTGCCAAAAGTTTATCTATAATGGCTTTATAGGCTTGCAAAACTGGATAATTACATTGGAAAACACCTTTGACCTAGTTTATGATGAGCAAGGAGTCATCAAAAATATTGAGTTTGGTTATATTCATGGTGATAGTCATTTGAAGACTTATGAGCAAGGCTTCATACTCGACATTGTTTTTGGTGCACGAGAAATAAAATTTGAAATATAGGGATATAGGAGCCCCTTGAGGTGTGAAAACACAATTCCTATGCCACCCCCTTGCTCTCATTTGGAACCATCAAATAATAGAGTCATATCAGCCTATGACTCAAGCTCGTCATAATCAGGTGATTTTGATATTTGGAAGACTCCATCATCGGGAAGCTCCATGCTAAGAGGTTGATCATCCTAGAGAGAAGCCTCTGTGAGTTGATCGATGATGATATGATCCTTAATTGAATTTTATCTAATAAATTCTAGGTCAAAATGCATCAACAACATGATCCATTTTGCCATACGACTATTATGATAAGTGCAACTCATCATGTATCGTAATGGATTCTCGTTCGATACAACATACATGGTATGACTAAGCATGTAATGGTGTAGCTTCTTGGTGGTGAAAACCACCACTAGAAATAGCTTTTCAACGTATGCATATTTGATTTCATAACTGACCAAGGTGTGGCTAAGGTATTAAGTAGCCTGTTCCTTATGTAATTCATTGTTTTGGGCCAACATGATACCTAATGCAATCTCAATGGCTGAGATGCATAAGCAGAATGGTACTCCTGGTCTGGGTTGAGCCAATACTAGAAGTGAATCCAAATATTGTTTTATTGTGTCAAAGTCATATTGGAACTCATAATCCCAATGGAATGTGACCCCCTTATGTAGTAGCTTGTTCATGGGTCAGCATTTATTAGATAAATGTGCTATGAAGCACTTGATAGATGCGACCTTACCCTACAGGCTTTGCAGCTACTTGATGGTATTTGGGGGAGGCATCTCAAGGATTTCCTTGACTCTATTGGGGTCCACTTCAATGACTCTTTTGGAGACTATAAATCCCAAGATTTTTCCAGATGTGATGTTGAAGACGCACTTCTTGGGGTTCAATATCATGTTATACTCAATAAGGCGATCGAGGACTTTGTGCAAGACATAGAGATGCTCATGGTGTAATAATGATTTGGCCAATAATTCATCCATTTAATATTCCAAAATATTATGCATATAGTCATGGAATATGTATTAATGGTGCGCTAGTAGGTAGCACCAATGTTTTTAAGACCAAATAACATGACCTTATAGAAAAATGTTCCCCAAGATGTTGTGAACGTTGTTTTGAGTTGGTCTTTTGGATTGATGTGAATCTGGTTGTATCTAGAGAAACCATCCATAAGGGATAAAATTTCATGGTCCACTGTGGCATCTATCAGGGTATCAATGCTCAAAAAATGGAAATCATCCTTAGGACTCACTTTGTTTAGGTCTCGAAAGTCTATGCAAATGCGAATACTCTTGTCAGGCTTCTTTATAGGAACCATGTTGGATAGCCATGGTGGATAGTCCACTAATATGATGAACTTGGCATCAAATAGTTTTTGTAGCTCATATTTGACCATTAAGGATACTATCGGATGTATTTTATTAGATTTTTATTAACTAGCTTGGCCCTTGGGTCAAGCGTCATATTATGCATGACTAGATTTGGATCCAGTTCTGGCATGCCTTTGTAGGACCATGCAAAGGCTTACTTATTCTCTATGAGAAGGGCTATGTAATCAGCCTACACAATGGGGGACAAGATTTCTCCTAACTTGATACATTAAGTATTCTCAGGATCTAAGCCGATATCCTTATCAATCATTGGCTCGATTGACATGTGTGACCCCTCTTCCAATTGGTGGGGAGTAGGGATCAGGTGGATGTCATCAGCTAGGTTTAGATCATCAATTGGAATGTCAGGTTCAACCTCAAATTGGAATACATCTTGAGTAGGCCTTGGTAAGAAATAAAATGGTTGTAACATCTCATCACAAGGCCAATACTCGAAAGGTGAAGGGGGATAATCTTCCTGATCAAATTTAATTACCCCCAAGTCAAGGTGTAGTGGCTTTTATGAGTTATTCAGATATCATAGGGGCTTGAAAAGGTATATGGAAATCATGTTGATGGATGGATGATTTCCCCTAGGTGGTTGGTGGTGTCTATTGACATTGGGGTATCGCAAGACTTGTGGAGGTGGTTAAGGTGGAAGAAGAATAGGAGTTAGACTCCTAGGGCTGTAGCTTGATTACCTTGAGGATCTCCATTAGATATTCTCTATGAGGTGGAGATTTTTAAATGAGATCATAGATGGAGAGCCAGGTAGATGTTGTTCTCAGGCTTTGAGTGAGCTTGCTCTTGATTGTGACCATGGGTCTATGTGGGAGGTTCGACACTAGAGGCGGTATGACTGTGATGTCAAAGGAACATCACTTGAAGTCACAGGTAGTATGACTGGACTTGGGTACCTCCTATTCTTCATCACAATTTTGATCATACTAATGAATCCCTACTTAGGGTATGCTTTATGAATCTCGTTCACCTATGGTACCTACTAGGCCTATTTTGCATGGGCAAGTAATGGGTCTTTAAAAACACCCATTTTTTGGTTGTTTGGTACGATAGGATTATCAACCTAAAGGTCATTCCTATAAATCATATCTTGTACCAAAATTTTGAACTTATAACACATCTACACATAATGCCTATTTTGCCTATGAAACTTACAATATATGTCTTCTTGATATCCCTTGGGCTTCGATGTATTTGGATCGATAGGTTAACTCTCAAGTAGATTAATTACTTTAGTTGCACAAAGGCACTCAAAAAAAGAGTCCATGGACTCAGAAATGGGTGTGAACTGTTGCTTGGGGTGATGCTTATTTTGCCCTTGGTTATTCTGATTGTCCTTGTTATAATTTTCAAGTGTGGCTTGATAATGTTAGTCTTACAATGACACTGAGAGGGGGGGGTGAATCAGTGTAGCTCTTTTAACTTGAATTTACAACTCTTAATACAGTAGCAATTAAAACTAATTACTAGATACAACAAATATAACACAAGAGCATCACACAACACAAGATTTAACGAGGTTCACCAATGTGGCTACTCCTCAAAAATGACTGCTTGGACTACCATCCAAATCCAGCCTTTGCAAAGCACCAACTTTACAATCAATTTACCAGGACCCACCGGAAGGAGCACCAACCCCTTATTTATCTGCACCAATAGAAAGGAGCACCAACCCCTGATTTACTAGCACCTACTGGAAGGAGCACCAACCCCTGATGCCAAGCTACAACCTGGACTTCAATTTTGAATCTATAAGATTGATAGAAAGATACCTTTGTTTTTGCAAGATCCTGACTGGTCTTTCTTCACCTTTGCGCTCTCTGTGCACTCTACTTTCTCTGCGCAATCACTTCACACACTCTGCTTCATTATAGTTGACCTTCATGATCGTCTTCTCCCTTTCGTGCACTCTGCTCTCTTTGCACTATGACCGAACTTTGCACACTTCAACACTTCTTAAATCTCCAAACAACCCTCCTTTTATAACAAAATTCTTGTGATGAAAACCCTAATCTTAGTCGGCTGTAAACCCTAATCTTAGTCGGCTTTCATGACAACTGTAAACCCTAATTTTAGTCGACTGTCATCGGTCTTCGTCGGCTTCAACTCAACCATGAAAATATAACATGTCGCGATATCGTGACACTTTCACTTTCTCTCTCTTTCTCCTTGCTTTGGCCCCGAAAATACAACATGTCGCGATATCGCGACACTTTTTCTCCTTGCTCTTTCTCTTAGCTTTGGCCCGCGAAAATACAACATGTCGCGATATCGTGACACTTTTTCTCCTTGCTCTTTCTCTTAGCTTTGGCCCATGAAAATACAACATGTCGCGATATCGTGACACTTTTGCCTCCGTACACTTTCTCTATTCTTTTGTCGCAAAAATGTGACATTGCACGATATCGTGACACTTTTGTTATTCTACCTGCTTGCCCTTCTTGAGTCGCAAAAATGCGACATGTCACGATATCGCGACACTTTTGCTTCTCTGCCTTCCTATCCTTTTTGAGTCATGAAAATGTGACATGTCACGAAATCGTGACACTTCTGCTTTCGAAGTCTTGCTTTCTGCTTTTGTCATGAAATCACGACACTTCTACCTTCGAAGTCTTCTTCTCTACTTTTGTCATGAAATCGTGACACTTCTGCTTTCGTACTTCACTTCTTTGCTTTTGTCACGAAATCATGACACTTCTGCCTTCGAAGTCTTCCTTTCTGCTTTTGTCACGAAATCACGACACTTCTGCCTTCGAAGTCTTCTTCTCTGCTTTTGTCACGAAATCGTGACACTTCTACTTCCGTACTTCACTTCTTTGCTTTTGTCACAAAAATGCGACATGTCGTGAAATCGTGACACTTTTCAAACTTGCTTTCTCTCTCCTATTTTAGTCGTGAAAATGTGACATGTCACGAAATCGTGACACTTTTCAAACTTGCTTTCTCTCTCCTATTTTAGTCACGAAAATGCGACATGTCGCGAAATCGCGACACTTTTCTTACTTGTTCTCTTTCTTCGAACTTGTCACGAAATCGTGACACTTCTTCCTGCTTTCTCTTTTTCTTCCAACATGTCACGAAATCGCGACAGTTTTTCCACTTGCCTTTTTCTCTTCCAACATGTCGCGAAATCGCGACAGTTTTTCCACTTGCCTTTTTCTCTTCCAACATGTTGCAAAATCGCGACAGTTTTTCCACTTGCCTTTTTCTCTTCCAACATGTCGTGAAATCGTGACAGTTTTTCCACTTGCCTTTTTCTCTTCCAACATGTCACGAAATCGTGACAGTTTTTCCACTTGCCTTTTTCTCTTCCAACATGTCGCGAAATCGCGACAGTTTTTCCACTTGCCTTTTTCTCTTCCAACATGTCACGAAATCGCGATAGTTTTTCCACTTGCCTTTTTTTCTTCCAACATGTCGCGAAATCGTGACATTTTTTCTTGCCTGCTATATATGTCGTCATATCGCGACACTTTTCTTACTTGTCTTTTTCTTTGATCTTTTGCATATGGGCCACTTCGGTCTTCTTGGAAAAACACTGTACATACTCTGAGTAACCTTTGAACTCCTCTCTTCTGCATCTGAAAAGCTTTTGAACTTCCTATCCACTACATCAATAGATCTATCTGACTGTGTTGACAACAATGACAATACTGTTGTTGCACCTTGCTCAACAATCTCCCCCTTTGGAATTTTTGGCAACACAAGTGCAATTTCCTACAACTCTTCTCCCCCTTTGACAATAATACCAAAGGGCTACTGCAGACTCCCCCTGAGTCCATGCACAACATTCTCGAGCACAATTTATTACACTTAGCAAAAATCATGACCACTCCCCCTGAGAATGTGATCCCTATAGCTAGTCAATTCTTGGGAAGTGTGACCACTCCCAATTTATTACGAAGGTACTCAAAAAATTCCTTGGGCAATGGTTTTGTGAAGATATCTGCTACTTGCTCTGTAGTTGGAACAAAATCCAACTTAACCTCACCTTCCGCAACTTTCTCCTTCAAAAAGTGATACCTGATAGCAATGTGTTTTGTGCGTGAATGCATAACTGGATTCTTGGAGATGTTAATGGCACTGGTGTTATCACACTTAACTGATATTGGCTCACTGAAGCTAATACCAAGATCTTTCAAGGTTTGTTTCATCCACAATACCCGCGTACAACATGTTGTCGCCGCAATATATTCTACCTCTGTCGTCGATAGAGAAACTGACTCTTGTTTCTTACTGTTCCATGCGACCAATCTGTCTCCAAGATAGAATGCACCTCCACTGGTACTCTTTCTGTCATCTACACATCTGGCCCAATCTGCATCTAAATACGAAATGAGGGTGAAGTCTTTACCTTTCAGATACCATAACCCATACTCCATAGTACCCTTGAGGTATCGAAGAATCCTTTTCACTGTCGTCACATGAGTCTCCTTGGGATTAGCCTAAAATCATGCTACCATGCATACTCGCCTACAAAATATCTGGTCCGGTAGTCATCAGTACAGTAAGCTTCCAATCATAGATCTATACATGGTTTGATCAACAGGTGGAGATTTTTCATCCTTGCTCAGCTTGCAACCTGTCGTCATGGGAGTGCTAACTGGCTTACAGTCCTCCATTGTGAATTTTTTCAACATCTCTTTCACATATTTAACTTGAGAAATAAATATGCCCTTCTTATTTTGATTAACTTGCAACCCGAGGAAATATGAAAGTTCACCAATCATTGACATTTCAAATTCTTTCTGCATCTTATTTGCTAAATATTTACATGACTCATCTTTGCTGCTGCCAAATATGATATCATCTACGTATACAACAAGAACAATAAGATGCCCATTTTCTGTTTTGACATACAAATTACTATCCACCATACCTTTCTTAAACCTTTGTTGGGTGAGATAGTTGTCTAGCCTTGCATACCATGCTCGGGGTGCCTGTTTTAAGCCATATAATGCTTTCTTCAACTTGCAAACAAATTTGGGATCATCACCAAGTTGGAAACCATCTAGTTGCTCAATATAAACCTCTTCTTCAAGTTTTCCATTCAAAAATGCTGATTTCACATCCATTTGATAAACTTTGAAATTCTTGTAGACTGCTAAAGCCGTAAACATTCTAATTGCCTCTAGTCTCGCTCATGGTGCAAAAGTTTCCTCAAAGTCAATGCCTTCAACTTGTGCATAACCCTTACATACCAATATTGCTTTGTTTCTGACTACCTATCCGTCTTCATTCAATTTGTTTCGAAAAACCCATTTAGTCCCGATTATATTTTTATTTGCAGGTCTAGGTACTAACTCCCAAGTTTTGTTTTTCTCGATCTGATCTAATTCTTCATTTATTGCCTTCATCCAACTTTCATCTTTACTTGCGTCAGCAATATTTTTGGGCTCGATGCTGGATAATAGAGAGTAGTTACTTACTACTCTTCTTCTTGTCTGAACACCAACTTTGGGGTCTCCAATTATTTGCTCTCTAGGATGATTTTTTTGCCAGCCGCCTGTTTTGAATTTCTTATTTTCTTCCACTTCTGAATCACAACTTAAATCATCTGAGTCAATTTTTTGTATCTTTTCCGTTTCGTTTTCCTCATCTCCTTCAATAACCTCTTCATAAATTGGGTAGTTCATTTCATAGCTAATTACTCGTTCTCTACCTTCATCAAATTTAACATCGACACTGTCCACAATTTTCTTTAGCTTCTTGTTGTAGCATTTGTAAGCTTTGCTTTTTGATGAATAACCAACAAAAATACCTTCATCCGCTCTATCTTCAAACTTACCAAGATTATCTTCAGTTCCTTTGATGTAGCACTTGCCGCCAAAAACTTTGAGGTATTTTGCTGTTGCCCTTTTACCGAACCACAATTCATAAGGAGTTTTGCTTTCATGTGTTCTCAGCATGTACCTATTTTGGATATACACCGTAGTATGGATTGCTTCTTTCCAAAATCTGTCTTCTAGTCTGCTTTCAGTCAGCATAGTCCGTGCCATTTCTTGCACTCGTCTCGTTCTTTCTTTCAACCACTCCATTCTGCTGAGGTGTCCTGGCTGCTAAAAACTATCTCCTAATACCGTATTTTTCACAGTACTCTGTAAACTCTTCTAAAATGAATTCTCCTCCTCTATCTGATCTTAAACATTTGATCCTCTTTCCTATTTCATTCTCAACCTAGTTTTTGAAAATCTTGAACATATCAAAATCTTCTGATTTATGCTTCAAGAAAAATATCCATGTCATTCTGGAATAGTCATCAATGCACAACATAAAATATTTGTCACCATTTATGCTTTGTGTTCTCATGGGTCCACATAAATCAGTGTGTATTAGTTCCAAAGGTTTGCTTGTGTAGTACTCTTTTGTTTTGAATGTGACTCTAGTTTGTTTCCCCTTTTGGCATGAAGCACAAATGTTGTTTGCAGGTTTTCTGATGGTGGGAATATCTCTCACTACCCCTTTTGAGGTGATTTTTACTAGATTATCAAAACTGATATGACCGAGTCTCTTATGCCACAACCAATTTTCTTCTTCCCATCCAATAAAACAAGCTCCTTTTGAAGTCTCTAAGAGCGTGTATAGGTTTCCAGATGTCCTTGCTCCAGTTGCTATCAATTTTCCACTGTTTGTTTTTCTGACTTCACAACCCTACTTCATAAAAACTACTTCATGACCTTTATCACAAATCTGACTTACGCTCAACAGGTTATGTTTCAAACCATCCACAAACAAGACTTCCTCTGACTTAATTTTTCCCTCACTAATTTTAATTGATCCTTTGCCAACTATCTTAGCTCCATCATTATTCCCAAACTTTACTGAACCACCTTCATATTTCTGTAGCTTCTCAAATTTTTGTTTGTCACCTGTCATATGACTAGAGCATCCACTATCAAGTATCCATGGTACATATTTGTTCTGTGCTTTAAATGTTGTTTGTATGATTAAGGATTCCTTTTCTTCCTTAAGTCGCTCTTTTCCTTTCCACTCCATTTTGATAGTAGTTTTGGGTTCTTGTTTTGCCTTTCCCTTATCAACAACTTGTGCATGTTTTTTAGGAAGTTTTCTATTTTGTATCATCTTATTTGGTTGAAATTTTCTTCCCTGAGACTGATTTGATGCAAATGTACTTCTATAGTTTCTTGCAATGTGCCCAAAATTATGACAGTTATAACATTCTACTGTATAATTCATCATAGGAGAAAAAGCATTTCTACTCGGTGAAATTCCTTGGTCTTACATTATATTTGCAGTCTGAGATTTTATGTCCATAGCCATTGCATTTAAAACAAAAACCAGAAAAGGGATAATTGAACCTGGGTGAAGGTCTTTGCCATGTTGTCGTAGGAGCCATAGGTCTTCTTCTTCTTTGATGTGTGACATTGGTGAATCCATCATTGTCAATTCTCCTTTCGTGCCTGGTATTATTGCTTTCTCTTGCATGAGATGTTTTTCCTTGATCAACCTGTTTCTTATCTTTGTTCTTTATGGATTCTACATTTTTGGCCTTTGATCCATTTGATGATTCTCCTTCGATGAAACCCAGACCAAATTTGATGCCTATAGGCCTTTGGTCATTTATGATCTTATCCATCTTCATAGAACTTACTTCACGTTTGTGATAACAACTGATTTTCTTATTCATCTCTTCTAGCTGCATTCTTAAACCAACAATCTCTTCTTCTAGCTTGCTGCAATAATCTATTTTCATGGTTATTTGCACTTCGAGATCTTCAAAGATTTTCTTGGATTCTTCTATTCGTACTTTCAAACTGGATATGATTTCATTTGCATCCTCAAGCCTTTTTGAAAGTTTCTTATTCTTTTTCTTCTCTATTCTCCACTCTTCAAGTGCAGAGATCAACTCACCTTCTAGATCTACTTCAGCCTCGGGGTTTTCACCACATACTTCGTAGTTCACTCCTTCTTCCTTTTGTGATCTTACTTCTTCAAATGCCATGAAAAGAGCTTCACCTGTTTCCTCTTCGTAAACCTCATCGGAGTCGTCTTCTGATGAACTCGCATTCCTGGAGATGAAAATTTTCTTCTTGAAGTTGCCTTTTCTAAAATTCATTTTCTTCTTCCAGTCACTTCTTTCTTGGTGCGATCCTTCATCATTTTTGTTCTTCTCTTTAAGTGGACATTTAGTCACAAAATGCCCAATGCCTCCACAGTTGAAACATTTAAGCGGTAGCTTTCCTCTGTATTTTCCTTTTCCCCTTTTTAGTTTTCTAACAAAGTTTGCTTCCATTTCATCTGACGTCTCTTCTTCCTCAGACTCTTGTTTTGCATTTTTATCTTTAAGGGCTTTAAAATCCGCTTCTCTGTCTGTGGGTTTAGATCTTCCTATCCTCATCTCATATGCAGTCAAAGAACCATACATCTCATCTATACTAAAATAATTTAGATTCTTAGCTTCTTCTATCGTTGAGACTTTAGAATCAAACCTTTGAGGAAGAGATCTTAATACCTTTTTCACGATAGCAGAGTCATCGATATCCTCGTCGAGTCCTCTGATCACATTAATGATTCCATTAACTCTTAACATATATGCCTCAATGTTTTCATTGTCATTCATATTTAATGCTTCGAACTGAGCTCGATGTGTCTATAACTTGGCCTCCTTGATCTTATCGTCTCCTTCATGAATACTCCTTAGTTTGTCCCATATCTCTTTTGTCGTTTTACAGCTCATGATCTTTACTAGTTCACTGTCTGCTAATCCGCACATGATAGCATTCTTTGCTTTTGAGTTACTTTCAAATAGTTTCTTTTCGTCAGCCTCTTTTGGAGGAGTGATGGGTATTGTGTAACCACTAACTACTAAATCCCAGATGTCGTATCCCAAAGCATAGAGATATGTCTGCATCCTGATTCTCTAGAACGTGTAATTAGATCCATCAAACAATGGTGCTTTGTTTGATGAGAAACCTTCACCACCTGCCATTGTGTTACTTCCAAGATCACCCTAGCCGGTTAGGCTTGTACAAGAACTTAGCTCTAATACCAATTGTTAGTCTTACAATGACACTGAGAGGGGGGGTGAATCAGTGTAGTTCTTTTAACTTGAATTTATAGCTCTTAATACAGTAGCAATTAAAACTAATTACTAGATACATCAAATATAACACAAGAGCATCACACAACACAAGATTTAATGAGGTTCACCAATGTGGCTACTCCTCAAAAATTATTGCTTGGACTACCATCCAAATCCAACCTTTGCAAAGCACCAACTTTACAATCAATTTACCAGCACCCACTGGAAGGAGCACCAACCCCTTATTTATCTACACCAATAGAAAGGAGCACCAACCCCTGATTTACCAACACCTACTGGAAGGAGCACCAACCCCTGATGCCAAGCTACAACCTGGACTTCAATTTTGAATCTATAAGATTGACAAAAAGATACCTTTGTTTTTGCAAGATCCTGACTGGTCTTTCTTCACCTTTGCGCTCTCTGTGCACTCTGCTTTCTCTGTGTAATCACTTCACACACTCTATTTCGTTACAGTTGACCTTCACGATCATCTTCTCCCTTTCATGCACTCTGCTCTCTTCGCACTACGACCAAACTTCACACACTTCAAAACTTTTTCAAATCTCCAAACAACCCTCCTTTTATAACATAATTCTTGTGATGAAAACCCTAATCTTAGTCAGTTGTAAACCCTAATATTAGTCGACTTTCATGACAACTGTAAACCCTAATTTTAGTCGACTGTCATCGGTCTTCGTCGGCTTCAACTCAACCATGAAAATATAACATGTCGCGATATCGTGACACTTTCACTTTCTCTCTCTTTCTCCTTGCTTTGGCCCAGAAAATACATGTCACGATATCGCGACACTTTTTCTCCTTGCTCTTTCTCTTTAGCTTTGGCCCGCGAAAATACATGTCACGATATCGCGATACTTTTTCTCCTTGCTCTTTCTCTTAGCTTTGGCCCATGAAAATACATGTCGCGATATCACGACACTTTCACCTCCATACACTTTCTCTATTCTTTTGTTGCAAAAATGCGACATTGCGCGATATCGTGACACTTTTGTTATTCTGCTTGCCTGCCCTTCTTGAGTCGCAAAAATGTGACATGTCATGATATCGCGACACTTTTGCTTCTCTGCCTTCCTGTCCTTTTTGAGTCGTGAAAATGTGACATGTCACGAAATCGTGACACTTCTACTTCCGAAGTCTTGCTTTCTACTTTTGTCATGAAATCATGACACTTCTGCCTTCGAATTCTTCTTCTCTGCTTTTGTCACGAAATCACGACACTTATGCTTTCGTACTTCACTTCTTTGCTTTTGTCACAAAATCGTGACACTTCTGCCTTCGAAGTCTTCCTTTCTGCTTTTGTCATGAAATCGTGACACTTCTGCCTTCGAAGTCTTCTTCTCTGCTTTTGTCGCGAAATCATGACACTTCTGCTTTCGTACTTCACTTCTTTGTTTTGTCACGAAAATGCGACATGTCACGAAAATGCGACACTTTTCAAACTTGCTTTCTCTCTCCTATTTTAGTCACGAAAATGTGACATGTCATGAAATCGCGACACTTTTCTTACTTGTTCTCTTTCTTCGAACTTGTCACGAAATCGCGACACTTCTTCCTGCTTTTTCTTTTTCTTCCAACATGTCATGAAATCGCGACATTTTTTCCACTTGCCTTTTTCTCTTCCAACATGTCGCGAAATCGCGACAGTTTTTCCACTTGCCTTTTTCTCTTCCAACATGTGAAATCGTAACAGTTTTTCCACTTGTCTTTTTCTCTTCCAACATGTCGTGAAATCACGACAGTTTTTCCACTTGCCTTTTTCTCTTCCAACATGTCATGAAATCGCGATAGTTTTTCCACTTGCCTTTTTCTCTTCCAACATGTCACGAAATCGCGACAGTTTTGCCACTTGCCTTTTTTCTCTTCCAACATGTCGTGAAATCACGACAGTTTTGCCACTTGCCTTTTTCTCTTCTAACATGTCACGAAATCGTGATAGTTTTGCCACTTGCCTTTTTTTCTTCCAACATGTCGCGAAATCGTGACAGTTTTTCTTGCCTGTTGTATATGTCGCGATATCGTGACACTTTTCTTACTTGTCTTTTTCTTTGATCTTTTGCATATGGGCCACTTCGGTCTTCTTGGAAAAACACTGTACATACTCTGAGTAACCTTTGAACTCCCGTCTTCTGCATCTGAAAATCTTTTGAACTTCCTATCCACTGTATCAACAGATCTATCTGACTGTGTTGACAACAATGACAATACTGTTGCTGCACCTTGCTCAACAGATAATTGGGCTTTTGAAGCAACACGGGTTGCACTGGTCCTGGAATACTAATGTCAACCTGATTTATTTCTATTGGTTTAGGCTATTTTGGGCTGTTCTTAAAATTCTTGTTCCACTCCTTCTTGCAAGGCTTCACAATTTCTTCTTTTTGAATCTTAATATCTTCAATTTTTCTAGCTTGCGCTAGAGCATCTTCAAAAGTTGGATATTATTATAGTTACAACAACAAGGAGATCATATTTAAGTAGCTCTTGGAAAACATCTAAGTCAACTACACCATGGAGAGAAATTATGGTAGCTTGGCGAGCAACGCTCACAACCTATTGCCATAGGTTGTGATTGACTCATCATCATATTGTTTCAACCCAGCGAGATCATCCAGTGTTGCCTTTCACTTGGTATTGAAGGCGAAGCAGTCTAGGAACACATCTATGAGTTGATCTAGATTATGGATGCTATGCTTTAGGAGTTGGGTATACCACTTTGCAGATGGGCTAGAGAGGGTAGTCAAGAATGTCCTAAGAATAAAAGTATCATTATATTGGATGTTAAAGCATTGGCTTAGGAACTTGGTAACATTCTCCTATGTATCTTCTTCTTCCTTAAAATTAGTCAGATGGGGCATCTTAAAATATTTTGGATAGGAAGGGGTGGGTACGAAAGGATGGAGCAGTTGACTACGTAACTACCATAGAGTGGGCTTCTGGACCCCAGAACCAGAGATCTTGTTCTCCACTGACTCTAAGCACTCTAGCAGTGCCCGATATGCATTTGATTATTTTATCTCCTCTTCCTTGCTTCGATCCTACGAGTAAGGGCAAGGAACATCAAGCCTATTATGGGGTGATGGAATGTCACCCCCCTACCTTGATAAGGTTTTTCCTAATATTCCACTTTTGGATCATGCTCGGTGTAAGCCCCATACGTCATCTCCTGAGCTGGCCTATAGAGAGGGGTAATTGCCTGTGGTGGGCACCCTATGTTTGGCCTAGGAGGCAAGTCCTGATTCGATCGAGGAGGTCACAAAGGTAACATTGGGTAAGGCCTAGGAGATATATCTCAAATTAGAGTGGTTTGAATCTGATGGACTTCTTTTCTAGATGTACTAGGGGTGGGGACCCTCTCATGTAAATTTTTCTAGAATAACTTGTTGGTTTGTTGTTAAATCCTTTCTTTCTCTAGTTGGTGTAAGCGATCTAGTCACTCTTTGTCTCACCAAAGCTGCTTGAATTGTGCTTGGTATTTCATATATCTGGCGACCACTTGATTTACTTGCTTTGTTGTGCAAGGTATAGTAACGCTAGCATTGTCACCCTGAGGCCTACCTCATTCAAGATGATCTAAGATATCCATCACGAGCTTCCATCGATTGAGGGTAGTCATATTTACTTGAGGTTCAGGATTAGGTACATGATCCTTATATTCAGTTGGTGCAAAATCACATCGTGCTTGTGCAGTATACTAATCTTGAGGATAATCTAGGATTTTCTCATGCCTTCCTTCATTGATGAGGAAGGGAAGGGTTGAGTTTGATTACCTTGAGTGATGAGCATCATACTCATTTTGGTATCTAGGTTGTTGGAACCTATTAGGGTGGTGTAAGGGCAAAGTATGATCAATTGGCCCTACCTAATGTGTGTAATCCTGCTCTAGCCCATAATCGGGTGTGTGAGACCTATCAGGTACGTAGATGCATGGTACTGCTTTTTCTACTTGTGCCATAGTGCATGATTGCCTTTCATCAAGGAAGGTATGTGATGTGTCTAAGTATCAAGAACATTCTCCTATATTAGTCTCAAAACCCATAGGGGTGTCACACATAGGGCTCCCTTGTAGGTGTTGTTCCTACCCAGATATTTTGGGACTTGGGGGAGTAGAGGGCTTCCAAGGAGGTATGACCAAGTCCTTGGGGCTGAATCGGAGATGACTTGTGTCTCCTAGTCCACTCTCCATAGTTTCCACCCTTGAGTGGGCTTGGCTATGGGTGCACACCATTGCTAGTCTCTACCAAAACCCTAGATGATTGTCTCCTTTACAAATTCTTAATAAAGTAGCACACAAGAAAGGAAACATGTAATAAGATAAGTGTTTATCTCTTTTAAGGATTAATGTGTGTTCCTTAATCTGTTTTATGTGTTTAGATGTGTTGGTTTGTAAATAATACCTTATGTCACATGTTTAGCTCTTATTGAATGGTATTCTTGTGTTCAAATAGATTTCACCTGTATGCTCATAGCTCAACAACTAGTAATGAAAGTTTGATCATGTAAACCTACCTAAGTATGGATATGAATCCCATACCCAGTCAAGGAACACAAGTCCTACCAGTCCTCACCCAGTTCACCCATATTCTATGATATACCTCTCTAAAGAGAGATATGTGCTATATCCCATAGGCTATGATGGAGATGAAAGCCACCGTCGTTGGTCTCTACTAGTGGTTGGTGATGAAATCCAACTCACTAGCATTTAAGTAAGATGTGGTGTGTGTGGTTATTTTTATGCTTTAAATAAATTAAGCAATGAATCACTCAATTATATTTCACTAAATGCAAGCAAAAGGTGTGTTTTACTTTTAAAAAAACTAAGTAAAAAGAAACCTACAAATGCAAACCCTAAATAATGGCCTACCCATTAGGTAGCCTATAGGCAAGCAAGCCATACAAGAGCATTGTTGATTAATTTATTTTCATTTTTTCTTCTCCTTTTGTTTTTTTTTGCATTTATAAAAAGGGAAATCTATCTTCCTACATTTTGAGAAAACAATGCAAGCAAGAAAACTATAATTTAAGCAACTTATGACTGTATAAAAACAAACTAAAAGTTTAGGTACTTACCTTGGTAGCCTAAGAACTTGCTATTTCTATCATTCTGAGTAGAACGGTCTCTATTTTGTGGCCATCCTAGGGTGAGATGGTGGCTAGTTTGGGGTCCATCCCAGGGTGGGACGGTGGTGTAACCACCCCAAGGTGGCACGAGTAGCAGTCCAGAGGTTGTTTTAGGCCAGAACAACCATTACCTACAACAAAGACAAAGAAAAAACAAGATTAAATCTTCAATAAAATCAATTGGGACAAGGTCCCACCATGATCACCACTAAAGTATGGGAAAAACGGTGCACCTAATGATGATAAACAAGATGCATATATCGCTAATGTCAAATAAGCATCACAAGAGAAGCATTCAAGTAAACATGATAAGATAAAAAAAAATTGAGAAATGGAGTTTTATTTTATTATTTTTATGGATCAAACCATGGTTACATAAATATCCCCTTGAGGGCTCTAGATTGATACACTTGTTTACAAAATGGTGCCCAAGGATCAAATCCTTCCAGTAACTCGGGTGCACTTCCAACGTTCTTCCTCGTACCCACAATTGAAGTGGCCGGGCCTAACATTCTATTGTTTGGTTATTTTATATTCTAATCCTATAATCCTTCCTTATGCACTGTAAAACCTACACCTACACACAAGGAAACCAAATTTGTTAAATAGCAAGTGCAAATTATGAAACATGCAAAAGCAATACATGCAATGAAAGGCTAGAAAGTGTAAATATGCAATGCGACCATCTAAAACAAATACAAATGATTCTAAATTTCAGATTCATGCACAAAATATTATTTTGGGAAGATATAATTGAAAATAGAACAGAAATTTCATCTGAATCCATGTCGCATTCACAGTGCGCCTACTAAGCCTGTAAAACCCAAAATAAGTGATTTCTAGTCCTAAACATCTCCAAATCAAACCAAACTTGGACAGCATGTATAAAATAATATTTAAAAAGGACCCATGTGAATATATTATCAAAATTAGTCATATATTCATGTACACCTCTGTATGGGCCAAGTAAACCTACAAAATACTAAAAATGCAATAACTCGTTCAATGTAACTCCTAATTCCATGAAAATTTGACAGTAGGTTCCTAGACTATCCTATATTATTTCCATTAAAACAATAATAAAATAATGCTTCAATATTTCCTCATACCTTGCAGGGATGGTGGTGACTGTCATAGTCTAGGGACCATCCTGGGGTGGGACGACCACCAGTTCTGCTGATTATTTACCACTAATTCCTCTATGAATTGGTCAAAAACTCTCTTAATGATATTGTCATCAAATTTGGTAGTGAAATTCACTCAATTTTTTTGGTTTTATAAACATATCATGCATCTTTAATCACTCGAGAACCTCCTTCTCTAGGTAGAGATTTCTATGGAAAAGGGGCACAAAAGGTTGAGGGGAAATCTTGGAAGCACTTCGTTGCAATATCTTAAAACTCCTCTCTCTTTTGGGTGGAAAATAGATCCACTTTATTGCCATAGGGGGCTAATGGACAAATGGGCATGCAATGACATGTAGGGCAAGAGGTGCCATTTGTCCAAGGTTTGGCATGCATTGGAAAGGGAAGCAAATATCCCTTTTTGGCCCTCATTCTACAACATGTCATAAGGATTTTGTACCCTCAGGTATGCATGCTCAAATAAGTAGGGTAAATGGCAGTTTTTGGATTCCATTTGTCCCAATTTTGAATTTTTATGGGTCAAATACCCTGACCATCTCACCCTAGGATGAGGGCATGCCCTCATCCCTGGGTGGGACGATGGTGCCTATATGGCCCAAAACCTCCCAAAAGTGGGATAGAGAATTCCAAAAGTGGTTAAGACCACTATGTAACCTTGGATGGCTGCCCAAGGGGGGCATATGATGTCAACTTAGCCATTGCTTTTGGTCGCCTAATCAGATTGACATGATTTTAGTGTCTACAAAAGGAAAATTTTGAGAAGATATAAGAGGAAATAATAAATGAGAATATTTGATTTATTTAAATAATTTTATTAAAAGGGAAATAAGATTTTAATTTGTTACCTTAGTAAATTAAATTGAAGAATATTTAATAATAAGAAGGAATTATAACAAAAAGTTAAGGCAAAAAGGAAAACAAAAAGACAAATTATAAAAGGAGATTTATGCAAAATAAATTTTCTTGAAAGTGCTTATTAATAAAGGTATTTAAAAGAAGATATTGAAAGGAAATATTGGCTTGCACTTTGAGAAGGAAAACTCATTCAAATATATTAGTCTATTTGATTTTAAAAAGCATCTTTATTTTGCAAAGGATATTTTTAAAGGAATACATAGAAGGTACATTTTTAAAGGAATATTTTTCAAAGCAGAGACATTGAAGGTTGGATTAAATATAAGGATAAATTATTGAAGAATTTTTTATAAGGTACAAGATATCGTTTCTTTTGCTTATTTTCTCTAAAAGAGTTTATTGGTATAAAAAAGAGAAAATATTGAAAGAATAGTGAATGCTTATGAGACTTAATATTCCATGAAAGGCAAATTTTAAGAAAGAAACATTGAAAATAAATTCATATTTGAAGAAAGAAAAGTTCAAAGAAGGAAAATTATTTCAAGAATAAAAAAATATTCACTTTAAAAAAATACTATAGCAAATTAATTAAGGAGTCAAAAGGTTTTCTACTTTTTGTTTTTTAATCCTCCATCATTTCATCATCCAAGCAAGCGAAATTAAAAGAGTCGTTTGTAATTTGAAACAAAGAAAATTAGAAAATATGATCACATTTCTTAAGAAATTTAAGTAGACATTATTAGTGATTCTACTTTGAGAAACATTTTTTAAAGGCACCATGGCAAATAAAAAATTTCTCTTAGAATCTTAGTTACTAAAGGGACCAAATTTCACTCCTTGGAAAAATAAGATGAAGTCAATACTTATTGCTAAAAAACTTTGAAATATAGTCATTGGAGATAAAAACTATCTAGAGGATGCCACAAGTAGATAGAAATATAAAGAAGAAGATGCAAAAGTACTAATGCTAA
This sequence comes from Wollemia nobilis, assembly GCA_028583015.1. Taxonomy (NCBI): domain Eukaryota; kingdom Viridiplantae; phylum Streptophyta; class Pinopsida; order Araucariales; family Araucariaceae; genus Wollemia; species Wollemia nobilis. The sequence continues at coordinate 2,844,303 of JAQPPZ010002456.1, read as the reverse complement.
TAACATTTGGGTTATCATATGAAATACAAGCACATATAAGTGAGGCCAAAACTTCATAAGAGGCTTGGGATAAACTATGCACCATATTTGAGGGAAATAATAAAGCCACTATTATGCATTTACAATCACAACTATATTCATTAAAAGTCCAAGATGGTGAAAATATAGAATACTTTCTTAGAAGGATAGCATATTTAAAATCAAAACTACAAACTATGGGAGAGAAAGTAAAATATAAGTTTCTTGTCTTAGTTACACTTAGAGCACTTCCATAATAATTTAAAATATTGGTTACATATCTTCAAGTGTCAAATAGAAAAGTGGAATTCAACGAACTAGTTAATATCCTTCAACAATATGAAATGGAAAATCAAGTAAGAAATGAAATGTCAAATGATGCTCTCATTTCAACAAAAAGGTCACTAAGAAACACAAGGAATCCTTCTACTTCATCATCATAGAATCAGTCAGATTGTAAAAGAAGATATTGTCATATATGTAACAAAGGACACATCAACATATTTTGTAAATTTAATTTACTCAAACAATGGAATCAAGCTCGTAAACCTTATCAAAGAAATTAATAAAGACAAATACCAAATAGAACATTGTAAAAATTTACAAAACCATAAAGGACATATATCCTAAGAAGTACAATAATTAGAATCTAACAATGAGAAGGACTATAAATCATCTCACAAATAATTTATGACAAAAGAATGTTTAAAACAAGTATGCCATCAAAATCTTGCAAAGAATATTCTAATTAAGAATAAGATGAAATAATGATCAATAAGATCAAGGTGATGAATTAAAATTATGACACATGTGACCTACTTAAAAATAACACTAGGAACATCGCTTTTAAGAATGTTAACAAGAAAATGGTTATGAATCAAATATTGTTTATGTCAATCATACAAAAAATGTTTAAGAGGATGAATGCATTATAAAATATAGAATAATTGTGACATAAATGTTGATAGAACTAGATGGTTCTCTCAAAATAATTATAATTTGAGGTATTTTAAGTTTGATAGTAATAGTTTCAAATGTGTTAAACAAATATTATTCATGAGAGTACTTGTACAAAAATATTTTTTTGATTATGTAGAGTGTGTTGGTTAAAATGTAAGCCAAATTGTCAGAGTTGATGGATAGTTTGTTGTTAATGATTTGAAGTCTTCAAATAGTGATAGTGATAATAATGGTATAAGTCGTTTAGATATTGTCAATAATAGTGATTAGTGTTTTTAAAAATTTATTAGTAATAATATAAGTTATCATAAATATTGTTGTGATGACTATAAATATTGTTGTGATGACTTGTTGCATTCATATGGTAATAGAAATTAGGATGATGATGAGTTTGAAAGGCACACAAAAGTGACTGGTAATTGAACTCAAGGAAAATTAGTGTTGTTTGAAATTTATGGCTTAAAGGGGTACAAGAAATTCCCTTTTACAAAAGTGCCTTTGGAGGCCACAAAATGGGGTTTTGAGAGCTAAAAACCCCTTATTTAGTGAGGAGGTCAATGTTGGAATATATTACATTATTTGGTACATTTCAATGTACCATCATGGGCACATCTATAAATTAGGAAAGAGTGTATTATATTAGGATTTACTTTATGCAATATAATACACAAGTGTGCAATGAAGTTTTGACAATGTAAATGTGCATAGTTGTCCCTATGTACATGTGTCAATAGAGTAGGAATATGAAGAGTCATAGGAAGATTGAGGACCAAGAAACCTCCATATGAAGAGTCATATTTCATTCTATATATGGATGTATTGATGTAAAATATATATAGCGAAGGAGAAAGAGTCACCTGTGTAAGCAATGGAAGGTAATGTAGTATGATGTATTTTGAGCTCTAAATTTTCTTAGTATTTTTGAGCATTTGGCATTAGCATTATTTGATTTATTATATAGTTGATTCTTAATTTATATGCTTTATTGATCAACATTATTTTATCTTTCATATTGCAATTATATTATTGATCTTGAGGCAATATCATATTGATTATTTACTCATCAAAAGGTAATAGTCAAAAACACCTAAATAGTATTTCAAAATATCCTCAAGTTGAGTGGGCTTACTGCTTGTGTGCCACTATCAGTTCAACCTATCCTCAAGATCTACAAGACCTACAAAAATGGGTTAGAAAATTTGGAGGTCTATCTTGATCATACCCCTCGTGTTTATAAATAAAATACACCAAAATGAAGCCAATTCATTAAAAAATAATTGATAAAAGTTACAAAACTTATTAGGATGATGATACTTACCTACTTGGAGGATTTTTTGCCTTTTTGGTTACTGAAAATAGGTCCTTAGAGTCAATTTATTCCTACCTTGTGATTCAAATTCTGCTAGTTATAATAGAATTAAATTTTATGGGGACCTTCCTCTAGTTTTCATGAAGCTACCCTCAAAAATTTAGGTCAAACAAAGTTCAAATGCAAAATTTATGGGTAAAACAGTGAGGGTGACTTTGGCTAAAATTTTGAATCACATGCTACCCTGTGACTATTTTGGGTTGCAACCTACCTTGAAACCAAGACTTTGATATACAGGAAGAAAATTTATTTGTCTAGAGGGTTTCTCTAATACTACTAGATCTTGTGTACTCATCGGGTCACCTTCTAAACTTGTAATAGAGAGAATTTGCAATACAAAAGGGTGCAAGAAGAGGGCTTTTGATAACAAGAGAGGGCTTAATGGCCTCCATGGTGGTTAATTTCAAGTGATGTATTAAGTGACCTATAGGTTTATTTTGATAAAGTCTAGGTATGAAATTGGTGAATGTATGAATATAGAATAAATGGCCCTCTATTTATAGAATTTGGAGAGGTTAAGGGGTTGAGGTATCCCATGAGGTATCCCCTGAGGTGTCCCTACGAAGTGTCACCTGCAAGGTGTCCTCTAATGTGGTATACCTCATAAGTGTATTTGAGTGAGATAATACCTCACCCACCTACATGTCATAAATGAGCATGAGGATGTGGAGTGGATTTGGGGTTAAAATCTAACTATAGTAGGATTAACCTAGGGTTGGAATTTGACTTGGCTAAGGTGGAAGGTGAGTCATCCTTACCCATGCTTTGAAAACCAAAAAGTAATCAAAATTTATTTATGAATTTCAACCCACATGGGGATTTGAAATGGAGCAAGAGTTAAGTTTGACTAATATTAGGTTGATCTTAGTTTAGTTGTTGATTTTTAGGTGAGGTGGCAAATGACTCACCCTTGACCCATGCTTTGGGACACAAAAGTATTCAAAAATCATTTAAGGCTCTAAATGCTCATGGGGAGATGTGTGGAGCAAAGGTTAAGTTTAACCCTACTTATATTGACCCTAGGTTAGACCAAGGTCAAATGGATGAGGTGGAGCCTAGGCTAGTCAAAGAGTAGACTAGGTGAGGTGGCCATGAATCAAATTGACCATGGTTAGATTGACCATGGGGTGGAGTTTGACTATGAGGTGGCTTTGACCAAGGTTAGGTTAGAATGATGGTCGCATGGGGACCTAGATTTAAGCATAGGAAAGGGCTTAAGTGGCCCAAGGGGGCTTATGAATAGTGCATGAATAGTTATTTTGATAAATAAATAGTGTTTTGAGACTAATATATGAAAAATTTATAGGTTTTTCAAATTGATCAATCGTGATGATGGGATAAGTGGCAATGTACGAATTTTTGGTGTCTACAATGCTAAACTAGGATATAATAAAACAGGGTAAAGAATGAAAGAACCTATTGTATCTAAAATAAGCCCAAAATACAAAAGCCTCATATTTACAATACAAGTTGATGAAAGTGATTTTGTGACAAGGAATACTAACACCAACTTTGTAATAAAAAATGTTGTGACAAGTAACATTAAATGTGTAACAAGAAGCAGTGAAGCCAAAGTTATGACAAGTACCAATAATAGTTATTGTGATAAATATGCACATATGAAAGATAAATATTTGAAAAGAGTTATCACTAGAAATAAATAGCTAGAGTTAATTCCAGATCCAGAGCTAGAAAATTAGAACCAGAGTTAAAGATTGACATTATACCAAATAATGTAATATGGGGGGTGTTGGAGAATATTGCATTATTTGGTACCTTTATAGATACTTTGTAAATATGTAGTTTTATGTAATCATTAGGTTTTTTATTTATTAGAAGATCAATAAAATATTTCTTTATGAGAAATATGAAGAGTCATATCTTCCATGAGTTTGAGAAGAAGAAAAGATAGTTGAAGATGAAATGTCAAGAGACTCTTTGTAAAGGTATATATAGAGATTGCAAGGGAGTTTGTATGTAATGAATTGCAGTGCATCATTTTTGTATTGTAATATATTTATCATCTACTTGAATACATTGTGTATTTTTTTTGTTATTTGAGTCATGGCATGAATATATGTGAGCTCCACTCTCTTATATTGTTTATAATCCTAGAGAATAGTTTATTGCCTAATACATTAAGAGTTTTATTATTGAATCTCACCCATTTGCTAATAATTTTCAAGATAATTTATAATATTTATTGGAAAACATCAAGGTGGAAGAACAAAGTAACAAAAAAGTCATCAGATAAGGTAGCAATGCAACTAGAACATTTAGAAACCTAATTTAGTTAGATCTCAAGGTAGATGCCCCTATGAAAAAAATCTCACCATCCATATTGCAAAATTTTAGGGGAATCATATTAGAATATTTGGACCAATTCTTGTTCAAATTCAAGGTACTTTATCAAACCTATAACTATGAAAATGATAACAAAAAACTTAAGTTGTTCCCTTCAACACTCAAGGACTCAAATATGCATTGGTATCATATCCCCCCTATAATCAATAGTACCAAGAGCAGTAGCCATTCCAAAACTAGTAACAAGCATTTTTTCTGGCCCCTCTAATGCTCCAAAATAGTCTTAGCCACAACAAGCTAAGCAACCTATACTTCTTGCATAACATGTGGCTAACCCAAATAATAGTAGACAAGCAACACTTGTCTATGCTACTAAAATAGAAGATACAATCAAACTCAATGTTATTCAACTTCAATCAAGAAAAACATCTCCTAATATAGCTTTTTCTATTATAACAAAACTCTATGATAATGAGACTAGACCCCAAATTCCACCTTTTATTGAGTCTCCTCATTAAGAGGATGGAAATCCTCAATAAAATAACCCTCCAAGTTACAAAGAACAATATCCTGAGTGCTTCAAGGCTAGAGAAGAATCCTTTGTAGAACCTAATCTACTAACAAAACTAAAACACCTAAACATTATGATTTACTTACTACAAGCTATTAAAGACATGTATATTCTTAATAATACTATTCAAAAATCATTCATTAAAAAACCTAGAAGAAAGAGAAAACCATACCCTAAACCATATAGGTGGATGGTAAATTAGCAAATTTTCTTGTTGGTAAGCATATTCCAACTAAATATAGTGATCCATGTAGCCCAATGGTAACAATTTACATAGGCACTATAGAAATACCAAATGTATTAATTGAGTTAGGAGCTGCAATCAACGTTATGGCCACAAAAATCTTGGATAAACTATGTCTATCAAATATATGTCCAACCTCCATGATTTTACAAATGGAAAATCAATCAATAGAAAAACCTAAAGGTATAGTATATGTTCTAATATCTATTGACTTGTGAGAATACTTTTTTAATTTCATGATTTTACAACCTAGTGCCAAGGTGAATAGTTATCCATTAGTCCTTGGTAGGCCATGGATTTTCATAGCCACTACATTCATTGACTATTTATTAGGAGATATGATCATCTTAGATGGAGTAGATTCAAAGATGAATTCATTATATCCTCCAGCTAAGCCTTTAATGGAATTTTTTGGTCAATTATTTATCGACAAACAAGATGAAGACAACAATTTATCCTTAGACACAATTACTATGAAATATCATATTGAAGAAATAGATCCATTAGAAACAATTACTTTTTAGGATGATACTATCTTAATAATACTCCTACATGAGTCTTGTTATGACAAACAATCAAATCAATATTCATTGACTTATTTGGAGAGATAAATATGAAGAACTTGAATATTTGTTGTCCTTGCCTTTACAAGAAAGTCAATTTAATATGGCACATGGTGGACTGTTGGCTTTTTAGCCAAATTATCATAGGTCTTAATGTTTAGGAATAAACATAATATCCTAAATGACCAATATCAATGAACAAAACATTCATAAAAATAAGAACACTAATATGAAATAAATGATTAATATCATAAATGAAATAACATGAAACAAATTTACAATAATATTGTTCAATTTGTATATAAACTTTATTCAAACTTTATTTTATTCTCTGATGTAATACATAAAGCTTTGTCTCCGTATATAACCTTTGAAATGTGACTCTTGAATACTTTGTCTATTGCTCTTTTCACATATCTGGGAGATGCAACCTTGGTTCTCTATTTACATTCACTTACACACTTTACTCTGACACTTTGCACTCTCCTACATCTACACACTTGCACACATAGCGACATGATACTTGTTCACATCCTACACATAGACACATACATAAGGAGAAATATAAATCACACTCCTAAACTAGACTCACACACAAATCTAATATTTACATATTTACAATTGTACCATGGGTTACATTTACATTTATACCAAATATTGTAATAGTATTTAAAACATTTTGTATTAATTTATTTGGTATGAGAGTCTCTTGATGTACATAGATAACTTTAAAATATCTTATACTTGTTTTGACCAAGTGATTTTGTAAAAATATTTGCAATTTATTCTTCAGTTGGAACATGTTTTAGCTGATTATGATGATCCTAAACATAATCTCTAGTAAAGTGACATTGTACTTCAATATATTTTGTTCTTTTATGAATCACAAAATTTTTGATCAATTTTAAAACTCCTTGATTATCATAATTTAGTATTTTTGGAACCCTTTTTATTCCCATATCTAACAATACGTATTGTAACCAAAGTGTTTCACATATTGCATGGTACTCTGCTTCTATTGATGAAAGAGTTATTGCATGTTGTTTCTTATTGTACCAAGAAATAGGTCTTGACCCAAGATAGAAAACATATCCTAATGTTGATTTCTTATCATCTAGCATAACCAACATATAAATATCCTTGTAAGTAAAAATTATTATTTTTTATATTTTAATCCATATTTTGTAGACTTGATATATTATAGTATCATTTTTGTGGCCTTCCAATGAATTTATATGTGTTCTTGCATAAACCTAAAGAGATAATTTATAGCAAAAACAATATCAGGCATGGTATTTGTTAAATATAGAAGACTTCCAATTAATTATCAATACATAGTAGCAAAAACTAGAGATGTCTTATCATATCTTGATAGCTACAATCCTTGCTCCATAGGTGTGTATTTAGGTTTATAGTTCGTCATTCTATATATTTTAAAGTAATTATTTTACATATTTTATCTATGTTATTACGATGCTATTATCATTTTGACAAATTTCTAAACCAAGTAATGTAGTAGTCCTAGGTTCATCATTTCGAAGTCCTTTTTTATATCCTTTTTAATTCATCTATTAGAATATTTGAGCTTATTGTAATTACTATATCATTAATATATACTACAATAATTATTCTTGGTGATCCCATTTTTTATATAAATATTTGAATTTGATGTACTTTTGAAATTGTGTCGTAACAAATGATTATTAATATTAATGTACCATGCTCTTTGTGCTTGCTTTAATCCATATAAATATTTTTTTAACTTACAAACCTTTGGCTCTTGTACTTTGATAACACAACCTTTTGGTTGAGTCATATAGACCTCTTCTATAAGATCACCATTAAGAAATGCACTTTTAACATCCATTTGATGAAGTTTCCATCCAAGTTGTGTTGCTAATGCACAAATTGTTTGAATAGTAGTCATTCTTGTTGTAGGTGCAAAAGTTTCTTCATAGTCAATTCCTTTTGTTTGGGTATTTACATTTGCCATTAATTGTACCTTGTAGTTTTCAAGAGAACCATATGCTTCGTATTTTTTATTGTAAATCCATTTACATCCTACCATTTTATTTCCTTGTGGTATATCAACTAGATCCCATGTTTTGTTCTTTATAAATATCACATACTCTGATTCCATGGTTATTTTCTATTCTAGTTATCTTATGGTAACTTGTGTAGTTGCAGGTTTTACTATTGATCTCATTAATCCCATATTTGTTCTTGACATGCTATGAGTTTGAGTTATTGTAGTGGTGAGATCTGGTATTTATTCTAGCTTTGAGTCCTTAAGTGTATTTATGTACCATTTTCTCTTTTATTTGAGGTATTATTGTGAATTCTAAATTTTCAATAGGCTCATTGAATATTTTTTATTCTGATTATTCATTTTATGAGTTTTCTTCATTTAAAATATTTAAAATTGACCTTGTGTTGACTTTTCAATCTTCAACAAAGTTTTTGTTTCTTTCATAAAAAATTACATCTTTGCTCACATGAATTTTCTTTGTAATTGGATCAATTATTCTATATCTTGTTGAATCATCATCATAGCCAAGAAATATTTTGCATATGGTTTTTCATCTAATTTTGTCCTCCTTTGCTTTGGAATGTGCACATATGACTTACGTCCAAAAATTCTTAGATGTTGTATGGAAGGCTTTTATCCTGACCATAAATATTTAGAAATAATATATTTTAGTATTTTTGTGGGTGATCTATTTTGTATGTATAATACATTTTTAGCAGCTTCTGCCCAATATTGTCAATCAAGATGAACTTTTAGCATACAACATACCATTTTCATAATAGAAAATGATTCAAATTCTTTTGATAAAAATTCACCACCCCTATCTACATGAAGATTCTTGATAAATATTCCTATTTCTATTTCGACTAATTGTTTGAATTGTTTAAAGCAACCAAAGGCTTCATATTTAAATTTCATAAAATATACCCACATTTTTCTAGAGTAATCATTAACAAATATTTGAAAGTATCTATGTCCTCTGAGACTAGTAGTGTTCATTGGTCTACATAAATTTGTATAAACTAGCTCAAGTGGCTCCTAAGCTCTATAGTTAGTTCAAAAGGTATTCTATGTTGTTTTCATGTAAGACATTATGGATAAACTATAGATTCCCATGAAAGTTTGGGTAATCCTCCAACCATTTGATATCTACTTATTTCATTTAAATAAGATGCACTTATATGTCCTAGCATTTTATGCCAAATTTATTTGGTTTATGATGTCTTTGTTGATAGAACCATATTTGATAATGTATCTAGGGCAAATAGACCATGTTTTTTATGAACTAGAGGCTATGAATTTTCTCTATTTAGTAATAAGATATTTATTTTTTTGTCAATAATTTTGAACTCAACTACTAAATTTTGATCCATCAATTGAGATACTAAGAGTAGGTTAGCAGTTAATCTAGGCACATACAGTACAGTATTGATTATACCTTTTTCGTTAAATAGGCTGATTAAAATATCTCCTACTCCTTTAACCTCATATGTCTTATTATCAGCTATGGAAACTGGTTTTTCACATTTCTCTTGGAAAGTATTAAACCATTATTTATTTTTGGTCATATGCCTACTTGCCCTTGATTTATCATATTAATTCCTTTGAGGTGAACTTGTCTCCTAAAATTTTATTTTCACATTTAAATTGATTTTTAATAATCAAATCAAATTTTCAAACCAAATTATTTTATTCATATGTCTCCCAATCAATTCTGAATTCTTTTAATCAAATAATTATGAAATGATTATTTATCTTATCTCTATATATAACTTTATAAATAATCAAATCGCCAAGTAAAAAAATGTGTGCTCATTTTTTAATAAATATCAAGGGCTAAATTAATACCTTTTCATGGTACTCTCCCACGTGGCACTTTTGCATGGAGAGTTATGTCCACCTTCGATGCCAATGATTCTCTTCCTTAAAGGCAACAAAGACATTACTACCAGGCTACAAATGCAAGTGTTATCTCTAGCGTTATATCTTCTCATTTGGAGGCTTTCAATGGGCACTTCTCAAGTGCTATATTTCTCTTTTGGAGGTTGTCAATGAGCACTATCTCTACTATATTTCAACAAGGGTTATCACTCCACTCTCAAAGGTTTTCAACATACACTCTCTAATGGGCACTGCTATTTGATAAAATATGTATGACTTAAAATCTATCAGTGTTCTTATTCAATCTGTTCACTAGCTTTTGGCCATTTTTTATGAGTCTTTATTCTCTATATTATTTGATATTTATATCCAATTATCATAATCTATAGGCATTACATCCAAATATCATGGGTCCTATATTTAGGATCAAATATAATATCCAATATTTGAGCATTCAATTATAAATGGCCAATATCAATGAACAAAACATTCATAAAAATAACAATAATATGAAATAAATGGCCAATATCATTCATGAAATAACACAAAGAAAACTTACAATAATATTGATCAAATTGTATATAAGCTTTATTAAAACTTCATTTGATTCTTTGATGCAATACATGGAGCTTTGTCTCCATAATATAACCTTAGAAATATGAATCTTGAATACTTTATCTATTGCTCTCCTCACATATTCAAGAGATGTAACCTTTTCTATTCCCCACATAAGACAAACCTCTCACGACTCTTGGCTTCAGATCTTACCACTTATATACAGGACTCTTGGATCTCTATTTACATTCACTTGCACACTTTACTCTATGACACTTTGCACTCTCCTACATCTACACACTTGCACACATAGTTACATGACACTTGTGCACATCCTACACATAGACATATACATAAGGGGAAATATAAATCACACTACTAAACTATAGACACACACTAATATAATATTTATATATTTACAATTGTGCCATGTGATATATTTATATTTCTACCAAATAATGTAATAGTCTCTAACATGAGCAACAACACATTCTCTCTTCTCTTCAATGTCCTATAGCAAGCATCATTCCTTTAGGGATTACCTTTAATGAAAATTCTAAGATATTTCATTTCCTACTGCCTCATCAGTGTCCTATGAATTTATTAGTGAATTAATTTAAGGGGATAAATTTGATACACTCAAGCACCAAACAAATTGAAATACAACCAAGTAGATCACTAAATATCAATAGTTGGTTGTATGATGAACAAAAAGTAAATAGTTTGATGTGTTGAGCAACCATGCCAATGATTTTTCATAGGAGTATAATGATATGAAAGGTATTCATCCCAATATTTGTATATTATCTATACCATTGATTCAAAGCCTATTCATCAACCACAGTGACAAATAAATCCTACTTTCAAAGACATTGTGAAAACCAAAATTGAAAAACTGCTTAAATAAGGGTTTGTTTATCTGATTTTTGATAGTGAGTGGGTTTCACCACTAATAATTTTTTCTAAGAATAATGGTAAATAGCATGTGTATAAATTATCACAAAATTAATAAGGACACGTGTAAATACCACTTTCCATTACCATTCATTGATCAAGTTCATGACACACTACAAAATAATTCTATTTTCTTGATAAATTTAGTAGTTATAATCAAATTAAAGTAGCACTAGAAGACAAGGAAAAAACCACCTTCACATGCCCTTGGGATGCTTTTTATTATCATGAATTACCTTTTGACCTTTGCAATGCTTCTACAAAATTCCAACGAGTAGTCCTTGTTATTCTTGTTGACCTCATGAATGAATGTGTAGAAGTTTACATGGATGATTTCACTGTGGACGGAGAGACTTTTGACAAAGTTCTCCACAATATTGAAAAAATCCTCACTCACTGTGAGGCTCATAAATTATCCCTAAGCCATGAGAAATATTTGATGTTGATATGTGAAGGCATTGTCTTGGGACATCACATCTCATCTAAAGGCATAAAAGTATATCCTAAGAAGACTGATATTATATTATAATTGCCTCCCCTTGAGACGCAAATTGATGTTAAAATTTTCTTAGGGCATGTTAGTTACTGCCGATGTTTTATCTAGGAATTTAGTAGAATTGCAACTCCTATGTTCTTTTTATTAGCTAAATATTCTGAATTTTGATGAACAGATGCATGTTAGAATGCTTTTGAAGCATTAAAAGAAAAACAACTTCCACTCCTATGCTACAAGGGCCAAACTAGAAAATTTCATTTTATATTCATCCAAATGTATCTAGAAATGAAATAGGTGCAATCGTTGGCTAGGAATAAGAATATGGAAAACATTAAGCCATCTATTATATCAGTAAAAATTTAGCTGGACCTAGAAAGAACTATACAACTATCAAAAAAATTTTTTTGGTAGTAATGTATGCTATCAACAAATTTTACCATTATATTATTGGGTATCGAATTATTATTCACACTGATAATATGGTGATAAAATACCTAATGAACAAACCCATTGTTAATGGTAGGATTATTTGATGGTTATTATTGCTTCAAGAATTTGACATCACTATTGTTGATAAACCTAGTAAAGTTAATATGGTAGTTGATTTTTTGTCAAGATTACATATTGTAGGTGATCATGAACCAATGGAGGATAGCTTCTCGCACAAACATATTTTTGTAACATCACCACATTCTTTGTGGTTTACAAATATCATCAACTATCTAGTAAAAAGGAAGATTCCTTCAAATTTTCTTTTAAAGAAAAGAAGTGTTTAGTTTGAAAAAGTTTATATTTTAAATGGATTAATGGTATATTATTTAAATGTGGACCTGACTTTGTTTTATAAAAGTGTGTATGACAATATGAATTTTTTGACATCCTTTGGGTGTGTTATAATGATCCTTCAAGAGGATATTATTCTACAAAAATAAATATCCAAAAGGTTCTTGGTGTAGGATATTACTAGCCCTCACTCCATAGAAATGTCAAAAATACATCTGACATTGTGACCAATGCCAATGAATGGAAAATCCCACTGCTACAGATTATATGCCTCTGCAACCTCAAGTGGTTCTTGAGCTATTTGAGAAATGGGGGATTGATTTTATTGGTCCAACATATTTTGGTTTTTATATACTATTGTTGGACATTTTGAGTAGATGAGTTGTCATTGATGTCAAGAGTGAGTGGTCATTGATGTCAAGCTTTCAACACCATTCAGTGGTAGTTTCAGTGGGCAGCATCAGTTTCAAGTTCTCCAATAAGTGCAAAAGGATAGTCCGCCTTCAGTTGATCAAGACCCGATTCCAGGAAGTCATATGAGGTCCAAAGGGTAAAGAAGAGGCCCAGGCAAATAATATTATAATAATTAATTATAAATTAATTAATATAATTTTATTATTAATTAATTTAATTTACTTTCATGTTCTTAATTTAATTATAAGTTAATTTTAATTTAATTATAAATTATTTTTTATTAATTTAATAAACCCTAAAAAGGGTTATAAAGGAAAGTTATAAATTGAATTTAAAATTTGATGTGAAGTGCCAACGTATTACAACATCAAGGCACTATGTATATATATGAAGGCAAAACCTTTGCCTTAGTCTCCCATGCAATTATTATTTCGAATGCCCCTAAGTTTAAAAATGCACACAAAGAGAAAGCAGCGATATTTGTTTGAAAATTCTTCAATGGAAGTAAAGGAACAAAGAGGAGCAAGACTCCTTCCACTTTGTATATGCGTCGTGTAGCACAGTTGGTGACGACGATAAGTGTTGAAACGTTTGCTGAAAGGAGGACGCATGTTCAAACCCCATGGGATTTGTGTTTTGCAAGGAAGAAGGTTTGCATTTTTGTGAATGATGCCTAACACAAGGAACAAAGGGAGGCTAGCTCCTTCCCCTTCTCATGGGAGCGCCTAGCCCACGTGGTGGGCTAGCACCTTGGTAAGGCACTCAACAGAGAGGTTTCAGGTCAAAACCCACCGAGGCCTTTTTGCAGATAAGACAAAGGTATGCGCAGATAATTATTGGGTTTGTCGCTTAATTTAGAATGTGCTAAGGTTGAAGGAAAATAAAAAATATTTTTATGTGCCTAGGTTGAAAAATATTTTTTTAGGGTTTATAGGATTTAATTTTTGCCTAAATTAATATTGATTATTAAGTGTTTTGAGGGAGATAAAAGGGTAGGCAATTATTATTTCTGAAGGGTTATTTTTGAAAGATTGATTTATTAATTTGGAGATTATAAGGAGTAAATTTGAGTGATTATTTTTATGTGTGATTTGATGATTGCTAATTTCAAGGAGTAATAAGGTGTAGAGAGTTAGTGTGATATTTGTCATCTATCTATTGAAATTGGCAAAGGAGAAAATTGTGATTGAGATAGGTTTTTCTAAGGGCACTTCTACATCAAACAAAAGGTATGGCTACATATTCATAGTGAGTGATTGTTGAATGTTGTGAATGCAAAGTTGGAGTGAAAAATATTGTTTGGTAAATATTGTTGAGTGTGTTTTGAATTAATGCTTCAAGGTTTTTTGGAATAAAGAGCTTTTTATAAAACCTTGTTTTATAAGCATTGTTGTTGAAGTGATTAAGTTGAGTGAACTTGAACTAGGGTTGCAAAGATCATGAGTATCATTGTTATGTGAAGATTGTTTTATAAGCATTGTTGTTGAAGTGATTGGTTGAGTGAAGAAATTGAACTAGGGTTTTCAAAGATCATAAGTATCATTGTTATGTGAGATTTATTGATAAGAATTGTTGGAAACATTTGAGTGAGTTTTCATATACTTGGACTAGGGTTTGTGAGTAAGGATTATTTCATTGAGTGATTGGTTGAGTAGAGTTGATTGAGCCTAGTCAAGTGGATGTGTTGAAGTGATAGTTCAAGTTCTATAAAATAAATTGTTCTATATTCTGAATTGATTTGAGAAAGAGGTTGAGTGTGGATGAAGGTGAAACATATTGAGTCTCTAACAATTCTCTATATATTTTTGTGATAAAAGAAATATTGAAAGTGATTGAGAGTTTATGAGTGTGAAGCATATTGAGTCTCTAACAATTATCTATATATTTCTAAAAAGAGTAATTGAGCATTGTGGTGAATGTGAAGCATATTGAGTCTCTAACAATTCTCTATATGTTTCTAAAAGAGTGATTGAAAGTAATTGAGTATTGTGGTGAATGTGAAGCATATTGAGTCTCTAACAATTCTCTTTATGTTTCTATGAGATTGTACAAGTTCTAGTGTAGACTTGTTAAGCAAATTTAAGGTAAGTCTTAAAGAAGACTTGTGGACATATTTATGTGAGATTTTGTGGAAGCTTACAATACAGATTGAGAGCAGATTTGGATAAGTTCTAGTGAGGACTTATTGAGAAGATTTGGACAAGTTCTAGTGGGGACTTGTTGAGCAGATTTGGATAAGTTCTATGTTAGGGTAAAATAAGGTAGTGTATTGCATTACACTATGTAGGGTTATTACATTTACTTTTCTATGTAATTACCATGAGATATTTTACCTCATGGTTAAACTAGGTAAGTACCTAAATATCCTATGTCAGATATTTAGGTTAGTGATTTGGTTAGAACTCTCTACCTAGGTTAGTGGTTAGCTACATGTCTCTCCTACCATGATGGTTAGCGAGATAGATGGTAGTTAGTTTATTAAATCACATTATAAATACTATACACTATCCTATGTAATCGCTAATGTTGAAATCAATATTTCTTTTTGATTATTTGAGCATACTTCTGGTTACATTGGTATCTTTGTTGGGTGGCTTAACATGAGCTTTGCTCGTTCCACCCTTCTTGGACCTTGCACGGATCTTGAGGCACCCTGTTGGTGACCTATACCTGCACGGCTCATGAGGCCCTTTTGTTGGTGATCCTTTCATTGTGTGACTTCACTGATTTCATTACGTGACTTCATTGATTTCATTGCAAACCTGACTAAGCCCTGATTCAGTTTGCGTAGACCCGATCGGAGCAGACCTAGTGCACGATCGCAGTAGATCTACCATCTGCATGGATCTTGTGACAATCTCCTGCTGTCATGCCTGCATGTGACAGTCACCCCCAATTCGACCTGGCGTGCTCTTTAGCGAAGGACTATGTCTGTAGTGGCATGAATCTCGAGTAGTGGGATCTACAACACTCAAACACACAGATGACTCATGGCCTACCATGTGGTATTCATTGGCACTGGCCCAGTACCTCACATGGCGATCTGACGACATCGATCTGACATGGCAACCACTTGGTGGGACCCTCGATTTGACATGGCAACCATCTGGAGAGACCCTCGATCTGACATGGCAATGACCTGGTAGGACCCCCAATCTGATGTGGCAATGATCTAACGTGACATCATTTGATTTTTTCAACTGGCTTGCTGATGTGGCATCATCTGATTCGTTCCCGTGGCTTGTTGAGGTGGCGATCTCTAATTGGTTGAGGTGGCAAAATGTAGCTCTTCATCGACTTCCCGAAGGCAGTCAACGATAAAAGGGCTTACCCACCATTTTACATCCCACAAGATTGCCTGTGTGGGTGATGTGGGATAATTCCCATTTTTTCCCTGCCTGCGCAAGCAAAGAAGGGAAGGGTAATTGTGTTCCTTTCCCTTCCCATCGGCTGGCATAGCTCGACTGGCTAGCTAGCCAGTCGACAAGATTCGTGGCCGAGGTATCGTAGGATCGATTCCCATCATGCGATTTCGAAAGGTATTTTTTTATGGACCCCTCCTAATTTTTTTTTTGCATTATTTTTTTTTTTATTTTAAGTTTTTTTTTTAATAATTTTTTAATCACTTTGTTTTAAAAATCATTTTTTTCTTTACTAAATGATTTTTAACCCATAGTTTTTTTTTTTTTTATTATTAATCAATTATGCTTAAAGTAACTAAAATTATGCATTAGAATTACAATTTGGTGGTCCATTTTTACTGAACATTAAATACTTCGAAAATCATTCAAGCACACCTATGTTTTTTGCAATAATTCCACTCCATTTCTATTGTTTTCTCCCAATTTTTTGGAGATAAAGAGACATAGGAACTCCCTATTTTTATTGCAAAACCAAAACACTTCAAACTTGAGCAAGGACCAAAGTTTTTTTTAGCAACAAAACCCAACATTTGCTTTTTTTTCTCCTTCACAAAGGGGATATAAGACATAATATTACAAATTTTTTTGTTGTAACCTTGAGAAGGATAATTGGACCTTTTTTTATCCTAATTCTCAACATATTTTTTCAAGTGTTGAAGACATAAAAACCAAGTCATGTGTCGACTGGTCTAGAAACCTTTCAAACGCGGGTTGTGTGTCGACTTGTCTTGAAAGGGGTGCTCGAATTTTTCAAATTTTATAAAAATTAAGGGGGGATAGAAGCCACATTTTGTGATTCTATTTTTTTTCAAAATTGTAAAGAGAAATGGGGGATATTTCAGCATAAGAAAGGTGCATTCTCGATTGTACTCGACACATTCTCTCAAAAATTGACTATACTAGGTGCATTTTCGGTTGCATCCGACACCTAGAGTGATACTAATGTGGGTTGCTCTCATGTTTTTATTATTGCACTAACACTCATGTTTTTTTGTGTGCAATTAAACAATCAGATACAACATTGACATAAGCATTTCACAAAAGCCATATTTCACTCCAAAACGTGCTACACTTTGCACAGGTTGAACATAAGTCAATTTATTTTTCCCCCATCAAAGGTCAAAATTCAAAAATCTTGATTAACTCTCCTTGTTTGGCTTAATTTCCTCCAAATTTCCATCCTTCTTGAAGGGTGTTAAGGCAGGTGCCATTAAATATCCTAGAGAGCACAATCAGAAGTCTTTCAAAACCTACCCCTTTAATTTGCTCTATTTGTTTGGCTTAAAATCCTTAAACGTTTCATCCCTTGTTTAGGGTGTTAAGGTAGGTGCCATTAAATATCTTCTAGAAGCAAATTGAAACATCTTCCATATACTCTTTTGAGGGTATAGTGCAAGATACAACTATATTAGTCCAATCACATTTGAAACCTTCACCATGGCCATGATGCACAAGTATCTCACTAAGAGCCAACTGCTCAAAGGTTCAAATTATTCTGCATGGAAGACTAAGATGAAAGCTATCTTAACTGTAGAGTATTTGTGGTCTATAGTGGATGGAAGAGAAACTAGACCTCAATCAATAGGAGTGGATCAAACAACTTTTGATAAAAAGGATAGAAAACTATCCTTAATGATCTTGCTAGCTATTACTGATGATATCCAACCTCATATTAGTGAAGCTAAGAATGGTAAAGAGGCATGGGATGCATTGACAACCATGTTTGCGGGAAAGAATAAATCAACCATTCTTCACCTCCAAACACAGCTTCATACTCTTCATATGAAATCAAGATAAATAGTAGAGTTATTCCTCTGCAGAGTGGTAGAATTGAAAATAAAACTGCAATCCTTAGGAGAAAAATTGGAAGACCAAGTCTTGACCTCTATCATTTGGAGGGCACTTCTCGACTCCTACATAATGTTAATCACTTAATTACAAGTCTCTGGAAGGATAGTGACTTTTGTCGAGTTGGTAAATATGCTTCAAATAGAAGAAGCTAATCAACTCCAAAGAGATGAGGCATCCAACAATGCTCTTTTCTCCAATAGACAATGTGGTAAGAAAAAATGGAATCAACAGAAAGGTTTTTCTTCTAATAAAGACAAGGGTAAAGGCAAAGAGACTCAGAAGAAGAAGAAGTATTGTAATATTTGTGACAAGGACACTCATGAAACCAAAATATGTTGGTTTAAGAAAAAACCGCTCAATGAAAAAGGAAAAAAGAAGGGCAAAGGCAAACCCAAGAACAAGAATAAACAATAGGGACACATTGCAGCTGAAGATTCTAGTTTGGAATCTGAACAAGCACACAAAGTGCTCATGACACATACAGATTCCCCTCACAAGGACACTGTGTGGTACATAGATTCAGGTGCTAGTAAGCATATGACTGGCGGTAAGTCCTGGTTTGAGACATTTTGATATGAAAAAGGTAAGTGCTAACAAATTGATTAACAAAATAATTAGAACCTTAATCAATTAACCATAGCTTTGAAATGAACTAGGTTTATATAGGTTACAAACTATAGGATAGATATTAAATTAATATCTAACCTGTAATATCTCTAACCTACGCGCTTAGAAGAATAAGCGCCAACAACTAACAACTAACCTAGGATATTTAGGAATTTACCTAGGTTAACCATTAGATATTTTAAACAATAAATATCTACATGGTAAATAGTCAAAGTAGATGTAATAATCTAACTAATGTAGTATAATGCAATATACTACCTCATTTTACCCTAACATCCCCCCTTTATTACATTACTTTGATATACAAAGTTTACTCCGAAACAGTTGAAATTTGACACGTCCAAGTGCCTTTGTAAAAATGTCTGCAACCTGTTCGTCGGTGGGAATGTGTTGGAGCTGAATTCTGTGTTTAGGAACTTCATCACGAATGAAATGACAATCTGTATCAATATGTTTAGTTCGTTCATGATGTACTGGATTCTTGACCAAGTTCAAAACACCTGAGTTGTCGCAAAACATGTGAATAGGAAGATTCTTTGGTAGGCCCATGGTAGCCAAAATGCGACTTAGCCATATCGCTTCACACACAGCTCCACGTGCAACGCGATATTCTGCCTCAGTTGAAGATAAAGCAACAACCTGTTGCTTTTTACTATGCCATGAGACAGGACCGGATCCAAGATGAAAAACATAGCCTGAAGTTGATTTTCTGTCATCTATGGAGCCAACGATAGTCGTAGTCGGTGTAACTCGTAAGAAGAATGAGTTATTCTTCTTATACTCTAGACCATAATCTGCACTACCCTGAATGTAGTGTATGACTCTTTTAGCTGCTTTCCAATGGGAGACCTTTGGTTCTTGCATGAACCGAGAAAGATAGTTTACAGCAAAAGTAATATCTGGTCTAGTATTAGTCAGATAGATGAGGCTTCCAATCATTTGTCTGTAAAGTGTTCCATCTACCTGTGGTGAGTCTTCATATCGTGATAACTGTAACCCTGATTCCATCGGTGTTGCTTTGGGTTTACAATCAGTCATACGATATTTTTCTACTAAAGTCTTAGCATACTTTTTCTGGGTCACCCTTAGATGATTCTTTTTCTGTTCTATTTCAAGGCCAAGACAATAGTGGAGAAGTCCTAGGTCTGTCATATCAAATGACTTTTTCAAGTCATCCTTCACGGCTTTAATCAAATTCTCTGAATTGCCAGTGATGATCGGATCATCTACATATAACACAAGAATCACTATCTCATAACCTGTGTTCTTGATATAGAGATTTGCGTCTGATGGACTTCTCTTAAATCCGTGTTGCAATAGGTGACTATCCATCTTTATGTACCATGCTCTTGGGGCTTGTTTTAGCCCGTATAATGCTTTTACCAATTTGCAAACATGTTGCTCATGGCCTTCCTCCGCAAATCCAGGAGGTTGAGTCATGTATACTTCTTCCTTTAAGTCTCCATTAAGAAAGGCACTTTTTACATCCATCTGATGTAACTTCCATCCGAATCGTGCTGCCATAGCACAAAGTACTCGAATGGTGGTCATCCTTGTTGTAGGAGCAAAGGTTTCCTCATAGTCCAGTCCTTCCTTTTGAGCATAGCCCTTTGCCACAAGTCGGGCTTTATGCTTATCTATAGTGCCATCTGCCTTATATTTTATTTTGTAGACCCATTTGCAACCTATGGGTTTCTTACCTTTAGGCAAATTCACTAGCTTCCATGTTTTATTTTTAATGAGGGAGTTGTATTCTTGCATCCATAGCTGTCTTCCACTGAGGCAGACTAAGTGCTTCATCAATTGTAGAAGGTTCATTCTCATCACATGCTGATAAGTAAACCCTCTCCTCATCTATCTCCATCTCATCTTCCCTTGGTAACTCTCTATCTACAGAAAGGTCTTGAAAATCTGCACAAAGATCATCAACTGAAGTGGAAGCTTTACCCTTGTCTTTCTGTGACATGCTTCTTGTCTTTGGACGATTGAGAGTAAGATCTGGTGGGGAAGTGAGTTTAGAGTCTTTCAATGTGCTTGTATACCATTTGGGTGGCTTTTTCTGTTGTGAAGAAGAAGAAGAAGGAGGAGGAGGTTGTTGTTCCTCCTCATCATCTAGGTATACTGATGTAGTGTTGGATGTGAAAGCTTCATCAAACACTACATCTCTACTTATATATATCTTCTTGGTAAATGGGTCTATCAAACGATAGCCTTTTGAATTTTCATCATAACCAAGAAATATACAAGGTAGAGATTTCTCATCTAATTTCTTTCTTTTCTCCTTAGGTATATGCATAAATGCCTTACACCCAAATACCCTTAGATGAGTTATGGAGGGTTTCCTACCACTCCATGATTCCTGAGGAGTCATACCTTTAAGTGCCCTTGTGGGAGCCCTATTCAGAAGATATACCGCAGTTTGAACAGCTTCAGCCCAGTAAGTTTGCTCAAGGTTGGCCCCCTTAAGCATACATCGAACCATTTCCATTATGGACCGATTTCTTCTCTCAGCAACCCCATTGGATTGAGGAGTGTAGGCTGTTGTTAACTGTCTTTTTATCCCATGTGTCTGTAAGAATGAGGAAAATTCTTTTGATGTGTATTCCCCCCCTCGATCTGAACGGAGGGTCTTAATAAAGCATCCTGATTCCTTCTCAACAAGAGTTTTAAACTGCTGAAAATAGGAAAATGCTTCAGACTTCAACTGCAAGAAGAAGACCCACATTTTGCGTGAATGATCGTCAACAAACAATTGAAAATACCGTTTTCCTCCACAACTTGTAGACATAGGACCACACAAATCTGTGTGTACCAACTCCAAAGGTTCTTTAGCTCGAAAAGAGCTAGGTTCAAAAGGTACTCTATGTTGCTTGCCTGACAAGCAATCAGAGCACACTGGCAAAATAGATGAAAGGGGAGGAAGTCCTTTCACCATTTGATATTTACTCAGCTCTAGTAAATATCCTGAACTCAAATGCCCAAATCTCTTATGCCAAAGAGAAGTGGCCTCCTTTGTGGTCACTGCGAGTGCAGTATGAGTGGAGGTAAGTGCATCTAAGACAAACAAACCATGTTTGTATGAGCTCGTTGCTATCGGTTTTCCCTTTTTGGTGATGAAGCAACGTTTCTTGTCTTTGTCCACAGTAAAATTGACATTCATGTTATTGTCCAGGATTTGTGGAACTGACAAGAGATTATTTTTTAATCCTGGAACATAAAGAACTTTTTCAATATTACATTCTCCATCTGGAAGGGAGACTGAAACACTGCCTTCGCCCTGAACTCTATAGGTCTGATCATCAGCAATGGTGACCGGTCTACCTTCTCGAGCTTCAAAAGTAGCAAACCATGATTTATCGCCAGTCATATGTTTACTAGCGCCTGAATCTATGTACCACAAAGAATCCTTGTGGGAGGAATCTGTATGGGTCATGAGCACCTTGTGTGCTCGTTCAAAATCGAAACTAGAATCTTCAGCTGCTATGTGACCTTGTTGCTGTTTGTTCTGGTTCTTAGATTTGCCTTTGCCCTTCTTATTTCTTTGTTCATTGGGCGGTTTGTTCTTAAACCAACATCGTTTGGTTTCATGAGTGTCTGTGTCACAAATTTTACAATGTTGTTTCTTCTTCGGAACCTCTTTGGCTTTACCCTTGTCTTGTCTAGAAGAAGAACCCTTCTGTTGATTCCACTTTTTCTTACCACCTTGTCGTTGTGAGAAAAGGGCATTGTTAGATGCCTCATCTCTCTGGAGTTGGGTAGCCTCTTCTGTTTGAAGCATATTTACCAACTCGACAAAAGTTACTGTCCTACCAAAAACTTGTAAGGAGGTGATCAACATTCTGTAGGAGTCAGGAAGAGCTCTCAAAATGATTGAGTTTAAGACTTGGTCTTCCAACTTTTCTCCTAAGGATTGCAGCTTTGTTTTTAATTCTGCGACTCTGCAGAGGAATAGCTCTACTGTTTCTCCTGATTTCATATGTAATGTATGAAGCTGTGTTTGAAGGTTAAGAATCGTTGATTGATTCTTGCCCTCAAAAATGGTACTTAAGGCATCCCAAGCTGCCTTACCAGTTGTAGCTTCACTGATATGAGGTTGGATATCATCAGTAATAGCAAGCAAGATCATTAAGGAAAGTTTCTTATCCTTTTTATCAAAGTCTATTTGATCTTGTCCAGAAGATTGAGGTCTAGTGACACTTCCATCCACTATTGACCACAAGTCCTCTACAGTTAAGATAGCCTTCATCTTAGTCTTCCATGCTGAGTAATTTGAACCTTTGAGCAGTTGGCTCTCAGTGAGATACTTGTGTATCATGGCCATGGTTTAGGTTTCAAATTTTTGGAGAGGACTAATATGATGCTATCTTGCACTATACCCTAAGAAAAGGTATAGAGAAGTTGTTTCAATTTGCTTTCTATAAGATATTTAATGGCACTCGCCTTAACACTCTTAGCAAGAGATGAAAAGTTTGAGGAATATTGAGCCAAACAAAATAGAGCAAATGAAACAAGGGAAGGTTTTGTCAAACTTTTGATATTTGCTCTCTAAGATATTTAATGGCACTTGCTTTTAACACCTTTGCAAGAAGGATGAAAAAATTTGAGGTTTATTTAAGCCAAACAAAAGAGAGTCTTATCAAGGTGATTGAAATTTTTGACCTTTTGATGGGGAGAAATTACTTGTTTGAACCTATGCAAAGTTTAGCATGGTGTTTGAGTGAAGTTTGGGTGTTTGTGAAAAGCTCCTTGTAATGTTTTATTTTTGACCTTGTAATTGCAAAAAAAATGTTTTTAGTGCAATAATAAAAAAATATATAAGAGCACCCAAATTTATATCACTCTAGGTGTCGGATTCCACCGAAAATGCACCTAGTACAAGCAATTTTGAAGAGAAGGTGTCGAGTAAAATCGAGAATGCACCTTTCTTTAAACTGAAATAGCCCCCATTTATCTTTACAATTTTGCAAACTATAGAATTCTAAAAAAATTCTATCCCCCCTTAATGTTTACAAAATGTAGAATTTAGAGCATATCTTTCAAGACAAGTCGACACACGACAAGCATTTGAAAGACCTTCCAGAACCATTTGACACACAACTTGGTTTTCTATCTCCCGTAATTATTCAATACTCAAAAATAGGAGGTGCATCAGGATTAAAGGGTTCTCTAATCCTCATGGGACCATAACTACGATCCAAACCCTTCCAAGGATCAGTGTAAGTATTGAAACGGGGTAAGCTCCTTCTATGCTCTCTAAGCATACGACGAAAATGAGATCTTGTCGTCTGACGTCTAAGTTCGTTCCTCTTTCGAATAACTCTTAGACGACGAAGGGCTTTTGTGATCCAAATCTTTTTCTTCATGAGACAAAAATTTTGTTCTCTCAAAACAATTGATTAGAAAATTTTGGAGAAATTAAAAAAATTTATTAGAAGTCTCAAAGCTGCAAAAGAAATTTGTTTTACTGATTGTCTCTTGTCTCCCTCTTTTTGATTAGGAGAAAACAACACAAAACTTTTGCCTCTTCTTTTTTTTTTAAATTGATTATTTCAATGCAAAATATTCTAACTTTAATTTAGTAGAATTTAATTAATAAAAAAAATTCTGATAAAAAAATCACTTAATTTTTTAAAAAAAATGATTTAAATAACAAAAATTATTAATTTATTAATTAAAAAACTAAAAAAAATTTAAAAAAATGCAAAAAAATAAAAAATTACCCAGCCGCCACTCAAAAGGTTTGTGGATGGCGCCGCCGGGAGTCGAACTCCCGACCCCGCGGCTGTCAAGCGGCCGACTGGCGCTCCTGCCAGTCGGTCTACACCGCCCGACGAGAAGGGAAGGGAAATCCTTCCCTTTCTTCCTTCTCGCGACGGGAAAAAAAATTTTAAAATGTCGATCCCCGCTGGGGATCGATCCCGATCCCGGGGCGAGGGGGGAGGGAGGGAAGGGGACTTCCCTTTGGGATTCTCGGGGAAACAAAAATTTGGGTTTCCCTGGGAATCGAACGCGGCTCGTCCGCGTTGGGGAGCGCCCTGGGCTGGCAGCTTTTGCCAGTCCTGCTCCGTTGGCTGATCCGTCAGCCAACGTGAGGAAGGTGCTTTTAAAAAAAATTATATATTTTTTTTGAATTCGTGGGACTTATCCCACATGCGCTCTGCGAGCGCTTTCACCTTGTTTAAAAAACAAAGCTCGCCCGATTGTCTTTGATTGCCTGCGGGCAATCGGCAGGCTTCAAAAAACCTCTTTTGCCGATCGCTTCAGCCACGCGCAGGTCACCTCGGGCCACGTGTGCCACGTCACCAGATCGGACCGCCTCGGGCCACGTGCCGCCACGTCACCAGATCGGACCGCCTCGGGTCGCGTGTAGGTCACCTCGAGAACCGTGTCGATCAGCCTACGGGCCGCCTCAAAAAATGTGTCGAATCCAGACTGTGGGCCACCTCGAGAACCGTGCCGGTCAGCCTACGGGCCGCCTCAAAAAACGTGCCGAATCCAGACTGCGGGCCACCTTGGGAAGCGTGCCATCCATGCTGCGGGCAAATTCAGCGGAATGGCTCTGATGCCAATGATATGAAAAAGGTAAGTGCTAACCAATATTGATTAACAAAATATTAGAACCTTAATCAAATTAACCTTAGCTTTGAAATCCACTAGGTTTATATAGGTTACAAACTATAGGATAGATATTAAATTAATATCTAACCTGTAATATCGCTAACCTACGCGCTTAGAAGAATAAGCGCCAACAACTAACAACTAACCTAGGATATTTAGGAATTTACCTAGGTTAACCATTAGATATTTTAAACAATAAATATCTACATGGTAAATAGTCAAAGTAGATGTAATAATCTAACTAATGTAGTATAATGCAATATACTACCTCATTTTACCCTAACACATTTGAGGCTCGATAAGGTAGACTGGTCACCATTGCTGATGATAAAATCTATCGAGTTTAGGGAGAAGTAAGTGTTTTAGTCTCCCTTCCATATGGAGAATGTACTATTCAAAAAGTTCTTTATGTACCAGGATTGAAAAATAATCTCTTGTCAGTTCCACAAATCCTAGACAATCAAATCACTGTCAATTTCTCAGTGGACAAAGAAAATAAATGTTGTTTTATCACTAAAAAGGGAAAATAGATAGCAACAGGTTTATACAAATATGGTTTTTTTGTCTTAGATGCAATTACCTCAACACATACTATAATGGTAGTAACCACAAAGGAGACCACATATCTATGGCATAAGAGATTTGGGCATTTAAGTTCATGATATTTACTTGAGCTCAGTAAATATCAAATGGTGAAAGGACTGCCTACTCTTTCATCTACTTTACCAGTGTGCTTTGATTGCTTGTTAGGAAAGCAACATAGAGTACCCTTTGAACCTAGCTCCTTTTGAGCTAAGGTACCTTTGTATTTTGTTCATACAGATTTGTGTGGTCCCATGTCTACAAGTAGTGGAGGAAAAAGGTATTTTCAATTGTTTGTCGACGATCACTCACAAAATATGTGGGTCTTCTTCTTACAGTTGAAGTCTGAAGAATTTTCCTATTTTCAATAGTTCAAAAATATTGTTGAGAAGGAATCAAAATGTTTTATTAATACCCTCTGTTTAGATCGAGGGGGGAATACACATCAAAGGAATTTTCCTCATTTTTACAGACAAATGGGATAAAGAGAGTTAACAACAACCTATTCTTCTCAATAAAATGGGATTGCTGAGAGAAGAAATTTTTCCATTATGGAAATGGTTCGATGTATGCTTAAGGGGGCCATTCTTGAGCAAACTTACTAGGTTGAAGCTGTTCAAACTATAGTATATCTTCTGAATAGGGCTCCCACAAGGGCTCTTGAAGGTATGACTCCTCAGGAAGCATGGAGTGGTAGGAAACCCTCCATATCTCATCTATGGGTATTTGGGTGTAAGGCATTTATGCATATACCCAAGGAGAAAAGAAATAAATTAGATGAGAAGTCCCTACCTTGTGTATTTCTTTTGATATAATGAATTTTCAAAAGGCTATCGAATGATAGACCCACTTACCAAGAAGATACATGTCAACAAATATGTAGTATTTGATGAAGATTTCACACCCAACACTACATCAGTATACCTAGATGATGATGAGGAACATCCACTTCCTCCTACACAACAGAAAAAGCCACCCAAATGGTATACAAGCACAATAAAAAATTCCAAACTCACTTTCCCACATGATATTACTCTCAATCATCCAAAGACACAAAGGATGTCTCAAAAAGAAAAGAATGAAGCATCCACTTCAGTTGATGATCTTTGTGCAGATTTTCAAGATCTTTCTGTTGATAGAGAGTTACCAAGGGAAGATGATATGAAAATAGATGAGGAGAGGGTTTACTTGTCAGCATATGATGAGAATGAACCTTCTACAATTGATGAAGCATTTATACTACCTCAATGGAAGGCAGCTATGGGTGCAGAATATAATTCCCTCATCAAGAATAAAACATGGAAGCTGGTAGATTTTCCTAAAGGAAAGAAACCCATAGGCTGCAAATGGGTTTACAAAGTCAAATATAAGGCAGATGGTACCATAGACAAGCATAAGGCCCATCTTGTGGTGAAGGGCTATGCTCAAAAGGAAGGCCTTGACTATGAGGAAACCTTTGATCCTACAGAAAGGATGACCACCATTCGAGTTATTTGTGCTATGGTAGCACAGTTCGGATGGAAATTACATCAGATGGATGTGAAAAGTGCCTTTCTAAATGGTGACTTAAAAGAAGAAGTGTACATGACTCAACCTCCTGGATTTGCTGAGGAAGGCCATGAGCAACAAGTTTACAATTTGGTCAAATAATTATACGGGCTAAAAAAATCCCCAAGATAATGATACATAAAAATGGATAGTCACCTACTGCAGCATGGATTTAAGAGAAGTCCATCTGACGCAAATCTCTATATCAAGAACACAGGTTCTGAGATAGTTATTCTTGTGTTATATGTAGATGATATGATCATCACTGGAAATTCAGATAACTTGATTAACGCCATGAAAGAGGACTTGGAAGAGTCATTTGATATGATAGATCTAGGACTTCTCCACTACTGTATTGGCCTTGAGATAAAATATAAAAATAATCATCTTAGAGTGACTCAGAAAAAGTATGCCAAGACTTTAGTAGAAAAATATCGTATGACTAATTGTAAGCCTAAAACAATACTGATGGAATCAGGGCTACAATTATCATGATATGAAGACGCACCATAGGTATATGGCACACTTTATAGATAGATGATTGGGAGCCTCATCTATCTGACTAATACTAGACCAGATATTACTTATGTTGTAAACTATCTCTCACGGTTCATGCAAGAACCAAAGGTCTCTCATTGGAAAGTAGCTAAGAGGGTTCTTCACTACATTTAGGGTAGTGCAGATTATGGTCTAGAGTATAAGAAGAATAACTCATTATTCTTACAGAGTTATGCTGACTATGATTATGCTAGATCCCTAGATGATAGAAAATCAACATCATGCTATGTATTTCATCTTGGATCTGGTCCTGTCTCATGGTATAGTAAAAAGCAACAGGTGGTTTATTTATCTTCAACCGAGGCAAAATATCGCACTACACGTGGAGCTATGTGTGAAGCGATATGGCTAAGTCACATCTTGGCTACCATGGGCCTACCAAAGAAACTTTCCATTCAAATGTTTTGCGACAACTCAGGTGTTTTGAACTTGGTCAAAAATCTAGTGCATCATGAATGCATATTGATACAGATTGTCATTTCATTCGTGATGAAGTTCCTAAGCACAAAATCAATCTCCAACACATTCCCACCGATAAATAGGTTGCAAAATTTTTTACAAAGGCACTTGGACGTGTCAAATTTCAACTGTTCTGGAGCAAACTTTGTATATCAAAGTAATGTAATAAAGGGGAATGTTAGGCTAAAATAAGGTAGTGTATTTCATTACACTACATAGGGTTATTACATTTACTTTTCTATGTAATTACCATGATATATTTTACCTCATGGTTAAACTAGGTAAGTACCTAAATATCCTATGTCATATATTTAGGTTAGTGATTTGGTTAGAACTCTCTACCTAGGTTAGTGGTTAGCTACACGTCTCTCCCACCATGATGGTTAGTGATATAATGGTAGTTAGTTTATTAAATCACATTATAAATACTATACACTATCCTATGTAATCGCTAATGTTGAAATCAATATTTCTTTTTGATTATTTGAGCATACTTTTGGTTACATTCTAGAGAAGACTTGTGGACAGATAAGTGTGAGATTTTGTGGAAGCTTACAAGGTATATTTGAGATAAGTCTTTGAGAAGACTTAAGAGCAAAGTTGATTGATTGATTTATTCAAACCTTGAGTTAAATTTTGGGGTAGATCCAGTAGATTTGATTTGTTATTGAGTCAATCTTTGTGTTAAGGCTTGAGGATAGAGATTGAGGATAGATTTGTGCTAGATCAAAGGACTGTATTTAGTGCATATTAGAGGATAGATTTTGGTACATATTTGAGGATAGGTTTGTGCTAGATCAGAGATAAAGATTGAGCATATTTGTGCTAGACCAAAGGACTATGCTTAGTACAAATTTGAGATAGATATTTTAAGGTGATAAAGTATAGAGGATGATAGTATCTAGTGGATAAAGATCCATTAGCCAAGGTAGTGAGGAAAAATGTCTTCAGTGGATAGAGATCCATCAGCAAAATTAGTGGGGGTAGCAGTTCTTCTAGAAGATCGCCAGTCAGAGCTAAGGAGAAAGGAGTTCTATTATGGATAGAGATCCATGAACTTGATTAGGGTATTTGTGTCTCATTTGGATAGAGATCCATAAACATTGTAATAGGGAAAGGATTCCCAAGATATTGATTGAGAAAATTTTAGTGAAATATTTTCTCCGTGGACTAGCCCACATTGGGTGAACCATGTTAAATTGGTGTCTCTATTGTATATGGTGATTTGTTCATTACTTTGATTACTGTTGTTGATATTGCTATCTATACATTGCATAATATTGATTTGGAAAGAAAAATAAAAAGTGGTCTTATACTGTTCACCCCCTCTTAGTATAAGCTTGTGTTCTTCACTTGGTATCAGAGCAGGTTCCTTCGAAAGAGTATAACATCTTGAAGGAAAAGCTTTCAAGAACACAATGGATTCTAAGCATGTGTCCTCAAATAATTCAACATAAATATTTGATGGAAGTGATTATATATTTTGTAGTATGAGAATGAAGATTCACCTTATGGCACTTGGCAATGAAATTTGGGAAGTAGTTGAAAATGGATACATACCACCAGTTGATCCACCTACAGATAAGGAAGGTAAGCTTCTACAACATTACAATTCAAAAGCAATGAATACAATTTTGAGAGGTTTACATAGAACATAATCAATAAAATTTATGCATTGTAAAGATGCAAAAGGAATTTGGGATAAGTTGCAAAGCATATATTAAGGAGATAAACGTGTCAAAAAGGCAAAGATAAGAAATCTCAAAGAACAATTTGAAGAATTAAGAATGGAGGATGAATGAAACATTAGTACTTATCTACTTCGGGTATATGAGGTTTTTAATGCCATGCAAGGACTTGGACTTAATGTTGAAGAAGTTGATATTTGTGATAAGATCTTAAGGTCTCTCCCAACAAGGTTTAGTGAAAATATTTCATCTATAGAATAAGCAAAGGATGGTGATTCTTTGACAAGATATATGTTACTTGGTATTCTTACAAATTTTGAGTTAATAACAAAAGAGGAACCTAATATCCGGAAGGAAGCAACCTTCAAAGCGATTAATAAGACAAAGGGTAAGAAGACAGATTCAAGCAATGAGTCATCCAGTGATGAAGAAGCAAACTATGGCAAAAGGAATAAGAATTCAATAAGATTTAAGGATGCAAAATCTGTTAGATGTTTCAATTGTAGAAAGTATGGTCACTATGCAACTAATTTTTAAGAAGCTAAAAATAGCAATAATGAAGAAAAATAGGATCATAAGAACAGGGAATAAAAAAGATACAGGTACCAAAAGAAAGGTAAGGATGGACAAGGCAAAGAAGGAAAGAATTTCTTTCAAAGACAAAATATGAGCTACTATGCAAAAAAGGCAAGTAAGTACTCAAGTGATAGTGATGTTAGTTCTTCAAGTAATGATAAAAATGAAGTCCTATTTTTAATTGAAGAAAAAGAAGAAGTTAAGAAAAAGTCACCAATAATTCTCAAGTGTTTTAGATGTGGTAATTTTGGACATCTTGAAGATAGTTGTACAAGGAATGGTTTCAGTTTTAGTGATGATGAACATGAGGATGCACTTGAAGAACCATAAGAGAATATCCTAATGGCACTAGAAGAAGAAGAAAATGATCCTATAGAAGATAAGTCAAAATAAAATGAAAATGTTGACAAAGGCAAACAAATAGAGGAAGAATCAGAAAAAGGAGGAGTTGATATTGAGGGAGAGCTTATTTATGCTCTTAAAAATTTAAAGAAGGTAAGAAAGCAAAACTCCCAACTTGAGTTTTAGTTTCAAGAATGTGATGAAGAGAGAGGAAAGCTTATAGAGGATATAAACAAGTCAATAACTAAGACAAAGAATTTCAAGGATAAACTAGAAGTAAAGGTCTTAGAATGTGAAAAGTTAGAACAAGAAGTAGCTCTACTAAGAGAAGATTTAGAAAATTCCAAGGACAAGTTACACAAGTTTGGGAAGAGCTCAAATATTGTAGATAAGATGATAAAGGTACAAAGAATATCAATAAACATAACAGGTCTTGGTTTTGAACAAGCTCAAAAGAAACAAGAAGAAGAGTCAACCTCAAGTTCTGAAGAAGAAAAAACTTCAGAAGAAGACAGTGTAAGAGAAAGTGAGACTTCTAAGGATGAGTTGGACAATAGAAATTTCAACAAGGAAAGGAATAATGCACAAAGAAGAAACAAATGGAACAAGAACCAGCATAGAGAAAAATAGACTAAGAGACCAATGAGGTCAAGGAAAGGAAATTTTAATAGACGATGTTTCTCATGTCACATATTTGGGCACATGGCTTCACAGTGTAGGACACATGAAATATAGGAATATGGGAACTTCAAAAGCAGGTAGCCTACTCATGTAATCAGTTTGGTCACAAGGCTATGAATTATAGGGTCCATGACAAGAACAGATATGGCTTCACCAGGAGAAATCCTAAGATATTTGCACCTCCAAGGAATAATAACATTAAGTGTTATAAGTGCAATAATTATGGACATATAACAAAGTGGTGTAGAGCAGACATTCTAGAATCAAGCATGAACAGGAGGAACAGATAAAGGAACATAAATAGGAATATGGACATGGACATTAGCAGGAACAGGAATATGGACAGGAACAAGAACAAAAATATGGACAAGAATAGGAACATTAACATGAATAGGAACAGTAAAGGAAATCATAAGGATCGGATGAGAAGGAAAGAGGACAAAGGTAAAGAACAATGCTTGTTGGGAGTAGAAATACTCCCACCCCAAAATTAACCACCTTAAGAGGAGGTGGAGGAGGGGCTAAGCTAAGAGACTCATTCTTAGCCTTGAGCCCCAAAGGTGACCCTTTGCCATTGATGTCAAAGGGGGAGAGATTTGAGTAAGGGGGAGATATTTGGTTTAAGGAGAGAACATTGATTTAGGGGGAGCAATTTCCTAGGGGGAGCAGAACAAGAAAAAGGTCAAGTTTTGGTAAAAATAATTTGGGTTACCATCAATGACAAAGGAGGAGATTGTTGGACATTTTGATTAGATGAGTTGTCATTGATGTCAAGAGTGAGTGGTCATTGATTTCAAACTTTCAACATCAGTCAGTGGCAGTTTTAGTGGGTAGCATTAGTTTCAGGTTCTCCAATAAGTGCAAAAGGATAGTCCGCCTTCAGTTGATCAAGACCCGGTTCTAGGAAGTCATATGAGGTCCAAAGGGCAAAGAAGAGGCCCAGGAAAATAATATTATAATAATTTATTATAATATTAAAAAGGAAATTTAAATTAATTAATATAATTTTATTATAAATTAATTTATTAATTAATTTAAATAACTTTCATGTTCTTAAGTTAATTATAATTTAATTATAAATTAGTTTTTATTAATTTAATAAACCCTAAAAAGGGTTATAAAGCAAAGTTATAAATAAAATTTAAAATTCGATGTGAAGCACCGACGTATTACAACATCAAGGCACTATGTATATATATATGAAGGCAAAACCTTTGCCTTAGTCTCCCTTGCAATTATTATTTTGAATGCCCCTAAGTTTGAAAAAGAGCGCAAAGAGAAAGTAGTGATTTTTGTTTGAAAAGTCTTCGGTGAAAGTAAAGGAACAAAGAGGAGGAATACTCCTTCCACTTTACAAAAATGCCACATAGCGCAGCTGGTGACGACGACAAGTGTTGAAATATTTGTTGGTAGGAGTATGTAGGTTCGAACCCTGTGGGGTTTGTGTTTTGCAAAGAAGAAGGTTTGCATTTTTGCGAATGATGCCTAGCACAAGAAACAAAGGGAGGCTAGCACCTTCCTCTTCTCATGGGAGCACCTAGCCCACGTGGTGGGCTAGAACCTTGGTAAGGCACTCGACGGAGAGGTTTCAGGGTCAAAACCCACCGAGGCCTTTTAGCGGATAAGACAAAGGTATGCGCCAATAATTTTTGGGTTTATCGCTTAATTTGGAATGTGCTAAGGTTGAAGGAAAATAAAATATATATTTATGTGTCTAAGGTTGAAAAATAATTTTTTAGGGTTTATAGGATTTAATTTTTGCCTAAATTAATATTTATTATTAATTGTTCTGAGGGAGATAAAAGGGTAGGCAATTATTATTTCTGAAGGGTTATTTTTGAAATATTGATTTATTAATTTGGATATTATAAGGAGCAAATTTGAGTGATTATTTTTATGTGTGATTTGATGATTGCTAATTTCAAGAAGTAATAAGGTGTATTTGGGATTGATTATTTTTGTGTTTGAAAATATTTTGAAAGAGAGTTAGTGTGATATTTGTCATCTAACTATTGAAATTGGCAAAGGAGAAAATTGTGATTGAGACAAGTTTTTCTAAGGGCACTTCTACATCAAACAAAATGTATGGGCACATATTCCTAGTGAGTGATTGTTGAATGTTGTGAATGCAAAGTTGGAGTGAAAAATATTGTTTGGTAAACATTTTTTAGTGTGTTTTGAATTAATGCTTCAAGGTTTTCTAGAAAAAAAAGTTGTTGATAAAACCTTGTTTTATAAGCATTGTTTTTGAAGTGATTAAGTTGAGTTAACTTGAACTAGGGTTGCAAAGATCATAAGCATCATTGTTATGTGAATATTGTTTTATAAGCATTGTTGTTGAAGTGATTGGTTGAGTGAAGAACTTGAACTAGGGTTTTCAAAGATCATAAGTATCATTGTTATGTGAGATTGATTGATAAGAATTGTTGAAAACATTTGAGTGAGTGTTCATATACTTGGACCAGGGTTTGTGAGCAAGGATTATTTCATTGAGTGATTGGTTGAGTAAATTTTATTGAGCCTAGTCAAGTAGATGTGTTGAAGTGATAGTTCAAGTTATATAAAACAAATTGTTCTATATTCTGAATTGATTTGAGAAAGAGGTTGAGTATGGATGAAGATGAAAAATATTGAGTCTCTAAAAATTGTCTATATATTTCTGTGATAAAAGAAAAATTGAAAGTTATTGAGAGTTTATGAGTGTGAAGCATATTGAGTCTCTAACAATTCTATATATGTTTCCAAAAAGAGTAATTGAGCATTGTGGTGAATGTGAAGCATATTGAGTCTCTAAAAATTCTCTATATGTTTCTAAAAGAGTGATTGAAAGTAATTGAAAATTGTGGTGAATGTGAAGCATATTGAGTCTCTAACAATTCTCTTTATGTTTCTATGAGATTGAACAAGTTCTAGTGTGGACTTGTTAAGCAAATTTAAGGCAAATAGACAAGTGGAAGTCAATAGAGCTTAAAAATATTTGACAAAGATAATAGCTTCCCACAGAGCAAATTGGGTGAATATGTTTCCTGAGGTTGTATGGGTATACAATACTACATGGAAGTCAACCATAGGGTTCACCCCATACGAGTTGGTATTTGGTAGGAAACCGATTCTTCCCATCAAGTTCGAGCTTCAAACACTTCATATGGTACTAGAGGTGAGCATTGATTTGTCTGAGGATAGTACGAAAGAGTCCTCAAGTTGAAAAAACTAGACGAATTTTATCTAGAAGCACTTCATGACATAGGGATAATCCAACAACAAAGAAAATTATGACATGATAGCCACATCAAGAACAATAAATACAAGCTCTGTGATTGGAAACTTCTTTTTTATTCACATTACCAACATTTAATTGACAAATTGTGCACTATATTGTTGGGACCATACAAGATGGAGCAAAATATTTGACAACGGTGCAGTATGACTCCTACCCATAAATGGCTCCAAGTGTTAGTTATTAGTCAATGGGAATTGCTTGCAACTCTACAACAAACCGATCATCAAGGAGTTTTCAATATACCTAAAGTCACAATCTAATCTGCACATGGTGCAAGAGGCTTCCCCTTCCAATTTAGGCATTCCTTGATTTTGTATCTAAAAATAATAATAACAATGTTCAATAGTGTAAAATTGTTTGAGGCACTATTAGACCAAGACTTACATGAAAACTTAATTTTGGTGTATATCTTATAAATAAAAACTTGGTTGTGAAAATCTGTTGTGGATGCAATCGAGGTGGATGAAAATAAGAAATGGTGACCCCATCTATTTTTCAGAAAAAAATCAAAGGTGTTTCACTCTCTAAGTTGCTACAATTTCAGCAATGTAGTCTATCACCTTGTTCTTCCTAAATCCATATTGATACTTCATAGGAAAAATATTCACAGCCATAGTTGAGAAAATCTGCAAAAAATCCTGATTTGAGTCAATTTTTCCTGATTCATAGTTTGGCCAATTTTTCTCAATTTTGTTGATTTTTTTCAAAAAATTGTGATATGCATAAAAAAGGTTTTTTTCAATGAAATATTGCATTTTATTCGATTTTTTTTCAATGAAAATTTGCCCATTTTTTGTCCCTTTTTTTCTTTTTTTTTTGATTCCTGATTGGTTTCCATGTTGACTCCGATTTTATCAACTATATTCACAACTACTCTGAAGGAGCATCAAACCATCCAAAATAACAAGGTATGCATTTTTCTTTCAAATTTTTTAAATTTTAATATTATGCATAATTACATCTAGTCCACAATCTATCGCATCAATATGAAACACTTTTTGCTACTCCAATTTAGCATTCTGAAACTTTCTACACCTTACACACTTAAACAACACCTGCTCATTTTAGCTACTTAGCTAGCATAAAAACCATCCATGCATATACACATTGATGAATCCTTTTAGAATCCAAACAAAAAATTTCAATTGGAATCAAAACTCTTACAATACACTTTTGGTGCCACATGTCATGTGTTATAAATTTGTTGTCCTTCTATCATCAACCATATAAAAAAGGTGAGAAGGGGATAATGTGAATGCGAGGCCACATGGACCTATTTTAAGCCATGTCAGTAGCTGAGTTGGGATAGGTATGAAGCTTATGATAATAGCCATCAACAAGGGAAATTATTGTTGCCACATTTCCAAACATGACATGCCTAGGACTTAAAGCCAACATACCCTAGATTTAATGTTGTATTGTATGCTATCACACAAGACATATCAGCTACTAAGTTAGGGGGTATTTATAGGCATTAATGCCCAACATGCATATATTAAAAGAAGAAGCATTTAATGGCATGCACACATTTATAGTAAAAGTGGGTAATCACATGGGACATGCATACCTTCATGAGCAATCGTGTGATGCATAATACATACATGTGTCACTAGCACAGGATGATGCCTTCATGACATAACAAGGTAGGAACACGTGGGTATCAGTTAATGTTGACCATAGCTTTGGATCTCATTGTAATATTATAGAGCATGTACCAGTGAATTTTTAGCTTCCTAACCACTTCCATGGCACCTAAGGGCATTCCACATATGAATGGATTTCTATCAACCATTAATACCCAATGCATGCGACTTTATCTCTAGAACATGTGCCAACAATTTTCTAGCTTGCCAACCAAGAGAACCGACAAGGTAATAAGAAACCATGTCATCTTTTAGAAAATTTGAAAATAGTATAAGAAAAAAACGATAGAGAACCTGAACCTGCTACAATCCAAAACATCATGCTTTGTGCAACAAAGAAACAAAGCACCCAAACTCATCCACACTTATTTTGTTGCTTTGACCCTTAGCACTCTATGATTGAAACTAGATTTTACAACCAAAAACACCTGTTTTGAGCAGGAAACCTACATTCTCTATCAACCTAAGAGCTGAATTTGCAAAATTATTTTGATTTTATTTCAATGCCATAGGGGAGAAAGAAGAAGTTAGAGCCAAATAATCTTGCAAAACTTCAACACCAAGAAGTCGTACAAATTTTAAACAAAGCTAGATGGACACACTTTTTCTTGATTTTTGATGGGCACAATGACTAGTTGGCAAAAGAATTTACCCTATATTTGCATAAGGACACTAAAAAGGTTAAGGGCATCACATTCAATGCAATCAAACCAACCCTCAGCCAACTCTCAATTCTACCCTACATAAGGCATAAATTTGTCAAGACTAGTGTTCCAATCACATAATTGTTTGAATTTTTCAAGGGAGATGAGTATACAACACCTATTTATAATATGAGTGGAAGTGTGTGAAAGTGTTAGGTACCAATATAGGTACTTAATAATTAATAATTTAATATTGTATAATGGTATGAGCCATAAATTAATTATTGAAGTAAGGAAGGTCGCATGTCAAATTATAAATAGGTATGTCATAGAATCATATTTATAACCGTTGGGGGAATATTGTCATATGTAACCACAAGAAATATTGTTATGCACTTTGTAACTCATGGAAGGTGAACCGCCACATGGGTGATCTTGTAACTCATGGAAGGTGAACCATCACACTCTTGTATAAAGAGAGATGGACCCCATTGGAAAGGAAATCTATGATGTGTTCTTGGAGAAGTCTTGGCTCGTGGAGCTAGAGATATTGTGGAGTGGCTTCCTTCCAAATGGAACATTGTATGGTGTTCCACTACCTCAAGGGTATAATCAATATCTATTTTATTGAGCAATTTATTGTGCAATTAATTTATTTATGGATGCATGTTGAATATTTATGCAAATTATTGAATGATTTATGGAATGAGAATAGAGTTTCACAATATTTGGTATCAGAGAAACCATCCAGGTTCAATTCATGGAGTGGGTGAGAAGTCAGGTTTGTTGTGCCAGAGTCCCTGTGTGGGAGTGGATGGAGAGTCAGTTCCGTCAGAGTTCAGTCTCGAAGTGGGTGGGAATGTTATGATCGTGGAGTATTAGAATTTTAATTTTTACCTCGATGTTTTGGTGGAATGGTTCATTACATTTGGTATCAGAGCAGTGATTTGGGCAAATTAAGTTTGTTTTTGTAGAGCTAGGGCACGCTTTTTAGAAGAAAAAAACATCACATTTTGCAGAGGCCATATCTTTTATTTTAGTAGTCATTTTCAAAATATTTTTACTCCATTTAAGTACTACAAAAATGACTGCTCATTTGTTAACTTTTGATATGTATTGAGAAAGTTATGGATGTTTGAAGTTGAGTTATTTTTGTTGTTTTTTGGCCACGCGATTTTTTTTTCAAAATAAAAAAATTGTATTGAATTTTTTAGTAGTCATTTACAAAAGATTTGGCACCAGCATATAGATTATTTTTAGTACTATAAACAAGTGCTCATTTGTGGATTTTTGATAAGTTTTGAGAGAGTTACAACTATTTGAAGTTGGGTTGTTCAAGCTATTTTTTGGCTGCGTGAATTTTTTTCAAAAAGAAAAAACTCATATTAAATTTTCTAGCAATCATTTTCAAAATATTTTTGCATCAGCATGCAGGTTATTTTTATTACTAAAAAAATGACTACTAACTTATTAAATTATGATAAGTAATGAGGGAGTTATAGTTGTTGCAATTTGGGCATTTGGTGTTGTTTTTGGGGTTGCTGGAAAAAGGAGAAATCAGTTGTCAATCCGGGTAAGCAAATTAGTTGTCATTTGTTTTATTTTGAATAAAATCTACAGATTTAATTATTGAAGACAAGAATAGATGATATTTCAAAAAAATATATTTTTTGGTTATTTGAAGCCCTAGCTTCTTTAAAAAAAAAGTCATGGATTTGTCGAAGTTCACTGGAAGGGATGATAGAAACATTTTTCCACTTTCTCAACCATTCTCTAGCATCACATGGAAAATAAAGTTTTATTATGCTTTCCAAGGGAAAGCTCTTACTTGGTATGCATAATTTGCTCACGATTATAAATATAAATATACAGAGGATGAATTTGAAGTTTCAATTTTAAGCAAATGGGAATCAAAATAAAAATATGAAAAATGTGTTGGTTACAAAAACTACACCTTGTGTATCAAGGCCAAATAATGGTCAAAAATATTTGTTTGAATGTAAAAATTCTATTTTGCAATTCATGGTTGCATTAAAAATCAAAACATTATTGTTTCTATTAACTCTAGTGGAAAATATAATTTTATCAATATGTCTTTGACTAAGAGGTTACAAGTCCAAGCAAATAAAATCAAAGACATAGCTTGAGGGTCACAATGTTCAAATTTTTGAAGATTTGAAAATCACCATGGATAAATAAGTTTTACATTCATATTTTCATGCTACTGATATGAATGATGTAGATATTGTTCTTGGTTATCCTTGGTTGTATTATTTGGGTACTATTAACATTAATGTGCAAAATAAATTCATGAAGTTATGATACCGAAAGAAGAAGATAACATTATAGGATATTTCTCAATGTAAGGAAAGAAAAGTAGCTACTATAGGGGAACAAAGTGAAGAGCAAACATCAAAATCTAAAATAGAATCTCAGGAGGTAGTAGCAGAACTCAAGGAAGTAAAAGTAAGAAAAGAATCAATGAAAGGGAGTAATAAAGAAGAGTAAAAACAAGTTGAACATCAGGTTAAGGTTGGAGTATATCGCCATCCACACCACCATGAGAGACAACAATTATGGAGATATGGCTTGAGGTAGCATAAGAAAAATGAGGAATATACAAGGAACCAAAGGAGCCAACCCTTTGGATATGATATAATACTCCTTTTGGAAGGAATCCACTCCACAAGATATCTAGCTCCACGAGCCAAGACTTCTCCAAGAATACATCATAGAGATACTTTACAATAGGGGTCCATATCTCTTTATACAAGAGTGTGATGGTTCACCTTCCATGAGTTACAAGATCATCCATGTGGCGGTTCACCTTCCATGAGTTACAAAGTGCATGATAATATTCCTTGTGGTTACATATGACAATATTCTCCCAACGGTTACAAATATGATTCTATGACATACCTATTTCTAATTTGACATGTGGTCTTCCTTACTTCAATAATTAATTTATGGCTCATACCATTATACAATATTAAATTATTAATTATTAAGTACCTATCTTGGTACCTAATAGAAAGGGACAAACACAAATTTAATACAACCCTAGGACACTGGATTTTTAGGTAATGAAGTATGTTACCTGTGACAACTAGTATACCATTATCTTTGGGTCACATTTGAAGCTTTTGATGCGCCTATGGCATGAATATCAAATCCTAAAACTACAATTATATTTGCCATCTTATCTCCATTTTTCCCTTCATGAAATGGCCAAAAAAATAAGGTAAAAGCCCATTAAAGATCATGGGTTGGTAAAGTTGATTTTCCAAAGTTATTTTACCTAGACTAAAGGTGGTAAGGAAAGGTGGAAATAATTTCTTAGCCACAAGATATATGCAAGTCCATATAGGGAGGTAGATCGAAGTCCCTCTACCATAGTAGGCCCCAACAGTAGCAGAAGGTGTTCTAGGTCTATAGTGTTGGAAAGTCAAAAAACCCTTGAGCAAACTAGTCTAACTCCTAAATAGGGCTACCCAATAAAGTCAAAATAAAACCAGACGTATCACACAAAAAATCCCATAAGCACCTAGCAAATTAGACCTAGAGCCAAAATCTTCTAAGGATGGTAAATGGGTCAAACGTAGATCCAGGTTCACAACTCTAGAAGAACAACAAGCACCCAGTTAGACAAACCCAACACCAGAACCTTCCAAGGCCCATAGAATATGACAACACATACCAGTGATTATAAGCAACAATGGCAAAGATATTTTAGCATGTCATGTTACACAGTAGCAGTCCTTACCCTATGATGTAGAAACTAAAGAGCAATAGTCTTTGCCCAGCGACAAAGAAACTGAAGAGCAACTATCCCTTCCTAGTGATAGAAACTAGAGAGTATAAAGATCCCTCACCAATAACTACAAGCCTAGAAGAAGAAACCAGGGCCAAAATAGGGGACCATGATGAATTAGATCTAGAAAATAACAAGGTGGTAATTAAAACCTTGCAGATAGAACTAGATATAACCCAAATATCAATACAAAATAAGGATAGGAATATTGCACGATTTTTACAAGAGGCAGCTGACTTGAAGAAGCAAGGTACCCAACCTAAGGAGGAGATGAAAACTACACTAAAGGTTGAGTAAATTACCACTATTTTACAATAATTAATCTCTAGAACAAATGTAGTAGGAGAAATACCAAAACAATGGTGTCAAAACAATTAGAGGATGTGCCAGAACAAGCAAATGAGGCATCAAAAATATAGGAAAGGGTGCCTAAAAAAATAAAAATGGCATTGGAATTCTCTAAACAGGGGATGCAAACTGAGCCTCTAGAAGATTTGAGGCTAATAGGGGTTATTCCTCTAGGTATGATTACATTGGATAACCATAACACATTAAATATGGATGAAACTATACTATTACCTTGAGGAGAGGATTAAAACCCTTAAGGTCTTTGAAGAGAAAAATAGGGATCAAGCTAAGGAAATGGTTGATATATAAGTAAATATCAAGGTTGCATATAAAATTGTAAAAAATTTACTTGAATGCAGGCAACCAACTCGAGTATATAGTCTATTATTACGAGAATAGTATTTCAGGTAGTAGCTTATGAGACTGAGTTTAGGGATGCCCTATGAATTGTCCTTTTTTGTAGATTTTGTTGTTGCCTATTTTGAAAACTCAATTGAGTAGAAGGATCTATTGTTTGAGTTTTACTTACACAAATATATGTTGTTAGAGGAAATCCAATTCCACCCAACATTTATGTTGGGACATTCTGTAATAACCCAAAAACAAGTAAACAAAAAATACAAAAAAAATAAAAGAATTTTTTTTACTAAGAAGAGGGATTCATAAACCCCTAACCAATCTAAGATTTTACCTAATGTTCAAATTCCCTAATTTTTCCTGAAGAGCTACATTTCACGAGATACCCCCACATATGTCTCATTTGTGTAGGCGTACCATGTGTTACTGCAAATAAGCCTATCTATATCATCATCCTTTATGAGCTAGACTTATCACCTTATATCCATTAAAGGTATACACACATCACCATACCATACATAAGCTAGTATGTGTAGGTATGCTATGAGTATTACGAGTTAAGCTATGCATATCGTATCCATAACAAACTATCTCAACTCAGATGTAGACTTACCACAACTTAGTTTCCAATCTCTATAAGGGGTCTTAATACCGTAGGTCTTTCTATTTTCACCCTAAGGGATATCAATCCCTTAGGTTATCCTCTAATTTCACCCTAGAAATTATTTCTTAGGTTTTATTGATTAATAGAAAACCCAAAACAATTTTAGATACTAAATCTAACAAAAATAACAATCAAATATACTAGAAAAGAAATAAAATTTTAAAGGTAAACATTAATTAAAAGAGAATATAATACAAAAAATAAGTAACTCAAACGGTAAATTAAAATATATAATCCTCATCATTCCACAAATATTACATACATCACAGTATGGTAAACCTCCATACTTTTAAAGAATAAGTAATACATCATGATAATTTAGGGATATCTCCCTATGCATCTAGTCTATTTGAGCATGAGTAAGTAAATGGTAAGCATCTGCCTCTTTAGTCCTTCCTCTCTTTCCATAGATCAATTGAGGATAGCAGGGTATCAAGGCACTCATGGTTCAATATGGGCATGCCTCTAAATGCATCTAACACTTACTTTTCCAAATTGCAACTATACAAATTTAATCAAGTCTCTAACCATATAATGCATAGTTGATATCATAAAAGAATCATTACTTTTATTTTCACCTCTCAAATACCCTTAGAGATTCATTCAACATGCACAACTTAGATCATGGTTTTTACTTTAATTAAATCTTGTCTTTGTTCAATAAATCAAAGTCCCATACCTTTAATCTATAAAACAATCATTTTATTTATTTACTAAATTAAATCTTCACTACTTCAACTTAAAAATAAATCATTTATTTTTATTTTATAAACCAAAGTCCCCTTACTTTAATCTATAAAATATCTAGGTTCTTCCTTTTAATAAATCAAAGCTAAACCACTTTAATTCACTAAATAACCATTTTTATTTTAATCATAAATCAAGGTTCCATACCCTTAATCTATAAAATAGCCATTCCTTTATTTAGTATATTAAAATTTTGCTACTTTAATTTACAAATAGATCACCCATTTTCATCATTTCATAAATTAAGGTC
The DNA here is from genome assembly GCA_028583015.1 of Wollemia nobilis. Taxonomy (NCBI): domain Eukaryota; kingdom Viridiplantae; phylum Streptophyta; class Pinopsida; order Araucariales; family Araucariaceae; genus Wollemia; species Wollemia nobilis. The sequence goes on along the minus strand of JAQPPZ010002456.1, from coordinate 2,800,466 downwards.
CCATACCCTTAATCTACAAAATAATCATTCCTTTATTTACTAAATTAAAGTCTTACTACTTTAATTTACAAATAGATCAACCATTTTCATCATTTCACAAATTAATATCCCATACCCTTAATCTACAAAATAACCATTCCTTTATTTACAAAATTAAATTCTTACTACTTTAATTTACAAATAGATCAACCATTTTCATCATTTCATAAATTAAGGCCCTATACCCTTAATCTACAAAATAACCACATTACCTTTATTTAATATAACCAAGTCTCAAACTTTGACTATTTAAATAATTTTTTTTTCTATTATTTAACTTGATCATGAGAAACAATGGTGAAATTGTTCTATTGATCAACAATGCATTACATAGTTTTATAGTTCTTGAAAGAACTAAAAATAGACACGGTGGTTGAGAGAAATCCTCTTAAACTTATTACAACAAACTAACTTAAAGATAGCTCTTATCCTAACAACATGCTAATCTTGGACTATGGTCAAACATTGATCAACCAAGCCAAAACCTCAACGTATGCTAATCAAATTAACTAGAAATATGTAAATCAAAACATTAAACTAAAACTAAATACTAGGACTTAATACTTAGGACTAAGGAGGCAATGTTGAAAATATTCCAACATTCTCCCCCTTGATGCTAAAGACACTCATGCAAGAGTTCTTTAAGCATCACAAAGTTGGAAGAAAATATTTCTCTTACGTTTCCTCCAATCTTGAATCAAGAAATCAGAATTTACAAAATACTTGTGGTGGCACTCCTTCCACTCTTCATGTGGAATTTCCTGCAAATGCTTGAGTGCCTTCTTTTGTTGATTAGCTCCCCCTTCAACAAAAGTATCTCCTCTTGTGGTTTTCAGCAACCACTCTCTTACATCTTTATCATTATGGTCTTTAAACCATGCTCTCACATTTTGATCTTCTTTTACATCTTCAACACTAAACAATACTCCACATGAGTATTTACAATTAATCATCTCACATAGATGATTATACCATACAACTCTTTCACATATTTCCACACAAAATATCACAACAAATATGGCCATATAATGACCAACTACATATGCAACATAAAGTTGCTCCTCACACAAATATTCTCTCACAACAATGACTTTACAAGAATCCTTCTCCCAAGGAATTTTGAACACATCATTTTGATCCATGTGACCCAAGTTCTCCATCATTGTATTCTCTCCAAGAAGACTCTTCATCAAAGTTGTCTCAATGAGACAATCACCTTTCTTTTCATTCCTGCTCACAAAAAACAAATCATTAATCATAAAAACATTACCTTTAGTATGAGTAGATTTGGTGCTTCCCATAAAGCTATTTTGTAGCAGTTCTCCTTCATTGTATGGTGCTTCAAGATCAACCATCAACTCTTCACTAATAGTTCTCCTCCTTTGTTCAATCCATGTTGGTGTGTTGAAACACCATTCATTCAAGCAATCATACATAGTTGCCTTTTCAAGACAACTCTCTTTCTGCAATGTAGTCACTCCAAGTGAGTGATCTTCATCCATGAGTGATGTTTCCTTTGCCATTACGATAAGAAAATCAGCAATCTCATTTCCATTTTCTGTTTCTATCTCATTTTTCACATTCTTCTCCCCCTTTAGAGGAACTCTAACAATTTTATCTTCTCCTTGTAGGAGATCTTCATTTTCTCTGTCAAGAGAGCATACATCCATTCCAAGTGAATGGTCTTCAAGACAATGGTCTTCCATAAACATTGCTTCTCCATCAACATGCCAACAATTTTGGTTGATCCTATTATCTTCTTTATTCTCTCCCATGAGAATTTTAGGTGCATTATCCATAATACACTCTTCATTTATCTCCTCCATGAGATATTTTTTATCACTTTTTCTTCTATCAACAACAAATCCTCTTCTTCCTCCTCGTCCTCTTGAGGAATACACACCTCTTCTTATCTTTTCATCACAAAATTCAGCAACATATGCTTCCTCCATGAAGCATTCTTCATCTTGTTGGTTTTCTACATACATGCCTTCCTCTGCAAGAAATAATTCTCCATTACAAAGCATGGCTTCATATGAGTCTTTACAAGACTCTTCAAAAACTCCTTCAAAAGGATCTAATTCAGAAATTGCTTCAAGGAAGCAAGGCTCCTCCTTGCTTAAACAATCTTCATGATTGTCACTCATGGCTTTATGGGTATCCTCATCAAACCCATAAGCATCCTTTAACACTTGCCATGCCATTGTAGCTGATCTACAATTGGCTATGAGAGGAAAAACATTATTTTCCATTCCTCTCCTCAAATCCATAAGAGCTAAGCAATTTGCATATTGCTGCTCCTTCTTCTCTTTTCTCTCCTCACCTTGTAGCTTGCTCCAAGAGGGTTCCTCATAGCCTTCTTGAACTATATCCCATAAGTCTTGAGCCTTCAAGAAGGTCTTCATCATTATGCTCCAAATAGCATAATTATCTCCATTGAATTTGGGTACTTCCAATTCTTTATACATGGTGGCCATTCTGCAATCCACCATTCATCAATCTTCCACCTAGCTCTCAGCCACTCCTTTCCTGTAGACTTATGATATACTTATCTAAAAATCCACTAAATTTCAGATCCAAATTCACACAAATGAGAAATATGTGATCAATTTACTTTTGCCCTTTCTATCACAATTCCGGATCTAGGATTGTTGAAGGAAAAATAAATATTCACATACATTAATCAATACAGATCCAAATGACCTGAAATTTTTTCTGAATTATGATTTTATCTAAATAATATTGCTCCCAAAATTTGAGAAGCAAATACCTTGTATTCCACCTTATACAACCATTTTATTGAAAAACTAAAAATGCTAATAAAATCCGTAAATTAGCTCCAAATCACCTAAAATTTTTATAGCATCCTCTTGATACAATTATCTAACAACCCTCAAAATTTCATAATCAAATACCTCAGGATTCATGAGATATTAATGATTTACTCGAGCTCTTCCTTGCAAATCTGCTGAGTGCTGGCCACTTGAGTTTCTCTGACAAAGTGCGTGCTTCAGATCTCTTCACACCACTCTCCACAGGTTTTGATCCGTCTGAGAAAACCTGCTCTGATACCAAATGAGAAACAATGGTGAAATTGTTCTATTGATCAACAATGCATTACATAGTTTTATAGTTCTTGAAAGAACTAAAAATAGACATGGTGGTTGAGAGAAATCCTCTTAAACTTATTACAACAAACTAACTTAAAGATAGCTCTTATCCTAACAACATGCTAATCTTGGACTATGGTCAAACATTGATCAACCAAGCCAAAACCTCAACGTATGCTAATCAAATTAACTAGAAATATGTAAATCAAAACATTAAACTAAAACTAAATACTAGGACTTAATACTTAGGACTAAGGAGGCAATGTTGAAAATATTCCAACAGATCATAGGTAATATTAAATTACCTAGATAATCCAAGGTTCTTCATCTAGCTTTAATCAAAGTTCATTTATAAACCATAGACCAAAGTTCTTTTATGAAATATAAACCAAGGTCCTTTTATAAATCCCAAACTAAGGTCCTTTTATAAATCATAAACTAAAGTCCTTTTATAAATCATAAACTAAAGTCCTTTTATAAATCACAAACTAAAATCCTTTTCTAAATCACAAACTAAAGTTCTTTTATAAATAAAAAACTAAAATTATTTTATAAATCACAAACTAAAGTTCTTTTATAAATCACAAACTAAAGTTATTTTATAAATAAAAAACTAAAGTTCTTTTATAAATCACAAACTAAAGTTATTTTATAAAACAAAACATGACCAACACTTCATAAACCCAACACAGGATTCACAAAGTGCATAGACATCATACGCATAATGCACGAATAATGAATAGGAAGACTACGAGACTAGGTTGAGAGGAGAGAACCCACATTAGACATTGTCATCGATGCAACACTTGCAGAACAGAGGAATGCCACTGTTGATAGGGTATTTGCAAAACAACAATACACTGCTACCTGCATGGCACTCTCGAAACTACCGGTGACTACCCAACCATAGTAGACCCACTCTTGGTGATTCTAGGGAAGATAAGTTTCTCAAACGTGATTGGTTAGGTGAATCCTATGCTACAAGAGTTAATACGGTTTAGGTGAGAGTAAGACAATCGAATATTATTCAAAGGTATCCCCTAAAGAGAATGATGTGAACAACAACTTGATTCAAAAAGCCTTCCGCGATGAGTGAACAAAATGGTGATCAAACCCATGGTACCACAATAGACGGCTCACAACCCAACACACATTGGTGCACATCTTAGAGGTTTTCTCGACTTCTACATAGCACTATAAGGCATGACATCGTCCATACATCTAGATAATCAATAAACGGATAGTGTGACAACAAAGAACCAAGCTAAGAAATGCTTCCCAACAAGGAAATATACAACCTGATAATGAGACAACAACATAACCATTTATAAAAATTAAAGCATAGAAGACACATAAATATTTACTACCAACCAGATAACTTCCAGGTGCTATGAGAGGGGTGCTTCTACATCACTGATTTGCTTTCACAATTTTTTGTTTATCTTCTAGTTGCTCTCCTTTTCCAACATAGCAATTTTTTCTCTCGTATGTGCGAGAGGATGATCCTTTTCATCACTGCTCTCTTCCCCTTCTTACATTCTATTATTGTGTCATTACATATCCCTCCACCACCCTACGATGGTAGCCCATCCTTTATATAAAAAAAATCCATATTTTAAGATTCGTAGTCAATGGAGATCCTTCTCCAAGGTCGGAAAATATTTTCATTCGCCCGAATGCCGGACACAATGCTTCCCTCTTAAAGGCTATATTACAATGGATATTTTAATATATTATTTAAATCTAAAGGTTCAAAAATTTCAATTGACTTGTATAAATAAAATCTCTACCACATTAAATAAGCTCTTTTTTTTGTCAACAATAAGAGTTCGTTGTGCTTTAAATAATTTCATTAATATTTACACAAAACCTTTGTTGCCTTTTTCTAAAGAATTTTCATTTCATTATAAATATAAAATACTTTTTTTTTTTTGAATTAAATTCGATCATCCTAAAAAACAATATAAATTATTATGGTTCTAAGGGCTTCGTTCAATGGTTAAAACGCTTTGTAGGAGCACAAATACCAGGGTTCCAATCCCTCGGGCCCTGTAATACCGGTGGATGTGTTGCATCAATGTAGTCAGCTACATAAAAGATTTAGCCAATGTAACTAGAGGTTATAGTGGTGACAAGGAGTGAGATTTGAACCCACGAAGAGGCGTAGAAAATTGTAACGAGTTACCGATTCCTCTAGTATTATATATATATATATATATATATATATATATATATATATATATATATATATATATATATATATATATATATATATATATTTTAATTTATTATTTAAAAATGAAATTCTATTATCCTTTATTATTTAAGATAAAATAATTATTATTTATAAATGAAATTCATGTATCATTTTAAAATAAAACAATTATTATTTATAAATGAAATTCATTTATAATTTTAAAATAATCAACTTACTATATATACATATATATATATATATAATAAGAGTTTTCTTTTTTTTATAAACAACCAAATTACGCATGCTTTCCATTTCTCAATTTATCAATGCATATAGTGATGAAGTAAAATACAATTAAACATATGCAACAGACAAAGAGGGAATCTCTCCATCAATATATTCACTTATCTCATCCTCGAGAGTTTACGATAGCTACTAGTGTAACAACCCAAATTTACCAACCATTACAAGCATTTGTTTTTTTAATCTTATAACTCATATAGCTAAAATTATGTGGTTCTCTTAATATGAATTTCCAAGTAAGTCCATGGCTTGCACTTCACAAGAATCAACGTGGTCAATGTCTATCTTGTGGCATAGGAGTGGTCAACCCTCCCGTAATAAGACCAGTGGTAAATCCCATTTACCACATAGTTGGGAATTCTCCTATCTTAATCCCATTAAGATCAAGAATGTCATTTTCCCTTACTAACTTAAATCAAACATTAAGCTAGCTTCATAGGTCCAACTAACCAAGGAGTAGGTGTATGCATTGAAGATTAAGCATTCTTTTATGACGATAGAATACCAATCAAATAAAATGCTTAACTAGATTCATGTGTGCACTAGGTAGTTAAGGTGATCATAAAACATATCCAAATAGACACCCCGTGTCTATCATTTACCTTACTCAATTCATCATTAACTTCCACGATAACAGATAGAATCTAATCTTTTCCCACTTGATCATATCCTCTAAAGGATTACACTAAAGATCCATCCAAGAATATGATTACTTCTTTCTCATTCTATAAGAAGGTTACCCCTTGATATGTATAAACCTCATCATTAATTCTCAACTAAATATTTGCACTCTATCCACATCAATATATGATAACATCACAAAACTAAATTTTATATTCTATATTTACTTGTAATTGGAAACTACATTAGTTACATCCTCTATTAATTATTGAAACATTACATTTTGTTCTCAATTTACAAAGTAATCCTCAAATAAAGGTTTCTTTACAATAAAGGCATATCATCTTGGAAGTCTTAAATATAAAATTTATACAAATAAAATCTGCATAACTCCAGTATTTCCTTGAATCATCTTGAACCACAAAGGTTAGGATGATGGTAATAAGGTATCAGTAACAGCCCATTACATGTATATGAATATGCATTCTATTCAAGTAGTATGCATCTTTTCAATGAATGTACTCACACAATCTAGTTACATCATAATGTAATTTACACATAAACATTCCATCAATCAAAGGAAGGAAACATCATAAATTTTCCAAATTTTATTCATTCCATATCATTTTCCAAAAAAGATATTCCTTTGATCATGAATTCATAAGTAATCATCTCTAATCAATCAAGAGAGAACCCCATAAATTCCCTCAAGAATGGATCCCTTATCCATTCTTCCCATAAACATTAAGAGATACTTTTATATATCAAATATTACTTCATTCATATGAAAAATTAGATAAGCAATGGATTACATCATTCCATTCCCATAATTTTATTTGTGAGAAAAAATATTTAGTGTATTCCATAAATGGTCCTAAATATTTCCTCAAGATTTACTATAGTATTCACCAATTTTATTGTGAATTCGAACATCAATTTCTTTAGAAGATTACACTATAGTTTTACCATTTTGCCATAAATTTGGATCATAAAGATCTCACTATAGTTTTCATAAATTTGACACAAATTCATCTCATAATCTATTTCACTATAGTTTCAACAAATTTTGATACCAATTTATCCCACAAATTTTATCACAAATTTGTTTTGTAAATAAGTTTACGCTATAGTTTTTCTTAAGAATTTGGTCTCATACTATAATCTCAATAATCTATCCATAATATAATTCTAGAGTCTCTACAAAATTTGCCTCAATTTGCAACATAATATTTCAACAGGATTAAACTATAGTTTTCACAAATTTGGACCCAAATTTATCTCTTAATCTATCAAACAAGATTATACTATAGTTTCTACAAATTCTGACACAAATTTGTCCCACAAAGTTTGTCACAAATCTGTCTCAATATTACACTATAGTTTATCTCAAATTTAGCCATAAATTTATCTCATACTATAGTTTCATCTATCCATAAGATTATACTAGAGTCTACAATTTTTGACACAAATTTGTCCCACTAATTTGTCTTGTAATCTATCAAACAAGATTACCCCATCAAATGTTTCCCACAAATTTTGCCACTAATTTTTCTTGTAATCTATCAAACAAGATTACCCTATAATTTGCACACAGTTTGTCTCACTATAGTTTCTACAAAATCCTCCTCAAATTGTTCTATAGGTTTTTTAATAACAAACTTTATGTTTTCTTTAATCAGATAATATTTCTTGCCCATTTTTCCCTTTTAAATTTTTGACTAAAGCTGATGCTTAATAAAATAAAAAAGGTTTCAATTAGCAAATAAAAGTTTTAATTGAGCAACATATCAAAAGGGGTTATATATGCAGGTCAACATCACAATAACTCAACATAGTAAATCTAATATTAGTATCCTATTCGATCAAGAGTCAACACAACGGTTAAAGTAATTTGAACAAACTTGTTGAAACCCTAGTCTCCATGACTAGGCGACTAGCGCATGCTAGCCTCAACAAAAACCCGTAGTTGAATCTTAATGGTTGACATTACCATTTTAAAGACCCCCACATGCTACTGCAAGGAGCATGTGGTATAGCAACCCAAATGATTCATAAATATTAACAAATAAAATGAACCTACATGATCTACGAAACTCAAGCAGATGTGGCCATAGTATAAGCAACAAGAAACGATCACCACTTTATTAAACACAATGACCAACCATGCTTACGGGTGCCTAAAAATGGCACTATGTTATCCACATATGACTGGATCTTGATTACCACATGGTAATTGATTGTTCATAGGAGACATTTTTTATAAAATGTATTGCGATCCACTGTGTGCCTCATATGGGACATTTGTTTGAGATAGTTTCCACATCCAACTCTTGCTTGGGTGAAATTGATAGCAGTGTTACATGCACCAGCGGTTTAGGATTAAATTTAGAAGAGACATATTCATTCTAAAGCATTCACATAATGTTTTGATTTTCCTATAATAAAAATAATTTAGGGTATATTCACAGTATCACATCTTTCAGTGATATGACATCCACACAGAGTTTGGCATACATGAAATCTCATACAATCTACTATAGAGGATATAACAAGAATATGCTCATGTGGATACCCTCTATTTCCATAATCCAAAGCAATCACATAGTTTCTATGACATAAATCCTCCATTAGCAAGGTTTGGTATTGGATAATAGGGGTGTTCGATTTTAGGCAAAATCATCAGCTTAAATCATCATGGCAATGACACATACCAGTCATACGCAATATGTCTATCATGGGATTGTCAAAAATATATTTCAATGCATCTTAAGTCAAACCATGGTCAATTATTGGTCCTATTTAACAAGACGCTATATCATATTTTAATTACAGGATTGAGATATCAAAATATGTGATCTAATATCACTTGTCTTGTAGTAAACAATCCACCTAGCACAAATAGGACAAGATTTGATTAAAAGATAACATAACAATAACATGAAATATTCTTTCATTTTGCATTCAGAGATCATGGAGGGACCTGGCATGAATATTCAAATAAATGGACTCCTTCTCTTTCTAATGCTCCAAAGGCTCTTTTCCTCTTCAATCTCCCTCTCCAAAGATGTGTCTTTTGTTGTCTCAATGAGGTATTTATAGATTTTTAGGATGATATTTTTTCCAAAATGACGTCTTACTAGAAGAGATAGAAGGAAGGTTCCCAAAGAGATATATTTCTACCATAATAATACTTTAATGTCCATGACTCTATTTTTTAAAAATTTTCCTTGTACCATTTTAGGCCTAAATTTCTTCCCTTCTAGAACTTGGGTCATATTTTCTTTTCTTTCTGGAAATTAGGTCACATTTTTTTTCTTTCTAAAACAAGGCCTCTTTTTCTTATTTTTGTAGAATATGGCCTTCTTTTATCATCCTAAAATTTATCTTAAATTTATTAGACTAATTATGAAGTTAATTAAGCCATAGGTGATTTTCTTTTCAAATATATTTTCCTAGATATATTTTTACAAAAAGCATTAACTGAATCGCAAACATTACAAAACCTAACATTAAACCTTGTTTCATCCAAAAAAGATGTTTATAAGGTTAGTAATCATAAAATAATTAATATACTTTCACAATATTTTTCTTAAAGCAATGTAAAGTAGCAATCATCATGATACTTTCTAAAACAAGCAATCACAAGTAGTCAATGCAATCTCAAGTTCACACCATTGTTTTATCCTTTCATGGACAATCTCTGATAGCTCCAGCTATCATTATCCTACTTAGGAGACTAGTATCAAAAATCATGGTATAATGGTGTAAAAATGAGTGTAAAGTACACCTATATGAGGGTAATTATTTGTGTTACCCTTGGGCTGCTTTGTCATCATTTCCCTTTTTCCAGTATTCCATTCCTGATGGTCAATCAACTTATTCCACCCATGAGAGTCATTGGACCTATGATGCAACAAAAATATCAGTAGTACCATATCCTTCAAGGAAATAAAAATATTTATACCACATGAACAAGTATTGAAATAACCATCAATACACAAATAAATTCCAAGCATTGAAAACATCTATCAATGTATAAGTCCTATCATAAATATCATCATAAAGCATTGAAAAATATATCAATGCATATCTTATGCTATAATAATTTATGGTAGTAATAAAATACTACAAATTATCTTCAAATAAATAGGGAAAATGTCTTCTTATATCCTACACTTTTCCCAAGTGGATTTTCTTTCTGAATATAGGTCCCACTAGACCTCGCATTACTCTATGTTTCGCTTCCTCATCGTCTTGGAGCAAAACTCTAGGATCTTTATTGGTCTTGTCTCAATTGCCAAGGGATCCACCATCTATAGTTTAGAAGCATCCAATACATGGTTAAGATCAGCAATATAACTTTTAAACAGAGACAATTTAAACGAGTCATGGATATTTGCTAAATTAGGTGGCAAGTCAAGTCTATAGGCAATAGGACTAATCCTTTCTAGGATGGTGAATGGTCCAAAAAATATAGGATCTAGCTTAATTTATTTTATTGTGCTCTTCATAGGCTTCACCCTTAAGATACCTTTTCCCCTATAGAAAATTCCCTAGGTTTCCTCTTCAGGTCAACATATATTTTCTGGAAATCTGAAGCTTCCTTAAGCCTTTGTCGAATTACCTTAAGTTGTTCCTCTATTTCTTTTATTATTTCTGATTTGATGACAACTCGATCCTCTGTATTATTCCATGATAATGGTGTTCTACACCTTCTACCATATAATACCTCAAAAGCAGCCATCTTAATGCATAAGGGACTTTTGGATCTACCAAGTTATGTACATGATAAGGTAATCTTGGAGGTCTCCTTATAGACACATGTTCCCAAGCCCATACCTGTAACAAAAGGCTACAACTTAACCTTGATCGCTGTGTTATTCGTACATCAAACAACTCTCTATAGTCCTGAGTCAACAAGTTTGGTACCTAGGAAAACACAATTGAGTATTCCACTAGGTCTTGCACAACCCCTAGCATGTTCCAAGGGAATCGTGCACCTAGTGAGTTAGGTAGAATGACATTCAATATGAGCGTGATTACCATAGCTTTCCTAGGTGAAAATTTATCAAACATGAAAAGTAGTTCATACAATATACCGCCATTACCAGTATTCACATCTCTCCACTCAGATCTTAACACTCTCTCAATAACTAGTCCTTTTTCTACTTTATTTATGGTTATTACTGTAAACCCTTCAACTAGTAACTGATAGATCTAGTACACATCCTCCAAGGTGACAATTATTTCTCTAATACGTAACTAAAAACTCCCCTTGTTAGGATTCCATATTTCAATTAGATTTGATAGATACCCTCTATCATTCTGCACTGGTTCCAAGCAAGCAACTCCTACTAAACCTATCTCATTTAACCACTATCAATCATTGGCATCCAACACACTCCTAGCTTCTTGAAATATTGGCCTAAAGATGATGTGGGGTCTAATAATATTTAATGGTATTATTTTTTAAGACCCAGTTTCATGACTCACTCTAACATTACTAGAAGCCATCTTCTTACAGGGTGTGTAATAGTATATCAACAAGAAAAAATAGTAGAATCAAGAATAACACTATGGGGTTTACCCCGAGCATGATCACTATAAATAGTGCAAACCCTAAGACTAGTATAATCATGCTTAACTCCATAGGTTTATTCTTCTTGCTGTAAAATTCATCCAAGTTTAGCTTATCTTCAAATCCTACGATGTGCTTAACAATTGGTTTTCTCAACTATAAAATCGGTCATAACTCAATTTTCTTGAGTCTAATCAATCATCCTCCTCAAATCATGTTTCGATTAATCCTTAAGTCACTCATTATCAATCATATCGTAGTTATTTATGGATTTATTATACCTCTTAGTACTTGAAACCCTCTTATTTCTTCATGCATATAACATCTTGCCTTATCAATACCTTATTGGATGATTCTATCAATCTCTCATGTACAAGCTTATTCACACACCACATTCTTGGGCATATTTTCTAAATTCAACCATTACTTCTTTGTTGACAGTGATGCTTACCTTGAGCCAAGCACCATCCTTTCTTTACACCTATCACTTCTTGAAATCATGTATAGGGATCCTCCTAAATTAGGATTCCTTTCAAAATTTTGTCTTTCTATTAATGCATGGGAGACATTTTGAGTAAAATATTAAGAATAATCATCGAGTACTCCTATGAAAGTATTAATACCACATGCACCATGTAGTGAGGCTATCCTATATTTAAATAGTGTAAAACACACAATTAAAATTGACCACCACCCAGGTGGTCGGGTGGCATAATATATAGTTGTTTGGTGGCATCACAAGTGTAATTTTCCACCAAAATATCATTTCAAGGGGTTTTTTAGGTGGATTTGATACGATGATCTTGTCTACATTCTGGTAGTCTTCATTGGCCATGTCCTTGTCTTATTTTGCTATTGTTGGGATATTCAACTACTTGCTCTGGTCAAAGGACATGATTGTATTGTAACATTTATCAATAATAAAAGAAAACATCCTTTTTTTGATCACTTGATCCTATTCATACTCTTGTCTAATCGTAAGGTATCATTACAATTGTGTTTCTAAATGGGATCCAATTGGGGCATGTTTCAAGATATAACACTTCCTAGCTAGGATATCAACCAAATTCTAAATCTGGGTTAAAGCTAAGTTTTAATATATCATATATAAAGAATCTATTATTTTATCTTGAAAACAATATGTATCAAGCTTGTTAATTCTAGGTTATTCCATAACTCATAATAACTCTTGTTTTTCATCATACAATGCATAATTAAGGGAGAGGCTTAGCTTAAGATTATCGATGTAAAACTTAATTTCCAAGTATACCACTTAAAATCCACAAGTTGCAAAGGATGTATTGAACTCTTCCAATATGAGTCACCAATGGTTCAAGCATGGAATAAAAATACTTGTACATAAATAACCTTTAAGCACTTACTCTTTCTCTTACAAATCATGTATTATTTTAGAGTTCATCTATGGAAGTTTTATTTTTATATCCTAGAATTCTTTCGTGGAATCTTTTAGTCCTACAATTGGGCTCTGATAACAACTATAGAAAACTAAATTTACCAACCATTACAAGAATTTTTTTTTTTAATATTATAACTCATATAGCTAAGATTATGATCAAGGGATTACTTAATAAGAATCTCCATGTGGTTATATTAATATGAATTTCTATGTAATTCCAAGGCTTGCACTTCACAAGAATCAATGTGGTCAATGTCTATCTTGTGGCATAGGAGTGGCCAACCCTCCTATAATAATACCAATGGTAAATCCTATTTACCACATAGTTGGGAATTCTCCTATCTTAATCCCATTAAGATCAGGAATGCCATTTTCCCTTACTAACTTAAATTAAACATTAAGCTAGCTCCATAGGTCCAACTGACCAAGGAGTAGGTGTATGCATTGAAGATTACGCATTCTTATATAAGTATAGAATGCCAATCAAATGCAATGCTTAAATAGAGCCATGTGCGCATTGGGTAGTTAAGGTGATCATAAAACAGATCCACATAGACACCCTATGTCTATCATATACCTTACTTGCTCAATTCATCATTAACTTCCATGATAAGAGATAGAATCTAAACTTTTTCCACTTGATCATTCTTAAATTATCTCCTCTAAATGATTACACTAAAGATACATCTAAGTATATGATTACTTCTTTTTCATTCTTTGATAAGGTTACCCCTTGATATATATAAACCTCATCGTTAATTCTCAACTAAATATTTGCACTCTATCCACATCAATATATGATAACATCACATAACTAAACTTTATATTCTATATTTACTTGTAATTGGAAACTACATTAGTTACATTTTGTTCCAAATTTACAAAGTAATCCTCAAATAAATATTTCTTCACAATAAAGGCATATCCTCTTGGAAGCCTTAAATACAACATTTATACAAATAAATTCTGTATAACTCTAGTATTTATGCTACAGACCAAACCTAGCAGTCGGCTAGGTTATCCAATTGTATAAAACTCATATATATTAGAATAGTTTTCATTGATTAAGGAATATCATCTTTTATTTTTTATATCTGCATTTTTTACATTTGCCTCAACGGCGGGATCTGCCCTCCTAGCGGCAAACGTTTGTTATTAATTATTTTATACTCTTCGCTTTCGCATTCGATTTACATTCTGTTCTGGTTATAGCAATTCATATTAAGATTGTTGAAATCGGTTCACAGTAGAAGGAAAACCCTTCCAAGTGGTATCAGATTCGGCAATTCACGGGATTTTATTTGAACACCGCAATCCGGCTGTGCAATAACAAGTTTAGTTCGCGTTGCATCACAAGTTTTACCAGCGTTGCAAAAAGTGCATTACAGTGGCAATTACCAGCGTTTCGATTCCAGTTTTCTGCTACTCAGTAACCGGTGCCAGTGTATACCAAAAAGTACAGGGGAGACTACAGGAAAATTTCTGTTTCATTTTTTTGTCATGACTGTTCTATTTCTCTTCCCCAGACTACCGCAAGGGCATCCAGGGGCTCTGGTTTTCTATCGTGGTCCTCTATCCAAACGCCAGGACATCAAATGCAGTGTATTCCCTCACACACAGCGGCGACCAATAAGAATTCACGAAATTGTTTTAATTAAGCAGTTGACTAAGGTTTTTAATTAAAATCGTCGGCTGACATCAGCGAAGAAAATTATTGTGGGTGTTGGTTTACACGATTTATCCCACATTTGGCATAGTAAGGGTGTTTAATAGTTTATCAGGTCTGAGTCGCCCCTTCTCAAGTGTGACTGCAGTCACACCTTGAGCTCCTCTGACGTTGTCATCATTCGGTCACTCACATTTGGTCGTTGCCTCTCCTTCGGTCTTGCATCGATTTGTCAGTCGGTCGTGTGTCATTCTGTCATGGGGTTGTGCTTCGTTAAAGTCTTGCATCGATTTGTCAGTCATTCGTGCGTCGTTCTGTCACGGGTTTCGTTTGTGTCGTTTGTCATTGGTGTAGCGTCGCATCCAAATTTCATGTTTCCGCATCCCTGTCCGTCTGTCGTGTCTACGCGTCCAGTTGTCGGTCTGTTCCATGTTTTCGTGTCCCTGTCCGTCTGTCATGTCCTCACATCTAGCTATCGTGTCCTTTTCGTATCCTCATAGCCGGTGTCATAGTCGGGTTCGTGTCTTAAATAGTAGTCAAGAGAAGTTATCATAAATTGCAGTCCACGTGTCAAAAGCTGTCACAAAGAAGGAGCCTAAATCCGAATTCAAATCCGCGTCGCAGTTGGAGCGACAGTTGTAGCGAAAACCAAAAAAAAAAATTTGGCGGCAGTCCAAATTCAAAGGTTCCTAAGCAGGTTATGTTAACAAGTGCATGAGCAAACAGTGGCTCAAGGGATCTGACGGTCGATTATCAAGCTCGAAAACGACCAATAACAACACAAGAAGACCTAATCGCAGCCCAGGTACTAAAAATTCTCTTTCTCCTTTTAAAATTGGTAGTTATAATCCACATCATCCACTAGTAGATCCTATGGCTACTAATCCTTCCCCAACTCACGAAAACATCACACAAGGAAACTCAAGTAACTCAGCCATTTCCGATAGGGATTCTCTTCGACTCTTACTAGATGGTATGAACGAAATGGGTCTCCTCCTAAAAGACCTTGTGAAAGCACAAAAACAGCCTAATCCCAATACTAATCCCCAAAATCACTCCCATGCCCAAAGGAATGAAGAAAATGTCGATCCTAATGATGATTGGGAACAACAACGAGGTGATTCGGATAATTACAGGGATCGCTATCAAAGACAGTGGTATAACCAAAATCAAGAAAGGGACACGGGTTATCACCAACCGAGAGGTCCTAATAATAATAATTTTCCACGAATTGATATGCCCACTTTTGAAGGTCATGATCCTCGTGGTTGGATAGCCAAAATGGAAGGCATCCTTGACTTATATCAAATTAAGGAAATTGACAAAGTCCCTTTCGCTGCATCAAAACTAGGCACTGAGGCCTACCAATGGTTTGTATGGCTTAAACGAGAGAAAGGAGCTACTATTAATTGGAGAAAATTCACTACCTCTTTTTTAGAAAGATTTGATGAAGGAGCTACATCATCATACACAGTAAGACTGTTATCTCTTAAACAAGAAGGGTCAGTTAGTGAATTCGTTTCGGAGTTTACCAGTTTACTACCATACACTTTAGACCTCAGTCCCGACACAGTGGTAGGAGCCTTTCGCAATGGTTTGAAAGAAAGTATTCGAGTGGAGGTAGACATGCACGATCCAACCTTGTTGAATAGTTGTATAAGAATAGCCAAGTTGGCCGAGAAGAGACATCAGTTGTCTGCAAGGCGTGAAACGTATAGTCGTCCCTCATATCGCAACAATTCCTTTCGTAGAAATGATCAACCATCAAGATATTTTTGCTATAAATGTCGCACTCATCACCCCAGGGAACAAGCATGTGCCCAAAAACAAAACTTTCATATTGAAGGTGATCAATGTGAAGGAGAAGAGGATGAACCTTACCAATCAGAAGAACCTATGCCAGAAGACCTACCATGTACTATAGACGAAAAAGAAGAGGATACAATGGCGATTTCAGTGCATGCTCTCATGGGTTTAACCGCCCACCATACCATCAAGGTACCAGGATTTCTCCGTCAGAAAAAGGTGAATGTGCTAATTGATTCTGGTAGCACCCACAATTTTATCGACATCAAAACAGCAAAAGCTTTGAATTTATTCATTAACTCTTCCAACAAAGACAAATTCCAGGTTCTAGTGGCCAACGGGGTGAACGCACAATGTGTTGGTCGCACATCTCAAGTTTCCATAAATATGGGAACTTATACCTGGTTAGGATCCCTTTTTGTCATGAATTTAGGGAACTCTGATGTCATTTTGGGAGTTGAATGGTTGGAAACATTAGACACAGTTAGCTTCAACTTCAAAAAATTATTTGTGGAATGGAAGGAAAACGGACGAGTCATTCGCTTACAAGGCATTACTACTCCTCCATCACAAATGGTGAGCTCTCATAGTATGGAGAAGATGTTAAAAAAGGGTGGATATGGGTTTATAGCTCAAATTAATTGTTTGGAAAAACAATCTCAAACAACTTCGGATATTACTGCTCCAGAGTTACAAGACATCATAACACATTACGAAGAGGTTTTCCAAGAACCTCAAGGATTACCACCTAAACGATCTCATGACCATGCCATCCATTTGATTCCAGGGAGTGTCCCACCTAACAATCGTCCTTATCGCTATCCTCAACCACAAAAGATAGAAATCGAACAGATCGTTCAGGATTTGTTGGATCATGGAGTCATTCGTCACAACACTAGTCCTTATTCCTCGCCCGTAGTCCTGGCTAGACGAAAAGATAACTCTTGGCGTATGTGTCCCGACTTTCGTTCTCTCAATAAACTCACTATCAAGGACAAATTTCCTATCCCCGTCATAGATGACCTATTAGATGAGTTGCATGGTGCAAAATTTTTTACAAAATTAGACCTTCGCTCCGGATTTCACCAAATCCGTGTTAGAGAAGAAGATATTCCCAAAACTGCCTTTCGTACTCATGAAGGTCATTACGAATTTTTGGTCATGCCTTTTGGTCTCACTAATGCACCATCCACATTCCAAAGTCTCATGAACCAAGTGTTTCGTCCACTCCTCCGTAAGTTTGTGTTAGTTTTTTTTGATGATATTCTCATATACAACAAAACATGGACGGACCATTTACATCATGTGGATAAAGCCCTTCACATTTTACACAAGGAAAAGTTATTTGTTAAACGTTCCAAATGTTCATTTGGTGTTCAAGAAGTCGAGTATCTTGGTCATATAGTTTCACACGAGGGCGTCAAAGTGGATCCCAATAAGATTAAGGCAATTCAAGAGTGGCCTTTACCTAAAACCATCAAGAAACTTCGTGGTTTTTTGGGTCTCACGGGCTACTATCGCAAGTTTGTACAAAATTATGGTAAGATTGCAGCACCTCTCACCGCACTCACAAAGAAGGATGCTTTTCGTTGGTCGAAAGAGGCTACTCTAGCTTTTGAAGCTCTTAAGAAGGCCATGTGTACAACTCCAATATTAGCAACCCCCAATTTTCACAAACCATTTATTATCGAATGTGATGCATCAGGAACAGGAATTGGGGCTATATTAATGCAAGAAGGTCATCCTTTGGCATTTGAAAGTAAACAGCTCTCCGAGAAAAATTTGGGAAGATCGACATATGAAAAAGAAATGTTGGCTATTCTTCATGCAGTAGAAAAATGGAGACACTACCTAATCAGTAGCCGCTTCATTATCAAAACAGATCATAGTAGTCTCAAACATTTTCTTGAGCAGAGGTTTTCCTATCCGGAACAAAATAAGTGGTTAACCAAACTATTGGGTTATGATTTTGTTATCGAATACAAAAAGGGGAAGGAAAATATAGCAGCCGATGCACTTTCCAGGAAATATGAAGATGAAGTAGTCATTAACGCTATTTCAGGTCCTTGCTCCCAATGGGTGAATCAATTACAAGAGGAATGGTTGTCCAATAGCGAAACTGCTCAGATACTTCAAGAATTATCTATAGGGTCCTCTAAACACCCTTTGTTCTCTTATGAAGATAATATCCTCCGAAAAAAGAATCGCATTTACATTCCACACAATTCGGAACTCAAATCGAAGATCCTCGACGAATCACACGCTTCTCCATCAGCAGGACATTCCGGATTTTTGAAAACATATTTAAGGGTCAAACAATCATTTTGTTGGAAAGGATTAAAAGCAGAAGTCAAACAATGGGTAGCAGAATGTGAAGTTTGCCAGCGCAATAAAGGAGAAACAGTCAAATCACCAGGATTGTTACAACCTTTACCCATCCCTGAACGACAGTGGGAACATATATCTATGGATTTTATTGAAGGTCTTCCAAAATCAGAAGGCAGGACAGTTATCTTCGTCGTCGTAGACCGGTTATCCAAATACGCTCATTTTCAGGCTCTACAACATCCATTTTCCGCAAGCAAGGTGGCAAAGGTATTTATGGATTCAATTTTCAAATTACATGGTATGCCAAAAAATATTGTAAGTGATAGAGACCCCATCTTCACTAGTAACTTTTGGCGAGAATTATTTCGACTTAGTGGTACCAAATTGAACATGTCCTCAGCTTACCATCCCCATGACGATGGTCAAATAGAAGTAGTTAACAAATGTTTGGGTACATACTTACGATGTTTTGCTCAAGATAAACAATATCAATGGAGCCAATGGCTAGCAATGGCGGAATGGTGGTACAACACTTCTTACCATTATTCAATTAAGATGTCTCCCTTTGAAGCATTGTATGGAACTAAGCCTCCAATCGTAGCAGATTACGTTCCCGGTTCATCCAAAGTAGACAAAGTGGATGATTGGTTTCAACAAAGGCAGTCGACACTCACCATCCTCAAGGAGAATTTATTCCAAGCACAAAATCGCATGAAACAACAACATGACTTGCACCGATCAGAACGAACTTTTAATGTCGGTGACAAGGTTTTCCTAAGGTTGCAACCTTACAAACAAGCATCGTTAAGGATAAAGACCAGTCAAAAGTTGGCACCACGATTTTATGGTCCTTACAAAATTGTGCGCCGCATTGGAGAAGTAGCCTATCAGTTAGAACTTCCTTCATCATCACGAATACACCCGGTATTCCATGTTTCCTGTCTCAAAAAGGTAATTGGTCAGAAAGTGCAAGGCCAATCAGAATTACCAATGCTCGATGAGGAAGGCCGCATACATCTCCAACCCGAAGATATATTACAACACAGAATACGAAGACTAAGATCACGCCGAATTCAAGAATTTCTCATCAAATGGCAAGACCTACCAGAGGAAGATGCCACATGGGAACACGAAAGTATTTTCCAGACATTTCCAGCTTTGAGGACAAAGCTTTCCGAGGAGGGGAGTCATGCTACGCACCAAACCTAGCAGTCGGCTAGGTTATCCAATTGTATAAAACTTCATATATATTAGAATAGTTTTCATTGATTAAGGAATATCATCTTTTATTTTTATCTCTGCATTTTTACATTTGCCTCAACGGCGGGATCTGCCCTCCTAGTGGCAAACGATTTGTTATTAAATATTTTATACTATTCGCTTTCGCATTCGATTTACTATCTGTTCTGGTTATAGCATTTCCATATTAGATTGTTGATTCTGTTCACAGTAGAAGGAAAACCCTTCCAATTTACTTGAATCATATTGAACCACCAATGTTAGGATGATGGTAGTAAGGTATTAGTAACAACCCATTACATGTATATGAATATGCATTATATTCAAGCAGTATGCATCTTTTCAATAAATGTACTCGTGCAATCTAGTTACATCATAATGTAATTTGCACATAAACATTCCATCAATAAAAGGAAGGAAACATCATAAATTTCCCAAACCTTATTCATTCCATATCATTTTCCAACAAAGATATTCCTTTGATCATGAATTCATAAGTAATCATCTCTAATCGATCAAGAGAGAACCCCATAAGTTCCCTCAAGACTGGATCCCCTATACATTCTTTCCATAAACCTTAAGAGATGCTTTTATATATCAAATCTTACTTCATTCATAATAAAAAGTAAATAAGCAATGTATTACATCATTCCATTCCCACAATTTTATTTTTGAGCAAAAATATTTAGTGTATTCCATAAATGGTCCTAAATCTTTCCTCAAGATTTCCTAGTCTTCACCAATTTTATTATGAATTCGAACATCAATTTCTTCATAAGATTACACTATAGTTTTACCATTTTGCCATAAATTCGGATCATAAAGATCTCACTATAGTTTTCATAAATTTGACCACAAATTCATCTCATAATCTATTTCACTATAGTTCCAACAAATTTTGACACCAATTTGTCCGACAAATTTTGTCACAAATATGTTTCGTAAATAAGTTCACACTATAGTTTTTCTTCATATTTGGCATCATACTATAGTCTCAATAATCTATCCATAATATTATTCTAGAGTCTCTACAAATTTTGCCTCAATTTGCAACATAATATTTCAATAGGATTAAACTATAGTTTTCATAAATTTGGACCCAAATTTATCTCTAAATCTATCAAGCAAGATTATACTATAGTTTCTACAAATTTTGACACAAATTTGTCCAACAAATTTTGTCAAAAATCTATCTCAAGATTACACTATAGTTTATCTCAAATTTAGCCACAAATATGTCTCATACTATAGTTTTATCTATCCATAATATTTTACTAAAGTCTCTATAATTTTTTACACAAATTTATCCCACAAAATTTGCCACTAATTTGTCTTGTAATCTATCAAACAAGATTACCCTATAATTTGCACACAATTTGTCTCACTATAGTTTCTACAAAATCTTCCTCAAATTGTTCTATAGGTTTTTCAATTAGCAAATAAAAGGTTTAATTGAGCAACATATCAAAATGGGTTATATATATATAGGTCGGCATCACAATAACTCAACATAGATAATCCAACATTGGTGTTAGATTTTGATACAACATGCAATAGGAGATAGCATTCATAAGATGCATAATCATAAGAAAGAAAGTAAATCTACGAGATGACTAAAATATCCTATAAATAGAAATGATAGAAATGAGTACAATAGTAGCTATGGAGGAAATGAACACTCCATAATACAAGCTATTACTCAATGAATAAGCTCTGAGATTATAGCTCATACACTCTACACTAATGTGTCTATCCTACACTACTATGCTCTCCTCCATATCTTCACACTCTATATATGGCCCTTTATATAGGAAGATAAGTTCCTTGGCCAATACTCTACCTAACTGTACAAGGGACACCTTGCACATTGACACTTGTTCATTTATTACATTGCATTAAGTAACTAGATAACTTCCCCCTAAAGTAATATAATGTCCTAAGTATGTACCAAGGAAGGTACATTTACATGACCCAAATAATGTAATATAAGCTATTTCTAACACCCCCTGTATTACAATATTTGGGTATCGAAGACTTTAGTCTTCAATTTCGATCTTCCTCCATCTGATAGTTTTGAATTGGTTCTTCATCTTCAGCTACTTCATTCATGTCATGGCTTCTAATATTTTCCAGTTCGTTGTTCCTTGATATCAGGTGCTTTTGATGAATAATTGTTCTCATAATTTTGCATGTCATGAGTGGATCTAAATAGGTTCTTCTTATTTCTTTTGTACCTATGTAGGACCTATTTATATGCTCTTCATAAGTATCAAACTTGAGCTCAAATTTAGTAGATCCATCAAAAATAAGTTCTTGAAGATAACAATTTAATTTTTGTAACTATTCTTTCATAACCCTTATAGTACCTGTATTTGAAATAATAGGAAAAATATGAGTGGTTTATCCCATCACAATATTTGCAAGGATGGAAACTCCAACAATTTATCTTTTCATGACCATATTGATTGCAATAGGTGCATAATAAAGAATATTTGATAGCTTTGAAGTCTAATTTAGGGATATCTTGTTTAATTATCTCTTTAATAAGACCTTCTAACCATATATGCATAATTGAAGCTATTCCATATTTTCCTTTTTGTTTAAAATCCAGTTGATGCCTTTTTTCCTGCTTTGGGTCTCCTTTGGTATTAGATTCACTGGATGAATCTCCCTTTATATGGCTATCAATTTTAGAACTTATTTCACATTGTATTGGTTCTTCCTTTTCTTTTCCCTTTTCATCATTGTAATCCATCAGGTTTTTAATCCATATTGGTATCTTCCTTATTCCACTTCTAAGAGTGTTGCTTAGCATGCTAGTATTCATTTGTATTACCTAAATTCTTTGAGATAGAATAGTCTTATCTTATGGATACCTATTTAGATATATGATCCCTAATAGAAGTATATAAGTTTGATTTGGTAAAACCTTTATTAATACTTGGTTTTGTAGGCTTCCTTATGTCTCCCTAGTATGAGAAAGCTTGTATATTACAACTTGATAATTTTCATAAATGTTGATATTACCAAGTTTTGTAGAATACCTTATGACTCCCTAGTATGTTTTGGATAAGCTATAAAGTGCTTTTGTAAATTATAGTTCAATTTTGGTTTATTTTGTAAATTTTTATAAATACCAAAATCAACTTCTATTATCCTTATTGCTCTTATTGAACTAACGAATTTTTCCAAATTTAAATAGGTTTTAATGTTGGATATTTTGTCTCGATTTGAGAGGATTTGAAACCAATAATATTATAAATTTTCAACCTTTAAAAATGCTTTGATAAATTCTCTTTAAATAACCCTTTAGGATTTAATCCAAGTGTATCTAATTTCCAAATTAATTAGTTTGATTCAGTAACCCTTATAACTCCCTAATTTTGGAAAAAATAGATCACAATAATATTTGCAAGTATTAAGGATAATTTCTAGTAGAAAATCTTATTACTCCTAAGTTCAATATTGTAAATATTATATTATCTTTATAATTCCCTTTGAGGTATTGTTTTCAATAATTATATTTATCTAAATCCAACTTTATAACTCCCTAGATATGAAAGCATATAAATAAAGGAATGAAACTTACCTCATACCAAGCAATAATTGTGTAGATTAAAAATACACGCCAAACAGAAATAAAATCACAATGACAGAGTACAGAATAGTTGCACAAAAACAAATGATTTCTATTAATCGATGGAGTTTAAAAGCTCCTTTTTGAATACAACTGGGCCTGTAACCCTTTATTTGTGATACATAGTTACAAATTATGCTAGGGTTCTCCAAAACCCTAGCTGGCACGAATGGTGGTGCTTCCGAAGAACGTATCTTCAATCCCAACAGAGTGAGTGGGCTTTGTCGTATCCCTTGCTTGGACCACTCCAGCTTAATCAGCTGTCATCAATAAACTAGATCTGTTATCAAAAACCTGTACACATTAACACTATCAAGGGGTTAGAAATTAATGAGAGGGCTCCACTGCGTGAGCCCTCAGAAATAATCTAAAACCCTATAAAAATGGAATGCAGGAAATCAATAACAGATTAATACATAAAATACGGCTACTTGCTTTAAACTAATTTATACCTATTCTCTGTTAACACAGCTAGACCAGGCGACACCTGGAAGTAATGTTGTTGTCAGAATAGGCTGCGAAAGGCACCCTGGTGCACTCTCCAAATGCCCGTGTGCTTCTGGATCTGGATTACAGACGCCGGTCTGAGTCTGTGTTTGTAGGTAAACGCCCGTGGGCACTTATTAAATGCCCGTGGGCACTTGGTAAACGCCCGTGGGCACTTGGTAAAGGGGTAAACGCCCGCAGGCACTTACGACAGGAATGGGAGATTCTGCAGAATGCTGTAGAAGGAATGGTGGCAAAAACGACGACGGAAGCGGCGATGGATGCGACGAAAGGGTAGCAGAAGAGAGGAAATAGCAGTAGAAGAATTAGAATCAGAGGTAACGCATAGGAAATAGAAGTAGCAAAAGACATAGGGTTTGAGCCATCAAAGTGACTCAATTTATAATCCACTCTTAGGGCACACTTTAGGGTTTTAACGACACTTTGAATGTGTGGCTAAGATTAAAGTGGATCTAAGGGTAGAGAATAAATTTAGGTTGTGAAATGGATTAAGATGGATGGACGGATGAGATTAAATGAAGGATGGACGGCTCAGATTAAATCACTTAAACTATTATTTAAATATATATATTAAAATATTAAAATATATATATATATATAAATATTAATTTAAATAAATTTGGGGATGAAAAATGGCGAGAAAGGTGAAATTGGGCCAAATAATGGCGGGAAAGTGTGGATTTGGGCCAAATAATGGCAGGAAGGTGGATGACCGACATGTGGCTGACAGGAAGGTATAGATGACTTGCAAGTGGCTAGATTTTGGTGTCTACAGATGCCCCTTTTGAGCTGCTTTGTGTGAAGACACAATGCAGCACAAAAACTTAGGACACCTGAAAAGCTGGATCAGACGCAACTCTCTCTCAAGACTAAAGCACAACTTTGAAGACCAAAGAATAAAAGAATATTTAAAATTTATCAGCTTACCCCCTCAATTGGCGAGGGAGAATGGTTCTCACAAGCTAATTGGAAGAAATTTGGAAGAAATGAACCGTTTTTGCCCCAACGGTGAAAAAGGAGTTGGTGTATGAACCATCTATTTATGTCCCAATAGAAAAGGGGTTGGTGTACAAACCAGAAAAGAATATGATTGAAGACGATATGAGTAATGTGAAAGATGAACCGTTTTCTGCCCAACGGTTATAAAGGGATTTTTGCCAAATTGTAAGTTCCATGATCATGTAAGATGAATTCCACTATAGGGAAGTTAAAAATTGATAATGGATGCCCCAACTCCTGTGGGTGAATCTATACTGTTGATGAAATTGTCTTGTTGGCGCCATTGATATGCAGAGATGAAAGATGCATGAAAGAGTCCAGAACTCAGAGATGCTCCTAGTGACTGTATGGATAATTCCTCGGGTCGGAACCAATCAACCTAGGTAGCCTCAATCTCTAGCAAGACTCAAAATAATGATGATATTAAATATTGTCCATGTTTAAGGCCCCATGAACTAGGCCATCTCCGTGGCCCTATCTCGTCCAACCTCCACCCGCACCCCCTCCATGGGCACCTTGAGGATGCGGTATACATCCTCAAGCGTCATCGTCATCTCTCCAGTCGGGAGCTGGAAAGGTCCCACCGTGATCGCCATTTGTAGATTAAAAATACACGCCAAACAGAAATAAAATCACAATGACAGAGTACAGAATAGTTGCACAAAAACAAACGATTTCTATTAATCGATGGAGTTTAAAAACTCCTTTTTGAATACAACTGGGCTCGTAACCCTTTATTTGTGATACACAGTTACAAATTATGCTAGGGTTCTCCGAAACCCTAGCTGGCATGAATGGTGGTGCTTCCGAAGAACGTATCTTCAATCCCAACAGAGTGAGTGGGCTTTGTCGTATCCCTTGCTTGGACCACTCCAGCTTAATCAGCTGCCATCAATAAACTGGATCTGTTATCAAAAACCTGCACACATTAACACTATCAAGGGGTTAGAAATTAATGAGAGGGCTCCACTGCGTGAGCCCTCAGAAACAATCTAAAACCCTATAAAAATGGAATGCAAGAAATCAATAACAGATTAATACATAAAATACGGCTACTTGCTTTAAACTAATTTATACCTGTTCTCTGTTAACGCAGCTAGACCAGGCGATACCTGGAAGTAATGTTGTTGTTAGAATAGGCTACGAAATGCGCCCTAGTGCACTCTCTGAACGCCCGCGTGCTTCTGGATCTGGATTACAGACGTCGGTCTGAGTCTGTGTCTGTAGGTAAACGCCCGTGGGCACTTATTAAACGCCCGTGGGAACTTGGTAAATGCCCGTGGGCACTTGGTAAAGGGGTAAACACCCGCGGGAACTTGCGACAGGAATGGGAGATTCTGCAGAATGTTGTAGAAGGAATGGCGACGAAAACGATGATGAAAGCGGCGATGGATGCGGCGAAAGGGTAGCAGAAGAGAGGAAATAGCAGTAGAAGAATTAGAATCAGAGGTAACGCATAGGAAATAGAAGTAGCAAAAGACATCGGGTTTGAGCCATCAAAGTGACTCAATTTATAATCCACTCTTAGGGCACACTTTAGGGTTTTAACGACACTTTGAACGTGTGGCTAAGATTAAAGTGGATCTAAGGGTAGAGAATAAATTTAGGTTGTGAAATGGATTAAGATGGATGGACGGATGAGATTAAATGAAGGATGGACGGCTCAGATTAAATCACTTAAACTATTATTTAAATATATATATTAAAATATTAAAATATTAAAAAATATATATAAATATTAATTTAAATAAATTTGGGGATGAAAAATGGTGGGAAAGGTGAAATTGGGCCAAATAATGGCGGGAAAGTGTGGATTTGGGCCAAATAATGGCGGGAAGGTGGATGACCGACACGTGGCTGACAGGAAGGTATAGATGACTTGCAAGTGGCTTGATTTTGGTGTCTACAAATTGGTTTTTATTTTAGACGTGTAATGGTTGCACTTGTTGACTGTAGTTGCTTTAACTTTTATCAAACTAGATAATTGAATACTCTATACCTTGCTTCCACGTTGTGATGGCTTCCATGTATTGTACTTAAATGCGCTGTAATACCTCTTCAAGTGTTGCGTTCAAATGTTGCATTCAAATGCTACATTGAAATTGCTGGTCCAAGGAGCCTTTAATAGGCAATCAACCTAGTGACAAGTATCACTTCAGTTACACTTCAACACTTTCTTGGATGTCTATTGCAAGTGTAATGCCTAAAACATATTCTTCCTTCTTACACTGTTTGAATTATAATGTCAATGGAGAAATGTAACTCCTCTTCCACATGGTCTATGGGCACCAAAATATTGTTGTAATGCTTCAAATTTAAGTAGGTTCTTGTAACCTTGTAAGGTTTATCGGATGTTAAGCATCTTTGATATATTGTTCCAAGTGGCACTCAAAGTTTCTACATGTCATCTATCGTTGTAATGCCTCCAAGGAGAATGTAACTCCTTCTTTATGCCTCTTCCTTTTCTTGCTATGTTTCTTGAAGTGCAAGCAAACTATTTTCTCTCACATTCAATCCTTGAGGTGGTATTGTAGATCTGAATGACGTGGAAGATGTTGCCTTTGATGGATTTTCTTCACCAAATTTTATACCTTTGCAATTAGCACCTTTTCTTCTCACTTTTGGTTCTCTTTGACGTGCAAATTGTAGCATTTTTCATGCACATTTGGATGAGGTAATAGTGATGCCTTTACTTGTAGTATGGATCCTTCTTATTCTATGTAACTGTAGGATATTGATCTTCTATTGTGTGCTTGTGTTGTGCAGGTTCGTCCATCCAAGATATGTGAGGAATGATCCTTTTTTATGGCTCCTTTTACCATGGATATGGAGTGTTTTTTGTACACCCTTCTTGCTTGGATTCCATTTGACTTTTGTGCCCTTAATGGTACCTTCTATCTACTTCCTTTTGGTGAATAATGTAGTGCAATACCTTGTGAATAATACACTTTCTTTTACAACCTTTTTGCACTCACTTTTTTAGATTTTGTAGTCTAATTTTGTAGCAGGTGTTTAAATGCACATATGAGGGTTTTGAGGATGTCATTTTGATTAGACTCCTTACCCTCTTTGCTTAGATATTTTATGGTGAAACCAAACTTTGTAAACACTATAAAATATAAGCTTTGTTTCAGTTGCACTAACCCCTAAGTGCTTTGGATTTGAGACTCACCAAGTCTCAATCATTGAATCTTATTTTTGGTTAGCTTTTCTTCTCCAAATTTTAGAGGATTCTAACCTTTTTGGTGGCTTCTCTTGTCCACTATGAGTTGCAAATTTTTGTGCATAAATAGTGTCTTTAGGCACTTTGACAAGTTCTAAATTTATGCCTTTCTCAAGAACACAAGCACACAACTTTTGAGAGTAATATAATAGTGCAAATGAACCCACTAATATTTCATTTTTTAATGCACTAACTATTACACCTTATCACTCCAAATAACTCTCAATAACTTATAAATACACTTAATCAATTTACTACAACTTAATCAAGAATAATCTAAAATGAATCTTCAAGAATTATTGTGTGAATTCCTTATAAGCAAGATATTAGGAGATAGTCTTCTTTTGCTTTCCAAAGTAGATGATAGATAGTTGATAGATAGTTGAAATTTTGAAATTTAATCAACTCCTAATGTGCAAATGAACCTTAAAAAAACATTTCTTTTAGCACATTTGAATACTGTAATACAAATCTCTTTTTTGCAACTTTAATCTATATTAAGGTGCTTTAACAAATATGAAAGTAATCCAATTAATGAATCTACTTGCACCAATACTTGCTTACCTTTTTCTGAAATCTTTTGTAGCTTATTTTTCACTTTTGTAGAGGATGTAGATCTTGGTGTCTAAAATCACCAAGTTGTTGCCTTGAGTAAGATCTTGCAACTCTTTATAGACTATTTTGAACAGCTCCTTCTTCACCAAATTATGGTCTCGAACTTCCTTTCACGAACCTAATATTTTGTGAATTTTTTCTCCTCTTGTGGTCTCCTCCTTCTGTTGTAGATTTTGAGAAGTTTGTATCTCTGAAGTGGTATCCTCTTGTTGTGGGAGGTAATCTTCAAATCTCCTATATTTTATGAGCTCCTTCTATATTCAAGTCTTCTTATCAAATTTTGACTTCAAGCAGGATCTTTTTCTTAAGATTTTGAATATCTTAAGGTCTTCACTAGATTCTTCTTCCACTCATATTTGGCACTCCTTGCAAAATTCTCCTCCTCTTGGGCTTGTTTTTGGATGGCAATAATTGTACCAAGTACTTCACTATTAGGGGCTTCTCCTTGGTAGTGGATTTCTCCAATGAGTTCTCCTTTGATGATTTCTTCAGCAAGGCTCTCCTAGAATTTTTTTGTATGCTCATCAAGACCTCGCCAAGGTATTTGATCTTACAGTTTCTTCTGGTCTTCATTGAGACCTTATCTTAAACCTTCTACTTTTGGAAGTGATTGTGGTGAGACCTTCTCCTGGGTCTCTAATTTTTCTACTTTTGGATTTGAGAAGGACTCTCCTAGTCCTTCTTATTCTTCCTTATCTATAAGTTCTTCAATGATATCTCATCCTAATCTCTTTTGCTTCAAGTTCTGGATTGATTCTAAAGAGGATACTCTTCCTAAATTTCTTATAGGAAGCTTTATCGACTTACTGGATCTCCTTTACCTACAACAAAAATATTACTACTAAAATCTAGTTCTGAATTAGGTACTCTCTTCTAGAGTCTTCTTCAGGATAAAGTCTTATGTGGTCTTTTCAAGGATTTTATGGCCTTTTATTTAATATTAAGTATTTTGTGGCCTTTTCTTCAATATTAAGGATTCTATGGCCTTTTCTTTAATATCAAGGCTTCTATGGCCTTTTATAGGCTTTTGTGGCCTTTTCTTCTAGATCAAGGCTCCTATGGCATTTTCTAGGCTTCTATGACCTTTTATTTAGGATCAAGGATTCTATGGCCTTTTATTCTAAATCTGGGCTTCTATGGACTTTTTATTTTTGTGAAGTTCTTCAATCTAGTAATGGAGATCTCCTATCTCCTGAATTCACCGT
Organism: Wollemia nobilis; assembly: GCA_028583015.1. Classification (NCBI taxonomy): domain Eukaryota; kingdom Viridiplantae; phylum Streptophyta; class Pinopsida; order Araucariales; family Araucariaceae; genus Wollemia; species Wollemia nobilis. Next base: position 2,769,976 of record JAQPPZ010002456.1, on the reverse strand, counting down.
GATTATTTTCCAAAAGTTTCTTCTAAAGTATTCTCCTCTCTGCAACAACTAATTTTTGCACTATGAAGGCACTCTGACCTTTGGGCAATGAAGTTGAGGTCTCCTAGATTTTTTTGTAGGAGGTATCCCAATAATTTTATAATTAATTCCCTATAATAAAAGAAACTTTAGGTAAATATTTATAGATATCTTAGTTATGCTTCACTAGTTGATTCATCAAACTAGTGGATCAAATACTAATTTCTAGTCCTCACAAGTTTTCCTGCAACTATAGCCATATGCAATCTCATTATTTTTGAAACTAATATTTCTTTCAGTCCTCACTTGTGTCTCTCCCAAATTCCATCACCTAGACTCTTCTAAGAAAAATTAATAGTGATTGGTCCAATGGTGCATCAGGTTGACAAAAAACTCAGGGTCAATGATAATGGTGATTTTCCTATTGATCTACTATAGCTTGATCTATCATAGCTCTAATACCACTGTTAGCTTTTGATACAACATGTAATGGGAGATAGCATTCACAAGATGTAGAATAATAATAAATAAATTAAATATGTGAGATGACTGAAATATGCTATAAATAGAAATGATAGAAATGAGTACAATAGTAGCTATGGAGGAAATGAACACTCCATGATACAAGCTATTGCTCAATGAATGAGCTCTAAGCTTATATCTCACACACTCTACACTACTTTGTCTATCCTACACTACTATACTCTCCTCTATATTTTTACATTCTATCTATGGCCCTTTATATAGGAAGATAAGTTCATTGGCCAACACTCTACCTAGCTATAGAAGGGACACCTTGCACATTTATAGCTTAAACATTGACACTTGTGCATTATTACATTGCATGAAGTAACTAGGTAACTTCCTCCTAAAGTAATCTAATTTCCCAAGTATGTACCAAGGAAGGTACATTTACATGACCCAAATAATGTAATATAAGTTATTTCTAACAATTGGTATCATATTCGATCAAGAGTCAACACAACGGTCAAAGTAATCCAGGAAAAAACTTGTTGATGTCCTAGTCTCCATAACTAGGCAGCTAGAGCATGCTAGCCTCAACCACAACCCATGGTTGAATCTTAATGGTTGACATTACCATTTTAAATACCCCCACATGCTACCATAGGGAGCGTGTGGTATAACAACCCACATGATTCATAAATATCAACAAATAAAATTAACCTACATGATATGCAAAACTTAAGTAGATGTGGCCAGAGTATAGACAACAAGAAGCGATCATCACTTTATTGAACACAATTACCAACCATGCTTACATGTTCCTACAATTGGAACTACACCATCCATATATGACTGGCTCTTGACTACCACACGGTAGTCAATTGTTCATAGGAGATTTTTTTCTATAAAATACATTGCAATCAGTTGTGTGCCCCATATGGGACATTATTTTGAGAGAGTTCCCATATACAACTCTTGCTTGGGTGAAATTGACTATAACATTATGTGCACCAGTGATTCGTGATTAAAGTTAGATGAGACATATTCATTCTAAAGCATTCACATAATATTTTGATCTTCCTATAACAAAAAAATATAGGGTATATTCACAACATCAAGTCTTTCTACAATATGACATTCACATAGAGGTCAATGCACATGAAATCTCATACATTCTACTACATAGGAGATAACAAAAATCTGCTACTATGGATACCCTCAATTTCTATAATCCCAAGAAATCACATGATTTCTATGATGTAAATCCTCCATTAGCAAGGTTTGGTATTGGATAATAGGGACATCCGAGTTTAAGTAAAGTCATCATCTTAACTCATCATGGCTATGAAACATACCAATCATAAACAACATGTGTATCACAGGATTGTCAAAAACACATTTCAATGTATCTTAAATCAAACTGTGGTCAATTATTGGTCTTATTTAACAAGATACTATCTCACATTTTAATTACAAGATTGAGATATCAAAAATATGTGATCTAATATCACTTGTCTTGCAATAAATAGTCCACCTAGTATGAATAGGACAAGAGTTGATTAAAATAGAACACAACAATAACATGAAACATTCTTTTCTTTTGTATTTAGATATCATGGAGGGACTTGACCTAAATATTTGAATAAATGGACTCCTCTTTCGAATGCTCCAAAGGATATTTTCCTCTTTGATATTCCTCCCAAAATATCCACATAGCCATGTGTACACTCGGTAGTTAAGGTGATCATAAAATATATCCACATAGACACCCTATGTCTATCATATACCTTACTTGCTCAATTCATCATTAACTTCCATGATAAGAGATAGAATCTAAACTTTTTCCACTTGATCATTCTTAAATTATCTCCTCTAAATGATTACACTAAAGATACATCTAATAATATGTTAGGATTCTCCATCCTAACACAATTCTATTATTTATTTATTTATTTATTATAATTCACATATGAAAGGTTACGTCCTTCCATAGTAGCCTTAGAATAGATATAAAGGTTAGGGTAGATAGTTTTAGGAGACGATGGAAGAAGAAGAATAAGAATATTATATTCTAAGGAGGGAGCCCCTATAAGTGGCAAGGAGGGAGCCCCCTATAGTGGCAAAGTGATTACAAGGGAACCCCCTTTGAGTGGCCTGCGATTCCATTTACTATTAAATTATTTATTAAATTTATGTAAGAACATCAAGGTTCTTACATTTGGTATCAGAGCTACATTTTGGAGAATAAATTCCTTCATTCCTCACTTCCAGTTCACTACATTTCATTAACAAAATCTGGTCAATCACAGACGAGTCTTGTTATGATTAGGGTCCACTAACTCAACGTTCCTACTTCCTATAAATTTACACATTGATCATCTCCAATATGATATCAACCGGCATTGGGTTGTTCTCCTAAGCCATATTTCTCTGGCTATGAGACAATTCAAAAGTATCATTGGCTTTAAGAAAATTGATAACAAGCTACATCGCAAATTCTTTCCCTTTTGTCGTTCATCACCACGGTGATTCTCCATTTTGAATTGTGCACAATCATCTTGTTACGGGTGACAAAATGTGTTGTGAATTTCATCAAATTCAAACAACACCAATGAAATTGTACACAAGTATATCATTAGTCTCAAGGAGAGCATATTTGTGCAGGTATATCAATGGTCTTGTAGAACAAGTGAATCAATTTGCTCAACAAATAGCTCAAAAAAAAAATTGCTCATCTTCGAACCCACTTACCACTTTGTGCCACACAAATAGGGTACGTAAAGAATTATAAAGGATTTTTTAGCAAATATTTTATAAATCACTAAAATTCACATGCGCATCAATCTATTGTGAATTTTTTTAGGGATAAAATCCCACATTCATAGAGTGCTTGAATTTAGGAGGTTTATTAGTGCCAAGGCACTTACATATTTGTGACCACCAATCGGTGGTTCATTCCTCCTCTCTCGCTTGCATGCACGTAGCCCATTCAAAGTTCATCTCCACTTGTCAATTTGCCCATCTATCGATCACCTGTGTCAGTGCATCAGTGTGTCCCGCATAACCCTATCCATGTTAATTATATCTGTGTCCACCCTTGTAGCACCCTCAAATTGGCATAGTTAAACCATCAGTAAAAAGTAAAAATTTGAATTTTAACCTCGAAACCGCCCGTTAATCGCTCACCTCATTTTTTGCACCATTTTTAGAAGTTATTTTGACCATTGGATGATATCGTCGTCGATCTGACAATATCGTCCCAAATCGTACAAATTCATCTGGAACAGAACATCCAGATGATTTCATCCCAAAACAAAATTTTCATAATTAGCTTATGTTCCAACGACCTCTCCAACTTGAGCAGAAGCGTCTGCACAGTTGGAGATTCCCACATTGAGGATCTTCCAGATTGGGATTTTTTTAGTTTATCCCCCTGGATCCCTCTGATTCCTTGGATCCCTCTGATTCCTTGGATCCCTATGAATCCCTGACTCCCTCCCTGATCTCCCATCATTCGCACTTGTGTTTTCAAGTTTTTGTTGCATGATTTCACTGTGTTTCAGTCGAAGATAGCTCGAATTGTCACAGATGATTCAACTACAATTTCGAACGATCCTATCAAGATCAGCGATGATCTCATACGATTGTAGATGATCTTGACTGCAATTCAGCTTGGGGGCAATCAGAGTCCTGAGTTTTCATTTTTGACCTCGTTTCTTTATTTATTGGTGCATTAGATTAATTTGCTTTTGTTTTGCATCTTGGAGTTCACCTCATTTAGCATAATTGCATGATAAAATTCAAAATAAGTTACCAAAACATTGCATCTCATTTAATTTGATATCTATATTTGTTATTTAAACATCTAAACTCTCATTTCTATCACTTTGCATCATTTTTGCAATAGTATTTTTGGTTTTTGGTGTTTGTTTTCTTGATTGCAGGTTTCTGACAAATTTGTCAGGTCGTTGACGATCCTGGGTGATCTCAGATGATCGACTATGATTTGGGATGATTATGTACAATTACAGATGATCCTGTCATATTCGAGATGATCTGGACTCCTACAAGCTTTAGAATATTCATCAGACATCACAAATCAGGTGTACTCTTCTCTGTTTCATATATTCTTTGTATTTAACCACATTAGGATTCATTTATGTCTTCTATCTTCATATAAATCATAATTTTCATATAGAATAGCTTAGCTTAATTTTGGCCAACCTAGGAATCTGAATGATTGAACATAAAATAAACAAATCAAACTCATTCTCAACCTAGGCATGGAAACTGCCACTCAAAGTTTCCTGGTGAACCCCACCATCCATCAAAAATTCACCTTTATACCCCTCCCCCGAGAGGCGCGACCTTCAAAGGGCCTCTCCGTCCGAGGTATTGTTTCATCCTTTTTGCATCCCCCTTCCGAGCATGGATCCTTTAGCCTGAAGGTAAGGGTGCAAAAACTTTTGGCAATACATTTTGGTGAACCCGACATGAAACTAAAACACCTTTTGAAAACAATCCAAAAAAAAAAAACACACATTATTAAGAACATCTAGAATCATTAGAAAACTATTAAATTTGCATATCATACTTAGATGGTAGATTATAATAGAAGACGAGTAGTCTCCATAAATGTTGAAAATCAATTAATAGCCATAGATATTACTTCTGTGCTTAGAGTACCTCAAACATATAGAGCCCAACCTTTGTGGGATGAACTTGATAGGATATTGGGTATTATTGAATCTAGGTCTGTAGAACTTAGGTAAATTAAGAGGTTTGTCCTAAATAGAATCCTGGATCCTGATCAGGTGACTTTGTACCATGAACTTCAAAGATCTTGCCATAGGTGGTTAGTCGATAAAAGAGCACCTGTGTCTTCTGAATTATACACCTTTGAGGAATACCTTGAGAATACAGTTGTAGTACATAAATTTCTATCTCGTATAAAGGATCAAGAAGTCATTCTTATGGATAGAAAGAGATGGAATAGAGTTCCTAGAGCTATGTTGTATCGAGAGTATTGCCATGAACTTTATTTTTACATGTCAGAGTCTGAAATAGATCATATTACCATAGCACACTTTGTCAAGTTCTTGAAAAACAACTTCCAATTTGAAGAGGAACATTTCATGACTCCTGATGAACTTGACCCTATCAATGATATCCATAAACTATTCATAGAAAACTAAGTGATTCTTTCTACTATTGATTCTTATAACTAGCATGTTGTTTGTTATTTTTATTCTTGTAAAATAGTAATATAACAAAAAAGACAAAAAAAAAACAAAAAATTTCCTTTTAAAATATTATAATAGGTATATAGTTAAAATATATACCTCTCAACCCTATCGCATATATATATATATATATAAGTATATATATTTGCTAAAACCTAAGTTTAGCACAATCCCTAGACTAAGGAATGGAAAACAAACCGAAGAAGATGAATATTGGTTAGGAAGACCATTAACTGACCAAAATGTCCCTCCTGAGGACCAAGTTCAGGAAGAAGAAACCCTAGACCAGCAAGAAGAAGAGCTTGTTGTAGGAAATGAACAAGAAGAAACTATTAGAGAGGAAGGATCCTCATCCCCTAAAATGTCTCTGGGAGGAGCTATCACTTTTAAGAACAAGGAACAATTCTGGAAGTTCATTAACACTAATATTGGTGTTTTTAATAGAGCAGCCCATATGGACGAGGATCGAATTAGTGACACTCAAGCAACTCTAGAAGAAGTATTTCAAACATGCACTAATCCCTTGTCCTTTATTGATCAAGAGAGTGATCAAGCTGGACCATCCAATTTGGATATGGCAACTGTGATCCAGAACATGCAACAATAGTAGGTTACCCAACCATCTAAAGTGCCTGTTAATAAGCCTAGGGTCATTATCGAACAAAAGAAACCATCATTTACTGCTATATTTTGCCAAGCTCTTGATCAATATACCTCAAATCAACAAAAATCCAAAACAAAACCGAACACCAATTACCAACAACCTAAGGTACAACATAATACTATTACAAATCCCTTTCATAATACTCTTCCTACCAACACTTTGCATAATAGCAATATAACATCTAATCCTTGTGTCACACCATCATACGCTCATAGATCCCATACCTATGTGCCACCGAACCATTATGGGGGACAAACTAGCAATCTAGAAGCTGTGGTGAAATAGTTAGTTTCCCGCATGGACCAGATAGATTCCTACCATCTCCCGTACAGTTATCGAGAGATGTGTAGTCAGCCTTTGGATCCTATAGTTGTAGCACAGCCGTATCCTAAACATTTTCCTATGCATGTTCTTCCCATATATAAAGGAACCGAAGATCCCATAAAGCATCTTCGTATGTTTAGGATAGCATGTCATGATATATCACATGATGACTTGTTATTACTAAAAATGTTCTCGAAAAGCTTGGGAGGAATGGCATTAGAGTGGTATTATCAATTACCCACTAATTCTTTGAGGAATTTCGAAGAAACTGTCGAGTCTTTTGTTCATAAATTTAGTGCCTACATAGAAAGATATGTGACCATTAAAGATTTGTATAAATTAAGATAGGACAACGATGAATGCTTTGTTGATTTCCTAGCTAGGTGGAGATAGTTGATAAGAAAATTGCACTTTGTGTTACCTTATAGGGAGATGTTGGACATATTTATTAATAATTTGCAAGAGCAACTATCTTATGAATTATCAACTGCTACTTTGACCACCTTCGATCAGACTATAGACTTAGACCGAAGAGTGGAAGATGCTCTCATTAGGAGAGGCCAGCTTAAAAATAGAGACGATGAGAAAACATCCAAAAATCAATATAAGAATAAACAAGTTGTGGGTGATGGAGTCACTGATAGCAGAAATATTGCTAATGTTAATGCTATGAAGACAACAAAGAATTTTGTACTAAAACCTCTTGATAAACCTCCTCAAGAATTTACTAGGTTAAATCAACCTTTATCAACTATTCTATCATAATTATTAGAATGAGTTTTGATTCAATTACCAAATATTCGGGAACCTGATCCAACTATACCCGGATACAGGGCGATTTACACTGTGACTTCCATAGAGGACCTGGACACACTACAAACTCTCGTAAAATATTAAAACATAAAATACAGGACTTGGTTGATAACAATGAGATGGAGGTGCAAGCCTTTCAACCTAAGCAAAATCCTCCTAATAATGTTCAAAATAATACCCCACAAAACCATAATCAGAATGCCAATTATTCATTGGACATCTTTCAACATCCCTTACCAAAACATGGTAAGGAGGTGGCTAATAAAATTGAACATCATAATGGTCCTCCTCCTGCCCGATATGTAGGAACTATTAGTGAGCATTTACCTGTTCATGATCTGGAAATATTTGACACAACTTTATCCGTGGTTACAACCAGGCCTCTATATAATATTTAGATACCTGATATTAGTGATACAGAATACGAGACTGAGAGTGATAGTTCTAATGATGAATCGGATCCTATTTACCCTATCACAAGTTATATGGTTCCAGAAGAGCCATTTCCAATAAGAGTCACTACTAGACCATCATATCACCAATTAATTTCTAATGAGCTAGCTATAAATGCTAGACCAAGACCCATTCATCATCCACAGAATAATATTGTGGGTACCATCGGAGCTGTTACTAGACAACAGGCTCAAAATGCTCAATAAGATCAAATTCAGAATGGTTTATCAGCTCCATTTGTTTTGAAGGTTCCTAATAAAGGGAATCATTCACCTAATGTCCAACCTAAACCTCCTTATAATATTAATGAACAATTATCAAATATTACAGCTAGAATTTCACTCTTGGACCTTTTAAGATCTTCTCCTACACATAGAGATGAATTAATTCTCACATTAAGTCAGATGATGGTACCATAAGATATTCAACCTGAAGCCATGGCCCATACTATAATAACTCGTGAAGTTGATTGTATTGAATTTCGGGATAGAGACATACCGCAACATAGTTTACATAAAGATAACCCCTTGTATATTACTGCCTTAATTGGATATGTAGCAGTCAAACGAGTTTTGATTGATAATGGTTCATCTTTAAATATCCGCACTTTTGACTTCTACCAAATATTTGGGTTTAGAAGTGATGAAATGAAAAGAACCGATATGATCATAAAAGCTTTCAATGACGAAACACAAGAAATGTGTGGAGTTATTACCATTCCATTGCGAGTTGGTCCAAGAACCTTGGATACGACTGTGTTTATTGTACATTGCCCTGCATCGTACAATATACTCTTGGGTCGTCCTTGGATCAACGCGATGCAAGCTGTTCCCTCAACTTTACATCAATGTGTTAAGTTTGAATTTAAGAATCAGTTGATTACCATTCACGATGATCCAAGACCCTTTGATATGTGTGCTTTGGCAGAACCTATTGGAGTTCAATTTTGCCCTGGTTTTTCATCCACACATCCTAATTCTCATTATCCATCTAAACGTGTGAAACTCACACCCACAACGTCATCTACTTCTTCTCCATAAATTGCACCTTCACATATGGCTCAACCATCCTTTGAACATACCGCATTACGACCTAAGAAATATCCTAATCCCACAACCACTGTCTCTTGTTCTACTCCTATAACTTCCATACCTTTAATAGACCCATCTATCAACATATCTACACAATCTACATCCACCAAATTCATATTTTTTGCATCGAAAGATGTAGGGAATATTCCCTCTACCTCTTATGCTCTTACTAACGAGCTCTTACCCGATCTATCTAAAATCCTTATATCAGAAGAAACAAATGCTTCTATGCAAGATTCCCTTATTTTAAATAATTTGCCACCATCTCCTCATACACGGGCCTCCCACAGTGTAGCACCCTAAAATTGGCACAGTTAAACCCTTAGTAAAAGATAAAAATTTGAATTTTAACCCCGAAATCGCTTGTTAACCGCTCTCCCCATTTTTTGTGCCATTTTTAGGAGTTGGTTTGACCATTGGACGATATCGTCGTCGATCAGATGAAATTGTCCCAGATCAGACGAATTCGTCTGGAACAGAACGTCCTAACGATTTCGTCTCAAAACCAAATTTTCATAAGTAGCTTCTGTTTCAACAGCCTCTCCAACTTGGGCAGAAGCGTGTCTACGCAGTTGGAGATTCCTTCGCTGAGGATCTCCTAGATTGGGATGATCCCCAACCTCCTAACCTCCCCCTAATCCTATATAAACTAGGATTTTCTCAGTTTATCCCCCTGGTTGGCTAATCCCATGATTCCCTGGTTGATTTTCCCTTCCATTTAGTTTTGTTGTGTTAAGACGCCCTATACATCATTGTTTGCACTCGTAGTTTTAAGTTTTCATTGCCGATTTTCACTGTGCTTCAGTTGGAGAAATCTCGGATCGTCGTAGGCGATTCCAGATGATTTCAGATGATCCTATCATAGATCGATGATGATCTCGTATGATTGGAGGTGATCTCGACAGCATTTTAGATTGGGGGCAACCAGAGCCCTGAGTTTGTATTTCTCATCTTTTTTCTTTATTTTACTATGCATTAGCTTGATTTATTTTCATTTTGCATCTTGGAGTTCACCTCATTTTAACATAAATGCATGATAAAATTAAAATAAGTTATTAAAACAATGCATTTCCTTTAATGTACTATCTAGATTTATCAATTAAGCATTCATACTATCATTTCTATTATTTTGCATTATTATTGCAGTAGCATTTTTGGTTTTTGGTGTTTGTTTCTATGATTGCAGGCTTCTGACAAATTCATCAGATCGATGATGATCTCGTCTGATCTCAGACGATCGAATTTAATCTGGGATGATTCTATGCAATTGCAGATGATCCTGTCATTTTTGGGATGATCTGGACTCCTACAAGATTTAAAATATTCATCAGACATCCGAAATCAGGTGCATTCTTTCTTATTTAAGTATATTCTTGGTATTTAGGATTCATTCATGCTTTTTGTATTCATATAAATCAAAATTTTCATATAGAATAGCTTAGATTCATTCTGGCCAACCTATGTATATGAATGATTAAAGTACAAAATGAACACATCAAACCCATTCTCAACCTAGGCATGGAAACAGCCACTCAAATTTTCCTGGTGAACCCACCATCCATCGAAAATTCACCCTTATACCCCTCTCCCGAGAGGCGTGACCTTCAAAGGGCCTCTCAATCTGAGGTATTGTCCCATACTTCTTGCATCCCCCTTTTGGGTGCGGATCCTATAGCCTAAAGGTAAGGATGCAAAAAATTTGGGTCGATACATTTTGGTGAACCTGACATGAAACTAAAACCTTTTGAAAACTATCCAAAAAAAAAAACATCTAGAATCATTAGACAAACAATTAAAGTTGCATATCATATTTAGATGGTAGATTATAATAAAATACGAGTTGTTACCATAAGTGTTGAAAATCAATTAACAGCCATAGATATTACTGTTGGTCATCAAATCCGCACAGGAAAGGACTTTCGGTGGGTTTGCGCACCCTGACCCTGCGACCAACATTGAAAGGCCGAAGGGAAGAGATGCCCCTCATGCCAATCTCCAGAGAAAGGCCGGCTCCTATACTAATCTACTTTTGGGGTTTGAGACAAGAGTGCAGGAAAGAAATAAACAGAGTAAGGGTTAGGAAAAGAAATAAAAAGGGGTAAGGGTTAGAGAAAGAAATAAAAAGAGTAAGGGTTAGAAGATGATGATTTAAGGTGGGAGAGAACAGGAAGCACGATTACTCACTAACAACTCGAATAGCAGCAAGAAATACCAAGAATAACATGAAAGAAATGAAATGTCGAACTTCCTATGTATCCTCTGGACGGGTTCGTAGGGTTCTCCTTTCTCTCTCGCTGGAATTCAGGGTTCAGAGTAACAACGATTGAGATAAGGGAATAATAGAAACCTCGATCCACCAGGCAGCATAAAGGAAAGCGATAAGGCATTTTTCCTCTCCTATGTATCCTTCAGGGCAAATTTTAGGGGTTCAGTCCCCGATCGCACATCGGATTCAGGATTCAGAGTCTCAGTACGCGAACGAGAAAAGACAAAAGAATTAAGCATAGAAGGCAGCATAAAAGAGAGAAATAGAGCACAAAAGGTCTTTAGTATTAAACGTAGGACATCAAGTTACAACAACTTTCTAGCAAAAATTTCCCCCCTTTTACATTGCAAAGCCTGGGTTTTTATAGAGGACCCGACCCTCTGAATCATTATTACAAAAATGATGGAGTACACCCTCGAGCCCTGAGAAATCGGCTCCTCGCTACTGCTGCGGATGATCTCTCAAATCGGCTACCAAAATTGGTAATGGTGACCGAGTCAACCGGGAAAGTCGCATTAAATGAGCCACCTGGGTGTCCTTGGATTGTAGGTGCGGTGCTCGAGTGGCGGCCATGCTTGTCGGGCTCTTCTTCATGGATTGATACTTCGCATCCAATTGCCAAAAATGAGCAACGGGCTTATCGAGCAAGAAAATATGCATTTATGAGGCTCTCTGATCGCCTCGAGAAAATGCCCAACTTGGGAAGCATTCCTAGGAAGCGCCTCACTAATTTTCGCTTCGCAAAACTACTTCGGGGGCGTGGAGTGCCGAAGCCGATCTCCCTCTATCCTTCGTTGCTTCGCTGGCAAAATTGCTTTGCTGATGGGTCGGGAAAAATGCTTCGGGCCGATCTTCTTTTGACACGGTGGTTCGGGGAGTTTTGGCCGAAGCACTTTCTCGACCTCTACTGCTTCGGGTGAAAACTGGTCGAAGTGGATTTTAGAAATACTTCGGGCCCGAAGTAATTTCTTTGCCTTAGCTGATTTGGGCTATCTTTTCTTCTTCGACGAAGTTGCTTGGATGCCGCTTCGCAAAACTCTTCACCCGAAGTAGTCGCTGGGAATGCTTCGGGTGCGAAGCGTTTCCTTCGTACTTTTTTTGGCAAAGTTCTCACCCGAAGTGATGATTTGAAGCGCTTCGGGCCCGAAGCTCTTTTCTTTTTCATTTTGTCCACCAGGGGCGATAGGGAAAACCAAAATTGCTATAACTTATAAACAAAAGAAAACTTTCAACAAAACAAATATCATACAAAGTTTTAATTTTTCTGCCCCTTGGTGGAATGTGACAATATTGTCAACATTCTTGGCGGCTCATGGGGCAACGAGCTCGTCTCGATGGTAGAACCCTCAGCTTTTATCCATTGGGCCAGAGTTACCTCCAGACCCTTCTCTTTGTTCCTTTTCTGGGGCGCTTCCACAGCTTGTCCTTCCTCTTCCTCTTCTCTCTCTTCTATCGCTTCTTCTCCTCCTGTCGCCATTGCTTCTACTACGTCTTCAGCCATTGGCAATGGGGCCAGGCGAGTGCGGATGTCTCTTAAGGTTCGACGAACCTGAGACCAGACGCTTTTCATGAATAGCTCCTGATCCTCCAAGGATTTGACCAAAGCGCGGAACCTATCGATCTGCCCGATTTTTGCATGCTGGGACCTGGTATACAGATCATTTAGGGAGGCAATGATTCTACAGTATTTCAATATGTAATCAGCAACCTGCTTCTCTGTTATTGGTTCGGCCCACTCGTCTATCTCCGAGACGTCGCCTTCAAACTGCTGCCACTTCGGCATGATTTCTTCCTTGGCTAAGGGCTTCCCATCATTATCCGTGAAGCTCGAGAAGCCTAAGGAGGAGAGGTCCTCGAAGTAGCCCATTGACGCGTGCCTCTCACTCTCGAATGCATCCAGTAGGATTTTCGCCTTTTGCGCTTTCTTGGCTATGGAGAAAAAGGCACGAACTATGGCCTGGGTTGTTGACCAATCCCTTGCTGTCCGACTCATCGCTGTGAGCTTCAAATCTTGATACCTTGCATCTTGGACCTTGAGGGCCAGCTTGAGTCGGGCTCTAACATTCTGAATGACCACTTCGATGATTGGCCCTCCTTCGACGGTGGCAACCCGGGCTTCTATGGTGTAAGCTAAAATTGAAAGGGCACTGACAGCCCGAGACCTAAAATTCTTGAGCAGATGTGAGCGAATCTCCTTGATTTTGCTCCTATCAAGTAGCCCTAGGCCTTCCTTCTCGTGTAGCTGGATCTGAGCTTGCAAGATCTTACTTTCAAGCTCCTTGGCCCTCAAATCATTTTTGGCCTGCCTTTGTGCTTGATTCTCAGCTATCCGTAGCTTTAGGGCATGTGCTTCTTTCTGCATCAGCTTGCACTTCTCCTCGGCCTCTACCAATTTGGAGCGAGCCCTTGCTAGCTCCTCCTCCAGCTTGATGTTAGCACTCTCGGCTTCGAACCTGCGCTTGTTGGCAATGTTGGCATGCGCCTTGAAGGTCTCGATTCCAATGTGCATAGAGGCGGACTCCTTGTCCACGTTCAGATGTTCCAAGTCCTTTTCTTTATCCTGATATTCATAGTCCACTGGAGTCATTTCATCCAGGGGCTTTTGGACTTTGGGTATCTTCTTTACTTTATGCAACTTTCCCGCCTCCAAATCGAAGATGGCGCACCTCTCAACTTGAGCGAGCGAGCGCCCTTTCTTCTTTCTTGCCTCTTTTAACATTCTCTCTGTGTTCTGTCGGGCTTGGAGGAGTTTTTTGGCCAAGGGGGATTCTCGTATTGAGGATAGCTCGAGTCGAATGCGGCTAGATCTCCAACCGAGGGATTGAACAAATATAAAGAGTTGAAGGGGATAGCCTCACCCGAAGGTTCGACAATAGGGGTGATGGGGGCTTCGACGAGTGGGAGCACGTTGTGTACAATGGAGGAATGAGCCTCAGGGTTCGGCATTGGACTATTAGCTTCACCCTGGTTGATGACTGGAGGATTGGCGGTGTGGCTGGGCGAAGTAACTTCGATAGGTTTGTCCTGGCTGGAAGACTCGGGGGGAGTAGTTAGGGACACGACGTAAGAAGGCGACTGACCTTGTGGAGGTAGGGTGGACAGGTGAGAGCTTTTGGCCAGGGCTAGGATAGACTTACGAGCAACCAGAGCATAAGGTGAAGAAAATGTACCTACGTGCCCTCCTGGCAGAGCGGCCATGGTGATCTCCTGGGTGATTGGCCCTTGTTCCTCCTGGGCCTCGGTACTTTCGGCTTCCATGACTTCCATGAGTTCCTCCACGTTAATGACATCTATGTTTGGGATCATTTTGACACTTGGTGGAGTTCCTCCATCATTTGCTTCGGTCGAGCCCGATACTGATCTTTCGATAGGGGCGCTCGGAGTGCCTGTACGCGGTCGCTTTGGGAAGTTCGGGGGTGCCTGCGTAGGTTCCCGCTCCTTTCTTTTCCTCCTCTCGAGGGGTTGCTCCGATTCCTCTATTGTTATCTCGAGAACTTCGGATGGCCTCTGTAGTAAAGCTTTTGGCGCGGCCCTGGCTGCTTTTTCCTTAGGGACATTATCAGTCCTTCCGGGGCTTTCGTCCCGAACTTGGGGTGGCCGGTGGAACGAAGTCGACGAAGGACAAGGGTTCCCAAGACCCAATATTGGTCTGATATACAATTGCGAATTCCCTGTCCATTGTTAGAAGCCCGTAAGAATTCATCTTTCGACGATGGACTCTCATAATCCACCATTCTCTTAACCGCTCCTCGTCCCAGTCTTTCAACTCCTCTTTTAAATCATCCTTTGCTTTTCTCCAGAAAGTGGAGTCGGGAGTTGGGAATGGGTACTGGTCTGGGTCGAATTCGACCTCCATAGGATAGAAGTCATGCCAAGGAGGCAACGTCCTCATCTCCTCTAAGTGCCACTCTAGGTCCGTACCATTGGGGTTATTCCTCTGCTCCAAAATTTTGGGGCGAGGACAGACATGGAAGTTTTTGCTTTTCAAGTGATCTCTCATCACCCCCAACGGGTCGTAGAGCCACCTCTGTGGTATTTGAAGCAGACCAAAATCGGCGAGCTTCTCCTCCAGGTATATGTTCTGCTTCAGGGCAAAGACTTCGATCACTCCCATCTTGAAGGGGAATTCGCAGGTGTGTGCCCACTTCCGTCCGTGGCCGTAGGCTTCGTCGGTCGCGTCGCTTTGCCGAGCAACTTCCAGGGCAAATTGGTACTTCGAAGGGAAAAAAGGCAGCAGGAAGGGTTTCCCCGTGAAGCCAAAAAGGCGGATCACAAGCCCTTGTGTCAATTGAAACACATCCCCCCTTTTCTCCAGTACCACTTTATCTCTAAGGCAGAGAGGCACCCGGGGGCTAGACTTTGTCAGAACGTGCATCGCAAGTCCCAAAAACTGCTGATTGAAAGGGTAATAGGACTCCGACCTCAGCAGGAGACGGGTCCACTGATATACAGGCAAAGGGATCCCATCCTCGCCGACTGGTGAAACATCACAATGGTGAAGGGCTTTATGTACATGAAAGAAGAAGAGCCAAACCAAGAAGGAACAAGGCTGGAAGTGCGGCTCCTTGCTAGCATCCTTCATGGATATCAACCGCATATGCAGATTTTGGGCCACCCATTCTGCCCAATCGAAGAAAATTGGGTTGGTGTTCGGCCGCGAAGCGTCGGGGGCATAGAACTCTCCTCTGGAAATGCATTCGGCTAGCGACACCTGCCATGGGTATACCAAAGTATCGCTTGACAAGCCTCCCACCCATGCAATGATAGAGAATATATCCATGTTCTTGAAGGCCTCCAAGGGCAGGGGCATCTGGGGTCGCTTGCCGAAAGGAAGTCCGCTCTTGAGGTTTTCACGCAAAAAGCTCAGGATGAAGGGATTAGAGGTGAACTTCTCCGTTTGTTCACTCAGGCTGACATTGCGAATGGTATAGCCTTTTGGTGGCCTTTGCTGTGGTGCGAACGCTGCCTGCACATCCTCCTTCAGAATGGAAAACAACTTTTGACCCGAGGCATCCAACACCTGCCTGGTTTGTGGTTGGTAGTTCTGAGCGATGGCATACATGAGCTCGGGGCAGTGATGTGTAGGAGGGACTAGATACCAGTATATGTGGGAATAATACGCCGTGGCCCTCTTGTTCTCCATCGAGAGCCTACTTCGCATGAAGTCGATGGTATACCGAAGCTCGGCCACGGTTCTTGAGAGCTCTGGGTCTCTGATTTTCACCCACTTATCGATAGGTGGTTCTATGTTGGGCTCATCATCGGACTCTTCCCTTCCTTCCATTACTTGTTTTCCTGGGCGTGGGGGAGGATTGACCCTCCTAGGTCTCTGTTTCTTTTCTTCCATGGCTCTCGCCTTCTCTGGAACCGTCGTCTCTGGTTCTTTTCCCTTCTGAGTGGGGTTCTTCTTTCCCATTGTGAATGATCGTAGCAGAATGACTTGTGATGTAGAAGAGTTCCGCACCTCAAAACAAGGGATAGGATAATCATGATGAATAGTGGAATCTTAGATGCAGAAGCTCTTCGAAGTGATAGAATGCAAACTCGACTCTCACACTTGCAAATGGTTTGTTCTTAATGGGCATCTGCATTTTATAGCTTCGGAGGGCAACTTCCTACATTTATGGCAACTATCGTAATTACTTCATGGGCCTATCCCGAAAGTATCATTGTGGCATCTGATTGGCCATATGGCGACGTCGTACGTGGGGCCATGCAATTCGACGATTGGATTTTGTATTGGGAATGTGAATCGCTGCCATCTGGTACTTTAGCATGGCTTTTTGGTTAACGAACTGCCTTGGGATGAGTGTCATTTCTTTCGTATTGAGTTCATCTGCTTTGGCCCCCTTTCGAGGCTATTGTCGACACGTTCCCCGAGGCACATCCTAAATGTGTCCGCCTCGTATGCGGGGTTCGGCGATATGGAGTTGGCATAGAAAATACTTCATCGCGAAGTTCTTCTTCGGGCTGATTTCCTTCATTTCGGGCCCGAAGTTCCCCTTTGCCACGCTGTTGCTTCGGTTCACGAATACCGCCGACCGAAACCCGTTTCATCGAGGAGGGCCTCGCCAAGAATTACTTCGGACAACGCCTTCGACACATTTCTTTAGCGAAGCATTTTCCACGTCCTTGATTTGCATGTGGTTTGGTTCTATGAGGATGAACTGCTTCACGGTGAACTTCCCTTCATCGGCTACTTCGGACCGAAACCCCCCGAAGGCGATTCCGATCATGCTTTGTGAAGCCGAAGCCAGGAATCTAGCTTTTGCGGTTGAAGTGGCACTTGCTCTCCATGATCTTTTGAACAGAGTACAGACAAAGAACTGAAACCCTATATACAAAAATATATACAAGATTTTTTTTTTTTTTTAGAGCATACATACCTCAGCGATTGAAGGTCTTCAGGTGGAGACCATTGATGGAGATTGGTAAAACTTGGCCATTCGCATCTTTGAGGATGAAGGAATTGGCCGAATTCACTTTTACTATTTCAAACGGTCCGTCCCATAACGCATCCATTTTGTCATGATTCCTAGGCTTGGCCTTCCATGAATCCCACCTCCATACCAGGTCTCCTGCTTTGAATGTGCGATCGGATGATTTCCTTTTGAACCATTCTCGGGTGACCTCAGCATGCCGTGCGAAGTTCTGGTAGGCCTTTTCACGTTCCTCTTCTAGTTGTAGTAGCTGAACCAGGCGTCTCTCCATCGGGTTAGCTTCATCTTCTTCTAGCAACTGTAATGCAGGGATCTCGATGTGAGTGGGTAGGATGGCCTCCTTGCCGTAGACCAGAGCATAAGGCGAAGTCTTGATTGACCTTTTGATAGAAACCCGATCGGCCCACAAGGCCCGATCCAGAAGGAGGTGCCAAGTTCTTTTGTTTTGATCGATCAACTTTCTCAGTATCCTCAACAGGGTTTTGTTGGTGGATTCTGCCAATCCATTGCCCTAGGGGTAATAGTTGGAAGACACCTTGTGATATATCCCATACTTGTATAGGAACTCGTTGATCTTTGCACCCATGAAACCAGGACCGTTATCTGTAATAATTGCTTCGGGGATACCGAAGTGGGTAATCAATCCTTCCAGGAAGGTGACGATAGTATCTTGATCGACGTGTTTTGTGGGGACTGCCTCGGCCCACCTGGTGAAGTAATCAGTCGCAGTCATAATGAATTTGTGCCCAACGGAGGAGTTTGGCGATATGGCCCCTACGAAATCTAGCCCCCATTGCTGAAAGGGTGTTTCCACCTGTATCGGTCGGAGGGGCATCGGAGCATTTCTGCTTCGATCGATGAATCTCTGGCATTGCTCGCACCTACGGCAAACGGAGAAGGCATCGACAAAGAGTGTGGGCCAATAGTAACCCGCCTTGATTATCTTTAGCGTCATCGCTCTTCCAGCAAAGTGTCCTCCAGATAGTCTTGAATGAAATTCACCCAAGATTCTCCTCTTATCATCATCTTTTATGCATCTGAGGAGGACGCCATCGATGTTCCTAAAAAATAGGCCTTCTGGGCGCATAGTGTATCGGGCGGACCGCATCCTGAAATGTCTTCGCTGCGAAGCATTCAGATGTGAGGGGCATCTGCCGATGTTGAAATATTCCACTATTTCACCGACCCAATCTTTCTCGGCCTCTTCCTGATTAGCGAGGCATTCTCCTGTTGGCGAGTCATCCGACTGACAGTCTGTTATTTCGGCCGTTGCGCTCTTCGCCAGCTCTTGACATAATGCGCGACCGCGAACTAGTTTGGTGGGCTTGATCTCAATATCAAACTCTTGGATTTTGCTTACCCAACCAGCTCTCTTGCTTCCCAGTTCCCCCCGAATAATGAAACTACGCACATCGGGGTGAATGACGAAGACCGTGGTTCGACTCCGAGAAATGAACTGTTTGAATTTCCCGAGAGACTTCATTACTACATGCACTTGATGCTCGATGAAATTGTACTTTTCTTCATGGGGATTGATTATCCGACCGAGGAACGCGATGGGACGTTCCTCTCCATCTTCCCCCTTTTGCGTCAAGACCGCGGCGTAGCTTTCAGGTTCTCCTATTGCATACAGGATAAAATCTCGACTGTAGTCGGGGTTGATCAAGACCGGTGCCTAAACAATTCGGGCCTTGATTTCTTTGAATGCTTTTCTCCTCTCTTCTGTCCAGACGAATTCTGCGCCCTTCTTTAAAAGCTCAGACATCGGCTTAACGACTTGGGCGAAGTCTGGGACAAACTTCCTTACGAAGTTAATCTGACCGAAGAAATATTGAAGGCCCTTTTTATCCGCTGGGATTGGGAGCTTCATCATAGCTTCGGCTCTGTCAGGATCCACGGCGAGACCCTTTTTCGAAATTGCGTGTCCCAATGAGCTTTCCTTCGCTGATCGCGAAGATAGACTTTTTTGGATTGATTGAGATGCCAAATTCTCGGCATTTTTCGAAAATTTGTTGAAGATGTTCTGGGTGGTTCTCTCTCCTTCGGGAGAAGACGGTCATGTCATCCAAATAGATAATGATAACCTTGTTCAGAAGCTCGCCAAAAGCTAGGTCCATCGCCCTCTGGAAAGTAGCTCCCGCGTTCGAGAGGCCAAAAGGCATTCGCTGGTAGGCGAATGTGCCCCACTTGGTTGTGAACGCGGTCTTATGCTGGTCTTCGTCCCTGACCCAGATTTGATTATATCCGGAGAAACCATCAAGCAGGGAGAATCGTTGAGCTCCAGCCACCGAATGCAAGATCTGATCGATCTACGGGAGAGGATAGTGGTCCTTGAGGGAAGCATGATTCAGGTTGCGAAAGTCCACGCATAACCGGATGTCTCCATTCTTTTTTCTGACAGGGACCAAGTTCGCTACCCAGGAAGAATGCTTGATGGGATAAATGATCTTTGCTTCGAGCATTTTTAGCAGTTCGGCCTTCATCAGGACCTCGATCTTTGGATTAACCGGCCTTTGCTTCTATCGAAAAGGTTTGGCCCCTTCTTGTAATTCGATTGTATGTTGGATCAGCTACCGATCATATCCCTTGAGGTCGTGATAAGACCAAGCCACGATATCTGGGTACCTCTTACACAAACATCGGATTCGCTCTATTTCTTCCGAAGTACAATCGGTCCCGACCTTTATTACTTTCCCAGGTTCCAGTTCTAAATCTTGATATTGCTGCACGCTGATCTGGATCCTGTGGGAGAGCGATCGATCATTTTGATCGAAAAGGCTCTCAAGCGTGATCAATCCCTTGGGAACGTGGTTGTTCTTCAACTGGACCAATCCTTCGTATTCTTCCTCATCAGGGCTTCGGTCTTCGACTGTAGCGGCTTCTTGGATCATGAAATTGACAATCTGCTCATCGTTGTCAAAAACTTGCCGTTGTAAATCTCTGTCCGGGATAGAGGGTCTATAGATCATCCTTACAGCCTTCGGCTTATGCACCATATCGTCCACTGGAGAATATCGAGCTGCGATGGATGCTAAGACATTCGCATGTCGATTCTTTTCTCATGGAATAGATTGTAGATTGAGGGATTCAAACTGGTCGAACAGGTCCCATACCCTATTGCGGTATGATTTAAGATAGTGCTTCTTTGAAGAGCATCTGTTGGTGACCTGGTTGCAAACTAGTTCGGAATCTCCAAAGATTTGAAGATGCCTTATGCCTAACTTGTCAGCTTTCTTGAGTCCTAAGCACAAGGCTTCATACTCTGCTGCATTGTTGGTGCAGCTCCATGTCAATCGGTAGCAATATTCCTTTTGCTCACCGAATGGCGAAATCAGAAGGATTCCTGCCCCGACACCATTTTTGCATCGGGCACCGTCGAAGAACAATTTCCATAGTCCTTCTTGAGCAGAAACCTTCCCCTCCATTTTGGCTGGTTTCTCGGACTTGGCGATGGTGTAGCACCCCACCTCGGTCTCTATCATGGCATTGAAATCTGCCAATGAAAATTCATCTTCACAACACAACTGTGCGAGGGATTCCTGGACCAGATCCACTTGCTCTAGTTCCTCCGCGATCGTATGCATAGGGTCACTGCTCTCTTCCTCGAACATCTTCTAAACCAGGAACGTAGAAGGCTTTTCATTATAGATCTTCACCTTCTTCCCTTTGAAGGGGATCTCCAGATGAGTGTAGTCCATGGACAGATATCCGCCCAGCTTTGCCGTGAATTCCCTCGATAGGCACATGTCGAAGTAGGGCTCAAGGTCCACGACTACCACCTCTTGTATGACTATGATTTGAGGTGTCTTATGTAGCCGAATAGGAATGTCTTTGATGACACCTACAGTCTTCACTGGGGTACCGTCCAACTGGAGGACTCCGTGACTGCTTCATGTGTATTCCATGCCTATTTCCTCGCATACTGCCTTCGGCATGACTGTCGTCACGGCTCCATAATCTATCATACAGTTATGCACGATATACCCTTCCATTTGTAAGGATAAGTAGAATGGTGGTGGTCTATTTTTTCCCGTGATGGACGTGGACAGGGTTTGCACTAGGGCGAGCGGCTCTGCCTTCTTTGTATTAATCCTCTTCAATGATTCTTGCAACAGGTCCACTTGTCCAGGAAGTTGCAGAGCATCATACAAACTAATTTTGGCTGGAATCCTCTTCAACTCTTCTACAATGTTGTAGGCTGGGGAGCTATGCACCTCAGGTTCCTTTCTTGGTTCGTACTTGGTGCGATATTGCTCTATCGCTTCGACCCTTTGTCGCTTGGTGAGCGAGGGAAACTTGAGCTTCTCCTTAGCCCGTTCTTTGGTCTCCACCTGAGGTGGTTCGGCAGTGGCCTTTTGGGCCTTTTCTTTGACTCGGAGCTGGCGGAGGAGCTTCGCTCGGGGCCGAAGAGGATGGTTGTCCCTTCTCAAATCGAGCGTGTACCTTCAAAGGAGCCATCTGAGTAGCATCCACCTCTATCGACCTTTTACCTCCCCTGGTAAGGACTGCGACTGGCTCTTCCTCGCCGATTGACAAGTTCTGATCCAATTGTCTGATGACGTTGACTTGACCGCCTTGACCGCTGCTTGCTAGTGTCTGCACGTAGTGTTGATGCAACATGCATGTATTCTCCTCGTGAGGATCATTACATGTAGAGCACCAATATACATGATCGAAAGTGCTTGGGGCTTCATCTATCGCAGCATTTCTTGCCGAAGCTTTTCCTTGATGGACCGCTTGATCTCTGGTAAGCGCAGGTGTGGGATAAGACCTTCTTGGTAGAAACTCTTGTTGCACTTGCTTCTTCTTGACAACGGTCATGTCGTTGGACAAGGTCTGCACTGTGGCATTTAACGATTGCATTTCTTGCAGTATCTTGGCCTGCATATCATCGACCTTGGGAACTGATGGTAAAGAAGCCATAGTCGGTATCGGAGGTAGGGCAGGATGTTGGAGGGGTGCTGGCAACATTGGAAATGTTGGAGTGATGGTGGGGGGCATAGTTGAAAGTGTGGGGAAATGTATCTATGGAGCGGTGATCTGCGACACAACGGGATTCGGGTTCCAGGATGAGATCGGGTATGCAGGGATTGCAAAAATCTATGGAGCGACTGCGCTCGCATACTGGGCTTGAAGGAACTCGGGGAGTATGGGCATTGGCATTCTTTGAGGGAGTTTACCCATGGCTATGAGGTCCATTTTTGCTTTCTTGGCTAACCCATACAACTCTGGAAAAGTATTGACATTTGAGTACCTTATCATAAGACCGATATCAGGGTTGAAGGCCCGAAGGAAGTAGTACGCCACGGCTTCGTCGGTTGGGCGAAGTCCAACTGGGACTCTTTGCCAGGTTCGAGCGAACCTAACATTGAAGTCTGCAATCTCTTCTTGTGGATGTCTTTGGATTGAAGTGAATTGCTATAGAAGAGAAGTTGGATCGACGGACTCGTTGAAGCCTTGCATCAACTGCCCGACTAACTGGTCCCATCCCGTAATAGTGTCGGATGGCAGAGATCTGTACCAATAGAGGAGTTTTCCTCTAAGGGAGAGAACCAGGAGCTTCACCATCACTCGCTCTTCTGTGATATCATGGATTGCCGCCAGGGAAATGATGTCCTGGATATGCTCTAGAGCAGTCTTTCCGGTTTCATCGAACGTCGGAAGCTTTTTAATTGCAGCAGGTGGAACTTGCCCTTGGCCCGCGAGATTCAACGATGATGAAGAATTCCATGCTGGAAATAATCTGGGCGATGGTTGCTGCTATTGTTGTTGTTGTTGTTGTTGGGCCATATTTGTGCCTGGGTTCTATGGAACAGAGGTCCCCGAAGTCCCTCTTGGGTTGCTCGTCGGAAGGCCAATGGGAACGGAGGCACTAGGATGCTTCGGTGAGTTGGGAGGATTCGGAGGAAAACTAGCTGCTGTGCTATCGAAAGTTAGGCCTTGCTCGTCAACAACAGCCTCTTGCGAGGATGTCCCGCGTAAGAGATATTCGGGGGTAACTAACCTAGAGCGTTCCCCAAAGGCATCAATATCAAGCTCAAAGAACTCGGTTTCCTCTCCTCTATTCCTAACTCTCCATCTTGTTTGCATGAAGGCACAAGCTTTAGTACTGGTCTTTACGACTTGAAGATTCTCGGGTAAAATAGAGTCGCCAGATGCTAAGAGTCTCTTAGTAATGAGAGCATCGATTCTCACTACTACTCAAGGGATGAGACTGACCGGATCTCACCAGGAACTTGTTAGAACTACTGGCTCCGGTGAAGACGGGCTAGAAATTTTCTCAAATATGGGACCTTGGGTCCCACCGGGCATGCCAGAAACTGTTGGTCATCAAATCCACACAGGAAAGGACTTTCGATGGGTTTGCGCGCCCTGGACCTACGACCAACATTGAAAGGCCGAAGGGAAGAGATGCCCTCATGCCAATCTCCGGAGAAAGGCCGGCTCCTATACTAATCTACTTTTGGGGTTTGAGACAAGAGTGCAGGAAAGAAATAAACAGAGTAAGGGTTAGGAAAAGAAATAAAAAGGGGTAAGGGTTAGAGAAAGAAATAAAAAGAGTAAGGGTTAGAAGATGATGATTTAAGGTGGGAGAGAACAGGAAGCACGATCACTCGCTAACAACTCGAATAGCAACAAGAAATACCAAGAATAACATGAAAGAAATGAAATGTCGAACTTCCTATGTATCCTCCGGACGGGTTCGCAGGGTTCTCCTTTCTCTCTCGCTGGAATTCAGGGTTCGTAGTAACAACGATTGAGATAAGGGAATAACAGAAACCTCGATCCACCAGGCAACATAAAGGAAAGCGACAAGGCATTTTTCCTCTCCTATGTATCCTTCAGGGCAAATTTTAGGGGTTCAATCCCCGATCGCACATCGGATTCAGGATTCAGAGTCTCAGTACGCGAACGAGAAAAGACAAAAGAATTAAGCACAGAAGGCAACATAAAAGAGAGAAATAGAGCACAAAAGGTCTTTAGTATTAAACGCAGGACATCAAGTTACAGCAGCTTTCTAGCAGAAAGTTCCCCCCCTTTTACATTGCAAAGCCTGGGTTTTTATAGAGGACCCGGCCCTCTGAATCATTATTACAAAAATGGCGGAGTACACCCTCGAGCCCTGAGAAATCGGCTCCTCGTTGCTGCTGCGGATGATCTCTCAAATCGGCTACCAAAATTGGTAATGGTGACCGAGTCAACCGGGGAAAGTCGCATTAAATGAGCCACCTGGGTGTCCTTGGATTGTAGGTGCGGTGCTCGAGTGGCGGCCATGCTTGTCGGGCTCTTCTTCACGGACTGATACTTCGCATCCAATTGCCAAAAATGAGCAACGGGCTTACCGGGCAAGAAAATATGCATTTATGAGGCTCTCTGATCGCCTCGAGAAAATGCCCAACTTGGGAAGCGTTCCTGGGAAGCGCCTCGCTGATTTTCGCTTCGCAAAACTACTTCGGGGGCATGGAGTGCCGAAGCCGATCTCCCTCTATCCTTCGCTGCTTCGCTGGCAAAACTGCTTCACTGATGGGTCGGGAAAATGCTTCGGGCCGATCTTCTTTTGAAACGGCGGTTCGGGGGAGTTTTGGCCGAAGCACTTTCTCGACCTCTACTGCTTCGGGTGAAAACTGGCCGAAGTGGATTTTAGAAATACTTCGGGCCCGAAGTAATTTCTTTGCCTTAGCTGATTCGGGCTATCTTTTCTTCTTCGACGAAGTTGCTTGGATGCCGCTTCGCAAAACTCTTCACCCGAAGTAGCCACTGGGAATGCTTCGGGTGCGAAGCGTTTCCTTCGTACTTTTTCGGCAAAGTTCTCGCCCGAAGTGATGATTTGAAGCGCTTCGGGCCCGAAGCTCTTTTCTTTTTCATTTTGTCCACCAGGGGGCGATAGGGAAAACCAAAATTGCTATAACTTATAAACAAAAGAAAACTTTCAACAAAACAAATATCATACAAAGTTTTAATTTTTCTGCCCCTTGGTGGAATGTGACAATATTGTCAACAATTACGTCTGTGCTTAGAGTACCTCAAACGAATAGAGTCCAACCTTTATGGGACGAACTTGATAGGAGATTGGATATTATTTCATCTATATCAACCGAAATAAGGCAAATCAAGAGGTTTGTCCTAGATAGAATCTTGGATCCTGATCAGGTAACTTTGTACCATGAACTTCAAAGAGCTTGCCATAGGTGGTTAGCTGATAAAAGAGCACTTGTGTCTTCTGAATTATACACCTTTGAAGAATACCTTGAGAATGCAGTTGTAGTACATAAGTTTCTATCTCGTATAGAGGATCAAGAAGTCATTCTTACGGATAGGAAAATATGGAATAGAGTTCCTAGAGCTATGTTATATCGAGAATATTGCCATGAAATTTATTTCTATAGGTCAGAATCCGAGACAAATCATATTACTATAGCACACTTTGTCAAATTTTTGAAAAACCATTTTCAATTTGAAGAGGAGCATTTCATGACTCCTGATGAACTTGATCCCATCAACGATATCCATAAACTATTTATAGAAAACTAAGTCATTTATGTTATTATTGTTATTTCTTGTAACTAGAATGCTATTTGTTATCTTTATAATAATATTATAAAACAAAAAAAAAACAAACATAAACAAAAAAAAAATCAAAACATTTCCCTTTTAAGTATTATAGTAGGTATATAATTAAAATATATACCTCTCAAACCTATCACATATATATATATATATATATATATATATATATATATATATATATATATATATATATATATATATATATATAAAGTATATATATTTGCTGAAATCTAAGTTTAAGCACAATTCCTAGACTTAGAAATGGAAAACAGACTGAAGAAGAAGAAGATTGGTTAGGAAAACCATTAAATAACCCAGATGTCCTTCCTGAGGATCAAATTTTGAAAGAAGGAACCCTAGATCAACAAGAAGAAGACCTTGCTGTAGGAAATGAACAAGAAGAAACTAATAGAGAGGAAGGATCCTCATCCCCTAAGATGTCTCCAGGAGGAGCTGTCACGTTTGAAAACATGGATCAATTATGGAAATTCATTAACACTAATATTGGTGTTCTTAATAGAGCAGTCCACATGGACAAGGATCGAATTAGTGAGACTCAAGAAACTCTAGAAGATGTATTTCACACATGCATTAATTCCTTGTCTTTTATTGAACAAGAGAGTGATCAAGCTGGACCATCCAATTTGGATATGGCAGCTATAATCCAAAACATACAACAACAACAGGTTACCCAACCATCTAAAGCGCCTATTAGAAAGCCTATGGTCATTCCTGCACAAAATAAACCATCATTACTGCTCTATTTCTCCAAGCTATTGAGCAATATACCTCAAATCAGCAAAAACCCAAAACAAAACCAAACACCAATTACCAACAATTTGGGATACAACATAATACTGCTACAAATCCTCTTCATAATACTTTTCCTACCAATGCTTTGCATAATAGCAATATAGCATCTAATCCTTATGTCACACCGTCATACACTCATAAATCCCATGCTTATGTCCCACCGAACAAATATGGTGGACAAACTAGTAATCTTGAAACTGTGGCGAAACAGTTAGTTTCCCGCATGGACTAGATAGATCCCTATTGTCCCTCATACAATTATCGAGAGATGTGTAGTCAATCGTTAGATCCTATAGTTGTAGCACAACCATATCCTAAACATTTTCCTATGCCTGTCTTGCCCATATATAAAGGAACCGAAGATCCCATAGAGCATCTTTGTATGTTTAGGATAGCATGTCATGATATATCACATGATGACTTATTATTGCTAAAAATGTTCCCAAAAAGTTTAGGAGGAATGGCATTAGAGTGGTATTATCAATTACCCACTAATTCTTTGAGGAACTTCGAAGAAACTGCTTACGAATTATCAATTGCTACCTTGACCAACTTCGATCAGGCTATAGACTTAGCCAGACGAGTGGAAGATGCTCTCATTAGGAGAAGACAGCTTAAAAAGAAAGACGATGAGAAAACATCCAGAAATCAATATAAAAATAAATAAGTTGTGGGTGATGGAGTCATTGATAATAGAAATGTTGCTACTGTTAATGTTGTGAATACAACGAAGAAGTTTATACTGAAACCTCCCGATAAACCTCCTCGAGAATTTACTAGGTTAAATCAACATTTATCGACCATTCTATCACAATTATTAGAACGAGGTTTGATTCAATTACCAAATATTTGGGAACCTGATCCAACTATACCCGGATACAGAGCTGATTTACACTATGACTTCCATAGAGGACCTGGACACACTACCAACTCTTGTAAAAGATTAAAACATAAAATACAATACCTGATTGATAACAATGAGATGGAGGTAAAAGCCTTTCAACCTAAGCAAAATCCTCCTAATAATACTCAAAATAACATTCCTCAAAACCAGAATCAGAATGCCAATCAATCATTGGACATATTTCAACATCCTTTACCAAAGCATGGCAAGGAAGTGGCTAATCAAATTGAACATCATAATGTTCCCCCTCCTACCCGATATGTAGGGACTATTAGTGGGCATTTACCTGCTCATGATTTGGAAATATTTGACACAACTTTATCCGTGGTTACAACTAGGCCTCTACATAATATTCATACACCTGATCTTAGTGATACAGAATATGAGACAGAGTGATATGGAAATCACCTCAAATTAGTTGAATAGTGTTGTAATCACAGTGACACTGAGAGGGGGGTGAATCAGTGTGATCTTTTTAAACTTTAAATATTCAGCTCTAAAACCAGTAGTAGTTTAAAACTAATGAACAGATATATCAAATACAGCAAGAAAGCATTACACACAACATGACATTTAACGAGGTTCACCAATGTGGCTACTCCTCAAAAATGATTGCTTGGACTACCATCCAAATCCAGCCTTTGCAAAGCTACAACTTTACAATATCTTTTACCAGCACCAACTGGAAGGAGCACCAACCCCTTAGATTTATCTGTATCAAACAGAATGGAGCACCAACTCCTAATTTACCAGCACCTACTGGAAAGAAGCACCAACTCCTTATGCCAAGCTGCAACTTGGACTTCAATGAAAATAATGAAAATAACAGAATAATACTTTCACCTTATTTCCCATAGTCTACAGTTTCTATGCACTCTGTTTCTTCTACAAAAATGCTTCGCACTAGGACTGCTTCTGCGATATTGCTTTGCACTCTCTGCTGCTAAACAGTCGATCGATCACCTCTGCTCCTTTGTGGTTTTCTGCTTTCTGTGCGCTATTAATTCGCACTTGACTTGGTTCGACACGATTCGCTTTATTCGCACAGTAGACTTAATTCGCACCTTCTGCTGTTCTCTACGTGCTATCACTTCGCACTTAGATCTATGCGACTCAACCTCTGCACCCTGCGCACTTAATTCATGAAGATTCGATACGCACACTTCACTTCAACACAAACGAACTATCGCTTCAGACATAGCTCGAATCGAAACGACTCACTCTCTGCTCACTGCGAATTTCGCATACACAAAAATTCTTCACACTCAAGTCATCTTCAAACTCGAAGTAGCCCTCCTTTTATAGATGAAATTTCAAGAACAAACCCTAAAGAACGTCGGCTGAAAAACCCTAATAAATGTCGGCTCCAAAACCCTAATGAATGTCGGCTCCAAAACCCTAATCTTCGTCGGCCCAAATTTAACTCTGTCGGCTTCAACCGTCTCTCTGGTTCTGTAGCTTTCCTCGTGAAACTCCAACATGTCGCGATATCGTGACACCTTTTACATCCGTACGCCTTCTTGTCCTTGCTGTCGTGAAATCGTGACACTTTTGGCCTTTGATAGCTTTGCCACCGTTCTTGTCGTGAAATCGTGACACTTCTAACTTTCGCTGACGTCATCCTCACTCTTGTCGCGAAAATGCGACCCTTTTTGCTTCTAGGCCTTCTTCTCCGCTTTTGTCATGAAATCGTGACATTTCTGGCGCCGTACAGTCTCTCTCCTCCTAGAGTCACGAAACCGCGACATGTCACGAAAATGCGACATCTTCATCCTGCTAGCTACTTCACTGCTGCTTGTCGCGAAATCATGACACTTTTTCCATCCGTACATTTTCCTTTCATCCTGTCGTGAAATCGCGACGCTTTCAGCTTTCGACGGCTTTTCTTGCAACCTGTCGTGAAATCGTGACACTTTTGGCTTCCGTACGCTTTTCTTCTCAGCTACCAGCGAAAATGGAACATGTCACGAAATCGCGACACTTTCACTGCCTTGGCTTCTTTTCTGACTTTCGCCCGCGAAAACATAACATGTCGCGAAATCGCGACATACTTGCCTTCGTACATTCTCTCTCCTCTTCGGGTCGCGAAAACCCGACATGTCGCGAAATCGTGACACTTTTCCTCCTTGGAGCTTTTTCTCCGAACATGTCGCGAAATCGCGACAGTTTTCTTCCTTGGCGCATTTTCTCCAAACATGTCGCGAAATCGCGACAGTTTTCTTCCTTAGCACTTTTCTTCCGAACATGTCGCGAAATCGTGACAGTTTTCTTCCTTAGCGCTTTTCTTCCGAACATGTCACGAAATCGTGATAGTTTTCTTAGCCTTTTTTGTGAAATCGTGATAGTTTTCTTTGCGTCTTCTCTCTCCTCGGCCATGTCGCGAAATCGTGACAATTTTGTTTGTGCCTTCTCTCTCCTCGTCCATGTCATGAAATCATGACAATTTTCTTTGCGCCTTCTCTCTCCTCCGACATGTCACGAAATCATGACAGAAAACATGTCGCGATATCGCGACAGTTTTCTTACTTGTCTTTTTCTTTGATTTTTTGAAAAAAGGCAACTATGGTCTTCTGGGAAACTCACTGTCCATGATCTGAATAACCTTTGAACTTCTGTCCTCTGCATCTGAATGACTTCTGAACTGCCTATCCACTGCATCATTGGATCTAACTGACTATGTTGACAACAATGACAAAACTCTTGCAACACCTTGCTCAACAATCTCCCCCTTTGGAATTGTTGGCAACACCTGTGTAAATTCCTGGAACTCTTCTCCCCCTTTGTCAATAATACCAAAGGGCTGCTGCAGACTCCCCCTGAGTCCATACATACAATTCTCAGGCACAATTTGTTGCACTTAGCACAAATTATGATCATGAGCAAAGGAATAGGCAAATATTCAAATGCTCCCCCTAAGAAAGTGATCCCTGTAGCTAGTCACTTCTTGGGAAGTGTGACTACTCCTAATTTGCTTCGAAGGTACTCAAACACTTCCTTGGGCAATGGTTTTGTAAAAATATCTGCTACTTGTTCTGTGGTTGGGACAAAATCCAATTTAACTTCTCCTTCTGCAACTTTCTCCTTCAAGAAATGATACCTTATAGCAATGTGTTTTGTCCATGAGTGCATTACTTGGATTCTTGGAGATGTTAATTGCACTGGTGTTATCACACTTAACTGATATTGGTTCACTGAAATTAATACCAAGATCTTTCAAAGTTTGTTTCATCCACAAAACTTGTGTACAACAAGTTGTTGCTGCAATATATTCTGCCTCAGCTGTTGATAAAGAAACTGACTCTTGTTTCTTGCTGTGCCAAGCAACCAACCTGTCACCAAGATAAAAAGCACCTCCACTTGTACTCTTCCTATCATCAACACAACCTGCCCAATCTGCATCTGAATATGATATAAGAGTGAAGTCTTTGCCTTTTGGATACCACAACCCATACTCCATGGTGCCTTTGAGATACCGAAGAATCCTTTTTACAGCTGTTACATGAGTCTCTTTGGGACTGGCCTGAAATCTTGCTACCATGCAAACTGCCTATAGAATATCAGGTCTGGTAGCTGTTAAATATAGTAAGCTTCCTATCATTGATCTGTACATGGTTTGATCTACTGGTGGAGATTTGTCTTCTTTACTCAACTTGCAGCCTGTTGTCATGGGAGTGCTAACTGGCTTACAGTCCTCCATTGTGAACCTCTTTAGCATCTCTTTCACATATTTGATTTGGGAAATGAATATGCCTTTCTCATTTTGATTAACTTGTAACCCAAGAAAATAAGACAGTTCACCAATCATAGACATTTCAAATTCATTCTGCATCTTGTTTGCTAAGTCTTTACACGATTCATCTTTGCTGCTGCCAAATATGATATCATCGACATAGACAACAAGAACTATGAGATGCCCACCTTCTGTTTTCACATACAGATTACTGTCCACCAAACCTTTCTTGAATCCTTGTTGAGAGAGATAGTTGTCTAGCCTTGCATACCATGCCCGTGGTGCTTGTTTTAATCCATATAAAGCTTTCTTTAATTTGCAGACAAGGTTGGGATCTTTACTAATTTGAAAACCATCTGGTTGTTCAATATAGACTTCTTCTTCAAGTTTCCCATTTAAAAAGGCAGATTTTACATCCATCTGATAAACTCTAAAGTTCTTGTGGACTGCTAAGGCCAGAAACATTCTGATTGCTTCGAGTCTGGCCACTGGTGCAAAAGTCTCCTCAAAATCAATGCCTTCAACTCTGTGCATAGCCTTTACAAACCAGTCTTGCTTTATTCCTAATGACCTGCCCGTCTTCATTTAATTTGTTTCGAAATATCCATTTTGTGCTGATTACATTCTTATTTGCAAGTCTGGGTACTAATTCCCAAGTTTTGTTCTTTTCAATCTGATCTAATTCTTCATTCATTGCCTTCATCCAGCTATCATCTTTGCTTGCTTCATCTATGTTTTTGGGCTCAATGCTAGATAAAAGAGAGTAATTACTTATTACTTTCCTTCTTGTCTGAACACCAGCTGTGGGATCTCCAATTATTTGATCTCTTGGATGATTTTTCTGCCAGCTGCCTGTTCTAAATTTCTTATTTTCTTGCGCTTCTGAGTCATCGGTTAAATCATCTGAATCAAGAGTAGGTTTGTTTCCTGCTTCATTTACCTCATCTCCTTCAATGACATCTTCATAGATTGGATAGTTTTCCTCAAAGTCAGCTGACCGTTCCCCACCTTCATCAAATTTAACGTCTGCACTATCCACAATTTTCTTGAGTCTCTTGTTGTAGCATTTGTAAGCTTTACTTTTTGAAGAATAGCCAACAAAGACACCTTCATCTGCTCTATTCTCAAATTTCCCAAGATTATCATCTATTTTTCTGATGTAACACTTACAGCCAAAAACTTTGAGGTGTTTTGTTGTTGCTTTTCTACCGAACCACAACTCATAGGGTGTTTTGCTTTCATGAGTTCTCAGCATGTATCTGTTTTGGATATATATTGCAGTGTGGACTGCTTCTTTCCAGAATCTGTCTGCTATTTTATTTTCTGCCAGCATAGTGCGAGCCATTTCCTGTACTGTTCTGTTCTTTCTTTCTACCACACCATTCTACTGGGGTGTTCTAGCTGCTAAAAATTGTCTCCTGATGCCATGTTTTTCATAGTATTCTGTAAATTCATCTGAGATGAATTCTCCTCCTCTATCTGACCGTAAACATTTGATCCTTTTCCCTGTTTCATTCTCAACTAGATGTTTGAAAGACCTGAACATTTCAAAAGCTTCTGTTTTATTCTTCAAGAAAAATATCCAAGTCATTCTGGAATAATCATCGATACACAACATAAAGTATTTGTCTCCATTTATGCTCTGTGTTCTCATGGGTCCACATAAGTCTGTATGTATGAGTTCCAAAGGTTTGCTAGTGTGATACTCTTTTGTTTTAAAAGAGATTCTGGTTTGCTTTCCCTTTTGACAAGAAGCACAAATGCTATTTGAAGGTTTTCTAATTGCAGGAATATCTCTCACAGCCTGTTTTGAGCTAATTTTTATCAGATTATCGAAGCTTATGTGCCCAAGCCTCTTGTGCCACATCCAGTTTTCTTCTTCCTATCCAATGAAACAAGTACCTTCTGATGTTTCTGAGAGTGTGTACAAGTTTCCAGACGTCCTTGATCCAGTTGCTATCAGTTTCCCATTGTTAATTTTTCTGACTTCACAGCCTTGCTTCTTGAAAACTACTTCATGTCCTTTATCACAAATCTGACTGACACTCAACAAGTTGTGCTTTAGACCATCCACAAACAAAACTTCTTCTGACTTGATTTTCCCATCACTAATTCTAACTGACCCTTTTCCGATAATCTTGGCTCCATCATTATTTCTGAACTTTACAGAGCCACCCTCATATTTTTGTAGTCTTTCAAACTTCTGTTTATCACCTGTCATATGACTTGAGCAACCACTGTCAAGAATCCATGGTACACATTTATTCTGAGCCTTGAAAGTTGTCTGCACTATTAAAGATTCCTTTTCTTCCCTGAGCTGTTCTTTCTGTTTCCACTCTGTTTTGACTATGGTATTAGGCTCTAGCTTGGATTTCCCCTTTCCAGTATCTTGTGAATCTATTTCAGAAAGATTTCTATTTTGTTTTGACCTATAAGGTTGAACTCTTCTTTTCTGAGATTGACTTGAAACAGAGATACTACGACAATTTCTTGCAATATGCCCAAAGTTATGACAGTTAAAGCATTCTACTGCATAATTTATTAAAGGAGCAAAAGTATTTCTACTAGTGAAACTTCTTTGTCCTGCATTATACTTGCAATCTGCAATTTTATGTCCATAACCATTACATTTGAAACAGAAACCAGAAAAGTAATGATTGAACCCGAAATATGGTCTTTGCCGAGGTTGTTGAATGAGCCATAGATCTTCTTTTCTTTTGATGTGTGACCTTGGTAAAGCCATCATTGTCAGTTCTTCTTTCAGGCCTGGCATCACTGCTTTCTTTTGCATGATTACTTTCAACAGCCTGTTTCTTATCTTCACTCCTTACAGATTCAACATTTTTGGCTTTTGGTCCGTTGGATGATTCTCCTTCAATAAAGCCCAGACCGAATTTGATGCCTGCGGGTCTTTGATCGCTTAGGATTTTGTCCAGCTTCATCGAACTTTCTTCACGTTTGTAGTGGCAGCTAATTTTTCGATCCAGCTCTTGTATCTGTATTCGAAGACCAACATTTTCTTCTTCTAGTTTACAGCAGTAATCTATCTTCATGGTTACCTGAACTTCAAGATCTTCGAACATTTTCTTGTACTCTTCTGACTGTATTTTTAGACTGGTTATAATGTCGTTTGCATCCTCAAGCTTTCTTGACAGTTTTTTATTCTTTCTTTTCTCAGATTTCCATTCTACAAGAGCAGAAACCAGCTCACCTTCTAGATCAACTTCAGCCTCAGCTTTTTCAATAGACACTTTAGAGTTCATACCTTCTCTCTTTTCTGGGTTTTCTGCCTCTTCTGATTTTTCTACTTCAAATGCCATAAATAGAGCTTCACCTGTTCCTTCTTCAGAGTCTTCACTAGAGCTGTCCTCTGAAGAATCTGCATTTCGGGAGATAAAACTTTTCTTTTTGAAATTCCCTTTTCTGAAGTTTGATTTCTTCCTCCATTCACTTCTTTCTTGATGCGGAGTTTCTTCACCTTTGTTCTTGTCATTGAGAGGACATTTGGTTGCAAAGTGTCCAATGCCTCCACAGTTGAAACATTTAAAAGGAAGCTTTCCTCTGTACTTTCCTTTGCCCTTTCTCAATTTTTTGACAAAATTTGCTTCCATTTCATCTGAAGTTTCTTCTTCTTCAGAGTCTTGTTT
This sequence comes from Wollemia nobilis, assembly GCA_028583015.1. Taxonomy (NCBI): domain Eukaryota; kingdom Viridiplantae; phylum Streptophyta; class Pinopsida; order Araucariales; family Araucariaceae; genus Wollemia; species Wollemia nobilis. The sequence goes on along the minus strand of JAQPPZ010002456.1, from coordinate 2,734,537 downwards.
TGTGTCTTTACCTTTTAGGGCTTTAAATGCTGCTTCTCTGTCTGTGGGATTAGACCTTCCTATTCTCATTTCATAAGCCGTCAGGGAACCATGCATCTCATCCATACTAAAGTGATTTAAGTCTTTAGCTTCTTCTATGGCAGAGACTTTAGAATCAAACCTTTGGGGAAGTGACCTTAAAACCTTTTTCACAATAGTAGCATCATCCAACTCTTCGTCGAGACCTCTGATAGAATTAGTGATTCCATTTACCCTCTGCATGAAGGCTTCTATGTTCTCATCGTTGGTCATTTTTAGTGATTCGAATTGAGCTCGATGAGTTTGCAGCTTAGCTTCCTTGATCTTGTCATCTCCCTCATGAATATTTTCTAGTTTGTCCCAAACATCTTTTGCTGATTCACAATTTATGATTTTGACCAACTCACTGTCCACTAATCCACACATGATGGCATTTTTTGCTTTAGAGTCATTTTCAAAAGCCTTTTTATCGGTGTTGTCGGTTGGAGCAGTGGCAGGAGCTGTGTAGCCATTAACTACTGCATTCCAGATGTCAAATCCCAAAGCTCGAAGATAAGTCTGCATCCTGATTTTCTAGAACACATAATTTGTTCCATCAAACAATGGTGCTTTGTTTGAGGAGAAACCTTCACCACCTGCCATAGCGTCACTACCAGGAACACCCTAGCTGATTGAGCCTGTATAGGAACCTTGCTCTGATACCAATTGTTGTAATCACAGTGACACTGAGAGGGGGGTGAATCAGTGTGATCTTTTTAAAACTTTAAATATTCAGCTCTAAAACCAGTAGCAGTTTAAAACTAATGAACAGATATATCAAATACAGCAAGAAAGCATTACACACAACACGACATTTAACGAGGTTCACCAATGTGGCTACTCCTCAAAAATGACTGCTTGGACTACCATCCAAATCCAGCCTTTGCAAAGCTACAACTTTACAATATCTTTTACCAGCACCAACTGGAAGGAGCACCAACCCCTTAGATTTATCTGTATCAAACAGAATGGAGCACCAACTCCTAATTTACCAGCACCTACTGGAAAGAAGCACCAACTCCTTATGCCAAGCTGCAACTTGGACTTCAATGAAAATAATGAAAATAATAGAATAATACTTTCACCTTATTTCCCATAGTCTGCAGTTTCTATGCACTCTATTTCTTCTGCAAAAATGCTTCGCACTAGGACTGCTTCTACGATATTGCTTTGCACTCTCTGCTGCTAAACAGTCGATCGATCACCTCTGCTCCTTTGCGGTTTTTTGCTTTCTACGTGCTATTAATTCGCACTTGACTTGGTTCGACACGATTCACTTTATTCGCACAGTAGACTTAATTCGCACCTTCTGCTATTCTCTACGTGCTATCACTTCGCACTTAGATCTGTGCGACTCAACCTCTGCACCCTGCGCACTTAATTCATGAAGATTCGATATGCACACTTCACTTCAACACAAACGAACTATCGCTTCAGACATAGCTCGAATCGAAACGACTCACTCTCTGCTCACTGCGAATTTTGCATACACAAAAATTCTTCACACACAGTCATCCTTCAAACTCGAAGTAGCCCTCCTTTTATAGATGAAATTTCAAGAACAAATCTTAAACTGTAGTCGGCTTAAACCCTAAAGAACGTCGACTGTAAAACCCTAATAAATGTCGGCTCCAAAACCCTAATGAATGTCGGCTCCAAAACCCTAATCTTCGTCGGCCCAAATTTAACTCTGTCGGCTTCAACCGTCTCTCTGGTTCTGTAGCTTTCCTCGTGAAACTCCAACATGTCATGATATCGTGACACCTTTTACATCCGTACGCCTTCTTGTCCTTGCTGTCGTGAAATCGTGACACTTTTGGCCTTTGATAGCTTTGCCACCGTTCTTGTCACGAAATCGTGACACTTCTAACTTTCGCTGACGTCATCCTCACTCTTGTCGTGAAAATGTGACCCTTTTTGCTTCTAGGCCTTCTTCTCCGCTTTTGTCATGAAATCATGACATTTTTGGCATCGTACAGTCTCTCTCCTCCTAGAGTCGCGAAATCGTGACATGTCACGAAAATGCGACATCTTCATCCTGCTAGCTACTTCACTGCTGCCTGTCGTGAAATCGTGACACTTTTTCCATCCGTACATTTTCCTTTCATCCTGTCGTGAAATCGTGACGCTTTCAGCTTTCGACGGCTTTTCTTGCAACCTGTCATGAAATCGTGACACTTTTGGCTTCCGTACGCTTTTCTTCTCAGCTACCAGCGAAAACGGAACATGTCACGAAATCGTGACACTTTCATTGCCTTGGCTTCTTTTCTATCTTTCGCCCGCGAAAACATAACATGTCGCGAAATCGTGACATACTTGCCTTCGTACATTCTCTCTCCTCTTCGGGTCGTGAAACCTGACATGTCATGAAATCGTGACACTTTTCCTCCTTGGAGCTTTTTCTCCGAACATGTCACGAAATCGTGACGATTTTCTTCCTTGGCGCATTTTCTCCAAACATGTCGCAAAATCAGATGATAGTTTTCTTCCTTAGCACTTTTCTTCCGAACATGTCACGAAATCGCGACAGTTTTCCTTAGCGCTTTTCTTCCGAACATGTCACGAAATCGTGACAGTTTCTTAGCGCTTTTCTTCCGAACATGTCACGAAATCGCGACAGTTTTCCTTGCGCCTTCTCTCTCCTCGGCCATGTCGCGAAATCATGACAATTTTCTTTGCGCCTTCTCTCTCCTACTCCATGTCACGAAATCGCGACAATTTTCTTTGCGCCTTCTCTCTCCTCCGACATGTCGCGAAATCATGACAGAAAACATGTCGCGATATCGCGACAGTTTTCTTACTTGTCTTTTTCTTTGATTTTTTGCAAAAAGGCAACTATGGTCTTTCCTGGGAAACTCACTGTCCATGTTCTGAATAACCTTTGAACTTCTGTCCTCTGCATCTGAATGACTTCTGAACTGCCTGTCCACTGCATCATTAGATCTAACCTGTGTTGACAACAATGACAAACCTCTTGCAACACTTTGCTCAACAAATAGCTCTGAAGATGAATCAGATTCTATTCTCCCTATCACAAGTCATATGGTCCCAGAAGAACCATTTCCAAGAAGAGTCACTACTCGACCATCATCTCACCAATTAATTTCTAATGAGCAAGCCATAAATGCTAGACCAATACCCATTCATCATTCGTAGAATAATATTGTAGGTACCATCGGAGTTGTTACTAGACAACAGGCTCAAAACTCTCAACAAGATCAAATACAAAATGATGGATCAACTCCATTTGTTCTAAAAGTTCCTAATAAAGGGAATCAGGCACCTAATGTGCAACCTAAACCTCCTTATAATATTAATGAGCAACTATCAAACATTATAGCTAGAATTTCCCTTTTGGACCTTTTAAGATCCTCTCCTACACATAGAGATGAATTAATGCTCACATTAAGCCAGATGATGGTACCACAAGACATTCAACCTGAAGCCATGGCTAATACTATAATAACTCATGAAGTTGATTGTATTGACTTCCAGGATAGAGACATACCTCAACATATTTTACATAAGGATTACTCCTTATATATTATTGCCTTAATTGGAGATGTAGTAGTTAAATGAGTCTTGATTGATAATGGTTCATCTTTAAACATCTGCACTTTTGACTTCTACAAAATATTCGGGTTTAGAACTGATGAAATGAAAAGAACTAATATGATCATAAAATCCTTCAATGACAAAACACAAGAAACGTGTGGAGTTATTACCATTCCATTGCAGGTTGGTCCGAGAACCTTGGATACGATTGTGTTTATTGTACATTTCCTTGCATCATACAATATACTCTTGGGTCATCCTTGGATCAACGCAATGCGAGCCATTCCCTCAACTTTACATCAATGTGTTAAATTCGAATTTAAGAATCAGTTGGTTACCATCCATGGTGATCCTAGACCCTTTGATATGTGTGCTTTGGCAGAACCTGTTGGAGTTCAATTCTGCCCTACTTTGTCATCCACACATCCTAATTCTCATTACCCATATAAACATGTGAAACACACACCCACAACGCCATCTACTCCTTCTACATCAGTTCCACCTCTACATACAACTCAACCATCCTCTAAACAAACTACATTAGGACCTCAGAAATATCCTAATCCCACAATCGATGCCTCTCGCCCTACTCCTATCACTTCTATACCTATAAAAGACTCATCCATCGACATATATACAACATCTACATCCACCAAAGGCATAGTTTCTACATCAGAAGATGTAGGAAATGTTCCTTCTACCTCTTATGCTCTTACTGACGAGCTCTTACCCAATTTATCTAAAATTCTTATATCATAGAAAATGAATGCTGCTATGCAAGATTCCCTTATTTTAAATAATTTGCCACCATCTCCTCATACCTTGGGTATCCCACAGCCTATGGAAAGTATTTACCAAGTTGGGAGCTGCGCTTTTATTTATAAGTGATATGACTGGGGTAGAATACCCAGAAACAACAAGACTCATTATGATGGATATGCTCGATGTTATTTTACTAATGAGTATATTAAAGCAAAATCTATAATGCTTAAATTGGAATATAAAGGGAAATGTTTGGGACCTTTCCAAAATGGTATGAAATAACCTTTTGAGGTAGAACCATGGCCTTCCCGATGTGGTGTGGGCCTATTTCCTAGTAAGGGTCAGTATTTCCCATTTAAGGATGATGACCATCTCATATGTTATCAATATTATTTGGATAAACGTGATGCTTTGCATTTAATGAATAAGCCATTTACATGTAATATGCTATCTATAGCCTACCCTGAGATGATTGCCAAATTCAACGATGAGTTGGAGGGAGATATCTTCCATGATGTCTCCATTGAGGAATTGTTACATCATGAATTTTATTTTGATGGCTCTATACCTAGTATAGCCCAGCTTGAGGCCACAACTCCTCAAGATGAATTATCCAAGCTAACCTTGGAAGAATTACAAGAATTGGGTGTTTCACCCACCCCACCTAATTTTGAGAAAAATCTACACATGGAAGTAGAAAATGTCATAAAAATTAACATTGGAACTGAGGATAATCCTCACATAATCAACATTGGATTAGAATTGAGTCAAGAAAAACAGGATAAATACATTGCATTTATTAAAAAATATGAAGATTTCTTTTCTTGGACATATGAATATATGCCAGGATTAGACCCTTCTATAGTTATGCATCACCTAGTAGTCCATCCGGATGCTAAACCTGTTAAACAAAAACTTAGAAAAATGCATCCTAAAGTGGCCTTATTGGTCAAAGGGGAGTTAGAAAAACTCTTAAATGTTATTTTTATACAAGCCATTGATTATGTTGAATGGATCTCGAATATAGTTCCAGTAACTAAGAAAGAAGCTACCAAGGTTAGGGTTTGCACAGATTTTAGAGATATTAATGTTTCATGCCCTAAAGACGACTTTCCTCTTCCCAATATGGATTAGATCATTGATTTTACTGCTAGGAGTGGAATGATATCCTTAATGGATGGATTTTCTGGTTATAATCATATCAGGATAGCTCCTGAAGATCAGGCTAAAACAACCTTTATTACCCCTTGGGGGATGTTTTGTTGGAAAGTGATGCCATTCGGTTTGAAGAATGCGAGTGCAACATATCAACGAGCCATGACTTATATTTTTCATGATATGATGCATGATATACTACATGATTATGTAGATGACATTATAGCTCGTTCTACTGAAGAAGATGACCATTTAGATGATTTGAGAAAAGTATTTAATCGATTAAGGGAATATCTTATCCAATTGAATCCAGATAAATGTATATTTGGAGTTAAGTTCGATAAATTATTGGGGATTATAGTTTCTTTACGTGGCATCGAAATTGACCCTCTCAAGATTACGGCTGTCACTGATATGCCCACACCCACAAATATATCAGAATTACAAAGTTTACAAGGTAAGCTTCAAGTTATTCGTCGCTTCATCGATAAGCTGGCGGATAAAACCGGACCCTTTCTTAAGCTTCTTAAGAAGGATGTCTATTTCCATTGGGACTACGAATGTCAGCAAGCATTTGAACTCAAATAATATCTTCTTAACCCACCTGTGCTTTTGCCACCTAGACCTGATCGCCCATTTATCTTGTATATTTCTGCTTCATATCTTGCCTTAGGAGCTATGTTAGCTTAACTTGATGATGAGAAGAAAGAACGTGCTAATTATTATATCAGCAAAACATTAATCAATTATGAAACCTGCTACACAAAATTAGAGAAGTTATGTCTAGCAGTCATATTTTCTACACAAAGAATACGCCATTATATGCTCAGTAAAAAAACCTATGTTATTGCTAAATTTGATCCTTTGCGGTATCTCCTGAGTCGACCTTATTTATCTGGTCGCACAGCAAAGTGGGTTCTTGTGCTAAGCAAGTTTGAACTCATGTTTATAGGACAAAAGTTTGTTAAGGGTCAAATCATAGCAGATCAATTAGCTACTGCACCCTTAGAGTCTACCCATCCCCTCATCATTGAGTTTCCTGACGAATGCCTTAAACTAGAGGCAGACCATCCAGAGCAATGGTCCTTATACTTTGACGAATCCCAATGCATGAGTGGGGCTGGTGCAGGTATTATTTTAATATCTCCATAGAAACATCTTATACCTTTATCCTTTAAATTAACATTTGCCTATACTAATAAAACTGCTGAATATGAGGCTCTAATCCTAGGATTACGAGCTGCCTTGGCACTGAAAATTAAAAATCTATTAGTTTTCGGTGATTCTCAACGTGTCATAAATCAAATTAATGATTTTTATCAGACCATAGATGATAAATTGCATCCATATAAAGCATATGTATTACAATTGATATCTTTATTTGATCAAGTTACCTTGGAAGCTATTCCTCGAACTAACAATTGTGCGGATGATGCTATGGCTGCAACTGCATCTCTTTTACCCTTGGAGTTAGAGGACGAATATGCTACCATAATTATTCGTTGACTCCAGGAACCCGCTTCAAATAAATCATGCTTAGAACCTTTGGATGTGTTTCTAATCAATGAAACTACTCCTAAACTTTGGTACATTGATATATTAAATTTTCTTCAAAATGGGACCTTCCCTGAAGGTTTTAATAGAAACCAATGCCAGTTATTGCGTATGTTAGTCTTACAATGACACTGAGAGGGGGGGGTGAATCAGTGTAGCTCTTTAAACTTGAATTTACAAATCTTAATACAGTAGCAATTAAAACTAATTACTAGATACAACAAGTATAACACAAGAGCATCACACAACACAATATTTAACGAGGTTCACCAATGTGGCTACTCCTCAAAAATGACTGCTTGGACTACCATCCAAATCTAGCCTTTGCAAAGCACCAACTTTACAATCAATTTACCAGCACCCACTGGAAGGAGCACCAACCCCTTATTTATTTGCACCAACAGAAAGGAGCACCAACCCTTGATTTTCCAGCAACTACTAGAAGGAGCACCAACCCCTGATGCCAAGCTGCAACCTGGACTTCAATTTTTAATCTATAAGATTGACAGAAAGATACCTTTGTTTTTGCAAGATCCTAACTGGTCTTTCTTCACCTTTGCCCTCTCTACGCACTCTGCTTTCTCTGCATAATCACTTTGCACACTCAGCTTCGATACAATCGACCTTCACGATCATCTTCTCCCTTTCGTGCACTCTGCTCTCTTTGCACTATGACTAAAATTCTCACACTTCAACAACACTTCAAATCTCCAAATAGCCCTCCTTTTATAACATGATTCTTGTGATGAAAACCCTAATATTAGTCGGCTGTAAACCCTAATATTAGTCAGATTTCATGACCACTATAAACCCTAATTTTAGTTGGCTGTCATCGGTCTTCGTCGGCTTCAACTCAACCGTGAAAATACAACATGTCGCGATATCATGACACTTTTTCTCCTTGCTCTTTTTCTTAGCTTTGGCCCGCAAAAATACAACATTTCGCGATATCGCGACACTTTTTCTCCTTGCTCTTTTCTTTTAGCTTTGGCCCGCAAAAATATATCGCGACACTTTTTCTCCTTGCTCTTTTCTTTTAGCTTTGGCCCGCAAAAATACAACATGTCACGATATCGCGACACTTTTGCCTCCGTACACTTTCTCTATTCTTTTGTCGTGAAAATGTGACATTGCACGATATCGTGACACTTTTGTTATTCTGCCTGCCTGCCCTTCTTGAGTCATGAAAATGCGATATGTCACGATATCGCGACACTTTTACTTCTCTGCCTTCCTATCCTTTTTGAGTCATGAAAATGCAACATGTCACGAAATCATGACACTTTTGCTTCTCTTCCTTCCTGACCGTTTCAAGTCGCGATAATGCGACATGTCGCATAATCGTGACACTTCCTTCTGCTTTCGAAGTCTCGCTTTCTGCTTTTGTCACGAAATTGTGACACTTCTGCCTTCGAAGTCTTCTTCTCTACTTTTGTCGTGAAATCATGACACTTCTGCTTTCGTACTTCACTTCTTTGCTATTGTTGTGAAATCGTGACACTTTTGCTTCCAAAGTCTTGATTTCTACTTTTATCGCGAAATCACGACAGTTATGCTTCTGTACGCTTCCTCTCTTTATTTTTTCACGAAAATGCGACATTTCGCGAAATCGTGACACTTTTCAAACTTGCTTTCTCTCTCATATTTTAGTCGCAAAAATGTGACATGTCACAAAATTGTGACACTTTTCCAACTTACTTTCTCTCTCCTATTTTAGTCGTGAAAATGCGACATGTCGCGAAATCGCGACACTTTTCTTACTTGTTCTCTTTCTTCGAACTTGTCACGAAATCGCGACACTTATTCCTGCTTTCTCTTTTTCTTCCAACATGTCGCGAAATCGTAACAGTTTTCCACTTGCCTTTTTCTCTTCCAACATGTCACGAAATCGTGACAGTTTTTCCTGCTTTCTCTTTCTCTTCCAACATGTCGTGAAATTGCGACATTTTTTCCACTTGCCTTTTTCTCTTCCAACATGTCGCGAAATCGTGACAGTTTTTCCTGCTTTCTCTTTCTCTTCCAACATGTCACGAAATCATGACAGTTTTTCCACTTGCATTTTTCTCTTCCAACATGTCGCAAAATCGTGATAGTTTTAACTACTTTTTCTCTCTCTTCCAACATGTCACAAAATTGTGACAGTTTTTCTTGCTTTTTCTCTCTCTTCCAATATGTCACGAAATCGCGATAGTTTTTCTTGCTTTCTGTATATGTCGCGATATTGTGACACTTTTCTTACTTGTCTATTTCTTTGATCTGTTGCATATGGGTCACTTCGATCTTCTTGGAAAAGCATTGTATATACTCTGAGTAACCTTTGAATTCCTGTCTTCTGCATCTGAATGGCTTTTGAACTTCCTGTACACTACATCAACAGATCTATCTGACTGTGTTGACAACAATGACAATAATGTTGCTACACCTTGCTCAACAATCTCCCCCTTTGGAATTGTTGGCAACACGTGCAATTTCCTGTAACTCTTCTCTGTTGGCAATTTTGGGTACTTTGGGTACATTGCCTTTGCTCAAGTGTATAAGTTGTCATTGATGTCAAGAAGCTCTTGAAGGAATTTGATTTGATGTCAAATAATTTGTTTTGATGAAGGTTACGACATGACAATTTCAAAGGTCTTTTGTAAACCCCAAGTTGGCAGGTTTAAAGATTACAGGTGGATGCATTAGTTTAATGCATTTGGGTCCAGGAGGAAGTATTTATTTAAATAATTAAAAACCTTGTTAAGGTTCCCTTTAATTATTTTTAAATAAATATTAAATTATTGTTTGCAATGGGTTATCCTAACCCATGGCGCTATGTTTTAAGATTGTGGGCGCTAGCCAAGACCTCCGCCGACGTGTTAAACTCCTTGCCGACATCAAGAGCTTATGGTAAAAATGCATATAAATCTCCCTCAATGAAAATCAAGAATGATCCCATCCACATTTTTGAAAAGAGTTGCTCACTGTGAATTCGTGATCTGCTATTCGATTTCTTCCTCGCTGTGATTTCGTGATCCGTTGTTCGGATTTCTTCTCTGATTGTGTCTTCGTCGTTTTCGTAAACCCGTCGTTCGATTGTGTCTTCGCCATTTTCGTAAACCTGTTGTTCGACTGTGTCTTCGCCGTTTTCGTGAATCCGTTGTTCATTTTTTTTGTACTCGTCATTTGTCGTAAATCCGTCGTAAGGTTTTCGTCTTCGTGTTCGCGTCAGAAGAAAGGGAGGCACTATTGTTTTATTTAATCCCTGGTGCAGAAGGAACAAGGCTAACAACGTGAGGTTTAAACCTCACCGGGCGCCTTTGGTGCACCGGTAGTGGCTAGGTTGTTGGCGCGCTACCCGAACGGGAGGTTCCGCGTTCGAATAACGCAAAAGGGTTTTTCATCGTGAAGTGGACGCAACGGGTGGTGTTAGAATTCGTGCGCAATTTCTCCATAGCATGATTTTTGATGTTGGCCAAGGTATTTTCGAAATTAATTTTTGCTAAGTGTATTTTGCGGATGGAGGAAGTTTATTAGAGGGAAAAATAGCTTAGGAGTTATAAGGAGTTTAAAGCTTGTTTTATTTTGATAAAAGATTCTTTTGAAGGTGTTGTTTGAAATATCTTATTGCATTCTTATGAGAGATAAATTTTATTTTTGATAAGACTATAAGGGAGAAATAAGGTGTATAAGGGATAAATTTTTCTTGTAATGTTGAGAGTGCTTTTGGTTGATTATGGAAATGAAAGCATGATGTTTTAAGGTTAAAATTGCTTCTTGTGTGAAGTTGTGAAACCTTAAGTGGGCAGCTTTGAGATTGACATTTGCTTTCATTAAATTGGTAATAATCAAGCTATTCTTTACTTGGTTAAAGTGTTGGGCTTACTCCTTTGTTGATGATTTGAAAAGTTGTGTGTGCTCTTGTTGATTTGAGTTGGTGGATGCTTTTTGTTCAAACAATATTGGAGAGAAAAGGAGTTCTACTTGTTTCCTTTTCTAATGTTGATTGTGAAATGCTTCAAGGTTGTGTTTTGAGCTGAATGGTGTTGATTGAACCTTGTTTGATGAGCATTGTTGTTGAAGCCCTAATTGATGGTGAAAAGAACATGAGTATCATTGTTATGTGATTCTTTGCATAGTTGGCAATTGTTGGGGTTTCATGTTCTTGAAAGAAAGTCTATCCTATCCATTTCGAGATATTGAGTTGAGTTTTCAGATTTGAGATTGAGTTTGAGCTGAGTTGATTTGAGTTGAGTTTTGAGATTGGGAGTTGAGTATAGAACATATTGAGTCTCTAACAATTCTCTTTATGCTTCTATGAGTTTGACAAATCACATTGGGTCTCTAACAATTCACCTTGTGATTTCCTACTAAGAAAGTTTTTTTCTTGGTGAGCTTGCTGAGTTTTGGACGAGGTTTCGGTGGGGACTTGTGAGCGGTTTTGGACGAGGTTTCGGTGGGGACTTGTGAGCAGATTTGGACAGGTCCTAGCAGAGGACTTGTGAGTTGAGTTTGATAGTTCTATCAGAGAACTTGAGGACAAATGTGCACTTGGTTCTTTGAGAAGAACCCGAGGACAGATTTGGCAAGTCTTTGAGAAGGCTTATGTGCGGAGGATTGATTTGTTCAAGCGTTGGACAGATCTGACAGATAGAGGAAGACTTGTACTAGACCGACTGACTATGTTTGGTACAAGTTGCTGAGCTACCGTGGACGTGATCATAGAAGGCAGAGGTCTCTTAGGCTAAGAATTGAGGACAGGAGGTCTTCGGTGGAAAGGAGTTCCACGTGCTGGCAAGAGGTAGAGGCAGTTGATCTTCTGAGGGATCATTTCCAGAGCAGAGGGGAAGGTATCTCCTTTGAGCGAGAGGCTCATAAATTCTGATTAGGGGAAGGTATCTCCTTTGGGCCGAGGCTCATAAATATTGTAATTGGGAAGGATTCCCAAAGAACTTTGAGATAACTTTTAGAGAAAAGTTTTGTGGACGTAGCCCAACCATTTTGGGTGAACCACGTTAAAATTGGTGTCACTTTGTGGATGATATTGTGCATTGCTTTGATATTTCTTTGGGTATATTGCTTTACTATTTTGAAGTATAAAGAAAAAAATAAAAAGAGGTCTTATACTGTTCACCCCCCCTCTCAGTATAAGCTTGTGTTCTTCAATTGGTATCAGAGTGGGTGCCTTCGAAAAGTTTAACAGCTTGAAGGAAAAGCTAGTAAAGAACACAATGGATCATTCAAGTGGCAATGCAAGCACCTATTCTTGATGGGTCGGATTTTGGTCTTTGGAGTGCAAGGATGAAGGTTCATCTAATGGCACTTGGGAATGAGGTTTGGGAAGTGATTGAAGATGAGTACACTATTCCTGAACATGGTCCTAATACTAAAGAAGAAAGGCTCCTACATCACAACAATTCAAAAGCAATGAATGCAATCCTGAAAGGCTTACGTAAAGCAGATCTCACCAAAGTGATTCACCGCAAGACAACTAGTGAAATGTGGAAACAGTTGAAGGTGGTTCATACAGGTGATACAAATGTCAGAAAGGCCAAGTTGAGACACTTCAAAGGTATGTTTGAACAACTCAAGATGAATGATGATGAAAATATTAGTGACTACATGCTTCGTATGGATGAGGTTGTTAACTCCATGAAAGACTTAGGTCTTGAGCTTGCTGAAAATGATGTTTGTGATAAGATTTTAAGATCTCTTCCTAATAGATTTAGTGAAAATATTTCTGCTATTGAGGAAGCTAAAGATTTGGATAAGTTGAAAAAGGATGAGCTCCATAGTATACTTGCAGAATTTGAGTTGAGAACTCAAGTGAAGGTTGATGTCAAGAAAGAGGCAACTTTCAAGGCTACCAAGAAATCCAAGGGTAAACGACTTCAAGATAGTGATGAGTCTTCTAGTGATGAAGAGGCATATTACAGCAAGAAAGGCAAGTTCTCTAGAAAGCACAAAAGTATGAAAAATATAAGATGTTTCAATTATGGAAAGTTTGGTCATTATGCTACCGACTGTACTGTTCCCAAGAATGAAAGTGATGAAGATAAACAGGATTCTAAGAGCAAGGATTCTAAAAAGCACAAGCATCACAGGAAGAACAAAGATGAGCACAACAATCAAGGAAAGAGGTATTCTCACAAGCACAAGAAGAGTTTCTACCTAGACAAAGCAAGTAAGTGTTCTAGTAGTGATAGTGAAAGTTCTTCAAGTGATGATGAAAATGAGATGTTGTTCATATCGAAAAAGAGGAAGAACCGAAACATAGATTCATTATCATGAAATGTCTTAGATGTGGAAACTTTGGTCACCTTGAGGATGATTGCACAAATAATGATTTGGTTTCTAGTATGTATGAGGATGCTTCAGAAAACTATGAGGAAGATGCATGTATGGTTTTTGAAAAGGGTAGCACCTCTAGTGATAAGAAATCTGAAAAAGGCTTTGATGATTCAAAAAGCAAACAAATAGAGGAAGATATAGAGGAAGGTGAAGTAGATCTTGAAGGTGAACTTATTAGTGCTCTTAGTGCTTTGAAAAAGGAAAGAAAGAAGAATGCTAGACTCAAGGATAAGTTAGATGAATGTTGTATGGAGAGAGATGATCTTATAGAAAGTCTTGACTTCTCTATAGCTAAGACACAAGAACTCAAGGATGAGTTAGAGTCTAAGGTTCTTGAGTATAGTGAGTTAGAACATAAAATGGCTTCTTTGAAAGAGGAAACTAAAGAGTACAAGGATAAGCTTTACAGGTTTCAAGATAGCTCCAAAAAGTTTAAGTCACTCATCAAAGGTCAAAGAAAGACAACAGATAAAATAGGCCTTGGTTTTGTTAAGCCACACAAGGAACAAGTTGGAGAGTCTAGTAAGAGACTCCAAAAGGAAGAGAGTTTCGATGAGGAAAGTATTTCAGAAAAGGAGTCCTTGAATGATAGATGCACGAAAAAGAAAATAAAATTCAGAATGAGAAGAAGAAGTATTCAGGACCCAAGAGGTCAAATAAAGGAAAGTTTCAAGGCGGATGTTTTGCTTGTCATAGGTTTGGTCACATGGCTTCACATTGCATGGCTCAAGTGAAGAAGGTAAATGATAGTTTCAGAAGTGCTAGTTACTTTCAAGGGTATTGCTACTCTTGTAAATAGTTTGGGCACAAGGCAGTCTATTGCAAGGTAAATAACATGAACAAGTTTGATCAAAACAAGTTTGGTCAGAACAGGTTTGGCCAGAACAGGTTTGGTCAGAACAGGTTTGGTCAGAACAGGTGGATTCAAAGATCAGGTTTACCTCAGAGAAACAACATCGTCAAGTGTTTCAAGTGCAACAATGAAGGTCACATAATCAGATAGTGTAGAGCTAAAATTCTAGAATACAAGAACAGAGAACAGTGGCATGATCAGGTCCAAGGATCAAGGCATGGACAAGAACAGGGATGAGAACAAGAACAAGAACAATGACAAGAACAAGAATATGGACAAAGAGTTCAAGAGAAGGCCCGAAAAGGAAGTTATAGACGCTGATGATGATCAGTGCCTAATGGGAGTTTTACTCCCACCCCAAAATTAATCACCTCATCAGAGGTGGGGGAGGGACTAAGCTAAGAGGCTCATTCTTAGTCCCGAGCCCCAAAGGTGACCCTTTGCCATTGATGACAAAGGGGGAGAGATATGAGTAAGGGGGAGAGCTTCAAAGTGAAGAGGAGAGCTTCAAGTTAGGGGGAGCAAAACTTCAAAGGAAGATTCTCAATTGTGGGCATAGTTGGTCAGTTGTTAGCACAGTTGGTTTCAGTTTTGGCTCTTGAGAAGTGTTTTCAGTAAAGGTTTGCCATCAATGACAAAGGGGGAGATTGTTGGCAATTTTGGGTACTTTGGGTACATTGCCTTTGCTCAAGTGTATAAGTTGTCATTGATGTCAAGAAGCTCTTGAAGGAATTTGATTTGATGTCAAATAATTTGTTTTGATGAAGGTTACTGGCATGACAGTTTCAAAGGTCTTTTGTAAACCCCAAGTTGGGAGGTTTAAATATTACAGGTGGATGCATTAGTTTAATGCATTTGGGTCCAGGAGGAAGTATTTATTTAAATAATTAAAAACCTTGTTAAGGTTCCCTTTAATTATTTTTAAATAAATATTAAATTATTGTTTGCAATGGGTTATCCTAACCCATGGCGCTATGTTTTAAGATTGTGGGCGCTAGCCAAGACCTCCGTCGACGTGTTAAACTCCTCGCCGACGTCAAGAGCTTATGGTAAAAATGCATATAAATCTCCCTCGATGAAAATCAAGAATAATCCCATCCGCATTTTTGAAAAGAGTTGCTCGTTGTGAATTCGTGATCTGTTGTTCGATTTCTTCCTCGTTGTGATTTCGTGATCCGCTGTTCGGATTTCTTCTCCGATTGTGTCTTCGCCATTTTCGTAAACCCATCGTTCGATTGTGTCTTCGCCGTTTTCATAAACCTGTTGTTCGACTGTGTCTTCGCCGTTTTCGTGAATCCGCTGTTCATTTTTTTTGTACTCGTCGTTTGTCGTAAATCCGTCGTAAGGTTTTCGTCTTCGTGTTCGCGTCAGAAGAAAGGGAGGCACTATTGTTTTATTTAATCCTTGGCACAGAAGGAACAAGGCTAACAATGTGAGGTTTAAACCTCATCGGGTGCCTTTGGCGCACCGATAGCGGCTAGGCTATTGGCGCGCTACCCGAACGGGAGGTTCCGCGTTCGAATAACACGAAAGGGTTTTTCATCGTGAAGTGGACGTAGCGGGTGGTGTTAGAATTCATGCGCAATTTCTCCATAGCATGATTTTTGATGTTGGCCAAGGTATTTTCGAAATTAATTTTTGCTAAGTGTATTTTGTGGATGGAGGAAGTTTATTAGAGGGAAAAATAGCTTAGGAGTTATAAGGAGTTTAAAGCTTGTTTTATTTTGATAAAAGATTCTTTTGAAGGTGTTGTTTGAAATATCTTATTGCATTCTTATGAGAGATAAATTTTATTTTTGATAAGACTATAAGGGAGAAATAAGGTGTATAAGGGATAAATTTTTCTTGTAATGTTGAGAGTGCTTTTGGTTGATTATGGAAATGAAAGCATGATGTTTTAAGGTTAAAATTGCTTCTTGTGTGAAGTTGTGAAACCTTAAGTGGGCAGCTTTGAGATTGACATTTGCTTTCATTAAATTGGTAATAATCAAGCTATTCTTTACTTGGTTAAAGTGTTGGGCTTACTCCTTTGTTGATGATTTGAAAAGTTGTGTGTGCTCTTGTTGATTTGAGTTGGTGGATGCTTTTTGTTCAAACAATATTGGAGAGAAAAGGAGTTCTACTTGTTTCCTTTTCTAATGTTGATTGTGAAATGCTTCAAGGTTGTGTTTTGAGCTGAATGGTGTTGATTGAACCTTGTTTGATGAGCATTGTTGTTGAAGCCCTAATTGATGGTGAAAAGAACATGAGTATCATTGTTATGTGATTCTTTGCATAGTTGGCAATTGTTGGGGTTTCATGTTCTTGAAAGAAAGTCTATCCTATCCATTTCAGATATTGAGTTGAGTTTTCAGATTTGAGATTGAGTTTGAGCTGAGTTGATTTGAGTTGAGTTTTGAGATTGGGAGTTGAGTATAGAACATATTGAGTCTCTAACAATTCTCTTTATGCTTCTATGAGTTTGACAAATCACATTGGGTCTCTAACAATTCACCTTGTGATTTCCTACTAAGAAATTTTTTTTCTTGGTGAGCTTGCTGAGTTTTGGACAGGTTCTAGTGGGGACTTGTGAGCAGTTTTGGACAGGTTCCGATGGGGACTTGTGAGTAGATTTGGACAGGTCCTAGCAGAGGACTTGTGAGCTGAGTTTGATAGTTCTATCAGAGAACTTGAGGACAGAGGTGCACTCGGTTCTTTGAGAAGAACCCGAGGACAGATTTGGCAAGTCTTTGAGAAGGCTTGTGTGCAGAGGATTGATTTGTTCAAGCGTTGGACAGATCCGACAGACGAGAGGAAGACTTGTACTAGACCGACCGACTATGTTTGGTACAGGTTGTCGAGCTGCTATGGACGTGATCATAGAAGGCAGAGGTCTCTTAGGCTAAGCATTGAGGACATGAGGTCTTCGGTGGAAAGGAGTTCCATGTGCTGGCAAGAGGTAGAGGCAGTTGATCTTCTGAGGGATCATTTCCAGAGTAGAGGGGAAGGTATCTCCTTTGAGCAGAGGCTCATAAATTCTGATTAGGGGAAGGTATCTCCTTTGGGCCGAGGCTCATAAATATTGTAATTGGGAAGGATTCCCAAAGAACTTTGAGATAACTTTTAGAGAAAATTTTTGTGGACGTAGCCCAACCATTTTGGGTGAACCACGTTAAAATTGGTGTCACTTTGTGGATGATATTGTGCATTGCTTTGATATTGCTTTGGGTATATTGCTTTACTATTTTGAAGTATAAAGAAAAAAATAAAAAGAGGTCTTATACTGTTCACCCCCCCTCTCAGTATAAGCTTGTGTTCTTCATTCTCCCCCTTTGACAATAATACCAAAGGGCTACTGCAGACTCCCCCTGAGTCCATGCACAACATTCTCAAGCATAATTTATTACACTTAGCAAAAATCATGACCACTCCCCCTGAGAATGTGATCCCTGTAGCTAGTCAATTCTTAGGAAGTGTGACCACTCCCAATTTATTGTGAAGGTACTCAAAAACTTCCTTGGGAAATGGTTTTGTGAAGATATCTACTACTTGCTCTGTAGTTGGAACAAAATCTAATTTAACCTCACCTTTCGCAACTTTCTCCTTCAAAAAGTGATACCTGATAGCAATGTGTTTTGTGCATGAATGCATAACCGGATTCTTGGAGATGTTAATGGCACTTGTGTTATCACACTTAACTGATATTGGCTCACTGAAGCTGATACCAAGATCTTTCAAGGTTTGTCTCATCCACAATACCTGCGTACAACATTTTGTCACTGCAATATATTTTGCCTCTGATGTCGATAGAGAAACTGACTCTTGTTTCTTACTATGCCACACGACCAATCTGTCTCCAAGATAGAATGCACCTCTACTGATACTCTTTCTGTCATCTACACACCCTGCCCAATCTACATCTAAATACGAAATGAGGGTGAAGTCTTTACCTTTCGGATACCATAACCCATACTCCATAGTACCCTTGAGGTATCGAAGAATCCTCTTTACTGCTGTCACATGAGTCTCCTTGGGATTAGCCTAAAATCATGCTACCATGCATACTGCCTACAAAATATTTGGTCTGGTAGTTGTCAGGTACAGTAAGCTTCCAATCATAGATTTGTACATGGTTTGATCAACAGGTGGAGATTTTTCATCCTTGCTTAGCTTGCAACCTGTCATCATGGGAGTGCTAACTGGCTTACAATCCTCCATTGTGAATTTTTTCAACATATCTTTCACATATTTAGCTTGACAAATAAATATGCCCTTCTTATTTTGATTAACTTGTAACCTGAGGAAATACAAAAGTTCACCAATCATTGACATTTCAAATTCATTCTGCATCTTGTTTGCTAAATCTTTACACGACTCATCTTTGCTGCTACCAAATATGATATCATCTACGTATACAACAAGAACAATAAGATGCCCATTTTATGTTTTGACATACAAATTGCTATCCACCATACCTTTCTTAAATCTTTGATGGGTGAGATAGTTGTCTAGCCTTGCATACCATGCTTGGGGTGCCTGTTTTATGCCATATAATGCTTTCTTCAACTTGAAAACAAGGTTGGGATCATCACCAAGTTGGAAATCATCTAGTTTCTCAATATAAACCTCTTCTTCAAGTTTTCCATTCAAAAATGCTGATTTTACATCCATTTGATAAACTTTGAAATTCTTGTAGACTGCTAAAGCTAGAAACATTCTAATTGCCTCTAGTCTCGCTACTGGTGTAAAATTTTCCTCAAATTCAATGCCTTCAAATTGTGCATAACCCTTACATACCAATCTTGCTTTGTTTCTGACTACCTGTCTGTATTCATTCAATTTGTTTTGAAAAACCCATTTAGTCCCCATTATATTTTTATTTGCAGGTCTAGGTACTAACTCCTATGTTTCATTTTTCTCGATCTGATCTAATTCTTCATTTATTGCCTTCATCCAACTTTCATCTTTACTTGCGTCAGCAACATTTTTGGGGTCGATGTTGGATAATAGAGAGTAGTTACTTACTACTCTTCTTCTTGTCTGAACACCAACTTTGGGGTCTCCAATTATTTGCTCTCTAGGATGATTTTTCTACCAGCTGTCTATTTTGAATTTCTTATTTTCTTCCACTTCTGAATCGTAACTTAAATCATCTGATTCAATTTTTTGTATCTTTTTCGTTTTGTTTTCCTCATCTCCTTCAATAACCTCTTCATAAATTGGGTAGTTCATTTCATAGCTAATTACTCGTTCTCTACCTTCATCAAATTTAACATCGACACTGTCCACAATTTTCTTTAGATTCTTGTTATAGCATTTGTAAGCTTTGCTTTTTGATGAATAACCAACAAAAATACCTTCATCCGCTCTATCTTCAAACTTACCAAGATTATCTTCAATTCTTTTGATGTAGCACTTGCTACCAAAAACTTTGAGGTATTTTGTTGTTGCCCTTTTATCGAACCACAATTCATAAGGATTTTTGCTTTCATGTGTTCTCAGCATGTACCGATTTTGGATATACACCGCAGTATGAACTGCTTCTTTCCAAAATCTATCTGCTAGTCTGCTTTCAGTAAGCATAGTCCGTGCCATTTCCTGCACTATCCTGTTCTTTCTTTCTACCACTCCATTATGCTAAGGTGTCCTGGCTGCTAAAAACTATCTCCTAATACCGTATTTTTCATAGTATTCTATAAACTCTTCTGAAATGAATTATCCTCCTCTATATGATCTTAAACATTTGATCCTCTTTCTTGTTTCATTCTCAACCTGGTTTTTGAAAATTTTGAACATATCCAAAGCTTCTGATTTATGCTTCAAGAAAAATATCCATGTCATTCTGGAAAAGTCATCAATGCACAACATAAAATATTTGTCACCATTTATGCTTTGTGTTCTCATGGGTCCACATAAATCGGTGTGTATTAGTTCCAAAGGTTTGCTTGTGTAGTACTCTTTTGTTTTGAATGTGACTCTAGTTTGCTTCCCATTTTGGCATGAAGCACAAATGTTGTTTGCAGGTTTGTTGATGGTGGGAATATCTCTCACTGCCCCTTTTGAGGTGATTTTTACTAGATTATCAAAACTGATATGATCGAGTCTCTTATGCCACAACCAATTTTCTTCTTCCTGTCCAATAAAACAAGCTCCTTTTGAATACTCTGAGAGCGTGTACAGGTTTCTAGATGTCCTTGCTCCAGTTGCTATCAATTTTCCACTGTTTATTTTTTTGACTTCACAACCCTGCTTCATAAAAACTACTTCATGGCCTTTATCACAAATCTAACTTACCCTCAATAGGTTATGTTTCAAACCATCCACAAACAAGACTTCCTCTGACTTAATTTTTCCTTCACTAATTTTGACTGAACCTTTTCCAACTATCTTAGCTCCATCATTATTCCCAAACTTTACTGAACCACCTTCATATTCCTGTAACTTCTCAAATTTTTTTTTGTCACCTGTCATATAATTGGAGCTTCCACTATCAAGTATCCATGGTACATATTTGTTCTGTGCTTTAAATGTTGTTTGTACGATTAAGGATTCCTTTTCTTCCTTAAGTCGATCTTTTCCTTTCCACTCCGTTTTGATAGTAGTTTTGGGTTCTTGTTTTGCCTTTCCCTTATCAACAGCTTGTGCATGTTTTTCAAGAAGTTTTTTATTTTGTCTCATCTTATTTGGTTGAGATTTTCTTCCTTGATACTGATTTGATGCAAATGTACTTCTACAGTTTCTTGCAATGTGCCCAAAATTATGATAGTTATAACATTCTACTATATAATTCATCAGAGGAGAAAAAGTATTTCTACTGGTGAAATTCCTTGATTTTACATTATATTTACAGTCTGAGATTTTATGTCCATAGCCATTGCATTTAAAATAGAAACCAAAAAAGGGATAATTGAACCTGGGTGAAGGTCTTTGACATGTTGTCGTAGGAGCCATAGGTCTTCTTCTTCTTTGATGTGTGACATTGGTGAATCCATCATTGTCAATTCTCCTTTCATGCCTGGTATTATTGCTTTCTCTTACATGAGATGTTTTTCCTTGATCAACCTATTTCTTATCTTTGTTCTTTATGGATCCTACATTTCTGTCCTTTGATCCATTTGATGATTCTCCTTCGATGAAACCCAGACCAAATTTGATGCCTACAGGCCTTTGGTCATTTATGATTTTATCCAACTTCATAGAACTTACTTCACGTTTGTGATAACAACTAATTTTCTTATTCATCTCTTCTAGATGCATTCTTAAACCAACAATCTCTTCTTCTAGCTTGCTGCAATCATCTATTTTCATGGTTATTTGTACTTTGAGATCTTCGAATATCTTCTTGGATTCTTCTATCTGTACTTTCAAACTGGATATGATTTCATTTGCATCCTCAAGCCTTTTTGAAAGTTTCTTATTCTTTCTCTTCTCTATTCTCCACTCTTCAAGTGCAGAGATCAACTCACCTTCTAGATCTACTTCAGCCTCAGAGTTTTCACCACATACTTTTGAGTTAACTCCTTCATTTTGTGATCTTACTTCTTCAAATGCCATGAAAAGAGCTTCACCTGTTTCCTCTTCAGAAACCTCACCGGAGCTATCTTCTGATGAACTGGCATTCTTGGAGATGAAACTTTTCTTCTTGAAGTTGCCTTTTCTGAAATTCGTTTTCTTCTTCCAATCACTTCTTTCTTGATGCGATCCTTCATCATTTTTGTTCTTCTCTTTAAGTGGACATTTAGTCACAAAATGCCCAACGCCTCCATAGTTGAAACATTTAAGCGGTAGCTTTCCTCTATATTTTTATTTTCCCCTTTTTAGTTTTCTAACAAAGTTTGCTTCCATTTCATCTGACGTCTCTTCTTCCTCGGACTCTTGTTTTGCGTTTTTATCTTTAAGGGCTTTAAAAACCGCTTCTCTGTCTGTGGGTTTATATCTTCCTATCCTCATCTCATATGCAGTCAAAGAACCATACATCTCATCTATACTAAAATAATTTAGATTCTTAGCTTCTTCTATCACTGAGACTTTAGAATCAAACCTTTGAGGAAGATATCTTAATACCTTTTTCATGATGGCATAGTCGTCGATATCCTTACCGAGTCCTCTGATCGCATTAATGATTCCATTAACTCTTAACATATATGCCTCAATATTTTCATTGTCATTCATTTTTAAAGCTTCGAACTAAGATCGATGTGTCTGTAACTTGGCCTCCTTGATCTTATCATCTCCTTCATGAATACTCCTTAGTTTGTCCCATATCTCTTTTGCCATTTTACATCTCATGATCTTTACTAGTTCACTGTCTGCTAATCCGCACATGATAGCATTCTTTGCTTTTGAGTTACTTTCAAACAGTTTCTTTTTGTTAGCCTCTTTTGGAGGAGTGATGGGTATTGTGTAACCACTAACTACTAAATCCCAGATGTCATATCTCAAAGCACAGAGATATGTTTGCATCCTGATTCTCCAGAATGTGTAATTAGATCCATCAAACAAAGGTGCTTTGTTTTATGAGAAACCTTCATCACCTGCCATTGTGTTACTTCCAATATCACGCTAGCCTATTAGGCTTGTACAGAAACTTAGCTCTGATACCAATTATTAGTCTTACAATGACACTAAGAGGGGGGGTGAATCAGTGTAGCTCTTTAAACTTGAATTTACAGTTCTTAATACAGTAACAATTAAAACTAATTACTAGATACAGTAAGTATAACACAAGAGCATCACACAACATAAGATTTAACGAGGTTCACCAATGTGGCTACTCCTCAAAAATGACTGCTTGGACTACCATCCAAATCCAGCATTTGCAAAGCACCAACTTTACAATCAATTTACCAACACCCACTGGAAGGAGCACCAAACCCTTATTTATCTGCACCAGTAGAAAGGAGCACCAACCCCTAATTTTCTAGCAACTACTAGAAGGAGCACCAACCCCTGATGCCAAGCTACAACTTGGACTTCAATTTTGAATCTATAAGATTGACAGAAAGATACCTTTGTTTTTGCAAGATCCTGACTGGTCTTTCTTCACCTTTGCCCTCTCTGTGCACTCTGCTTTCTCTACGTAATCACTTCGCACACTCTGCTTCGATACAGTCGACCTTCATGATCATCTTCTCCATTTTGTGCACTCTGCTCTCTTTGCACTACGACCAAACTTTGCACACTTCAACAACACTTCAAATCTCCAAACAACCCTCCTTTTATAACAGAATTCTTGTGATGAAAACCCTAATATTAGTCGGTTGTAAACCCTAATCTTAGTTGGCTTTCATGACCACTGTAAACCCTAATTTTAGTCGGCTATCATCGGTCTTCGTCGACTTCAACTCAACCGTGAAAATACATGTCGCGATATCATGACACTTTTTCTCCTTGCTCTTTTTCTTAGCTTTGGCCCACGAAAATACATGTCGCGATATCGCGACACTTTTTCTCCTTGCTCTTTCTCTTAGCTTTGGCCCGCAAAAATACAACATGTCGCGATATCGCGACACTTTTGCCTCCGTACACTTTCTCTATTCTTTTGTCACGAAAATGCGACATTGCGCGATATCATGACACTTTTGTTATTCTGCCTGCCTGCCCTTCTTGAGTTGTGAAAATGCGACATGTCACGATATCGTGACACTTTTGCTTCTTTGCCTTCCTGTCCTTTTCGAGTCACAAAAATGCAACATGTCACGAAATCGTGACACTTTTGCTTCTCTGCCTTCCTGTCCGTTTTGAGTCACGATAATGTAACATGTCACGAAATCATGACACTTTTGCTTCTGAAGTCTTGCTTTCTGCTTTTGTCATGAAATCGTGACACTTTTGCCTTCGAAGTCTTCTTCTTTGCTTTTGTCATGAAATCATGACACTTCTACTTTCGTACTTCAGTTCTTTGCTAT
This sequence comes from Wollemia nobilis, assembly GCA_028583015.1. Classification (NCBI taxonomy): domain Eukaryota; kingdom Viridiplantae; phylum Streptophyta; class Pinopsida; order Araucariales; family Araucariaceae; genus Wollemia; species Wollemia nobilis. The sequence continues at coordinate 2,710,387 of JAQPPZ010002456.1, read as the reverse complement.
TGTTGCAAAATTGCGACACTTCTGCTTTCGAAGTCTTGCTTTTTGCTTTTGTTGCGAAATCACGACAGTTCTGCTTTCATACGCTTCCTCTCTTTATTTTGTCATGAAAATGCGAAATTTTGCAAAATCGTGACACTTTTCAAACTTGCTTTCTCTCTCCTATTTTAGTCACAAAAATGTGACATGTCACGAAATCGTGACACTTTTTCAACTTACTTTATCTCTCCTGTTTTAGTCGTGAAAATGCAACATGTCGCAAAATCACGACACTTGTCTTACTTGTTCTCTTTCTTTGAACTTGTCATGAAATCATGACACTTCTTCCTACTTTCTCTTTTTCTTCCAGCATGTCACGAAATCATGACAGTTTTCCACTTGCATTTTTCTCTTCCAACATGTCGCGATTTCCTGCTTTCTCTTTCTCTTCCAACATGTCATGAAATCGTGACAGTTTTTCCACTTGCCTTTTTCTCTTCCAACATGTCACGAAATCATGATAGTTTTTCCTACTTTCTCTTTCTCTTCCAACATGTCGCGAAATCGCGACAATTTTTCCACTTGCATTTTTCTCTTCCAACATGTCGCGAAATCGTGACAGTTTTTCCTGTTTTTTATCTCTCTTCCAACATGTCACGAAATCATGATAGTTTTTCTTGCTTTTTCTCTCTCTTCCAATATGTCACGAAATCATGATAGTTTTTCTTTCTTTCTGTATATGTCGCAATATCGCGACACTTTTCTTACTTGTCTGTTTCTTTGATCTTTTGCATATGGGTCACTTCGATCTTCTTTGAAAAGCACTATACATACTCTGAGTAACCTTTGAACTCCTATATTCTGCATCTGAATGGCTTTTGAACTTCCTATCCACTGCATCAATAGATCTATCTGACTATGTTGACAACAATGACAATACTATTGCTGCACCTTGCTCAACAGCGTAGACAAGCAAGTCGCTTCGTCATAATTGGCAATACGTTATATAGGAGATATTTTGAAGGTATCCTACTGAGATGTTTGAATCAAGAAGAATATAGATCCACTTTGAGTGAAGCCCATGATGGATCTTATGGGGGAATGGTAGCACCATTGCTAAGAAGCTCCTTAGGATAGGATATTTTTGGCCTACCATGGAGAATGATGCACATGATTATGTGCGCCATTTCAAAAAGTTCCAGAAACATGCTGACCTTGTCCATGCGCCTGCACAAGAGCTACAGGCTATTTCATCCCCTTGGCCATTTTCAAAATGGGGCTTAGACATCATTGGAAAAATTAATCTTGTGTCATTTGATGGACACAAATTCATCATAACTGTCATCGAGTATTTCACGAAGTGGGTTGAATCTATGCCCTTAGCTTCTTGCACTAGAACCCAAGTTTCCAAATTTATTTTTAATCAAATTATTTGTAGGTTCAGAATTTCTGCAAATCTCATCTCAGATAATGGAACATGTTTCAAAAATAAAGATGTCAAGAAATTATGTCAAAAATATATAATTCAACATCGTTGGTCCACTCCCTATTATCCTCAGGGTAATGGCCAAGCGTGAAGCATCTAATAAAACATTAATTAAAATCCTCAAAAGACTGGTCAATAAATCTGGTCGATATTGGCACATTCAACTATATCCTGCTTTGTGGGCTTATTGAACTAGCGTTCGTACCCCCACAGGCACTTCACCTTTTGTTTTGGTTTATGGCGCTAAAGCAGTTTTTCTCTTTGAATTAGAAGTTCCTTCTTTGGCTCTGCTACTTCAATATACTGAAGTAGGAGATGAATATCATGCTGGCAGATTTAGTCAGCTGGAACTCCTAGATGAGAAGTGCATCAATGCTTTGGAGCATCTTCGAGCCTACTAGAACAAGCTTAAACAAGCATATCTCAATAAAGTTCATCATCGATCCTTTGAGATCGGTGACCTTGTCTTGAAAGAAAATCAAAAAAATACTAATGCAACTAAAGATCTTAAAGGTAAATTTGAGCCCAACTGCCTTGGACTGTATATTATTACTGCCAAATTCGGCTCAAGAGCATACATATTAGCTACCTTAGATGGTAAATATCTTAAAGAACCTATGAACATTACGCATCTTAAGCGCTATTATGCATAATTCTGGCCATTTCATCATTATATATATTGTTATTTTGCATATTGTTTCATTTTAGTCATCCATATAAAAATTTCAAAAAAAAAAACAATCACATTGTGTATCTTCTCAATTCATCAATCAAAATCAAAATATAAAAACATCAAAATCTTCAAAAACATCTTTTATTTTCACACCTGTTAATTCTTGAAGTATTGCAGTTATATTTTCGATTATTTTGGATAAATTAGCATTTATTTGGAATCCCACACTTTCACACTCACATGAATAAATATCTTGATTTTATTTGGTATGATTATTAATCTCTCTTATATCAAAGTCCACAGTTGAATTAAATAAAGTTCTGATCATAGAGAATTGATCTTGTTATTTATTTGAACCAAGTATATCTCTTCACATTAAAATTATTTCATTGCAAATTCGATATGATGCTACATAGTAGAAGTGGTTTCTTGAGCAAAAATTTTCCCCTACTATCCTATCATGCACATGGTCTAGAATCTTTAAGAATTGACAAAAGGACAAGCTCACCCCTACCCAGAATAAAAATCCCTTGCTCTACAGCAAATCCGAGAAAGTAGCCCTAGTATAGGAAGAAAAGTCAAAGAAAATGAGAAAAAGAAAAAAATATATATCATTTTGTACCATCGCAGCAATATTTCAGCATTATCTCAGTTCCAAGCAAAAATACAAAAAAAAAAGAGAAAATAAAAGAAGAGAAAAAGAAAAAGCAAAAGCAAAAGCAAAAGCAATAAATCCCTTTCCCTACCCCTTGAAAAGAAAAGAAGGGTGAATGAGCTTGAATCCCTGGAATTCTCAATTATTCGGATGTAAGCCCCATAACAGGTGGTTTGTGCCCAACCCACTTGGCCTTGGGTAATCCCTAGCATGGTGATATGTCTGTCACATTAGTGACCTTATTTTGTACAGACCTATGTCTGCATATGGATCAACTAGCTCTTGATGACCGGACTTACATAGTAGTCTGGTACAGTTACATGCATATAAATCATGGTCAACAAACACTTATTTGGTTAATTTAAATTACTTGTATCAAATTATCTTGCTCAAAATTGATAAATTAACAATACAATTGCACACACATTTGTATTTGAGAGATTTTGTATCATTATGATAAATCAAGATCGAAAATGAACTCACATTTGCACATGAGGGTTCCTTATAAATCTACATTTTGTCTTTGAGATAATTTAAGATATTCATGCAAATATTTTAGAATAATTTCATCTTCTTACTTGAGAACATTTGCTTAGCATCAAAACAATTAAATACATTTCTTTCCAAAATCCAAAATTTTCTTTCACAACATCTTCAAAAATCTAGTAAATAAAGTCACATTTATATAATACTTTCGACTTTCGCAATGATGGTATAGTTCCTAAAAACCTGTAGACACCAAAACAACAACAATCTGATTATGTGACTACAAACACTAATCACATTAACACACACAGCCCCCAGGGTAGCCCCCAGAGGTTAAACAGTGGTTCTAACCACTTACACAACGAGCTTTGCAAGTCAAAAATCAGTTTGGCACCTTTTAGACACTTTATTTCTTATTCGTCCCACCCGGGGACGAGTGCGAATTTGTACTCGTCCTACCCAAGGACGAGTATGGATTTGTACTCGTTTCACCCGGGGACGATTACTAGCGCTCGCTCCGGGGTGGGACGAATGCCAGGTTTGACCAAAAAAAAGTCAGACCTCAGCGCATGACAACTCAGAACTACCACTCAGCTTTTCATGCATGACATAGGAGTGCAAGTGAGTTTTTCTAAAACACACAAAGACATGCACAGAGGCAGTTAAGAAGCCCTTGATCAAGAAGAAGTCTTCTCTTCACAAACAAAAGCATTCATGCAAAGAAACACTTTTGCATGTTAATTCAAAGAGACCCCTTGGGTCTATAAAATGGTGAGTTTCCTCACCCAAAATGGTACAGAGAAGGAGCATTTTGAGCGACGAAGTGCTGCTAGTTCACTTACTGGCGATTTGTGCTTTCATAATCGTGGTATTTCTTTTAGTTTCATGTTTATGCTTTTGTCAAGTTTTTCATTTCATTTAGATTCATTTCAACCATCGTTAGATTCATCTTTTATTTTTCATACACAAGTGCTACTGACTTTCTTGTTTGTTTCTTTGAGTGCAGAGTTGCAACATTAGAGGAGCGGCGAGGAGTCTACCTTACCAACGCAAGCGGCGGCAACATTTGGCCCGCCCATTCCAAACGTGGGCATGCGGAAGGAGGAAGACTAAGTCACAAATTGTAACAAAGACCAATTTAACGCTCCTAGCCCCTAAAAAGGGAGGAGACGTCTATGTAACCGAGGATAAGAAATTTGAATAAAGAGGTCTGTGATTTCCTTACATCTTTTCTTTCGTCTCCAATTTATCTCCTTTCCTTGTTTTTGTGCATAGGATTAAAGCGTTACATTTCGTCTTATATTGCATAGTTATAGTTTTCCTTTTGCTTCCGGAATCTCGTGCTTTCAATGGCGATCACGGTGGGACCTCTGTCCTCTATTTTTTTTTAGGTTAAATTACTGATCTAAAATTGCTTGTTTGTTTTTTTTTACAGGTACCTATTTTTCAACAATCGGACTGTTATTCGTCTCTGCAAGTGACGATTATAGAATTGTTACTCGTCTCACCCCGGGACGAATAAACTATTCGTTCCACCCTGGGACGATTACGGTTCTGTTATTCGCCTCACCCAGGGACGATTATAGATCTGTGCAAATTTTCAGAGCAAATCAGAAATTTCCGATTAGGCAGAGAAGAGGTAGGGGTTTTTTTTTACAGCTTCTGTTAAATTTCTGTTTTTTTGTTTCTGGTTTTCAGTTTGAATGGCTTAGGGAAAGATTTCTTTTCGTTTGCTTGTTTCAATTTCGCAAAATTAAAACGAACCCCACACATCACGTTACATTTTAAACCAAGGCGTTGGTCGTAAGACCCCAACCCTTGAGCAAGACCAACGGTGGGTTCATCACCACCTTGGCTTAGCTTTGCATCCATTCCCCGATTGTCAACTGTTGTTAGGCGTAAATCCTGACGAAAGCTGACCGAGTGTCGCTGGGGTGATTCCCATGCGCGCGAGGATAAGTCTTCTATGGTAGGTGCCATTAACAGGACAATCCCCCTTCCGTACCGCCTACGTACCACGTACCATCTGCTCTCACGTACCTATAGTCTCCCTCTCGTAAGGGCGGGTATATAGAGAGGTTGGTATATCGGCTTGGCTGGTATATTGAAGGGGCGACCATTTTGGGAGTTATATGAGCCGTCATAATGCATTTAAACGTTCTTCAAAACCTACAAAAACAAAACAAAACAACAAAAACACACTAAACCCGATTTAGGGCACACTATTAATCTTTAAAAGAGATAAGCATTGCTTGTGTGTGTATGCTATTTTCTGTTTAGACAAAAAAAAATCAAAAATCAAAAAAATCATAAACAAAGATAAAAATCTACGCATTTTGTCACTCGCTCCAAAAAGCTCCAAGGATTCCCGCAATCGCTTGGTCACCCCAAAATGCCCCAAAGGTGTCCATGAACCCTTTGGTCAACCCAAAAGCACCCCGAAGGTGCCCATAAGTGATGCAGGACCATCCAACAAAATATGGGAAATTTTATATTTTTCCCTAAATTTTAGTGCATCTTGCCGGGGCCATAACTTCTCAACCGTAGCTCCGATTGACTTGAAATTTTACAGGGAGTTAGTTGGGAGAGTTTTAAACAAATATAACTCTCTTGAGTTGTATTTCCCCAAAAAGTCAGTTTTCGGGGCCAAATTCCATCATCTAGTGCCCCGAAATTAGGTTTTAAAATTGCGTGCCCAATTTTTTGCACTTTTTGAGCTGTTCGGATGTCAATATCTCCTAATGTATTTAGAGTTAGGACTTGAAACTTCATTTTTGTCTTATCTATGGTAAGAGGGATGCACACACCAATTTTGGGCCCCATCTGACTTATTTCAATTTTTAGGGTTTTTAGAGAGACATCGCCATGGTGCTCACCTGCAGTCAAGCCCACTCACGGGCAGACGCTGTGGAGAATGTCCAAAGAAGCACGAGTCGCCTCCGTTACAGTCCCCAGGATTTGGTCATACCACCTTGGCGACCTAACACACAAGGCAGTCCCCTCCACACCTTAACAGAAAGGGACTATAGGGGCACCTCTTCTAGGGGCACTCCTGTTCAGCATAGCACCCAACACGCACCCTCCCATGAGAGGTACATCCATAGGAGAGCTCCCTTAGATGCTCGCTATGAGTGGTCACCGCGCGATGAAGCGCTAGGTCAACATAGGGTTCGACGGGAGGAACCACATGATTACACTATCCCTCCTTCACCCCCTCTAGTTGTCAGGACTACAAGGACAAATCCAGAGCACAAGGCTCCTCAGGCGGGGCGAGCCAACTCTTCCTGTTCCTCTTTCACTTACAAAAGAGAGCACGAGGAAAACCCTTACCTTCCTCAAGAACAATATACATCGCGGGAGCAATACGCCTCCGCAATTGCTAGCTTTTAGGATTACCTATTGAGGCCAAAGCCTCGAGGGAATGCCGCTACCCCCAACAGAGGGAGGCGACCTATAGAGATCTCGGATCACCATGACCGGGATAGATATCTAGGAGAGGCATCTAGGCCTTCTAGACATGAGACGGTAGGACCAACTATCTTAGAATCTCCCAAGCATATTGCACGTCGGATGCAACTCACGCTACTTGAGCTAGAACAACAACAGTTAGAGCAACAATATCTTTTAAATCAAGAGTGCCTTCGAGCGCCGGGAGGATGAGTTGTTACAACACACTATGCGGTGAAGACTCCAACCCCTCGCATGCATAAGACAAAACATTATGAGAAACACAACTGGGTGCAAGACAGGTCTCTACGACCTTATCAAACATTGCCCTCGATGCCTCCTAGACTTGAGCGGGAGGCCAATCCTAAGACCAATGACGGGTGCCTTCTTCAGGCGCCCACCCAGGTTCATGGACCACCCCCAAAAATTCTTCAAGAAGCCTCTGAGGAACCTGAGCGAGAAGAAGAGTGGAATGAAATGAAATACCAAAGCATGGGGGGTGCTATTCAGTCATCCCTCTCAAGGCATCAAGTTCCCCACAACTTGCAACGGGAACAAATCAAAGTGGAGGAGCTCAAATCCCCCGATACAAGCAATGTGCTGCCCGATAACTTAGAGTTGGTAGAAACCAAGATTTTGGGGCCCCAAAAGCCCAACTCACATGAAACTCCTCTCAAAGAGGATCAACCCCTGGTTGTAGAGCTACCTGATGATGAGGTCTTCCCTATCTTAGAATCACCAGCTTCTGATGAGCTTGACTCTCTCGCCAAAGACGAGTCAGCATATGCAATAGCGTCATGGGACCCATTCGAGTCCGACAACATTAATTCACAGGTGGTCCCGATGGATGAGCATCACAAAATTCTCCTAACATTACTCCCTTTGGAGGCTCCCATCGAGCCCGTGCCATTGCCAAAAAATTAGGTCCCCCCGCAAAGCGCGAAACAACTCCATGAGGACCACATCAATCTGCTCGAACAAGAAGAGCTTAACATGTCGCAGATAGCTATCGAGGCCAACGAGGGCCTTTGGATCATCGACAATGATTACGAAGATGAAACTGAGATGGCTTATCTCAATCATGCACGACGGCACAATCACCCTGTCACCCATGACGAACTAATGGCCCAACTAGGCATAAGACTAGGGCATGAGTGGCGCATAGACCCAGCCCACTGGCATCACATGTTGATCCCACTCCTTTGGGAAGATCGCGAGCACCTTCCACCCAGAGATATCATAGCACCATCAGTGCCGAAGGCAGACCTTGCCCTCCTATCCGTGCATAAGGCCGATCCATTCGTGCCAATTCCTACAGAGCCAGATCCGGTGCACAAAGATCATCACGTTGGGGGTACCTCTATTCCCTGAAGAGCCAATGGGTTACACCAAATGCTCCAAAGGTGTCCATAAACCCTTTGGTCAAACCAAACGCTCCAAAGGTGTCCATAAACCCTTTGGTCAAACCAAAAGCTCCAAGGATTATCGCAATCTCTTGGTCATCCCAAAAGCTCCAAGGATTATCGCAATCTCTTGGTCATCCCAAAAGCTCCAAGGATTATCGCAATCTCTTGGTCATCCCAAAAGCTCCAAGGATTATCGCAATCACTTGGTCATCCCAAAAGGCTCCAAGGATTATCGCAATCGCTTGGTCATCCCAAAAGGCTCCAAGGATTATCGCAATCGCTTGGTCATCCCAAAAAGCTCCAAGGATTATCGCAATCTCTTGGTCATCCCAAAAAGCTCCAAGGATTATCGCAATCTCTTGGTCATCCCAAAAGCTCCAAGGATTATCGCAATCGCTTGGTCATCCCAAAAAGCTCCAAGGATTATCGCAATCTCTTGGTCATCCCCAAAAGCTCCAAGGATTATCGTAATCGCTTGGTCATCCCAAAAGGCTCCAAGGATTATCGCAATCGCTTGGTCATCCCAAAAAGCTCCAAGGATTATCGCAATCGCTTGGTCATCCCAAAAAGCTCCAAGGATTATCGCAATCTCTTGGTCATCCCAAAAGCTCCAAGGATTATCGTAATCGCTTGGTCATCCCAAAAGCTCCAAGGATTATCGCAATCTCTTGGTCATCCCAAAAAGCTCCAAGGATTATCGCAATCTCTTGGTCATCCCAAAAAGCTCCAAGGATTATCGCAATCTCTTGGTCATCCCAAAAGCTCCAAGGATTATCGTAATCACTTGGTCATCCCAAAAGTCAAGGATTATCGAATCGCTTGGTCATCCCAAAAAGCTCCAAGGATTATCGCAATCGCTTGGTCATCCCAAAAAGCTCCAAGGATTATCGCAATCGCTTGGTCATCCCAAAAAGCTCCAAGGATTATCACAATCACTTGGTCACCCTAAAAGCTCCAGGGATTTTCATAATCGCTTGGTCAAACCCTAAATGCCCCAAAGGTATCTATAAACCCTTTGGTCAAGACAAAAGCTCCAAGAGTTACCATAACTGCTTGGTCAACATAAGTATTCAAAAATCAACAAAAACAACACAAAAATCAAAATCACAAAAACATTTGCATTTCAATTCCATGCATTCTCATAACACATCAAAATTACAAAAACAATTGCATTTCAATTCCATGCATACTCATAAAAAAAAAAAAAATCAAAATCACAAAAACAATTGCATTTCAATTACATGCATTCTCATAAAAAAACAAAATCACAAAAACATTTGCATTTTCCATACATTCTCATAAAAAAAAAAAACGAAATCACCAAAACATTTGCATGCATTTTCATAAAAATCAAAATACAAAAATATAGGTTGCATTAAACATTGCATCCATCCCTTGCATACTTCGATAGGTCATACAAGTCAAAAGCACCATAGGCTGTCATTACTTGGCAATTCCATCATTTCCACCTCAAATCCATTTCCATAAACGCATACATCCAAGCATATCACCTTTTTATTTTAGCATAGTCGATTGTTTCCTAATGTATATAGGGTTTTCGTCATTCGGATGTCTTTAAATTTCTAGCCAAAAACTGCATACGCTAAACAGATTTTACACGGGAAAGTTTTACTTGGATCACACCTTGTTACGTAGCATCCCAACACAAATTAACACACATAAAAAATTCCTAAGTTGTGTGAACGAAAGATGAAACCTGCACCGTAATCCAGGTCACCATAAGCGAAACGGCTATCTTGCTTATCCCCCTGTGCGAATGACCCTAGGAATGCCGAGAGTTGGCAAAAGGACAAGCATCCTCCCTACCCAATTCCCCATGAATCCCAAGTTCTCAAAAGTTGCAAAACATCAAAAATTTGCAAAACGTCAAAACATTCAAAATTGACATCCTACAGTGCACACATCAAAAGGCACGTACAATAGTGATTCTCGTCACTCCCTATCCCTTGCTCAAAAAAAAAAAAAAAAAAAACATCAATAAAACAAAATAAACAGTGATCTTATCACTATAAAGAGCAAGTATCCCAATACAATTGAAGAAAAGCAGGGAGTCGAACTTGAATCCCTGGAATTCTCAGCATTTCGACGAGTCATGAGGCAAGCTTCAGTATCGGTTTGGTTGATAGCCTATCAGTCACTGATAGTAAACCTCCCGCATGACGATATATCTATCACATTAACTTGTGTATAGATCAATGTTTGCATGTGGATGAGCTAGCTTATGGTATCCTAGATAGCATCGCAGATTAATCTAACCAAACACAATCAAGGAGTTAGTGGAGCTAATTAGGTGATCCTCAATACAGGTTCGGTTGAAAGCCCATCTGGCACTGGCGGTATCCTGATGAATAACACATAAACGAACTCAATTGCACACACAGGGATGTGAAATAACTTGGTTAAATTCAAGTCGAATTTATACCTTGTTCAAAAGTCTTGCGAGATAAATGTACAATCTTGGCTAGTTAGTTAAAATATCTGAATCTAAGAAAAGCTTAACTACATTTTAAAAACAACTGTCACATTTTATTCCGTACATCACCATCAAAATATATGCAAAATACAAAAACAAAGTTTTCACATGCAAAGTCATTTCACAAAGTCATCCCATTAGTATAGCAAGTCAGTCAAATCTTGTACGGTCTATGGTGCATCGACACATCATCAACACCTCATTTCATTCATTCCCTATCCATACATCATACAAATTAGAAACATCACATTCATAATCGCCTCTGCATACATCAAACACATACATAAAAACACGCAAAACAACCAAAATATAAAAAAAAACAAACACAACAAAACAACCAAAATATAAAAATGACAAATGCCAACAAAAACACTAAAAATTGCCGGACAAAAGTGCTCTTGCACTTAACCTCTTCGCATTAGAAAATTGATGTCGGGGTCTACCTTGTCGTTATCCTACTCCCCAAGAAGGCTACCATAGCCGGACCGCTCCACGGGAAGACGGATTTTCGCCCATGTTACCCCCAAATGGCATCCCAAAATGGGTTCACACCCACCAAAAATAGGTCCACAAAAAAAAATCGAGAAATTGCTCGCGCATTCAACGGACAACATCTGAAGGCACCCTCACTTAAGTCATCTTGGGTCAAGCGACTCGTCGCTTTTCTCATGTCAGTCATTCCTTCATCGATTCGTCGCTTGAGGGGGTAGTCACACTTAAGTCACCAATCAACAACAACACACCCAATCAAGGCAATGGCATGCATTCAAAGAATCATTGACAAAGACAATCACGCTCCTGCTTGGGGCAGCAAACAAGCAATAATCACAAAATTGATCAAACACTTGGCATTCCCGAAGCATGAACACAAGGTTCCCCCGTGGATAAAAGGTTATGCCCTTTGCCTATTCATGACTGATCAATGTCCAAGCTCAAGTCACACCTCACCAAAATAGGTTAATACTTGAAATCAAATTCCTTAGCTCGTCAGAAGCAAGGATTCAAGAATGCATGCCCTTTCCATGCTTGGGGCATCAAGAGTTGGTTAGGTTACTTGAGAAACCCTAATCATTAGTGCTTTGGTTATCTATTTTTGCTCGACGCTGTGCCATGCACAGCGCTTCCCAAAAAGGGGCATCTGTAGACACCAAAACAGCACCAATCCGATTATGTGACTACAAACACTGATCACATTAACACACACAGCCCCTAGGGTAGCCCCCTAGAGGTTAAACAAGTGGTTCTAACCACTTACACAACAGTTTTGCAAGTCAAAAATCAGTTTGGCACCTTTTAGACACTTTATTTCTTATTCGTCCCACCCAGGGACGAGTGCGAATTTGTACTCGTCCTACCCAAGGACGAGTATGGATTTGTACTCGTTTCACCCAGGGACGATTACTAGCGCTCGCTCCAGGGTGGGACGAATGCCAGGTTTGACCAACAAAAAGTCAGACCTCAGCGCATGACAACTCGGAACTACCACTCAGCTTTTCATGCATGACATAGGAGTGCAAGTGAGTTTTTCTAAAACACACAAAGACATGCACAGAGGCAGTTAAGAAGCCCTTGATCAAGAAGAAGTCTTCTCTTCACAAACAAAAGCATTCATGCAAAGAAACACTTTTGCATGTTAATTCAAAGAGACCCCTTGGGTCTATAAAATGGTGAGTTTCCTCACCCAAAAGGATATACAGAGAAGGAGCATTTTGAGCGACGAAGTGCTGCTAGTTCACTTACTGGCGATTTGTGCTTTCATAATCGTGGTATTTCTTTTAGTTTCATGTTTATGCTTTTGTCAAGTTTTTCATTTCATTTAGATTCATTTCAACCATCGTTAGATTCATCTTTTATTTTTCATACACAAGTGCTACTGACTTTCTTGTTTGTTTCTTTGAGTGCAGAGTTGCAGCATTAGAGGAGCGGCGAGGAGTCTACCTTACCAACGCAAGCGGCGGCAACATTTGGCCCGCCCATTCCAAACGTGGGCATGCGGAAGGAGGAAGACTAAGTCACAAATTGTAACAAAGACCAATTTAACGCTCCTAGCCCCTAAAAAGGGAGGAGACGTCTATGTAACCGAGGATAAGAAATTTGAATAAAGAGGGCTGTGATTTCCTTACATCTTTTCTTTCGTCTCCAATTTATCTCCTTTCCTTGTTTTTGTGCATAGGATTAAAGCGTTACATTTCGTCTTATATTGCATAGTTATAGTTTTCCTTTTGCTTCCAGAATCTCGTGCTTTCAAAACCTAAATTAGAATTTTATGCTTAGCGCAAGTCCTCGTCTTATATATTTTCTATTTATCTCAAAATCAAAAACCAACTATGCAATAAAAATATTTTTGGATTTTGCGATGATGGTATAAGTCTATACCTATAATTCTATGCCTAACGCAAACCATTGTTCTAATTTTATTTCTCATTTATTTAATTCATAAAAACATATGGCTTCAATTATTAGGTTACACAATTATGCTTTAAAAAGAATGAATACATTTTTCTATTTCATTTCATTATGTCAACATTCCATTTTGCAACCATGGTATAATTCCTAAGGAATTGTTCAAAATTTTATCACACTTAGGAATCTTATGCCTAGCAAAAATCATATTTTTAATATTTCACGTATTATATTTTTATGAAAATCTAAAAATAAATCATCACCATCATCATTTTCATCATCACAACACAAAGTCTTAAGACAGTCTCTTAAGAACTTTTTTACTTTTAACAATATTTCTATGCTAGGATTAGCTTGACGACTGATGCAAGAGCATCCGGCAGCATCAGATGCAGAGGCATCAAGTTGCGGGAAAGCCGGTGCTGAGGAGTCGGCTCAGGAAGAAGAAGCAGAAGGCAAGGAGTAAGTTCACAGTTTGTAGGAGAGAGAAATTACAAGAGAAGAGGCCGCGATTTCGTGACATGTCATGAAATCGCTACCCGCAATTTTGTGACATGTCACGAAATCATGACAATAGAGCAAAGGCAAAGGCAGAGGCAGAAAACAGTAGCGAAATCGCGACGTCGCAATTTTGTGACGTCGCAAAATCGCGACGTCGTAAAATCGTGACGTCTTAGCGAGGCGGAAGCGGAGGAGAAAAGTTGCAGCGAAATCGTGACGTCGCAATTTCATGATGTCACGAAATCACGACGTCTCAGCGAGGCAGGGGCAAAGGCAGGAAGCAATAGCAAAATCACTGTCATGATTTCGCGACGTCACGAAATCGTGACGAAATTGCGAGCAGAGGAGCGAGCGGCAAAACGGTCGCGATATCGCGACGTCGTGAAATCGTGACAAAATTTTGAAAAGTAGGTACAGAGGCAATATGGTCACGATATCACGACATGTCGCGATATCATGACCAAAATGAGAAGCAAGCGTAGGTGATGAGGAAACTTAGACCTAGGACTAATTAATTTTTTTAGACCTAGGATAAATGCATTTAGGACTTAGTCAGAAATAATCAACGTGAGTTGTTTTTAATCTCCGTTGACTGGTCTAGGTGTAGGTGTTTTTGTTTTCAGCATTGTCGGGCATACATCTTAGCCTTTCCAGATTTGTGTGCGTAAATCCTTGGAGTCGTTCATGATTTCCAGGTTTACGGTTTTATGTTTTTGGACTTATTTAACGTCCTAAGGTTGCAATAATAATCAGCTTCATATTTCCATATCATTGGTATCAGAGCAGGTTAATTTTAGAGGTTTTGGGTCATTTTCGACCTCTATAGTGTTCACCTGTTCTAGTTGAAGCTCAGGGAAATTGTAGAAACATTGCTGCTAATTTCCAATTTTTTTTTTTTTTTTTTTGACAAATTTTGTTGACAATAAAACTTTTTGTTGACAACCTTTTATAAATATATATATATATATATATATATATATATATATATATATATATATAATTTTGTTGTCGCATTGATCGCTACGATTTCTGTCGCTGCCTTTGCCGCTGCCGATTTCCACCTGCCTCCGCGTGCCAGCATTCTGCCCGTGTTCTCTGGCTTCTGCCAGACTTTTCAGACGGTGCCAATCCCGTCCCTCCGCTGCGTTTTGACCAGAAGAAGGATACTGATCCGACGCCAAACGTACCCAAAATTGTTGGCCGTTTTTCGACGCTGTTGTCCGCAGACCTCCGTTCTGGCCATCTCTGTTGTGGGTCTACCTCGAGCATTCTGTGCGCAGACCAAATTGCAGCATCCCGCACGCAGACCAAATTGTAGCTCTGCGTAATCTGTCCCTAACAGATTTTCTGAGGAACCACACATCGCCAATCGGCGTTTCTCAGAGAAATTGGACGAGGAGATTTCCGCTTTTGTCCCGAAGGAATCAGATTTATCGGGCCTGATCGCTGTCGGGTGCGGGAACCCACAGTTGCCGTCCAGATTTGGTTTTCAACAATCTATTCTACGTGATAGGAGGTGCCAGTCCTAGTGGGACCCGTTCTGTTTTCGATGGCGCCAGCGATCTAACAATTCCTAATCTGCCCGAGTTGTTGGACGCCTAGCAAATTCTAGTCTGCGTGCCTGCAAACGATAGCACTCTGACTACTGTTGTGCACGGGCAGTTCCTACATTTCACATTTAGTAACGAGAATTGTCGGGAGCCAAAATACAGTCGAAACCCAACCGAAAATCGCCATACCTCCTGCGATTTCGAAACTCCAACGGTTTTCGACGTTTACTATCGCAATCTGTCCTGTTTTCGTTCAGATCTGTGCGACACAAGCCAATTCCGGTCGTGACGCCCATCGACGATGATTGCTTCCCCCACACCGTCAGAAATTCTGGTCAAACCCTTGCATTTACAGTCACGACGCGGCCGGCAACCCTCTGCATTTTTCCAACCGTTTCCAGCTTTCGGGTAGGCGGTTTTAAATTTGCTGCGTCTGGCGTAAAACTTCGGTGGCAGGTGATTCCTGAATTAGCCAAATTGTCCACGATTTCCTATCGGGCAATTTTTGGCAGCGACCGGATCTACATTTTTCGGTGTCTGGCGTGAATTTTCAGCGGCAGATACGGTGGCAGTTGGCTGTTTAGGTTTCTCTGGACGCCTCTGCATTTTTGTCTGCGTCCCATCCTTCTTTCCCAAATTTTTGGCAAGGCACGAAGGCACGCGTGGACAGCTACGGGCTAGCTAGTCGGCAATATTTTTGCCGTTAGCCCGATTGCCACTTTCGATTGCCCAGATTACCGGTCGTGGGGAGAGAGCGTACGCTTGCTCGATCCATTCCAAGCAAGCTCTGGCGGGCACTCTGCGTGACAGCGAATCGCCTATTTCTTGCCTTGGAATTGCAGTCATCACCTGCAACCTATCGAACATATCCGAAACTTTGTTTATTGAGCCGTCCTCACGCATTTTCCCTACCGCGTGTTGCTTAATTGCATGAATTCGTGTTCGCCGATGTTGCTATTGACAAGTTAGTATGGTCAGTTTTTGACCTTAATATTCTTGCATTGAAAGAAAATCAAAACTTCCATTTGTCATTTTAAAAAAAAAAAAGGATATATATATATATTAAAAAAAAAAAAAAATTATATATATTCCTTTTCTTTCTTTTTGAAAGTCAATTTGACTTTTTCCAGAATTGTGCAAATATTTATTTTGCCCTTCTATGTTGTAAATTTGCAATTTTTGCAAATTAATTTGGGCACATTTTTCTTTTGCACATTTTTGTAATTTGTCTTTTTGTGACAATTCTTGCTGGCGATCACTCGGGGTCAAATGGCTTCCGAATTAGCCGATAAGTTGGCTCAAGTAACCCAACTTGTCAGCGTGTTGGCTGATAAAGTTACTTCGAATGAAGTGCAACAACAGTGTGAGGTTCCGGTTTACACTGGTTCCCGAGATCCCGAAGTCCTCAACAGTTGGATTTTGGACATGGACAGTTGGTTTCAGTATATCAAGATCGCCAAGGATCAGGAGGTTAACTTTGCCAAATTGAAACTTTTCGGCATTGCTAAGGTCCTTGTCACTGATCGACAACGGACCCAAAATCCCATTGACACGTGGGATGAATTGCAAAGAGTATTGAAGAATAATTTTTATCCTTCAAACTATGCCATTGACCTTGAGATCAAGTGGCTTCGTCTTCGACAAACCTCAAATATGACTGTTTCTGATTATATTTTTCAATTTAGCAAGTTGCGGATTTTGAATTCTATACGGGATAATGCGGCACAACTTGTTAACAAATTCAAAAGTGGTTTGCAGGAGCCCATTTACAGGAAGATGAAATACAAGTTGATTGTAAACATTGACATGGCTTTCAATCAAGCCCTTCTTGCTGAGGAGGAAATGAGGGAGCAATCGCGTGGGACTCGCTCTTCTACGTCGGGAGGAAATCAGAAGGCTTCTCCACAACCTTCCAAGGGAGCTAAATCTTCTTCTTCTTCTCCTTCTCCCTCTTCTTCATCTTCCCCTTCTTCTTCACAAAAATCTTCTTCTTCTAAATCACCTTTGATTTGTAATTATTGTAAAAAGCCGGGACATACTCAAAAGAGGTGTTTTAAGTTGCAAAATATGAAGAAAAAATCCCTAGTTGTAAAGCCTTCCAATGAGGACTCACAAGAAAGTCCCATTGAGGCTACAAGGGAACGTAAGCCTTATAAGGAATTGGCAGGGTTAAACAAATTGACCCTTATGAATACTTCACAAGGTGATCGTGAGAATTTGTTTGTGACTACGGTCCATCTCTGTGACACCTTTATGGTTGATTGTATAATCGATAGCGGCTCGCAGAAAAATCTAATTGCGAGGTCCGTTGTTGACAAACTGAAGTTACCGATGAATCCCCATCCTCATCCTTATCCTTTGGGATGGAAGGACAATGGGATTACATCCGACATCACACACACTTGCACTAGTGAATTTTGCTTTCGAGTCCTTCTTTTGTGGACTCGGTTGTGTGCGATGTAACTCCAATGGATTGTTGTGGCTTGTTGCTTGGAAGACCCTATCAATACGATAGGAGGTCTATACATGATGGGTACAAAAATACATACACTTTGCACAAAGATAATAAAGCATTCATAATCAGAAGTACACAACAAACACCACATAATTTGATGTTGAGTTGTAGACAAGCACGCAAAGCTGTAAATCAAGCAAAGGAATTAGCACTCATCTTCATCAGACCAATTCAAGAAGAAAAGCAAGCACCTAAGCACACTAATAACAAGAGTTCTTCAGTTCATTCAATACTTCAATCATTTTTTGATGTTTTTCAAGAACCCACAAGTCTTCCTCCTGAAAGACAGATTAATCATAGTATTGAGATTGTTCCTGCATCATCTCTTCCTAATTCTTCAATGTATAGACAATCAATAGTGCAAATGGAAGAAATTAAAAAGCAAATTCAAGCATTGTTGACTAAAGGGTTCATCAAACCCAGTACTTCCCCTTGTGCTTCTCCTATCTTGCTTGTGTTGAAGAAGGATGGCACATGGAGACTATGCATTGATTTCAGGGCACTCAATAAGATTACAATCAAGAATCGTTATCCACTTCCTCGCATTGATGATCTTTTGGACCAATTGCAAGGTGCAAAATTCTTCTCCAAAATTGATCTCAAAAGTGGGTATCATCGGGTGAGAATTCAAGCGAGAAGACACATGGAAGACTGCATTTAAGACCAAGATGGGCCTCCTTGAGTGGCTTGTAATGCCCTTTGGTCTCACCAATGCTCCGAGCTACATTCATGAGGCTGATGAATGAAGTATTTAGAGATTGTTTGGATCAATTTGTAATCATCTATTTGGATGACATTCTTGTATATTCTTCTACTTGGGAGAATCATTTGGAACACTTGAAAACGGTTCTTCAAACTCTTCGAAAGAACCAATTGTATGCAAATTTTCCTAAGTGTTCCTTTGGGCAAACATTCATTGCCTATCTTGGATTTGTAATTAGTGAAAAAGGTGTGCAAGTAGATCCTTCCAAAGTTGAAGTTATCCTCTCTTGGCCAACTCCTACTTCGATCCACGGAGTTAAGGAGTTTTCTTGGACTTGCTAATTTCTATCGCAAGTTCATTGGAGGATATTCTTCTATTGCTGCGCCTTTACACTATTTGACAAAGATCAAAGTTCGGTTTCGAGTGGACAAAGGATCAACAAAAAGCCTTTGACACATTGAAACACAAATTGAATCTTGCACCGAGTTCTTGTTCTTCCTGATTTGTCTCAACCATTTGAGATAGAAACGATGCTTCACAAGTTACACTTGGAGCTGTTCTCATGCAGAATGGCCATCCGGTGGCCTATCATTCGAGAAACATTTTCGAGAGGCCAAGAAGAACTATTCTACATATGATAAGGAGTTCTATGCTTTGGTTCAAGCAATCAAGTATTGGAGGCATTATCTCTTGGGAAAAGAAACAATTGTTCATACGGATCACATGCCCCTTAAGTTTCTTCAATCTCAAACAAAAATTGAAGAAGCTAGGCACATGAAATGGGCATCGTACTTGCAACAATTCCATTTGGTAATCAAGTACAAGAAAGGACGAAACAATGCGGTGGCTGATTGTTTGAGTCGTCCTCCTTCTACTCTTGTTTTGACAATTGTCACTACTTCTCATCTTGGCTTCCAAACTTGGCCTACACAGTATCCTATGGATCCAGATTTTGGCAAAGTTTTCCACCAACTTTCCAATCCTTCTTCTTCAAATTTGAGAGCTCTTCAAGACTTTCATATTAAGGATGGACTGTTGTACAAATTGGACAAACTTTGTGTTCCTCATGGGAACAGGGAGTCTCTTCTGAAGGAGGCTCATTCCACACTCTATGGGGGACATTTTGGTAGGCGAGAAAACTCTACATCATCTTCAGAGGTTCTTCTTTTGGCCACACATGCAAAGAGATGTTCTTCGCTTCTTGCGACAATGTGCAATATGTAATCGCTCCAAATCAGCCAATAGGACATTGGGAATGAGCATGCCTTTGCCCATTCCTTCTCGTCCATGGGAAAGCATTTCCATGGATCTCTTGAGCGGTTTTCCAATGACAGTACGCAAGCATGATTGTGTCTTTGTTGTGGTGGACAGATTCAGCAAAATGGCCAAATTCATTCCTTGTCGCAAGACAAGTACTGCATGAGGATCTTGCCCAACTCTTCTTTGAGGTGGTATGGCGTTCTTTTGGTCTTCCTACCAGCATTGTCTCTGATCGTGACTCGCGCTTTGTGGGTCACTTTTGGCGATCACTTTGGAAGATTTTGGGAGTATCTCTTAACTTCTCTATTGCTTATCATCCACAATCCGATGGGCAGACAGAGGTAGTTAATCGTACTCTAGTGCGAGTTTGAGGATTTACCATCATTCCACTCCGGCCAAGTGGGACTTAAGCCTCACTCACATTGAGCATGCCTACAACGGGGCCGTCCACAGTTCTACGGGGCACTCTCCATTTGAAGTGTGTTTTGGTTTTCAACCACTTGCTCCTTATGAGTTACCTTTGTCTTTGCCTTCTTCAGCCACAATGCACATTCAAAAGGAACAAGACAAGGCCAACTCTTTTGTGCAGCATTTGCAGAGTCTTCAAGCCAAAGTGGTTCAAATTCTTCAGAAGACTCGGCAAAAGCAGAAACAACAGATGGACAAGCACCGCACTCCTCATTCCTTTCAGGTTGGTGACAAAGTATGGTTTCATCTTGACAAACGACGATTTGTAGATAAGGCACATAGCAAAATCAAGCCTCTTCGTTATGGGCCTTATACTATTCTTCAGCAAATCTCTGAGAATGCCTTTCGCTTGGACCTTCCGGCTCATCTTGGCATTCACGATGTTGTCAATGTTGATCTTCTCAAACCATACTATGATTCCACATTGGAGACAGTTCCAGCCATCATTCATCCAGTTGATGTGGTTCTTGATGCTCAGCTTCCGCTTGACGCCGATACAGTCTTTGATACGAAGACCCGACAAACACGCCAAGGTGTTTCTACTTCATATCTTGTGGCCCGTCGAGGCCAATTTCCACATCAGGCTCGTTGGATTTCTGCTCACATTCTGTCCCAGGATTTTCCCTCATTGTTAAAAGCATTGGAGTCCAATGCTTCTTTTGTTGGGACGAATGATGAGGAATCTTAGACCTAGGGGCTAATTATTTTTTAGACCTAGGGTAAATGTTAATTAGGACTTAGTGTTCATAATAATCAACGTGAGTTGTTTTTAACCTCCGTTGACTGGTCTAGGTGTAGGTGTTTTTGTTTTCAGCATTGTAGGGCTTACATCTTTAGCCTTTCCGGATTTGTGTGCGTAAATCCTTGGAGTCGTTCATGATTTCCAGGTTTACGGTTTTATTTTTTGGACTTATTTAACGTCCTAAGTTTTCAATAATAATCAGCTTCATATTTCCATATCAGCGAGGATGAGGAAACATCGCGATATCGTGACATGTCGCGATATCGCGATGGAGAGAGAAAGATGCGACGGAGAAGGAGAAAGAGGTGGCGAGAAAACGCAACAGGCGGTATTTTCAAAATTTGATCCAAAATGACACGTGGCACCCAGGGTGCAGTAAATGGCGAACAAATACCAAGAAGCATGGAAGACAAAAAGGATGGACGCGTAGGGTATTCTGACCAAGTCAGCAGTGGCAGGGACCGTGCAGAGTGAGGAAAATTAATCGGGTTGGTGTCCTGATTTTTGTGTGAATGTTTATAATCGGGTTGGTGAATCCATTTGTGCAGGAGTTGATACTTCAGAGGGTCGGGACCTCTATAAAAACCCAATTTTTTGTATTTTTTGGGATGGTGGATTGGGGAATGCACTTGGAGCGTAGAAGTGCAGAAGCAGAAAGCTAAGTCGGGAGCTAGCTTTTGTAAGCCTACGGGCTGTATGCATGTATTTTTAGATTTATTAATGAAAAAGTAGGGTTTGCTTAAGTGTGTTCTTCGGGTCCGCCGTCAGTGGTATCAGAGCAAGTGGTCCTGAGTGTGTAACAGATCGTCGAACGTGAGGCAGTTACACCAGGATCTGTGGAGGGTTCTGAGAGAGAGTGAGTTCAGATCCTGGGCATGTTAGCAGATCGTCGAACGTGAGGCAGCTACACCGGATCGTTAAAAGCTTTGTAAGAAAAGAAAAGAAAGAAAAATGCATTCTCGAAGAAGATGGGACAGCAAGGAGGATATGGTGCCGGAGGAAGAAGTCTTAGCTTTGCAACGACAATTAAAAGCCCTGCAAAAGGAATGGCTCGCAATAAAGTTGTGAGAGCAAGAGGAACAGCAAAGAATGAGGGAAGAAAGACAGAGAAAGAAAAAGGAGAAGTTGAAGAAGGTTGCAGGAGAGTGCAGCAGTACCGAGAACTGCTTGGAAGAAGGCATAGATTTTTTTGTGCAAGGGAAGGAGTTGAAGCTGGCTACAGCAGAAGTTTGTAGCAATGAGAAAATCTGTCTGGAAGAAGACAGAAGTTGTGTGGATCGGAAGACGGGGTTGAAATAGTATGCTGAGGTAGAGAAAAGTCTGGGAGTGCTACAGGAGGCAGTAACTAGATCAAGCAGAAGTGAAGATCACTTCTCCACTTACCCCGGGTGTCTGATGTAGGAGCATCCGACAGCATCAGATGCAGAGGCATCAAGTTGCGAGAAAGCCAGTGCTGAGGAGTCGGCTCAGGAAGAAGCAGAATGCAAGGAGGAAGTTCACAGTTTTTAGGAGAGAGAAATTACAAGAGAAGAGGCCACGATTTTGTGACATGTCATGAAATCACGACAGTCACGAAATCACGACAGCAGAGCAAAGGCAGAGGTAGAGGCAGAAAATAGTAGCGAAATCGTGACATCTCAGCAAGGCAAAAGCGGAGGAGAAAAGTTGCAACGAAATCGTGACGTCGTAATTTTACGATGTCATGAAATCATGACGTCTCAGAGAGGTAGGGGCAAAGGCAGGAAGCAGTAGCGAAATCGCGACGTTGCAATTTCACGATGTCGTGAAATCGTGACAAAATTGCGAGCAGAGGAGTGAGCGGCAAAACGATCGCGATATCGCGACGTCGTGATATCGCGATGAAAATTTGAAAAGCAGGTATGGAGGCAAAATGGTCGCGATATCGCGACATGTCGCGATATCGCGACCAAAATGAG
Source organism: Wollemia nobilis (assembly GCA_028583015.1). NCBI lineage: Eukaryota > Viridiplantae > Streptophyta > Pinopsida > Araucariales > Araucariaceae > Wollemia > Wollemia nobilis. The sequence goes on along the minus strand of JAQPPZ010002456.1, from coordinate 2,687,685 downwards.
AAGCAAGCGCAGGGATGAGGAAACGTCGCGATATCATGACATGTCGCGATATCGTGACGGAGAGAGAAAGATGCGATGGAGAAGGAGAAAGAGGTGGCGGGAAAACCACAACAGGCGGTATTTTCAAAATTTGATCCAGAATGACACGTGGCACCCAGGGTGCAGTAAATGGTGGACAAATACCAAGAAGCACGGAAGACGAAAAGGATGGACGCGCAGGGTATTCTGACCGAGTCAGCAGTGGCAGGGACCGTGTGGAGTGCGGGAATTTAATCGGGTTGGTGTCCCGATTTTTGTGTGAATGTTTTTAATCGGGTTGGTGAACCCATTTACGTGGGAGTTGATGCTTCAGAGGGTCGGGACCTCTATAAAAACCTAGTTTTTTGTATTTTCCAGGACGGTGGATCGGGGAATGCACTTGGAGCGTAGAAGTGCAGAAGCAGAAAGCTAATCCGGGAGCTAGCTTTTGTAAGCCTGCAGGCTGTATGCATGTATTTTCAGATTTATTAATGAAAAAGTAGGGTTTGCTTAAGTGTGTTCTTTGGGTCCACCGTCAACGACCTAGCGAGCGATGATTCCATGAAATGGTCTATAACAGCGATAATATCCTTTGAAATTATTGTTAGAAGTCCCTTTATTTTTTATCAAATCATGCCACAACAACCAATTTGTTTACATTAGATTATTTCATTTAAATTTTATAGCATGACATAAAATTATACTATTTCCAATGACATAATTACATGAATAATCAACCAACAATTCCAAAATTGATTCATCATCGAACATATGGACAATTCATATCACAAAAGTATCATATATATATATATATCAAAATATATGTACATCATATCACAACTGGATTGGTATGCCACAATCTATACCCTGGCATACTCAATCCTCTCAAAAATCTACAATCCAGCCAAATAGCAGCTAGTCTCGAGAAGCCCTCGAGCTCTCAGCCTCATCTCCTCTCCCACCCTGGCATGGAGGAGGTGGTCCCATGGAGGTCCATGCTATATCGTGGGTCCTCATCATCGATCGTGAGGATGTCCTTGATGATCCCATCATGATCGGCTCTGTAATAGGGGCTGGCAATGGTATCCTTTGGTTCTATGGAACCACATGATAGTACAATCCCTGATAGAATGCGGTCTGAGCAATAGACCACACCAAATCCTGAGTACTCACCCCTCCTCTCTGAGTCCTGAGTCATGTAGCCTCATCTTGTAGTGTCTGCACCTGAGCCCGAAGGTGGGCATTCTCAGCCCGGAGAACCACCATCTCGCTACTCTCCCCCACCTCGATACCCTTGCCCTTATCGAGAAACGTTGGCCTATCCCTCTATTGAGAAGGGAGTACCTCCTCTCTCCTCTCTACCTGCTGTGGTCTCTCTGGAGACTATGGCACTCTTCAACGTCTCTCCTAAGAAGATCGTCATTGCTCCCTCCCTCTGCAACCCCTCGCTACATCAATGGCAACTTGGCATCGCCTCCCCATCCATCGCACAATAGCATGCATCGAACCCTGTGCCCTCGTCATCCAAGGAGGGCGGATGCCTGCATACCAAGAATCATATCCATCTATGACCCCCACATCGTCCCCATCCACCAGCTAAACGGGGGCATCATTTGCATCTTGACTCCAAAATCGCTGCATATCTGGAGCCCCGCTCAATGTAGTACTATCCTGGACAGTCCAGGAGTACTTGTAATCCCTGAGAGAAGGGATCCCATACTGTAGACCGAACTGTCACAAAACTTGGTCATAGCGGTGGAGCTCTACCTCTCCCTGCTCCATCATCAGCTAGAAGACTCACCTAATGCGAGCCAACTCCTGTCCATCCTCTCCCCAACCTAGGTGCTCTCTCCATGGCCTCTAGGTGATCTGGTCAGGGATGAGGTCATCTAGCAATCTTCGGGACATCAGCAGATCTATTCATCGCTGTGACCCTCTCTGGAGCCACCAATAGAAAACTCAAGGTCTCTCCCGATCAACCCCTATCAGTGGAAGCCCTATCGGCTTTCGCATCGCAATGTTCTCCCAGCACCAAACCTGTAGCAGCGATGTCAAAACTAGACATCGACCTCCCTTGTATACGACCCTGTACAGGATCCTATACAAGTGGCATAGTACAAAGTTACCCCAAGAAAATTTATAGTCGTTGTCTCTCATATCACATACCACATCCAAGAGCAGCCATGGTAACCTGCATCCGCTCTGGTGGCATAGCAGTAAGCCACCCACTACCCCTATCAAAACCTGATTCAATCAAGACACCCTAGGCATCTGCCTCAATGTCTCGATGTTCACCCCGCCCTTCTCTAGGGTGAAGCTAGGATCTCCGCACAGTCGCATCATGGCATGGCCCTGATTGGTCACAGGATTCATAAACCGCCCTTGTATGGGGATCCTCAAAATCCTCCATACATCCTCTAGAGTGGGAGCCTGGTATGAAACTAAATGGTGCGGGAAGCAGGATCATTTTTATATTGAATTACTTTTTTATTGTAAGGTAGAAAACCCACAATATTGAATCATCTTTCAAGGTGATAAAGGCCTCGTCCACTTTAGACGACCATTTGAAAGCATTTTTCTTAAGTAATGTTGTTAGAGGAGCAACGATTTTACTATAATTTTGGACAAATTTTCTATAATATCCCATTAGTCCAAGAAACCCACGTAGAGCTTTTAAGGTTTTTGGAATAGGCCAATTTTTCACCTCCTCGATTTTGGAAGGATCTACCATAACTCCTTCCTTTGAGACAATATGCCCTAAGTATTCAATTTCTTGTTTTCCAAAGGAACACTTTGATCTTTTTGCATAAAGCTGATTTTCCTCCAAGATTTGGAACGCTTGTCTAACATGGTCCAAATGTTCTTCCCATGTTTTGCTATAAATCAAAATGTCATCAAAGAAAACTAATATAAATTTATGAATAAAAGGGTGAAATACCTTATTCATTAGACTTTGAAAGGTAGAAGGAGCATTGGTCAGGCCAAATGGCATCACCAAGAATTTATAGTGCCCTTCGTGAGTGCGAAATGCCATCTTAGGAATATCCTTTTCGTTGACTCGTATTTGGTGGTAGCCCGATCGTAAGTCTAACTTGGAAAAATAAGCTGCCCCGTGGAGTTCATCTAATAGCTCGTCTATGACCCAAATAGGAAATTTATCCTTGATGGTCATTTTATTAAGCGCTCAAAAATCGACACATAAACGCCATGAGCCATCCTTTTTTCTAACTAAAATAATTGGAGAGGAGTAAGGGATTTTGCTAGGTCTAATGACTCTGACTTAAGAAGCTCTTGTACTAATTTCTCTCTTTCGGTCTTTTGGAGGTATGGATAACGATAAGGTCTAATATTAGGAGGTTGATGCCCTAGAAATAGTGGAATAGTGTGATCGTGACTTCGTTGTGGAGGTAGTCCTTTTGGTTCATTGAATATCACCTTATGGTGGTCTAAAATATTTTATAACTCTGGTGTCTCATCTTCTTTGTGACTAGGTTGAATTGAAAATAATTGGGCGACCATTCCTTTGTTTCCTTTTCGAATAATTTTCTCCATTTTATGCGAGCTGACGATTTGGGAAGGTCCTGATTTCAGGCCTTGGATAATATAGGTTTGGTTCTTTGCTGTGAATTTCATCCATAGTTCATCAAATTACCATTGGACTACGCCCAAGGTTTGTAACCATTGTACGCCTAGTACAATGTCGCACCCACCTAGGGGTAGGACGTACATGTTGCCTTTCATGTTATAAACCCCCATAGTTAGTTTTATATTTCTGCATTTTCCTTTGCATGCAATTTTTCCACCGTTTCTAATCATCACTTCAAAGTTATTGCAAGGGTATATAAAACAATTTGCTTGTTTAGACACCTTTGGATCGATAAAATTGTGCGTGCTACCAGAATCTAGGAGCACGGTAAGGTTTTGTTTCTTAAAATACCCTTTTACTTGCATTGTTTGAGGGGCAGAAAATCTAGCAAGGGCGTTGAAGGAAACCTTTGGTGCATTTTCTTCGTCACTTTCAAGTGTGTTGGATAATACCTCTACTTCGAGTTTAGGTTCCTCTTTAGTAGAATTCCCTTCCTCTGTGGCATCTAGAATATATAATTTCTATGAGGCACATTTATGATTTCTGTCAAATTTCTCATCGCAATGGTAGCAAAGACCCTTAGCTTGTCTTTCCTTCATTTCCTCAAAACTCAGACGCTTAATTGGTAGAGCGGGGTTAATTTTGGGGGTTGTGTAGGAGTTTTGGGTTCGTCCATTTTGCATTGGTTTGGGGTTGGTATAAGTGTTTGATGGCTCCCCCCAAGTTGGTTTTGTGAACCGATTCCGTGCCTTGATTTTGTCCTCCGCTAATTTTGCCAAGCCGATGGTCTCTAACATGTTTGTAGGGTTATACATTTGCACCTCTATTCAAATTTCTTCTTTTAATCCACTGAAAAAACATTCTTGAAAGAAGATAGCATATAATCCGGATGTTCGATTAGCTAGCCTTTCAAATTCTGCTTGGTATTCGCTTACCGAAGTGGTTTGGCATAATTTAGTGAGGGCCCCTGTAAAGCTTTGAAACTTGCTAGGGTCGAATCGCACTAATAGATTCTATGTAAAGGTTGACCACGCCGAAGTATCGTTAGTTTTATCAAACCATTGGTACCATTGGATGGCATCGTTTTCCAAGTGGAAGGAGGCGATATGCACTTTTTGCATTTTCAAAATTTGATTTAGTGAGAAATATTGCTCTGCTCGGTAGATCCAGTTTGTAGGGTCTCCTCCAAATTTTGGGAAGTTTAATTTGGTCGTTCATGGTAGAATGGAAGTTTGTGGACCTCTTAGAATTTCTCGGTTTGATGACCCGTGGTTGGGTGAATTTGCATGTGTTGTTGCCTGATTTTGACTAATGGCATCAAGTTTAACATCCATTGCAAATATTTTCTCGAAGAGTTCTCTTGTGGTACGGGTATTCTCCTCTCTTTCCTGTTGAACTTCTTTAGCGAGCCTTTCGTGTTTCTCATGAATGGAATCCAGTGATCGTCGTCCTTCAGCCATTGCGGTTGGTGTAGGTAACGATCAATATGACTTGGTACAGGTGAGCAAAAAATAAAAAAAATAATTTTAATTTTTTTTTTTTTTTTTTGCGTTTCGGATGACAAAAACCTTGATGTTGCGTTGAATATTTTAGATTTTTCAAAACAGCCACCGGTCACCACGTGAAAGGTCGAGTAATTTGGGTGTAAGACAACTTAATTCATACCTTAGGAGAAGGTTTAATTTTTTGTGAGGATTTTGACACGGATCCGTGAAGCGTGAATGTTGTTTGCATCCTCACGAATGTGGACTGGCTGAAATGTGTGGTGGGAAAAAAATTTAATGGTGAATTTGCTCCTTGATATAGCTCTGATCCAGATGGTATGAAACTAAATGGTGCGGGAAGCAGGATCATTTTTATATTGAATCACTTTTTTATTGTAAGGTAGAAAATGCACAATAGACTTAATTTATATATTTGTTCGATGATGCCTTATTATCATATTTGGATTGCATTTAAATACCTAGTTTAATAGTTGTAAGAGTGAAGGGTTGTGACCCTAGAATATAATTAATAAATAATATAAGTATTAGGACATGTTAGGAGGGTCCTAATAGAGCCATCTCCCCTATCGGTAGCCAGAAATAGGACGACCCCGGATACCACCTCTCTCCTAGGGCTATCAATAGCCCCATGTCTGTAGGTATTTGTGGCATCTCTGCCACATGTTGTAGCCCAACCTCTGCTAGTCGGTCTCGCTCTACCTGATCGAGCATGGCTACATCATCTCTTAGCCCCCCATATTTCCATTCCCGACTTTTTAGTAATCCCCTCTACAAAATAAACAATAAAACAACAAAAATCATTAATAGATAATCATTAAAATCAATTTCATCTTATAAAACATTGATGATATCATCCACTATTGGACGATATCGTCCTAAATTGAGTCAAATCGTCCTTGTTAGGATAAAATCGTCTCCTATTTCTCAACTTGGAGATCACCCCTTGTTGGACGGGATCACCCCTATTTCGCCGATTTTGCCCTTAGACGAAATTGACGATTTGAGGACGATTTCGACGAAATTGGGACGATTTCGTCCCGACATCGTCGACAGCCTAAAAACGGCCACGATGCCCCACAAACAGTAAAAATTTAAATAAAAAATTACACAAATCAAATTAAAAACATAATTCACTAGGTTTAGATCCTTACCCACAACCCACGTCGGACCTCTGTCGATATGTGCATTGTTTCTACCATTTTGCCTGTAGAGCTCTAAAACAGCAACAATGAACAGTAACAATGAATTAGGGTTTTACCCTATCTTTTAATTTTATTTAAAAACCACAACTTTTTTAAAATTTGTCTTTTTCGTGCTTTTTACCTCAAACGTTCGATTTGGGTAAAAACACGGAGGGGGCACCATAGCAACCAGTTGTACGATTCGACCTAGAATCGTCGTCTAAAAAATTGAGTAAATTTTTGCTTTCTCGTAAAACAGGAAGAACTTGTCTTTAACGCATTTTCTTTGGAAAATTTGCTAAAGAGGGGGCAAAATATAGCACCCTAAAATTGGCGTAGTTAAACCCTTAGTAAAAGATAAAAATTTGAATTTTAACCCCGAAACCGCCTGTTAACCGCTCTCCCCGTTTTTCATGCCATTTTTAGGAGTTGTTTTGACCGTTGGATGATATCGTCACCGATCAGATGAAATCATCCCAGATCGAACGAAATTGTCTGGAACAGAACGTCCAGACGATTTCATCCCAAAATCAAATTTTCATAATTAGCTTTTGTTTCAACGGCCTCTCCAACTTAGGCAAAAGCATGTTTGCGTAGTTGGAGATTCCTCCACTAAGGATCTCCCAGATTGGGATGATCCCCAACCTCCTAACCTCCCCCTAATCCTATATAAACTAGGATTTTCTTATTTTATCCCCCTATTTGGCTGATCCCATGATTCCCTGGTTGATTTTCCCTACCATTTAGTTTTGTTGTGTTAAGACGCCCTATCCACCATTGTTTGCACTCGTAGTTTTAATTTTTCATTGTAGGTTTTCACTCTACTTCAGTTGGAGAAAGCTCAGATTGTCGCAGGCGATTCCAAATGATTTTAGATAATCCTATCGTAGATCGACAATGATCTCGTACGATTGGAGACGATATCGACAGCAGTTCAGATTGGGGGCAACCAGAGCCTTGACTTTGCATTTCTCATCTTTCTTCTTTATTTAACTATGCATTAGCTTGATTTATTTTCATTCTACATCTTGGAGTTCACCTCATTTTAACATAAATGCATGATAAAGTTAAAATAAGTTATTAAAACAATGCATTTCCTTTAATCTGCTATCTAGATTTATCAATTAAGCATTCATACTGTCATTTCTATTATTTTGCATTATTCTTGCAGTAGCATTTTTAGTTTCTGGTGTCTGTTTCGTGATTGCAGTGCTTCGACGGATTCGTCCGATGAATTCATTAGATCAACGATGATCTTATCTGATCTCTGATGATCGACTGTAATCCGGGATGATTCTTGTACAATTGCAGATGATCCTATCATTTTTGGGATGATCTGGACTCCTACAAGCTTCAAAATCTTCATCAGACATCCGAAATCAGGTGCATTCTTTCTTATTTAAGTATATTCCTGGTATTTAGGATTCATTCATGCTTTTTGTATTCATATAAATCAAAATTTTCATATAGAATAGCTTAGATTCATTCTGGACAACCTAGGGATATGAATGATTAAAGTACAAAATGAACACATCAAACCCATTCTCAACCTAGGCGTGGAAACTGCCACTCAAATTTTCTTGGTGAACCCACCATCCGTTGAAAATTCAACCTTTTACCCCCTCCCCGAGAGGCGCGACCTTCAAAGGGCCTCTTAGTCCGAGGTATTGTCCCATCCTTCTCGCATCCCCCTTTCGGGCATGGATCCTATAGCCTGAAGGTAAGGATGCAAAAAAATTGGGTCGATACACACAGCCTATGGTAAGTATTTACCAAGTCGAGAGTTGTACCTTTATTTATAAGGGATATGACTGGGGTAGAATATCCAGAAACATCAAAACTCATTATGATGGATATGCTCGATGTTATTTTACTAATGATTTTATTAAATCCAAACCTATAATGCTTAAATTGGGATATAAAGGGAAAGGATTGGGACCTTTCCATAATGGTATGAAAGAACCTTTTGAGGTAGAAGCCTGGCCTGCCCGATGTGGTGTGGGACTATTTTCTAGTAAGGGTCAGCCATTCCCATTTAAGGATGATGACCATCTTATATGTTACCAAGATTATTTAGATGAACGCAATGCTTTGCATTTAACAAATGAGACATTCACATGTAATATGCTATCTATAGCTTATCCTGATATGATCGTTGAATTCGACGATGAGTTGGAGGAAGATATCTTTCACGATGTCTCCGTTGAGGAATTATTACATAATGGATTTTATTTTTATGGCTCTATACCTAGTATAGCCCAGCTTGAGGCCACGACTCCTCAAGATGAATTATCCAAGCTAACCTTGGAATAATTACAAGAATTGGGCGTTTCACCCACCCCACATAATTTTGAGAGAAATCTACACATGGAAGTAGAAAATGTCATAAAAATTGACATTGGAACCAACAATAACCCTCACATAATCAACATTGGATCAGAATTGAGTCAAGAAAAATAGGAAAAATACATTGCATTTCTTAAAGAATATGAAGATGTCTTTTCTTGGACATATGAAGCTATGTCGGGTTTAGACCCTTCTGTAGTTATGCATCACCTAGTAGTGCATTCGGATGCTAAACCCAGTAGCGTAAGCTTAGAAAAATGCATCCTAAAGTGGCCTTCCTAGTCAAAGGGGAGTTAGAAAAACTCATGAATGTTATTTTTGTACAAACCATTGATTATGTTGAATGGATCTCGAATGTAGTTCTAGTAACAAAGAAAGAAGATACTAAGGTTAGGGTTTGTACGGACTTTAGAGATATTAATGATGCATGCCCTAAAGATGATTTTCCCGTTCCTAATATGGATCAGATCATTTTACTGCTGGGAGTGGAATGATATCCTTAATGGATGGATTTTTTGGTTATAATCAGATCAGGATAGCTCCTAAAGATCGGGCTAAAACAACCTTTATTACCCCTTGGGGGACTTTCTGTTGGAAAGTGATACCATTCGGTTTGAAAAATGGAGGTGCAACCTATCAGCGCGCCATGACTTATATCTTTCATGATATTATGCATGACATACTACATGATTATGTAGACAACATTATAGCACGTTCTACTAAAGAAGATGGCCATTTAGATGACTTGAGAAAAATATTTGATCGATTAAGGGAATATCTTATCCGATTGAATCCAGCCAAATGTATATTCAAAGTTATGTCAGGTAAATTATTGGTGATTATAGTTTCTTTACATGGCATTGAAATTGACCCTCTCAAGATTACGGCTATCACTGATATGCCCGCACCTACAAATATATCTGAATTATGAAGTCTACAAGGTAAGCTTCAAGCTATCCGTCGCTTCATCGATAAGTTTACAGATAAAACTGGACCCTTTCTTAAGCTTCTTAAGAAGGATGTCTCTTTCCATTGGGACGACGAATGTAAGGAAGCATTTGAACTCCTTAAACAATATCTTCTTAACCCACCCGTAATTTTACCACCTAAACTCGATCGCCCATTTATCTTGTATATTTTTGCTTCGGATTTTGCTTTAGGAGCTATGTTAGCTCAACTTGATGATGAGAAAAGAGAGCATGCTAATTATTACATTAGCAGAACATTAATTATTTATGAAACCCGCTACACAGCATTAGAGAAGTTATGTCTAGCAATCGTGTTTTCTACACAAAAAAATGCCATTATATGCTCAGTCAAAAAACATACGTTATTTCTAAATCTGATCCCTTGCGCTATCTCATGAGTCGACCTTATTTATCGGGTCGCACAAGGAAGTGGGTTCTTGCTCTAAAACTCACATTTATAGGATAGAAGTTTGTTAAGGGTCAAATAATAGCATATCAATTAGTTGTTGCACCCTTAGAGTCCACCCATCCCCTTGTCATTGAGTTTCCTGACGAATGCCTTAACCTAGAGGCAGATCATTCCGAGCAATGGTCCTTATACTTTGATGGAGCCCGATGCATGAGTGGGGCTGGTGCAGGTATTATTTTGATATCTCCATAGAAACATCTCATACCTCTATCCTTTAAATTAACATTTGTCTGTACTAATAACACTGCTGAATATGAGGCTCTAATCCTTGGATTACGAGCTACCCTGGCACTAAAAATTAAAAATATATTAGTTTTCGATGATTCTCAACTTTTTATAAATCAAATTAATGATGTTTATCAGACCAAAGATGATAAATTGCGCCCATATAAATCATATGTATTACAATTAATATCTTTATTTGATCAAGTTACCTTAGAAGCTATTCCTAGAACTAGCAATCATGCGGCTGACGCTATGGCCGCAACTGCATCTCTTTTACCCTTAGAGTTAGATGATGAATATGCTACCATAATTATTCGTCGACTCTAGGAACCCGCTTCAACTAAATCATGCTTGGAACCTTTGGATGTGTTTCTAATCAATGAAACTATTCCTGAACTTTGGTACACTGACATCCTCAATTTTCTTCAAAATGGGACCTTCCTTGAAGGTTTTAATAGAAACCAGTGCCGATTATTATGTAGATGAGCAAGTCGCTTCGTAATAATTGGCAATACGTTATATAGGAGATCTTTTGAAGGTATCCTATTAAGATGTTTGAATCTAGAAGAGTCTAGATTAGCTTTGAGTGAAGCCCACGATGGATCTTGTGGGGGACACTTTAGTGGTAGCACCATTGCTAAGAAGCTACTTAGGATAGGATATTTTTGGCCTACCATGGAGAATGATGCACATGATTACGTGTGCCATTGCGACAAGTGCCATAAACATGCTGACCTTGTCCATGCGCCTGCACAAGAACTGTAGGCTATTTCATATCCTTGGACCTTTTCAAAATGGGGCTTAGACATCATCAAAAAAATCAATCCTGTGTCATCGGATGGACACAAATTCATCATAACCACCACCGAGTATTTTACGAAGTGGGTCGAAGCTATGCCTTTAGCTTCTTGCACTGGAACGCAAGTTTCCAAGTTTATTCTTAATCAAATTATTTTTAGGTTCAGAATTCCTGCAAATCTCATCTCGGATAATGGAACTTGTTTCAAAAACAAATATGTAAATAAAATATGTCAAAAATATAAAATTCAACATCGTTGGTCCACTCCCTATTATCCTCAGGGTAATGGCCAAGCAGAAGCATCTAATAAAACATTAATTAAAATTCTCAAGAGACTAGTCAATAAATCTGGTCGTTATTGGCACATTCAATTATATCCTACTTTGTGGGCTTATCGAACTAGCATTCGTACTCCCACAGGCACTTCACCTTTTGTTTTGGTTTAGCTATTTTTCCCTTTGAACTAGAAGTTCCTTCTTTAGCTCTGCTACTTCAATGTACTAAAGTAGGAGATGAATATCGTGCTGGCATATTTAGTCAGTTGAACTCCTATATGAGAAGTGCATCAATGCTTTGGAGCATCTTTGTGCCTACCAGAACAAGCTCAAACGAGCATATCTCAAGAAAGTGCATAATCGATCCTTTGAGATCGATGACCTCATCTTAAAAGAAAATAAAAAAAACTACTAATGCAACTAAAGACCTTAAAGGCAAATTCGAGCCTAACTGGCTTGGGCCATATATTATCACTGCTAAATTTGGATCGAAAGCATACATATTAGCTACCTTATATGGTAAAGATCTTAAATAACCTATGCACATTATGCATCTTAAGCACTATTATGCATAAATCTGGTAATCTCGTCACTGTATATATTATACATATTGTCTCATATTAGTAATTCATACAAAAATTTCAAAAAAAAAATAATAATATTATGTAATCTCTCAAATCATAAATTAAAATCAAAATATAAAAAATCAAAATCATCAAAATCCTCAAAAACATCTTCTATTTTGCATCTGTCAATTCTTGAAGTATTGCAGTTATATTTTTAGTTATTTTGGATACATTAGCATTTATTTGGAATCCCTCACTTTCACACTCACATGAATAAATATCTTGATCTTATTTGGTATGATTATTAATCTCTCTTATATCGAAGTCCACAGTTGAATTAAATAATTTTTTGAGCATAGAGAACTGATCTTGTTATTTACTTGAACCAAGTACACCTTTTCACATTAAAATGATTTCATTGCAAATTCAAAATGATGCTACATAGTAGAAGTGGTCTCTTGGGTGAGAAGTTTCCCCTGCTATCCTATCATGCACATGGTCTAGAATATTTGAGAATTGAAAAAAGGACAAGCTCACCCCTGCCCATAATAAAAATCCCTTGCTCTACAGCCAATCCGAGCAAGTATCCCTAGTATAGGAAGAAAAAGAAAATCAAGAAAAATCATGAGAAAAAGAGAAATTATTCAGAAGCACTATTGCAGTATCATTTTGTACCATCTCAGCAATATTTTAGCATTATCTCAGTATCAAGCAAATACAAAAAAAAAAAAATAGAAAAAGAAAAGAAAAGAAAAAGCAAAAAGCAATAAATCCCTTCCCCCCCTTTTGAAAGAAAAGAAGGGTGAATGAGCTTGAATCCCTGGAATTCTCAATTATTCAAAAATCATGAGGTAAGCCCCATAACAGGTGGTTTGTGCCCAACCCGCTTGGCCTTGGGTAACTCCTAGCATGGTGATATGTCTGTCACATTAGCGACCTTCTTTTGTATAGACCTATGTCCGTTCATTGATCAGCTGGCTCTTGATGACCCGACTTACATAGTAGTGTGGTACGGTTACATGCATATAAATCATGGTCAATGAACACTCATTTGGTTAATTCAAATTACTTGTATCAAATTATCTTGCTCAAAATTGGTAAATGAACATTATAATTGCACACACATTTGTGTTTGAGAGATTTTGTATCATTATGATAGATCAAGATCGGCAACGAAGTCATATATGCACACGGGGTTTCTTATAAATGTCAAATTTGTCTTTGAGATAATTTAAAATATTTATTCAAAAATTCTGGAATAATTTGGCTTTCTTACTTGAGAATATCCGTTTAAGCGTAAAATCAATTAAATACATTTTTTTCAAAAATCCAAAATTTTCTTGCAAAACATGTTCAAAAATCTAGCAATAAAGTCACATTTATATATTTTCGACTTCCACGACGATGGTATAGTTCCTAAACCTAAATTGGAATTTTATGCCTAGTGCAAGTCCTCATTTTTATATTTTTTTTATCTCAAAATCAAAAATCAACTATGCAATAAAACTATTATATCAATTTCTTCTTTGGATTTTGCGATGATGGTATAAGTCTATACCTAAAATTATATGCCTAGCGCAAACCATCGTTTTAATTTTATTTCCCATTTATTTAATCCATAAAAGCATATGGCTTAAATCATTATGTTACACAATTATGCTTTAAAAAGAACGAAAAATTTCCTATTTCATTTCATTATGTCAACATTCTTTTTTTTTTGTGACGATGGTATAATTCTTAGGGAATTGTTCAAATTTCTATCACACTTAGGAATTTTATGCCTAGAAAAAATCATATTTTTAATATTTCATGCATAATATTTTCATGGAAATCTGAAAACAAACCATCACTATCATCATTTTTCATCATCACAACACAAAGTCTTAAGAAAGTCTCTTAAGCACCCTTTTACTTTTAGCAATATTTCTCTCATACCGGGATTAGCTTGATGACCTAGCGAGCGGTGACTCCATGAAATGGTCATGTAACAAAGAACAATGTCCTTTGAAATTATTGTTAAAAGTCACTTTATTTTCATCAAAACACACCACAACCAGTTTGTTTACATTAGATTATTTCATTTAATTTTATAGCATGACATAAAATTATAATATTTTCAACGACATAATTACATGAATAGTCAATCAACAATTAAAATATTAAAGAATCATAAAACATGTGCACAAGTCATATCACAAAAAAAAACATCATATATATATCAAGAAGTATATACATCATATCAAAATGGATTGGTATACCACAATCTATACCCTGGCATACTCAATCATCTCAAAAATAGTCTATGTACGATGTGCGTCTAGCCTTGAGAAGACCTCGAGCTCTCAGCCTCATATCTTCTCTCACCCTAAGGTGGAGGAGGTGGTCCCATCAAAGCCTGTCCTGTGTCGTGGGTCCTCAACGTCGATCGTGATGATGTCCTCGATGACCCCATCCTAATCAACTCCGTAATATTGGCTGGTAACTATATCCTCTGGCCCTCTGGAACTAGCTGGTAGTACACTCCTTGGTAGAACGTGGTCTGATCAACTAACTGTGCCAGCTCCAGAATGCTCACCCCTCCACTTCAAGCCCTGAGCCGTGTAGCCTCATCCTACAAAGTCTACACCTAAGCTTGTAGGTGGGCATTCTTTGCCTGGAGATCTGCCATCTCGCTGCTCTCCCCCACCTCGACACCCTTGCCCCTATCGGGCGATGGTGGCCTATCCCTCTACTGATAAGGGAGTCTCTCTCCTCTCCTCCCTCCTCTTTGACTATTTTTATCTCTCTAGAGCCTATGGTGTTCTTTGACGTCTCTCCTAAGGAGGCTATCATTGATCCCTCCCTCTGTGACTCCTTGTTGCATTGATGGCAGTCTGGTGTCGCCTCTCCATCTGTTGCACTACAGCGTGCATCGGACCTTATGACCTTGTCATTCAAGGAGGGTGGATGTCTACATACTAGGCATCATACCCGTATGCTACCCCCACATCATCCCCATCCACTGGCTGAATGGGGGCATCATCAACATCCTAACTCCATAACCGCTGCATATCTAGATCCTCGCTCAGTGTGGTGTTATCCTACATAGTCTGGGAGTACTCATAATCCTTAAGAGAAGGGATCCCCTACTATAGATCGAACTACCTCAAAACTCGATCATAGCGGTGGAGCTCTACCTCTCCTTACTTTGTCCTCAGCCATATGACTTGCCTAATGTGATCCAACTCCTATCCATCCTTTACCCACCCTGGATGCTCTCTCCATGGTCTCTAGGTGATCCAATCTGGGGTGAGGTAATCCAGCAACCTCCGAGATGTCAGCAGATCTATCTACCGTTATGATCCTCTCTGGAGCCACCAATAGAAAACCTGGGATCTCTCTCGATCAACTCCTATCAATGGAAGCCCTATCGGCCTCTGCATTGCAATGTGCTCCCAACACAAAACTTGTAGAAGCTATGTCAGCACTAGACATCGACCCCCCTTGTATACGACCCCATAAAGGATCCTATACAACCGACACAATACAAAGTTGCCCCAAGCAAACCTATATTTGTGGTCTCTCATGTCACAGACCACATCTGAGAGTAGCCATGGTAATATGCATCCGCTCTGGTGGCATAGAAGAAGGCCACCCACCACCCCTGCCAAAACCCAGGTCAACCGAGATGCCCTAAGCATCTGCCTCAAAGCCTTGATGTTCACTCCGCCCTTCTCTAGGGTGAAGCTCACAATCTTATCATAGCATGGCCCTGATTGGTTGAAGGGGTCATGAATCGACCATGTATGGGGATCCTCAAGATCCTCCATACATCCTCTAGAGTGGGAGTCATCTCCCCTGTAGGTAGCCGAAAGCAGGATGACTCTGGATACCATATCTCTACTAGGGCTATCAGTAGCCCCATGTCTGTAGGAAGTTGTGGCATCTTTGCCACATGCTGTAGTCCTACCTCTGCCAGTCTATCTCGTTCGGCCTGATTGATCATAGCCAAATCGTCTCTTAGACCTCCGTATTTTCACTCCCGACTCTTTAGTAATCCCCTCTACAAAATAAACAATAAAACAACAAAAATCATTAGTACATAATCATTAAAAAATCAATTAAAATTAAAATCATCCCATAAAAGTTTATATCGCCCATTATTGGATGATATCGTACCAAATTTAGACAAAATCATCCTTAATAGGATGAAATCATCTCCGGTATTCAATTTGGGGACCGCCCCTTATTGGACGGGATTGCCCCTATTTCTTCGATTTCGTCCTTAGACGAAATCGGTGATATAGGGACGATTTTGACGAAATTGGGACGATTTCATCCCGATGTTGTCGATGGCCTAAAAACGGTCGCGATGCCCAAAAATAATTAAAATTCAAATAAAAACTCAAGTAAATCAAGTTTAAAACATAGTACACTAGGTTTAGATCCTTACCCGCAACCCGTGCCGGACCTCTGTCGATCTGTGCATCGTTTCCACCATTTCGCCTGTAGAGCTCTGAAACAACGAAAGTGAACAGTAAAAATGAATTAGGGTTTTACCCTATTTTTCTTATTTTTATTTTAAAATGACATTTTTTCAATTTTTGCTTTTCCGTGCTTTTACCTCAAACATTCGATTTGGGTAAAAACTCGGAGGGGGCACCATAGCAAACAGTCGTACGATTCAACCTAGAATCATCATCTAAAAAATGGAATAAATTTTTGCTTTCTCGTAAAGCGTAAAGAACTCATATTTAATGCATTTTCTTCGGAAAATTTGCTAAAGAGGGGGCAAAATGTAGCACCCTAAAATTGGCACAGTTAAACCATTAGTAAAAAGTAAAAATTTGAATTTTAACCCCGAAACCTCCCGTTAACCGCTCACCTCATTTTTTGCACCATTTTTAGAAGTTGTTTTGACCATTGGACGATATCGTCGTCGATCTGACGATATCATCCCAAATCATATGAATTCATCTGGACCAGAACGTCCAAACAATTTCGTCCTAAAACCGAATTTTCATAATTAGCTTATGTTCCAACGACCTCTCCAAATTGAACCAAAGTGTGTCTACGCGGTTGGAGATTCCCATGTTGATGATCTCCCAGATTGGGATGATCCCCAACCTCCTAACCTCCCCCTAATCCTATATAAAATGGGATTTTTCTAGTTTATCCCCCTAGATCCCTTTGATTCCCTAGATCCCTCTGATTCCCTAGATCCCTCTGACTCCCTGACTCCTTCCCTGATCTCCCATAATTTGCACTTGTGTTTTCAAGTTTTTGTTGTAGGATTTCACTGTGTTTCAGTCGGAGATAGCTCGAATCGTCGGAGACGATTCCACTATAATTTCAGACGATCCTATCAAGATCGGCAACAATCTCATACGATTGCAGACGATCTTGACTGCAATTTAGCTTGGGGTAATCAGAGTCCTGAGTTTGTATTTTCTACCTTGTTTCTTTACTTATTGGTGCATTAGATTAATTTACTTATGTTTTGCATCTTGGAGTTCACCTAATTTAGCATAATTGCATGATAAAATTCAAAATAAGTTACCAAAATATTGCATCTCATTTAATTTGATATCTAGATTTGTTATTTAAACATCTACACTCTCATTTCTATCACTTTGCATCATTTTTGCAATAGTATTTTTGGTTTTTGGTTTCTATTTTCTTGATTGCAAGTTTCTGACGAATTCATCAAGTCGTTGACGATCCTAGGATCTTAGACGATCGACTATGATTTAGGATGATTATGTACAATTACAGATGATCTTGTCATATCCAAGACGATCTGGACTCCTACAAGCTTCAGAATATTCATCAAACATCATAAATTAGGTGTACTCTTCTTCGTTTCATATATTCTCTGTAGTTAACCACATTAGGATTCATTTGTCTTATGTCTTCATATAAATCAGAATTGTCATATAGAATAGCTTAGCTTTATTTTGGCCAACCTAGGAATCTGAATGATTGAACATAAAACGAACAAATCAAACTCATTCTCAACCTAGGCATGGAAACTACCACTCAAAGTTTCCTAGTGAACCCCACCATCCATCAAAAATTCACCTTTATACCCCTCCCCCGAGAGGCACGACCTTCAAAGGGCCTCTCCTTCCGAGGTATTGTTCCATCCTTTTCGCATCCCCCTTCTGGGCATGGATCCTTTAGCCTGAAGGTAAGGGTACAAAAAAATTGGGTTATACAACCCTCATCTCATCTTTTTCTATCCTCCAAAAATCCATGCACAGTCTCTATGTCTTCACATTATATGTCTTCAACTTACCAAAATTGTCCATCCATCTTGAGTCCCTCGTATTCCTTATTGTCGGTCTACCATTGATGTAAGCTACATCTAAAATTGTTCATGCTCTATCCGATGTTCATTGTGTCTCGTTGTTGTCTTTCTTGAGCCTCTACCCCATCGCTCTCCTCTACACGTGTCCTCATGCCTCTACGTTAGACCCTTATCCATCAATGTCCTCACACATCTACGTCATACCTGTCACATTCCACATGTCCGTTGTCTTCGTTAGCTTCACAAAATTATAAACGAAAAACCGCTCTAAAAAGCCAAACAAGTTTTGGTGATAACATTCTTTCAAAAATTATTTGGTGGTGAAAATATGTCCAAAATTTGATGACAACAATTCTTGCAACAATTATTGGTGAAAATATGTGCAAAATTTGATGACAACAAATTATTAACGACTTTTTGCTGCAAAATTTTAACAACTTTTTAGCAAACTTTTGTCGATAACTTTTTGTGATGGTTTTTGTGATGGTTTTTGTGATGATTTTCAACACTTTTTGTGACAAATTTTCACCAAATGACTATGCAAATGGTTGATGAAAGAATATCTTAAGACCCCTACCTAATTTTTCTGCTTAAAATCACATCAGTGTGTGCATATAAAACTCAGTTTAAGGATATCGTCAATTACATCTCAGGGTTGGATAAATTATTTTTCATAAATTACTTCATCAGTGGATTGAAAGAATAAATTAGAGTGGAGGTCATGATGTTCACTCCCTACACCATAATGGAGGCTAGTGGATTAGCCTTATTAGCTGAAGATAAATTCAAGGCTCAACATCACCACAAGAAGCCACCTATTGAACAATCACCTATCATGCATGCTACCCTAGAACCTAACCAACCCTTATCGGTTAAGTACCTCAGTATGGAAGAAATGGAGGTATGGTGGGTGAAATACCTCTACGATAATTATGATGAGCAATTTGGGCCCCACCATAAATGCACTACACAAACATTGTATTTATTGAATATAGTTGATCCTTGTCATTCCATAAAGGGAGAAAATGAGGTAGATGTGCAAGAAGTGATCGAAACACCTGATCACAACCATGAAGACAATGAGGTCGATGTGCAAGAAGTGACTAAAGCACCTGATCACAACAATGAAGAAATCCTTGAAACTTCCTCCAATGCTCTCATAGTTTTTCCTCCTCCAAACACTATGAAATTTCAAGGGTCCTTCAAACATCAGAATCTTATGGTGCTCCTTGACTCAAGAAGTACTCATAATTTCATTGACCCATGCATGGTGAAAAAGGCTAATTGTTATATACGACCTTGTCATAGTTTTAAGGTGGTGATTGGTACTGGAGAAAAAATTACCTATCAAGGGAAGTGTCACAATATCAAGCTCACCATCAGCAACTACCACATGAAAAGTGACATATATGTGCTTCCATTAAGTGAAAGTGATATTGTTTTAGGGGCTCAATGGTTGCAAACGCTCGGGGTAATACTCTAGGATTTTGTAAACTTATGGATGTAATTCACAATTGATGACCAAACATACACTCTAAATGGACTACCCATCGATTCCTCACAAATAGTGAGTTCTCATCACATGGAAAAACCTATTCACAAATAGGGAAGAATAGTGAATGCACACTTACTCTCCATTCAATATCTAATGGAACAACAAGAAGATATGGTCAAGATACCATCACTTTAGATACATCACTCTGAAGTATTTAAATAACCCTAAGGATTTTCCTCTACCATCATCATGATCCTACTATTCTTCTTGTAAATCCACCCCTAACTATTTAACCTTCAAGATATCCCTACCTATGAAGGAGTGATATAAAACTTGTGCAAGACCTTGTGCAAATGCTACTTGCACAGTGCTTCATAAATTTCAATAAAAATTTCCTCAATCTTATCTTTAAGGATAAAGCTTCTTTTAGGAAGGATGGCATATTAGTATTATCCATCCTAACACAATTCTATTATTTAATTAATTATTTATTTATTTATTATAATTCACATATGAAAGGTTACATCCTTCCACAATATCCTTAGAATAGATATAAAGGTTAGGGTAGATAGTTTTAGGATATTATGGAAGAAGAATAAGAATCTTAGATTCTGAGGGAGCCCCCTATAAGTGTTAAGGAGGGATCCCCCTATAGCAACAAAGCGATTACAAGGGAGCCCCCTTTGAGTGGCCTACGATTCCATTTTTTATTAAATTATTTATTAAATTTACGTAAGAACATCAAGGTTCTTACATAATATGATTACTTCTTTTTCATTCTTTAATAAGGTTACCCCTTGATATATATAAAATAATCTTTAATTATCAACTAAATATTTGCACTCTATCCACATCAATATATGATAACATCACATAAATAAACTTTATATTCCATATTTACTTGTAATTCAAAACTACATCAGTTACATCCTCTCATAAAGAGTGAAACATTATATTTTGTTCAAAATTTATAAAGTAATCCTCAAATAAAGGTTTCTTTACAATAAAGGCATATCATCTTGGAAGCCTTAAATATAACATTTATACAAATAAAGTCTGGATAACTCCAGTATTTCCTTGAATCATCTCGAACCACTAAGGTTAGGATGATGGTAGTAAGGGATCAGTAACAACCCACTACATGTATATGAATATGCATTCTATTCAAGTAGTATGCATCTTTTCAATAAATGTACTCATGCAATCTAGTTACATCATAATGTAATTTACACAAACTTTCCATCAATCAAAGGAATGAAACATCATAAATTTCCCAAACCTTATTCTTTCCATATCATTTTCCAACAAAGATATTCCTTTGATCATGAATTCATAAGTAACCATCTCTAATAAATACAGATAGAACCCCATAAATTCCCTCAATAATGGATCCCCTATCCATTCTTCCCATACACATTAAGAAATATTTTTATATATCATATCTTACTTCATTCATAAGAAATAATAGATAAGCAATGGATTACATCATTCCATTCCTGCAATTTTATTTGTGAGCAAAAATATTTAGTGTATTCTCTAAGAGGTCCTAAATCTTTCCTCAATATTTACTATAGTCTTCACCAATTTTATTGTAAATTCAAACATCAATTTATTCACAATATTACACTATAGTTTTACCATTTTGCCATAAATTTGGATCATAAATATTTCACTATAGTTTTCATAAATTTGACCACAAATTCATCTCATAATCTATTTCAATATAGTTTCGACAAATTTTGACACCAATTTGTCCCACAAAATTTGTTACAAATATGTGTTGTAAATAAGTTTACACTATAGTTTTTCTTCATATTTGGTCTCATACTATAGTCTCAATAATCTATCCATAATATTATTCTAGAGTCTCTACACATTTTTCCTCAATTTGCAACATAATTTTTCAACAAGATTAAACTATAGTTTTCACAATTTTGGCCCCAACTTGATCTCTTAATCTGTCAAACAAGATAATACTATAGTTTCTACAAATTCTGACATAAATTTATTCCACAAATTCTGACATAAATTTATCCCAAAAATTTTGTCACAAATCTATCTCAAGATTACACTATAGTTTATCTCAAATTTGGATACAAATTTATCTCATACTATAGTTTCATCTATCCATATGATTATACTAGAGTCTCTACAATTTTTGACAAAAATTTATCCCACAAATTTTACCCCTAATTTGTCTTGTAATATATCAAACAATATTACCCTATCAAATTTATCCCACAAATTTTACCACTAATTTCTCTTGTAATATATCAAACAATATTACCCTGTAATTTGCACACAGTTTTTATCACTATAGTTTCTACAAAATCCTCCTTAAATTGTTCTATAGGTTTTTCAATAACAAACTTTGTGTTTTTTAGTCAAATAATATTTCTTTCCCATTTTTCCCTTTTAATATTTTTGACTAAATTTGATACTTAATAATATCAAAGCCCTAAGAGCACTAATAAGTTCACATTCAAGATCTACTTCACCTTCCTCTATATCTTCCTCTATTTGTTTGCTTTTTGAATCATCAAAGCCTTTTTCAGATTTCTTATCACTAGAGGTGCTACCCTTTTCAAAAACCATACATGCATCTTCCTTATAGTTTTCTCAAGCATCCTCATACATACTAGAAACCAAATAATTATTTGTGCAATCATCCTCAAGGTGACCAAAATTTCCACATCTAAGACATTTCATGATAATGAATCTATGTTTCGGTTCTTCCTCTTTTTCTGATATGAACAACATCTCATTTTCATTATCACTTGAAGAACTTTCACTATCACTACTAGAACACTTACTTGCTTTTTCTAGGTAGAAACTCTTCTTGTGCTTGTGAGAATACCTCTTTCCTTGATTGTTGTGCTCATATTTGTTTTTCCTGTGATGCTTGTGCTTTTCGAATCCTTTCTCTTAGAATCCTGTTTATCTTCATCACTTTCATTCTTGGGAACAGTATAGTCAGTAGCATAATGACCAAACTTTCCACAATTAAAACATCTTATATTTTTCATACTTTTGTGCTTTCTAGAGAACTTGCCTTTCTTGCTGTAATATGCCTCTTCATCACTAGAAGACTCATCACTATCTTGAAGTCGTTTACCCTTGGAATTCTTGGTAGCCTTGAAAGCTGCCTCTTTCTTGACATCAACCTTCACTTGAGTTCTCAACTCAAATGCTTGCAAGTATACTATGGAGCTCATCCTTTTTCAACTTATCCAAATCTTTAGCTTCCTCAATAGCAAAAATATTTTCACTAAATCTATTAGGAAGAGATCTTAAAATCTTATCACAAACATCATTTTCATCATGGAGTTAACAACCTCATCCATACGAAGCATGTAGTCACTAATATTTTCATCATTATTCATCTTGAGTTGTTCAAACATACCTTTGAAGTGTCTCAACTTGGCCTTTCTGACATTTGTATCACCTGTATGCACCACCTTCAACTGTTTCCACATTTCACTAGTTGTATTGCAGTGAATCACTTTGGTGAGATCCGCTTTCTGTAAGCCTTTTAGGATTGCATTCATTGCTTTTGAATTGTTGTGATGTAGGAGCCTTTCTTCTTTAGTATTAGGACCATGTTCAGGAATAGTGTACTCATCTTCAATCACTTCCCAAACCTCATTCCCAAGTGCCATTAGATGAACCTTCATCCTTGCACTCCAAAGACCAAAATCCGACCCATCAAGAATAGGTGCTGCATTGCCACTTGAATGATCCATTGTGTTCTTTACTAGATTTTCCTTCAAGTTGTTAAAATTTTCGAAGGCACACGCTCTCGATACCAATTGAAGAACACAAGCTTATACTCGAGAGGGGGGGTGAACAATGATAAGACCTCTTTTTACTTTTTCATTTATACTTCAAAATAGTAAAGCAATATACCCAAAGCAATATCAAACAAATGCACAATATCATCCACAAAGTGACACCAATTTTAACGTGGTTCACCCAGAATGGCTAGGCTACGTCCACAAAACTTTTCTCTAAAATTTATCTCAAAATTTTTTGGGAATCCTTCCCAATTACAATGTTTATAAGCCTTGGCCCAAAGGAGATACCTTCCCCCAATCAAAATTTATGAGCCTTTGCTCAAAGGAGATACCTTCCCCCAGTCAAAATTTATGAGCCTCTACTCAAAGGAGATACCTTCCTCTCTACTCTAGAAATGATCCCTCAGAATATCAACTGCCTCTACCTCTTTCCAGCACGTGGAACTCCTTTCCACCGAAGACCTCCTGTCCTTAATGCTTAGCCTAAGAGACCTCTGCCTTCTATGATCACATCCACAGCAAATCAGTAACCTGTACCAAACACAGTCAGTCAGTCTAGTACAAGTCTTCCTCTGTCTATCAGATCTGTCCAACTCTTGAACAAATCAATCCTCTACATACAAGCCTTCTCAAATACTTGCCAACTATCCTCAAGTTCCTCTCATAGAACCAATGCACCTTTGTCCTCAAGTTCTCTAATAGAACTATCAAACTCAGCTCACAAGTCCTCTGCTAGGACTTGTCCAAATCTGCTCACAAGTCCCCACCGAAACCTGTCCAAAATTGCTCACAAGTCCCCATCGGAACCTGTCCAAAAACTACTCACAAGTCCCCACCGGAACCTGTCCAAAAACTGCTCACAAGTCCCCACTGGAACCTGTCTAAGAACTGCTCACAAGTCCCCACTGGAACCTGTCCAAAAACTCAAGCAAGCTCACCAAGAAAAACTTTCTTAGTAGGAAATCACAAAGTGAATTTTTAGAGACCCAATGTGATTTGTCAAACTCATAGAAGCATAAAGAGAATTGTTAGAGACTCAATATGTTCTATACTCAAATCCCAATCTCAAAAATCAACTCAAATCAACTCAGCTTAATATCAATCTCAAATCTGAAAACTCAACTCAATATCTGAAATGGATAGGATAGAATGTTTTCTTTCAAGAACATGAAACCCCAACAATTGCCAACTATGCAAAGAATCACATAACAATGATACTCATGTTCTTTTCACCATCAATTAGGGTTTCAACAACAATGCTCATCAAACGAGGTTTAGTCAACCAACACCATTCAACTCAACATAAACCTTGAAGCATTCAACCAATCATCACAAGAAAAGGAAACAAGTAGAAATCCTTTTCCCTCCAAAGATATTTGAACAAAATAGCCACCAACACAATATCACCAAATGCAAAGAATAACTTGCTCAAATCAACTCAATGGAGTAAGCCCAATATCATGAATCAAGTAAAGCAATAACTTGATCAAACAACCTCTATGGAAGCAACTCAACCATCAAACTAAAAATAGCCAACCAAGGGTTCCACCAACTCAATGCAAGTAGCTAGACTCATAAATATAAACCCTAGTGCACAAAGCTTCCACTATCTCAAACTAGAAATTATGCATTCACCAAAAAATCTCCTTAAGGATAACAATGCATAAGTAGTCTTCAACAAACCAGAAAATAGGATTTACACCTAGCCTTACACCTAGCCAAAGGATACCTAGTAGAATACCTTTTCACTCCAACCTTATTTCAGAAAACATACACCAATCATACTCATAAGAAGAATGTGCCCATACTTTATTGGAGTAGAAGATAATTGAACCTTCAAGCTATCACCACACACAACTCTCAAACTTCCAACCAAGTTAGGGTTAGAATAAAAAGAAATGAGCAATAATATAAACTTCCTTTATTACACCTTTTAGCTCCACTTATTTAAACACAACCACCAAAACATGCCAATAAATCAACAATCACAGACTCACACCTTATACCTCCATTTTTAATTTTAGCATAGCAAAGAATAATCTTAAAAATACATCCAAAGAAATATGCCCTTATTTCTCCTAAGATTTTATTCAATGCTAATCACAAAAGCCAAAACTCATAAAATTTAATCACACCTTATAAATCGTTGTCTAAGAAACTCCAAATTTTGCAGCATAAAGATGTTTTAATAAAAACGTGTGTTACTCTAGCAAAGCACCCCCGCGAGACTTGAAACGGTGACCTCCGCAAATGCAGCGCCCAAAAATAGCCTTCCCTGCCACTAGCCCACGTAGGCTACGAATTTCACAAGTGAACTTCCCTACACTTCACCCTCGGAAAAAAACTCTCGAAGACTTTTCAACCGCACATGCTTCTAAGTCTTCCTTCGATCACAGCGAATACAGAGCACAAACATCGCAAATTGCATTCGGGGAATCTCAAATTAATTAGCCTTCCAACCTTAGGAGTTGGAGAATAAATAGTCTCTTCAAAGACACCTTGATGTCGGCGAAAATAAAGACCATTTCGAAATTAATCAAAAGTCTTTTCAAAAAGGGTTTAAAAACCCTTAAATAATTTTAATAAATTAAGAATAAAAAAGGTTTTAAAACCTTTAAGTATTTTTAATAAATTAAAAATAATTTCTCCCTTAATTAATTAAATAATTAATTAATTAAAACCTTGAAGGGTTTTAAATAATAATTAAATAAATAATAAAGAGAACCTCCATTGGTTTTAATAAAAACCATTTAACTTGGTTTTAATAAAAACCCTATCCAACTTGGTTTTAATAAAAACCGGTTTGGTTTTAATGAAAAACCCTTGCCAATGGAATCTCTCCGGATTCTCTTAAAAATATTCTCTTGGAATCTTCCACATTTGAAGCCAACACATCCTCTTAACATTAATGCCATTTCCTTTTGACATCAATGACAACTCATAGACAAGAAGCTAGGATCTCAAACCCAAAATTGCCAACAAACAACCCACATGATTCATAAATATTAACAAAGAAAATGAATCTACATGATCTGTGAAACTCAAGCAGATATGGCCATAGTATAGACAATAAGAAGTGATCACCACTTTATTGGATGCAATTACCAACCATGCTTACGCATGCCTACAACTAGCACTACGTCATCCATATATGACTAGCTCTTGACTACCACATGGTAGTCGATTGTTCATAGGAGACTTTTTTTCTATAAAACACATTGCAATCCATTGTGTGCCCCATATGGAACATTTGTTTGAGAGAGTTCCCACATACAACTCTTGCTTAGGTTAAACCAACTATAGTGTTACATGTGCCAGTAGTTTAGAATTAAAGTTAGAAGAGACATATTCATTCTATAGCATTCACATAATTTTTTGATCTTCATATAAAAAATAATGTAGGGTATATTCATAGTTTCATGTCTTTCAATGATATGACATCCACACAGAGGTCGACACACATAAAATCTCATATATTTTATTACAGGAGATAACAGGAATTTGGTACTATGGATACCCTCAATTTTTGTAATCCAAAGTAATCACACAGTTTCTATGACATAAATCCTCCATTAGTAGGGTTTCGTATTAGATAATAGGGACATTCGAGTTTAGTTGAAGTCATCAGCATAAATCATCATGACAATGACACATACCAATCATAAGCAACATGTCTATCACGGGATTGTCAAAAACACATTTCAATGCATCTTAATTCAAACCATGGTCAATTATTGGTCCTATTTAACAAGACACTATCTCAAATTTTAATTACAGGATTTAGATATCAAAAATATGTGATCTAATATCACTTGTCTTGCAGTAAATAATCCACCTAGCATGAATAGGACAAGAGTTGATTAAAAGAGAACATAACAATAACATGAAATATTCTTTCATTTTGCATTCATATATCATGGGGATCTCGACCTGAATATTTGAATAAATGGACTCCTTCTCTTTCGAATGCTCCAAAGGCTCTTTTACTCTTTGATCACCCTCCCTAAATATGTCTCTTTTGTTGTCTCAAGGAGGTATTTATAGAGTTTTAGGATGATATTTTGTCCAAAATGAATTCATACTAGAGGAGATATAAGGATGGTTACCAAAGAGAAACCATACGAGACTTTAATGTCCATGACTCTATTTTTCTAAATTTTACCTAGTACCATTTTAGGCCAAAATTTCTTCCCTTCTAGAACTTAGGTCATATTTTCTTTTCTTTCTAGAACTTTGGTCACATTTTTATTTTCTTTATAGAACAAGGCCTCTTTTTCTCCTTTTTATAGAATATGGCCTTCTTTTTATCCTCCTAAAATTTAGCTTAAATTTATTAGGCTAATTATGAAATTAATTAAGCCATAGGTGATTTGCTTTTCAAATATATTTTCCTAGATATATTTTGTTAGTCTTACAATGACACTGAGAGGGGGGTGAATCAGTGTAGCTCTTTAAACTTAAATTTACAGCTCTTAATACTACAACAATTAAAACTTATTACTAGATACAACAAGTATAACAAAAGAGCATCACACAACACAAGATTTAACGAGGTTCACCAATGTGGCTACTCCTCAAAAATTGACTGCTTGGACTACCATCCAAATCCAGCCTTTGCAAAGCACCAACTTTACAATCAATTTACCAGAACACACTGGAAGGAGCACCAACCCCTGATTTATCTGTACCAATAGAAAGGAGCACCCACCACCCTGATTTACCAACACCAACTGGAAGGAGCACCAACCCCTGATTTACCAACACCAACTGGAAGGAGCACCAACCCCTAATGCCAAGCACCAA
Source organism: Wollemia nobilis (assembly GCA_028583015.1). Taxonomy (NCBI): domain Eukaryota; kingdom Viridiplantae; phylum Streptophyta; class Pinopsida; order Araucariales; family Araucariaceae; genus Wollemia; species Wollemia nobilis. Next base: position 2,659,366 of record JAQPPZ010002456.1, on the reverse strand, counting down.
CCTGGACTTCAATTTGAATCTATAGGTTTAACAGTAAGATACCTTTGCTTTTGCAAGACCCTGACTGGTCTTCTTCACCTTTGCGTTCTCTCGCACTCTGCTCTCTCTACGCAATCACTTCACACACTCTGCTTCGTTACAGTCGAACTTCATGATCGTCTTCTCCCTTTTGCGCACTCTGCTCTCTTTGCGAATTTTGCACTTAGCATGATTCGATACGACTTGCTCTCTACGCACTATGACCGAACTTCACACCTCAACACTTCAATTCTCCAAACAACCCTCCTTTTATAACAAAATTTTTATGATGAAAACCCTAATCTTAGTCGCTATAAAACCCTAATCTTAGTCGTCTTTCATAACAACTGTAAACCCTAATTTTAGTCGATTGTCATCGGTCTTCGTCGGCTTCAACTCAACCATGAAAATACAACATGTCATGATATCATGACACTTTTCTTTCTCTCTTTCTCCTTGCTTTGGCCCCTAAAATACAACATGTCACGATATCATGACACTTTTCTTTCTCTCTCTTTCTCTTTGCATCGGACCGTGAAAATGCTACATGTCGTGATATCGCGACACTTTTCTCCTTGCTCTTTCTCTTGCTCTGAAAATAACATGTCGCGATATTCGCACACTTTTCTCCTTGCTCTTTCTCTTAGCTTTGAAATACATGTCGTGATATCGCGACACTTTCACCTCCGTACGCTTTCTCTATTCTTTTGTCGTGATATCATGACACTTCTGCTTCCATAGACTTTGACTTTGCTTTTGTCGTGAAATCGTGACACTTCTACCTTCGAAGTCTTCTTCTTCTTTTGTCATGAAATCGTGACACTTCTTCCTTACTTCTTTGCTTTTGTCATGAAATCGTGACACTTCTTTAAGTCTTCTTTTCTTTTGTCATGAAATCATGACAGTTCTCTTTCGTACTCTTCCTCTCTTTCTTTTGTCGTAAAATGCGACATGTCACGATATCGTGACACTTTTCCAACTTACTTTCTCTCTCCTATTTTAGTCGTAAATGCGACATGTCACGAAATCGTGACACTTTTCTTACTTGTTCTCTTTCTTCGAACTTGTCACGAAATCGTGACACTTTTTCCTACTTTCTCTTTCTCTTCCAACATGTCATGAAATCATGATAGTTTTCCACTTGCCTTTTTCTCTTCCAACATGTCGTGAAATCGTGATAGTTTTTCCTGCTTTTTCTCTCTTCCAACATGTCACGAAATCATGATAGTTTTTCCTATTTTTTCTCTCTTCCAACATGTCATGAAATCATGATAGTTTTTCTTGCCTGCTGTATATGTCGCGATATCGCGACACTTTTCTTACTTGTCTTTTTCTTTGATCTTTTGCATATGGGCCACTTCGGTCTTCTTGGAAAATCACTGTACATACTCTGAGTAACCTTTGAACTCCTATCTTCTGCATCTGAATAGCTTTTGAACTTCCTATCCACTGCATCAACAGATCTATCTGACTGTGTTGACAACAATGACAATACTATTGTTGCACCTTGCTCAACAATCTCCCCCTTTGGAATTGTTGGCAACACATGTGCAATTTCCTGTAACTCTTCTCCCCCTTTGACAATAATACCAAAGGGCTACCGCAGACTCCCCCGAGTCCATGCACAACATTCTCAGGCACAATTTATTACACTTAGCAAAAATCATGAACATGAGCAAAAAGATAATCAAATACTTAAATGCTCCCCCTGAGAATGTGATCCCTATAGCTAGTCAATTCTTGGGAAGTGTGACCACTCCCAATTTATTGCGAAGGTACTCAAAAACTTCCTTGGGCAATGGTTTTGTGAAGATATCTGCTACTTGCTCTGTAGTTGGAACAAAATCCAACTTAACCTCACCTTCCGCAACTTTCTCCTTCAAAAAGTGATACCTGATAGCAATGTGTTTTGTGCATGAATGCATAACCGGATTCTTGGAGATGTTAATGGCACTGGTGTTATCACACTTAACTGATATTGGCTCACTAAAGCTAATACCAAGATCTTTCAGGGTTTGTTTCATCCACAATACCTGCGTACAACATGTTGTCACTGCAATATATTCTGCCTCTACTGTCGATAAAGAAATTGACTCTTGTTTCTTACTGTGCCATGCGACCAATCTGTCTCCAAGATAGAATGCACCTCCACCGGTACTCTTTCTGTCATCTACACATCCTGCCCAATCTGCATCTGAATACGAAATAAGGGTGAAGTCTTTACCTTTCGGATACCATAACCCATACTCCATAGTACCCTTGAGGTACCGAAGAATCCTCTTCACTGTTGTCACATGAGTCTCCTTGGGATTAGCCTAAAATCGTGCTACCATGCATACTGCCTGCAAAATATCTAGTCTGGTAGTTGTCATGTATAGTAAGCTTCCAATCATAGATCTGTACATGGTTTGATCAACAGGTGGAGATTTGTCATCCTTGCTCAACTTGCAACCTGTCGTCATGGGAGTGCTAACTGGCTTACAATCCTCCATTGTGAACTTTTTTAACATCTCTTTCACATATTTAACTTGAGAAATAAATATGCCCTTCTTATTTTGATTAACTTGCAACCCGAGGAAATACGAAAGTTCACCAATCATTGACATTTCAAATTCTTTCTGCATCTTATTTGCTAAATCTTTACATGACTCATCTTTGTTGCTGCCAAATATGATATCATCTACGTATACAACAAGAACAATAAGATGCCCATTTTCTATTTTGACATACAAATTACTATCCACCATACCTTTCTTAAACCTTTGTTGAGTGAGATAGTTGTCTAGCCTTGCATACCATGCTCGGGGTGCCTGTTTTAAGCCATATAATGCTTTCTTCAACTTGCAAACCAAGTTGGGATCATCACCAAGTTGGAAACCATCTCGGTTGCTCAATATAAACCTCTTCTTCAAGTTTCCCATTCAAAAACGCTGATTTCACATCCATTTGATAAACTTTGAAATTCTTGTAGACTGCTAAAGCCAGAAACATTCTAATTGCCTCTAGTCTAGCTACTGGTGCAAAAGTTTCCTCAAATTCAATGCCTTCAACTTGTGCATAACCCTTACATACCAATCTTGCTTTATTTCTGACTACCTAGTCCGTCTTCATTCAATTTGTTTCAAAAAATCCATTTAGTCCCGATTATATTTTTATTTGCATGTCTAGGTACTAACTCCCAAGTTTCGTTTTTCTCGATCTGATCTAATTCTTCATTTATTGCCTTCATCCAACTTTCATCTTTGCTTGCGTCATCAACATTTTTGGGCTCAATGTTGGATAATAGAGAGTAGTTACTTACTACTCTTCTTCTTGTCTGAACACCAACTTTGGGGTCTCCAATTATTTGCTCTCTAGGATGATTTTTTTGCCAACTGCTTGTTTTGAATTTCTTATTTTCTTCCACTTCTGAATCACAACTTAAATCATCTGAGTCAATTTTTTGTATCTTTTCCATTTCGTTTTCCTCATCTCCTTCAATAACCTCTTCATAAATTGGGTAGTTCGTTTCATAGCTAATTACTCGTTCTCTACCTTCATCAAATTTAACATCGACACTGTCCACAATTTTCTTTAGCCTCTTGTTGTAGCATTTGTAAGCTTTGCTTTTTGATGAATAACCAACAAAAATACCTTCATCCGCTCTATCTTCAAACTTACCAAGATTATCTTCACTTCTTTTGATGTAGCACTTGCTGCCAAAAACTTTGAGGTATTTTGTTGTTGCCCTTTTACCGAACCACAACTCATAAGGAGTTTTGCTTTCATGTGTTCTCAACATGTACCTATTTTGGATATACACCACAGTATGGACTGCTTCTTTCCAAAATCTGTCTGCTACTCTGCTTTCAGCCAACATAGTCCGTGCCATTTCTTGCACTGTCCTGTTCTTTCTTTCTACCACTCCATTCTGCTGAGGTGTCCTGGCTGCTGAAAACTGTCTCCTAATACCGTATTTTTCACAGTACTCTGTAAACTCCTCTGAAATGAATTCTCCTCCTCTATCTGATCTTAAACATTTGATCCTCTTTCCTGTTTCATTCTCAACATGGTTTTTGAAAATCTTGAACATATCAAAAGCTTCTGATTTATGCTTCAAGAAAAATATCCATGTCATTCTGGAATAGTCATCAATGCACAACATAAAATATTTGTCACCATTTATGCTTTGTGTTCTCATGGGTCCACATAAATCAGTGTGTATTAGTTCCAAAGGTTTGCTTGTGTAGTACTCTTTTGTTTTGAATGTGACTCTAGTTTGCTTCCCCTTTTGGCATGAAGCACAAATGTTGTTTGCAGGTTTGCTGATGGTGGGAATATCTCTCACCGCCCTTTTTGAGGTGATTTTTACTAGATTATCAAAACTGATATGACCGAGTCTCTTGTGCCACAACCAATTTTCTTCTTCCTGTCCAATAAAACAAGCTCCTTTTGAAGTCTCTGAGAGCGTGTACAGGTTGCCAGATGTCCTTGATCCAGTTGCTATCAATTTTCCACTGTTTGTTTTTCTGACTTCACAACCCTGCTTCATAAAAACTACTTCATGACCTTTATCACAAATCTGACTTACGCTCAACAAGTTATGTTTCAAACCATCCACAAACAAGACTTCTTCTGACTTAATTTTTCCGTCACTAATTTTAACTGAACCTTTGCCAACTATCTTAGCTCCATCATTATTTCCAAACTTTACTGAACCACCTTCATATTTCTGTAACTTCTCAAATTTCTGTTTGTCACCTGTCATATGACTGGAGCATCCACTATCAAGTATCCATGGTACATATTTATTCTGTGCTTTAAATGTTGTTTGTACGATTAAGGATTCCTTTTCTTCCTTAAGTCGCTCTTTTTCTTTCCACTCCGTTTTGATAGTAGTTTTGGGCTCTTGTTTTGCCTTTCCCTTATCAATAGCTTGTGCATGTTTTTCGAGAAGTTTTCTATTTTGTCTCATCCTATTTGGTTGAAATTTTCTTCCCTGAAACTGATTTGATGCAAATGTACTTCTACAGTTTCTTGCAATGTGCCCAAAATTATGACAGCTTATAACATTCTACTGTATAATTCATCAAAGGAGAAAAAGCATTTCTACTGGTGAAATTCCTTGGTCTTACATTATATTTGCAGTCTGAGATTTTATGTCCATAGCCATTGCATTTAAAACAGAAACCAGAAAAGGGATAATTGAACCTGGGTGATGGTCTTTGCCATGTTGCCGTAGGAGCCATAGGTCTTCTTCTTCTTTGATGTGTGACATTGGTGAATCCATCATTGTCAATTCTCCTTTCGTGCCTGGCATTATTGCTTTCTTTTGCATGAGATGTTTTTCCTTGATCAACCTGTTTCTTATCTTCATTCTTTATGGATTCTACATTTCTGGCCTTTGATCCATTTGATGATTCTCCTTCGATGAAACCCAGACCAAATTTGATGCCTGCAGGCCTTTGGTCATTTATGATCTTATCCAGCTTCATAGAACTTTCTTCACGTTTGTGATAACAACTAATTTTCTTATTCATCTCTTCTAGCTGCATTCTTAAACCAACAATCTCTTCTTCTAGCTTGCTGCAATAATCTATTTTCATGGTTATTTGCACTTCGAGATCTTCGAATATTTTCTTGGATTCTTCTATCTGTACTTTCAAACTGGTTATGATTTCATTTGCATCCTCAAGCTTTTTTGAAATTTTCTTATTCTTTTTCCTCTCTATTTTCCACTCTTCAAGTGCAGAGATCAACTCACCTTCTAGATCTACTTCAGCCTCAGGGTTTTCACCACATACTTCAGAGTTCACTCCTTCTTCCTTTTCTGATTTTACTTCTTCAAATGCCATGAAAAGAGCTTCACCTGTTTCCTCTTCGAACTCCTCACCGGAGCTGTCTTCTCGATGAACTCGGCATTCCTGGAGATGAAACTTTTCTTCTTGAAGTTGCCTTTTCTGAAATTCGTTTTCTTCTTCCAGTCACTTCTTTCTTGGTGCGATCCTTCATCATTTTTGTTCTTCTCATTAAGTGGACATTTAGTCGCAAAATGCCCAATGCCTCCATAGTTGAAACATTTAAGCGGTAGCTTTCCTCTGTATTTTCCTTTTCCCCTTTTTAGTTTTCTAACAAAGTTTGCTTCCATTTCATCTGATGTCTCTTCTTCCTCGGACTCTTGTTTTGCGTTTTTATTTTTAAGGGCTTTAAAAGCCGCTTCTCTGTCTGTGGGTTTAGATCTTCCTATCCTCATCTCATATGCAGTCAAAGAACCATACATCTCATCTATACTAAAATAATTTAGATTTTTAGCTTCTTCTATCGCTGAGACTTTAGAATCAAACCTTTGAGGAAGAGATCTTAATACCTTTTTCATGACGGCAGAGTCTTCGATATCCTCGCTGAGTCCTCTGATCGCATTAATGATTCCATTAACTCTCAACATATATGCCTCAATGTTTTCATCGTCATTCATCTTTAATGCTTCGAACTGAGCTCGATGTGTCTCGTAACTTGGCCTCCTTGATCTTATCATCTCCTTCATGAATACTCCTCAGTTTGTCCCATATCTCTTTTGCCATTTTACAGCTCATGATCTTTACTAGTTCACTGTCTGCTAATCCGCACATGAGAGCATTCTTTGCTTTTGAGTTATTTTCAAACAGTTTCTTTTCGTCAGCCTCTTTTGGAGGAGTGATGGGTATTGTGTATCCACTAACTACTGAATCCCAGATGTCGTATCCCAAAGCACAGAGATATGTCTGCATCCTGATTCTCCAGAACGCGTAATTAGATCCATCAAACAATGGTGCTTTGTTTGATGAGAAGCCTTCACCACCTGCCATTGTGTTACTTCCAAGATCACCCTAGCCGGTTAAGCTTGTACAGGAACTTAGCTCTGATACCAATTGTTAGTCTTACAATGACACTGAGAGGGGGGGTGAATCAGTGTAGCTCTTTAAACTTAAATTTACAGCTCTTAATACCGCAGCAATTAAAACTTATTACTAGATACAACAAGTATAACAAAAGAGCATCACACAACACAAGATTTAACGAGGTTCACCAATGTGGCTACTCCTCAAAAATTGACTGCTTGGACTACCATCCAAATCCAGCCTTTGCAAAGCACCAACTTTACAATCAATTTACCAGCACACACTGGAAGGAGCACCAACCCCTGATTTATCTATACCAATAGAAAGGAGCACCAACCCCTGATTTACCAGCAGGAAGGAGACAACTACCAACTGGAAGGAGCACCAACCCCTAATGCCAAGCACCAACCTGGACTTCAATTTGAATCTATAAGTTTAACAGTAAGATACCTTTGCTTTTGCAAGACCCTGATTGGTCTTCTTCACCTTTGCATTCTCTACGCACTCTGCTCTCTCTGCGCAATCACTTCGCACACTCTACTTCGTTACAGTCGAACTTCATGATCATCTTCTCCCTTTTGTGCACTCTGCTCTCTTTGTAAATTTTGCACTTAGCATGATTCGACATGACTTGCTCTCTCTGCACTAACGACCGTATTTCGCACACTTCTCAACATCTCAATTCTCCAAACAACCCTCCTTTTATAACAATATTTTTATGATGAAAACCCTAATCTTAGTCAACTGTAAACCCTAATCTTAGTCGGCTTTCATAACAACTGTAAACCCTAATTTTAGTTGTTGTCATCGGTCTTCGTCGGCTTCAACTTAACCACAAATACAAATGTCACGATATCGTGACACTTTTTTCTCTCTCTTTCTCCTTGCTTTGGCCCCTAAAATACAACATGTCACGATATCATGACACTTTTTCTTTCTCTCTTTCTCTTTGCATCGGACCGTAAAAGCACATGTCGCGATATCGCGACACTTTTCTCCTTGCTCTTTCTCTTGTGATGGAAAATACAAATGTCACTGATATCATGACACTTTTCTCCTTGCTCTTTCTCTTAGCTTTGGCACATAAACATGTCACGATATCATGACACTTTCACCTCCGTACGCTTTCTCTATTCTTTTGTCATGATATCGTGACACTTCTACTTCCATAGACTTTGACTTTGCTTTTGTCACGAAATTGTGACACTTCTACCTTCGAAGTCTTCTTCTCTGCTTTTGTCATGAAATCATGACACTTCTGCTTTGTACTTTACTTCTTTGCTTTTGTCATGAAATCATGACACTTCCTCAAGTCTTGCTTTCTTTTGTCATGAAATCATGACATTTCTCTTCCGTACGCTTCCTCTCTTTCTTTTGTCATGAAAATGCGACATGTCACGAAATCGTGACACTTTTCCAACTTACTTTCTCTCTCCTATTTTAGTCGCGAAAATGCGACATGTCACGAAATCACGACACTTTTCTTACTTGTTCTCTTTCTTCGAACTTGTCACGAAATCGTGACACTTTTTCTTCTTTCTCTTTCTCTTCCAACATGTCACGAAATCGTGACAGTTTTTCCACTTGCCTTTTTCTCTTCCAACATGTCACGAAATCGCGACAGTTTTTCCTACTTTTTCTCTCTCTTCCAACATGTCGCGAAATCGTGACAGTTTTTCCACTTGCCTTTTTCTCTTCCAACATGTCACGAAATCGTGACAGTTTTTCCACTTGCCTTTTTCTCTTCCAACATGTCATGAAATCGCGATTTTTCCTGCTTTTTCTCTCTCTTCCAACATGTCACGAAATCGTGATAGTTTTTCCACTTCTTTTTCTCTTCCAACATGTCACGAAATCGCGACAGTTTTTCCCTTGCTTTCTCTCTCTCTTCCAACATGTCACGAAATCGTGACAGTTTTTCTTGCTTGTTGTATATGTCGCGATATCGCGACACTTTTCTTACTTGTCTTTTTCTTTGATCTTTTGCATATGGGCCACTTCGGTCTTCTTGGAAAATCATTGTACATACTCTGAGTAACCTTTGAACTCCTGTCTTCTGCATCTGAATAGCTTTTGAACTTTCTATCCACTGCATCAATAGATCTATCTGACTGTGTTGAAAAAAATGACAATACTGTTGCTGCACCTTGCTCAACATATTTTTACAAAAAAAATTAACTAAATCACAAACCTTACAAAACCAAACATTTAACCTTGTTTCATCAAAAGAAAAGGGTTTGGATAGATATGAGATGTTACATACTCTCCCCCTTAGACTAAACACAGTCCCTTGTGTTTCTAAGGTTAGTAAGCATAAAAGCATTAATATAGTTTCACAATATTTTTTTTAAAGGAATGTAAAGTAGTAATCATCATGATACTTTCTAAAATTAGCAACCACAGGAAGTCAATGCAATCTCAAGTTCACACCATTGTTTTATCCTTTCATGGACAATCTCTGATAGCTCCAACTATCATTGTCCTACTCAAGAGACTAGTATCAAACATCACGGCCCAATGGTGTAAACATGAGCGTAAAATGCACCTATATGAGGGTAATTATTTGTGTTACCCTTGGGCTACTTCGTCATCATTTCCCTTTTTCTAGTATCTCGTTCCTGCTAGTCGATCAACTTCTTCCACCAACAAGAGTACATAGACCTGTGATGCAACAAAAATATCAGCAGTATCATATCCTTCAAGGAAATAAAAATACTCATACTGCATGAACAAGTATTGAAATAACCATCAATACACAAATAAAGTCCAAGCATTGAAAACATTTGTCAATGTATAAGTCCTATCATAAATATCATCATAAAGCATTGAAACATATATCAGTGCATAGTCTATTTTGTAGTATTGTATGGTAGTAATAAAAACATTACAAATTATCTTCAAATAAATAGGGAAAATGTCTTCTTATATCTTCCATCCACTTTTTCCCAAGTGGAGTTTCTTTCTAAGTATATGCCCCATTGGACCTTGCATTGTTCTATGTTTCGCTTCCTCTTCATCTTGGAGCGAAACTCTAGGATATTTATTGGTCTTACCTCAATGGCCAAGGGATATGCCATCTGTAGTATAGAAATATTCAATACATGGTTAGGATTAGCGATATACTTTTTAAGTAGGGACACATGGAAAGAGTCATGGATCTTTGCCAAATTGGGTGGCAAGTCAAGTCTGTAGGCAACAGGACCAATCCTTTCAAGGATGGTGAATGGTCCAAAAAATATAGTATATAGCTTAGTTGATTTGATGGTGCTCTTCAAAGGCTTAACCTAAAAGAATACCTTATCCTCTAAAAAAATTCCCTATGTGTCCTCTTCAAGTCAGTATAGTTTTTCTGGTGATCTATGGCTTCCTTAAGCCTTTGTCAAATTACCTTAAGTTGTTCCTCCATTTCTTTGATTGTTTCTGGTCTGATGACAACTTGATCCTTTGGATTATCCCATGACAATGGTATTTTAAACCTTCTACCATATAGTGCCTTAAAAGGAGCCATATTAATGCATAAGGGACTTCTAAATCCACCAAGTTATGTGCATCAAAAGGCAATCCTTGAGATATTCTTATAGCCACACGTTCCCAGGCCCATACCTGCAACAAAAGGCTACAACTTAATCATGATCGCTTTATTGTTCATACATCGAACAACTGTATATGGACCTGATCCAACAAGTCTAGTTCCTAGGCAAACACAATTGTGTATTCCACTAGGCCTTGCACAACCACTAGCATATTCCAAGGGAATCATGCACCTAGTGAGTCAAGTAGAATTACATTCGATATTAGCGCCATTACCATAGATTTCCTAGGTAACAATTTACTGAACTTGAAGCGTAGTTCATACAATATATCACATTATTAGTATTCACATCTCTCCACTCAGATCTACACACTCTCTCAAGAACTAAAATTTTTTTTCTTCATTTGCAGCTACTGCTATACACCCTTCAACTGGTAACTGATAGATTTGGTACACATCCTCCAAGGTGATAGTCATTTCTCTAATAGGTAACTAAAAAGTCCTATCAAGATTCCATCTTTAAATTAGAGCTGATAGATACCCTCTATCGGTCTGCACTAGTTCCAAGCAAGAAAATCCTACTAAACCTATCTCACTTAACCACTAACAATCATTGGCATGCAACACACTCCTAGCTTATTGAAATATTGGCCTAAAGGTGGCATGGGGTCTAATAATATTTAATGGAATTATTTCTTCTGATCTGACTTCATGACTCACTTTGACATTACTAGAAGCCATCTTCTTATAGGGTGTTTAATAGTAGATCAATGAGTAAAAATAGTAGAATCAAGAAGCACACTATGGGGTTTACCCCGAGCATGATCACTATAAATAGTGCAAACCCTAAGACTAGTATAATCGTGTTGAACTCCATAGGTTGATTCTTCTTGCTAAAAAATTCATCCAAGTTTAGCTTGTCTTAAAAGCCTATAATGTGCTTAACAACTAGTTTACTCAACCACAAAATCGGTCATAACTCAATTATCTTGATTCTAATCAATCACCCACCCTGAAACATGTTATGATTGACCTTTAAGTCACTCATTATCAATCATATCATAGTTATTTATGGATTTATTGTACCTCTTTGTACCTAAAACGGTCTTATTTCTTCATGCATCTGACATCTTGTCTTATCAATGCCTTATTCGATGATTCTATCAATCTCTCGTGTACAATATTATTCACACAACACATTCTTGGGCATAATTTCTAACTCTAGCCATTACTTATTTTTTTACAATGATGCTTACCTTGATCCAATCACCATCCTTTCTTTACACCTGACACTTATTGAAACCATGTATCGAGATCCTCCTAAATTAGGATTCCTTTCAAAAATGTGTCTTTATATTAATGCATGGGATACCTTTTGAGTAAAATATTTAGAATAATCATTGAGTACTCTTATGCAGGTATTAATACCGCATACACCATGTAGTGAGGCTATTCCATATTTAAAGTGTAAAACATACAATTAAACTCGACCACCACCCAAGTGGTCAGGTGGCATACTATATAGCTATTTGGTGGTATCATAGGTGTAATTTCCCACCAAAATGTTATTTCAAGGGGTGTTTCAGGTGGAGCTGGTATGGTGATCCTGTCTACATTCTATAGTATTCCATTGTCTTTGTCATTGCCTTCTTTCACCATTGTTGGGATATTCAACTCCTTGCTCTGGTCAAAGGCCATGATTGTATTGTAACATTGATCAATAATAAAAGAAAATATTCTTTTGTTGATCACTTTATCCTATTCATACTCTTGCCTAATTGTAAGTATCATTACAATTGTGTTTCCAAATGGGATCCAACTCAGGTATGTTTCAATACATAACACTTCCTAGCTAGAAGCTCAACCAATTTATAAATCTAGATGAAATCTAAGTTTTAATATATCATATATAAAGGAAATATTATTTTATCTTGAAAACACTATGTATCAAGCTTGTTATTTCTAGGTTTATTCCATAACTCATAATAAATCTTGTTGTTCATCATACAATATGTAATTAAGGGAGAGTCTTAGCTTAATATTACCAATGCCAACTTTAGTTTCCAAGTACACTGCTTAAAATCCACAAGTTGCGAAGGATGTATTGAACTCTTCCAATCTGATTCACCAATGGTTCAAGCATAGAAGAAAAATACTTGTACATATAATAGCCTTCAAGCACTTATTCTTTCTCTTACAAAGCATGTATTAGTTTAGAGTTTATCTATGGAAGTTTTAGTTTTATATCGTAGAATTATTTCATGGAAGCTTTTAGTCCTACAACTGGGCTCTTATACCAACTATAGAAACCTAAATTTACCAACCATTACAAGCATTTTTTTATTACTTATCTTATAAATCATATAGCTAAGATTATGATCAGTGGATTACTTAAGAATAATCTCCATGTGGTTCTCTTAATATGAATTTCCATGTAATTCCAAGGCTTGCACTTCACAAGAATCAACCTGGTCAATGTCTATCTTGTGGCATAGGAGTGGCCAACCCTCCTGTAATAAGACCAGTGTTAAATCCCATTAACCACATAGTTTGGAATTCTTCTATATTAATCCCATTAAGATCAAGAACATCATTTTATCTTACTAACTTAAATTAAACATTAAGCTAGCTCCATAGGTCCAACTGACCAAGTAGTAGGCGTATGCCTTGAAGATTAAGCATTATTATATAAGGATAGAATGCCAATCAAATACAATGCTTAACTAGAGCCATGTGCACACTGGTTAGTTAAGGTGATGATCAAACAGATCCACATAGACACCCTGTGTCTATCATATACCTTACTTGCTCAATTCATCATTAACTTCCACGATAAGAGATAGAATCTAAACTTTTCCCACTTGATCATTCTTAAATTATCTCCTATAAAGGATTACACTAAAAATCCATCTAAAAATAAGATTAATTATTTTTTATTCTTTAATAAGGTTATCCATTGATATATATATAAACCTCAACTTTAATTCTCAACTAAATATTTTTTTTGGGTCAAAAATACTGGTTAAATATGGTCATATTTCTATCATAGCCCTTTCATTTAAATTGTCAAACCAGGGAACTTGTAAGCTTGTGAAGTACCACATTCAAGACTAACTACAACACCATTTTGAGATGAGTCCACTAAGCCTATCATTGGGGGAGTGTTTGTGAAATATCATTAGTTCATCCACACCAATTAAATCATGCATAAATAAAATTACGAAAAAATAAATCACACCACACCGTGCTTGAAAAATAAAGGAAAGCAATAAAATCACACTTGCAGAAATAAACATACAACACACTAAAAATAAATGATCTAATCTAGAAAGCAATAGAAATAAGGGGAGGAATACTAGCTTGGAGTGGGCCCAGGCTCCAACAGCTTCCACCCGACTAATTTATGGAGATAGAATGTGAATGGAAGAACTCTCGAGCAAGCTTTTATTAATAATATTGTAGTACAGAAACAATGATAAATTCTTACATATGCCACCTACTACTTTTTCAGAGAAGTCTGTGTGTTTATATAATACACACAGAGCTTCTTGTACAATGTTGTTACAATGGAAGATCTGGTTACAGCCTAAACTGAGATAGTTTAGTTACTGTAATAGATGCATGATAAAAATAGTCAACAACTTTCATCTTTTTTGGGGATAGTAGATTTTCAGGTTCAATATCTCTATTTCCCATGTTCTGCTTCATCAAGTGGTTGTGTGTTTCCTCCAATGTGACTGGGATAGCTCATGCGTTTGGTAGCTCTCCAAGGATAGCCTATGTGACATGGAGTCAAAGGTCTACCATAATCAACAGGGTCTCCTTCAGTCAAAGTCAAGGCGCTTAACATCAAGGCGCCTACTTGAAGATCAAGGTACCCTTGATGTATGACATCAAGGTGCCTACTTGAGGATCAAGGTGCCCTTGATGTATGACATCAAGGCACCTACTTGAGGATCAAGGCACCCTTGGTCAAGGTACCTACTTGAGGATCAAGGTGCCCTTGGTCAAGGCACCTACTTGAAGATCAAGGCACCCTTGATCAAGGTGCCTACTTGAGGATCAAGGCGCCCTTGACCAAGGTACCTACTTGAGAATAAAGGCACCTACTTGAAGATCAAGGCGCCTTCCCATTTATGCCTTAGACTCATTGAAGTAGAAGCATGTCAGGTCCATGTAGGACCTTGACTAAGCAAAAGATGATAAAATCAGAAAATATCTACACAAAACACACTTCACACACAAATTAGGTAATGCACATAATTTCATTAAATATATACATAATATTTCATAAAAATATACAACTCTTATAATACTGCCACACAAAACCATTAGAAACTCATACAAAAATATGAGCATTTCTGATGCTCATCATCCCCCCATGCCTAACATGTGCCACACCCTCATGGCACCTAAAGTTGGTAGTTTCATCCTGGTCAACCCCTTCCTGGTAGGCCTTGTTTCTCTACCTTCTTTTCTTATCGGTGACCTTGGCCTTTCCTTTATTTTGGGGTTTATGTTTTTACTGAGGAGCACTGGTCTATTATGGGATGGCTTTTGGTTGCACTTCCCTATCCTTCTTGGCCCTACACCTATGCTGGGCAACATAACCATGGTGGTTCCTCCTTTCTAGAATGCAGCTTCTACTTGCTACCATAGATCGACATGTTGAGGTCGTAATTCTCCTAATGGGATATCTGAGTCATCCTACTCTCGTCTCACCACCCTAGATTTGAATAAGTGAGCCTCTTCTAGGGTAAGGCCTACATTTTCTTCTTTGATTGCAGCTACCTCTACTTTCAGCCCGAATATCCCATGTCTCTCCATGTATTTTTACATTCTAGAGGGTCATCCCTAGGATGAACCATATATCCACTAGAATTGGTCTTCCATAGCAGGGTCAACGCAAATGCTAGGCCCTCTTTCAACCTTCTTGGTAGCTTTTCTTGCTACCTTTGCCACCTCACATTCTTTTTGGAGTCTTTCAAACTTCTCCTTCTGCTCAGAAAAACTCTTGATACCTTCCACCCACTCTTCGTCTGACTGGTCGATCGGTTCTACAAATGTAACTTTGGCCTTGCTCTTGGCCCTCTTCTATGGTGTTTGAGGTGCCTTCCTCTTGGGCCTCACTAGAATTGGTATTATAGTAGACTGAGTGGGGATGTCCTCTTCCTCCACTAAAGGTGTCTCTCCTTTGTCGTTAGAGGGCTCAAGTCTCTGCCCCTCTGGCATTGAGTCAACCGTAGCTGCTTCCTCTGTTCCTTGCTCACCTGGATGCTACTCTATTGGTCCTTCCACTATGGGTACTTGTTGCTCCTATGATTCCTCCTTAGTGTCGGGCTTAGGGTCTTGCCACTGGCTATTTCTCGATCGATTATCCTCATCATCAAGGATTTCTATAACAGGGGTTCTATTTGAAAAATAGAATTCCCCTATTCTTCCTCGATTGCTCTGACTAAAGCGGATGAGAAATCCCCTATTTCTCCACTCTCATTTCTTGCATCTAATATAAACTACCCTGATGAAATGACCCTCTCTAGAGAGGTTAAGGAATTTATGGGCACTTCAATCACCCAATCTATTTGGGTACCTGCGTCTACTCTTTCCGCCACCCTAGCCTTCAGTTGTTGATTCTCTTCAGTGAGCTGTTGGACCCTCTACCATAGCTGAGATATGGTGGCTTCATTCTATCATTGCTTCCTTGTAGCACTCTCCCAAAATTCTTCAAAGAGCATCTCTTCAAAAAATTCACTCTACCAATTGAGGCCTTCTTCCAGTGTTGAGTCAAGCTACCCTCGTAGGCCTTCTAAAGGTTGTTGGTCCGATGGACTTTGAGCAGCCAAATTTTACAATGTTTAGGCCACAAACCTGACCTCTGTATCCTCCTCTTCTTCCTCACTTGATAGAATCAATCATCGTAGATGCTTTCTACCACTTATGCACTCTGTACGATGAGCCATTGGTTCAGGGCTGGAAGAATTCAGCCTATCCTCTACATAATTCTGTGAGGAATCAGGCAGAGAAATTTACCCTTTAGCTATAGCATCTTGGGAGGTTTGGGGCCATTCTTCTGCTTCTTCTTTGATTTAGTATCTTACTCTATTTCTATAGTAGACCATATCTACACACTAGAATATTTGGCCCTTTCTACCGGTAGGCTCTCCTTGTGTTCCTCGACATACTGAATCAGGGTCATAATTAGCCCATGATGGGCTAGGGTAGTAACTACCCCTCCTTGATATCGGTGAGCCTCATCCTTCAGAGTGCTTTCTAGGTAAAATGGCACATTAATATTTCACCCATGCACCAGATGATTCAGAAATTGCATGTGGTTTGCATTCAGGTAGGAGTATTTTCCCGTGCATGTGAAGAACCTCACCACCTGATCGAAGAGTCTCTACAAGTGCTCCAAGAGTCTTTGTTTTGGTAGTCCTACAGATTCAAATTGGATGTTCATCTACCCTAGAAGTAGCTCTATGCATTGGGCTGGCACACCCTCCTTGTAAGTGCATTCTCTAGTGAGGGGGAGGTCGGTAACAATTGAAATGTACTCTGATGTGACTAGGATTTCCAGTCCATGTAGCTGAGTGACCTCCCCTCTTACAGTGGTAGAAAATTCCCTTGCCACCTCGGTGTCCTAGTTTTTGCTGACTAGGAGGCAATAATTCATCCACCTGACCACCTCAAACTGGTCCTGAACTTCCCCGCAAATTCCTTCGATATTGTTGGGCTCACTTTTCTTCTACGCATGATTCTTTGATCGGCCCCCCATTACAAATTCTTGGCTCTTTTCCCTTTTTTTTTGACTGGTTCGATGCCCTTATTTCGTAGGAAGGCACCTTCTTATAGATCAAGGTGCCTACCCAGTGAATTAATTTCATGTTGGGGTTGATAGGATACACCACCCAAATTGATTTTTGACATGACGTATTGGACATGGGGGGCCAATACAATTGGTTGAACTCTTGTGATGACATTATTTTTAGAGAAGTATTTAGTTATGAAAAATTATATAAATATTTAACAAAAATCATGTGCATACCTGATTGGTTGTTCATGCATTCTGGAGCATGCCGATTTGGTAGTCTATGATAAGGGTGATGGCGTATTCCCCATGTGGTTGATTAAGTTGTCTCGGGTACTACAACTCTATTCACTCGAGGTCCCATGCTAAAAATGTGGATATCTGGTTGGTTCAGGTGATAGGATGCATATCTCCTTTTTCGGTTGGCCTTGGGACATGCAAAAATCCTTCCCAATGATTCCTCAATATTTTTGGGTGACTTCAAATTTTTATCATGTGAAGTGATTATGTGGCTTCGATCACTCCCTCGTGTCATCGTATTATGTAGGTGCTTCGATTGGATCAAGGCACCTTTAAAATGTATGATATCAAGGTACCTACTTGTATATCAAGGTGCCCTTGATGCATGCCATCAAGGCACCTACTTGTGGAGCAAGGCACCTTTGATCAAGGTGCCTACTTGTAGAGTAAGGTGCCCTTGACCAAGGTGCCTACTTGTAGAGTAAGGCACCCTTGACCAAGGTGCCTACTTGTAGAGTAAGGCACCTTTGACCAAGGTGCCTACTTGTAGAGTAAGGCACCCTTGACCAAGGTACCTACTTGTAGAGTAAGGCACCCTTGACCAAGGTGCCTACTTGTAGAGTAAGGCACCCTTGACCAAGGTGCCTACTTGTAGAGTAAGGCACCCTTGACCAAGGTGCCTACTTGTAGATTAAGGCATTTGATCAAGGTGCTTGACAAGGTGCCTACTTGTAGATTAAGAAATGTTTTAGAGTAAGGCACCCTTGATCAAGGTGCCTACTTGTTGATTAAGGTGCCCTTGATCAAGGTGCCTACTTGTAGATTAAGGCACCCTTGATCAAGGTGCCTACTTGTAGATTAAGGTACCCTTGATCAAGGTACCTACTTGTATATAAAGGTACCCTTGATCAAGGTGCCTACTTGTAGAGCAAGGCATCCTTGATCAAGGTGCCTATTTTAGATAGGACTTTGATCAAGGTGCTTACTTAAAAGGATCATAGAGAAAGGCACCCTTGATCAAGGTGCCTACTTGTAGAGCAAGGTACCCTTGACCAAGGTGCCTACTTGTAGAGCAAGGCACCCTTGACCAAGGTACCTACTTGTAGAGCAAGGTACCCTTATTACTATTGAAAAGTTAGTAGTTGTTGATGTGTCTACTATTGTAGGGTTGATCAGGTCCTCCAATGTTTCTTGTGTTGCATCAATGTCTACTTCATCCAAGCACATAGGTGGGTATTTTTTCCTTTACGAGGAATTAACACCCACGTCCATGCTCAGATAAGGACTATCTCCTCCGAATGGAAACAATCAAATTTCTATCTCCTAAAAAATGTGCAAGTTCATGGATGTTGAGCTGGTTTAGGCCTTGTCTCCCAAGATGCCTATTTTCATGCAATCAGGCCATTTCACCTACAAAATAAAATGAGAAAAACTAAAAATATGCAGTTTAGTGCAATCCATGCCTATTAGGCCCTGGCTCTTAGGATACTTATAGCTTGCATGTGGGCACTATCCTTGCAAAATACATAGTAAACTAGAAAGTAGTAGAATGTAGTTTGGTGCAATCCATGCCTGTTAGGCCTTGGCTCTCAGGATACCTATAGCTTGCATGCGGGCACCGTACCTACAACACAAAAAAAACTAAGAACTAAACTATTTTAAGTGGATAATCTTGTGTCCACTGTATTTTTGAGAAGTTGAAATATTTTTAGTTGGATGGGGTCTCCCCCATGCCTATTTTGGACTCCATCATTAAATTTTTAGACATGTGATATGGACGCAGTCGGTGACCATTAACTATCAATATGGTGTTGCTACCATCAATTGTCTTGACATGCACAACACCATTTTTTATCAGCTCGATCACCTCATATGGTCCCATCCACCTCTGCATCAGCTTACCCTTCCATTCTTAGAATCTAGAATCATATAGTAACACCCAGTCTCCTACTTTGAACTGCTTTAGCTTAATGTGGTGGTCATGCCACTATTTCCTTTGCCTTTGGATGACTTCTGTCCTTTGTAGGGCATCCAATCGATATTCTTCTAACTGATTTAGCTATCGAATCCTCTCCCTCTATGCATCATCTAGGCTCAGGTTCAATTCCACTATAGTTCTAAGAGTTTTGATTTCAAACTCGATGGGCATCATCGCACTCTTCCCGTATACCAGTTGGAATGGAGTAAAACCTATGGTTGTCTTCCATGTAGTTCTGTATGCCCATACCACCTTCGGTAGTCTCACAGCCCAATATTTCCTATGCTGTTGCATGGTATTTGTAAGGATGTTCTCTAGCTCTCTGTTGGTCACTTCTACCTGTCCATTCACCTATGGATGGTAGGGGGTGGTTTTGTTGTGTCGAATCTTGTATTGTTGCATTAGCTCTTGAATTAATTTGGAGGTGAATTGAGGCCCTTGATCCATTGTAATTTCTTTGGGTACCCCAAACCTCATGAAAATTTGAGAAAATAGGAATTCTACCACCATTCCTTCTTTGGAATCCTTTAGTGCCTACACTTCGACCCATTTGGTTATGTAGTCAGTGTAGACTAGAATGTATCTCTTTTCGATCGATGGTGGGTTGATTGGCCCCACAAATTCCATCCCCCATTTTTCGAAGGGTTTGATGTGAATGTGCAGTTGGAGAGGCATTTCATCCCTAGGGGTTGGCCTACCCATCCTTTGGCACTCATCACATTGACTGGTGTATTTGGTTACATCTTTGAACAATGTAGGCCAATAATATCTAGTCTGTAGGACTTTGTACGCAGTCCTTCTTCCTATAAAATATCCTCCACATGGTTCATTGTGGCAAGCTTTGAGAACTTCCAAAAATTTATGCTCAACAATGCATCTTCTCACAATTTGATCAGGCCCTATTTTAAATAGGAGGTCATCAATCCATGAGAAATATGTACTCTTTTCTATTACTATCTGCTTCTCTTAGGGTGAAAGAGTAGGGGATGTTCTATCGGTGGCCAAGTAATTGGCTATGTCTACATACCATGGTGTCTTCTCATTGATGATAAAAATATGTTCATCTAGGAATTGGTCTTCTACAGTTGTATGATCTGATGGTATCAATCTAGATAAGAAGTCTGCTACTATATTGTCTCTATCGGGTTTATCCATGATGGTGATATCAAACTCCTACAGGAGTAAGAGCCATCTAATGATTCTACCACTAATTGTGGGTTTTCTCATTAAATATCGGATAGTCGCATGGTCCGTGTGGATGAACACTTTGTAACCCATAATGTAGTGGTAAAACTTGTTGATGGTATGAATGACCATGAGGAATTATTTCTTCATCACCATGTAATTAAGCTTGGATCCAGCTAGATTCTTATTGATGTAATAGATGGTGTAGAATTCTTCACCATCCTTCTATCCCAGGACTACTCCAATCATGTTGTTGGATGCATCAGAGTAAATATGGAATGGGACGACCCAATTTGGGCCTCGTAGAACTGGGGCAGTAATCAAATTTTCTTTTAATGTTTGAAAGGCTCATTCACAATCTTCTATCTAGATGAATCCCACATCCTTGGAGAGTAGTGTGTGTAGGGGCTTAGCGATTTTGTTGAAGTCGGCTATGAATCACCTGTAGTATCTAGTGGAGCCAAGAAAACTCCTCACATCTCTCTACATCTTAGGACTAGGTAGATCCTTAATGACTTCAATTTTATTTTTTTCCACCTTAATCCCTTCTGATGAGATGTGGTGTCCCAACACTATTCCTTCCTGCATCATCATGAAGCATTTTTCATTGCTAAGGGATAAATTATTTTCTTCGCACCATTGGAGTGCTCATTCTAAATTGGTCATCGCTTCATCAAAGGTCTCACCATAAATGGTGAAATCATCCATGTAGACCTCCACTACTTCCCCCATCATATCTGAGAAGATGCTCAACACCACCCTCTAAAATGTGGTTGGTGCATTGCACAACCCGAAGGGTAGGACTCTGTAGGTGAACGTCCCCCATGGACAAGTAAACATCATTTTGTCTTGGTCCTCTTCTCCAATCTGGATTTGGTTATATCCACTAAATCCATCCATAAAGGAGAAGTACTTCCTCCCTGATAGTGTATCCAAAACCTGATCAATGAAAGGTAGTGGGAAATGATCCTTCTTGGTTGCCTTGTTCAGTGACCTATAGTCGACACAGATCCACCATTTCCCATTTTTCTTGGGAACCACCACTAGTGGTGACACCCATTCACTATCAGATATGGGATAGATAAATCCTACTGATAGGAGCTTCTATAACTCTACTTTGATGATCTCCTTCATGGTAGGATTCATCCTCCTTTGTGGCTGTCTGATTGGAGTCACCTACTCTTCGAGATAAATTCGATGGGTACAAATTTTTGGGTTGATTCCTTTCATGTCTGAGTAGTCCTAGGTGAAGGCTTGTTGATGCCTGGTCAATACCTCCTTTAATTTAGTCAGTTGTATGGGTGTCAACCCACTATTGATGTTTAATGTCCTTCCAGGATCTATTTTGATCTACCTGATGTGGTGATCTTGGGCACCGACCAATGGTGATTCTGGAATAATAGGAGAGGACTCTCCATGGAGGAAGCTCATAATGATGCCATCCTCATCAGCTTCTTCCTCCAATTCCTTCAGTGCCATCACCGACTGTAGCATTGACAATGTCCCTTCATCTTGGTTGTCCCACATGGGCTCTCCCAATGTGTCTACGGACTGTGCAGGTGGAGATATTGTCAACCTTTTGATATTTTGACCATTTGAAATGGTCATTTTTCCATCTCAATAGCTTATGTAGGCATCGATTATTGCTAGCCATGGCCTCCCCAGGATGAGTGGGTAGCCACCCAATCCTGATTTGGACTACAAGACCAAGAAATCCATTGGGTACTCCCATGCATCCACCATCACAATGATATCTTCTAGCATCCCTTCTGGTGCTACAGTCGACCTATCGGCTAGCTGCAACATAGTCTTGGTGGGTTTTAAATCTATGAGCCTCAGCTTCTGCATAGTTTCCTTCGACATGATGTTGATGGCTGCACCCAAATCAACCAGAGTGTTGGCCAACAAGTGACCACCTATTTTTATGGTCAGAATTAGACTTCTTGGATCTATGTATTTAGGGTGGCACGTATTTCCCAACATTAAATCAGATAACTTCCCTACTACGTTGATGGTCTGGGTTGTCTTACATCCTGGCCTCCTCAGACAAAGTTCTTTGATCACCTTGGTGTAAATAGGAATATCTCTGATAGCTTGAAAGAGTGGGATGGTAACTATTAAATTCCTCAAGCTTGAAAGGATATCAAACTCAGGTTGTATTGGCTTCTTCTACTCCTGTAACCTCTTGGGAAAAGGAGCTTCTATTTTCTTAACAACCAATTCTTCTTCAACCTCTTCTACTAGAGGTGATTCTTCTACATTCTCCTCCTCTTCTATAAGGGGAGGAACCTCTACTCCTAACTATCTACCTGATCTAAGTTGAATTGGATTACAACTAATATTGTACATTGGAAACATCTCTCCTTCCAGTTGGTACGTGGGCTGATTTACCTTGTTATTCGGATTGATCATTGGTTATGTTGGTAGTTGTGTAGGTCTCGCTATAGGGGGAGTTGGTAAGATTTGCTATGGTGGAGCTTGCACTACATTCTATGGAGCTGAGTTCCATGAATCATAATTTCTCCATTGCTACCTGGATTGTTGGTACGACATCCATGGGTGCTGGTTGGAAAATGAGGCTCCTAGAGGTGCATTCATCCAAGGTGGTGGTCCCCACCATCCCATATTGGGTGGTTGGACCTACCCTTGTAGCATGTAAGGTCCTCCTCCATAGGGCGACATTCCAACTGGCATATTCCCCATAGGGGGTTGCTGCCAGTTCCTTCGGTTACCCATGAAATAAGCTTTGGTGACTTCAACATCTTCCTTAATATTTGGCAGCTGTGGGCACAGTCGGGTCTTATGATTTTATTGACAAACAACACATACCCTGACTTTATTTTTTGGACATGCATTCCTTGCATGTTTTCCTCTACATTTTGGATAGAAGTAGGCTAGTGCAACTTCATTCTCTTGTTTCTTTTTCTCTAGTAGGAGTGTGTCCAACTACAATGCTAGAGAGGAGAGCATCTCACTCTTCAAATCCTCCAACATATTACCTATCTCTATCTTCATGACTGAAGTGGTTGCCTTCATGGTCCTGGAGGTTGGTTTACCTCTTCTTCATGAGTAGTTCTGACATAGTTGTCGGATGTCATCCATTGGGTGCTAGTAAATATCACCTCTAGAGATCATGTTGAGTACTTCGAGAGACTCATTGTTAAGTCCCCTCAAGAAAATACTCCTGAGGGACTTGTCACCTAGCTTCGTATGGGGTGATCTCTACAGATTAAAATTGAATCTTTCCTAGTATTCCTCCAAGGATTCATCCTCTTTCTACGTCATGCTCAGAACCTCCTCCTTGGAATCTCATGCTCTATCAAAATCTTGGTACTGCTCTAGGAAGAGCTTTTTCATCTCCTCCTAGGAGGTGATCTATTTATTCCCCAAGTTGATGAACCAGCGTAGGGTTGAGTCATCCAATGTTGAAGGGAAGAGCTTCAACTTTTGGGCATCTGATTTGTAATCTACAGACCTGCATAAGACATCGAACTTAAATAAAAATAGATCAAGATATTCTGTTGGGTATCCCTTGAAGGTAGGAAGATGGGCAGGGGATATGTTTTTCATTTTGGTATCTCCCCCACCTTCTTCTATCGGGAAGCTAAAACCAGTCGAAGCCTCTTCTGCTTCAACCATTTTTTAGGAAATGTGGTCTCTAACATAGTTTCTATAGCCTTTCGATCATTTTGAACTTTTTGTACGAGAGCCTGCAAGTCAGCTGGTGTTATGGTTTTATCCTCTATGACTTTCCATAATAAATCCTCTTCGGAATATGTCCTTTTAAATAGAGGATTTTGTATAATCAGCTCTTTTCTTGGTTGATAGGATGAGGAAGAGCTTTGTGCAAATATGGGGTGTTCACTCCAGTGCACTACTGGTGGTGATTGAGGAGATTCTAACTCAGTTTCAAAATTTTTAGTTGGCTCAGGTTTTTCTTGTGGACTCTTCTTTATGAAATGACCATCGGGTCCTCTTTTCCTCAATGGACTCATGCAAAGTCAGGTGGAAGGTTTAAGGTATTGTAATTAAATCTATTATTGGCACTTCCCCAACAATGGTACCAAAATGTTGGGGCAAAAACATTGGTTAAATATGGTCCTATTTCTATCACAGCCCTTTCATTTAAATTATCAAACCAGGGAACTCGTAAGCTTGTGAAGTACCATGTTCAAGACTAACTACAACACCATTTTGAGATGAGTCCACTAAGCCTATCATTGGGGGAGTGTTTGTGAAATATCATTAGTTCATCCACACCAATTAAATCATGCATAAATAAAATTATGGAAAAATAAATCACACCACACCATGCTTGAAAAATAAAGGAAAGCAATAAAATCACACTTGTAGAAATAAACATACAACACACTGAAAATAAATGATCTAATCTAGAAAGCAATAGAAATAAGGGGAGGAATACTAGCTTGGAGTGGGCCCAAGCTCCAATAGCTTCCACCCGACTAATTTACGGAGATAGAACATGAATGGAAGAACTCTCGAGCAAACTTTTATTAATAATATTGTAGTACATAAACAATGATAAATTCTTACATATGCCACTTACTATTTTTTAGAGAAGTCTGTGTGTTTATATAATACACACAGAACTTCTTGTACAATGTTGTTACAATGGAAGATCTGGTTACAACCTAAACTGAGATAGTTTAGTTATTGTAATAGGTGCATGATAAAAATAGTCAATAAATTTCATATTTTTCTAGGGATAGTAGATTTTTAGGTTCAATCTCTCTGTTTCCCATGTTCTACTTTATCAAGTGGTTGTGCGTTTCCTCCAATGCAGCTAGGATAGCTCATGCATTCGGTAGCTCTCCAAGGATAGTCTGTGTGACATGGAGTCAAAGGTCTACCATGGTCAATAGGGTCTCCTTCAGTCATAAAGTCAAGGTGCTTAATATCAAGGCACCTACTTGAAGATCAAGGCACCCTTGATGCATGACATCAAGGCACCTACTTGAGGATCAAGGTACCCTTGATGTATGACATCAAGGTGCCTACTTGAGGATCAAGGTGCCTACTTGTGAATCAAGGTGCCCTTGACCAAGGCACCTACTTGAGGATCAAGGTGCCCTTGGTCAAGGTGCCTACTTGTGGATCAAGGCACCCTTGACCAAGGTGCCTACTTGAGGATCAAGGCACCCTTGATCAAGGTGCCTACTTGAAGATCAAGGCACCTTCCCATTTATGCCTTAGACTCATTGAAGCAGAAGCATGCCAGGTCCACGTAGGACCTTGACTAAGCAAAAGATGATAAAATCAGCAAATATCTACACAAAACACACTTCACACACAAATTAGGTAATGCACATAATTTCATTAAATATATACATAATATTTCATAAAAAGATACAACTCTTATAATATTGTCGCACAAAACCATTAGAAACTCATACAAAAATATGAGCATTTTAGAATCTCATATATTTGCACTCTATCCACATCAATATATGATAACATCACATAACTAGACTTTATATTCCATATTTACTTATAAATTGAAACTACATCACTTACATCCTCTCTTAAAGAGTGAAACATTATATTTTGTTTCAAATTTACAAAGTAATCCTCAAATAAAGGTTTCTTTACAATAACGGCATATCTTCTTGGAAGCTTTAAATATAATATTTATACAAATAAAGTTTGCATAACTCCAGTATTTCCTTAAATTATCTCAAACCACCAAGGTTAGGATGATGGTAGTAAGGGATCAGTATCAAAACATTACATGTATATGAATATGCATTCTATTCAAACAGTATGCATCTTTTCAATAAATGTACTCATGCAATCTAGTTACATCATAATGTAATTTTCATATAAACATTCCATTAATAAAAGGAAGGAAACATCATAAATTTCCTAAACCTTATTCATTCCATATCATTTTCCAACAAATATATTCCTTTGATCATTAATTCATTAGTAATCTTCTCTAATCAATCAAGAAAGAACCCCATAAATTCCCTCAAGACTAGATCCCCTATCCATTCTTCCCATACACATTAAGAGATGCGTTTATATAAAAAATATTACTTCATTCATAAGAAAAAGTATATAAGCACTAGATTACATCATTCCTTTCCCACAATTTTATTTGTGAGTAAAAATATCTAGTGTATTCCATAAATGGTATTAAATATTTCCCCAAGATTTACTATAGTCTTCACAATTTTTATTATGAATTCGAACATAAATTTCTTCACAAGATTACACTATAGTTTTACCATTTTGCCATAAATTTGTATCATGAATATCTCACTATATTTTTCATATATTTGACCACAAATTCATCTCATAATTTATTTTACTATAGTTTCAACCAATTTTGACACCAATTTGTCCCACAAATGTTATCACAAATCTATTTCGTAAATAATTATACGCTATAGTTTTTATTCAGATTTGGTACCATACTATAGTCTCAATAATCTATCCATAAGATAATTCTAGAGTATCTACAAATTTTGCCTCAATTTGCAACATAATATTTCAATAGGATTAAACTATTGTTTTCACAAATTTGGACCCAAATTTATCTCTTAATCTATCAAACAAGATTATACTTTAGTTTCTACAATTTCTAAGATAAATTTATCCCACAAATTTGTCTCAAGATTACATTATAGTTTATCTCAAATTTGGCCACAAATTTATCTCATACTATAGTTTCATCTATCCATAAGATTATACTAGAGTCTACAATTTTTGACACAAATTTGTCCCACAAATTTTACCACTAATTTGTCTTGTAATGTTTCAAACAAGATTACCCTATCAAATATTTTCCATAAATTTTTCCACTAATTTGTCTTGTAATCTATCAAACAAGATTACCCTATAATTTGCACATTGTTTGTCTCACTATAATTTCTACAAAATCCTCCTCAAATTTTTCTATAGGTTTTTCAATAACAAACTTTATGTGTTCTTTAATCAAATAACATTTCTTGCCCATTTTTCTCTTTTAATATTTTTGACTAACGCTGATGCTTAAAAAAAAATCAAAAAGGTTTCAATTAGCAAATAAAACGTTTAATTAAGAAAAATATCAAAATGGGTTATATATGTAGGTCGGCATCACAATAACTCAACATAGATAATCCAACATTGGTATCCCATTTGGTCAAGAATCAACACAATGGTCAAAGTAATCTGGACAAACTTGTTGATGCCCTAGTGTCCATGACTAGGAGGCTAGTGCATACTAGCCTCAACCACAACCCGTGGTCAAATATTAATGGTTGACATTACCATTTTAAATACCCCCACATGCTACCATGGGGAGCATGTGGGATAACAACCCACATGATTAATAATTATTAATAAAGAAAATAAACCTACATGATCTAAAAAACTCAAGTAGATGTGGCCATAGTATAGACAACAAGAAGCGATAGACAACAAGAAGCGATCATCACTTTATTGGACATAATGACCAACCATGCTTACACGTTCCTACAGTTGGCACTACATCGTCCACATATGATTAGCTCTTGACTACCACATGGTATTAAATTAATCATAGGATAATTTTTTCTATAAAACATATTGCAATATTTTGTGTGTCCCATATGGGACATTTGTTTGAGATATTTCCCATATACAAATCTTGCTTGAACGAAACCGACTATAGCGTTACATGCACCAGCGATTCAATATTAAAGTTAGACAAGACATATTCATTATAAAGAAACTGACTATAGTGTTACATGCACCAGCGATTCAATATTAAAGTTAGACGAGACATATTCATTATAAAGCATTCACATAATGTTTTGATATTTCCATAAAAAATAATACAGGGTATATTCATAGTGTCACCTCTTTCTATGATATGGCATCCACATAGAGGTTGATGCACATGAAATCTCATACATTCTACTACAAAGGAGATAACAAGAATATGCTACTATGGATACCCTCGATTTTCATAATCCTAAGCAATCACACGGTAATAAGGGTGTCTGAGTTTAAGCAAATTCATCAACTTAACTCATCGCGGCTATCACACATACAAATCATGAGCAACATATGTATCATAAGATTTTCAAAAATACATTTCAATGCATCTTAAATTAAACCATGGTCAGTTATTGGTCCTATGTAACAAGATGTTCTCTCACATTTTAATTACAGGATTGATATATCAAAAATATGTGATCTAATATCATTTGTCTTGAAGTAAACAATCCACCTAGCATGAATAGGGCAAGAGTTGATTAAAATATAACATAACAATAACATGAAACATTATTTCATTTTGCATTCAAATATCATGGAGGGACCCGACCTGAATTTTGAATAAATGGACTCCTCTTTCGAATGCTCCAAAGGCTCTTTTCCTCTTCGATCTCCCTCCCCAAATATGTCTCTTTCGTTGTCTCAAGGAGGTATTTAAAAAAATTTAGGATGATCTTTTGTCCAAAATTAAGCCATACTAAAGAAGATAGAAGGAAGGTTCCCAAAGAGACAGATTTCTGCCATAAGAAGACTTTAATGTCCATGACTCTATTTTTTTTATTTTTGCTAGTACCATTTTAGGCCTAAATTTCTTCCCTTCTAGAACTTGGTTTATATTTTCTTTCTTTCTAGAACTTAGGTCACATCTTTCTTTTTTTTATAGAACAAAACCTCTTTTTTTTCTTTTTCTAGAATATGGCCTTCTTTTTCTCCTAAAATTTAGCTTAAATTTATTAGGCTAATTATGAAATTAATTAAGCCATAGGTTATTTGCTTTTCAAATATATTTTCCTAGATATATTTAAAAAAAAACATTAACTAAATCACAAACCTTACAAAACCAAACATTAAACCTTATTTCATCAAACAAAATGGGTTTGGGTTGAGATGGGATGTTACATACTCTTCCACTTAGACTAAACACAGTCCCTTGTGTTTCTAAGGTTAGTAAACATAAAAGCATTAATATAATTTCACAATATTTTTCTTAAATCAATGTAAAGTAGCAATCATCATGATACTTTCTAAAACCAACAACCATAGGCAATCAATGCACTCTCAAGTTTACACCATTATTTTATCCTTTCGAGGATAATCTCTGATAGCTATAGCTATTATTGTCCTACTCAGGATACTAGTATCAAACATCATGGTCCAATGGTGTAAACATGAGCATAAAATGAACCTATATGAGGGTAATTATCCATGTTACCCTTGGGTTGCTTCGTCATCATTTCTCTTTTTCTAGTATCCTGTTCCTTATGGTCGATCAACTTATTCCACCCACGAGAGTACTTGGACCTATGATGCAACAAAAATATTAGAAGTACCATATCCTTCAAGGAAATAAAAATATTTATACTGCATGAAAAAGTATTGAAATAACCATCAATACAAAAATAAAATCCAAGCATTGAAAACATCTATCAATGTATAATTCCTATCATAAATATCATCAAAAATCATTGAAACATCTATTAATGCATAGTATATGTTGTAATAATATTTTTTAGTAATAAAAACATTACAAATTATCTTCAAATAAAATGAGAACATGTCTTCTTATATCCTTCACTTTTGCCCAAGTGGAGTTTCTTTCTGAGTATAGATCCCCCTGGACCTTGCATTGTTCTATGTTTTGCTTCTTCATCATCTTGGAGTGAAACTCTAGTATCTTTATTGGTCTTATATCAATGGCCAAGGGATCCACCATCTGCATTTTATAAACATCCAATACATGGAGGATCATCAATATACTTTTTAATTAGGGACACACTGAAAGAGTCATGGATATTTACCAAATTTGGTGGCAAGTATAGTTTGTAGGCAACAGGACTAATCCTTTCTAGGATGGTGAATGATCCAAAAAATCTAGGATCTAGCTTAATTGATTTGATGGCACTCTTCATAGGATTCACCCTTAAGAATACCTTGTCCCCTATATAAAATCCCTAGGTGTCCTCTTCAAGTCAGTATAGCTTTTCTAGCAATTTGAGGCTTCCTTAAGCCTTTGTTGAATTACCTTAAGTTGTTACTCCATTTATTTGATTGTTTCTAGTCTGATGACAACTTGATCCTCTAGATTATCCCATGACAAATATTTTCTGCACCTTCTACCATATAGTGCCTCAAAAGGATCCATATTAATGCATAAGGGACTTATAGATCTACCAAGTTATGTACATCATAAGGTAATCATGGAGGTCTCCTTATAGACACATGTTCCTAGGCATATACCTGCAACAAAATGTAACAACTTAACCCTAAGTGCTTTATTATTTGTACATCAAACTCTCTATAGTCTTGAGTCAACAAGGTTGATGCCTAGGCAAACACAATTGAGTATTCCTATAGGTCCTGCACAACCCCTAGCATGTTCTAAAGGGATCGTGCACCTAGTGAGTCAGGTAGAATGACATTCGATATGAGCGTTATTACCATAGCTTGCCTAGGTGACATTTTATCGAACATGAAATGTAGTTCATACAATATACCATCATTATAAGTATTCGCATCTCTCCACTTAGATCTGAACACTCTCTCAAGAACTAGTTCCTTTTTTGCTTTACTTTTGGTTATTATTGTACACCCTTCAACTGGTAACTGATAGATCCAGTAGACATCCTCCATGGTGATAGTTATTTCTCCAATAGGTAATTGGAAAGTCCCCTTGTTAGGATTTCATATTTCAATCAAAGCTCACAAATACCCTCTATCAATCTACACTTGTTACAAGCAAGCAACTCTTGCTAAACCTATCTCACTTAACCATTGCCAATCATTGGTATCCAACACACTCCTAGCTACTTGAAATATTTGCCTAAAGGCGGTGTGGGGTCTAATAATATTTAATGGTACTATTTCTTCCAACCTAGCTTCATGAATCTCTCTGACATTACTAGAAGCCATATTCTTATAGGGTGTGTAATAGTAGATCAACGAGACAAAATAGTAGAATCAAGAAGCACACTATGGGGTTTACCCTGATGAAGCAGATATGAGATCAACAGAACACACACAAACCACAAAAATAGAGAAATGCAATAAAATTTCATGTATTCTTTACTAAGGAGAATGGAGCTTACAGAGACCAACCCTTTACAAATTCGAAATTCCCCCTCAAATACCTTGTTTTCCCTTTTCTCGCCTAGAACAATGCATTTGAAATTTGAATTTCGGGGGCAAATTTCTCGAGGTCATAACTCCTCGTTCGTTGCTCGAAATGACTATTGGCATGTTTTTGAAAATCTCTAGAAGGTTTTTGCGGCCCAATAATGTCCCAAAGGACATTACCACCATTTTTAGCCCTCTACGAGACCTCTAAGGCCTTCAAAATTGACCTTCAAGTTTTAGTGGTAGGATTTTCACTAGTTTTTGGCAAGGTCCTCACCTTAAAATTTTCATATCTCCCAAACCGCTTAGGATATTAGGGAGATTATTTTACCGTTAGGTATATTTTTCCATCCCCTAACAACTAAACTAACTTAGAACATAAAAATAAAATATTATAAATTTTGGATGATGCAAGATCACTCATACACCACTGGATGCTCCTACATCACCTGAGCGTGATCACTATAAATAGTGTAAACCCCAAGACTAGTATAATCATTCTAAACTCCATAGGTTGATTCTTCTTGTTGTAAAATTCATCCAAGTTCATATTATCTTCAAAGCCTACGATGTGCTTAACAACTGATTTGCTCAGTCATCAAATCAGTCATAACTCAATTATGTTGACTCTAATCAATCATCCTCCCTAGATCATGTTCTGATTGACCCTTAATTCACTCATTATCAATCATGTCATAGTTATTTATGGATTTATTATACCTCTTCATACTTGAAAATATCTTTTTCTTCATGTGTCTGACATCTTGTCTTATCAATGCCTTATTCGATGATTCTAACAATCTCTTGTGTACAAGCTTATTCACACTCCACATTCTTGGATATATTTTCTAACTCCAAATATTACTTCTTTGTTGACAATGATGCTTACCTTGAGCCAAGCACCATCCTTTATTTACACCTGTCACTTCTTGAAATCGTGTATCGGGATCCTCCTAAATTAGAATTCCTTTAAAAAAGAAAAATCTATTAATGCATGGGAGACCTTTTGAGTACAATCTTTAGAATAATCATTGAGTACTCCTATGCAGGTATTAATACCACATGCACCATGTAGTGAGGCTATCCCACATTTAAATAGTGTATAATGCACAATTAAACTTGACCACCACCCAGGTAGTCGGGTGGCATACTATATAGTTGTTTGGTGGCATCATAGGTGAAATTTTCCACCAAAATGTCATTTTAGGGGGTGTTTTAGGTGGAGCTCGTACGGTGATCCTGTCTACATTCTGGTAGTTTTCCATTGGCTCTGTCATTGCCTTCTTTCACCATTGTTGGGATACTCATCTCCTTTATTTGGTCAGAGGTCATGATTATTTTTTAACATTGATCAATAATAAAATAAAACATTCTTTTGTTGATTACTTTATCCTATTCATAGTTTTTCCTAATCGTAAGGTATCATTACAATTGTGTTTCCAAATAGGATCCAATTGGGGTATGTTTCAAGACATAACACTTCTTAGCTAGGATCTCAACCAATTTCTAAATCTGACTAAAAGCTAAGTTTTACTATATCATATATAGAGAAAACATTATTTTATATTGAAAACACTATGTATCAAGCTTGTTAATTCTAGGTTTATTTCATAACTCATAATAACTCTTATTGTTCTAAAGAACACAAGCTTATGCTGAGAGGGGGGTGAACAGTATAACACCCACTTTTTACTTTCTTTCCAAACCAATATCAATTAGTGTCCTTAATTGCAATAACCAAATATAGCAAGTGTGCATTAATGACATAGATAGCAATAGTAAGCAAGAGCACAAATCACCACACACAATTGAGACACAAGATTTAACATGGTTCCCCCAATGTGGGGTAGTCCACAAGATAATATCCTTATAATATTTCACAAATAAATAGGGATCCTTATCCCAATACAAATTATTACTTTGATCTTATCAAAGCTAGGCTATCCACTGATCTGCTCAAGTGGGCAATCCATCGATCTTCTTAGCAAGGTAATCCACTGATCTGCTTAGCTAGGCAATCCACTGATCTACTTAGCTAGGCAATCCTGATCTGCTCAGGTAGGCAATCCATTGATCTGCTCAGCAAGGCAATCCACTGATCTGCTCAGCTAGGCAATCCACTGATCTACTTTAGCAAGCTCACCAAGAACCTACTCAAAATCTGCTCCAACAAGCTCACCAAGAACTTGCTCAAATATGCTCCAACAAGCTCACCAAGAACTTGCTCAAAATATGCTCCAACAAGCTCACCAAGAACTTGCTCAAATCTTCTTAGCAAGCTCACCAAGAACTTGCTCAAATCTTCTTAGCAAGCTCACCAAGAACTTGCTCAAAATATGCTTAGCAAGCTCACCAAGAACTTGCTCAAATCTATCTCGAAAAAGCTCTCCCAAATGCCTTCTCAAAGGCTCAATCAATCATGCAAAAAATTTTCCTTGAATCTATCCATAAATATATCCCAAAATCCTTCTCAAAGGCTCAATCAATCATGCACAAAAGCTACCTCAAATTTGTCCAAAAATCTATCCCAAAAGCCTTCTCAAAGGCTCAATAAATCATGCACAAAAGCTGCCTCAAATCTATCCAAAAATCTATCCCAAAAGCCTTCTCAAAGGCTCAATCAAACATGCTCAAGTAGCACTCAAATCTCATCCACAAATCTATGAAGGCAAGGCTCAATGATGAACTCAACAATGAATGGTAATGCACTCTTCAATGGATGACAACAATGATCCACAATGATCTCAACTCAAATCAATCTCAACTCAACTCAAATCAAATCAATCTCAACTCAGCTCAATCTTATAGAAGCATAAAGAGAATTGTTAGAGACTCAATATGTTCTATTCACAAACTCAATTTCTTTCTCAACTCAAACTCAACTCAAATCAGAATATAGAAGTTTGTTTCATGGAACTTGAACAACCACTTCACAAAATCACTTGACTAGGCTCAATCAACTCAACTCAACCAATCACCTTAAGGAACAATTTTTTCTCACAAACCCTAGTTCAAGCATGAATCAATCAACTCAAAATGTTTCCAACAATACTCAACAATAACTCTCACATAACAATGATACTCATGTTCTCCTCTAACTCAAGTTCAAGTTCTTTGTACAAGCAATGGGCTTCAACAACAATGCTTATAAAACAAGGTTTAATCACAACTCTCAAACCAGAAAACCTTGAAGCATTCAACCAACCACTTTCAAAAAGGAAACCACAATCAATCCTTTTCTCTCCAATGATATTTCAGAAATCAACCACCATAAACAAAGTCAATGGAGAATATTGCTCATACCTTTTTGATGCCTTATTAGTTGTCCACTAAATCTGCCACACTCAACAAAATTTATTTTTCAACTTTCAATAAGGGTTAGAGATCTTGATTAATAACACAACAATAATATCCAAATAACACCTTATTACTCCTACTCAATAAAATACACCATGTCCCCTCATGAAAGAATTAATCCCCTTTGAAAAAGAACAAAGCAACCTTCACTTTTGAACCCCTTTACAAAATCAGAAATATCTCTTTACACACACCTTATTTCTCCCTCTAAGCAAGTTAATAAAATAGCCCTCGAAATAAGCTTTCCAATGATATATAATATGATATACTTCCAAAAGGAAAATCACCAGAAATCTCTCTTTTTCCTAAAGTGCATCACAACCCTTATTTCTCCTAGGGCAACTTTAGAAAAATAAAATATTAAAAAAATATTAACTTGCCTTTGTCCTTGATGGGATTCGATCCCTCGATGCCTCCTTGCTTAGTGCCTTAACCATGGCCAAGCTACCGCATGAGCTACAAGCTCGTTTGGGAGGGAAAGGCACCACGTGCTTCAAAACACTCCTCCCTCTCACGTAAACCAAAAACACTTCGTGCGCTCTTTCTTCCAATGCCTTCTAACATAACCAAGGGGATTCAAAACCTTGACGTTCGTTCTACCACTTGCCTTAGCCAAAAGCCAATTTCCAATGCACCACACTACCCAAGGTGACTAGGGTTTCACACGTTGTCCAATTTATTCTTCGCTTCCATCACTTAACCCTCTTTTGCATGAGCTCTTTTTGCTTTCCAACAATCGCATTAATTCACGAGCGCAAGCCTAGGATTAATAAACCTTAGGCACCCTTTTATATAGTTTTCTCCCTCATATTCGACGACATCGGCTGATTACTTTTATTTTTAATTTTAAATAATTTAAAATTAAAACTAAATATTTAAAATTAAATATCTCCATCACCGGGGCACCTTTTTCGATGAAACGAAAATCCAACTTGGGTTTTAAGAAAAATCCATTTCAAATATGCCATCCATGGTTTTAAATAAAACCTTTTATTTTCTTGCCTTGGTTTTCACAAAAACCCTGTATATATCCATGCTCTCCAAAATATCATAAATGATTATTTATGAAGTGCTTTTGCCACCAAAACTCAATGTGATCCATGTGACATCAATGACAACATAAAATAACTCAAATTGCCAACAATATCCCCCTTTGTCATTGATGGCAACACCTCTAATGCAAATCACCACAATCACTACAAAAACCATCTCTGAGAATCAAAGTTGCTCCCCCTGACTCAATACTCTCTATGGAGGCTGCTCCCCCTAACTCAATGCTCTCTTTGGATGCTGCTCCCCCTAACTCAATGCTCTCCCCCTTACTCAAATCTCTCCCCCTTTGACATCAATGGCAAAAGGGACACCTATGGGGCTAAAATATATGACTCTTAAGCTTAGCCCCCTCACCACCTTCTCTCTTGAGGTGATTAATTTTGGGGTGGGAGTACTTTTACTCCCATATTACATTGTTTCTTTCCTTTGTCAACTTCCTTCCATATTTTTCTGATATCCTTTTCTTGATGAGTTACTTGATCTTCTTGTCTTGAATCTGTTTGAACTTCTTGTCTTGAAACTTCTTGACCTTCTTGCCTTGAACTTGTTTGGAATTGAGTCCTACACCATCTTGCAATATGTCCAAAGTTATTGCAATTAAAACACTTGATATTGTAGCCTTTGGATGGTGCCCATGTCCTGAATTCTTTCTTGAAACCATTTCCATATCCATTCCTTTCCTAAACCCTGTATTGTGAAGTTTTGTTTTCATAATCATTTTGACCATGACCTCTGAATTGTGCAGCTCTAAAACCAAAACCATGTTTCTCATTTTCTTTGCACTGAGAAGCTCTATGACCAATCCTATTGCATAAGAAGCAATGTCCCTGAAAACCATACCTTCTTCCTTTGAAGTTCCTTCTAGCAAAATCAAACTTCTTTGATCCATAGACCCTGCAGTGTATAGCCCTGTGTCCAAATCCATTACAAGAAAAACAATGTCCTTGAAAAGCCCTTTGTTCATGCCTTGGTTCCTCATACCTTTCTTGACCATTATCCTTGTGATCATCTTTGACTTGTGCATTGTATCCTTGAACCTTCTTTGTGGTATCCAAATCCTCTTCCTTAATTTCTTCCTTGCTTTCTTCTTCAAGAATTTCTTTTCCTCTTGAACTTGATTCACCTATCTCAAAACAAGATCCAAACTGGATGTTTGGAGCCATAGGAACTTTGGAACTTTCTCCATGAATCTTAGGTGCTTCCTTGTTTTCATATTTTAGAACTTCCTTTCCTTTTGAGTGTGATTTTTCTTGGATATAAGATACAACCTTAAAATATGTTTCCACTCCTTTTTGAACCTTTTCATCTAATGTGTCATGTCTTGCCGTTATTACCCTTAGTTCTTCATTCATCCTCTCTTCTATCCTTTTTGCATCTTGAAGCTCATCTCTTAGATCACTGATTGTCTGAAGTAGTTCTTCTCTGATTTTGACATCTGTTCGAATCTTGTTTTCAAGATTCCTGTATTCTTCTTTTAGCCTTTTGACTTCTGATTTTTGTTTTCTTGGCTCATCCTCTTCTTTTTCTATTACCAAAAGTGATACTTCTTCATCTTCACTATCACTGATATTATTATAATATTCTATAGCAAACAAACTCTCATGATTTCTTTGACCATGCCTATTTCCTTGATGTGTCATCTCATCTTCACTATCACTGAAGCCATTGCAATATCCTGATCTATGATCTCTTTGACCACACACAAAGCATTGTTCTCTTTCACCTTCTATTCCTAGGAATAGATGTTCTTCCTTTTCATCATCTTACTTGTCTCTATCATTGTGATCTGAGCTATCACTTGCTTCTTCAATGTAGAAAGTTTTCTTTGTATTACGAAAACATTTCTTCTTCTCATACCTGCTTTGCTTGTATATGTCATATTTTTCATGCTTATGCTTTCCATATTCTTTTCTTATGTGACCTTGTTTTTCATCATCATTGTTTTCTTCATGTGGACACTTGTTTGCATAGTGACCAAAATCACCACACTTGTAGCATTTGACTTTCTTCATATCCCTATAATTTATTAAGTCCTTTTTCCTTTTGATGAAGTTAGCTTCCTCATCATTATCTGAATCTCTATCTATTTCGGGAACTTTCCCTTTCTTTTTCTCTGAATCCTTGAATGCAATTTCTTTTATTGGAACCTGATGCTTACTTATCCTCATCTCATAAGTTGTGAGAGTTCCTTGTAGTTCTTCCATTGTTAGCTTGTTGATATCCATTGTTTCTTCTATTGCTGAAACCTTTGCATCATACTTCATGGGAAGTGATCTCAAAACCTTTTGAGTAACATCTAATTCTTTCATCTCAAATCCTAGACCTCTCATGGTGTTAGTAATCTCATCAACTCGAAGTAAAAACTTTGCAATATCTTTAGAGTCTTCCATTTTCAATTCCTCAAATATTTTTCTATGAGTTTGTAGTTTTGCCAACTTTACCTTGGAATCTCCTTCATAGGTATTCCGCAACTTGGTCCACATTTCATTAGCTGAATTACATACCATGACCTTTGCAAAATTTGTCTCACGTAGCCCACTCAAAATACAATTCATTGCCCTTGCATTGATCTCAACCAATTTCCTTATAGTCTTATTTGCCTTGGGATCACCTTCAACCTTATACTCTTTTATAACCATCTGCCATACCTCATATCCTTGTGATATCAAGTAGTTCTTCATTCTCATGCTCCAGAAAGCATAATTGTTATTGTCAAATAGTGGAGCCTTACTTGTAGATGATCCATTCTGTGAAGTCATTTGTGTTCTTGTAGAATCTTCCCTCAAGTTTTTAGCCTTTCCGAAAGAACCCGCTCTGATACCAATTGAAGAACACAAGCTTATACTGAGAGGGAGGGTGAATAGTATAGCACCCACTTTTTACTTTCTTTCCAAACCAATATCAATTAGTGTCCTTAATTGCAATAACCAAATATAGCAGTGTGCATTAATGACATAGATATCAATAGTAAGCAAGAGCACAAATCACCACACATAATTGAGACACAATATTTAATGTGGTTCCCCCAATGTGGGGTAGTCCACAAGATAATATCCTTATAATATTTCACAAATAAATAGGGATCATTATCCCAATACAAATGATTACTTTGATCTGCTCAAAGCTAGGCTATCCATTGATTTTCTTAGGTGGGCAATCTACTAATTTTCTCAGTAAGGCAATCCACTGATCTTCTCATCTAGGCAATCCACTGATCTGCTCAGCTAAGCAATCTTGATCTACTCAGGTAGGCATTCCACTAATCTACTCAGCAAGGCAATCAACTGATCTGCTCAACTAGGCAATACGCTGATCTACTTTAGCAAGCTCATCAAGAACCTGCTCAAAATATACTCCAGCAAGCTCACAAATAACATTCTCAAATCTGCTCCAACAAGCTCACCAAGAACTTGCTCAAAATCTGCTCTAGCAAGCTCACCAAGAACTTCCTCAAATTTGCTTAGCAAGCTCACCAAGAAATTGCTCAAAATCTTCTTAGCAAGCTCACCAATAACTTGCTCAAATTTGCTCCAACAAGCTCTCCCAAAAGCCTTCTCAAAGTCTCAATCAATATTGCACAAAATTTTCCTCGAATATATCCATAAATCTATCCCAAAAGCCTTCTCAAATGCTCAATCAATAATGCACAAAATCTATCCAAAAATCTATCCCAAAAGCCTTCTCAAAGGCTCAATAAATCA
Organism: Wollemia nobilis; assembly: GCA_028583015.1. NCBI lineage: Eukaryota > Viridiplantae > Streptophyta > Pinopsida > Araucariales > Araucariaceae > Wollemia > Wollemia nobilis. The sequence continues at coordinate 2,619,543 of JAQPPZ010002456.1, read as the reverse complement.
TGCACAAAAGTTGCCTCAAATCTATCCCAAAATCCTTCTCAAAGGCTCAATCAAACATGCTCAAGTAGCACTCAAATCTCATCCACAAATCTATGAATGCAAGGCTCAATTATGAACTCAACAATGAATGGTAATGCACTCTTCAATGGATGACAACAATTATCCACAATGATCTCAACTCAAATCAATCTCAACTCAACTCAAATTAAATCAATCTCAACTCAGCTCATGTTGGCAATTTTGGGTACCTTGGGTATATATTGCCTTTGCTCAAGTGTATAAGTTGTCATTGATGTCAAGAAGCTTTTAAAGGAATTTTATTTGATGTAAAAGAATTTGTTTTGATGAAGGTTTCGGCATGAAAGGTTCGAAAGAAAGTAAGTTTGAAAAATGTCGTGATATCGCGACATGTCGCAGTTTCGCAACTTAAACAGGAGAGAGAAAGCTTTTTGAAAAAGTGTCGCGATATCGTGACATGTCGCATTTTTGCAACTTAGGCAGGAGAGAGAAAGCTTTTTAGAAAAGTGTCGCGATATCGCGACATGTCGCAGTTTCGCGACTCAAAGAGGAGAGAGAATGTTCGAGTTAGAAATGTCGTGATTTCGTTACATATTGCAAGGAAGGTTGGTCGGATGAAAAAGTGTCGTGATTTCATGACATGTTGCAATAGAGAGAGTCCGAAAGAAAAAGTTTCACGATTTCACAACATAATGTAGGAGAGAGAGTCCGGGAGAAAAAGTGTCGCGATATCACATGTCAGGTTTTTGCGACCCGAAGAAAAGAAAAGTGCTAAGGATAAAAAGTGTCGTGATTTTGTGACATGATACAGAAGTCGAAATGAGAACTATCGCAATTTTGTGACAAGTTGCAAAGAAGACGTATGAAAGCTGAAAGCGTCATGATTTCGCGACAGGCTGAAAAGAAGTCGTACGGATGCAGAAAGTGTCACGATTTCACGACAGGTTGAAGAGAAAGCTTATGGATGCAGAAAGTGTTGTGATTTCATGATAGAGACAGTAAGCAAGTCTTCAACAGAAGAAGCATCATGATTTCACAACGAATTCAAGAAGGAAGAGCTCGAAGGTGAAAGCATCATGATTTTGTGACATGTTCTAGTTTCGTGGGCGTAAGGCAGAGAAAAACACAAGGCAGCGAAAGTGTCGTAATTTTGTGACATGTTTCGTTTTCACTAGTGCAAGTAGACAAGAATGCAATGAAGAGAAAGTGTCACGATTTCGTGACAGATTGAGATGGCAATGTTCGGTTGGAGAAAGTGTCATGATTTCATGACAGAAGCACAAAGCAGGTCTTCAATAGGAGAAGTGTCACGATTTTGTGACAGAATCCAAGTTGTGAACTATGAAGAAGAAGTGTCACGATTTCGCGACAGAAGTGAAGTCAGAGTCTGCAGAGGCAGAAGTGTCATGATTTCGTGACAAAAGCAAAGTTGATGCTGATAAAGACAAAAGTGTCGCGATATCACGACAAGAGCTTAGATGAAGTCGTTAAAGGCTAAAGTGTCACGTTTTTGCGATAAAATGCAAAAGAAAATGTATGGTTGCAAAGGTGTCGTAATATCATGACATGTTGTAGTTTCACGACAGAGGCTACAGAAGAGTTGCAGAGGCAGTGAGGCCAACAAAGTTAATTTTGGGCTGACGAAGATTAGGGTTTGCAGTCGACGTAGTTTAGGGTTGTGCAGCCGACTAAGATCAAGGTTTTGATCTTGAAATTATTAGTATAAAATGAGGGTTGTTCGAAGATTTAAAGTATCGATTTTGGGTGTGCATTCGAAGTGCGACATTCACAGATAGAGTGTGGGGGAGAAGTCTAATCGCTGAGAGCAGAGTGCAAAATTTGATAGTAGTTTATAGAGTGCATTTTATCGAATCGTCTAAGTGAGAGAGATCACAAGGAATCAGAGTACACGAAGACGGAGCTGCTGTGTTTGTGCACAAAGAGTAGAAAAGTGCAAAGCTATGGGGTGCATCATTTTTACAATGTTTGGTGATAGTGCGTAGGCTTTGATGGTTTTGGACAAGTCATTGAGAGGGATTGTTGCATAGATTTGAGCAAGTTTTTCTTGAGCTTGTGAAGCAGTTTGGGCAGGTTCTAGTAAGAACTTGCAAAGCAGATCTGAGACAAGTCTTGGTGAAGACTTGGGTGAAAATCAAGCAAGCTTTAGTGAAAGCTTGTGAACCACTTTTGTGAACCAGATTTGAGGACCAGTTGAGGACAGATATTGGTGCAGATTCGAGGACATTTGTGCCAGACCGAAGGACTGTGTTTGGTGCAGATTAGAGAAAGAGAACGAGGACATTTGTGCTAAACCTAAGGACTGTGTTTAGTGCAAATTCGAGAACCAGCTTTGGAGGTGATAGAGTTGAGGGTAGAGGTCTCCAGCCATAGTAGGGAGGACAGGTGTCTTCTGTAGATAGAGTTCCATTTGCTAAGGGCAGCAGAGGCAGAGGTCTTCTAGAGGATCACCAATTAGAGCAGAGCTAGGGGATTTGTGTCTCCTTTGGGTTGGTGCCCATAAACATTGTAATCGGGAAAGGTATTCCCAAAATTTGATTTGATAAAATTTAGTGAAATATTTTATCCGTGGAGTAGCCCACATTGGGTGAACCACATAAATTGTTGTGTCTCTATTATGGATGGTATTTTGTGCATTGTTTTGATTACGGCTATTGATACTGCTATCTATACACTGCATAATTTTGAATTGAAGTATAAAGGAAAAAGTAAAAGGAGGTCTTATACTGTTCACCCCCCCTCTCAGTATAAGCTTGTGTTCTTCAGCTCAATATTATAAAAGTATAAAGATAATTGTTAGATACTCAATATGTTCTATTCACAAACTCAATTTCTTTCTCAACTCAAACTCAAATCAAATCATAATATAGAATTTTATTTCATGGAAGTTGAACAACCACTTCACACAATCACTTGACTAGGCTCAATCAACTCAACTCAACCAATCACCTTATGGAACAACTTTTTCTCACAAACCCTAGTTCAAGCATGAATCAATCAACTCAAAATGTTTTCAACAATACTCAACAATAACTCTCACATAACAATGATACTCATTTTCTCCTCTAACTCAAGTTCAAGTTCTTTGTACAAGCAATGGGCTTCAACAACAATGCTTATAAAACAAGGTTTAATCACAACTCTCAAACCAGAAAACCTTGAAGCATTCAACCAACCACTTTCAAAAATGAAACCACATGCAATCCTTTTCTCTCCAATGATATTTCAGAAATCAACCACCATAAACAAATTCAATGGAGAATATTGCTCATACCTTTTTGATGCCTTATTAGTTGTTAACTAAATATGCCACACTCAACAAACTTTCTTTTTCAACTTTCAATAAGGGTTAGAGATCTTAATTAATAACATAACAATAATATCCAAATAACACCTTATTACTCCTACTCAATAAAATACACCATGTCCCCTCACGAAAGAATTAATCCCCTTTGAAAGAGAACAAAGCAACCTTCACTTTTGAACCCCTTTACAGAATCAGAAATATATCTTTACACACACCTTATTTCTCCCTCTAAGAAATTTAATAAAATAGCCCTCAAAATAAGGTTTCCAATGATATATAATATGATATACTTCCAAAAGGAAAATCACCACAAATCTCTCTTTTTCCTAAAGTGCATCACAACCTTTATTTCTCCTAGGGCAACTTTAGAAAAAATAAAATATTAAAAAAATATTAACTTTCCTTTGTCCTTGATGGGATTCAATCCCTCGATGCCTCCTTGCTCAGTGCCTTAACCGTGGCCGAGCTACTGCATGAGCTACAAGCTCATTTAGGAGGGAAATACACCACATGCTTCAAAACACACCTCCCTCTCACGTAAACCAAAAACACTTTGTGCGCTCTTTCTTCCAATGCCTTGTAACGTAGCCAAGGGGATTCAAAACCTTGATGTTCGTTCTACCACTTGCATTAACCAAAATCCAATCGCCAATGCACCACACTACCCAAAGTGACTAGGGTTTCACACGTCGTCTGATTTATTCTTCGCTTCCATCACTTAACCCTCTTTTGCACGAGCTCTTTTCGATTTACAACAATCGCATTAATTCACGAGCACAAGCCTTCGATTAATAAACCTTAGGCACCCTTTTATATAGTTTTCTGCCTCATATTTTACAACGTCGGTGGATTACTTTTAATTTTAATTTTAAAATTTAGCTTTAAATTTTAAATAATTTAAAATTTAAACTAAATAGTTAAAGTTAAATATCTCCATCATCGGTGCACCTTTTTCGATGAAACAAAAAACCAATTTTGGTTTTAATAAAAACCCATTTCAAATATGCCATCCATGATTTTAAATAAAAACTTTTATTTTTCCTACCTTGGTTTTCACAAAAACCTTGTATATATCCATGCTCTCCAAAATATCATAAATGATTATTTATGAAGTGCTTTTGCCACCAAAACTCAATGTGATCCATATGACATCAATGATCCAGGTGATGCCAATGACAATATAAAATAACTCAAAGTGCCAACAATCTCCACCTTTGTCATTTATGGCAACACCTATAATGCAAATAACCACAATCACTACAAAAACCATCTTTGAGAATCAAAGTTGCTCCCCCTGACTCAATACTCTCTATGGAGGCTGCTTCCCCTAACTCAATGCTCTCTTTGGAGGCTTCTCCCCCTAACTCAATGCTCTCCCCCTTAATCAAATCTCTCCCCCTTTGACATCAATGGCAAAAGGGACACCTATGGGGCTAAAATATATTACTCTTAAGCTTAGCCCCCTCACCACCTTCTCTCTTGAGGTGATTAATTTTGGGGTGGGAATACTTTTACTCCCATATTACATTGTTTCTTTCCTTTCTCAACTTCTTTCCATATTTTTTTGATATCCTTTTCTTGATGAGTTACTTGATCTTCTTGTCTTGAACCAGTTTGAACTTCTTGCCTTGAACCTGCTTGACCTTCTTGCCTTGAACCTATTTGGAATTGAGTCCTACACCATCTTGCAATATGTCCAAAGTTATTGCAATTAAAACACTTGATATTGTAGCCTTTGGATGGTGCCCATGTCCTAAATTCTTTCTTGAAACCATTTCCATATCCATTCCTTTCTTGAACCCTGTATTGTGAAGTTTTGTTTTCATAATCATTTTGACCATGACCTCTGAATTGTGCAACTCTAAAACCAAAACCATGTTGCTCATTTTCTTTGCACTAAGAAGCTCTATGACCAATCTTGTTGCATAAGAAGTAATTTCCTTGAAAACCATACCTTCTTCCTTTGAAGTTCCTTCTATCAAAATCAAACTTCTTTGATTCATAAACCCTACAGTGTATAGCCCTATGTCAAAATATATTACAAGAAAAACAATGTCCTTGAAAAGCCCTTTGTTCATGCCTTGGTTCCTCATACCTTTCTTGACCTTTATCCTTGTGATCATCTTTGACTTGTGCATTGTATCCTTGATCCTTCTTTGTGGTATTCAAATCTTATTCCTTAACTTCTTCCTTGATTTCTTCTTTAAGGAACTATATGTTTGGAGTCATAGGAACTTTGAAACTTTCTCCATGAATCTTAGGTGCTTCCTTGTTTTCATATTTTATAACTTCCTTTCCTTTTGAGTGTGATTTTTCTTGGATATAAGATACAGCCTTAAAATATGTTTTCACTCCTTTTTTAACCTTTTCATCTAATGTGTCATGTCTTGCCATTATTACCCTTAGTTATTCATTCATCCTCTATTCTATCATTTTTGCATCTTGAATCTCATCTCTTAGATCACTGATTGTCTGAAGTAGTTCTTCTCTGATTTTGATATCTGTTCGAATCTTGTTTTCAAGATTCCTATATTCTTATTTTAGCCTTTTGACTTTTGATTTTTGTTTTCTTGGCTCATCCTCTTCTTTTTCTATTACCAATAGTGATACTTCTTCATCTTCATTGTCACTGAGATTATTATAATCTTCTATAGAAAACAAACTCTCATGATTTCTTTGACCATGCTTGTTTCCTTGATGTGTCATCTCATCTTCACTATCACTGAAGCCATTGCAATATCCTGATCTATGATCTCTTTACCACACAAAAAGCACTGTTGTCTTTCACCTTCTATTCCTAGGAATATATGTTCTTCCTTTTCATCATCTGAATTGTCTCTATCATTGTGATTTGAGCTATCACTTGCTTCTTAAATGTAGAAATTTTTCTTTGTATTACGAAAAATTTTCTTCTTCTCATACCTGTTTTGCTTGTATATGTCATCTTTTTCATGCTTATGCTTTCCATCTTCTTTTCTTATGTGACCTTGTTTTTCATAATCACTATTTTCTTAATGTGGACACTTGTTTGCATAGTGACCAAAATCACCACACTTGTAGCATTTAACTTTCTTTATATCCCTGTAATTTCTTAAGTCATTTTTCCTTTTGATGAAGTTAGCTTCCTCATCATTATCTGAATCTCTATCTGTCTTCGAAAATTTCCCTTTCTTTTTGTCTGAAGCCTTGAATAAAATTTATTTTATTGGAACCTTATGCTTACTTATCCTCATCTCATAAGTTGTGAGAGTTCCTTGTAGTTCTTCCATAGTTAGCTTGTTGATATCCATTGTTTCTTCTATTGCTGAAACCTTTGCATCATACTTCATGTGAAGTGATATCAAAACCTTTTGAGTAACATTTGATTCTTTCATCTAAAATCCTAGACCTCTCATGGTTTTAGTAATATCATCAACTCGAAGTAAAAGCTTTGTAATATCTTCAGAGTCTTCCACTTTCAATTCCTCAAATATTTTTCTATGATTTTGTAGTTTTTCCAACTTTACCTTGGAATCTCCTTCATAGGTATTTTGCAACTTGGTCCACATTTCATTAGTTGAATTACATACCATGATCTACTCATCTAGGCAATCCACTGATATGCTCAGCTAGGCAATCTTTATTTGCTCATGTAGACAATCCACTGATCTGCTCAACAAGGCAATCCACTGATCTGCTCAGCTAGGAAATACGTTGATCTACTTCAGCAATCTCACCAAGAACCTGCTTAAAATTTGCTCCAGTAAGCTCATAAATAACATGCTCAAATTTGCTTCAGCAAGCTCACCAATAACTTGCTCAAAATCTGCTCCACCAAGCTCACCAAGAACTTGCTCATATCTGCTTAGCATGCTCCCCAAGAACTTACTCAAAATATTCTTAGCAAGCTCACCAATAACTTGCTCAAATTTACTCCAACAAGCTCTCTCAAAATCCTTCTCAAAGGCTCAATCAATCATGTACAAAATTTGCCTTGAATCTATCCATAAATCTATCCCAAAAGCCTTCTCAAAGGCTCAATAAATCATGCATAAAAGTTGCCTCAAATATATCCAAAAATCTATCCCAAAAACCTTCTCAAAGGCTTAATAAATTATGCACAAAATCTGCCTCAAATCTATCCAAAAATCTATCCCAAAAGCCTTCTCAAAGGCTCAATCAAACATGCTCAAGCAGCACTTAAATCTCATCCATAAATCTATGAAGGGAAGGCTCAATGATGAACTCAACAATGAATGGCAATACACTCTTCAATGGATGATAACAATGATCCACAATGATCCCAACTCAAATCAATCTCAAATCAACTCAAATCAAATCAATCTCAACTTAGCTCAATCTTATAAAAGCATAAAGAGAATTGTTAGAGACTCAATATATTCTATTCACAAACTCAATTTCTTTCTCAACTCAAACTCAACTCAAATCAGAATATAGAAGTTTGTTTCATGGAACTTGAAGAACCACTTCACACAATCACTTGACTAGGCTCAATCAACTCAACTCAACCAATCACCTTAAGGAATAAATTTTTATCACAAACCCTATTTCAAGCATGAATCAAGCAACTCAAAATGTTTCTAACAATACTCAATAATAACTCTCACATAACAATGATACTCATGTTCTCCTCTAACTCAAGTTTAAATTCTTTGTACAAGCAATGGGCTTCAACAACAATGCTTATAAAACAAGGTTTAATCACAACTCTCAAACTAGAAAACCTTGAAGCATTCAACCAACCACTTTCAAAAAGGAAACCACAATCAATCCTTTTCTCTCCAATGATATTTCAAAAATCAACCACCATAAACAAATTCAATGGAGAATATTGCTCATACCTTTTTGATGCCTTATTAGTTGTTCACTAAATCTGCCACACTCAACAAAATTTCTTTTTCAACTTTCAATAAGGGTTAGATATCTTGATTAATAACACAACAATAATATCCAAATAACACCTTATTACTCCTACTCAATAAAATACACCATGTCCCCTCATGAAAGAATTAATCCCCTTTGAAAAATAACAAAGCAACCTTCACTTTTGAACCCCTTTACAAAATCAAAATTATATTTTTACACACACCTTATTTCTCCCTCTAAGTAATTTAATCAAATAGCCCTCGAAATATGTTTTCCAATGATATATAATATGATATACTTCCAAAAGGAAAATCACCATAAATATTTCTTTTTCCTAAAGTGCATCACAACCCTTATTTCTCCTAGGGCAACTTTAGAAAAAATAAAATATTAAAAAAATATTAACTTGCCTTTGTCCTTGATGGAATTCGATCCCTCGATGACTCCTTGCTTAGTGCCTTAACCGCGGCCAAGTTGTCACATGAGATACAGGCTCGTTTAGGAGGGAAAGGCACAACGTGCTTCAAAACACTCCTCCCTCTCACGAAAACCAAAAACGCTTCGTGCGCTCTTTCTTCCAACATCTTGTAACATAGCCAAGGGTATTTGAAACCTTGATGTTCGTTCTGCCACTTGCCTTAGCCAAAATCCAATTGCCAATGTGCCACACTGCCCAAGGTGACTAGGGTTTCACACGTCATCCGATTTATTCTTCGCTTCCATCACTTAACCCTCTTTTGCACAAGCTCTTTTCGCTTTCCAACAATCACATTAATTCACAAGTGCAAGCATTTGATTAATAAACCTTAGGCACCCTCTCATATATTTTGCTCCCTCATATTCGATGACGTCAACGGATTACTTTTATTTTTAATTTTAAAATTTTAATTTTAATTTTAAATAATTTAAAATTTAAACTAAATATGTAAAATTAAATATCTCCATCATCGGGGCACATTTTTCGATGAAACGAAAAGCCAACTTGGGTTTTAAGAAAAACCCATTTCAAATATGCCATCCATAATTTTAAATAAAACCTTTTATTTTACCTTCCTTGGTTTTCACAAAAACCCTGTATATATCCATGCTCTCCAAAATATCATAAATGATTATTTATGAAGTGCTTTTGCCATCAAAACTCAATGTGATCCATGTGACATCAATGATCCATGTGGCATCAATAACAACATAAAATAACTCAAATTTCCAACATGTTCATCATATAATGCGTAAGTAACGGAGAGGCTTAGCTTAAGATTATCGATCCCAAGTTTAGTTCCCAAGTACACCGCTTAAAATCCACAAGTTGCATAGAATGTATTGAACTCTTCCAATATGAGTCACCAAAGGTTCAAGCATGGAAGAAAAATACTTGTACATCAATAACCTTCAAGTGCTTACTCTTTCTCTTACAAAGCATGTATTATTTTAGAGTTCATCTCTAGAAGTTTTAATTTTATATCCTCGAATTCTTTCATGGAAGCTTTTAGTCCTACAACTGGGCTCTGATACCAACTATAGCAACTGGAAGCCTTAAAAACAATATTTATACAAATAAAGTTTGTATAACTCCAGTATTTCTTTGAATCATATCGAACCACCAAGGTTAGGATGATGGTAGTAAGGAATCAATAACAGCCCATTACATGTATATGAATATGCATTCTATTCAAGCAGTATGTATCTTTTGAATGAATGTACTCATGCAATCTAGTTACATCATAATGTAATTTGCACATAAACATTCCATAAATCAAAAGAAATAAACATCATAAATTTTCCAAGTCTTATTCATTCCATATAATTTTCCAACAAAGATATTCCTTTGATCATGAATTCATAAGTAATCATCTCTAATAAATCAAGAGAGAACCCCATATATTCCCTCAAGAATGGATCCCCTATACATTCTTCCCATACACATTAACATATGCTTTTATATATCAAATATTACTTAATTTATAAGAAAAACTAGATAAGCAATGGATTACATCATTCCATTCCCGCAATTTTATTTGTGAGCAAAAATATTTAGTGTATTCCATAAATGGTCCTAAATATTTCCTCAACATTTACTATAGTCTTCACCAATTTTATTGTGAATTCAAACATCAATTTCTTCACAATATTACACTATAGTTTTACCATTTTGCCATAAATTTGGATCATAAAAATCTCAATATAGTTTTCATAAATTTAACCATAAATTCATCTCATAATCTATTTCACTATAGTTTCAAAAAAAATTGACACCAATTTGTCCCACAAATTTTGTCACAAATTTGTTTCGTAAATAATTTTACACTATAATTTTTCTTCAAATTTGGTCTCATACTATAGTCTCAATAATCTATCCAGAAGATTATTCTAGAGTCTCTACAAATTTTGCCTTAATTTGCAACATAATATTTCAACAGGATTAAACTATAGTTTTCACAAATTTGACCCCAAATTTATCTCTTAATCTATCAAACAAGATTATACTATAGTTTCTACAAATTCTGACACAAATTTGTCCCACAAATTTTGTCACAAATTTGTCTCAATATTACACTATAGTTTATCTCAAATTTGGCCACAAATATGTCTCATACTATAGTTTCATCTATCCATAATACTAGAGTCTATATAATTTTTGACACAAATTTGACCACTAATTTGTCTTGTAATCTATCAAACAAGATTACCCTATAATTTACACACAGTTTGTCTCGGTATAGTTTCTACAAAATCCTCCTCAAATTGTCCTATAGGTTTTTCAATAACAAGCTTTGTGTTATTTAATCAAATAATATTTCTTACCCATTTTTTCCTTTTAATATTTTTGACTAAATTTGATGCTTAATAATATCAAAAAGGTTTCAATTAGCAACTAAAAGGTTTAATTGAGCAACATATAAAAAGGGGTTATATATGCAGGTTAGCATCACAATAACTCAACATAGTCAATCTGACATTGGTATCCTATTTGGTCAAGAGTCAACACAACGCTTAAAGTAATCCAAACAAACTTGCTAATACCCTAGTCTCTATGATTCATAAATATTAACAAAGAAAATGAACCTACACGATCTACAAAACTCAAGCAGATGTATCCATAGTATAGACAACAAGAAACGATCACCACTTTATTGGACATAATGACCAATCATGCTTATGTGCACTTACAGCTGGCACTACATCGTCCACATATGACTGGCTCTTGACTACCACACGGTAGTTGATTGTTCATAGGAGACTTTTTCTTCTATAAAATACATTGCAATCCATTGTGTGCCCCATATGGAATGTTTGTTTGATAGAGTTACCACATACAACTCTTGCTTGGGATAAAGTGATTGTAGCGTTATATGCATCAGTGTTTCAGGATTAAAGTTATACAAGACATATTCATTCTAAAGTATTCACATAATGTTTTGATCTTCCTATAACAAAAATAATACTGGGTATTTTCATAGTATCACGTCTTTCTATGATATGACATCCACATAGAGGTCAATGCACATGAAATTTCATACATTCTATTACAGAGGAGATAACAGGAATCTACTACAATGGATACCCTTGATTTTCCTTAATCCCAAGCAATAAAATGGTTTCTATTATGTAAATCCTCCATTAGTAGGATTGTCAAAAATACATTTCAATACATCTGAATTCAAACCATGGTCAATTATTGGTCCTATTTAACAAGATGCTATCTCACATTTTAATTACAGGATTGAGATATCAAAAATATGTGATCTAATATCACTTATCTTGTAGTAAAAAATCCACCTAGCAATAATAGGACAAGATTTTATTAAAATAGAACATAACAATAACATGAAACACTCTTTTATCCGCCCATGTAGAGGAGTTGGAGAGCAAGTGGGTAGTTAAACCTCTCTATTTGCTGAGAGGCCCAGGTTCAAATCTCTCGCCTCACATGTTGCGGATATGTTATGTAATGGTTCCCTCGTGGTCGCAGTCTGTTTACCCCTTGTGGCCACCACCAAAAAAAAAAAAAAAAACATGAAACACTCTTTCATTTTACATTCAAAGATCATAGATGGACCCAACCTGAATATTTGAATAAATGGACTCCTTCTCTTTCGAATGCTCCAAAGGCTCTTTTCCTCTTTGATCTCCCTCCCCAAAGATGTCTCTTTCGTTGTCTCAGGGAGGTGTTTATAGAGTTTTAGGATGATATTTTGTCCAAAAGGAAGTTATACTAGAGGAGATAGAAGGTTTCCAAGGAGATAGATTTATGCCATAAGAAGACTTTAATATCCATGACTCTATTTTTTTAATTTTTCCTAGTACCATTTTAGGCCTAAATTTTTTCCCTTCTAGAACTTGGGTCATATTTTCTTTTATTTCTAGAACTTAGGCCACATTTCTATTTTCTTTCTAGAACAATGCCTCTTTTTCTTCTTTTTCTATAATATGGCCTTCTTTTTCTCCTAAAATTTAGCTTAAAATTATTAGACTAATTATGAAATTAATTAAGCTATAGGTGATTTACTTTTCAAATATATTTTCCTGGATATATTTTTACAAAAAGCATCAAATAAATCACAAACCTTTTAAAACCAAACATTAAACTTTGTTTCATCAAACAAAAGAGTTTTGGGTCGAGATGGGATGTTACATACTCTCCTCCTCAGACTAAAGACAACCCCTTGTGTTTCTAAGATTAGTAAGCATAAAAGCATTAATATACTTTCACAATATTTTTCTTAAAGTAATGTAAAGTAGTAATCATCATGATACTTTATAAAACCATAAACCATAGGCATTCAAAGCAATCTAAATTTCACACCATTGTTTTATCCTTTCGTGGATAATCTTTGATAGCTCCACATATTATTGTCCTACTCAGGAGACTAGTATCAAACATCGTGTTCCAATAGTGTAAACATGAGTGTAAAATGCACCTATATGAGGGTAATTTTCCATTTACCCTTGGACTACTTCATCATCATTTCCTTTTTTCTAGTATCCCATTCTTGGTGGTCGATCAACTTCTTCCACCCATGAGAGTACCTGGGCCTGTGATGCAACAAAAAAATTAGCAATACCATATCCTTCATGGAAAAAAACATATTCATACTGCATGAACAAGTATTTAAATAACCATCAATACACAAATAAATTCTAAGCATATAAAACATCTATCAATGTATAATTCCTATCATAAATATCATTATAAAACATTAAAACATCTATCAATGCATAGTCTATGTTGTAGTAATGTATGGTAGTAATAAAAACATTACAAATTATCTTCAAATAAATAGGGAAAATATCTTCTCATATCCTCCACTTTTTCCCAAGTGGGGTTTCTTTCTGAGTATAGGTCCCACTAGACATTGCAATATTCTATGTTTCACTTCCTCATCGTCTTGGAGCAAAACTCTAGGATCTTTATTGGTCTTACCTCAATGGCCAAGGGATCCACTATCTGTAGTTTAGAAACATCCAATGCATGGTTAGGATCATCAATATAATTTTTAAGCAAGGACACATTGAAAGAGTTGTGGATATTTGCCAAATTGGGTGGTAAGTCATGTTTGTAGGTAACAGGACTAATCCTTTCTACGATGGTGAATGGTCCAACAAATATAGGATCTAGCTTAGTTTATTTGATGGTACTCTTCATAGGCTTCACCCTTAAGAATACCTTGTCCCCTACCAAAAATTACCTAGGTGTCCTCTTCAAGTCAGTATAGTTTTTTTTGCGATTCGAGGCTTCCTTAAGCCTTTGTCAAATTACATTAAGTTGTTCCTCCATTTCTTTGATTTTTTCTAATCTGATGATAACTCGATCCTCTATATTGTTGCATGACAATGGTGTTCTGCACCTTCTACCATATAGTGCCTCAAAAGGAGCCATCTTAATGCATAAGGAAATTCTAGATATACCAAGTTATTTACATCATAAGGTAGTCTTGGAGGTCTCCTTATAGTCACATGTTTCCAAGCCCATACCTGCAACAAAAGGCTACAACTTAACCCTGATCACTTTGTTTTTCATACATCGAACAAATATCTATAGGCCTGATCCAACAAGGCTGGTGCCCAAGCAACCACAATTGAGTATACCACTAGGTTTTGCACAATTCCTAACATATTCCAAGGGAATCGTGCACCTAGTGAGTCAGGTAGAATGATATTTAATATGAGCATCATTACCATAGCTTGCCTAGATAACATTTTACCGAGCATGAAAAGCAGTTCATACAATATACCACCATTATTAGTATTCATATATCTCCACTCAAATATGAATACTCTCTCAATAACTAGTCCTTTTTTTCTTAATTTATGGCTATTATTGTACACCCTTCAACTGGTAATCGATAGATCCGATACACATCCTCTAAGGTGATAGTCATTTCTCTTGTAGGTAACTAAAAATTCCCCTTGTTAGGATTCCATATTTCAATCAGAGCTAACAAATACCCTTTTTCAGTCTACACTTGTTCCAAGCAAGCAACTCCTACTAAATCTATCTCACTTAACCACTATCAATAATTGGTATCCAACACATTCCTAGCTTCTTGAAATATTGGTCTAAATGTGGTGTGGGGTCTAATAATATTTAATGGTATTATTTCTTCTAATATGGCTTCATGACTCACTCTAACATTACTAGAATCCATATTCTTACATGGTGTGTAATAGTAGATCAACGAGAAAAAATAATAGAATCAAGAATCATGTTATGGGGTTTACCCCGAGCATAATCACTATAAATAGTGCAAATTCCAATACTAGTATAATCATACTAGACTCCATAGGTTGATTCTTATTGTTGTAAAATTCATCAAAGTTCAGCTTGTCTTCAAAGCCTATGATGTGTTTAACTAATTTTCTCAACCGTCTAATTGGTCATAACTCAATTATCTTAAGTCTAATCAATCATCCTCCCTGGATCATGTTTCAATTAACCCTTAAGTCACTCATTAGAAATTATTTTGTAGTTATTTATGGATTTATTGTACCTCTTAATACTTGAAACCCTTTTATTTCTTCATGCATCTGACATCTTATCTTATCAATTCCTTATTATATGATTCTATCAATATCCCGTGTACAAGATTATTCACACACCACATTATTAGGCATCTTTTCTAACTCCAACTATTACTTCTTTGTTGACAATGATGCTTACCTTGAGCCAAGCACCATCCTTTCTTTAAACTTGTCACTTCTTGAAACCGTGTATTGGGATCCTCCTAAATTAGGATTTGTTTTGAAAATTTGTCTTTCTATTAATGCATGGGAGACCTTTTGAGTAAAATATTTAGAATAATCATTGAGTACTCCTATGCAGGTATTAATACCACATGCACCATATAGTGAGGTTATCCCGTATTTAAATAGTGTAAAATGCATAATTTAACTAGACCACCACCAGGGTGGTCAGGTGGCATCAAAGGTGTAATTTTCCACCAAATGTTATTTCATGGGGTGTTTCAGGTGGAGCTGGTACGATGATCTTGTCTACATTTTGGTAGTCTTTCATTGGCTCTATCCTTACCTTCTTTCACCATTTTTGGGATATTCAACTCCTTGTTGTGGTCAAAGGCCATGATTGTATTGTAACATTGATCAATAATAAAAGAAAATATTCTTTGTTGATCACTTGATCCTATTCATACTTTTGCCTAATTGTAAGGTATCATTACAATTGTGTTTTTAAATGGGATCCAGTTGGGGTATGGTTCAAGACATAACACTTCCTAGCTAGGATCTTAACCAATTTCTAAATCTGGTTGAAAGCTAAGTTTTAATATATCATACATAAATAAAACATTCTTTTATCTTGAAAACACTTTGTATCAAGCTTGTTAATTCTAGGTTTATTCCATAACTCATACTAAATCTTGGTTTTCATCATACAATGCGTAAGTAAGAGAGAGGCTTAGCTTAAGATTAATAATGTCAAATTTAGTTTCCAAGTACGCCGCTTAAAATCCACAAGTTACAGAGTATGTATTTAACTCTTTCAAATTGAGTCACCAGTAATTCAAGCATGGAATAAAAAGACTTGTACATCAATAGCCTTCAAGCACTTACTCTTTATCTTACAAAGAATGTATTAGTTTCAAGTTCATATATGGAAGTTTCAGTTTTATATCCTAGAATTCCTTCATGGAAGCTTTTAGTCCTACAACTGGGCTCTGATACCAACTGTAGAAACCAAAATTTACCAACCATTACAAGAATTTGCTTTTTATTATTTATCTTATAACTCATATAGCTAATATTATGATCAAGGGATTACTTAAGAAGAATATCCATGTGGTTCTCTTAATAAGAATTTCCAAGTAATACCAAGGCTTACACTTCACAAGAACCATTGTGGTCAATGTCTATATTGTGGCATAAGAGTGGCCACCCCTCCTGTAATAAGACCAGCTGTAAATCCCATTTACCACATAGTTGGTAATTCTCCTATCTTAATTCCATTAGGATCAGGAATACCATTTTCGCTTACTAACTTAAATTAAACATTAAGCTAGCTCCATAGGTAAAAATGACCAAGGAGTAGGCATATGACTAGAATATTAAACATTCTTCTATAAGGATATGTAACCACCGAAAAGGCTCACACCTAATGTATCCTATTGCAATAATTAACAAAAAACAATACAAAATGCATACAATAACAAGAAATTAACAACGAGATGATCAATAAAAGATGCTTTATTCCATTATATTTCAATGCCAAACTCAAATTACAAGTACATCCCTCTTAGGGATAATCATCTTGATACAATTGTTACAATATGAGGTATTTTATTTCCCTCTCAAGGGTAGGTGTGATTTCAAAGTGTCCTTTAGGATGACATGAACTGCTCTAGGGTGGAGTAGACCCTCTTCTTTGTGTTGAGTAATTAAATGGATGGTTGTAGCTCCTTTTAAACCTATCTCCTACGAACAAGA
Source organism: Wollemia nobilis (assembly GCA_028583015.1). NCBI lineage: Eukaryota > Viridiplantae > Streptophyta > Pinopsida > Araucariales > Araucariaceae > Wollemia > Wollemia nobilis. Next base: position 2,602,397 of record JAQPPZ010002456.1, on the reverse strand, counting down.
AACAACAGAAGAATGTCAAAAGCATAGGAAGCCTCTCATGATGAGGCCCTTTAAAGACAAATGGCATGAGAATAGCATAATGACATAAAATCAAGAAAGTGCATAAACTATGCTAAACATATGTAAATCCTATCAATATTGATGGAAATATATGAACAAGAAATATAGCTATCAATCTATGGCATACATTATACAAAATGAAGCATTAAAGCATAAAAAGAATCTAATTAAGTCCTACTTGCCAAGATGGAAATAAACTAATCAAATATTTAACCTGATCATTCAATGTCTTTAATCTACCAAGTAAAGTAGTAAAATGATTAATTTATTCTATCTAAATCTATTGGAAAAGAAACAGTAAGGAAAAGTCACCTCTGTTGCAAACCGTAGCACTGATGTGCGGTCTGCACTGTAAACCATGACTGAAAGCCATGGTCAGCAACCAAGTGGTTTGCCCTCAAAATTCAAGGATTTTGGGCTTGACCTCCTTGTCCAATTGATGTTCAAGGGTCACCTTCGGTGTCTGATAGGTTTGGTGGTTGAATCGTTGAATTAGGCCTCTATTTGCTCGAATTAGCATCTCTTGGATCTCCTAGGTCCTTAAGGCATCCATGGCTTAATTCGTCATGATTTTTGACAAATTGACAATGGTTATGACAACAAATCTCTCTCTATACACTCAATTGAGTCCATAATTCAACAGGGCTTCGTTGCTTTGATCTCCAAATGCACACTCTCATACAATATTTTGACAATGCTTCGCTATCAAAATGCTCTATATCCTCTCTATATCTTGAAGGGGTACTTATAGGATGTCCCAGGGCTAGGGGTGGCTTCATGGAGAATCCAAGATCAAGAAGGGGTGGTTATGACAGTTGTATTGGAAGCTTCCATCCTCTAACCACCTTCTTCTAGAATAAATGGTTATTCAAACCAATTTGGCTCGGATGAAGGCCAACTAAACTTCAGTTAAGACCACATGTTATAATTGTGGTCCAGACTATAAACCGCAGGCCTCAGCCATGGTTCAGCCTGTAGACCGTAGGTCTGGGCTGTGGTTCAGACTAATTATGCCAAGGAGCCCAAATTGAGTGGTTAGAACCACTGCTCAATCTTGGATTCTATCCAAGATCTTCCATATGGTCTTGTAGCATGTCCATATGAGTAGTCGCCATCGACATGACATGTTTTAGGTGTCCACAGATGCCCTTTTTAAGATGTGTTGTGAGATATAACAATGCGTGAGAAAAATATACCTTCTAAAATGATGTCAAAGGTTCTATGATGATCATTAGTCAGATCAACATTAGATGCCTCTTGTCCAACAAAAGGATGCGCGTCCTAGAATCATTGCTTCCAACTAGGTGAAAGGCTTACATTTGAAAAGATTTTTCCCTTCTCACATCATTCAGTGTAGCTATGCATTCCATAGGTATCTTCTGACCCATAGATCTAAAAAGTGGAGAACAACAAGCAAAGTCATATTTTGTATTTGCCCCAAGCAAAGGGGTAAGCTTATGATAGTTGTTGACAATGATTCATAAGGACGAATGCAATTTTGACAAGATCAAGGGATATACGATCTTCGGGGATATTTTGTTGATTTTGATTATGATTTGATATTATGACTACCCCCTCAAGCGATGAGTTGATGAGGGTAATGACAATGTATGAAGTGACGAGGTCACTTGACCACAATGAATGATCTAAATAAATTTATATTTGAGCATTTTAATGCCTTGGCTAGGCCTAGTTCATCTTCTAATTACAACTGTTAATAGTATTTCCACATTTCCATCCCATGGAGCAGTCAGGCTACAATAGTCATATTAGGGAATCAAAATGATGCAATGCCAATTAGATGATTATTGAATCAATTTGTCGATGATTTTCTAAAAAGACATCATAGAGAAATGACATGAAATGCCTCATTCCCGTGGAGCAGTTCGGCCTCAAAGATCTTCTTAGGGATTCAAAGAAGCATATCAGATCAATGATGAAAATTTTTGCCCTAAATTTCCTTATAGTAATTTACTCATCTTGTCAGATTACATGGATCGCAAGTCGCTGCAACTGCCAAATGTATAGGCTAAATTATTAAATATGAGGTGCATTTAGTTTTTTAATTAGGGTGCACCAGCAGACTAAGTGCAGATGGGGCATAGAGACCACCGCCAAGGAGTATCCATAGGTGGAGGCTGAGGAGGAGGCTAAGGAGGGCAAGGTACCTCTTGACAATGATGTAGGGTAGCTCCTCATTCAGGTTGCAAGCCTACAGAGTTAGGTTGGGAGGCTATAGACTCAGCAGTTGTAGTGAGATACTTCTATCGCCCTTCTAGAGGTGAAGCTAGCTCATAGGGATATGTAGCTAGTAGAGGCTCAAGAGTAGATCATAATTCTGACAACATGGGCTACAATGGTAGAGACTCAAGTCTATGATCTCACTAGTGCATGTGATGTGGCACTGTCACAATAGGGTGAGGCTATTGCAGAGCATGAATTGCTCAGGTCACATAAGGGGGATCCTTCATCCTCCCAGGCTATAATTTTACCTCTAACTACACCATTATCATTGCTACCAGGTGGTCGTGACCCGATTTCAGAGATCCGGTGCTTGCAGGTTCTCATGGAGGAGGGTAATGATAGACATATAGGTAGGGTCACCCGCATAGACCAATTGGAGGGCTATATTAGGTTGATTGGTTTGCAGGTCCCAAAGGATTCACATGTTGTGGGGTCTCAGCAGACTAGGTCCAGGACTACAGGGTAGTCTACAGCAAGCTCTAGTCAGTGGACTCACAGGACCGAGAGGACACATAGGTCTTCTAGCACACATGGAGGTAGCTCCCATACTAGGACTAGAGAGATAGGTGTGACCTCTAGTAACAGGTCTCTCTACATAGACATACCAATATCTTATGTGCTAGGTCTCTTTGAATTAGGTGGCACATAGGTCCCTTAGTAGGGCATACATCAGGAACCAGAGCTGACTACAGAGAAGGCTCCAGAGCATAGGGCTAAGAGAGGCAATGAGAGCTCCAATTCAGGAGGAGCAGGCCAGAGCTAGGGCTCTACCAGATCTAAGCTACATTTTTACATATGTATCATTTTTTGGTGTAAGTTCTAGGACCTACACGATTGTAACCTGGAGCATTTTGTACTCCTAATGTACTCTTTTGGACACATATATATATATATATATATATATGAGATATTGATCATTTATGGCTCATTATGTGTCTTTGTGTATTTTTAGTTTTATGTTTATGTTATGCACATGGATGCAATGCTTATGTTAATTTGATGCTATATGATGTGATGTATGGATGACATGCACTAGATAGCTATTTAATTTTATGATGATGATGATATGCAGTGATATAGATGCTTAGATGTGTGATGTATGATAGATGCATATGGATGCGATATTTACTTAAATGCATATTTGATTTTGCTTTATTGCATGCATTTAATTTATGACGATGTCACGATATGCTAATGCAATGTATGTAATGTATTATTTACATGATGGTAATCTAATGTAAATTAACCTGTATGCTTTAATCACTTTTAAACATAAGGAATGAATGCAATTATGTTTATCAATCTAATGGACGACACCATAGAATGTATAAAAATCATGAATGTAATTGAAATATCCTCATAATAAGAATTTAATCAATTAATCACCCATATATGAAATGCAATGATATGCGGTTTATGATGTGAATGATGTAATGTGTCATTCTATTTTCTTTTGCAAGTTTGAAAAATATGCACAATATAGTCAGTGGTCGTCTAAATATTATTTCTAATATCCATCCAGTATCTATCCTATATATTTATTGTGCTCTATATAATGATGTATCATGGACTCGATACTTTGTAGTTTGATGATTTTATATGGTTTGCGATACTTGATATTTTGTTGCTATTAGAGAGATTTTTGAGGTTTTCCATGAGACTCAAACACCCTAGTAAACTTATCAAAAGTTGTATACTAACCATACTAGACTTATGATATATAAGTATTTCACTAGGATAGGCCCTAATTGTTAATTATCCATGTGTGTGCACATGAGTATATTAAGATAAGACACGAGCGTTCCCCGATGTCAGGCAGGATTCTTTCAGCCCATTGCTAAGATAGGGGTTCCACAAATTTCTTATCCAATCCCAAGTTTAGATTTTAGTTGGAATAAGCCACTAGGCAATGCAGGACACCTGAAGCTAGCTCTTCCACATTCAAAAATTGGTCTGCACACAAACAAAATGCAAGTGTATCAAACATATCATCATGCGTAAGGTACAATAGTGCCAAAAATTTTAGGGATTCAGGTTCCTTCCTTTATATCCTTCAATTTTTTGGATACTTGCTCATATGTGGTGAAGCAAGGGATTTGATTCCATATTGACTTTGAACTGTCTCTGGATCTTCATTTTATCTCTCTTTGAACTAGATTTCTGATATTCATTTGATCTCCACTCGAACTTTAATTTATGATCTTCACTTTAAACTTGATTTGATCCTATTTTTTTATCTTCATTTTATCTTCACTTTTAGGCATTTACATGTGATAATTTTCTTCAAAAAATTTCCTTTGGAATTTACTTTGGAAAACTGTTTCTGGTATATCGATTGAGGATATCGATCTTATGATATCAATATGGGATATCAATCTGGGAAGTCGATCTATGATATCGATCTAGGGTATCAATCTTGAGGATTGATGTGGGATATCACTCTGGTAATTTGCTCATTTTATCGTAAGAAAGGTATTCTAAATAGGAAACTAACCTATCCTTTTTCCAACTTCCAACATTTCCCATACCGTTTGCACAAAGGGATAAGCAAGAATAACTCTTTTTACCTCAGGATACCCAGTCCTGCTTTGCGACTTTCATCCTCCCCTAGTCCTTGTTAGGATTGTTTAATTTGTTGATTAGTGATAGGATTTTGATATGCTAAGGGCTATATTAATTGAACCTCAGTTACAAAATCAAAGAAATATTTCTACCAACTCTTGATAATACCCCTAGGTATGGTTGAATGACCAAAAACCCCTAGTATATTCTCCATAGCAACAAAATGGGTTGTGTTGAAAAATACAATTACTCATATGAATGATGGATCATGATAAATGTAGAAATGTATGATTTAGACACAAACATGGTGTCGTTTGTAATACTGAAAAACATAATCCTTTCTACTACGGAATGCAATGGATGACGAATACCTATATGCAATGCAATAATGCAGTGGATGCATGTGTGAATGCAACATGAAAATGCAAAATTCAAATACAAATGTTTTTGGATTCTATGGTTTACCCATTTTTTTGGATTTTATTGATTTTATGATTTTTATTAGTTTTGCGCCTCATATATGACCAAATGGTGAGTACATGCCTTTGGAACCTTTAGGAGTGACCGACCGACGAGGAAATGTCGTTAGAGCTTTTATATTCACCAAGCAATTTTTTAGCAAAATCCTTGGAGCTTTTTTTTAGGATGATCGAGCAGTTTTCAGCAAACCCTCAGAGCATTTTGGGTTTAACCAAAGGGATCATGAGCACATTTGGGACATTTTGGGATGACCAAGTGATCTTTAAGAATCCTTGGAGCTTTTGGGTTGACCAAGCAGTTTTTAGAAACTCTTGGTACCTTTTGATTGACCAAACTACTCATAGACGAGCTTGGAGCCTTTTAGGATGACCGAGCAGTTTTGAACAAACCCTTAGGGCCTTTTGGGGTTTAACCAAAGGGCTTATAGATGCCTTTGGAGCTTTTTAATTGACCAAACTACTTATGATAGTGTTTAGAGCCTTTTAGGATGACCGAGCGGTTATAAGCAAACCCTCGAAGCCTTTTACTATGCTCTCAAGCATAAAATATCTTACTATAGATGATGTTGAGAGGTTCAGGTTCTTCAACACCTCCTAGCCACGTTAGGTGATAGGTTGTCGGACCAATATTTTTAGATATGATATAGGGTCCTAGCCAATTAGCCACGAATTTATCTCGCATATTTGGTGATAAATTAGAGTTCTATTGGTTCTCTTTCAAGATAATATCCCAAACCTCAAAGTATCTCTGGTGGACTTTGATATTGTAAGCTTATTTTAGTTTCTCCTAATAAACGCAAAGATGCTCCAAGGCATTCACACGACGTTCATCAAGTAGCATCAGTTTATCCAGTCGAGCTTGTCATTCGGTGTCGTCATCGATGAACTCTTTCAATGTGATGCACAGCATTGGAATTTCCAATTCCAAGGGCATAATGGCCTCAGCACCATATACTAGTGAGAATGGCATTGCCCTAGTGGGCATTCGAATACTAGTCCTATCATACTATAATGCAAAGGGCAGTTGGATATGCCAGTATTTGTGGTTTTCTTGGATCCTCTTTTTCAATATGACCAGCACTATCTTATTTGAAGCTTTAGCCTACCCATTTTCTTGTGATAGTATGGAGTCATAAAACTATGTTTTATTCTATATTTAGATGTCAAAGCTCTCACAATTTTGTTCTTGAAGGATGTTCCATTATTCGAGAATATTTTGGATGGAATCCCAAAATGACTTATTATATACTCCAGTATAAACTTTGTTATACGAGTTCTAGTTGTCATTGTTAAGGGTATTGCTTCCACCCACTTTGTATTTCAGCCCGACAACGGGGGAGAGATCTTGCCTATAAGATCTAGTCCCCACTGATAAAATGGCCAAGCTGCTTGGATGGGTTGTAAGGCCTGTGATGGCAAGTGCGTAAGATTAGCATGATGCTGATATTTGACACATTTCTTGACATACACATTGTAATCCTTCTCCATAGTGGGCCAATAATAGCCCATTCGAAGGATGCGCTTGACGATGGCCATGTCATTGAAATGGCCATCGCATGTACCGTCATGAGCTTGTGAAATTACCCAAGATGACTCTTGGGGCTCTAAAAAATGAAGGAGAACTCCATCGTAACTTCAACGGTACAAGATGTCTCCTATTAAGACATATTTAGTCACTTTTTTTAAATGTATGTATTGCAGCACGCGATAATCCCTCTCGGATCATACTAAGTTTTAGGAAGTATTTAATTTGTGACATCTAGTTTTAATAAGTTTTAGGAAGTATTTAATTTGTGACATCTAGTTTTAATAAATCTTAACTTCAATTGCTAAGATGACGTGCTCCCCCTATGTATTTACCTTTGAAATATAGACTGGGAAATAACCTTATGGTGAATGGTAATACCACTCCCCATCGGACTCTAAGAGGTTAATGACCCCCAAGGTGACTTCATCAAAAATTCTTCGACTCTGCAGAACCATTCATCTTTTGGTTCTACGCTAATCATATTGATTGACATTTTATTATCAAAATTTTCTCACTCTTATGCAGGAAGCGAGAGTGTTTTAACATGAATGGTAGTGAAATTAGCAAACAGATTCTGAGGGATTAAGGATCCCAAGTATGCCATGGTGTCTGCAAACCTATTTGATGAACAACGGATTGCCTCAATGTCATACCATTTCAATTTAGCTAACTACATAATTACAAGATATTTATAGGATTTTAGTATGAGATATCGACATTGAAAGAGACCCTTGAATTGATTTACTATGAGCAAGGAGTCGCCAAAGATGTTTAATATTTTAATATTAATGGTGAGGGTTGTGTGGAGGTCCAGTAGTAGGGATTTGTACTCAGCGTTGTTGTTGGTGCACGAAAAATATAATTTAAATGACAAGGGTATTGGAGCTCCTTGCGACATGAAAAATACCATTTTGAAACCACCCCCTTGCTCGCACTTCGAACCATCGAAGAACAGAGTCATATCGGCATTGTTCTCTAGTTCCTCGAGTTTGGGAGCTTTAGATACGATGAAGATTGCATTGTCCAGAAGCTCTATGTTTAGAGGCCTACTATTTGACAACGATGCCTCAGATAATTTATCAGCTATGACCTGTCCCTTAATGGAATTTTGGCTTATGAATTCTAGATCAAATTCCATCAATAGAATGATCCACTTCGCAGTACACGTATTATGATACGTCTTACTCATCATGTACTACAAAGGGTTTTGTTTTGATATAATATATGTTGTATGACTTAGCATATAGTGTCATAATTTCTTTGTAGCGAACACTATTGCTAAACATAATTTTTCCACATATGCATACCCTAGCTCATAACTCACCAAGGTGCGGCTAATGTAATAGATGGCTTATTCCTTTCCTTGCACATTCTTTTGGGCTAACATGGTCCCTAATGCAAAGTCGATCGTCGATATATATAGTATAAAAGGCACATCTAGCCTTGGTGGAGCTAGCACTGGCGGCATCGCCAGGTATTGCTTTATTTCAGTGAAAGCTCCTTGACAATCCTCATCCCAATTGAATGGGACCCCCTTGTGTAGCAGTTGATTCATGGGTCAACATTTATATGATAATTGAGCGATGAATCGCTTTATCGATTCTACTCTACCCTGAAGGCTTCTTAATTCTTTAATATTGGAGAGAGGACGTATTTCTAAGATAGCCTTGAACTTCACTGGGTCAACTTTGATGCCTCTATTCGATATGATGAATCCTAATAGCTTACCAGAAGTTACACCAAATACGCACTTCTTGTTGGAAATTTGAGGTATTTTATGTTGTCATTGATGTCACATGGATCACATTGAGTTTTGGTAGCCAAACTATTTCATAAATAAGCATTTATGATATTTTGGAAAGCATGGATATATACAGGGTTTTTGTGAAAACCAAGGCAGGAAAAATAAAAGGTTTTATGGCAGATTTAAAATGGGTTTTTCTTAAAACCCAGGTTGGATTTTTGTTTCGTCGAAAAATGTGCCCCGATGAAGGAGATATTTAATTTTAAATATTTAAGTTTAAATTTTAAACTATTTAAAATTTAAATTTAAAATTAAATTTAATATTTTATTATTGCGGACGTCCAAAAGAATGAAGGTTTGACTATAATTCACAGATGTCTTTCGAAGCATTATAATGTGTATATATAATGGTTAAAAACTTTGTCTATTGAGTATACCAAGGTTGATAAAATCGAAGAGTAATTCATGCGTGGACAGAGCAGAAGGTGAAAAAATAAAGAATTCATTTTCGAGGGTTAAAGAAATTTGAGGACATCTAGACCTGACATCACGTTGGACAATGCAACGCAGTTGTCAAGATATAACTTTGGCATAAGGGAGGTCTGTGTTTCAAATCCCGTAGGGGCAAAAGTTTTGGTGGAATTTTTTTTTTCCGTTTTAAGAACAATCAAGCACAGTTTATACAGCAAGGTTGGGATTTATTTCCAATGTGGGCTTGCGCCCACATGGTTAGCATCTCACAACACTAGCAAAGAGGAATAGATTTTGACTCCCGCAAGTGTGAAGGCGCTCATCAATTTTTGCAAAATGTTTTTCAAAGGTTAAGGCCATAGTTTCAAAATTAAAGGTATTTATGAGAAGTGCCTTGCATAGTTGATATTTTGAATTCTTTGGGTGTATGAAAAATATTTTTTTAGAGATAGGGAGTTATAAGGTTTTGTAAGCTTACTGTTATTTCTAGGAGGAATAAGGTTTGTGATCCACTTTTGAAAAAGAGAAATTTATGGTGTTTTTCCTTTTAGGAGTATATCATATTATATATCATTGGAAAGCTTATTTCGAGGGTTATTTGATTAACATTCTTAGAGGGAGAAATAAGGTGTATGTAAAGATATATTTTTGTTTTTGTAAAGGGTTTCAAAAGTGAAGGTTGTTTTGGTTCTTTTTCAAAGTTTGTTGAGTGTGGCAGATTTAGTGGACAACCAATAAGGCATCAAAAAGGTATGAGCAATATTCTCCATTGAATTTGTTTATGGTGGTTGATTTCTGAAATATCATTGGAGAGAAAAGGATTTATTATGGTTTCCTTTTCAAAAGTGGTTGGTTGAATGCTTCAAGGTTTTCTGGTTTGAGAGTTGTGTTTAAACCTTGTTTTATAAGCATAGTTGTTGAAACCCATTGGTTATGTAAAGAACTTGAAAAGAACATGAGTATCATTGTTATGTGAGATTTGTGGTTGAGCATTGTTGGAAACATTTGAGTTTTTTGATACATGCATGGACTAGGTTTTTATGAGAAATAGTTATCCCTTGAGATGAATGGTTGAGTTGAGTTGATTGTGCCTAGTCAAGTGATTGTGAGAAGTGATTGTTCAAGTTCCATAAAAGAAACTATTCTATATTCTGATTTGAGTTGAGTTGAAGTTGAGAAAGAAATTGAGATTAGAACATATTGAGTCTCTAACAATTCTCCTTATGCTTCTATGAGATTGCTTTGAGTTGAGAAAGATATTGGATTTGAGTATAGAACATATTGAGTCTCTAACAATTCTCTTTATGCTTCTATGAGATTGATTTGAGTTGAGATCATTGTGGATCATAGTTGTCATTATTTGAAGAGTGTATTACCATTCATTGTTGAGTTCATATTTAAGCCTTGCCTTTGATTTGTGGATGATATTTGAGTGCTATTTGAGCATGTTTGGTTGAGCCTTTGAGAAGGCTTTTGGGATAGATTTCTGGACAGCTTTGTGGATAGTTGTTGAGCAGATTTTGAGCAAGTTCTTAGTGATCTTGTTGAGAAGATTTTGAGCAAGTTCTTAGTGAGCTTGTTGAGCAGTTTTGGGCAAGTTCTTAGTGAGCTTGCTAGAGCATATTTGAACAAGTTATTGGTAAGCTTGTTGAGCAGATTTAATGAGGTTCTGAGTAAGCCTATTGAGCATATTTGAACAAGTTTTGTGTGAACTTGTTGAGCAAGTTTGGACAAGTTCTATGTGAGCTTGTTGAGCAGATTTGGACAAGTTCTTTGTGAACTTGTTAAGCAGGTTTGGACAAGTTCTATGTGAGCTTGTTGAGCATATTTGGACAAGTTCTATGTGAGCTTGTTGAGCAGATTTGGACAAGTTCAGTGTGATATTGTTGAGCAAATCAGTGTGTTGCCTAGCTGAGCAGATCAGTGGATTGCCTACTTGAGTATATTAGTGTGTTGCCTAGCTGATAAGATCAGTGGATTACCTACCTGAGCAGATCAGTGTGTTGCCTAGCTGAGTAGATCAATGGATTGCCTACCTGAGAAGATCAGTGTATTGCCTATCTTTGAGCAGATCAAAGTAATCATTATATTGGATAAGGATCCTTATTTCTATGTGAAATATTATAAGGATATTATCTTGTGGAGTACCCCACATTGGGGGAACCATGTTAAATCTTGTGTCTCAATTGTGTGTGGTGACTTGTGCTCTTGCTTACTATTGCTATCCGAGTTATTAATGCACACTGCTATATTTGGTTATTGTAATTAAGGACATTAATTGATATTGGTTTGGAATGAAAGTAAAAATTGGGCGCTATACTATTCACCCCCCCCCTCTCAGTATAAGCTTGTGTTCTTCACTTCTTAGGATTCAACCTAACATTATACTCGATTATGCGATCGAAGACCTTCCTTAAGACCTTTGCATGCTCAATACGTAGCAATGACTTTGTTAACAAGTCATCCATGTAATCTTCTAGAATCTTATGCATATAGTCATGAAAAATGTATGTCATGGCCCACTGGTATGTTGCACTAGCATTTTTGAGGCCGAATGGTATAAATTTATAGCAAAATGTTCCCCATGGTGTTATAAATGCAATTTTATGCTGGTCTTCGAGTTTAATCCAAATTTTATTGTAACCAGAAAAACCATCCATTAAGGAGAGCATTTTGTGACCTATAGTTGCATCCACAAGAGCATCGATATTAGGCAACAAAAATAAATCTTTGGTGCCTTATTGAGGTCTCTAAAATCCATACAAATACGAATCCTTCCATTAGGTTTTCCTATGGGTACCATATTGGACACCCATTCCGGATAGTCAATGGAAATCACAAATTCTACATCCAACAACTTTTGTAGCTCATATTTCACCACTAAGGCTATTATCGTATGCATATTTCTAAGTTTTTTCTTGACCAACTTCTTTGTCATATCTAGCAAAAGGTTATGAGTTACCAATTTTGGGTCTAGACCTGGCATATCCTTGTACATCTAAGCAAACAGATTTGGTCTCTTTTTCAAAAGAGATATGAGGGTGGCCTACTCATATGGAGTGAGACTCTCTCCAAATTTAACCTTCTTTGAATTTGTGGGATCATTTTTGATATCCACCTCGAAGGTTTCCTCTACTGACATATGTGATCCCTTCTTAAGGTGATGATGCATAAGAATCATATGGATGTCATCCGTTGGGTTCATAGGTTCCACATCAGAAGCACCCTCAGCATGATATACATCGTAAGCATAGCCTAGAGAAAAATGGAAAGGTTGCAGCATTTCTTCCTTAGGGAAGAAATCTTCAGGCTCTATAGGCGAATCAGCATGATCTTAGTTGATAGCATCTATATCGATATGCAACAGTTTATACGGATCTTCTGGATTGCAGAGTGGAGTGGTCAAGTCAATGGAGACCATATTTATGGAATAGTATTGGCCTCCAGAAACACACGGACAAAATTCTACATAATCTATGTAGTCCTCATACCCACAATCTGGTTCTAATTACATAGGCACAAAGGGGTCTTCTCTATGAGGACTACGAACAATTGGATCCTCCCTATGTACTAGCTACAACATAGGATCATTTGGCTCACAGAGCTCCATATAGGTTGGTGAAAGAGGATTAACCAACCGATAAATTTGCTCCAGGTTTAATCGTCTTGCTCTCAAACGAGGACCAACATGTAACTGATGATAAACCTCATCTATGTCGATGGGTTGATGATGGTAATTCAAATAAGGAGGACCAAGGTAGACCCTCTCTAACTTATCTTCTTCATCACTATTCAAAAACTAGAACCCATAATTCTCTCTTACTCCTATGGGACGTTCTGGCAAGTGCGGTCCCATGAATCTAACTTCTTGATTATTGTCATCACTATTCGAATAAACTAGATAATTATACCGTAAGTGTGACACTGCCAGGAATCTAGCTATGCTTCTTTTCCCAAGTGATAAATATTGGGAATATTCTCTTCGGTAACATGTACTGAATCTACAGGCAGTATGTGATGCACATGCAAAGACCTTAGATAGGTCACTTAAGCTTCATCCTCAGATTGATCATTGTTTGAGGATTCACTATCAACATCATAACTTGATCCACTCATCTCAGAGGTGGACTCCTATCCATCATCATTGTATAAATCTCCTAAATCGAGATCACCCAAAATTGTAGGGTTATACCCCTGCACACCTATGTCATTGGTAGCATTAAGAATTTTATGACCGAGGTTATCTCTAGGGTTATTCTCTATATCAGTATGCTTTAGGAGTCCATGATTTTCTTCAAGTGGCTCAGTGGTGATGACAGATACCATTGGGTGAGTCCTCCAGAAGTTGTATGGATTAGGATGATATGGGTTAAAGTCCATGTCATCCCCTAGACTAAGGTACAAGCAATCTAAGGATGCTACGAGCAAGTCATCTTGTCCTTGTATTTGTAATCCCATGTTGAGCCTATCAGTTGCTAGTTGATATTATGGCTCGAGTGGAGTTCTACATCCCTGTTCAAACAAGCTAAGTCTATACCCATGCCAGTGATATAGCTCAAAAATACGCATGGAGTACTTTGGATTGGATAAATAGCAAACATTTACAGTGAACGGTTCATTGCCATCCTCGTACATAGGCGTTCACATTGGAAACTGATCCAGCCTAGCGTAAATAAAGTTAGTTTGATTATGTGGCTCTCCTAATGGTACCATCGATCCAACTAGTAACTGATGGGCATATGGCTGGTCCATCTCCTATGTAGTCTCCAAAATAGGTCCAAAGGTTACATTCTACATAATATAGTTGCCTAACCCTATGTTAGCGAGATGTATAGTCACCTGCGGTGCAGATGACCCTACTGACAATGCAGGCAAGGTAGGCTGAGGCACCTTCTAGGCTATATCCTGGGCTTCCTTTACATCCATGGGTATGGGAGCCTCCTCGACGACTGGTTCGGGCATATGTATCTTCTCTTTTTCACCCAATTTCACCTTTAACTTCCTACTATCTTGAAGCATTGTTGATGCGGTTGGTCTCAAGGAAGTAGCAGTAGTATGCTCAGATCTGTGTGACATAGATATCAACGGTTGAGGGTCTACTCTTTGCTTTCATTCTAGAATATTAGTTGGTGATGTTGGTTGGACGTCTAGGTGCATTGACGGGAGTATGAAATCCCCTGGAAAATCTACCATGTTCATAAATTTGAATGGTTCTCCTTCTGATGGTACCACGTGAACTTGTCCCTAGTGAATGTATTTCACAAACTGATGTAATATCGAGGGCACGCAACGCATCTCACAAATCCAGGGCCTCCTTAGTAGGATGTTGTACTACATGGCTCCTTCTATCATATGACACATCATAAAGATGGTCTTTAGGCCTACTTGGATGGGTAGAACAATCGTACCAATCATCAAATATAATGCATCATTAAACGCTCTCAACATAAATGCAATTGGCACAATGTGTGATTTTGGCAGCTTTAAGGGACTCAAATCCTTGGTCGTTATGATGTTGATCAATGAACCAATGTCGACCAAGACCCTTTTTAATGGCATGTGGTTGATACATGTAATAATATGCAATGGTGGATCAGCCGTATCAATAGGAACTATCCTAATCTCGTGATCATAAAATTGGATCATTGGTTCCTGGCACTATTATATATGTCCCATGAAATTTGTGAATGCTTGAGCATACTAGGATTGTACTTCAATAGACCTCAAAATTTCCATGAGAGTCTCCTTGTGCCTAGGGTACTACTATATCATTTCATATATAGACAACTTCGTAGGAGCTATCTGTAGGTTTTGGGACTAGCCTACTTCATATGGTCACCATCGATCTCGTTGGTGGACCTGGAATATTCTACGTTAGTTGTTGATTCAATGTGGCTTATATTCTTATGGGAGCATGTGGTTAATTTTGCTACTCATACCTCCCATGCCTTGTGACAACATTAACCATACCAACAAACCCCTGATTAGGTGGTTCGACGTGCACCTGGTTGACGTGACCAGCGCTGTTGCATGGCACCTCATGGTTTGGAAGTGGATTCTTGTAAATCCCCATGTTCTAGTTGTCAGGAACTAGTGGATTACTTGGCACTACAAGCTCTCCTTTCTCAATCATGTTTTGCATGATATCTTGAAGGACCAACATACTTCGATGTCATGACCCTTCGCTCGATGAAAGATGTAAAACAAGTTGTCTTGGTAACCCTTTGCCTTGGGTTGATTTGGATTGACCATCTTGATTTCAAGAAATCTTATTTCCTTGGCCTCGCACAATTGGTGTAATATCGACGTCAGCAATTCCATCAAATGCATGAATTGGTGATGTGGGCACTACTCTTTCTTCTTGCCCTTATAGTTATTATTGTGCTTTTTGTACTGCGTAGGAGGAGGTTGGGCTTGATAATTCTATTTTTGTTGCCCTTTATCCTCTCTCTGGAGGTTTAGCACCACTTGGTTGACATGGGCTTGATTGCCTTTATGCTTTGTGGAACTCTTCTTAGGCCCCTCTTTATTTCTCTTAAGCTTCAATTTGCCTTCCTACAAATTGATGTCTTCAATCACCTTGGCTTGCACCAAGGCTTCCTCAAATATTGAATATTACTGCAATTACAACAATAGCAAGATGTGTTTGGCACAACTCTTGGTAAATATTTGGATCAATTATGTAGTAGGAATAGGGAATGGTAGCTTCACCATTAACCTCCTCCATCTCTTTCCGTATTGTTCAATTAGCTCATCATCACGCTGAGCTAGCATAGCCAAATCATAAAGGTTAGCCTATTTCTTGATGCCAAAATAAAAGCATTCAAGGAAAGTGTCTTCCAGTTGCTCAAAATTGGTAATTTTATACCTCTTCTGCTATTTGAACCACTCTTGGGGTGGGCCTGAGAGCATCATGACAAATGTGTAGAAAAGCAGGGCATTATTGCTAGCTATTTGGAAACAGGCATCCAAAAATCCTGTGACATGCTCCTGTGCATCTTTGTCACCTTTAAACTTGTCTAGACTGGGTGTAACAAAATGCTCAGGATAGGTAGGAGCAAGTATCAAGGGATCTAGAGGCTCATTGTGAATATTCCTTAACATCGGCTTTTGAACAGTCGTGCCTTGTCTCTCAATCACTTTTACCTTCTCAACTAGGGCTTTATAAGCCTCTGAGGATAAGAAGTTCTCCTCCCTAAGCTAACATGAGGGTGGTCTCAGAGGCACAGTCTTCCTCTGTCGAGGTGGAGGGTGTTTCTTTTCCTCCTCCTCAGCTTGGGAGTCTTCAATATATTCTTGATTGTTTTCTTCTCCCTCTTCTTCCTCATATTGTTGTTTCTCCTCATGTTTGAATGGTGGTGGTCGTTCTCTTTGTTGGGCACTAATATGAGTATGAGCATTTCTACGCTCTTACTACGCATCGACTTGTGAAAAAGCCTTTCTCTGAATGCACTCTCTATTCTCAATACGAGTATATATACCAGCCCTATATATCCTATCCTCCTTCTCTACATGCTCCTTTTGGGCAAGGATGTGTTATTCATGCATGTGCTACTTGCATAGCCTCTTTCTGATGAGCCTCTGTGACTGAAGATTCTCTTCTTCAATGTGTTGCCTTTCTAGGTGAGCATCCTCCAATTGATCTTGGAGAAACTATCACTGCTCAAATACCAATCTGTATGATCTATCAATATCATTGGTCATGACATGCCTTTGGTATGCATGCTCTGTGTGAGCGACCTTATGGGTTCTATACCCATATGACTGATTTGTGATGCTTTTTCCCTTGTCTATAAAGACGACATTGGCATCTTGCTAAACTCTATGCTTTGTGCCACCATGCGTGGATGGTGGATGCATCACATGAGGGAACTTAGAAGCCTCTCCATGTTCTCTAGTAGTTCTTATAGAACTCTTACTATTCTCACTTGGGGCACGAGTGGGCAGAGACGAAGGCTTATAGCCTAGCTGCTCAAGGACACTACCTAAGTCATCTAACTGTCTGGATATCCACTAATCATGCGATGGTGTGTCATTGGCTCCCACTTTAGCTATATCAATAGTGATATTTCTATGTTCATTACATGTGGTAGTCTGCATAGGCCTATGCTCAGTGGTGGCCCTATCTAAATGCCCCTGAATGAGCGTATCTCGATCACGTCTGTACTTTGAAGGTGGAGCCACGAATCCTCCTATAGACCTATGACGTAGGGGTACTAACTTGGATCCCTATATAACATACTTTTCAGTCGATCCTATGGATGCACTACAATGAGATCCTGGTAATGGCTTCTGAGTGGAAGGCCCTCATGATGAGAGGCTCCCTACTCTATTCTATGCCTAGAGGAATGCACAAAAAATCCTCTATTGGGGGTATGCTCAATAGGTTTCCCTCTTGTCGAATTGTCTCCTCTAATGCTTGTCAAACTACATTCAGGAAGTGCATGTGGGCGAGGATTCGATATGTGCTAATGTGAATCATTTGGGGCTTGGTCATGGCCTTCAGGCTTGTACCTTTGCCGATCGCCCCGTGTCTCCACCATGGTGTACCTAATGTCTAGATTTATTCTTTATTAAGCAAACAAGGTATACAATGGTGTTTATCTCGTGTTAATTTTTAAAAATGAGCCCTAGACTATTTTATGTTGTTTCAATGATCTGTTGTATCAGTATAGAACTCCTTATCATGTTTTAAAAAGTTGATGTTATACTCAATTTGTTCAAATGTTTTCACCTATATACTCGCACAAGCCGAATATGGTAGTGAAGTCCACACTCCACAAGGTAGCATAGGTACTACCAACCCTCACCTATCACACTGTGCACAGTGATACACTCTTTCAAAGATGAGTGCATGATATTTTGCATGGATAGGATAGTTATTGGGTCGGCCTTGGTCACAAGCGAGTCTCGATAATACAATTTCAAATGAGCCAACCAAGTGGTAATGACAACCATTTTTGGTCTCAATCAAATGGGTTGGATGTGAGAGCCCAACACCACTAATTTTTAAATGAAACGTGGTATGTGTGGTTTGTTTTAATGTACATAAAATAAATGCATCATATAGCACTCATGCTCATTTTCTATATGCTATGCAAATGAAAGAACGTTTCAAATTTAGAAAATGCAAGCTATTATAGATGCTCCTTTATAAAATGCATATTACGATGATAATAGCCACTACTTGGGCCTCACACATGCACACCAAACACACAAGTTTTAATATAGCACGTTCTATACTAGGGTGGACTACAATCAGATATTCGTTGTTCCTAGCAACGCCTTTCTACAAATGTAGATTTGAAATGAACTAGGACATGATTGATTTCCATTTTTTTAGTTTGCTTTTCCTAGTTGCATTCGAAAACAAGCATTCTATAAAAACACAAAGAAGTAAAAAGAAATAGAGTGTAAAATAGGGCCTACCTCAGGTCCTGAGTTGGTCTACACTCTACTTTCTAATGTATGTGTTGTTAGGTATAAACCGCAGGTCTGGTCTATGGTATGCACTGTAAACTGCATGTTGAACCTGTGGTTCACTTGTTGATCCATAGCTGATAGCTGCGGTCTATACCTGCAATCTCAAAAATCAAGAAACAGTAGTTAGATCACATGAATTACGGAGTTCCACCGTGATCGCCTTCTGTAACCACAAAAAATGCTCACACCTAATGTATCCTATTGCAATAATTAACAAAAAACAATACAAAATGCATACAAGAATGAGAAATTGATAATGATATGATCAATAAAAGATGCTTTATTCCATTATATTTTGATGTCAAACTCAAATTACAAGTATATCCCTCTTAGGGATAATCATATTGATACAATTATTACAATAGGAGGTATTTTATTTCCCTCTCAAGGGTAGGTGTGATTTCAAAGTGCCCTTCAAGATGACACGAACTGCTCTAGGGTGGAGTAGACCCTCTTCTTCATGTTGAGGAAGGAAATGGATGGTTGTAGCTCCTTTGAAACTTGTCTCCTATGATCAAGAAACAACACAAGAATGTCAAAAGCCTATGAAGCCTCTCATGATGAGGCCCTTTAAAGACAAATGACATGAGAATAGCATAATGACATAAAATCAAGAAAGTGCATAAAATATGCTAAACATATGTAAATCCTATAAATATTGATGGAAATATGTGAGCAAGAAATACAGCTATCAATATATGGCATACATTATACAAAATGAAGCATTAAAGCATAAAAATAATCTAATTAAGTCCTACTTGCCAAGATGGAAATAAACTAATCAAATATTTAACCCGGTCAGTCAATGTCTTTAATCTACCAAGTAAAGTAGTAAAATTATTAATCTATTCTATCTAAATCTACTAGAAAAGAAACAGTAAGGAAAATTCACCTCTGTTGCAAACCACAGCACTGATGTGCGGTCTGTACTGTAAACCACAGTTGAAAGCTGCGATGAGCAACCAAGTGGGTTGCCCTCCAAATTCAAGGGTTGTGGGCTTGACCTCCTTGTTCAATTGATGTTCAAGGATCACCTTTGGTGTCCTCTAAAAGGTTTGGTGGTTGAATCATTGAATTGGGCATTTGTTTTCCCGAATTAGCATTTCTTGGCTTTCCTAGG
This sequence comes from Wollemia nobilis, assembly GCA_028583015.1. NCBI lineage: Eukaryota > Viridiplantae > Streptophyta > Pinopsida > Araucariales > Araucariaceae > Wollemia > Wollemia nobilis. The sequence goes on along the minus strand of JAQPPZ010002456.1, from coordinate 2,582,706 downwards.
TCCTTAGGGCATCCATGGCCTAATTCGTCATGATGCTTGACAATGTTAGTGTGTCATAGATTACGTATCTATTTGTTATTACATTATTAAGGAGGCGTATCTAATTTGTTAGAACGTCCTTCTAATGTCAATTTTGTCCATTTGATTAGCTCCATATTCCACGAACTAATCTGGGCACTATTTGTATTATTTATTGTTCATTTGTTTAATGAAATGTTATCTCATTTTTGTAACATGGTATCAGAGCAGGAGGAGAGCCTCCACTCTATTTCGTTTGAAACCATTTGGTGGTCGACAATCCTAGTGGGTGGAGACTGCGGATCCTGGATCGAACATGGGACATCTCTAACTATGGACGCACTACAGCCAACCACCTAACGAGATGGGGATCTGATGTGGAACTAGTCGGGTACACTGAACACCTATGCGAGAGAGCGTGGACCATACCTAGGTTTGGATGACACCGATGAGTGACAAAATGACCATGGATCATTCCAACCTATAGTTGTAGGCTCGATTTCATTTGAAACCAGCAATCGCAACGAATCCAGCTGCCTTTGGATTGTTAGACATGCAAATGTTAGATATTTGCAAATAATATTCAGAGATTTCGTGTGCAAAACTCGATATTTTTTGAGCTGATCCGATCAGATCATTGAGTCTAGAAGGAACCAAGTTGATTCGATTCGTTGTGAGCCGACATAGTGATTCTTTGGTGCAGTCATTGTGTACTGTGGTGGATGCATACTTTTGGTGCTCACTGGGTTGCAGATCGAGGGAGAGAACCCATTGCCATAGCACAAATCATAGCAAGCAGTAAAACGCATTCAATATCTTCATGCTGGAGATCGTGTGCAGGCGGGGACATCTTAGTAGAAGGAAAATTATTTGTATTTCAGTCTTGATTTGGACATCTTGGCCAAGTTGCAGAAAGACAGGTGAATTTCATTGTAATTTTTTGATGACCGGTTGTAGACGACGTGAATAGAACCGAGGTTACTCACTGCATGGTGTTGGGTCGACGAAGACAGAGCTACTGATGATCTTATGTTGAATTTCAGTCAAGATTTGCAGTCCGTGACACCAAAGTTGGCTACCACTGGTGGATATTGGTAGTCCGCAAGACCACAAGAGCTTGGCCCAAGTGTCAGATGTTTTTTTGTAGGTGATCATGATTAACGGTACTATTTCTAGCATGCAATGAGTTCTCCCAGATCAGGAGATCTACCATTGCACAGATCAATTGCAGGTGGGTGACCTTTGACATCACAGCCACCTGCAGATAGTGATTTGCATCTCATTGTCATTGGCTTGTCGGTTCAGTTAAAGATCACATCACAGATAGATCTAAATACTTGCAGACGTACTCATATTTTTTCCTTACCGACGTGATGAAATGATGTTATTAAGGCCGCAAAAGTGTGGAGAAAAATAAAGTTGATCCTATGGGACGAGTACACAGAAAAACAATCGTGCAACTCCGTCAAGATCCCTAAGAAAGCAGAAGCTTGGTAGGAACATTCATTCTTGCAGGTATTTTCCACGCCGAAGACATTTGCGAACAAAGATTCGCAATTTACAGCCGTATTCTATGATTTTTGACGGTATCAACGGAGTAGGAGATCATCAAGAGTGATGAAGTTTTCCACCACAGCATTGTGCCACCCTGAGTAGCGGAGGAGGAGCGGCGCAGCCCGCCCTCGAGCAGAGACAAAGAGGTGGTGAAATAAAAAAAAATTCCCCTTAAGCCCAACAGCAAGGCTAACTGTCATGGTTAATTTTACCGGCGGTAGTTCTAGAGGTCGTGGGTTCCAATCCCACCAAAATGGACGTAAAAGGTAAAAAAAAAAAATTGAAAGTTGAATTTATTTTTTATTGTTTCCAATTTTTTTTTAATTAAATATTTTTTAGTTTCTTAATTATTTTCTTTAGAAAATTTAATTAAGAAAAAATTATATTTACTTTAAAAAAAAATTGTTTCATTAAAAAAAAAAAAATTCACTTCCAAATTAAATTTTCCAAGTATTTTTTGATGACATTTTTGTGCTAATCTGCCTAAGAGGCAAATATTGTAATTTTTTTACAAACCAGTGGAAAAAGCCTTCTGGAGCGCCCATTTTGCGCTTCCAGAAAATTTTGGCGCTGCCCCTTGGAACCCCGTACAGGGGAGATATATTTTTTGCAAAACCAAGGGGGGAAGACTTATAAGGGTGCATTTTCAGTAGTGACCGACACCTTAGTCAAATTATTTTTGCAAAATTTTATTGTAAAAGGTGCATTTTCAGTAGTGACCGACACCTTAAAAATGGGTAGATCAAAGAAAAAGCAAACCCCTAAACAAACTGATGTTGTTGAATCAGTTAAAGGTTCTTACTTTCCACTAGATATGGAAGGGATGGAATTTTATGAGGATGAAAAATATTCGACACTACGCAGTGGTGTAAAATCCATTCTCAAAGATTTTGAAGATTCTGAAGATCTTCAGAAAAATGGTGTTCAAATCCCTATAGGCGTCATAAGGGCATTCAACATATCATTTCTTTCTCTTGATATTTCCCAACGTAAAATCTACAGGAACTTTAGTGAGGAAACAGAGGTCCAAATGGTTAATTATTGTAGTGACACAAGTGACCTTCATCCCATGGTGGCGAATGCTTGTTGTGACACATGTGACCTTGAGCCCATGATGGCCAATGCTTGTTGTGATACAAGCGACCTCATGCCTATGATGGTAGATATTAGTTGTAGCACAGGTGATCTCATCACAATAGCATATTTTACTTGTGACACTAGTGACTTAAAAACTAAACCTCCTAAAAATGAATTCCATACTCTCATCAATAGTGACAAATGCAATATTGTTAAAATAATTGATGAATATGATGAAATTGGGTGTTTTGAAAAACACACCAAAGGATTTGGATCCAAAATGATGAATAAAATGGGATTCAATGGTGATAGATTAGGTAAACAGGAACAAGGCATTAAATATCCAATAATGCTAAATGTCAGGGCGAAGCATGAAGGCCTTGTCTATACTGGACATGCAAGTACCAGTAATTCTATGTTTGTAAAACCTAAATCTCCTACAACTCCTAAAAAGCATTGTTGCAGTCACTATGGAAAGATAGGACATGTTGCAGCTAAGTGTTGGAGATTACATCCTTGTGATTCATGTGGATGTACGAATCACTCTTCTTCCAGTTGTTGGTACAAAGTGAAAATGGCCAACAAGGTTCATATAGATTGTGGATGGACAGATTTCACACAATGGACCATGATGAAAGAAATGTTGTATGGCTTCTACCAAAAAGGTAAAACCTATGGTAGACCCAGAGGCAAATCCAGTGACAGACCTAGTGGCAGTCCTAGAGATAGTGACCCAGAGACAGACCTAAAGATAGACCCAGAGACCAAGTTCCAGAGGCAGATCTACAGGCAGATCCAGAGGTGATAATCCAGAGGCAGATTCACAGGTAGATCCTGAGATAGATCCAGAGGTACAATTACAGAGGTATGCTTAGAGCCAGAGTCAGAGCCATGAGCTAGAGCCAAAGCCGAAGACAAAGCACAAGCCATCATTCTTTCATTTCTCTTCTTCTTCTTCTTCACTGTATTGGGGCAGTTATATACTTTACCCAAATATGTTGTATGGGGGGATGATAGTGTAGCTAGTAGTTATATTATTACCCAAATAATGTAATAAGGGGGGATGTTAGTGTGTCATAGATTACGTATCTATTTGTTATTACATTATTAGGGAGGCGTATCTAATTTGTTAGAATGTCCTTCTAATGTCGGCTTTGTCCATTTGATTAGCTCCATATTCCATGGACTAATCTGGGCACTATTTGTATTATTTATTGTTCATTTGTTTAATGAAATGTTATCTCATTTTTGTAACAGACAAATTAACAATGGTGAGGACAACAAATCTCTCTCTATGCACTCAATTGAGTCTACAATTCGATAGGGCTTCACTGCTTTTATCTCCAAATGCACTCTCTCATACAATATTTTGACAGCGCTTCACTATCAAAATGCTCTATATCCTCTCTATATCTTTAAGGGGTACTTATAGGATGTCCCAGGGCTAGGGGTGCGTTCATGGAGAAGCCAATATTAAGAAGGGGTGGTTAGGACAGTTGTATTGGAAGCTTATGTCCTCTAACCACATTCTTCTAGAACAAATGGTCGTTCAAACTGATTTGGCTCGGATGAAGTCCAACTGAACTTCAGTTAAGACCACAGGTTACAACTGTGGTCCAAACCATTAATCATAGGCCTCAGCCATGGTTCAGCCTGTAGACTGTAGGTCTCGGCTATGGTTCATACTGATTAGGCCAAGGAGCTCAAATTGAGTTCAATCTTGGAGTTTGTCCAAGATCTTCCATATGGTCTTGTAGCATGTCCATATGAGTAGTTGCCATCGACATGACATGTTTTAGGTGTCTACAGGATAGAATACCAATCAAATGCAATGCTTAACTAGAGCCATGTGTACACTGGGTAGTTAAGGTGATCATCAAACAAATCCACATAGACACCCGTGTCTATCATATACCTTAATTGCTCAATTCATCATTAACTTCCACGATAAGATATAGAATCTAAAATTTTCCCACTTGATCATTCTTAAATTATCTCCTCTAAAGGATTAAACTAAAGATCCATCCAAGATTATGATTACTTATTTTTCATTCTTTAGTAAGGTTACCCCTTTATATATATAAACCTCATCTTTAATTCTCAACTAAATATTTGCACTCTATCCACATCAATATATGATAACATCACATAACTAAACTTTATATTTCATATTTACTTGTAATTTGAAACTACATCAGTTACATCCTCTCTTAAATATTGAAACATTACATTTTGTTCCAAATTTACAAATTAATCCTCAAATAAAGGTTTTTTCACAATAAAGCCATAGCCTCTTGGAAGCCTTAAATACAACATTTATACAAATAAAGTCTGCATAACTCCAGTCTTTCTTTGAATCATCTCGAACCACCAAGGTTAGGATGATGGTAGTAAGGTATCATTAATAGCCCATTACACATATATGAATATGCATTCTATTCAAAAGTATGCATCTTTTCAATAAATTTACTCATGCAATCTAGTTACATCATAATATAATTTGCACATAAACATTCCATCAATCAAAGGAAGAAAACATCATAAATTTCCCAAACCTTATTCATTCCATATCATTTTCCAACAAATATATTCCTTTGATCATGGATTCATATGTAATAATCTCTAATCAATCAAGAGAGAATCCCATAAATTCCCTCAAGAATGGATCCCCTATCCATTCTTCCCATACACATTAAGAGATGCTTTTATATATCAAATCGTACTCCATTCATCAGAAAAAGTAGATAAGCAATGGATTACATCATTCCACTCCCATAATTTTATTTGTGAGAAAAAATATATAGTGTAATCCATAAATGGTCCTAAATATTTCCTCAAGATTTACTATAGTATTCATCAATTTTATTATGAATTCGAACATCAATTTCTTCGCAAGATTACACTTTAGTTTTACCATTTTGCCATAAATTTGGATCATAAATATCTCACTATAGTTTTCATAAATTTGACAATAAATTAATCTCATAATATATTTCACTATAGTTTTAACAAATTTTGACACGAATTTGTCCCACAAATTTTGTCACAAATATGTTTCATAAATAAGTTTACACTATAGTTTTTCTTCATATTTGGTCTCATACTATAGTCTCAATAATCTATCCATAAGATTATTCTAGAGTCTTTAAAAATTTTACCTTAATTTTCAACATAATATTTCAACAATATTAAACTATAGTTTTCACAAATTTGGACCCAAATTTATCTTTTAATATATCAAACAAGATTATACTATAGTTTCTACAAATTTATCTACCCTAGATCCTAGATCCTTGGTCCTGTCCCAGATTCCTTGTCCCTATCCCAGATCCTTGGTCCTGTCCTGGATCCCTCGCACATCCTTTGACCTTACTCCTTGGCTAGTAGGCATTGTAGACGATCTCCTTGGGGTGGGAGATCACTATTCCATTTGTTTGCCCCTTTCCTTGCTGATTGGTGGGGTTTTTCCTGGTGCCTATAATTTGGGATGTCCCTAGGGTTTTCTTGAATGTCCCTAGGTCCTGTCTCGGTTACTTGACACTTTTTGCCCTCCTCCTTGGTTGTATGGTGTTGTAGATAATCTCCTTGGGTTGGGAGGTCACTTATTCTCTTGTCTTCCCATTTCCATGCCTTTTGGAGGGGTTTTCTTTTTCGTGCTTGTGAACTAGGATGGCCCTGCAGTTTTTTGGGATATCCCTAGTTTTTCTTGGGTCCTCCCTTGGGATTCTTCAGTTCCTTCAAGATTCATTTTCCTTATTTTTGTAAGATCCTATTTGGAGCTAAGTATCAGAGGTTCTCCTGGTGTAGTGTGATGTGGCTTGGGTTTTTGGCTTCATGAGCAACTCTTCATAGTATATTTTGGCTTGGGAAGCAACCTTGTGCTTATTCCTATGGTTTTGCTCTTTGGGTTTTTGGTTACAGGTTTTATGGTGGGTTCTCAGCTTTTTTATGGCTTATGGAGGGCCTCTATGCAGATTGCTACTGCGTTCCTATGAGTCATCCTCCTCTGGATCCCTGAAGCTGCTCGTCGATGGTGTTGGAGGTTGATGTATAGTTGTAACTACTTTTTCTTGCCTACGATGAGACCCTACGCTTTCTTTTGCAGTTCGTGCTTCGTAGTTCCTTTTTTGAGGTTTCTTGGGACCTCCCCACATTTTTCCCTTGGCTCACATTTTTGCATTGTTGTTTTCTCTGTCCCCTTGACCTTTGATTAGTTTTCCTTGCTACAACGGGATTTCATGGCCTATGGAGTCCCCTAGTTGTTGTTGCTCATACAGTCCTATTTAGGATGATGTTCCCTATTTTTGCATCCCTGTGCATTCTCAAGTGGAAATTTTCTACTTTTCCTACCTAAATATCAAATTTCAATTTTCAAATTATTGTAGTGGGCGGGCTGGCCCTGATTCAAAATTGTCCTAGGCATTTTAGCCCTGTTTAAATTTTTCTTATCACATGCTTTGTGGGTGGGATGGCATGATCCTCTTATCCATACTTTTGCATGTGTTGTTAGGTTGACCTATCCAGGGTGGCCCTATCCCAGTTATCAATTGTAAAAAATAAAAATAAATATAAAAAAAAATTCAAAATTTTTAAGTTTGTCCTATAAGGCTATCAATTAGCCTATCCTATAAGGCTTTCCTTGAGCCTTTCCTGAAAGGCAATCCTTTTGTCTTTTCTTTGGATTTTTTTTGTCCTTTCCTTCAGCCTGGCTATGGCCTCGTTTTATTGTCTTTGACGTGTTGTAATCAGATTTTGGGACCCTTGATAAAAACCCATTTTAATTTAAATTTTAACGATCAAAAAAATAGTTTCTACAAATTTTGACACTAATTTGTCCCACAAATTTTGTCACAAATTTGTCTCAATATTACACTATATTTTATCTCAAATTTTACCATAAATTTGTCTCATACTATAGTTTCATCTATCCATAAGACTATACTAGAGTCTCTACAATTTTTGACACAAATTTGTCCCACAAAGTTTACCACTAATTTGTCTTGTAATCTATCAAACAAGATTACCCTATCAAATTTGTCCCACATATTTTACCACTAATTTGTATTGTAATCTATCAAAAAATATTACCCTATCAAATTTATCCCACAAATTTTGCCACTAATTTGTCTTGTAATCTATCAAATAATATTACCCTATAATTTGCACATAGTTTGTATCACTATAGATTCTACAAAATCCTCCTCAAATTGTTCTATTGGTTTTTCAATAACAAACTTTATGTGTTCTTTAATAAAATAACATTTCTTGCCCATTTTTTCCTTTTAATATTTTTGACTAAATTTGATGCTTAATAATATCAAAAAGGTTTCAATTAGCAAAAAAAAATTAATTGAGCAACATATCAAAAGGGGTTATATATGCAGGTCGACATCACAATAACTAAATATAGTCAATCCGAAATTGGTATCCTATTTGATCAAGATTCAACACAATGGTCAAATTAATCTAGACAAACTTTCTAACGCCCTAGTCTCCATGACTAGGCAACTAGCGCATGCTAGCCTCAACCACAACCCATGGTCGAATCTTAATGGTTGACATTACCATTTTAAATATCCCCACATGCTTCCACGAGGAACATGTGGGATAACAACCCACATGATTCATACATATTAACAAATAAAATGAACCTACACAATCTGTGAAACTCAAGTAGATGTGACCATAGTATAGACAACAAGAAGCGATCACCACTTTATTGGACACAATGATCAACCATGCTTACGTGTTCCTGTAGTTGGCACTACGTCATCTACATATGATTGGCTCTTGAGTACCACATGGTAGTCGATTATTCATAGGAGGTTTTTTCTATAAAACACATTGCAATCCGTTGTGTGTCTCATATGGGATATTTTTTTGAGAGAGTTCCCACATACAACTCTAGCTTGTATGAAATTAACTGTAGCGTTACATGCACCGGTGATTCAGGATTAAAGTTAGATGAGACATATTCATTCTAAATCATTCACATAATATTTTGATCTTCCTATAATAAAAATAATGTAGGGTATATTCACAACATCATGTCTTTCTGTGATGTGACATCCACACAAATGTTGGTGCACATGAAATCTCATATATTCTACTATAGAGGAGATAACAGCAATTTTCTACTATGGATACCCTCGATTTTTATAATCCCAAGCAATCACACAGTTTTTGTGACTTAAATCCTCCATTAGCAGTGTTTGGTATTATATAACAGCGGCATTCAAGTTTAAGCGGAGTCGTCAGCTTAACTCATCGCGGCTATGACACATACCAATCATAAGCAACATGCATATCATAGGATTATCAAAAATACATTTCACTGCATCTTAATTCAAACCATGGTCAATTATTGGTTCTATTTAACAATATGTTATCTCACATTTTAATTACAGGATTGAAATATCAAAAATATGTGATCTAATATGACTTGTCTTGTAGTAAACAATCCACCTAGCACGAATAGGACAAGAGTTGATTAAAATAGAACATAACAATAACATGAAACATTCTTTCATTTTGCATTCAGAGATCATGGAGGGACCCGACCTGAATATTTGAATAAATGGACTCCTCTTTTGAATGCTCCAAAGGATATTTTCCTCTTCGATCTCCCTCCCTAAAGATGTATATTTCGTTTTCTCAAGGAGGTATTTATAGAGTTTTAGGATAATCTTTTGTCCAAAAGAAATTTTTACTATAGGAGATAGAAGGAAGGTTTCCAAAGAGACAGATTTTTGCCATAAGAAGACTTTAATGTCCATGAATTTATTTTTCTAATTTTTCCTAGTACCATTTTAGGCCTAAATTTCTTCCCTTCTAGAACTTGGGCCATATTTTCTTTTATTTCTAGAACTTAGGTCACATTTTGCTTTTCTTTATATAACAAGGCCTCTTTTCCTTCTTTTTCTCGAATATGGCTTTCTTTTTCTCCTCCTAAAATTTAGCTTAAATTTATTAGGCTAATTATGAAATTAATTAAGCCATAGGTGATTTGCTTTTCAAAAATATATCATGGATATATTTTTATAAAAAGCATTAAATAAATCACAAACCTTACAAAACCAAATATTAAACCTTGTTTCATAAAACAAAAGGGATTTGTATCAATACGGGATGTTACATACTCCGACTAAACACAATCCCTTGTGTTTATAATATAAGTAAGCATAAAATCATTAATATACTTTCACAATATTTTTCTTACAGTAATGTAAAGTAGCAATCATCATGATACTTTTTAAAACCAAAAACCACATGCAGTCAATGCAATCTCAAGTTCACACCATTTTTTTATCCTTTCAGGTACAATATTCGATAGCTCGAGCTATCATTGTCCTACTCAGAATACTAGTATCAAACATAATGGTCCAATGGTGTAAACATGAGCGTAAAATGCACCTATATGAGTTTAATTATCCGTGTTACCCTTGGGCTACTTTGTCATCATTTCCCTTGGTGGTCGGTTAACTTCTTCCACCCATGAGAGTACCTAGACCTGTGATGCAACAAAAATATTAGTAGTACCATATCCTTCAAGGAAATAAAAATATTTATACCGCATGAACAGTTATTGAAATAACCATCAATACACAAATAAAGTCTAAGCATTGAAAACATCTATAAATGTATGTCATATCATAAAGCATTGAAACATCTATCAATGCATAGTCTATGTTGTAATAATGTATGGTAGTAATAAAAACATTACAAATTATCTTCAAAACCATCTTAGAATTTTTCCCAAGTGGAGTTTCTTTCTTAGTATAGGTCCCACTAGACATTGCAATATTCTATGTTTTGCTTCCTCATTGTCTTGGAGCGAAAATCTAGGATCTTTATTGGTCTTACCTCAATGGCCAAGGGATCCACCATCTGCAGTTTAGAAACATCCAATACATGGTTAGGATCAGCAATATACTTTTTAAGCAAGGACACATTGAAATAGTTGTGGATCTTTACCAAATTGGGTGGTAAGTCATGTCTATAGGTAACAGGACTAATCCTTTCTAGGATGGTTAATGGTCCAAAAAATCTAGGATCTATTTTTGTTGATTTGATGGTCCTCTTCATAGGCTTCACTATTAAGAATACCTTGTCCCCTATAGAAAATTTTCTAGGTGTCCTCTTCAAGTCAGCATAACTTTTCTGACAATTTGAGGGTTCCTTAAGCCTTTGTCAGATTACCTTAAGTTGTTCCTCCATTTATTTGACTGTTTCTAACCTGATGATAACTTGATCCTCTGGATTATACCATAAAAATGGTGTTTTGCACCTTCTACCATATATTACCTAAAAATGAGCCATCTTAATGCATAAGGGACTTCTATACCTACCAATTTATGTACATCATAAGGTAATCCTAGAGGTCTCCTTATAGACACATGTTCCCAGGCACATACCTATAAAAAAAGGCTACAACTTAACCCTAATACCTTTGTTTTTTGTACATTGAACAACTATCTATAGGCTTGATTCTACAAGGTTGGTTCCTAGGTAAACATAATTGAGTATTCCACTAGGTTCTGCACAACCCCTAGCATGTTCCAATGGAATCATGCACCTATTGAGTCAAGTAGAATGACATTCGATATGAGCACTATTACCATAGCTTACCTAGGTGAAATTTTACCAAACATGAAAATTAGTTCATATAATATACCACCATTATCAGTATTCACATCTCTCCACTCAGATCTGAATACTCTCTCAAGAACTAGTCCTTTTTCTACTTCATTTATGGCTATTACTATACACCCTTCAACTGGTAACCGATAGATCCGATAGAAATCGTCCAAGGTGATAGTCATTTCTCCAATAGGTAACTGGAAAGTCCCCCTATTAGAATTCCATATTTCAATCAGAGCTGACAAATACCCTCTATCAGTCTGCACTTGTTCCAAGCAAGCAACTCCTACTAAACCTATCTCATTTAACCATTACCAATTATTGGCATCCAACACAGTCCTAGCTTCTTGAAAAATTGGCCTAAAGATAGCACGGGTCCTCATAATATTTAATGGTATTATTTCTTCTAACCTAACTTCATGAATCTCTCTAACATTACTAGAAGCCATCTTCTTACAGGGTGTGTAATAGTAAATCAACGAGAAAAAATAGTAGAATCAAGAAACACACTATGGGATTTACCCCAAGCATGATCACTATAAATAGTGCAAACCCTAAGACTAGTATAATCATGTTGGAATCCATAGGCTGATTCTTCTTACTATAATATTCATCCAAGTTTAGCTTATATTCAAAGCCTACGATGTGCTTAACAATTGGTTTGCTCAACCATCAAATTGGTCATAACATAATTATCTTGAGTCTAATCAATCATCCTCCCCAAATCATGTTCTTATTGACCCTTAAGTCACTCATTATAAATCATGTTGTAGTTATTTATGGATTTATTGTACCTCTTCGTACTTGAAACCCTCTTATTTCTTCATGTGTCTGACATCTTGTCTTATCAATGTCTTATTCGATGATTCTATCAATCTCTCGTGTACAAGATTATTCACATGCCACATTCTTAAGCATATTTCTAAATTTGACCATTACTTCTTTGTTTATAATGATGCTTACCTTGATCCAAGCACCATCCTTTATTTACACCTATTACTTCTTGAAACTGTGTGTCGAGATCCTCCTAAATTAAGATTCCTTTCAAAAATTTGTCTTTCTATTAATGCATGGGAGACCTTTTGAGTAAAATATTTAGAATAATTATCGAGTACTCCTATGCAGGTATTAATACCACATGCACCATGTAGTGAGGCTATCCCACATTTAAATAGTTTAAAATGCATAGTTAAACTCGACCACCACCCGGGTGGTCGGGTGGCATACTATATAGTTGTTTGATAGCATCATAGGTGTTATTTTCCACCAAAATATCATTTCATGGGGTGTTTCAGGTGGATCTGGTATGGTGATCCTATATACATTATGGTAGTATTTCATTGGCTCTATCCTTGCCTTATTTCTCCATTACTCAAATATTTAGCTCCTTGCTTTGGTCAAAGTCTATGATTGTATTATAACATTGATCAATAATAAAAGAAAACATTATTTTGTTGATCACTTGATCCTATTCATACTCTTGCTTAATTGGAAGGTATCATTACAATTGTGTTTCCAAATGGGATCCAATTGTGGTATGTTTCAAGACATAACACTTCCTAGCTAGGATATCAACTAATTTCTAAATCTGTATTAAAGCTAAGTTTTAATATATCATATATAAATAAAACATTATTTTATCTTGAAAACACTATGTATCAAGCTTGTTAAATCTAGGTTTATTTCATAACTCATAATAACTCTTATTGTTCATCATACAATGCGTAAGTAAGAGATAAGCTTAGCTTAATATTATCGATGCCAAGTTTAGTTACCAAGTACACCATTTAAAATCCACAAGTTGCGGACGATGTATTGAACTCTTCCAATCTGAGTCATGAATGGTTCAATCATGGAAGAAAAATACTTGTACATCAATAACCTTCAAGCGCTTACTCTTTCTCTTACAAAGCATGTATTAGTTTAGAGTTCATCTATGGAAGTTTCAATTTTATATCCTATAATTATTTCATGGAAGCTTTTAGTCCTACAACTAGGCTCTGATACCAACTGTAGCAACCCAAATTTGCCAACCATTACAAGAAATTGTTTTTTATTATTTATCTTATAACTCATATAGCTAAGATTGTGATCAAAGGATTACTTAAGAAGAATCTCCATGTGGTTCTCTTAATATAAATTTCCAAGTAAGTCCAAGGCTTGCACTTCACAAGAATCAACATGGTCAATGTCTATCTTGTGGCATAGGAGTGGCCAACCCTCCTGTAATAAGACCAGTGGTAAATCCCATTTACCACATAGTTGGGAATTCTCCTATCTTAATCCCATTGAGATCAGGAACGTCATTTTTCCTTAACTTAAATTAAAAATTAAGCTAGATCCATAGGTCCAACTGACCAAGGAGTAAGTGTATTCCTTTAAGATTAAGCATTATTTTGTGAGGATAGCATACCAATCAAATGCAATGCTTAACTAGAGTTATATGTGAACTAGGTAGTTAAGGTGATCATAAAATAGATCCACATAGACACCCTATGTCTATCATATACTTTCCATAGGTCCAACTGACCAAGGAGTAAGTGTATTCCTTTAAGATTAAGCATTATTTTGTGAGGATAGCATACCAATCAAATGCAATGCTTAACTAGAGTTATATGTGCACTAGGTAGTTAAGGTGATCATAAAATAGATCCACATAGACACCCTATGTCTATCATATACTTTACTTTCTTAATTCATCGTTAACTTCCATGATAAGAGATAGAATCTAAACTTTTCCCACTTGATCATTCTTAAATTATCTCCTCTAAAGGATTACACTAAAGATCCATATAATAATATGATTACTTATTTTTCATTATTTAATAAGGTTACCCCTCGATATATATAAACCTCATATTTAATTCTCAACTAAATATTTGCACTCTATCCACATCAATATATGATAACATCACATAACTAAACTTCATATTCCATATTTACTTGTAATTGGAAACTACATCAGTTACATCCTATCTTAAAGAGTGAAACAATACATTTTGTTCCAAATTTACAAAGTAATCCTCAAATAAAGTTTTCTTTACAATAAAGGCATATCCTCTTAGAAGCCTTAAATACAACATTTATACAAATAAAGTCTACATAACTCTAGTCTTTCCTTGAATCATCTCGAATCACCAAGGTTAGGATGATGGTATTAAGGGATCAGTAACATCCCATTACATGTATATGAATATGCATTCTTTTCAAGCAGTATGCGTATTTTCAATGAATGTACTCATGCAATCTAGTTACATCATAATGTAATTTACACATAAACATTCCATAAATCAAAGGAAGGAAACATCATAAATTTCCCAAACCTTATTCATTCCATATCATTTTCCAAAAAAGATATTCCTTTGATCATGAATTCATAATTAATCATCTCTAATTAATCAAGTAATCATCTCTAATTAATCCAAAAAACAAAAAAATAATCATCTCTAATTAATCAAGAGAGAACCCCATAAATTCCCTCAATAATGGATCCCCTATACATTCTTTCCATACACATTAAGAGATGTTTTTATATATCATATCTTACTTCATTCATAATAAAAAGTAGATAAGCAATTAATTACATCATTCCATTCCCACAATTTTATTTGTGAGCAAAAATATTTTGTTAGCTTTTGATGAGTAAATACTAAAATAATATTGCCTCAAGATCAATAATATAATTTCAATATGAAATATATAATAATTCTTATCAATCAAGCGTATAAATTATGAATCTACTAGATAATAACTCAAAGAATACAAATGGCAAATACTCAAAAATATTTATTGAATGAAGAGACCAAAATACATCATACTACATCACCTTCCATTGCTTACATAGGTGACTCTTCCTCCTTCGCCATATCTCTTTTACATCAATACATCCACATATATAGAATGGAATGTGACTCTTCATATGGAGGTTTCTTGGGCCTCACTCTTCATATGACTTCATCTTCCTACTCTATTGACAGATGTACATAGGGACAACTATGCACATTTAAATTCCAAAATATCATTGCACACTTGTACATTACATTGCATAATGTATATCCTAATATAAAACTCTTTTCCTAATATATAGATGTACCCATGGTGGTACATTGGCATGTACCAAATAATGTAATATATTCCAACCCCATGTATTATATTATCTGGTTATTCAATACTCTATTCTTCAATATGGATTTTTGTCTTCATATGTTCTTCAGCTTGATCTGGTCATTTGTATTCTCTTTAATTGATGTTGCACTGTATGCATCCTTTGTTTGGTTCTTCTTCTTCTTCCTTTTTGGAGTTAGTACTTTCATAGGTAGATGTATTGTCACATGATTCTTGCAAAAGTATTTTCTCTTTGTTTTTGTCCTTGTCATCATCCTCTTATTCCTGTATAGAAGCTTTTGTACATATACTTAGAGCATCATGATATTATTTTCAGTTAGTACAACTTGAAGTATTGATACTGCATGATTATTGACATATATTTGCTAGGGATGATTCATCCATTTCTATTTTCAATTTAAGTAATTCTATCAATCCTCTTTGTTCCACATTTTTATCCTTATAACATTTAAATGTGAGTAGTTCCATGTGAAGAACACAAGCTTATACCGAGAGGGGGGGTGAACAGTATAAGACTTAACCAATTAATAATTTTAACTTTAGATAGCAGTGGCATCAACACAACATTAATCAAGACAGAAAGCATCACACATTGAAGACCCATTTTTAACGTGGTTCACCCAAAATGGTTGGGCTACGTCCACAAAAACTTTTCTCTAAAAGTTATCTCAAAGTTCTTTGGGAATCCTTCCCAATTACAATGTTTATGAGCCTCGGCCCAAAGGAGATACCTTCCCCTCTGCTCTGGAAATGATCCCTCGAAGATCAACCGCCTCTACCTCTTGCCAGCACGTGGAACTCCTTTCCACCGAAGACCTCCCGTCCTCAATGCTTAGCCTAAGAGACCTTCGCCTTCTATGATCACGTCCACAAGCAGCTCAACAACCTGTACCAAACACAGTCAATCGGTCTAGTACAAGTCTTCCTCTCTCGTCGAGATCTGTCCAACTCTTGAACAAATCAATCCTCTCGCATACAAGCCTTCTCAAAGACTTGCCAAATCTGTCCTCAGGTTCTTCTCATAGAACCAATGCACCTCTGTCCTCAAGTTCTCTGATAGAACTATCAAACTCAGCTCACAAGTCCTCTGCTAGGACCTGTCCAAATCTTCTCAAGAAACATACACATCTTCTACGCTCTTACAGCCGCACTTCGTCTTCTCTCAGTCGTCTCTCTACACACACTCTGCACTGTCTTCGCACACTCTGTGCACTTCGATCGAATTTCACACTCTACTCTCGACGATCGAACTTCTCACTCCGCACTCTATCTACGAACGTCACAACTAACAACCCAACCAACTCTTCAAAATAGCCTCCTTTTATAATAACACTTTCAAGATCAAAACCTTAATCTTAGTCGACTGTAACCTCGATCTTTAGTCGGTCGCACAACCCTAAACTTCATCGGCTACAAACCCTAATCTTCGTCGGCTCACATTTAACTTTGTCGGCTTCAATCCTCTCGTAACTCTTCTCGTAGCTTTTGCCATGAAACTACAACATGTCACGATATCGTGACACCTTTGCAACCGTACACTTTCTTTTGGCTTTTGTCATGATATCATGACACTTCAGCCTTTGTCGACTTCAACTAAGCTCTTGTCACGATATCATGACACTTCTGTCTTTGTCAAGCATCAACTTTGCTTTTGTCACGATATCGTGACACTTCTCCCTTCATCGACCTCCTTTCCTTTTGTCGTGAAAATCATGACACTTCTCTCAACTTCGTCTTCACTTATGCTAATCGCTCTTCATAACCTTCCTCGCTTTTCGTGAAATCATGACACTTCTCCTATAGAAGACATTTCATTGTAAAATCGTGACACTTCTTTTCCGCTTTCTTTTGTCGTGAAATCGATGACACTTTTGCATCCGTACGCATTCTTTGTAACCTGTCGTGAAATCATGATTTTTTTGCTCATTATCATGAAATTGTGACATGTCGCGATATCGTGACACTTTTCTAACTTGCTTTCTCTCTCCTTCTTAAGTCGTGAAAATGCGACATGTCGCGATATCGCGACACTTTTCTAACTTGCTTTAATGTCCGATGTGACACAACTTTTCCTCCTTAGCTCTTTTCTTTCTTTGGGTCATGAAAACCCGACATGTCGCGATATCGCGACACTTTTTATCTGCGAGCTCTTTCTCTCGAACTTGTCAGCTTGGGGTTTGCAAAAGACCTTTGAAACTGTCATGCCGTAACCTTCATCAAAACAAATTATTTGACATCAAATCAAATTCCTTCAAAAGCTTCTTGACATCAATGACAACTTATATACTTGAGCAAAGGCAATGTACCCAAAGTACCCAAAATTGCCAACAATCTCCCCCTTTGTCATTGATGGCAAACCTTTACTGAAAACACTTCTCAAGAGCCAAAACTGAAACCAACTGTGCTAACAACTGACCAACTTCCTTTGAAGTTTTGCTCCCCCGACTTGAAGCTTTCCTCTTCACTTTGAAGCTCTCCCCCTTACTCATATCTCTCCCCCTTTGTCATCAATGGCAAAGGGTCACCTTTGGGGCTCGGGACTAAGAATGAGCCTCTTAGCTTGGTCCCTCCCCCACCTCCCGATGAGGTGATTAATTCTGGGGTGGGAGTACAACTCCCAATTTCTCCCTTAGATACTCAAACGTATCTCTTGGAAGAGGTTTGGTGAAGATATCTGCAATCTGCTCTTTAGTAGACACATACTCTAGCTTGACTTGCTTGTCTTGCACTTTCTCCCTTAGAAAGTGATACTTGATGGAAATATGCTTTGTCCTTGAGTGCATTACCAGATTTTTGGAAATACTTATGGCACTTGTATTATCACAAAGTATGGAGATGGGTTGTTCATGCTTGACTTTGAAATCCTCCAAGGTGGTTTTCATCCATAAAACCCGTGTACACCCAGCCACTACTGCTATGTATTCAGCCTCTGCTGTAGATAAGGAAACTGAAGGTTGTTTCTTACTTAGCCAAGAAACCAAACTCTTTCCTAGAAAGAATGCTCCACCACTAGTGCTTTTCCTGTCATCAATCATCGCTCGCCCAATCTGCATCTGTATAAGCTCGTGAGGGTGAAATCATTACCTTTGGGATACCAAAGCCCAAAGTCCATAGTGCCCTTCGTGATATTTGAATATCCTCTTAACTGCTGTAACATGAGAATATTTTGGAGCTGCCTGAAATCTTGCTACTAACCCAACCGCCTGCATGATATCTGGTCTGGTAGTCGTAACATATAATAAACTGCCAATCATTGATCTGTACAACTTTTGATCTGCCATTGGAGATTCATCATCTTTACTCATCTTGCACCCTGTAATCATTGGAGTACATACTGGTTTGCTGTCCATCATCCCAAATTTCTTCAACATTTCTTTGATATACTTCCCTTGAGAGAGAAATACACCATCTTTTGATTGAGCAATCTGAAGACCTAAAAAGAATGACAGATCTCCAATCATAGACATCTCAAATTCCTTCGCATGGTGTTAGCAAAATCTTTGCACATCCGAGTATTATTTCCCCCAAAAATAATATCATCAACATAGACAACCATAATCAACATATCATCACCTTCATCCTTAATATACAAATTGCTATCCGCCACACCTTTCCTGAAACCTTGCTCATGAAGATACCTGTCAAGTCTTGAGTACCAAGCCCTAGGTGCTTGCTTTAACCCATACAAGGCCTTTTTTAGTTTACACACATAGTCTGACTGTTCTGAGAGAGACACTCCTTCTGGATGTTCTATGTAGACTTCTTCTACCAACACCCCATTTAGAAAAGCTGACTTTACATCCATTTGATATACCTTGAAAGATTTGAAGCTTGAAAGGGCCAAAAACATTCTGATTGCTTCAAGACGAGCAACAGGAGCAAACGTCTCTTCGAAATCAACACCTTCTACTTGAGCATAACCTTTGCAGACTAACCTAGCTTTGTTTCTGACAATATTTCCATCCTCATTGAGTTTATTTCTGAATATCCATTTTGTGCCAATGACATTCTTGTCCTTAGGTCTTGGAACCAATTCCCAAGTTTCACTTTTCTCTATTTGATTTAGCTCTTCATCCATTGCTTTTACCCAAAACTTATCTAGCACATGCTTCACCGAAATCTTTTGGCTCAATCCGAGATAATAATGAAACATTTGTAGAATCATGTGAAGGAATGACTCTTCTTCTTGTTTGCCCGCTATTTGGATCACCAATGATCAAATCTTTGGGATGATGTTTCCGAACATATCGTGAAGGAGTTTTGGGAAGCAGCTTGTTGTCTTTCCTCTTCTTCATCCGAAACCTCTCTCGAATTCTTCTTGACAAATTTCATCACCGAGTTCCTTGACTGGTTCTCTTATCCCCGTCTTTTCATCAACTCGTTACATTTATGCTCTCTACAACTGTATGAGTTCTTTTGTTGAAGCATCTCGTAGGCCTTGCTTCTGCTGGAATATCCAAGAAAGATTCCCTCATCACACCTAGGATCAAACTTACCCAAATTCTGATCTTCCCTTCTGATGAAGCACTTACTCCCAAACACTTTGAAGTATTTTACTGTAGCTGGTCTTCCTTTCCACAACTCATAAGGAGTTTTATGATGATTGACTCTAAGTTGGGCCCTGGTGATAATGTAGACTGTTGTACTGATTGCCTCTTTCCAAAAACCATCTGAAAGTTTTGACTCATTTAACATAGCTCTAGCCATATTTTCAATAGTTCTATTTTTCCTTTCAACTACTCCATTTTGTTGAGGAGTTCTTGTTGCTTGAATATTCTCTTTTGATTCCTTGTTGCTCACGGTATTCCACAAATTCATTTGAAGTGAACTCTCCTCCTCTATCTGATCTTAAGCATTTGATTCTCTTGTGAGTCTCATTTTCAATCATTTCTTTGAAAGCTTTAAATTTTTCAAAAGCTTCAGATTTTTCTTTGAGAAAAGTAACCCAAGTCATTCTAGAATAATCATCTATAAACAACATGAAGTAGCTTTCTCCCCGAATGCTCCGAGTTCGGGTAGGGCCACATAAATCAGTATGAATAAGATCCAATGGTTTTGAAGAAGTATACCCTTTTGATTTGAAACTGGTTCTGGCCTGTTTTCCATGTTGACAAGGACCGCAAATGATGTTATGGGGCCTTTTTATTTTGGGCAAGTCTCTAACTGCTTCCTTGTTACTAATATTGACAAGATTATCAAAGCTCAAATGCCCCAATATTTTATGCCATAGCCAACTCTCATCTTCTTGAGTTAGAAAACACTTTTCCCTTTTTATCTCACTTAGCATGTAAAGATTGTTTGGAGTCCTTGTAGCACTCGCAATGAGTTTTCCATTTTTTTCTTTACTTATCTCACATCTATCTGAAAAGAAAGATACTATGTGCCCTTGATCACAAAGTTGACTCACACTTAGAAGATTATGTCTTAGGCCTTCTACATAAAGCACATTTTCTGTTTTGGATTTCCCATCCAAACTAAGAGTCCCTTTACCACAGATTTTAGTTGACTCGTTATCTCCAAAACTGACTGTTCCTCTGTTTGTTTCTTTTAAGACCAAAAACTTTTCCTTTTCACCAGTCATATGTTTTGAACAACCACTATCAAGATACCATTTTTCTACTTTGTCTTGAGCATGAAAAGCAGTTTGAACTATCATTGACTTAGATTTGATCTCATTTCTCTTTTTAGTGAACTCAAGGCTAGATCTATCCAAACCGCACATCCTTGCTATATGCCCAAAATTCTTGCACTTGTAACACATGACATTTTTATTCATAAGAGGTGCAAAAGAGTTAACATTTTCCTTACTATGGCTATTCAAAGACTTATTGCAATGCATAGCTTTGTGACCAAATTTCTTGCAGGAAAAACAATAGCCATGGAAAGTATTATGTAACCTGTTTTGATGCCTTGGATGATTGTTCTTCTTGTGACCAACTGGAATCCACCGCTCTTCAGGATGAAGATTGATCTTGCTCGAAGACCCTGTTTCATGAATGGTGATACCATCCTTCTTTTGCTTTTCACACGGAGTATTCTGTCTGAGAGCCAACTGTTCCAACTTCACTCTAAGAGACATAACCTCTTCTTCTAGTTTCTCGCAATCAGCTTCCTTTCCTTTTAGAGCCTCTGTCAAAACTTGTTCAACCTTCTTCCCTTCTTCAGCTAGAATTTTGAAGTCTATAACACTTTGAGACAATTCTGATCTTGCTATCTCTTCTTCCTGACATTGATGCTTGAGAACATAATTCTCTTCCCTGAATTTCTCAAGCTTTCTTAAAGCCAAGAAGAATTCACCTTTGAGATCGAACTCAACCTCTTCATCTCTTTCTGAATCTGTATGTTCCTCTGATAGATCCTTCTCCAAGCCGTTAGGCTCTTTCCGGAGAGACCCGCTCCGATACCAATTGAAGAACACAAGCTTATACTAGAGAGGGGGGTGAACAAGTATAAGACTTAACCAATTAATAATTTTAACTTTAGATAGCAGTGGCATCAACACAACATTAATCAAGACAGAAAGCATCACACATTGAAGACCCATTTTTAACGTGGTTCACCCAAAATGGTTGGGCTACGTCCACAAAAACTTTTCTCTAAAAGTTATCTCAAAGTTCTTTGGGAATCCTTCCCAATTACAATGTTTATGAGCCTCGGCCCAAAGGAGATACCTTCCCCTCTACTCAGGAAATGATCCCTCGAAGATCAACTCGCCTCTACCTCTTGCCGAGCACGTGGAACTCCTTTCCACCGAAGACCTCCTGTCCTCAATGCTTAGCCTAAGAGACCTCTGCCTTCTATGATCACGTCCACAGCAGCTCAGCAACCTATACCAAACACAGTCAATCGGTCTAGTACAAGTCTTCCTCTGTCTGTCAGATCTGTCCAACTCTTGAACAAATCAATCCTCTGCATACAAGCCTTCTCAAAGACTTGCCAAATCTGTCCTCGGGTTCTTCTCATAGAACCAATGCACCTCTATCCTCAAGTTCTCTGATAGAACTATCAAACTCAGCTCACAAGTCCTCTGCTAGGACCTGTCCAAATCTTCTCAAGAAACATACACATCTTCTGCTCTCTTACAGCCGCACTTCGTCTTCTCTCAGTCGTCTCTCTGCACACACTCTGCACTGTCTTCGCACACTCTACGCACTTCGATCGAATTTTGCACTCTACTCTCGACGATCGAACTTCTCACTCCGCACTCTATCTGCGAACGTCGCAACTAACAACCCCACCAACTCTTCAAAATAGCCTGCCTTTTATAATAACACTTTCAAGATCAAAACCTTAATCTTAGTCGGTTGTAACCCTGATCTTTAGTCGGCTGCACAACCCTAAACTTCATCGGCTACAAACCCTAATCTTCGTCGGCTCACATTTAACTTTGTCGGCTTCAACTGCCTCTATAACTCTTCTGTAGCTTTTGCCGTGAAACTACAACATGTCGCGATATCGCGACACCTTTGCAACCGTACACTTTCTTTTGGCTTTTGTCACGATATCGCGACACTTCAGCCTTTGTCGACTTCAACTAAGCTCTTGTCGCGATATCGCGACACTTCTGTCTTTGTCAACATCAACTTTGCTTTTGTCGCGATATCGCGACACTTCTCCCTTCGTCGACCTCCTTTCTTCTTTTGTCGTGAAATCATGACACTTCTGCCTCTACAAACTTCGTCTTCACTTCTGTCGTGATATCGCGACACTTCGTTCTTCATAACCTTCCTCTCTCTTTTTCTCGAAATCGTGACACTTCTCCTATAGAAGACCGCTTTTTTCGTGAAATCGTGACACTTCTCTTCCGTCCGTTTCTTTTTTTCCCGTCGCGAAATCGTGACACTTTCTGCATCCGTACGCATTCTTTGCAACCCGTCGTGAAATCGTGATGCTATCAACTTTTATTTTTGTAACTTGTCATGAAATCGCGACGCTTTCAGCTTTCGTACGTTTTCTTTGCTCTTTGAGTCGCGAAATTGCGACATGTCGCGATATCGCGACACTTTTCTAACTTGCTTTCTCTCTCCTACTTAAGTCGCGAAAATGCGACATGTCGCGATATCGCGACACTTTTCTAACTTGCTTTCTCTCTCTGCTTAAGTCACGAAAATGCGACATGTCGCGATATCGCGACACTTTTCCTCCTTAGCTCTTTTCTTTTCTTCGGGTCGCGAAAACCCGACATGTCGCGATATCGCGACACTTTTTCACTGCGAGCTCTTTCTCTCGAACCTGTCAGCTTGGGGTTTGCAAAAGACCTTTGAAACTGTCATGCCGTAACCTTCATCAAAACAAATTATTTGACATCAAATCAAATTCCTTCAAAAGCTTCTTGACATCAATGACAACTTATATACTTGAGCAAAGGCAATGTACCCAAAGTACCCAAAATTGCCAACACCATGTATAGTATACTTCCATATTATAAAGAAATTTTAATGTCATTATTTTCATTATCAATTGCTTCAGTAAGTCTATCATGAAGATAAAATTCTATTGTTTCAAATTTATCTCTTAAAGCTTCACTATGTATCCTTTTTGAAGTAGGGTCTAAGTTACCTTCAGATTTTATAAGTGAATTCATGATTCCACTTTTTATGACTCTTGCTCTTTATTTTCTAATAGAGTTGTTCATATCATTGTTTATTGTATTACTTGAGGTAGACATCCTTATGACTCCCTAGTTTCAATATAGTCCTTTCAATTCTATGTTTTGTAGAATACCTTTTATCTCCCTAATGTTTGAAAGGCAATGCAATTTTAATATCAACTCTATCAATCAATGTGTGCAATTTCAATCCTTTACAAATCTTCAAATCTCTAACAATTTTGAACTTAGAGATTAATGCAATATCTTTATCAATATGTAGGATTCCTTTTATCTCCCAAATTTGTGGATAAAATATTTAATTCTAAATTTCATATACTATATTTGATGTAGAAATCCTTATACCTCCAATTTTAGAAATTTAGAAATTCTAGAAATAATATTTGCAATATTTTGTAATTCTAATTTGATGTCGTATGCCTTATTTCTCCAACCTTAGTAATTTGCAAATATTCACTTTGTTTTGTAAATCTAAATATGCAATTTTACAAAACTTAAATATAATACTTCAAATCCCAAAAAACTCTTCAAAATATGATAAAAGGCTTTCAAAAATAATATTCTGATTTTTCTAAGGTTTAAAAATACTTATCACTCCACTAATATCTTTAAAACTTTAACCTTAGAATATATTCCCTTAGTTCCTTATTTCTCCTACCAATATAAGCCTTTAATATGAAAAATACTATGGTAAGTATTACCTTAATAATTTAGGTGCTCCTCCTTTGCTTGTTGGGTGCTTCTCTTTAATGTTGGGTGCTTCTCCTTTGGTCAAATCTGCTACGTATGAACTTGGAAGATGCTTTGACTCCTTCTTTAATGCTTTTGCCTTCTTTTTTTGAGTGCCACGTATTGCAGATGTTATAAAATATTTTGACTCCCTTCTTGGTGGTGCCAACATTCATGGAAGAGTAAAATGAACACTTGGCACAATATTCCTTGTTGTTTGGGAGTTACCTATCCTTTCTTGAGTGCTGGGTAATGATGTAGAGCATTGAGCACTCCTCTTTCTAGCAATTTATGTTTCTTCCCTAGTGATTTACGTTATGGCTTATGAGCCAACTTTGACCCTTGTGCCAGATGGCAATATGCATGCGCTCCTTTCTCCAACGTATGAAACTACAAGGCTTTTCAATGCCTCTTTTCCCTCCAACGTATTCTTGCTTCTTTGTAAATGTATTCTGGCTTCTTTGTAACTGCACTTCATGAGGATTCTTCTCTCCTTGGTTGATGGTGGATGTTAACGTATTCTTGCTTCTTTGTAACTAAACTTTGTGAGGTTTCTTCTCTCCTTGGCTGATGGTGGATGTTTTCACTGATGGCTCCAGCTGTAATACCTCTTGTATGCTCCAATGATGGCCCTGTAATATTTTCTTTGGTAGTTTTCTCTATTGATGATTTTCCTTTGATAATGCACCCTATAATTTTTTACTTTTTCTGTAATCTGCCTTGCTTTTCGTAGATTGATCTTTTGCAGGTTGTGGCTGATGTTTTCTTGCTCCTTTGGATGGTTGAATCTTGAGCCTAATGGCTCTTTTCCTTGAGCACTTTTGTTAGTGCTTCTTTCCTGCAAATGGGTGGACGTATGATGTAGAGCTTGCCCCCCTATATTCTGGTGTTGAATGGTGCTCAATATGGTGGTGTCTTCAACCACTCTTTTAGTGGTTTTATTTACCACTTTTTGCTTGTACGTCTGGTGTTTTTAAACACCTAAAATCTACCTTGAATTTGGAGCTCTTTTCCTTCCAAAATATGCTATAAGTTGTGAGGAATATTTTTCCTCTCAAATGTAGGATAATTTTGCTTTTATATTCACTTAAAAAATAGCATATACTATTCACTTATAACTCCTTTAAAAATCAATCTAATGTTGTTATAATTCTACTAGATTCTCTAATAATGAGAGTAAATCTATCTCACTAATGAATGTAAAATAAATATGATATTTTTCTATTTCAAAACAACATATATCAAACTCCTTATCACTCCTATTAAATTGTAACTTTTTGTTGTTTGTAATATGCAAGCTTTCTATAAAATCAATGGTGTGAAATGGTGTCTTTTCTTAGCTTAATGACACCTTAAAAAACTTCCTCTTTGCTAGCTCTAAATGGCTCTAATATTTGATGCTCCAAAAACTCTTAATAGGCACCTTCAAAAAACTTTGTAATAATAATATATATGGCATCAAATTAACACACCTTTTTGTAGCTCCTTTCTTTATAGCTTGTTGTATTGTATTTTTTGTAATTGCACCTTTCTTCTTTGTTTGTAGACTCTTTAATTTGCAGCTATAGTTGCTGCCCAAAATTAACTTTCTTTCTTCTTCATAGGTGCTGGCTATTTCTGTAATTTGCAGCTTCAAATGCTACTCTTTCATTGTTCAATTCTGTAGGAGGACTCCTCCTTAGATGTTGCTAAAATCTGATTTGGTGTTGTCTTCAAGCCTTCAAATATACTGCTCTTTTTTCTATCAAGCCTTCTCTTGGCTGTTCAAATATTTTCTGAAAGCTTCTCCAAATCTTTCTCTAAACTACAGCTTTTCTCTTCTATTTTTCGTTGTCTTTTCAGCTTCTCTTTCTACAACTTTGTGCTTTTATAAATCAGCCTACAAAAATTTTGTGGCTATCTCCAAATCTCTCTAAACTATGACCTCTTCAATATTCTTGCTTTCTTCTGACTTCTTGCTGAATTCTGACTTCAAATCTGACCTCTATCTCTGTCTTCTTTCTCAAGAATCTGAATGTCTTGAGTTCTCAAAATTTGACAAACTTCTTATCAAATCCTTTTTCCTTTTGGGCTTGTTGTCGTATGGCGACAATTATCCCAATATCTTCTGGTCAGGTGCTCTTTCTACTTGCAATATTCTGCTTTAGGTCACTACTTCTACTTCTGCAATAAGGCTTTCTCTTGCCTTTTTTCTTTCTTCAAAATATTCTATAGACCTCTATTCTTGGGTCTTCTAATTCTACAACCTTCAATTCTTTAGAAAATGCTTTTAATGAAACCTTACCTTGGTTTCTTCAATATTCTAGCTATGGGAAATTCTTCAATGAGATCTCTTTCTTGGATCTCTATATTCTTTTGCTTCTATCTGCAATAGGACCTTTTGTAGTCCTTCTATCTTCTGTCTTCAATATTTAATCTTCCAATCTTGGAAGTTCTTCAATATGACCTCTTTTTGGGTCTCTTTCTTCAATATGCAATCTTGCAATGAGAACCTTTTCTTGGTTCTTCTCAATATTCAATAAGGTCTCCTTCTTGGACCTCCTTCAATGTCTACTTTTCTACAACAAAAGAGTTAATCCCTACACTAGGAAAGCACATAGAATTTCAGGCAATAGAAGATGAAATTCTTCTCTATCTATTGTAGGAAGCTTCTCAACTTCTAAGAATCAATCTTCTACAACAAAACTCAGACAATAATAATCATATGTATTCAATATTCCAGAAATAATAATCTTCACTAGCTATCTTAAAAACTAGTGGAATCAAATCTTATATTGAATCCTAGTCTTCACGGGTTTTCCTTTCAACCCTGTGAAAATATTCTAGCCAAATAATCTGGAATTATTTTTTATCAAGATTATCAATAGGACCTCTTCTAAGGGTCTCTTAATCAAGGTTTATCTTCAAGACCTATAAATTTTCTTCTATTTCGACTTTGCTCTTGGAATAGGTATATTCTCTTTTCAATATCAAGGTCTGTCTTCAAGACCTATAAATGTTCTTCTATTTTGATTTTTCTCTTGGAATAGGTATATTATTTTCTTCTCAATATCAAGGTCTATCTTCAAGACCTATAAAATTTCTTCTATTCTTATTTTATTCTTGGAATAGGTATATCCTTAAATATCACTGGTTTTTCTTCAACATAGTGAAAAATGCTATCTTCTCTGGTTTCTCTTTCTAGAGGAAATTCCCTTATCTTCTCTGGTTCTTTTCTAGAGGAAATTCTCTTTATCTTCTCTGGTTCTTTTCTAGAGGAAATTCTCTTTATCTTCTCTGGTTCCTTTTCTAGAGGAAATTTTCTTTATCTTCTCTGGTTCCTTTTCTAGAGGAAATTTTTCTTATCATTATCATTACTGGTCTCTTCTTAACTAGTAGAAATCTTCTTTCTTCAGATCTATATTATGACTTCTATCAAACAATTCCAAAACAATGATATTTGCATGCAACAATGCACAATGGTTGATCCAATTTGCAAAGACATAGTTGGATTCAGATTGATAGTAGCAATGGTGATCCCTTGTGGCTCTGATACCATTGTTAGCTTTTGATGAGTAAATACTCAAATAATATTGCCTCAAGATCAATAATATAATTGCAATATGAAAGATATAATAATGTTGATCAATCAAGCATATAAATTCTGAATCTACTAGATAATAACTCAAAGAATGCTAATGCCAAATACTCAAAAATAAATATTTATTGAATGAAGAGACCAAAATACATCATACTACATCACCTTCCATTGCTTACATAGGTGACTCTTCCTCCTTCGCCATATCTCTTTTACATCAATACATCCATATATATAGAATGGAATGTGACTCTTCATATGGAGGTTTCTTGGGCCTCACTCTTCCTATGACTCTTCATCTTCCTACTCTAGTGACACATGTACATAGGGATAACTATGCACATTTACATTCCAAAATATCATTGCACACTTGTGCATTACATTGCATAAAGTAAATCCTAATCTAAGACTCTTTTCCTAATCTATAGATGTACCCATGGTGGTACATTGGCATGTACCAAATAATGTAATATATTCCAACATATTTAGTGTATTCCATAAATGGTCCTAAATATTTCCTCAATATTTACTATAGTCTTCACCAATTTTATTGCAAATTTGAACATCAATCTCTTCAAAAGATTACACTATAGTTTTACCATTTTGCCATAAATTTGAATCATAAAGATATCACTATAGTTTTCATAAATTTGACCACAAATACATCTCATAATCTAATTCACTATAGTTTCAACAAATTTTGACACCAATTTGTCCCACAAATTTGTTTTGTAAATAATTTTACACTATAGTTTTTCTTCATATTTGGTCTCATACTATAATCTCAATAATCTATCCATAATATTATTCTAGAGTCTTGTTGATAAGCAACACACCCCCACTGAAAAATGAGATTCCATCCTTAGAAAATTATGAACTTCCATTTTTTGCAGCAGGGACCCTCTTGATCATTTTCAGGTTTTAAATCCAAATTTGCTTGCCTCCTTTTTAAAGTTGTGCTTTTTCTTGCATTCTAGCTGTGTTATCCAAGAATTCACTTTTTACATGCTAGAATCATTCATGCACAAGCAAAATCTTGCACCGGTACCGAGAAAATCCAGAAAACAGCTTGCATAAATTCACTGAAAAATCAAACTTTCCATTTTTGGTAGTGTCGCGATATCGCGACACTTCCATTTTCGAAATGTCGCGATATCGCGACGGTAAGTCAAAATGCGGCTAAGTGCCAGAAAGGTCGCGATTTCGCGACATGTCGCGAAATCGCGACAGCTTTTGGAGAGAGAAGCAAGCTGTACGGAGGGCGCGATTTTGCGACATGTCGCGAAATCGCGACATGTCGCATTTTCGCGGCAGGAGAGAGAAAGTGGGCTGCAGGATGAAAAATCGGCTAAGTCGCAAACATGTTCCAAAATCGCGGTCAACGCGGTCAACGCATGCAGGTAAGGGAACTGTCGCGATATCGCGACGTGTTCTAGAATCGCGGCTGAAAATCAAGAAGCGTACGGAGGCCAGGAGGGTCGCGATTTCGCGACATGTCGCGAAATCGCGACATGTCGCGTTTTGCGGCCGACGAGGGAGGAAGTTGCCGATGCGTTGGCAGGGTCGCGATTTCGCGACATGTCGCGAAATCGCGACATGTCGCAGAATCGCGAGGAGAGAGAAAGTCATAGTTGACCTGAAAGTGCATTCCGACGGGAAACAGAAGGCTTCCTGGGGTAGCGACACGTGTCAAAGCGTGAATGGGACAAACAGAAGCCGACATGCAAGCTTATTTTGCGGATTTTAATCTGTTTTTAATGTTTTAAGCTTGGATTTAATTAAAATGCTAATCTAATGCATCTTTTTGTCTTTCATGCAGGATTCCACCCGGCACTTACGGGACAACCGGGAAAGACCATAAAGGCAAAGATAAAGTGCGGATTTAGTCAAGGACCGCCATGCTAGGAGAGAAGAAGCCGGTAAATGCATTCAATGGCAAATTTATTGCAGAATTGATAGCATGGAGACCATTTCAACTTCGGGATGGATTTGCGGAGATCAAATTGATGGAGAAGTGGTGACTCATCCGGCTCACCAGCAGAATTAATGGAGGCATTTATTTGCAGCTGCGGATGAATGCAAGTTGCATTTGATTTTATCTTCTCCATTTATGGCAGCTGACTGCACAGATTTGCCGAAGGGTTAAGTTCTATCCGGACTTTGATTTTTAAATGGATTTTTATTGTAAAACCCGGGTCCTAGGGTTTAAGTGCGATAAGATTTAGGGTTTGAGCAAGATATTTTGGAAAAGATCAGGGTCTGTCCTGAGTCTATAAATACAAATTCTAAATGTAATCGCAGGAGGCGGAGACTTAGAAATAAAAGGCTTATAAGCAATTTCTTGCAAATTTTGTGAAATCCTTTGTTTCTGGACTTGGAGTTGATGTGCTTTAGCTTTTCTGTGATAGCATGGCCAGGAGCCTAATCTTTTGCAGA
Organism: Wollemia nobilis; assembly: GCA_028583015.1. Lineage (NCBI taxonomy): Eukaryota > Viridiplantae > Streptophyta > Pinopsida > Araucariales > Araucariaceae > Wollemia > Wollemia nobilis. Next base: position 2,551,942 of record JAQPPZ010002456.1, on the reverse strand, counting down.
GTGTGATAAGTGTATTTTCTTTTGTTATCCGTTCCATTTAAAGTTTGTTAGATATATGCTGTAAATCTGCCATTGTCAAGATTAAATATGCTGTTAGGCTTCAGTTGTTCTATTGTCTGCTAGGGGAAATTACAGATTTGAGGTGTAAGTTTGTTCTAATTGCTCTGTCTTCACTGTGCGAGCTAGGCTGCCGGTGAAAGATACCAGTTTTAACCAACTGCCCTTGGATTTATAATTTTCTGCTAGATCTGTTTCACTTCGCCTTGTGCTCTTAGTTGAAAGTGATCTTAGACTGACTGGACACTTTCTTCTGGGATTTGTTCTGTTGTGAAGCTGATAGCATAGATAAGATTGACAGTTTGGGTTTACAATTGATGTTTGATAAACTTCTCTTTTCTGCCCTACCCTACCCTCTCTTTGCTTACCGTGAATGATCCATTTTTATTTTCTTTATTTGCCTTTTATTTAAATCTGATGACCCATGAGAGCTAGATAAAGAATTCAAGTCAAATCTGATTGTCAACAACTTTTGCAACTACCGAACAAGTTCAGGAACCCCCGTAAGGTAACAGAGCAGTCCATATTGAAATCTATTCCCGAAGTGGAAAAGAGTGAATTGCCATTCGACCCAACTCTGTAACTCGCACCTTGGATAACCAGCTAGATCCTAAAGATGAGTGGGATCAGTCCCGTGGGTGTCTCCGGAGCTTTCCTTGCCTTCATCCTTTTCCCGGGGTGTGCATGAAAGCCGGACCAACACCTAATTGGCGCTAGAAGGAGGGCCAGAACATCGTGTCTTAGTGTAGTGAAAGGTAGAATTTTCCCCTCCTCCAACACCTAATTGGCAGCTAGAAGGAGGGATGAACTCTGTTCAAGTATTGTAAGGGCATAACAACAACATTTGAAGGACCCACAATGAACTCCGGACAGTTTTTATAAATTGTCGGGTTTATAAATTGTCGTTTTTAAATTGTCAGGAGCTTTTGAAAGTTGTCGGTAGCGGGTTTTGAAATTGCCAGAGAAGGCCTTAAGTTCAGTGGTTTGTTAAGAACAGTTCTATCATCACTTGCAGTTATCCAATTACAAATCGAACATCACTGTCGACCAAGTAATAATGGCAAATTGGTTGGGCTCCACAGCTTTGAACATTCCGGGTATAGCCCATGACTTGCCCAGAAGTCCAGAAAGGTATCTCCCTAGGTATAAACATGATGGGACAAGAACTGCAGAAGAACATCTGCTAGCTTTTAAAAATGCTTTAAGATTATTAAATATACAGCATGAAGATGTTGCCTGCAGATTGTTCCCGTTCACTCTCCAGGAGGGAGCTTATGACTGGTTTTTAAACCTCACCAGCAATTCCATTACTAGTTGGGATGATCTAGAGAAAGCTTTTATATCACAGTTCGGTGAAGTGATAGATCCCAACATTTTATATCAACAATTTTCCAGACATCAAGAGAGAGTCGGGAGAAACCGTCAGGTCTTTCAATATGAGGTTCCAAAGAGCTTACGGTAGAATGACCGGCCATTACATCCCAAATGCAAATCCGGCCTTAGAAATCTACAAGAATGCATTGGATTCGGTGACCTCTATTTTCCTCAAGAGAGACATTAATATCACAACCCCGGCAGGGGCTTATAAAGAAGCCTTAATTCTTGAAAGACAGCTTAGGGCCTCAAATTCTGAGCGAGTCCTTTGATATCCTATGTTACACAGAACATGCCTGTTCCGGACCCCATTCCACATCATGAGTTAGTGCCAACATGTCATGCTCTACCCAAGGAGACTCCGTTAACTGTGACATCCACTCAACATGTGCAAAATACAGAGAAAAGTTCTGACAAATTCAAAGTGCAGGTGCTTGAACCGAACAGTTGTGATCCGGCACCACCCAAATCTGAAGTTTTTCCTGGTGAGTTAAATTTTCCTAGAGATCAAAGAAATATTGATATTTCTAGTTCACCCAAAAATAGTACAACCAGGGTTTCGATTCTGTCACTTTTCCCGAAGAGACGAAAGTCTTGTACAGACTCCGTGGATGAAATGCAAGATTTTCAACAGCTTCAAAATGGACAAGTTATGACTTGAAATGTGAGAGTCCGAACTTAATAATGATCCTTCCTCATCAGAGGATGATGAAAGTGAGATTCAATCTCACTATGCAGAAGTAACTGAGGAGGATAGCATCATTGAGGATATGAGGGAACTTAAAGCTGACATCACCCTCTATGAACTGCCTCAGATTGTTGGACAAAACATTAACTTGATTGAGGCTTACTCTGGACCACCTGTTGAATTTCAAGAAAAGGAGGAAAAGGTAGTAAATATGAATGTGGTCAGCCAACTTGGAATTGATGAACTGTCTCAACATAAGCCTCGCAACTTCCGAACATAATGTCAAAGAGGAGGCTATAAACCGTGTTGATGCCAGATATTGGAGTTTATGATTTGGCAACTGAAAAGGTGAGAACAATTATAGCCCTAATCAATAACAACAATGATGTTTGGACATTGCACATTGATGAGGTTAAGTCTAAGCAAGGCTCAGGTGAAAAGGAAAATTGTAAGCATTCTGCTAGAGGGATAAAAATTGAAGTCCTGGATATTGAAGCAGTGCAAAGCAACCACAAAATGTTCAAGTTGTTAAGAACCAGGGCATACAGATAAAACATGATTTCTTTCAGCTGTCACATCATTTTGAAAATGTGGTGGTCTGGGTCTGTCAAGGTTTTAAAGTATTTGATCCTGGGGTTTTTTACATTCAGTCCTTTTGAAAGAACTCTGCAAACCCTTCAATTAGAAGCATAAACATGTTATCATATGATTTGTTATTATATGATTTGTTTAATTTGAAGGAGTTGCAGATTTGTTTTTCAAATGGGACAGGGAAGACAGTAAACCCAAGTCTTTCCCAGATAGCAAATTTTTGAAGCACAGTCTTGAGTGCATTTCGTCAACAGGACCTGAAAGGTAATTTTTTTTAAATTACTTGCATGGTCAAAATTTTTTAAAGCACCATTTCTCTGCTTTCCCAACTGCTGCATTTTTTGAGTATGAAGGGAAGTTGTAACATATGTATGCATTGTAAATAAGCTTTGAAGTTTTTCAGTTTTATTTCTTTGTCAGTGCAGTTTTTATCTGTTTCAGTTTAATTTTAATGCTCTCAGCTTTAATTTATTTGTTTTTCGCTTTATTTCTTTGTCGCTGCGCTTTATTTTTAAATGTCCGTATGATTGCTTTTTCGCTTTTCTTTAGTTGTTTTTTTTAGCTTGTGCGTTTTTATTTTCTTCCCTGCTTTTCCTTTTCTTTGTTGTCTTTTTTTGTTTTAGTTTTATTTTGTTGCTTGTGCAGTTTTGTTTGTTGTCTGTGCAGTTTTAATTTATTTGCTTCAGTTCTTAGTTTATTTGTTTTAGCTTAATTTTGTCGCCTGTACAGCTGTGCTTTGCATCCTTTGTAAATAGCCTTGCAGTTTGTTTTATTCCTTTGTCTGTTGTTTAGTTTATTTTATTTGCAGTCTATGCAGTTTTATTTTGTTTTTGCTTTAAAGCCTGTGCCTGTCCTTGGAAGCCTGTACAAAGTCCTTTGGCTTCTAAAATTCTATTTTTTAACCTCTCTGAGCAATCAATGAAAATTCCCCTTTAATTGAGATAGTCTGTTTACTCTGAACTGTAGAACTATTTTGTTATCCAGGATGAAGGTAGAGAGATGATTGGATTTTGTGTCTTACTTGCCACAGTTGTTTTAATGATAGAAAAACTGCTATGCTGTTTAGTTGGAGGAACTCCCGGGAATCCAAGAAAAGTCTGGTTATAAGAGGGGACTATGGTTCATGCAATTATTTGGGTGTCACCAGAGGCTATCAATGCCTAGACTGAAACAGTTTCAGATTGATCAAATATTAAAAGAAAATTGTAATTTCTCTAAGGTCTTCCAGATAGTGATATATTTCAAAAAGAAGAGAGATAAAAAAAAAGAGATAAGAAAAGAGAAAAAAAGAAAAAAAGAGTTATATGATTAAAAGAGGCAGCCAATATTAGATTCTGCCCTACAGTTGTAAATTGGGTCGTGTAAATCTAAAGGGTAACTCTGTCTAGGCTGTAAAAGGCTAAACTAGTAAACAGAGCTCTACTCGGTTTCCCCATTTACAATCTAGAAAAGTTGATTAATCCAAGTTTATCATTCAATTCAGTCATCCTTGAAGAAAGTTCTATACCTTTGTAATTGCACATCGTAAATCTTCCTTGAAGTAATCCAACCTAGTATGTCCTTGGGAAATTTTAACAATTGGGCTAACGTAGTCAATTTATTGTGAAGAATGTTCGTGGCAAGGCATGATGCATGGTCTTTTTGTTTTGAAACCAGAGTCTTGGGTTCTAAAATAGTGCTACTATTTTACCCGCAGATATCGCCATTTGTTGATAAGCAACACACCCCCACCGAAAAATGAGATTCCATCCTTAGAAAATTATGAACTTCCATTTTTTGCAAGCAGGGACCCTCTTGGTCATTTTCAGTTTTAAATCCAAATTTGCTTGCCTCCTTTTTAAAGTTGTGCTTTTTCTTGCATTCTAGCTGTGTTATCCAAGAATTCACTTTTTACATGCTAGAATCATTCATGCACAAGCAAAATCTTGCACCGGCACCGAGAAAATCCAGAAAACAGTTGCATAATTCACCGAAAAATCAAACTTTCCATTTTTGGTAGTGTCGCGATATCGCGACACTTCCATTTTCGAAAATGTCGCGATATCGCGACAGGTAAGTCAAAATGCAGCTAAGTGCCAGAAAGGTCGCGATTTCGCGAAATGTCGCGAAATCGCGACAGTTTTTGGAGAGAGAAGCAAGCTGTACGGAGGGCGCGATTTTGCGACATGTCGCGAAATCGCGACATGTCGTATTTTCGCGGTAGGAGAGAGAAAGTGGGCTGCAGGATGAAAAATCGGCTAAGTCAGAAAAATGTTCCAAAATCGCGGTCAACGCGGTCAACGCATGCAGGTAAGGGAACTGTCGCGATATCGCGACGTGTTCTAGAATCGCGGTGAAAATCGGGATGGCTGTACGGAGGCCGTGCAGGGTCGCGATTTCGCGACATGTCGCGAAATCGCGACATGTCGTTTTCGCGGCCGACGAGGGAGGAAGTTTCCGATGCGTCTGGTAGGTCGCGATTTCGCGACATGTCGCGAAATCGCGACATGTCGCAGAATCGCGGTAGGAGAGAGAAAGTCATAGTTGGCCTGAAAGTGCATTCCAGCGGGAAACAGAAGGCTTCCTGGGGTAGCGACACGTGTCAAAGCGTGAATGGGACAAACCGAAGCCGACATGCAAGCTTATTTTGCTGATTTTAATCTGTTTTTAATGTTTTAAGCTTCCGATTTAATTAAAATGCTAATCTAATGCATCTTTTTGTCTTTCATGCAGGATTCCACCTGGCACTTACGGGACAACCGGGAAAGACCATAAAGGCAAAGATAAAGTGCGGATTTAGTCAAGGACCGCCATGCTAGAAGAGAAGAAGCCGGTAAATGCATTCAATGGCAAATTTATTGCAGAATTGATAGCATGGAGACCATTTCAACTCAGAGATGGATTTGCGGAGATCAAATTGATGGAGAAGTGGTGACTCATCCGGCTCACCAGCGAGAATTAATGGAGGCATTTATTTGCAACTGCGGATGAATGCAAGTTGCATTTGATTTTATCTTCTCCATTTATGGCAACTGATCGCACGTATTTGCCGAAGGGTTAAGTTCTATCCGGACTTTGATTTTTAAATGGATTTTTATTGTAAAACCCGGGTCCTAGGGTTTAAGTGCGATAAGATTTAGGGTTTGAGCAAGATATTTTGGAAAAGATCGTGGTCTCGTCCCGAGTCTATAAATACAAATTCTAAATGTAATCGCAGGAGGCGGAGACTTAGAAATAAAGGCTTATAAGCAATTTCTTGCAAATTTTGTGAAATCCTTTGTTTCCGGACTTGGAGTTGATGTGCTTTAGCTTTTCTCGTGATAGCATGGCCGGGAGCCTAATCTTTTGCAGAGTGTGATAAGTGTATTTTCTTTTGTTATCCGTTCCATTTAAAGTTTGTTAGATATATGCTGTAAATCTGCCATTGTCAAGATTAAATATGCTGTTAGGCTTCAGTTGTTCTATTGTCTGCTAGGGGAAATTACAGATTTGAGGTGTAAGTTTGTTCTAATTGCTCTGTCTTCACTGTGCGAGCTAGGCTGCCGGTGAAAGATACCAGTTTTAACCAGCTGCCCTTGGATTTATAATTTTCTGCTAGATCTGTTTCACTTCGCCTTGTGCTCTTAGTTGAAAGTGATCTTAGACCGATCGGACACTTTCTTCTTGGGATTTGTTCTGTTGTGAAGCCGATAGCATAGATAAAATTGATAGTTTGGGTTTTACAATTGATGTTTGATAAACTTCTCTTTTCTGCCCTACCCTACCCTCTCTTTGCTTACCGTGAATGATCCATTTTTATTTTCTTTATTTGCCTTTTATTTAAATCGCTGACCCATGAGAGCTAGATCAAGAATTCAAGTCAAATCCGATTGTCAACAACTTTTGCAACTACCGAACAAGTTCAGGAACCCCCTGTAAGGTAACAGAGCAGTCCATATTGAAATCTATTCCCGAAGTGGAAAAGAGTGAATTGCCATTCGACCCAACTCTGTAACTCGCACCTTGGATAACCAACTAGATCCTAAAGATGAGTGGGATCAGTCCCGTGGGTGTCTCCGGAGCTTTCCTTGCCTTCATCCTTTTTCCCGGGTGTGCATGAAAGCCGGACCAACACCTAATTGGCGCTAGAAGGAGGGCCAACATGGCGTTGCCAATTTTCCCCTCCCCACTTTGCTAGAAGGAGGGAGAACTCGGTTCAAGTATTGTAAGGGCATAACAAAGAACATTTGAAGGACCCACAGTGAACTCCGACAGATTTTATAAATTGTCTTTAAATTGTCGGGTTTTTAAATTGTCGGTGCGTTTTTGAAAGTTGTCAGTGCAGTTTTTGAAATTGCCAGAGAAGGCCTTAAGTTCAGTGGTTTGTTAAGAACAGTTCTATCATCACTTGCAGTTATCCAATTACAAATCAGAACATCACTGTCAGCCAAGTAATAATGGCAAATTGGTTGGGCCCCACCGCTTTGAACATTCCGGGTATAGCCCATGACTTGCCCAGAAGTCCAGAAAGGTATCTCCCTAGGTACAAACATGATGGGACAAGAACTGCAGAAGAACATCCGCTAGCTTTTAAAAATGCTTTAAGATTGTTGAATATACAAGCATGAAGATGTTGCCTCGCAGATTGTTCCCGTTCACTCTCCAGGAGGGAGCTTATGACTGGTTTTTAAACCTCACCAGCAATTCCATTACTAGTTGGGATGATCTAGAGAAAGCTTTTATATCACAGTTCGGTGAAGTGATAGATCCCAGCATTTTATATCAGCAATTTTCCAGCATCAAGAGAGAGTCGGGAGAAACTGTCAGGTCTTTCAATATGAGGTTCCAAAGAGCTTACGGTAGAATGACTGGCCATTACATCCCAAATGCAAATCTGGCCTTAGAAATCTACAAGAATGCATTGGATTCGGTGACCTCTATTTTCCTCAAGAGAGACATTAATATCACAACCCTGGCAGGGGCTTATAAAGAAGCCTTAATTCTTGAAAGACAACTAGGACCTCAAATTCTGAGCAGTCCTTTGATATCCTATGTTACACGGGAACATGCCTATTCCGGACCCCATTCCACATCATGAGTTAGTGCCAACATGTCATGCTCTACCCAAGGAGACTCCGTTAACTGTGACATCCACTCAAGCATGTGCAAAATACGAGAGAAAAGTTCTGACAAGTTCAAAGTGGAAGTGCTTGAACTGAACAGTTGTGATCTGGCACCACCCAAATCTGAAGTTTTTCCTGGTGAGTTAAATTTTCCTAGAGATCAAAGAAATATTGATATTTCTAGTTCACCCAAAAATAGTACAACCAGGGTTTCAGATTCTGTCACTTTTCCCGAAGAGACAGAAAGTCTTGTACAGACTCCTGTGGATGAAATGCAAGATTTTCAACAGTTCAAAATGGACAGTTATGACTTGAAATGTGAGAGTCCAGAACTTAATAATGATCCTTCCTCATCGGAGGATGATGAAAGTGAGATTCAATCTCACTATGCGAAGTAACCGAGGAGGATAGCATCATTGAGGATATGAGGGAACTTAAAGCCGACATCACCCTCTATGAACCGCCTCGCATTGTTGGACAAAACATTAACTTGATTGAGGCTTACTCTGGACCACCTGTTGAATTTCAAGAAAAGGAGGAAAAGATAGTAAATATGAATGTGGTCGACCAACTTGGAATTGATGAACTGTCTCAACATAAGCCTCGCAACTTCCGAACATAATATCAAAGATAAGGCTATAAACTGTGTTGATGCAGATATTGGAGTTTATGATTTGGCAATTGAAAAGGTGAGAACAATTATAGCCCTAATCAATAACAACAATGATGTTTGGACATTGCACATTGATGAGGTTAAGTCTAAGCAAGGCTCAGGTGAAAAGGAAAATTGTAAGCATTCTCCTAGAGGGATAAAAATTGAAGTCCTGGATATTGAAGCAGTGCAAAGCAACCACAAAATGTTCAAGTTGTTAAGAACCAGGGCATACAGATAAAACATGATTTCTTTCAGTTGTCACATCATTTTGAAAATGTGGTGGTCTGGGTCTGTCAAGGTTTTAAAGTATTTGATCCTCGGGGTTTTTTACATTCAGTCCTTTTGAAAGAACTCTGCAAACCCTTTAATTAGAAGCATAAACATGTTATCATATGATTTGTTATTATATGATTTGTTTAATTTGAAGGAGTTGCAGATTTTTTTTTCAAATGGGACAGGGAAGACAGTAAACCCAAGTCTTTCCCAGATAGCAAATTTTTGAAGCACGACCTGGAGTGCATTTCGTCAACAGGACTCGAAAGGTAATTTTTTTTAAATTACTTGCATGGTCAAAATTTTTTAAAGCACCATTTCTCTGCTTTCCCAACTGCTGCATTTTTTGAGTATGAAGGGAAGTTGTAACATATGTATGCATTGTAAATAAGCTTTGAAGTTTTTCAGTTTTATTTCTTTGTCAGTGCAGTTTTTATCTGTTTCAGTTTAATTTTAATGCTCTGCAGTTTTAATTTATTTGTTTTTCAGTTTATTTCTTTGTCAGTGCAGTTTTATTTTTAAATGTCTGTACAGTTGCAGTTTTTTAGTTTTCTTTAGTTGTTTTTGTTTAGCTGTGCGTTTTATTTTCTTCCCTGCTTTTCCTTTTCTTTGTTGTCTTAGTTTTTGTTTTAGTTTTATTTTGTTGCTTGTGCAGTTTTGTTTGTTGTCTGTGTTTAATTTATTTGCTTCAGTTCTTAGTTTATTTGTTTTAGCTTAATTTTTCTTCAGTGCTTTGCATCCTTTGTAAATAGCCTTGCAGTTTGTTTTATTCCTTTGTCGTACAGTTCTGTATTTTATTCTGCAGTTTTATTTTGTTTTGCTTTAAAGCCTCTGTCTGTCCTTGGAAGCCTCGTACAAAGTCCTTTGGCTTCTAAAATTTATTTTTTAACCTCTCTCGAGCAATCAATGAAAACCCCCCTTTTTAATTTTTTTTTTCTCTATATTTTAACCCCCCCCCCCAATCTCTCCCCCTTCTGTTCATTATTCTAATTGAGATAGTCTTGCTCGAATTGTGGAACTATTTTGTTATCCAGGATGAAGGTAGAGAGATGATTGGATCTTGTGTCTTACTTGCCACAGTTGTTTTAATGATAGAAAAATTGCTATGCTGTTTAGTTGGAGGAACTCCCGGGGAATCCAAGAAAAGCTGGTTATAAGAGGGGACTATGGTTCATGCAATTATTTGGGTGTCACCAGAGGCTATCAATGCCTAGACTGAAATAGTTCCAGATTGATCAAATATTAAAAGAAAATTGTAATTTCTCTAAGGTCTTCCAGATAGTGATATATTTCAAAAAGAAGAGAGATAAAAAAAAGAGATAAGAAAAGAGAAAAAAAAAGAAAAAAAGAGTTATATGATTAAAAGAGGCAGCCAATATTAGATTCTGCCCTACAGTTGTAAATTGGGTCGTGTAAATCTAAAGGGTAACTCTGTCTAGGCTGTAAAAGGCTAAACTAGTAAACAGAGCTCTACTCGGTTTCCCCTTTTACAATCTAGAAAAGTTGATTAATCCAAGTTTATCATTCAATTCAGTCATCCTTGAAGAAAGTTCTATACCTTTGTAATTGCACATCAGAAATCTTCCTTGAAGTAATCCAGCCCAGTATGTCCTTGGGAAATTTTAACAATTGCAGTTAGCAGTCAATTTATTGTGAAGAATGCCTGTGGCAAGGCATGATGCATGGTCTTTTTGTTTTGAAACCAGAGTCTTGGGTTCTAAAATAGTGCTACTATTTTACCCGTAGATATCGCCATTTGTTGATAAGCAACACACCCCCACTGAAAAATGAGATTCCATCCTTAGAAAATTTTGAACTTCCATTTTTGCAGCAAGGACCCTCTTGATCATTTTCAGGTTTTAAATCCAAATTTGCTTGCCTCCTTTTTAAAGTTGTGCTTTTTCTTGCATTCTAGTTGTGTTATCCAAGAATTCACTTTTTACATGCTAGAATCATTCATGCACAAGCAAAATCTTGCACCGCATCGAGAAAATCCGAAAACAGTTGCATAATTCACGAAAAATCAAACTTTCCATTTTTGGTAGTGTCGCGATATCGCGACACTTCCATTTTCGGAAATGTCGCGATATCGCGACAGGTAAGTCAAAATGCAGCTAAGTGCCAGAAAGGTCGCGATTTCGCGACATGTCGCGAAATCGCGATAGTTTTTGGAGAGAGAAGCAAGCTGTACGGAGGGCGCGATTTTGCGACATGTCGCGAAATCGCGACATGTCGTATTTTCGCGGCAGGAGAGAGAAAGTGGGCTGCAGGATGAAAAATCGGCTAAGTCAGAAACATGTTCCAAAATCGCGGTCAACGCGGTCAACGCATGCAGGTAAGGGAACTGTCGCGATATCGCGACGTGTTCTAGAATCGCGGCTGAAAATCAAGAAGCGTACGGAGGCCAGGAAGGGTCGCGATTTCGCGACATGTCGCGTTTTCGCGGCCGACGAGGGAGGAAGTTGCCGATGCGCTGGCAGGGTCGCGATTTCGCGACATGTCGCGAAATCGCGACATGTCGCAGAATCACGGAGGAGAGAGAAAGTCATAGTTGACCTGAAAGTGCATTCCGACGGGAAACAGAAGGCTTCCTGGGGTAGCGACACGTGTCAAAGCGTGAATGGGACAAACAGAAGCCGACATGCAAGCTTATTTTGCGGTTTTTAATCTGTTTTTAATGTTTTAAGCTTCTGATTTAATTAAAATGCTAATCTAATGCATCTTTTTGTCTTTCATGCAGGATTCCACCTGGCACTTACGGGACAACCGGGAAAGACCATAAAGGCAAAGATAAAGTGCGGATTTAGTCAAGGACCGCCATGCTAGAAGAGAAGAAGCCGGTAAATGCATTTAATGGAGATTTATTGCAGAATTGATAGCATGGAGACCATTTCAACTTCGGGATGGATTTGCGGAGATCAAATTGATGGAGAAGTGGTGACTCATCCGGCTCACCAGCAGAATTAATGGAGGCATTTATTTGCAGCTGCGGATGAATGCAAGTTGCATTTGATTTTATCTTCTCCATTTATGGCAGCTGACTGCACAGATTTGCCGAAGGGTTAAGTTCTATCCGGACTTTGATTTTTAAATGGATTTTTATTGTAAAACCCGGGTCCTAGGGTTTAAGTGCGATAAGATTTAGGGTTTGAGCAAGATATTTTGGAAAAGATCAGGGTCTGTCCCGAGTCTATAAATACAAATTCTAAATGTAATCGCAGGAGGCGGAGACTTAGAAATAAAGGCTTATAAGCAATTTCTTGCAAATTTTGTGAAATCCTTTGTTTCTGGACTTGGAGTTGATGTGCTTTAGCTTTTCCGTGATAGCATGGCCAGGAGCCTAATCTTTTGCAGAGTGTGATAAGTGTATTTTCTTTTGTTATCCGTTCCATTTAAAGTTTGTTAGATATATGCTGTGAATCTGCCATTGTCAAGATTAAATATGCTGTTAGGCTTCAGTTGTTCTATTGTCTGCTAGGGGAAATTACAGATTTCAGGTGTAAGTTTGTTCTAATTGCTCTGTCTTCACTGTGCGAGCTAGGCTGCCGGTGAAAGATACCAGTTTTAACCAGCTGCCCTTGGATTTATAATTTTCTGCTAGATCTGTTTCACTCTGCCTTGTGCTCTTAGTTGAAAGTGATCTTAGACTGACTGGACACTTTCTTCTGGGATTTGTTCTGTTGTGAAGCTGATAGCATAGATAAGATTGACAGTTTGGGTTTACAATTGATGTTTGATAAACTTCTCTTTTCTGCCTTACCCTACCCTCTCTTTGCTTTCCGTGAATGATCCATTTTTATTTTCTTTATTTGCCTTTTATTTAAATCGCTGACCCATGAGAGCTAGATCAAGAATTCAAGTCAAATCTGATTGTCAACAACTTTTGCAACTACTGAACAAGTTCAGGAACCCCCTGTAAGGTAACAGAGCAGTCCATATCGAAATCTATTCCAGAAGTGGAAAAGAGTGAATTGCCATTCGACCCAACTCTGTAACTCGCACCTTGGATAACCAGCTAGATCCTAAAGATGAGTGGGATCAGTCCCGTGGGTGTCTCCGGAGCTTTCCTTGCCTTCATCCTTTTTCCTGGGGTGTGCATGAAAGCCGGACCAACACCTAATTGGCGCTAGAAGGAGGGCCAGAACATCCCCTCCTCCTCAGCCAACATCTAATTGGCGCTAGAAGGAGGGCATGAACTCAGTTCAAGTATTGTAAGGGCATAACAACAACATTTGAAGGACCCACAGTGAACTCCGGACAGTTTTATAAATTGTCGGTGCGTTTATAAATTGTCGGTGGGTTTTAAATTAGTAAATTGTCGGCGTTTTGAAAGTTGTCGGTGCGGTTTTTGAAATTGCCGAGAGAAGGCCTTAAGTTCAGTGGTTTGTTAAGAACAGTTCTATCATCACTTGCAGTTATCCAATTACAAATCAGAACATCACTGTCAGCCAAGTATTAATGGCAAATTGGTTGGGCCCCACCGCTTTGAACATTCCGGGTATAGCCCATGACTTGCCCAGAAGTCCAGAAAGGTATCTCCCCAGGTACAAACATGATGGGACAAGAACTGCAGAAGAACATCTGCTAGCTTTTAAAAATGCTTTAAGATTGTTGAATATACAGCATGAAGATGTTGCCTGCAGATTGTTCCCGTTCACTCTCCAGGAGGGAGCTTATGACTGGTTTTTAAACCTCACCAGCAATTCCATTACTAGTTGGGATGATCTAGAGAAAGCTTTTATATCACAGTTCGGTGAAGTGATAGATCCCAACATTTTATATCAGCAATTTTCCAGCATCAAGAGAGAGTCGGGAGAAAGCGTCGGGTCTTTCAATATGAGGTTCCAAAGAGCTTACGGTAGAATGACCGGCCATTACATCCCAAATGCAAATCTGGCCTTAGAAATCTACAAGAATGCATTGGATTCGGTGACCTCTATTTTCCTCAAGAGAGACATTAATATCACAACCCTGGCAGGGGCTTATAAAGAAGCCTTAATTCTTGAAAGACAGCTAGGGCCTCAAATTCTGAGCAGTCCTTTGATATCCTATGTTACACAGAACATGCCTGTTCCAGACCCCATTCCACATCATGAGTTAGTGCCAACATGTCATGCTCTACCCAAGGAGACTCCGTTAACTGTCACATCCACTCAGCATGTGCAAAATACAGAGAAAAGTTCTGACAAGTTCAAAGTGCAGGTGCTTGAACTGAACAGTTGTGATCTGGCACCACCCAAATCTGAAGTTTTTCCTGGTGAGTTAAATTTTCCTAGAGATCAAAGAAATATTGATATTTCTAGTTCACCCAAAAATAGTACAACCAGGGTTTCAGATTCTGTCACTTTTCTCGAAGAGACAGAAAGTCTTGTACAGACTCCTGTGGATGAAATGCAAGATTTTCAACAGTTCAAAATGGACAGTTATGACTTGAAATGTGAGAGTCCAGAACTTAATAATGATCCTTCCTCATCAGAGGATGATGAAAGTGAGATTCAATCTCACTATGCAGAAGTAACTGAGGAGGATAGCATCATTGAGGATATGAGGGAACTTAAAGCTGACATCACCCTCTATGAACTGCCTCAGATTGTTGGACAAAACATTAACTTGATTGAGGCTTACTCTGGACCACCTGTTGAATTTCAAGAAAAGGAGGAAAAGATAGTAAATATGAATGTGGTCGACCAACTTGGAATTGATGAACTGTCTCAACATAAGCCTGCAACTTCTGAACATAATGTCAAAGAGGAGGCTATAAACTGTGTTGATGCAGATATTGGAGTTTATGATTTGGCAACTGAAAAGGTGAGAACAATTATAGCCCTAATCAATCACAACAATGATGTTTGGACATTGCACATTGATGAGGTTAAGTCTAAGCAAGGCTCAGGTGAAAAGGAAAATTGTAAGCATTCTGCTAGAGGGATAAAAATTGAAGTCCTGGATATTGAAGCAGTGCAGCAACCACAAAATGTTCAAGTTGTTAAGAACCAGGGCATACGAGATAAAACATGATTTCTTTCAGTTGTCACATCATTTTGAAAATGTGGTGGTCCTGGTCTCGTCAAGGTTTTAAAGTATTTGATCCTCGGGGTTTTTTACATTCAGTCCTTTTGAAAGAACTCTGCAAACCCTTCAATTAGAAGCATAAACATGTTATCATATGATTTGTTATTATATGATTTGTTTAATTTGAAGGAGTTGCAGATTTGTTTTTCAAATGGGACAGGGAAGACAGTAAACCCAAGTCTTTCCCAGATAGCAAATTTTTGAAGCACAATCTGGAGTGCATTTCGTCAACAGGACTTGAAAGGTAATTTTTTTTAAATTACTTGCATGGTCAAAAATTTTTTAAAGCACCATTTCTCTGCTTTCCCAACTGCTGCATTTTTTGAGTATGAAGGGAAGTTGTAACATATGTATGCATTGTAAATAAGCTTTGAAGTTTTTCAGTTTTATTTCTTTGTCAGTGCAGTTTTTATTTCAATGTCTGTGCAGTTTTAATCTGTTTCAGTTTAATTTTAATGCTCTGCAGTTTTAATTTATTTGTTTTTCAGTTTATTTCTTTGTCAGTGCAGTTTTATTTTTAAATGTCTGTACGATTGCATTTTTCGTTTTCTTTAGTTGTTTTTGTTTAGCTTGTAGTTTTATTTCTTCTGCTTTTCCTTTTCTTTGTTGTCTGTACAGTCTTTTGTTTTAGTTTTATTTTGTTGCTTGTGCAGTTTTGTTTGTTGTCTGTGCAGTTTTAATTTATTTGCTTCAGTTCTTAGTTTATTTGTTTTAGCTTAATTTTTCTGCTGTACAGCTGTGCTTTGCATCCTTTGTAAATAGCCTTGCGGTTTGTTTTATTCCTTTGTCTGTACGTTGTTTGTGTTTAGTTTATTTTATTTGCAGTCTGCAGTTTTATTTTGTTTTTGCTTTAAAGCTTGTGCCTGTCCTTGGAAGCCTGTATAAAGTCCTTTGGCTTCTAAAATTCTATTTTTTAGCCTTTGCTTGAGCAATCAATGAAAAGTCACTGAAAATTTTTTTTTTTTATCAAAAAAACCCCCCCCCCAGGCTACCCCCATTCTGTTCATTATTCTAATTGAGATAGTCTGCTTGCTCTGAACTGTGGAACTATTTTGTTATCCAGGATGAAGGTAGAGAGATGATTGGATCTTGTGTCTTACTTGCCACAGTTGTTTTAATGATAGAAAAACTGTTATGCTGTTTAGTTGGAGGAACTCCCGGGGAATCCAAGAAAAGCTGGTTATAAGAGGGGACTATGGTTCATGCAATTATTTGGGTGTCACCAGAGGCTATCAATGCCTAGACTGAAACAGTTCCAGATTGATCAAATATTAAAAGAAAATTGTAATTTCTCTAAGGTCTTCCGAGATAGTGATATATTTCAAAAAGAAGAGAGATAAAAAAAAAGAGATAAGAAAAGAAAAAAAAAAGAAAAAAGAGTTATATGATTAAAAGAGGCAGCCAATATTAGATTCTGCCCTACAGTTGTAAATTGGGTCGTGTAAATCTAAAGGGTAACTCTGTCTAGGCTGTAAAAAGCTAAACTAGTAAACAGAGCTCTACTCGGTTTCCCCTTTTACAATCTAGAAAAGTTGATTAATCCAAGTTTATCATTCAATTCAATCATCCTTGAAGAAAGTTCTATACCTTTGTAATTGCACATCAGAAATCTTCCTTGAAGTAATCCAGCCCAGTATGTCCTTGGGAAATTTTAACGACTTGCGGTTAACGTAGTCAATTTATTGTGAAGAATGTCCGTGGCAAGGCATGATGCATGGTCTTTTTGTTTTGAAACCCGAGTCTTGGGTTCTAAAATAGTGCTACTATTTTACCCGTGAGATATCGCCATTTGTTGATAAGCAACACACCCCCACCGAAAAATGAGATTCCATCCTTAGAAAATTATGAACTTCCATTTTTTGCAACGAGGGACCCTCTTGATCTTTTCAGTTTTAAATCCAAATTTTGCTTGCCTCCTTTTTAAAGTTGTGCTTTTTCTTGCATTCTAGCTGTGTTATCCAAGAATTCACTTTTTACATGCTAGAATCATTCATGCACAAGCAAAATCTTGCACCGGTACCGAGAAAATCCAGAAAACAGTTGCATAATTCATTGAAAAATCAAACTTTCCATTTTTGGTAGTGTCGCGATATCGCGACACTTCCATTTTCGGAAATGTCGCGATATCGCGACAGGTAAGTCAAAATGCGGCTAAGTGCCAGAAAGGTCGCGATTTCGCGACATGTCGCGAAATCGCGACAGTTTTGGAGAGAGACGCAAGCTGTACGGAGGGCGCGATTTTGCGACATGTCGCGAAATCGCGACATGTCGTATTTTCGCGGTAGGAGAGAGAAAGTGGGCTGCAGAATGAAAAATCGGCTAAGTCAGAAACATGTTCCAAAATCGCGGTCAACGCGGTCAACGCATGCAGGTAAGGGAACTGTCGCGATATCGCGACGTGTTCTAGAATCGCGGCTGAAAATCAAGAAGCGTACGGAGGCCAGGAAGGGTCGCGATTTCGCGACATGTCGCGAAATCGCGACATGTCGCGTTTTGCGGCCGACGAGGGAGGAAGTTGCCGATGCGTTGGCAGGGTCGCGATTTCGCGACATGTCGCGAAATCGCGACATGTCGCAGAATCGCGAGGAGAGAGAAAGTCATAGTTGACCCGAAAGTGCATTCCAGCTGGAAACAGAAGGCTTCTCGGGGTAGCGACACGTGTCAAAGCGTGAATGGGACAAACGGAAGCCGACATGCAAGCTTATTTTGCGGATTTTAATCTGTTTTTAATGTTTTAAGCTTCGATTTAATTAAAATGCTAATCTAATGCATCTTTTTGTCTTTCATGCGGGATTCCACCGGCACTTACGGGACAACCGGGAAAGACCATAAAGGCAAAGATAAAGTGCGGATTTAGTCAAGGACCGCCATGCTAGAAGAGAAGAAGCCGGTGAAAGCATTCAATGGCAAATTTATTGCAGACTTGATAGCATGGAGACCATTTCAACTCAGAGATGGATTTGTGGAGATCAAATTGATGGAGAAGTGGTGACTCATCCGGCTCACCAGCGAGAATTAATGGAGGCATTTATTTGCAATTGCGGATGAATGCAAGTTGCATTTGATTTTATCTTCTCCATTTATGGCAGTGACTCCCATGATTTGCCGAAGGGTTAAGTTCTATCTGGACTTTGATTTTAAATGGATTTTTATTGTAAAACCCGGGTCCTAGGGTTTAAGTGCGATAAGATTTAGGGTTTGAGCAAGATATTTTGGAAAAGATCAGGGTCTGTCCTGAGTCTATAAATACAAATTCTAAATGTAATCGCAGGAGGCGGAGACTTAGAAATAAAGGCTTATAAGCAATTTCTTGCAAATTTTGTGAAATCCTTTGTTTCCGGACTTGGAGTTGATGTGCTTTAGCTTTTACGTGATAGCATGGCCGAGGAGCCTAATCTTTTGCAGAGTGTGATAAGTGTATTTTCTTTTGTTATCCGTTCCATTTAAAGTTTGTTAGATATATGTTGTAAATCTGCCATTGTCAAGATTAAATATGCTGTTAGGCTTCAGTTGTTCTATTGTCTGCTAGGGGAAATTACAGATTTCAGGTGTAAGTTTGTTCTAATTGCTCTGTCTTCACTGTGCGAGCTAGGCTGTCGGTGAAAGATACCAGTTTTAACCAGCTGCCCTTGGATTTATAATTTTCTGCTAGATCTGTTTCACTCTGCCTTGTGCTCTTAGTTGAAAGTGATCTTAGATCGACTGGACACTTTCTTCCGGGATTTGTTCTGTTGTGAAGTCGATAGTATAGATAAGATTGATAGTTTAGGGTTTTACAATTGATGTTTGATAAACTTCTCTTTTCTGCCCTACCCTACCCTCTCTTTGCTTACCGTGAATGATCCATTTTTATTTTCTTTATTTGCCTTTTATTTAAATCTGCTGACCCATGAGAGCTAGATCAAGAATTCAAGTTAAATCTGATTGTCAACAACTTTTGCAACTACCGAACAAGTTCAGGAACCCCCCTGTAAGGTAACAGAGCAGTCCATATCGAAATCTATTCCCGAAGTGGAAAAGAGTGAATTGCCATTCGACCCAACTCGTAACTCGCACCTTGGATAACCAGCTAGATCCTAAAGATGAGTGGGATCAGTCCCGTGGGTGTCTCCGGAGCTTTCCTTGCCTTCATCCTTTTTCCCGGGGTGTGCATGAAAGCCGGACCAACAAGTCTCTACAAATTTTGCCTCAATTTGCAAAATAATCTTTCAACAAGATTAAATTATAGTTTTCACAAATTTGGCCCCAAATTTATCTCTTAATCTATCAAACAAGATTATACTATAGTTTCTAAAAATTCTGACACAAATTTTGTCACAAAACTATCTCAAGATTACACTATAGTTTCTCTAAAATTTGGCCACAAATTTATCTCATACTATAGTTTCATCTATCCATAAGATTATACTAGAGTCTCTACAATTTTTGACACAATTTTGTACCACTAATTTGTCTTGTAATCTATCAAACAAGATTACCCTATAATTTGCACACAGTTTAACTCACTATAGTTTCTACAAAATCCTCCTCAAATTGTTCTATAGTTTTCTCAATAACAAACTTTGTGTTCTTTAATCAAATAATATTTCTTGCCCATTTTTCCCTTTTAATATTTTTGACTAAAGCTTATGCTTAATAATATCAAAAATATTTCAATTAGCAAATAAAAGGTTTAATTGAGCAATATATCAAAAGGGGTTATATATATGCAGGTCAGCTTCACAATAACTCAACATAGTCAATTTAACATTGGTATCCTATTTGGTCAAGAGTCAACACAATGGTCAAAGTAATCCAAACAAACTTGGTGATGCCCTAGTCTCCATGACTAGGCGACTAGTGCATGCTAGCCTCGACCATAACTTGTTTTCGAATCTTAATGGTTAACATTACCATTTTAAAGACCCCCACATGCTATCGTGAGGAGCGTATGGGATAACAACCCACATGATTCATAAATATTAACAAATTAAATGAACCTACACGATCTAAAAAACTCAAGCAGATATGGCCATAGTATAGACAACAAGAAGTGATCACCACTTTATTGGACATAATGACCAACCATGCTTACGCATGTCTACGGCTGGCACTACGCCATCCACATATGACTGGATATTGATAACCACACGGTAGTTGATTATTCATAGGAGAATTTTTTTCTATAAAATATATTGCAATTTGTTGTGTATCCCATATGGGACATTTGTTTGAGAAATTTCCCACATACAACCCTTTCTTGGACAAAACTGACTGTAGCGTTACATGTTCCAGCTATTTAGAATTAAATTTTAGTGATACATATTCATTCTAAAGTATTCACATAATATTTTGATCTTACTATAACAAAAAGAATGCAGGGTATATTCATAGCATCACATCTTTCTATGATATGACATCCACACAGAGGTCGATGCACATAAAACTCATACATTCTACTACAGAGGAGATAACAAAAATTTGCTACTGTGGATACCCTTATTTTTTATAATCCTAAGCAATCACATGGTTTCTACGACATAAATCCTCCATTAGTAGGATTTGGTATTGGATAAAAGGGGTGTCTGAGTTTAGGTGAAGTTTTCAGCTTAACTCGTCGCGGCTATGACACATACCAATTATAAGCAACATGCATATCACAGAATTATCAAAAATATATTTCAATGCATCTTAATTCAAACCATGGTCAATTATTGGTGAAGAACACAAGCTTATACTGAGAGGGGGTGAACAGTATAAGACCACTTTTTTAATTTTCTTTCCCAATAAATATTATGCAATGTAAAGATAGCAATATCAATAGCAGTAATCAAAGCAATGCACAAATCACCACACACAATAGAGACACCACAATTTACGTGGTTCACCCAATGTGGGCTACTCCACGAAGAAAATATTTCACTAAAATTTTCTCAATCAATCTCTTGGGAATCCTTTCCCTATTACAATGTTTATGGACCTCTGTCCAATGGAGATACCAATCCCCTGATCAAGTTTGTGGAACTCTATCCATAGGAGAACTCCTTTCCCCTCTTGCTCTAGTTGGTGATCTTCTAGAAGAACTGCTGCCTCCACTACATTGGCTAATGGATCTCTATCCACTGAAGACTCATGTCCTCACTCAGAAGACCTGTCCTCACTGCCCTGGCTAATGGACCTCTATCCACTAGAGACTATTGTCCTCTATACTCTATCACCTCCAAAGCTCTATCTAAAATCTACACTAAACATAGTCCATCGGTCTAGCACAAATCTGCTCAATATCTATCCTCAAATCTACACTAAACATAGTCCTTCGGTCTAGCACAAATCTACTCAATATCTGTCTCTGATCTAGCATAAATCTATCCTCAAATCTGCACCAACTCTTGTCCTTGAATCTGTACTAAACATAGTCCTTCGGTCTAGCACAAATCAATCCTCAATATCTATCCTCAAGCCTTAACTCAAAGCTTGAATCAATCTCAAATCAACTCTATTGGATCTACCCCAAACCTTAACTCAAGGTTTGAACAAATCAATCAATTCTGCTCACAAGCCTTCTCAAGACCTATCTCAAATCTGTCTTGTAAGCTTCCACAAAATCTCACACCAATCTATCCACAAGTCCTCTCTAGAACTTGTCCAATCTTCTCAATAAGTCCTCTCAAGAACTTAACCAAATCTGCTCAATAAGTCCTCACAAGAACTTAACCAAATATGCTCAAAAACTATATTGTAAGCTTCCACAAAAGCTTACTCAAATCTGTCCACAAGTCTTCTCAAAGACTTACCTCAAATCTTCTCAAAAAGTCCACACAAGAACTTTTCCAATCTCATAGAAACATAAAGAGAATTGTTAGAGACTCAATATGCTCTATACTCATCACAATGCTCAATCACTTTCAATCACTCTTTCAGAAACATACAGAGAATTGTTAGAGACTCAATATGCTTCAACTCAATACTCAATTACTTTCTCAATTCAATTCAGAATATAGAATAGTTTGTTTTATGGAACTTGAACAATCACTTCACACACCCACTTGACTAGGCTCAACCAACTCTACTCAACCAATCACTTAATAAAATAATCCTTGCTCACAAACCCTAGTCCAAGCATATGATTCTTCACTCAAAATATTTCCAACAATGCTCAACAATAAATCTCACATAACAATGATACTCATGTTCTTTTCAAACCCTAGTTCAAGTTCTTTGCTCAACAACTCACTTCAACAACAATGCTTATAAAACAACTCTCACATAACAATGATACTCATGTTCTTTTCAAACCCTAGTTCAAGTTCTTTGCTCAACAACTCACTTCAACAACAATGCTTATAAAACAACTCTCACATAACAATGATACTCATGTTCTTTTCAAACCCTAGTTCAAGTTCTTTGCTCAACCAATGGCTTCAACAACAATGCTTATAAAACAAGGTTTTAATAACAACTCTTTATTCCAGAAAACCTTGAAGCATTAACTCAAACACACTCAATAAGGAAGCCCTAACAAAATCCTTTTCACTCCAAACTTATTTTTAGAAAACCAATCAATCAACTCAACTATGGAAGAATGTGCTCATACCTTTTCTTGATGATGAAGGAACCTCAAATATCTGTCACAATCACAACCACTTCTATGCCAAACTCAAAGAGGTTAGAAGATAAATATTTCTCACAATGTAATGCAAAAACTCAATTACACCTTATCACTCCATCTATAAAAACAACCATCAACATACATAAAATATTTTTCCAATAACACCTTATAATCTCCCAACTAAAATAAATTTAACATCCACCAAAATTTAACTCAAAAACCTCTTTAATTAAATTTTAATGGCAAGAAGAACTTTGGCAATAATCTAATCCACTTTCCATATAACTCCAATAACATAAATCAATTACCAAACAAGCAACCATTTATATACCCTTATAACTCCAATAACATAAATCAATTACCAAACAAGCAACCTTTCATATACCCTTATAACTCCAAATAACACCTTATGAAAACATTAGGCAAATAAAATATTTAATAAAAATTACCTTTGCCACTAGTGGGATTCGAACCCCCAATCACTGCCTCCTCGTGCGCCCTAGTCGTGGGCTTGCCCACCGTGTGCGCTAGACGCACGCTTGGAAGGCTAAGAGCACCTCGTGCTCTTTCTTCCAAGTCTGGTGCTCTAAACGAGTGCGTGCCAAAAATTTTTCTCCTTAGCGCTCAAGACAAACACGCCAACAACCTCCACGCGAATCGATCGTGGTCACTTCCACTCCCAACGCTCTCGCAAAATGTGCACTGCCAATGGACCACACTGTCCAATGTGAGTGAGGCCTTAAGCCCTCTCCTTTCATCTTCTTCTTGGCGCTAAAAGACAAAACAAATTCTTTGTCTTCTTCCTCAATGATTGCATGAAAATACTCTTTGCTCGGTCGCATGAAAAATTAATCGAAGAAGGGTAAGTTTTGAATGCCCCTTTGGCATATTATTTATACACAAAATTCACCATATGGCTTAGACGTCGATGCTCCATTAAATTTTATGATGTCGATGCTTTTATAACCTTTATAATTTATAAATTATTTAAATTCTAAAAGAATTTAAATTTTATAAATTATATTTATAAACCTTTGACTTTAATAAAAATTAAAGCCTCCTTGAGATAAAATTTAAACCTTCATTTGTACTTCATTGATTTGATGAAAATTATTCTGCCACCATGGTTTTAATAAAAACCTTTATAAAACAATATTTTGACAACTTTTCTTCAACTCTTCACATTGCTCCTGGTGTCAATGATGGTGTACTCCATGGTATTAATGACAACTTCATGTGTTCACTTTGGCATCAATGACAACTTCTCACCTTGACATCAATGACAACTAAATGAGCTCAAAATGTCCAACAATCTCCCCCTTTGTCATTGATGGCAACCCAAATTATTTTTACCGAAAACTTGACCTTTCCTTTGTTCTGCTCCCCCTGGCTCAATGCTCTCTCCTCTTTTCTCAAATACCAAATCTCTCCCCCTTACTCAAATATCTCCCCTTTGACATCAATGGCAAAGGGTCACCTTTGGGGCTCGGGGCTAAGAATGAGCCTCTTAGCTTAGCCCCTCCCCCACCTTCTCTTGAGGTGGTTAATTCTGGGGTGGGAGTATTTCTACTCCCATAAAGCATTGTTCTTTACCTTTATCCTCTTTTCTTCTTATCTGATCCTTTTGATTCCTCTGACTATTTCTTTCCATGTCCATGTTTACATTCCTATCCATATTTTTGTTCCTATTCTATTCCTATTCATATCCATATTCCTATTCTTGTTCATATCCATGTTCTTGTTCTGTTTCTATTCATGTTCCTGTTTTATTCTATCTATCTTCTGTTCCTACTTGATTCTGGAATGTCTGCTCTACACCACTTTGTTGTGTGACCATCATTATTGCACTTATAACACTTAATGTTATTATTCCTTGGAGGTGCAAATGTCTTAGGATTTCTCCTAGTGAAGCCATATCCTCTTTTGTCATGAACCCTGCAATTCATTGCCTTGTGACCAAACTGATTACATGAGTAGCAATACCCATGGAAAAGTTGTATGTTCCCATATTCCTATCTTTCATGTGTTCTGCACTATGAAGCCATGTGCCCAAACCTGTGACATGAAAAACATCTTCCATTGAAGTTTCCTTGTCTTGACCTCATTGGTCTCCTAGTCTCTCTTGACCTATTCTGATTGTTGTTCCATATGTATCTTCTTTGTGCATTGTTCATGTTCTTGTTGAACTTTCTATTGTCCAACTCATCCTCAGATGTCTCACTTCCTTTTACACTATCTTCTTCTAAAGTTTCTTCATCCTCCAAAACTTGAGGTTGACTTTCCTTCCCATTTCTTCTATCCTTGTTCAAATCCAAGACTTGTTTTGCTTGATGTAGGCTTTTGTATCTTGATGAACTTATCCAAGTTCTTTGAGCTATTTTTGAACCCTTTTAGCTTGACTTTGGAGTCTTCTAAATCTTCTCTTAGTAGTGCCACTTCTTGTGCTAACTTTTCACATTCTAAGATCTTTGCTTCTAACTTATCTTTGAACCTTTTTGCCTTAGCCTTTGATTTTTCTAAATCCTCTATAAGCAATCTTCTCTCTTCATCACATTCTTGAAACTGAATTTCAAGTTTAGAGTGTTGCTTTCTTACCTTCTTTACTGTGTCAAGAGCATAAATGAGTTCTCCCTTGAGATCATATCCATATTTCTCTGAATATTCCTCTATTTGTTTACCTTTGTCCACATATTTATTTTCTATTGGCTTGTCTTCTATAGGATCACCTTCTCCTTCTTCTAGTGCCATTAGAATATTCTCTTCTGGTCCTTCAAGTGTATCTTCATATTCATCATCACTGAAACTATAACCATCCCTTGTACAACTATCTTCAAGATGTCCAAAGTTACCACATCTAAAACACTTGAGAATTACTGGAGTCCTTTTCTTAACTTGTTCTTTTTCTTCAATCATAAATAGGACTTCATCTCTATCATTATCTGAAAAACTAGCATCACTATCACTTGAGTACTTACTTGCCTTATCCGCATAGTAGCTCCTCTTTTGTCTTTGAAAGAACTTCTTTCCTTGTCTACTTTGTCCATCCTTGCTTTTATTTTGGTGCATGTATCTTTTTGATTCCCTATTCTTGTGATCCTATTTTTCTTCATCATTGTTATTCTTAGCTTCTTGACAGTCAGTTGCATAATGACCATACCTTCCACAATTGAAATATTTAATAGATCTTGTATCTCTAGATCTTCTTGAATCCTTATTCCTTCTGCCATAATTTGCTTCTTCATCACTGGATGACTCATTGCTTGATTCTAACTTCTTACCCTTTGTCTTCTTGATTGCTTTGAATGTTGCTTCTTTTTGAGGATTTGGTTCCTCTTTTGTTCTTATCTCAAATGTTGTAAGAATACCAAGCAACATATCTCTTGTCAAAGAATCACCATCCATTGACACTTCTATAGCAGAAACCTTTTCACTGAATCTTTTTGGAAGAGTTCTTAAGACTTTATCACAAACATCCGATTCATCAATCTTCATTCCAAGTCCTTGCATATCATTAACAACCTCATCAATTCAAAGTAGATAAGTACTAATATTTTCCTCATCCTTCATTCTTAATGCTTCAAATTGTCCTTTGAGATTTTGTATCTTTGCTTTCTTGACACTTTTATCTCCTTCATATATATTTTGTAGTTTATCCCACATTTCTTTTGTAGTTTGACAATGCATAACTTTCATAGACTCTGTTCTATGCAAACCTCTCAAAAGTGCATTCATTGCTTTTGAATTGTAATGTTGTAGGAGCTTACCTTCCTTATCTGTAGGAGGATTAATTAAGGGATCGTATCCAATTTCAACTACTTCCCAAATTTCATTGCCAAGTGCCATCAGGTAGATCTTCATTCTCATACTCCAATATATATAGTCACTTCCATCAAATACTGGTGCTGAATTATCTGAGGACACATTCTTAGAATCCATTGTGTTCTTGTTATCTTTTCCTTCAAGTTGTTAAACTCTTTCGAAGGAACCCACTCTGATACCAATTGAAGAACACAAGCTTATACTGAGAGGGAGGGTGAATAGTATAAGACCACTTTTTACTTTTCTTTCCCAATCAATATTATGCAATGTAAAGATAGCAATATCAATAGCAGTAATCAAAGCAATGCACAAATCACCACACACAATAGAGACACCACAATTTACGTGGTTCACCCAATGTGGGCTACTCCACGAAGAAAATATTTCACTAAAATTTTCTCAATCAATCTCTTGGGAATCCTTTCCCTATTACAATGTTTATGGACCTCTATCCAATGGAGATACCAATCCCCTAATCAAGTTTGTGGAACTCTATCCACAGGAGAACTCCTTTCCCCTCTTGCTCTAGTTGGTGATCTTCTAGAAGAACTATTGCCTCCACTACACTAGCTAATGGATCTCTATCCACTAAAGACTCCTGTCCTCACTGCCCTAGCTAATGGACCTCTATCCACTAGAGACTATTATCCTCTATACTCTATCACCTCCAAAGATCTATCTAAAATATACACTAAACACTGTCCTTCGGTCTAGCACAAATTTTCTCAATCTCTATCCTCAAATCTACACTAAACACAATCCTTCGGTCTAGCACAAATCTACTCAATCTCTATCTCTGATCTAGCACAAATCTATCCTCAAATATGCACCAACTCTTGTCCTCGAATATATACTAAACACAGTCCTTCGGTCTAGCACAAATCAGTCCTCAATATCTGTCCTCAAGCCTTAACTCAAAGCTTGAATCAATCTCAAATCAACTCTGTTGGATCTGCCCCAAACCTTAACTCAAGGTTTGAACAAATCAATCAATTATGCTCACAAGCCTTCTCAAGACTTGTCTCAAATCTATCTTGTAAGCTTCCACAAAATCTCACACCAATCTATCCACAAGTCCTCTCTAGAACTTGTCCAATATGCTTGTTAGGATCGCATCCTAACCCTTAATGTAATAACTTCCTTGATGTAATAATTCCTAGTGAACGTGGGTAGTACCCATAAATTATTTTTTAATGTTCTAATTTTTAGCTTAGGTAGTGCCTATGACAAATGGCACCCTTTTCTATGTAACACATGGTAGATAGGTTAGGTAAGGTGGCCTTGTGCATGTAAATTGAGTGGCATTGTGCATGTAATTCATGTGGCATTATGCATGTAATTCGAGTGGCATTATGCATGTAATTCAAAGTGGCACTATGCATGTAATTCGGGTGGCATTATGCATGTAATCCAGGTGGCATTTTGCATGTAAGCCAACCTTGGAAGGAAACTCTTTAAATACCCAAAAAGGCACCAATGTAATCATCTTTTTGCAAATTAATGAAGTGTTGAAGGAGGTTGCCCCCTCGAAGAGGCCTGCGATTCTATCTATTGTGAGATTGTTCCTTTTAAGTAATTTTTGTTATCATATGCATTTAATTCTGAATACTGTTATAATGTTTATGTGAGTTTATTTCCAAGCAAATGTGTGAGTGTGTTTATTTGAGTTGAGAGTGTGTTGTTTAGTATATTTTATAGTAGGATCCTAACAAGTGGTATCAGAGCGCTTTCCAGGGCTAAGTTCTACTGCAACTGCAATGATTCTTGCCATCCAATCCGCCTGTTAGGTATAAATTTTGTGTGTTTTTCCGTTCATGTTTTTCTTTATTAAAAAAACAAAATCCAAAAAATACAGTGCATTTTTTTTCTAGACCAAAAAATATATATTTTTAGTTGAGTAGGTAGAAACTCTGTACCGGGGGTATTAAAATATCATGAAGGATCTGTCATTATTTGCTAAGCTAGATAGCCCATAAAGCGTTTAGTAAAGTGAGGGGCGATCAGGCTCCAATACCGAGGCCTTAGACAAAACTCGCACACGAACTTGAGCTCCCACGTATCTTTGGGTATATCGGGAGACCATCTAGGTTTAAACAAACTTTTAGCCATTAGAAAGCTTTTTGGTATTGTATTACTCATAGTCTATGGGACACAACATCCTGGACAATTACCCTCCCGTATTGTCAGAGAGGCAGGTAGTGTGCTCAAGGGTATGTGTGGAATCCTCCTTGAGTAGTGGCCTAAAATATTGGTCCGAGCACTATTGTTCATCACTGTTGATATAATAGAGGGCCTATGGGTGGTACATACTCCTCTACCTAGCATTCCCTGGTTCTGTTAAAACTTCAACCTATAAAAAATGAAAATATAAAAAAAAAAAAAAAACCAAACCTCCCTATTCGTAAACCTGCATTTCAAATCCCCAAAAAGTGAGCATATGAGAAAGGAGTCCTCTACTAAAAAAATAATAAAAAGTACATGCATTCGGGATAGACCATGAGGGTGACACTTAAGCTGACAGTATGGAGAATAACAATCAAATTTATAGTGGCAGTCACAATCAAGTCAGTCAGGTCAGAGAGGTCAGCAGAGAGGTCATAATTTACATTTTTTAGGGTCAGAACAGAACTGTCATAACATTCACCTACAAAATACAGAGAATCTTGAGGCTAGTGAGGTCAATACTAGGCCAACCAGTGAGAGCATGACACGAGGCCAGTTATAGATAGTGCTCCAATACCCAACTTTTGCTTTGTAGCTCAGAATCAAAAACTGTAAACACCGTTAGACTCAGCAATACAGGAGATAAAAAAAATTCTAGGGTGCAAAAAAGTAGTGTTGAGATATATAGCTCATTGTGACCACCTCTTCGATCTGATCGTTTTGATATATAGCACCCAAACACTTTTTTGGGCACTTACTAAAAATAGTAAGTCCTAAAAACTCAATTCTATTTTTAGTAACTGGTCACAAAAGGTTTCAAAATGGCCCAGGGTACCCATGGACATCAAAAAGAACTAGACCACTTGGAATCCTTAACAAAATCCATTGAGAACTTGCACTCGGCTTTTCACTCCATAAGGGAAGAATTCCAAGGTCTTCGCCTAGAGCATGAGGCCACTAGTAACCGCTTAGAAGAAGCACTGACAGAAGTAGACAACAAACTAAAAAGAGGACCACCCAAAATAGAACACCAAGCTGAGGGTTCTACAAGGAATCATGACCATGATCCATCCTTTAAAATGCCCAAATTGGACTTTCCAAAATTTAGTGGGAAGGATGTTGATGGGTGGCTATGTAGGGTTGATCAATTATTTAGACTTCATAATGTACCCATATTTCATCGAGTCTAGATGACTTCCTTTAACTTGGAATCTGAGGCTCTACACTGGTTTCAATGGTTACGTATTGCCAACCCAAATCTCTCTTGGGATAATTTTGAATCCCAACTACTCACTCGATTTGGTCCTAGTGAGTATGAGGACTTTACAGGGGCCTTGACCAAACTACAACAAATAGGGTTAGTCTGTGAATACCAAGCTCAATTTGAAAAATTGGCCAATAAGACAAGAGGATTGAATGAAGGGTTCTTCCAGAGTTGTTATATTAGTAGGTTGAAGGGGGAACTCCAAGCGGAAGTAAGAATGTTGAAACCACAAACTATGATGGAAGCTATCAGTTTGGCACGTTTAGCCAAATCTAAACTCTTTGCCTAAAGGCACCCATCGAAGTTTCCTCAAAATAGACCTTCATTTTCTTCTCGATCCCAACACCCAGTTGATAATAAACCTGTTGCACCCAAGCGCCTAACCAAAGAAGAGATGGATGCACGTTGTGCCCAAGGATTATGCTACAATTATGATGAAAAGTTTTTTAAAGGGCATAAGTGTGCACACAAAAAATTGTTCTTGATAGATGTTGAAGAACCTGATAACTCTGACTAGAGTGATGAGGATGAGGACCCTCCGAAAACACCTTCTCCACAAGAAGAAGTGAAACAGGAACCTGATACAGCAATTACAGTCCATGCTCTTGTCGGTATTACTACTCCACAAACCATGAAGGTTGCGGGATTTTTCAAGGGCCAACGTCTTTCCATCCTTATGGATTCGAGAAGCACGCACAAATTCATTGACCCTAGAGTTGCTCAATGGGCAAATTGTTATATCCACACTTGTAATTCCTTTGAGGTCATGGTAGCCAATGGGGGAACCTTACCTTGTAAAGGAAAATGTTGCAATGTTAAAATCAAGATAGGGGACTATGAACTCAAGCAGGACATGTTTGCCCTCCAGTTGGGCAGATGTGATATTTTTTTGGGATCTCAATGGTTGAGTATGTTGGGCACTATCAATTGGAACTTTGTTGAACTCTGGATGCAGTTCTCCCAAAATGGACAAACACACATCATCAAGGGCTCCCCAGCAGGAACACCTCAAATTATTAGTTCAAATGGCATGGAGAAATTGCTAAAGAAATCATCACGTGGGTTCATTGCACAACTATTCTCCATCCAACCATCCACCTCTCAAATGGGTTAAACCCCATCAGACCTGCAACAGATTCTCCACAAAGATGAGGCCATATTTGCGGAACCAACTACACTACCATCGCATCACTCTCACGACCATGCCATTCCATTATTGTCGGATAGTGCACCTCCCAATATCAGACCATATAGGTACCCTCATGCCATGAAGTCAGAGATTGAGACAATGATATAGGAATTACTCAATGCGGGTATCATTCGGCCTAGTACTAGTCCTTACTCTGCACCAGTCTTACTAGTCCTCAAGAAGGATGGCTCCTAGCGACTATGTATTGACTACCGGGAACTCAACAAGATAACTGTCAAGGATAAATTTCCTATACCTATGGTTGATGAATTACTAGATGAATTACATGGGACCATGTACTTCACAAAGCTAGACCTTCGCTCTGGGTACCATCAGATCTGGCTCAGGGATGAATATATTCCTAAAACTACTTTTTTCACTCATGAAGGTCATTATGAATTCTTGGTAATGCCATTTGGTCTCACAAATGCTCCTTCCACATTTCAAATTCTGATGAACAACATCTTTCACCCTTTTTTGTGGAAGTTCATCCTTGTGTTCTTCGATGACATATTGATTTACAGTCACACATGGAAAGAGCATCTCAAGCATGTATATCAAACCCTACAACTATTGGCCGACCATCAACTGTTTGCAAAAATGTCCAAGTGTTCCTTTGGTTTGACTAAAGTGGAGTATCTGGGACACATTGTCTCAAAGGATGGTGTCAAGGTTGACCCTAAGAAGATCCAAGCAGTCCAAGAATGGCCGAAACCTCACACTCTCAAGGGACTTCGAGGATTTTTAGGGCTTACAGGCTATTACCGTAAATTTATCTGTAATTATGGAAAGATAGTTGCCCCCCTCACCTCCATGTTGAAGAAGGATTCTTTTACTTGGATAGGGTCGACTGAGCAAGCATTCCTGGAACTCAAGCATGCCATGACCACCACTCTAGTTTTAGCCATGCCAAACTTCTCTAAAAAAATTGTCATTGAAAGTGACGCTTCTGGTCATGGTATTGGGGCGGTATTGATGCAAGAAGGGCGCCCTTTGGCTTTCACCAGAAAAGCCCTATTTGATCACAATTTAGGGAAATCCACATATGCCAAGGAAATGTTGGCAATATTGCATGCAGTCCTGCATTGGCGACCTTACCTCATTGGGCATCATTTCTCCATCAAAACTAACCACCAGAGTCTAAAATACTTTCTAGAACAACGGGTTGCCACCCTCGAGCAACAAAAGTGGGTATCAAAACTCATGGGCTACGATTATGACATCACGTACAAAAAAGGAAAGGAGAATCTTGTGGTGGATGCTCTCTCTCACCAATTTGAGACCCTTAGTATGTTGTGTGCCATTTTTGCACCATTGCCCCAATGGATTGAGCCCTTATGTCAAGAAATACTTCAGGATGCAGATTTGAAAGACTTGGTTGCTTCACTTATGGATGATCCAGAGTCTACACCAGGATATAGTTGGGATGGCCAGGATCTGCGTTACCATTAACGCCTGGTTCTCCCTCCTAAGTCCCCACTTCAAGAGCTCCTCATGATGGAATCACATGCTACTCCATCTGTTGGCCATTCAGGGTTCCTAAAAACTTATGAGCGACTCAAGTACACCTTCTTTTGGAAAGGTATGAAATAGGACATTCGCTCTTTCATAGCTGACTGCGACACATGTCAAAGGATGAAAGGGGAAACAGTGCGCTCTCCGAGCACTCTTCAACCATTGCCGATCCCAAAGCAGGTGTGGACTGACATCTCCATGGACTTCATAGAAGGGCTACCTAAATTGGGTGGCAAGTTAGTTATTTTCATGATAGTGGACCGTCTTTCAAAGTATGCTCACTTTTGTGCCCTAACCCATCCTTACACAACATCCACTATTGCCCAAATTTTTCTTGACTCCATATTTCGCCTTCATGGCATGCCAACCTCCATTGTATCTGATCGTGATCCCACCTTTACTAGCAATTTTTGGAAAGAGTTGTTTAAGTTGCAGGGGACTCAGCTCAAAATGAGTTCAGCCTACCATCTACAAACGGATGGTCAAACAGAGGTTGTTAATAAATGCTTGGGAACCTACCTTTGCTACTTTGCCTCCGATCATCCTACTCATTGGGCAAAATGGCTTCCCTTGGCCGAACGGTGGTACAACACTTCCTATCATACCACCACCAAACTCACACCGTTTGAGGCAGTTTAAGGGCACCCTCCACTCATGCCTTCTTCCTACATTTCGGGCAGCTCCAAGGTCCAGGCCGTTGACAATGCTCTGAGTCAACACACCGAGGTCCTCCGCCAACTCAAGAAAAATTTGAACATGGTCCAAAATCGGATGTGCCAACAAGTTGATCAGCATCGTTCTGAGTACAGTTTTGATGTGGGTGATATGGTCTTCCTTTGCTTGCAGACATACAAACAATCTTCCCTACAACTTTGCAGGTGTCAGAAGCTCGCTCAAAAATTCTATGGTCCTTATCAGGTTCTACAACGGATTGGCACTACAAATTACAAATTGGCTCTTCCCCCCACTTTTAAGCTCCACCCTGTTTTTCATGTTTCCCTTCTCAAGAAAGTTGTGGTCACAAAGGTACAAGTTCAATTAACACTCCCCGAATTGGATGAAGAAGGCTCCATCTTACTTGCACTTGAGCAGTTGCTGGATCATCGAACTCGCACTCTGTGCAACCGTACCATTACAGAGGTCCTTTTTTAGTGGCATGGGATTCAACCTGAGGATGCTACATGGGAGTCTCTCCATCAACTCCAGCAATATTTTCCTCATTTTTAGCTTTGAGGACAAAGCTTCTTCAAGGATAAGGGCATGTTAGGATCTAATCCTAACCCTTAATGTAATAACTTCCTTGATGTAATAATTCCTAGTGAACGTGGGTAGTGCCCATGATTAATATTTTGTAATGTTCTAAGTTTTAGCTTAGGTAGTACCTATGACAAATGGCACCCTTTTCTATGTAACACATGGTAGATAGGTTAGGTAAGGTGGCCTTGTGCATGTAATTCGAGTGGCATTGTGCATGTAATTCATGTGGCATTATGCATGTAATTCGAGTGGCATTGTGCATGTAATTCAAAGTGGCACTATGCATGTAATTCGGGTGGCATTATGCATGTAATCCAGGTGGCATTTTGCATGTAAGCCAACCTTGGAAGGAAACTCTTTAAATACCCGAAAAGGCACCAATGTAATCATCTTTTTACAAATTAATGAAGTGTTGAAGGAGGTTGCCCCCTCGAAGAGGCCTGCGATTCTATCTATTGTGAGATTGTTCCTTTTAAGTAATTTTTGTTATCATATGCATTTAATTCTGAATATTGTTATAATGTTTCTGTGAGTTTATTTCCAAGCAAATGTGTGAGAGTGTGTTTATTTGATTTGAGAGTGTGTTTTTTAGTATATTTTATAGTAGGATCCTAACATTGCTCAATAAGTCCTCTCAAGAACTTAACCAAACTGCTCAATAAGTCCTCACAAGAACTTAACCAAATTTGCTTAAAAACTATATTGTAAGATTCCATAAAATCTTACTCAAATCTATCCACAAGTCTTCTCAAAGACTTACCTCAAATCTGCTCAACAAGTCCACACAAGAACTTGTCCAATATCATAGAAACATAAAGAGAATTGTTAGAGACACAATATGCTCTATACTCATCATAATGCTTAATCATTTTCAATCACTCTTTCAAAAACATATAGAGAATTGTTATAGACTCAATATGCTTCAACTCAATATTCAATTACTTTCTCAATTCAATTCATAATATAGAATATTTTATTTTATAGAACTTGAACAATCACTTCACACACCCACTTGACTGGGCTCAACCAACTCTACTCAACCAATCACTTAATTAAATAATCCTTGCTCACAAACCCTAGTCCAAGCATATGATTCTTCACTCAAAATGTTTCCAACAATGCTCAACAAAAAAATCTCACGGAACAATGATACTCATGTTCTTTTCAAACCCTAGTTTAAGTTCTTTGCTCAACAACTCACTTCAACAACAATGCTTATAAAACAACTCTCACATAACAATTATACTCATGTTCTTTTCAAACCCTAGTTCAAGTTCTTTGCTCAACAACTCACTTCAAAAACAATGCTTATAAAACAACTCTCACATAACAATGATACTCATGTTCTTTTCAAACCCTAGTTCAAGTTCTTTGCTCAACAACTCACTTCAACAATAATGCTTATAAAACAAGGTTTTAATAACAACTCTTTATTCTAGAAAACCTTGAAGCATTAACTCAAACACACTCAATAAGGAAGCCCTAACAAAATCCTTTTCACTCCAAACTTATTTTCATAAAACCAATCAATCAACTCAACTATGGAAGAATGTGCTCATACCTTTTCTTGATGATGAAGGAACCTCAAATATCTATCACAATCACAACCACTTCTATGCCAAACTCAAATAGGTTAGAAGATAAATCTTTCTCACAATGTAATGCAAAAACTCAATTACACCTTATCACTCCATCTATAAAAACAATCATCAACATACATAAAATATTTTTCCAATAACACCTTATAATCTCCCAACTAAAATAAATTTAACATCCACCAAACTTTAACTCAAAAACCTCTTTAATTAAATTTTAATGGCAAGAACTTTGGCAATAATCTAATCCACTTTCCATATAACTCCAATAACATAAATCAATTACCAAGCAAGCAATCTTTTATATACCCTTATAACTCCAAATAACACCTTATGAAAACATTAGGCAAATAAAATATCTAATAAAAATTACCTTTGCCACTAGTGGGATTCGAACCCCCAATCATTGCCTCCTTGTGTGCCCTAGCAGCGGGCTTACCCACCGCATGCG
Source organism: Wollemia nobilis (assembly GCA_028583015.1). Taxonomy (NCBI): domain Eukaryota; kingdom Viridiplantae; phylum Streptophyta; class Pinopsida; order Araucariales; family Araucariaceae; genus Wollemia; species Wollemia nobilis. Next base: position 2,516,310 of record JAQPPZ010002456.1, on the reverse strand, counting down.
CTAGACGCATGCTTGGGAGACTAAGAGCACCTCGTGCTCTTTCTTCCAAGTTTGACGCTCTAAACGAGCACATGCCAAAAGTTTTTCTCCTCAACGCTCAAGACAAATACGCCAACAACCTCCATGTGAATCGATCGTGGTCACTTCCACTCCCAACACTCTCGCAAAACACACGCTGCCAATGGACCACGTCCAATGTGAGTGAGGCCTTAAGCCCTCTCCTTTCGTCTTCTTCCTGGCACTAAAAGACAAAATGAATTCTTTGTATTCTTCCTCAACGATTGCATGAAAATACTCTTTGCTCGATTGCATAAAAATTTAATTGAATAAGGGTAAGTTTTGAATGCCCTTTTAGCATATTATTTATACACGAAATTCACCATATGGCTTAGATGTCGGCGCTCCATTAAATTTGATGACGTCGGTGCTTTTATAACCTTTATAATTTATAAATTATTTAGATTCTAAAAGAATTTAAATTTTATAAATTATATTTATAAACCTTTGACTTTAATAAAAATTAAAGCCTCCTTGAGATAAAATTTAAACCTTCATTTGTACTTCACTGATTTGATGAAAATTATTCTGCCACCATGGTTTAAGTAAAAACCTTTATAAAACAGTATTTTGATAATTTTTCTTCAACTCTTCGCATTTCTCATGGTGTCAATGATGGTGTACTCCATGGTATTAATGACAGCTTCATGTGTTCACTTTAGCATCAATGACAACTTCTCACCTTGACATCAATGACAACTAAATGAGCTCAAAATATCCAAAAATTGGTCATATTTAACAAGACACTATCTCAAATTTTAATTACAGGATTGAGATATCAAAAATATGTGATCTAATATCACTTGTCTTGCAGTAAACAATCCACCTAGCACGAATAGGACAAGAGTTGATTAAAAGATAAAATAACAATAACATGAAATATTCTTTCATTTTGCATTCAGAGATCATGGAGGGACTCGACCTGAATATTTGAATAAATGGTCTCCTTCTCTTTCGAATGCTCCAAAGGCTCTTTTACTCTTTGATATCCCTTCCCAAATATGTCTCTTTCGTTGTCTCAAGGAGGTATTTATAGAGTTTTAGGATGATCTTTTGTCCAAAATGAATTCATACTAGAGGAGATAGAAGGATGGTTCCCAAAGAGACATATTTCTACCATAAGAATACTTTAATGTCCATGACTCTATTTTTCTAAATTTTACCTAATACCCTTTTAGGCCTAAATTTCTTCCCTTCTGGAACTTGGGTCATATTTTCTTTTCTTTCTAGACCTTAGGTCACAATTTTCTTTTCTTTCTAGAACAAGGCCTCTGTTTCTTCTTTTTCTAGAATATGGCCTTTTTTTTCTCCTCCTAAAATTTAGCTTAAATTTATTAGGCTAATTATGAAATTAATTAAGCTATAAGTGATTTACTTTTCAAATATATTTTCCTAGATATATTTTTACAAAAAACATTAAATAAATCACAAAGCTTACAAAACCAAGCATTAAACCTTGTTTCATAAAAAAAAAAAAGGTTTAAGTCAATATGGGATGTTACAACTAGGCTATCAATCTGGGGCTCAAAGTGATTAGATTTTGATGATTATCCCTAACCAAATGCATGCCTATATGAACATATCTATCAATGTTACTGCTTAGTTACCTTAATCATCATTTCTCCAACCTCAAGTACCCCAACTTCTAGTGGGTTATTTTGCTTCTTCCACCTACGAGTGTACCTGATCCTGCACATCTTGGCAATATGTCAGCAGTACCATGCTCTTTTAAAACAACTAAATATCGCCTAGTTGATTCAATTGCTCAAATTAAGTATTAAAGTAGCATCGTCTCGGGTATTTCTAGTTTTACAAAAATAAAAATTATGATTTATATATTTTCAAAAAAAAAGAGAAAATATTTTTGCATATCATCCACTTTTTTCCAAGTGGCATTCCTTTTAGAAAAACAGTCCCACTGGACCTTGCATTGCTCAAGAGTCTTGTTTCGCACAGTCTTAGAACGGAACTCAAGAATCCTTATCGACAACACTTAAATTGCCTTTGGATTTTCCATCTATAAATTAGAAACATCCCACACATGTTCAAGGTCAGCAACATATTTCCTAAGTAAGGATATGTGGAAGGTATCATGGATCTTGGATAGGTTAGGTGGTAAGGAAATTTGATATACAACCGGACTAATATTTTTAGTGATTTCGAAGGGTCCCACAAACTGTGGATCCAACTTTATGGATTTGATAGCACTCTTCTTCGATTTAACCCTTAAAAACACCTTGTCTCCAATGGAGTATTCTCTTGGAGTCCTTTTTAGATTAGCATAACTTTTATGCCTATCAACAGCTTCTTTAATTCATTGCCTAATTACCTTTAGTTGATCCTCCATTTCTCTGACCATTTTTGGCCCAATCACAACTCAATCCTCTAGGTTATACCAAGACAATGGCATTCTACACTTTCACGCATACAAAGAATCGAAATGAGCCATTCCTAGCGAGGAGTAATATCCATTATTGTAAGAAAACTCTACAAGATGTAGGTAGTCTTCCCAACGAGACTTGTGATCCATGCAGTTCATGTGGAGCATGTCTTCTAGTACTTGGTTTACCCATTCTGTTTGACCATATGTCTCAGGGTGGTATGCCAAACTCATATTCAGTTTCGTGCCAACTACACTATGAAGGGCTTTCCAAAATTTAGAAGTGAATTTGGAGTCCCTATCTGAAATGATTACCTCAGAAAACCCATGCAATCGGAATACCTCTTTGGAAAATTTGTTAGCCACCACCTAAGCATCATCCTTGATATTCTCGGGTATGAAATGTGCAACCTTAGTCAATTTGTTGACTATTACAAGGATTGTATCATGTTGATACCGTATTTTGGGTAAACCTACTATAAAATCCATTGATATAACCTATCATTTCTATGTAGGCACATCATGTGGATATAATTGACCTACAATATGCTTGTGTTCTACCTTAACCTTCTGACATTCGAGAAATCGAGTAATAAAATCGATGATATCCTTCTTCATTCCTACCCAAAAGAAGGTTATTTTCATGTTTTCCCTCATTTTAGCCCCTCCAAGGTGAGAAGAATAAGGTGATCTATGGACCTCTTGCATTATTAGTTTTCTTTATTTACCCATTTTTGGTATGATGACCTGTTGGTCACGAATCTGCCACAGGAAAGGATTTTCTAACAACTATGCACCCTAGACCCAGCCAACATTGAAAGGTTGGGATAAAGAGATGTCTCCCAGACCAATCTCCAGAGAGGGCTGGTTCCCTTACTAAAACTAAGTTTGATTTCATATTAAAGTTACTGGAAAGGAATTATAAATGTGCAGAAAGGAACAGGAAAAACATGGAAAGAGATGGGAAATATAGCCGTAGGCCAAATTTGTTAGATCGGGAAAGAAAATCAAAAAGAATTAAACCTTAAGTGTATAAATAGCATATAATTTTATAATACAGCATAATCCACTTACGACTTTGCGCAGACAACCTTCAGAATTGCATTCCAGATTTCACTTTCTTCTAAGCAATATTCAAACTCAAATGCAGAATTTGAATCTAACAGCAGATTGGAAAGACGAGCTTAACTAATAACTACATGAAATAGAATGAAATCATTACACAGAAAGACGCTTGCGAAATCAGAGGCCAAATATTTCTTATTTACGCAAAGAACTTGAATGTTTCAACAAAATGTCTCTCAAACTCCCGATCCCTTTTTCTGAGATCTACATTGATTTATATAGAAGTCTTGCTTCTTTACAACATTTAAAACTTGCAACGAAATTCCTCGAGATCTACAACATGTGCAAAGAAAACAAGGAAATCATCCCCTTAAACCAGCCTCGAAGAAACCATAAATTGAATGGAACGAGGAGTCGGTCGTCTTCATTAAATGGTCGTTCTTGAAACATGCTTGAACCGTTAGAAAAATCACAAACAACAGTTTTGGATAATGGAAATATTTTAATTCTGATGGCTTGGACACGTTCTTCTAACTTGCTCGCATCGAAAAGTAGCAAAACATTTAATTATGGAGCACTTTTAATCATTGGAAATCGCAAAACTTCATCGGGCCATTTGAACTGCTTTCTGGCACAAAACTGTAACAGGTCGTGAAAACGTGACATGTCACGAAATCGTGACGTATTTCTGCTCCGTACACTTTCCTTACTTTCGAATCGCGAAAACCAACCATGTCGCGAAATCGCTACCATTTCGGCTTCTTTGTCTCCTTCGCAACCTTAACTCGCAAAAAAGTGACATGTCACGAAATCGTGATGTTCCGTACAATCTGCTCTTTCTCTGCTTGTTTGTCACGAAAATCTGACATGTCGCCATTTCATGACAACTTCATCTACGTTGTACGGTCCTGCTTCTAAGCCACGAAAACATGACATTCTTGCCTCAAGTGCTTCGTTAATCCCCATCATGTCGCGAAATCGCGACAGGTTTTATCTCCCTGGACTTTACTGCTCTTTTTCGTGATTTTGGAAATGTCACGAAATCGTGACGATCCGTACAATTTGGCTGTCTTCTTGCTTCCTCCCCGCGAAAACGCAACAAGTCACGAAATCACGATGTTTCCTTGCTTCTAGGCTTTATCCCCACAAATATCACGAAATCGCGACGTCTTCATGCCTTAAGCCTTTCTGTCTTCGCTTTGCCGCAACCACGCAACACGTAGCGATTTCGCGACGTCTTTCGCCCTTTTGTGCGTCATTCACCTTTCTGTCATGATATCGCGACAAGATTCATTGTCATCGCCCTTTGCTAGGTTATGTCACGATTTCGCGACCTTTTCTCTGTGCTGCCCCCGTTGACCATTTTGACCGCCAAACTCCAACCCGTCGTGATTGCGCAACAACCTTGCTGCTTTGCTATCGTTGACTGTGTTGACCGTGATTTTGGAACTCATCGAGAAATCGCGACATTTTTTGACTTTGCTCTTTTCTGCCTTCTGCGCCACGAAACTGTGACAGGTCGCGATTTCGCGACACCTTTGGCTTTTGACTTCTCTCTCCTCATCAAACCCGTGATAACGTGACATGTCGTGATATCACAACGGTTTTGAAATTGTGCCTTCCATGCTGCTTTCTGTCGCGATATCGCGACGATTTTCGGACTTAGCTTTTTTTTGCATCAAAACCTGTATAGAAGTGAGAATTGCAACATCTTATGCATGAATAATCAACAATCAACACAATGTGGCAAGAATTCCAACATGACCCCACCTTTGTAACACAAAATTTCATCCTTTATGCCAAATTATGTATTACCCTCAGGGTCTTTGTTCATCTTGATTCAAAAATCCTAGCAATACTCATCCTGAGATTGCTCCTGTCTCACTCGATCCATCAAATCCATGTGACTTCTGATTATGGCTGTTGTGTTTTCTTCTACTCAAGGCATCAGCAACCTTATTCTCTTTCCCTTCTATGTACTCAATCTCAAATTCATACTCAACGATAAATTCAGCCCATCTTCTATGTCTCGCATTGAGTATAGGTTGGGTGAATATGTACCATAAACTTTGATGGTCAGTCCTTAGTTCAAAGGGCCTTCCCACCAAGTAGTGGTACCAAACCTTTAGAGCATGCACTACTGCAGCTAGCTCTAAATCATGTGTAGTGTAATTAGCTTCATGCTTTTTTAGCTTCCTTGAATTATATGCTACTACGGACTCTTCTTGCGAGAGTACCCCTCCTAACCCTTCCAATGATGCATTCGTGCATATAAAAAAGTCCCCTTGAGGGTCATGAATCTTTTAACAAGAGATTCTAACTAAAGCTAAACATATTTTAAAGGGGAAGAATCTTTACATTTCTAGGTTGATGACATGGAGGTTCATTTCCAATCCTGCTTTTTTGCTACTACCTGCACTTCAAAGTTTATTCCATTGACTTGAATGTTCAGTCATGCTTTGCTTGGGCAATCTATCGTGTAATGAGGACATCCGCACTAGTAGCACCCTCCTTTGGGGTATTTTTTTCCCTTTGTCCTCCTTTCCAATTGCTTTATTTTGGGTGACTCCACCCATCCTTAAGGTTGAGTGGCCCTTGGGTGTTAGTCCATTCGTCAAATTAATCAACTTTGTTTTATCGGAACATCTGATTGCATAGTGTGGCCCTCCACATATATGACACCCTCTATTTTGTAATTTTTTCCTCTTGGGATACCTTTAGTCATCCTTGAATTTTCTCATAGCCTGGTTTGGCTATACTTTTCCTCAGTTGAGTGGGTTTAAGTTGATTTATCCACCCTTTCTGCTGATATCTACACTCTAAGTAATCAACACTTTCCCTTTGAGGTTGTTGATCCTTCTTTGTCAACTCTGCAAAGTAGGATTCATTCAACTATTTTTGTTGCTCTAACTGATCTCGTTGTTGATCTATTAGTTCTCCTTGTTCTATTTGCTCTTATAATACTGTAGCGATGGTGATGAGGTTTTCCACCTCCTTGCTCAAGTTTCTCGAACCCCTTTCTTGGATCCTTCCTTCAACATAATCTTTACAGTGTTTCCTGCTAGGAGAAGTAGTCTTTCCTCCTCTCATATTAGGTGCCATCTATCCTAGTGACAATCAATAAGATGGGGTTAAATTGAAGTTTTACCTAGAACTAAACTATTATCTCTATCAAAATGCAGAATTATTTTTGCTAAAAGCATCAAAAAATTAACTGGGGTAGTATTCCAAGTTTATGATGTATCATTAATACCAAAACCCATACTAAGGTATCATAACATTCGTTCGCACTTGGGATTAAATCCCATTAGATTCTAGCATATAGGCCATTCTAGGTCATCCCAACTTTAGCTTATACTTTAAGCAAGCTTTCATTGCACACATAAGAAGCTATATACCCTCGTACCTAGAGCTCTGATACCAAATATAATGATCCAAAAATAAGCAAATAGAAAACACATAGAAAAGAAAAGAATTTTTTTTTTACTAAGGAGAGAGATTCATAAACCCCTAACCAATCTAATATTTTACCTAATGTTCAAATCCCCTAAGTTTTCCTGAAGAGCTACATCTCACGAGATACCCCCACACAAGTCCCATCTGTGTAGGCATACCATGTGTTACTAAAAATAATCTTATCTATCTCATCATCCTTGATGAGCTAGACTTATCACCTTTTATCCATCGAAGGTATACACGCATCACCATACCATACACAAGCCAGTCTGTGTAGGTATGCTACGAGTATTGTGAGTTAAGCTATCCATCTCATCTCCACGACGAGCTATCTTAACTCAGATGTAGACTTCCCACAACTTAGTTTTCATTCTCCCTAAGGGGTCTTAATCCCTTAGGTCTTCCTATGTTCACCCTAAGGGGTCTCAATCCCTTAGGTTATCCTCTAAGTTCACCCTAGAACTTATTTCTTAGGTTTTATTGATTAACAAGAAACCCAAAACAATTTTAGATACTAAATCTAACAAAGATAACAATCAAAGATACTAGGAAAGAAGTAACATTTTAAAGAAGGTAAACATTAATTGAAAGAGAATATAATACAAAACATAAGTATCTCAAATGGTAAATTAAAAGATATAATCCTCATCATTCCACAAATATTACATACATCACAGTATGGTAAACCTCCATACTTTTAAAGAATAAATAATACATCATGATAATTTAGGGATATCTCCCTACAAATCTAGTCTATTTGAGCATGAGTAAGTAAATGGTAAGTAGAGAAAAAACTGGTGCACTAGTCCCATCTACCTCTTTGGTCATTTCTCTCTTTCCATCGATCAGTTGAGGAGATCATTTGAGGATAGTAGGGGATCAGGGCACTCATGGTTCAAGATGGGCATACCTCTAAATGCATCTAATACTTACTTTGTCAAATTGCAACTATACAAATTCAATCAAGTCTCTAACCATCTAATGCATAGTTGATATCATAAAAGAATCATTACTTTTATTTTCACCTCTCAAATACCCTTAGAGATTCATTCAACATGCACAACTTAGATCATGGTTTTTACTTTAATTAAATCTTGTATTTTTTCAATAAATCAAAGTCCCATACCTTTAATCTATAAAACAATCCTTTCATTTATTTACTAAATTAAAGCTTCACTACTTCAATTTAAAAATAAATCATTTCTTTTTATTTTATAAACCAAAGTCCCCTTACTTTAATCTATAAAATAGCTAGGTTCTTCCTTTTAATAAATCAAAGCTAAACCACTTTAATTCACTAAATAACCATTTCCATTTTAATCATAAATCAAGGTTCCATACCCTTAATCTATAAAATAACCATTCCTTTATTTACTAAATTAAAGTCTTACTACTTTAATTTACAAATAGATCAACCATTTTCATCATTTCACAAATTAAGGTCCCATACCCTTAATTTGCAAAATAGGCATTCCTTTATTTACTAAATTAAAGTCTTACTACTTTAATTTACAAATAGATCAATCATTTTCATCATTTCACAAATTAAGGTCCCATACCATTAACCTACAAAATAACCATTCTTTTATTTACTAAATTAAAGTCTTACTACTTTAATTTACAAATAGATCAACCATTTTCATCATTTCACAAATTAATATCCCATACCCTTAATCTACAAAATAACCCCATTACCTTTATTTAACATAACCAGGTCTCAAACCTTGACTATTTAAATAAATCATTTTTTTCCATTATTTAACTTGATCATACGTAATATTAAATTACCTAGATAATCCAAGGTTCTTCATCTAGCTTTAATCAAAGTTCATTTATAAACCATAGACCAAAATTCTTTTATGAAATATAAACCAAGGTCATTTTATAAATCCAAAACAAGGTCCTTGTATAAATCAGAAACTAAAGTCCTTTTATAAATCCCAAACTAAAGTCCTTTTATAAATCACAAACTAAAGTTATTTTATAAATCACAAACTAAAGTTCTTTTATAAATCACAAACTAAAGTTCTTTTATAAATCACAAACTAAAGTTCTTCTATAAATCACAAACTAAACCCAACACAGGCTTCACAAAGCGCACAAAAATATCGTACGCGCAACGCACGAACAACGGAGAGGGAGACTGTGAGACTAGGTCGGGAGGAAAGAACTCACAATAGACGTCGTCACCGACGCAACACTTGCGGAACAGAGGAACGTCGTTGTTGATAGGGCATTCGTGAAACAGTGAGACACCACTGCCTACATGGCGCTCTCGAAACTATCGATGACTACCCAACTGTAGTAGGCCTGCTCTTGGTGATTCTAGGGAAGAGAAGTTGCTCAAACGTGACTGGTTAGACGAATCCTACGCTACAAAAGTTTATATGGTTTAGGGCAGATAAGGTTGGCAGATATTGGTCAGATGCGTCCCCTAAAGAGAGGGAGGTGAACAACTTGATTCAAAAAGCCTACCACGGTCGACAAAGACAACAATGACCAAACCCACAGCACCACAACAGATGGTTCACAACCCAACGCACATCGATGCAAAGCTCAAAGGTTTTCTTGACTTCTACGCAACACTCTAAGGCACGGCACCCACCATACATCTAGATACTCAACAAAGGAAGAGTGTAACAACACAGAACCAAGCTAAGCAACGCTTTCCAACAAGGAAAGATACAAACCGACAACGAAACAAGCAACATAATCGTTAAAAAAGAAAGCATAGAAGACAAAACTTTGCTACCAACTGGATAACTTCCACGCACTATGAGAGGGGTGCTTCTGCGTCACTGGTTTGCTTTCGCGATTGCTGGTTTATCTTCCAGTTGCTCTTATTTTCCAACATAGCAATTTTTTCTTTTCGTATGTGCAAGATGATGATCTTTTTCATTGCCGCCCTCTTCCCCTTCTTACATTCCACCGTTGTGTCATTACTTCTCCATCCACCACCCTACGACGGTAGCCCATCCTTTTTATTAAAAAAGTCCTTATTTTAAGACTCACAGTCAATGGAGATCCTTCTCCAAGGTCGACAGAGATTTTCGTTTGCCCGGACGCCTGACACAATGCTTCCCTCTTAAAGGCTAGATTACAATAGTCATTTTAATATATTATTTAAATCTAAAGGTTCAACAATTTCATTTGACTTGCATAAATAAAATCTCTACCACATTAAATAAGCTCTCTTTTTTTGTCCGCAGCACTTTAAAGAATTTCATTAATATTTACACAAGGTCTTTGCTGCCTTTTTCTAAAGAATTTCCATTTCATTATAAATATAAAATACTCATTGTTTTTTGAATGAAATTCGATCATCCTAAAAAACAATATAAATTATTATTTAAAAATGAAGTTCTATTATCCTTTATTATTTAAGATAAAACAATTATTAATTATAAATGAAATTCATTTATCATTTTAAAATAAAACAATTATTATTTATAAATGAAATTCATTTATCATTTTAAAATGATCAACTTACTATATATACATATGTAGCGAGAGAGAATAAGAGGTTTATTTTATAAACAACCAAATTACGCATGCTTTCCATTTCTCAATTTATCAATGCATATAGTGATGAAGTAAAAGACAATTAAACATATGCAATAGACAAAGAGGGAATCTCTCCATCAACCTAGTCACTTGTCTTAGCCTAGAGTGTTTACGATAGCTACTAGGCTATCAATTTGATGCAAGTGATTAGCTTTTGATGATTATCCCCAACCAAATGCATGCTTATATGAAGATATCCATCAATGTTACCCTCGAGTTGCCTTAATCATCATTTCTCCAACCTCAAGTACCCATGCTTCTGGTGGGTGATTCTGCTTCTTCCACCTACAAGTGTACCTGATCCTACACATCTTGGCAATATGTCAGTTGTCCCATGTTATTTCAAAACAACTAAACATTGCCTAGTTGATTTAATTGCTCAAGTTAAGTATTAAAGTAACATAGATTAATACACGGTTTCTTTGTGCCAAAAAATCCGCCAAGGAGGGTGATGACATGTTCAATTAAGAGCATTTGCATCCACCATCAAGAATCAAGTGCATTGTGAGAACAAAATGGTAGAGCATAGGCTCAAGGAAATGAAAATTTGGATTACACTTACCGTACGAGTACCTAAGACCAGGGGATATCATTGTCACACACTTCAATAATGAACGATTAACACATGAAGCAACATTATGGTATCCATATGCAACAATGCACTAGAGAAGTTAGAGAATGTTGCGACAGACATCTAGAGGAGGCCAAGACAGCCTATTGGAAGAGATGGATGGAAATGATTGATAATTTAAGGAAGAGGGAGCCAATATCTCCTTTAAATCTATTGTGGTCTCATAAAAGAGCATTAGTTGTAATTAAAGTCATTTTGATTCTCAAAACACAGATACATCGGGTTGAGGTTCAAACCTCCTAACATTTAATGTCCTATCCCTCAGTTTGGTGAGGTCACACCATTTGCTGGAGCAAACTTCACATACTAGTTAACTAGGATCTTAGAATATAGAGTTTACCACCCACCAACAAAGCATTTTTGGGAAAAACTTGATAAAGAACGTGACATTAGCATAGAAATGGAAGAAATAGAAGCATGAGGACATGCATTCACCCTAAGTTGGGGAGAAATGATGAGACCTAAAAATACCTCATCTAATACAGCAAAAACATTGCCTAACCCTTTAATGTGTTGAATAAATTATGGACTACGTTGTAGTTTGTATTGATATTATGATTAAAACATGGTGAATAAGAGAATGCATTGCTAAGATTATGTAGGTTTTATAGAGTTAAAATTGTAAATATTTGGTTGCAAATTGATGATATTTTGGTCTTGGGTAGAGCACTAATACTTTGTAGGTCTGAAGATGTTCTAGAGCAACTAGGCAAGACATTGGAAGTTCTCAAAAAGCGTCAAAAGAAGTGACGACAATTGACGATACCAAAAATCTTCAGAATGACAGGGCACCAAAACATATCAGTCGAGCCCCGAAACATATCAAACAATAACCAAAACATTACAGAATGGCATAGAGCATGGCGGGATAGCTCAGATCATGAGCGGACAACTCACATCGTGATAAAACAACTCATAATGTGATAGGACATTGCAGATCACAACAAAACAACACAAGATGTAAAAGAACAACTCAAGGCGTGACGTGGCAGCTTCAGTTTGGAGCACAACCGCCAGGTGCGGAATGGTACATGTGGCAACAAGCACATTTGTTGAGAAAGATCCTTGAACCTTCTTTTGCGTATAAGGATGAAGAAAAAGATTATCGGTTTTTCAATAGCAAAGTCTTCTCTAATAATTGCATTAACTTTTTCGTCCCAATCGTTGATATTAGTTTCTAAATTCATGGAGACACATCCCAAATTATGTTGTTTTTGAATAGGAATGGTTAGAAATGCGCCACATATATAAATGTGTGCTAAATGACAATAGTGAGTAATGGAGAAATAGAGGATGCATTTTGTAGTAAAATATCTCCTTTTCAATAAGCAATCATTTCTATTCCTTTTTAGTTGATTTGTCTTTTTCAGTTCTAAGTTAAAAGTTCTTTCCATAAGTTGAAGTATGGGCCTACTTTTCAGCTTGGTGGAGGGGTTAGTTTAAGCAGGTATGTATAATTTATTATTTTGTGCAGTCATCTTATTGGCTTGTTTTTTATTAATTTAATAATTAAATATATAATATTATTTTATTTATTTATTTTCTTGGATTAATCTCTATTTAGTTGCTAAGGTAGATTTCATAGTTTATATTCATGAGATAACTTTTGCAAGCATGTTTATCTTTATGTGTTAATGTTTTTTTAGTTGTATGATTATGTTAATTTTAATTTATGCAAGGGTGTTAACTTTTATTTGTGTGTGTATTTTTATTTCAATAGCCACGTTTTAATTTTTGTAAGGGTCATTTTAATTTTTGTAAAGGTGTTTTAATTTTTTTTCATGAAAAAATATGCTTTTAAGAAACCTTTTATACCAACACCAGCTTATTTCTAGCCCATGTAGTCATCAAACGCCACTCCAAATTGATAACTTTTAAAGTGCGAACATTAATGACACTCGCCACCTAGATGACACTTGTATATATAGCTTTCACAAATCAAATTTTGGAGAACCCTACCCCTTGCACAATTCGAACCTTACACCTCTCTTCAGAGTTTCAAAGTCTCCATCGTTAGGCTACTCAAGTTGTACACCATGCTTGAGTAATTGGAGCATGGTTGGATAAACATAAATTGGAGGAAACAAGGATTGTTTTATGGACTATGGCCTCATGGAAGTTAAAAACCACTTTACTCTTTACCCTTTACAAAGGTTATGCCCTAGGTTACTTTCATTTCGTTTAGAGGGCATGTTGGTGTTGGACAGTTTCCTTTAAATAAAGATCTTGAGCAACATCATCTCTTTACGATACTCGTTCAGCTTTAAGAGAGAATGTTGAAAAAAGTTGATCTCTCTTTTGGTCACACCCAACTTTGTATCACCTTGTATAATTGTTTGGCCCATGGACACTTTTGTACCTTAAAAGTGATCCATGTGTTATAATGCAACCCATTAACATATTGGCTTCAAGGTTATCAAAGAATTGTCACATTGTATTCCAACAAGTATTTGTACTCCGATTTGCACATATTGTGCATTTGATTGGATTAATGAAATATTTTGGTGTTCAAGGTAATCTGAGCAAAGCAAGGATTGCTCAAAATCCCAAGGATGATGACACCTAAGCACTTTTTGCTTGTAGGCATATTCCTTTATGGGTGCTTTGCCAAACAAGCAAGCTCCCACTCTCCTTGTGGCGTTAGACTTCCACATGGCACCAACCCAACTTGTTGCATTACGTCTTCTATGGCAACAACCTTCCTCAAGCTCCAATGCTCAAGGACAAACAAACTTGTGGCTCCAACTTTGTGTCATTGCCAAGAATTAAAAGCACAAGAACCTTCCAATACTAGGTGCCAAGGACATCTGCATACATCCAGTCTTGCCACTTAGCTTCTCACAAACTCACTCCGACTATAGAGGAAGCAAAAGGGGAGTTCCATAACTATTCCTGAAACTGCTTCTTGATCAACTGGAAGTTGAATCCTTTCATCTTCCACCTTTTGGTAATTGTTGTATACATTGTATAAAGCTTAGAATAGAGAATTCTCTTCGACAACTACTACTTTGGTTTTGTCCCGTGTCTCCTCTTACAAATACAAGTTGTTCCTGCTGCCTAAACTTTTGTTCTGCTACTTTCAATAACTTTCTCAAATTGAGCACGACAGTTGATTACTAAAATATCTCTGACTGGATTGTTACCATTATTAAAATTGAAAATACCCAGAGCCCACACACAAATACTCAATAGAAAAATGCGGAGGAGCATCAGCAAATAACATGCATCAATATCTATTGGCTTAAACTGATTACAGGCTGCCTCTGACCTTTCAAATTCATCCAATTATCTGTATTCCCTACCTGACAGATTCTACTTCCAAATTACATTTTATCTATGTGCAATATACTTTTGAAGTGATTACTATCCCAAAAAAGCATGCACATTTCTACTAACATCATATCAATATATCCATGATATGAATTGAGTATAACGAATATTCCTGTCCTCAATGTGCCCATAATACTACTACATTTGAAGCCTATGTAGTTATAGTTGGCTCTGCCGCTCTGTGCTGCACAATTGTTAAGGTTGTGATTTTTAATCATCATATACGACTTATAGTGATTATTTAGTTGATGTTTTCATTCACCATGCTTTTTTCATCACCTATTATCACCTAAACAGAACCACTCGGATATCCCTAAATAATAATTTTCCCACTAATCCAAGTAGCTTGAGAAACCTATTAACAGCCTTTGGGAAGCCAATTCTCTTTCATTATGAAAATCAGCGTCTCAAAGCCGGTAATATGATTGTGAGTGAGCGAATAACAATGATAAACAATCTCACAAAATGCTCCTAACCAAGTTATATGACAAAAAAAAACATTTTCAAGCCACCCAATAAAAACTCCAACCTCATGCATTTCAGCCCTCAGAACAAAAACATAGATTCATGAGGACACAAATGTTACACGTTACATTATAGTCCAAAAGAATAAAATTCAACAAAGCAACTCCTCAAAACATCAATTCAGCTTTCAATTTTGCATCTAAAATTATAAGCAAGATGTAGTATTGGCTCCACTGCAAGAGGCACATTGCTTTTATTCCATTACATATAATTGTCTAGATCCACAGATTCTCCTCTGAAAGAGTCAGAAAAAACCATATGCTCTCCCTCTAAACAAGAATGTCAAGCTTTTTTAGTGCAGCAGCCTCTGAAGTAGGAAACTAAATTAATAAATTCAACCAGCCCAAACCTCTTGCATATACTCTTTATTAGAATGATCCAAAGAGTAAAGAAATTACCAATGAAACTTACTTCCGACAGGATATGCTACAAAGGATTTAAGTAAAAAGGCTACTCTGATATACATGGAGCTCCAAAAGATAGACTCTCCATCTTCAAGGTTATGACCAAAATGTAAGCCATATAGCAATGCACAAAAGGTCAAATATGATAGAAGCAATCTACATGGTACATGTCACAAATAGAAACAGTACCTCCTAAATCTAACTGCCAAAAGAGAGGAAGACTCCTCCCTAAACTCCTCAGCTAAATCCACCAGGTTGGCTAAGCCATAGTGACATTTTTAAGCGCTATTCCAGTTTCAAAGATTTGATCTCATTTATAACTTGGCATGTTGCAACCTGTTCCTCAGTGGACTCGTTTTGATGCTCCTCGGGTCTGGAGACCCGTGGTGGTGCAGAGCTGACAGCTACTGCAGAACGTACTCTGACAGGAGGTGCTAAAGAAATTGGCGCACCATAGGGCCGTGCAATTACAGCAGAGGTAGGATGCATGTTCAGCCATTGCGCTGAATGAGACCAACTTGCAGGATTGTATAGTGTATTTGTAGAAGGAGGTCTCAATGGCATGCTGGTTCCAACTATTCCAGGCCTATATGTCATACTTGAGGCTGAACTTCTAAACCATTCTTCTTCATCCCTCTGGTGTTCATCCAATAGAACAGGGACATCTTGTCTGCTGTGAGAAACCAATTGAGTGTTACCAATCTGCACTGGAACCAACTTTCTTGAATTGCTCGGAACCATCCTGTTTGAAGGTACAATCTCAAGTGATTGTCCACAACCAGTCACTGAAGATTGACCATCATGTGAAGCATATGGAAGGTAAAATGGCCTACACCTCGTAGGATTAGGCTGTTGAGTAGCAACAAACCTTTGAGGTTGTATGACATCACCATTGAATTCAAATGCAACCCAGCCCCTTGCACTATAAGGTGAGGCCATATCACAAATAGGTTGTGCTGAACCATCCCAAGGAGGTTTTACTCTGATTTTATTTGCATTTGATGGAGTTCGTTGTACATGGTTATGAGAAACAATTGCACCCTGCTCCTCCCTGTGCCTAGCTGCTAGTATACGAGCTATAGCATTTTGCTCTTGTTCCTCAGTCCCTTCATTTTCAGAGCTCCGGGATGTTGAGCTTGTCTGACTTCCAACTGCAAAAGAAAAAAATCATGAAAGAATTTTTTCTAAGAAGTCACTACCTTTTAACTATTAGAGTATACGGATATAAAAATCCAATAACACTAGATTATGTAGAAAAATGCCAGATGCAGTATGCCGGTGCAAGATTCTTTGAATATCCAGATTAATGCTGCCTATAATTTTATCTCATGTGTTCATCTAATCCATGAAAAAGGTGAAAAACAGAGAGTCAATGGAAGAAAGTTGGAAGTGATCTACAATGATGACTAGACTAACTGAAAACCATAGTCCAATCAACTATGGCTTCCTTCAAAACATTGACTCAAGTATTTCTGGACATTAGTGTTCCATATTAGTGAAGAAAGACTTCATAACATTACCAAAGAATAGTTTTGGTGGTAATATGAGTAATAAATACAAAATTTCAACAGTTTGTTATTTGTAATTCTGTAGTAGTTTTATGTGTTGCTTAACACTTCGAGTGGAACTGTGTAAAAATATAAAATTCCAGTTTAGTTCATCTAAATTCCACCAGTGAGGAATACAAAGCATATGAAGCACATCAAAAGGTGATTCTTTTAAGCCACCAAAAACATAAGCATTCAGAAAGTTTTTTGCAGCTACCCAGAAGGATTACCCCGGATGAACGTGACCAAGACAGGGTTTTGTCTCAGTTGCAGAAGCTTTAGATTTGCAAAATTTAATCAAACAATGACAGAATTTGATTGGGAAAAAGCTCATGGTTTGCCTAATTCTAGAATTTAAACAGGATTAGTTAGTCCTCCAGCAATTTAAGTAGACTGTTTATCAGAAGTGTACATGATTAGGAATTCAAGGCAAAGAATGTTCTCTTCCTCACCGAGAAGCTGCCATGCTCATCCACAGGTAATAAATTAGAAAACATTTATGAATCTCATAATAACCAAACTGACGCAGCTTTCTGCAGATGGCAACAACAAGAGAATGATCAGATGAGAAATCTTGAATGCCCCAGAGTAAAAATTACAAATTCATAAAAAAGAATTCGTAAAAAGCCAGACAGGCCAATCACAAAGTCGACCAAGGCATTGCCATCTAACCAGAGTCTTCATTTTGAGTAGACATTTGGGCTTGCCACAATATATGTGTCCTTCCTTGCTTGTAAAGTCCCTGTTCCAAGGACTGTTAGATTTCTGTTATGTTGGGGAGTGTGTAAATCATTTCATGGATTCCTACTAGGATCCCCCTATGTGCACATTACTCAGAGCTCTCCTTAGAATACAAGTTTTTTCTTCAACAGTTGCATTGCTTGGAGAATTTGCTTTGTGAACCACTCCACCTTTTAACCTCCAAATTGCATAAATGTCCATAAAGAAACGCACAGAAAGAAGGCTATGTTGCCAAGGTGAGAATGATATTGAATGCTACACAGGAAACACTTCCAGCAATTATGAAGAATATCGAGTCGACTACAAATGTAAAAAGAGGAGACATAAGATGCAATTTATAATCCCAAACTGGATTCCACATTGTCCATTTTTTCTTAGTTTGATTTAGGACTTTCTGCTTTTATGACTAAGGTTAAGCACTAAGAATTGTTGTTGAGAAGAAACTTTAAGTGTGTTCTTGGCATTGTAGCTTTTAAAGCAAAGTACAAAGTAATTTTATCCATGGCCTCATTGGACTTAGCAACCAAAGAAAGGGAAGCACCTAAAAGCTCAATTGATCGACCTTTTAGTTGGATTTTTCTGCAGGTGCATTCATACTCTTCAAGATATAAGCAGGCTTTCCCAGAGCAGATGGAAACTTTTAAGCCCACCTTTTGCCATGTCTTTTCCAAATGGTTTTTGCTTCTATTTGTGTTATGAAAAATCAATTGGGAAGTCTCTCTCCCATGCAACAGAGACCAACCTGTGAATGATATAACCACCATTCGATGAGAAGTGTTTTCTGATTGCAGAGAAAGCCTAAGCTGTTTCCATTCTGGTTATAACCACCAGGGATGACTGTTGTTAGAGTGCAGGTGATGAAGGGCAGTTTTCCTATAGACAGCCTACTAGATTTATCAGGACAACTACTGGATCCCTACCCATTTTAAATGGAAGCACTCCCCAATCACCCCCTTTGTCATGTGTTTCAAGGTCTTGGATGACATAGACACTTGTTTGCTTAGACGACTAAGTCACACTACTTACACCACAAAGGCCTTGGAAATCCCATACTCTATTATTAATCTTCCAATTACTATTATCTCTAGCACTGATTGAAGGATAGGACAAGAGACATTACTTCCTTTTGTCACTTGGGCTCTTAGGTCTCCTCTGATTATACTATTTCTTATTCAGAGCACAAACAATCTTGGAACCGTAGTAATACTCTTGATTAAAACTTTGTCTACTGTTACAGATGACAGATTCTTTCTATTCATAACAGTCCTGACTCACATGTATTCCAATACTCTGGTGACAGCATGCTCGATGTTACTTTTTCTATTGCTCATAGCCTGATACCATGGCTATCAGCCTTCCTTCCCTTGCTATTAGTACTAGGATGGGCCACCATTTTGGTTATTTGCTTGGATTCCCAATCAACTTGACTAAACCGACTAATCCCATATCCGTCAATATTAGATCCTGACGCTTCAAAAATTCCATGATATTGTCTATCCTGGCATATAACAAGATGTGGATAAAGTTGGGAGCCCCTTTAACTAGCCAATCAGCAACCTGGTTGCTTTCTCTGAAAATATGCCTGAAGGAAATCTTGGAAAACGACATGCTTAACTCCATGATTTCTTCCATAAAATGTTGAAGTCTCTAATTATTGCATTTAGCTTCATTAATGGATTTGACAAATATCAGTGAATTGTCCAACAATTCAAGTTGAATAACGTAATATTTTGCTAATTACAAACCTTCAACAACCACACTTACACTTCATTATTTATCAATGGCCTATAGACATAGCTTTGAAGTTCACAAATCTCCCTGTATGGTCCCTTATGATACAGCATGCTCTCTGGCATTACTGAGAGTTCTTATTGAAGCTCCATTGAGATTCAGCTTGAACCAACCGATCTTAAGTGTTGTTGTAAAGACCCTTTTTCAGATTTTTCTATTTATACATGTGTGGTGTGGAATTGTGTGGAGTTTGTTGGTTTGGTGTTGTTTTGTTAAGTGTGGTGTGGCTAGGAAGGATAAAATAAAAATAAAAATAAAATAAAAGGGGTCAATGTGTGTTAGGGGCATAATATTTTATATTAGGGAGTTATAAGGTTATTTTATAAAGTAAAATAATAAAGTGCCACCTCAACGAAGAAATATAACATTTGCATATAAAAGGAGGAGTGAGGCACTCATTAGGGGATGCTTGGTTATTATTTTTGATATCTCTCTTGTATTTGGTTGTGTGGCTGACTACAACTATCTTCGACGGACGAAGACCCGTTGGAGATCATCCTTGGGGACGAAAACCCTCTTGGATTCCGAGGCTAAGGACGAAAACCCTTCAGTCTCTTAGTGGTAAATCCATCCAGGGTTTACATCAGGGCTTATTGTGGAGTTTTGCCGGTTTTCAGAGTGTTATTCAGCCATTTGAGGGCTTGGAGCAGGGATTTATCATCATATTCAGATTTTTGAGCATCGGGAACAAGAACGTCCCACTTTTGGGACCATATTTGGAGCATATGGGCACCATTCAGTCTTCTACACCCAACGTCCAGCTGGAAGATAGAATTATTTTTGTGGGTATTCAAATTTTTAGTTGTTTTTGCTGTTATCATGCAGATCCAGTGATTTGTGAGTAAATCTATGCACTGTATCTTCTATATTTGCAGATCTAATAAATGTATTCTTGATTTGCCTCATATTGGGAGTTTTAGTAAATTTTTACAGTTGTTTACTAGATCAGAATTTTATTTTAGTAAATCAGAATTTTGTTTGCAAGAAAATCGTTTTCTGTGGCTAGGGTTTGCATTTTACAGTTTTAGGGTTAGCAATTTCCAATTTAGGAATATTACAGTTGTCCAATATCCTCCCTTGAGAAATTTCTTTTGACGACTAAGGTATCACAAAGATCCTTCCCAAGGGAAGGTTAAATATAAAGATGACTTCATCATGACAATGGGTTCTTTCAAGTTTCCAATGAGGTTCTTTCTACCAGAAGACCATATCTAATATTTTTACATTCAAGCATGTTTTATATTTTGTTGATGTTGGTTTCTGTCCTGGATTTCTATCCCATGTATGGAAGAACCACACTATGTACATGTTTTTTCCAAAACTTGAGTAAAATCAAAAAGCACATTAAAACATGAACAACAGTCAATTTTGAAGTCTCTCTACCTGAAAAAGCTTGTTTTCATCCCAAAGTTTGTGAAGAATGGGTCAGCAGGACAAAAAAATAAAGTCCAAAAACAAGCAGATTAATGAATCCTTTTGGAACTTTCCCCTCCTCAACTAGAAAGAAAAATACGCAGATTAATGAATCATTTTGGAACTTTCCCCTCCTCAACTAAAAAGAAAAACAAAGCATTGGATAATTCTGTTTCAAGAGACTAAAAGGAAAAGCAAAGCATTGGCTAATTCTGTTTCAAAAGCTGGCCTTAAAAGCTCAGAAACTAGTACTAGGTGTCAATCTTTTCCTGCAAAAGCAATACTTTATTTTCAATCATACTCGTAAAAGCAAAATCGGTTAGTTACAAATCTTCTCATCTGTTTGTAATCATCTCCACATGAATCATATTCATCGCTGGTGCCAAATTGTTTTGCGAAACATAAACTATCATTTCTACCTTAAAAATATTGTTCTTTGTCCATATTTTCGTGGATTAGTTACATGGTTTGGTGGTTGAAATGCGGAGCGATTCACAGAGCAAACTCTCCCAACAACACAACTGAGGGAGAAGCAGCATGCAATGCAATGCAATGAGAGCAACAAGTGATGCACACATAGGGGCTCCACAGAGGAACCCATGAAAGAAAGAACTGAGAAGAGACACTCCCTAACATTAGAGAAATTCTCATGCTCCTCGACATGGGGGGACTATTCAAGTCAAGGCAAGGGTGCTCAATATGAAGATATGGCAAAAAAACTGGTCTTTCATCTATTTGTCACTGCCTTTGTCTCTTAAAAGGCTACAGTTGGATTCTCTTCTTCGAATCCTTTTCATCCCATTTCATCCTTACCTCGCTTTCTATTTCACTATTGCACCAAGTAGCTTAACGGTTCCCTTTCTATCTTGCATAACTCACCCTCATAGAATTCATCTAGTGTCCTTAAACCAGAAGCTAACAGCTGCAATTCAACTAGACACAATCACCTTTTATTCCCTTTTGCACATGCCATGATAACCAATTCAAATAAAACAGATTTTCTATTTTCACTAGAAACTAGTTGAAATAAACAAAGTTAATG
Source organism: Wollemia nobilis (assembly GCA_028583015.1). Lineage (NCBI taxonomy): Eukaryota > Viridiplantae > Streptophyta > Pinopsida > Araucariales > Araucariaceae > Wollemia > Wollemia nobilis. Next base: position 2,494,364 of record JAQPPZ010002456.1, on the reverse strand, counting down.
TTTTTAATCTATCAAAGACTTCACTCCTGTTTATATTTTTTGGCTATGCAAATAAGGGCAGTATTTAGGTGTGTGCTTCCCTGTACTTATATTGTTATTTTAACACAGCAATGTACCCACAAGGTTTTACGCCTGGGTCATTCCAGCAGCAATACTTCACATTCATTACAGTTTTAACAATCATCAGGTTTGTGTGTATATTTACTTTATTTGGTGGGGGCAGGAATGTTTCAATGACCCTAACCTAAAGTTCTACAACACTCGATGAACTACACAACATTGCAATGTATATCAGAACAGCTTTCCATTTCCTGACAATATATGATAAGCCCCTTTTTAAAGGTAAAACATGCCATGCCCACCATAAGTTACCCTATGATAGCAGGTGGTAAATATAGCGTAAAACACATATTAGTCACTATAACCTCCCTTCCACTCTCTGTGTTTTGGTGTTCAATCACTTCGTGTGTTCTGTTTTATTTTGAAATGTTTGTGTTTTTCCTAAATATTGCCCTGCCACTAATTTGTACAACTTGAGTGGGCCTAATGGTAAGACTTTGGAACTCCGAATAGGAGGATCTAGGTTTGAATCCAATGGGGGGTAGAGTTGTTGGTTGGATAAACATATATTAGGTACATAACATCCTCTACGATGGTTGTCTCCTATGACGTATTGTCTCGTAGAAATCAAAAACTACTTTATTTTTACCTTTTTACCAATGTAACATTAAAAGATATTAAACCAAGAACACCACATTAAGATATTGAAAGCCCATGTCAAGCCCCCTTTTACATCTCAAATCCCCTAAGAGAAGACCGCAAGTTGTAGGCTGCAAACAAGAAAAGTCTAATGCAAAATTGCAGTTGGAGAGCGGGCATGGGGGGGAAGATTCTGCCACCTGCCTCCCATCCTTGCAATGCCCCTGGCTCAAACCCTAGATGTAAGATTTTGCCTTGGTGAGGGGGAGGCTGTTGCGTTAGATAAGTATACCGAGACATGGACTTGGAGCCGGTTAAGGATTAAGGTCAGGCACTTTTGCAGAATGGCCTAGGGTTCTATCATTGTTGGAGTGGATAACTTATTTCCAAAGGCATAGTAGTGCAGTCATTCCTGAGAGGCTACCTAGTGACAACTGTTTCAGTCAACATAGTGACTTGGGAAGAAAATGCCTTGGAGAGAGGGCATTATTTATTAACTTGCAGCATGGTTTTCAGTTATGGCTCCTCGGTTCACTGCTTTACAACCTCTGCTTAGACTGTCACTTCTAATATTCTATATTCTCACTTAGTATTAAGCAGGCTTGGATGGTCTTTTTCAAATTTTTTAGTTGAGACCATGAGTCTTAGCGCCCTGCTAAGTTGTTATTTTGTTTCCTGATTCATTGATTTGAAAAGCCGCTTGGAGACACTGACTGCTGGTTATGGTTGATTCATGCTTTAGTACTTCACCAAAGAGTCCTTGTCGGATCCATGTGGCACCCCAGTATGGCTCTCTATTGTATTTTGTGGGGTTCCTTTGAATTAATTGGCGTTTATTTGCTTTTGCTGTTCTTTGAGCCTCAGGCTTTCTTGTATGTGCCTGAATTATTTGGTTTCTCTGCCTTTGATGTTGTTCAAGTATTGGGATTTTTTAACCTCCCTCTCTGTGTATGTGTGTTCAATCTCTTCATGTGTTATTTGAAATGTTTGTGTTTTGTCTCAATACTACCCCACCATTAATCTGGGCATTCTCATGGATCATTAAACGTGAATCCTTGAAGCCAAATAAAATATATTGAACCAGGAACGCCCTGTTAAGACATTGAAATCCCATGTCAAACCCCCTTTTGCATCTCAAATTCCATGAGAGAAGACTGCAAATTGTAGGCTGCAGAACAAGAAAAGTCTACAGTATAAATTGCATTTGGAAAGATATAAGGTTTTGCCTTAGTTAGCTGGAGTATTGTGTTAGATGAGTGTAATGGGACATGGATTTTCAGGCTCGCTAAGGATGAGTGTAATGAGACATGGATTTTCAGCTCGCTAAGGATCAAGGTGGGGCATTCTTGCAGAATGACCTAGGATTCTCTTGTTATTGCAGTGAATATCTTATATCCTAAGGCATGGTGGTGCAGTCACTCTAGACATGTCCACTCTTATCTCCTCTTGGACATCTCTTCCAGTCAGATAGTGATGCCTACCTAGTTTGAAAAAGTTTTATCATTTTCCCATCTCTCAGTGCTGGCCTGCATAAGGCATGGCATTGATGGCCCTTAAAAGGCTGGGGAAAACAATGCCTTGGAGAAAGGGCATTAGTTTTAAATTTTTACCTTCCAGCATGATTTCAAGTTATAGTTCCCCAGTTCACTGCTCCAGAACCTCTGGCTAGACTCTCACTTCTAATATTCGATGTTCTGTTTCAATGAGGGTTCAGTATGCTTGGATGGTCTTTGTTAACTTTTGAGTTAAAACCATGTGTCTCAGCAGCACTCTTGGTTGTTATTTTGCTTCCTGATTGGTTGGTTCAGTAAGCTGCTTCAATCCACACTGCTGCCCATGGTTGTTATATAAAATACAATTATAAGTAAAGTCTGAGCCTTATCCAATCTATTGAAAAGAAACCCTTCATATCAAACTGTGATGCCTGTGGCACATATTTTGGCATAGAACTTATACATAACAATAATTGTAGGCTTTTAGGAAGCGATAGCTACATCAATAAGAATTACAAAAATTTGCATACAACCACACACCAGCTAAAATAGAGACAATATTCAGTAGGCAGCAAGTTTTCATCAAAATATATTAGAAGAGTCTTCATATTTACTTGCGGAATTACTGTTCAAGCAATAGAAGTGGATTTATAAGATGCAGGCCTTTGATTCTGATTCATTTTTAAGGAAGATTGAGGATAATTGTAAGACAAATGCAGTACCAGCAAAAATAATAACACCCATACCTGCCTTCCATCACAATGATCGTTTAAATGTGAACCGATGACATAAAAGCAAATTAGATTAATTATAACAACACAAACTCATAAAGCACATGCAAATCTGCTATATATTAAATAGATTTTTTCTAGGGAATGGCCTGCATTAGTACATAGATATACCTAACCAGCATCCCAGTTCAGAACACAACCATTAAAAGATCGCATTAGACTGATGTCAGGTTCCTTGCGACAGACTCCACATATGTTAGACATTTTTCTATAAACAAATGAAGAATAAGAACTAACTCTGTAGCACACTACAAAGTTGCAAAGTAGAAAAGGTAAAAATGTGGCATGAGCAGAGTTATTAAAACCATTGAATATTCATGGATTTCACAGCTGGACTGTAAATTTTCCAGCCCTAGATAACTGCTGTCCTATGTTATTTTAAAATAAATCAGATCTGAGAATAATTTATTCAAACATGCAACAGTCACACAGATGGCTGGAAAACATAAACAGCGTGAACAGCAGAAGGTAAATATATTTCTGAACCTGAAATATTACAAATAAGAGGCTACAGCTACAGCAGAACACTTCTACTCTCTTGCTGCTTTTCTAGCCAGCAAGCACTGTTCTTGTTCTCCTAAGCTTGTAGTTTTCCTTCAACAATCTGTTCTCCTCCCATTCTTTTCTGTCTGTCTGTGTATCTAAAACACTCTTGATCTTCTCCTTTTATCCTTGAAAAAGGTAACCCTAATCTCTCTAACCCTAAGATTAGATCTCATCTCATCTTGAGATGTAAAGTTAAAAATAGAAAATCACTTAAGTGAATATCAAAATAGAATCACTTAAGTGAAGTACAAAATAGAATCACTTAAGTGAACTTAAAAATAGAAAATCACTTAACTGAATTTCAAAATAGAATCACTTAAGTGAACTTAAAAATAGAAAATCACTTAAGTGAAATTCAAAATAGAATTAGAAATGTCTCGAACCACTTCTAGCACGTTCATACTAAAGCATGTGCAAGAAGTTCCTATCCGAGCTACATTTCTCAACACTCCCTCTTAGCGAGGAAGGAATTCTGCACCAATCCAAGTTTGTCTCTGAATGCTTCAAACTTCCCTTTCACTAAGGGCTTGGTCAAAATATCAGCTACCTGCTGATCTGTGGGAATATACTAGAGCTTTACGGCTCCCTTATGAATCTGCCATCCCATAGATGAAGCTAAAGACATAACTACTCTAATGGAAGTGTATCTGGCGACTGGAGCAAAAGTCTCCTCATAGTCCACTCCCTCTTTCTGGGAGAACCCTCTCGCCACAAACCTTGCCTTGAACTTCTCGATGTTGCCATCTGCAACATGCTTAATTTTGTAGAGCCACTTGGAACTCACAACCGACTTCCCCTCCGGTCTTGGCACTATGTCCCAAACATCATTCTTCATGATGGAGGTGTACTCCTCCACCATGGCATCCCGCCAAACCTGTTGGTTTGTTGCCTCCTGAAAACTGGTAGGCTCTGAATTAGCTTGAAAACTCATCAATGCCATATAGCTTGAAAACTTCCTTGGAGGTCTGCTCTCCCTAATCATGCTGCTAGAAGCCTCAACATACTCCTCAACATCCCTCAATGTCTGTGTAAGCCATTGAGGTCTCTTGATAGAACTGGAAGGGGCTAATGTCTCCACCTCCTCACCTGAAGGTTGTTGTTCGAACTGGAAACCACTGGTGTCTTTGGTGACCCTGGCTCAACCTTCGGAGCTTCTTGCTCCTCATTCTCTATCATTGGAATAGGCTCATGGGACTTCCCGGATGCAACGTCCTCCTCAAACTTTACATCCCCGCTCACTCTTGTCTTCCTCCTCTTTGGAATATAAACCCTGTAAGCTTTTGAAGTCTCACTGTATCCTACAAATAAACCCTTCCTATTGGAGGGTTCCAACTTGGTCCTCTTCTCTACTGGAACATGGATATAAACTGGACATCCAAAGATGCGGAAATGACTCACCTCTGGTTTCACACCAATGAATGCCTCCTCTGTGTCTTGTCCTCCAAGATCCTGTGAGGACACCTGTTTTGGATGTAGACTGCTGTGTTGCATGCTTCTGCCCAAAGAAACATCGACAAGCCCTGGTCATGAATCATGGCCCTAGCAGCCCCTATGATGGATCGATTCTTTCGCTCTGCAACCCCATTCTGTTGTGGGTTGTATGGAACAGTTAGCTCCCTCTTGATTCCTTCCTACTTGCAGAAACCATCGAACTCCTTGGAGGTATATTCACCCCCATTGTCTGATCTCAAGACCTTGATCTTCTTCTCTGTCTGGTTCTCAACTAGAGCTTTGAACTCCTGAAACCTGCTAAAGACTTCATCCTTGGTCTTTAAAAAGTAGATCCATGTCTTGCAAGAGAAATCATCAATAAAGGAAACATAGTACATGCTACCTGAAATTGAAGCTATTGACATTGGTCCACAAACATCCGAATGTACTAGATCTAGTATCTTCTTAGACCTATGCTCACTGTTTGGGAAAACAACCTTGGCGTGCTTGCCAAGCGTGCACCCTCTGCATACTCCCTGTTGCTCAATGTTGAACTCTGGAAGACCTGTGACTATCTCGCTCAAAATAGGCAACACTCTATGATGCAGGTCTTGTTGCTCAATGTTGAACTCTGGAAGACCTGTGACTATCTCCCTCAGAATAGGCAACACTCTATGATGCAGGTGCCCCATCCTCTTGTGCCACAAATCACACAAGTTGTTACTGCTATGAACTAGGGCTCGAACAGGTTCACCCTGCAACTTGTATAAACTGCCTTCTCTAACCCCTATTACTTGTGTTGTTTCCGGGATAGATTCTTTTGGTCTAATAAGGACATGTTAGTTCTTGAACTCCATTGCATAACCCTTATCCTCCATAACCGAAACTGAAAGCAAGTTCTTCCTAAGACCTGGAACAAACAAAACATCATCAAAGTCTAAAGATTTCCCTGACTGGAATCGAAAAGGAATGGTACCAATTCCTACAACTGGATATTTGGTATCATCACCAAGCTCAACCTGAACCCCTGAGTACTGCTCTTATAGACTGGTAAAACATTGTCGAGCTGATGTCATGTGCCGAGATGCCCCACTATCTACATACCAAGCATTCCTTGGAACCGTGCTGGTAGAAAGGCAAGAGACCAATGAGAAATCCTTCTCGAATTTTGCAACAAACTCACTCTCCATAGATCTGAGTTTGTTCCGCAATATCATCTTCCTGTTTATGTTCTCGCTCTGGTAGAGGCTAACCAGGGCATCGAACATCTCCTTTGCCTTAGTCTTCTCGGATATGTGAGGAATCAGGTGATCCTTCATTGCATCCAAGATCATCCGCTTGGCCTTCACTTCCTTCTTTTTGTGAGCTGCCAATTCCTACGGATCTGTAGGCAAAGTCACATCAGCCTTGACAATATCCCAGAGATCATTCTCTTCCAATAAGAACATTACCCTAACTTTCCAGGGCAAAACATTGGAGGCACCTTCCAATCTATCCTCAAATCTGAGGCTAGCTGCTGCCATTTCTGAGATCTGCTGAAATATTAATGACTGAAATAAAACAGTCCTGCAAATAAGCTTAGTCCTTCAAGCCAAAAAAATATGAAACCCTAACTGCTGTTTTTTTTTTTATTTGCTTGAAACCCTAACTGCTGAAATATTAATGACTCAAAAAAATAGTCCTGCAAATAAGCTTAGTCCTTCAAGCCAAAAAAAATGAAACCCTAACTGCTGTTTTTCTTTTTTTCGCTTGAAACCCTAACTGCTGTTTTTTTTTTCTTTAATATCCAGCAGTGATCTACTGTTGTAAACCCTTGAGGATCTCAATCACAGAACCTAGCTCTGATACCATGTAAATTTTCCAGCCCTAGATAACTGCTGTCCTATGTTATTTTAAAATAAATCAGATCTGAGAATAATTTATTCAAACATGCAACAGTCACACAAATGGCTGGAAAACATAAACAGCGTGAACAGCAGAAGGTAAATATATTTCTGAACCTGAAATATTACAAATAAGAGGCTACAACTACAGCAGAACACTTCTGCTCTCTTGCTGCTTTTCTAGCCAGCAAGCACTGTTCTTCTCCTCCTAAGCTTGTAGTTTTCCTTCAACAATCTGTTCTCCTCCCATTCTTTTCTGTCTGTCTGTGTATCTAAAACACTCTTGATCTTCTCCTTTTATCCTTGAAAAAGGTAACTCTAATCTCTCTAACCCTAAGATTAGATCTCATCTCATCTTGAGATGTAAGGTTAAAAATAGAAAATCATTTAAGTTAACATCAAAATAGAATCACTTAAGTGAAGTACAAATTAGAATCACTTAAGTGAACTTAAAAATAGAAAATCACTTAAGTGAATTTCAAAATAGAATCACTTAAGCGAATTACAAAATAGAATCACTTAAGTGAACTTAAAAATAGAAAATCACTTAAGTGAAATTCAAAATAGAATTAGAAATGTCTCGAACCACTTCTAGCATGTTCATACTGAAGCCTGTGCAAGAAGTTCCTGTCCGAGCTACATTTCTCAACATGGACATCAAAATTGAAAGAAAAAGACTGCATCTTCATCATAATAGACTGCCCACCCAAATATTCCCTTTTCATAGGTCCCCACACCATAACCTTTGTGAGTCGAGCAACCAACACCAGAGTAAGCAAGTCTCGTAAGGTTATTGAAAATGATTGAGACCAAAATAAGTATATCTTGATCAATTTATCCCAATGTTACTAAGATTTGGTGGTCATCTTGAAGACGTGCCCTAACATCCCAAAAAGGTGTCCCACCGTCCCAATAGCCGTCTTGCTATCCCCATCCCAAAACTTCATGGAACATAGGAACTTTGTTTATTACTTCATGCATCTATAAAACCAAATATTACCAATATTTGTCGAGGGTTATTATATTGTTGATTTGTTGAAGAATAACATTTTTCAAAGATACAATATTGTGTAGCAAAATGGAACAGTAGCCACTATTGGATGACACAAGAATTGAAACAATCCTCATCTACTCCATGCCAGTCCTTGTATGCTCATGAGCTGATTTGTCATCAACTAACAACTACAATAGAACATCAACTAACTCCCTCTCCTGTAATCGAAGGGTCGAGTGCTCTCCCTTCTATAGTCGGGAGGTAGAGTGTTCAATCTCCAATAATACCAAGGCCTTGACAACCAAATCAAACTGCAATAGAACATCAAACCTTTATTTTTCTCTAGCAAAGCTGATGTCATTTAGTTGCACCCCTCCTCCATCTCTTTCTTATGCTCATCCATCTCTTTCTTATGCTCATATATAGATATTACATTTTTTCTCCTATGCTAGAACATTTTCTACCTCAACTTGAGAACAAAATTGTCTTCCCACATATCTACAGCTATCCTCCACAAAATGTTGACCCCTCTAATTTCCAACAAATAATAGTCTCGTATCTCTTTAATCAATTAGAGTGCACACTCTACAAGCCAATATGTTAGAAGCTTGCATATCTTCCTCAACCTAGTGATTATCTCTATAATGTGCCCACACCATAGAAATTTCAAAAACATCTAAGCCACCATTAATTGTCTACCTTCTCTCAACATAGGGAGTGTCCATATATGCTCCCCATCCACCAATGTCTTCGCATTACATGCCGCCTCAACCTCACAAGAAGTACAATGAAAGTCAACTTTGGTCTTCTCCTCTTGGGTTCCCTCCTATTCTTGTTTTTGGTCCTACTACTATACATTAAATAAGGGCTCAAGAGGCTCACCAAGCAAGCAAGGAGCATCAAGACAATCAAGGACATCAAAAGCATATTGGCCATAGGCATTTTATGATGATTAGATTTGATTTGAGTACTAGTCACATCACTAGGCTTCTCGAACAAACACACTAAACAAGAAAGGAGCATCAAGACAATCAAGGACATCAAAAGCATATTGGCCATTGGCAATTTATGATGATTAGATTTGATTTGAGTACTAGTCACATCACTAGGCCTCTCGAACAAACACACTATCCCCTCCCCCTCCCAAGCCAACTTAGGTGATGTCCAATAGCAAACAAGTGTTGTGAATATTACATATTCACCTTATGGTTACAGAATTTATGGGAAGTTGGAAAGTAGTTGTAACTCCAAACCTCGTAACTTCTTGATTTCACATGTATATATAGTTGTATCACATCAATGCAAATGTTGATCGTAGTGTGCAAATATATTCTATGTTTCTAACATTTAGTATCAAGGCACACTAATATCAAAACAAGGCTTCCATTTGTGAAGGTGATCCAGTTGTTAAGGAGCCAGAGACACCCCTCGGACTTCATGAAAGCATGTTGCTGCTAGAGAGACCAGAAAGAAGCAAACACAAGTTTGAGCAAAGAGAAGACCTTGTCATTTCAAGAAGGAAAAAGATTCTTCTTTTTATTCCTATTTGTGTTTGCAAGTGTTGCAAGCATTTATTTCATCTCAGAGGAGTTGCGGAGCTGTCTAAGAAAAATTTAGTTCGTGCCAAAAGAGTTGCTGTCACGAAATTGATTGTTGTCGTGAAAAAAACGTGTTGTCATCCGGTGCAAGAAATGTGTCATATGAAGAAAAGAATGAGCCATCTGGAGCATTGCACTAGAGTTTGAACATGTTTGCAATAATTTTCTATCTGAAGTTACCACCTAGAAGAGTCATTTGATCGTGTCGTCTACAAAATATTGCCATCTAGAAGAGCCATTCAGAGATGTTGTCCAAAAAAGAGTTGTCGTGAAGCTACCATCTGAAGCTACCATCAAGAATTGTTGCCATATGGAGTTGCTGCCGTCTAGAGCTAGTACCATCAAGAATTGTTGTCGTTTGGAGTTATTGTCGTCCAAAACTGTCATTTGGAGATGCTATAGGAAAAAAAAAGTCATCTAAAGTGAAATTGGACTCTACCATCTATTGACCGAGTCGTCTAGCAACAAGGTAATTTGAAGATACACGAGGATTGTCTATTGTTAATATGGATATCAATATGAAAAATCTAAAATCTGAATATTAATATTACATTGCAAAGTTTTACGTATTTATAGGCAAGAAATGCCTATTACAACATCATCATAGGTGGCAAGATAAGATGGACTTGCCACATATTACATTATCTAGATTGGCAAGCCAAATATTACATTATTGAGAGGATAATGATTATTTAATATTAATGTCCTCATCAATCGGATAAGCAACCTTATCCAATTATTTATGGCAACTTTATCATTCGCGGATAATACATATAAATATGGCAACATTATCATCCACGGATAATAAATATAAATATGGCAATATTAGTCCCTATCTTCCTCCCCACTATAGAAGCATTGGTCCCCAATGTGTATAGGGAAAAACAAAATTGTTTAATTTTGTACAAGTATTATTTAATAATTTAATAAAGTACGCTACGTGATCAGTGTATGTGGACCACGCACGTGTGGTTCATGCAGTGCCCACATAATGTGGAGCACACGCGTTGACCAGGAAATGGACATGCAAAAAAAAAGTGTGGGTAGGAAGAACAAAGATCCACCAAAAATGCTATAAGGAAAAATTGCACAGAAAAACTGCATAGGAAAATTGTGGGAGGTGGCCATGGTGGGGCACGTGTTGGTTGGGGAGCACACAAGGTAGGGCCACAAGAAAATAGGAACAACACAGAGTAGCCGGAGAGGAGGATAGAGTCGTAGAAATGTTGAGGGCCACAGTTTATGTTGTTGATGAAGGCAAGTGATGGCAACAACATCGTTGAGGAGATAGGATCACAAAGAGGATGCCATGGTTGTAGAGCCAGCAGACCACAAAGAATAAATTGAGGCAGCATGGAAGCCACAAGCTCCTCTTCTGAGTTGTTGTAAGACAGATCAGGAATTTGCATCTTGTCAGCTTCAACTTCATGGGCTTCATTAGGAGAGTCCTCAAATGGATCTGCATTTTTTAAATCTGCAGCAAACAAACCTGCAACATTATCAGGTAAAATAACAACATGATATTCAATTTTCAATGGGAGTAGCAGTATAGTCCAGTGGAAGGACAATGGGCTTTTCACCCATAAACCCTGGTTCAATTCCAAGTGCTGCTGTATGATCTTTCTCCGCAACAATTTCTTCGTCATCTAGAAGAATTTCTTTTTCTTTTTCAACATATTCCTTTTCAGTAGGAAGAACTTCATCTTTAGTAGATGTCATTTCTTCTGCTAGCATGGCAACACGAATGGACTCAATATCCGTCAAGAGCGCTTTGGCTCTTTGAGAGATCTCTTCGAGGGAGAGACTCTTTTTAGGCAGCATGGTGCCTTAAACAGATAGATAGAAAAGGAGCAAGAACAACTGCTCTGATACCAAACTGATATGGATATCAATATGAGAAATCTAAAATCTGAATATTAATATTACATTGCAAAGTTTTACATATTTATAGGCAAGAAATGCCTATTACAACATCATCATAGGTGGCAAGATAAGATGGACTTGCCACATATTACATTATCTAGATTGGCAAGCCAAATTTACATTATTGAGAGGATAATGATTATTTAATATTAATGTTCTCATCAATCAGATAAGCAACCTTATCCAATTATTTATGGCAACTTTATCATTCGTGGATAATACATATAAATATGGCAACATTATCATCCACGGATAATAAATATAAATATGGCAATATTAGTCCCTATCAATTGTGCAGTTGTCTAATCAACGCATGGGCCCTCTGAAAGCTAACTTCCAGTGAAGTGTTGCCGACTAAAGGCTTGTGCCACGACTTTTTTAAAAATTAAAATTAAAAAAAAAAAAAAACATTAGCTACAATTTACTTGGAGGAAAGTGTTGTTTTGTTGCTTGCAAAGAACAGGCAGTCCAAAAATAGAAAGAAGGTACCAATAAATTTATATTATAAATAAATAACAATAATCCCACATGCTCAGTAGAAGGCTATTTGAAGCCTTTCAAAAATATATATATTTTTATTGTGATTGAATGCAGGTGACAAGGACTGTGATTTGGCATTTTTTATTACCTTGGAATGTTGACAAAATATTCCAAGAACATTCCTTGAAGATTTAAGTCGAAAGGAAAAAAAAAAAACTCAAAACCTCACGCCTTATTTTTTTCCCAGCGAGGCCCTATTGTTTTCTCGCAGTTAGACGCATTGATCATTGCACGAGTATAGGCTTACATATACTCGTTGCAAAGCTCTTTTCGAGCTTGTTCCAATGGAAGCATTTGTTTGCAGTTTTGTGAACTTTTTTTAATTTGGTTGTTAATGCCCCAAATATGTTGTTGCCCAATGTGCAATTGTTGAAAGGCTATTCCGCTTGGAAGACAAAATTGAAGGTTCACCTAGAGTTTAAAGACTTATAGGGAGTGGTATCTAGCACTATGCAAAGACATGCCACTGGCCCAAATGAACAAAGGAAGTTTGATAAAGTTGACTACAAAGCCAGATTGATCATCATGTTAGACGTATCTGATGAGATTTAGTCGTACTATCGTGATGTTGTAACCGCAAAGGATGCATGGGACAAACTTAGTACAATGTTCAAGTCCAAGAACCGAAACCAAATTATTCACCTATAGAGCCAATTACATTGCTTGTAGAAGAAGAGCAGTGAGTTGTGAGCCTTGTTACAAGCATTTTGTAAAATTGTTAGTGATAATGTGCTTGTTCCAATAGTGCTATGTGCACTAGCCACCAACGTTCAGCATTTTGGTAACAACTTTGAACGTGACAAATCAGAGTCCCACTTTTGAGACTCTTGTGGATTTGCTTCAACAAGAGGAAACGATTCAAGAGACGAAGACTGAAGATGAATGTGCTTTGCTCACGCATGAAAAAGGCAAGAAGCCAATGCAGTTGAAGAAAGATGGCGGACCACTCAACAAGACCCCTGTCCAAAATGCACCAACACCTCTTTACCTTTCTCATCTATCCAGTTGAGGTTCAGACCCGAAAATGCTCTCGAGCTCTAGAACAAAATTAGATGTGCCAAGAATAATGAATGCCTAAATACCCAAGTGGCTGCAAAATTACTCGATCCCTCCTTTATCTGCTTGGCAATCAGCTCAACAAAGTCAAGTGTCATCTGCTCATCTCTCGGCACCTACTTCATTTTTGTAAAAAACACCTAAGCCTAGTGTCATCTGCCAAGAATTCTTCATCATGCCCCCTATCCAAGAATACACCAGCACCTCTTTACCTTTCTCATCTGTCCACGTGGGGTTTAGACATAGTCCGAAGTTTTGGAACAAAATTAAATGTGCCAAGAATGATGAATGCCTAAATACCCAAGTGGCTAAGAAATTACTCAATCCCTCCTTTACATGCTTGACAATCAGCTCAGCAAAGTGTCATTTGCCCATCTCTCAGCACCTGCTTCATTTTGTATAAAACACCTAATTGGGCAAGGCCAACATTTTTATCATGCTCCATCCCGAAAATGAAGACCAATATGCTCAAAGCATCCTTCATGTTTTCCTCAAACATATTGATAGGCACAGCACCTTCCAACACTAGATCATCTGGGTTTAGGTCTCACCACGCAGTGCTTAGGAAGTTCATCTTGACTTCGTCTAGCAGTGCATTGAAAGTTTTCTCCTCTTCTTCCATATTAAGATGCAGTTCCCCTTCTAGCACAAGCAGCATTTGTCGAATGATATATCCAGCAATGTTTATTTTGAAACGCTCATCCTAGGAACTTATTTCTTGAATGGTGGGTTCAAAAAATTCTGCATATGTTGCAATTAGTTCATAGCATAAATGGACTTCAGGCACCAGGTTCTGTGCCAAGTAACTACTCTAGATTCTTGCCCCGAAGCTTGTCATTTGAGTGGCCTTGAATAGTTGCCAAGCTCCTTCCCTCAAATGATTGGTCCTCTTTGAAATCTTTGGCTCCAAGAATTTTGCAGTTGGGTCTTTCAATTCCAACGAGCAACCAATAGCCCGCATCATCATCTAAAGAGAGAATAAGAGCGCTCCAGGAAGTAAAATGTAATGCAGGAGGCTGCCAACTAGGAAGAAGGGTCAGATCAAGTTGCAAGACATCAGTAATGATGCACAAGCTCCCAAAAGGGCAGATGAGCTGAACTGATGAACCATTTACTAAGGAGAGTTAAGGGTCACCTATCGGCATAAATTAGGCTCGGTAATCCAAGAAAAGTGGATGACATATTAAAGGCAAAAGCATGGCAGCCGCAATCCCAAACCTGACAACATTGATTGCAGAAGTTGCTTCTAATCAGTTTTCAGGATCCCTAGGGTGATAGTTGAATATCCAACAACTCAAAACTGACCCAAAAACCTCGAAAGGCTAAAAGGTGATGTAGGGAGGATCAAATCAAGGGGGCAGCAGAGAAGTTTTGTCAAAGGCTCTTGCACAAATTTTGGAGGGAAAATATTCCCTTTTGTAATCTATAAATAGTAGTTGTTTAGGCATTGCAAAGGATCGACGAGTTGCTTATTCAAGCCTTAAGCTTAATATGTAACTTTCCTTTCATTTTCTTTTGTATAGCAGTAATTGAACCCTGAGTGGTCTTGCGGGCAAGCTTTCATCCACTTCTCGCATTAATTGTAACTTTCATACTCATAGATATATATATATATATATATATATATATATTGGAAGCCATGACTACTAAGTTTTCTCTGTGTTGTTTCTTGTGTGTATGTATGTTTATGCTCATGTAGAAGGGGCCATGACTATCTGATTTGTCTCGTTTCTTATGTATGCAATATGTACTTAACTGAGCGTGTTAAGAGAAGGCAGCGTTCACCTTTGAGCTGTCGGCAGATTACACTCACATGTCCATGCATCTTACTGTTATGCAGATGAATCTTATGATCTTGGCGCATTGCCCCCTGCTAGCGTAGGTTAGCTTAGGATCTTTTTTTCTTTTCCACTATATTTGTTTTTTGTGTTATCTCTTTCCCTTTTCCCGCTGAAGCTGGTTAGATTGGGATAGAGTAGAAAGAGCGCAAAAGATCACATCTCAAAAGGAGCTGGCCTTGTAAAAAACCTAGAGGCAGTCCGATTGAGCCGTGTTCCAAGTTCTCGAAGCTGCCCTACTGTGTCACTCCACGCAAGGCGCAATTGTCCCGATCATCTGGTCTTTGCATCTGGTGGCCGAGACAACTGAAGAGAACAACACAGTATAGGCATTTAAGTTTTCAATTTTTTCTGCACTTAGTCAAGCTAATATGGTTCACAGGCTGCCTTCCATTCAAGAAAAACAGGATATGGTGAGTGTCTAGCTTGGAAACAACACAAGACAGCCATCCAATACTGGCCAGAGGAATCTTGCAATTGCTCCATGTTTATCTCGTGGATCAATGAAAACACCCAAAGTCTCTAGGGCAAAGTATTTTCTAGGGCAAAGTATTTTCTTTTGTTGGTGGATGGATTTTGCAAAACATGTGTTTATTTCTTGAAGAACATACACAGTTTGTCAAATTCAAACATTTCACTGAAAATTAAAGTAATAGACATATTAGGGCTCCAAAAAAAAGCAAATTTTTGTGCATAGGAGGGAATACAAATGTGGTTTACTGCCCCTTACACCCCGTAGGAGAATGAGGTAGTGAAAAGGACATATAAGACAGTTGTAGAAATGCTCAGGTGAATGTTGCACAGGAAGGCAGTGTCTTATCAGTGCTGATTATAAGGAATAAATACAGCAATACATCTTCCAACAACAATCCAAAAGCTCACTCCAAAGGAGGCCTGGTTCAGCAAAAAAACCTCAAGTTTGTAGACAGTCAGATAGATCATCAATATCAGGAAGGCAGTGTCTTATCAGTGCTGATTATAAGGAATAAATACAGCAATACATCTTCCAACAACAATCCAAAAACTCACTCCAAAGGAGTCCTGGTCCAGCAAAAAACCTCAAGTTTGTAGGCAGTCAGACAGATCAGCAAAATCAGTAGAACATGGTGCCAACACAGTGAGTCAACATGTTCATTTTGTATTGTAGATAAACAGTTTTGTCATATGTGTATTGATCAATAGTTGTTATAAATGTTGTTATGTGTATTGATCAATAGTTGTTATAAATGTTGTTATGTGCATTGATCAAGTATTATGAATTGTCATCTTGTATGCATTACGGGTTGTCACATGCACACCTGAACATAAAGACAATGTGTTTTTGGTAACTAGTTGCAATCAGTTGATAGTTCGGTAAGAGAGAGTGACGATTGGGCTGTAACTGTCCACCCTCTTTTCAATTTTGTATATATCCCATAAGAGAGTAGTGGAATCATATCATTGTTAGTGACCATATGTATCACTTGCCACCTTCATGCGTAGTTTAAGCTTGTATCAATTATTAATTTTTGATTTGCATAATGTTAATTGATTGTGACATGCATGAAAAATACTTATTTTCAATGAAAAATTGCATTTTCTTCCCTAATTTTTTTTGTCAGGTCCCTAGTAGTTCTTGCCGAGTCCATGCCGAGTCCAAGTTTCTCGGCTATGGATATGAATTTAACACTATTGAAATTTGACTTCATTGTCAATATCACTTAAATTGCAGGCTCTAAAATTTTGTCTTGTTCTCACTTTAAAAATTCATGGCCCATTTGTAGACTTCATTGTAAGTTGTTAGAGGGGCAACCTTCGTCTTCTTCCTATACTTCGAAACAGTCCCCTATATAAACCCTCTTTTGCAACCCATGCACAAGTTTATTTACTGTTTTTTGCAACAATTTTTTCAAGATTCTATTGTACAAGCAAAAATCTCATTCTTTCCTTGCCCAATATCGTAAATCTCTGCCACAATTTTATTGTTTCTTAACCTCAAGTCCTTATCCAATGCTTTTATCAACTTATTGCAAGTGTTGAATTGATCCATGGTTTGTTCCATATACAAGTCCAGGGCTACGCCTCTCAATCTCATTCGAAATGCCCATAGCCACCAGGCCTTATTTGTTTAAACTGTTGGCCCTCCAAATGGTCATGCACATCCTAAAATATCTGAATTAATCTTCCTTCATGTCCCCATGAAACTTGGAACATTTCTAAGTATCAATTGTTGATGTGACAAATTTGTTGTCTCTCTTTGTCCTAGTTCAAAAGCTTGTGCAAGATAGATTAAACCATAAACACTTCTCGACCTCATGAATCCTCATCCTAGAGTGGAATACTAGAATACCACTCCCATGCTAGAGTCTAACATTACTCAATATCGACACTATCATATGTGTCTTATGCTGTTGCTCCTATTGTACTTCGAGCAATTCATGCAGCCTGCTCCTCAACATCCTCAATTCACTCTTGTTCACTATCTTTCACACTCTGCATTGGCAATTCTCATCTCCCTCATTGTTCAAAAATTTTGCTAAGAAATATCTGCTGCAATCTCAAAATGTTTTTCTCTTCAAGCAATTAGGAATTACCTCAATCCATGCGATTATTGGAGGACTTCATCTAGCATATGTGGACTTCCCACTCTCTAAGGGGCACTATGAATTCTTCAAATGGTTCTACACTTCCCATAAAGTGGTTCACTTCTTTCAAAAGAGACTTGACAAAAAGAGCCTAATTCTTGGCTGCCACCTTGTTCGGCTTTTCTCTTTTCCCTCTTTGTTCTAGTAGACATGTAAATCTTTTTCACTGTTGATCTCCTTAGAGTCACTATCGTCATATCTTTTGTCATCTATTGTGCACAATAGAGTCTATGTTCACGTACTTTTATAACATCTATTCTCTATATCATTCTTGTTCTTCTTGTCTCACTAAATCTTCATATCATCATCAAGTTCTTTCTCACTCAACATCTTGCTCTCTTTGATCACATAGGATTTGTAAGACCATGTCTTGCTTCAGTGGAACATATATGTCCTCAACTTCTTGTTGGCCATATCCTCTAATAGCAATCCTAAAAAAAATATATCCAAAGTCCTCCATAACTATTCTCTTACTTGATGTGTCTCAATAGGCAAATCAACATCTTTGCCCATCAGTGATCTGTCTAGAACACCATCTTGAAAGTCACTTCTTGGATAAGAAGACTGTCAACCCAAATTGAGACCAGCACGATACTTGAAATGTCATACAGTGGAATAGAACAAAAAACAAAATTTAATATCAAATACTATAGACAATAGAAATTATGTATACTACCAATCTAATCTTCAGATGATACAAACAATAGAAATTATGCACAGAGTATATGCTCAAAACAAGAATAGAGACAACTGTAACAATAATCCTAAATGGAAATTAGACAGAAATATCACATATATTGTATTCATTTGGAGATAATAAGTCTGTTTGCCAACAGGATTGACAATGAGACTCAACAAGAAATGAGAGTGCTCACCATATGGGCCTGCAAACAAAAACATATAGTCAAGAGAAGATTGGTACATCAAGGCAACTACTCACATCGAACTGTAACCAACTATACTCATAATGGAAGTACCTAATATAATCTCAAACAAACAAAATGACTTTGAACACAATGCTACTTCTTTCTTCATTTATTCGGACATTACAAAAGAACATTATTTTTTCCTGTATCATACACAAAACAACCAAAAAGAGCTTGAATGAAGTGCACAATGATAACTATTCTAGGGCTCTCACATGACCATTCAACTCCAAAGAGAATTCATCTGAATGGAGAATGGGATTTGGACACATGAAAGCAAAACAAGTGCTTATTAAAACATGAGAAGGAAAAAGGATCATCTTTATGCAATAAATACATGTTGGCAAACATCAATGCCTTAGGAAAACTCCTCACTATTAGGCAATAAGTTTAAATTCAAGAACCACCACAGAAGCATCTGATCTTTTTTTCTCAGAAAAAATAAAAATAAAAACCCATGCAACAAAAATAAGTAAACCTTCTACTATCTTCCAATGTTAATATATTTATAGAACGATGCATAAGATAGCCATTGATGCAATCACTTGAATGTATAAGAAAAGAAAATGTGAAGTGCAATGTTAAATTAGTGTTTCAGCCAACATGGGCTCATGATATTCAACCTAAACATGTCAAGGTTTAAGAAATGACAGAACTCAATGCAGGAAATACAACTAGATTCTTATCACAAATGTTTATGGAAGGATTATTAATCCAAGCACAATTGGTGCCACTGAAGTCCTCATAATGGAAGGCACTAGCCACCAATGGAAACCCAGGAATAGGTGCCATCTTCAGCCGCCAAGCAGAAACACCGGTTGCATCTTAGAGACAGCCACCAGTCTTGGCGACAACCCAATGCCCGTCGCTAGCATGAAAATATCAAAGAATACAACGTATATGCATTAAATGCTAATATTTGATGAAAATCATAAAAATTATTAGTAGTGTAAATAAATTTTGGTGAATCTCAATATTTTTAAGAATGGTTTAAGTCCAAAACTTTTGCTCATTGGCAAATCAAAAAATTGAAATTTTGACAAACATTTAGGCAATTAGTGAAAAATAGCCCAAAGCATCCAACAATAACAGCCACAGCTTAGCACCAACTGCTAACAAATGCAAAAGCAAGTGCCCACCCTAGCACCAAAGAAAGATGGACAAAAACGCTTCTAAAACCATCCCAACTACTTTCTTGCAATGGTAGAAGACAAACCATCCATCTTAATTGTTTCTGCACATACTTCACATAAGGTAGTAATGTATGTATGGCTATTAGATAGCAGCATAGTTCAGGGTTTACAGGTAGAAGTAGACATCTTATAATCAGTCACATAACACGTGCAACGCTTCACTTGTATTTTGTAACTGTTACAATACCAACATAGCATAGTTGGCTATTTGTCCAAGAATAATTATTTTTCATCAATTCATTATTTATAGGTATAAGGTTATTTGATTTAATCATCATCGAATCATTTTCCAATTGCGTATCCTCGCAAGAGACTCCACCCTCTCTATGTGGCTATGAGATTCTGCCCTCTCTAAGTGGCTGTTACAGATTTGTTCATATTTGGTTTCATTGGATAATTGCTGAATAATTTTAATTTATTATTGGTTTCAAGTGGTATCAGAGCAAAGATTCCACACAAATGTTTTTCACGTTTCAGAAGGTCTACTTTCCATTTCAGCTATAATCAAAGCACTGGACAGGAATCACCGAGCGTCAACCTCAACAAGCACCTCAAATTGCTCCATTCTGGTCGCGTGTTATTGAGATTTGCGTTCGAGTGGGTTTCTTTCCAGGCAGATTTGGTGACAGCAGTTTTCAGACAACCTCCTTGCCGGCGATTGGTGTCTAGCGATTCGGGCAAGCCGGTCTACGACACGATTCTAAGCAAATTGATATTAATCGGCTGCCATCCGCTGTTTTAAATTTACAGTTCGCAGCATTTTGACGTTCAACCAATGCAGGAGACGGACAAAGGCATTAGTCTTCCGGCGAAATTTTTAAAACATTTGCAACAGGAATCCCAAATTTCAGACAACATCACACATACCTGACGAATTCAGGTTACAACGCGATTTCAGGCATATTTTAAACCTTCCCGCGAATTCTGGTTTAAATCCTGACCAGGTTGTGGAAGGTGAAGGGAAGTTCGTAGACGACAGCATACGCAATTCGCACCTCCAAATACCATCGGTTACAACCGAACACTCGTAGAAAAGCAGGCGAAGATAAAAAAAATTTAAATTCTAAGGTTAATCCAACCCTAAACCAGCTCTCCAACCGCTGAAGAGCACGTGGCAGCCGTTTAGGTATTCTGCATAATTTTCCGAAGACACGTAGGAGATAAACAAGCAAGTTGAAATTTTGTTTTTGTTTTGTGGATTGATATCCCACATCTACCCCACGAGGGTAAGTGGTGTGGTTTAAGAGCACCAACAAGCGCTAGTAAGTTGTGACCACCGCTTGGTGGTCACCGCGGTTCCCACGACCGTGCACGAGCAACATAGTAGTCCTTGTCGATCGATTTGTACGTGTCTGCACTCGGGAGTACTGTGATTGGTGCACGATCTTCGAAACTTCAAAACGTCGTTGTTGACTGGCAATTAGTCTGTGGTGGTCGTATCATTGTCAATTGAGTATTCATCGATGCTGACTGACCTTGGTTGTAGCGGACAGACGAAATTCAAACGTACCGTTGCTAAATTTAAACACCAATTTTGGGTAACCATTGGCAAATTTAAACGCAAAGTGACTGTTGGCGCGGAGTGACATTTGGCATAGAGTGATCATTGGTTGTCGCGGACTTACGAAAGTCAAACATACCGTTACAAAATTTACCACCAATTTCAAGAGTGATCGTTGGCTTCACAAGAGACCGTTGGCTTCACAAGTGACCGTTGGCTTCAAGAGGACCGTTGCAAATTGAAACGATAACCCTTGTCATTCAAATTCAAATTCAACTTGGCGCCAAAACACGCAAGAGAAGCAACAATTCAAATTTTTTGCCACCAATTCCAGTTTTTTCTACGTGGCCAATTCAAATCCTGCCGCCAATTCTAACTTTTCTGCAATTCAAAGTGCATGAGTGATCCAACCACTCCAAACAAGTGGAATAGAGGAGCAAACGGAAGATTACAGCGCACTGATAGGCCAAACGAGGTGTCTCTGAGTACAAAGAAATGGCAGCCTAGAAATCAAGGTACGCATCATAATTCCCCCTTTAGAATTAATAGCTTTAACCCACACCACTGGTCCATGGCTTCACCTAATAACTCTGGTTCTTCATCTCCAAATCCTAACAATTCCACTCCTCCTACACCAACCCACAATAACCCTCCGCCTACCCAAGACATCATCTCTAAAATTCCCAATAGTGTGGATTTCCATGTGCGCCAATGTCTCTCGCAACAACAAACAGATATTACTAATATCTTTTCCGTACTACAACAACTTCAGGACTCGATTGCTAAACTTATCCCTCTCGATAATCAAGCATCTCAAGATATCGTCAACCCACAACCTTTAAATGTTCGTCAAACACCAGAACCTCCAAAACCTACTTCCGATTTTGATCCTTCATAGGTGATGCCTCCAAATTCTTGGAATGGCCTCATGATGTTATAGTTCCTCGCACTGACATGCCCACTTTTGAAGGATATGATCCTAGAGGATGGTTAGCCAAAATGGATGGTATTTTTCGTCTATACCGTATACCAAAAATAGGTCGTGTCACGTATGCATCTTGTAAACTGGGTACCCAGGCCTATCAATGGTTGTTATGGCAGCTCCGTCAACATAATCGCTCTCTTATGTGGCCTGAATTTAGGGAACTATTCCTTAAAATATTTGATAAGGGCTCTTCCTCATCATACGTGGTTCACCTCATGGAACTCAAGCAAACAGGTTCAGTAGAAGACTATGTCGCTGAGTTCACAAGTCTTCTCACCTATACACATGAATTGAATTCAGCAGTAGTGGTATCCACTTTTCGTCATGGTCTCAAGGATAAAATTCGAAAGGAAGTCGACATGCATGATCCATGTACTCTTGATGATGCCACACGTATAGCTCAAGCAACCAAAAATAAGCTCCAAGATGTTGCACCCTATAGACGTGATTCTAACTTCCGTTGTCCTTATCGCAATAATGATCGTTCCTCAGGATTTTTTTGCTTTAAATGTCATTCTTATCATCCAAGAGATCAAGCTTGTGCAGTACGTCAAACCTTTCTCGTGGAATGTGACACTAATGACGAAGAAGATTTACCTCAATCAGAGTCACTCACAGATCCAGAACAACAAACAACAGACATAAATGAAGTAACACAAGAAGAAGATACTATTGCTCTTTCGGTTCATGCACTTATGGGTTTACAAGCTCATCATACGATTAAGGTACAAGGATTTATTAAGCACAAACGTGTTAATGTGTTGATCGATTCAGGTAGTACACATAACTTTATTGATTTCAAAACTGCCAAATCCTTGAACTTGTATATGAATACTTCTAATCAAGATAAGTTTCAAGTACTAATTGCAAATGGAGGTAATGCTCAATGTGTTGGTCGAACATCTCCAGTTTCTATACAAATGGGGAATTATAATTGGTGGGGAACTCTCTTTGTTATGAACCTAGGGAGCTCCAATGTCATTTTGGGTGCAAAATGGCTATCTCAACTCGGCGATGTTACTCTTAATCTACAAAAATTATACATCAAGTGGACAAAGAATGGGAAAATCATTTGTCTTCAAGGAATTCAATCTCCACCTTCCAAGGTTGTGAGTTCACATTGCATGGAGAAGTTACTAAAGAAAGATGGTTATGGTTTTATAGCTCAAATAAATTCCATCGAAGCTCAATCCTTGGATACTTCTGCAACTCTCTCAAAGGATCTTCAAGATATTGTGGATAATTATGAAGAAGTCTTCAGTGAACCAAGGGGTCTACCTCCTAAACGATCACATGACCATGCCATACATCTCGTTCCTGGAAGTCTTCCTCCTAATGTTCGTCCTTATCGCTATCCACAACCTCAAAAGTCAAAAATAGAGAAGTTGGTCCAAGAAATGTTAGAACATGGAATCATTCGTCCTAGCATCAGTCCTTATTCATCTCCAGTAGTGATGGTACGTCGTAAGGATACCTCATGGCGCATGTGTCCCGATTTTCATCCTCTCAACAAGATCACCATCAAAGATAAGTTTCCTATCCCTGTCATTGACGACTTATTAGATGAATTACATGGTGCTAGTTATTTCACTAAACTTGACCTTCGCTCGAGTTTTCACCAAATTCGGGTTAGGGAAGAGGATATACCTAAAACTGCTTTTCGAACTCATGAAGGTCATTATGAATTCCTAGTCATGCCTTTTGGTCTTACTAATGCTCCATCAACCTTTCAAAGCCTCATGAACCATGTCTTTAGGCCATATCTTCGTAAGTTTGTCCTAGTTTTCTTTGATGATATCCTAATTTACAGCAAATCTTGGAAGGATCACCTAGTTCATGTTGACAAAGTCCTTAATCTATTGCAAAAGGAAAAACTCTTTGTTAAAAGATCCAAATGTGCCTTTGGGGTCCAAGAAGTCGAATATTTGGGGCATATCGTATCTCATGAAGGAGTCAAAGTAGATCCCCATAAAATCAAAGCTATTCAAGATTGGCCCTTACCAAAATCCCTCAAAAAACTTCAGGGATTTCTAGGACTTACAGGATATTACCAAAAATTTGTCCGCAACTATGGCAAGATTGCAGCACCTCTCATGACACTTACCAAAAAGGATGCTTTTATTTGGAACGAAGCGGCTTCTCAAGCATTCCAATCACTCAAAGAAGCTATGTGTTCCACTCCAGTGTTGGCTACTCCTGATTTTAACAAGCCTTTCGTCATCGAGTGTGACGCTTCTAGTACAGGTATTGGTGCTGTTTTGATGCAAGAAGGTCACCCATTGGCTTTTGAAAGCAAGCAACTTTCAGGCAAGAATTTGGGACGATCTACTTATGAGAAGGAAATGCTAGCTATTTTACATGCCATTGAGAAATGGAGGCATTATTTACTAAGCAATCGTTTCATCATTAAGACTGACCATAGTAGCCTCAAGCATTTCTTAGAACGTCTCTCATGCCCTAAACAAAATAAGTGGATGACCAAACTATTGGGGTATGATTTTGTCATTGAGTATAAGAAAGGCAAAGAAAATGTGGTAGCTGATGCCTTGTCTCGAAAATACGAGGATGAGGTGACCATCAATGCCATTTCGGGTCCTTGTCCCCAATGGTTGTCTCAACTTCAAGAAGAATGGTTGGCTGATTTAGAAACTGCTCAAATTATTCAAGATATGAAAACAGGATCATCACTGCATCCTTACTTCTCATATTCAGATGGTGTGCTTCGCAAGAAAGATCGCATCTATCTTCCGAAGGGTTCCACTATTAAATCTATGGTTCTCCAAGAATTGCATGCATCCCCTCTAGCAGGACACTCTGGATTCTTGAAAACATACCAACGGGTGAAACAATCATTTTCTTGGAAAGGCTTAAAATCTGATGTCAAGACATTTGTGGCTGAATGTGAGGTATGTCAACGTAACAAAGGTGAAACAGTTAAATCTCCAGGACTACTGCAACCCTTACCTATCCCGGACCGCCAATGGGAGCACATATCCATGGATTTCATTGAGGGTCTTCCCAAATCAGAGGGTAAAACAATGATTTTTGTGGTCGTGGATCGTCTTTCCAAATATGCTCATTTTTGTGCACTACAACATCCCTACTCAGCAAGTAAAGTGGCCAAGGTATTTCTTGACTCCATTTTCAAGTTACATGGTATGCCCAAAACTATTGTGAGTGACCGTGATCCTATTTTCACTAGCAACTTTTGGAAGGAATTGTTTCGTCTTAGTGGTACCAAGTTGAATATGTCTTCCTCATATCACCCCCAGTCTGATGGTCAAACAGAAATAGTTAACAAATGTTTGGGTACTTACCTTCGTTGCTTTGCTCAAGATAAGCAATATCACTGGATTCAATGGCTTTCATTAGCGGAATGGTGGTATAATACTTCTTACCATTTTTCCCTCAAGATGTCTCCATTCGAAGCTTTGTATGGTCAAAAGCCTCCAGCAATCACAGACTATGTTCCAGGATCTTCCAAAGTAGCTTAGGTAGATGACTTGTTACAACAACGTCAAACGATGCTTAAACTTCTTAAAGACAATTTGACCCAGGCACAAAATCGTATGAAGCAGCAACAAGACTTACATCGTTCGGAACGACAATTCAAAGTAGGAGATATGGTCTTTTTGCGCCTGCAACCTTATAAGCAGTTGTCCTTGAAGATCAAGTCTAATCAGAAGTTGGCTCCTCGATTTTATGGGCCCTACAAAGTAGTTCATCGCATTGGTGAAGTCGCATATCAATTGGAGCTTCCACCCTCTTCTCGTATACATCCAGTTTTTCATGTATCTTGTCTCAAACAAGTGATTGGCAAGAAGGTGCAATCCCAGACAGAGCTTCCATTACTGGATGAAGAAGGTCGAATAACTCTTCAACCTGAAGCAATATTGCGAGCCAGAGTACGTCATCTTCGATCACGCCAAATTCAAGAGTTCCTGATTAAGTGGCAGGACCTTCCAGAAGAAGATGCTACATGGGAGTCGAGAGTATTTTCCAGTCCTTTCCAGCTTTGAGGACAAAGCTTTCTGAGGGGGGAGCCATGTTACAACACCAATATAGCATAGTCGGCTATATTTCCAAGAATAATTATTTTTCATCAAATTCATTTATATATAGGAATAGAGTTATTTGATTTAATCATCATCGAATCATTTTCCAATTGCGTATCCTCGCAAGAGACTCCGCCCTCTCTAAGTGGCTATGAGACTTTGCCCTCTCTAAGTGGCTGTTACAGATTTATTCATATTTGGTTTCATTGGATAATTGCTGAATAATTTATTATTGACAAAGTATTCTGCTTCAGTAACCTATGTTTTGACACTGTTGCCAACTTTGCTACATGAGGGCCTTGTGTTCTGCTCTTCGTTTTCATTTACACTATCTCAGTATCTACAAATAGAGCCTTTCATTTATTTGCATAATTTTATATTTTCCTGCATTTACTATCAACATCCCCTTCTTTATTGTTTATCCTACCACTTGACACTTTTCATGAGGGAATGTCATTCATGCACGCTTCTATTGCACAGCTCTAAAACATAACACTTAAGCTACAAAGTTTAACTAGGGAGCTGTCTTTCATGCCACATCCTAGGCCCTGCAATGCAGATCATTGATATCGGAGCAAGTTTATACTCCAGCCATTGCAATCACCAGCCCTTGCTCTTGCCAAGTCCTCTACTTGAGTTTGAGACATTCAGTATGCTTCATTCCTAAGCGTCCACTCACACACTCACAATATTAGAAGGAAGGCATTCAATATAGTTCCATGTCCAAGTACCCAAACAATGTTGTTTGCATGCAAAGATGGCCGATTTTGCAAGTCCATCTACTCCAAAACCCTAGACGTCCAAAAGCTCATCAAGAAGGCACTGGAAGAACAGAAAACAACTTCATTTAAGAAATTCCATGGCAATGCTCAAAATGGGTCCAACAACCAACTCTAACCCTGAACCTTTCCAAAACAACCCACCAAAGGTGCAGATGAAACAATGACATCCCTGAATTCCAAGCCAAATTAACACCAAAACATTTGATACTTTGCCTCCAACAAACAAAAGCCTATTACTCCACCAATTGATTCATTGATGCAGACAAGATATCCTTTGTTGCCCTCAAAATGTACAAGTCTGTGTTGTTGTGATCAGAAACCAATAATATGTAATGAGAGATCTTTATCCATCGTCAACTAAAGGAAGTTAGTGGATGCAATACGCTCTCATTATTATCCCTTAAATCACTATAAAGACGAGTATACGCATTACTAACAACTACACAAAAATGACAAACGCCACAACCAATACATCCAAGAATGTATTGGCAGGTTAAATGATCTAGGTACCCGATTGTGCATCAAAGACAACAAGAAGCTTCAAATTCTCAAATACATAATTGGCCTCCATTATCATATCCACTTAGAGATGGGGTTTCTTCTTATCCATGCCTTGGGTAAACCTAGAGACTTGCGACAAAAATCAAAGAGAAGTCTTAAGCAAAACTTGGTCCACAAAAAAAACTTATACACTTTACACCTTTGAAGAATGAGACCACTTATTTCATACCTATTGTTGGGAGGATGGTAAGCCTTTCCACTTAATCATTGACTCACAAATCATAAGAATATCATGCATAGGTGAATCACCTGAGATTCACCACCAGAGCTCACCCTCAACCTTATTCATTGAGATGGCTACACCTAAGAAAGGCTATTTAAGTGAAGTGTCAATACTCTTTCGAGTATTTGCTTTCATGCATATAGATGATCTTTTGGATTGATTCCAAGGTGCAAGGTAATTCACCAAGATCAACCTGTTAGTTACCATCAAGTAGTTGTCAATCTCAAGTACATTTGAAAGACGGCCTTCAAGACAATGAGGGCTTGTACAAGAGGTCGATTATGCCTTTCAATCTCACCAATGTACCAATCACATTCATGTCCCTGATGAACGAATCACATTCCAAGACCATTTACTAGTTCCTTTGTCATTATCTATTTAGAAATCATCCCCATCTATAGTAAAAGTTGGGAAGAACATGTTCAACATGCGAAAAAAGTCTTTGAAACTTTGTGCCATCACAAGTTGCAAGCCAACATGGCCAATTGTACATTTGTTGTTTAGAGCTCATACACCTAGGTACATCATTGACCACCATGGAATACCTAGGGCAAACCCTTCTGTCAAGAATGCAACTTGAACTGAAATAATCTCTTGAACTCCCAAGACTATGGCAACATGGTTGGGGCAGTGGGCCCTTCCTTCAATCAACCCAAATAAAGTTGAAAGGAACCAGTGCTAGCGTATGGGTTAGCGTGATTCCTCCTACACTATGTAGGGAAGCGAATTAACATGTTTGCATGAACAATGAATGAAGTTTAATTATTTTGTGTCATTGTGTAGTTTGTATATGAAGTATTTGACGAAATGTGTGTATGTGTAATTTAGATGTCTATGTAATTAGAAAGTACATGTAATTCCAATGTTCATGTAATTATGAAATCAGGTAATTAGAAGTATCATGTAAGGTAGTTAGGGTTAGGTACGAGGGAGTTGCGGATGTTGGAAACTACCTCCCCATTCCCAAGAAAACTATAAGTAGACCCCCTCACATTTCCAAAATACATTATACTTTATCATCCATCTATCTATTTGTCTGAAGGTGTGTTCATGTTGTTGTCCAAAGTGTGTTGTTGAGGGTTCGACGAAGTATGGTGTATTGCAGATAGTTGTTGTGCAAGATACATGTGTGCGCAATGTATCCAATTATATTTGTAAGTTATTCTCATTGTATATTTTGTTTATCAAAGTAGTAATGGAATTGTGTTGCGGTGTCTTGTATTCCATTTCTACATTTTGGCATCATTGCCTGTTCGAAGGTGGATCGAGCTTGATGACATGGAAGTGTGACGAGTAAATCACTCGAGAAGGTGCACAACGACAACAATGGAATGATTACAATGTAGTCGACAAATGGTGTAGTTTCCCTCAAGAGGAGGGTAGATTGGAGGTTGCAATAGATGAAGATGCAGGGTTGTTTGTTGACACTCATGAAGGGTCGACGCACGAAGCAGAAGTGCAAGTGGATACGTGAGGAGACATGCAAGGGTTTATGCGGAGAGAGTTGCATGTCGACAACATAGTGTTGTGTGACGACGGAATAGAGTTGCATGATAGCAATGGAGAGTTGCATGCCAACAATGAAGAGTTGTCTGTCGACGGCGAAGAGTTGCCTAACGGCTGCAAAGAATTATGTGACGATAGTAGAGAGTTGTCTGACGGTTGCAAAGAATTATGTGATGACGGTAGAGAGTTACTTGACGACAACGAAGAATCACACAACAAGTTACCAACAACGAGGAATTGCATAACGGCAAATTTGGCGATGTACAAAATGTTTACGTGTTGAATGAACTTGTTGGTGAAGAAATACGTGACGATGGAGAAATTCATGACAACAACCATGATGGCAAAGTTGGCAATGTACAAGTGTACGCACATGAGGGAGAAGCGCAAGTGTTCGCACATGAGGGAGAAGCGCAAGTGTTCGCACAAGACAATGATGTGTAAGTGTTGGAGCAAGAAGTAAATGTGTGCATCGACGAGGAAGTGTGCATAAGTGTAGATGTGCATGCCAACATGTAAGTGGCAGTAACGAAGACAGGCAAGTGCACGATAACATATGCAAAGATGACAAAGACGCATGCACAGGCGGACGAGTTCAAGCAAGTGGACATGTATGAGCAAAAAGACGAGCTCATGCAGATGAAGATATGCACGCAAATATGGTAGTTCATGTTCATGTCGATGAAGTTGGATGTGACGAAGGTGACAAGTTTGATGGAGAAGAAAACCTCATTCAGCAGGAAAGGCTAGGAGTGGTTGGAGCAAGTTGTGCGGTAGAAAGAATGCATGACAAATGTATGGCGCTGTAGCAATTGCAAATCGGTATATCCGATGGTGAGCAGGACAGGAATCCAACACTGATGCAAATGCAAAAATAGAGTGTCTGATAGTGCGCAAGACAAGAATTTGACACTAGAGAAACTGCAAGTTGATGTGCTCAATTGTGAGCAAGATGGAAGTTAGACATCAAAGTAACCACAAGTTGGCACGTTTCATGGTGCGTGGGACGCGAGTACAACACGAGAGCAATTGCAGTGGGGTGCACATGGTGATGTGCGTGAACAAGATGAGACACGTGAACAACCACTGCTAGTGTCAAATCAATCGATCACGACAGACCAATTTTGGCATATTGTGCAAGTGTCCCATGTTTCATGGTGAGGAAACAGAGGACCCAATCAGGCATTGGAAAATCTACCTCATGATGTGGAAAGCAAATGGGCAGAACAATGATGCAACATGTAGGAGGTTATTCCCTAAATATTTCATGGAATCGCAATAGTCTAGTACATGGGATTGCCAAAGGACAAATACTAGACCTAGGATGAGTTGCACAAAGCATTAATGAAGGAATATGGGTTGTTCCACAATGACAATGAGGTCATTAGAAAAGGGTGAGAAAGAGTTTGTTTGCTCCTACAACCAGAGGTTGAGTGGGTTGCTAACCCATCTGGAGGAAGATTCGTTAGATGCATCAAAGAAGCAGTGGTTTGTGGAGGGACTTCTTCCTACACACCAGAAAATATCAAGGTGGTCCCTCCAACGTTATATCAAGAAGCCTTCGAGCGGGCCTTGAACTTGGAAAGTGATGCAAAGACATCATTAAAATGTTGGGGTCATGTTAATGTGGATGAGAGTGACCTCAAAGATGAAAGTGACTTTGATGTTGAGAGTGACTGACAATGAGTGATGATTTTCAGAATGAGTAGTTCATCATCCAAGTGTTGGGGTCGAGAAGTCAATGAAGGAAGTAACTTTAAAGAGAAGAACAATGACTCCGAAGATGAATGTGACTCGGAAAGCACATGATCATTGCTACGGGTGTATACAACACAAAAGGAGATTGTTCCAAAGAAGAATGTCATTGGTGATGTGGTTTGTGACAACCACTAGAGAACTATAAGACACCAAATTGAGTATGATACTAAGGGCAAACCCATTGCGCAATGTTGGCGATGCCCTTGCTGGGGGCACTTCGCAAGTGAATGTCGAAGTGTTGCAAGTGGAGACAATTCGATGATGTGTAAAGGGTTTGAGGAGTTGGAGAAGAGTCACAACCCTAGTTGAGAAGCAGAGGAGGTGAACTTGATAAACCTAATTGCCATTGAGGAGGTGAACTTGATTACAATCAAGGATGCAAAGGTTGAACAAATAGTTGAAGCCGCAGGAAGAAGAGGTTGCACAAGTGGTTGATGCAAAAGGCAAAGTGAGTGATGCAAACGAAGTGAATGATGTAGACGACAAAGAGAGAGGTTGTTCAACATTTGACCATCTACTAGGGTCGTTTTGACCCAAGCCTTGACTATCAAAACCCAAGGGTCTGGCCCTAGGCCATTTGAGTTGGGACCCTGGTCCTCTTACAGGGAAAATGCTTCCTCGAATAGCCCTTAGGCCATCTAGCCGAAGGGGAGGGTCGTCTACACTCTCCCTAGGCCATTTGAGCCTCAAACTGCCCCCAAGCCATTAAACGAACACCCCAGGTCATCCAAAGAAATATCACGATAATCCAATAGTCATGCAGAATCTTCTACAACCCAAATTTGGGAGGAAGATGATGTTGGGCCATCTAGAGAACATGCAAAGTCGTCCAAAGAAGAGGATGAGTCGTTTGGAGTTCAAGATGAGGACAGGCTCTCAAGAGAACAAGTGGGGTCGTTTGTAGAAAGACATGAGCAGGGTGGAATTCATGATGGTGTAAGAGGACAAAGGACAAAGCCGTATGGATGACCATGCAAACCATTTGGCCCCCTACCTTTCCAGACCAAAGACAAACTAGGTCGTCTGGATGTCAAGGTGTCGTACAGCCGCCTAGGTCATCCAAGCCAAAGAGTCGACATAGTTTGGGACAAGACGCGCCTAGCAAGCCCGCCATGCGCAAGGAGGAACAAAAAACTGCAGCCACATAAGATAAAAACGATGCATGAAACAAGCAATTGAATGTGAAGCAATTTACTAGTGTTGAAGTGGCAATTAAGGGAGTGGAGGCGCACTTGCCGCATGCAAGCAAAGTGTCCCTCTACATATCTCAACTTATAAAAAGTGCTAAAAAGCTCTCATTTGCTCATTCTCACGCACAAAGCTAAGAAGCAACAAGGAGGAGTCGAAAGACAGCACACTAGTTAGCCAAACTTGAACTAGCTAGGGTACAGTCAAAAGCATGCACCGAGACATCCAATAGGTTAACAAATCACATTTTACAATGCAGAAATCAAAGGCGATAGAGAAGGGTGAAGCAATTGCAAAGAAGAGGATTGCACCAAAGCACTGGAGCTAAGGCACACCAAGACAACAGCAGAAACAAGTGTTTTGCTGAAAATTCTTGTCCAGCAACCCAAAAATTTCAAACTTGTGTGCAGGGGAGCAACATCGTACAGGCCACAAGGAGCTTCATCTAGAACAAGGAGAAGACTAACAAGTCAAAGTGACACAAATTTTGAGACAAGGAGGTCGTCTGATTGGAAGAGTGTGTCGTACGGACCATCTAGAGGGTCGTCTGATGGGAGAAGGTTGTACGAAAGTCCATAGGGAATGTCCGAGTGAAAGCACACGTCATACAGGTTGTCTGCCTACAGAGGAGCCAAGTCGTCCAGAGTAGGGCCTTTTGCAAAGAGGTTGTCTGGGGTAGCATGGTCAGGGTCGTCTGGAGTTGGGTCATCCAAAGTCGGGTCTTTTGACCCAAAAGGTGGGTTATTTGATTGAGGAGTTGGGCTGTCCGAACCAGGAAACCAGTCGTCTACCCCAAGAGGTGGGTCGTTTGAGGCCAAAGGATGTCTGTCAAAGACTAAGACAGGTTGTTTAACGCCAAGGGATGTTTGTTAGAGGCCAAGAAGAAGTTGTCTAGAGCCAAAGAGAGGTCATTTGAAGTTGAGGATACATGCAAAGGGCGCTGCCCCTCAACCCTACAAGGGGGTTGCCACCCCCTTGACCCATGGCAAAAGTGGTAATGGGTGTTGCCCGTCATTTAGTTCATGTTGGTAATGTTGCTTATTTTAGTCAATGGAGTGAGCGGCAAATAATGTTTTGTTGACAGCAATTTGAAGCAATGCCAATTGCAAATGTATAGAATAGAAGAAAGCAAAAGGAACATGACAAAAGATTCCAGTACAGTATTCAATGCTTCTATCCCCAATGTTTAGCTCCTGTGTAATCAAGTACGCCAACAAGTCTAGAGGAGGGGATAGATGTAGGCTAGAAAATTGACATGTCTACATCAACAATGAATGAAGTTGTCATTTTGTGTTATTGTGTAGTTTGTATCCAAAGTATTTGAAGAAATGTACGTACATGTAATTTAGATCTTTATGCAATTAGAATGTACATGTAATTTCAATGTTCATGTAATTACAATAAATAATTATAAGTGTCATGTAAGGTTAGTTAGGGTAAGGTACAAGGAAGTTGCAGAAGTTCACAACTACCTCCCCATTCTCAGGAAAAGTACAAGTAGACCCCTTACATTTCCCAAATACGTGATAATTTATCACCCATTTGTTTGTATCTGAAGGTGTGCGCATGTTGTTGTCCAAAGTGTATTGTTGAGGGTTTGTTAAGAGTATGGTGTGTTGTAGATGTACATGTTGTGCGCACAGTGTATCCAATTGTAAGTCAATTATTCCCATTGTATATTTTGTTTATCTAAGTAGTAATGGAATTGTGTTGCAATGTGTTGTATTTCATTTCTTACACGCTAAGGTGTGATGGGCACTGCCATGTAGGTTTTTAGCCAAGTTCCAATCCCCATTAGACCCAACCATGGATGGTTTGGATGTTGGTAATCTTTATAGCCTCTTCCTTCAGCATAGTATAAAGATTTATTTTTGGAGCTTGGTGTGAACTATATGGCAACAAAGTTGGGGTGGTTTACCCTTCCTTTAATCAACCCAAATAAGGTTGAAGGGAACTGCCGCTAGTGTATAGGTTGGGGTGATTTCTCCTATGTTAGGGTGTGATGGGGACTGCCATGTAGGTTTTCACCAATCTCCAACTCCCGTAGACCTAACCGTAGATGGTTTGTATGTTGGTAAGCCCCATAGCCTCTTACTTCAACACAAGGAAAATTCTATTTTTGGAGGCTGGTGTGGAAATATGGAATTATAACAATAATCAACAATGGAACTTTCTTTGTGTTAATTTAAAGTACTAGGTGTGCTTAACATAGGACAAGCACGATGATTTCCCAAGGGTTAGGGTTGACCCATTTGCGTCGGAACTCGGTGCCAGTTTCAAGAATTTAGCATACACGATCCAAAGAAGATCAAGATCATCCAAGACTAGCCTATTCCAAAGAGCTTGATTGAACTCAAAAGTATGCTAGACTTAGAAAACTCAACTACCGCTTCATCCTAGGCTTCTCGAATGTATCTTTGCCACTCAATAGATCATGCATGGTAGAGTATCCTCTTGATGGATTAGCACTCAATGGTATGCATTTGAATTAATGAAAAAATGTCTTTGCTTAGCACCAATGCTAGCCATGTCAAACGTCACTCAATATTTCAATATTGAGACAAGTGCATTCGATTATGCACTTGGCACCATCCTCATTCAAAATGGGCACCTTGTTGCATACCAAGCCGAGATTTTTGGCGACGTTTTGCAACAAAATTGCACCTATGAGAGAAACATATGCCTTTATACAAGCAACTTAACAATGGCACCATTAAATCAAAGGTTATATAAACCATCATTCACTCCAATCACAAGCCTCTTTAAATTCTACATAGAGCTAGCTAGAGAAAGCATACCACATGAAGTGGACAACTTAACCACAATAGTTTCACCTTATGATCAAACATCACAAGGGCAAGGAGACTCAAGTCATAGACTATCTCAGCCATTTTCAATCCAATTGCTAATCATAGAGATGGATGCTCCCGGCCACAATTTTGGCAATTAGAGTGTCCTCAATGCTGACAATTGTGATTTCCCCCAAACACACCAACTTATTTGAAGCAAAGGAGTTCCTGACCACTAACTCGGTCTCCTACTATCGTCTGCCCAAAAGTTTTTGCCTCTGTTCAATACATAATGACCGAAGTGAACTTTGGTTGGCTAATCCGATCCGTTCATCGATGGTCGGCAAGTATGATGGTTCTAATGATGATCTTGCACGTATTCCGTGTTTATCTCACAGGTGGATTTAAAAAACCTCGTGAATTAACTTGGGTTACGGGTGTAATAATGGTTGTACTAACCATATCCTTTGGCATAAGCAATTATTCTTCACTCGTCGAATTGATTATTGAGCAGTCAAAATTGTGAGATTTTTAACTTTCATTCTCTTCCTCCTTTGTCACAACGAATAGATCCCCTATCCCTTAAAATGAATAGTTCCAACCAGGCCTTCCCCTATTTTGGGTCTCTCGTTGGTGCTGCCTATAGGGTGCTATGAACGCAAGGAATTGGGGTCAAGATAAGGAATTTGTCTATGGATGTTAGCATATTATATAGCATAGTGCATATAGTGCAAGTTTATTTCAATTATTGGCATAATAAAATAAGCGCTTTCGCGCTCTCCAATTAATGAGTTGGTTTGTCAACCAACTCAGGTGGTTCAACCAACCGAACCACCTAATGTGATGTATATAACCTTCATCTTTATTAATGATCATTTGCTTTGCAGTTCATCAATATCCGAGTGTCTAATTTGAATATGGTACCAGAGCCATTGGTGTGATCGAGGAAGCGGGGGTAAGGCGGTTATTAACCGTTCCACATTTCTCACAGACAGCACGTGAAGACACGACGGGGAAGCAGAAACCCAGACACAGTCAACGAGGCACGCACAGCGAGGTCGATCAGCGGAGACACGACACGCACAAAGAGGCAGATAGGAGGAGACACGCACAGCGAGGCAACTCAAAGAAGGCGGGACTAAAAGGGAGGCTAAGGCGGGGAGCGGTCGCCCGAAGGCAACCGAATATAAAGGTGGCTATCGTGCCACTTAAACCCCATCGGTTCTTCCACAGGCCGAATGTGGGATTAATTTTTTTTTACTAGCCTGCATCTCTACCACCTTCAAATAGTTGTTGTTGTCCTCTAGCCCTGTCGAGCGGTGTGGCTCACGTGGTTTACGTTGTGCCTTGTGAGAGGGAGGTCATGATTTTGATCCTCTTCGGCGCTCTTGATGATGTTTTTTTTTAGTGATGCCTGTTTGACGCTTGCCGCAGCCGATTGACGCCCCACGCGGTCTGTTGACGCCTGATGCAGCCGGTTGACGCCCGCGCTGTTCCTTTTGACGCTCTGTGAGGATAGTTGACGCCCCGCAAGGTCTGTTGACGCCCAGAGCGGTCTGTTGACACCCAAAGCGCTCTGTTAACGCCCCGGGCATCCTGTTGACGCCCTGTGCATTTTTTGACGCCCGGAGAGCATTTTTTGACGGTGGAAAGCATTTGTTTGATCCTTTGCAAGGGTCCAGGTACCATTTTTTATTCTTCCTTGTTTATTTTGCAACCAAAAAGGGGGGATCACAGTGTTCTTTTTGCAAAATTCTAAGACAAAGGGGGAGATTAAAATTGATGGTAGTAAATCATTGATTAAACTGGTATTGTAATAGGTGCATTTTCGGTGGAAACCGACACCTAGAGTAGTTAAATTTGTGGGCATTTGTGATTGTTTTTTTGCATTTAAATATTTTGTTTTCTTGCATTAATAATCATAAATTATAAAAAAAAGACCCCAAATTTATACACCTATTTGTGCAATTTATTGCACAACAACGTTCGGTATTTGTGATACCTTTGGCCCACACTTACAGGTAATGTTGTCGTGCTTTGGGCTACTGTATCCGCCGCCTAATATAGCTGCAACAACGACGTCTGAGCTTGTTCTCTATCAATCGTCGAGGAGAAATAAGGCAAACCAGTTCTATTGCTCACTTCATTTCATACCCACATCGTGATTGTTGTTAGGCGTAAATCCTGACGAAGGTTTTTTCCAAAGTGTTTAGGGGAAGTTACGCCCCACGCATGAGGAATAAAACTTTCTATGGTAGGTGTCATTAACAACACGATGCCCTTTCAGTATCGCCTAAGTTCAATATATTGTGCTTCTCATATGTACTTATAGTCTCCCTCACGTAAGGGCGGGTACATATTGAGTAGTATACTGTTCATATATACCTATAGTCTCCCTCACGTAAGGGCGGGTATATATTGAGTGGTTACGATATAAAGATCTGGCAGGTATAAAGAAAGGGAGACCAATTGGTGATATAAGGAACCTTCATAATGGCCAGTGTTCACAAGTATATCTCAGATTCACAGTTGTTGAAAGGTCCTAACTTTGTTCCATGGAAGACAAAGATGAGAGCAATTCTTCAAGTGGAAGATTTATGGGATGTAGTGAATGGCACTACAAAACGCCCTCAAACAGCAAGAACAGATCAAGAAGCTTGGGATAAGAAGGACAAAAGAGGTCTCATGTTTCTCCTGCTTGCTACTGCATATGAGGTCCAACCTCATATCTGTGATGCCAAAACCAGTAAGGCAGCTTGGGATGCTTTGATTACTGTGTATGAAGGAAAGAATCAATCCACTATTCTAAACCTTCAAACTCAACTACATACTCTCAGTATGAATTCTGGGGAGACAGTTGATATATTCCTTTGCAGAGTGGCTGACTTGAAAGCCAAATTGAATGCTATGGGAAAACCAGTGGATGATGATATCTTGAATTCTGTCATCTTGAGAGCATTGCCAGATTCCTACAAGATGTTGATCACTTCCCTCAATGTTTCTGGTAGACAAGTATCATTTGTGGAGTTGGTAAATTTGCTTCAGATTGAGGAGGCAAATCAGGTTCAGAAAGATGAGGTGCCAGATAATGCCCTTTCCACCCAACAAAGTGGTAAGAAACAAGGTCAGTTTCAAAAAGGGGGTTCTTCTTCCAAGGGAAAAGGGAAGCAAAATCAGCAGAAGGATAAAAAATATTGCAAGATTTGTGATATGAATAACCATGACACCAACAGGTGTTGGTTCAAAAACAAGCAACAAAATGACCAACCTTCTAAAAAGAAAGGCAAAGAGAAACAGAAATATAAAAAGAAACATAAGCAACCTAAGGGCCATGTTGCTTATGCTGACTCCAACTCAGACTCAGATTCCCCTGGGTCCGACTCAGATTCTGACTCTGAAAGAGCACACAAGGTGCTCATGACCCATACTTCATCTTCCCAGATAGATGTTGTATGGTATATTGATTCAGGAGCTAGTAAACACATGACTGGAGACAAATCATGGTTTGAAACTTTTGAGGAGAAAGAAGGTAAGCCAGTCACAATTGCTGACAATCAAGTCTACCAGGTGAAGGGTGAAGGGGATGTTTTTGTCTCTCTTCCAGATGGTAAATGTCAGATAGAGAAGGTTCTCTATGTCCCTGGATTAGCCAATAATCTGTTGTCTGTTCCACAAATGTTGGATAGAAATATGGATGTTGTGTTCCGAGTTGTGAAAGGCAAGAAGAGATGTTTCATCACCCACAAAGGTAAACATGTCGCAACCGGATCCTACAAGCATGGCTTGTTCATTCTAGATGCTCTTTCAACGCCTCATGTTGCTCTGGCTGCAACTACAAAGGAGGCCACTTCTCTCTGGCATAGACGTTATGGGCATCTAAGTTCAGGATATTTGCTTGAATTGCGCAAATATGAGATGGTGAGAGGACTTCCTCACCTCTCCTATGTCTTACCAGTTTGCTCGGATTGCTTAGTAGGGAAGCAACACCGAGTACCTTTTGAAGCTAGCTCTTCCAGAGCTAAGAAACCTTTAGAGTTGGTACACACCGATCTGTGTGGTCCTATGCCAACCAGCTATGGTGGAAAGAAGTATTTTCAATTGTTTGTTGATGATTACTCACGGAAGATGTGGGTTTTCTTTCTTCAGTTGAAATCAGAGGCTTTTTCGTACTTTCAACAATTCAAGAAACTTGTTGAGAAGGAGTCGGGATGTTTCATCAAAACCCTCCGCTCAGATCAAGGGGGGGAATACACCTCTAAAGAATTTTCATCATTTTTGGAAGAACATGGGATAAAGAGACAACTGACTACAACCTATACACCTCAGCAGAATGGAGTTGCAGAGAGAAGAAATCGTTCCATTGTGGAAATGGTTCGATGTATGCTAAAGGGAGCACATCTTGAGGATCAGTATTGGGCAGAAGCAGTAAACACAACATCATATCTCCTAAATAGAGCACCCACCAGAGCTCTACAAGGAAAAACACCACAAGAAGCTTGGGGTGGTAAGAAACCATCCATTTCTCATCTAAAGGTTTTTGGATGTAAGGCATTTATGCACATCCCAAAACAGAAAAGGAAGAAGTTAGATGAGAAGACTCTGCAATGTATTTTTCTTGGTTATGATGAGTTTTCAAAGGGATATCGCTTGATAGATCCTATAACCAAGAAAACACATATAAGTAGAGATGTAGTATTTGATGAAGCTTCCACATCAGATATCACATCTACAAATGTATACCTTGAAGAAGAAGAAGAACCTAAGAAAGAAAGCTCATCTCCAAAGAAGAAGGTTCCAAAATGGTATACTAGTACATTGAGAGATTCTAAACTGAATACACTTCCAGATCTAACTCAAGATCGACCATGCACTCGGAGTATGACACAACAGAGAAGAGCAGAGGCATCATCTTCAGAGGTTGATGAGCTTTGCCAACAGTTTGATGATCTATCTGTAGATGCAGAGGAAGACAGAGACACATATATGGAAAATGAACAGGTTTATATGACAACATTGGATGAAAATGAGCCTGTAACAGTTCAAGATGCACTTAGTGAGCCTCAGTGGAAGGTTGCTATGGAAGCAGAACACACATCTCTCATGAAGAATAATACATGGAAGCTAGTCAATCTGCCTACAGGAAAGAAGCCCATTGGCTGCAAATGGGTGTTCAAAGTAAAGTATAAAGCAGATGGTACTATTGATAAGCATAAGGCCCATCTTGTTGCAAAGGGCTATGCTCAAAAAGAAGGCATAGACTATGAAGAGACTTTTGCCCCTACTGCAAAGATGACTACCATTCGAGTACTTTGTGCCATGGCAGCTCAGTTTGGGTGGAAGTTACATCAGATGGATGTGAAAAGTGCCTTCTTGAATGGTGACTTACAAGAAGAAGTATACATGACCCAACCAGAAGGATTTGTGGTTGAAGGGCAAGAACAAAAAGTTTGCAAATTGATCAAATCCTTGTATGGGCTCAAACAAGCTCCTCGAGCTTGGTATATCAAGATAGATAGTCACCTAGTGCAGCATGGATTCAAAAGAAGTCCTTCAGATGCGAATCTCTATATTAAGAACAATGGTTCTGATATAGTGATTCTGGTGTTATATGTAGATGATCTGATCATAACAGGAAGTTCAGAGAAAATGATTGATGCAGTAAAAGATGATTTGAAACAATCTTTTGAAATGACAGATCTAGGACTTCTTCACTATTGTCTTGGTTTGGAAGTAACTCAGAAAAAGCACCATATCAGAGTTACACAAAAGAAGTATGCCAAGACATTAGTCGAAAAATATCGGATGACTAACTGTAAGTCTAAAGCAACTCCAATGGAACAAGGACTTAAGTTATCACGATATGATGCATCACCACAGGTAGATGGTACTCTCTATCGCCAACTGATTGGGAGTCTCCTATATCTAACCAACACCAGGCCTGATCTCAGTTTTGTTGTGGGTTATCTTTCACGGTTCATGCAGGAACCCAAAGTAAGTCATTGGAAAGCAGCAAAAAGAGTTCTACATTATGTCCGTGGTACAACAGATTTTGGCTTGGAATACAAAAAGAATAACAAGTTCTATCTACAAGGATACACGGACTTCGACTATGTTGGATCCATTGATGATCGAAAATCAACTTCTGGATACATATTTCATCTTGGGTCTGGTCTTGTCTCTTGGCATAGCAAGAAGCAGCAGGTGGTTGCTATTTCTTCTACAGAGGCAGAATATCGTGCAGCTAGTGGAGCAGTCTACGAGATAATATGGTTACGTCGCATTCTTACAAACATGGGCCTTCCAGTGAATCTTCCACTGCATTTGTTTTGCGACAATCAAGGTGTTTTGAATCTTGTCAAGAATCCAATTTTTCATGATCGCACCAAACACATTGACACTCGCTGTCATTTTATTCGTGATGAAGTTCCAAAGCACAACATACAGCTCCAATACATTCCCACTGATGCGCAAGTTGCAGATATCTTCACCAAGGCACTTGCCCGTGTCAAATTTGAATTGTTCCGCAATACTCTTGGTATTTGCCAATAATGTAATAAGGGGGGATGTTAGCATATTATATAGCATAGTGCATATAAGTGCAAAGTTTATTTCAATTATTGGCATAATAAAATAAGCGCTTTCGCGCTCTCCAATTAATGAGTTGGTTTGTCAACCAACTCAGGTGGTTCAACCAACCGAACCACCTAATGTGATGTATATAACCTTCATCTTTATCAATGATCATTTGCTTCGCAGTTCATCAATATCCGAGTGTCTAATTTGAATAGATTTGTCATTGGGGCATCTTTGTGTTTCCTTTGGTGCACACCACCAACAACTCACCTCGGCACTACTCCAAGACAATAGAACATTTTGGCATCAACAAAACTTTTTTTACCTATAACATTACTACTAACCTCAAATGCTTCCTAATGTAAAAGTCCACATCAAATCCTACATTCCACATAACATTGCCAACCCAATTAACAGGGAAGCTTGGACACGCCTCTATTAGTTTTTATCATACTTTAGGAATCCATAATAAGGGTTTTCTCTCATGTCTGACTATGACCAAGTGATAGAACAATTGCATCTTTGTTGTGGTCAATGGGTTTTTGACAATGGTAATTGTGGTTGCTCACAAGAAGAGCATCAACAATGTTAATCCAACACTTCTTTTCTTTCCACATGTATGGATTCTCTTTAGCATCCCAAAATCCACTGTATCAA
Source organism: Wollemia nobilis (assembly GCA_028583015.1). Classification (NCBI taxonomy): domain Eukaryota; kingdom Viridiplantae; phylum Streptophyta; class Pinopsida; order Araucariales; family Araucariaceae; genus Wollemia; species Wollemia nobilis. Next base: position 2,452,251 of record JAQPPZ010002456.1, on the reverse strand, counting down.
ATTACAACTCTAGGTTTGCCAACATGTTTTGGCAACACTTGTCAGATATGCTTATATGCGTCTAGATCCCTCTTTGTTTTCCATCATTGTTCTAATGGACAAAAGCAATCAACCACACCCTCATACAACAATTACAAATGTACAATTATAATCATCCATGCAACAAGGACAACAACCTACCATACATTCAACATTCCTATAATCAAGCCTTGCACAACTCCACTACACACAATCCCTTCCAACCATGTCCCAAGTTTCAGCTAAGCATTCTTATAGACCTTGCCTACTGTACGCCAACCAACCCTCAAACACTTGTGTAATTAAAGGAAGTGTGCAAAGATAAGCACTTTCTCCAATGTTCATCAACAAGTTCAACAAATACATGGGCAGCAACAACAAAATACAATAAGTGCCATGATTAGCATCACATCCTGTATTATTTTCAAGTGGAAGATCAAATTTGGCTCCATGTTTAGAAGGAATGTTTCAAAAGTCCACATCAAAAGATTAGCTTTTGTGTCGTGGTCAATACACAATCTTGTGCACAGCAAAAGACAACACCTTCAGTCTTGACTCACCACATTACTTGGGAATGCATCCAAATTGCTACGCTTCTCAAATCATAGTTGCCATCTTCACTCGAGCCTATAACAATGCAACATCCCTTAAAATTGAACCCTAAATGGTTGTGTTCATCACCATGAGACCAGTCGATTGACTCCACTTTAAAAAAATTATTTTTGTGCCATAATCCATACACAATCTTGCGCACAACAAGGGTCAACACCTTCATTCTTGACTTGTCACCTTACTTCAGAATGTATTCAGCTTCAATGCTATGCTTCTCAAGTCATAGTCACCACCTTTGGTCAACCCTACAACAAGGCAACATCCCTCAAAATTGAACCTTGAATGGTTTAATCCATCACCACAAGACTAGTTGGTCAACTTCACTTTAGAGCACACTTGCCAAGATATGCACACTATGTTCAAAGCTGTAAATGTTGGTCAATTTGCCACTCAAGCTTATGTACTTGACAAGAACAAACGCTAGTTTCCTCAATTGGAATTTGGATGCTATGGAGCCACCACTTCTCAAGGGAGAACAAATGATCCAAGCACAACCCGGGTTGGCCAAGTCCTCATATGGGTGGCGCCAATAACCAACGGAATAAAGCAAACAAGCATCATCTTCAACGGACATGTGCCAATGCTATTTACTATGGCACCAACCCTATTTGCATCCTAGTGCTAAACACTACTCTTGGTGCCAAACCCAACACCTACTGCTAACATCCAGCACCAACAGCCAAAGCTCGACGCCAACTATCATCTCAAAAAAGTAGGCTCCCACCCCAACGCTAAAGAAAGACAGACAGACAAAAATGCCAGACCATCCCAACTACTTTCTTTGCAACAGTGGGAAGACAAACTATTGTTCCATCTTACTTTTAACATTCTTGTAATTATTAATGTACATACTTCATATAGATTAGTTATTTAGTATGCATGGCTCTTAGAGAGCAGTGTAGTTAAGAGTTGGAGGTAGAGGTGCTCAACTCCTGCAAGGATTAACCATATGCCTTATGCCCAACTCTGCAGTACAGATTCCCACTGTTGGAAATGAAAATTTGCATGTTTTTCTAAAACAAGTAATACTTTAAGTATACTGCCTAATAGCTACCAGTAAACATTGGATGTCACTATAGGGAAGAGGACACACAGATGAACAGAGTCACCATGTGCTGACTATGAGGACAGGTCCCAGTACCCAAGTTTCTTGACGCCTATGATATTAGTCTATATATCAAGTTTGCAACAGTTACATTAGATCTTGTTCAGTACCATTTCCGCAGCTCCTGCATTTTTACATTATCTGGTGAATGCCACATAGTTCATGCTTTGAAGGCAAAGCATTTGAAAGAAAAAGAACCTGTACTAAGCCTTCCACTCATGATACTAAGGCAGTTATTAAGTGTATAGACTCGGTGAAAATCCATGTTACATCGCCGTAGACATGTATGTTCTTAAGAATCATCAACGTATATGAATTAAACAGAAATCTTCCTGGTTGATCCCTCCTAGCATTTTGTAAGCTCTTATTGTTTTTCTGGCATGTGAATTGCATCAGACTAAAGACCCTAAGGGCAGATTTGTATCAAAAAATTAATTCAAGCAGTAACACTCACGTTCTATCACCTACATTGACGACACTTAAGCTATTCTTTATCTAACTACCACAATAGTAGTTGTCTCCATAGTAAGATAAATTTTCTTCCTTCCCATGGCAATAATATACACAGATCCTAAAGGATTTTTTTGTGTAAGATGTTTCCAGAATCAGAAATAGATTTCATTTATGTTTTGTGCTTCGACATGAAACTAAGAATATTGAATCTCGGCAAGAGATTCGATGCAATTTTGGAAAGATATAACCAACACAAGACATCTTGATAATCAGTCAAAAGCAAAATTATATGAACATCCTGGAGCATCTATAATGATATAAGGTATGTACACTTGATACAGCATAATAGTAAATGTGTGCATAAACTTACGTTGCTTTAGTGAAGACCAAGCAACCATGGCAGCATTCTTTTCAGCCTGTTTCTTTGATTTCCCGGCTTCACCTGAAAAGGTCATTCCAGCCACCTCTACAGAACATGTAAATACAGGCATATGTCCTGGTCCTGACCTTATTGTTGTATAAACTGGTAAAGGCACCCCAGCCCTTTGAGCCATCTCCTGCAACAGGTTTTTGCAAACACCAGTCTCATCCTGCCAATAAATGCAATTCATCAGAAATGACTCTCTTTAACTAGCATTTGTAAGTGGTGTTGTTCTTAATAAATGTAACATCAAATTTTGAGATTTGCACAGTTTCTATTGATAGAATACAAAACATTCAACAAAGGAGGTCATACTTAGTTTTCGCTGAGATCTATTCTAAGACAGTCATTAATGGATTGAATTTACTCTTTACATCCTTCTTCATGGCATACATGTCAGATTTTAAAGCAAATAAAATTTACTCTATGGTGAGAGGATGACCCTGGCAATCACATAACTGCAGTCGTAATTCCAAATCCATAAACTTGTTTTATTGTATGCATAATAATCCACCGCCACACACAAGATAGACTGAATGCCTACACAACCCTAGTGGAGAAATTCCACTTGTGCATGCAACACAAGACTGACTTAGAATCCTCCCCCACCCCACCCCACCCCACCCCAAATAAGGCGAAAGCCTTGCCGACACAACAAATGTAACCAAATTTTAGACATCATTTAGCCACTTACCCTCTGTCAAAAGTTGATGCAGCAAACTGAACTTCAGAAGCCAAGCTTAATCATTATAATCATGGCCTCTGTCATAAGATTCAGCAAATTTTATCAAAAATATCTGAATTTGGACGATCTCTACCTCAGGTGAACAAATTCAATGAATAAAATTTGAATAAACAACAGCCAATGAAAAATCATATATACAATATCTAAAACTTCTCCTATTTCTGTTTTGCATACAGACATCTACTTGACTCCATTCTACATTAGTAAGATGTAAAGGTTAAAACAAAACAACTTAAAAAGAGTTAAAACATTAAGGCGAAATAATTTTAGGGCAACTCGTTCATAGATCCATTTGTAAATCAATATCATCTTGTTTTATTGTATGCATAATAATCCTTCAAAGCAACCTGAAAGTTCTTCCTAACTATTTATATTTATGTTAAATATTTCCATTAATGAAATTAATTATATTATTTTCAAACATCATGACAAATTTTACAGCTAACTTTTTCAATGCCAATTTTCTTCCATTTTTAACATTGTCGAACTCAAACATGAACCCAAACCTTGTAATTTAGATCATGACAATATATCCGATCTCTCAGTTCGAATCCCCATTCAGTTGGCAAGCGATAAACGCAGATCAGGAGCCTTATGCGCCCCCACCCCCCCCCCCGGAACAAATGCTCCATCTTCTCAAACTCTCGCTGTATAACAACAATCTACCGGAATCTTTAAGCTTTTCCGTGGCAGGAACAGGGTTTTTTTAAAGGGTTTTAGCACTAGATGTTTTATGTTTTTTTAATTTTTGAGGGAACCCCTTCGAACTTCAGAATGCTTAACTCCGTCTTACATTTCAAGCATTTCCTAAATCGAGGCAAAACTCACCACCACTCGAGCTACCACTTGGGTACCAAAGTTTTATGCTCTAGTTTCAATCTAATGAGAACAAGTTTATGCTTGTCAAGGTGAAATATTTGAATTTTTCCCCTCTTTCCAGGGCCAAGGGTTCAAATTACAGACCAGGTGATAAGGGTTTAAAGAACCTTCGCCTTTTATGCCCCGACTTCAATTTCACAATAATAATAACTATAATAATATCCAGCAATGGCTCGCAAATATACTCACTAGGATTCGGGCGGCGAGAGACTGCGAAGGCCCCCTACGAGAAAGAGTGTTGAGAGCGACTTCCGCCGCCGCATGCTCCGCCTGACGTAATGTTGTGTAAAACTTGGGGCTTTCGAACGTTTCGCCGTTAAATGTAACGGCCGCTTTAAACCTCGGCGCATGATCGGGGCCCTCTCGGATACAGACATACGACGGCAAATTGAAACAGCTCCTCTGAGCAAGTTCCTGCAGCTGGTTCTTGTACATGACTGCACTCAATCCATCCTTCAATTCCTCAAAAACCTAATCCAAAATAGAAAATAATACGCACATATGAAGAATACACAGATGCCTATGAAATATTGTGGAACAATCCCTCACCTGAAAATGCTGCAACCCTCAGCAGGAAAACAATTTGTCCTGTAACATGATTGACGATTATTGTTATATTTTATGAAATTGTCTGTGAAGGGAAATCGTGCTCCAGCCAGAGATTCGGTATTCCCCGATACTTAAGGGGAATCGAAGGAAATCCGAGCGACGAAAAACCAGACAGAGATTCAGACAAGATCACGCGCTAATGCCGAATCTTACGAGGGGAAAAATACATCGCAACTCCTCCTACGTCGTGTTCTTGTTGCTTTGTGTTTGGCTGTGGCAACAATAACATTGAGGTCTTAAATAATTACGGCGAAAAAGGAGATGTTCAACGTGTGAAATTTCGAAAAGTGTGGGATCTTGGTGTTCTGTTCTCGTTGGGCAAGCCTTTGGGTTGGTCGGGTTAATTTAACTCAGGAAAGGGACGCCGCTCCATGTGGAGCGGGCAAAGGGGAGGACTTGCCATTGCTTTCATGTTTGTTACTGAAATTGAAATCTCATCTTTTTAAATAATTTGTACAAACATCACAAATTAAAGATGTTTTTAATTTTTTTTTTTTTTTTAAAGTTCTTCATTTCACTCGTTCAAATCCGGTATTTTTTATTTAAAATTGTAAGATCATTAAAGATAGGATGTTTAGTAGTTTGGAGTGCTTGTTGATGAGTTGTTTTGATTTGATTTTTTAGAAGGTGGAGATTTCACCTTTATCCTATAAAAGTATTTAATTAATCTAACTAATTTATTTTCTAGTTTATAATATTATATTATAACTGTATGGTTTTTTTTTAAATGAAGGTGAAATGGTTATTACTTGTCCATGGTTGTATAGTTTTTTTTTTTAATATTAAGTAATGGGGGTTTTGACCAGGAATCCCCCAACCTGTTACAACAACACCACCAGAAAACACACCCACCCCCTCACACACACTCACCTACGCCACGGTTTGAACCTTGGACCTCCGAAGAAGAGCCAAAGCCCAAAAAAATTAATACCTTTGCAAAAATTTAAGCTAAGTTCAAGGTTGTATAGTTTTTGCTTATAAGATTAAAAGCATATCCCATTTGTGTTATATCATGATTGCATGGTCTCCAACTGTGGAATTGAAAGGAATTCACTTCTATTGCATTTTATAAATATACGAAGGACAAAAAAATATATACAAGGATCGGCTCCTTGTAAAAATATGTATTTTAACATTTTGTCTACAAGGCAATGGTTAGGGCTTTGCAAGGACAACGTAATGGTTAGGGCTTTGCAATGGTTAAAGCTTTGGATGGGCTTTGGTTTTTTTTAGGTTCAAAGTTCAAACCACGACGTACCTAGAAGGGGATAGGTTGTATAGTAGTAGCTTTGTCAGTTAGTTGTTTCATTGGATTGAGGTTTAGGTGGCTTTGTTTTACCCAACGAGCTAGGATTTATAAAGGAAACATCCAATGATAAGGGTGAGAGTTGAGCTTATCAATAGGGGTCAAACGATGTACCTAGCAGGGAATAGATTGTATAGTAACAGCTTTGTCGGTTAGTTGTTTCATTGGCTCGAGGTTCAGGTGGCTTCATTTTACCCAACGAGCTAGGATTTATAAAGGAAACATCCAATGATAAAGGTGAGAGTTGAGCTTATCAATAAGGGCCAAACGATGTACCTAGAAGGGAATAGGTTGTATACTAGTAGCTAAGTGTTTGTCAGTTAGTTGTTTCAGTTGGATCGAGGTTTAGATGGCTTCGTTTTACCCAATGAACTAAGATTTATAAAGGAAACATCCGATGATAAAGGTGAGAGTTGAGCTTATCAATAAGGGTCAAACACATAGTCATACACACCCCTCACATACTCACCCACATAGTGGTTTGAACTTTGAACCTCTCGAAGAAGAGTCAAAGCCCAAATTGTTACACTTGTTCCTCGAGGAGTATATATATATATTCACAAGACAATCTATAGAGTTGGAGTAGAAGTTGATGTATTTAATCTTGCCTAACAGGTTCATCTATAGAATTGAAGTGGAAGTTCATGTATTTAATTAATTGAGTTGAATTGAAGTAGAAGTTGATAATTGAGCTACTGTCATTTGATATATATTAAGGTTTACCTTATTCTATATCAAATATTATATATATATATATATATATATATATATATATATATATATATATATATATATATATATTTTTTTTTTTTTTTTTCTTGCAGGACAATCTATGGAATTGGAGTGGAAGTTGATGTATTTAATCTTACCTAAAAGATTCATCTATAGAATTGGAGTGGAAGTTGATGTATTTAATCTTGCCTAAACGGTTCATCTATAAAATTGAAGTGGAAGTTCATGTATTTAATTAATTGAATTGAATTGGAAGTTGATCTAATTAATTGAATTGAATTGGAAGTTGATTTAATTAATTGAGTTGTTATCGTTTATATATATTAAGGTTATTTTTCTATTAAATGTTTTAAATTTTATTCAAAAATATATATATTATTTATTCATAGAATTGAAATATTGGTTCATAACATTTTTTTTTTTTTTTTAAGGAACCTTTTATATACAACATATCCGCAACATGTGAGGGGAGAGATTTGAACCTGGGCCTCTCCATAACTAGAGAGTTTTAACTACCCACTTGCTCTCCAACTCCTCTACACGAGCGGATATAACATTTTTTTCACATGGCAGTGCAACAATTTGAGGTTTGGCTCTTCTTCGAGAGGTCTAAGGTTCAAACCGTGACATATCTATGCATGGTTGTATGTTAATCCTCTATTGATAAGCGTAGCTCTCAACCTTACAAGGGGTCATGGTTGAGGGGACTGCTTAGCTCTAGGGGTCCCTCGACCTTATGAGGGATCATTGTTGGGAGGGAACTGCTCGACCTTAGGGGTTTATCACATCACCAAATCCAAAAAAAAAAACTTTTTTTTAAATTTTTTTACCTTAAAATCTTATACATACAAATTATGTAATGAAATATTTTAATTTTTTATTTAATATAAATTTTATTATTTTAATAAAAAAATTTGATTGATTTTTAATTAAAATAAATTAAACAAATTAAGGTGAGTGGAGCAGTACTAGGGCAGCGAAGAAAAATATTTTATCAGTGTTGCAGCGAAGGTGAGTGCAACAGTGCTAGGGCAGCAAATAAAAATATTTTAACAGTGTTGCAGCAGTGTTAGGGCAATGAAGAAAATATTTTATCAGTACCATAGTAGTGTTAGTGCAGCGAAGGTGAGTGCAATAATGCTAGGACAGCAAAGAAAAATATTTTAACAATGTCGCAATAGTGCTAGGGCAATGAAGAAAAATATTTTAACAGTGTCATAACAGTGCTAAGGTAGCAAAGAAAAATATTTTATCAGTGTCGTAGCAGTGCTAGGATAGCGAAGGTGAGTGCAACAATCTAGGGCAGTGAAGAAAAATACTTTAACAGTGTCGCAGCAGTGTTAGGGTAGCGAAGAAAAAAAATTAACAGTGTCACAACAGTGCTAAGGCAGCGAAGGCAGTGTTAAGGTAGCGAAGGTGAGTGCAACAGTGCTAGGGTAGCAAAGTAAAATATTTTTATTTGGCAATATAATTTAGAAATTATACTATACATTTTGGAGAGAGGATGAGAGTCGAGGAATTTGAAATGGGTAATGGTGGGAAGGTGTAGAGTTTGGAGAGACTGGTCGTGGGTGGGGAGGCGAGCGTTCTGTAGGAGAATGTACCTAGTAGTCTGAAGGTTGGAAATAAGGTGGAGACCCCTAGGAGCGAGATTCAATCCCAAATGGCAGAATATTTTGGAGTTCTGGTTCAAGAGGTGTAGTCTGATGAGGTGGCTAGAGCGGTCATGATTTCTCCTAAATCATGGGTCCTTGGGGCTCCACCTGTCGAATCTTTGAGTGGGTCCCAATCCCTAGGGAAATTTTCATCTCCAAGTAAGTGTTCATATGTTGCGATTACCGCTTTTGATTCTGTTGCTAGAAATTCATCGGTTCTCTTTGACCTGTTTCCTTCAGAGGATATTTTATCGATTTCGAACGAGTTTTTGTCCATCACCATGGAAGAGGGTTCCTGGAACCTGATTGGCAAATTTCAAGGGAGGAGGTTCGACATTGATGCTATAAGACATTGGGCCCTAGTTATATTGAAGCCTAAGAGACCTCTGGACATTGTGGCAGCTTCCAATGGTTTTTTCCTTATTAAGCTTAACTGCGAGAATGATTCAAAGAAGATTTTAGGCGGAGGGCTTTGGTTCTATGGAAATCAAAGACTCTTTCTACAAAAATGAGGACTCAATTTTAATTTCAAAACCCAAAATATTAATCTGGTTCCATTGGACCGATTACCAGATCTACCCTTTCACATTTGGCATAATGATATTCTCAAAGGAATAGCTAAATCCATAGGTGAACTAGTCCTAATCAACTCGACAACTAGGGCCAAATCCATATTAGTCTTTGCTCGTATGTATTTTATGGCGAACCTTGAAGCTAATATTCTGGATCACATTAATCTGCATTTGAATTTTGGACCATGGATTCAACCTATTGTATATGAGAATTGACCAATAAAATGTTCAATCTGTAATAAATTTGGCCATGTCCCTGGCTCATGACTGATCCAAAATAGGAAGGCTCATTTAAAGTAGAACTAGAAAAAAAAAGAATCCAGAGCAAAACAGAGACCAGCTCTTGGAAAAGAAGGCAGAATCTGATTATGCAGGTCCCTCAAGCGAGGCTCCTGGTCTTAAGAAAGTTATTGAGGAAGATATTCAACAAATGCCTTTAAACTATGGAGAAAAGGGGTGTATGATCTCATGAAGTACTTATTATGGCCTACTAGTGCTCAAAAATAAAGATTTAACTTTTGAGACTCCAATCCCTAAGGAGTTTCTCCAAAACGTTTTTCAGTGCCTAAACTCAAAGGAGGCTGAGCAGGATGGCTCTGAAAACCCTCAAGTGGGAGAGGAATCTCCTCAAAATATGGAGTTGAAAATGGACCTCTCAATTTTGGGTGATGTCAAATCCCTCTTTGGTGAAGGTTCCTCAAGGGTAAGGATGTTGCGTCCTAAAACTAGAAGCTTGCGCAAGGGCCCGATTGACGTGGGAGTTCCAAGGAAGGTAGGAAAACCATCCAATAAAGCTCAAAGAAGCAGAGAGGTGGAAGCTGATATTGTAGATGGAGTTCAATCCAAGCTCAAGTTCAAAAAGGAAAAGGATACAAAAGGTAAGCAGTTGAAGCTAGATTCATTCTATCAGTCCCCCTAATCTAAGGATGGGAGTTTTCTTTCCAAGAATTGTAAATAAAATTTTTATCTTAGAACATTAGGGGCCTTAATGGGCTACCTAAACATCGTGCATTAGAATCCATCAGAAAATATTTTAAACTAGTTTTAATTTTTTTGCAAGAAACAAAAATGGATAGTAGCGCTGAAATAGTTAAGAGGAAGGTTTGGAAGGAGGTTGAGTTTGTAGCTAACTCAACTAACGCCTCGGGGGGTCTCTTGTGCATGTGGGATCCTAAAATCATTGATGGGCTGAGTGATTAGCATCTTGTTTTGTTCCAATGAGTCAAGATTTAAATGGATAACCTCGAATATTTACGCCCCAAATTCAAGATCCTCTAGAACCATGCTTTGGGATTTCCTTGGTTATATGAGAGAACATTTTCAGGTGATTTCAATACAACCTTATATTCGTCTAATAAAAAAGGAGGAACCCTGATGCTTAATAGCATGGATGAATTTTACTCTTTTATTTACTCCCAAGTGTTGATGGATTTGGACCTGAAAGGGTCAATATTTACATGAGTAACAAGCAAATTGGGAGTCAAAATATTCAAATTAGGTTGGACAGAATGTTGGTGTCTAAAGAAGGTATCCCATTTTTTGGTGATGCGCCTTATGCTTTTTCCTAAGTTGGCCTCATATCACAATCTAATTTTGCTTGAGAAGACATAGGATTTGACCTTCTTTCCTCGACCATTTAGATTTGAAGCAATGTGGCTTCAACACCCTAGTTTAGAATCCAACATTGAGGAATGGTGGAGTCATAGGTTTTCATGTTCTCGAATGGTATAAATAGTCTCCAAGTTGAAATTTATAAAGACTAAGTTGAAGGATTGGAATAAGTAAGTTTTAGGAAATATTATCGCCATAAAGATGGAGATTTACAACCAGTTGCAAGAGGTTGAGCAGATAGCCAAAACTCAAGGTTACTTTGTGGAATTAAAGAGGCAAGAACTATCTATTCTCACAGAGCTCCATAATGTTCTAGCAGGGGAAGAAATTATGTGGAGGCATAAAGCTAGGGCCTTGTGGCTTAAGGAGGGTGATCGAAACACAAAAAAATTTCACTCCACTACACTGAGGCATAGGAGTAATAATAGGATCAAGGTGATTATGAAAGCAAATAGAGAACTCTTTAAATACATCAAAGAGATTAGATCTGAGGCAGTGAATTTTTTTAAGGACCTCTTGTGTTCCATATCAACAAAAATCAACAAGTTGAAGCTCACTTACTGAATAACATACCACCTTTGGTCTCTATAGATATGAATAATGTTTTGGATACTTCGTTTTCAGATGATGAAATCAGTAAAGTAGTTTTTGCAATGGGCGGGCTCAAAGCACCGGGACCTGATGGGTTTCCCCCAATATTTTTTAGAAATTTTGGCATTTGGGGTCGAAGATATGTGATGCCATCAGAGATGTTTAATCTTCGAAATGGATCCCTTCAGATGTCAACTCTCCATTTTTTGTGCTTATATTTAAAACGACTAATGCTAAGGATTTTGTAGCTTATAGACCTATTAGTCTATGCAATACTATTTTTAAAATTTTGATGAAGACTCTGGAGAACAAATTGAAACTTTTATTACCAGGAATCATTGATATCCTGTAGAATAGTTTTGTGGTTGCGAGGTAAATTCTGGATGGAATCATTGCAGTCCATGAAATCATCCATTCAACGACCAAAAGCGATAATTTTGGGACCTTGCTCAAGCTGGATATGAACAAATATTACGACAAATTTGATTAGGATTTTTCTTCAAAGTCTTGCATAAATTTGGCTTTAGTCAGAAGTGGATAAGTTTGATCAAATCATGTGTCTCTTCATCCAAGTTCTCAATTCTTGTGAATGGCTCTTCGACGAGATATTTTAGGAGCTATAGGGGAATTCGTCAAGGAGATCCATTGTCCCCATACCTTTTTATTTTGTTGGCAGAATCTCTGAGGCGGGCCATCAAAGTTGATTGTTCTATTATAGGCCTTAAGCCAGCTACGCCCATCAGTCCCATATCCCATCATCAGTTTGTCGATGATACTCTTATATTCCTTTAAGCTTCAATTCTACAATAAAAATCAGTTAGAAGTATTCTAGAGGATTATGAACATGTGGTGGGTCAAAAGGTTAATTTCAAGAAAAGTATTATTATTTTCTTCAATACTCCTTCAACAAGGCAGTTGAGGATTATGGATATTCTGAGATGTAATATTGGGTCTCTCCCTTCAGCCTACTTGGGGATGCCAATGTTTTTTGGGGCTTCAAGATCATCCCTGTGGGAACCGGTTATGGAGTGTGTCCAAAGAAAGCATGCAAGTTGGAAAGGGACTCTCCTGAGCCAAGCAAGAAAAGTGATGTTAGTTAAGGCCACCCTTCAAAGTATTTCGATATATTTCCTTTCTCTATTCTAAATCTCGGGTAAGATTCTTGAAATAACAGAACATATCCAACGCTTATTTTTTTGGTCAGGAGCAAGTAAGAAAAATAATTTTTTTCTAGTGGCGTGGGACCAAGTATGCATCAAGAAAGAGGAGGGCGGTTTAGGCCTTAGAATATTGAAATCCATGAACAAAGCTCTTGTTGCCAAGCAGGGTTGGAGACTGGTTCAAGAGGAGAAAGTGGGATGGGTTGATATTGTCAAAGCCAAATACCTAAATGATGGGAAGTAGTTTATTAGAGACTCGTTATCCCTCCAGGGTTTAGCTTTATAGTTTAGCCTGATACGATGTAGATCAAAAATTCATAGAGAGGGTAGGTGGTGTTTGGGATATGGCAGGTTTATCCACTTCTGAAGTGACGTGTGGGCGATTGAGGTTCTACTAGAGTCAAGATCAGAGCTGGCTTTAGTCAAACCAATTACATATCATTTTTTGGGGGAATAAGGTTTGTGATTTCATTGAAAGGATTAAAGATCACCCCCTATGGAAACTATTTGACTTCCTAAGACTTTTGGTGGAGGAAAGGAGGGTATTTGATAAAATTTTCAATATCATTAAATGTATCTCTAATTCCTAAAAGATAAATTCTCTATCAAATCAGCTTATTTTAGTAGCAGATGGTACTTCTGATCCTTGGTTTTTGACAAATAAAATTTGGCTGAAAGGACTGACTCTAAAATCAACATTTTATTTTGGCTGACCGTATAAGGAAAATTTATAACTTTAGACAATCTCAAAAAAAGAGGTATGATTTTACCTAATGCTTGTTTCTTGTGCAAAAATACGGAGGAATCCCCGCTCCATCTTATTTTAAGTTTTCCTTTCTTGCAGGAGGTTTTCAGCTACATTGCAAATATTTGAACATCCAATGAGTGTTTTTTAACAACCTAGAGGATGTGTTGACCCAATGGTTTTCTCCCTTCCTGTATCTCTGCCTTTGTTGGTTTTGTAAATTCAGCCTTCCTCATATCTGATGGTGGATTTGGAAGGAAAGAAACTCAAGCGCATTTAAGGATACTGCTCATTCAACTAAAGTTGTGGCTTTGCAAGCGATTTATTTTTTCATGGAGAAAATTAGAACCCTAAATATGAATGTTGTGACTATAGAGTAGGAACAATCAATTGAGATATTTCTTGGATTCAATGCCAATCCTCAACTAGTCAGACCTGTTGTGCCTTCGAATAGTGCAGTTGGTGAATGTCTTGTGTGCTGGTAGAGGCCGACACGGGCTCCATTCTCCCTGTGCCACACCTTGTGGATACTTGACCCATGAGGGATACTGTAGTGGTAAGTCCATGGATTTTCATCTACGAGACCCAAGTTCAAACCTCGACAAGAGGGGATTGAAACCCAGACCCTTATAAAAACCCGTGTAAACTTAAATAATCAATTGACATTTGGTCAATCGATTAGATTCCTCAATATTTCAAGGAGAAGACCTAGGTTTAAATCTTGCCAAAAGATTAATGGATAGTATCTAAGTTTTGTTGTACTACCACCATTGGGTGATGATGCAATGGAGGTGGGGATCATTTCAATCCCTTATAACTCATTTATAAAAAAAAGAAATATATATATTAATACTTTGAAACTCTTAATAATAGGTATAAGATTTGAATCCAGAGGAATAAAGTTGCATAGCATGCTTTTGTAACTAGAGTTTGGTTACATAAAACATACTTTACTTTTTTTCTAAAACTTATTTTCAATATGATAATTTTTATCTTATTCGTTGTTTATAAATATTAAAATTTATTTAAAGTATTAAAACCTTTATTTGTAGTATAAAATCCATTATTTTTCCCTTCTCTGGGAGGTCCAAGGTTCAAACCCTGACATGGGTGAGTATGTGAGGGGGTGTGTGTGATGGTTGTGTGTTAAATTTTCTATTGATAAGCATAGTTCTCAGCTTTACGAGGGGTCATGGTTCGGAGGAGATTGCTCAGCCTTGTGCGTTGGTCGTAGGGGTTTCTCACACTAACCAAATATAAAAATAAATAAATAAATAAATAAGTAAATAAAGTAAAATAAAATCCATTGTTTTTATCACTTATCCCAAATTCCTTAAAAAATATAAATCTAATTAACTCTCATGTTTAAAAATATTTAAAAATTAATTATTATATTTTATTATAAATCTATAATAAATATGTTAGGTTTAAATTAAACATGTGTCAAAACACATGTTAAAAATGGTATCATGCCAACGACGAGCTTATTGCAGTGGTAAGGGTTTTGGCCTCTCTTTGAGAGGTCCAAGGTTCAAATACCACTTAGTATGAGGGGATTGGAACCCTTCATAAAAACCTATGTAAACTCATTGGAAATAAATGCTATCATGTGTGTGAAAGAGGAAATGCACCATAACAATTGAAAATAGACAAAAAGTAATAGATTTGATATTGATAAACTTTGTCTTTTACAAATCGTCCTTTTCAATTACAATCGACCTCCCAAAAAGAAGGATTTTCTTTTACAAGTAAGATCTATGGTGTCACAAGTTATCTCCTCGATCGCATAATAGGTTGTGGGAGGGTTTAGAAGGTGCATTGCTTGATATCCCGATATTTTATGTGTATTGAATACTTGCACATAAGCTCACAATGACAACATCAATAGTATATGCAGGGCCTTTCAAGATGAGATCCAAAACCATGAAAGAGGGTTACAAAAGCAAATAAAATATTACAAAACTTCACAAAATCAGGTGCAAAAGTTACAAAACTATATGAAAGGCTTACAAAACCTGAAAAAATACATTATTTATCTTTCTATGCAGTTGGCGGTTGGTTTGGAGTTATTTGCCTTGAAATTCAACCACTCAGGGCGGTTGGCTCTTTGTGTAACCGCCAGATGAAGTTGTGGCTTTGTGTAACCACCCTGTGTGGTTGTGACTCTATGTAAACACCTAGGTGGTTGTGACTATTATCTAGTAGAAGATTTAGCTCCTGGATCCAAGCCTTTATGGATTTGTTTCAGGGTCTTTGTTGTAGATTGGGTGCACTGTTGGATATCGACTATGGGCATGGCTACAAAAACAAGGGTTAGCAAACACTTCCAAGATCCTCCATGGTTGAATCCTTCAAGTCCTTTGAATGGTAAACCTGCAACCACAATGTCAAACACACACACAACAAAGTAAAATAAAAATTGAGCAGAGTTTCCTTATATTTTTTGTGCACTTCATGAAAATGAAATGGGGACCTATTTGTAAAGTCTCCCATGGGTGGAGGAGAGTGATGAGGGGGAAGAATATGGATGACAAGTGTCATGGGTGAAGGAGTGGAGAAATATTAAGGATTCCCCACTTGGATGGACAAATGTGCAAGTTTCCTTGTTTGGGCTATGACTTCCTATGATGCCTTATGATGTGCCATAACACCTTATGATGTGCCATGACACATTATGATATGCCATGATGCATGCCCTTTTTGTGGAGAGATTCCTCACCCACTAAATTGGAATTTCTCATCAATGTTTCTGGGTGGAGGAAATTCTCACCCAAATGCATTTAATGTGCTTGGAATGTGGAGGAAAGAGGGGAAATAAATGTTAAATGGAGTTAAGGTGAATTGGAGTTTAAAATAGCAAAGTGGTCTCATGATGACCGTAGTTAAGCGTAGGAAGGGGTTTAAGTGGGTAAAAGAGGCTAGAATAGGTCAAAGGGGCTAGAATAGCCAACATTAATAATTTATAAGGTTGTAATACATTAATTAAAATAATTGCACATATTATTAAATATTAATATTAACCATTGCAAATGTGACACTTTTTAGGTGTCTACAAATGCTCCATTTTGTACCATATTGTGTGATATGGTGTAAAAATCGACGAAACCAACTTTTGAATTGATGATGGAAAGAGGAAATGACTATAGAATGATGAAAGTGATCTTTTACTTGAGGAGGGTGATGCAAGATTATCTCAAATCAAGAACAATGTAATATGTCCCAGTTATGAAAGCAACAAATGTCCTTGAAACTTTACCTTTGATGGATTTATGAGATCAATTTGATTAGAATTTTGAGTGTTGGAATCAGGGCTTCGATTAGGGTTTTGACAAATAAAATATGAGTTCTGCTATTTTCCCCAGCAAAGGAAGGGTTAATGATAGCCTTAGGCAAATATTCTCGGATATACATAACTCCAAAATTAGGTGTTTATGTATTGAATTGATTTGAGAATAAATTTTGTGGGTATTGTCTACCCCCTCAAGTGATGAAGGGGTCAAAATAAATAGATGACAACCATGATCTAATTAAAAAAAGGTGAATGAAAAATGTGACGGTGATGGCATGCAGAAGGAAATGAAGGAATATTATTCTAATGCAAGAAAGTAAGTGTAATCTAATGCATGAGAATAAATCTAATCTAATGCAAAATCTGATTGATTGATTGATTGAGCAATAAGGGTAATCATTTTGGTTGAGGCCTAAGAGAAATTCATTTTTATAGTCATTTTCATTATTTTTTTGTTGTTTTTTATGAGGTTGAGGTATGTGTTGATTTATGCATGATAGATATGTATGGATGGTTGGATGGGGAATACAATATGATGTTATGTATGGATGGTGTTATGCATGTGTTTAGGGTGTTTAGATTATGGATGGGATGGGTGGTGATGTGTAGTGACTTATAGTTGCATGTTTTATTATCGTTTAATGATGCATCACTACTCGTGAATTGACTAATTAATCAAGGGTATCAACATAATGGTACTGACATAACTATAGAATGGAAAGGAGTGAATGTGACACTATGGATACAGTAAATGAATAAACTGTAAGAACAAAGGTGGCCTGATTTGTCATTTCACCTATCATAGGAAGGAAGGATTGAAAAGTGCTTTTAGAAAGCTCAAACACCCTAGTGGCATCGATCAAAATCATCTATTGATAATTTAAGCGCTTAAAGATACTAAGACCAACCAAGGAAGTCAAGTTTCTTAAAGACCAATGTGTGTGTAGTGATGTTTATTTTTTATTTTGAGTGAGGTAGGATTGACCAATTGTGACTCAAGCCATTATAAGCTAGCTCATCCATGAGCATACATAGGTCTGTACAAAATAAGATCGCTAATGTGATAGACATGTTGCAATGCAAGGGAATACTCCATTGCTAGTCAAGCATCTATAACCCCAATGAAAATAGCCCCACAATCATTCGACATTGCCCCACTACTAGCCAGGCATCTATAGCCCCGATGGAGACATTTAAAATTCCCTAGGATCCATGATAATTGATACAATTGATGATAATACCTCTTTTTTTTTTGCTTCTCTTTTTTTTTTGCAAGATGGATCCTTGGGGTCAGATTATGACATGTTAGGATGAGCAGGGAAAACTGTTTGCTTTATGTCTTAGAGCTATGCATGGCTTAATCTTTTCTAGACTCAAAATATGATTAATATGTGAAATATGCAAGGTCCAATAAGAAACCTGATGTAACTGGGAAGGCCTGTAGCACTCAAGGGATACATGAATTTCAATGAAGGTCAACAGAGACACTAGGTATGGCTAAACAGTCAAAAGAACCCAAATATTCTGCAAACATAAGAAAGGAAAGAGAAAAAGCATGACAAACTATGAATGTGGAAATAATGAAAAATATGGAAAAGTATGTATAAAGAGGTTAGACAACTACGACTATGAATATGCCCTTGATTAACACAACCAAAATCCTTTGTGATGATAGGTGTCAAACTTAACCGAACAATGATCAAACTAGCATTAGGACAAAAATAAAAGTGCCAAATGAAATGGTAAGGAGCTGGTGGTGGAGTTAGAAACAAGAGAGAAGGAAAGAGAAGGAAAAGAGAGGAAAATACGAAGAACAAAGAAAGAGGGAAAAGTGGAATAAGGGGAGGAATACACTAGTCCATGGCACATAGCTACTCGAAGCATAACCGTACAATGAGGAGTGATGTACGAGGAATGAGAAAAAAATAAATAAGGAGGAAAACAATAAAAATAACATGGATATGGTGGCCAGTGGTTGATGGAAAAATGTAAAATGTGTGTGACATGAGTGTGTTTTTTGTTTGATTTTTTTATGATGCCTACTTACCATGCAAGTTTAAAACTAACCCTAAATATGAAATGAAAACAATGATCTAATGTGCTATTAAAATAAATCTTGATCTAAATGAGCTTATGGAAGCATGCACAAACTAATCTACTAATATTAGAAAGGAAATAACAACTTAAGCTACTGACTTTTGAAAAGTAAATGATGACAAATCTAATGAGTCTTTGAGTTTTTGAAAACAAATAACAACTAATCTAATGCACCTTGAGTGTTTTGAAAAATAGAAAGAAATGATTAAGCGAATGTGCCTTTGAGTATTTGAAGAAATTGAGTTTTTGAAGAGCAATGAAAAGAAATAACTAAGACATCGTGTCTTTGAGATTTTGAAAATCAATGAAAAGAACAACTAAGCTACTATACCTTCGAGTCTTTGTGTGCAAACCACAAGATAACTATGCTAGTGCCTTTTTTTTTGGAAATTTGAAAGGGAAAAGGGAAAAAAAGAGACTCAAACAAATAATTAAAATGAATTGTGTTATTCATTTGTGAGAATAATTAGGAGATACAAGCAACTAACCTGTAAACCTGTGCTGAAAGGAAAAGCAACTGAGCATATTATCCTTGAGTCTAAGCTTGAGGACTACCTTGGATAGTTGTGTCTAAGCTTGAGGATCACTCTAGGCGGTTGTGTTTGAGCTTGAGGACTGCCCTAAGCGGTTGTATCTAAGCTTGAGGATTTTCCTGAGTAGTTGTGTTTGAGCCTAAGAGGGTAGATCTTGCAATATCAAGCCTTGATTTAAGAGGTGTGATTGTGTCTTTCCTTCCCTTGGGTACCTGTAACAGAAATAGAAGGCAAAAAATTAGCAAAGAAATAAAAACAAGCATGCAAGCACAAAGAACCCTAAGCAAAACAACATGCTATGCTTGATGCAAGTGCCAAAGCTCATGCAAAACAACAAGCATCAAATGTGTTGTGGGCAAAGGGTCCCATCGTGATTGCCATTTGTGTGAAAGAGGAAATGCACCATAATAATTTAAAATAGACAAAAAGTAATAGATTTGATATTGATAAACTTTATCTTTAACAAATCAGCCTTTTTGGTTATAATCAACCTCCCAAAATGGAGGATTTTCTTTTACAAGTAAGATCTATGGTGTCACAAATTATCTCCTCAATCATACAATAGGTTGTGGGAGGGTTTAGAAGGCACATTGATTGACCTCCCTATCTTTTATATGTATTTAATACCTACACACATGCTCACAATGACATCATCAATAGCATATGTGGGGCCTTTCGAGATGAGATCCAAAACTATGAAAGAGCATTACAAAAGCAAATAAAACGTTACAAAACTTCACAAAATCAGTTGTAGAAGTTACCAAACTATGTGAAATGAAAGGAATGATAATCTAATCATTCCAAGCTACAAGGATCTCAAGTGTTAACAGAACACCACATTCAACAAAAACAAGAATCTGAAAGAAAATTGATAGCATAAGCTTACAAATGGATATGCAAAACAATGAGCAACAATATCATATATTATACATGAATAATAAACTTTCTCTTCTTCCATGAGTACAATGAAGGTGCCTTGCTTATATAGGCAAGGATGATCAACCATAACGGTAGGATCAAGCTAAGGACAAATATCCACCGTACAAAAGGAATAAGTGATATGGTCCATAGATCTGTAACCGCTATGGGGAGAAATAATATCAACCCTCCAAATATACCTAAATATATCCCCATAACTCCTAGGAATAGTCAAACCTAAAAATATCCCCATAATATCTAAGAAATAAATATGTAACATCTCATAATATCTAAATAAGATAAATGAAATATCCACACATAAGTGGGTGGGGAAAACACATGGAATAACTAAATAAAAGGAAAATAAATTACCTAGGTGAACATGAGCTAAGGTAAACAAACTACTCTAACACCCCCCCTCAAGTGAAGCTAGGTGCCAAAAAATAAAGTGGCATATACACATTATGAGTCCCGACAACAAGGCCTTATCGAAATCAAACCAGGTGGCACTATGAAAGATTAATAATAAAATCAACACAAATTAATCAAATTTCAATAATCTTCACGCAGCCATTACAACCCCAAAACATAAGAAATCGTGACTAATTTATATGGAGAGAGTAGGGAGGAAGTCGGCGGAGAGGAAAGGAAGGGGAGGTTGGAGGAATAAGGGGAAAGGGAGTTGGAGGGATAAGGAGGAAGAGGGAATAAAGGAGAGAATGGAGGGATAAGGGAATAGAAGAATTTAATCTAAAAACATCTTGCCGACATAAACAATTAGCCGACAACTCTAACCTAACCTAAACACTAAATAACCACTTAACAATATTAAGTGTTCACACTTGCTACATTCTCCCCCTTAAAGTTGAGAGGTCTGACAATACAGTCTCTCAGCTTTACAAATTGAGCTTTAGCCGGCGCCTTGGTGAAGATGTCCGCAACATTCTCCAAAGTGGGGCAATAGTGAAGCTCAAGAGTTTTAGTTTCCACCATATCTCTGATGAAGTGGTACTTCATATCAAAATGCTTTGATCTACTATGGTGGACAGGATTATATGCCAACTAAATGGCACTAATGTTGTCACAGAATAACCTTGTTGGACCACTTTTCTGCTCTCCAAGTTCTTCTAATACCTTTCGTAGCCATAGAGCTTGAGTACTAGCATGAGTGACTGCTATATACTCAGCTTCTATTGAAGATAGTGCTACTACTGTCTGCTTCTTAGAACTCCAAGTTATTAGTCCTGATCCCAGACTAAAACAGTTCCCTGAGGTTGATTTTCTGTCATCAATGTTGCTACCCCAATCACTATCACTGAAGCCTACAAGCTTGATAGTGTTACATTTATGGTAATGGATTCCAAAATCCCATGTACCCTTTACATATCTAAGAATTCTCTTAGCTGCCTGCAAATGCAACTCAGAAGGGTTAGACATAAATCGAGAGACAAGAGAAACAACATACTGAATATTAGGTCCGGTGTTGGCGAGAAACATCAAACTCCCAACCATGCTTCTGAAAGTGGTCACGTCAACTTTTGATGCTCCATCATCTTTGCTTAATTGGATCCCATGTCCAACTGGAGTTGCACCTGGTTTGCAATGCTCCATAGCAAACTTCTTAAGCATGTCCCGAACATACTTATGTTGACGAGATGAAGATCCCCGTATCCGATCGATGAACCTCCATTCCAAGGAAGTAGTGCATTAAGCCAAGATCCTTCATCTCAAAACTGCTCCATCATGGAGTGTTTGAACTTCATATTCAGTTTTTCATTACTACCCATGAATATGAGATCATCCACATACAAGCAAACTATGAGGATGTCATTTCCTTGTTGTAGGTAGTAAAGAGTGGGTTCATTTCTACTTCTGGTGAACCCAAATTCTTTGAAGTACCCATCAATGCGTGAGTACCAAGCTCGTGGTGCCTGCTTGAGGCCATAAAGTGCCTTCTTCAGTTTGTAAACAAGATGTTCCTTGTCTTTCTCTTCAAATCCTTGTGGTTGCTCAACATACACTTCTTCTGTCAAGTAACCATTTAGAAATGCACTTTTCACATCCATGTGTTGGACTTTCCATCCCTTATTTGCGGCTAAGGCAAGAACTGTTTCTAATAGTCTCCTGTCTGCTACAGGGAGCAAAAGTCTCTTCATAATCAACTCCATATTTCTGAGTGAATCCCTTTGCAACTAGTCTCGCCTTGTGCCTTTCAATGCTACCATCAGCATTAAACTTGGTCTTGTAGACCCACTTACATCCAACACATTTCTTGCCTTTAGGAAGCTTTACCAGCCTCCCAAGTGTCGTTGTTTTTTATAGAGGTTATCTCCTCTTTCATGGCATCTTGCCAAATTTTTTGAGTACATGCCTTCTCATAACTAGAAGGTTCAAGTTGTGCACTAGTTAACAAAGCATAGTTAACTTGATCTCCCCTAGGTTCCTGCTGGGAGACATCATCACCATACAAGTGCATACTTTCTAATCTATGTAAAACATAATCCATTTCACTAGCTTGACTCCTAGTGTATCTTCTTGAAAAAAATTTATCCAACATCTGAGATGATGGATGATACTGTAGAGTTCTCTTACCTTTGGATGGAGAATCAATGTCCATTGGTGAGGAACGTATAGATCGTTGTGGAGAAGGACTTGGTGAAGAAGAAGAATCGGAAGATGAACTTGGACTTGTTGGAGGAGACTGCTTTCCTTTCGTGGTGTCTGTGGTTGCACCTGCTGAGAAACTACATCAGTGGATTCAACATCACCGAATATTTGGGGCTTACCCCATTCTCCCCCTTCATCAAAAATCACATCCCTGGAAATCACAAGCTTTCTAGTCCGGGGATTATAGAGTCCGTAAGCTTTTGTATTCTCAAAGTATCCTACAAAGATACATGCCTGACTCTTTGGATCGAGCTTCTTCCTAAGCTCATCAGGAATGTGAGAATAGGCCAGCGAGCCAAACACTCGAAATGCTTAACATTTGGCTTTTTACCATACCATGCTTGGTAAGGTGTCGACTCCTTTCAAACTTGAAGTAGGACTTCTGTTCAAGATATATACGCTGGTCCCGGTCGCATCCGCCCAATATGAATTAGTCAAATGCTTCATCTGAAGCATAGATCTTGCCATCTCCACAATGGTGCGATTCTTCCTCTCTGCGACACCATTCTGCTTGTGGAGTGTAGGCAGCAGTGAACTGCCTCTTAATGCCATGTTGCTTACAGAAATTCACAAACTCATTAGAGGAATATTCTCCTCCCCTATCTGATCGAAGACATTTTACAAAATGTCCACTTTCACTTTCAACTCTTGTTTTGAAATCGAGAAAACATTCATATGCTTCATCCTTATGTTTCAAAAAATATATCCAGCACATTCTAGTATAATCATCAATAAAGAGTAGAAAGTAAGAGTTGTTACCCAGACTCTGTCTGCATCGGACCACAGATGTCGGTATGCACTAGCTGGAGTGGATAGCTGGCCCGCCATGCTTGTCCATGAGGAAACTTTGATCTGGCATGCTTTCCAAGAGCACACCCTTCACAGACTTCTTTACCATCCTGAACTTTAGGAAGTCCAGTGACCATGGCTTGGGAAGTTAGCATTTTCAAACTAGCAGAATTCAAATGGCCATATCTCAAGTGCCATAGAACACTTGGATTGGAAATAGCAACACTTGCTAACTTATCTCCCCCTGGTTGGCCAAACTTTAAAGGAAACAATCTATTCTTTGACATTGGCACTTGAGTAATGATTCTATTATTGTTATTTTTATCAAAAATAGTGCATTTACCCTCATCAAAAAGCAACTTGTAGTTCTTTTCTAACATTTGTCCAACACTTAAAAGATTATGTTGGAGATGGGGTGTATAATAGATATCACTTACTTGTTTGACTCCTTCTTTAGTTGGAACTGCCATAGCTCCAATGCCTTCTACTGCCAATGATTTATCATCTCCCAATTTGATGCTGGATTTGTAGGAGGAATTTAGAGTAGCAAAGAGCTCTTCTTTGCCACTCATATGGTTTGAACACCCGGTGTCCAAGATCCATGTATCATTCATGTTTTGATCTGCTTGACCATATGAGAGAAAGAGATTTGTGGCCTCTTCCTCTTCTCCAAAGTTTCCAAACTGACTGCTCCGGTCGCTACTAGCTCCCTGTGAAGTCTTAGTCCAACAATCATGAGCATAATGGCCAAGTTTGCCACAATTGTAGCAAGATTGTTTTGACTTATCTCCTCCTTTACCTCTCGCTCGATTGTTTCCCTCTATTTTGCTGTCCTCCTCTATTCTGTCGTTGTTCACTGTTGTTTGAGAATCCTCCTCTCGTTCCGATTTCCTCCTCTCGTTAGGAGTTCCACCTCTCTGATTATTTCTGCCTCTTCCTCTAGACTTTCCTCTGCCACGACCTCTACCTCTGCCTTCTTGAGAAGCAAAGGCTTTATCATCTCCTCCATAACTTGTGGAAGGAGATGGTTGTAATCTCTCCTCATGTGAGAGAAGTGAGCCAATGAGGGTTTCAAAAGATAGAGAAGTTAGGTCTTTAGATTCCTCTATAATGATGGCTACTGAATTCCACTTAGGAAGAAGTGTTCTCAACACTTTCTTCACTATAACTTCGGGCTTTACATCTTCTCCTAAAGTGACCATCTTATCTACTACGGCTTTCACACGCACGCAGTAATCACCAACCTTTTCATTTTCTTGCATTTTAAGAGTTTCAAACTCTCTTTTCAAGGTTTGGAGTTTAACTTGTTTGATTTGGTCACTACCCCTATAACTTTCTTGTAAAGCATTCCAAGCAGATTCAACAGTTTTAAAAGAAGCTATTCTAGGGAAAATACTTTTATCAAGGGCGGCGTGAATGTGATAAAGGGCAAAAGAATTATTCTTCTGTGCTTCTTTTCTAGCCCTTTTATCAGCACCACTCAAAATCGCCCACTCAACGAGTCGAAGGTTCAGTATATCCCTCTTCAATCACATCCCAAAGACCTTTGCCAATCAACAGAGTTTTCATTTTAATTGACCAATACTCGTAATCACCACCATTGAATTCAGGGATTGGTAAACTAGTATTGGAAGCCATTTTAGAAAGCAACTTTTATTTCAACTTCAAACAAATAGTATAAAGAAGTACAAAATAGATTACTGATTTACCGATTTAAATCAAATCTAGCTTTCTTAAAATGCTCATTGATTTGGCGTTCTTCTTCTTGAGGATTTCCCAAAACTGGAAAGGTGAAGTTGTCTGCCTTCAGTCGTCACTAATGATAATGACTTCTTTTGCTACTCTGCTTGGCTCAAGACGCCTTTTGAGAACAACTCGTTCTTCAATTGCAGGTTTCACCTCCACTGGTTCTTTTTCCTCTCGCTTCGCTTCGCTTTGCTCGGTTCTCGAATCGGGAGAGCGAGGTGTATAGCTCTCACTCGTTTCAACTTCGGGCACTACGGAGTATAACTGTCACTTGATTGTCCTTCGGTACTCGTTTCAACCGTCTCGGATTCAACTACTCTTTGCCCGAAGATATTATCTTCAGAATCTGCCTCGTATCCAGAATCTGGTTTTCTCTGATGTGCAATCACTTGGTTTTCCAACTGACAAAACACAGTATGAAGTCCACTCTGCTGGACTTTCCTGTCAAAGGAATCAGGATTCTCTCTTCTCAACAGAGAGAGCAATGCATAATAGCATCCAGATGACCGAATCATCTACCCAAAATTACACCGCATGCACTGGGTTACAATAATGATGCTAAAAAAAACTTTTCACCCTTTTATTTTTAAACAATTTTTCAAAATTTGTTTTAATAAAGTCCTTAAAATTTTAACAATTTTTTTATATATATTTTAAATTAGTTTTTTTAAATAAAAGTTTATTTTAAAAAAACTTAATAAAAAATATAAATAAAAATTATTAAATATTTAAAAAACTTTAATTAAAAACTAATAATGAAAAATTAAAATAAAAAACCTTATATTTTTTTTCGTCGCGAAATCCCCGACGGGATTCGAACTCAGGACCTCCGTGTCCTACCCGCAGGCAATAGCCGCTACACCACGCGGCGCCGGTGAGAAAAATGGTGACGTCCACTATTTTAAATTCGTCGACGTCCGGAGATTTAAAAAAAAAACTTTGTTTTAACCCCTGACGGGATTCGACCCCGGGACCTCTCCTCCGCAAGCCAGAGACTCAGTCGACTGCGCTACGCCCTTCAGCTGGAGACGAAAGGAACTGGCGGTTCCTTATACTGTCATCGGCGATAGATTTAAAAAAAAAAAACAAAGGTGGATTTATCCCACATTCAGTGGGAGGAAGACTAACAAGTCTTCAAATATGCGCGAAGGCGCATTATCTTTCGATTGCCTTCGGGCAATCGCTCCTCACCACTATGCTTGCTCGGCCAATCTGCGTTCGCCACGTATCACCCTCAGACGAATCCGCGTCCGCCACGTGGACAAACCAATTTTTGCCACCGCACACGCTCAGCTTGCCACGTCGATCGCCATGTCAGCACCACGTCGACCACCATGTCAACACTCTGTCAGCACCCGCCACGTGTCAGTTGTCGCCACCTCAACGTCCACCTCAACACCTCGATCTACGTGTCCACGTCAGCTATCCGCTCTGTGACTGCTCTGCCACGTGTCACCTCAAAATGCATGCCCAGCTCTACCACCTCCTCGATCCGATCGCCAGCTCCTCGAACACAGTGCACCCTCGAGATGCATGCCCAGCACGCTCGCCAGCCAGTCATCGTGCGACCTCGGGATTCGTGCCCATGTGACCTCGATATTTGTGCCCATGCACGCTTGCCCGGTTGGCTCTGATACCAAATATCGAAATCAAACCAGGTGGCACTATGAAAGATTAATAATAAAATTAACACAAATTAATCAAATTTCAATAATCTTCACGTAGCCATTACAACCCCAAAACATAAGAAATCGCGACTAATTTATATGGAGAGAGTAGGGAGGAAGTCGGCGGAGAGGAAAGGAAGGGGAGGTTGGAGGAATAAGGGGAAAGGGAGTTGGAGGGATAAGGAGGAAGAGGGAATAAAGGAGAGAATGGAGGGATAAGGGAATAGAAGAATTTAATCTAAAAACATCTTGCCGACATAAACAATTAGCCGACAACTCTAACCTAACCTAAACACTAAATAACCACTTAACAATATTAAGTGTTCACACTTGCTACAGGCCTGATTAGGTACTCATGTACAATGTGTATCCAAAAGCTCTTGAACCAGAAGGTGGAAAACCATGTGGAAAAAAAACATCCAACTAGAAAGAGAGGAAAAAGTAGGAATGGAGCCAAGGAGTGCTCCCAACACCCCCCTAGGACGACGAGCTCCATGAAGAAGTCCTATGAAGAAGTGGATGCCTCTACGATGAACAATGTGTCTCCCACGAGGAAGAAAGTAGCCATGAAGCATCCGTTGAATGTCTTCCCACTCCAAGTGAGTGTGAGAATATGGGAATAAAATGTAGAATGATGACATAGAATCCTTCAAACTGAGCTAAAGTGAAGAAGATGTCACCAATGAATTATGAAATGAATCTCCAAGAATGTAGAAGCCCAAACCAACACTAAAATTGGGTAGAATATAGTCCCAATCAACATCCAAAAGATCAATATGCACAAAACCATGAGTGTGCAAAAGTGGAAGAGATATTTGAAGAGCATCAAGGAAGAATCACCAATGTCCTGCTGCATAAGTGATGATGAGCCCATGGAAGCAACAATAGAAATAAGTGGAGGCTTAGAAGCCTCAAAAGAATCAACATGGTCTTCAAGATCTCCAAGTGAGAGTCCAACTGAAGACAAAATATTTGTATCCAACTCTTGTAGGAGTACATCATCCAATGTGAAAGAAATAAGAGAAGAAAATGGTGGACAAGGTGGCTCACTCAAAGAGGGAGGGCACACCAAAAAAGAGTCCACAAAGGAAGTACATGAAGGAGATACAATGTATACATCATCATCAAGTAAATGAGTGAGGTCCTCATAAATGTCAATAAAATCACATGTGTGACTCTCCATGAAGAGAGAGGCAACACCATCTAAGAAGTCATATGTATGTAAGGATGTAACATGCCATGAAATCTCTGATGTATATGCTGCAACATCAACATGATCATCCACATAATACAAGTGTGGAGATGTATCCTATAAAATATCTGAAGCAGGTACTATAGCATCAACCTCATCATCCAAAACATAATGAGATAGTGACTCCAAAAACAAAGGTGCAATATCACAAATGATGTCCTCCATGCAAGTAATTGTAAGAGAAGGTGCCTTGGGAAATTTTTTTCTTTTTAACATATGATAAGCAAGGTGAGGTATGTTCTTGTGAACTTCAATAAAAATTTGAAGCTCTCCACAAACTGAATAATAAAGCATGCTAGAGATTCTTAAATTATTCATGAACCATGTCCTATACTCATTACCCTTCACCATTGGTTTGGGTTTTGGAGTTATGAAAAAAGGATCCAAACCTTCACTTTGACATAATGAACAAAGTACCTTAAAACATGCTTCAAAATTTTCAGCATTTGCCTCTATGCTAAGTGTAAAAAAAGAAGTTTCCAAGATGTCCTCAAAAGTAGAAGAGGCCCCCCTAAAATCAAATGCCATTATAATGTGAGAGGTCTAGTGTGATGTCACAAGATGATGAAAAATACCATAAAATCACACCAATTCACAAATGAATCCTCTAAACTCTAAAAAATCTCCAAAGGAATTCCCCAAAGAATCCCCTCCTTCAAACTAAGTGCCTCAATACCTAGGTGTTGTAGGTGAGTTGAAGAGGAGAGGGCAATCCTCCAAGGGAGGTCCCAGGTTCGAATCTCCACCCTACCAAAAAGCTGAATTGGGTACCCAAAATCCAATTGATAATGTTGGTGCGGGTAGGGCTGGGTGCGACCCCCAGGTGACTTTGATGGTGTAGAACCCCCTGTTCGTGGTCTCTTAGACCAAGGCGGCCTCGTAAGGGGTTTTTTGCTTAAAAAAAAACTAAGTGCCTCAATGAGGAAGATTAGCACAAGAGGATGCACCACAACAAAGCAAGGGAAGTCAAAGACAAAGGACTTCTCAAGAACAACCATGTGTAAGCTCCACCAATACTTAACACCAAGTAAGTTGATCACAAAGTTTCAAACTAAGTGGACAAACATCAATGAAGGAATATGGGACTTTATAACAGTAGTCCATATACTGGTTCAAGTGCAAAAACCTTTTTCACAATGCAATATTGAGAGTGCAGTCATAAAATCATTGTAAATGTCTAAATACAAATCCAAAAAATCTGAAATTTTACAAATATATCAGAAAAATGATTTTACAGGCCTGGAAAAAATTTCGCTGAGCAACTCCTAATATTTCTCCTAAAATGATGAGTTTACTAAAAATAGTAAAATAATTGTAACTATCAGAATACAGCTCCAAATGCTCTGAAATTTTATGGGACGGTCTATAATATGTTTTTACACATTCTATAAAAAAATCGACAAAAAATCAGAATGTTTGATGAAGATATATGTAGATTACTAAAACATTGCAGGTTTTCGTAAAATCAAGATATCTTGAAGAATACTGATCCAAATGAGCTAAAATTTTGGGCACAACTCAAATAAATGCATATACAGATCTCCAAACAATTTCATGGAAATTGGCATTTCTATAAGGAGATACATGCAAAATATAAAAACGGGCTGGGTTGGTGACCCTGCTAAAAAGGGAAATGCTCAAGAAAGAAAATGTTTAGGACAGATCCAAGGGAATGAGGTTGTTGCGGTATGGGCAGAAGATATTTTAGGAGGTTGGTGATGATCTGAAAATGGAAGAAGTGACTCAAACTTGGCCAAAAAACTCCACCAAGGACCCGATTACAAAAATCGAAGCTTCCACACCATTCTTCGAACCTACAAGAGAAACAACTGCACAACACTCATAAATGGATGACTGCAACACCTATCGCTCTGATGCCATGAAAGGAATGATAATCAGATCATTCCAATATACAAGGATCTCAAGTGTTAACAGAACACCACATTCAACCAAAACAAGAATTTGAAAGCAAATTGATAGCATAATATTACAAATGGATATGCAAAACAATGAGCAAAAATATCATATATTATACATGAATAATAAAATTCCTCTTCTCCCATGAGTACAATGAAGGTGCCTTGCTTATATAGGCAAGGATGATAAACCATAGCGATAGGATCAAGATAAGGACAAATATCCACCGTACAAAAGGAATAAGTGATATGGTCCATAGATCTGTAACCGCTATGGGGAGAAAAATTATCAACCCTCCAAATATACCTAAATATATCCCCATAACTCCTAGGAATAATCAAGCCTAAAAATATCCCCATAATATCTAAAAAATATATATGTAACATCTCATAATATCTAAATAAGATAAATGAAATATATACACATAAGTGGGTGGGGAAAACACATGGAATAACTAAATAAAAGGAAAATAAATTACCTAGGTGAACATGAGCTAAGGTAAACAACCTACTCTAACCTGAAATGCTTACAAAACCTGACAAAATGCCTGATTTACCTTTTTGTGTAATCAACGACTGGTTTGTAGTTGTTGTTTGCCTTAAAACTCAATTGTCTAGGGTGGTTGAATCTTTGTGTAATCACTCGGTGCGGTTGCGACTTTGTGTAATTGCCTTATGTGATTGTGACTCTATGTAACCGTCTTGGGTGGTTGTGACTATTATTTGATAGAAGATTTCAATCCTGGATTTGAGCCTTCTTAAATTGGTTTTGAGGTCTTTGCTACAAATTTTGTGCACTATTGGATATTGATTATGGGTGTGGTTGCAAAAACAAGGGTTAGCAAACACTTCCAAGAGTCTCCATGGTTGAAGCCTTCGAGTCCTCTGAGTGTTAAACCTACAACCACAATGTCAAATGCATACACAACAAAATCGAATAAAATTTAAGCAGATTTTTGTTATATTTTTGTGTACCCCATAAAAATAAAATGAGGACCTATTTGTAAAATCTCCCATAAATGGAGAGTGATGACGAGGAAGAAGATGGGTGACAAGTATAATGGGTAAGGAAGGGGAGAAATCTTAGGGATTCCCCACTTGGGTGGACAAATGTGTAAGTTTCCTTGTTTGGGCTATGACACCTTATGACGTGTCATAACACCTTATGACGTGCCATGGCGCATTATGACATGCCATGACACATGCCATTTTTGTGGAGATATTCCTCACCCACCAAATTGGCATTTCTCATCAATGTGCTCAGGTGGAGGAAATCCTCACCTAAATGCATTGACTGCTCTTGGAATGTGGAGGAAAGAGGGGAAATAAATGTTAAATGGAGCTAAGGTGAACCAAAGTTTAAAACAACAAAGTTGTCTCATGATGATCGCAGTTAAGTGTAGGAAGGGGCTTAAGTGGGTCAAAGGGGCTAGAATAGTCAACATTAATAATTTATAAGGTTGTAATATATTAATTAAAATAATTACACACATTATTAAATATTAATATTAACCATTGCAAATGTGACACTTTTTAGGTGTCTACATCATGCAACTTATAAAAACTCTTTTGATATTTTTTTCCTTTTGATAGAAGTTGTGATTTAGGATATTGTTTGTGTTATTTTTAACGTCTTTTCATAATTAAGGTCATATCTATAGTATGACTAATGGCTACAGGGTTGAAGTACCAAAATGACACTCTATAAAATGATTGAAGGCTTGTAATAGGTTGTTATTATTGTAACAGGTCTGATAGACTTTTTAAATAAATTTGAGTCATTGTTGAGAGATTCTAGAATAGCTCTAAATGGGGTTGTTTTAGTAAGGCCTATATGAGGGTATAAAATACCCATCTCATTGTAATTTTTTTCAAACTCTAAAATGAAAGTTACAATTTTTTTTGAGGAAAAAAACTATTTAAAATATGAGCTTATATTAAAAGATGTTTTTTTTAAATTTGATAATAGGGTTATTAAGGAATTAATAGATTGTTATAGCCCAAGAAACAAAATTAAGTAATGAGGAATGTAAGGATGCTTTTAAAAAATATTTTAAATATAGGTGACTGCTTAACAAATTCTTCTACAAAAGCTTCAAGTAGTATTGCAATAATATGAGATAAACACAAATGGAATGGGCAATTGTTAGAAGCAAAAAGTAATTGGGTTGTTGAACTATTTTGCAAGAAAGAGGAAAACATCAAAGTTGGGATTATAAATGTATATGTTCCAACTATAGTTACTCCTCATGAAATATGTCAAAAGGACATTAACATAATTTTTTCAAATACAATGATGATTTATGATTGTGATCAATTGGTTCTTAGGGATCATTTCAAAACTTGTTTTATCCTTTTCAAATAAGAAGGATGGTACTCTAGGAGGGTCTAAATCATTACATGATTTTGCTTCATTTGTCAATTCAAATTTCCTTTGGGATGTTAGTCCTTCAAGTTTTTAATATAAGTGGGATAATAGATGCATTGAGCAAATTCATATAGCAACAAAATTGGATAGATTCTTGTTATCCAACACATGACTGCAAATAGAGTATACAATATCTTTAGATATTGTATTGCAAGCAAGATCATATCACAAACCTATTCTCTTGACTTGTGATTTACCCAATAGTGGTCATCCAAATATGTTCTAATTATAGTCTATGCAACTCCAAGGCCATAATTTCTTCCAATTGGTTATGTTATGGTGGGATGAAGAAAATTTTGAAGGATCATATATGTACAAGTTTGTTCAAAAGATGAAATATTTAAAGAAGCAAATGAATATTTGGAATGTCAAATATTTTGGTAACATTTTTAAAGAAGAGAAAGAAATTGAATCCAAGCTCAAAAATTTACAAGAGCTAGTAAAACTAATGGAATGGAATAGGATTCTTATATGAAAGAAAAACAATTACTTTCTAATTATCATAATGCATTGAAAAAGGAATCATATCGGTTCCAAAAATTTAGGGAGAAATGATTCAAGGAAGGTGATAGCAATACAATTTTTTTCATGCTAAAGCAAAAACTAAATTTTATTTTTGTCATATAAAAAATATTTTTAACTCTAGTTGAAGAAATATTGAGGATGAAGAAGACATAAGGATGGAAGCAATCAATTATTTCAAAAATATTTTTTTGAATATTGGTCAAGATAAAGAGGCACAAGGTAAACTTTTGCAAAATATTCCATCAATTATCACATAGGGACAAAATGAAAGCTTGATGAAGAAGATATCTATGGAGGAGCTACTTGAAGTAAATTTCTCTTCCATTCCAACAAGGCACCTAGCCCCAGTGGATTTCTTGCAATTATTGAAAAGTGATATGTTAGTTGTGGTTGAAGAGGTCCGAAAAAATAAGGCTATAATAAGTGAGATTTATGTTAGTTTTATTACGTTGGTACCCAAGAAAGGCAAAATAAACTTTTTAATAATTTTTGTCTAATATATGATTATTTTAAAAATGATGGCAAATGGATTGAAAGGTATTCTAGATTATATTATCTCAAAGGAACAAGGTGGTTTTGTTCATGGTAAACAAATTCTTGATGGTATAATCATTGCACAAGAGGCCATACATTCTCTTCATTCTATGAAAAAACTAGGTATGCTTGTGAAATTGGATTTGAACAAAGCATATAATAGGGTTTCTTGGATTTTTCTACATTATATTCTCAAAAGGTTTGATTTTGATTTTAGTTGTTGTGAATGGATTAAATATTGTTATAGCACTACAAAATATTTTATTTTGATCAATTGTTTGCCTACTGATTACTTTAAGTCATCTTATGGACTCCGTCAAGGTGAATCACTATCTCCTTGTCCATTCATTATACTCGTGGAGACATTAGGAAGAGCTTTCTCAAAGGCAAAATAGAAGGAAAAATCAAAGGTATTCAAGTTATAAAAAATGGCCCCTTTAAATCTCATCTTCAATTTGTTGAAGACACTTTTATTTTGGGCCATCTCTTAGTTAGTGAGGTCATGGTTATTAAATCAATATTATCATTTAATGAAAAGGCTGCTAGCCAATTGGTTAATATTTTAAAACACAAGATTTTATTCATCAACATTGCCCTAGATTTACAATGAATTATTATGGATATTTTAGGGTTTAAATTGAAAATTTCCATTAACCTACCTGGGTATTCCTTTGTCTTATAAAGGAAATAAAAAGGATCGTTAGGTCTCTTGTTTGGATTGAATGAAATCTTATTTGGTAGGTTGGAAAGATAAGGTTTTAACCATGGCAGGAAGGCTACAACTCATAATGACTACATTGCAAAACATCCCTGTTTATATGATGTCACGTTCAAGATTGCCAACATATATAGCATTATAAATTTATATAATTCAAAGAGAATTTCTTTGAAATGGATGTGAGAAAATTTTGGTTTCCTCTTTGTAAGTGTCATAGGGTTTGCAAAGGAAATAATATTATAGGAGCAAGCTTGTGGAATTGCAAACCTATGAGTTTGGCCTTAGGGGAAAGCTTGGGAGGAGATTATTCAGATATCAAGGAAATAATTGGGTAAAATATTACTTCAAAAATATATAGGTTCTCTTGATGCAATGAAATTATTTAGGAAAATAACCCTACCTAAAGGATCATCAACATGGAACTTAATATCATATAGTTTTTAATTGATAAAGAAACATATAATATGGTTAGTCAATGAGGGGACTTATGCAAATTTTGGATCTGATTCTTGGTTGGAGATATTTTATCTTATCTTTGACTTAAAATAGCAACCATTAGCTTAGACATGCATAACGTGTAAAGATCCAACAATAAAATACTATATTAATATGAGCAATAACTCGAGATCATGGATTTTAATTAGTAACTTGGTTGAAGGAGAGGAACTTAAGCAAATTGTAGATGAACTTCAAAAGATGCTTCAAGAATTTTTATTTGTCAAGTTTTACATGAAAATATGAGTTGGTTTGGAATCTATCAAAATATGGTGGATACTTGGTCAAGTAGGGCTATGATGATTTAGGGCAATCAAAAAATTTTACTCCCAAATATCCTTGGAAGAATGTTTGGTCATTAGAGGTTCTCCTAAATCCTCAACATTTCTCTGGTTAGTAGTTAAAGTAGGATTCTTACAAGAGGGAGTCTAAAAAAATAGAGGATATCATGAATCTTAATCTATGATTTGACTAATTTTTTGTAAATACTAAAGTTCATCTAAAAGATCAAAATATTTCTTTATAGTATAAAATGCATTGCTTTTATCACTTATCTCAATTTTATTAAAAAATATATAAATTTAACTAATTATCATGTCCACTTTATCTTTTGATTTAGGATATGATGGATCTTTTTTTTAGATGGCCCTTGATGTTCCTCTTCTTAATTTTGTGATAAAACAGAGAAATTTTAATTATTTTATCTTTTTGGCTATGGTTGAGGCCTCCTACTTCTAGATCTTATCTATTTTCTTCTTACTAGTTAGAAGTCTTGATCTTCCTCCTTTGTCTCTTATTGTACCTTAGTGGGACAATTCCTTGAGAAATGACCATATTGATGATAGGTAATACATTTAAAGGGAATGTGATCATAAAAGAGTGGCTCGGTATGGATCCAATCCAAGACTTTGATACTTATGTTTTTAGGAAGCCCTTTTTTTAGATTAACTTGAGCACACAACCTATCACAAGTTGCATTATTGGCCTTTGAAGTAGACTAGTCTACAAATGTGCCAATAGAGTTACCTATCATCTCAAGAGTTAGTTTATTCCATAAATATAGGGGTAAAAATGGTAGTCTTATCCAAATTGAGACTTCTTGTGGTTCTACTTATGGGTCAAAATTGACTGACCAGGGGGGCATGTAGAGAGGGTTTGATCCAAGGAACCAGGGCCTTCCTTGAAATATTACATCTTTGTCCTTTATGGAGGAGAAAATAACTATAGAATACCCTATGTTTGCCATCATGAATTCATAGCTAGATATTTTAGATCCCCAAGAAGAGGTAATCCATATTTGAATAGTTGTTGGGCTAAGGCCTAATACCCATAAATTTGCAAGCAAGAGCTCTCTCAGTTAGGATGAGGATTTAACTTTGAACACAGGAGCCTTTGATACTTGGTTGGGATTGTTGTGGCCTCCTCACCTTTAAAGCTCTAATTATATTTTATATTTTTGATTGGTCAAACAAAAGAGGTAGTGAGGACAAGGAAAACGAGACATTGTTAGTGCTCTTGAGTATGGAGGTAGTTATCATGTTAATGTACAAGAATAAGGGTTTGGGGGAGGGATATCCCCCACCACCATCACCATGATAGGATTTTAGAGGTGACCAAAACCCTCTAAGCCAAAAGATAAAACCCTTGCTTTACTATTTTAGATATTTTATTTCTTGTCTCACTTTTCTTTGTTAAATTCATGGATAGACCATGAAAGCAAAAGCAAAAGTAGATAAAAATAGCAAAGGAAGAAGCATAATATCTTGAGATAAATAACCGTAAATAGTCATAATACCTACTGTAGCCGGGTGTACAAAGATAATGCATCAGGTGGCATGAAACCTTATCCAAAAACCAAGTCCAAGAATCAATGATGGATAGCAGAATAAAATCCATCACTCGACCCCATCCTCCACAAATGATTAAATGTTGTTATAGCACTATGAAATATTCTATTTTAATCAATGGTTTTCCTACTTGTTACTTTAAGGCATCTTGTGGACTCCACCAAGGTGATCCACAATCTCCTTATTTATTAATTATAATTGTGGGGGTATTAGGGAGAGCTTTCTCAAAGGAAAAAATGGAAGGAAAAATCAAAGGTATTTAGGTTACAATAATCGATCCCTTTGAATCTTACCTTCAATTTTTTGATGACACTTATCTTTTGGACTATCTCTTAGTTAGTGAGGCCATGGAGTTTAAATCAATATTATAATGATATGAGAAGGCTACTAGACAATTGATTAATACTTCAAAATTAAATATTTTTTCATTAACACTACCCTATATTTACAATGAATTATTGTGGAAATTTTAGGGTTAACAATTAAAATTTTTCCATCAACCTACTTACGTATTCCTTTATCTCATAAAGGAAATAAAAATGATCTTTGGATATCTTGTTTGGTATGTTAGAAAGGTAAGTTCTTGACCGTGATAGGAAGGGTACAACTCATAAATGCTGCATTGCAATCCATCCCTATATATATGATGTCACTTTTGAGATTGCTAATAGATATCAAATTTGATAAAATTCAAAGAGACTTTCTTTAGAAAGGATGTGAGGGAAAATTTAGGTTTCCTCTAGTGGCATGAAGTTTGCAAAGGAAAGAATATTAGAGAAGGAGGCTTGTAGAATTGTAAACTTACGAGTTTGACCTTAGGGGCAAAGCTAAAAATATTACCTAAAAAATATATAGGTTCTTTTGATGCAATAAAGTAATTTAGGAAGTCCCTGTCATGACACCAAATTGAAATTTCTTTGGGATTTCATCTAGGAGACCCTGTTGGAAATATGAGCAAGGTTTGTTGTCATTGATGTCAAGAGTCAATTTTAGTAAGCAATGCAAGAGAAAAATTGCTTCTAGGTCTAAGGGAAATAATATTATAATATCTCCAATTATAATTTTCAAGGTGGTCAGATAAGGTTTAAAGAAGCAATAGGAAGGCCCAAGAAAAATAAATTTATAATATTTTATTATAATATAAAAGGTCTAATTTTAAGACCTAAAGTTGTTAAATTAATTATAATAATTTCATTATAAACTAATTTATAATTTAATTTAATTAACCTTAAAGTTATTAAATTAATTATAAATTAGGACTGCCAAGGCTTGGGAGATGGCGACAACAACGACGACCCCAACAACTTTGGCGGTATCAGGCGAGATTTCCCTGCAGGGGATTCTGACCTGGAACAAGGGGAGATCCCCCCTTCGGACGTAGCTACCAAGGTGGATGACCCAAAAGGCCCCGACCCGGACCCTGGCGGGAAGGAGAGCCTGAACAATGATCGACCGTGGGAAAAGGGTTTTGTTCCCCCCTCCCAAACAACAATCCTCCTTCGAAGGATGCAACTCCACAAACTTACCTCGAGAAGGTGACAGGCACTCCAAATCCTAGCTCTTCTGGGACTAAGACCCATCCCCCTCTGATCGCCTCTGGGGGAAACCTCGTTATCCCAGTTTCAGTTATGGCAGAGAAACTAGCTATCGAATCCCTCTCCCTTGTTGGGAAATTTGTAGGGGGCAGACCCGACATGGAATCTATAAGAAAATGGGTTGGGTTCAAATGGCAAACAGTAGGAAGCCTCCAGTTGGTGGCCCTATCCAGAGGGTTTTTTTTGATCCAGTTAAACAACCAGAATGACTATGCCCGAATCCTCACAGGAGGGCCATGGTTTTATGGCAGAAAGAGTTTGTTCCTCAAAAAATGGGGGGAATATTTCAACCCCCAAACCCAAGACATCAATTTTACACCTATCTAGGTTCACCTCCCGGATATTCCCATTCAGTTCTATCACGAAGATATCCTACGTGGGATTGGAGGATACATCGGGGATGTTGTGGCCATCGACCCTACAATGAAGGCCCGATCACGCATGGCTCATGCCAGAATCTGTGTCAATGCTAACTTGGCTTCCCAGCT
This sequence comes from Wollemia nobilis, assembly GCA_028583015.1. NCBI lineage: Eukaryota > Viridiplantae > Streptophyta > Pinopsida > Araucariales > Araucariaceae > Wollemia > Wollemia nobilis. Next base: position 2,413,533 of record JAQPPZ010002456.1, on the reverse strand, counting down.
CCCAACCCACATTAACCTCAGCTATGGGGATTTTCAATGGTGCCAGGCAATCGAGTATGAAAACAAGCCGGTATTTTGCATCGAATGCCAATCTCAAGGACATCTCAAGTCCCAATGCCCATCCCTCAGACCCCAAAAAGAAGCACCAAGCACTAATTTCCCCCCTCCCCAAAATCAGAACACCCAAATGGGAATACGCAAAGAAAGACCCAAAGCCCCCTATGGCAACAGGTGGGAGAAAGAGGTCAAAGGGAAGCAAGTCACCCACCAGGAGCCGCTCCTCAGCCATCCCTCATCAATCTCAGACTAGGTATGTTCCATGTTTGCTTTCCCTAATATATTTGGACCGTTATCTATCACCAATGATGAAGTCCTTTTCCCTGAATCTGCCCCTCTCCGCCCCCCATCCCCTCTCCCTCATCCCCACCACTCCCCATCCAAATCGGGACCATCCTTTCCCCCCGCCTTGTGCCCCCTCCCCCTTTCATTCCCACCTCGGAACCCCTGATTCAAGTTGCAAACCCTCCCCTTCGAGGTGATGTTCCCCATTTTCCCCCTCGGATGAATCCCCATCCCCAACCAAATCCTATGCTGAATCCATGGAGGATGCTTCAAGTCCCACCCACCTCAGAACGGATCAAAGTTCCATCATCACCAGAAGCAAAAGAGGCCCTGTTGACACCGAAAGTGAAAATAAAAGGGGTAGACCCACCATATCTGAGAAAATAAAAAAAGACACTGATAATCAAGTTGCCAATGGGGTGCAGACAACCCTTTTCCCAGATCTATTCAACCAGACCAAGGATGAAGCAAAAAATCCCAAACCTCCCCCTTTACCGAGCAAGGGAGGTAAGAAACCCACCAAAGTTTCCAGATGAAGATCCTCTCTTGGAACATCAGAGGTCTCAACAGTATGAGCAAACAAATATTAGCTCGGACTATCAGGAAGGACATCAAGCCTACCATTCTCATGTTGCAAGAAATGAAAGTTGATGCCTCTAGAACCCACAACATAGCCCAGTCAGTGTGGAAGAACTATCAATGGGCTTCCTCCCCTGTTGATGGATCATCTAGGGGCCTCCTATGTTTCTGGGATCCAAAAAAATTTGAAGGCAGGGTGATATCCTCCTCTGACAGAACGTTGAATATGGTTTTTTATTGCAAGGAAAACCAATTCACTTGGGTGTTATCCAACATCTACGCCCCCAACAATCCTCTTGAAAGAGCTGCTCTCTGGAGATCCCTATCTCTCATGAAGGATGCCTTCTCCAACCTCCCCTGGATGTTAGCAGGTGACTTCAATTCCCCCCTCTTTCCCTCTGATAAGAAAGGTGGTGTTTCTATTCCCTCCAAAAGCATCCTAGATTTCCAAGATTTTGTCATGGAAAATGAACTAATGGACATTCAGATTAAAGGCTGCCAATTCACTTGGAGCAACAAAAGAGTAGGCCCCGAGCACATACAGGTCAAACTGGATCGATTCTTCCTTTCCCAGCAGGCCATTCCCATATTCGGAGATACCTCTCTCACCTCTCTCCCCAGGATCGGCTCTGATCATTCCCCCCTTCTCCTTGAATCCAATAGAGCCCCATCCTTCAAAACTCCCTTCAGATTTGAGAACATGTGGATCCAACACACAGATCTAAGGCAGAGAATTTTTGAATGGTGGGGGCTCCCTTGCCCGGGATCTGCCATCTCCCGAGTGTCCCAAAAGCTGAAAATAGTCAAGGAAAACCTCAAACTTTGGAACAGGGAAGTGTTTGGGAATATTTTTGAGAACAAAGAGCAGATCCTAAGCAAGCTCAAAACCTTCGAGCAACAAATTCAACATGATCAGTGGACTCCCCAACTGTGGGAGGAGGAGAGGCAACTCCTGTCAGAGTACCATAACGTTCTAGCCAAAGAAGAGACCTACTGGCACCAAAAATCTTGAGCCCTGTGGCTAAAATATGGGGATGCAAACACTAAGTTCTTTCATGCCTCTACTTTGCAAAATAGAAGCACAAACAAGATCAAAGAGCTCACTCTGTCCGATGGCACAGTCTCACAAGATATCTTCAAAATTAGAGATGAAGCTTCATCCTACTTCAGCAACATGATGGGAACCTCACCCCCTGAACACCTTGAAGCCCAAGAGGCCCTCCTACAGAATATTCCCCCCTGGTCACCCCTGAGATGAATTCCTCCCTGATCCAGCCCCTCAGCAAAAAAGAGATCAAGCTTGCTCTATTTTCCATGCAAGCTGACAAGGCCCCTGGGCCAGATGGGTTTCCCCCCGATTTTTTCAAACCTTTTGGGATATTCTGGAGGAAGATATCTACAACGCCATCATTGAGCTCCAACGAACCAAGATCATTCTGAGAGGGATGAACTCCACTTTCATTGCCTTGGTCCCCAAAACCCCTCAATGCAGATCCATGACGGACTTCAGGCCAATAAGCTTATGCAACATCATCTACAAGATTCTAACCAAATATTTAGCATTAAGACTTAAGAAGATTCTTCCCGTGATCATAGATCCCTATCAAGGCAGTTCAGTGGAAGGCAGATCCATCACCGACAACATCATCTCTCTTCATGAAACTCTCCACTCAACCCTGTGTAACAAAAAGGTGGCCATGTTCCTGAAGTTGGATATCAACAAAGCCTTTGACAGGGTAGACAAGGATTTCCTCCTAAAAGTCCTATCCAGGTTTGGGTTTCACAAAGATTGGATCGATCTCATCAGAGGCTGCATCACCTCCCCTTGGTTCTCTATATTAGTTAACGGATCTGTTGCAGGCTATTTTCCCAGCTACAGAGGCATTAGACAGGGAGATCCCCTATCCCCCTTCCTCTTCATCATTCTTGTTGAATCCCTCGAAAGAGCCTTCAAATATTCCTGTGCCACAGGGTGTGTCTCCGGGCTCAAGGCATCATCCAATTCCCCTCCCCTATCCCACCAGTAGTTTGTAGACGATACTATTATCGCCACTCTAGCCTCTATTCTTCAAGCTAAATCCATAAAGGTTATCCTTGACACCTATGCTTTAGCAGCTGGGCAAGAAATCAACTACCTAAAGAGCAAATGTTTTTTCCTCAACACCCCTAGCAGTAGACAATGCAAGATTGCTCGTATCCTTCAGTGTTGCATAGCTGATCTCCCTACTTCTTACCTGGGCCTTCCCCTGTTCACCAAAAGCCCAAAAGAATCTATGTGGGATAATGTCATTGAGAGGATCAAACACAAACTCGCAGGATGGAAGGGTTCCCTCCTATCCCAGGCAGCCAAAGCAACCCTCACCATGGCTATCCTCCAAAGTATCCCGGTCTACTTCATGTCGGTGTTCAAGGCCCCTGCTTTCGTTCACTCTAATATTGAGTAGATCCAAAAGAATTTTCTGTGGTCAGGCCCAGAGGAAAAGAAGATATTTCACCTTGTCAGCTGGGACAGAGTTTGCCAACCTAAATCCCAAGGAGACCTCAGCCTCAGGAGATCAGCACACATGAACCTCGCCCTCCTTGCCAAGCAGGCATGGAAAATATTCACCAACTACAAAGCGGAATGGGTCTCCATCATTCAGAGCAAATATCTCCAACACATATCCCTGATGGAGGACAATGTCCCTACTAATGGATCTGCCTTTTGGTGGGTGGTGATTCAGGCCAAATCCCTCATCATCAAAGGCACCCGGTGGCAGCTAGGTAGCGGATCTAAGATCAATTTTTGGGATGACACGTGGTTGAAAGACAAACCTCTTGCAGAAATCCCTGAAATCTCCATTCTCAGACCCATTTTTGAAAGGAGGTGGGGGAGCAAGGTCATGGACTACATTGACAACCAGGGCAAATGGAAAACTATTCCCACCAATGAAGGTGGCCAAATCACCAGAGCAGGAAACCTCTTATCCCGCTTTCTCCGAACCACTATCATTCCAACCATAGCCACCCTAGACTACCCCGTTTGGAAAGGGAATGACAGTGGGGATTTCTCCGTCAAGTCAGCTTACTCCCTCTTGCTCAACTCTCAAATCCCCACTATTCCCTTTAGCTTAGTGTGGGTCAAGTGCCTCATCCCTAAGATAGGGTTCTTCTCCTGGACAACTATTCAAAACAAAGCCCTCACTACCGATAATCTTATGAAAAGAGGCATCCCTATCCCGAACAGGTGTCACCTGTGCCTATCCAGTTGGGAATCTATCCACCACCTTTTAGTGGATTGCGACTTCACCAAAGAAGGGCTGAGTCACTTGCTGACTACTTTTTAGATCCAATGGGCCCACCCCAAATCCCTTCTGGACCTCTTCACTCAATGGCCTACCCCATTCAAGAATCCCAGAGTCTCCTTTCTATGGAAGGTCTGCCTCCACCACTTCATCTAGAAAATTTGGCTTGAGAGAAATCATAGAATTTTTTCAATGACTTCAAGTGACCCAACATCCACAACTGCCAAAGCTATCTCCTATGCTACCGAGAATTCCCAACTTTTCCCGTGCTCTCATTCCCCCTCTTGCAGTGTAGAACTTGAGATCCTCCAATCCCTGAACATCCCCATTTTGCCCATTCTGTCCCCTCCCATACCCCATCCTAGAGTGAAGGCTCATTGGAATCCTCCCTTGGAGGGCTGGCTGAAGCTCAACTTCGATGGCGCTTCCAAAGGGAATCCAGGTTTAGCAGGGGCAGGCGGGGTTTTTAAGAACCATAAAAGGCAAAGTTGTTCTCGCCTTCTCCGAGAATTTGGATCATCAAACTAACAACGTAACTGAGGCATGGGCGCTTTAGCGAAGCATGTATCTCATCAGGGATTCCAGGATCAACCTCCAAATCGAAGGGGATTCCCTCAACATCATCGGCTACATCAACAATGACAAAATCCCCCCATGGAATATCAGATCCCTGATCCAAGAAAGCAAAAACATCATTGGTCAACAAAAATAGGTGGAAGCTACCCACGTGTATCGTGAAGCCAATAGGCTTGCTGATGGGCTCACCAACTTGGGCATCACCCAATCGACTATTTTGGTTTGGCACAACTCAACTCCGCCAAGTGTCTCCCACCTAGCGGCTGTGGATTGGCAGGCCAGGTGCTTTTAATTTTCTCCACCTTAATCCATGTTTTTGCTAACCAAGGTCTTGCAGGTCATAATTTGTGATTATCCCTAGGTGACCTCTCTATTTCGTGCGCCCCTTCACCATCACGTGATTGGCCACTCGGTTGGCCCTTTCAATCATGATGCTCGAGAGTGGATCCTTGTTTCAAACAACGCCGGTTTCCAAAGCTTGTTGCACAGTCCCACCTATGAGTGCTCCGCTGCTCTCCCACATGATTTTCTGCCTACCCTAGCTGTCGCCAAGGCTCTCTAACTTTTCAAATCCACCCATGTGGATATTGTTTCAAGAACTTGCACCAATCCCCAGTCGCTCTCCCCTCCCCACCGCCTTTCCACTTGTCATCATCCCTTGCATTTTGGCATGACCTTTGGTTTACCTATTGCCTATTTAATTCTAGGCACCATGCAGACCGATGTACTCCATCCCCGCCACCCCAACCACTGCTCGAGTCCCCCTGCCACCTTCCATCGCCCCTCTGCTCCCACCGCCATGGCTTATCTTGAGCCGAACAACCTGCAACTTGACCCCCTTTCGGCCTCTTTTCTGCAAGCCTGTAAGCTCATCCCCTTTCTATCAAAATTCAAGGGTGCAAAGCCGGACATTACGGCTGACTTCATTAGAACTTGGTCGAACGACCATGTCACTGTGCGGCACATCCATTTCAAAGTTACCCCTGCTCTCATTGCCGAGGTGTCTGGCCTGCCCCTCTCTGGACGCCTGGTCCGGCGTGACAAACACAATTGGGACCCAGAGCTGGAGGGGTTCCCAAATTACCAGGATTTTAAATGGTCAGGAGTTTCTCTGGAGCGAGAATCCCTCCCTTCCCTGTGGCCCATCGTCTCTGTTCCGTTGATGCAATACTTGGCTTGTGACGACCCTTCTAAACCCATGTCGAGCTTTCATCTTGCGCTCATCAACCACCTTCATGGTTTTAAGCCCATGAACATCCCTGCGTTTCTCCACCGGTCCATTCGCCTCTCTGTGTGTGGCACCCGCAAGAAGCACTCGACTCCCACTCATCAGGGACTGTTTGTCATCCTTTTCCTCCATGTCGCCACCTCCAATCCTCCACCCATCTTGGCCACCCCCTCCAATCCAACCCCCCATCCCCCCCACTCACAGTCCTACCCATTCCCTCTCCAGTGAACCTTTGGAGAGTGAAGAAGCCCCTGAATTCCAAACTCCTACTTCCAAAAAAGGCTCCCCGTCTATAGCCACTCCCTCTAAACCCCTTCCTACTAGCGGTAAGAAACTAGCGTCGGCTAAGCGCAAGACCAAAGTCAAAGAAACTCCCACCCAAGTTTGAAGATCGTCTAGAGCAAAAAAGGTCAAAGCGGAATCGAGCCAGAATTCTCCGATCAAAGTCTCTGAGGACACCAATAGGAATTCGATCCCCGACATTGGGATTTCTAGCAGGATCTCTAGAATGTTCCTCAAGAGTTTCATCGCTGCCTTCGAGAGTGCCAGTTCAGCCATGAAATAGTACCTCCAACAAAATGCAACAAACACCAAGGAGGAATCCTTGAAAGTTGAACCTCTCTGAGCTCGCTTCCGGGGCCAGGTTTATGTTTCTTCTAGTTTGTCTAAATTGGTTTTGTTTCTAATAGAATTGCTTCATCTTCCCATATTTATGTCTGTTAATTTTTGCCTCGGAGGTGACCCCTGCATGGGTACTGGCTAGTTTCCCTTAGTATTTTAGTGTCTGGCTAGGTCCCCTTTTGTCTGTGATCAGTTGCCCCTACGTGGGCAGGTTTGCTCTCAGTACCGGTGCTACTATCCCCTGCATGGGAATTTTGAATCTTTCCTCCCCTACGTGGGATTGTTTAAGTGGTTTTATATCTACCATCCCTGAAATGGGATTGTGCAGCAGTATTTTCTCTAGATATTTTAAGGTTCTATGTACTTCTGGGATTGGGACCCAGCCAAAACCCATTTAATAGAAACACCAAAATTACCAAAAAATAATAATTATAAATTAATTATAATAATTTCATTATTAATTAATTTATAACTTAATTTAATTAACCCTAAGGTTAGGGTTATAAGGGCAAAGTTTATTTATTAAGCATCGATATCATATGAAGTTTCCCCCTCCATCGACGTCCAAAGGGAGATGGCACAATGGTATAAATACCATGTGCATTTGGTTGCCTTAGGACTTACCTTCGATCGATTCACATTGGAGAGCCTCCGATTTTCATGATTTGCGTGCAAGGAAGAAAAGTTTTTTTTGTGTTTATTTGGCAACCATCGAAGGGATAAAAGGAGGGAGGCTTAAAGCCTCATAACCAACCGTGTGGTTGGGCTAGCGGCAAGCGGCTGTGTGTTGAGATATTGCAAGGTGGGAGGTCCCACGATCGAATCCCGATGATAGTTTTGCATGGTCATTTTTGTTTTGAGCACCCAACATAGAAGACAAAGTGCACAAGGCACTTTTGCCTACCAAGGTGAGCGCCTAGCTCACGCGGTAGTTGAGCCACGACTAGGGCGTTGGTGGCAGCACAGTGGGGGATCGAATCCCATCGAGGGCAAAAGAGGTATTTAATTTTAAATAATATTTACTCCTAAGGTTTTAATGTGGCATGAATTTTTTTGTTAAGAGGGAGATATAAGGTTTATAAAAATTAAAAATATTATTAGTGATTTTTGATGATTAGAATTTGGAAGGAGTAATAAGGTGAATAAAGAAAATTAATTGTTGATTTGTTTAATTTTTGCTAATCATTTTTAAGTGTGGAGATTATAAGGTGTAATTGAGATTTAATGTTTTGTATGGTGAAATATTTTGAGGGAATATTTGAATGAAATTTTGAGAAGGTTTTTGCTACCTAACCTTTGAGATTGGCAAAGAGGGTGATTGTGATTGAGATAGGTTTTGAGGTCAATTCTTCATCAAACAAAAGGTATGGGCATATCTTCCTTGTGAGTGAAATATTGTTGGATTGGATGTTGTGAATGCTAAGTTGGAGTGAAAAGGTTTGTTTGATAAGCATTGTTGAGTGAGCCTTCATGTGCATGATTAGGGTTTGAGAAAGATCATGAGTATCATTGTTATGTGAGATTGTTTGATAAGCATTGTTGGAAATATTTGAGTAAGCTTTCATGTGCTTGATTAGGGTTTGTGAAAAAGACCATGAGTATCATTGTTATGTGAATTTGGAATCATCTTGAGTCAAGGTTGAGTTCCATAGTGTGAGTTGTTGAAAGCATTGTGAAACACTTGTTTAGGGTTTGTAAGCAAGTTGTGTTTCATTGAGTGATTGGTTGAGTGGAGTTGATTGAGCATAATTGATTGAAAGTATTGGAGTGATAGTTCAAGTTCTATGAAACAAATTGTTCTTTATTCTTAATTGATTTGAAAAGAGATTGAAAGTGATTGAGTGTTTTGAGTGTGAAATATATTGAGTCTCTAACCATTCTCTATATGTTTCTGTGGTTAAACAATGTGTGTGAGAGTTTGAAAGTGATTAAGTGATTTTGTGAGTGTGAAACATATTGAGTCTCTAACCATTCTCTATATGTTTTTGGAGATTAAAAAAGATTTTGTGTGAAACTTGTTTGTGTGATTGAAGAGGTTTTTTGTGATAGATTGAGTTGAGTTGAGTAAGATTTTGTGAAAGCTTACAATGCATATTTGAGGTAAGTCTTGGTGAAGACTTGTTGAGCATATTGAACAAGTTCTAGTGAGGACTTGTTGAGTATATTTGAGGTAAGTCTTGGTGAAGACTTGTTGAGTATATTGGATAAGTTCTAGTGAGGACTTGTTGGAAAAATTTGAGGTAAGTCTTGGTGAAGACTTGAGAGTATATTGGACAAGTTCTTGAGAGGACTTGTGGATATATTTGAGGTAAGTCTTTGAGAAGACTTGTGAGCAGAGTTGATTGATTGATTTGTTCAAACCTTGAGTTAAGGTTTGGGGTAGATCTAGCAGAGTTGATTTGTGATTGGATCAAGCTTTGTGTTAAGGCTTGAGGATAGATTTGAGGATAGAGTTTGGTGTAGATTTGAGGATAGGTTTGTGCTAGATAGAGATAGATATTGAGCAGATTTGTGCTAGACTGAAGGACTATGTTTAGTGTAGATTTGAGATAGATATTGAGAAGATTTGTGCTAGATCGAAGGATTGTGTTTAGTGTAGATTTGAGATAGATATTGAGAATATTTGTGCTAGACCGAAGGACTGTGTTTAGTGTATATTTGAGATAGATATTGAGAAGATTTATGCGAAGGACAAAGTAGAGGATAATAGTCTCTAGTGGATAGAGATCCATTAGCTAGTGGTAGTGATGATAGAGGTCTTTTGAGTGAGGATAGAGTCTTTAGTGGAGAGAGATCCATAAGCCTAGTGTAGTGGAGGTAGTAGTCTTCTAGAGGATCACCAGCTAGAGTAGAGGAGAAGGAGTTCTCCTATGGATAGAGTTCCATAAATTAGCTTAGGGTATTGGTGTCTCCTATGGATAGGTATCCATGAACTTGATTAGGGGATTGGTGTCTCCTTTGGACAGAGGTCCATAAATATTGTAATAGGGAAAGGATTCCCAAGAGATTTGTTGAGAAAATTTTAGTGAAATATTTTCTCCATGGATGTAGCCCACATTGGGTGAACCACGTTAAATTGGTGTCTCTATTGTGTGTGGTGATTTGTGCATTACTTTGATTACTGCTATTGATATTGCCATTGATATATTGCATAATATTGTTTGAGAAAAGAAAAGTAAAAAGTGGTCTTATACTGTTCACCCCCCTCTCAGTATAAGCTTGTGTTCTTCAATTGGTATCAAAGCGGGTTCCTTCGAAAGAGTTTAACAACTTGAAGAAAAATCTCACAAGAACATAGATGGATTCTTAGAATGGATCTTCAAGGAATTCAACACCATTGTTCGATGGGAACAATTATGTACTTTGGAGTATGAGAATGAAGATTCACCTAATGGCACTTGGGAATGAAATATGGGAAGCAGTTGAGAATGGATACATACCACCAACTACTCCACCTACAGATAAATATGGTAAGCTCCTACATCTGAATAATTCAAAGGCAATGAATGGAATTTTAAAGGGTTTGCATGAAACAGAGTTTATAAAGGTTATGCATTGCACATCAACAAAGGAAATTTGGGATAAGTTGAAAGGTATATATGAGGGAGACAAAAAGGTCAAAAGGGTAAAGTTGCAAAATTACAAGAGAACATTTGAAGACCTAAAGATGAAGGATGAGGAAAACATTGTTGCATATCTACTTCATGTGGATGAGGTTGTTAACTCCATGCAAGGACTTGGGCTTAAAGTTGAAGAAACAGATGTTTGTGATAAGATTTTAAGGTCACTCCCAAAAAGGTATAGTGAAAATATTTCAGCTATAGAAGAGTCAAAAGATATTGAACTTTTGACAAGGGATGAATTACATGGAATTCTCACAGCTTTTGAGATGAGAATAAAAGAGGAACCTATTCCCCAGAAAGAAGAAGCCTTCAAAGTTACTAAGAAGACAAAGGGTAAGAAGTCAGATTCAAGCAATGAGTTATCCAGTGATGAAGAAGCAAATTATGGCAGAAGGAACAAGGACTCAAGAAAGTATAAAGGTACGAAATTAGTTAGATGTTTTAATTGTGGTAAATATGGTCACTATGCAACTGATTGTCCAGAGGCTAGAAATAGTAATGATGAAGAGAAACAGGATCATAAGAATAGGGAAATAGGAAAACACAGGTACCAAAAGAAAAATAGGGATGGACAAGGCAAGCAAGGAAAGAAGTTTTTCCAAAGGCATAAGAAGAGTTTTTATGCAGACAAGGCAAGTAAGAGTTCAAGTGATAGTGATGAAAGGTCCTCAAATAATGATGAAGATGAAATTCTATTTCTGGCAGAAGAAAAAGAAGTTGTTAGAAAAAGGTCACCAATAATTCTCAAGTGTTTTAGATGTGGTAACTTTGGTCATCTTGAAGATAGTTGTACAAGGAATGGATTCAGTTTTAGTGATGATGAATATGAAGATGCTCTTGAAGGTCTAGAAGAAAGTCTTCTTTTGGCAATAGAAGAAGAAGGAAGTGCTTCTAGTGAAGATAAATTAGAAAGGAATAAAGATGATCTAAAAGATGAAGGATTAGAAAATTAAGAGGAAGGAGAAGTTGATCTTGAGGGTGAGCTTATTTTTGCCCTTGATGCATTAAGGAAGGTAAGAAAGCAGAACTCAAAACTCAAGCTTCAATTTCAAGAATGTGATGAAGAGAAAGGAAAGCTTATAGAAGATCTAACCAACTCAATAGCTAAGACAAGGAGATTTAAAGAGAAGTTAGAAGCAAAGGTTTTAGAATGTGAAAGGTTAGAGCATGAAGTAGCTTCATTAAGGAAGGAAGTAAAAGAGTCTAAAGACAAGCTACACAGGTTTGGGAGAAGCTCAAAGAACTTGGATAAGATTATCAAGGTACAAATATCTTCATCAAACAAGATAAGACTTGGTTTTGAACAGGAACAAAGAGAACAAGGAGAGGAGTCAATCTCAAGCTCCAAAGAAGAAGAAGCTTCAGAAGAAGAGAGTGTAAGAGAAAGTGAGACTTCTGAGGATGAGTTGGACAATAGAAAGTTCAACAAGGAAAGGAACAATGCACAAATGAGGAACAGATGGAACAGGAAGCAACACAAGGTAGAAGAGACTAAGAGACCAATGGGGTCAAGGCAAGGTAGTTTCAATGGATGATGCTTCTCATGTCATAGGTTTGGGCACAAGGCTACACAATGTAGGACACATGAAAGACAGGAATATGGAAATTTTAGAAATAGACATCTCTTTCAAGGGTATTGCTACTCTTGTAATCAGTTTGGTCACAAGGCAGTAAATTGCAGGGTTCATGACAGGAATGGATATGGCTTCACCAGGAGAAACCCCAAGATATTTGCACCTTTAAGGAATAACAACATTAAGTGTTATAAGTGCAATAATGTTGGGCATATAGCAAAGTGGTGTAGAGCAGAACTTCCAGAGACAAGCAAGAACAAGAATAGTCAGAGGAATCAAAAGGATCAGTTGAGGAAGAAGGTGGACAAAGGTAAATATCAATGTATGTTGGGAGTAGAGATACTCCCACCCCAAAATTAACCACCTCAAGAGGAGGTGGGGGAGGGGCTAAGCTAAGAGTCTCATTCTTAGCCCCAAGCCCCAAAGGTGACCCTTTGCCATTGATGTCAAAGGAGGAGTGGGGGGGTTGTTGGGGAGTAGTTTCTCGAGGGAGCAAAACAGAAAGAGGTAAAGGAAATGGTAAAAGGTAAATGGGTTGCCATCAATGATAAAGGGGGAGATTGTTGGAAATATGAGCAAGGTTTGTTGTCATTGATGTCAAGAGTCAATTTTAGTAAGCAGTGCAAGAGAAAGATTGCTTCTAGGCCTAAGGGAAATAATATTATAATATCTCTTATTATAATATTCAAGGTGGTCAGATAAGGTCTAAAGGAGCAATAGGAAGGCCCAAGAAAAATAATATTATAATATTTTATTATAATATTAAAGGTCTAATGTTAAGACCTAAAGTTGTTAAATTAATTATAATAATTTCATTATAAATTAATTTATAATTTAATTTAATTAACTTAAAGTTATTAAATTAATTATAATAATTTCATTATTAATTAATTTATAATTAATTTAATTAACCCTAAGGTTAGGGTTATAAGGGCAAAGTTGATTTATTAAGCATCGATGTCATATATATTTTCCCCTCCGTCGATGTCCAAAGGGAGATGGCACAATGGTATAAATACCATGTGCTTTGGTTGACTAAGGACTTACCTTCGATCGATTTACATTGGAGAGCCTACGATTTTTGCGATTTACGTGCAAGGAAAAGATAAATTTTTTGTTTTATTGGCAGCCATCGAAGGGATAAAATGAGGGAGGCTTAAAGCCTCATTACCAACCTTGTGGTTGGGCTAGTGGCAAGTGGTTGTGTGTTGAGGCATTGCAAGGTGGGAGGTCCCATGATCGAATCTCGATGATAGTTTTTGCATGGTCATTTTTTGGTTTAGGCATCCAACATTGAATACAAAGTGCACAAGGTGCTTTTGTCTTCCAAGGTGAGTGCCTAGCTCATGTGGTAGTTGAGCCATGGCTAGGGCACTGGTGGTAGTGCAACGGGGGATCGAATCCTATTGAGGGTAAAAGAGGTATTTAATTTTTAAATTAAATTTTATCCTAAGGTTTTAATGTGGCATGATTTTTGTTAGGAGGGAGATATAAGGTTTATAAAAATTAAATATTATATTGTGATTTTGATGATTAGAATTTGGAAGGAGTAATAAGGTGGATAAAGAAAATTAATTGTTGAAGTGAGTTGTTTAATTTTTGCTAATCATTTTTAAGTGTGGAGATTATAAGGTGTAATTGAGATTTAATGTTTTGTATGGTGAAATATTTTGAGGGAATATTTGAATGAAATTTTGAGAAGGTTTTTGCTACCTAACCTTTGAGATTGGCAAAGAGGTTGATTGTGATTGAGATAGGTTTTGAGGTCAATTCTTCATCAAACAAAAGGTATGGGCATATCTTCCTTGTGAGTGAAATATTGTTGGATTGGATGTTGTGAATGCTAAGTTGGAGTGAAAAGGATTGTTTGATAAGCATTGTTGAGTGATTTTTCATGTGCATGATTGAAATAAGAAGGAAATAGGGTTTGAGAAAGATCATGAGTATCATTGTTATGTGAGATTGTTTGATAAGCATTGTTGGAAATATTTGAGTAAGCTTTCATATGCTTGATTAGGGTTTGTGAAAAGACCATGAGTATCATTGTTATGTGAATTTGGAATCATCTTGAGTCAAGGTTGAGTTCCATAGTGTGAGTTGTTGAAAGCATTGTGAAACACTTGTTTAGGGTTTGTAAGCAAGTTGTGTTTCATTGAGTGATTGGTTGAGTGGAGTTGATTGAGCATAGTTGATTGAAAGTGTTGGAGTGATAGTTCAAGTTCTGTGAAACAAATTGTTCTTTATTCTTAATTTATTTGAAGAGATATTGAAAGTGATTGAGTGTTGAAAACATATTGAGTCTCTAACCATTCTCTATATGTTTCTGTGGTTAAAAAAGAGAGTTTGAAAGTGATTAAGTATTGTTGTGAGTGTGAAACATATTGAGTCTCTAACCATTCTCTATATGTTTCTATGAGATTAAACAAGATTATGTGTGAAACTTGTTTGTGTGATTGAAGAGGTTTTCTGTGATAGATTGAGTTGAGTTGAGTAAGCTTTTGTGGAAGCTTACAATGATATTTGAGGTAAGTCTTGGTGAAGACTTGTTGAGCAGATTGGATAAGTTCTAGTGAGGACTTGTGAGTAGATTTGAGGTAAGTCTTGGTGAAGACTTGTTGAGCATATTGGACAAGTTCTAGTGAGGACTTGTTGAGGAGATTTGAGGTAAGTCTTGGTGAAGACTTGAGAGCAGATTGAGCAAGTTCTAGAGAGGACTTGTGGATATATTTGAGGTAAGTCTTTGAGAAGACTTGTGAGTAGAGTTGATTGATTGATTTGTTCAAACTTTGAGTTAAGGTTTGGGGTAGATCTAGTAGAGTTGATTTGTGATTGGATCAAGCTTTGTGTTAAGGCTTGAGGATAGATTTGAGGATAGAGTTTGGTGTAGATTTGAGGATATGTTTGTGCATAGAGATAAATTGAGATTTGTGCTAGAGAAGGATATGTTTAGTGTAGATTTGAGATAGATATTGACTAGATTTGTGCTAGATCGAAGGACTATGTTTAGTGTAGATTTGAGATAGAGATTGAGTAGATTTGTGCTAGATCGAAAGGACTATGTTTAGTGTAGATTTGAGATAGATATTGAGAAAATTTGTGCTAGATCGAAGGACTATGTTTAGTGTAGATTTGAGATTGAGTTGAGAGTAAGCTTTGGAGGTGATAGAGTAGAGGATAGTAGTCTCTAGTGGATAGAGATCCATTAGCTAGGGTAGTGAGGATATAGGTATTCTGAGTGAGGATATGAGTCTTCTATGGAGAGAGATCCACAAGCTAGTGTAGTGGAGGTAGTAGTCTTCTAGAGGATCACCATCTAGAGTAGAGGAGAAGGAGTTCTCCTATGGATAGAGATCCATAAATCATCTTAGGGGATTGGTGTCTCCTATGGATAGGTATCCATGAACTTGATTAGGGGATTGGTGTCTCCTTTGGATAGAGGTCCATAAACATTGTAATAGGGAAGGATTCCCAAGAGATTTGTTGAGAAAATTTTAGTGAAATATTTTCTCCATGGAGTAGCCCACATTGGGTGAACCACGTTAAATTGGTGTCTCTATTGTGTGTGGTGATTTGTGCATTGCTTTGATTACTGCTATTGATATTGCCATTGATATATTGGATAATATTATTTGAGAAAAGAAAAGTAAAAAGTGGTCTTATATTGTTCACCCCCCTCTCAGTATAAGCTTGTGTTCTTCAATTGGTATCAGAGCGGGTTCCTTCGGAAGAGTTTAACAGCTTGAAGGAAAATCTCACAAGAACATAGATGGATTCTTAGAATGGATCTTCAGGGAATTCAACACCATTGTTCGATGGGAATAATTATGTACTTTGGAGTATGAGAATGAAGATTCACCTAATGGCACTTGGAAATGAAATATGGGAAGCAGTTGAGAATGGATACATACCACCAACTACTCCACCTATAGATAAATATGGTAAGCTCCTACATCTGAATAATTCAAAGGCAATGAATGGAATTTTAAAGGGTTTGCATGAAATAGAGTTTATAAAGGTTATGCATTGCACATCAGCAAAGGAAATTTGGGATAAGTTGAAAGGTATATATGAGGGAGACAAAAAGGTCAAAAGGGCAAAGTTGCAAAATTACAAGAGAACATTTGAAGACCTAAAGATGAAGGATGAGGAAAACATTGTTGCATATCTACTTCATGTGGATGAGGTTGTTAACTCCATGCAAGGACTTGGGCTTAAAGTTGAAGAAATAGATGTTTGTGATAAGATTTTAAGGTCACTCCCAAAAAGGTATAGTGAAAATATTTCAGCTATAGAAGAGTCAAAAGATATTGAAATTTTGACAAGGGATGAATTACATGGAATTCTCACAACTTTTGAGATGAGAATAAAAGAGGAACCTATTCCCTAGAAAGAAGCAACCTTCAAAGTTACTAAGAAGACAAAGGGTAAGAAGTCAGATTCAAGCAATGAGTTATCCAGTGATGAAGAAGCAAATTATGGCAGAAGGAACAAGGACTCAAGAAAGTATAAAGGTACAAAATCAGTTAGATGTTTCAATTATGGAAAATATGGTCACTATGCATCTGATTGTCCAGAGGTAGGAAATAGTAATGATGAAGAAAAATAGGATCATAAGAACAGGGAAACAGGAAAACATAGGTACCAAAAGAAAAGTAGGGATGGACAAGGCAAGCAAGGAAAGAAGTTTTTCCAAAGGCATAAGAAGAGTTTTTATGCAGACAAGGCAGGTAAGAGTTCAAGTGATAGTGATGATAGGTCCTCAGATAATGAAGAAGATGAAATTCTATTTCTGATAGAAGAAAAAGAAGATGTTAGAAAGAGAGGTCACCAATAATTCTCAAGTGTTTTAGATGTGGTAACTTTGGTCATCTTGAAGATAGTTGTACAAGGAATGGATTCAGTTTCAGTGATGATGAATATGAAGATACTCTTGAAGGACCAAAAGAAAGTCTTCTTATGGCAATAGAAGAAGAAGGAAGTGCTTCTATTGGAAATAAATCAGAAAGGAATGAAGATGATCCTAAAGGTAAAATAGAGGAAGAATCATAGAGGAAGGAGAAGTTGATCTTGAGGGTGAGCTTATTTCTTCCCTTGATGCATTAAGGAAGGTAAGAAAGCAGAACTCAAAACTCAAGCTTCAATTTCAAGAATGTGATGAAGAGAAAGGAAAGCTTATAGAAGATCTAACCAACTCAATAGCTAAGACAAGGAGATTTAAAGAGAAGTTAGAAGCAAAGGTTTTAGAATGTGAAATGTTAGAGCATGAAGTAGCTTCATTAAGGAAGGAAGTAAAAGAGTCTAAAGATAAGCTACACAAGTTTGGGAGAAGCTCAAAGAACTTGGATAAGATTATCAAGGTACAAAGATCTTCATCAAACAAGACAGGACTTGGTTTTGAATAGGTACAAAGAGAACAAGGAGAGGAGTCAATCTCAAGCTCCAAAGAAGAAGAAGCTTCAGAAGAAGAGAGTGTAAGAGAAAGTGAGACTTCTGAGGATGAGTTGGACAATAGAAATTTCAATAAGAGAAGGAACAATGCACAAATGAGGAACAGATGGAATATGAAGCAACACAGGGTAGAAGAGACTAAGAGACCAATGGGGTCAAGGCAAGGTAGTTTCAATGGATGATGCTTCTCATGTCACAGGTTTGGGCACAAGGCTACACAGTGCAGGACACATGAAAGACAAGAATATGGAAATTTCAGAAACAGACATCTTTTTCAAGGGTATTGCTACTCTTGTAATCAATTTGGTCACAAGGCAGTAAATTGCAGGGTTCATGATAGGAATGGATATGGCTTCACCAGGAGAAACCCCAAGATATTTGCACCTTTAAGGAATAACAACATTAAGTGTTATAAGTGCAATAATGTTGGGCATATAGCAAAGTGGTGTAGAGCAAAACTTCCAGAGACAAGCAAGAACATGAATATTCAGAGGAATCAGAAGGATCAGTTGAGGAAGAAGGTGGACAAAGGTAAAGATCAGTGTATGCTGGGAGTAGAGATACTCCCACCCCAAAATTAACCACCTCAAGAGGAGGTGGGGAGGGGCTAAGCTAAGAGTCTCATTCTTAGCCCCAAGCCCCAAAGGTGACCCTTTGCCATTGATGACAAAGGGGGAGAGATTTGAGTTAGGGGAAGAGCATTCAGTCAGGGGAGCAGTTTCTTAGGGGAGCAGAATAGAAAGAGGTAAAGGAAATGGTAAAAGGTAAATGG
This sequence comes from Wollemia nobilis, assembly GCA_028583015.1. Lineage (NCBI taxonomy): Eukaryota > Viridiplantae > Streptophyta > Pinopsida > Araucariales > Araucariaceae > Wollemia > Wollemia nobilis. The sequence continues at coordinate 2,395,486 of JAQPPZ010002456.1, read as the reverse complement.
GTTGCCATCAATGACAAAGGGGGAGATTGTTGGAAATATGAGCAAGGTTTGTTGTCATTGATGTCAAGAGTCAATTTCAGTGAGCAGTGCAAAAGGAAGGATGTCAAGAGTCAGTTTCAGTAAGTAGTGCAAGAGAAATATTGCTTCTAGGCCTAAGGGAAATAATATTATAATATCTCCTATTATAATATTCAAGGTGGTCAGATAAGGTCTAAAGGAGCAATAGGAAGGCCCAAGAAAAATAATATTATAATATTTTATTATAATATTAAAGGTCTAATGTTAAGACCTAAAGTTGTTAAATTAATTATAATAATTTAATATAAATTAATTATAATAATTTCATTATTAATTAATTTATAATTTAATTTAATTAACCCTAAGGTTAGGGTTATAAGGGCAAAGTTTATTTATTAAGCGTCGATGTCATACAAAGTTTCCCCTTCATCGACGTCCAAAGGGAGATGGCACAATGGTATAAATACCATGTGCATTGGTTGACTTAGAACTTACCTTCGATTGATTTACATTGGAGAGCCTATGATTTTTGTGATTTGCGTGCAAGGAAAAAGATAAGTTTTTTTTTTTATTTGGTACCATCGAAGGGATAAAGGAAGGGAGGCTTAAAGCCTCATAACCAACCGTGTGGTTGGGCTAGCGGCAAGTGGTTGTGTGTTGAGACGTTGCAAGGTGGGAGGTCCCATGATCGAACCTCGATGGTAGTGTTTTGTGGTCATTTTTTGGTTTAGGCGCCCAACATCGATACAAAGTGCACAAGGCACTTTTGCCTACCAAGGTGAGTACCTAGCTCATGTGGTAGTTGAGCCATGACTAGGGCGCTAGTGGCAGTGCAGTGGGGGATCGAATCCCATCGAGGGCAAAAGAGGTATTTAATTTTTAAATTAAATTTTGTCCTAAGGTTTTAATGTGGCATGAATTTTTGTTAGGAGGGAGATATAAGGTTTATAAAAATTAAATTTTATATTGTGATTTTGATGATTAGAATTTGGAAGGAGTAATAAGGTGGATAAAGAAAATTAATTGTTGAAGTGAGTTGTTTAATTTTTGCTAATCATTTTTAAGTGTGGATATTATAAGGTGTAATTGAGATTTAATGTTTTGTATGGTGAAATATTTTGAGGGAATATTTGAATGAAATTTTGAGAAGGTTTTTGCTACCTAACCTTTGAGATTGGCAAAGAGGTTGATTGTGATTGAGATAGGTTTTGAGGTCAATTCTTCATCAAACAAAAGGTATGGGCACATCTTCCTTGTGAGTGAAATATTGTTGGATTGGATGTTGTGAATGCTAAGTTGGAGTGAAAAGGTTTGTTTGATAAGCATTGTTGAGTAAGCTTTCATGTGCATGATTAGGGTTTGAGAAAGATCATGAGTATCATTGTTATGTGAGATTGTTTGATAAGCATTGTTGGAAATATTTGAGTAAGCTTTCATGTGCTTGATTAGGGTTTGTGAAAAGATCATGAGTATCATTGTTATGTGAATTTGGAATCATCTTGAGTCAAGGTTTGAGTTCCATAGTGTGAGTTTTTGAAAGCATTGTGAAACACTTGTTTAGGGTTTGTAAGCAAGTTGTGTTTCATTGAGTGATTGGTTGAGTGGAGTTGATTGAAAGTGTTGGAGTGATAGTTCAAGTTCTGTGAAATAAATTGTTCTTTATCTAATTTGATTTGAAGAGATATTGAAAGTGATTGAGTGTGAAACATATTGAGTCTCTAACCATTCTCTATATGTTTCTGTGGTTAAACAAGAGAGTTTGAAAGTGATTAAGTATTGTTGTGAGTGTGAAACATATTGAGTCTCTAACCATTCTCTATATGTTTTTGAGATTAAAACAATATTCTGTGTGAAACTTGTTTGTGTGATTGAAGAGGTTTTCTGTGATAGATTGAGTTGAGTTGAGTAAGCTTTTGTGAAAGCTTACAATGTAGATTTGAGTTAAGTCTTGGTGAAGACTTATTGAGCAGATTGGACAAGTTCTAGTGAGGACTTGTTGAGAGATTTGAGGTAAGTCTTGGTGAAGACTTGTTGAGCAGATTGGACAAGTTATAGTGAGGACTTGTTGAGAAGATTTGAGGTAAGTCTTGGTGAAGACTTGAGAGTATATTGAGCAAGTTCTTGAGAGGACTTGTGGATAGATTTGAGGTAAGTCTTTGAGAAGACTTGTGAGTAGAGTTGATTGATTGATTTGTTCAAACCTTGAGTTAAGGTTTGGGGTAGATCTAGCAGAGTTGATTTGTGATTGGATCAAGCTTTGTGTTAAGGCTTGAGGATATATTTGAGGATAGATTTTGGTGTATATTTGAGGATAGATTTGTGCAATAGAGATAAATTGAGAATTTGCTAGATCGAAGGATTGTAGATTTGAGATAGATATTGAGCATATTTGTGCTAGATCGAAGGACTATGTTTAGTGTAGATTTGAGATAGATATTGAGAATATTTGCTGCTAGACCGAAGGACTATGTTTAGTGTATATTTGAGATAGATATTGAGAAGATTTGTGCTAGACCGAAGGACTATGTTTAGTGTAGATTTGAGATAGAGCTGAGAGTAAGCTTTGGAGGTGATAGAGCAGAGGATAGTAGTCTCTAGTGGATAGAGATCCATTAGCCAGGGTAGTGAGGACAAAGGTCTTCTGAGTGAGGATAGGAGTCTTTAGTGGAGAGAGATCCACAAGCCAGTGTAGTGGAGGTAGTAGTCTTCTAGAGGATCACCATCCAGAGCAGAGGAGAAGGAGTTCTCCTATGGATAGAGATCCACAAATCAGCTTAGGGGATTGGTGTCTCCTATGGATAGATATCCATGAACTTGATTAGGGGATTGGTGTCTCCTTTGGATAGAGGTCCATAAACATTGTAATAGGGAAGGATTCCCAAGAGATTTGTTGAGAAAATTTTAGTGAAATATTTTCTCCGTGGATGTAGCCCACATTGGGTGAACCACGTTAAATTGGTGTCTCTATTGTGTGTGGTGATTTGTGCATTGCTTTGATTACTGCTATTGATATTGCCATTGATATATTGGATAATATTGTTTGGGAAAAGAAAAGTAAAAAGTGGTCTTATACTGTTCACCCCCTCTCAGTATAAGCTTGTGTTCTTCAGATCCAAGTTCAAATCACAAGGAAGGTGTCTCCTCTTGTGCCCCTAGTTGAGAAAACATGTATGGGCCCTTTCAAAAAAACCTATATTTACCCTAATCAATAAATAAAATTATTTAGAAAAAAACCCTATGTAGATGATTTTTAACTTAAAACTTCGTATTAGATAATTTGTAATTAATAAGAAAACATCTTAGATGGTCTGTAAATGAAGGATATTATGCAATTTTATTGTATAATGCTTAGTTGAAGACTTATCATCTTATCTTTGACTCAAAATAACAATAATTGGATCAAGTATGCCTAACATGTAAAGGTCCAAAGATCAGAGACTATATTTTTCTAAAACAATTAGATAAAAGTGAAAAAACTATTGATTTCTATGTGATTGACCCTCAATAAGTAAATGTATTTAATTTAGAGACCTAAGTTCAAATTTTGATATGAGGATGATAAAAACTATAAATATATATATATATTTTAAATTTGAATCCCATAAAGAATAGGTAAGCGCCAAAGTGTTCGCTAGTGAAATGCCCTAGTTTGATTTGGGGAGGGTCAGGGTCAAGGTCAAGGTCGTTGAATTTGTCTTTATCTAATAGAAGTATTTAACTAATCCAACTATATTTTTTAATTTATTTGTATTATATTGTGGTTGTATGGTTTCTTTTTCATGAAAGTGAAATGGTTATTGCCCTAGTTTGATTTGGGAAGGGTTAGGGTCATTGAATTCATCTTTACCTAATAGAAGTATTTAACTACTTCAACTATTTTTTTAATTTATTTGTATTATATTATGGTTGTATGTCCTAATGGGGACAACGTAATGGTTCGGGCTTTGGATCTTCTTTGAGAGGTCCAAGGTTCAAACCACAGTGTGGGCGAGTGTGTAAGGGGTGGATGTGTGGTGGCTGTGTGTTAAATTCCCTATTGATAAATATAGCTCTCAAATTTAGGAGGGGTCATGGTTGGGGAGCCTGCCCAACCATGTGCACTGGTCGTAGGGTTTCTCACACTAACCAAATAAAAAAAAATATTGCGGTTGTATACTTTATTTTTACGAAAGTGAAATGGTTATTCATGGTTATATAGTTTTTGTTTATAAGATTAAAAAAGATTCCATTTATATTATATCATGGTTACATGATCTTTAACTATGGAAAAATATTGTGGTTGTATACTTTATTTTTATGAAAGTGAAATGGTAATTCATGGTTATATAGTTTTTGTTTATAAGATTAAAAAAGATTCCATTTATATTATATCATGGTTACATGATCTTCAACTATGAAATTGAAAGGGATTTCACTTCTATTACATTTTATTAATATATGAGGGGATCGAAGCCCCTCATAAAAATATGTACTTTACCTTAAACATTTTTTCCACTAGGACAACATAACAAACAACGTAGTGGTTAGGGCTTTGACCTCTGTTTGGGGAGATTTAAGGTTCAAAATATCTAGATGGTAGTGATGAGTGTGTATTTTTCAGTTGGTAGTCCTAGTTTGATGCCACGAAGGATTAGCAGTATAGTTGACTTCGTCTTACCCAACGGGTTAGGACAGGGTTGTCCGAGTTTGATGCTTTAAAGGGTTGGGTTTCAGTTGACTTTGTCCTACCCATTTGGTTGACATTTATATAGGTTGCATGTTATCGATTTTCCTATGCATAAAATATATATATACACATTTCTTCGAAGGACAATCTATAGAATTGGAGTGGAAGTTGATGTGTTTAATCTTGCCTCAAAGGTTAATCTATAAAATTGAAGTGGAAGTTCATGTATTTAATCAATTGAGCTGAATTGAAGTGGAAGCTAATGTATTTGATCAATTGAGTTGAATTGAAGTGGAAGTTAATGTATTTAATTAATTGAGCTGCTATCATTTGATAAATATTAAGGTTCAACGCATTCTCCATCAAATTTTTTAAATCTTATAATTAAAAAAACAATTATTTATTTATAGATATTTTTCAATAAGTTTACACAAGTTTTTACGAGGGGTTTTGGTCCCCTCATACTGGATGGGGTTTAAACATTGGACCTCTCAAAGAAAGGCCAAAGCCCTTACCACTGCAATAATCTTGCAACTTATTTATTCATAAAATTGAAATCTTGGTTCATAATTTTTTTCACACCTAGCCAATTACCCTAAAATCTTATACATACAAATTATTTATCCAAGAGAAGCAAAAACCCTTACCACTTCGGTAAGTTTGCTTATTTATCCCTGAAATGAAAATCTTGGTTCATATTTGTTTTTTCACTCCTAACCAATTACCCTGAAATCTTATACAAATTATTTAATAAAATATTTTAGTTTTTTTTTTTTGAATTTGGTTATTGTGAGAAACTCCCTATGACCGACGCACATGGTTGAGCAGTCTCCTCCCAACCATGACCCAAAGTCGAGAGCTATACTTATCAATAGGGAATTTAACACAAAGCCCCCACACACCCATCCCCTCACACACTCGTCCACGTCGTGGTTTATTTTAGTTTGTTATCTAATATAAACTTTATTTTTTAATGTATTTTTTATATATAAACATATATAACTATAAATTTTTTATTTTTGTTTGATTTTTTAATTAAAATAAATTAAACATTAAATTATAATTTATTATTTAATAAAAATTAAAGATATCTATTAGCTGCAAGCTTATTGCAGTGGTCGACCTCTCCTTGAGATGTCCAAGGTTCAAACCCCACTGGATTAAGATCCTTCATAAAAACTTGTGTAAACTTATTGAATTTTTTTAAAGATATCTATCAATACTTAATACTTTGAAATTGTAAATAAGAGATATAAGGTTTGAATTCAAAGGAATAATGTTGCATGGCATGCTTTTGTAACTCGAGTTACGAAGCTACAAGCTTACTTTGAAAGTGTAAATAAAATATATAAGGTTTGAATTCAAAACAATGATGTTGCATAACTCGAGTTTGGTTACAAAGTTGCAAGCTTACTAGAGTGACAAGGGCTTTGGCCTCTCATTGAGAGGTCCAAGGTTAAAACCCCACTTAGCACAAGGGAATCAGGACCAATCATAAAAACCTGAAAAAATTAGAGGTTATGCAAAACTTTCTTTACTTTATTTTTAAAACCTATTTTTAATATTATAATTTATATCTTTGGTTATTATAAATATAAATAATTATCTAACAAATTAAAACCTTAATTTGTAATATAAAATCCATTGCTTTTATCACTTATCCCAAATTTTTTTAAAAGTATAAATTTAATTAATTATCATGTTTAATAAAAAAAACATTATTTTTAAAACCTATTTTTAATATGATAATTTATATCTTTGGGTTAATTATAAATATAAAAATTTATCTAAAAGATTAAAACCTTAATTTGCAATATAAAATCCATTGCTTTTATCACTTATCCCAAATTCCTTTAAAAGTATAAATTTAATTAATTACCATGTTTTAAAAATATCTTAAAAAAACCCTATTTTAAAAATTATTTTTAACATGATAATTTATATCTTTGGTTGTTTATAAATATAAAAATTTATCTAAAAGATTAAAACCTTAATTTGTAATATAAAATCCATTGCTTTTATCACTTATTTCAAATTTCTTTAAAAATATAAATTTAATTAATTATCATGTTTAAAAATATTTAAAAATTAACGATTATATTTTATTTTAAATTTATAATAAATATAAACATTAATAATAATATATGTTAGATTTAAATAGCTGCAAGCTTACTGTAGTAGTAAGGGCTTTGGCCTCTCTTTGAGAGGTCTAAGGTTCAAACCCCATTCAGTACGAGGAGACCAGGACCCCTCATAAAAACTTGTGTAAACTTATTGAAAAAATATATGTTAGATTTAAATTAAACATGTGACAAAGCACATGTTAAAAATGGTATCATATAACTTATAAAATCTTTTTTGATAGAAGTTGTGGTTTAGAATATCTTTTGTGTTCTTTTTAATATCTTTTGATAATTACGTTTATATCTATAGTATGAATTGGTTACAAGGTTGAAGACCAAAATGACACTCTATAAGATGATTAAAGGCTTGCAACAAGTTGTTTTTATTGGAACAGGTCTAATAGAATTTTTATATAAATTTAAGTCATTGTTGAGAGACTTTAGAATAGCTTTAAATGGTTTTTTTTTGGATTGATTGAAGGAAGGGGTTTTGAGAGGGTCCTCGAACCTTTCACATCAAAAGATAATCAAGAGAGACTATCTTCCAGAAATAAAAAGAGAAGACCCAACATTGGGATCAAGGGAGGCAATCTCCTTGAGACAGAGTCAAGAGAATAGAAAACAACTAAAACAGGAAAGAGGAGTTTCCAAAATAGGGGAGGCCACCTAACAACAAGGGAGAAGACCACAAAAGAGAAGAACTGAAGGGATGCTCAACATTCGCCATCACCAGGAGTAGGGGTATCCACATGGTCCACTTGCTAATCACCTTTGAAGTGATTTCAAAATTCTAAATACGATTATTTTAGTAAGGCTTATATGAGGGTATAAAATACCCATCTCATTGCAATTTTTTTCAAACTCTGAAATGCAAGTTATAAATTTTTTGTGGAAAAAAACTTATAAAAAAATGGTTTATATTAAAAGATGTTTTTTCTCATTTTATAATAGATTATTAAGGAATTTTCTTCAATCGACACCCTTATGGGTGAGTCTACAGGGCTTCCATGCTTCCAATGAAATTTTAGGATGATAGTTGTTGAGTTGTGATATCTCACATTTATTTTGTTAATCCAGGTTAGATTTAAAGAAAAATAATCCCATATAGATTATTCCTCAATTCTTAATTGTTGACTTTATTCTGTTTTCTTAGTTTCGTTTGCAGGAAATGAAAGTTTGTAATAAATGAAATTGAAATGAAATGATGCTTAATTCAAAAGATGCAATTTATGATTTAGACTAAGTCTATGTGTGTGGATCCACGTTATGATCTAAAAATGCATTAACTATTTAATATATTTTATAATTCTATATTATGCAATTTAATTAAATCTATGTCTAAGACTATTCTATATCCTAATTAATTCTACTCTATTTTAGGAGGAAGAGAGCAAGGGATTAACTGTTCGGAGTGGGCCCTGCCTCTTACAGGTTAGTATTAATCTCTTCTCCTTTCTATTCTATTTTACTTTCAACAAATAATATTCATTTAAACTATATTAATGCTATTTAATTCATGTGTGCAGGGAAATAAAATGGAAGTTACAGTAACAAGTAAAGCATGAAGAAATTACAAGATACAATTACCAAATTCATTGAAGAAAATGTTGCTACCCTGTTGCTTGACTTCAATCTTCATTTGTACAATGTAAATGATAGGTTATGTGAACAATAGACTATTTTGATGGCAAACCTTTTTCAAGGTCTCTACATTGTAATATATAGTTTTTACATTTGGTCTTACAATAGAAGTCTTCAACGTCTTTTTGTTACATCTCGAACGGTTGAATATTGAATACTAATATTACATAACAAAATAATCTAAAATTAAAACAACCTAATAACTATTTTGGACTTATTACAAATGGATCTATCCAAATGGCATAATAACAAATACACGTAACAAAGACCTATAACTTACTAACAATATATTAACAAAGTAAAATAACTCTTTTATCTTTTTCTCAAGGAGGACAAAGTCATTATATTTCAATTACGTAAATCTCTAACAACTAATAAATTACATATCTAATAACAAATTACATAACAATTATTGGATTATATTCCAAATACTAATGTCAATATGACAATGACCATGTTGACTATGCAATACACGTGCTGGTTGAGCTGTCAACACATGTGGAAATTTCACCACGTCAAATAGATTTATGTGATCAACTGTTTTCTGTAACACCTATTTGTAGGTGCTTTTCGTAATACCTTTATGTAGATGCTTTCTATAATCCATTCGTAATGCATTTTCTAACAACATGGACGTTTTGCCGTGGTGTTTCTCTGCGTACTCTTGTACATACATCTACTAAAAACACATTTTTCTTGCACAATTTATGTAAAATCACCAACATATATCTCATAACATCACATAGGTCAAATATATCAAAAATGATGTAAATTATGCATAACATTCATCAAAACGTATTCATAACCATTAGATCTGCATCTAAAAACTAGAATAAAACTACATATTATAATTACAATTCAACACTCATCATTCCCCCAAACTGAAGGGAATGCATGTCCCCATGCATGCAAAATTAATACTACAAAGATCTGAAAGAAATAAATCATACATAAATAGGGATAAATATGTAAGTTTTTCTATTTATGACAAAAAATATGATAGTGTATAAAATTTAAGCATTTCTGGATCTGATTCGGGAGGAAACCCAAGTTGGAACAAGTATATGTTTTGCAACCCTCAATTTCTCTTACTTGATTTTTAGAATTTGTTCTTTGGTTTTGCCTTGGTTTGGTGGCTTCTCAATAGCCACAGTCTTCAAATATGAGACTTCTATTTCACCTCCTACATCCTTTGTACCATGTGGTAAAATTTATTTTGTTGATGGGGACAACTGCCCTACAGATTTGATGATCTGGTTGATCACCTTGTCTACTTCTAGTATAATATCCAACTCAACTGATGATTTCAGCTTTTAATTGCTACATGTAGGATGCCTCTGAAATCTAAACTCGAATAAGGTGGGTGAGCTCTCCTCACCAAATGCATGGGCCAAAGAAAAATGCTTACTAAAATTAATCAACTTTCTCATTTTCTTCTCTTGCATCAAACTTTTGTTTGGTGATGCACTAGAAATAAACGGTTGCAGAACTGGCTCGATCAGTTTGTCCATTTTTTCCATCGCTATTTGCCTTAGCAGATTGATTTGGGTGGAGATATATTTTTCCATCAATGTTGCATGCTCTGAAAACTTCTTTCTGAGGTTATCCAACTTAATTTGCAGTAGAGTCTTTTGGATGCAACTTTGGGCTAGGGTTTAAGCAGTGAGGTAGGTGAACTCATATGAGGGTTGGACGTTTCTCCTGTCTCATGATTTTTAGGACTATATTCCTCATTTCTAATTTTCTTCATTGGTGTGGAGGACTTGGATACTTTTACAATTTTGGTCCAGGTTGTTTTCTTGATCACAAGAGACTCTTCTTCCCCCTCACTGCCAGACTTGGAGCTCTTCCCCCTCACTAGACTTAGAGTCACTCAACTCGGATGATTGCACTAATAGGTTTACCTCCTCCATAATATTATCCCATGCTATTTTAGTTCCTAGGGCTTTATGTAGGACAAGTAATTTGATAAGACTGTGATGGGCTATTAGATACAATTTGGGTTCAACCCTAGAATTTTTAGGTTGAACTTTTCCAGCTACAACGTGGGAGGTTAATGATACAATCTTAATTCTTAGGATTTTTAAGATTGAGCAACATTTTTAGGTGGTATCCCCTGCACATGGACAATATTCCCTCTATTATAAAGAACTTCATAATTATGGTGGCAGCCTCTTGCCACTTCAAAGGAAGAGATAAGGTTGCCACCCCCTTGATCCATCCCTCCTAGTCTCTAACAATGGTGCATTTTTCTCCTAACTTATCGACCAACTAGATCACCCCTTTGTTTGTGGTTTTGAAATACATTTGGTCGACTTCGGGAAGGCACAACACTTCAAATATAAGGCTAGGGTTGAATTTAATTTCTATCCCACCCACATTAGTGACCATGGTTGTGGGATCACAGTTCAAGATGAATTGTTTGACCACCCCCTGGTCATGCCCTTCAAATTTTATCAGAGCTTCCCACCATTTGGCTTTTTGGAAAATCCTCTTGATGAAATCAATGGGTGCCTAGGTGTTTATGGAAGACGACTCACTACGCTTATGGAAGATTGGTTTTGGCATGGTGACAAAGGTTTGGTAGATAGAAAGGTAGGGAGTTTAGAGGATAATGGGCTTAGTTTTGGTTTCTCAAATATTTACTGCGAAAAAAAAACCTGTAGAGAAAATTTATAATATATGCATATGTCAATTATTATCATAAAGAAAGAATAAAAATTTAAATAAAAATTTCATGCAAAGAAAATATGCTTTGATTTTATGTAGAGAAGACACAATATTTCATTATATTTCATGACATTTCAATATACATATTTTTATGAATTCTTTGAAATACTGCATAATTTCTTTCAAATAATTACATTTACCGTAGAAAAATTCATTATATTTCAAAGAATTTTGGTACACTTCCCCTACAAATTCCATTCATAAAAATTTCATTATTGTTTTCTACAATTTCCTAAAAATTCTAAGTACTTACAATCCTTGATTTTGGCCTTGGATTTTTGGTTTTTGCCATGCCCTTTGCTGTCGTTCAATGTCGTTGATTCTTCTTCGATATTTGACTGTGATTCACCATTTTCCTGAATCGAAACCATTGTTAGCTTTGACTTCGTTCCCTGTGCAACATTATCTAGTTGTGTTCGCAGTTGGGTTGTGCGGGGGATCGATCATTAAACCACCAAATAATTTTTCTTAGCATAGATGAATTTTGAATTTTCTCTATGTTTTACATTATGTTAGGGGTAAAAAACCATGGTCGTCAATCATAATTTTGATCGTTGGCCCCTACACTTAATCCACGATGTCGACACTCATTTAATATCTATATCCAAGTGTTGGTCATTGGCTTAGCCCTGCAAGATGGTCGTATCCCTCAAAATGGGTGTCACATGCTTAACATAGCATGCTAACAAGGCATGCTAATGACTCACCACCCTGTGTGGAAATGAGTTATCAAAAATATGATGCTAACACGTCGACGTCCATCAAAGGATAAAACATAGGGTAACATAGTTTTTTTAATTTTAATTTTAATCAACTTTGGCCGATATTTCGGTTTATTAAGGTTTGCATCTTATTATTAACAAAACCTTTTATTTTTTTCTTCCCTTTTAATTTACCTTTAATATGCTTCTTTCACGGTTTTATATTATTATGTTGCCCCCATGTACTCTTCTTGTTTGATGTCGACTCTTGATCATCCTTACAATATGAGCGTGATTCATTTTGACTTCCTATCTCCAACCTAAAAACCACTACGTATTCCTTATAGAATTCTTATGTGTGACTTGCTACGCATCATGCTTTCATGTATTATTTGGTTGCATATTTATGTGAGGAGGTTACGCTTTCAAATTTGTGCTACTCTCATCAATAGGTTGACCCCTTATCAAATGGTGTGCGCTCGTACCTTGTCATATTATCTTTTATCCCAAATTCAAGTACTCATGTTGTACACAGTAGGTGATATGCATGGTGTTTCCAAATAAACTCCTCGTTTGCCACCCACATCATCTGCTCATATTACCAATTATGTTCTTCTACGATCGATAGGTCAACTTCGTGCTTCTGTTTGCTAACTTGTGTTCTTCAAGCGTCCGAATCCACTGCACACAGTTTTCAAGGTTGAACCTGCGATTTGACTTTCGTACCATGGCTCACGAGGTAAAGGTTTAAATTTTTGCACAAATTTATTCTTCATGCTCAAGCTTTGATGATAGTCACCTTACAACGCTTTATTATACCTTGACACATGGCCTCAACCATTTGTGAATCATAGATTAGTTATACACTTAGAATTTTTTTGTGAAATCTCACCTATGAAAACACACTATAGAAAACAACTACAAAAAGTAACTACAGAAACTAGCTATGAAAATATACTACGAAAACTAACTATAGAAAGTAACTGTGACACTTTTTGTCACATTATACAAGGGGTAGAAGAATAGTAGAATTTTTGTATAATATTTCTTTGTTGAAAGTTTTTCTTTTATTTTAAGTTACAGCAATTTTGACCCTATCACCCCTTTTATAAAATGAAGAAGAAAGAGCTTCGCTACCAAACAAGCCAAGGAAAACGGCTTCACCGAAAGAAAAGGAGGAGAATGTGAAAAGGGCTTCGGGCCCGAAACACTTCAAATCACTACTTCGGGCGAAAACCTTGCGAAGGAATTTCGTCGAAGAAAGTACAAAGATAACGCTTCGCACCCGAAGCATTTTTAGCAGCCGCTTCGGGCGAAAGTTTTGCGAAACAACATCCAAACGACTTCGCCGAAGGAGGAGAGCATAATCCAAATCAGCTAAGGTAAGGAAACTACTTCGGGCCCGAAGTATTTCCAACGCCTACTTTGGCCAATTTTCACCCGAAGTAGTAGCGCCCGAAGCAAAATGACAATGTGTCGAAAACAGAAGAGTACTTCGGGAGGATATTCCCCGAACCACAATTTTGAGAAGGAGTCGGGCCGAAACATTTTCCAGTCAAAGTAGTTTCGCCAGTAAAGGACAAAAGGCCCCATTTCAAAGATGGAATTCGCTCGACACTCGACATCCCCGAAGTAGTTTCTGCGAAGCATTATTTTACGAAGAACAAATCAAGGAAGATATACTTCGGCCCAAGGCTTCGGTGAGGCGAAGATGTAGCGAAGCACTTTCTTGGCCCACGTTCCAAGGCGGGCAGCTTCCCAAGGTGATCGAAGGCCCCTTATAAATACCTCCTTTCTTGCCCTATAAGCTCGCTGACCATTTCTGGCAAACGAAAGGGACGTAACAGTCCTCAAAGTAAAACACGACGAGCGTAACGATCACTCAAAAGCAGCATCTAGAAGCCGGGGACACTCGGGCGGCGCATTAAATGAACATTTCCATGGTTGACCCAGTCGTAGTTTCCAGTTTTGGCAATCGATTTGAAAGCTTAGTCGCAGCAGCAGTGAGGCACCGATTTCTCAGGGCCCGAGGGTGTACTTCATCATTTTTTAATAATGACTCAGAGGGCCGGGTCCTCTATAAAAACCCAGGCATGTAATGTAAAAGGGGTGGGGAACTTTCTCGCTAGAAAGTCGCTCGTAACTTGATGTCCTGCGTTTAATACTAAAGATCTATTGTGCTCCATTTCTCTCTTTTATCTCGCCTTCCGTGCTTAATTCTTTTGTCTTTTCTCATTCGCATACTCGAGACTCGAATCCCGAATCGTGTACGATCGGGGATCGAACCCCCGAAATTCACCCCCGAAGGATACATAGGAGAGGAAAAACGCCTTATCGCTTTCTTTTATGTTGCTCGGTGGATTAAGGTTTATGTTATTCCCTTATCTCAATCACTGTTACTCTGAACCCTGAATTCCAGCGATAGAGAAAGGAGAACCCTGCGAACCCGTCCAGAGGATACATAGGAAGTTTGGCATTTCATTTCCTTCATGCTATTCTTGGTATTTCCTGCTGCTATTCGAGTTGTTAGCGAGTAATCGTGCTTCCTGTTCTCTCCCACCTTAAATCATCATCTTCTAACCCTTACTCTTTTTATTTCTTTCTCTAACACTTACCCTGTTTATTTCTTTCTTGCACTCTTGTCTCAAACCCCGAAAGTAGATTAGTATAGGAGCCGACCTTTCTCTGGAGATCGGCATGAGGGGCATCTCTTCCCCTCAGCCTTTCAATGTTGGTCGCAGGTCCAGGGCATGCAAACCCACCAAAAGTCCTTTCCTGTGCGGATTTGATGACCAACAGTAACTACAGAAAACAATTACAAAAAATAACTACAGAAAACAAACTACTATAAATAAATACAAAAAACAAACTAGAGAAAAATAACTATAGAAAACAAACTACAAAAACATATTTGTCTTACCTGCATTGTTTTCCATTCTTTTTTTTTTTCTCTCCCCAAACTATATTATGGAAATGATCATACTAACCCTTTGCTTCTCACCCAAACTGAATTTTTGGCTATATGGCCAAAACAAGATAAGGAGATAATTTTGTATTTTATTTATAGAGGTTTATATTACAAAAAATCTTAATTATAATAAAATATGCATATTTTTATTATTATATTTTTTATTTATTTAGGAGTATGGGGGTGTTTTATTTATATATCAACTACTTATTTAAACTAATCCAATTAAACAAGATTGTAGGATAATAAATCTCCTTAGAATGAGACTGTTTGTTTCCAATAGTAAAGATGTCTTGCAAAAACATTAATGTCTTCCTTGATGTTTAATAAAACATTCCATGGCCTAATAAAAAAATTATAATATCCCAGAGAGATCGATTTCTTTGTTCTATTTCCTTTGGAATCATTGAGGAGCTCTTTGTGAGATAAAAAATAATAATGAGCATAAGCCAATATCAATCAACAATACTTTGGTTCATAGAAATAGGTCTCATCAATGGTTGGATACACTCAAAACCTATTTTGGAAGAGGAAAGTAAGATAGTCATTTTGGTATCATCTATGTTTTATCATTTTATTACCATTTTTCACTTTAGATACATACATATATATTCATTTGTTTAAATTTTTAGGGATGCAAAGCTTTGGGGAATCAAATTCCTAACCACTCTATCATAGTCTTGATAGGAATTGTCACCCTATTATTAACACTCTACCCCTTTAAGTAAGAAGAGTTAAGGCTTTGGGGATTCGGATCACATGACCATATGGATGGAAATGTAGTCCTACTCTTACTACCCTCTCTTTTATTTGGGGAAGAAATTAGAACTTTAGGTATTCGGGCCTCATAACCATCTGGATGAAAATGTAGTCTTATCCTTACTATTATTATTCTTACTTTTATTATTTATGGGCTATAAGAAACAAGGTATTTTACTACCTTGCTTTATTAATTAGTGATACCATCATGACTATATGACCTCTCTTCTGTAAGGTAATAATATGTCTTCATACGCTGAATTTGATTTCTTCCTTAAAACTTGATATTGTGACTGAAAAGTGATGTATAATAAGATGAATGAAAATATTGTATATTAGAACTCCATCATGAAATAAAGGAAGTATATTTAAAGAACATAGAATTATCTTATAGTTTATTTTTAAGAAATATTATTTTTCCATGATAAACTTCTTTCATTGGTCAAGTAGTATAAATATTTCTGCCATCCATCTTATTTACTGGTACTTATACATCTAACAAAGAGGACTGATTAGAATACATTCCTTTTAATGGCTGCACTTATTTGCTTAATATATACTAGATTATAGAGCAACAATTTATTTATTAAATAATGTTTTGTTGCTTAATATAGAAAATAGAAGTTCTTATTTAATAGTAGTTGATTGCATTTCAGAAATGCACTACAAATCAACTTGTTGCTTAAGGTGGTTTATGAATTTTGGTTTAGATAATGTCTTCATATAGATCTTAAGCCTATGTCCATTAACTAATAATATTTGTGTTGAATCATCAATGGGCTTAAGTTTAACTGTACCATTCCCAAATATTTCTTCAATCTCATAAGGTCCAAGCCATTGCATCCTTAACTTTCCTTAGAAATATTGGAAGCGGGAGTCAAATAGCAAGGCCCAATATCCTAGTTGAAATGTTCATGGTATAATATGTTTATCATGCTAATACCTCTAATCTTATTTCATCTAGAATGTTTAATTGTTCCAATCTAACATTTTGTGCTTGATCCAAATCCATATCAAGTTATACCGTTGTGCAAAGAGTTTCTATTTCAAATTCAATAGGTATAATAGCTTGCTTTCCATAGACCATTTTATAAGGTGATAGTCCTATGGTAGTTTTCCAAGTTGTATTATATGCCCATGTAGCTTCTTTTAATGTTTTTGCCCAATCAACCCTATTGATGATTATAGTTCTTGTTATAATATTTTCAAGTTATCTATTTATAACCTTAACCTACCCATTAGATTGAGGATGATATGGTCATGTCTTCTTATGTTTTATTTGATATATTTGAACAAAATGCTTAATAACTTTGGAGAGAAATTATGATCCATGGTCTAAAACCACTTCTCTAGGTGCTCCAAAGCGTTACATGATATGTGTATAAAGGAAATTAGCTATGGGATTAGATTATGCTCATGGCAAAGCTTTTACTTCAGCCCACTTGGTGACATAACCTGTACACACAAGTATATGTTTATTGCCTTTACTTGGAGGATCTATTGGTCCAACAAAATCAATTCCCCATTTCTCGAATGGTTCAAACATTATTTGAGGTACTAAAGACATATCCATTATGGATGTAGGTTTGCTAACCCTTTGACAAGCATTACATCTAACAACAAACCTATGAGCATCCCTATGCATGGTAGGCCAAAAATAACATGTTTGAAGTATCCCTTGAATGATGTCATATACATCATCTTCTTGCACACATCTCTGAATCACATGGTCAAGATAAGATTTAAACAATGCTACATTGATCCACATATAAGGGATACTTTGATGTACCAACTTTCTTTGCTCATACAGTGTAAAAATTTGTGGCATTTTCCTTGTTACCAAATAGTTTACAATATTGGCATACTAAGGAGTAAAAATAGAAATAGTAAAAAAAATTTCATCTAGAAAATTATCAAGAGTCAATTCAACATCATCAAATATTTGTATACGAGACAAGTGATATGCGACAACATTATCTTTACCTGCTTTATCTACAATTGTGACATAAAATTCTTGTAATAAAAGCCACCTAACTACTCTTCCTCCTACTGTAGCTTTGTTCATTTAATATTTAATGGTAGACTAATCAGTGTGAACAAATGTTTCATACCCTATTATATAATTTTTGAATTTATTAATGGCATGAACTACAACTAAGAACTCTTTTTTAGTAACTGTATAGTTGAGTTCTACCCCATGCAACTTTTTACTCACATAATAGATGGAATAAGGTATTTTATTATCAATTTGATTTAGTATTTATCCTATTGCATAATCTAAAGCATCACAATGTATATTAAAGGGTAATTCCCAATTTAGACCTCTTAAAATGGGAGAGGTAGTTAATTTTTTGTTTATGATTTCAAAGGTTTTTTGACATTCCTCTATCCAATTAAATTCACTTTCCTGTGTTAAGAGCTTAAGCATAGGAGAGGCAATATTACTAAAATACTTAATGAATCTATGATAATATTCTACATATCCTAAAAATATCCTTACCTCAGTTTGTGTCTTTGGAGCTTGGAGGGATTGGATGACCTGAATCTTTGAGGAATCTACTTTAATACCTTCTTCAGATATGTAATGTCCTAAGAAAATACCTCCTCTCATCATCATGAAGCACTTTTCATGACTCAAGGAGAGATTCTGTTATTGACATCTAACAATAAATTTGTGTAAGCTCAACAAGGTTTCTTCAAAGGTGTTAACATAAACTATGAAGTCATCCATATATATTTCTACACATTCATTAATTAAATCAGTAAAAATAGCCAAAAACAACTCTCTAAAAAGTAGTAGGTGCATTGCATAGTCCAAAGGGTAAAAATTTATAAGCATAGGTACCTATAGGACATGTAAAAGTTGTTTTCTCTTGATCTTCTTCTGTTATTGAGACCTGGTTATACTTGCTAAAGCCATCCAACAAGTAAAAGTACTTTTTTCCAACCAAGGTATCAAGGACGTAATCAATGAAGGGTAAAGGAAAGTAATCCTTCTTTATCACCTTGTTTAATTCCCCATAGTCCACACAAATTCTCCATTTTCCATTTTTTGGAAACTATTACAAGTGGTGAAACCCATTGGATATCATAAATTGGGTATATAAATATTGCATTCAATAGCTTAATAATCTCTTCTTAAACTATGTCTTTCATGGATGGATTTAGTCTTCTTTGTGGTTGCCTTACTAGGTGGTAACCTTCTTGGATGAATATACGGTGGGTATAAATATTTGGGTGTATTCCTTTCATATCCTCATAGTTCCATGCAAATGTTGTTTGATGTTTCCTTAGTACATCTATCAATTGTGATTCTTGTATACTTGTGAGTGCATTATTAATGTTTAGAGTTTTTCCAACTGTGATGTCTATTTATTTGTAGTTCTTAGTATTTGCATCTATTCCCATTATTTCATGTTCAATAACATTTAATTGATAGTTATAGGGCACTAATTTATGATATTGACTTGTACTTGCTTCATCATTAGTCATGGCAAATTCAAGTGGACAACTAGTGTTTTGGTCTTGATCTTCCTCTTGATCATCTAATAGTAGTGATAGTGGTCCTTCAATCTCTTGTTGTAAATGTTCACTTAATACATTGACTGATATAGTCTGAATATCATATAAGTCATTAGGAAAATCATACCAAAGTTGCTTTGAAAACCTTCATATAATGTTGACTCAGGAAATAGGATAAAATATTTAGTGTGCTTTCCATTGGAAATGTTAAGAAATTATGGACAACTAGGGAATCCTCAAAGTAATGCTCCCAAGGATATGTAGTTGAGTTTACACTTGCTCTTCTATCCCCTAGCCAACGTTCACAACTTCTCAAGAGAGTAAGGTATGGTGAGTGATAATATGCACCTAGAGCCTTAGCTATATCGATCCTCTTAATTTTTTCCAACTCTTTTGACCTTTCCCTAATAATATCAAGGTGTTTCCACATGTGGTTCCACTCTTTCCAAGATGACCTATGTCTTTGTTCAAAAAGTAGGTTGATTTCTTATTCTAGAAATAGTTTTATGAGGTCTATCAATGTGGACCGAATGATAGAACTTTTCACCATCAACATCATATACATATATTTTTTAGTTTTTTAGTGGTTCTGTTTTCATTTTTTTCTTTTGTTTTTGTTTTTGAGCAAAATGGAATTTTTAGAAATATTTTTTTTTCAAACATAACAATATTACTTCTATTAAAACCAAATTTGAAATACAACATTCAATCTTAACACAACAAGGAAAAGTAAAATTACTACTCTAAAATAATCTTACTGCCATTAAAACCAGGTCTAAAATACAACAACCAATTTTAACACAAGGGAAAGTAAAATTACTATTCTAAAACAATCTTACTACCATTAAAACCAGGTCTAAAATTCAATAGCCAATTTTAACACAACAAGGGAAAGTAAAATTACTATTCTAAAATAGTCTTACTGCCATTAAATCTAGGTTTGAAATTGGAGCAATCGGAGAATTCGGTGGAGGGACGTTTTTCGCAGGACTGCCCAAACTATCGAACTCGTTTCGGCCATATCTCACTCATCCGGACTCGGATTGAGCTAAAATTTTGAGGGTAGATGCCTGAAAAACCCTAGAACGTCTCCACCAATTTTCATATCATTTGGAGCAACACAGATCCTAGCGCATCCCTATGTGTGAACGAGATATTTGGCAAGCGACTATGCGAGGGTTTCATCTCGGGTTGAGTGCAAGCAGCTCCAGAGGTTGGTTTTTAGGGCCTTCGGGCCCTAGCGGCCAATATTTTTGTGGTTTATGCTCAATATTTTAGCAGGAAATGTTGCAGGGGATCCAAGATGGGTTAGAAATTTGTCTTTCAATAGATCATACCGTGAACTTGAGTGACAACGACTTCCAATTTGCTGCACAAAAGAAAAGTGAAAACCATACCTTTCCACGACGTCTAGGGCAAGGATTAAAGAGATCACGAAACAAGTTTCAAGCAGTTGATCAAAAAATGGCTCATATCTCAAGTGAATCTGGTGCTAAGGTGCACCCACAAAATAATTCTACTGTGAAAACCCCTGTCAAGGGTAAGAATTTCGAAGACTCAGTCCCAAAAATGAATTTTAGGGATGCCCTTCGTGGTGGACAGCCTCAGCCCAATGCTAATATCAATCTTAGGGCTTCCCATAAACCTCTAAGAATGCCTAAGATTGATCCCAGGAAAATGGAGTCAGGATGTCTTAAAGCAAGTCGATGGAACTCCTATTGTTAAGCTTGATATCGAAAACATTCAAATTGGCATTGAAGATATGGAAAAAAGAGGACTAATTTGTCGGTTCGTGGGTTTTCGTCCGAGTCTATCTAGTTTCAAAGTCTGGGCTGCAAAAAGCTGGAAAACTAAAGGTGAGTTACAAATCTCTATTTATCCAAATGGTTATTTTCTTGTTTTATTTGCTAATAATGAAGATAGAGAGAAAAATTTTCAAGGGGGTCCTTGGTTTTTTGGAAGGGCAGGGCTTTTCATGAAGCCCCGGCATACTAAATTTAAAGCCGAAGAAGAGATGCCTTCTATAGCTCCCGTGTGGGTTAGACTCTTTGGCCTCCCTATTGAATTTTGGAATCCTACTATTTTTTCTTCAATTGGAAACTCTTTAGGAACTTTTATGATGACTCCTGATTGTACTCAAAATTTTGAACATATTATTTATGCTCGGATTTGTGTTTTAATGGATTTTGACAAACCCCTACCTAAAAAGATCACATTACAATTTGGGGAAGACACTTGGGAGCAAGTAGTGGACTATGAGAACATTCCTTTTCGTTGTAGAATTTGCCATGAATATGGTCATTTGGCCAGTGCTTGCCCAAATAAAATTCCCGATCAAAAGAAAGAAGATATAAACTCAACAGGTTTCCAAATACCTAAGAAGAAGAACACTAAAAAAAACCAGTTATGAAGGATCAATCAAAGTCATCTGCTAATATGTTTGAAATCCTTTCCACAAATGATGTCCCAAGTGAGGAAGAGGAAATAATGGAAACTGAAATCTTAGAAACACAATTTAAATATGAAGGGAAGAACTCATAGACAAACCAACAAATCAAAGGTTTTCAATAGAAAAAAAGGAGAAAATTTACACAAGAAAAACAATCTTTCAAATGTCAAAACTTCAAATAATGCAGGTCCCAATATAGACTCCGTTGAACCATCTAGTAAAATTTTGGCTGTGTACGAGCATTCTTCAAGGTTAGAAGCCATCTCAGATTCAATTGGAATAAGTCAAGAAATAGGGAAAAAAAATTGAAGATGGATTCTAATCAAAAAGTAGGTCGCAAGACCAATCAATATCATATGGTAAAAGAAGGTGAAAAGCTTGTAGAGGAAGGTAAGATTAATGCCCTTCCCAAATTTTTTAGCCCTGGTATTAATGAAGATCATCACTTGGAATATTAGAGGACTCAAAGGGAGTCTTTCAAAACAAAATGAAATTAGAAGAATGATTCAGATAAATCATCCACATCTTGTTTTCCTTCAAGAAACAAAGATGTCAATGGAGGATATGGACTCAATTGCCAGTAAAATTTGGCCAGCTGGAAAAGTGGTTTCCCTCGGCTCCCAAGGGACTTCGGTGGCATTGCTTGTCTTTGGGACCCAAAAGAGGTAGTTATTCACCATATGGTTGGCAGTTGGGGTTTGTTGGCTATAGCTATTCAAAGTAGACATTCCAACCAGATTATGCTCTGCATTACTCGTTTATGCTCCGACTTCTTTGGAGGAAAAAAGAAGACAAATGGAAGGATATTACTCATATTATCTCTCATTTTCCTAAAGCTTGGATCTTGATCGGAGGAGATTTCAATACCATCCTCTCTCTGGATGAGAAAAGGGGGGAAATAGAAATTTGGACAAAAGCACTGACCTCATGAGCGAATATATTGCAAACCTCCATCTTGTGGATATCCAACCAGATAATGGCCTTATGACTTGGTCTAACATAAGGCAAGGCTTAGCTTGTATAATGGAGAGATTGGATAGGTTTTTGCTCTCTAAAAATTTCTTAATCCATGGTCACATTCCTAAAGTGAAGACTCTTAATAATGTTGGTTCGGATCATTGGCCACTCATGGTGGAAATGTGGAAAACCAATGTGAGTTTCTCTCCTTTTCGTTTTCAATTAATGTGGCTTAGAGACATTTCCTTCAGACCTCGTGTGCAACAATGGTGGAAGGAAGGTAAACCTAGGCATGGGACTAAGATGTTCTGTTTTGCCAAAAGACTCGCAATACATTAAATCCAAAATCAAGACTTGGAACTGGAAAGAGTTTGGGGATGTTCATAAAAAAACATGAAGTTATTGCTCATCTTGAAAATTTGAATAAGAAAATCCGTTTAGATGGCCTCACAGAGAAGAGAAGTGCAGATGAAATTAAACTCACAACTCAGCTAGAGGAATGGGAAAAAAGAGAAGAAATCTTATGGAAGCAAAAATCTAGAATTCAATGGCTCAAAGAAGGAGATCGAAACACAAATTTCTTCCACAAATCTCTTCTAGCTCGAAGATCTCACAACTTTATTTCTTCCTTAAAATCAGATTCTGGAGATGTTGTTTATACTTGGGATGGCATGAACTCTATTGTTGTTGATTACTTTTCCAATATTTTTGCTACTACTCTTGACTCAGCTTCACAAAAAAATGTTCTTCAAGCAATCCCATCTCTTATCACTTCTGAGGAGAACTCTATTTTGACTGCTCTCGTTACTATCAATGAGCTTCAACAAGTAGTTTTTAAAATGCAAAAAGGGAAAACCCCAAGTCCTAATGGTTTTCCCATTGAGTTCTACCAAGAGTTCTGGGATATCCTTCATGTTGATTTATTAGAGGTGGTGGAAGAAGCCAGGAAAGCCAAAGAAATTTTGAAGGTTATCAATAAAACTTATATTACTCTTGTTCCAAAAGCTCAAGAGGTTGATCATATCTCAGCTTTTAGACCTATTGCTTTATGTAATGTTCTTCTCAAAATCATTACTAAAATCATGGCAGAAAGGTTGAAGCCTCTTTTGCATAAGATTATTTCCCAGAGCAAGGGGGTTATGTGGAAGGACGTCAAATAGTAGATGAGATAGTTCTTGCTCAGAAGCCATCCATTCCATGGATATGCAAAATTCTCCTTCCATGTTCATTCGGTTAGACTTATCCAAAGCTTATGACAGAGTGGATTGGCACTTCCTTATCAAAGTTTTGAGGCAATTTGGTTTCTCTAAGGATTGGATGGATTGGATTATGGGATGTATCTCTTCAGTTTCCTACTTAGTTCTTATCAATGGCAGGCCTTCTCACTCATTCCCAGCTTCCAGAGGTATTAGGCAAGGTGACCCGCTATCCCCTTATTTATTCATCATTCTTGTTGAATGCTTGGGTAGGACTATAACCAAAAAGAGGGAAAACAAAACCCTTGAGGGAGTTACCATTGCTCATGGAGCTAGACCTATCTCTCATCTTCAATTTGTGGATGACTCTACTCTTTTAGGTAAAGCTACAGTTAAGGAAGCTTCTAATATTAAGCAAATCATTAGCTATTTTTCTAAGGCTATCGGGCAGTTGATCAATGAAGACAAATCTAAAGTTATTTTCTTTCACTGCTCTCCTAGACAGGAATCCATGGTCTTGGATAAATTAAGATATAAGAAGACCTCCCTTCCAATCACTTATTTAGGTATTCCCATAAATATTCAAAGGCAGAAAAATAAATATTGGAATTGGTTGTTGGACAAAGTCAAGAAGAAAATTGGAAAGTGGACCAACAAGTGGCTTTCTTCTGGGGTAGAATCACCTTGGTAAAATCAGTCCTTCAAGCTATTCCTATTTATGTTTCTTCCATTTTGAATATCCCAAAGGTTGTTCTTCGAGAATTGGATCAAATCAGCCATCGTTTCCTTTGGAGTGGTACTAAGGAGAAAAGAAAATGGGCCTTGGTGAAATGGGATACTTTATGTCTTCCTAAGAGTGAAGGGGGTTAGGATTCCGGTCTTCTATTAATAACAACAAAGCTTTAGCTGCTAAATTATATTGGAGGATGTTGCATAACCCCAATGCTCTTTGGGCCAATAATCTCCGTGCTAAATATGCTGAGAACAAAAGTCCCGAAGACCTTGTTCGCTATCAAATTCCTACCAAAGGTTCTCCCATTTTAGCAGCTTCTTAAGACTGGTGAGGATTTGATAAAGAAAAAATTATTTTGGATCATTCATAATGGTCAACAGGCAAATTTTTGGATAGATTCTTGGGATGGTCACAAGCCTTTGATAACTCGCTTCCCGATTGGAGGCCTTGGATGGAGGAGCTTCACCGAGCTAATTGGATAAAGGTGGCTAATTATCGTCGGTACCATACCGGTAATTCAAAGGTTGGTAGATATTGGATCCCTATTGAGGACTGGCCTATTCAAATCCCAGAAAGGCAAAGACAAGATATCCAAGGCATCCTTCATATGAGATCCCTCTCTTGGTCCCATGAAAAAGATTGTTTTGGATGGAACAACACTACTAAGGGTGAGTATTCAGTTGCTCAAGGTTATTTGACCTTATGCCATAATAATCCCAACCATTCTTCTCACATATTTTCTCGATTGTGGGCTCAAAAGCTCTGGCCTAAGGTGAGGTTCTTTAATTGGCTTTTATTGCATCGTAGGGTGCTTACCGGTGAGCAACTTATGAAGCGTGGTTTTCATGGCCCTTTTAGATGTGAAATGTGTGAAGAGAATGTAGAAAATCTCAACCATATTTTTATTGAGTGTACTTTAGCCTCCGAGCTATGGAGGAGAATGGCCACTTTACTTGGCTTACAATGGTCCAATTTTTTTACTTTTGAACAACTTTGGAGGGATTGGCCTAATCAAGAGGGTGTTGATCATTTTATTAGGCAGTTAGTTTGGATGGGTTCTACCATTCTTCTTTGGAATATTTGGAATGAAAGGAACAACCAAATTTTTAATCAAGATAGGAAGGATATTCACTATATTTGGCAAAAGACCATAGCCAACTTAGTTGAATCAGTCCATCAACTCCTTAATCACCCCCAAAACTCCCACCAAAGATGGGATCAAGTGATGCAAAGATTGAAGATTAAATCTTCTAAGGGCAACCAACTTAAAGGGAATGTGAGTATTAGTAAGATGGATAGGACTAGAAATTGGCAACCTCCTCCTAAGGATTTTGGAAAAGTCAATACCGATGGAGCCTCTAGAGGGAACCCTGGAAAAGCCAAGTGTGGGAGGAATTGGTAGACTTTCAGATGGCTCCCTGGTTTTTACTTTTGCTGAGAATTTGGGTATTCTTTCCAATAACCTTGCTGAGGGGTATGGTATCCTCGGAGGCCTTCAGGAGGCTACTAAGGTTGGATGGGAAAAGGTGTTAGTTGAGTCCGACTCTCAACTTATGATTAATCTCTTGAAGACTCCTTCTAAGAATCATAAGGTGGATTGGAGAATAAAAAGAATTATTGAGAAGATTCAATTAATCCAGATGGGATTTTTGAAAGTTGATTACAATCATGTGGTCAGAGATCAAAACAAGAGTGTTGATGCTTTAGCTAATTGGGCTTTGGACAAAGGTGATCTTACTTGTTATGGCCACCCTCCTATATGGTGGGCTTCTCAAATTAGGGAAGCTCTTCTTTCTATCATTTCTTTGGATGGCTCCAGTCTCAAGGTACCTAGTTTCTTCTTGCTTTTTTTTTTTTGCTTCTCTTTGGTTCATTCAGTTTTTTTTAGTTCCCTAGCTCATTCTATTCTTTATTTTGTTTCCTCTGTTGATTCTTGCCTTAATAGTCTTCTGGTCTAGATAGGTCATTGTTATGTTCATTTTTTTTTTTTTTTTTTTTTTTTGTTTAGTTTTTTAAGGTGGGTGGGTTCTTTTGTTTTGTTTTTGTGTTCTTTGTGTTGTTTTTTGTTGTTCTTGTGTTTTTGTTGTTTTGTTTTTTTTTTTAGTTTTTTGTTATTGTTCTTGTGTTTTTTTCGTTCTTGTTCTTGGGTTTCTCTTTGTTTGTGTTATTTCGTGTTTTTATGTGTGAGTGTTTTCTATGTTTTTTGTTTTTGTTTATTGTCTGTTGTTGGTTGTTTTTTATTTTTATTTTTTTTTTTTTTTTTAGGTTTTGGTTGTGTTTATTTTTCATGTTTTTTTTGGGTTATGTCTTTGTAGTGTTCTGTTGTTTTTGTCTTGTTTGTGTTTTGTTATGTGGTTCTTGTGTTTTTCTATGTGGTTTGTGTTGTGGTTTCTTTTATCTTATTGTGCGTGTTTGGTTGTGCTTTTGTTTTTGACACACTCAAGGAGCATGTTTTTTATTTTATTTTATTATTTTTGTTGTTATTTACTTATTTTTAAATTGGTTTTGTGTGTTTGTTTGCTCCTTGAGTATGTCAAAGGTGGTAGGCCAGGTCCGAGTCCTGGGCGTTTTTGGCAGAATGGATACCCCTGCCTCCTTGGGTCTTACCCGAAAGTGGCATCCCTTTTGGGATGTTTTCCACAAATAAAAAAAAAGGTTTGAAATTCAGCAACCAAATTTAATGCAAGGGAAAGTAAAATTACTATTCTAAAACAACCTTACTACCATTAAAACCAGGTCTGAAATACAACCAATTTTAGCGCAGCAAGGGAAGGTAAAGTCTTGTTGTTGCTACTTGGTTTTAAGGAACACTTTGGTATGATATTGTCACACCTACTACTTGTTTTACAAGTTAAATAACCCAGATCTAAGTATGTAACAACCACACAATGCTAAAAATAAATCTGCTAAAAATAAATTTGCTAAAAATAGAAATGCTAAAATAAAGGCTAAATTGTTGTCACTACTTGATTTTAAGAAGCACTTTGGTATGATCTTGTCGCACCTACTACCTTTTATAGGTTAAAGCTTCCAAACCTAAGTATGTGACAACCAAAAATAACTTGCTAAAATTTAAATGCTAACTAGAAAGCAGTAAAATTTAAACCTAAGAAAATGAAACCTGGTAATGCTTGAGATGAAGACACTTGTTGGAACTCCTTGTGCCACTCTAACCTGCATGCATGTTGGAAATTCTTGTGCCACTCTAACCACACAGGTAAGCCTCCCTCTCACACAATCCAACAGTCTCTAATAAAAAATTATGGCACTGTTATCCTTGGCAACAATGCCAAAATGTTGAGTTGTGATGTCTCACATTTAATTTATCAATCCAGGTTAGATTTAAAGATTAGTAATACCGTATAGATTATTCCCCAACTCTTAATCATTGACTTTATTCTATTTTCTTAGTTTCATTTGTAGGAAATGAAAGTTCTCAATAAATGAAATTAAAATGAAATGATGCTTAATTCAAAAGATGTAATTTATGATTTAGACTAAGTCTATGTGTGTGGATCCATGTTATGATCTAAAAATGCATTAAATATTTAATATATTTTATAATGATATATTATGTAATTTAATTAAATTTATGTCTAAAACTCTTCTATATTCTAATTAATTTTACTCTACTTTACGAGGAAGAGAGCAAGGGGCTGACTGTTCGGAGTGGGTCCTGCCTCTTACATATCTAATAACAAATTACACAAAAATTATTGGATTATATTCCAAATATTAACGTCAACACGATAATGACCATGATGATTGTGCAATACATGTTATGCTGGCTGAATTATCAGCACACGTAAAAATTCGATTGGTAGAAAAAATTTACGTGATCAATTGTTTTTCGTAACACCTTTTCGCAGGTGCTTTTCATAACACCTTTATGTAGATGTTTTTCATAATCCATTCGTGAGGTGTTTTATCACAAGCTGGTTCAAGTTGCATTCGGTCATGGCATTTTCCTATGTACTCCTACACATACATCTGCTAAAAACACAGTATTCCTACACAATTTACGTAAAATCACCAACATATATCTCATAACATCACATAGGTCAAATATATCAAAAATGATGTAAATTATGTATAACATTCATCAAAACGCATCCATAACCATCAAATATGCACCTAAAAACTAGAATAAAACTGCATATTATAATTACAATTCAAAACTCATCAATAGTATTATTCTTAGGATATCTAAAGTGATTGGAAAAATAATTACTCTTGATTCAGCTACAAAATCTTGGACTAGAATGATAGAGATCTATTTTTGTGTATAGATGGATTTGGTTGAACCACTACCTAAATCTATTAGGCTAGTTTCAAATTACAGGGAATGAGAATAAAATATTCAATATGAAACTCCCATTCCTTTGTGTAACCTTTGCAAAGGGTAGGGCATATTTGGAAAACATGCCCAAAAATTCCTAAGGAGAAAGTTATGAATAATAGAACTAGACAACTTGAAGTAAGAACAAATCTATAGCAGATTTGAGATATGAGGGTTTTGAATATGACTGTGTAAGGGTTTTATCTATGGTTTGAGCATAAGCAATGGTAGAGGCTATTTTTTGGAACCTATGAGCCCTAGTGGCCAGTTATTTTTTGTTGTTGTTTCTATCCAAGATAATCATATGATATGTTGTAGGAGATCCACAATGGGTTAGGAATTTGTCATTCAAAAAATCTTCATGCTATGAACTTGATTAAAAATTATTTCGAATTTGATGCCCAAGAAAAAAAAATTACACCTTTCCTCGACGTCCAAGACATTGATTAAAGAGATCCAAAAACAAATTTCAAGTTGCAAATCAAATAAGAGAAGCCTCCTTAGGAAAAACACAAATTTTTCAAAATTCAAGCAATCCTGATGTTAAGGAACACCCCAAAAATAATTCCACTATGGAAACTTATTGCAAGGGTAAGAATTTTGGGGATTCAACCCCAAAAATAAAATTTAGGGATGCTCTCCTTGGTGGATAGTCCCATAATAATGCTAACATTAATATTAAGGTTTCTCGTAGACCTTTAGGAATGCCTAAGATTGATTTTAGAAAAACTAAGTCAAGATGTCTAAGAGCAGCTGATGGAACCCCAATTATTAAGCTAAAAATGAGCAACACTTAGGAGCACATAAAAGATTTGGAGAGAAGAGGATTAATTTATCATTTCTTGGATTTTTGTATGACCCTATCTACTTTCAAAGTATGGGTTGCGAAATATTGGAAAACACAAGGTGAGTTACAAATATATGTTTATCCCAATGGTTATTTTTGCTAATGATGAAGATAAAGATAAAATATTTCAAGGGGGTCCTTGGTTCTTTGGAAGGACAGGACTATTCATGAAGCCTTGGCACACTAATTTTAAAGCTAAAGAAGATATGCCTTCTATAGGACCTATGTGGGTTAGACTCTTTGGCCTCCCAGTTGAATTCTAGAATCCAACTATATTTTCTACAATAAAAAAATTTCTTGGAACTTTCATAATGATTGTTGATTGTACACACAAATTTGAACATATTATTTATGCTCAAATTTGTGTCTTAATGGATTTTGATAAACCTCTTCCAGAAGATATCTCATTAAAATTTTGGGAGGACACTTGGGAGCAGGTGGTGGACTATGAGAACATTCCCTGTAATTGTAGAATTGATATGGATTGCCCAAAAACTGATCCATTCTATTATTTACAAGTATTCAAATAAACAATAGTTCAATAGGATGTGTGCCAAGTCATGTTGGTAAAATAGAAATATGCCTAAGTATGTCGACAAGCTTATCGACAAGGAATGTCGGCATGGCTTTGTCGACAATACAACTTAGAAACCTAGGAAAAATAAAAATTAAATAAAATCCTAAAGTCTAAGCTAACTAAACCTCATCAGTCATCCCAACAAAAGAAGCATTGGACTCCAATGCTTTTAACAAATAGGGAAAATCCCAATACATATGGTGAGCACAAATCCAGTGAGGCTAGTGTGGAAATTGGCCATGACGGGCAACAAGATAAGAAGTAGAAGTACCTTGACAAGTCTGTCAAGTCTTTGTATCAAAGAGGGTATCAGTAGCAAGCGACAGCTGTGCATTAGGAACCATGTCAACAGGATGACTGATAGCTAGAATGGATTCCAAGGTGGAATCATAGTATGGTTTGAGGAGATCAACATTGATGACATCATGAATGCCAAGATGAGCCAGAAGATCCAAGCAAAAGACATTCTCTGAGATCTGTTGAACAATGGTATAAGGTCCATAGTGAAGAGGCTTGATTTTGCTATGTACCTTATCCATAAAATGTCATCTATCAAGATAAAACCATACTTTGTCACCGACCTAAAAATGATGAGGAGTACGGTGTTGATCCATTTGTTGTCGTTTCTTCTGCTGAATTTTTTGAAGAATCTGAACCACTTTGGATTGAAGGTTCTGCAGGTGCTGTACAAAAGAGTTTGCCTTTTCTTGATCCTTTTGAATATGCATGATAGATGGTGAGGGCAAGAACAAAGGTAACTCATAAGGAGCTAACGACTGAAATCCGAAGCAAACTTCAAAAGGAGAGTGCCTAGTAGAACTATGAATGACCCTGTTATACATGTGCTCAATGTGAATGAGGCTTAAATCCCACCTGGCTGGAGTGGAATGATAGTAAATCCTCAAACTCTACACAAGTGTACGGTTAACAACCTCTATCTACCCATCGAATTCTGGATGATAAACAATAGAGAAGTTAAGCGAAACTCCTAAGGTCTTCCAAAGGGATCGTCAAAAGTGACCCATAAATCATGAGTCTCGATCAGATACAATGCTGGTAGGAAGACCAAAAGAGCGCCACATTATTTCAAAGAAAAGTTGGGCCAGGTCATGAGCAGTACTCGTCTTACAACATGGAAAAAATTTGGCCATCTTATTGAATCTATCCACAATGACGAAGACACATTCATGTTTCCTAACTGTCATTGGAAAACCGCTCAATAGGTCCATGGAAATGCTCTCCCAAGGACGAGAAGGAATGGGCAAAGACATACTCATGTCCAATTTCCTATTTATGGATTTAGAATGGTTGTAGACGACACATTGTTACAATAAGTGAAGGACATCTCTCTGCATGTGGGACCAAAAGAAAAATCGTTGAAGATGATGTAGAGTTTTTTGCTTGCCAAAGTGTCCTCTGTAAAGTGTAGAATGATCCTCCTTCAAGGGAGACTCCCTATGCTCACAAGGAACACAAATATTATCCAACTTATACAATATTCCATCCTGAATATGAAAGTCACGAAGGGCTCTCAAATTGGTGGATGAAGGATGAGAAAGTTGTTGAAATACTTTGGTAAAATCAGGATCCAATGGATATTGTGAAGGCCACGAATGGAAGCCAATATGAGACATAGTTACAACAATCAAGGCACGGGCTGATGGAGGTCGACTGAGACAATATGCCACTACATTGTTCTACCCTTTCCTATACTTAATCACTAAGTGAAACTACTGCAAATAAGATGCCCACTTCATATGTCGAGCCTCTTCAATTTTAGACTGATATTGAAGAAACTTAAGGGGCATATGGTCTATGTGAACCATTGTCTCTTTTACCAAAAGATAATGTCTCCAATATTTGATGGCCTGCACCAATGCCTACAACTCCTTATCATAGTGGAATAATTTTTCTTTGCCTCAAAAAAAGTTTCAGAATGATAGGCCACTGGATGGCCATTCTATTTAAGCACGGCTCCAAGTGCATACTGTGAAGCATCTATCTCAATCTCAAAAGGTTGTGCAAGATATGGCAACACAAGGATAGGTGCACTACACAATTTGCATTTCAAAGTGTCAAAGGCCTCCTACTGTTCCTTTGTCCACTGAAACTAAATTTTGATATTTGTTAAATGGTGCAGTGGAGTAGCAATAGTGGAATATCCTGCAATGAACTTGCGATAGAAATTAGCAAGTCCAAGAAAACTCCTCAACTCCGTAACAGAAGTAGGAGTGGGCCATGTGAGGATAACTTTGATCTTAGCAGGATCCACTTGAACTCCTTTTTCACTGATTACAAATCCCAAATAGGCAATGGAAGTTTACCCAAAAGAACACTTGGGAATATTGGCATACAATTGGTTCTTCTGAAGAGTTTGAAGAACATATTCCAAGTGCTCAAGATGAATTTTCCAAGTTGGGGAGAAAACAAGAATATCATCTAAATAAATGATCACAAATTTATCCAAACAATCACGGAACACTTCATTCATTCATCGCATGAATGTGGCTGGAGCATTCATAAGACCAAAGGGCATAACAAGCCATTCAAAGAGCCCCATTTTAGTATTGAATGCAATCTTCCAGGTATCCTCTGCCTCAATTCTGACTTGATGATACCCACTTTTGAGATCTATCTTGGAAAAGAATTTAGCTCCTTGGAGCTGATCCAAGAGATCGTCAATTCGTGGAAGTGGATATCAATTTTTGATGGTGATCTTATTCAATGCTCTAAAATCAATGCATAGTCTTCAAGCGCCATATTTCTTCAATCAAAGCAAAATAGGTGAAGCACAAGGAGAAGTGCTAGGTTTGATGAAACCTTTTGCTAACAAATCATGAATTTGTTTTTTAATTTCTTCCATTTGCACTATTGATTGCCTATACATTGGAGCATTAGGAAGTGAAGCAACAGGAACAATTTCAATGCTATGATTAATTGTTCTTTGAGGTGGAAGACTTGTAGGATCTTGAAACACACTTGAATATTATTGTAGCAAAGAACTAACTGAAGCATGCATATGTTGTTTTTTCTTAGGTGCTTGATTATATTCATTCTGTGGTTTGATAAAGATGAGTGTTGGTTCCTCTGCTTGATTTACAACTCTACGTGCTTGTCTGCAATTGAGCATCAAATTTTGTGGAGTTTGTAGAGTGCTTCTGATTATGTAGGCCTTATCATATTTGTGCAAGGTGTATATGTTTTTAAACCCATCATGAATATAACTCCTATCATATTTAGAGGGTCTCCCAAGCAATAAACCACAACAGTCCATTAGAGTGACATCACACACAACTATGTCCACAAAAGAGGGGCTGAAAGCAAAATTCATAGTGCATGTGTGTGTGATGTCTGATGAAGTCTCGTTATCCTTCCACTCTAAAGGATATGGATGAGGATGGGGATTCATTGGCAGCTTTAGTTTGTCAACAACGGACCTCACAATTAGATTCTTCTACGAGCCACTATCGATGATATAATCAATTACAAAGGAATCATTGAGGTGAACCGTGGTCACAAACAAGTTCTCACGATCCCCTTTTGAAGTGTTCATGAGGGTTAATTTGTTCAACCCAGCCAATTCCTTATATATCTTTCTTTCCTCTGTAGCCTCAATGGGACCTTCTTGAGGTTCTGCATTTGAAGGCTGTACAACTAGGGACTTCTTTTTCAAATTATTCAACTTAAAACATTGATGTTTTGATGACCCTTCTTATAATAAGTACATTCCATAGGATTTTTGGAAGATTTTTGAGAAGAAGAAGAAGAAGAAGAAGAAGTGGGAGAAGGAGAAGAGGGGGAATAAGAAGAAGACTTAGCCACCTTGGATTGCTGTTGTGAAGCCTTCAGATTTCCTCCTATAGACAAAGAGTGAGCCCCGCTAGATAACTCTCACAATTCCTCCTTTGCAAGTATGGCTTGATTGAAATCCATATCAATGCTTACAATGACCTTGTATTTCAACTTGCGATAAAGTGGTTCCTGCAAGCCACTTTTAAATTTTATCACAAGTTGAGTGGCGGTATCCTGCACTGAATTCAAAATTCTCAACTTGTTAAATTGCAACACATAATCATGAAAACTCATATTAGCAGTTTTTCAAAGACGTAGCCATTTGATTTCAAGGTCTTCGACATAATTTGAAGGGTAAAAACTACTCTTCAAAACGCGTTGCAATTCATCCCATGTATCAATGGGATTTTATGTCCTCTGACGATCAGTGACAAGAATTTTAGCAAGGCCCGACAATTTAAGCTTAGCAAAAGTAACTTTTTGAGCCTTCTCCAATTTGGTGTACTCGAACCAACTATCCATGTCCAAGATCCAATTGTTGAGAACTTCAGGATCCCGTGAACCATCATAAATGGGAACATCACAATGGGGTTGGATATCTTGAGTGGTGACCTTATCGGCTAAAGCACTCACAAGTTGAGTTAGTTGAGCCATTTTGTGGGCTAATTCGACAGCCATTTGTGCCCGATTAATCGCCAGGAGGTATTACAATTACAAGGGTATAAAATTGTCAAAATAATTGTAAAAATATATGCAATTTTTACAATAAAAGGAGCACTAAATAGAATTTGATAAAAAGGTCAAATAAAATAACCTTTAATCAATAATATAAAATTACCCCCTATAGTTGAAAATTTGACCCCCCTAGCTTTGAAAATTTCCAACAAATATTATTACCTCCCTTTGAAGGAATAATCAAAATGATGTAATTAATAAACCAAAAGTTTTAATTGAATCAAATTTGGCTTATCCTTGTCCAAATTGTCGCGCACGTCAAGTGAAAAATGGTGCAGTCGTGAGCGTGCGTAGTGGTAAGGTAATGGTATAGTCAGCAGTGTATGTCAACGTGATCTTCGGCTACGTGGTGACACGTTTTGAGCACAAACAATGGTGCGTTTAACGCTATTGGCAAAAATAGATATGCCAACGCTCTGTCGATGACTTCAACTAGCTTTTTGATGCATTCAATCATGCACGTAGCGCACACCATAACAACAAAGAAGAATATGGAGACACAGTGTTGTCGGTAATCATCCAACAATAGGATCTGAAGATGCAGTCGTGGCATTTTTATCTATCGGTGAGCAATATGTGTAGTCAATCGCACCCGTGTTGCTATCAACAGCGCAACACATTCCCCTTGATCTAAACACACAATCTCCACGTAAAGGAACACGCAGACAAATAACTACCAAAAGAACAATGTCATTGTCCCCAACGCCTAGGAGCGAATTCTCAACACATGAGGTCGTCTTTGTAATTATCGTGGGGTTCTTCAGGCAGTAGATCGGGTCGATCAACACTGGCAACAAGAGCAGAATTTATCTAAGGAAACAACAGTAGGAAGTGAAATCGTGGCAACAGGTCAATCGTGTTTGTGAGCAACAGGTCCATCTGCAGGTCTGTGACAACAATATGTGAAGTATACAGTAGGTCTACACAACCACAATAGCAGTGGAAGCTATCATGCACATCCACGACTAACTGTAATAAAACAGATGGTAGCTGTTGGCAGCCGTAGTCCGATGGCAATACCGGTAGCTTCAGTGGATGTAGGCAACGGTAGATTGATCGTCATGATTGTCAAGGCAAGAGGCCTTTGAAGGCAACTTCAAATTCACGCAGGTAGAAGCTACAAAGGTAAGCTTTGGATAAATACGCAGTAATTAACTACAACAAAATTGCTGAACAATAACAATAACGCAGCAACGCTAAAATAGAGCTTCAATAGGACAATAAGAAGAGGTCAAAAAACCCAAAACCTTCATCAAATCCAGAGCTCTGATATCAAAAATGATATGGATTACCCAAAAAAATGATCCATTCTATTATTTACAAGTATTTAAATAAACAACAGTTCAACATGATGTGTGCCAAGTCATATCGGCATGGCTTTGTCGGCAATACAACTTAAAGACCTATGAAAAATAAAAATAAAATAAAATCCTAAAGTCTAAGCTAACTAAACCTCATCAAGAATATGATTATTTGGCTAGTGTCTATTAAAATAAGATTTTAAATCAAAATAAAGAGGACACAAACTTAGTAGGTTTCCAAACAATTAAAAAGAAAAACACTAATTTTTTTTTGTTATAAAGGATCAAGTGATGTTGTCAATTAATATGTTTGGAATTCTTTTCACAAATAACCTCCCAGGTGAGGAAGAGGACATAATGGAGATAAAAATCTTAGAAACACAGTTTAAATTTGCAAGGAAGGACTCAAAGATAAACCAAGAAATCAAAGGTTTTTAACAAAGAAATGAGGGAGAAAAAATAGACAAGAAAAACCTTCTAAATGCTAGAACTTCAAACAATTCAAACGCAAGATAGATGTTTTTGAACCTTCCAATAATGCTTTGGTTTTGTATAGGCATACTTTAGGGTTAGAAGTATAGACACCAAAATCAAGCATATTAAATACTAGCTAATTAATCAAAATTAATTAGTATATTCAATATTAAATTAAGTAGTCATTCACCTAAGTATTTTTTTTTTTTATTTGTGGAAAACATCCCAAAAGGGATGCCACTTTCGGGTAAGACCCAAGGAGGCAGGGGTATCCATTCTGCCAAAAACGCCCAGGACTCGGACCTGGCCTACCACCTTTGACATACTCAAGGAGCAAACAAACACACAAAACCAAATTAAAAAAAGAAAATAACAACAAAAATAATAAAATAAAATAAAAAACAAACTCCTTGAGTGTGTCAAAACCAAAAGCACAACCAAACACGCACAATAAGATAAAAGAAACCACAACACAAACCACATAGAAAAACACAAGAACCACATAACAAAACACAAACAAGACAAAAACAACGAAACACTACAAAGACATAACCCAAAAAAACATGAAAAATAAACACAACCAAAACCTAAAAAATAAAATAAATAAAATAAAAATAAAAACAACCAACAACGAGACAATAAACAAAAACAAAAAACATAGAAAACACTCACACATAAAAAAATGAAATAACACAAACAAAGAGAAACCCAAGAACAAGAACAGAAAAAAACACAAGAACAATAACAATAAACATAAAAAAAAACAAAACAACAAAAACACAAGAACAACAAAAAACAACACAAAGAACACAAAAACAAAACAAAACAAAAGAACCCACCCACCTTAAAAAACTAAACAAAAAAACAAAGAAGACAAAAGAAAAAAAAATGAACAAAACAATGACCTATCTAGACCGAGAAGACTATTAATGCAAGAATCAACGGAGGAAACAAAATAAAGAATAGAATGAGCTAGGGAACTAAAAAAACTGAATGAACCAAAGAGAAACAAAAAAAAAACAAGAAGAAACTAGGTACCTTCGAAGCTGGAGCCATCCAAAGAAATGATAGAAAGAAGAGCTTCCCTAATTTGAGAAGCCCACCATATAGGAGGGTGGCCATAACAAGTAAGATCACCTTTGTCCAAAGCCCAATTAGCTAAAGCATCGGCACTCTTGTTTTGATCTCTGACCACATGATTGTAATCAACTTTCAAAAATCCCATCCGGATTAAGCTGAATCTTCTCAATAATTCTTTTTATTCTCCAATCCACCTTATGATTCTTAGAAGGAGTCTTCAAGAGATTAATCATAAGTTGAGAGTCGAGACTCAACTAACACCTTTTCCCATCCAACCTTAGTAGCCTCCTGAAGGCCTCTAAGGATACCATACCCCTCGGCAAGGTTATTGGAAAGAATACCCAAATTCTCGAGCAAAAGTAAAAACCAGGGAGCCATCCGAAAGTCTACCAATTCCTCCCACACTGGCTTTTCCAGGGTTCCCTCTAGAGGCTCCATCGGTATTGACTTTTCCAAAATCCTTAGGAGGAGGTTGCCAATTTCTAGTCCTATCCATCTTACTAATACTCACATTCCCTTTAAGTTGGTTGCCCTTAGAAGGTTTAATCTTCAATCTTTGCATCACTTGATCCCATCTTTGGTGGGAGTTTTGGGGGTGATTAAGGAGATGATGGACTGATTCAACTAAGTTGGCTATGGTCTTTTGCCAAATATAGTGAATATCCTTCCTATCTTGATTAAAAATTTGGTTGTTCCTTTCATTCCAAATATTCCAAAGAAGAATGGTAGAACCCATCCAAACTAACTGCCTAATAAAATGATCAACACCCTCTTGATTAGGCCAATCCCTCCAAAGTTTGTTCAAAAGTGAAAAAATTGGACCACTGTAAGCCAAGTAAAGTTGCCATTCTCCTCCATAGCTCGAGAGGCTAAAGTACACTCAATAAAAATATGGTTGATATTTTCTACATTCTCTTCACACATTTCACATCTAAAAGGGCCATGAAAACCACGCTTCATAAGTTGCTCACCGGTAAGCACCCTACGATGCAATAAAAGCCAATTAAAGAACCTCACCTTAGGCCAGAGCTTTTGAGCCCACAATTGAGAAAATATGTCAGAAGAATGGTTGGGATTATTATGGCATAAGGTCAAATAACCTTGAGCAACTGAATACTCACCCTTAGTAGTGTCGTTCCATCCAAAACAATCTTTTTCATGGGACCAAGAGAGGGATCTCATATGAAGGATGCCTTGGATATCTTGTCTTTGCCTTTCCGGGATTTGAATAGGCCAGTCCTCAATAGGGATCCAATATCTACCAACCTTTGAATTACCGGTATGGTACAGACGGTAATTAGCCATCTTTATCCAATTAGCTCGGTGAAGCTCCTCCATCCAAGGCCTCCAATCGGGAAGCTGAGTTATCAAAGGCTTGTGACCATCCCAAGAATCTGTCCAAAAATTTGCATGTTGACCATTATGAATGATCCAAAATAATTTTTCTTTATCAAATCCTCACCGAGTCTTAAGAGCTGCTAAAATGGGAGAACCTTTGGTAGGAAGTTGATAGCGAACAAGGTCTTCAGGACTTTTGTTCTTAGCATATTTAGCACGGAGATTATTGGCCCAAAGAGCATTGGGGTTATGCAACATCCTCCAATATAATTTAGCGGCTAAAGCTTTGTTGTTATTAATTGAAGACCGGAATCCTAACCCCCTTCACTCTTAGGAAGACATAAAGTATCCCATTTCACCAAGGCCCATTTTCTTTTCTCCTTAGTACCACTCCAAAGGAAACGATGAGTGATTTGATCCAATTCTCGAAGAACAGCCTTTGGGATATTCAAAATGGAAGAAACATAAATAGGAATAGCTTGAAGGACTGATTTTACCAAGGTGATTCTACCCCCGAGAAGAAAGCCACTTGTTGGTCCACTTTCCAATTTTCTTCTTGACTTTGTCCAACAACCAATTCCAATATTTATTTTTCTGCCTTTGAATATTTATGGGAATACCTAAATAAGTGATTGGAAGAGAGGTCTTCTTATATCTTAATTTATCCAAGACCATGGCTTCCTGTCTAGCGAGAGCGGTGAAAGAAAATAACTTTAGATTTGTCTTCATTGATCAAGCTGCCTAGTAGCCTTAGAAAAATAGCTAATGATTTGCTTAAAATTAGAAGCTTCCTTAAGCGTAGCTTTACCTAAAAGGGTAGAGTCATCCACAAATTGAAGATGAGAGATAGGTCTAGCTCCATGAGCAATGGTAACTCCCTCAAGGGTTTTGTTTTCCCTCTTTTTGGTTATAGTCCTACCCAAGCATTCAACAAGAATGATGAATAAATAAGGGGATAAGCGGGTCACCTTGCATGATACCTCTGGAAGGCTAGGAAAGATCGAGAAGGACTGCCATTGATAAGAACTAAGTAGGAAACTGAAGAGATACATCCCATAATCCAATCCATCCAATCCTTAGAGAAACCAAATTGCCTCAAAACTTTGATAAGGAAGTGCCAATCCACTCTGTCATAAGCTTTGGATAAGTCTAACCGGATGAACATAGAAGGAGAATTTTGCATATCCATGGAATGGATGGCTTCTGAGCAAGAACTATCTCATCTACTATTTGACGTCCTTCCACATATCCCCCTTGCTGCGGGGAAATAATCTTATGTAAAAGAGGCTTCAACCTTTCTGCCATGATTTTAGTAATAATTTTGAGAAGAACATTACATAAAGCAATAGGTCTAAAAGCTGAGATATGATCAACCTCTTGAGCTTTTGGAACAAGAGTAATATAAGTTTTATTGATAACCTTCAAAATTTCTTTGGATTTCCTGGCTTCTTCCACCACCTCTAATAAATCAACATGAAGGATATCCCAGAACTCTTGGTAGAACTCAATAGGAAAACCATAGGGACATAGGGTTTTCCCTTTTTGCATTTTAAAAACTACTTGTTGAAGCTCATTGATAGTAACGAGGAGCAGTCAAAATAGAGTTCTCCTCGGAAGTGATAAGAGAAGGGATTGCTTGAAGAACATTTTGTTGAGAAGCTGAGTCAAGAGGAGTAGCGGCAAAAATATTGGAAAAGTAATCAACAACAATAGAGTTCATGCCATCCCAAGTATAAACAACATCTCCAGAATCTGATTTTAAGGAAGAAATAAAGTTGTGAGATCTTCGAG
Organism: Wollemia nobilis; assembly: GCA_028583015.1. Classification (NCBI taxonomy): domain Eukaryota; kingdom Viridiplantae; phylum Streptophyta; class Pinopsida; order Araucariales; family Araucariaceae; genus Wollemia; species Wollemia nobilis. Next base: position 2,354,749 of record JAQPPZ010002456.1, on the reverse strand, counting down.
CTAGAAGAGATTTGTGGAAGAAATTTGTGTTTCGATCTCCTTCTTTGAGCCATTGAATTCTAGATTTTTGCTTCCATAAGATTTCTTCTCTTTTTTCCCATTCCTCTAACTGAGTTGTGAGTTTAATTTCATCTGCACTTCTCTTCTCTGTGAGGCCATCTAAACGGATTTTCTTATTCAAATTTTCAAGATGAGCAATAACTTCATGTTTTTTTTATGAACATCCCCAAACTCTTTCCAGTTCCAAGTCTTGATTTTGGATTTAATGTATTGCAATCTTTTGGCAAAACAGAACATCTTAGTCCCATGCCTAGGTTTACCTTCCTTCCACCATTGTTGCACACGAGGTCCGAAGGAAATGTCTCTAAGCCACATTAATTGAAAACGAAAAGGAGAGAAACTCACATTGGTTTTCCACATTTCCACCATGACTGGCCAATGATCCGAACCAACATTATTAAGAGTCTTCACTTTAGGAATGTGACCATGGATTAAGAAATTTTCAGAGAGCAAAAACCTATCCAATCTCTCCATTATACAAGCTAAGCCTTGCCTTATGTTAGACCAAGTCATAAGGCCATTATCCGGTTGGATATCCACAAGATGGAGGTTTGCAATATATTCGCTCATGAGGTCAGTACTTTTGTCCAAATTTCTATTTCCCCCCTTTTCTCATCTAGAGAGAGGATGGTATTGAAATCTCCTCCGATCAAGATCCAAGCTTTAGGAAAATGAGAGATAATATGAGTAATATCCTTCCACTGTCTTCTTTTTCCTCCAAAGAAGTCGGGGCATAAACAGTAATGCGAGCATAATCTGGTTGGAATGTCTACTTTGAATAGCTATAGCCAACAAACCCCAACTGCCAACCATATGGTGAATAACTACCTCTTTTGGGTCCCAAAGACAAGCAATGCCACCTGAAGTCCCTTGGGAGCGAGGGAAACCACTTTTCAGTGGCCAAATTTCTCGGCAATTAAGTCCATATCCTCCATTGACATTTTTGTTTCTTGAAGGAAAACAAGATGTGGATGATTTATCCGAATCATTCTTCTAATTTCATTTTGTTTTGAAAGACTCCCTTTGAGTCCTCTAATATTCCAAGTGATGATCTTCATTAATACCAGGGCTAAAAATGTTGGGAAGGGCATTAATCTTACCTTCCTCTACAAGCTTTTCACCTTCTTTTACCATATGATATTGATTGGTCTTGCGACCTACTTTTTGATTAGAATCCATCTTCAATTTTTTTCCCTGTTTCTTGACTTATTCCAATTGAATCCGAGATGGCTTCTAACCTTGAAGAATGCTCATACACAGCCAAAATTTTACTAGATGGTTCAATGGAGTCTATATTGGGACCTGCATTATTTGAAGTTTTGACATTTGAAATATTGTTTTTCTTGTGTAAATTTTCTCCTTTTTTTTTCTGTTGAAAACCTTTGATTTGTTGGTTTGTCTCTGAGTTCTTTCCTTCATATTTAAATTGTGTTTCTAAGATTTCAGTTTCCATTATTTCCTCTTCCTCACTTGGGACATCATTTGTGGAAAGGATTTCAAACATATTAGCAAATGACTTTGATTGATCCTTCATTACTTGGTTTTTTGAGTGTTCTTCTTCTTAGGTATTTGGAAACCTGCTTGAGTTTATATCTTCTTTCTTTTGATCAGGAATTTTATTTGGGCAAGCATCGGCCAAATGACCATATTCATGGCAAATTCTACAACGAAAAGGAATGTTCTCATAGTCCACTACTTGCTCCCAAGTGTCTTCCCCAAATTGTAATGTGATCTTTTTAGGTAGGGGTTTGTCAAAATCCATTAAAACACAAATTCGAGCATAAATAATATGTTCAAAATTTTGAGTACAATCAGTGGTCATCATAAAAGTTCCTAAAGAGTTTCCAATTGAAGAAAAAATAGTAGGATTCCAAAATTCAATAGGGAGGCCAAAGAGTCTAACCCACACGGGAGCTATAGAAGGCATCTCTTCTTCGGCTTTAAATTTAGTATGCCGGGGCTTCATGAAAAGCCCTGCCCTTCCAAAAAACCAAGGACCCCCTTGAAAAGTTTTCTCTCTATCTTCATTATTAGCAAATAAAACAAGAAAATAACCATTTGGATAAATAGAGATTTGTAACTCACCTTTAGTTTTCCAGCTTTTTGCAGCCCGGACTTTGAAAGCAGATAGACTCGGACGAAAACCCACGAACCGACAAATTAGTCCTCTTTTTTCCAAATCTTCAATGCCAGTCTGAATGTTACCCATATCAAGCTTAACAATAGGAGTTCCATCAGTTGCTTTAAGACATCCTGACTCCGTTTTCCTGGGATCAATCTTAGGCATTCTTAGAGGTTTATGAGAAGCCCTAGTATTGATATTAGCATTGGGTTGAGGCTGTCCACCATGAAGGGCATCCCTAAAATTCATTTTTGGGACTGAGTCTTCAAAATTCTTACCCTTGACAGGGGTTTTCATAGTAGAATTATTTTGTGGGTGCACCTTAGCACCAGATTCACTTGAGATATGAGCCATTTTTTGATCAACTACTTGAAACTTATTTCGTGGTCTCTTTAATCCTTGCCCTAGACGTCGTGGAAAGGTATGGTTTTCACTTTTCTTTTGTGCAGCAAATTGGAAGCCGTTGTCACTCAAGTTCACAGTATGATCTGTTGAAAGACAAATTTCTAACCCATCTTGTATCCCCTGCAACATTTCTTGCTAAAATATTGAGCATAAACCACAAAAATATTGGCCGCTAGGGCCCGAAGGCCCTAAAAACCAACCTCTGGAGCTGCTTGCACTCAACCTAGATGAAACCCTCGCATAGCCGCTTGCCAAATATATCGTTCACACATAGGGATGCGCTAGGATCTGTGTTGCTCCAAATGATATGAAAATTGGTGGAGATGTTCTAGGGTTTTTCAGGCATCTACCCTCAAAATTTCAGCTCAATCCGAGTTCGGATGAGTGAGATATGGCCAAAACGAGTTCGGCAGTTTGGGCAGTCCTGCGAAAAACGTCTCTACCATTCAACTCTTCACTTAAGTATTAATTATTTAATTAATATTTTAATTAAATTGGTTAATTTGTTGGACATTTTGAGTCATTAAGTCAAGTTGTCATTGATATCCAGGAATAAGCCACTGATGATGTCAAAGGTCAAGAGGAACAATGCAGAGGTTAAAGGCAAAAGGGCTTCATAATATTTTTAATATTATGTGGAAGCATAAGTTAAAAGGTTTTTCATAAAAACCCAAGGAAGATTATTGCAAAGCTAAAGGAAGGTTTAATATTTATTTGATAAAATATTTAAATTCAAAGTGAATTTAAATTTTATAAATAAATATTATTTATACCAAGTTGTACAATGAAAGATGGCCTTAATAAAACCAAAGGGTTTTAAAGAATTAATTTATAAAATTTAAATTCAAATGAATTTAAATAATTTATAAATTAATAAGTTCAAAGGGAAATAAAAAGCGTCGACGTCTAATATATTGGAGGAAATTCGAGCACCGACGTTATGCATGAAGGAGGGAAATCAATATATATACCAATGCCTTAGAGGCATTAAAACTTATCCTTTTGCTCGATTAATGAATGCGTGCAATTGTGTTGAATTCGTGTGGAATAAGAGAAGCGAATTTTGTGTTTTAGCACCAACGAATAAGGTTTAAGGGGAACAATGCCAAAGTACCAAGCGCCAACTAGGCAGCGTGGCCTAGTGGCAAGAGGACAATGGTTAGAGTGTTTGGGCGCTAGGAGACCTACGTTCGAAATGCGATGGCAACATTTTTGGTGGTTGCATTAGTGTTGGAAGCGCCAAAGGAAAGGTGCACATTTTGTGCTAGGCAAGGTGGGGAGTCTTTTGGAGCACGTGGTGCTCTTTAGTCCCCAAGCGAGCGCCTAGCTCACACGACGGTTGGAGCCACGGCTAGGGCACTGGTTGAGGCTGCGCTGTGAGTTCGAATCCCTTCCAAGGCAAGGTAATAAATTTTGATTATTATTTTTGTGTGTTGCCTAAAGTTTGGAGTTAAAAGGGTTGCTTAAAAGGATTGTTTGTTGAAAATTATTTTTGATAAGTTGGAGGAATAAGGTGTTAGGTTTATTTTAATAAAGTGCTTTTGTCACATTGATTTGTTGAAGTATTAAAAGGATAGAGGGAACTTCTAGCATTGAGTTATTTTGAAAAGAAGAGTGCATTGAATATTATTGGGAGATTATAAGGTGTAAGTGGTGTATTATTTTTTGTAAAATATTGATGAATGTTTTCTTAAATATGGAGTGATAAGGTGTATGTGTGTCTTGATATTTACATTGTATTTTGAGGAAGTTTATCATCTTATAATTTCTTTGAGCTTGGCAAAGAAGTGTTTATGGTTGTGGCAGATTTATGAGATTCCTTCATCATCAAGAAAAAGGTATGAGCACATTCTTCCATAGTTAATTTGATTGGTTGGTTTTCTAGAAAATAAGTTTGGAGTGAAAAGGACTTGATTAGGGTTTCCTATTGAATGTGTTGAGTTAATGCTTCAAGGTTTTCTAGAATAAAGAGTTGTTAAAACCTTGTTTTATAAGCATTGTTGTTGAAGCCATTGGTTGTGTGAAGAACTTGAACTAGGGTTTGAGTATCATTGCTATGTGAAGATTTTTTTTATAAGCATTGTTGTTGAAGTTGGTGTGAGCTAGGTGAGTATTTATGAAGATTGTTTTATAAGCATTGTTGTTGAAGTGAGTTGTTGAGCAAAGAACTTGAACTAGAGTTTGAAAAGAACATGAGTATCATTGTTATGTGAGACTTGTTGTTGAGCATTGTTGGAAATATTTTGAGTGAGTGATCATATGCTTGGACTAGGGTTTGTGAGCAAGGGTTGTTTCATTGAGTGTTTGGTTGAGTAGAGTTGGTTGAGCCTAGTCAAGTGGGTGTGTGAAGTGATTGTTCAAGTTCCATAAAATAAACTATTCTATATTCAATTGATTTGAGAAAGTGATTGAGCATTGAGTTGAATTTGAAGCATATTGAGTCTCTAACAATTCTCCTTATGTTTCTAAGAGAGTGATTGAAAGTAATTGAGCATTGTGATAAGTGTAGAACATATTGAGTCTCTAACAATTCTCTTTATGTTTCTATGAGATTGGACAAGTTCTGTGTGGACTTGTTGAGCAGATTTGAGGTAAGTCTTTGAGAAGACTTGTGGACAGATTTGGTGTGAGCTTTTGTGGAAGCTTACAATATAGATATTGAGTAGATTTGGATAAGTTCTAGAGAGGACTTATGGAGAAGTTTTGAGCAAGTTCTAGAGAGGACTTGTAGAGCATATTTGAGCAAGTTCTAAGAGAGGACTTGTGGATAGATTAGTGTGAGATTTTGAGGAAGCTTACAAGGTAGATTTAAGATAAGTATTTGAGAAGGCTTGAGAGTAGAGTTGATTGATTGATTTGTTCAAACCTTGAGTTAAGGTTTAGGGCAGATCTAGCAGAGTTGATTTGAGATTGAGTCAAGCTTTGAGTTAAGGCTTGAGGATAGATATTTGTGCTAGATCGAAGGACTATGTTTAGTGTAGATTTGAGAATAGATTTTGGTGCAGATTTGAGGATAGGTTTGTGCTAGACTAGAGATAGATATTGAGCAGATTTGTGCTAGATCGAAGGACTATGTTTAGTATAGATTTGAGATAGAGATTTGGAGGTGATAGAGAGTAGAGGATAGTAGTCTCTAGTGGATAGAGATCCATTAGCTAGGGTAGTGAGGATAGGTCTTCTGAGTGGGGACAAGAGTCTTCAGTGGAGAGAGATCCACAAGCCAGTGTAGTGGAGGTAGTAGTCTTCTAGAGGATCACCAGCCAGAGTAGAGGAGAAGGAGTTCTCCTGTGGATAGAGATCCATGAACTTGATTTAGGGGATTGGTATCTCCTTTGGATAGAGGTCCATAAACATTGTAATAGGGAAAGGATTCCCAAGAGATTGATTGAGAAAATTTTAGTGAAATATTTTCTTCGTGGAGTAGCCCACATTGGGTGAACCACGTAAATTGTGGTGTCTCTATTGTGTGTGGTGATTTGTGCATTGCTTTGATTACTACTATTGATATTGCTATCTATACATTGCATAATATTGTTTGGGAAAGAAAAGTAAAAAGTGGTCTTATACTGTTCACCCCCCTCTCAGTATAAGCTTGTGTTCTTCAATTGGTATCAGAGCGGGTTCCTTCAGAAGAGTTTAACAGCTTGAAGGAAAAGCTAACAAGAACATAATGGATTCTAAGAATGTGTCCTCAGATAATTCAGCACCAGTATTTTATGGAAGTGACTATATATATTGGAGTATGAGAATGAAGATCTACCTGATGGCACTTGGCAATGAAATTTGGGAAGCAGTTGAATTTGGATATGATCCCTTAATTAATCCTCCTACAGATAAGGAAGGTAAGCTCCTACAACATTACAATTCAAAAGCAATGAATGCACTTTTGAGAGGTTTGCATAGAATAGAGTCTATGAAAGTTATGCATTGTCAAACTACAAAAGAAATGTGGGATAAATTACAAAATATATATGAAGGAGATAAATGTGTCAAGAAAGCAAAGATACAAAATCTCAAAGGACAATTTGAAGCATTAAGAATGAAGGATGAGGAAAATATTAGTACTTATCTACTTCGAATTGATGAGGTTGTTAATGATATGCAAGGACTTGGAATGAAGATTGATGAATCAGATGTTTGTGATAAAGTCTTAAGAACTCTTCCAAAAAGATTCAGTGAAAAGGTTTCTGCTATAGAAGTGTCAATGGATGGTGATACTTTGACAAGAGATATGTTGCTTGGTATTCTTACAACATTTGAGATAAGAACAAAAGAGGAACCAAATCCTCAGAAAGAAGCAACATTCAAAGCAATCAAGAAGACAAAGGGTAAGAAGTCAGAATCAAGCAATGAGTCATCTAGTGATGAAGAAGCAAATTATGGTAGAAGGAATAAGGATTCAAGAAGATCTAGAGATACAAGATCTATTAAATGTTTCAATTATGGAAAGTATGGTCATTATGCAACTGACTTTCAAGAAGCTAAGAATAACAATGATGAAGAAAAATAGGATCACAAGAATAGGGAATCAAAAAGATACAGGCACCAAAAGAAAAGCAAGGATGGACAAAGCAGACAAGGAAAGAAGTTCTTTCAAAGGCAAAAGAGGAGCTACTATGCGGATAAGGCAAGTAAGTACTCAAGTGATAGTGATGCTAGTTTTTCAGATAATGATAGAGATGAAGTCCTATTTATGATTGAAGAAAAAGAACAAGTTAAGAAAAGGACTCAAGTAATTCTCAAGTGTTTTAGATGTGGTAACTTTGGACATCTTGAAGATAGTTGTACAAGGGATGGTTATAGTTTTAGTGATGATGAATATGAGGATGCACTTGAAGGACTAGATGAAAACCTTCTAATGGCATTAGAAGAAGAAGTAGGTGATCCTATAGAAGACAAGCCAATAGAAAATAAAGATGTGGACAAAGGTAAACAAATAGAGGAATATTCAAAGAAATATGGATATGATCTCAAGGGAGAACTTATTTATGCTCTTGAAATAGTAAAGAAGGTAAGAAAGCAAAACTCTAAACTTGAAATTCAGTTTCAAGAATGTGATGAAGAGAGAAGATTGCTTATAGAGGATTTAGAAAAATCAAAGGCTAAGGCAAAAAGGTTCAAAGATAAGTTAGAAGCAAAGATCTTAGAATGTGAAAAGTTAGCACAAGAAGTGGCACTACTAAGAGAAGATTTAGAAGACTCCAAAGTCAAGCTAAAAGGGTTCAAAAATAGCTCAAAGAACTTGGATAAGTTCATCAAGATACAAAAGCCTACATCAAGCAAAATAGGTCTTGGATTTGAACAAGTTCAAAAGAAATGGGAAGGAAAGTCAACCTCAAGTTTTGGAGGAGAAGAAACTTCAGATGAAGATACTTCAGAAGAAGACAGTGTAAAAGAAAGTGAGACATCTGAGGATGAGTTGGACAATAGAGAGTTCAACAAGAATAGGAACAATGCACAAAGAAGATACAGATGGAACAACAATCATAATAGGTCAAGAGAGACTAGGAGACCAATGAGGTCAAGACAAGGAGACTTCAATGGAAGATGCTTTTCATGTCACAGGTTTGGGCACATGGCTTCACAGTGCAGGACACATGAAATATAGGAATATGGGAACATACAACTTTTCCATGGGTATTGCTACTCATGTAATCAGTTTGGTCACAAGGCAATGAATTGCAGGGTTCATGATAGAAGAGGATATGGCTTCACTAGGAGAAATCCTAAGACATTTGCACCTCCAAGGAATAATAACATTAAGTGTTATAAGTGCAATAATGATGGTCACACAACAAAGTGGTGTAGAGCAAACATTCCAGAATCAAGTAGGAATAGAAACAGGAACAATAATAGGAACACAGATATGAATAGGAATAGGAACATGGATATGAATAGGAATAGGAACATGGATATGAACAGGAATAAGAATAGGAATATGGATAGGAATGTAGACATGGATAGGAACATGGACATGGAAAGAAATAGTCAGAGGAATCAGAAGGATCAGATAATAAGGAAAGAGGATAAAGGTAAAGAACAATGCTTTCTGGGAGTAGAAATACTCCCACCCCAGAATTAACCACCTCAAGAGAAGGTGGGGGAGGGGCTAAGCTAAGAGGCTCATTCTTAGCCCCGAGCCCCAAAGGTGACCCTTTGCCATTGATGTCAAATGGGGAGAGATTTGAGTAAGGGGGAGATATTTGGTATTTGAGTAAAAAGGAGAAAGCATTGAGCTAGGGGGAGCAATGTCCCAGGGGAGTAGAACAAAGAAAAAGCTAAGTTTTCAGTAAAAATAATTTGGGTTACCATCAATGACAAAGGGGGAGATTGTTGGACATTTTGAGTCATTAAGTCAAGTTGTCATTGATGTCAAGGAATGAAGTCATCATTAATGTCAAGGAATTTGTCAAGAAATAAAGTTGTCAAAGTTGAGATATCTAGGAATAAGCCATTGATGATGTCAAAGGTCAAGAGGAACAATGTAGAGGTTAAAGGTAAAAGGGCTTCATAATATTTTTAATATTATGTGGAAGCATAAGTTAAAAGGTTTTTCATAAAAACCCAAGGAAGATTATTGCAAAGCTAAAGGAAGGTTTAATATTTATTTGATAAAATATTTAAATTCAAAGTGAATTTAAATTTTATAAATAAATATTATTTATACAAAGTTGTACAATGAAAGATGGCCTTAATAAAACCAAAGGGTTTTAAAGAATTAATTTATAAAATTTAAATTCAAATGAATTTAAATAATTTATAAATTAATAAGTTTAAAGGAAATAAAAGTTCGATGTCTAATATATTGGAGGAAATTTGAGCGTCGATGTTATGCATGAAGGAGGGAAATCAATATATATACCAATGCCTTAGAGGTATTAAAACTTATCCTTTTGCTCGATTAATGAATGTGTGCAATTGTGTTGAATTCGTGTGGAATAAGAGAAGCGAATTTTGTGTTTTAGTGCCAATGAATAAGGTTTAAGGGGAACAATGCCAAATTACCAAGCACCAACTAGGCAGCGTGGCCTAGTGGCAAGAGGACATTGGTTAGAGTGTTTGGGTGCTAGGAGACCTACGTTCGAAATGTGATGACAACATTTTTGGTGGTTGCATTAGTGTTGGAAGCGCCAAAGGAAAGGCACACATTTTTTGCTAGGCAAGGTGGGGAGTCTTTTGGAGCACGTGGTGCTCTTTAGTCCCCAAGCGAGCGCCTAGCTCACGCGATGGTTGGAGCCATGGCTAGGGCATTGGTTGAGGCTGCTGTGAGTTCGAATCCCTTCCAAGGCAAGGTAATAAATTTTGATTATTATTTTTGTGTGTTGCCTAAAGTTTGGAGTTAAAAGGGTTGCTTAAAAGGATTTTTAGTTGAAAATTATTTTTGATAAGTTGGAGGAATAAGGTGTTAGGTTTATTTTAATAAAGTGTTTTTGTCACATTGATTTGTTGAAGTTTTAAAAGGATAGAGGGAACTTCTTGCATTGAGTTATTTTGAAAAGAAGAGTGCATTGAATATTATTTTAATTGGGAGATTATAAGGTGTAAGTGGTGTATTATTTTTGTAAAATGTTGATGAATGTTTTCTTAAAGATGGAGTGATAAGGTGTATGTGTGTCTTGATATTTACATTGTATTTTGAGGAAGTTTATCATCTTATAATTTCTTTGAGCTTGGAAAAGAAGTGTTTGTGGTTGTGGCAGATTTATGAGATTCCTTCATCATCAAGAAAAAGGTATGAGCACATTCTTCCATAGTTAAGTTGATTGGTTGGTTTTCTAGAAAATAAGTTTGGAGTGAAAAGGACTTGATTAGGGTTTCCTATTGAATGTGTTGAGTTAATGCTTCAAGGTTTTCTGGAATAAAGAGTTGTTAAAACCTTGTTTTATAAGCATTGTTGTTGAAGCCATTGGTTGTGTGAAGAACTTGAACTAGGGTTTGAATTGAACTAGTTGAGTATCATTGCTATGTGAAGATTGTTTTATAAGCATTGTTGTTGAAGTGAGTTGTTGAGCAAAGAACTTGAACTAGAGTTTGAAAAGAACATGAGTATCATTGTTATGTGAGATTTGTTGTTGAGCATTGTTGGAAATATTTTGAGTGAGTGATCATATGCTTGGACTAGGGTTTGTGAGCAAGGGTTGTTTCATTGAGTGTTTGGTTGAGTAGATTTGGTTGAGCCTAGTCAAGTGGGTGTGTGAAGTGATTGTTCAAGTTCCATAAAACAAATTATTCTATATTCTGATTTGAGAAAGTGATTGAGCATTGAGTTGAAATTGAAGCATATTGAGTCTCTAACAATTCTCCTTATGTTTCTAAGAGAGTGATTGAAAGTAATTGAGCATTGTGATAAGTGTAGAACATATTGAGTCTCTAACAATTCTCTTTATGTTTCTATGAGATTGGACAAGTTCTAGTGTGGACTTGTTGAGCATATTTGAGGTAAGTCTTTGAGAAGACTTGTGGACAGATTTGGTGTGAGATTTTGTGGAAGCTTACAATATAGATATTGAGTAGATTGGATAAGTTCTAGAGAGGACTTGTTTGAGCAAGTTCTAGAGAGGACTTGTAGAGTATATTTGAGCAAGTTCTAGAGAGGACTTGTAGAGTAGATTTGAGAAAGTTCTAGAGAGGACTTGTGGATAGATTAGTGTGAGATTTTGAGGAAGCTTACAAGGTAGATTTAAGATAAGTCTTTGAGAAGGCTTGAGAGTAGAGTTGATTGATTGATTTGTTCAAACCTTGAGTTAAGGTTTAGGGCAGATCTAACAGAGTTGATTTGAGATTGATTCAAGCTTTGAGTTAAGGCTTGAGGATAGATATTGAGGATATATTTGTGCTAGATCGAAGGACTATGTTTAGTGTAGATTTGAGAATAGAGTTTGGTGCATATTTGAGGATAGGTTTGTGCTAGACTAGAGATAGATATTGAGCAGATTTGTGCTAGATCGAAGGACTATGTTTAGTGTAGATTTGAGATAGAGCTTTGGAGGTGATAGAGAGTAGAGGATAGTAGTCTCTAGTGGATAGAGATCCATTAGCTAGGGTAGTGAGGATAGGTCTTCTGAGTGGGGATAAGAGTCTTCAGTGGAGAGAGATCCACAAGCCAGTGTAGTGGAGGTAGTAGTCTTCTAGAGGATCACCAACCAGAGTAGAGGAGAAGGAGTTCTCCTATGGATAGAGATCCATGAACTTGATTTAGGGGATTGGTATCTCCTTTGGATAGAGGTCCATAAACATTGTAATAGGGAAAGGATTCCCAAGATATTGATTGAGAAAATTTTAGTGAAATATTTTCTTCGTGGAGTAGCCCACATTGGGTGAACCACGTAAATTGTGGTGTCTCTATTGTGTGTGGTGATTTGTGCATTGCTTTGATTACTACTATTGATATTGCTATCTATACATTGCATAATATTGTTTGGGAAAGAAAAGTAAAAAGTGGTCTTATACTGTTCACCCCCCTCTCAGTATAAGCTTGTGTTCTTCAATTGGTATCAGAGCGGGTTCCTTCAGAAGAGTTTAACAGCTTGAAGGAAAAGCTAACAAGAACACAATGGATTCTAAGAATGTGTCCTCAGATAATTCAGCACCAGTATTTGATGGAAGTGACTATATATATTGGAGTATGAGAATGAAGATCTACCTGATGGCACTTGGCAATGAAATTTGGGAAGTAGTTGAATTTGGATATGATCCCTTAATTAATCCTCCTACATATAAGGAAGGTAAGCTCCTACAACATTACAATTCAAAAGCAATGAATGCACTTTTGAGAGGTTTGCATAGAATAGAGTCTATGAAAGTTATGCATTGTCAAACTGCAAAAGAAATGTGGGATAAATTACAAAATATATATGAAGGAGATAAATGTGTCAAGAAAGCAAAGATACAAAATCTCAAAGGACAATTTGAAGCATTAAGAATGAAGGATGAGGAAAATATTAGTACTTATCTACTTCGAATTGATGAGGTTGTTAATGATATGCAAGGACTTGGAATGAAGATTGATGAATCGGATGTTTGTGATAAAGTCTTAAGAACTCTTCCAAAAAGATTCAGTGAAAAGGTTTCTGCTATAGAAGTGTCAATGGATGGTGATACTTTGACAAGAGATATGTTGCTTGGTATTCTTACAACATTTGAGATAAGAACAAAAGAGGAACCAAATCCTCAGAAAGAAGCAACATTCAAAGCAATCAAGAAGACAAAGGGTAAGAAGTCAGAATCAAGCAATGAGTCATCCAGTGATGAAGAAGCAAATTATGGTAGAAGGAATAAGGATTCAAGAAGATCTAGAGATACAAGATCTATTAAATGTTTCAATTGTGGAAGGTATGGTCATTATGCAACTGACTGTCAAGAAGCTAAGAATAACAATGATGAAGAAAAATAGGATCACAAGAACAGGGAATCGAAAAGATACAGGCACCAAAAGAAAAGCAAGGATGGACAAAGCAGACAAGGAAAGAAGTTCTTTCAAAGGCAAAAGAGGAGCTACTATGCGGATAAGGCAAGTAAGTACTCAAGTGATAGTGATGCTAGTTTTTCAGATAATGATAGAGATGAAGTCCTATTTATGATTGAAGAAAAAGAACAAGTTAAGAAAAGGACTCCAGTAATTCTCAAGTGTTTTAGATGTGGTAACTTTGGACATCTTGAAGATAATTGTACAAGGGATGGTTATAGTTTTAGTGATGATGAATATGAGGATGCACTTGAAGGACTAGATGAAAACCTTCTAATGGCATTAGAAGAAGAAGTAGGTGATCCTATAGAAGACAAGCCAATAGAAAATAAAGATGTGGACAAAGGTAAACAAATAGAGGAATATTCAGAGAAATATGGATATGATCTCAAGGGAGAACTTATTTATGCTCTTGAAATAGTAAAGAAGGTAAGAAAGCAACACTCTAAACTTGAAATTCAGTTTCAAGAATGTGATGAAGAGAGAAGATTGCTTATAGAGGATTTAGAAAAATCAAAGGCTAAGGCAAAAAGGTTCAAGGATAAGTTAGAAGCAAAGATCTTAGAATGTGAAAAGTTAGCACAAGAAGTGGCACTACTAAGAGAAGATTTAGAAGACTCCAAATTCAAGCTAAAAGGGTTCAAAAATATCTCAAAGAACTTGGATAAGTTCATCAAGATACAAAAGCCTACATCAAGAAAAATAGGTCTTGGATTTGAACAGGTTCAAAAGAAATGGGAAGGAAAGTCAACCTCAAGTTTTGGAGGAGAAGAAACTTTAGATGAAGATACTTCAAAAGAAGATAGTGTAAAAGAAAGTGAGACATCTGAGGATGAGTTGGACAATAGAGAGTTCAACAAGAATAGGAACAATGCACAAAGAAGATACAGATGGAACAACAATCAGAATAGGTCAAGAGAGACTAGGAGACCAATGAGGTCAAGACAAGGAGGCTTCAATGGAAGATGCTTTTCATGTCACAGGTTTGGGCACATGGCTTCATAGTGTAGGACATATGAAAGATAGGAATATGGGAACATATAACTTTTCCATGGGTATTGCTACTCATGTAATCAGTTTGGTCACAAGGCAATGAATTGCAAGGTTCATGATAGAAGAGGATATGGCTTCACTAGGAGAAATCCTAAGACATTTGCACCTCCAAGGAATAATAACATTAAGTGTTATAAGTGCAATAATGATGGTCACACAACAAAGTGGTGTAGAGCAGACATTCCATAATCAAGCAGGAGAACAAAAGAACATGGATATGAATAGGAACAGGAACATGGATATGAACAGGAACAGGAACATGGATATGAACAAGAATAGGAATATGGATAGGAATGTAGACATGGATAGGAACATGGACATGGAAAGAAATAGTCAGAGGAATCAGAAGGATCAGATAAGAAGGAAAGAGGATAAAGGTAAAGAATAATGCTTTCTGGGAGTAGAAATACTCCCACCCTAGAATTAACCACCTCAAGAGAAGGTGGGGGAGGGGCTAAGCTAAGAGGCTCATTCTTAGCCCCGAGCCCCAAAGGTGACCCTTTGCCATTGATGTCAAAGGGGAGAGATTTGAGTAAGGGGGAGAGATTTGGTATTTGAGTAAAAAGGAGAAAGCATTGAGCCAGGGGGAGCAATGTCCTAGGGGAGCAGAACAAAGAAAAAGCTAAGTTTTTAGTAAAAATAATTTGGGTTGCCATCAATGACAAAGGGGGAGATTGTTGGACATTTTGAGTCATTAAGTCAAGTTGTCATTGATGTCAAGGAATGAAGTCATCATTAATGTCAAGGAATTTGTCAAGAAAGTAAAGTTGTCATTGATATCCAGGAATAAGCTAGATGATGTCAAAGGTCAAGAGGAACAATGTAGAGGGTTAAAGGTAAAAGGGCTTCATAATATTTTTAATATTATGTGGAAGCATAAGTTAAAAGGTTTTTCATAAAAACCCAAGGAAGATTATTGCAAAGCTAAAGGAAGGTTTAATATTTATTTGATAAAATATTTAAATTCAAATTGAATTTAAATTTTATAAATAAATATTATTTATACCAAGTTGTACAATGAAAGATGGCCTTAATAAAACCAAAGGGTTTTAAAGAATTAATTTATAAAATTTAAATTCAAATGAATTTAAATAATTTATAAATTAATAAGTTTAAAGGGAAATAAAAAGTGTTGATGTCTAATATATTGGAGGAAATTCGAGCGTCGACGTGTATGCATGAAGGAGGGAAATCAATATATATACCAATGCCTTAGAGGCATTAAAATTTATCCTTTTGCTCGATTAAATTAATGCGTGCAATTGTGTTGAATTCGAATGGAAAGAGAAGAGAGAATTTTGTGTTTTAGCACCAATGAATAAGGTTTAAGGGGAACAATGCCAAAGTACCAAGCACCAATTGGGCAGCGTGGCCTAGTGGCAAGAGGACATTGGTTAGAGTGTTTGGGCGCTAGGAGACTTACGTTCAAAATGTGATGACAACATTTTTGGTGGTTGCATTTGTGTTGGAAGCACCAAAGGAAAGGTGCACATTTTTGTGTTAGGCAAGGCGGGGAGTATTTTGGAGCACGTGGTGCTCTTTAGTCCCCAAGCGAGCGCCTAGCTCATGCGACAGTTGGAGCCATGGCTAGGGCGTTGGTTGAGGCTGCGCTGTGAGTTCGAATCCCTTCCAAGGCAAGGTAATAAATTTTGATTATTATTTTTGTGTGTTGCCTAAAGTTTGGAGTTAAAAGGGTTGCTCCTTGAAAATTATTTTTGATAAGTTGGAGGAATAAGGTGTTAGGTTTATTTTAATAAAGTGCTTTTGTCACATTGATTTGTTGAAGTATTAAAAGGATAGAGGGAACTTCTTGCATTGAGTTATTTTGAAAAGAAGAGTGCATTGAATATTATTTTAATTGGGAGATTATAAGGTGTAAGTGGTGTATTATTTTTTGTAAAATGTTGATGAATATTTTCTTAAATATGGAGTGATAAGGTGTATGTGTGTCTTGATATTTACATTGTATTTTGAGGAAGTTTATCATCTTATAATTTCTTTGAGCTTGGAAAAGAAGTGTTTGTGGTTGTGGCAGATTTATGAGATTCCTTCATCATCAAGAAAAAGGTATGAGCACATTCTTCCATAGTTAAGTTGATTGGTTGGTTTTCTAGAAAATAAGTTTGGAGTGAAAAGGACTTGATTAGGGTTTCCTATTGAATGTGTTGAGTTAATGCTTCAAGGTTTTCTGGAATAAAGAGTTGTTAAAACCTTGTTTTATAAGCATTGTTGTTGAAGCATCGGTTTTAAGCATTGTTGTTGAAGTCATTGGTTGTGTGAAGAACTTGAACTAGGGTTTGAGTATCATTGCTATGTGAAGATTGTTTTATAAGCATTGTTGTTGAAGTGAGTTGTTGAGCAAAGAACTTGAACTAGAGTTTGAAAAGAACATGAGTATCATTGTTATGTGAGATTTGTTGTTGAGCATTGTTGGAAATATTTTGAGTGAGTGATCATATGCTTGGACTAGGGTTTGTGAGCAAGGGTTATTTCATTGAGTGTTTGGTTGAGTAGATTTGGTTGAGCCTAGTCAAGTGGGTGTGTGAAGTGATTGTTCAAGTTCCATAAAACAAATTATTCTATATTTTGATTTGAGAAAGTGATTGAGCATTGAGTTGAAATTGAAGCATATTGAGTCTCTAACAATTCTCCTTATGTTTCTAAGAGAGTGATTGAAATTAATTGAGAATTGTGATAAGTGTAGAACATATTGAGTCTCTAACAATTCTCTTTATGTTTCTATGAGATTGGACAAGTTCTGTGTGGACTTGTTGAGTAGATTTGAGGTAAGTCTTTGAGAAGACTTGTGGATAGATTTGGTGTGAGATTTTGTGGAAGCTTACAATATAGATATTGAGAATTTGGGTTTGAGCAAGTTCTAGAGAGGACTTGTTGAGCATATTTGAGCAAGTTCTAGAGAGGACTTGTAGAGCATATTTGAGCAAGTTCTAGAGAGGACTTGTGGATAGATTAGTGTGAGCTTTTGAGGAAGCTTACAAGGTATATTTAAGATAAGTCTTTGAGAAGGCTTGAGAGTAGAGTTGATTGATTGATTTGTTCAAACCTTGAGTTAAGGTTTAGGGCAGATCTAGTAGATTTGATTTGAGATTGATTCAAGCTTTGAGTTAAGGCTTGAGGACATATTTGTGCTAGACCGAAGGACTATGTTTAGTGTAGATTTGAGAATAGATTTTGGTGCAGATTTGAGGATAGGTTTGTGCCAGACTAGAGATAGAGATTGAGCAGATTTGTGCTAGACCGAAGGACTATGTTTAGTACAGATTTGAGATAGAGCTTTGGAGGTGATAGAGAGTAGAGGACAGTAGTCTCTAGTGGATAGAGATCCATTAGCTAGGGTAGTGAGGATAGGTCTTCTGAGTGGGGACAAGAGTCTTCAGTGGAGAGAGATCCACAAGCCAGTGTAGTGGAGGTAGTAGTCTTCTAGAGGATCACCAACCAGAGTAGAGGAGAAGGAGTTCTCCTATGGATAGAGATCCATGAACTTGATTTAGGGGATTGGTATCTCCTTTGGACAGAGGTCCATAAACATTGTAATAGGGAAAGGATTCCCAAGAGATTGATTGAGAAAATTTTAGTGAAATATTTTCTCCATGGAGTAGCCCACATTGGGTGAACCACGTAAATTGTGGTGTCTCTATTGTGTGTGGTGATTTATGCATTGCTTTGATTACTACTATTGATATTGCTATCTATACATTGCATAATATTGTTTGGGAAAGAAAAGTAAAAAGTGGTCTTATACTGTTCACCCCCCTCTCAGTATAAGCTTGTGTTCTTCAATTGGTATCAAAGCGGGTTCCTTCAGAAGAGTTTAACAGCTTGAAGGAAAAGCTAACAAGAACACAATGGATTCTAAGAATGTGTCCTCAGATAATTCAGCACCAGTATTTGATGGAAGTGACTATATATATTGGAGTATGAGAATGAAGATCTACCCGATGGCACTTGGCAATGAAATTTGGGAAGTAGTTGAATTTGGATATGATCCCTTAATTAATCCTCCTACAGATAAGGAAGGTAAGCTCCTACAACATTACAATTCAAAAGCAATGAATGCACTTTTGAGAGGTTTGCATAGAATAGAGTCTATGAAAGTTATGCATTGTCAAACTGCAAAAGAAATGTGGGATAAATTACAAAATATATATGAAGGAGATAAAAGTGTCAAGAAAGCAAAGATACGAAATCTCAAAGGACAATTTGAAGCATTAAGAATGAAGGATGAGGAAAATATTAGTACTTATCTACTTCGAATTGATGAGGTTGTTAATGATATGCAAGGACTTGGAATGAAGATTGATGAATCGGATGTTTGTGATAAAGTCTTAAGAACTCTTCCAAAAAGATTCAGTGAAAAGGTTTCTGCTATAGAAGTGTCAATGGATGGTGATACTTTGACAAGAGATATGTTGCTTGGTATTCTTACAACATTTGAGATAAGAACAAAAGAGGAACCAAATCCTCGAAAGAAGCAACATTCAAAGCAATCAAGAAGACAAAGGGTAAGAAGTCAGAATCAAGCAATGAGTCATCCAGTGATGAAGAAGCAAATTATGGTAGAAGGAATAAGGATTCAAGAAGATCTAGAGATACAAGATCTGTTAAATGTTTCAATTGTGGAAGGTATGGTCATTATGCAACTGATTGTCAAGAAGCTAAGAATAACAATGATGAAGAAAAATAGGATCACAAGAACAGGGAATCATAAAGATACATGCACCAAAAGAAAAGCAAGGATGGACAAAGCAGACAAGGAAATAAGTTCTTTCAAAGACAAAAGAGGAGCTACTATGTGGATAAGGCAAGTAAGTACTCAAGTGATAGTGATGCTAGTTTTTCAGATAATGATAGAGATGAAGTCCTATTTATGATTGAAGAAAAAGAACAAGTTAAGAAAAGGACTCCAGTAATTCTCAAGTGTTTTAGATGTGGTAACTTTGGACATCTTGAAGATAATTGTACAAGGGATGGTTATAGTTTTAGTGATGATGAATATGAGGATGCACTTGAAGGACCAGATGAAAACCTTCTAATGGCATTAGAAGAAGAAGTAGATGATCCTATAGAAGACAAGCCAATAGAAAATAAAGATGTGGACAAAGGTAAACAAATAGAGGAATATTCAAAGAAATATGGATATGATCTCAAGGGAGAACTTATTTATGCTCTTGAAACATGGTAAAGAAGGTAAGAAAGCAACACTCTAAACTTGAAATTCAGTTTCAAGAATGTGATGAAGAGAGAAGATTGCTTATAGAGGATTTAGAAAAATCAAAGGCTAAGGCAAAAAGGTTCAAAGATAAGTTAGAAGCAAAGATCTTAGAATGTGAAAAGTTAGCACAAGAAGTGGCACTACTAAGAGAAGATTTAGAAGACTCCAAATTCAAGCTAAAAGGGTTCAAAAATAGCTCAAAGAACTTGGATAAGTTCATCAAGATACAAAAGCCTACATCAAGCAAAATAGGTCTTGGATTTGAACAGGTTCAAAAGAAATGGGAAGGAAAGTCAACCTCAAGTTTTGGAGGAGAAGAAATTTTCAGATGAAGATACTTCAGAAGAAGATAGTGTAAAAGAAAGTGAGACATCTGAGGATGAGTTGGACAATAGAGAGTTCAACAAGAATAGGAACAATGCACAAAGAAGATACGAGATGGAACAACAATCAGAATAGGTCAAGAGAGACTAGGAGACCAATGAGGTCAAGACAAGGAGGCTTCAATGGAAGATGTTTTTCATGTCACAGGTTTGGGCACATGGCTTCATAGTGCAAGACACAGGAAAGATAGGAATATGGGAACATATAACTTTTCCATGGGTATTGCTACTCATGTAATCAGTTTGGTCACAAGGCAATGAATTACAGGGTTCATGATAGAAGAGGATATGGCTTCACTAGGAGAAATCCTAAGACATTTGCACCTCCAAGGAATAATAACATTAAGTGTTATAAGTGCAATAATGATGGTCACACAACAAAGTGGTGTAGAGCAGACATTCCAGAATCAAGCAAGAATAGGAATAGGAACAGGAAAGGATATGAACAGGAAAAAGAACATGGATATGAACAGAAATAGGAACATGGATATGAACAGGAACAAGAACATGGATATGAACAAGAACATGAATAGGAACATGGATAGGAATGTAGACATGGACAGGAACATGGACATGGAAAGAAATAGTCAGAGGAATCAGAAGGATCAGATAAGAAGGAAAGAGGATAAAGGTAAAGAACAATGCTTTTTGGGAGTAGAAATACTCCCACCCCAGAATTAACCACCTCAAGAGAAGGTGGGGGAGGGGCTAAGCTAAGAGGCTCATTCTTAGCCCCAAGCCCCAAAGGTGACCCTTTGCCATTGATGTCAAAGGGGGAGAGATTTGAGTAAGGGGGAGAGATTTGGTATTTGAGTAAAAAGGAGAGAGCATTGAGCCAGGGGGAGCAATGTCCCAGGGGAGCAGAACAAAGAAAAAGCCAAGTTTTTAGTAAAAATAATTTGGGTTGCCATCAATGACAAAGGGGGAGATTGTTGGACATTTTGAGTCATTAAGTCAAGTTGTCATTGATGTCAAGGAATGAAGTCATCATTAATGTCAAGGAATTTGTCAAGAAAGTAAAGTTGTCATTGATATCCAAGAATAAGCCACTGATGATGTCAAAGGTCAAGAGGAACAATGCAAAGGTTAAAGGTAAAAGGGCTTCATAATATTTTTAATATTATGTGGAAGCATAAGTTAAAAGGTTTTTCATAAAAACCCAAGGAAGCTTATTGCAAAGCTAAAGGAAGGTTTAATATTTATTTGATAAAATATTTAAATTCAAAGTGAATTTAAATTTTATAAATAAATATTATTTATACAAAGTTGTACAATGAAAGATGGCCTTAATAAAACCAAAGGGTTTTAAAGAATTAATTTATAAAATTTAAATTCAAATGAATTTAAATAATTTATAAATTAATAAGTTCAAAGGGAAATAAAAAGTGTCGACGTCTAATATATTGGAGGAAATTCGAGCGTCGACGTTATGCATGAAGGAGGGAAATCAATATATATACCAATGCCTTAGAGGCATTAAAATTTATCCTTTTGCTCGATTAATTAATGCGTGCAATTGTGTTTGAGATTCATTAAAAAAAGAAGCGAATTTTATGTTTTAGCGCCAACGAATAAGGTTTAAAGGGAACATTGCCAAAGTACCAAGCGCCAACTAGGCAGCGTGGCCTAGTGGCAAGAGGATAGTGGTTAGAGTGTTTGGGTGCTAGGAGACCTGCGTTCGAAATGTGACGACAACATTTTTGGTGGTTGCATTAGTGTTGGAAGCGCCAAAGGAAAGGTACACATTTTTGTGCAAGGCAAGGTGGGGAGTCTTTTGGAGCACGTGGTGCTCTTTACTCCCCAAGCGAGCGCCTAGCTCACGCGACGGTTGGAGCCACGGCTAGGGCGTTGGTTGAGGCTGCGCTATGAGTTCGAATCCCTTCCAAGGCAAGGTAATAAATTTTGATTATTATTTTTGTGTGTTGCCTAAATTTTGGAGTTAAAAGGGTTGCTTGTTGAAAATTATTTTTGATAAGTTGGAGGAATAAGGTGTTAGGTTTATTTTAATAAAGTACTTTTGTCACATTGATTTGTTGAAGTATTAAAAGGATAGAGGGAACTTCTAGCATTGAGTTATTTTGAAAAGAAGAGTGCATTGAATATTATTTTAATTGGGAGATTATAAGGTGTAAGTGGTGAATTATTTTTTGTAAATGTTGATGAATGTTTTCTTAAATATGGAGTGATAAGGTGTATGTGTGTCTTGATATTTACATTGTATTTTGAGGAAGTTTATCATCTTATAATTTCTTTGAGCTTGGCAAAGAAGTGTTTGTGATTGTGGCAGATTTATGAGATTCCTTCATCATCAAGAAAAAGGTATGAGCACATTCTTCCATAGTTAAGTTGATTGGTTGGTTTTCTGGAAAATAAGTTTGGAGTGAAAAGGACTTGATTAGGGTTTCCTATTGAATGTGTTGAGTTAATGCTTCAAGGTTTTCTGGAATAAAGAGTTGTTGTTAAAACCTTATTTTATAAGCATTGTTGTTGAAACCATTGGTTGTGTGAAGAACTTGAACTAGGGTTTGAGTATCATTGCTATGTGAAGATTGTTTTATAAGCATTGTTGTTGAAGTGAGTGGTTGTATGAAGAACTTGAACTAGGGTTTGAGTATCATGTATGAAGATTGTTTTATAAGCATTGTTGTTGAGAAAAGAACTTGAACTAGGGTTTGAAAAGAACATGAGTATCATTGTTATGTGAGACTTGTTGTTGGGCATTGTTGGAAACATTTTGAGTGAGTGATCATATGCTTGGACTAGGGTTTGTGAGCAAGGGTTATTTCATTGAGTGTTTGGTTGAGTAGAGTTGGTTGAGCCTAGTCAAGTGGATGTGTGAAGTGATTGTTCAAGTTCCATAAAACAAACTATTCTATATTCTAATTGATTTGAGAAAGTGATTGAGCATTGAGTTGAAATTGAAGCATATTGAGTCTCTAACAATTCTCCTTATGTTTCTAAGAGAGTGATTGAAAGTAATTGAGCATTGTGATAAGTGTAGAACATATTGAGTCTCTAACAATTCTCTTTATGTTTCTATGATATTGGACAAGTTTTGTGTGGACTTGTTGAGCAGATTTGAGGTAAGTCTTTGAGAAGACTTGTGGATAGATTTGGTGTGAGCTTTTGTGAAAGCTTACAATATAGATATTGAGCAGATTTGGACAAGTTCTAGAGAGGACTTGTGGAGCAGTTTTGAGCAAGTTCTAGAGAGGACTTGTGGAGCAGATTTGAGCAAGTTCTAGAGAGGACTTGTGGAGCAGATTTGAGCAAGTTCTAGAGAGGACTTGTGGACATATTAGTGTGAGCTTTTGAGGAAGCTTACAAGGTAGATTTAAGACAAGTATTTAAGAAGGCTTGAGAGCAGAGTTTTTAGGATCTCATCCTAACCCTTAATGTAATAACTCCCCTTTTGTAATAATTCCTAGTGAACGTGGGTAGTACCCATGATTAATATTTTGTAATGTTCTAAGTTTTATCTTAGGTAGTTCCTATGACAAATGGCACCCTTTTTATGTAACACATGGTAGATAGGTGGCATTGTGCATGTAATTCGTGTGGCATTGTGCATGTAATTCGAGTGGCATTGTGCATGTAATTCAAAGTGGCACTATGCATGTAATTCGGGTGGCATTATGCATGTAATCCAGGTGGCATTTTGCATGTAAGCCAACCTTGGAAGGAAACTCCTTAAATACCCGAAAAGGCACCAATGTAACCATCTTTTTTTTGCAAAATTAATGAAGTATTGAAGGAGGTTTCCCCCTCGAAGAGGCCTGCGATTCAGTCCTATTGTGAGATTGTTCTTTATGCAAATTTCTGTTATATTAATGTGATGTTTATGTGAGTTATTTCCAAGCAATTGTGTGAGAGTGTGTTATTTGAGTTTATTTTATAGCAAGATCTTAACAAGTGGTATCAGAGCGCTTTCCAGGGCCAAGTTCTGCTACAACTGCAACGATTCTTGCCATCCAATCCGCCTGTTAGGTATAAATTCCGTGTGTTTTTTCCATTCTATTTTTCCTTATTAAAAAAATCCAAAAAAAAAATACAGTGTTTTTTTTTCCAGACCAAAAACAAAAAAAATATATTATTAGTTGAGTAGGTAGAAACCCTGTACCAGGGGTTTTAAAATATCGCGAAGGATCTGTCGTTATTGGCTAAGCTAGATAGCCCATAAAGCGTCTAGTGAAGTGAGGGGCGATCAGGCTCCAATACCCAGGCCTCAGACAGAACTCGCGCACGGACTTGAGCTCCCACGTATCTTCGGGTATATCGGGAGACCATCTAGGATTAAACAAACTTTTAGCCATTAGGAAGCTCTTCGGCCTTGTATTACTCATATTCTACGGGACACAGCATCCCGGACGATTACCCTCCCGTATTGTCAGAGAGGCAGGTAGTGTGCTCAAGGGTATGTGTGGAATCCTCCTTGAGTAGTGGCCTGAAATATTGGTCCGAGCACTATTGTTCGTCACTGTCGGTATATTAGAGGGCCTATGGGTGGTACATACTCCTATACTTAGCATTCCCTGGTTCTGTTAAAACTGCAACCTGTAAAAAACGCAAAAATAAAAATCAAAATAAGAATCCAAACACCCCCGTTCGTAAACCTGCATTTCAAAAGTGAGCATATGAGAAAGGAGTCCTCTACCAAAAAAATAACAGAAGGGACATGCATTCGGGATAAGCCATGAGGGTGACACTTAAGTTGAAAGTCTGGAGAGTAATAGTCAAATTTACAGATGGCGATCATAGTCGGTCGATCGAGTCGAGAGAGGTTAGCATAGTCAGGGCATAATTCACAGTCTTCAGAGTTAGAACAGAACTGTCATATCAGTCACCTGCAAAATACAGAGAATCTTGAGTGTGAAACACGACCAGTTTTAGATAGTGCTCCAGTACCCAAATTTTGCTCAGTAGCTCAGAATCAGAATCTGTAAACACCGTTAGACTTAGCAAAACAGAAAAAAAAAAAAAAAAAAAACTCTGGGGTGCCAAAAAGTAGTGTTAAGAGATATAGCTCATTGTGACCACCTCCTCCTGCTGATCATTTTGATATATAGCACCCAAGCACTTTTTTGGGCACTTACTAAAAATAGTAAGTCAAAAAATTCAATTCTATTTTTAGTAACTGGTCACAAAAGGTCAAAAAATGGCCCAGGGTACCCGTGGACACCAGAAAGAACTAGAACACTTGGAGTCCCTAACAAAAGCCATTGAGAACTTGAACTCGGCTTTTCACTCCATAAGGGAAGAAGTCCAAGGTCTTCGCCTAGAGCATGAGGCCATTAGCAATCGCTTAGAAGAAGCATTGACTGAAGTGGACAACAAACTGAGAAGAGAACCACCCAAATCAGAATACCAAGCTGAGAGTTCTACAAGGAATCGTGACCATGATACACCCTTCGGAATGCCCAAGTTGGACTTTCCCAAATTCGAGTGGGAAGGATGTTGATGGGTGGCTATGTCGGGTTGACCAATTCTTTCGACTTCATAATGTACCGGTATTTCATCGAGTCCAGGATGGCTTCCTTTAACTTGGAATCCGAGGCTCTACACTGGTTTCAATGGTTGCGTCTTACCTACCCAAATATCTCTTGGGAGGATTTTGAATCCCAAATACTCACTCGATTTGGTCCTAGTGAGTTTGAGGACTTCACAAGAGCCTTATCCAAACTACAACAAACAGGGTCAGTTCGAGAGTACCAAGCTCAATTTGAAAAATTGGCCAATCGAACAAGAGGATTGAGTGAAGGGTTCTTCCAGAGTTGTTATATCAGTGGGTTGAAGATGGAACTCCAAGAAGAAGTCAAAATGTTGAAACCACGAACTATGATGGAAGCTATCAGTTTGGCCCGTCTGGCCGAATCTAAACTCTCTGCCCAAAGACGCCCATCAAAGTTTCTACAAAATAGACCTTCATTTCCTCCTAGAGCCCAAAACCCAGTTGATAATAAACCTGCTGCACCAAAGCGCCTCACCATCGAAGAGATGGATGCACGTCGTGCCCAAGGATTATGCTATAATTGTGATGAAAAGTTTTTCAAAGGGCATAAGTGTGCACACAAAAAATTGTTCCTGATCGATGTTGAAGAACCTGATACCTCTGATGAGAGTGATAAGGATGAGGACCCTCCAGAAACACCTCCTCCACAAGAAGAAGTGAAACAGGAACCTGAAACAACAATTACAGTCCATGCCCTTGCAGGCATTACTACCCCTCAAACCATGAAGGTTACAGGATTTTTCAAGGGCCAATGTCTTTCCATCCTTTTGGACTCGGGAAGCACACACAACTTTATTGACCCTAGAGTTGCTCAGCGGGAAAATTGCTATATCCACACTTGTAACTCCTTTGAGGTCATGGTAGCCAATGGGGGAACCTTACCTTGTAAGGGAAAGTGTCGCAATGTTAAAATCCAGATAGGGGACTATGCACTCAAGCAGGACATGTTTGCCCTCCAGTTGGGTGGATGTGATATTGTTTTGGGATCTCAATGGTTGAGTACACTGGGCACTATCAGTTGGAACTTTGCTGAACTTTGGATGCAGTTCTCCCAGAATGGCCAAACACACATCATCAAGGGCTCCCCAGCAGGAACACCTCAAATTATCAGTTCAAACGGCATGGAGAAATTGCTAAAGAAATCATCACGTGGGGTCATTTCACAACTATTCTCCATCCAACCATCCACATCCCCAATGGGTGAAATTCCACCAGACATGCAACAGGTTCTCCACAAACATGAGGCCATATTTTCAGAACCAATCACACTACCACCGCATCGCTCTCATGACCATGCCATTCCATTATTACCGAATAGTACACCTCCCAATATTCACCCGTACAGATACCCCCATGCCATGAAGTCAGAGATTGAGAAGATGATACAGGAATTACTCAAGGCGGGTGTCATTCGGCCTAGTACTAGTCCCTACTCTGCACCAGTCTTACTGGTCCTCAAGAAGGATGGCTCTTGGCGATTGTGTATTGACTACCGAGAGCTCAACAAGATAACGGTCCAGGATAAATTTCCTATCCCCGTGGTTGATGAATTACTAGATGAATTACATGGGACCATGTACTTCACCAAGCTAGACCTTCGCTCTGGGTACCATCAGATCCGGCTTAGGGATGAAGATATTCCTAAAACTGCTTTTCGCACTTATGAAGGTCATTATGAATTCTTGGTAATGCCATTTGGTCTCACAAATGCTCCTTCCACATTCCAAAGCCTGATGAACAACATTTTTCACCCCTTATTGCGGAAGTTCATCCTTGTGTTCTTCGATGACATCTTGATTTACAGTCACACATGGGAAGAGCATCTCAATCATGTAGATCAAACTCTCCAACTACTGGCCGACCATAAATTGTTTTCAAAAAGGTCCAAGTGCTCCTTTGGTTTGACTGAAGTAGAATATCTGGGACACATTGTCTCAAAGGATGGTGTCAAGGTTGACCCTAAGAAGATCTTACTAGATGAATTACATGGGACCATGTACTTCACCAAGCTAGACCTTCGCTCTGGGTACCATCAGATCTGGCTTAGGGATGAAGATATTCCTAAAACTGCTTTTCGCACTTATGAAGGTCATTATGAATTCTTGGTAATGCCATTTGGTCTCACAAATGCTCCTTCCACATTCCAAAGCCTGATGAACAACATTTTTCACCCCTTCTTGCGGAAGTTCATCCTTGTGTTCTTCGATGACATCTTGATTTACAGTCACACATGGGAAGAGCATCTCAATCATGTAGATCAAACTCTCCAACTACTGGCCGACCATAAATTGTTTGCAAAAAGGTCCAAGTGCTCCTTTGGTTTGATTGAAGTAGAATATCTGGGACACATTGTCTCAAAGGATGGTGTCAAGGTTGACCCTAAGAAGATCCAAGCAGTCCAAGAATGGCCAAAACCTCGCACACTCAAGGGACTTCGAGGATTTTTAGGTCTTACAGGATATTACCGTAAATTTGTCTGTAATTATGGAAAGATAGCCGCCCCCCTCACCTCCATGTTGAAGAAGGATTCTTTTATGTGGACAAGGCCGGCTGAGCAAGCATTCCCGGACCTCAAACATGCCATGACCACCACTCCGGTTTTAGCCATGCCGGACTTCTCAAAAAAATTTGTCATTGAAAGTGACGCTTCTGGTCGTGGTATTGGGGCAGTATTGATGCAAGGACGCCCTTTGACTTTTACCAGCAAAGCCCTATCTGATCGCAATCTGGGAAAATCCACATATGGTAAGGAAATGTTGGCAATATTGCATGCAGTCCTACATTGGCGGCCTTACCTCATTGGGCGCCATTTCTCCATCAAAACTGACCACCAGAGCCTTAAATACTTTCTAGAACA
Organism: Wollemia nobilis; assembly: GCA_028583015.1. NCBI lineage: Eukaryota > Viridiplantae > Streptophyta > Pinopsida > Araucariales > Araucariaceae > Wollemia > Wollemia nobilis. The sequence continues at coordinate 2,326,662 of JAQPPZ010002456.1, read as the reverse complement.
ACGAGTTGCCACTCCCGAGCAACAAAAGTGGGTATCAAAACTCATGGGCTATGATTATGACATCACGTACAAAAAAGGGAAGGAAAATCTTGTGGCAGATGCTCTCTCTCGCCAATTTGAGGCCCTTAGTATGCTGTGTGCCATCTCTGGCACCATTGCCCCAATGGATTGAGCCCTTACGTCAGGAAATACTTCAGGATGCAGATTTGAAAGACCTGGTTGCTTCACTTAGGGATGATCCAGAGTCTACACCAGGATATAGTTGGGATGGCCAAGATCTGCGTTACCATCAATGCCTGGTTCTTCCTCCTAAGTCCCCACTTCGAGAACTCCTCATGAAGGAATCACATGCTACTCCATCTGCTGGCCATTCAGGGTTCCTAAAAACTTATGAACGACTCAAGCGCACCTTCTTTTGGAAAGGCATGAAACAGGACATTCGCTCTTTTGTAGCGGATTGCGACACTTGTCAACGGATGAAAGGAGAAACAGTGCGCTCCCCAGGCACTCTTCAACCATTGCCGATACCAGATCGGGTGTGGATCGACATCTCCATGGACTTCATAGAAGGGATACCTAAATACGGAGGCAAGTCTGTTATTTTTGTGGTAGTGGACCGCCTTTCAAAGTATGCTCACTTTTGTGCCCTAACCCATCCTTACACAGCATCCACTATTGCCCAAACTTTTCTTGACTCCATATTTCGCCTTCATGTCATGCCCGCCTCCATTGTATCTGATCGTGATCCCACCTTTACTAGCAATTTTTGGCAAGAGTTGTTTAAGTTGCAGGGGACTCAGCTCAAAATGAGTTTAGCCTACCATCCGGAAACGGATGGTCAAACGAGAGGTTGTTAATAAATGCTTGGAAACCTACCTTCGCTGCTTTGCCTCTGATCATCCTACTCATTGGGCAAAATGGCTTTCTTTGGCTGAATGGTGGTACAACACTTCCTATCATACCGCCACCAAACTCACACCATTTGAGGCAGTTTACGGGCACCCTCCACTCACGCCTTCCTCCTACATTCCGAGCAGCTCCAAGGTCCAGGCCGTCAACAATGCTCTGAGTCAACACACCGAGGTCCTCCGCCAACTCAAGCAAAATTTGAACATGGCCCAGAATCGGATGCGCCAAAAAGCTGATCAACATCGTTCGAAGCGTAGTTTTGATGTGGGTGATATGGTCTTCCTTCGCTTGCGACCATACAAACAATCATCCCTACAACTCCGCAAGTGTCAGAAGCTTGCTCCAAAATTCTATGGTCCTTATCAGGTTCTACAACGGATTGGTCCAACGACTTACAAATTGGCTCTTCCCCCCACTTCCAAGATCCACCCTGTTTTTCATGTTTCCCTTCTCAAGAAAGTTGTGGGCACAAAGGTACAGGTTCAATCAACACTCCCCGAATTGGATGAAGAAGGCTCCATCTTACTTGCATCGAAACAACTGCTGGATCGTCGAACTCGCACTCTGCGCAACCGTACCATCACAGAGGTCCTGGTTCAGTGGCGTGGACTTCAACCTGAGGATGCTACATGGGAGTCTCTCCATCAACTCCAACAACAGTTTCCTCATTTTCAGCTTTGAGGACAAAGCTCCTTTAAGGAGAAGGGCATGTTAGGATCTCATCCTAACCCTTAATGTAATAACTCCCCTTTTGTAATAATTCCTAGTGAACGTGGGTAGTACCCATGATTAATATTTTGTAATGTTCTAAGTTTTATCTTAGGTAGTGCCTATGACAAATGGCACCCTTTTTATGTAACACATGGTAGATAGGTGGCATTGTGCATGTAATTCGTGTGGCATTGTGCATGTAATTCGAGTGGCATTGTGCATGTAATTCAAAGTGGCACTATGCATGTAATTCGGGTGGCATTATGCATGTAATCCAGGTGGCATTTTGCATGTAAGCCAACCTTGGAAGGAAACTCCTTAAATACCCGAAAAGGCACCAATGTAACCATCTTTTTTTTGCAAAATTAATGAAGTATTGAAGGAGGTTGCCCCCTCGAAGAGGCCTGCGATTCAGTCCTATTGTGAGATTGTTCTTTATGCAAATTTCTGTTATATTAATGTGATGTTTATGTGAGTTATTTCCAAGCAATTGTGTGAGAGTGTGTTATTTGAGTTTATTTTATAGCAGGATCTTAACAAGAGTTGATTGATTGATTTGTTCAAACCCTGAGTTAAGGTTTAGGGCAGATCCAAAAGAGTTGATTTGAGATTGAGTCAAGCTTTGAGTTAAGGCTTGAGGATAGAGATTGAGGACATATTTATGCTAGATCGAAGGACTGTGTTTAGTGTAAATTTAAGAACAAATTTTGGTGCAGATTTGAGGACAGGTTTGTGCTAGACCAAAGACAGAGATTGAGCAGATTTGTGCTAGACCGAAGGAAAATATTTAGTACAAATTTGAGATAGAGCTTTGGAGGTGACAGAGAGTAGAGGATAGTAGTATCCAATGGATAGAGATCCATTAGCCAGTGCAGGGAGGACAAGTCTTCTGAGTGGGGATAAAAGTCTTCAGTGGAGAGAGATCCACAAGCTAGTGCAATAGTCTTGTAGAGGATCACCATCCAGAGCAGAGGAGTTCTCCCATGGATAGAGATCCACGAACTTGATTTAGGGGATTGGTATCTCCTTTGGAAATAGGTCCATAAACATTATAATAGGGAGAGGATTCCCAAGAGATTTATTGAGAAAATTTTAGTGAAATATTTTCTCCGTGGAGTAGCCCACATTGGGTGAACCACGTAAATCTGGTGTCTTTATTTTGTGTGGTGATTTGTGCATTGCTTTGATTACTACTGTTGATATTGCTATCTATACATTGCATAATATTGTTTAGTAAAGAAAAGTAAAAAGTGGTCTTATACTGTTCACCCCCCTCTCAATATAAGCTTGTGTTCTTCATAATTAATAGCTAGGCTACCGATCCACCCCTATTTATAGGAACATTACCCCTTTCCATTCTCCTTCCACTTCACTCTAGTTACACCTCACATCTTCTATTCTAATTATGTACAAGAAAGAATCACCCTTCTCGAGAAATGAACTCCACTTCACTGCACATGACACATCTTGCAATTGCACCTCCATATGCACTTGGATATTTTAGCACACACAAGGATTCTAGATTGCAAACTTAGTTCAATATTGCACACTCAGTTCAACATTGTACACTCAGTTTAGCATTGCACACTTAGTTTAGCATTGCACACTTAGCTCAATGTGCACATCTAGTTCACTATGCATACATGTTTGGTGAATATTCCAAGGAGCACATCTATTTTAATTTGCACGTGCATTATTGGTGATAAATTTGAGGTGTGCACATTTGGTGATAATTACAAGGTAAGCTTATATTCCTTTGCAAGCATGCATCCTCTGTGATAATATCAATGCAAAGGAAAACTTCCAATTACACTACTAAACTGGTTGAGTCACCACCTCATCCATTCCTCAAAATTTCTATAAATGCATCCCCTTTATCCCCATTAAGCATGATGATGAAATAGGTACACTCACGCTAATGAAACTCTAAGCCAACTTCACATTGAATAACCCAAGAAAATCACATGCAACCATCCCCATCCTATGCCAAACATCGATCACAATAAATTTTAGGCTCAAATATGGCTTTTGATAATGATAGGACACCACAGTCTATGATCGTTTGACCTTAAATAGTCTCAGGTTGCAGTCATCCAGACCCAAATTATTGACATCCAATTTACGCATAGATTTCTAAAAGCAGCACAATGCAACACGACAACAGCAACAGTCACAAAGGAAGGTAACATCGGTTTGAATTTGTTTTTCTTATATACATTTCCACTTATTTATTGCATTTTAATTTTAGTTTATCTATTTAAATTTAAGCCTCACTTCGAGAGGCTTGACATATACTATTGATATGTTTGTAGTTGATTTGTGCACAAGTGCATAGATTCAAAGCTAGCAAATCTAGACACTGATCCAGATCCACTTGATCCACCAGATTTAGATGTAGATCCATCAAATCCGACTTTCAATAGCAACAAGATACTCCAACTCTTTATTGTCCGATCTTAAGTTATCATAGGCCATAATTGTACTACCCTCAAATGATCAACAAATAAAGTTATTGGCCCCCTTGATGGTCGATATACAAACTCAAACTTAGATGCATATTCATCCGACCCAATAGACTCAGATCTAATGAAGTGGTGGTCATGAAAAACTCGTCCATCTATTGCTGTAGCAAAAGAAGATACATGCACCATTACATATTGTAAAAGAGACCCGTCCCTTTCATATACTTGTAGAACGCTGCGAGGATATCATTCTAATAAAAAGAGGACGAAGGCATATATAATACATATATTTTCTGCTTTATTTATTTTATGGTGCATATTTATCATCTACAAGAAGCTATCCCAAATTATTTTAGGGTAAGACAAGAAAAAAGCAAAAAAAAAAATGAATATGAACACTAACCAAAAGATAGGTTGCAAGAGTAATCAACATCATATGGTAAAAGAAGGCAAAAATATTATAGAGGAAGGTAATATTAATGCCCTTACCAACATATTTAGCCCTATTTTTAATGAAGATCATCACTTGGAATATTAGAGGACTCAAAGGGAGTTTATCAGAACATGATTGTTGATGCTTTAGCTAATTGGGCATTGGATTGAGTTGATCTTATTTGCTATGGCCACCCTCCCAGATGGTGAAATTTACAAATCAGGGATGCTCTTATTTTTATCCATTCTCTCGATGGCTCTAATTCTAGAGATACCCATTTCTTTTTTCTTTGTATTAGCTTCTCTTTGGTCCAGTTAAGGTTTTTCAGTTCCCAGGTTAGAAAGATATTTCTTTTATTTTCTCTATTGAATCTTGGATAAAATATCTATTGGATTGGTTTGACCTTTCCTTCATTTAATTTTTTGGTGTGTATTTTTGTTGTTTTTTAATGTTTTATTGTTTTTGTGTGCTTTGTTACTATTGTTGTTTGTGTTTTTGTTGTTTTAGGTATGCTATTTGAGTGTGTCGAAGGGGGTAGGCTAGGTGCGAGTCATGGGCATATTTTGGTAGACTATATCCCTACCTCATTGGGTCTTACTCGAAAGTGGTACCCCAAAAGGGGTGTTTTCAATAAACAAAAAAATAAAAAAAACAATTGGACAACCTTTGAGGGTTTGGAGGAAAAATGAATCTAAGAAAGAAGTTTTGGGGTAGAAAGAAATTGGTCAAAGTAGTATGGGTGTATCTTCAAATAAATTTGAGGTTCTTGCCACCCTTGTTGGGGATGACATTTTTGGAGGGGAAGAGTTTGTTCCAAAAAATCAACTTGGAGGTATTAATGAACCAGTGACTGAGGCTTTGATTGAAAATGAAAAGAATTATCCTTTGCATATAGAAGAGAATATTGGGTAAGAGCCACACTCCTTATCAAGGCTAAAGAAAAAGAGCATAAAAACAAGGGTTTTGAGAGAAACCACTCCTCAACAGAATGTGACATTGATTGGCTATGGGAGAAAAAAATAAAAATATTAACCATTATTTAGAATAGATTTGAGGATGAAGAAGATGGAGGAGAATGAACTTCTACTAGTGATTTGAAGTTGAAAAAGGAGGAAAAGGTTATCCAAAAAATATTTGCTAGAATTAAAAGGAAATCTAAGAAGGTTGATTTAGGAATTTTAGTTTCTCGAGGAAGGCCCAATCTCCAAGAATTGAGAACCAGAGCCATTGCTAAGGATGTAGTTGATGAGAAGCAAATAATTTTGTCTTTGGGAAGAAGAAAAATTCCTTAACTTGATATTACGTGATTTTTCTATCTTGGAATATTCAGGGTATGAATGCCTTGTCTAAACATAGGGTGCAAATGTAGGGTGGGTTATTGTTACTATTTTGGTCATTGCACTTTTGATTAGAAATGTTAGAATGTTTTATGTTATTTGGTATATGCTAATGTACCATCTTGGATACATATTTAGATTAGGTGAGTGTCATAGATTATAGTGTGAGTATTTACTTTATGCAATGTACTAAACACACAAGTGTGCAAAATATTTTAGTAATGTAAATGTGCATAATAGTCCATGTGCACATGAGTCCATGGAATAGGAAGATGAAGAGTCTCTAAAAGAGTGAAGGCCAAAGGGTGCACCATATGAAGAGTCAAATTCAATTATATATGTATGTGTGTGTGTGTGTGTGCAAGATAAATGACAATAACATGACATGACTTGCATTGTTGTTGAGAGTGTTTGTAAGTATGGGTACTTGAGATCTTTATTCAATGGAGATACAATTTTCGTGAGCATTTGTTAATGGTAATTATATGAGTTATTGTTGAAGTTATTTATGAGTTTTATACATTTAGAATATTTCCATTATCTTATGTTTCATATTGTAACTTTATTTTAGATCTTGAAGTTATTTTATCTTTAGTATTTAGCTTCAAAGCTAACAAGAAAATGTTATATTGTTAAGAAACTACAAAATTTATTCAGTGTAATGATAGTGCCGAGAAAGCCAATGTTAGAGTGAAACCATCATCATATCATCCTATCTAGGTGACTAAAGGAAAGAGCCTCATGATGAAAAAATAGTGCAATGAGGAGATTTAGGTGTTCAAAGAAAGAAAGAAAGAAAGAGGAGATTTAGGTAATTCAACTTAAGACTAATCCCTTACCTAATGGTATAATCACTATAAAAATTTTATTCAATGCTAATGGGAGTGAAAAGAAATCCAACATTAAAGTGAAACCATTATCATATCATCCTATCTAGGTGACCAAAGGAAAGAGCCTCTTAAAGGAAAAATAGTGTACTAAGGAGGAGATTTAGTGTTAGAGTATATTATATTATTTGGTACATGTCAATGTACCACCTTGGATGTATTATTAGATTAGGAGTTTATCTTATGTTAAGTAGTTACTTGGAAAAGAAGTAATAAATGCACAAGTGTTAGAATGTACAATGATGTAAATGTGCATGTAGTCCACATGTACATAAGTCAGGAATAGTTAGAGTAAAGCCCAAGGAACTTATCTTCCTTTATATATGTACCTTAAGCTATAGTAGTAGATAGAGGTGTGTGTGTGAGAGACAAAGTTACTATAGAGTAGTGAGTAGATACAATGTAGATATTCATTGTAAAAATTATGGAGTGTTCATAGTCCTCCATTATATTGCATTGTACTATTTTTGTGAGCTTTCATTAATGGTATTTTATTGAGTTATTGCAGAAGTTTATTCTCTTATTTTCCTACATATTTAAGTACCATTATTATATACTTACCATAGCTTATATATTTTACATCTTGTGGTTGCATCTCCATTAATATACATCTCCAAAAGATAATAGTGGTATCAAAGCACAAGGTAGATCAATAGAAAATAGGGAGAGCCACAAAGAGAGATTGAAAGGAGTTCAAAAATCTTAGTTCTAGAATTTCTAAGATTGCAAGTGGCTAGAGTCTTTTGATAGAGTTGCAAAAAAACTTGTGAAGACTAGGAATCAACATTAATCCCACTCCATTGATAAATCAACTAGTGAATTTCATTATCTCCACAATTATAGATTCTTCCATTCTAGTTTCTAACATCTTGTTGTAGGAAAAGGAGATTCAAATAAAGTTGGGAAGCTTCCTACATAGCTCTAGGAAGAATATCTTCATTAGAATCATTGCAACACTTGCAACAACAAGTAGAAGACTGAAGATTTCAGAGACCTAAGAAAAGGTCCCATTACAAGAGCTGTAAACTTGTAGACTACAGAAGAGAGGAAAAGGCCATAACAACCTTACTACAGACTCAAGGAAGAAGAGACTCTAGAGACAAGTCTAAGAGAAGATTGGAGATTGGTGATCTCCATTGAAGATTGAAGCTTGTAGATCGCAGAAGGATAAAACAACTCAAGAAGCTAAAAAAGACCTACAAGAGGTCCCATTGAAGAACTTCTAGTTCAGGAAGATATAAGACTAAAGAAGGATAAGAAATAAGTCCCATTCCAAATTCCAGTAGTAGCAGATTTTAGAGATCTAGGAAGGATATCTCATTGCCAACACTTCCACAGTAAAAGGTTTAAGGAAAGGTCTCATTGGGAAGACCAGAGAAGCAGTGAGAGATAAGACCCTAGAGAATAGGTCTCAAGGAGAAACAAGGAGAAGGCTTGATGAGCCACATTTAAGGAGATTAAGAGAAGTCCATTAAAGGATATTCTAGTTGAACTCACTGAAGAAATTTACTACCAAGGAGAAGTTCTTGATAAAGGAATATTTTGGGATAATTATCACCATTCGACAACAAGTCCAAACGAAGATAGATTTGGCAAGAATATTACCAAATTTTAGAGGAGATTGGTGAAGACCTCAAGACTTTAAGATTCTTGATAATAAGGCCTAGATTGAAGTCAGAATTTGACAAGGAGACTGAAGGAGAAAAGAGCCAAATATTACTACCAAAATTCAAAGGTTTTAAGAGTGCCTTTGAAGGCTAGAAGGCTCATTTATAGAAAGGAGATAGGGGTTTTCTTAATCTACAACAAAATACTAAAGGATTATTGAAGGAAAATCTTAGCTATGATTTAGAGGAGTTCCCTACCAAATTTTTGAGATTCAAGGACAACATTTCAGTGGAGAGACTATTTGCTTTACAATCTAAAATATTTCAAATTTGAGGATAGTAAGAAAGTAGCAACTTGGATAACATCAATAACTGCTAAATTTTAGAGTTTAAGGAAGCATCGTGAAGGAGAGATGAAGTCACATACTATAGTTTTAGGGTAGCAAGTTAGAGAGTTTCATAGCTATAATTAGGTGAGCTAAAGATTTGTTTTGGACAACCAAGAAGAGTTGTAAGTCCATCCAGTAAAAGGTAGCAATAGGGTGAATCTAATCATCTTGCAATCCTTCATCTACAGAGTTTGTTAAGGTAAGCAAATTTGGTGCAATAGGTTCATCACTAAACATTAAGTTACTTAGTTCGTTATTAAGTTTCATTAAGCACCATATCAGAGTTAAATTTGCAAGGAGAAGATTGCATTTAAAGTCTTCAAGGGAGTGCATAAGAAATTTTCTTTTAAGGTTTATATACATGTACATTAAAATAGGAGTTAGATATATTTCAACAGAAAGAAAAATATCATCTTCCTATTATCTAGTTACATCAAATAAGACTTCATTAAGTTGCAGATATTATAGTACATTTAGGATCAATTACTAGTGCATGATTTAAGGTTCATTTGTAGGAGTAATAAGGTGAGATCAATATTGCACTATACTAGTTGTTCGTAAAGAGTTTCTTAAGATGCACTAAGTATTTTTAGCTATAGTAAAAATTAGTGCATAATTTGAGTTACTTTGAGAGTTCATTATTGCACTATATTAGTTATTCAAAGTTCATTAAAGATTTTGGTTAAAGTAAACATTAGTGCAAAGTTAAAACTCTCAAATAGCATATTAGTTGCATGGTTAAGAGCTTGGATTCATTATTACTAAGTTATCCAACTAAAGTGAGTTAGAAGGTCAGTTTTGTCTAGTAAGGAAGGCAACATAATTTACTCTCAGGAAGTCACCTTATAAGAGAAGTTAGAGAGATTGGAAAAGGAGACATTCGGTATAAAACCTTGGTGCAAGTTAAAGTACACTATTTTAACTATTTACATTGTAATAGACACCATTCGTGTCATTTAGAACAACAAGATAAGGACAAATTATATAACCTCTAAAAGGTATTACAATAACCATCAATATACAGTTTTCAAGTGGCCATTCCAGCTAGTAAATGGGGAGATTTTGAGTAAGAGAAGAGAGCCAATGAAGGGCTCACATCAATAAAGTCTTAAGGTTTCTAAAAGGTACCATATTCACCACTGAATCAAGTACCCATAACAATAGTTACCTACAAGAATTAAACCAACAAAGGAGCTTGTTATCCAATGCATATCCACGTAAGAGGGATAGCATATCAGAGTCTACAGAAGAATATTGTTATCCAACACAAATCTATGTAAGAGAGATAGCACATCAGGGTCTACACAAAGTGGATATCATCTATTGTATATCAAAAAGGAAGGAATAGTGCTAAAGAAGCAGTTACAAGGTGCATTACCCAAGTTTTAACTTAGATGAACCACCAGCTGAAATGAAGCACCTAAAGCCATCACTGGAGGGCCATAGAACATCCATTTTAGCATCCTTGATACATCTTAGCTGGATCCACCCTTGTAGTATTAACATTCACTTGGGAAGAAGGCATAGAAGACAAGTTGCTAAAGGCATTTGCGGGCAAGGAGTATACAAAGAAAGAGACGTTGGAAGGAGGTCTACATGCACAAAATCTGAGTGCCACTTGTAATGTGGAGCCCAAGAATCTTGTGCCACTTTGCACAAAGGGCATATTCACCCTCTTATCTCCAACACTCAAGAGAAAGGCACTCATTTTAGTATTGCCTTCCATCATAGTCTTAACTTACAAAAAGATATTAAACATATATCATGTGGTCTAATTCTATTAAAAGGATCTTGGTAAGAACTTGTACCACTTGGCACATGCATCAAGAATCTAGAAGCACATTTGTAGCCAACATAAAAAGGAGTGCCCATAGAGGAGGAAGCAGATCCTTTGTAAGCATTGAATATAGAGGAGTTAAGGTAAATTTAAGTGCGATTAAGAGCAAATTCAAGGCATGATTAAGAGCGAGTATCCAAAGAGTAGAAGTGGAGTCAAAGGAGTATCAAAGAATGATAAAAAACTCATTGCCATTACTGTCATACATCTTCCATTGAAGGAATACAATGTCCACTAATATAGTGCCCACTATTTAGGAGGTTACAACATTATAGAGGTAAGGTTTTACCTTAATTAAAATTGCTTTCATTCAGGAGTAATAAGGTGTATAACATAAGGTTGAATTTTATTCATAATTTACATTGGGGATTTTAGCAAAATCAATCTTAATAAATTTGAAATCATATCAAAGAAGTACATAGTATTTCAATTTTTAAATCACTTTAGTTGAAATACAAGTATTTTAATATTTGTAATTAAATACCATAGGAGATATAAGGGTTTCTACTTGGAAAATCAAAACTTTATTATATTGCAAATATTACTATTTTCTAATATTCCAAATTAGTGAGTTATAAGGAATACTACATCAAACATAATTTATTGAAATTTAGAAAATCAAACTATTGGTTATTAAAGGATAACGAAGCAAAATTATTGCTTACATATAAAAGTTGGAATTATTTACTTATACTTATCCCATAGTCACATTAAAGGGAAAAAATAAATCCAACCATAGAGAACTTCATAAAATTGAAAAGTGCATAGGGAGAAAGAAAATTAGGAGTTGAACATCAAACCATTAGGGAGTCAAAAGGGATTCAACTCAAAGTAAACCTAAAAGCTAAACTACTATCAAGCACTTTATCTTAAGATTAATCAATTCATAAGGGGGGGCTCTAAATGTGACTTCCTATGGAAGTCCTATTCCATTTCCCTGCATCCCTTCCTTGGCCCTATCCCAGGTCCTTGATCCTGTCCCAACTTTCCTAGCACTTCCTTTACCCTTCCTCCTTGGCAGGATGGTGTTGCAGACGATATCCTTGGGGAGGGAGATCACTGATCCAATGTTCTACCAATTTCCTTACCCCATGGTGGGGTTTTAATTCGGTTCCTGTGTCTTGGGATGGTTTTGGGTTCTTCCCTGGGACTTTCCCTAGGTTTTCTAGGTTGTTCAAGGTTTTTTCCTTGGATTTCCTACTTTTTTCTAGGATTTTTCAGGTGTCTTATTAACGTTTGCCCTTGGAGGATCTTTAGTTGTGGAATGTTGGGGCTATTAGAAAGAGGCTACATGAGCAATTTTGCACACCATCCTTTTGGTATTGGTAAGGACCATGTGATTTCTTCTATGAATATGCTCTTTGGGATAACAAGATTTTAGTTTCTTTCATGGCCTGCTTGGGAGGGCCTCTAGTTTCCTTGCTACTATGTCCTTACAGGACTTCCTCATATGTTTCCTTGAAGCTGTTCATTAGTGGTGCTAAAGCTTGTTTGGTATTTCTGGCTACTTCCTTTCTGTCTAGGCTCTATCGTCAACAGTTGGGCTTCCTCGTGACTTCTTCCTCTTGGGTTCCTTTGTAACTTTCCCATCCATTTCCTACGGTGTGTTTTTTTACTTCAGTTGTTTCCTCTACTGGGATAGCATCTTTGAAGACTTCCTTCTTCATTACATGAGGACTTCATGGCCTATGGAGTTCCTCAGAATGCTGACCCACTTTTTAGGCTTGTGATCCATTGCATGAGGATTTTGTGGCCTGAGGAAATCCTCAGATTGTTGTTCCATATTTCAGGCTTGCAAGGGATTCAGTTTTTTCTCAGTTTGAGTGATCCTATGGCATCCTTGGTTGCTTCTCATCCTTGTTTAGGCAGGATTTACTATAATTTCAGTTTCTCTGCTCCACCCTTTGGTGTAGGGTGGTTTTTCTATATTTGACTGGTTTTCCCCTGCGTGGGAAGTTGTTTCTCTCATGGTTTCTAGTTTCCCATGGGTGGTTTGGCACCTATTTCCTTTTTTTTTCCCTTGGGATGTTTCAAATTTAAATTTAGGTACCTGTTTCCTTTTCTCGCCTTTGGGAAGTTTCAAATTTATTTTTAGGCAGGTTTTTCCATTTTTTCTATCGCCTTCTCCTTTCCCACCTAGCGGGCTTTTCAAATTTTGTTCCGCGTGTTTTTCCTCACTACCTTCCTGAATGCTTTCCTGAAGGTGTTCCTAAAGGCTTTCCTCAAGCCTTTCCTGATGTCCATCCTTGGATTGTTCCTCTTGAAGTATGGCGTAATCAGGTTTTGGGATCCTTGATAAAAATCCACTTTTAATTCAACTTAACTTACCAAAAAAAATATTAATCAAATCATTTGGGAGACATAAGGAATCCTACAAAACCTAAGTCTTGAATAGGTTTTATCAAATTGGTTCACATACTAGGGAGCTATAAGGATGTCTACTCCAAAGAAAATATTAAATAATGTAATTAGAAAATGAGCAAGGAAAATGCCAATATGGCTTAAAAACATGATTGATGATTCAGAGAATTCATTGGATAATAAGGAAGATAAAAATGGAAAAGAATAATAAATGGAATTTAAATTTTTTAAAAATTTACAAACCAATAGTTTGGTGAAAGTGGATTCTTTAGGAACATCTTCCAATGAAATAGTAAAGAAAATTGAAGATCATATTCAAAAGGTAGAAAGGAATATTGATAAAAATTTCTCATACAGATTTATGAAATAAGTAAAGATAGAATAACTTTAATTGTATACACATGGTTTAACTATTTCATCAAGGAAATAAATAAACATGATATTCCTAAACTAGATAACAAAGAAGTTGGGATATTTTTACTATGTACTTATTGCAACAATTTGGTCATGAAAAGGTTAACTGTTGGAGTTTCCATCCATGTAAATATTGAGGAAAATATCATCCATATTACTGTTGTTACAACAAAGACAAGTACTATAAAATATACGACGAGAGACTAATATTCAGATTAGATTTTTTCTTCCAAATTCTTATTTCAAAAGCATTCACTAACAATGAGCTCAAGCTTGAATTTTTTGAAGATCAAGGATATAGGTCATACAGGAACAAAAGAGGAAGCAATTATGATCCACTTATCACTCGTAAGTTTACCAATTCTCTAGTTCAACAAGGTTATCTAGAAGACTTCAAGAATTCCACCAAAAACTTTGAAATACCGAAAAAAAGTTGAATGAAGAAAACATGGAGAGACAACATAAAGACTGAACTAAATGAAGAAAAATGTCCAAATCAAGTTGAACATCTAAAAAATAAATACAACATGAAGACCAAAGTAGAAGAAGTAGAAGAACCAGATCCAACAAAAGAATATTTGAAGGATGAAGATTCATATTGAAGACTAAAGTCTTCAATACCCAAATAATGTAATACATGGGGTGTTAGAGTATATTACATTATTTGGTACATGCCAATGTACCACCTTGGGTACATTATTATATTAGGATTTTATCTTATGTTAAGTAGTTACTTGGGGAAGAAGTAATAAATGCACAAGTGTTAGAATGTGCAATGATGTAAATGTGCATGTAGTCCACATGTACATAAGTCATAGGAATAGGTAGAGTAAAGCCCAAGGAACTTATATTTCTATATATATGTACCTTGAGCTATAGTAGTAGGTAAAGGTGTGTGTGTGAGAGATAAAGTTACTATAGAGTAGTGAGTAGGTACAATGTAGATCTTCATTGTAAAAATTATGGAGTGTTCATAGTCCTCCATTATATTACATTGTACTATTTTTGTGAGCTTTCATTAATGGTATTTTAATGAGTTATTGCAAAAGTCTCTTCTCTTATTTTATTGCATATTTAAGTACCATTACCATATACTTACCATAACCTGCATATTTTATATCTTGTGGTTGCATCTCCATTAATATACATCTCCAAAATCTAACATTTAGGTGTTCAAAGAACTATGTGGCTGATATAATGATGTGATTACTTGAAGATATGAATTTATAAAGGTGTATGATAGGAGGATTATTGAACACACCGTCAATTTAGGGATAGAGGTGAAACCGATTAAAAAAATAAAGATCAATGAACCCAAATATAGAAATCATGATGAAGAAAGGGCTTCTCAAGTTACTACAAGCTCAAATCATCTTTCTAATAAAGCATTCTATGTGGGTTGCCAACCTAGTTCCTGTAAGGAAGAGAAATGGAGATATTAGATTGTGTTAATTTTAGGAATTTAAACAAATCCTATTTGAAAGATCAATATCCACTACCATCCATTAATCAAATTCTCTAAAATGTGGAATATTCACAAATGATATTGTTACTTGACGGTTTCTGAAGGTAAAATAAGATATGGGTGAAAATTTATAATTAACATACCTTCATGGCCAAGTGAGAAATTTTTACTTATCAAATAATATATTTTGAACTATTAAATGGAGGGGTAATGTTCCAAAGAGCAATGAATATTTTCTTCATAGGTCTAATTGACAAGATAGTCCTAATATACCTAAATGGTCTGACTATCTTTTCAAAAGGAAGATCCAAGTATATTCAAAACCTAGCAGTAGTCTTTAAAAGGTTCATGAAATTTGGTATTTCTATAAACCCTAAAAAATATATTTTTTTCATCTAGGAAGGAAAGCTATTGGGCCATGTAATATCGAAATATGAGCTTGCTATCGACCTTGACCATATTAAAACCATAGGATAACTATCACTACCATCCTTAGTCAAGGGCATAAGATCCTTCTTAGGTCATGTACAATTTGTATCTAAGTTTATCGTAAATTTTGTATAGTTAGTAAGAACCATTACTAAGATGTTAAAGAAAGATACAACTTTGTTTAGAGTGAAAAAGGGAAAAATAATTCCAAAAAATCAACAAGGCTATCACAAGAGTACTAGTTCTTATTAACTATGGTTTCATGAAATACTTCAAGCTTTATGTGTTTAGTATTGATGAAAGCGTAGTTGTGTTGTTGACCTAAGATGATGAAGATGAAGAACATCCCATATCTTTTATGATTCAAGTACTCCATAACTATGAATAAAGATACACGTTTATAGAGAATCAAGTGTTTGCTTGACATAGCTACACCTATATTTTTACCATATAAAGAGGTATATCTTGGCTAAGATCCAAGATCCCAATGAACATTAACCTTAAATAATAGTATAACAATTTGTCAGTGTTGAGTTGGTAGGTTATGGAAATGAGACTACATGAGGCTAATGGAGTTGGAAATGGTAAGAAGGATGAAATCAATTATCCATTTATGTTTGGGTTAAATTATAATGGTATGCTAAAATTTGTGGTGATGGGCCTTATGGACTATGTTATGACATGATGAGTTGATGGAGGAATAGAAATAGATGAGACAACATAAGTGTTAGCGGATTAGAGTAATATGGAAGGTGCTTGAATACATATACATACCTCTTGGATCTTAGCCAAGCTACACCTATTTATATGGTATAGATATAAGTGTAGTTATTCTAAGTAATGACACTTGAATGACCAAGTCCAAAAAATAAAAATAACTGGATGATCTACAAGTAGATGCTAAAACTAAGGTAGATGGGATCACAAGAGAGAACAATAAACAACACTTAAAAAATGTATAAACTACACAAAAATAAAGGGAATATTTCAAAGGGTAAACTAAGAAAATGAAATAAGATATGGAAATAATAGGTGTATCTTGAGGAAATATATTAAGCAATAAAATTAAGATCTTAAGAAATGGCTTGAGTAGGAAAAGGAAACAAAAAGGCAATGTGATTAAGAGAAGGTTTGGAAAAACAAATAAAGAAGAAGGTGGAAGACCATAAGAAGTAGTTTGAGCTAGAGAATTAAGAACTCAAAAAGCAATCAAAACAAGAAAAAACAACTAAAATATGAGTTTGAAAAAAGGAAACAAGACCTTCAGAGTTGGTTAGGAAAACTCAAGGTAAATGCATAAAATGTAGAACATAGGAAGAATGAGCAAGTTACCACACTCAAAAAAATGTAGGAAGAGGTAAATAAGAAGATAGAGAAGATGAAGTGTATACAAAAGATAAAATTAAATCTTTATAAGATTGAATTTGTGTTGACGTGAGATATGTTGAAGTAAACTTGGTATACCTTAGGGACTTAAGATGTTGGTTAGTTAGGTCACTACAATTTATTAGCTTAAGGTGCAATTAGAAACTAGAGTAATACATGCCAATGTATTACCACAAGTATACAAGATGTCTAGTGAACAACTCAATTAATTAGAAATTATGGATAAAATAACAATAATAACCAAGGTAAGAACTATCCCAGATAAGCAAATAAAACTTGAAGACTATAAAGCTATTTATGATACCCCTAAAGAATCAATAGAAGAAATGAGGAAGGAAATGCATCAACTAGTAGACAATGGATTACCCAATCTTCTAATAAAACACATATATATCTCTACATTAGATCAATTAGCTAATTGGATAGAGGAAGAGAAGGAAAAAAATGTTTACACATATAAATTATTTGAAGGAATAAAAATCTATTTTATTAGTAAAATCACTAGGTTTGAAGGATTGCTAGAAAATCCAAAAACGCAGCATAAAAGTGAGAAGCACTCCCCATAGACTAGTATGAGTACTTAGTATTTGATATCACAATATTAAATAAAGATTAAAAACCATCAAACACTAATTGGGAGGTATTTTTGATGTCGGTGCTACCAAATTAAAGCACATAAGTAATGGAACATGGTTCTATATTTTACAACTTTTGTTTTTGGTCAACTCAAATTTTATAGACTCTATATCCAAGGGATAACACATAATCTGGGATCTCTCATCAAGAGAGCTTAACATCTTGTGAACATCCAAAACTATAGTAGATTACTATGACCATTACACTTTAAAAGTGGAAGTCATCATGTAGAAGAGGGTGGAAATCAAATGTAGACAACTATTATACTAAAACCATTAATGAAAATTACAAAACATCACATGGTATTTGAATTGATTGGTTTTTGAAAATTACAAGGCTCAGGTTCCAAGAATTTTATGGAAAGTTAACAAAGTTTAGAATGATTTGATCTGGATAATTATATCAAAATAGTTCACACTAGAGACTAGAGAGCAATCCTCACCACAAGACAAAAGACAATGAGAATTCTAAAGTAGAATATCAAGCAAGGTCATGTTTGGTATATAATTTGAGGCATAAAACTAAGTTACTAGTTTTGAAGGTGATGGATTTTCTCTAGACAAGATTAGTGGAGTGTATCCACAAAAAGTTTTAAAAAGTATTTTAGTGCTAAACATGGATGGAAATGCAAAGTTTTATCATTTCTTACAAAGATTTTCTAAGTTCATATAATTGGAAGTTAGAGTTTGTTTGCTACAATTAGAAGTAGAGTTAATTTTTAGTATAAATAAGAGATTGATACTCATTGTAAAGGGTCTTTTTTCTATTTTTAAAGTACTGGAGCTGCTCTTAATATCAAAATTAAACTTACAATTTGAGCAATGATTAATGAAATATTGTGCATGGATTTTGTGGATCAACTATATTATTTGATCTCTATATCCATAAATGTGTGGTATTAATGTATCTATCCTTAAATTCCCTTTTAGTAATCTCTCTCATTTTATTGAAGGTTATTGGAGAGATGGTTGCATTGAAGTTATTTGATCAAAAAATTAACTAAATCAACATCAAATATCGCTAAAATTGCATGATTTGTTTCCTTGTATCTACTTTATCTCTCACATCCATTTTCTTACAAAAGTATATTAAATTGGATTAGTCATATTTATGAAATCCAAATATTATCCTATTTTTATATAGATTTATGATCTTGTAGGCACATTAGATCATAAAATTTTGTAGATCAATAGGAGCTTGAGAGAATTTTGGGCCATTTTTTAGATTAAAAATTATATCTTGATGTAGACCTACTTAACAAAATAATATTTTCTATGAAAATATGATGGTTCATCTCAATCCATGAGACTCAAATGAGGATAATCAAGATAATATCCCAAATAAACTATGCTTCTTATAGTGGCTAGGGATAACTTATAAATAATTATTGTAAGGTTCTAGGTAATGCCCAATAGAAGGATAATTTCTGTAAAAGGTAGCTCCACACTTTGAGATTGAAATTATAATTTAGTAGGAGATGAGAAATAGTCTCTACCTCATTCTTACACATGATACACTATGAGGGAATTTTTCAAACCCTCTTTTGTAATTTGTTAATAATGATAATTTTCCCTTCACTTGCTATCCATGCAAAAGCATGTACTTTGGAATGAATTTGTTTGATCCAAATCCGCTAGGAATAGTCAAGATTTGAGATATTATGAGAGTATGAGATTTTATAATATTTCTTTACCATATATATACCTATGGGATCAACATACCATTTGATAGAGTCCTTTCATAGTGCTACAATAATTATTTTGGTTCATAATAGATTGTATAGGAGAAGTGACCTCCAGTAATCTATCCTAGATTAGAGAGAGATATCCATCTTCTTTGCATACTAGATCAATAATCACCCACTCTTTATATTATACTTCAATGAACCTTTGCATAATAGGGTGGAGGAATATGTAGGGATTATGACCACTATCTAGAGAACAACTATAAGACCATATATAATCCCCATATTTAGCTTCATGTGTGAGCCTTGATAAAGGGTACTACTCTTTCCTTATTCCATTATCAATGTATTTTACCTTTATCATTCTAGTCTAGTAACTATTGTGTTCTTGTTAAATCATCCAAACCACTTTGGCTTCCAAATCCATGTTCATATCTGATAAAGTTATGATCCTAGAACTTTTACCCCATTTTTGTCTCTACAACTTCTTCCAACTCAATAATGGAAGTCTTTTTCTATCAAATTCTCCATACTAGGGAAAAAATTACATGATCTTATTCATTTTTCTTTCACTCCCATTGAAAACCTTAATGCTAAAAAAATATGGACTAAGATTGCTTGTTGGACCAAGATGATAAGTAGGATCCTTTTAGCTTGTCTAACATACTTACATTTCTAATTGGTAAGTTTGATGGATAAGTATTGGATTTGGTCCTTCCAAAGCTTTTCAAAACACCTACCAAAGAATAGGAATATGCCAAAAATATTTGTTGGGGAGCTAACCTATCAAAAATTATAAAATACTTGCCAATTTTTATTGTAACCTAATAGATACATTGAGGAAGAAAGTGTAGGATTTATTTTGCATTGATCCTTCAACATGATGCTTTGATATATTTTCAAGAAAATAATACACCTTAACTTCATCAAGTAGGTATTTTCCATAGAGGATGATATCATCCATAAACTTGTTGTGAGTGTGGGCATCCATAGATGAGGTAATCTTTAGAACTACAATAAGATTATCCTATTTAGTTTCTAATATTAATTGACCTAAATTTTAAACCATTAGGACTTACAAATAGGGGGAGATGCAATTTTCTTATTTCATGCCATAGGAGGCAAAGTACCTTATGGACTATCATTAATAAGGATTACAAATTGATATTTTGTATTGCTATTATATATCAAATTTCTCCATGTTTGGCCAAATCCAAATCATGGTAAGACCTCAACCAATAACCATCAATACATATGATCATAAGCTTTATTTACATGGAGTTTGATAATCATGGAAACCTTCTTCATTTATTTGGTAAAATGAATTAGTTCACAAGCTATCAGCACTCCATCCAAAATTTATTTTCCACTAATGAAACCTCACTCTTCAAAGAAAATTATAATGTATAGAAGCAACTAATTTAGTCTCTCCAACATAATATTTTAAGAATGGTATTATAGAAGAGTCTGGATGGAAGTCACCAAAGGTTTAACAATTGTAACATTTAGGAATAGGCACAATATAGGCATTTGAGAACCTTTTGAGATTTTTTGCTTTCATCAATGGCTTGTAGGATACCTTTACCTATGATATCCTAAATTTTTTGAAAGAAGCCTAATGGAAACCCATTAGGCCCTAGAAATATATTTGTTCATGGGTAAAAATGCACTATGAGCCCCTAATGTTGAAATGGGAGAAACTTTTATTTTTTATTATTCACTATCTCTAGGATAGGGCTAAGAAATTTTTAGACAACCTATAAATATATCAATGAATATGTTATTAAGATTCGCTTGAATTGGTCAACAAAATCTTTTTTGATATCCAATCAATTAGTTAAAGGGAATTCTTCCATCGGGAAATAATTAATATGTGGTTTGTTTTTATTCTGGCCACTGTGGATAAGTGGAAAAACCAAGTATTCTTGTTCTCCTCTTTTAGCCATAGGTCCTAATACTTTTGAAATCAAAATATTATTTCTTTGCATATATATCTTCTGTATCACTTTTTAAATGTTGTTACTTAGCCAAAAACTCTTTAGTCATGTCTAAATTTACTAATTTGAGTTGAGGATCAACATAGCCTCTTTTATCTTACATCTTTGGGCAAAAATATTTTATTAAATAAATATGTTCCACTTTGTGAGTTTGACCTTTATAAATATATTTTTCAAGAGGGTTTATACATTTTAGATCTACTTGTTTTGAATAATTCCTTCCACTATTGATCCATCAAGGTGTAGAGGTTCTCATCCCAAAGTCACATATATTCAAATCTGAAAGGGAATCTTATGTTCTATATGTCTTGTTTGATGCAAAGATAGGGATATGGTCTAAACCATATGCTTGATCTATTATGGATTTGGTTACTACATTGAAATCGATCCATTTAGCCATCAGAAGAAACCTATCAAGGTATTCTATAATAATAGTGAAGCCTTCCCTTCTATTAGTCCATGTGTATATAACATTTTTGGGGGATGTCCCAAAGGGCTAGCTATTGTACAAAGTTACTGAAGCTTTTCTTTGGCTTTATGAAGTGTCACACTTGCCTAGTTTGTTCTTATAATTCAATATGGCAATGCAATACCCTATGAGTATGATGAGTTGGATTTTGTGGACCTCTACAAATATTTTCAATTCATTCCAAACCAAAATCTTGGTAATGGGATTGTGAGACCATGCACGTTCACTACTTGGTTTTTTTTATTATGAGAGAAGCACTTGAAATGATTCATGCTCCAATAAGTACATGAATATTGAGGGATTACCAAAACCATAGAGGACTTTCATAGAGTGGACAATCCCTTAGAAATGCCTTATGCTCTATTATTGTTAAAATTCCATCCCTTCCACTTTTAAGCTTGTCACTTTACTAATTTAAATTTATTTTGGTTTCCTAAAGCTAAAGTATATCCAAGCAAGAGATAATTATTTGGTTATAAATTAGTGTTAGGAACCTACTATTAAAAATAAGCTCACTCATATAAATATTGCAAATAAACATAAATACTTGAAACATAAACAATTGCAATACGAAAATTAAGTGCGAAAATGAAACAATCTCACAAATAACATAGAATCGTAGACCTCTTCAAGGGGGCAACCTCCTTCAATACTTTCATCAGTTTGCAAAAATATACATTCGTACATGGATCCATGTCTTTTAAAGATACACTTCATGCAACCCCAACCTAATGCTCAAAAATTGGCTGACATGCAAAATGCCACTCGAGATAGAATCTTCTACTAAACATCGATTATATTTTTGATAACACTTACATGAAATGGCCTCACTTGTCTAGGCATCTTACTTTCCACATACCATTATAAAGTATTACAAAATAAAATTATAAAAGGGTCCCCATGTTGGAATATAGAACCATATTCATCCAATTTTGGTAAAGTAGATTGAACCTGTACTTGATTACCCACAACCTTCTTGAGAGAGGATACATGAAATATAGGGTGGAGCTTGGATGTAGCCAATAGGGTCACTTTGTAGACCATTGCACCAATCCTTTGTAAGACGTAGTAAGGGCCATAGTATTTGGTAATGAGTTTTTGGCACTTGTGAAGCTAGAGTGATGACCATTTATATGGATGCAAGTGAAGGAAGACCATATCACCAAAATCAAAGCTACACTCAGAATGGTTTTGATCAACTTGTTGGTGCATCTAGTTCTAGGCCACTTCCAAATTCATCTTTAGTTGATGGAGGACTTCGGTATGTTGGTTGAGTGTAGTGTCGACCACATGGACCTTGGAGCTTCCTAGAATGTAGGAGGGTGTTGATGGAGGCCATTGGTAAACTAATTCAAAAGGGTTGACCTTGGTCACGGTGTGATAGAAAGTATTTTACCACCACTTGACCAAGGGAAGCCACTTCACCCATTGTGTAGGATGATCAAAGGTAAAGCAAAAAATATAGGTCTCCAAATATTTGTTGATAATCTTGGTTTGACCATCCATTTGTAGATGATGAGTTGAACTCATTTTGAGATAAGTTCCTTGCAACTTAAATAATTCTTGCCAAAAATTACTAGTGAAGATAGGGTCTCGATCATACATAATGGATGCAGGCATGCCATGAAGGTAAAATATAGAATCGAGAAGAATTTGGGCGACTATGGAGGTTGTGTAAGGATGAGAGGGGGAATAAAAATAAGCATACTTCAAGAGATGACCCACTACTACAAAAATATCTAATTTGCCTCCAAACTTAGGTAAACATTCAATAAAGTTCATAGAAATATTTGTCCAGACCTATTTGGGAATAGGTAACGACTGAAGAGTTCTTGAAGAATGTACCATTTTGTCTTTTATCCACTGGCATATGTCACATACTACTATAAAAGTTTGAATATCCTTCTTCATGTCGTTCAAAGAAAAGTACATTTAATCCTTTCATAGGTCTTGAGGAACCCAAAATGGCTTGTAGTGGGTGAAGCATGCATATCCTTCAAGATGAGTTTCCAAAGTTAAAAAGTGTGGGTGCAGTTCAATGAGGGTACAAGGAGGAGGTATATTAATGATAGTTGCTATCTTAGCAAGATCCACTTCAATGCCTTATCTAGGCACTAAAATCTAATAGCTTTCCAAATGTGACTCCAAACACACACTTAGTGGGTTTAATATGAATCTTGTATTGCCGAAGACTTTCAAATATTCATCTTAAATCATGAACATGATCCTTTCATTTTATGGTGCGAGCTAGAATATTATCCACATAGTCCTGGAGAATATCATGCATCATGTCATGGAAAATATATATGACATGGCCTGCTGATAGGTAGCGCTTGCATTCTTCAGGATAAAAGGTATGACCTTCCAACATAAGGTTTCCCATGGAGTAGTGAATGTTGTCTTGGCTTGGTCCTTAGGGGTAATCATAATATGATTTTAGACCATCCATAAGAGAAAGCATTCCATATTTAGCAGTGAAATCTACAATCTGATCTATGTTGGGCAAGAAAAAATTGTCCTTGGGACATGCTAAGTTAATATCCCAAAATTCACCCAGGTGTTGTAGGTGAGTTGGAGAGGAGATGACAATTCTCTAAGGGAGGTCCCAGGTTCGAATATCCACCCTACCAAAAAGTTGAATTGGGTACCCAAAATCCAATTGATAATGTTGGTGCGGGCAGGGCTGGGTGCGACTCCCGGGTGACTTTGACGGTATAGAACCCCCTGTTTGTGGTCTCTCAGACCAAGGCGGCCCCGTAAGGGGTTTTTCGCTTAAAAAACAAATCCCAAAATTCGGTACATATTTTGATTGTTCCTTCTTTCTTAGCTACAACAATGATATTGGAGATCCAATCAGAATAGATGGTAGCTTTTATAAAATTGACATAAAGGAGTTTTTGGATCTCCTCATTGACTGAAAGGGCGACCTTAGGATGAATCTTCCTAATTTTTTGCTTAATAGGCTTAACACTAGGCTTAACTACCAAATGATGCATGACAAGGGAGGGATCAAGCCCTGGCATGTTGGTATATGACCAAGCAAAAATATCTTGATATTCTCTTAATAAATTGGTCAATTACTCCTGCTCATCCATGGAAAAGGCTTTTCCTAACTTAAGGATTTTAGGGGCTTCCTTAGATCCTATATTAACATCTATGATCTCCTCAATAAGGATGGATAAGTCATACGCAAGAGGAGGCAGGGTAGGAGTTACTCCTAATTGCTCAAGGTCCTCGAGAGACATAGAACCAAAGTCCTCTTAGAAATTAGAAGATCCTACCTGCGTAGCGCAAGGGACAAACCCGTCAAAGCAAATATCATTCTAGGGAATATCCTCATATTTGATAAATTGCTTTGGGGAAGAGACCAACACAGAAGGAGAGGGTGGTCCCTCATCTTCAAAACACCACTCTAAGCCATGATGAGATTTATCTAAGAGAAAATCTTGACAAGAAGAGTTGACTTGTTCCTGAGATGAGACATGAATTGATGATTCCTTATCAAGATTTTTAGGTTGCTTAGCTTTGTTAGATGAGGAATATGATGAATAAATTTGAGCTAAGTCTCCAGGTGAGCAAAATTTGAATGGATGAGGATCACCCATTATAGAAATAGGTTGGTTTTCAAATTTAAATTTTACACATTGGTGAAAGGTAGAAGGGATGGCCTCCATTGCATGGATCCAAGGACGCCCAAGAAGAAGATTAAAAGATGCGGAACAAGATACCACATAAAACAATGTATCTAAAATTTTAAGTCCAACTTTGAGGGGAAGTGATATGGTACCATAAGCTTCTTGAGACTCATTGTTGAAAGTTTTATTGATGTCATTGGATTTAATTATATCTTCCTATTTTAATCCAAATTTTTGAAAAAAATGATATGTGCATAAATTAAGGGAATAACCATTATCAATCATAACTCTCTTGATAAGAGTATCCCCAATAAATACAGTGATGTAAAGAGAAGAATCCTTTTGCAAGTTTGAGAAAGAAATATCAGCATTCGAGAATGTGAGATGATGCATCCCAAGAGGTCTTACAACATTGGCCATATCACTAGGAGAAATATTTGAAGGGACAGATTGATGTTTTAACACATTCATCAAGGCCTCCCCATGAGTGGGAGAGCTTTGTAAAAGCTCCAAAAGGGAGATATTGGCTGAGATGTTGATCTCCTATTGAGATCGTTGAACCTGTTGACTCTTCAATGTCTTCTCTGGAGTAGTTGTTACCATACCAACCATATTATTTTTATAGCAATGCAATACACCTCTATAAAATACTTGATTAGCTTCCTGCTTAACTTTATTTTGATTAGTAAGTGACAATTGTTATAAATTTTCCACATTGATACGTTTTGAATCAATCAAATCTTGTACTACATGCTTTAACTTTCTATAAGAATTCGTCCAATGTCCTTCCACTCTATGATATGCACAATTTTGAACTACCTTATACCAAGGAGCTATAGTATCTGGTTGTCTAATAGGAGGTAACTCAATTGCCTTAGCTTCTAAGATTTGTTTCAAAACTGCTTTCATGGACATATTAAGCCTTGTAAAATTCCTTTGTGGAGGTTTTTGAAGTACTATATTTTGTAGGTTGTTAGTAACATTATTAAGAGACCTACTATCAATTCCATTATGACCTCCTATATGTCTATTTTTATGTTAAGGCTTAGTAGGTTTTTCTTCTTTGACTTTGAGTTGGCCTCTCCTGATGAGATTCTGTTCTACTTTTCTTGCTAAATCAATTGCTTGATCAAAATATGTAATAATAGTAGTCTCTAATGTATAAGATAAATGTTCTTGTAAATTACCAATAAATATCTCAAACATATCCTTAGGAGGTAAAGTATATCTCAAACATCCAACTAAAATTCTCCAACAAGCCAAAAATTCTAAAAAGCTTTCTTCTTTGCTTTGTCTTAAATTATACACATATTTCATTGTCACTTCCTTCTCAATGTAAGCACCAAATTGTTGAACAAATAACTCTGTTGTTTTTTCAAAAGTCTTTAAAGAATAATTAGGCAACTAATAATACCACTCTAATGCCATGCCACCAAGACTCTTAGGAAATGTTTTAAGCAATAACATATCATAATGGCAAGCTATTCTAAATCTTTTTAAATGTTCTATTGAATCTTATGTATCCTTATAAATGGGTAAAACTGGCATGGGGAAATGCTTAGGATAGGGCCTAGCAGCAACAGTAGGATCCAATGACAGATTACACATTTCCTTCTAACTGTAAGTAAAAATTTAAGGTTGAATCATCTCAATTTTTGAAACCAACTGCTTTATCATATTTGTTAAATTTTGCACTTTTGGATTATTTTTATGTATTATCCCCAGATTCCCTAAAGGAGGGGTATTAGACATATTGATACTGTTGTGATATATGGTATCTTGTTGAAGAGGATGACTAAAATTTGGTGGAATAGAGGAAATGGTGTTGAAATAAGTAGATTGAGAGGAAATTGAAAATTTTGAATGGTACTACTAGTTGGAGGGATTTGTGAATTCCTTCCAACGTTGGTGGTCATAGTAGTAGCATAAGTCGGATGATGAACATGAGAACTATGATTCAAAGATTCACTCAAAGGAGTTATCATGAGATGGTCTAAATTTCTCAAGTAGGGTTTCTTCCTCTAAGGTTGCATCCAAGGCATGCTTGTGATGCTTATAAAAGGTCCACATATGGTCAAAAGATTTAAATGTAATATTTTCATTGGGTCCCCTAACAGGATCAAGAATATTATCAATCTCTTCTTCCTCAAGTTTAATATTTTCTCTATCAATTTGATCATTTTCTTGAAAAATCTCATCAAAGCTTAAAAACCTTCTTCCATTCCCAAGGTTGGAAGTCATTGGAAAGGATCAAGGCAAAGGAAATAACTGAAACCCACAAGCACCAGGAATTATGTTTTTAATATTCTTTTGATCTATCACACATAGGATTAGTGATCTTGATTAAAGTTTTAAAAAAATAGGAGGGGTTCACGTCAGGTTCACCAAAGATGTAGAGGGGGAAACCGCCTTACCCCTTAAAATTCCCAAAAGGTTGGATCCGCAAGAAAGGAGAGAAGCTTTATGGGGTGAACCATGGGGGCTGTGTTGTTCTCTACACTCGGTGCTAGGGAGGATGGGTTCACCAAGATTGGCTTTAAGGACTTGCTCCAAGTCCATGGGATTTTCAGGAATGTTTGATGTATTCGATTCAAGACAAATACCTGTATTTGGCCTTTCTAGATCTATGCTATAACAGATAAAGGAAAATGCAGAAATGCAGAATGCAGGAATACAAGAGCTAACCCTAGAATGATTCTTTTATTTGAATGCTTTTCTAACCTAGGGTTCTAAACAGATAATATTTAAGCAAGGGCTCAAGAAGGGATGCACAAACAGAATTAACCCTAAGTGCACACTATATGTTGTTTTCCTTTCAATGCCTAGAATTAAATAAAATATATTTCTTTTAAATCAGATCTAGGGTTTTTACAACAGAAATAAAAGCACTCAACAAACAACCTAAAAGACTATTCAGAATACTTAGCTTGTTTGGTGATTGATCCTTGCTTTTGTCCTTTTATCCAATATTAATAATACATGTTCCTGCAAGATAACTCAAGAAACACTTGAAAATGGGATTAGCGTTAGGGGACCTGCTTAGGCCGCTATAAAATAGTGCTTGGAGGTGCAGTAGTCAAGCCCCTTAGGTCCTTTTAGATGACCTTTGATAATTAAAAGCGGGTCCTTTTAGCTGACCTTTGATAATTAAAATCAAAAATTGACCTTGGAGGAAAACAAACATTAATGCAATACAACAAATAAGAATGCAGAAATCACAAAATAGAATATGCCACTATGCTCTAGATGCAAATTAGAATACAATGGAGAAAAAAGGGATAGCATATTACCCCCATTTTGGTCTCAAGCGAAATCGTGCCCCGTAATGGACGACCGCGATAACACCAAACGAAGTCGCGCCCCGTAGTAGACCAGGCACAATTTCGCATAAACTATGCGAAAAATGAAATATGAATGCAGAAGCTCGATTACGTCATTCAGAAAACCTAAATGTGCATGTAGAAGAGCGAATTCACTTGGTAGAGAGTTTTAGATATCCCGGATGGTCAATCTCTCCTTAGGGCTCCAACAATAATCCACCAAGAGTGAGGAAGAACAATGCAACAGACAATCAAACTCTAAATTTCAAAGTTGCTTGCAAGAGAAGAAGAAAGATGTAGACCAAATAAAATACTTTGCGAGAAATCAAATGCGAGTGATAAAATCATTAAATACCAATTATGTGAGAGTGCGTTAACTTGTGTGTTATTGTGTGTGAAAAGTCAATTCAAACCCTCCTTATATAGTGGATTTGAAGGCGAAAAGAGCGGGAAAACCAAGGAGGGCCAATGTAAAACACGTCAACCCCCAAAAAATAGGGTTTTAATGAATCAAACCCTGAAAATGCAAAATCGCACCCTGTCCTAGCCGATTGTGATATCACGATGTGAAGTTGCGCCCCATCAAGGACCGAACGTGATTTCATGAAAATATAAATCACTTATCTAAACTATAGACACAAACCCTAATCTATTACATATTTACATTTGTACCATAAAGGCACAAGGGGAGTACATTAGCATGTACCAAATATTCTCCAACAAAAGTTTGTTAAAACATGGATCACTTGATGTTTTTACCTGAATTGTCACTTTGTACCTTTTTGTGTATTTCATCTGGTTCAATATGGAACCTTTGGCAAGGATTTTTGTCTTATTCCAAATTTGAATGTCAAATAACAATTTCATTGGTATTCCTTTGTCTTGTATGAACTTGTTTTCAGAAGTGATGTAGAGTACAAACCTTGTGAATGTTTTCCTTATATGATTGTACCCATATGTTATTGATAAGTCAATATCTAGCAGGCTTTGGCACGTTCGGTTACAAGCTTCAACATGTTTAGGTACAAGCTTTGGCACGTTCAAGTACAAAATTTGGACATTAATCTTTAGCACTAAATATATTGTTGATTCAGTGAACTCTCTCCTTGTTTAGTCACATTCACAATATTTATGAACGTCCAACGTATCGTTTAAACTTCGGCACATTAATTTTGAGTGCAAAGTATATTTCTAATTCGATGAATTTTCTCCTTGCTCAATCACATTGACAATGCTTTTTGAATGTTCAACGTATTATTTAAACATTTTTCTCTTAGACATCCTGGTCCAGAGTTATGAATATGTGCAGGTGAATAGTTAATCTTGCCTGCAAACTTGTATCTATATCCCTTCCTTTTGAGATATAGGCCTGTTTGAATACACATGGTATTTTCTTCTTGCTTGGAACATTAGTTCCTCTTCAAATCTTGCAGAGATGTTTATATTTGAAATCTTTCGTGGGATTCTTCATGGAAAATATGGTTCTCTTTTTCTTGTGATTAACCAATCAATTTATGTTAGAATTGTTTACCCTTAAAACCTCTTTTCAATAGAGTGCTTCTTGAGCATCTCTAGATCGGAACAAAAGAAGGAACTGAAGGAGAGATGACTCTTCCTTCCACCTGCTCTGATACCACATATTACAAACTGCTTTGATGATTTGTGTTATGAAATGATAGATATTTAAATACATTTGATGCCTATTTTTGGCATAACAAACTTCTAACTTATCCTACAACTACCCTTAACTTTTAGTGCATGCATAGTCCTTGTGATGGGTGGTTATACCACTCTCATTGTCACATGGTCTATGACGTAATAATTCTTAACATCAACTTGTGTGTGTGTGTGAACATACGCTTTTATGATATTGCTTTGACTTTAAATGATTCAATTATGAAGAATAATAGTGTAATAGAATGCAACAAAACAAAATGAAAGCACTATAAAGGGATTGTAAAATTATTGTATTAAAATCAAATTAAATTTATTGAAATGAAAGCTCTCAACAAATTGCTAGCAATATTTGAATAAAAGATGCGAGACAAGATCATACTACTAGCAATCTCTATAAGAGAGATATGAAGCTAGCTTCTCATTATTCTATTCCATTTTTCTGCACATAATTATTTACAGCCATGGAATAAATAGTTACAAAATAGAAATGAAATCTTATATTTTAATGTGCCTAAAATTTGCTTTTGATGCGTCATGTCTAAACTTACAATGGGTGGAGCTACCTAGCACACTCGAAGAGAGGAGAGAGTTGATAGCCATAATCAATTTCAAACAAAAAAAGATCTTGGCGTGGATAGCTCTAATGCACTAGCTTTAGATACATGAAGATAAGTGATCTACTAGTAATGGTAGAAGCAAAGAGGATGAATAGAACATAAATTAGTTACCTTAATTTACCTAGTAGATATGGTTAAAGGGAAAAAAAATTTTAAATAACAACTGCAGAGCTTCAACAATGCTTTGCAAAATTGACTAAGAAATTTGGAGTTAGAACTAAACATTATATTAAATGGTAAGCCAAAATGACACCATATATACTCAAAGAACAACTCAATAGTTTTGAGAGAGTTTATAGCTTATAGCTTTAGGGCACAAAATAAATATAGCCAGTCTTAGAAAGGAAATATGCAATTGTGCTTCTAAAAAGCTCTTTGACAAACTACTAATAAAAATCTATGGATATGATAGATTCTCAATTTTTGGAGGAAGGTAGAGGTGGATGTCACATGCCAAGCTTTCTGTTAAAAGCCTTAAATTGAATGCATAATAAAAATATTGTAATAAAATCTTGCACATTATTCCTGATAAAAAACTAATAAAATTATCTTTTAAAGTTTTATAATGCCTTCAATGTACCAAAATGAAATCCCTATCACCAAGAATGTGACTTTTTTAGTCTCAGATAGTAAACCAATTAAAACAAAAAGCTGATTTAGTTTGTACATTGAATCATCTCTTAACATATAATAATCATGTAAAAAAATAACTTGATTTCTCTAGGTGATTTGCTATATAGAGGTGAGAACAGGCCTATTTTGCAATATGAGGAAGAAAGAAACTTCCAATCTTCATATATAAGTATATAACAAATTTGCTATTATCTTACAAAACTTTCAAAATAAAGTATAAGAAAACTACAATATATATTTTGGGAAACTATGGTATTTATCTATTTGATAGATAATATTCCTATTGAATTTTCCCAGTAATGCTTATAGAACTAGGTGCAGTGAATCTTGTTTACAATGAGGCTTTAGAGCTAAACAAAATGACCATAGCAGTTTTTAGAATGTTTTAATGTATAGCCATATACTAATACATGAATCAGCAAAAAGAACAACAAATAGTGGTTTCCAACATAGGTATACTATTAATTCTGAATTTATGAACTTCAGCTTGCAAAGTGGAATGGCTAGCAAATTTATGGGAAAGTATATTACAAACAGAGAGGAATGCCTAGAAGCAGAGAGGCACTCTACAAATGATAAACAAGGGAATGGATCTATTAAGGGAGGTTGTTCAGAAATGCACGCAAACATTTCAAATTTAGAAGAAACAAAATGCAAACGTATTCATGTTCCTAGATGACAATTTCAATACCACCATGCCTTTCCTTCCATGGTCTCTTACCATTATGGCTGCAAATCATCAACTCTGTAAGGTAGGTATCCATATTGAGATTGAAGTGACTCCTCAACAGTCAATTTTGTATCATATGTACACTACTTGTCAATATAAATATCTCTGCAGTATTCCCCCCTAAAAAGGAAAAAAAAAATGCAGTCAATAAAATCTTGTTGATGCAGTTTCAATGTGCATAGCGTACAATCTTTCTGGTACAAATGGAACAATAATATTCTTGACTTTCAATGCATTCCCTTACTAGCTCTGTTTTTTAGCATATAAACTATTCTAGAACTAAGCTCATATACATCATCATAGAGAAATCTGAAACTTGTTATATTCTCATGCCTTTCAGTATTGACACAAGCAAGCAATTAAGTTCATGGTTCGCTTCAAAGCTATCAAAATCATAAGGAAGCTATGCGGATATACCAATTCAAGAATAATTTTAATAGTAATTTATACACAGATAACTGTATACAAATCATATCAATCTCAACTCACAAATGACCAATAGCTAGGGTTTATCAGAGGCATCAAAGGATATAATGTGACCCAAGTGATCAAGGCAAACCATGCTCCTCAAAACAGATTTAGAATTCTAGATGTGAACAGGAAAATAAATTTACTAGTAGTCGTTTTTAGCTGCTTAACTTCAAAAATAGCATTATCTGCCCATAAAGTCAACACACTATACACTTCTCAACACCTCACTCTGAAACACTCAAATTCGCCTATCAACACAAGCGTTCAAACAATAAAGGCAAGTTGGAAACACTCATGCTGAACCAATAAATCCCCAAAATAAGAGACAAATGCCCCAATAAATCATGTGAAATAGTGTGTCACATCACTAACAAACAAATGGGGATTAGCCCACTCAAAGATAATCTTATAATACTTTCAGGATCAGATCACTCCTGCACCGAATTCTCTGATGTTCCTTTGACAGGTGGAGTTTTGATAAGCTGGCTATAATTGCCTTTCTCTCTGAAAAGCTGATTATGGTGGTGCTTGCAATAAAGCCTTCCCTCAAGTGCAATATAGTTTGAAGGACTGATAACACAGCCACCATGCGTGCACTTGAAACATGGTTTATGGTATGCTACACCCTCTACAGAAACCTGAATTATAAAAAAGCATGTGCAACAAGACACTCGCTTAATCTTGAATTTAGATATTGGTATCATAAACTTTATGTAGAATCAATTGCAACAATAAAATGCATTGACGTGATAGAGGCTCAATCTCATTAGATAAGCATTGGCATTTTGCACCAAACTAGAAATAATCACCAGGTACAATTATGCTCCAGGAAAGCAAAAAAGAAATAGAATAAATATTACCTTCTCCAGGGGATAGACGGTCTTTCCACAAGCAAGACATTTATCTTGTGTTCCAGAAAACATGGCTGAGACCCTGGTGGGTGACTTAATCTAGACATTCCAATAAATAACCAGCAATATGAATGAGAGAAAAAACTAGTTAGCACCAAGGACTAAAACTTGTTCAATCAAACAAATATGATAATAATGAAGCTATTAAATGGATCTATGCTGCTGAGAGATTCTTTTAATACAAGAAAACAGTAAACAGATTCACAATCTAATCGCAAAGATACACTTGCAAGTTCCTTAATTGTACATTGCAGGTACACTGACAAGGAATGAATCCCCTGGACTTGTTATCAAATAGAGGTAAGGAAATGCTGCTCATATTGGATTCTAATATCTTTGTGAATTCTAGAATTATGGTCTGAAACATGAAATAATTGTCTCTAAATTTTATTACACAAGTTCAAATGTAATCGTGGCATTATAGATCATATAAGTGTGACCTGGAAACTTCTATCACTCTAGGAGATCATTATGAGATCTATCATTTTGACACATAATAAAACGTTTATGTCCATTTACATAGTATAAAATTGCAATTTCTTGCCGTGATGTGCCTAGAGATGTGTTATACTCTGATACCTACTTGAAGAGATGCTAAGACTCATGATGATATTGCATGCTTGGTAGCTTGCCAAAAGCAATAGAGTAGTACTTTACCTCGCCATCATTCAATTTGTCATTTTTCACAGCTTTAGGAGTCCCTAGAAAAAGTGCAGGAAAGATTAGATCAAGAGCAGATATTTCTTTAGGCTAAGCAAATAACCTTATTACTCCAATTAAATATTACAGAATTTTATGATAAATGCCTTTGGCACAAACAAACATTGTACATACCTTCAAAACTTTTCTCCAGACTTCCAGTTCTCTTAAAGAGCTGATCAAAGTGAGGCTTGCAATACAACACCCCTTCAAAAGATGAATAATTGCTCAGCTGAGAAAGCAACAATTGGTAATCAGTAACAGGGCAAGGAAAAAGTGTTACAAATGCTGAGAACTTATGGATGCAGTTCAATGATGAGACATATGAGTACATAAAAGGACAGCATCCAATAGGGATAGATTTTTTTTTTTTTAAATCTTAGATGCAGTACAGCTGGGATGTGGTGCAAAGTTGCAAACACATACACACACCCCCCAAGAAAAAACTGTAAAATATGGACCATTCAAACTAGAATCTCAGACAAAATTCTCCAAATATAAGGTGATGTATGCAAGGAAAGATGCACTGTTATTTTTTAAATTCCATACAGCTCAAATTTTGTACTTGCCATGTCCAATGTCTACCAACTGTACAGCGAACATATTCACTATGATACATGTCTAGGCCATATTTATTTCTACTCCATATCCTATTTATCTCTAACAGGATACCGGGCAACACAGACATGGGAGGGTGTGACTGGCAACATAGCAGACAGTCTGCATTACATACATAGTAGAAAGACACGGATCTCGCCTTTCTTGAATCAGGGGAAAAAAAAAAATCCTTAAAAATGATAAGCATGTATGGTTGTCTGCGTTGAGCGCTGCATTATTTTTGCATGCAACCATTGTCTCCACAAGCACAAAATGCAAAAGGGTTGTAACCTCTTAAACCAGAGTGACATGCAGAGTTGATTAAAAGTTGGATCTGCTTAAAATGCAGAACTCATTGGGATCTCATTTGTGTAACAGAGACATAGACATAAACGTAACTTGAATTCACACCATCAATACAGGCATACACACAACCTGTGCAATCAAAAAGGAAGGAGAAGCAAAAACTTAAAAGTGCCATGTATATGGCTTAAGAGATTGGGTAATCAACAAGCACAGACCCATTATAAACCTTGGTCTGATTTACTTTTCTATGGTTGCTGCTTCAAATGTTTTTGATTTAAAAAACAAAAAGCATCATCATCATCGTCATCATCCATTACCATTGGAATTCAAGGATTCAATAGGTCTCAGTAGGATTTCATCTATCAAGTAGATAGCTAGATGCAAATATCATTTTGAGTACAGTCTACCATTAGACATGCATGGAACCTATATGACAAAGAAAGAAGGATGAAATCAAAAAGTCAGAGCTTTCACGTATCTGGCAAAATCAAACATGGAATGAAGAAGGGTCCCCAAGGTGACTGGGCTACCCACTTGGACAGACCCATAAACATCTGTGTCTGACATTTTTCACAGATGGGTGCTATGTCCTATCTTTTTTTCCTTCAGGGTGGCATCATCCATTGGCATTGGGAATGCAAAGACTTGATTGGAACCACTTCAAATGCCAATGAGCTGCACTTCTTTGAGTTATAACAATCTGAATAACATCCAAAGTAATTGTCTAGCCTATGCAATCCCATACTTTGGTTTTCCAATAAACAAACTTGTCCTTTACTCTAGATAAGGATTTAATCACAAGAAAGCAATAACAATCAATGCAGTAGCTCTAGACAGTTCAAAACACTTGTACACAACAGACCCATGAAAAGTCCCTTTCACAATCGGATGGAAGAGAGGCAACCCAATTCACTTTGCTGCATAGGGTGTCCAAGAAACCAAAGAATAAAATGTACCTTCAGAGTGCCCTTGCAGTGATGGCAACGAAAGCAGGTCTTATGAAATACTGAACCATCTGCTGTGAGCTGATCCACCAAGTAGACTGTCTTCTCGCATGCCTTGCACTTCTGCTGGGTTCCTGAGAATGCCATCTTGGATTCCCTTTCTTTCCTTGCTGAGAGATCAATCCAATTCAACTTCCTTCTTTTTGTTGGTGACAATCTCTACAATCTATTTCAAATTTCTACCTATGGAATGGGGTCCTCACCATTAAACTTTACCAAAAAGAAAATTAATAAAATAAGCCTATAATGGTTGTCAAGAGGTGGCAAAAATCAATAATCTTTGGTGATCTGGCACACTCAGTTTCCATGGTAGCATGGACTTAAATAATTGCCATCATTTATGATCCCCGCCAGTTTTCTCTTTTCTTTGATTTTAAAAAAGGTATGGGAAATTGGATTCGCCCTTAAAAAAAAAATGTGGAGATGATGACGGGACTTTGATGGGAATTCATTTTTTTAACCTCTTTTTTTAAGAATATCAGTGTGCCTTAAGGATAAAACTATCCTTATTGCCGTCATTATTGTTGCAAGGATTATCATTGCAACACATGGAGATGGGCCAAGTGTGGCCAAAGTCTTAGCTATGCTTTTCTCACTTTAAAGGGCAATGAAGAGTGGTCTGTTGTACTAAGTTATCATTTCAAGGGTGATCATGGGTGGACTAGGAGTTTGGAGAGGGCTCTACTGAAATGATGGCCATTGCATTAGAGATTAAGAGGTGATGATTTCGATGACAATCTTTATTTATTTTTTTCTTAATGTTTTGAATATATATGAGACTTAAAACCATAAAGATACTCTTCAAACGTTAAGAAAATTCAAATCCTTAATTCACCATTCCAAAAAAAACCTCACATTTTAGGTTAGTTTCCTATGGTTAGATGCACTTTTCCTTCTAGGCATCCAGTTGGCATGTCTAACCAACAAAGATGCCTTCTCCTATAAACTACCACATCATCTCTCCTTATCTACTTGTCAATGTCTAACTTTATCTACCACTTGTCAATGTTATAGCCAACTAATTATTTAACCACAAGTGGATAGAACGTGTAAATCAATGGAAAATTTCATCCTAGATTGAACACAAGAACTATAAACAAGTGCATCTAGCATTTTGTTGAGCTCAGTACCTTTGATTTTTCATCCCTACTGTATGTATTGTATTATTCAACCCTTACTGTATGTATTGTATTATTCAACCCCACCTTACGATATTTCAGCATTCTTTGATGAACTCATTACCTTTGATTTTTTCATTCACCCACTGTATATATTGTATTATTCAAACGTACCTGACAAAATTTCAACACTCCTGTTTGAATATGTGTGTCCGCCAATACATCACATTCACTACTCGCTTTTCAGTCAGTTCTCCATCTTTTCTCAGCATTATTTGACATGGTCAAAAACCCTACTGCTTTTTTTTTACTTTTCTGTTTAATATCTTACGTATTTGAATAAGCTTTAAATCTCTTATTCTCAGCTCCTCCCAATTTGATGAGAACCAGATGCCGTATTTGTTGTTTAACTGGTATATACATCTAAAGCAAAATAATTTATGATGATATATTGCATGTGTAAATTGACATGTACTACAACAGAAAAATGTCTTATAAGTGTTGATTAAAGATCAGGTATAGTGAAATACAAATTATACTATCTGTCTTATTTTCTAAGTTAATCTTCTAAGCACTTATTAGTTGATAGGGAGATATTTCAAGGTAAATACTATTTTATACTCTGAACGTTTGTCTCACATGATAGCAAATCATAACAACAACAACAAAGGCAAGGCAATGCATCTCCCGAGGGTTGTGGTCATTACCCACTTATAATATATTTGCACTAATGACATTATAAATGATATAAGTTATTTATCTTTTTCTAAGAGTAAACTTAACTAAGCATCTCAAAATATTTTAGCATCTCAAAATATTTTATAATTTTTTAAGGCAAAGTGTAATGGATTTTTTAAGGCAAAGTGCAATGGTGGCATAGTTGGGACCACATTTTCTTTGGTATAATGGATGCATTCTCATGATTTGAAATTAGGTAGTTTGGATAAAGTCCAACAACATACCATTAGGTATCCCCATAAAGACTATAATTTATTTTTAATTAATAGTATTATATTTTTAAATAAAATTTTATGTTTTTTGTTTTTAATTTATACGACAATTATAACAAGCAAGAAAACCTTTATTTTTGGATTTTTTATATATCTAAAAAAAATTAAAAATAAAGTATTTTAATTAAAAAGTTGAATATTATTAAAGAAAAGTTATCTAAGAATGTTATAGTTAAAAGTATGTCTTAGACAAATAAATGATAACTATACCACAATCCTCATGGAGATGGCAGATAATTCATTTAAACTTATTATTTAAGATGAGATATTAAAGTATGATAAGGTCAGTATTTAAATTCCATAAATATTTGATTAAGTTTTTCAATGAAAATGAATTAAAAGGAAGTGAAAATTAAATTCACATTAATTACTGGTTTTTCTTTTGAATAGCTTTTTTTCTTTAACTAGTAATCTTTTTCAATTTAATGATAAAAATAATAGGCTATAATCCATTTTTTATGGATTGTTTTGTCTTATATTTGAGACATGGAGTGAATTTTTTTTTTTAAGATGAAAAATATCAAAAGGGTTTTTAATATAGGTAAGGCTTTTTGGACTTTTGTATCAACAGTTAAAGGTTTTACAAAATATTAGCAATATTCTAAGGGAATCTATTTAGCCAGCAATGGCTTTTATGAAGCAAGATTAAGTTATGTATTTGTAAATGTGTTGCTATACATATTTTAAAGCATTTTCTAATATACTTCACGATTCAATCCTAATCAAGAAAATGAGCTCAATAAGTGCACTATAAAAATATTGCATTCCAATGTTACATGTGTCTGGAGACCTGTTGAGTGAATATTTTGTCCTATTACAAAATGAACACGCAACTGGAGTCTCAAACCTGCAGACTCTTTCTTGCAAAGAAAATTTATTATTTTAATTTCTCCAAGTTTCCTGTGAACAAACATTCATATGCATATAGCCAATGAAGACAAAATGTAAATAAATGAATGTAATCTAGAACAACTTATTTCTGCAAGTGTGAAAGGTGAGTGTGGACGAAAAAGGATTAATTGCATTAACATTAAAACTTAGGTTACATAAATTAAATAGGCAGTAAATAACCTATTTGAGAAAGAAAGGGGGAAAGGAGAAATTGGGGGAAAGGAAAGATGAATAGAATTCTCTTGCCACCCAAATGCTGTCGTCCACTGCCGTCCAAGTAAGGTAAAAGGTAAGTTACCTTTACCTAAGGTAAAAACAATTTTTTTAACCTTTTACTAATGGTAATATTCCAACATTCTCCCCCTTAAAGTTGAGAGGACTAACTATATAGTCTCTCGACTTTATAAATTGAGCTTTAGCCATGCCTTTGGTAAAGATGTCTCGCTAGATTATCCAAAGTGCTACAATATTGAAGCTCAAGTCATGCGTTGTTCCACCATATCTCTTATGAAGTGATACTTCATATCAAAATGTTTTGACCTTTTGTGGTGGATCGGATTATATGCCAAGTCGTATGGCACTAATATTATCACAATTCAGTTTGGTTGGACCAATTTGTTTTTCGCCAATCTCTTCAAGGATTTTCCTCAACCGGAGGATCCGAGTACTGGCATGAGTAATGGCTATGTACTCGACTTACGTAGATGATAATGCTACAACAGATTGCTTCTTGGAACTCTAAGTTATTAGTCCCGAACCTAGACTAAAACAGTTCCTCGATGTAGATTTTCTGTCATCTATATTATCGCCCCAATCGTTGTCACTATAACCAAATAACTTCACAGAGTTAGACTTGTGGTAATGGATTCCAAAATCCAATGTACCTTTTACATATCGTAAAATTCATTTGGTTGCTTGTAGATGCAGCTCGGATGGGCATGCCATAAACCGTGATACAAGAGAAACAACATATTGTATATCTGGCCTAGTGTTGGTGAGAAACATTAAACTCCAAACCATGCTTCTGAAATTGGTCAAGTCAACTTTTGGTGCTCCATCTTCTTTGCTTAGCTGGATTCCATGTCCAGTTGGTGTTGCAGTTGATTTGCACTGCTGCATAACAAATTTCTTGATCATGTCATGAGCATATTTCTGTTGACATATGAAGATCCCATTATTTGATCGATGTACTTCCATTCCTAGGAAGTATCTCATTAATCCGAGATCCTTCATCTCAAACTGATTCATCATGGAGTTTTTGAAATCCATATTCATTTTATTATTACTACCCATGAATATTAGATCATCCACATATAAACAAACTATGAGGATATCTACTCCATTTTTCAAGTAGTATAGTGTTGGTTCACTCTTGCTTTTTGTGAAACCATATTTGCTGAAATAGCCGTCAATTTGTGAGTACCATGCTCTTGGTGCTTGCTTGAGGCCATAAAGTGCTTTTTTTAATTTATAAACAAGGTTCTCTTTTTTCTGGTTCTTGGAAACCTTGAGGTTGTTGAACATAC
Organism: Wollemia nobilis; assembly: GCA_028583015.1. Taxonomy (NCBI): domain Eukaryota; kingdom Viridiplantae; phylum Streptophyta; class Pinopsida; order Araucariales; family Araucariaceae; genus Wollemia; species Wollemia nobilis. The sequence continues at coordinate 2,286,104 of JAQPPZ010002456.1, read as the reverse complement.
ACTTCTTCTGTCAGGTATCCATTTAAAAATGCACTTTTCACATCCATGTGTTGAATTTTCCATCCTTTATGGGCTGCCAAGGAAAGAACAGTTCTAATTGTTTCTTGTCGAGCAACTGGAGCAAAGGTTTCCTCATAATCTATTCCATATTTTTGAGTAAAACCTTTAGCTACTAATCTTGCCTTGTGCCTTTCAATGCTTCCATCAACATTGAATTTGGTCTTATAGACCCATTTACATCCAACACATTTTTTTCCCTTGGGAAGCTTCACAAGCTCCCAAGTATCATTTTTTTAATTGAGGATATTTCCTCTTCCATGGCATCTTGCCATATATTTTTAGTGCATGCTTTTTCATAGCTAGAAGGTTCTAGCTGTGCAGCAGCCAACAAAGCATAATTGACTACATCACCCCTTGGTTCATGAGACTCATCATCCCTTGACATTTGAAGATTTTCAAGTCTTGACAAAATGTCATCCATCTCACTAGCTTGACTCCTAGTGTATCTTTGTTGGAAATTCCTATCCAACATTTGAGTAGATGGATGACTTTGTAGTATGCGCTTTCCTCTATTTGTCTCTTTCCTTTGAGAAACTGAATCAATATCCATCGGGCTTGGAGCGCTTATAGATCTTTGAAATCATTTTGGAGAATTTGGTGGTGCCAACAAAGAAGTCCCTCTTGGACTTGGTGTACCACTTGATGTACTTGATGAAGTTTCTTGATGTGGAATTTGTGGAGGAGGACTTTTTCCACTGCTTTTCTTGGGTTGTACCAATGTGGGAGGTACTAATGTAGAACTGTCCGAATTAGAGTCAAAATCAACAAATTTTTTATGACCCCATTCTCCCCCTTCATCAAAAATTACATCCCTGGAGATAATGATTTTATGTGTCGTGGGATTGTACAATCTATACCCTTTGGTTGAATCACAATACCCTACAAAAACACATGCTTGACTCTTTGGATCAAGCTTCTTTCTCTTCTCCTCAGGAATGTGTGCATAAGATAAAGAACCAAATACTCTGAAATGTTTGACATTTGGTTTCTTACCGTACCATCCTTCATAAGGAATGATACCATCTAAACTAGAAGTCGGACTTCTATTTAGAATATATGCACTTGTTCTCACTGCATCTTCCCAATAGCTGTTTGTGAGATGTTTTTCCTGAAGCACCGTTCTTGCCATTTCAACAAGGGTGCGGTTCTTTGTCTCAGCCACACCGTTCTGCTGTGGGGTATAGGCAGTGGTGAATTGCCTTTTTATCCCTTTTTGCTTACAATAATGAAGAAATTCATTTGAGGAGTACTCTCCTCCTTTATCAGTGCGAAGACATTTGACATAGTAGTCACTTTGCTTTTCTAAATTATTTTTGAAGTCTATGAAGCAATCAAATGCTTCATCTTTGTGTTTCAGAAAATAGAGCCAACACATTCTAGAATAATCATCTATGAATGTTAGAAAATAAGAATTGTTTCCAAGACTTTTTGTTTGCATTAGACCACAGATGTCCGAATGTACTAGTTGAAGAGGATAGCTTGCTCTCCACGCTCGGCCTTTTGGAAACTTCGTTCTGGAGTGCTTTCCCAAAGCACATGCTTCGCATACCTTTTTATGTTTTGGAATTTTTGGTAGTCCTGTCACCATAGCTTGTGATATTAACATTTTCAAGCTAGCGAAATTGAGGTGACCATATCTCAAGTGCCACAATTCACTTGGATTTGTAATAGCAATGTTTGCAAGTTGAGCTCCCCTTGGCTCACCAAATTTTAGAGGGAACAACCTATTCTTTGTCATAGGTACTTCTGTGATGACCCGGTTACAATTGTTTTTATCAAAGATTGTACATTTTATTTCATCAAAAACTAATTTGTAATGCTTCTCCATCATTTGGCCAACACTTAACAAATTGCGTTGTAGTTGTGGAGTATAGTATATGTCATTCACATTTTTAAGGCCTTCTTTTGTTGGAACTGCCATAGCTCCAATGCCTTCAACTTGCAAAGATTTATTATCCCCTAACTTAACATGAGATTTGTAATTTGAATCTAATGTAGCAAAGAGATTTTCTTTGCCACTCATGTGGTTGGAGCAACCAGTATCCAAAATCCATGTATCATTTAGATTTTGATCTGGTTGTCCATAAGAGAGAAAAAGGTTTGATGGACCTTCTTCTTCTCCGTAGAATGAGCCATATTGACTGCTTTGATCTTTTGAAGACTTTGACCAGCAGTCACGAGTGAAGTGACCTTGTTTCCCACAATTGAAACAAGCTGTTTTATTCTTGTTACTTCCTCGTCCTTGATTTCCATGGGCTGCATTGCCTATTTGGTTTTGATTGGCTCCTCTGTTTTGATTTCCACCTCTGTTTTGATTACCTCCTCTGTAGGAGTTGCTTTGGCTCTTGCATCTTTGTTTTTGTCCTCTGCCTCGGCCTCTTCCTCGTTCTCGTCTTGCAGTTTCATTCGAAGTGAAGGCTTTGTCATCACCTCCATAGCTTGTTGAAGGGGCTCCTTGAAGTCGCTCTTCATGTGATGTTAATGATCCAATCAAGCTATCAAATGTAAGAGTAGAAAGGTCTTTGGATTCTTCAATTATGATAGCAATGTGATTCCACTTAGGAAGAAGTGTTCGCAACACTTTCTTCATAATTGTTTCATTTTTTGTGTCTTCACCTAAAGTTTGCATCATATCAACTACTGCTTTGACTCGTACACAGTAGTCTCCGACTCTTTCATTTTCCTTCATTCTGAGATTTTCAAAATCTCTTTTCAAAGTCTGAAGCCTGACTTGCTTTACTTTATCACTTCCTTGGAATCCTTCTTTCAAGGCATTCCATGCATCTGTAGTACTTAAGTAAGATGCAATTCTAGGAAAGATACTAGGATCTAATGTTGATTGAAGATGGTATAAGGCAAAAGAATTATTTTTCTATGCATCTTTGTAGATCTTCTTATCATTTGCACTTAAAGTAGTCCAATCTGTTGGAGCAATGTATCCGTCTTCAATAATATCCCATAGTCCTTTTCCAATGAGTAATGTCCTCATCTTGATGGACCAGTACTCATAATTATCCCCACCGAATTCGAGAATTGGTAGATTATTATGTGATCCCATTATTATCTACTAAAACAAGAAACCTCTCTTTTATAGTCTTATTGCAAAAAGACTTTACAAACTATCAAGCCTTGCTTGATTTACAATCATAAACAACTCACACTTGTTGTTCAAAAATTACAAAATTGTCAGCGATTTGTTCATCATCATCACTGATCAATATTATTTCAGGAGAAGGAGGTTGAAGGATTTCAACTGAATTACTATAATGAGTATATTCGGATCCTTGTGAAGCAATTGCAACTGTGTTGGATTGTTCAAATCACTGCCAAAGGAGTTATCTTCGAATCGCTTCGTATCCTTGATCGGGATTTCTCTCGGTGTGCAATAACCGCATTTTGCAACTATAAAAAACCGTATTAAGTCCTAGTGTTTTCACGTGCCTATCAAAGTTTTCGGGGTTTGTTTTCAATAACAACTTGCAGAGGGCATGATAACATCCATCCGATCTTATCATTTAAGAAAATTTCCCAGAAATTTTCTTTTACAAAGATTTCCTCTTAGGAAATAATAAAAAAAAAATTAACTTTCAAAGTTTTTTAAAAAAAAAAACTTTACAATTATTTCCTCTCAGGAAATTTCTATCAACTTTGAAAAAAAAAATTTTTTTATAAAAAACTAATGAACAGATATTTCCTCTTAGGAAATTACACACAAAAAAAAATTATTATTTTTTTTAAATTTAAACTATTCCTTAGTTTAAAAAAAATAAAAATAAATAATTATCTATTGACCCCGCCGAGAGTCGATCCTGCGACCTCGCGGGTGTCAGGGCTGAGGGTAGCCGCTGCGCTACCGGGCTGATCCGGGAGCAATGCGTGCTCCCCGCCCTTTAGCTTCCGCGTCGAGCGTGAAGCTAATGTTGGCTTCGCGCTTCGACGCGAAGCTTGATTTTACTTGGGACTTTAGTCCCACATCGCCCGTAGGGTGATGTAAAAGCTCTTTAAAAAGAGCTAAGCACATAAAGTGCTTTGACTGCCTGCAGGCAGTCACTAACGCCGCAGGATCATTTTGTCACCGATGCACGTGCGGATCGCCACATCACTACTCCTTGGGCCGTGCGCCAGTGCCACGTCACCACACCTCGCGGATCGCCACGTCACCACTCCTCGGGCCACGCGCCAGTCACACGTCGCCACGCGTCATGCCACATCAATATCATGCCTCGGGAATCGTGTGCCACGTCAACAATGCCTCGAGAATCGTGCGAATCTGCTGCTCCTGCGGGCCGCTTCATCCAGATCCTCTAGCGCCTCGAGAAACATGCCGAACTACTCCTACAGGATGCCTCGATATCCATGTTGCCTCGGCTCCTGCGAGCTGCCTCGAGATCCGTGCTGCCACCTCGAACTGCGGGCCCCATCGCCTCGAGAATCGTGTCGCTCTGATACCAAATGTGAAAGGTGAGTGTGGACGAAAAAGGATTAATTGCATTAACATTAAAACTTAGGTTACATAGATTAAATAGGCAGTAAATAACCTATTTGAGAAAGAAAGGGGGAAAGGAGAAATTGGGGGAAAGGAAAGATGAATAGAATTCTCTTGCCGCCCAAATGTTGCCGTCCACTGCCGTCCAGGGTAAGGTAAAAGGTAAGTTACCTTTACCCAAGGTAAAAACAATTTTTTTAACCTTTTACTAATGGTAATATTCCAACAACAAGTAACTGTTAACAAGGGGCCTTTGATGATTCCCAGCAAACTTTGTAACCCTAATCTGTTAAAACAATCTAACGGCATGAAGCAAAAGAAAGAATAGAAACCCTTTATTCTTTTATGTGTTTGAAATTAATTAACCCTCCCTAGAATGAATTAGTAACCTCTTTTATCTTTGAAAAAAATTCATGGTATAGGCCACTTCATTTTTAATTTCGTGCCTTTGGCATGAGGTTCATTTTATGGTTAACTGGTTCATTTTATCTTTCATTTAAATGTTTTGCTATTTTTACGTTAACATTTGGAGTTAGTAAAGAAATATAAAGCGTATCCTGGAATGTACCAGAATTCGAGATGCTAATCTTCGAATGAACAATAAAAAAATAACATCAGAATCTAGAACCGCAACATTGCCTATGAAAATCAACTGGAAAATTAACAGGACATTAATTCGGTTAGCAATCTCCTCCCTGCAAAACCCCAAGTTGTGAGATGAAGTTCTAAAACAACCCGACCTAACAGACACTGTACTCACACACGACCAAATCAGATCGGATGCAAGACTCTAAGGGAAGAAAATGATTGCATCATTCTCGCCATTCACCTATCGTAACCCATCTCATGGCGTAAACGAGATAGATACAAGAGAAAATAATGCAAAATAAAGATTAACAGAGAAAACAGTAGTAATAGCTTCGATATCCTTTTGGTTTTGCACACAAAAGTTGCTCCTGCCAAATAACTCCTTTATTTTAAAATAATTCTTTTTTTTTGTTACAATTTCTAGCCTCTGTATCCACAACTTGCTTCGGCTTTTAAACTTTTTGCTGCGGCTCTTGGTTCCCCTCTGCGACGCTTTGTTTCCTTCCCTTAACGCTTCGTTTCATCTTCCAGCTTCTTTTATGCTTTTGACCTTCTATCTGAAACATTTGACTTTCTTTGCTAAATGTAACAGTCGATCCACAGCGTTACAATGATCCTCCTGCCTTTGCATCATGTGTTTAGCGTTTCCTACAGTTTCGTAACGGTTCCTCAAAAATCGTGACCAAAAATATCATGCAACCTTGCTCCTTTGGTTTCACAGCAAAAACGCGACATGTCGTGAAATCGCGACATGTCGCGATATCGCGACACTTTTGTTCTCCGTACGCTTCGGTCGCACCCTATCGCGAAATCGTGACCATTTTCATCATCCGTACACTTTGCCAAAACACGTCGCGAAATCGCAACCATTTTCATCATCCGTACACTTTTCCGAAACACGTCGCGAAATCGCGACCATTTTCATCATTCGTACACTTTGCCGAAACACGTCGCAAAATCATGACCATTTTCATCATCCGTACACTTTGCCAAAACACATCGCGAAATCGTGACCATTTTCATCATCTGTACACTTTGCCAAAACACGTCGCGAAATCGCGACCATTTTCATCATCCGTACACTTTGCCAAAACACGTCGTGAAATCGCGACCATTTTCATCATCCGTACACTTTGCCAAAACACGTCGCGAAATCGCGACCATTTTCATCATCCGTACACTTTGCCAAAACACGTCGCGAAATCGCGACCATTTTCTACCTTGTGGCTCCTGCCCGCTTTCATGCTGCAAAAATCAAACACGTCGCGATTTCGCGACATTTCCACCCACCTGCTGTCATTGACCACGATTTTGCGACACGTCGCGATTTCGCTACAGTTTTTCCTTCTGCCTTTCTCTCTCCTCTCTGGGCCGCGACGGAGCAACATGTCGCGATTTCGCTACAATTTTTCCTTCTGCCTTTCTCTCTCCTCTCTGGGCCGCGACGGAGCAACATGTCGCGATTTCGCTACAATTTTTCCTTCTACCTTTCTCTCTCCTCTCTGGGCCGCGACGGAGCAACATGTCACGATTTCACTACAATTTTTCCTTTTGCCTTTCTCTCTCCTCTCTGGGCCGCGACGGAGCAACATGTCGCGATTTCGCTACAATTTTTTATTCTTTAGCAGCAACGGAGCGACATGTCGCGATATCGCGACACTTTTCTGTTTTTGGTCGCGATGGCGCAACGTGTCGCGATTTCGCGACACTTTCTACACTTGTGCATTTTGCCCCTTTTCTTCATTTTTAGCATTTGGGTCATTGAGATTTTCTTTGAAAACTTGCAAAAAAGGTGGGTCCCCAATTTTGGGGTGTGTTGTGGATTAGCCACAACAAATGGCGACTCTACTGTCAAATGCTCCAGAGCATTTTGTGAGAACCCAACCTGAAATATACAAGCTTAGATACGAGCGTTAGCACATAAAAGATAAACAAATACCGACGGATCAGGAGTACATGAAACATCGGAATCATTAGTATTAGCTCGGTGTGTGCTATTTGTTTTCATTCCTTATCGCTTGGATTTGATCAACATTCCATTGTCAGTTTCACATGCATGCATGTGTGAGATTGTAAATGATTTGTGAAACCTAATGAATATGCTTAGAGATTTGTTTTTACAAATGCATAGACCTTCTAATATCATACACAAATATTCAAGATTGTCAAACCCTCTTAGGATCAACCATGTATATAATGAATTGTTTTATTAGATCCCAAAGTTGGTTATGAGTCACTACTATCTTGAACCCATGTGTAAGTGAAAGTCAAATCAGAGGTTTGGGAAATCAGACTCTCAACTTAATCGAGATGAGAGTTTAACCCTATTCTTACTACTCTGATTTGGAATTCATTACCTCACCTTGAGCAAAATGATTTAACCAATTATGGAAGAACCGGTCATGCTAGTCTAACCCTCTGAATAGTCAGTGGTCTTGTTTTTAGACAAGACATGTTGTCATGCATGGGCATACCTAACCCCATAATCCATGACTTAACTTCATTTATTTAGACCTTGGGGATGACTACCCATCCTTTGTAGAGGACAAGTAGTACGATCCTTTCAATCCAATATAAATATGAGATGGGAAAAAGTTAATTTTACTTCTTGGATCTTGGGGATAACTACCCATCCTTTGCAGGGATATGTAGTACGATCCTTTCAATCCAAGTCTTAGATGAAAAATGGAGAATATTAATTTTATTACTTGAACCTTGGGGATGACTACCCATCCTTTGTAGAGGACAAGTAGTACGATCCTTTCAATCCAATTTTTATCTTGAAATGAGACATAGGAGCTTTGGGGAATCAGATTCTCAACCTAGGCGAGATGAGAATTATGCCCTATCCTTACTACTCCATGTAGGTCAAATCAAAGCTTTGGGGAATTGGATCCTCAACCTAAGTTTGATGAGGACTTAACCCTATCCTTACTACTATGATTTTAGGCTTTAAGCTTAATGGAAGTGGTAAAAACCACTGTTTTAAGGATCATGTTGCATAATAGGATAGACATGAAATATTCCTTTCGCTTGACCCTTTTCCTCCAAGCAAGGTTTTGATCATTTTGCCCAAGATCTTTTAATGTGTACAAACTGTGCTTGGTTCTAGATATCTCGGGGCTCAGTTTCCAACCTTAGGATTTTTTCTTTATTTATGTTATAGTATAACCCTAAGAGGATTTAACACACTTTACTGATTTGTATCTGAAATGCATATGTAACTAAGATGGCATGAATATGCAAAGTGAGATGTACTATGAATGCATTGCCCTTTGAATTGCAGATGGAGTATTGTAATAATTTGTAAAACCGACTACTTCATGCATCACAAGCCCCAAACGATATTATTTAACTGTTTGTGTTATATGTGGAGCTTTTACAACATAATTCCAATGCTTCATCTTCTTTCGATCTTAGGCATGTGTTACCATTTCAAACCTTTATTCCATTTTTTTTTTTTTTCTGTATAAGACAATGAAACATGTCAAACAAACACACCACCTAAACGTCCAACCTGCACACACAAAAGAAACAAAGCACAACATTAATACAAACCTAAACATGTCAAGAACACACAACTTAAATATCAAATCTGCACACAAAAGAAACAAAGCATGGCATAATTACATATAATACAAAACCCAGTTGTCTCAAGCCTGAAAGTAGTGTTTCAAGTACAACCCATTGACAGGTAATGTCAAATCCTTTCCATCCAAGGTTCTTAGTCTAAAACTATTTTCCCCTAGGACTTCTGAAACTTGGTACGGACCCAACCATAAGTAGTCAAACTTATCATGATCCCCTTTCTTCTCATGTCTTTTGTCCCATAACAACACTAGATTTGATATTTTAAAAGCCTTGGCTCTAGAATTTTTGTCAAACCATATTTTTACTACATCTTGATGTTTACTGAAATGAAGCATAGCTTCATCACTTTTCTCATCCAGATACATTAATTGTGTTAGTCTAGACTCAAGTTTATCATTAGTTCCGAAATAATCTTTCATGAAATGCAGCGTTTGTAACCTGAGATTTGTAGGAAAAATGGGATCTTGTCCATAAACCAGATGGTAAGGAGATGTTCCCATTGCTTCTTTGACTCTGATTCTGTCGGCCCAAAGAGCCAATCTAAGCTTGTTATGCCAGTCCTGCGGATTTCTTTCCAACAACTTTTTTATGACATTTAACAAATTCTTGTTAGATGATTCGGCCAATCCATTGCCTTGCGGATAATAATTAGAAGAGAATTTTAGACTCACACTGTTATCAAAGGCCCAATTAGCAAATTCTAGAGAGGAAAAAGCTGAACCATTATCACTTACAATGGAGTTAGGCATCCCGAACCGAGTGACAATGTTATCCTCTAAAAATTTAATAACAACCTCCGAAGTAGCATTCTTTGTGGGGATAGCTTCAGTCCACCTTGTGCAATAATCCGTAGCTATCAGAATGTATTTGTGAGAATCAGATGAATTGGGACTGATAATACCAACGAAATCCAGGCCCCATTGCGCAAAAGGTCTAGACTCAATTACGGACTGTAAAGGCATGGAAGCGTTCCTGTCTCTATTCACTGCAGTCTGACACGTATGACATGACCTCACATGAGTATGGGCATCTTTGAACAGTTGAGGCCAATAATAACCGACACTGAGGATTTGATGGGTTGTGGCATTAGCGGACCCATGCCCTGTCCCATGTTTACCATGAAACTCCTCGAGTATTCGCACTGCCTCCTTTTGATCCACGCAACGAAGGTAAATGCCTTCATGGTTTTTTCTGTATAACATGCCGGATCTAATTAGGAAATTAGCAGACTTCAAACGCAAGGCTCTTCGTTGAGTAGAATTCAGATGCGGTGGACATTTACCATTTAGTAGATAGTACACCACATCTGTATACCACTCATCTTTGGTTATATCTGCGACTTCATAATGTTGACATGAAATTGCGAGATCCTGTTCTGCTATTGCCTTAACCAACCCTTGCCCCCGCACTATCTTCATCGACTGAATCTCAAGATCAAACTCCTACAAAGTTGAAACCCACTTACCACGTATCTCACCTAATTCATTATGTATGAACATGGCTTTGACTGCAGGATCTGGGACGATAGCAAAGACCCTACTGTGGACTATGTAATGCCAAAAATTTTTTACAGTCTTAACCAGAGCATACATTTGCTTGTCCAAGATAGAGTATCTCAGTTTTGCATATTTGAGAGGACTACTCAGGAAGGCAATGGGATTTTCAATGCTGCTTTCACTCTTCTGAGTTAAAACACTCGCAAAGGAGTGATCTGAAGCAAATGTGTAGATATAGAAAGTTTCGTATAATCGAGACTCACTAAAATCGGGGCTTTAGAAATCGCGTCCTTGATATTTTTAAAAGCATCTATATTTTCATCTGTCCACTTGATCTGGACCTCTTTCTTTAGCATGTTGTTCAAAGGTTTTGCTATTTTTGCAAAATCTGCAATAAATTTTCTAACCAAATTGATCTTCCCGAAGAATGATCTCAACCCCTTCTTGTTGTTGGGACAAGGAATCTGCTGTATGGCTTCTATTCTCTCAGGGTCAATGGAAATTCCATCCTTAGATATTATATGCCCCAACAGCTTTCCTTTCGTCACCCCGAAAATGCACTTCTTTAGATTGAGAGAAATGCCATGTTCCCTGCATCTTTGAAAGACTTTCTTAAGATCCCTGACATGGTTTTCCCTGTTCTTAGAAAAGACAGGAATTTCATCTACATAGACAATGATGCACTTACCTATGAGCCCTTTAAAAGCAAAGTCCATAGCTCGCTGAAAAGTGGCACCTGCATTCAATAGTCCGAAGGGCATTCTCCTATATGCAAAGGTGCCCCACTTTGTGGTAAAAGTAGTTTTCATCCTATCACTAGGATGGATAAGAACTTGATTATATCCCGAATAACCATCTAGGAATGACATCATCTCCGACCCGTTTACCTTTTGGAGTATTTCATCAATGGTGGGTAACGGGTAGTTGTCCTTTTGGGAGGCTTTATTAAGATTTCTAAAATCGATACACAACCTTATTTCTCCACTCTTTTTCCTCACGGGGACCAGGTTAGCAACCCATGTGGAATGCCTAACAGGAAAGATGATCTTAGCTTCTAACAGTCGCTTCACCTCTTTCTCTATCAAGGGTTCTAATAATGGATTAACTCGCCTCTGTCTTTGCTTGAAGGGTTTGGAATCTGGCTTCAATGGAATCGTGTGCATTATGACATTCTGATCATAGGTTTTCAACTCCTTATAACTCCAAGCTATGCAGTCTATGTATTCTTTTAATGCATTGGCGATGGAATCCTTCTCCTGCTCGGTACATGCTTTTGTTATAAATACTTCTCGAGGGCTTTCTGCACTTCCAATGTTAACCAAATCACATGCTTCTCTGGGAGGTGGAACCTTTTTACCCTCTCTTGGTTGATATCCGATATCGAAAGTTTTTTCTAATGAAGCCATCTCATCTGGCATCTTATTGCATTTTCCAATAGCTTTTTCTTCCAAATATTCCTCCTCTAGATCCCTTTCATCTTCATCTATAACCTGCTTTTCAAATATACCAGAATTAGTGACAAAATTGAATATGTGCCTGTCACTATCAAACACTTGGAAATTCGTGACATTATCTGGTATCGAGGGGCAAGGGACCAATTCTATGGAGAATTTCTTGCATTTCTTATGGTCCACTAGTTTCAACATACTCGCAGCTACAACTAGAGAATCTGCCAGACGATTGCCCTTTCTAGAGATCAAAGATATGTTAAAGGCGTCAAACTCATCCATTAAATCTCTAACCCTGGTTCTGTAAAGTCTGAGCCATTTATCTTTGCATACATATTGTCCCTTCACTTGTTTTACCACCAGTTTCGAATCACCAAGGACCTTGATACACTTAAATTTCTTCCAAAGGGCCAATTGAAGTCCGAGAATCAAGGCCTCGTATTCTGCCATGTTGTTGGTGGCAGGGAACTGCAGTCTGTATGCAGCGAACATAGGCTCCTTATCCGAACATGACAATTCAACACCGGCTCCTGCTCCTTGTCCGGACCTGGATCCATCAAATCTTAAAGTCCAAATTTCTTGATGTCCTTCAGTACCGTTGCACCCAATCTTTTCATTTTGGGAACTTTCAGGTGTTTATATGTCCAAACAATATGCTCCCATCTCTGCTTCAATGTATTAGATCTCATTCGGTTTGTTGTACTCTGTGATCATCTCCTTGAGCCTAGGTTCACTATCAATCCGAATCTTATTGGCCACTCCCCTCCACGGCAACCACATGTGTGAAGAATCTGTCACAATGTAACCATTCAGGTTCTTACTCCAATCTCTTCCCAGAACCATGTCATATTTGATAGGAATGTCGAGCACCAATATGTCTATGTGATGTTGAACTCTGGGTTCTGAATTGACTTGAATAAGAACATCACCCAATTCTCCCACTGCCTCCATGGTTGATCTATCTAGCTGCACCACCCTACTTCTAGAAGGTTTTGGTGTAAATCCCAAATTTTTACAGATTTCTAGGGGCATGATGGTAGCCGAGGCCCCTGAATCTATTAAACAATTGTGCAGGTTTTTACCTGCAATTCTAATGGTTATCAGAAAAAGGAGGTATATCTCATTTTTCCTTTTGTAAAACCAATCGGGACTCAGCACTTTTAGCTTCATGAACTTGGGCGAGATGGATCCAATCCTTTTGGTGGACTTACTTCTTGGCCTAATAATCGGGACATGTCATACATTGAGATATTGGCCTTAGTTTTCTTCATGTCTTCCACCAAGTCATAAGTGGGTTTTTCTGAATTTGCCATATTTTGCACCATCTTAGACTTTTCCACCATGGATGGAGGAGGGGGATTGACATCTCCTTTGAAATCAAGAGGAAGTAATTGGTTGTTTGGAGGAGTGGAGGAAGTTTTGGGCTCCTTAGAACTCCTAGTGTAATACTTGTGATTTCCTTTCCCAAAACATTTGTTGGCATGAGCTTCCAATGTTTCTTCATCTTCGTTTCCAAAAAATTCCACATCCTCCTCTTCTTCACTTTCTTGGGAATGTATAACCTCAATCAATATAGACTCATGCTTCTCGTGGCCACAGTGCATACAATCGTTGTCACAAGGTCCCGATTCTCCAAAATCTTTCGAGACATCTGCCTGATTGGCTACGGGGTTGGGTACTCGCCCATTATTCGGCTGCGTGTTGTATGTTCCTTTTCCTCTATGGTTATGAGGCCGGTTATGACCCATGGTTTGGTCCACTTTTTTATTGACATTTCCCACCATGACCAAAACTTTGGCCAAGGTTTCCTTCATGTTTTCTATGGCGATTCAGACCCTTGTGGTTGAGGCACTGTAATTTCGGGTCCAGTTGTGTTTGCTGCATTAGCCACCTCTAGAATAAGTACAATGGCTTGGGTCTGGGCAGGTGGATTCCATCCTGGATTCAGATTTTGAATAGCTTGGGTCTGGGCAGGTGGATTCCACCCTGGATTCACACTTTGAATGGGAGTGATTGTTGGATAAGTCGTTGGGCTTGGCATGCTAATCGGAGCAAACCCCGGCAAGCTCAACAAATTACTGCCCATGCCAAACCCAGGCAAACCCATCGGGCTATTTTGAATTAATCCCTACGTTTGCATGGAGGCATTCGGATAACTTGGAAATGGCGCCACTTGGGTGGGTGTTTGGAAATTGTTCATCATAGGAACCTGTGGTGCCATTAACTGGTTCATCATGGCAAATTGACTATATGGGCCATATTGTCCCATCTGAGTCAACTAAGACAATCCTGCTCCTGGCAAGTTCATCTGCTGTTCGAGATTCATTGTCTCTGCATAGGCCAAAGGAAGCGTCGTAACCTGAGGATTCCTTCTAGTCAACAAAGACGTTAAAGCATCTAAGGCTCCAAAATATAATTGCAAAGCGACCGGATCTACCGCAAAGTGACGAGTCAGATTCATGTATAGTTTTTGGAACCTCTGGTTGAATGTTCGTATGGGTTCATTGGGTAATCTTTTGCATGATACGAACAAATTGTAGATTATGGAGGGATCCAATAACATTCTAATTGGCTTATGAATGCGATTTCTAATTGGGCCCATGAAGTGATGGACCCTGCTAGAAGATTTCGATACCATTCATTGGCCGTGGGGTCTAGACTAGCAGGGAAAACTTGGCAAGCAACATCCTCGTGAGTAACCCCTTGCCTAAACATGTAATATTTGTAGATTTGGACATGATCTTCTGTTGTTGTGGGACCATCGTGCAATAATTTTGGTAATCCCCTTTCAATGTTTCTAGGCAAGTCATGGACTGCCCCTGGAATATCTAAAGGGGAACTTTGTGCACCGTACCAGAGGGTAGGTGGCTGCTGTTGTTGTTGTTGTTGTTGGGCCATATTATTCAAAGGTGTTAACCCTGTGGGAACAATTGGAACGCTTGGAACTGTGGAGACAGATATCACGGGTGTTACTGTCGCACTTGAACTTAAAGGTTCAGGCCCACTGGATGTACTTGAGTCTAAAGAAATCCCTAACTCAAGTATACTGGGTGGTATTTCGATTTCTAATGTTTTGTTTTTTGGCCTCCTAGCAGTGGGAGAAAGGCTTTGGAAAATAGTTTCCCCTGTGGTTTTAGACCTAGTAGCAATGTACTCAGGTTGGGCCAGCTTGGAAACTCTAGAACCCAAAAGACTTCTTTCAACTTGCTTGCAAAATACAGTATCCAACTCATTATACTCGCAAGCACAATAAGTGGAAACAAAACTACCCACATTAATTGTTAGAACAAATCAAAAATCACAAAGCAATAAAGAAGGCCCTCCTTCTAGCGCCAAAATGTTGAGTGAATATTTTGTCCTTTTACAAAATGAACACGCAACTGAAGTCTCAAACCTGTAGACTCTTTCTTGCAAAGAAAATTTATTATTTTAATTTCTCCAAGTTTCCGTGAACAAACAATCATATGCATATAGCCAATGAAGACAAAATGTAAATAAATGAATGTAATCTAGAACAACTTATTTCTGCAAGTAACTGTTAACAAGGGGCCTTTGATGATTCCCAGCAAACTTTATAACCCTAATCTGATAAAACAATCTAATGGCATGAAGCAAAAGAAAGAATAGAAACCCTTTCTTCTTTTATGTGTTTGAAATTAATGAACCCTCCCTAGAATGAATTAGTAACCCCTTTTATCTTTGAAAAAAATGCATGGTATAGGCCACTTCATTTTTAATTTCGTGCCTTTGGCATGAGGTTCATTTTATGGTTAACTCGGTTCATTTTATCTTTCATTTAAATGTTTTGCTATTTTTACGTTAATGTTTGGAGTTAGTAAAGAAATATAAAGCGTATCCTAGAATGTACCGAATCCGAGATGCTAATCTTCGAATGAACAAGAAAAAAAATAACATCAGAACCTAGAACCGCAACATTGCCTATGAAAATCAGTTGGAAAACTAACAGGACATTAATTCGGTTAGCAATCTCCTCCTTGCAAAACCCCAAGTTGTGAGACGAAGTTCTAAAACAACCCGACCTAACAGACCTATACTCACACACAGCCAAATCAGATCAGATGCAAGACTCTAAGGGAAGAAAATGATTACATCATTCTGCCATTCACCTATCGTAACCCATCTCATGGCGTAAATGGATAGATACAAGAGAAAATAATGCAAAATAAAGATTAACAGAGAAAACAGTAGTAATAGCTTCGATCTCATTTTGGTTTTGCACACAAAAGTTGCTCCTGCCAAATAACTCCTTTATTTTAAAATATTGCTTTTTTTTTGTTACAATTTCCAGCCTCTGTATCCACAACTTGCTTTGGATTTTAAACTTTCTGTTGCTGCTCTTGGTTCCCCTCTGCGACACTTCGTTTCCTTCCCTTAATGCTTCGTTTCATCTTCCCACTTATTTGATGCTTTTGACCTTCTATCTGAAATGTTTGACTTTCTCTGCTAAATGTAACAGTCGATTCGCAGCGTTACAATGATCCTCCTGCCTTTGCGCCACATGTTCAGCGTTTCCTGTAGTTTCGTAACGGTTCCTCGAAAATCATGACCAAAAATAGCATGCAGCCTTTCTCCTTTGGTTTCATAGTGAAAACGTGACATGTCGCGATATCGCGACACTTTTGTTCTCCGTACGCTTCGGCCGCACCCTGTCGCGAAATCGCGACCATTTTCATCATCCGTACACTTTGCCAAAACACGTCGTGAAATCGCGACCATTTTCATCATCCGTACACTTTGCCAAAACACGTCGTGAAATCATGACCATTTTCATCATCCGTACACTTTGCCAAAACACGTCATGAAATCGTGACCATTTTCATCATCCGTACACTTTGCCAAAACACGTCGCGAAATCGCGACCATTTTCATCATCCGTACACTTTGCCAAAACATGTTGTGAAATCGTGACCATTTTCATCATCCGTACACTTTGCCAAAACACGTCATGATATCGCGACCATTTTCTACCTTGTGGCTCCTGCCCGCTTTCATGCCGCGAAAATCAAACACGTCACGATTTCGCGACATTTTCGCCCACCTGCTGCCGTTGACCACGTTGATTGCAATTTTGCGACACGTCGCGATTTCGCTATAGTTTTTCATTCTACCTTTCTCTCTCCTCTCTGGGCCGCGACGGAGCAACATGTCACGATTTCGCTACAATTTTTCCTTCTGCCTTTCTCTCTCCTCTCTGGGCCGCGACGGAGCAACATGTCACGATTTCGCTACAATTTTTCCTTCTGCCTTTCTCTCTCCTCTCTGGGCCGTGACGGAGCAACATGTCGCGATTTTGCTACAATTTTTTATTCTTCAGTAGCGACGGAGCGACATGTCGTGATATCGCGACACTTTTCTGTTTTTGGCCGCGATGGCGCAACGTGTCGCGATTTCGCAACATGTCGCGATTTCGCGACACTTTCTACACTTGTGCATTTTGCCCCTTTTCTTCATTTTTAGCATTTGGGTCACTGAGATTTTCTCTGAAAACCTACAAAAAATGTGGGTCCCCAATTTTGGGGTGTGTTGTGGATTAGCCACAACAAGACCAAACATACAATAAAATGTCATAAAATAAAACATTTCAAAAAGAGTTGATGAAGAACACAAGCTTATACTAAGAGGGGGGGTGAACAGTATAAGACCTCTTTTTACTTTTTCCATTATACCTCAAAATAGTAAATTAATATACCCAAAGCAATATCAAAGCAATGCACAATATCATCCACAAAGTGACACCAATTTTAACGTGGTTCACCCGCAATGGTCGGGCTACGTCCACAAAAATTTTCTCTAAAATTTATCTCAAAGTTCTTTGGGAATCCTTCCCAATTACAATGTTTATGAGCCTCGGCCCAAAGGAGATACCTTCCCCCAATCAAAATTTATGAGCCTCTGCTCAAAGGAGATACCTTCCCCCAATCAGAATTTATGAGCCTCTGCTCAAAGGAGATACCTTCCCCTCTCGCTTCCGGAAATGATCCCTCGAAAGATCAATCGCCTCTACCTCTTGCCAGGCACGTGGAACTCCTTTCCACCGAAGACCTCCCGTCCTCAATGCTTAGCCTAAGAGACCTTCGCCTTCTATGATCACGTCCACGGTAGCTCAAGCAACTTGTACCAAACACAGTCAGTCGGTCTAGTACAAGTCTTCCTCTGTCTGTCGGATCTGTCCAACTCTTGAACAAATCAATCCTCTGCATACAAGCCTTCTCAAAGACTTGCCAAATATGTCCTCAGGTTCTTCTCATAGAACCAGTGCACCTCTGTCCTCAAGTTCTCTAATAGAACTATCAAACTCAGGTCACAAGTCCTCTACTAGGACCTGTCCAAATTTGCTCACAAGTCCCCAGTGAAACCTGTCCAAAACTGCTCACAAGTCCCCATCGAAACCTGTCCAAAACTGCTCACAAGTCCCCACTGAAACCTGTCCAAAACTCAGCAAGCTCACCAAGAAAAACTTTCTTAGGAAATCACAAAGTGAATTGTTAGAGACCCAATGTGATTTGTCAACATCATAGAAGCATAAAGAGAATTGTTAGAGACTCAATATGTTCTATACTCAAATCCCAATCTCAAAACTCAACTCAAATCAACTCAGCTCAATCTCAATCTCAAATCTGAAAACTCAACTCAATATCTGAAATGGATAGGATAGAATGCTTTCTTTCAAGAACATGAAACCCCAACAATTGCCAACTATACAAAGAATCACATAACAATGATACTCATGTTATTTTCACCATCAATTAGGGCTTCAACAACAATGCTCATCAACCAAGGTTCAATCAACACCATTCAACTCAAAACACAACCTTGAAGCATTTCAGAATCGACATCAGAAAAGGAAACAAGTAGAACTCCTTTTCTCTCCAACATTGTTTGAACAAAAAGCATCCACCAACTCAAATCTCAATAGCACAAAACAACTTTTCAATTCATCAACAAAGGAGTAAGTCCAACACTTTAACCAAGTAAAGAATAGCTTGATTATTACCAATTTAATGAAAGCTAATGTCAATCTCAAAGCTGCCCACTTAAGGTTTCACAAATTCACACAAGAAGCAATTCTAACCTTAAAACATCATGCTTTCATTTCCATAATCAACCAAAAGCACTCTCAACATTACAAGAAATATTTATCCCTTATACACCTTATTTCTCCCTTATAGTCTTATCAACAATAAACTTTATCTCTCATAAGAATGCAATAAGATAATGCAAACAACACTTTCAAAAGAATCTTTTATCAAAATAAAGCAAGCTTCAAAACTCCTTATAACTCCTTAGTTGTTTTTCTCTCTAATAAACTTCCTCCATCCGCAAAATACACTAGCAAAAATTAATTTTGAAAATACCTTGGCCAACACCAAAAATTGCGCTATGGAGAAATTGCGCACGAACTCTAACACCACCCGTTGCGTCCACTTCAACGAAGAAAAACCCTTTCACGTTATTCAAATGCGAAACCTCCCGTTCGGGTAGCGCACCAACAGCCTAGCCGCTACCGGTGCGCCAAAGGCGTCCGGTGAGGTTTAAACCTCACTCTGTTTCCCTTGTACCTTTTGGGCCAGGGCTAAAATAAACAACAGGCCTCCCTATCTTCTGACACGAACGACAACGACGAAACCTTACGACGGATACAAAAAAATGAACGATGGATATCCGAACAGTGGATCATGAAATCTCAGCGAGGAAGAAAACGAACATCAGATCACGAATTCTCAGTGAGCAACACTTTTCGAAAATGCGGATGGGATAATCTTTGATCTTCATCGTGGGAGATTTATATGCATATTTCCCATAAACTATTGACGTCGACGAGGGGTTTAACATGTCGACGGAGGATTTTAACACGTCGACGGAGGTCTTGGCTAGCGCCCACAATCTTAGAACATAGCACCATCATAGTTAAGACATTTGCGCCATGGGTTAGGAGAACCCAATGCAAACAAATAAATTAATATTTATTTAAAAATAATTAAAAGGAACCTTAACAAGGTTTTTAATTATTTAAATAAATACTTCCTCCTGGACCCAAATGCATTAAACTAATGCATCCACCTATAATCTTTAAACCTGCCAACTTGGGGTTTACAAAAGACCTTTGAAACTGTCATGTCGTAACCTTCATCAAAACAAGTTATTTGACATCAAATCAAATTCCTTCAAGAGCTTCTTGACATCAATGACAACTTATACACTTGAGCAAAGGCAATGTACCCAAAGTACCCAAAATTGCCAACAGTTGAAAAGTTTGTTCATAAGACAAGCCTAAAGTTGAAAGTATAAAAACTAAAGTGCAATAAAAGATGGCTCAGGACAAAGATTTTCCACTCCTAAAAAAGTGGTAAATTTCCTTTGCCTTATTAAAAAGAAAATAACATCATAGTTCATTTAGAGTAAACATTAGAATAAATCAAGAAGGATGCA
Source organism: Wollemia nobilis (assembly GCA_028583015.1). Lineage (NCBI taxonomy): Eukaryota > Viridiplantae > Streptophyta > Pinopsida > Araucariales > Araucariaceae > Wollemia > Wollemia nobilis. Next base: position 2,265,984 of record JAQPPZ010002456.1, on the reverse strand, counting down.
TTGGAAGAACAATTGTAATAGGTGAGATTGAATTAAAAAAATCAAAGTTGCAAAAAATACATTGGAGTTAATTTTCAAAGCAAAGGTGGAAAAAGTTAAGTGTAAACTAGGTAAGCCTTCTTTATCCTTTTCTAATAGTAGAATAACACTTTCTTGTAATAAAAATAAGTACTTTAAAGGTTATCCCTTGTACTTAAGTTTCTTCAGGAAAGCATAAACATATAGATGATAAGGAAAATTGAGAATGGTTTAAAATAATGGAAGAGATTAAGAAGGGTGAAAATGTTTGTGGGAATGGAAAATAGGGAAGAAGAACATAAAGCATGATTAAAGAGGAAAGGAAAACTAGGATTTTGATTCTGGAAACCAAAATAAAATATTTTAAGTAATAAAATAATGTAACTCTTAAAAAGAAGTGGGATTATGTAGAACACAAGCTTATACTGAGAGGGGGGGTGAACAGTATAAGACCTCTTTTTAACCTTATCTATCAATACAACTTTCAAACCATTAACATGCAGAATAAGATAGTAATAATAACAGCAGTAAAACAGTGTATAAGAAGCAATCCACAATGAGACACAACAATTTACGTGGTTTTACCCAAGGTGGGCTACTCCACGGATAAAAATTTTCCTCAAAAAGTTATATCAAAACCTCTGGGAATCCTTCCCGATTACAATGTTTATGAGCCTCAGCCCAAAGGAGACACCTTCCCCTAAATCTGCTTTGCTAGTGATCCTCTAGAAGACCTCTATCTCTTTTACCCTTAGCAAGTGGAACTCTTTCCACAGAAGACACCTGTCTTCCCTGCTCTGGCTGGAGATCTCTGTCCTCAACTCTGTCACAAAAAACTGGTCCTCTTTTTCGCACCAAAACACAGTCCTTCGGTCTGGCACAATTCTGTCCTCTTCCTCTGTTCTTTTCTGCACTTGATTGGAGAACAACTTTTTACAGTCTGCACAACTACAGCAACACAGTCTTCTTAACTTACAGCCACGCTATCTTCTTAACTTCTGTGCAAACACAGTAGTGCAATTTTTGCAAAGATTGCAGCAGCAATATCACCGTTCGTCCTTCACAACTGTTCACAATTACAGCAACATCTACTCCTGGCACTTTGGTTTCTTTTACACAGACTGCGTGAACACAGTTGCAATCACAGCTGTCCTTAGATCAGATTCCACTCTTGCATAATCTTCGCAATCACTGTAGCATTCGAATGCACAACAACTTATGCGCTCGTGTGTGACTACAATAACTCATTCTCTTCGCACAGTCTTCTCATGAACAGTAGTACATTCTTCGTGCAAACAACACCAGAGTCTTTGACACATAGAAGATTCAGCGAAATGCACTTCTAATGCTGCAGTCGAACTTCACTCACTCTATTTTTGATGATCGAACCTTACTTGTCGCACTCACTCTGCGAACGTCACACTTCGAATGCACACATCGATCGACACAAAAAAATGCTCAAACAGTCCTCCTTTAATACTCATGATCTCAAGATGAAATCTTGTTCTTTAGTTGGCTGATCAATCTTTTAACACGTCGGTTGTAAAACCTTATACTTCGTCGGCCAAGGTTAACTTCGTCGGCTTCAACCGCCTCTGTTGTTCTGTAGCTTTTCTCGCGTGAAACTCAAAACATGTCACGATATCGCTACGCCTTGGTCTGTCATACACCTTCTTTGGTTTGTTGTCATGAAATCGCTACACTACAGCCTTTGCTGACGTCATCGTAAATCTTGTCACGAAATCGCGACGCTCTAGACTCCACTGCCTTCTTCTCCGTTGCTGTCGCGAAATCGTGACACTACAGCCTTTGCTGACGTCATCATGAAACTTGTCACGAAATCACGATGCTCTAGACTTCACTGCCTTCTTCTCCGTTGTTGTCACGAAATCGCGACACTACAGCTTTTGCTGACGTCATCATGAATCTTGTCGTGAAATCACGACGCTCTAGACTTCACTGCCTTCTTCTCCGCAACTGTCACGAAATCGTGACACCTTTGCCTCTTGCTGACGTCATCATGATTTTGGTCATGAAATCGTGACGCTCTGGACTTCACTGCCTTCTTCTCCGCAACTGTCACGAAATCGTGACACCTTTGCCTTTTGCTGACGTCATCAGCAACTCTATCGCGAAATCGTGACACCTCTTGCTTCTTCATCCTTTTCTTGGTTTGCACTAGCAAAAATGAAACATGTCACGAAATCGTGACGCTTTCACTGCCTTAGGCTCTTTCTTGCCAACTACTCGTGAAACTGGAACATGTCACGAAATCGTGACACTTTCTGCATCCGTACAACTTCTTCGAAACTTGTCGCGAAATCGTGACACTTCCTGCAACTCAACACTGCCAACTTAACTTGTCACGAAATCGCGACACTTTCTACATCCGTACAACTTCTTCAAAACTTGTCACGAAATCGTGACACTTTTTGCCCGCTTTGCCTCTGCCTTCCTGCATGTCGCGAAATCATGACTTTCTCTCTCCTCAAACATGTCGCGAAATCGCGACAGTTTTTCCAGCAGCCTGCAAACTTTTTCTACTTTATCTTTTCTGGATTTTTTGGCAACTGGGCTACTCTGATTTTCTTGGAGACTTACTGACCAGCTGAAACCTTCATCAAAACACATCCTTGGACATAAAAACAAATTGCTCCAATAGTTCCTCGACATCAAAAACAACATCTACCAATAGCTCCTTGACATCAATGACAACAACTAAACTTAGGTAAAAGCAATGTACTCAAGGTGCCTAAAATTGCCAACAATCTCCCCCTTTGTCATTGATGGCAACCCTTATCTAAAACACATCTTTCAAGAGTCAAAACTGAAATCAATCTCTCCAAGTTTTGCTCCCCCTGATTTGAAGCTTTCCTCTTCTCTTGAAAACTCTCCCCCTTACTTAAATCTCTCCCCCTTTGTCATCAATGGCAAAGGGTCACCTTTGGGGCTTGGGACTAAGAATGAGCCTCTTAGCTTAGTCCCTCCCCCATATCCTGATGAGGTGATTAAAATAGGGTTGGGAGTGACACTCCCATTAAACACTCATCATCATTAGTGTCCAAGATTTCTTTGTCGGGCCTTCTCTTGAATTCTTTTCCTGTATTTTTGTTCCTGTCACTGTTCTGATCCTCGAACCTGTTAATACTACTGTTCCTATTTCTTTTATCTTTTCTGTTGTTATCCATACCTTGATCCTTGAACTTGTTCATGCTACTATTTCTGTTCCTGTATCTCAGAAGATCAGCTCTACACTGTCTAGCTAGGTGTCCTTCATTGTTGCATTTATAGCAGGTAACAATATCAGTCATGGTTGTTCTTTGAATTCGCCTGTTTCGACTAACCCGGTTCATGTTATTTGTCTTGCAAAAAATTGCCTTGTGCCCGAATTGTTGACAAGAGTAGCAATACCCTTGAAAGAAATTACGTCTCCTGAAACTGTCATTTACTCTCTTCATTTGAGTCATGCAATGTACGACCATGTGACCAAATCTGTGACACACATAACATCTGTCATGAAATTTTCTTTTGTTCGACTTCATGGGTCCCGAAAACTTCTTCTTCTCAGTCTGAATATCGTTTTCTATTTCTGCGTATTCATCACTTACGGACTCATGATCTGAAGTACTTTCTTCAACAGGACTCTCTTTCTTTTGAAATATTTTGCTAGATTCCCCAACTTGTTCCTTGTGCGGCTTAACAAAACCGAGACCTGTTTTATCTGTTGGTTTTCTTTGTCCTTCGATGAGAAATTTAACCTTTTTGGAGCTATCCTGAAATCTGTAGAGCTTATCTTTGTACTCTTTATTTTCTTCTTTCAAAGAAGCCATTTCCCGTTCTAACTCACTATGCTCCGGAATTTTAGAATCTAACTCATTCTTGAGTTCTTGTGACTTAGCCATAGATATTTCAAGATTTTCTACAAGTTCATCTATTTCCATACAACATTCATCTAACTTAATCTTGAGTCTATCATTCTTCTTTCTTTCCTTTTTCAAAACACTAAGAGCATTGTTGAGTTCGCATTCAAGATCCTCTATTTGATGGCACTTTGAATCATCACAACCTTTTTCAGATTTCTTATCACTAGAGGTGCTACCTTTTTCAAAAACCATACATGCATCTTCATTGGGGTTTTCTGAAACATCCTCATACATACTAGCAACCAAATCATTATTTCTGCAATCATCCTCAAGGTGCCCAAAATTTCCACATCTAAAACATTTCATGATAATGAATTTATGTTTCGGTTCTTCCCCCTTTTTTGAAATGAACAACATCTCATTTTCATCATCACTAGAAGAACTGTCACTTTCACTGTTAGAACACTTACTTGTTTTGTCTAAGTAGAAGCTCTTCTTATTTTTGTGAGAATGCCTCTTTCCATGATTGTTGTACTCATCTTTGCTTTTCTGGTGATTGTTGTACTCATTTTTGTTGTTTCTGTAATACCTGTGCTTTTCAGAATCCTTGCTTTTAACATCCTGTATATCTTCATCGCTTTCATCTTTAGAAACAGTACAGTCAGTAGCATAATGACCAAATTTCCCGTAGTTAAAACATCTTATATTTTTCTTGCTTTTGTGCTTTCTGGAAAACTTGCCTTTCCTGCTGTAATATGCCTCTTCCTCACTAGAAGACTCATCACTTTCTTGAATCTGTTTGCCCTTCGATTTCTTGATAGCTTTGAAAGTCGCCTCTTTCTTTACATCAACTTTCACTTGTGTCCTCAATTCAAATGCTGCAAGAATACTATGGAGCTCATCCTTTTTCAATTTATCTAAATCTTTGGCTTCCTCAATAGCAGAAATCTTTTCACTAAATCTATTTGGAAGAGATCTTAAAATCTTATCACACACATCATTTTCAGCAAGTTCAAGACCTAAGTCTTTCATGGAGTTCACAATTTCATCCATCCGAAGCATGTAGTCACTAATATTTTCATCATCATTCATCTTGAGTTGTTCAAACATACCTTTAAAATGTCTCAACTTGGCCTTTCGAACATTTGCATCTCCTGTATGAACAACCTCGCAATTGTTTCCACATTTCACTAGTTGTCTTGCGGTGAATAACTTTAGTGAGATCCGCCTTTTGTAAACCCTTCAAGATTGCATTCATGGCTTTTGAATTGTTGTGATGTAGAAGCCTCGTCTTCTTTAGTATAAGGACCATTTGCAGGAATGGTATACCCATCTTCAACAACTTCCCAAACCTCATTACCGAGTGCCATAAGATAGACTTTCATTCTTGCACTCCACAGACCAAAATCTGATCCGTCAAGAATAGGTGCTGCATTGCCACTTGAGTAGTCCATTGTGTTCTTTGTAAACTTTTCCTTCAAGCTGTTAAGCTTTCCGAAGGCACTGGCTCTGATACCAAATTGTAGAACACAAGCTTATACTGAGAGGGGGGGTGAACAGTATAAGACCTCTTTTTAACCTTATCTATCAATACAACTTTCAAACCATTAACATGCAGAATAAGATAGTAATAATAACAGTAGTAAAACAGTGTATAAGAAGCAATCCACAATGAGACACAACAATTTACGTGGTTTTACCCAAGGTGGGCTACTCCACGGATAAAAATTTTCCTCAAAAAGTTATATCAAAACCTCTGGGAATCCTTCCCGATTACAATGTTTATGAGCCTCAGCCCAAAGGAGACACCTTCCCCTAAATCTGCTTTGCTAGTGATCCTCTAGAAGACCTCTATCTCTTTTACCCTTAGCAAGTGGAACTCTTTCCATAGAAGACACCTGTCTTCCCTGCTCTGGCTGGAGATCTCTGTCCTCAACTCTGTCACAGCAAACTGGTCCTCTTTTTTGCACCAAAACACAGTCCTTCGGTCTGGCACAATTCTGTCCTCTTCCTCTATTCTTTTCTGCACTTGATTGGAGAACAACTTTTTACAGTCTGCACAACTACAGCACAGTCTTCTTAACTTACAGCCGCGCTATCTTCTTAACTTCTACGCAAACACAGTAGTGCAATTTTCGCAAAGATTGCAGTAGCAATATCACCGTTCGTCCTTCACAACTGTTCGCAATTACAGCAGCATCTACTCCTGGCACTTTGGTTTCTTTTACACAGACTGCGTGAACACAGTTGCAATCACAGCTGTCCTTAGATCAGATTCCACTCTTGCATAATCTTCGCAATCACTGTAGCATTCGAATGCACAACAACTTATGCGCCTGTGTGTGACTGCAACAGCTCATTCTCTTCGCATAGTCTTCTCATGAACAACAGTACATTCTTCGTGCAAACAACACCAGAGTCTTTGACACATAGAAGATTCAACGAAATGCACTTCTAATGCTGCAGTCGAACTTCACTCACTCTATTTTTGATGATCGAACCTTACTTGTCGCACTCACTCTGCGAACGTCACACTTCGAATGCACACATCGATCGACACAAAAAAATGCTCAAACAGTCCTCCTTTAATACTCATGATCTCAAGATGAAATCTTGTTCTTTAGTCGGCTGATCAATCTTTTAACACGTCGGCTGTAAAACCTTATACTTCGTCGGCCAAGGTTAACTTCGTCGGCTTCAACCGCCTCTGCTGTTCTATAGCTTTTCTCGCGCGAAACTCAAAACATGTCACGATATCGCTATGCCTTGGTCTACCGTACACCTTCTTTGGTTTGTTGTCACGAAATCGCTACACTACAGCCTTTGCTGACGTCATCGTAAATCTTGTCACGAAATCGCGATGCTCTAGACTCCACTGCCTTCTTCTCCATTGCTATCGCGAAATCGTGACACTACAGCCTTTGTTGACGTCATCATGAAACTTGTCACGAAATCGTGATGCTCTAGACTTCACTGCCTTCTTCTCCATTGTTGTCGCGAAATCGTGACACTACAGCTTTTGCTGACGTCATCATGAATCTTGTCACGAAATCGCGACGCTCTAGACTTCACTGCCTTCTTCTCCGCAACTGTCATGAAATCGTGACACCTTTGCCTCTTGCTGACGTCATCATGATTTTGGTCACGAAATCATGACGCTCTAGACTTCACTGCCTTCTTCTCCGCAACTCTGTCGTGAAATCGCGACACCTCTTGCTTCTTCATCCTTTTCTTGGTTTGCACTAGCGAAAATGAAACATGTCACGAAATCATGACACTTTCACTGCCTTAGGCTCTTTCTTGCCAACTACTCATGAAATTGGAACATGTCACGAAATCGTGACACTTTCTGCATCCGTACAACTTCTTCGAAACTTGTCACGAAATCATGACACTTCCTGCAACTCAACACTGCCAACTTAACTTGTCGCAAAATCGTGACACTTTCTGCATCCGTACAACTTCTTCAAAACTTGTCACGAAATCGTGACACTTTTTGCCCGCTGTGCTTCTGCCTTCCTGCATGTCACGAAATCATGACTTTCTCTCTCCTCAAACATGTCGCGAAATCGTGACAGTTTTTCCAAGCCTGCAAACTTTTTCTACTTTATCTTTTCTGGATTTTTTGGCAACTGGGCTACTCTGATTTTCTTGGAGACTTACTGACCAGCTGAAACCTTCATCAAAACACATCCTTGGACATAAAAACAAATTGCTCCAATAGTTCCTCGACATCAAAAACAACATCTACCAATAGCTCCTTGACATCAATGACAACAACTAAACTTAGGTAAAAGCAATGTACTCAAGGTGCCTAAAATTGCCAACAGATTAAGCCTATAAATAAGAATGAAATTTTGATAAATATGTGTTTAACATATGAAAATAACCCCAAAAATTTTAAAAAACACCAAATATATTTGAAAATTGTGATATTTCTATGCATTGATGTGATAGAAATATATACATGTGTAATCAAGAAGGTATGAGGTTAGGAGTTACAACTACTTTCCAAATTTCCATAACCTTCGTAACCATAAGGTGAATATGTCGGCATGATGTACAATATTCCACCCTTATTACATCAATGTTCAATCAAAGTACATACAATAAATTTTTTTAATTTTTTAAACTTTACACGTGCAAGAGACTTTGTTAGGATGTTTATGCATTGCTCCTCTATGGGATAAAATTAGAGGTATGTATTGTGTTCTTAAACATGTTCATATATGAAATGACACTAAACCTCAAAGTGTTTCATGTAGTTAAGAAAAATTATATTACAAACACGCTTTAAATATCCTTGATTGGCACAACTCAGGATCATTGGTTTCTTTTGTGGGATGCACATTCCTAACAAGATGTGATGTAACTATATCACCTCAAGAACAACTCCTCCTATGACATGATATTCATCCTCGGTGGAAGAATGAGCAACAAAATATTGCTTCTTACTTCTCCAAGAAATCATATTAGATCTTAGAAATAATATTTATCCAATAGTGGATCCCCCTATTATCAATGGATCTTGCATAGTCTACATTCATGAAACCTGTCAAGAATAATTGATCATTCTTTTTATACTCAGACTATACTTAGTCATACCATTGATATACCTGAGTATCCATATTTTTGCTTTTCAATAACACACCTTTGGTTCTTATATGAACCATAGAAGATAGCTCACAATATAGCTAATGTCCGGTCTGGTGTATGTTAGATAACTAGTAACCCAATCATCTAGTGATAGAGAGTTCCATTTACCTATAAAAATGGATCATCGCATTATTGGAAACTTATCAATATTCATTGATGCAATATTATATATTAATACATATTGCATCATTATGATCAATGATCATTACAACTGATACTCTATCTAGTTTGTTCCAATTTGTCTCACCTCCCACAAGGTGTAATATCATGCAATATCAAATAATGTAATACCTACTTAACATCCCCTCTTATTACATTATTGGGTAGACAAGGAGAATTATGAAACGATTCAAAATTGACATGTCCAAGTGCCTTTGTGAAAATATCTACAAGTTGATCTCTAGCTATATTTGGTGATTCTAAACTTGTTCTTGAATGAAATGACATTAAGCTTCAATGTGATTTGTCCTTTCATGAAATACTAGATTCTTGATCAATTTTAGAACACCTTGATTATCACAATTCAACAAGGTAGTTTGTTTCTTGCACACACCCATATATGACAATATGCTTTGTAACCAAATTGCTTCACACATAACTCATCATGCAACACAATATTCTACCTTGGTAGATGATAATGCCATTGCATGTTATTTTTCTATGCCATGAGACAATCTAAATTCTTATTAAAAATAAAATAACATCATAGTTCATTTAGAATAAACATTAGAAGAAATCAAGAAGGATGCATTGGATGAACAACTATAATGGGTGAGTTTGAATTCAAAAAAATCAATGTTGCGATGAATACTTTGGAGTTATTTTTCAAAGAAAATGTGGAAAAAGTTATATATGAACTAGGTAAATCATCTTTATCATTTTCTAATAATATAAGATCATTTTATTCCAATAAAAATAAGTACTTTAGTGGTTGTCTCTATCACTTAAGTTTTTTCAGTAAAGCGTAAACATATAGATGATAAGGAAAATTGGGAATAGTATGAAATAATGAATGAGATTAAAAAGGGTAAAAATGTTAGTGGAAATGGAAAATAGGAAATAAGAATCCAAAGCAATATCAAAGAGAAAAGGAAAACAAGGATTTTGATTTGGGAAACCAAAAGAGCGGCTTGCTCATTTAGACAAGCGACGACAAAATTCTCTCTCCTCCACCACCATGGATGCCTTCAAGAATAATCCCTATCACTTGTTGTCGGATAATGCGACTGAGGCCAGTGGGGGTATGCAACTTGACTCTTTTTAATGTTGTTTCTCTCCTGGAATGTGCGTGGGTTGACATATCCTGTTTGTCGTTACATGGTTCGGGATGAGCTCACTACCTGTTCCAGTATCTATGGTCATTCAAATTTTGTGTGTTTACAAGAAGTCAAAGTGGCAAGTTTCAATTTGCAATCTACTTGTTCTATGTTATGGCCTGGTAGTCAGATGTATGCTACCAACCACAATCACGACAACAGAGGTGTTGTAATTTTGCTTAATAATAGGTGGGCGAGAAATTTTGTCACATGGGGTTCTGACCCCTCTCACCACGCGGTTTGGATTCTGCTCGAATTTGGCGATCTTTCCTTCGAGATTATTAATATTTATACCTCTAATGAGGTCCAAGATAGATGTGCACTATGGATATGGTGTGCTTTGTCCTTACCTACCGCAGTCTGGTTGATGTGTGGTGATTTCAATATGGTCAAGAAGCCTTATGATAAAATGGGTCAGCTTCCTAATAGGTGGGCCTCGGGAGAGCGACATGCTTGGTATTTTATGAAAAATAAACTGGGGGTCTTCGATCCCAATGGTTGTTTCTCTATGGGTCAGTTTCCCGAGCATTTGTGGTTCACGTGGTCTAATTTTAGTTAGGCCCTGTAAGAGTTTTAAAAAGGTTGGACAGGACTATGTTGTCAAACCAGTGCGAGTTTTATTTTTCTCGTCAGCTTCCTTAAGTCCCTTTTGTTGAAACCATTCCTGGTATGGTCTCGTCCGATCATTCCTCTCTTGTGTTCTTTGTTCATGTTTCTTCCACCCATCAATGGCCTACTCATGCTCAATTTTTTCTTCACTTCTTTCTTGCAAAATGGAACCACCATTTGTCACATCCAAAGGATATGGAACATTGTACCCAGACCCAATGGAGATTTAGGATGGATTGAGTGGTGGAATGATGCCATTTTTTGTACCACTTCTCTGCTCAAAAGCATGGGGAACAAGGTGGCGTAATTGCATCGTCGCTCTAATATTGCTATGTGTAATGAGCTTGCACATACCTCCTTTTGTCTTGAGGCCTCTCCTTTTGACTTTGCTATTCAAGCCCATGTCGCTCAGCTCCGACATGAGCTCAAAGTGGCTGAAGTGTACGAGGTCATAGGGGCTCAGATTAAAGCCATACTGCATTGGCTCAAAGTGGGTGATCGTATTTCTAAATATTTTTTCCATAGGCTTCGAACTTCGTGTCACTCCACTCAATTCAAAGCTTTAGTGGTTAATGGGGTTAGCACCACCTCCTTTCTTGAGATAGCAGTTGAATTTACATGGTATTATTCTCATACTTTTGCTACTCAGTCGTACACCCCTTAACGAGAATTAGCCCTTCAATATTATAAAGAAGTTATCCCAACTTTCCTCTCCCCAACACAGTAGAATGAATGTGAACGGCCCCTATCAGAGCAAGATCTTGCAGATGCCCTGTTTCAAATGGCAGACGCGAAGGTCCCAGGGCTTGATGGCTTCCACTACAAATTTTACAAAACTTGTTGGGAGTTTGTTGCATAAAGTATATTTAGAAGCCTTGCAGTTTGGCTCCTTAGGTGTTATTATCAATAAGGGCAATATCAAGTTTATCCCAAAGTCTGAGGATCTAGAAATAATTACAAATTGGAGGCCAATAACTTTGCTTAATGTCATCTACAAGATCATTGCCAAAGCGTTTGCTTTGCGGATTAAGCCCTTGCTTCCCTCTATTTTGAGGCCTAAGCAAACTGGCTTTATCCAGAATCAATATATTTTGGACAATGTTCTCGTTGTTTGGGAAGGGATGGAATGGGCTTGCAGGTCCAATCAATAGGCCCTCTTCCTCAAGCTTGACTTTGAAAAGGCTTATGATCGAATTGAGTGGGTTTTCATTCTTTCCATGTTGGAAGCTCTTGGCTTTGGTCCTCAGTTTATTTCCTCTATTAAAATACTTTTTTAGGATGCATCAGCTATGCTTTCTCTCAACAAGTTTCAAACTGATGCTATTGTCTTACATAGGTTAGTAAGGCAAGGTTGTCCTTTGGCTCTCTCGCTATTTATTTTAGTAGCAGAAGCATTTGGTTATCTTTTGGCTCATTGTGCTTCTCTTGGGATGCTTCGGGGTATTTCCCTTCCTGGGAATGTTGGTCAACTCATTAACGACCATTTTGTTGATGATTCCTTTCTTACTTTGAATGAGGATGAACAATCTATTTCTAAAGCTTTGTCTTGTCTTGATATTTTTTGCAAAGCCTCCGGGTCTAATATCCAATGGAGGAAAACCTCATGTTATAGATAATCTCTATAGCCTCTTCCCCACTGGCTTTAGCATGTGCAGTGGAGTTGGATTCAGCTTGGAGAAGTCTTCAAATTCTTGGGTATTCCTTTTACCTTTCAAGGCTCTCCATCCCAATTATGGTCTTATGTCATCAATAAAGTAGAAAGCAAGTTGGAATATTGGAATGCTAAGAAGTTGTCTCTTGTTGGAAAATTTCAAATTTGCTCGAAAGTGTTGGCTTCCATGCATGTTTATTACTCATCTTGTTGGGTCCCTTCCCAGGCTTGTTACAAATAGCTTGAAAAATTACTACGAGATTTTATGTGGTTTAGTGGTCTGATCGGAAGAGATTTCATAAAGTGGCTTGGGATATTTGTTGTCTCCCATGACAAGCAGGGGGTATGGGTATGCTGGACTGTAAGCGTCAAGGGTTTTCCCTCTGTGCTAAATGGATTGTGCGGGCTCTCAAAGGACCTGAAGCGTGAAAAGTTCTTATCAGAAATTGCATATTGATTGGGCTTCCCCTCAACCGTCGAGCCTAGGCAGGAATGGATTTGCCCTCTCTAGTGCTGGCCCCAGTTTTCATTAAAATCCCTAGCTCCTTTGTCATCAAAATCATATGGAAGGCCTGACAACAATTAAACCCTTGGATTGTTTGGAAGGGGGTCCGTTCACATAAAGGCCTTTCCATTAATATTCTCAATGTCTGGTTGTCCCCTATATTCAAGCTTCAGGGTAAGTCGTTGGGCCAAGTTTCCTAGGTCCATGCCCAAAAAAATTTTAAGCGGGGCATTACGGCCATTGCAATTTTTTACTCCAAGGAAAACAGAGACTGGATTCCTTGGAATGATTTTAAAAGGATGTTTCGCTTGTCCAATGCTGATAAGGCTACGTATGATGTTGTTCTGGAACATACACCTTTCTCCTTATGGCAAAAATTGGGTGTCAGATCCCAAAAACCCTGGTGGAAATATTGGGCCTGGTATAAGAGCACTTCCTTGCTCAGCTACAGATCCAGGAAGTGTTATGACTGGCTTACACCAACTGCACCCAGGGTTCCCAAACTCAATATCAAATGGGACCTTCTCTCATCACCCTCTACGTGGAAAACTAGATTTCATTCATCTTGTGCGTCTTATCTGGAGCCAAAGAAAGCTTTTTTTACATGGAGCTTATTGTATTGGGGTTTACCCCTTGGCCACAAAATTTCTTATATGGGGGTGCTTGAGCCCCGATGCCTATTTTTTCAAGAACCAGAGTCTTGTATGCATCTTTTCTGGGCATGTATACGGGCCAGTTTTGATTGGAGTTGGGGGGGTTATTTCTTTGCCCCGTTTATGTCCCTACAACTTTCCTGGCATCATGTCCTTCTGGGTGATCCCATTCAATTTTATCTCCCACTAAGGGAAGTGTGGAAAATATTCAGATTCAGCCTTCTATTTCACATTTGGAAATCTAAAAATAAGATTATTTTCAAGCAGGTTGATCTGTATTAGGATTTTTCATTTGCTGACAAGCTCAAATTTTTTCATGATGTGTGGTTTCAGATATGTGACCAGGTTAAAAAGGTGGCTATGGAGCTGGACCATTTGTAAGATTTACTAAAATACTGGGGTGAAGCCCCTTGTGCTGTCATTAAGGATGCCCATGATTGTGCATGGTGTCAACCTCCTTGGAGCAGATCTCGTGTCTATGGAAGCCCATTGCAGTATCCGGATATTGACTCCTCCCAACATTCTGTGCCTGTGATCACTCCGCAATTTATGCCTATGCCTAATGATGGTTGGGGGGCTTCAGGTAGCCATGGGCATATTTTTGGCTGGTCCCATCCTTCTTATCCAATTACTCATGCTTCAGGTTAGGGTGAGGAGCGCTTTGATGGGTGGGGGAACCACCCACTTCAAATGGATAAGGCCCTGTCTACCACAAACTCACTTCTTTAAAAACCTTTCTGGATGTAGAATGTATTTAGTTTTTTGTTGATGGTTGTGGTGCTCGTATGGTGCAGTTTGTTTTTCTTTATCCGCTATTAAGATAAGTTAGTGGCATTCGGGGTGTGATTTTTTCTCCACCCACACTTTTTTTTTGGCTGTAAAGAACTTTTATTTTTATAATTAAAATGGCCTTTCATCAAAAAAAATATTATAAGTATTAAAATATTGTAACTCTTAATAAGTAGAATTAAACCCATAAATAAGAACAAATTGGTGATAAATATGTATTTAAAGTATGAAAATAACCCCAAAAATATTAGAAACAACAAATGTATTTGAACACTATGATCTCCCGATGCACTGATGTGATAGAAATATATGTGTGTAATCAAGAAGGTATGATATTGAGAGTTACAACTACTTTTCAACTTTCCATAACCTTTGTAACCATAAGGTGAATATGTTAGCATGATGTAATATTCACAACATTCCCCCCTTATTACATCAATGTTCAATCAAAATACATATAAGAAATTTTCTATAAATTTTAAATTTTACACATGCAAGAGACTTTATCAAAATGTTTATACGTTGCTCCTCTATGGGATAAAGTTAGAGGTATGTGATGTGTTCTTAAACATGTTCGCATATGAAATGACATTAAACCTCGATGTTTTTCATGAACTTAAGGAAAATTGGATTACAAACAAGCTTCAAAACATCTTGATTGGCATAAATTAGGACCAATTTTTTTCTTTTGTGGGATGCACATTCCTAACAAGATGTGATGTAACCCTATCGCCTTGCAAACAACTCCTCCTACGACACAATATTCAACCTCAAAGAAAGAATGAACAACAACATGTTACTTCTTACTTCCCAAAAAATCAGATTAGATCCCAAAAAATATATATATCCAAAAGTGGATCTCTTATCGCTAATGGATCATACATAGTCTACATTCATGAAACCTATCAAGAATAATTGATCATTCTTCTTCTACTCTAGACTATAACTAGTCATACCATGGATATACCTAACTATCCATTTTTTTTCTTTCCAATAACACACCTTTGGTTCTTGCATGAACCATGAAAGATAGATCACAACATAGCTAATGTTAGTTCTAGTGTATGTTAGATAACTAAGACTCCCAATCAACTAGTGAGAGATAGATCCATTCACCTATAAATATGGATCATAGCATTATTGTAAATTTATCAATATTTATTGATGTGATATTACATATTAAATACATGATGCATAATTAATATCAATGATCATTACAACTGCTGCTCTATCTAGTTGGTTACAACTAATCTCACTTCTTGTGAGGTGTAATATCATGCAATATTATATAATATAATACCTACCTAACATCCACCCTTATTACATTATTGGATAGGCAAATAGAATTGTGAAATTATTCAAATTTGCAATACCCAAGTGTCTTTATGATTTTAAACTTGACATCTTCGATGGGAATTTACTTGAGCTATATTTAGTGGTTTTAAACTTGTCCTTGAATGAAATAACATTGAGCTTTAATATACCTTGTCCTTTCATGGAATACTAGATACTTGATCAATTTTAGAACACCTTGATTATCATAATTCAACAAGGAAGTTTATTTCTTGCATACACCTATATACGACAATATGCTTTGTAACCATATTGCTTCATATTTAGGTCCTCATGTAGCACAATATTTTGCCTTGGTGTATGACAATGCCAATGCATGTTATTTTTCTATGCCATGAGACAATCTAGATCCTATATGAAATACACATATGAATATTGATTTTCTATCATCTATAAATCCAATATAATCTAATTATGTGTATCCCTATAAGAAAAAAGTATCATTCTTCTTATATTCTAAGCCATATTCTATTGTACCATGGACATAATATTGTATTCTCTTTACAAATTTCTAATGACTCTCCTTAGGATCCTACATGAATATTGAAATAAGACTTGCAATAACTGATGTCAAACCTAGTGTTCATCAAGTATATGAGAAACCTGTTCAATTGAAAATAAAGAGTAGAAAATACCTTAGGTTATTTATCATATCTAGAAAATTATAACCCTCGTTACATTGGTGTCATCATAGGTTTACAATTTGTCATCATGTATGTTTCTAGCAGTGTCTTGGCATATTTTATTTGTGTGACTAGAATGTGGATCTTTATCTATCAAACTTCCAATCCAATACAACAGTGTAGAAGCCACAAATCTGTCATGTCAAATAATTTTTTTAAGTCATTTTTCACATCATTCACTAAATTGTTTGAACTTCTAGTGATGACCAAACCATCAACATAGAGCATAAGAATTACTATCTCATTTATAGTTTTCTTGATACAGATATTTGCATTAGAGGGATTTTTTATGAATCCATACTACAATAGGTGATCATTAATTTTGATATACCAAGCTTTAAGAGCTTGTTTCTACCCATCTAGTGATTAATTTTTTATGTTGTCCATTATCAACAAAGCCTTCAAGTTGGTTCATGTACACTTCTTCAATATCATTGTCCAGGAAGGTGTTTTTAACATCCATTTTATAAATTTACCAACCAAGATACTACATGAATGATGGTCATGTTTTTTGTAGATGAGAATATTTATTCATAATCTATTCCTTCCTTCTATGCATAACCCTTCACAATGAGTCATGCCTTATATTAATCAATGGCACTATCTACCTTATACTTGATTTTAAAAATCCATTTACAGCTTATGGGTTTCTTTTCTTCTAGCAAATCAATGAGATCCCATGTTTCATTATTCATTAATGATGTATACTCTACTTCCATGGCATTCTTCCATAATGGAAAGCTTAGTTCTTCCTTTACTAAGGTTAGATCTTCATTCTCCACTATAGAAATCATCCAACCCAAATTTACCTCCTATCATGTATTGTTATGAATACATGGTAGTGTGGAGGTTAGATAAGGTGGTGCATCAAGATTAGCATCTTTTATAGTATTTGTGAGTCATTTTAAAGTCTTTATTTATTGTGGTGGAGTAGCCAATAATGGTTCATCAACCACTTCTAAATTTGACTCATCTTCTAGAACGTCTTTGCAAACTTTCTTATTTGACTCAATGCTCACAACAGGAGATGTGGTATCACCAAAATCCTTAGAATCCTTAGTATTTTTCTTAAATTATTTATCAAATACAACATATCTACCTATAGGTATGTTCTTGATGACTATATCAATCAACCAATAAGCTTTTAATGGCTCATTACACCCAAGAAATATGCAAGGCAAAGTTTTTGCATGCAACTTGGTCCTCTTTTATTTTGACACATTTATGTATGCCTTGCTTCCAAAAAATTTGAGATGCAACTGATGGATCTCTATTAGACCAAGATTATTTAGGTGTAATACCTTGAAGTACCTTTGTTGGTGCTCTATTTTGAATATACACTATAGTAGATATAATCCCGATATTGCTACTCTATAATAGCTCTTATGAGCATACAACGAACCATTTTCATGATGGATCAATTTCTTCTTTCAACAATCCCATTTTGTTGTGGAGTGTTGGTGATTCTAAGCTATCACTTGATCCTATTTTGTGCAAGGAACATTGAAAAATTGTTGGATGTATATTCCCCCCTTGATTTGAGTAGAGGACTCAAATAGGATGTCCAATTTTTGTTTCAACAAGCATCTTGAAGCATAAAAAATGTATGAAAGCATCATATTTTAGTGGTATAAAACATACACACATATTCTATGAGTAATAATCAACAAACAATAAAAATTACTTGTGTCCATCATGACTAATTGATATTGGTCTGCATAGTATGTATGATATCCAACAATCTTTTAGCTCTCTAAGGGTTGATATTAAAAGGTACTCGATGTTACTTGCCTAATAGACAACTTGAATAAATTGGCAATGTAGGTGAAAGGTTGGGTAGACCTATCACCATATGATGCTTATTTATCTGGATTAACCAAAACTCATATGTCCATATCTCCTATGCTAGAGTGAGGTAGCATTTGTCATGGTAGTAGACAATGCAACATTAGGAGATGATATGATATCAAGGACAAACAAGCCATTCTTATAGAAACCAATTACAACAAACTTATCATTTTTTGGATGAAACATTTTTTTTCTAGTCAACAACCCTAAATTCAACTGCCATATCTAGATCCAATATTTGTGAAACCAACAACATATTGTTTGCTAAGCTAGGTACATAATACATTTTTAATTATGCATATCCATTAGTCAAATTGATAGGAACCGTAGACACCAAAATCTAGCCACTTGTCATCCATCCATAGCTTCCCACCACATTTACCCATTATTTATATATATTTATATATATTTGTTTAATATATATTTAAATAATAATATTTTATATATTTTATTTATATATATTTAATAAATATATGTATATTTATATGAATTAATCCCAGCCATCCATCATGATTTAATCCCAGCCATTCACCCACCTTAATCCATGCCACCTACCCAGATTTAATCTCCACCCTCCATCATGTTTTAATCTTGACCACACAAATTGTGTCGTTGAAACCCTAATGTGCCCTAGGAGAGATTATAAAGAGGAGTCATTTTGATGACTCAACCCCTAAGTTTTCTAAGTCTTTGAGTTCCTAAGTTTCCTAAGTCTTGAGTTCAACCCTAAGTCCTCAAGCATCCAAGCCTCCTCACTATTTTCATCTTCCATCACTTGTCATCGCTTTCACATCCATTATCGCCCACCTTGCATGAACCAGATCTACTTTTGTAGATTCTATTTCAATTCCTCGAGCACCTCTGGGTATCTCCTATCACTACCGAGCACCTCTGGGTACCTTCTACCATCATCGAGCACCTCTGGGTGCCTTCCTTCCATCATCGAGCACCTCTGGGCACCTCCTGCCATCATCGAGCACCTGTAGGCATTCATAACCCTAGTTCTGTAGTCTAGCAATCCCTCGGGTGTCGCTAGGGCATCTGCACACAATTCCTACAACAATGATGAAGAATAGAGTAAAAAATTAATGTGATAAGGTAATTTATTTATTGTAAGTATTTTTTATTCTTTAGATCTATTTATAGCTTCATTTCTGCAACTAGGGTTAGTAATTTTCTTATTGAGGGCCTCACATAGTGGAGCCCTCGTAGATATTATTGACTTTTTGTTGTTGTTTGTTGTTTGTAGGTTTAGGGATCAAGTTCATTGGAAGTTATTGAAGCACTTGAGTGGTCTGACCTATGGATATCTAAAGCCCACTCACCTTACTATTGAGATCAAGTCGAGCATGAAGACACCACCCTTATTTGTTAGCTAGGGTTTCGAAGAACCCTAGCATATTGAAATCATTGTATTGGATAATAAAGCATTGTAAACCCCCATTTGGGGTACACTTGGTTGTAATATCAGAGATCCACCCAATAATAAGAATAAAAGTTTATTTCTGTGCAATCATCTGTGTTTATTCTGCTTTATTCATTCATTTATTTAAGTATATTGTTTGGTGTTGTTCGATTTTACATCTACAAATGGTGATCATGGTGGGACCCACAATGGGTTCTTTATGCTAATTATCTTGTCATTAATTCACTACTTTTTGTCTTCTATCTTGTAGGTTTTTAGAAAAATAGGTCACACAAATTTTGTAGAACTAGTTTTTGAGGATTTGTAGAAGTTGCAGAAGGTGTGCAGATGCCCCGATGCTCGTGGGACATTCAAGAAGCACCCAAGTGCATTTCATAGAGAAGAGGAACAATACATAGGCTTATCTGTAAGTCTACTTTAAAACCCTAGCTTCTTTATTTTATGTATTTTCATGTTTTTATAGATTTATGGCTAAAAAGAACATCATTAACAATATGGTAAAAATGAACATTTTAATCTGCATTTCTAGGCATTAAAATAATTCTTTGCATCCACATTCAATCATAAATCACACATTTCCATTTAAGGGTTTCACTATTTTCTGGTGTGCTGCAATTGCATCTCTGTTTTCATGTGAATGATTAATTGCATAAAATAGTTTGCATTCTAGGGTTAGGGATTTCTCCTTTTGCTGGTCTAAGTAGGAACAACATTAGAATAATTGAAAGTACCCCCACATTTGGTGATTCAAGGTGGAAGAGTAGATGAACCCTCCTCTATTTAGAGAGTGGTCTTAAGTGGTGTACTCTACTTCTTTTGGGAAAATCAATATTTCTTGTGTTGGCTTCTAATTTAGACTAGTGAAATCAGTCATTTCTGACATTGTATGTACACCTTAATAAACTGAAAACCTTTAAAAGGAATCACACACACAACACATTTCATTTTTAATAGTAATGGTTGGATTTCATCACCAACCATTGCTTGAGATCTGGTGATGGTGGGTTTCATCTCCATCCACCAATCTCTGCCCCTAGACACCATAGGTTACCCCTGAGCAAACTTGCTGGATTTCATCACCAGTAAGAATCTCATTGTCCATCCTAGCCATAGTGTTCACCCATTTTAATTCAGATTAGTGCATTGAAACACACAAAACCAAAAAAAAACATTAACACGAGATAATCAAAGAACCAGGTAAGACACATTTTTGTTGCATAAACATAGGATTGGATTGCCTATTTGATTTTATGAGTTTTTCATTCCGCATTTCATTTTCAGCATATTTTATATTTGGTTCATTAGTTTATGGTATTAACAAGAAATCAAGCTAAAATAATGAATCAAATATCCACCAATCAAACCACTTCAGCAATGGAGTGTTCATCATCACCTTCCACCACCACTTCCATGATCAATCCCCCTAGTGTGATACAGGTAAGTCATTCAGATTTATTTGTAGGTCCCTCACACACTATGTCATCCACATCATTTCATATGGCCATGCCCCAAATAGAATCATCATCACCAACCATTGACCATCACATCACCCACATAGACATGGCACAAGTGGAAGCTCTTATGAAATCCACTAACTATGTCTTAGAGTCAGTCCCCAACTCACCTAGACATGATCCTTCTTTACAACAGGAACTTATCTCCTCCCAACCTTCAAGCTTTACCCAAGTGTACAATAACCCTCTTTTTGAGGTATCTACTGCACCTTCCCAACATTTTTCCATACCCCAATCATCATGTGTCCAAAGCACATCCATCCCATCCTCATATACCTCAGTTTATGGTAACCCCTTGTATGAAGCACATGTTAATGTTGCTTCACAAGTGCCCACATCCATACCATCTAGTGTCTCCCATCAAGTTGCAATTCCTATTGCAACTTACCCCCCACCTACCTCATCAATCCCATCCACATCCATTCCATCAACCACTGATATGGAAATACATGAGACATGGGAACATCTCAACAAATTGCTTAAGAAGTGGTAGAATGCTCAACAACAAGTTCAGGTGAACCCTAAGCCTCAACCTATTTCCACTCAACCCATTTTTGTTAGCCAAGGTCCATCTTGGGTACCACAATCTTCTATGGTTTCCATTCCAACACCACCGCCAACCCATACCCATCCTATTCCCATTGGCCAACCTATCCAAAGCCCTCATACATCATCTCCATATCTTCATTCACCATCATTCCTTCATCAACCACATCATCATCAACATCAATCTACTCTACCAAGTCATCATCACCTCATCACACCTCAACATATTTCCACCTCACCATCACAAAATCATCAAGTGATTCAGGGTTTCCACATTCTTGGGGAGGACCCTCGAATCCAAGCTATGCAACAATATATTGATAGTTTGATGCAACATACTCCTGGCATGATAAACCATAAGCCTACCTTATGCCAACTAATCAATCAACCAATTCATCCTTCGGTACCATCACCGCCATATCCAATAGATTTCACAATACCGAAGTTTGATAAATTTAAAGGGATGAAGAACCCTAAAGAGCATGTGAGTTCATTTGTTCATTCTTGTTTTAGAATTCAAAGCAATGATGCTCTAATGCTTAGGACCTTCCCTCAAACATTAGGGGGAGATGTTGTAGAATGGTATAACCATTTGCCCAATCATAGTATTTATACTTTTGAGCAATTGGTTGACCAATTTCTTGAAATATTCTCCCTCAATATAAGAAAGAAAGTCTCATTATCTGATATCTATGATCTAAAACAATATGATGATGAGTCTGTCTATGACTTTGGTAACCGTTGGAGGGTCATTATCACCAAATTGCCATTTTCCCTACCAATAGAAGAGTTGACCCGATTGTTCGCTAAGAGTTGCTTAAAACCCATCTCTTGGTTATTGCAATTACAACAACATAGATCATTTGATGAAGCTCTTGCCCAGGCTAGCACAATTGAGGAGATAAAAATCCAAGAAGGAGTGCTTAAGCCTAAGAAGAAAGAATGGCAAAATAAGGGCCAATATAGAGGAAATTATTCTAGCCAATCAAAATCCAATCAAGCCAATCCGGCCAACTCATCCAATCAAGTAAATCAAGTGGTCATGAGCCAACCAGTAATGGCTCAACAACAACCCATGCAACAACAACCATGACAAATTGAATATCATGTGGTTCCCTCAACTACTCAATCAAGTCAAAACATAGTGCCATTGTGGACAACCGATCACGTCAATAATTTGTTCGACAACCCCATCAATATACCCCATTGGCTGAATCTTATACCTCCATTTTTCATAGGTTATATGACACAAATCAACTTCCCTTGCCTGAGGTCAGACTTGATGATCCCGCTAAATATGGTAAACACTATAGGGAGCATTTATTTTATCCTTATCATAGATAGAATGGGCATGACATTAATAACTACCATCAATTCAAAGATAGAATACAAGACCTTATTGAGTTAGGAGCTATCAAACTTGATAGTCCTCTAGCTCAACAAAATCAAAATCTTGGGATCTTTCAAACACCACTTCCTCATCATGAGGAGGCACAACCAACAATAGGAGGGTCAAATACCAAGATTCCTCCTAATCAGGTTAATCATGTTCAACAATACCAAGGTTTTGTGGGTGTTATTCATGTAGTAACCCAAGGTCAACAACAATGCTCCAATCAACAAAATGCTCAACAATAGTCTAGTCATTCACCCATACCTCCATAGGCAAGTGTGTCTCAACCTACCACATCATCATCTCCCATCCAATTTTTTTCCAATCCCTCTCATCCAATCCATATTCTAGCCCATCCATCTCAACCCATTCATCCTTCCAATCATCCATCTAGGCCAATCATCTCATTGAGCAGTCGATTAACCACAAGCTTAAAAATGGCTTCAACCAAACTATCTATATATGAGCTAATCCAACAATCTCCTCCACATCATGAAGCATTAATGGATATTCTAAAATCCATTGAACTTCAATCTCAAGATGCTAATGCTTTTAACAATTTTGTGGGGAATATTCAAACATGTATGGAGCCTTCCATTACTTTCTATGATTTTGAAATCAAACCAATATCATCAGAATCAGTGGATCCTCCATTACATATCATGGCTCAAATTGATAGGAAGCCTTTCAAAAGAGTTTTAATTGATATTGGCTCCTCCATAAACATCATCACCACATCCACCCTTCAACATCTCAAGCTTCCACTAGATCACATCACCAAATCCTCATTCACCTTGAAAGCATTTAATGATGCTCTCTGTTCCATAGTTGGCACTATTGTTTTACCTCAAGTGCCCAGGGCAAAACATTGAAACATACTATGTTCCACATCTTGGAAGGGTCCATGGTGTATAATGTACTCCTTGGATGACCTTGGATGAGGGAAATGAGATGTGTCCCATCCATATTACATCAATGCTTGAAATACGTACATGAGGGACAAGTACATTGCATACCAAGGGATGTTGAACCATTTAAGTATTACAATTTTATCTCAAACCCCTATGAGTCCATGCTACCTTCCACTCATCTATTCCTCACTTCATCAACCACTTCATCATCCACCCCATCCATATCATCATCTAAAGCCCCTATTCCTGAGGAGCTTCCAATCACCAATTCTCATCAAGCATCCACTTCCATACCCCCATCTTCATCACCATTGACTACATGCACATGTGGTCAAACTCAATCAACATTAGCCACATCATCCACCACTCCTTCCACATCATTACCCATCCAACAATCCACTCAACCAAATCCATCTCCATCCACATCAACCAATGTCTCACAAGTCAAAATGATGGATTGTGAGATACCATCAGCCAACCATGAGTCAGTTCCATCCACATCCAATCCATCCACATCATCCCAAGTCGAGGTCCACCTCACTAATCCTGGTATTGGTGAATATGTGGTCCAAGATATTACAGTCACACCACTCAACATTCAAAGTGCTAAGGACTACGGTCACCCACATGACCCACCCTTATCTATAGGAGCGGTATATAACATGGGTTCAGTGCCTAATAGCATTAATTTTGTGTATGGAGGACTTGATTCATCATCCAATCTAGTTACCCCAGATGAACCCAAATCACCCACACCAGCCAATACACAACATATGTCGGGTTTTCCATCCCGGTATTTCCACATTGTTAATTGGCAAGGACATGGCCTAGGATGACATGAATAGGGAATGCATGAGATTATCGATGTTTCATATCGAGAAATGCATGACCATTCAGGTTTAGGTTATCATCCACTTTCATCCACCTCTTCTCTTGAACAAGCTTTTCAAAGCTTAAATCTAAATTCAGGAGAAGATATCCATCTCATAGATGACTTCGAAGATGAATTCTATGAAGAATTTGACCTCATGTCAATTATTTCTGATGAATCTGAAGAGGAATCAGACCCCATCATTCCACACACTGAACATGATGAGTTTTACCTCAGAATGTTCCCCATCCATCAACCCATATTTCACTTGCTTCTTCCACAAGAGCGAGTCGACCCAACTGGTGAACCACCACCTCCATTCCATTAATCCATATCATCGACCATTTTTTTTGTAATATATGTACATAAAAATAAATTTCAAAAATTAAAAAAAAATAAAAACATAAATATTTTGCATGTACATTGCATTTATTTGTGTTGCTTGTTGTTGTCTAGGTTTAATAGAGTTCTAGCATCGATTCTAGCTAAAAGGATCCATTCCATTCACCTTTGCCACCCATCCATTTTCCCTTTAAGTCAACATGAATCCTGTTGACTTATTTACCCCACTCCGTAATCCATATGATTTGGCAAAGCCAATTCCTATTGACATGAGTCTTATTGATATGGACCAGATTTCCTCACCACCTTCCTTTTTTGAGTTTGTCCTATCCGAGGAATTGTTAAGGGCTTCAACCAACTACATTCCTCCATCACCTCCACCTTCACCTTCACCTTCACCTTCATATCTTGAGGTTTTCTAGTAGACATAGATGAGGATAAGTTAGAAGAGTTTGATGACCTCATAGATGACATTCATCTAATCCCAACTCCCCATCAACTTGAGGAAGGTTCTCACATGTCTATTGAAGATACTATCGATGTGAACCTTAGTTCAGATATCAAAAATCCCCAAATTGTCAAACTTGGCAAAAGCTTATCCAAATATGAACAAGAGCAATTAATTGCTCTCCTCAAGAGGAAGAAGGGAATTTTTGCATGGTCCTATAAAGATATGCCTGGTCTTGACTCTAATTTGGTTGTCCACAATCTCACCTTAAACTCTGATGCTAAGCCGATCAAACAAAAACTTAGAAGGATGCATCCTACCATTGCCCTCTTGGTCAAAGAAGAGCTTCAAAAGCTATTAGATGTGGGTTTCATTGTCCCCATTGACTATCCTGAGTGGCTCTCAAACATGGTACCCATTCGTAAGCCTAATGGGGTGATACACGTTTGCACTGATTTTTGAGATCTTAACAAAGCATGTCCTAAGGATGATTTTCCTCTTCCAAACATTGATACTCTTGTTGACACCTACGCTGGCCATGAAATGCTTTCTCTCATGGATGGTTTTTTAGGATACAACCAAATTCGAATAAATCTTGATGACCAACACAAAACAACATTCACTACACCTTGGGGGACTTTTTGTTACAAGGTGATGCCCTTTGGCCTCAAAAATGTAGGTGCCACTTATCAACATGCCATGACATACATATTCCATGATTACATGCATAAGATCATCGAAGATTATGTGGATGATCTCTTGGAAAAATCCAAAACTCGACAAGAGCACATTGGTGTATTGGAAAAAGTCTTTGATCGACTTCTAGAGCATAATGTAAGGTTGAACCCCAAGAAATGTGTCTTTGGTGTTACCTCTGGAAAACTACTAGGGTTCATTATCTCCAAAAGAGGCATTGAGGTGGACCCAAACAAATTCAAGGCCATCATGGAGATGCCTCCCCCAACAAATTTAAAGGAATTGCATAGTTTACAAGGAAATATTCAATCAATCCATCATTTTATTACGCAACTTTCTGATAAATGCAGGCCATTCAATCACCTACTACAAAAGGGGGTGCCATTTTCATGGATAGATGAATGTCAAAAAGCCTTTGATGATATTAAGAAATACCTAGCTTCTCCACCAGTCTTAGCTCCTCCTCATCTGGGGGTCCCCTTCCATATTTATGTTTCAGCAATAGACTTTGCATTAGGGACAATGCTTGCACAAAAGAATGAAAACAATCGAGAGCAAGTTGTCTATTACATTAGTCAAACATTGGTAAGCTATGAAACCAGATACGCTTACATGGAAAAATTGTGCTTAGCAGTGGTTTTTACCACTAAGAAACTCTGACATTACATGCTTAGTCACACCACATATGTCATAGCTAGAGAAAATCCTCTGTGTTATATGATGTCTCACACTTATAATAACACTCATACCGCTAAATGGATAATGCTTCTCACTGAATTTGATCTTGAGTTTATAAGCCAAAAATCCATTAAAGGTCAGGTTATAGCCGATCAACTTGTGAAAGCTCCACTACCTAGTGATCATCCTTTGATTATTGAGCTCCCAGATGATTCGGTATTCACTATCATCAAACAAGAAGAAGATGTCATTCTAGAGGAAGACATCGATATCACACTATTCTTTGATGGTTCTAAGTGCGAAAAAGGTCAAGGTGTTGGAGTCATGTTTCATACACCCCAAGGGGTGCCTATCCCCTTATCATTCAAACTAGACTTCCAATGCACAAACAATAATGCAGAGTATGAAGCCTTAATCTTAGGTCTTCAAGCAGCTATAGCTATGGGCATTAAGCGTATTAGGATATTTGGTGATTCTCAACTTGTTGTCAAATAGGTAATAGGAGAATACCAATGCAAAGAGCCTAC
The DNA here is from genome assembly GCA_028583015.1 of Wollemia nobilis. Taxonomy (NCBI): domain Eukaryota; kingdom Viridiplantae; phylum Streptophyta; class Pinopsida; order Araucariales; family Araucariaceae; genus Wollemia; species Wollemia nobilis. The sequence continues at coordinate 2,238,688 of JAQPPZ010002456.1, read as the reverse complement.
CATTAAGCTTTACCATGAAGTAGCAATGAAATTGCTCTCTAAGTTTGATTGGTATGAAATTGATAGTTTACCACGTTTGACTAATAGATTTGTAGATGTGATGGCCTCTCTTGGATCATTGATTCCAAAGGATACCTTAGGAGAGGTACAACCCCTTATAATTACAATGATCTCTAAATCTACAATTGTCCATGTTGAATCTAAGGATGAAAAGGATGTTTGCTTTATCCATTTGGAGTCATGTGAGCCTTGGTCAAGCCAAATAATAGCCTTTCTCAAGTTTGGAACACTCCCATCAGATATGTCATGGACTGCTAAATGCACTTTCAAGAAAAAGGTAGCTCATTTTACTCTCTTGGGGGACGTGTTGTATAGATATGGTTATGATGGAATCCTCCTTCATTGTCTCGAGTCTACTGAGGCACAAAGAGCCATAGTTGAAGCTCATGATGGTACTTGTGGTGGTCATTTTAGTGGAATGGCCATTGCAAAGCGTATTCTATGCATGGGTTATTATTGGCCCATAATGGAACGAGATTGTTGCACATATGTCAAACATTGTAAGCAATGTCAAGAACATGCTAATTTAACTCATGTACCATCACAAGCATTACAACCTATTCAAATCCTTTGGCCCTTTTCATAATGGGATCTAGATTTAATTGGAAAAATATCACCTTCTTCCTTGGGATAACATACATTCATCATCATAACCATAGAATACTTCACAAAGTGGGTTGAGGCAATTCCTCTAACCAGTATGATAGGACCTAAGATTGTGGAGTTTATACTTCATCATATCATTTGTCATTTTGGTATTCCCTCAAAAATCATCTCTGACAATGGCAAGTCTTTCAAGAACAAGGATGTTCGAGCACTTTGTGAGAAATATAATATCCAACATAGTTTCTCGACTCCTTATTACCCATAAGCAAATGGACAAGTTGAGGCTACCAATAAGACCTTAATTGCTATTCTCAAGAAACTTGTTAAATAAAATCATAGAGATTGGCATACACAAATTCCCTTGGCATTATGGGCTTATCGAACAAGCATCCGCACGCCTACTAGGGCAACACCATTTTCATTGGTCTATGGAGCCAAAGCAATCATACCTCTTGAGCTTGAGATCCCCTCCTTGCAAATTTCATTGCAAGAATTCATAGATGATGACACTGCTAGACAAGCACATCTTGACCAACTCACACTTCTTGATGAAAGGTGAGTCTATGCTTTAGAGCATTTACGAGTATATCAAGACCACCTAAAATGTGCTTATAATGCCAAAGTTCATCTACATGAATTCCAAGTAGGAGATCTTGTCCTTAAAGAGAATCAACAAAATACCAATGCATTATCGCACCTTCATGATAAATTTATGGCTAATTGGTTAGGTCCATACATTGTTACTCAAAAAGTGGGTAAAGGTACTTATAGGCTTGCTAGTCTAGAGGGAGTTGAAGAGCCCGAACCACTTAATGTTATACACTTGAGAGCATTCTATGCATAATGTGATTTATATATATGTATATATACATGGCTATTACACAAAAACAACATTGCATTGCACACATCTCATTTCACATATTGCATTTCATACACACATTTGCATAAACTCATTTCATTTCATACATTGCATTTGCACCATCATTTTCACACATTTCATATTTCATATTAGGGATCATTTATTCAGTTCAGATATAAATTGGTCAAATAAAGTCATGTTGCCTTAATCATGGGCACCTTCAAATTCATTTCATTGCACCATTCATAAAGCCAAATTATCATTAGCAAAGTCACATGCCCATAATTCCTAGGTGTTTTTGGTCACTCAACCACTCCTAGTGTTTTAAGCAAACCATAAATACATGTCAAGTTTTCTTTAGGACCAAGACACAATTTTCACTAAGAAAATCTTGAGTTTTAGGAATTGACTCCAAAATATTCTTGAACCAAACACAATTTCACATCTTAAAAACATCTTGTGTCAAAGAGGGATAACACCATACTTGGTTTGAACCTCGAAGTGAAAAGGGTAGTCCTTGCTTGTCCCATCATGCAACATAGTCCACAAAAATAGTGGTTTTCACCACTATCACAATTTCAAAATAAAATAAAGAGTAGGGCAAAACCCTTAAAAAACTCTAAATATTTTACATCACACACCATTGATCCTCAAGTTGTAAGGATAGTACTACATTTCTAGTCATACGGTTAGGTAGTCATCCCCAAAGCCTAAAGATCAAATCCTTGGACTATGGAGCTAGTCTCCACTGGAGCTATAGATGCTTGATTGGTAGTGGAGTACGCTCATGCATGGTGACACATCTCTTTTAAAGAGACCTCTGACCACACATAAGGATGAGCTAGCTTCTTGGTCTCATCCATAATATGTCACACCCAATTTACTCAAGATGAGTTAATGAACTCACTTGCACACACATTGGTTCTTGATTACCTCGAGTCATTACCATGCTCTTGATTCGGTAAATGAATTCACTACACACACATTTGGTCTTAGAGGAATTAGGCAGTATTTAGTGAGTTTGTTTGATACCACTAGTATGTTTGAGTCTCTACAAAATAGTCAGTTTTTCATATCAACATCCATATCTTCTTCCATATCAACATCCATATCTTCTTCCATGTCATTTCATGAGTCTTTTCATCCCACCTACCACCAAGTTTGGTGCCCCTGATTAAACAACAATGCTAAAACATGGCCAAGAAAAATCTAAACTATGAATGATCATTAGAACATTTGCATTCCATAACTTGCATTAATCATCCATATAACCATATACATATTCATCCATACACAAATGCATCCACACAAAAACATTCACACAAAAACATAACACAAAAAGTAAAAGCCATGTATATATATATATAATATCACATGTACAATGAAATCCCAAAGGCTATATACAATGGAGCACCAAGGCTCATATACCAAAAAGTGCATCTAAGCACTAAGCTAATGCCTATGAGAGGACCCTTATGACCCTGAAGGAGCCCTAGACCTAGAACTATGCCTAGACTCACTAGGCCTAGCTGACCTAGATATGGATGAGGAGGGTGGTTCTAGAAGCCCAATATCATGCTCCATCAATCGATCCTCCAAAGCTCGAATATATCCCTCTTGAGCTTGAAGGTGATGTACATCATGTCTCTACCTATGATGCCCCTCTAGCAGCTCTACCTGGAGCCTCATGATCCTATCCTCACCTCCACCTACTATCGATTGTACCTCCAGCTCCATCTATAATCGAGCTATCTCCACCTCTAGAGCCACCTCCCTACCTCATAATTGAGCTATCTCTATATCTCGAGCTACTATCATAGCATCTCGCTCTACCACCAGCTCTAGCCTCACTCGATCATCCTCACTCTGACTAGGAGGCCCATCCAGAATATCCTCCATGTTCCCTCCATCTCCCCCAATCTTGGGAACTTTCTATCCCTCATCCCCATCTCCTCCAAGCTCTGTAGCCTACTCTATCTACCCCTAGTCCACCTCCTTCGACTACTAGCTCGAAGGTGTCATCAATGCTTAGGAGCCTCATCAGCATCCTCGACCTCATCCCCATCACCATCCCCATCCACTACCAGACTCGGTACCCATGGTGGCTGAGTCACAAACCATGCATCATACTCCTCCGTAGTCCCTACATCATCCAAATCAGGGAGATCCATCTCCTCATCATCCTCAAGTGTGGCCCTCCATGCCTCGACACATAGTAGACCTATCTCATCTCGATGATGCCTATAGAGTATTGGCTCCTCAAGAACCCCCTACCTCAATTCAAACTATCATAACACCCATGAGAATTGGATCAGCTCCACCTCCTTCGTATACCTCCCAACCACCCATCTAGCCTATCACACCCATCGTAGATGCTCTCCATCACCTATCCACATGGCACCTCACCATGGTCTCCATATCACCTGAGCCACCATCAGTCCAACCCATAAATCCCTGTACCACTAACTCATCCACATTGGATGACTTAATTGTACCTCCTCTACCATGGGCCACCTCATCGCATAGGGCTACTCCCTATCCCATCCCTTAGTCGGTAAACCCACAAGGTGAGCCACACTAAAGTGCTCCCAACCCCAACATTGCAGTAGCAAACTACAACCTAGTCCTTGGCACTTCCACCTCCTCACCTCATATAACTCTCGGTATACCTACACCAATAAGGTAGGAGCCCATGCATACACCTATGGTGTAGCGATCATATCACACACCAACCCAATAAGGTTCCATGGGAACCGATAACTAGTATTTTTCGAGGCCACTATGTTGGCCAACACGAACATCACCAAAGTAGGAAGAGCATCCAACTTCTTGTCCACATACATGGACAAGTACTTAATCCCTCCACCTATCACCTCCACACTCTCCCATCCATCCCCAAACATGCAACTCAACTCCTATTTCTTGTCATGTCCAACCTCGACATGCAAGCCCTCCACTCGATAACTTGAGGATGTGGTATACATCCTCAAGTGTCATAGTCACCTCACTAGTAGGGAGCTAAAATATCCCCCTATCTGGATCCCATATCTCTTCCAAGGTAGAGAGATACCCCTCATCTACCCTCACCACATCTATCTTGGCTGCCCCATCCAACCCAACTACCTCCAACCAATCCCACTCATCCTCCCATAGTGCCTTCCTCACCCTAGGGATGAGAGGTGAGAACCAATGTCGAGCCTCCAAAATATTTAGCTGCAACACACCACAAAGCATTAATGTCAAATACATTGCATTATTTAAAAAAAAAATTTTTGCACAAAAACAAAAAGAAATTTAAAAGCACTTACCTTGGAAAAGTGCACACCTTCTCCCGCATCCACTCCCTCCACTACCATAGCTTCCATAGCTCACCAACCACTCACTTCACTCCACTCCCTTAGATGTAACTTCTAAAATTTGTGGATGCACAAATGAGCTTGATTTCCCCTCTACAGGCTACTTATAGCTATTTCAGGTGCACTAAAATGCCCATGGGTGCTTCCTGGTGCACTGAGGTGCCTCCCTACATTTGGGAAAGCACCAAACTCTAGCGGGCATCTGCACATGCAATAAGCGCCCATCGATGTTTGGTGTCAATTTTGACAAAAAGAACAAACTGATCCAAAAAGGTAGCTTACCTCCACCAAATCATTCCAAATTGCATCCATACATCAAATTCATCATAATATCATGTTTTGTGAAAACCAAAAGTTGCAGTCGTAAAATCACATTACAAGTTACAAAACGCTCCAAAATGGTCCAAATTTTCACAAAACGACCATTTTCATCATTCTCATCCTCAATTCCATCATTGCACTCATTAACACATCATATTCCAATCATTACATTCATACATTTTCCAAGTTCACAAATTTCAAGTGAACCTCGTATCTAGTGGTCTATTCTATCTCCTTGGCGATTGTAGTGACTTGCATCCATGCAATTCGGTAAGATGGGTAAACCACCATAAGGACACTTGGCCATCTTCATCATCTAATATCTCATTGTTCAAAAAACAAAATCAATTTTGGTACTTCATCGTTCGAGTGAAACTATGCCAAGACCAATTTGCTCTCCAGTTGTCATTGATGGCCTAGTTCATGGGGCTTAAAACATGGAAAAAATTATAACTCATCATTCCTTTTCATGATAGTCATCATGGCGACTAGCCTTAGCTAGGGTGATTGGTTTCGACCATAGGAATTATCTGACAGTCACTAGCTGGCCCTCCGAAGTTGACTCTTTTTCTTGCATTTTCATCATATTGCATATCAATGACGCCAAAAGGCACATTCTTCAACAGCATGGAATCACCCCAAACTTGGGGTAACCACATTTGACTTTGATTTTCCCACAATGGGATACATCATACATGATCATGGCATCTACACTTGGCAAAAAATCCCCTTTCTCTGTTAGGGCAAAAATAGAATCAATCACTTGCATATTTCAACAACCCCCTTCCACCGTTGGGGCAAAAATGACATCACATGTACATCATTCATATCATCCACAATCACACCATGCATTTCACACAACCATTTGCACTCATCTATCAATTGGCTCATGAGATGCATCCATCACTCATTCACCAATTGAGGGGGTAAGCTACATAATCAAAATTCTTTTGTCTCCAAGCTCATATTTGCATTTCAACAGGAAGAAGTTGCTTCTGCATCAGGCCAAAACCAGGTGTCTTGTATTTTTGCACCACATTGTGTTTCTGTTAGGATCTCATCCTAACCCTTAATGTAATAATTCCCCTTTTGTAATAATTCCTAGTGAACATGGGTAGTACCCATGATTAATATTTTGTAATGTTCTAAGTTTTAGCTTAGGTAGTGCCTATGACAAATGGCACCCTTTTTATGTAACACATGGTAGATAGGTGGCATTGTGCATGTAATTCGTGTGGCATTGTGCATGTAATTCGAGTGGCATTGTGCATGTAATTCAAAGTGGCACTATGCATGTAATTCGGGTGGCATTATGCATGTAATCCAGGTGGCATTTTGCATGTAAGCCAACCTTGGAAGGAAACTCCTTAAATACCCGAAAAGGCACCAATGTAACCATCTTTGGCAAAATTAATGAAGTATTGAAGGAGGTTGCCCCCTCGAAGAGGCCTGCGATTCAGTTCTATTGTGAGATTGTTCTTTATGCAAATTTCTGTTATATTAATGTGATGTTTATGTGAGTTATTTCCAAGCAATTGTGTGAGAGTGTGTTATTTGAGTTTATTTTATAGCAGGATCTTAACAAGTGGTATCAGAGCGCTTTCCAGGGCCAATTTCTGCTGCAACTGCAACGATTCTTGCCATCCAAATCCGCCTGTTAGGTATAAATTCCGTGTGTTTTTTTCCATTCTGTTTTTCCTTATTAAAAAAAATCCAAAAAAAATACGGTTGTTTTTTTTTTCCGCACCAAAAACAAAAAAATATATTATTAGTTGAGTAGGTAGAAACCCCGTACCGGGGGTTTTAAAATATCGCGAAGGATCCGTCGTTATTGGCTAAGCTAGATAGCCCATAAAGCGTCTAGTGAAGTGAGGGGCGATCGTGCTCCAATACCCAAGCCTCAGACGTAACTCGCGCACGGACTTGAGCTCCCACGTATCTTCGGGTATATCGGGAGACCATCTAGGATTAAACAAACTTTTAGCCATTAGGAAGCTCTTCGGCCTTGTATTACTCATAGTCTACGGGACACAGCATCCTCGGACGATTACCCTCCCGTATTGTCGAGAGGCGGTAGTGTGCTCAAGGGTATGTGTGGAATCCTCCTTGAGTAGTGGCCTGAAATATTGGTCCGAGCACTATTGTTCATCACCTGTCGGTATATTAGAGGGCCTATGGGTGGTACATACTCCTATACTTAGCATTCCCTGGTTCTGTTAAAACCGCAACCTGTAAAAAATACAAAAATAAAAATCAAAATAAGAATCCAAACACCCCCATTCGTAAACCTGCATTTCAAAAGTGAGCATATGAGAAAGGAGTCCTCTACCAAAAAAATAACAAAAGGGACATGCATTCGGGATAAGCCATGAGGGTGACACTTAATTTGAAAGTCTGGAGAGTAACAGTCAAATTTACAAAGTGCGAGCCACAATCAGTCGACCAAAGTCGAGAGGTCAAGACAAGGTCAGAGCGGAATTCACGCCTTCGTAGTCGAACGTAATCGTCATATCGCTCACCTGCAAAATACAGAGAATCTTGAGTGTGAAACACGACCGCTTTAGATAGTGCTCCAAGTACCCAACTTTTGCTCAGTAGCTCAGAATCGGAATCTGTAAACACCGTTAGACTCAGCAAAACAGGAGATAAAAAAAAAAAAAAAAAAAGTCTGGGGTGCCAAAAAGTAGTGTTAAGAGATATAGCTCATTGTGACCACCTCCTCCTGCTGATCATTTTGATATATAGCACCCAAGCACTTTTTGGGCATTTACTAAAAATAGTAAGTCAAAAAAATTCAATTATATTTTTAGTAATTGGTCACAAAAGGTCAAAAAATGGCCCAGGGTACTCGTGGACACCAGAAAGAACTAGAACACTTGGATTCCCTAACAAAAGCCATTGAGAACTTGAACTCGGCTTTTCACTCCATAAGGGAAGAAGTCCAAGGTCTTCGCCTAGAGCATGAGGCCACTAGCAATCGCTTAGAAGAAGCATTGACTGAAGTGGACAGCAAACTGAGAAGAGAACCACCCAAATCAGAATACCAAGCTGAGAGTTCTACAAGGAATCGTGACCATGATACACCCTTCAAAATGCCCAAGTTGGACTTTCCCAAATTCATTGGGAAGGATGTTGATGGGTGGCTATGTCGGGTTGACCAATTCTTTCGACTTCATAATGTACCAATATTTCATCGAGTCCAGATGGCTTCCTTTAACTTGGAATCTGAGGCTCTACATCGGTTTCAATGGTTGCGTCTTACCTACCCAAATCTCTCTTGGGAGGATTTTGAATCCCAAATACTCACTCGATTTGGTCCTAGTGAGTTTGAGGACTTCATAGGAGCCTTATCCAAACTACAACAAACATGGTCAGTTCGAGAGTACCAAGCTCAATTTGAAAAATTGGCCAATCAAACAAGAGGATTGAGTGAAGGGTTCTTTCAGAGTTGTTATATCAGTGGTTTGAAGATGGAACTCCAAGCAAAAGTCAAAATGTTGAAACCACGAACTATGATGGAAGCTATCAGTTTGGCCCGTCTGGCCGAATCTAAACTCTCTCGCCCAAAGACGCCCATCAAAGTTTTCGCAAAATAGACCTTCATTTCCTCCTAGAGCCCAAAACCCAGCTTGATAATAAACCCGCTGCACCAAAGCGCCTCACCACCGAATAGATGGATGCACGTCGTGCCCAAGGATTATGCTATAATTGTGATGAAAAGTTTTTCAAAGGGCATAAGTGTGCACACAAAAAATTGTTCCTGATCGATGTTGAAGAACCTGATACCTCTGATGAGAGTGATAAGGATGAGGACCCTCCATAAACACCTCCTCCACAAGAAGAAGTGAAACAGGAACTTGAAACAGCAATTACAGTCCATGCCCTTGCAGGCATTACTACCCCTCAAACCATGAAGGTTACAAGATTTTTCAAGGGCCAACGTCTTTCCATCCTTTTGGACTCGGGAAGCACACACAACTTTATTGACCCTAGAGTTGCTCAGCGGGAAAATTGCTATATCCACACTTGTAACTCCTTTGAGGTCATGGTAGCCAACGGGGGAACCTTACCTTGTAAGGGAAAGTGTCGTAATGTTAAAATCCAGATAGGGGACTATGCACTCAAGCAGGACATGTTTGCCGTCCAGTTGGGTGGATGTGATATTTTTTTGGGATCTCAATGGTTGAGTACACTGGGCACTATCAGTTGGAACTTTGCCGAACTTTGGATGCAGCTTCTCCCGTAATGGCCAAACACACATCATCAAGGGCTCCCCAGACAGAACACCTCAAATTATCAGTTCAAACGGCATGGAGAAATTGCTAAAGAAATCATCACGTGGGGTCATTGCACAACTATTCTCCATCCAACCATCCACATCCCCAATGGGTGAAATTCCACCAGACATGCAACAGGTTCTCCACAAACATGAGGCCATATTTTCATAACCAATCACACTACCACCGCATCGCTCTCATGACCATGCCATTCCATTATTGCCAGATAGTACACCTCCCAATATCCGCCCGTACGTGATACCCCCATGCCATGAAGTCGGAGATTGAGAAGATGATACAGGAATTACTCAAGGCGGGTGTCATTCGGCCTAGTACTAGTCCCTACTCGCACCGGCCTCATCGGGTCCTCAAGAAGGATGGCTCTTGGCGATTGTGTATTGACTACCGAGAGCTCAACAAGATAACGGTCAAGGATAAATTTCCTATCCCCGTGGTTGATGAATTACTAGATGAATTACATGGGACCATGTACTTCACCAAGCTAGACCTTCGCTCTGGGTACCATCAGATCCGGCTTAAGGATGAAGATATCCCTAAAACTCGTTTTCGCACTCATGAAGGTCATTATGAATTCTTGGTAATGCCATTTGGTCTCACAAATGCTCCTTCCACATTCCAAATCCTGATGAACAACATCTTTCGCCCCTTCTTGCGGAAGTTCATCCTTGTGTTCTTCGATGACATCTTGATTTATAGTCACACATGGGAAGAGCATCTCAATCATGTAGATCAAACTCTCCAACTACTGGCCGACCATAAATTGTTTGCAAAAAGGTCCAAGTGCTCCTTTGGTTTGACCGAAGTAGAATATCTGGGACACATTGTCTCAAAGGATGGTGTCAAGGTTGACCCTAAGAAGATCCAAGCAGTCCAAGAATGGCCAAAACCTCGCACACTCAAGGGACTTCGAGGATTTTTAGGGCTTACAGGATATTACCGTAAATTTGTCTGCAATTATGGAAAGATAGCCGCCCCCCTCACATCCATGTTGAAGAAGGATTCTTTTATGTGGACAAGGCCGGCTGAGCAAGCATTCCCCGGACCTCAAACATGCCATGACCACCACTCCGGTTTTAGCCATGCCAGACTTCTCAAAAAAATTTGTCATTGAAAGTGACGCTTCTGGTCGTGGTATTGGGGCAGTATTGATGCAAGAAGGACGCCCTTTGGCTTTTACCAAAGAAAGCCCTATCTGATCGCAATCTGGGAAAATCCACCTATGCTAAGGAAATGTTGGCAATATTGCATGCAGTCCTACATTGGCGGCCTTACCTCATTGGGTGCCATTTCTCCATCAAAACTGACCACCAGAGCCTTAAATACTTTCTAGAACAACGAGTTGCCACTCCCGAGCAACAAAAGTGGGTATCAAAACTCATGGGCTATGATTATGACATCACGTACAAAAAAGGGAAGGAAAATCTTGTGGCAGATGCTCTCTCTCGCCAATTTGAGGCCCTTAGTATGCTGTGTGCCATCTCTGCACCATTGCCCCAATGTATTGAGCCCTTACGTCAGGAAATACATCAGGATGCAGATTTGAAAGACTTGGTTGCTTCACTTAGGGATGATCCAGAGTCTACACCAGGATATAGTTGGGATGGCCAAGATCTGCGTTACCATCAACGTCCGGTTCTTCCTCCTAAGTCCCCACTTCGAGAACTCCTCATGAAGGAATCACATGCTACTCCATCCGCTGGCCATTCAGTGGTTCCTAAAAACGTATGAACGACTCAAGCGCACCTTCTTTTGGAAAGGCATGAAACAGGACATTCGCTCTTTTGTAGCGGATTGCGACACTTGTCAACGGATGAAAGGAGAAACAGTTGCGCTCCCCAGGAACTCTTCAACCATTGCCGATACCGGATCGGTGTGGACCGACATCTCCATGGACTTCATAGAAGGGCTACCTAAATCCGGAGGCAAGTCTCGTTATTTTTGTGGTAGTGGACCGCCTTTCAAAGTATGCTCACTTTTGTGCCCTAACCCATCCTTACACAAAGATCCACTATTGCCCAAACTTTTCTTGACTCCATATTTCGCCTTCATGGCATGCCCGCCTCCATTGTATCTCGATCGTGATCCCACCTTTACTAGCAATTTTTGGCAAGAGTTGTTTAAGTTGCGGGGACTCAACTCAAAATGAGTTCAGCCTACCATCCGCAAACGGATGGTCAAACAGAGGTTGTTAATAAATGCTTGGAAACCTACCTTCGCTGCTTTGCCTCTGATCATCCTACTCATTGGGCAAAATGGCTTTCTTTGGCTAAATGGTGGTACAACACTTCCTATCATAACACCACCAAACTCACACCATTTGAGGCAGTTTACGGGCGCCCTCCACTCACGCCTTCCTCCTACATTCCGGGCAGCTCCAAGGTCCAGGCCGTCGACAATGCTCTGAGTCAACACACCGAGGTCCTCCGCCAACTCAAGCAAAATTTGAACATGGCCCAGAATCGGATGCGCCAACAAGTCGATCAAGCATCGTTCTGAGCGTAGTTTTGATGTGGGTGATATGGTCTTCCTTCGCTTGCAGCCATACAAACAATCATCCCTACAACTCCGTAGATGTCAGAAGCTTGCTCCAAAATTCTATGGTCCTTATCAGGTTCTGCAACGGATTGGTCCAACAGCTTACAAATTGGCTCTCCCCCCCACTTCCAAGATCCACCCCGTTTTTCATGTTTCCCTTCTCAAGAAAGTTGTGGACACAAAGGTACAGGTTCAATCAACACTCCCCGAATTGGATGAAGAAGGCTCCATCTTACTTGCACCAGAACAACTGCTGGATCGTCGAACCCGCACTCTGCGCAACCGTACCATCACAGAGGTCCTGGTTTAGTGGCGTGGACTTCAACCTGAAGATGCTACATGGGAGTCTCTCCATCAACTCCAGCAACAGTTTCCTCATTTTTAGCTTTGAGGACAAAGCTCCTTTAAGGAGAAGGGCATGTTAGGATCTCATCCTAACCCTTAATGTAATAATTCCCCTTTTGTAATAATTCCTAGTGAACGTGGGTAGTACCCATGATTAATATTTTGTAATGTTCTAAGTTTTAGCTTAGGTAGTGCCTATGACAAATGGCACCCTTTTTATGTAACACATGGTAGATAGGTGGAATTGTGCATGTAATTCGTGTGGCATTGTGCATGTAATTCGAGTGGCATTGTGCATGTAATTCAAAGTGGCACTATGCATGTAATTCGGGTGGCATTATGCATGTAATCCAGGTGGCATTTTGCATGTAAGCCAACCTTGGAAGGAAACTCCTTAAATACCCGAAAAGGCACCAATGTAACCATCTTTGGCAAAATTAATGAAGTATTTAAGGAGGTTGCCCCCTCGAAGAGGCCTGCGATTCAGTTCTATTGTGAGATTGTTCTTTATGCAAATTTCTGTTATATTAATGTGATGTTTATGTGAGTTATTTCCAAGCAATTGTGTGAGAGTGTGTTATTTGAGTTTATTTTATAGCAGGATCTTAACAGTTTCATGCAATATGGTACAAAAAAGGGTATCTTAGACACCAAAATCTAGCCACTTGTCATCCATATATAGCTTCCCGTCACTTTTACCTATTATTTATATATATATTTGTTCAATATATATTTGAATAATAAAATTTTATATATTTTATTTATATATTTAATCAATATATGTATATTTATATGACTTAATTCCAGCCATCCATCATGATCTAATCCCAACCATTCATCTGCCTAAATCCATGCCACATACCAAGATTTAATCTCCACCCTCCATCACGTTTTAATCTTGACCACACAAATTGTGTCGTTGAAACTCTAATGTGCTCTAGGAGAGATTATAAAGAGAATTCATTTTTACGACTCAACCTCTAAGTTTTCTAAGTCTTTCATTATAATAATTTAGCTAAGTTTTCCCTAAGTATTGAGTTCTTTGAGAACTTGTGCCCTAAGTTCTAAAGCACCCAAGCCTCCTCGCCACTTTTCATATTCCATCACTTGTCGTCACCTTCGACATCGGCTGCTGCCCACATCACACAAACCAGATCTGCTTCTGCATATTCTATTTCAATTTCCTAGGCACCTTTGGGCATCTCCTGTCGCTACCGAGCACCTTTGGGCATCTTTCACCATTGTTGAGCACCTCTAGGTACATTACTTCCATCATCGAGCACCTCTGGGAACCTCCTACCATCGTCGAGCACCTGTGGGCGTTCATAGCCCTAGTTCTGTAGTGTAGCTATCCCTCAAGTGTCTCTAGGGCATCTGCACACCAAATTCTTCAACAACAATGAAGAATAGAGATCATCAAATTAGTGTAACAAGGTAATTTATTTATTGCAAGTATTGTTTATTCTTTAGATCCGTTTATGGCCTTATTTTTGCAACTAGGGTTAGTAATTTTCTTATTGAGGGTTGCACGTAGTAGAGCCCTCACAGATATTATTGACTTTTTGTTATTGTTTGTTGTTTGCAGGTTTAGGGATCAAGTTCATTGAAAGCTGTTGAAGCACTTGAGTGGTTCAGCCTATGGCCCATTCACAGAATGTAAATATAATTTCCAATAAATATTTTAGAATTCACCTCTAAATTCATATTTAGAATTTAAACTTATCTAATAATGGAAATGAACATAACAAAAATGCTAGGCAAAAAGTGATAACACACAATACTGCTCCAGGAAATAGAAGCCAATGATCTTTCAATTGATGCAAAGAACTCAAAGAGTTTCTAGGCAGAATGTTTATCCTTACTTTATGTTCCTGGCTCATAGCCATATTTCCCATATCTTTCCTACTACCCTAAGCTTTAAACCGAATTAGATTAGTAAAGGAACCAACCCTCTCTGGATATTGTCCTGAAGGACATCTCTTTCCTTTGGCCTTTCAATGTTGGTCAAGTCTATGGCGCACAAGTATTTTGTACTTATGCAGATTCGTGACCAACAATATTTTTTGGAGCGCAAATTATCAAGTGACGTCATGAAGTTTGCACTAGTCAAATTCAAAGTAAATTTAAATAAGGCACGTGCCAATGTAATTTCACCCCATTTTGAGTAGAAACATTGATTTCACCCAGTTTGGAGCAAAAGTCCCGAAATAACATCTTTATATGCCGATCAAATTCAAAGTCGTCCCAAGTAGGGGGCGAAAATCATTTGTGTCCCTCTTGAGCGCGAAATCAATTATTTCACCTAGTTTTTAGCAGAAGTCGTTTCCATTCCATTGTCGAGCAAAATTCTCTATTTTTTAGGTGAAATTAATCAGGTGAAGAGCGAAAGCATATTGATGGGTGAAAACAACAAATTTCCTGGGTGAAATCAGTTCTTACTCCTTCCAACAACAACATTTTCTTTCAAAGGCACCACTGATGCTGATATTTTTTGGGAAAGATCAGAGACTGATGAAATTTAATTCTTGAAGCAATGAAATTGATATTTCCAAAATTCTTGCTGAGAAGATGCCAAGATTAAAGGCTATGTCTAGGATTATGGTACGATCCTATTCATTTTTGAGGTACCCTCCATTGATTTCACTCTTTTTAAAACAAAGTTGATTTTAGTTGGATCTCCCCCGGTGAAGATAAAGTCTCGAAGCGTAAAATAATAAAATAGTGACCATAATTTAATATCCAAGCTCTCAATTTTCGTGCGATATTGCTGAGTTTCGATGCACTGATATTAGGAACATTATTTTTTCTATCATTCATCTCTACTAATTTCCCAGGTGCACTCCATGAAAAAGGGATCACTACTTCCTGAAGAATGTTTTGATTCGATCACTGTTGTTGTCGAGGAGAAAATTGATCTGGCTGGTCTTGGATTAGCCGACATTTTGTTTTAATTTACATTTAATTTTAGAGGTGAAATCCTCTATAAATACTAAGCATTTTAATGTAATGAAGGAGGATAATCATTCTTTCAAGAAACTCTTTGAGTTCTCTGCATAAATCGAAAAGATCGTTGGCTTTTGTTTCCTGGAGCAGTGTTGTGTGTTATCACTTTCTACCTAGCATTTATGTTATGTTCATTTCCATTATTAGATAAGTTTAAATTCTGCATCTAAATTTAAGTCCTGATAAAGAGGTGAATCCTGAAATGTTTATTGGAAGTTATATTTACAATCTGTAAATAGTTTTAATGCTAATTAAAACTTTATCTGATTTGTAGCTACTAGTTTATCCCCACTTTACGTTCCTAGCTCATAGCCATATTTTCCATTTATTTCTATCATTTCCCATCTATTTCTTGTTACCCTAAGCTTTAAACCAGATTATATTAGTAATGGAACCAACCCTCTCTGAATATTTTCCTGAAGGACATCTCTTTCCTTCAGCCTTTCAATGTTGTTTAGGTCTAGGGTGCACAAGCATTTTGTACTTAGGCAGATTTGTGACCAACAGTTTTTGGCATGCTAGATGGGAATTTGAGAAAGTTCCACTTTGAGTAGTATTAAGGTTTGATGTTCATCTTTTTACTATCTGACTAGAACATCTGGCGACTCAGTTTTACCGAGAAGCCTCCAAACGTGAAGTGAGCGAAAGCTTTTCTTTATGATCACAAGATCGAAGGCCAAAAATTTTGAAGACCCTGTTGTTTTATGAGCTTGATACCCAAGTGCTAGGATAACATCCTAGGTTAATTACTTTGACTATTCCATTAGTCGCAACCTCTTCACAGGTAGCTGGTGTGTTTTTTGTTCCTTCAAGTCCATCTAGCACAACCACTAGCTTTCCTCCTCCCCAAGCAAACACTCTAGTCCAAATGGCTCAAAATCCACCACCCTAGCCACCAAGATAGTTCCCGATCTAGAATCACTTCGAATCCTTGAATCTACAAGCTCAGAAACCAGTTTTGCAAGTAGCGTTAAAGGTTTTTCCTACTTACGATGGTACGAGCAAGACGAATTACAAACATGTCCAAGATATGGCTTCT
The DNA here is from genome assembly GCA_028583015.1 of Wollemia nobilis. Classification (NCBI taxonomy): domain Eukaryota; kingdom Viridiplantae; phylum Streptophyta; class Pinopsida; order Araucariales; family Araucariaceae; genus Wollemia; species Wollemia nobilis. The sequence goes on along the minus strand of JAQPPZ010002456.1, from coordinate 2,222,266 downwards.
CTGGTGACCATTCATGGTATCACGAATTAGGATATCATGGTAATATTGCTCGTGCTCTCTCTCAAAGGTAAGTTTCTTTATTGATACCAGTATTTACAGCCTTCCACCATTACCACCTGGGACCACTTGGCTGAATTGTTGATCAAATATTTCAACGAACAAGCGGATTTGTTCTCTCTGTTGCATCAATTTACCACCATTCAGAGGCATCCGTAGGAGGAAATCATGGACTTCAACATCAAATTCGCCCAAACTTAGCAACGAATTCTCGATGATATCTTGCCAACTATTGAGAAAGCTACATTTTACTACCTCTGAGCTTTCAATTTCGATATCAATATGACCATCTGACAGTCCAATGCTAACACATTTATTAATTTATATTCTGCTGCACAAAAGGCTGAGGTAGACCTAATTGCTATCGGTAAGCTTCTACCAAAATGGCAATGCCTATTTTTATTGATCTTTCATAGTATTTGTATGCTAATGCATCTTCTCAGCCCTTGCCCATGTCCCCCATGTATCCAATCCCTTCATGGATTTTGAGTTCATCTCAAACCTCTATGATAGTTTCTATCCCACAACTGCCTGCTCTAACCATTCCACAGTTACCCGCTCTAGTTCCATTTCTAGCACTGCCATCTCCACCTGTACCTATTCCATTACCAAATCCTCTAGCACCCTCAAATATCTATTTCTAAGAGAAGTTGCTTAAGGATATGTATTCAATAAATTCGGCCATAAGAGTGATGAGCAATGAGATCATGGTGATTAAAAAGAAACAGGATAAAAGAGATTTCTAGCCTAGGAGATTTCAACCTCTATAGATCACCAGGGAGAAAGCAACTTCAACCAGTAAGGCACCTGAGAGAAATCTTATTGTATTGATAAACAAAGAAGTTGGCACATAATATAAAGCATACTGGTGTTCTACGTGCAATGGTCTGTATGGTAAGAAAACTTGCATGGTTCACCTGAACTACATACAAACATTGGCAAAAAGTTCTTTTGGTGGTCAAATCAACATGATTACAGAATTTGATAATAATTTCATGGTCCTTTTTGAAGAGCAAGTTTCAGTTCTCACGAGAGCTAGAAGAAACCCCGTCACCGTCGACCCAGCTGAGATGGAACCCTTGAAGGTACCTACTGATCCAAAGGTGCAAAATGAGAAAAAACAAGTGCAAGTAAAAGTTGTTGTTCTAATGCCCAAGCCAGATGCGCCTATCCTGCTAAAATATATTTTACCTTCACGATCAAAAGAGAGATTGCAAGAAAAAACTTCAACTTCACGGGAAAAAACTGAAATAGAGGAACAAGCCAGAGAGAAGCTCAAATACCCATCTTTGACCAAGCATTAGAGGGTAAAGGCCACACAATAGTACCGAAACAAATATGAGGCTACAAATGAAGGAAAAGAGTCATGTGCATCTACATACAATATTATTGAAGAGCTAAAGAGGATTCCAGTCAAGGTAAGTCTCTATGATGCCTTGCAATTGCCTGGACAAGTGGACTTGTTGCAAGAATTGCTAGAATTTGTGAAAGATAATGGGAAAATCTGAATTAGACAATGTTATCTCAAATGTTGACGACTTATGCCACTAGAAATAATAGACCACCCCTTTCTACTTGTCTCTCAGGATGAAAGGTTCGTTTATGTACAATTGCATGATCTATTTCGATGTTGCGACGACTATCATGCCAAATGCAATTTATGACATTATGGGAATAGATTATATTAGAAGCAACTCTGGAAATTTACAATTAGATGATACCCATGTGAGGATAGTAGGTACCATTAAAGACATCCTTATTGTGCTGCATAAAATACCTCATATTATTGTGATCCAATAGGTGGTTGTGGTTGATATGGAACCATACTTCAGCATGTGCCTCTCAAGGGATTTCATTACCAAGTTGGGAGGTTACCTTTCTCTGGACTATTCTCATTTGGAGATCCTTATCTAAGAAATGAAAATTTATATCTATAACGAGAAGCCCTCAACTTATCACATGGAGAATATTGATGAAGAAAATAAACCGATGAATTCTGTCAACTTGATGACTGAAGAATTGGAGGAATTAAATTTGATGGAAGAAGTTTTGGACGAGCTTTGAACGGAAGACGAGTTTTTAATGCTTGAATTTAATGCCATGATGGAGATTGAAATTGGTTGTTACATCATTACTAATCCTGAAAAATCTAAAGCGAAGATATATAATGATCAAGATCCTACTTCAAATCAATTATAGAAGTTGTACTTCGATGTTGCGAGGTGTAAGAATAGCATAGGAGCCGAAATCGTTCTCATTTCTCCTTTTGGCATACAAAAGACATACTCATACTGGTTGACCTGGAGCTGTATAAACAACACTGCTGAGTATGAAGCACTTTACTTGGGTTTGAAGAAATCCAAGAAGCTTGGAATCAAACAATTGTAGATTTTTGAATATTCCAAGCTAATTGTACATCAAGTAAAAAACAAATGTGTTTCCAAACAACACTACTTGAAGGTGTACCATAATAAAGTTTGGGACCTGTTTGAGGCCTATACAACATTGAACATCCAAGTAATCTCGTGGGAGAAGAACAAGCATGTCAATCTCCTGGCATCCCTTGGCGCTAATTCTCTCCAGTTGAGCATGTGGTGAGAAAGCCCAAGACTATGAGGTTAATTTACAGACCTTCAATCCCTGACAAAAATATCTTCTAGCAAGTGTTTAACAGTGATGAACAGGTTGTAAATTTCTTGATAAGAGAAGCTAGTAATATGGAAGAAAGAACACTTGATGAGGAAGAATCTCGGGGTTTGATCCAGTTGCAGAATAATCATATCTTGAAAAGATTGATTACGCTTGAGAGTATCTTTGATAAAAACGACAGAGCATAAAAACATAAGATCAAAGTGGATGAGAAGGAGTACACTAAACTATAGTTGGGACTCGATAAGTTGATCATAGTTGGCACCGATTGCACTCTAAAGGAGCTTGAGCAGATCAAGGAGTTGTTCCATAAGTATCTAGACATTGTTGCTTGGAGCTACTAGGATTTGAAGGGCTACAACAAAGACGTGATCCAACATACCATTGATCTGCAAGAAGGAGTGAAACCCTTCAGGCAAAAGCAGATACCAATCAATATCAATATTGAAACCATGATGAAAGTAAAGCTACTAAAAATATTGGAATACAAAATCATCTACTCGATTAAGCACTCTACCTGGGTAGCAAATATGGTCTTTGTGAGGAAGAAGAATGGAGATATTTGCCTGTGCGTGGATTTTTTAAATTTAAACCAAGCATCTCTGAAGGATCACTATCCGCTATTGCAAATTGATCAGATTCTTCATGTAGTTGTTGGTGCTCAAATATTTTCTTTGTTGGATGGATTCTCTGGCTATAACCAAAGTTGGGTCAAGGATGAAGACCAATATAAAATGACGTTCACCACGAAATGGGGAAATTTTTCTTATCAACGGATTCCATTTAGTCTCTCAAATGTAGGAGCAACTTTTCAGAGAGGAATGGATGTAGCTTTCAATGAGTTGTTAAATCATGTTATTGTGATTTATTTGTATGGCATAACTATATTCTCTCACAGCAGGGAGGAGCATAGTCTACATTTGAGACAAGTGTTCAAGAAATATCGGGAGTTCGAAATAGTGATCGACTCGAAGAAGTCCATCTTTGCGGTAAAATAAGGAAAGCTCCTGTGCCATGTTATTTCAGAGAAAGGTTTGGCTAGAAATAATTTTATCACAAAATTAATCTTGCCAAAGAAAGACTTCAACTCCTTTTTACTCTCAAGAAGAGGAATTTTTTTAATCACTTCAACCCTATCTGGATTGATGGAAATACCAGCTTCAAAAATGACATGCCCCAAAAAATTTACTTCTGTAACTCCAAAAGTGCACTTTCTTGGATTCAATGAGATTCCATGGTCTCTACACCTTTGTAGCACCTTCTTCAAGTCTTCCACATGGTTTATACGCATCTTAGAAAACACAGGAAGATCATCCATATAAATCACAATATATTTCCCAATGAGGTCCTTGAAATTGATGTCCATAGCCCTTTGGAATGTTTCTCCTCTATTGATTAGACCAAATGGCATCCTCTTATACGCAAAGGTTACCCACTTGGTAGTAAATGCAATTTTAACCCTATCTTGAGGATCTACCATTACTTGATTATACCCAAAGTAACCATTTAGAAAATACATCATTTGAGAGCCATTCACCATTTGTAGTATTTCATCCAGGAAAGGGAGAGGATAATTATCCTTCTCAGATGCCTTGTTAAGATTTCAAAAATCCACACACAGACATGTTTTCCCATTATTCTTACGGATAGGTACCAAATTTACAACCCAAGTAGAATGTCTTATCAAAAAAATAATGCAGGCTGCCAATAATTTTTGTATTTCTTTGAGAATAAGGGGCTCCAACAAAGGATTCACTAGTCTCTGCTTTTGATGGAAAGGTTTTCTTCCTGGCTTCAAGGGAATGGTATGGGTAATGATGGATGTGTCATATATCTTCAAATATTTGTAGCTCCATGCTATGACATCTTGATAATATTTTAGCGCTTGGATTATTCCCTCTTTTTCTTCATCAGTGCAAGCTTTTCCCAAGAAAACATTTTGGGGGGTCTTAGCATTTCCTAAATTATAAGCTTCATATGATCCCTTTTTAGATGAAGTGGTTTGCTACTTTTGAGCCTGGAAATCCACATCAAATAGTTTTTCCAAAGATACCATACCCTTAGAAATGGTGTTTATTTTTAAATTAAAATTTCTACCCTCCTCACCTATGATATGAATTTCAAGTATACTAGTTAGTGATAAAATCAATTATATGCTTGTCATCCTCAAATACTTGGAAGTTTTGGATGTTGTCCGATATGGAAAGAGTGACAACCAGCTCTACCGAGAACTACCTTATCTTGGAATTGGCAATGGATTCTAGGGTACTTGCTACTATTGCCAATGAATCTGTAATGTGATTATTTTTACGTGGAATGGTCTATATATTGAAGGTATCAAATTCCTTGATTAATTCCCAAACCTTGCTATGGTAATTTGAGAGACGCTTATCATGGTAGGCATACTAATTTTGTACTTGCTTGATCACCATTTTAGAATCTCCTAGGACCTGTACGCATTTAACATATTTATTGATGGCAAATTGCAGTCCATAAATCAATGCCTCATATTTTGCATCATTGCAGGTGTAAGGGAATTGAATTTGATAAGCTACAAGATATGATTTACCTTTGGGATTGACCAATTCAATTCCAGCACCATTGTCATGTTTACATTTTGACCCATAAAACTTGAGAGTCCACAACTGATATTCAGTTATTTTTTGTTTGCTTGGTGGGGTCTCTACTACCATATTATTCTCTTTGGGCTTGGTTTTCATTGCTACAGTGTAGATTCCCAATTATGGATTAGTGTACAAAACCTCATTAACATTGTTATACTCTATAATTAACTCTTTCAACCTTGGCTATACCACACCAGGAAAGCCACATATGTGAGAAATCATTTGTCATGTAACCATTCAGGGTTCTTGACCAATCACAGCTAAGCAACATCCCATACACATCTGGGATATCCACCACCTAGATATTAATGCATTGTTGTATTCAAGGTTCAGAAGCCAACTATATATGTATTTGGTTCAACACCCCAACCACATTCACCTTTGTCTTATCTAGCTTAACAACCTTCTTGTTTGAGGGGGTAGGAGTTAGTCCTAATTTTCGGTTGATTGCATATAGCATCACGTTGTTGGAAACACTTGAATCCACAAGATAATTATGTAAGTTTTTGCCAGCAATTCTAATGGTTAAAATAAAAGGATGGGATTCTACATTCTCTTTGTATATTGCCACTTGAGCATCAGTAGTCTTTTTTAATTCTTTTTACCTTGACCAGAGAGTGTTTTGAGCAGTAAATCCTTTTGGTGAGTTAATTGAGCTACCTCAAATACAGAAATATTAGCCTCAGTTTTCTTAATATCTTCAATGATATTATATCCAAACTTGTTTTGCTCTAGGTTTTTATCTACGTGTGGCAATAACAAGTTAATTTTTGGTGGATCATATGTTGTAGGACCTTTAGGTGGGACTGGGTTTTTTTTGGCTTGCTCATCAGGTGGGATGGAGGTTTTGTTAGGAGGTGTAGAAGAAGTCACTAGGGATTTTCCTTTAAAGCATATAATTGTTGCCTCTTTGAAACTGTTGGTAAGCTTGCACCTCTTATTCCCCGTGCTCATTTAATTCATCTTCATCCATTCCTGGGAATTCATAAGCCTCTAAAACTAGAGTTGTCCCTGCATTTTGATTAACTAGATTCCCAACATTCTCATTAGTGGGCACTAATTCAAGATTTTCCATCTCCTTTTGGACAATATCTAATGCATTTTTAAATTCTAGACAGTCAGTATCACCGTGTTGAGCTGTGGAATGGACCCTACACCAACCATACAAAGCAAGATTTGCCAAGTTCACTAAAGTATTTAGGTTGTTATTTGGCTGGTTTTGGTTTCCAATAGGATTTGGAATTCCTCCGTTATTTAGGTGAGTATTCCACTTATAATTGGTCCTCTGAAAACCAAAGTTCCTATTCTATGTGTTATTATTTGCAGGTGAGTTTTGAGGAACTTGTATTTGCAATTGAAGCATATCATTGCTCGGTTTTTTAACCATCCATTGTATATTTTCTAACTAAGATTTTGAATTATTGGGTTGACTTGGTCCTGGTTGTCTTGTTGCATTATTCATAGGTGCAAATGTATTTACAAATGCAGGCAAGACTGTTTGATTATTTTCTAGAGGTGTATGATTGAGAAAATTATTTATAGTCATCTGGTGGTCCAAATATGCTAGAATGGTATGTTGATTTCTTACATTGGGCATCATTTGGTTTAAGGGAGCCAAATTGAATGGTTGATTCTAGTTTAGATACATGGCTCCTGTTAATAGATTTAGCATGGTAAGGTGTTGTGTAAGGGCTTTATTTATTAATGGTATCTAATTATAAGATCCTATTTGTCCAACTGAAGGCAATTAACCCAAACCAAAACCTTGAGGTATTAGCTACTGTTCAACATTTAGAGCTTCACTATAGACCATGGGTAAAGTTGTGATCTGTGGGGCTCTCCTTACAAACATAGAAGTCAAAGGATCCAAAGATTTAAGATTTATTTGGATGGTTGGTTCGACTTTGAGGGTGTAAGGTGTCATCAACATGGTGTATAATTTATGGAACCTAGTGTTGAATAGTCTCATGGGTTCACTAGATTCTCTACGAGCAGAAGCAAATTGATGATAGATCACAACTGGGTCAACCGGTAAGCTAAAATGGCTAATAAAAGCTACCTCTAACGGAGCCCAAGTATTGATGGAGCCTAAAGGTAAACTAATGTACCAATCATAAGCAAACTCATCTAGAATATGTGGAAACATCCTATAAGCAACATCCTCAAGTTCGATTTGTAAACGAATCAAGGCATTTTTGTAAGCTTGTATATGCTCTTTAGCTAATCTCGTTCCATCATGTCTATAGCGAGGGAGATATCTTTCAACATATTTTGGCATATAATGTGCAGGTTCTGGTTTGCTTAAAGGGTTGCTTCCCACTAACCAAGGAGCAAGACCTATCATTGGTGGATTTTGGGGAGTGGCAAAAGGATCAAAACAAGGGGTAATGGCCTTTGGAGAAATATTAGAAGTCAAAGGAGTACTCGGTCTACCTTTATCAACTTTGGATTTTATATATGGAGAAAGACTGAGAAACTCAACACCTCTGCTAGATGACTTAGACCTTGTGATGATGATCTTAGGATCCAGATTTAACAATCAAGATTGTAATATAAATAATGAACCAAGAAAAAGTATATTTTCAAGCCCTCCTTCTAGCGCTAGTTCTATTGAGTGTGCAAATGACACATTGTCAAGGGCATGTCAACGTACTTGGAATAGGGATTTTTTCCCTCTTGAAAGGAAAATCTCTTTCCCCCAAGGTTTGGGTATGCCAAGTCTTGGCCTATGTGGATAGACTCAAAGGTTGTTGATAATTGTTTCTTTCAAGGGACCTTTGTTGGTTATGTCTGAAAAACATAAATTTCCTGGTACAATGCTAAAAATTGAAATGCTTGACTGTATGAAAATAATTATACTTCTAATCAAAATCAACTTCAAATAAAAGTCAAAGGTTGAAGGGTAAGAGAAAATAAAATAAAACAAGTTGATACTGCCCTAAACTCCTGCTCTGATCTGATAAAGCAACAAATCCAAATTAAACCAATCTAAACCCGACCAATATTCACACAGCCTGAGGTCTGGGATGGTGCAATATTTAAAAGAGCAACAGACTATGAAATTGACTGAGTGCAACCACCATCAGCATGTGTAGATTGAACACAACAAATTCTAAAATCCTTTATATTAAAAGATAAGACATTGAGTACATTTTTTAGATTTTTCCACTTTAGTGGATTCCCAAAACAAAGCTCATAAAAAAATAGCCACTTGGTTTAGAATTACCATCCGACTACAAAAGAAATGAAGAGAAGAAAAACTAAAAAGTGCACAACTAATAGATGGTTTTCGGCCCCTATAACCAGCTAGTGAGCCACTATTTATACAATTTTTAGCCTTCACCTAGCATTATATTTTGATAGCTTGTGAAGGATCTTCTCATTGCCCAATAATGATTTTCAAACTTTGGAAACAAAAATTGAATTATCAGGAAGTGAAAATCGTGCAGTGCAAAATTATGGTGAAAAAATAAAAGTGCCCAAATTTTAACAAAATTTTCCATGTGTCATAAATGGGCCAAATGGATATCCAAATCTTCTGAGAAAACCTAAAAAATTGTTGTTAATTACGAGATATTGCATTTAGAAGTTCATGGGTTGCAATTAAGAAATTGCTATTTTTGGATGCAATTTACGTCTAATTTTATGCAAATTTGATACCATTGGGAAGAGGAGTTCAATATATTTCCACTAGAATTTAAATCACCTCAAACGGAGTTTTCAATCAAGAGTTATGGCAATTTCAATTTTGAGGTAAATTTAGGGCAAGATGAAGAACCCTAAAATTGATTTTTATTTTTATTTTTTGAACCTTAGGAAAAACCTTTGAAAATTAATTTTCTGAATTATTCAATCTAAAATAATGTCATTGAAAATCCAATATTCAAAATGCTCAATGCAATCACTTTCAAAATGCTCTGTGTAAGCAATGTCAACACCTTGATGAAAGCAATTTTCAAGAATGATGAAAGCAAAATTTAAAATCTTGATGCAAACCAAATTTGGAATTAATACCAAACTTTTCAATTGGGTCCCCAATCCAAATTGGGACATGTGCAATCACAACAACACCTATGTTGACATATATGGTCTCCTCAAAGAGAATTTTTGACTCATCCTCAAGAGTAGGCACGGTAGGGATTACACCTAATTGCTCGAGGTCCTTAAAAGATAGAACCAAAATCCTCTTGAGAACTAGAATACTCAACCTGTGCAACACAAGGGACTGATCTGTCAAAGAATAAGTTGTTTCAAAGGACATCCTCATGAGCCATGTCACAAATATTATCACCTTGAGCATACTCCTCTAGGATTGCGACTAACTCAGGATGCACCAATGTTACCACATTATAAACAATGTTAGTGGGATCATGCGGTCCCTCATCCTCATCAGTCCATTCCAAGCCTTGATATAGAAATTCAACGTAAGTCATAAGGTGATCATCATCGTCGAATGGTAGGTATGTAGCCTATGCCACATCTCCCAGGACAAATCTTAGATTCCAAAGGTTCTTGAATATATTTTTGTTGTGGCCCCAAACCTTTACCTATATATCCCATACTAGATAGGATTTGCTTCAAAAGTGGGTAATCATTGGATAGGTAACAATGGGAAAAATAACATTCTACAGGACAAGGGTTGTTACCACTAATATTTTCTTTGAGGGACATTCTTGTAAAGACAAAGGTACATGTGCCAATGTGTACAAATTTACCTTTCTTATAGGGTAAACCCATAGTCCTTGGTGAAGGTGGTAATTGAGCAAGATCTAGAAGAGGTTCTTGAAGAAATGGATTGGTTTGATCTTGTGATGAAACATTGATTATCAGTCCCTCACTCACTTTTAAATTTTCAAGTTGCTCAATGATTTGTGAGGAAGTAGTAGCAGGAGATAGAGATCGAAGGATAGAGATTAAGACTAGATTGAGCTTGTTCAACCATTGAACAATATTCGAATAGATGAGGGTAGCCTGGAATGGTGACAAGTTGATTCGTGAATTCAAACTTTAAGCATTGATGAAAAGTGGAAGGGACAAACCTCATCACATGGATCCAAGGGCATCCAAGGAGAAGATTGAATTATGAAATGTAAGACACCACATAGAACAAGGCATCTAAAATATTAGGTCCAACGTTAAGGGGAGGGATATAATATTGTAGGCCTCTTGGGACTCATTGTTGAAGGTCTTGATGATAACATCGGATTTAGTTAAGTCTCCCTCTTTTAATCCAAAGCTTTGGAGAAATTGATATGTGCATAAATTAAGGGAATATCCATTGTCAATAAAGATTCGTTTGACAAAATTTTCCTCAGTAAATACATGTTAGGATCCTATCCTAACGCCATTTTGTAATTCTCATTTACTTATGTAATGACCCACTTCCAACGTGGGGGATCCCATTATGATATTATTTTGTAATACTTTGTAATGTATGTGGCAAGTAGGATTCCTAGCCAAGTGGCGCCATCTCATGTAACCGTTTTTATCAAGATTGTAACCGATGGTAGGTAGGAGATTCTAGCTCGAGTGGCATTTTGCATGTAAGCCAACTCTTGAGCCTTTAGGTAGGGTTGCATGAAGTTTTTCTTTAAAAGATATGAAGCCATGTACGAATTCATCCTTTTGCAAGCTAATGAAATATTGAAGGAGGTTGCCCCCTCGAAGAGGCCTGCGATTCTGTGTTATTGTGAGATTGTTCCATTTCTGCATTTAATTTTTGCATAGTGTTATTGAGTTATTTGATGTATTTGAGTTATTTTTCAGTATTTTGTGTGAGTGTGCTTATTTTTAATAGTGAGATCCTAACAAGTGGTATCAGAGCGCTTTCCAGGGCCGAGTTCTGCTGCAACTGAGACGATTTTTGCCATCCATTCCGCCTGTTAGGTATAAATTTCTGTGTGTTTTTCGTTTCTGTTTTTCCTTTATTAAAAAAATCCAAAAAAATACAGTCTTTTTTTCGACCAAAAATCCAGAAAACACAAAAAAATACAGTCTCTGTTTTAGTAGTTGTGTAGGTTAGAAACCCTATGTCGGGGGTTTTAAAATATCGCGAAGGAGCTGTCGTTATTGGCTAAGCTAGATAGCCCATAAAGCGTCTAGTGAAGTGAGGGGCGATCAGGCTCCAATACCCAGGCCTTAGACAACACTCGCGCACGGACTTGAGCTCCCACGCATCTTCGGGTGTATCGGGAGACAATCTAGGTTTAAACAAAATTTTATCCATTAGGAAGCTTTTCGGCCTTGTATTATCCATAGTCCACGGGACACAACATCCCGAACGATCACCCTCCCGTATTGTCAGAGAGGCAGATAGTGTGCTCAAGGGTATGTGTGGAATCCTCCTTGGGTAGTGGCCTGAAATATTGGTCCGAGCACTATTGTTCGTCACTGCGGTATAACAGAGGGCCTATGGGTATTACATACTCCCTTACTTAGCGTACCCTGGTTCTACAAAACATAACTTCCACCTGCAAATCAACACCATCCCTGTTCTGCTAACCTGCATTCACAACCCCAAAAGTGAGCATACGGAGAAGGCATTCCTTATCACAGAAAACAAACTTGCATGCACCAACAGTCAGGACAGATTTTGCAAGTGTCTGCAACAGCCCGTGGTCAAAAATAGAATAGTCAGGACAGTGACAGAAACAGTCTGGTCAGTAATAGAGATAGTCAGGTCGACAGTAACAACCCTCTGTAACAGTCCAGAATTATAGACTTCCAGTGTCAGAAATAGTACTGTCAATGTCAGAGAATCCCTAGGGTCAGTGATAGGAACCGTGTCAGTAACCGCAATACAGGTGACAGAGGAAGAGATAGGATAGTGACAGGGTGGTCAGGGTGCAGACTACAGGTCAGAGACAGTTGATCCCGAACCCCAACTTTTGAACCGTAACTCCAAATCAGAAACCGACAACACCAACAAAAAAAAAAATTGAAATTTTATTAAAATAGGGATATCTCTTCACACAGAGCTCAGATTGACTCAAAAATTTAGCAGATAATTCTACACTCTATTCCAGACAAAATTGTCCTTGGCAGCCCCTGGTCAAATTTTGCACCGATTTTCCAAAAATAGCAATTTTTTATTTTTCTTGCTAAGGCCATAACTTTTCAACGGTCAATCAAATTGATCCAAATTTTTGGGAATAGAAGCTACTTGTTATTCTGCACCAAAGACCCTCAAGGACTCACTGGTGAAATTTTAAGTCCAAGTGGAAGAAATTACCTTGACATCGACTTGCAACCAACAGGAGATCACAAAAAGTCAAGAAATTCAGTATATCTCCTCATTGAGCGCTCAGATCAAACAACCACCGAAGTGGACCCTATCCTAAAATCAGTGTTGCAACCCATTTCCCAAATTAAATTTTGGACCCTTACTAAAAATAGTAACTCCTGAAATCCCACATCTATTTTTAGTAACTGAGTAAAAGAGGGCCCACAATGGCGAGCGGCACTCGTGGACAAAAGGAGTTAGAAATTGCCACAATATTGGCCGATATGCAAAAAGCCCTTGACTACTTGACCACTACAAACCACACCATAAGAGAAGAGATTCGAGAGCTCCGAACGGATCAGGATACCACTAGAATCCGCTTAGAAAAAAACTTACAGAGGTGGAGACACAATTGCAAGGTACTCTCACATCTGAACACCAAGCTGAAAACTTTGAACGAGGTCGAAGAAGGGAAACAGAAGACCGAAGAAGGGGAACCGAAGACACTCACTATGACCGTGATCCGACCTTCAAAATGCCTAAATTGGATTTTCCTAAGTTCAGTGGAAAGGATGTCGATGGGTGGTTATGTCGGGTTGATCAATTCTTTAGACTCCACAATGTCCCTATATATCATCGGGTTCAGATGGCTTCCTTCAACTTAGAATCTGAAGCCTTACATTGGTTCCAATGGCTACGAGCCACTACCCCTGATCTATCTTGGGAGGACTTTGAGTCCCAACTACTCACCCGATTTGGCCCTAATGACTATGAAGACTTTACAGGAGCATTGACAAAGCTGAAACAAACTACCACAGTTCGTGATTACCAGACACAATTTGAGAAATTGGCCAATAAAACAAGGGGCTTGAATGAGGGATTTTTTATGAGTTGTTTCGTGAGTGGGTTGAAAGATGATCTCCAGGCTGAAGTCAAGATGTTTAAACCACAAACCATGATGGAGGCTATCAGTTTAGCCCGATTGGCCGAATCTAAACTCTCAGCTCAACGGCGGACACCACGATTTTCTCAAGCTCGACCTCCCTTTCCTCCTCGGTTCCAAAATAATACTGATAATAAACCTCCTGCTCCTAAGCGACTGACTACAGCTGAAATGGATGCGCGTCGCGCCCAAGGGCTATGTTATAATTGTGATGAAAAATTTGTGAAGGGGCATAGATGTGCAAATAAGAGATTGTTCTTAATAGATGCAGAGGAACCCGATAGCAAGTGACCATAGTGATGAGGAGAGTGACACAACTGAAGCACCAACTCAACAGGAAGAGGAAACCCAAGACCCTCAAGCAAAAATTTCTGTCCATGCTCTTGTCGGGGTTACCACTCCACAAACCATGAAAGTTGTGGGTTTTTTCAAAGGCCAACGCCTTACTATTCTTATTGATTCAGGCAGTACACACAACTTTATTGATCCTCGAGTTGCTAAGCAGGCCAATTGCTATATACACACATGCAATTCCTTTGAAGTCATGGTGGCAAATGGAGGCACTTTACCTTGTAAAGGTAAATGTCGCAATGTTAAAATAAATATGGGGGATTATGAACTCAAGCAAGACATGTTTGCCCTCCAATTGGGAGGATGTGACATTGTGTTGGGATCCCAATGGTTGAGCACCTTGGGCACTATCAACTGGAACTTTGCAGAACTATGGATGCAGTTTTCACAACATGGACAAACACACACCCTCCATGGTGCCAAAACAGGCCCTTCCCAAATTATCAGTTCCAATCGTATGGAGAAATTGTTGAAAAAGTCATCCCGCAGGGTCATTGCACAAATATTTTCAATTCAACCAAGCACTTCCATAGTGGATCAAATTCCAACAGATTTGCAACTTGTTCTGACCAAGCACGATGGCATTTTTTCAGAACCAACTACCCTACCGCCTCGTCACTCACATGACCATGCTATTCCACTACTACTAGGTAATGCACCACCCAACATCAGACCGTATCGGTATCCTCATGCTCTCAAGTCTGAAATCGAGCATATGGTACAAGAATTGCTCAAAGTTGGTGTCATTCGACCGAGTACCAGCCCTTACTCTTCTCCAGTTTTACTAGTTCGCAAGAAGGATGGCTCGTGGCGATTGTGTATAGACTACCGTGAGCTCAACAAAATTACCATCAAGGATAAATTCCCCATTCCGGTAGTGGATGAATTGTTGGATGAATTACATGGAGCTATGTACTTCTCCAAGTTAGACCTTCATTCTGGCTACCATCAAATCAGGCTCAAGGATGAGGATATCCCCAAAACTGCATTTCGTACTCATGAAGGTCACTATGAGTTCTTGGTAATGCCATTTGGTCTGACAAATGCTCCTTCCACATTTCAGAGCTTGATGAACAACATCTTTCGCCCTCTCCTACGGAAGTTCATCCTGGTTTTCTTTGATGATATCTTGGTTTATAGCCACTCGTGGGAAGAACACCTTATCCATGTGGATCAGACATTACAATTGTTGGCACAACATCAACTTTTTGCTAAGCGGTCCAAGTGTTCCTTTGGTCTAAATGAAGTGGAGTATCTAGGACACATTGTCTCCAAAGATGGCATCAAGGTCGACCCCAAGAAGATTCAGGCAGTTCAGGACTGGCCAAAACCTCGCACTCTCAAGGGACTTCGAGGATTCTTAGGGCTTACAGGTTACTACCACAAATTTGTTCGTAATTATGGTAAAATAGCAGCCCCCCTCACATCCATGTTAAAGAAGGACTCTTTTACTTGGACGGGGCCCGTTGACCAAGCCTTCCTCGAATTGAAGCATGCTATGACCACAACACCAGTTTTAGCCATGCCAGATTTTTCCAAGCCTTTCGTCATTGAAAGTGATGCTTCCGGTCGTGGCATCGGGGTCGTGTTGATGCAGGAAGGGAGACCCTTGGCTTTCACTAGTAAGGCACTCTCTGATCGTAACTTGGGAAAATCTACATATGCCAAGGAGATGTTGGCAATCTTACATGTCGTAACCCATTGGCGACCATATCTCATTGGGCACCATTTCTCCATTAAAATAGACCATCAAAGTCTCAAATACTTCTTGGAACAACGGGTTGCTACCCCAGAACAACAAAAATGGGTTTCTAAACTCATGGGATATGATTATGATATCACCTATAAAAAGGGCAAAGAGAATCTTGTGGTTGATGCTCTCTCTCACCAATTTGAGGCCCTCAGTATGTTATGTGCCATTTCCTCACCTGTTCCTCAATGGATAGATTCCTTACGATAGGAGGTACTTCAGGATGCAGACTTGAAAGCTTTGGTGGCATCGCTCCGTGATGATCCTACTTCATTCCCAGGCTACAATTGGGATGGCCATGACCTGCGTTATCGCCAACGCCTTGTTCTTCCTCGCACGTCCCCACTCCGTGAGCTTTTCATGAAGGAACTACATACTGCTCCCTCTGCAGGCCATTCAGGATTTCTTAAAACATATGAACGCCTCAAGCGCACATTCTTCTGGAAAGGTATGAAACAGGACATCCGTGATTTTGTAGCAGCTTGTGATACCTGCCAATGGATGAAAGGTGAAACGGTACGTTCTCCGGGTACTCTTCAACCCTTGCCCATTCCAGATCAGGTTTGGACTGATATTTCCATGGATTTTATAGAAGGGTTACCTAAATCTAGCGGTAAGTCTGTTATTCTCGTGGTAGTGGATCGCCTTTCGAAGTATGCTCATTTTTGTTCCCTTGGCCATCCTTACACAACCTCCACCATTGCCCAAATATTTCTCGATTCTATTTTTTGCCTTCATGGTATGCCCACCTCCATTGTGTCCGATCGAGACCCAACCTTCACTAGTCATTTCTGGCAAGAATTGTTTAAGTTGCAGGGAACTCAGCTCAAAATGAGTTCAGCCTATCATCCGCAAACGGATGGTCAAACTGAGATTGTCAACAAATGTTTGGAGACCTATCTTCGTTGCTTTGCATCAGATCATCCTACTCAATGGGCGAAGTGGCTTCCTTTGGCCGAATGGTGGTACAACACTTCCTATCATACAACAACCAAACTCACCCCTTTTGAGGCCGTTTATGGGCGCCCTCCACTCACGCCTTCTTCATACATCCCAGGCAGCTCCAAGGTCCAGATAGTCGACACTACTCTCAGCCAACATACCGATGTTCTCCGCCAACTGAAGCAGAATTTGGACATGGCCCATAATCGGATGCGACAACAGGCTGACCAACATCGTTCTGAGCGTAGCTTTGATGTGGGTGATATGGTCTTCCTTCGCTTGCAGTCGTACAAACAATCATCTCTACAACTCCGTCGATGCCAAAAACTTGCTGCAAAATACTATGGACCCTACCAAGTTCTTCAACGGATTGGTTCCACTGCTTACAAATTGGCTCTTCCGCCCACCTCCAAGCTCCATCCTGTTTTCCATGTTTCCTCTCTCAAAAAAGTTGTGGGCACACAGGTACAGGTTCAGTCAGCATTACCAGAATTGGATGAAGAAGGGTCCATATTACTCGAACCTGAACAATTGTTGGATCGTCGAACCCGCACTCTCCGCAACCGTACCATCACAGAAGTTCTTGTTCAGTGGCACGGGCTCCAGCCAGAAGATGCTACATGGGAGTCTCTCCATCAGCTCTAGCACCAGTTCCCTCATTTTCAGCTTTGAGGACAAAGCTTTTCGAAGGGGAAGGACATGTTAGGATCCTATCCTAACACCATTTTGTAATTCTCATTTACTTATGTAATGACCCACTTCCAACGTGGGGGATCCCATTATGATATTATTTTGTAATACTTTGTAATGTATGTGGCAAGTAGGATTCCTAGCCAAGTGGCACCATCTCATGTAACCATTTTTATCAAGATTGTAACCGATGGTAGGTAGGAGATTCTAGCTCGAGTGGCATTTTGCATGTAAGCCAACTCTTGAGCCTTTAGGTAGGGTTGCATGAAGTTTTTCTTTAAAATATATGAAGCCATGTACGAATTCATCCTTTTGCAAGCTAATGAAATATTGAAGGAGGTTGCCCCCTCGAAGAGGCCTCGCGATTCTGTGTTATTGTGAGATTGTTCCATTTCTGCATTTGATTTCTGCATAGTGTTATTGAGTTATTTGATGTATTTGAGTTATTTTTCAGTATTTTGTGTGAGTGTGCTTATTTTTAATAGTGAGATCCTAACAATACAGTGATGTAGAGGGAAGATTCCCCTCGCAGGTCAAAAGAAGGCATATCTTAATCTAAAAATGTGATGTGATGTGTCCCAAGAGAGCCTACAACATTAGCTATAACACTAGGGAAAATGTCTTGAGGGACATATTGTTGCTTTATAAGCTCCAACAAAGCTTCCCTATGAATAGGGAAAGTTTGTCAAAGATATAAAAAGGGAAATCTTAGCTGGGGTACTAGCTAGTTGTTGTTGGATGTTGAAGAAGACTTTAGGTTGCAGTTTTAGCACTAAGGGTGGGTTCTTTGAGCTTGTGGTCCTTTTTGAAGGGTTCTTCAAAATTAAGGTAGGTTGGATATTGAACTCGTCTACTGCTGAGATGGTTTGGTCGGTTGAACTTGCGCTTGTCTTCTTGTAGTTGTTGCTATCATACCAACCATATGATCATAGGGAGGGGGCACTTTATGGTATGATACTTGATTAGTTGTTTGTGACCATGCTTAGGGAGGGGATCTTGAAAAATCCCCATGTCTTGATTTGTTGTGGGTGTTTGTTGAGTAGGAGGTTGGTTGTTTGTTGGAGGATTGGGCTTAGAACCTTCTATAACAAGGTGACCTTCATCAATGAGGTCCTAAACCACATGTTTCAATATCCTACATGAATTTTTCATGTGTCCCTCCACTTGATGATACTCACAATGTTGTCCAGCTTTGTACCAATTAGCCATGGTATCAAGTTGCCTAATGGGAGGCAACTCAATCATGTTAGCTTCTAGAAGCTATTTTAGAACCACCATCATAGGTATGTTGAGTCTTGTGAAATTTCTCTGTGGAGGTTTTTGGGGTTGGCTTAGCACCATCTTTTGTAGGGAGTTAACAATACTGTTAATGGGCCTACTATCTGTTATCCCATCACCTACCATGTGTTTGTTCTTATATTTTTTTTTAAGCGAAAAACCCCTTGTGGGGCCGCCTTGGTCTGAGAGACCACGAACAGGGGGTTCTACATCGTCAAAGTTACCCGGGAGTCGCACCTAGCCCTGCCCGCACCAACATTATCAATTGGATTTTGGGTACCCAATTCAGCTTTTTGGTAGGGTGGAAATTCGAACCTGGGACCTCCCTTAAAGGATTGCCCTCTCCTCTCCAACTCACCTACAACACCTGGGTGTGTTTGTTCTTATATTGTGTCTTAGTGGTTTTATCTTCTTTTATCTTGAGTTGGCCTCTTCGGATAAGGGCTTGCTCTACCCTTCTTGCTAAGTCTATCACTTGGTCAAAGGATGTGATAGTTGTGGTCTCCAACTCATAAGATGTTTGTTCTTGCATATTCTCGATAAATATTTCAATCATATCTTGAGGAGGTAGATTATATCTTAATCGTACAACTACACTCCTCCAACGAGATAAGAAATATGAAAAACTTTCTTTACCCTATTTTAACATGTAGACATTCTTCATTGACTCATTCCTTTTGACAAAGATCCCAAATTGTTGGACAAACATTTCTACTGTCTCTTCAAAGTTCCTCAAAGAATGATTAGGCAACTGGCAGTACCACTCGAATGTCATGCCCCCAAGGCTCTTATAGAATGTTTTTAGGAGCAACATGTCATCATATATGATATCATGACATGTCCTAAACATTCGTAAGTGTTTGATTGGATCTGTTGTTCCATTATAAAGGGAGATCAAGAAGTTGTACTCGTCACCAAAAGCACTCTCCAATAGTGGATCACAATATGTCCTCAAGAGCATCAAAGGGATCAAAAGTTTGAAATTTGAAAGCACAACACGAGAGAACAAATCGTGAGAGCATCCGAGCATATGTGTGTGGTCTTATCACAATAGAACATCCTCCTTCTAACCTCCTCAATAGAAAATGTCAACAAAATATCTATAAATATCATCTATCAATAGAACATCACCAAAAAAATGAATCTCATCAAAATAGGAGTCCAATCCCTCTATTTATAGAGGGTTTTGAGGGCTTATGCGAGAAAAAATGAAATTTAAAAACTAAGTTTTAGCATTAGGGCGGCCACTAAAGTTTCGAAAATCGTGCAATTGCGACAACTAGACCCATGTATGGTTTTTCTACAGTTTGGGGGATCAAACAATGTCAACATGGGACATATCATATATCGTCAAAAAGCTCTTTTTGAGCCTGATGCAATGGTATAGGTTTTGGGAGGAAAGGAGAAGATTTTATGGGGGAAAAAGCTGACTCAAATATGACCTTTAGCAACTTGAGGGGAAAACTAAGGAAAATTAACTCATCTTAATAGATCAATTTTCCATGTCTACAATAAGTCCTTCCCATGATGAACGAAGATGGAAATGTTGGAGCATAGACTTGCGTTGATACCATTTGATCCACACCACAAATCCTAGGATGGTGGCACCAAGGACAACTCCCTGAACCAATTGGTGGCATCAAGTGAGTTATGACACAAAGTGGTTTTATGGAGTGGGGAACCAATGATTTGATAAAGAAGGAATGTGTAGATGCATTGTGGACAAGGACTCGATTGTGTCATAAATATTGTGGGACAAAGAAATAATTGACTGTACATAAAGGTGTTAACATCAAGGTCAATTGGTAGACATTGAGCAAGAAACTACTTAGACTCGGCCTCAAGACAAGGATGCACATGGACAAATCTCATGGTACTAATACTTGGGGTATAGATTTAGGAACTAACTACATATGAGGGGTTGTGATAGAATGCATTAAACACAAAACAAGTATAAAACAAGCATGGAAAATGCATATGTTCATAAGTGAATGCAAGCAAATATCTATAAATAATAACTCTTACAATGAATATCTATGGAAGAGATAGAGAGATGTCCCACATCATGAGTCGAATCTTTAAGAAAGGATGCAAGATAATTGGGTCGCATATCTATGGAGAGATGTGGTGGTGTAGGTCGTACTCCTGAAAAGGAATGTGATGGCATAGGCTAAATCCCTATGTAGAGATGTTATAACTTGTTTTTAATCAATGTATGAATGTGTTTGAAAACAACTGTTCCAAGTGAAAGTGATGGTTGTTTTATGCATAAAATATTTGTTGACAAGCCATTACAGGATTGTTATGAATCAAATTAGGGTTAAAGAATAATTACCAATATATTAAAATGAAATATTTGTCATCTACATTCTATCAACAAATGGCATTAGTGATTACTTGAAAGGCACTTCAAAATCAATATAAAACATTAAAGCAATTATTATCTCAATTAACTATTGCTTAAATTAAACACAAGTGTGTATCCAGGCCTAAAGTTTTGAGTTTGAAATATTTTACAAAAAGGAGAAGGCAAAATTTATAGTCGATGCTCTTTCACAAAAATAAGGATGCACCCTTACGCACCATATCAAAATCAACATCTACATGAATAAATAAATTCCACAATGAATGGCAAAAAATGGAGATATAAAAGAACATGTTACAAAAATTAGATAACAAAGAGTCATAATGCTTTAGTTGAACAACTACCATCTTGTGGTATAAGGTCAAAGTATATTTGTAGAGAAACATTCTTCATTGCATTTGGAAATCTAGGTGGCTAAAATATACATATAGAATAACCAATCCTTCTATTAGAAAATAAAATAAAATGATACACATGACTTTATAACTGGATATAATATATGCTAAAAAATAAAGGGCAAAGACAATAAAACTACTCCAAGCCCTACCTATACCTAGTCAAAGATAGTAGAAAGTTTTAATGGATTTTATCACTAACCTTCATATATCAAAAGGGAATGATGTCATATTTTTGTCATCAATAAACTAATAAAAAGCCCTCATTTTGTGGGATGAAAAGTAGAGGCGGTCATGAATACATTTATTAAGGAATGATTATATAGGATCTCTAAAAGACTAATTAGTGATCAGATACCATTTTGAAAGGAATTTTATACAATACTTAGTCAAATTATACATTAGTTGTGGAGGAATAGATTGAAAATGGTTCCCATATACCCTATTTTGTAGGTACAAGCCCAACAAAGGATACAAATGGCTTTTGCTTCATCTCTTGATGGTGCAAAAACTCAATGATAGATGGAGGCTACAGTCTGCCAATAGAATTTGGCAATGCAGATTTCAAAGTGTCTGGTCCACCATCATGGAACCCAAGCTTGTCCATTTTGCTTGGTGTATCCTCTATCAAGGTCTCCCCCTTGGTGACAAACTAGATCATTTAAGGGTCTCCAACCCACAATGCCCATTTTGTGGGTGTCATGAAAACATTGAACATCTCTTTTGGTTTTGGCTCAAAGCTCAAACTGCATGGACATGGATCCATGATTTCTTCAGGCCTTTGAAACCAAGTCTTTCTCCTAGCACATGATTCTTCTGGGTGACTAGCCCAACATGCTAGCCAAATACACCTAACTATGGCCTACTTCCAGAGTGATGATTTTATTTGCTATATGGAAAGACAAAAATGTCATTTTTTCAAAGCATTTGTTGACACTCATCTGTCATTGACTGCTAAAGCTATAATTTGTTCCAATGTGCTTTTGCATTTCCAAGTACAAGTGAACAAGGTGGCGTTGGAGGTGGCTCATTTACAAACCCTTATGGATCACTAGATTAACGCCCCATGCACAGTGGTTCACATCTTGCCAACCTCTCCTCTACGCGAAAGGCGGTCCCAAGGGCGTAAGCATCACCATGGCCAAGCTTTGCAAGCTCCTTTTGGAGTCCTCAACACAAAGTTAGCAACTGGAACCACTCGCTACCTCGTCCCTCTCAACCCTATGACTAGGGAAACCAAGGATAGCACAACATTAACAAGTTCCCCTACCTCAGCCTTGCCATCTCCGCAAGGAGGGATGCAAAAGACAACCAAGCGGATGAATGAACTAGTGAAAGTGCCAACTCAAGCTAGGATCCTCCATCAGAAACTCAAGATCCACCTTCTGAAAAGGGAGACCCCTCAGACCATGATCCACCACCTCCTTCTAGCTCCATAGCTCTTGCTGCATAAATAGCTCGCGGTTGATCCACTATGTCTAATTTTGTTTGATAATTACAATTTAATGGCTCTCCCTAGCATAGACTTTGGGGGCTAGACCTCTTGCTTTCTAACCGGTTAATGTGATGATGCAAGTCTAGTGGCATATTCCATGATTGGAATTCCGTTCACGTTAATATCTATCTATTTATCTATCTATCCACCCATTTTATAATGTGAAATAGTGTGCTATATTTCTTTTCTAAAGTAATATAATTATTGCACTTATTCATTAAAAAAGAAATCAATAAGTTCATTCCATTAGGCAAAAGTCCTTAAAAGGTTCTTTACATAATTTCACTTCCAATAAAAAAGGGCAATGGCATAAATGCCATGCAGTGACCACATATTGGTATAACACTACTTACCATACAATCACAAATATAACCCCTTCTTTATATATATATAGATAGAGAGGCTTCCTAGAAACAATTATCTACCAACGGCTTTGAAAGTACATAGATGATACTTTCACTTGAGAAATCATGTCTTCTCATTGAAGTTTACAAGTAAAACAAGGTTATAGTAGAAAAATGGAGATGACTTCATACTAAGAGATTAGGCATTTGAGGGCCACAAACCTATAAGAAAATTTATTCATTATTCAATATTAGTATAAGAAAGGTTCTCTCCCATGATTGGTGAAGTCAGCATAGTAAATATAGTAAAAAATTACATTTGAGAGCAACTAAAGAGCACTTCATTAAACGACATGAAAGAATCAATAATCTTTCAACTTATAATAACTCACTGTTTGAACGCAAAATATATATTTAAAGAGGGGAAGGCAATCAGCATTGGAAGGTCAAGTAGTTATGTTCATAAAGAGACATCTTGGAGCGTTGCTTATTTCGAATATCAGGCAGATAACATATGCTTTTTTTGTAATGCAATTTCCATTGTGCCCTAATTTCATGCCTTCAGAGGCACTCTCATTTCATTCCATTTTTCTGCAATGTGTTTTAAATACGTAATAAAACATTTATAGTGTTATCATACAAATTGGTGTTTTGAATTTGTGATTACATTTTCTTAGTTATAAAAAGTGCCTAGGAACAACATATAGTACGAAATTGTATATAAATTCAAGAAAAAAGGATGTACAATTCGTTGAGTAACTCAAATATACCTTTGTTTGCAATGTATGTGATGGTGCTTGATATATATTTTTAGCATGTCTCCTCACTGCTAGCCAGAGTCCTCAATTAGTAAGGGTTGAAATCTGTGAACAACTGTTCCAAACTCTTTAGTTAGGACCTACCTGGATCAACTAACATAAATTTCCACCAAATCCAACATAAATTCTTTGATATTTTGCTTCGCTTTCTGATTTCACTTTGCCGGTCAAAAACAGCTCAATAATCCTAAATTGAAGCAGTTATTTCACAATAACTAATAGAATAATTGGAAGGATCTAGTTGAGTGCAAATACGAGTATGTGTTACAAATGGTTAGTCATAATTATGTTTCCATACTAATGGTAAATAACATGCATTTGCGGGTCCGAGGGCTTGGTTCAACGGTCAAAACACTTCTGTAGGAGCGCGGAGACCAGGGTTCCAATCTCTCAAGCCTTGTAGTACCGGTGGGCGTGTCGTGTCAGCGTAGCCAGCTACGTAAAAGGTTTACCCAATGCAACTGGAGGTTATAGTGGCAACAAGAAGCAAGATTCGAAACCACGAAGAGGCATAGAAAATTGTAACGAAGTACCGATTCCTCTAGTATAATAAAAAAAAAAAAAAATAACATGAATTTGCAAGATAAGGAGATAGTGAACTAAAATACCTTTATACTATCTTGCATACAGGTTGATTTCACAAGGTAGTTAACTTTTCAACATATTCATGAAATAAACAAATAGATTCAGAATATTATTTAATAGAAAGTTTAAAGAATCTGCAATTTGTCCATGAAAATAATTTTTATGAATGTCTCCATGGGATATCACCCCCTTGAGGAGGATCACTGTTAAAATATCTAAACATCTTAAGAGTTTCTTCAATGAGGAAACCTGCTAATAAGACATCTGTGATTGCATACATTGGAATTACTTGATTGTGGAGAGATTTATAAATGCCGACCCCATTGACTAATTTTATTGGTCTCCTACATAACCATTATGTTTGAAAAAAGGTATATTCTTTTGAAGCAGCTGATCACACAGATCTAAATCTGCCTCAAACCAAGGAAAACCATGGGGGGGATCAAACAGAAATCCCTGTTTTAGGAGACCTAAATGTCGAGAATACAATACTTGACTTGATGTCACTGGTAGCTGAGTAGACTCGTACTCTCCTAATGCCGTAGCGATCTTACAAAGGCCCCACTTTGCAATTGACTGACCCAGAACACTTGCATCTATGATTGACATGTTTGTACTTCTTAGTCCATGGGGAGAAGTTGGATGTGCGGCTTCACCCACCAGTACAACTCGGCCCCAAACAAGTTGTTTGAGTGGCTCTCGATCATATAGAACATTTATAAATGGTTCTTTGGTTGCCTTCATAAGAGCAGATAGCTCTGGAACCCATGTCTCACTGGCTGCTTCATGCATCTTTTCAGTGGCCCTCTTATCTTCCTTTATAGTTACTGAGTTACTCTGTAAAACGAAGCAAAAACTTTAGACTTTGTCCAGAATACACACTAAAAGGAACATAATATCCAAAATAAAAGACTAAAATCTATTAGGGAAAACATAGTTCCACTGTTCACTATGGAAATTAAAGATTAATAAAATTATCAAAGCAAACCGTAGCTAAGCTGAGACTTCCATATCCTGGAATTTACATAAACGTAAGATTATAATGCGAATTGTCTTTCAAATCCTTAATATACCAAGTAAATGGGACAAAGAATACGAAAATTACTGAATTGCCATTCCAAAGAGAGAATGGAGACTTTTATTGAAATAGATAGCACTCTATGCTCCAAGGGGGGATAGCATGTGCCTTCAAACAGTTCTTTTTTTTTTTTTTTTTTTTTTTTAAAGCGAAAAACCCCTTGCGGGACCGCCTTGGTCTGAGAGACCACGAACAGGGGGTTCTACACCGTCAAAGTCACCCGGGAGTCGCACCCGACCCTGCCCACACCAACATTATCAATTGGATTTTGGATACCCAATTCAACTTTTTGGTAGGGTGGAGATTTGAACCTGGGACCTCCCTTGGAGGATTGCCCTCTCCTCTCCAACTCACCTACAACACCTGGGTGCCTTCAAACAGTTATCAGTCAAGCATTCTATGCTCTATGGGGAGATAGCATGTGCCTTCAAACAATATTTTGAGTTGAACCCATGTCATCAATGAGCTTCTTGCTACAACATACCACACAAAGTGTATAACCGACCATGTAAGTGCTTAGGCAACCATCCATAACATAGCACAGATTTTTCACTGATCAGCATAACCCTAAGTCAGCCCAGATTCTGTGTCTTAGCCGGTAACCAATAAGTTCAATATTCATAGTATTTTTAATGTGATATAAGCATTCACCTTCGCAGGTGAAGGAATAGCTGTTGGTGGCATTTAGGTAAGTGGTGCAGGGTGATTAGAATTTAGAACGTCCAGTGTTTACTCCAGAACTTTGACAAACCAAATATGCAATACAAACAATTGCTCAAACATATATTTTTATCCAAGAATCCATACATGGGACTATTGCAATGCCTATGCCTTTCTGCTAAAAGGTTTGCCTTTTTGTTGTCATCATAACTTCCTCTAATATTTACCAAGATGTGTGGCCTTTTTTCTATAAAAAGGAAAATTGGCAGCTTTTGAGACAAAAAGTGTAAAGCAATTAAAAAAAGAAAAAACAAAAAAGAAAGAATAAACGTTAACACCTACTGTCAAATTATCTGTTTGTGAAAATCATCATATTTTTATAATCTTCAGCAATCTTCATAAACACTATGTACATGTTTTTAAGCATTAATTGTCTTTCGAAACATAATTATTAGCAGATAAAGTTGAAAGTGGCACAAAGAAGAAAGCACTTCATTCAAAAGAGAGTAAACAAATATATGTAGGTGCTTTCAAGCAACATTCAACAAGGAAACATTGGATATAATGAACAGGCTCTTTGTCACAAGCAATTTAGACTCACAATAGTAAGAGAATCATACGGATACAAAAAAAAATTCAAACTGAAATACCAAATTGCTTCCCCCTCTAGTGTAGATTTTGTTTACTGAATATCACATTAAGCAACTTTCACCAGAATAAACAATCACATAATGCAAGTTTGATATATATAGCTCTCATAGGGATGATATGTCAAGCTATAGGGATGATATGTCAAGCTATAGAAAGGAATTTCATTTTGAAACACCCCTTGGAAAAACGCACATCAATACCTTCATGTGAGGTTCAGGCTGATTGACATACCAAAGCCAATTAAGCCTTTTACCATGTAATTCATAAAGCACGGAATGAGTTCCCTTGGCCAGGTCAAAATACAAACAGTTGCCAAGATCTGGGTAAACTTTCTTGATGGAAGCAATCATCTCAGGTGAGTCATTATTGGAATAATCAAAAACACCACGCCATGCACAATAGCCTAAGTACCTGCACAGAAGAAATTATGTTCACCATGCACAATAGCCTAAGTACCTGCACAGAAGAAATTATGTTCATACTTCAGCTTATACAGTTTTTAACCTCAACTAACATTAATGTTTACTATTTTATTTCCAAAATTTGTGTTTTTGATCATGATAAAATTTAAAGCTTACACTGATCCCTGAAATCTACTGTCACTTTAGGTTTCTCAATCCTGCAAATTAGCAGACATTTGGAAAGGAAAGCAAAACAAATTTTCTTGTTTAACTGAGACTCATCACTCCAAAACTCATTTTGAAAGAGTAGGTGGGGGAATTAGTGCTATGCTCCTCGAATTGTTAAACAAATTTCAGATTTTACCTGCAAGCAGAAAACACAATAACAGAGAACAAAACAGTAACACAGATAACACAGAGATTTTTACGTGGAAACCTGCAATGTGCAAGAAAAACCACGGGGTAATGGCAACTTCTTCTTTTATTGACTTCAGCAATTTTTTTACATTCTTTTCATCATATTCATGCAAGGGGTCATTCCCCTTTTTATAGATAAGAAAGGGAAGACTCCAAAAACTGTTTGTTTCCTCACCCAAAGGAAGCCTCCGAAAAACTGTTCATTTCCTCTCCCAAGGGAAAGCCTCCGAAAACTGTTCGTCTTCCGTGGCTACACGTCTGGCACATTTTGCTGCCTAGACGTCTGCTGCCTAGACGTCTAGCAGCAACCTCTGTTGCCTAGCATTTGCTGACTAAAACTCTGGATAGTGACTTCACCTCCTAACATTCTCCCACTTGAAGTCAATATATAGGAATTATTTTACCAATGTTTTTCATCCAGTGCCAATTGCCCAATGCTGCCCTTGTTACATTTTCAGCAAGCCCAGAGAAGTTCTGCACCACTCAAACTTGCAAACTTTCCGATGAAAAGTTATGCACCACAAAACCTTTAACTTGCAAACTTTCCGATCCATAGTAAATAGCAGCATCTAAAGTGCCTCTTAAATATCTAAATATCCACTTCACCGCATTCCAATGCTCCTTACCAGGATTTACCATGTACCGGCTGACTACTCCCACTACTTGGGCAATATCCGGTTTGGTGCTCACCATGGCATACATGAGGCTTCCTACTACTGATGAATATGGTACACGAGACATGCTTGTATTCTCTGCTTTGGTTCTAGGACACTGATTGGAAGACAATTTTACGTGTAAAAGAAGTGGGGTACTAACTGGTTTTGCATTCTGCATATTGCAGCGCTACAGAATCTTTTCTATATATGACTTTTGACTTAACCAGATCTTTCTTCCTTTTATGTCCCTGTGTATCTTCATCCCTAAAATTTGGTTTGTTGCTCCTAAATCCTTCATTTCAAATGTCCTAGCCAACTGAGCCTTAAAATCAATGATGTTCTTCCTGCTGGGGCCTACAACCAGCATATCATCAACATACAACAGAAAAATAATAAAACTGCCATCATCAAACCTCTTATAGTATGCACAATGGTCAGTTTCACTCCTGCTGAAACCTTGGCTCTTCATGAAGGTGTCAAGTTTTTTGTACCACATCCTTGGCACCTGTTTCAACCTTCAACCCATACAGATATTTCTTCAGTCTGCAAACCAAATGCTCTTTGCCTCTTTCTTCATAGCCCTCAGGCTAATCCATATAAATCTCCTCCTCGAGATCACCATGTAGGAAAACAGTCTTTACATCAAGCTGCTCCGGTTCTAAATCCTGTGTTGCTACAATTGCAAGTAAAACTCTAACAGTAGTCATCTTCACAACTGGAGAGATAATTTCATTAATGTCTAAACCTGACTTTTGCACATAACCTTTTGCCACCAAGCGAGCTTTATAGCGTTCCAACAACCCATCGTTATTCTTCTTTACTTCGTACACCCACTTGTTTCCAACAGTCTTTCTTCCAAGTGGGAGATCCACAAGTTCCCACGTTTTATTCTTGCAAAGTGCCTCGATTTCCTCCTCCATGGCTTTCCTCCACTTTTCAGCATTCTCAGACTCTCTAGCTTCCTGAAATGAACTAGGTTCACCATCATCAGTTAACAAAGCAAAAGAGGACTGATAAACAGGAGAATACCTTTCCGGACACTTTTGTGGACATGTAGATTTTCTAACCCAATGATCTGTTGATTGTGGCTCTTGATCTTGTGACCGTTGTGGTTGCTCTACTTGTTGTTCTTCTTGTTGTTCTTCTTGTTGTTCTACTTGTTGTTCTGCATGCTAATCAAAAACTTCAGCATGCTGATTTTCATATTCAACTTCGTTCATATTTACCTTCCTTTGCATGGATTTTTCATCAAAAATAACATCCCGGCTAATATTTACCTTGTGGGCAGTAGGATCCCACAATCTATACCCCTTCACTATATCTCCATAGCCGAGACAAACACATTTGCTTGACTTTGGGTCAAGTTTGGACCTTTTTCCTTAGGCACATGGGCAAATGCGTCACAGCCAAAGGTACGCAAATGAGAGTAATCAACTGGCTTACAACACCAAACCTCCTCCGGAATCTGTCCATCCAACGTAGTTGTAGGTGACCTATTAATAAGATAAACAGCCGTATTAACAGCCTCTACCCAAAACTTTTCATCCAACATGGATGCGCTGAGCATGCTTCTTGCATGTTCCATGATTGTGCGATTCATCCGTTCAGCCACACCATTTTGTTGTGGAGTATATGGTACAGTTTTCCGGTGCTTAATACCTTCCTGGGTACAAAATTTATCAAATTCCTTGGAGCAATATTCACCCCCATTATCTGACCTGAGACATAAAATCGACTTGCCCAAATTCTTCTCTACCCATGCTTTGAACTCTTTAAATTTATGCAAAGCTTCCGACTTCTTCAGAAAATAAACCCACACTCTCCTAGAATATCATCTATAAAATTCGGAAAATAGGTGGCACCATTTAAGGACTGAGTGGGAACTGGTCCAAATATATCCGAATGTATAAGTTGCAGAAAAACAGAACTCTTACCAGGGCTTGTAGTAAACCGAACCCTCTTTTGTTTACCAAAAATACAGTGCTCACATAAGTCTAAATTACAAGACTTTATCCCAGAAAGCATACCTCTGCCATGCAGAATTTTCAGACCTTTTTCACTCATATGGCCTAGGTGTTAATGCCATAGCGTTACTGCATCCTAAAATGAAGTTGTTGCTGCTGCATGGTTTGTCACCGTATCACCGGATAATCAATATAGGGTCCCATAAGATTCTCCCTTTGCTACTACAAGAGCTCCTCTGGTAATTTTGCAGTAGTTGTTACCAAAAGTGTCAGAATACCCTAGCTTATCCATCATCTTGATTGAGAACAAATTCTTCCGCAAATCGGGCACGTGTCGTACATCACATAACATCCTTTCTCTACCATCATCCAGCTTGATTCTTATGTCCCCTCTTCCCACAATTTCTGAAGGATGATCATCACCCAAGTAGACCATTCCACCACAGTATGGTTGATATTTGTCAAACTAGTCTTTGTGGGGAGACATGTGGAAAGATGCACCTGAGTCCAAAACCCATGCATATAAAATAGATCTGCTATTACTGATACAGCAAGCTTCACATGTTGTCATCTCTCCTGAATCTGTTGTACCGACGTATTTCACCTCAACTCTTTTGCCAACAAAGCGGCTACCACATCATCAAATTTTAGAGTTCCTAATGATGCATTACTGATGGTCATCACCATATGATCCCAAGTGTCCGGGAGGGAAAAAAGTAGGGTGATAGCTCTATCCTCATCCTCCATCTTCACACTAACTGAAACCAGTTTACTGATAAGGGTATTAAACTTATTCAAATGATCTGCCACGGATGAACTTTCCTTCATCCTCAAGCTATAAAGCTGTTTTTTCAGAAAAACCTTGTTTGTTGCTGATTTTGTCTCATACAGCTTTTCAAGCTTTTGCCAAAGGGCTTCTACGGTCTTCTCTTCAACTACATTGAACAAGACAGAGTCTGCTAGGCAGAGATGGATTGTAGAGACTGCCTTCCTGTCCAGCGTTGCCCACTCCTCATCTTTAATGTTGCTTGGTTACTCGCAACCCCTTTCAAGGCTAGAGCTTGGTCATTCTGAACCAACAAATCCTAATCTTCATCTTCCATAAAGCAAAGTTCCTGCCATCAAATTTCTCAATCTCGAACTTGGTTACACCTCTTGTCAATGTTTCAGCTCCCACTCGCACAAAACCTAGGCTCTGATACCAGATTTAAAAAAAAAATTAGTTTTTGCCTGCAAACAGAAAACACAATAACAGAGAACAAAACAGTAACACAGATAACACAAAGATTATTACGTGGAAACCTGCAATGTGCAGGAAAAACCACGGGGTAATGGCAACTTCTTCTTTTATTGATTTCAACAATATTTTTACATTATTTTCATCATATTCATGCAAGGGGTCATTCCCCTTTTTATAGATAAGAAAGGGAAGACTCTGAAAACTATTCATTTCCTCTCCCAAAGGAAGCCTCCAAAAAACTGTTTGTTTCCTCTCCCAAGGGAAAGCCTCTGAAAACTATGTCTTCCGCAGCTACACGTCTGACACATTATGCTGCCTAGACGTCTAGCAGCAGCCTAGACGTTTGCTGCCTAGACGTCTAGCAGCAACCTCTACTGCCTAGCATTTGCTGACTAAAACTCTCGATAGTGACTTCACCTCCTAACACGAATAACACTGGCATTATTCAGGCCACACAACATCAATCGCTTGGCTGCTTGCCCAGTGCCAAGAAGGTCGTGAGACAATATTACCATGTGTTCTAATCCACAATCGTTAACCTTAAAGATACTTGGCTCAATCAATATGTATCTCTTTAGCAATGAGATCACTTAACAATTAGAATCAGGTCTCCCCATTTCACCATTTCTTGCTCCACTAAAACTGTTTGATACGTGTGTTCTCAGATTTGCACAAGTCGTAAATGTTTTATGAGACTTTGGAATACATCATGTATGAGAGATTTTCCTTCAACATTTCAAGACAACATCCATGTTGCTGTGGAAAATTATGACTGAAAAATATGGTTTAATATGTCTTTTTTATTTAATATACAAAAAAATCAGCTAGTTCATTATATATTTTCATGTGATGTAGCCTATGAATGCAATGCTATTTCTTTTTATTGTTCAAATAAATTTCGAAAATAACATAATTCTATTTTAGAAGTTCATGATATTTTAATTTACAAAATAACTTTGACTGATCTGTGTTTTTGGTTGCCATGATTTAGATAGTTTCGAGTAAAAGAAATTCATGTTTTCTCAGTTGGGAATTGATTTTCTACTGGCATAATTACCAAGGTATTCTTCATGGTAAACTGTTGCTCCAGCAAAGGACAATCAAATGCTGAAGGGCAGGCTGTGTATTGGTTAATGATTACTAAGGGCCTTTTCCTTGATCTCATTGGCCTCTTGATTTCCTTTTTTTTCCTGGAAGAGTCATCCTCTTAATTTAGCTAGTCACATGCTTTGGTGCTTTTGGTTGCCATGATTTAGCTAGTTTCAGGTAAATGGATTTTATATTCTGAAACCGGAATTAATTTTCCAGTGAAGGACAGTTAAATTCTGAAGGGCAGGACGTACGTCCTTTGCATTATTTAGGGTCTGGCGTTTTTCTATGAATTCAATAGACCTTTGATTTCATATTGTCCTCTTCACTTAGCTGGTCAAATGCTGGTACCTTCCTCCATCAACACTGCAAGTCAATCTTTTATATTTTATGCCTTCAATGTCAATGTTGTAAATTTTGTCATTGTTTTACAAAGACTAGTGTACAAACGCTACAGAATACCCATACTCCCACAATGGTACATTTATCCATAGCTTTATTTGGCTAATTCAAAAGTATAGAAACTATTTTAGACGCACTACAGTGCCAAATATCAATGACGTCAAAGTAATGTCGGTGAATCTGCCAACTTTGACTATCCAACATTACAAAATTGAAAGAGAAAATCTCATGGTAATTGATTATGTTAGAATTATTATACACGTCAAAAAGAGGTGCAACCTTTCTCCAACATTTTTTGAGATTTACAATAATGAGACTAAGCAGTTTCTTAGGAAAAATTCAAGTGAAAATGATTGTTGCCTCCAGCATTTTATCTCAATCTCCATGCTTCTTTAAGTAGATGCTGTCACCTGCCCTTCCTCTCAACAGTTTCTGGAGACATTTGGGCTCTTAAGTCCACTTTTGTGACATTTGCCAGCTTTGTGTCAACCTTAATAAACTGAGGTTATTGTCTTTAATACCTCAAAAGCTGTTTTTTAAAACTCCATTTCTCTTTTAGGAGAATCAGCTTGACATCATTGCAGCTTCTAATTACTCGGGGGTGCAGTTGATTGCTAGATTTAGGTTGAAGCCAACTTCAGGATTTTGTAAGAAATCTCATTTCTTTTGGATAGCTTGTTCCAGATGCACCCCTCTGACACAATATTTAAACCATTCAGAGGTTGGAGGCCTAACCTTTTGCTTCTTGGTTAGCCACATATCAAGAGACTCGAAATCAATATGCCCTAACATACAATCTAATGCAAATGAACTATTCCTCATAATGTTTGATCCCCACAAACTTTGGTGCTATGGTGACTAAGCTGTTTAACTTCAGAAGTGTCATTCATTGGCTCCTTACATCCTTAGATCCAACTGGGCATTATTGTGCTTCCCTATGCCATTCTCCTATAGAAATCAAATCTTGTATTGGTCCTCTCATGTAGATTGAGGAGGATGCCAGTGCTCCTACTAAATATTTTAACAAAGATTCAGATCAGCCTTTGCCTCTAGCCTTGACCTCCATAAGCCTTTCCTTTGACAAAGGTTATTCCCTTCCACAAGGCCATTTGCAATAGATGTTTAGTCTTTTCTCATTTGCTTAGATTCACCTACCTCCCCCAACTCTTTCAGTCAAATTTAAATCCTTTGTCATTGTTTTTAGCCATTTGTTACTTTTTAGTTGTTGAAGTTCCTTTGGGTGCTCTTGCTTCATAACCAGATTTATTTTCAAGTCTCACTGACCTACTCTAGTCCTTCGAAAACATTAAAGTCATATCATTTCATAATGTCATGATATAAGATATTGGGAAATTATAGTTGAGTTTGTTTCTCATTTTGGGAGCTCTTGATAAATGATTCCTTCCTTAAGGGGTAATGTATGCTGTTGCTCTAAATTAAGATTAATTCTTTCGAGCTATTGAGTATTTGGGTACACAGCAATACCCCCTATATCTCTTATCTACTACTTTTTTGTCAAATTCCAGCTATCACTATTTTGGATTTCAGTAGCGCTCCTGCAATTGCCTCTTCACCTTTTCAGATTCCAAGATTAATGGCCTATACATTACCAATGTTGGGCAATGCAGAATCCAACAAAAATTGTATCTCGGGTTCCATGTCTCGTTTTGGAGGTAAAACACTTGGTTGTTGCAACACTCCCATGAAGTGGTGAAGCATCCCATCTGAATGCTTCCTTTGATCCTTTGTGCAACTTGCAGAAAAGTCTACGCTTCAACTTGACCTTCATCCATTGCAGGCTTCAAGATCAACACTATAAACTTCCTGCTAAGCTTGATTAATATCTTGGCTCGGTTTATGGTTACAAAAGAAATCTTTTGTTTCCCTTTGTATGCACTAATGAGTAATAGGTTACCTTCCTTCATTAGTAGTCTCTCCGTAGAATCCCTATCCCACAATTAAGGACTCCCAAACATCACCTTACATTATTAAGTGCAACCACATAATATTCTACTTCATCAACATAATTGGATTCTATGGCAAACTTGAACTTGCATCACATTGTAATCTCTAACTTTGTATCCTTATGCAAGCATCCCAATGGATAGGGTTGTGGATTCTGCTGAGTCTTAAGCTCATGTTTTTAATCAAGGCTTCACCCATCAGATTTATTTTGTTGCCGACCAAAATGAAAAAGCTCTCCTTAATTCCTTGCATGGACGTGCAGACCAGCTTATCATCTTCATTTTAATTGCAACCTGCTTCTTGCCTCAGTATTGTCTGTCACATTGTTCTTAGATTGCTCTTACATCATGATTCAAGTCTAAAGTTCAGTATACAATTTCTAACACACAGCCTCCATATGCCCATCAATGCTATAATAGTTCTAAGAGGTCTCTTGCTCCCTTTGAACAACAATAGCACTCTTCTTCCCTTGGCTGTCTTTTTGTCAACATCTTCCTGGGCAGAGGTAAAAGTTTATCCAACTCAATGCAGAAAGCCTTCTTACACACCCC
Organism: Wollemia nobilis; assembly: GCA_028583015.1. Lineage (NCBI taxonomy): Eukaryota > Viridiplantae > Streptophyta > Pinopsida > Araucariales > Araucariaceae > Wollemia > Wollemia nobilis. The sequence goes on along the minus strand of JAQPPZ010002456.1, from coordinate 2,186,684 downwards.
ATCTATACTCTTCACATTGAAGAGAGGCAACTGACTACAGATATGATTATGCAGATGTCAAAGATTCTCACAACTACCTCTGGATCAGTTTGAGGAATGCTTAACGAGATGGCTTGCTTTCTGAGTGTCGAGGCAGTATTCCTTGCTTTTACCTAAAATATTGCAATCTAAGCAATTGCTCATCTTCATGCCCAGTTCGATAGAAATATACTTTCTTGAGCTTTTTGAAGGTTTCCCATTTCTTCACTGCCATATTCTTCCTGAACTTCAGATTTCAATAACACCATACTGAAGCATGATTGAACAACTCCATATGAATCAAAGAATTTTTGCTCATCATCAAAGCCACGAATTCCAAACTAAACCTCCAGTTCAGTCAATCAATTGTTGAGTCTTTCAGCATCAATATGCTCTTTATATGGCTGAATTTTCATCTTGGCTTCCACCTTAAAAGGTGGAGATGCTCCTGAAAACCCTCCTTCAAATGATCCACTCAATGTGATCTCTTTCCCTTCTTCTTGTTGATTTTCCTCCTCTTGTTGAGATTTCTTCCTTGTTCATCATGGTTACCATTAATTTTGTAAAGATCGGAATCAAGGTGCTTCTCCTCCTCCCTTCCCAACCCAAAATTTCTAATGTGGATGGCATTTTGAGTACTAACGTAGAATCACCTTCCACTCTAGCAAAACAAACCTCAAAACCTGATTCTCTTTTTCTTTCTTCCTGTGATAAGATTGAAATGGGCCCCATCCATATTACATCATTACCACATAGTGGTATTACAATAACTTAGCAATTATGCATGTATCTCTTGGTAAGATTCGAACTTAGGCCTCCTCCTTGAAAGTCGAGGAATTTAACCGATTGAGCTCATGCCATTTGATCCGATTCTCTATTTCTTACCATGGCTGTCGCACAAGAATTCCTGTCTTTTTCTGGCTTTTGGGTCATATGCAAGCAATTCTCCTTGATTTCTTTGTCAATGTTCTTTTCTTCTGTAGTCAAAGACAAAAAAGCAAGGAAACAGGGTTCGCGCACCTGGTTGGCTGTGTGAACCCGCACCCGCACCGCACTAGGCGTGCGGGTGCGGGAACGGGTGCGGCTGGGTCGAACCCTACTGCCAGTTAGGGTTCGGCCATCCGAACCCTGCCCTATTTGGGCATTAAAATGCATAATTTTTTTTATTATTATTTCTTTTTAGTTATTAGGTGGGCCCAGCCCATACGGGCTTTAAAAAAAATTGAAATAAAAAATTAATTTTTAAAAAAGTTTATATTTTAAAATTTAAAGGTTTTTACTTTTTTAATTAAATTAACTTTATATTTTAAAGTTTTTTAATGTTAGGTGGGCCATCCATGGGCCCACCTAGTCCATACGGGCTATAAAAGAACATAACAAATAAAACTTAAAACTAAAAGTTAAAAACTTAAACATTTTAATTTTTAAAAGTTTGTAGTTTATTCACTTCTCCTATATAAACCCTTCTCTAAGGGTTTCTACTTCATTTTAAGCATTTGCACTACTATATATTGTTATCTTTGTACATGCACTACTATATATTGTACATGCACTATTTGAGGAGGGCCTATATATTGTTATCTTTTTATGACTTTGACATCCTGTTGAATATCATATATGCTTTTATGATGCCAATGTGTATGATTTATAATTTATTTTATTATTTTGGATAAAAAATACATAATATATATATATATATATATATATATATTAAAAATTAGCCGCACCCGCACCTGCGATTCCCGCCGCACCCGCACTTGGTAACCTTGCAAAAAAGCCTGCTATACCCTTGATCAGCATTGTGTGGCCCAAGATGGTGGCATGGAGGACAACTCCCCAACTCAGCATGGAAGACACAACATGTATTTCTTCATACAACATGGCATTAGATGGAAAAGAGAAATAATGTAGTTGACATAGAGCAAAGTATGATGTAGTTACAAGATGCCTGCAAAAATGGAAGAGGTTCCACTTCTTGACAATTACAATAAGGCAGTTATAATGAATCCAATTCCTGTCTATTGCATATCTTCTTGACATGCCCAGTAGAAAAGTAGGTTGACAACACATGCCAATAGCTGGTGTGTGGCTTTTGCACCGGATGTGTGGAGATGCTTTTATCAAAAATTGGGCGCTCAAGATTGGAGCTAAATGTTGGTGCCTACCACTTTGATTAGGTGCTAGCGCCTAGGACATTGGTGCCTAGCACAGGAACGACACTGGTGTCATTGAATGGCTTTGGGCTTGGTGCTATGTTGTCACTAGAAAATAAGGCTATAAAGAGGTGTTGGCATTGGTCACCACAAGACTCCTAATTGATTTTGCTAGGTGGCACAAGGGTGCAAAAGTTTGTCTTTGCACTGGTATCTATTGGACCTTGACGTCAAAACTAATCATAACTCAAGCGATCATTGCTTCGCTCGCACCAATCATCCCCCTTGAGAAGCGATGGTCCTCATTGCATCTAGCTCTAAATGAGAGAACTCACACTTGACCCAATTGTTGAAACATATTACAACACACTAAATTTAAATCCATTATAAATATATAAACAAAAGTACACAATGGAAATCCTGAGAGAAAAAAAAATGTTTCCCGCTTCCTCTACGTACCCTGCGTCCTTTGCCCCTGCCCCTGCCTGCCGGCCTGCTGCTGGTGGGCCTTCGCCCGTTGCTCCCTCCTCTGCTGTGCTGGAGTCTGGGGAGATTCCCCCGGATGACCCACCCTTTGGGCCCGACCCGGGAGGGACTCCTGCAGTGTCGTACATGCAAAAGGTAGTGGGCCTCCACCGACCCCTTCCCTCCTCTGATTATGTTCGCCCTGTCGTGGATGGCGACAACTTGGTCCTCCCGGATTCCCTCATGAAGGAGAAGCTTTCCTTCGAATCTCTTTCCCTCGTGGGCAAATTTATTGGAGGGCGTCCCGATATGGAGTCCATTCGAAAATGGGCTGGCTTCAAATGGCGTGTGCTCGGAGATCTTCAGCTGGTGGCCCTCACCAGAGGTTTTTTCCTGATCTGTTTGAATAACCAAGAGGACCATGACCGCATCTTGACCGGAGGCCCCTGGTTCTTTGGCAAGAAAAGCTTGTTCTTAAGGAAATGGGGAGAAGATTTTTGCCCTAGCACGCAGGACATCAATTACGCGCCTATTTGGGTTCGTCTTCCGGAGCTTCCCATCCATTTCTGCCATGAAGACATTCTCCGCTGGATTGGCGACTACATTGGGAAAACGGTGGCCCTAGACCCTGCAACAAAAGCCCGATCTCGCATGGCTTGTGCCCGCATTTGTGTCAACGCCAATCTTGCGTCCAAGCTCCCCACTCGTGTCAATCTCATCTATGGCAGTTTCAGTTGGTGCCAGGCTATCGAATACGAAAACAAACCCCCATTTTGTATCGAATGCAATTCTCAGGGCCACCTCCGCTCGTAGTGTCCTTCCCTCAAGCCTCAGCGACCAACTCAAAGCAAGGAGCTCCTCCATCCGAGGCGCAGCGATCGACCGTCAAAATCGGTGAACAACAACGGGAAAGAGTTTCAAAATGGTCCGCAGCAGTCTTTCGTTCCCTCTTCTTCTACGCACCCTGACCAGGTATGCTCCATGTTTGCCTTTCCTAATAAGTTCGGTCCTCTTTCTTCGGAGGATGAGATCCTCTTCCCCGAATCTATCCCCGCACCCAAACCCTTGTCCCAAGGCCGGTCACCCCCATTACCTTCTGCATCAGGTTCCCCTCGGCCTATTCCTACAACCTTTACCGATCCTTCCCCCTCTGCAGAACCCTTGCTTACTCCTAACCCTTCCCCCTCTTCAGGCACGCCTGTTGAGGATCCCCTTTCTCCCTCGGGTTCGGACTCGGATTCCTCGGACCAACCCCCTCCCATCATTACTAGAAGCAAAAAAGGCTTGGTGGACTCTGGTGCTGAAAGGAAAAGAGGGAGGCCCCCTAACAGTGAGCTAATCAGGAAAGAGGCTGACGACCAAGTGGCCGATGGAAGGCAACTAACCTTGCCTGAAACCCTTTTCAATCAACAGAAAGATGATAGTAGAAGTTCCAAACCTCCTCCCACCCTCAACAAAGGAGGCAAAAAACCCCCCAAATCGTCTAGATGAAGATCCTTTCATGGAACATTAGGGGCCTCAATAGTAGGAGCAAACAAAGGTTAGCTCGATCCATAAGAAAAGACCACAATCCATCTATTCTTCTCCTACAGGAAACAAAGATTGATGATGACAGAACCACTAGCATTGCCCCTAAGATCTGGAAAAAAGGTCAATGGGCAGCATCCCCAGCTGAAGGAACTGCTGGAGGCCTTCTGTGTATGTGGAACCCAGAAGTTGTTGAAGGAAGAATCATATCCTACTCTAGCAGATCCCTAAACATGGCGTTCTACTGTAAGGAAAACAAATTCACGTGGGTTCTCTCCAACATCTATGCTCCCAACAATCCTATGGACAGAAACAACATGTGGGCCTCACTGTCTCTCATGAAGAGTGCGGTCTCTAACCTCCCTTGGATGGTGGCCGGAGATTTCAATTCCCCCCTTTGTGCGGCAGAAAAAAGAGGAGGAACCAGTTTGCCGGCTAAAAGCATCAGTGACTTCCAAAACTTTGTTCGTGATAATGAACTCATGGACATTCAACTCCGAGGACATCAATTCACGTGGAGCAACAGGAGGGTCGAGTGGACCACATTCAAGTCAAGTTGGATCGTTTCTTCCTATCCCAGCAAGCTATTCCCTTGTTTGGTGACACCTCCCTCATTCCCCTTCCGCGCATTGGCTCAGATCACTCCCCTCTTCTTCTTGAGTCCAATAAAGCCCCTTCCTTTAAGACCCCCTTCCGTTTCGAAAGCATGTGGATCCTCCATCCGGAGTTAAAGCTGAAGATTCAAGAATGGTGGTCCACCCCTGTCCATGGGTCAGCCATCTCCCGGGTGTCTCAGAAACTGAAAATCATCAAAGAAGGTCTCAAAATCTGGAACAGGGAAGTGTTTGGGGACATTTTCAAAGCCAAAAAGGAAATCTCTGCCCGCCTCTTGCAGCTGGATCATTTGGGTCAACATGGGCAGTGGACCCCTGCGTTGAGGGATGAAGAAAAACACTTGCTTGCTGAGCACCACAACATCTTAGCCAAAGAAGAATCCTTCTGGAGGCAGAAGTCTCGGGCTCTGTGGCTCAAGGAAGGGGATGCCAACACCAGTTTTTTTCATGCATCCACCCTCCGTAACAGAAGTACAAATAAAATAAAGGAGCTCCTTCTCGCAGATGGCACAGCCACTCAGGACATTGTCAGGATTCGTCATGAAGCCTCCTCCTTCTTCAACAACTTGCTGAATGCTGAGCTTCCCCATGATGGGCCCGCCCAAGCCTCCCTCCTCAGCAACATTCCCACTCTCATCACCCCGGAGATGAACCAGTTTTTGACTCAACCTTTGGAGGCCAAAGAAATCAGAGATGCCCTCTTCGCCATGAAGGGTGACAAAGCCCCAGGGCCCGATGGGTTTCCTCCCCGCTTCTTCCAAACCTTTTGGGAGGTGATTGGGGACGAGGTCGTCTATGCCATTCGTGAGATGCAACATACTAAAATCATTCCCCGTGGGACCAATTCCACTTTCATTGCTTTGATTCCTAAGAGCCCCCATTGCAAATCCATGAATGATTTTCGACCCATCAGCCTTTGCAACATTATTTATAAAATCTTAACCAAATCCCTGGCTCAGAGGCTCAAGCAAATCCTCCCATCCATCATTGACCCATGTCAAGGGAGTTCTGTCCAAGGGCGGTCCATTACTGACAGTATCATCTCCCTCCATGAATCCCTTCACTCCTCCCACTGCAATAAGAAAGTTGCCATGTTCATCAAACTTGACATCAGCAAAGCCTTCGACAGGGTTGACAGGGACTTTCTGCTAAAAGTCATGGACAAATTCGGGTTTCACAAGGACTGGATTACTCTCATCAAAAGCTGCATTTCAGGTCCATGGTTCTCTGTGTTAGTAAATGGGTCGACGGCTGGCTACTTTTCAAGCTCCAGGGGGATTCGTCAGGGCGATCCCTTGTCTCCTTTCCTCTTCATCATTCTAGCTGAATCCCTTGGCAGAGCTATCAAAAAGGCTATCACGGATCGGGATATTTTTGGGCTCCAGTCGTCTTCACGCTCTCCCCCCTTATCCCACCAACAGTTCGTGGACGATACTATCATTGCAACTCTGGCTTCTGTCCCTCAAGCCAAACGCATCAAGCGGATCCTTGACACCTTTGCTTCTGCTGCGGGCCAGGAGATTAATTTCATGAAAAGTAGCTGTTATTTTCTCCACACTCCGGGTCCCAGACAACGAAATATTGCTCGCACCCTTCAATGTTCTATTGGAGATCTTCCCACGACCTATTTGGGCTTACCACTCTTCACCAAAAGCCCCAAGGCTGCTATGTGGGATGGGGTTGTTGACAGAATCAGGCGTAAGTTAGCTGCTTGGAAAGGCTCCCTTCTCTCCCAAGCTGCTAAGTCCACGCTCACTATGGCGGTTCTCCAAAGCATTCCCATCTATTTCATGTCAATTTTCAAAGCTCCTGTTACGGTGCACTCCAAGATCGAACAAATTCAGAGATCCTTCCTGTGGCGTGGCCCTGAAAATTCTTGCAAGTTTCATCTGGTCAGGTGGGAAAAGGTGTGTCAACCTAAGGCTCTTGGAGGCCTGGGATTGAGAAGGTCGGCTGATATGAATCTTGCCTTGATAGCTAAACAAACGTGGAAGGTGCTTACTAACTTCAATGTGGAGTGGGTTTCCATGATTCATGACAAGTACCTGCAGCACAGCTCATTGCTTGATAGCAACATCCCTTCCAATGGGTCGGCCTTCTGGAAAGTTGTTCTCCACGCCAGACCCCTTGTCTCCAAAGGAATCCGATGGCTGTTAGGGGATGGTTCATCTATCAGCTTCTGGGACGACATTTGGATCAAAGAAAAACCCCTCAATGACTACCCCTATTTTTTCGTGTTACGTCATGACTCGGAGAGAGTTTGGGGCCGGAGAGTGAAAGATCACATTGACGACCAAAATCAATGGAGGAGCTTCCCAGGCAGGGCCGGCGCTCGGTTATCCGAGTTGTTAAGAACCGTCCTTATCCCCACTGTTGCTTCGCGCGACCGTATGATCTGGGCCAAGACCGACAATGGTGAGTTTTCTGTCAAGTCCATGTTCTCTCTCATTAGGGATGCTCCCAGAACGTCCTTTCCCCCTGCTGCAGTTTGGATCAAACATCTCATCCCAAAGATTGGGTTTTTTGCTTGGATTGCTATCCAGAATAAGGCACTCACCACTGACAATTTGATGAAAAGAGGGATCCCTGTCCCCAACAGATGTCACCTGTGCTTATCTGCTTGGGAATCGGTTAACCATCTGTTCGTGGATTGCTCTTTCACTAGAGAGGGCCTAGACTTCTTGAATTCCTCCTTTCAGATTCAGTGGGTCCGTCCCAATTCCCTGTTGCAACTCTTCGCCCAGTGGCCCACCCCCTTCCGTCACCCCAAGCTTGCCTTCCTGTGGAAAATCTGCCTCCATCACTTTGTTTGGCAAGTCTGGCTCGAACGCAATCGTCGAGTCTTTACTGAAACCTCCATTGACCCTATCTCGACCGCCATCAAATCCCTGACCTTTGCCATCGAGAATTTCTAGCTTATCCCCTGGGCCTGTGCTCCCCTTAGCCCCGTGGAAGTCTCCATCCTCACCTCCTTCGGCATTCCCATCCCCAAGTGGGACTCCCCTGCTCCCCATCCCCGTTCCTTAGCCTTGTGGCATCCCCCCGTGGCAGGTTGGATCAAACTCAATTTCGATGGTGCTTCCAAGGGAAATCCTGGGTTGGCCGCTGCGGGCGGTGTTGTGCGGGATCATAATGGCTCCATTATTCTTGCCTTTGCGGAGAACCTCCACCACAAGACCAACAATGTGGCCGAAGCCTGGGCTCTGTGGCGTGGCCTCCAGCTCACCAAGCACCATCGTTCTGGGCTCCATATCGAAGGTGATTCTGCCATCGTCATTGGCTACTTGACTTCTAACAAGAACCCCCCGTGGAACATTAGAACTCTGATAAACGAATGTCGGGCCCTCCTTTGTAGTCGCAACCAAGTGAAAACCAATCACGTATTCAGGGAGGCGAATAGGATTGCTGACAGGATGGCAAACATTGGCTTGGGTAAACGTTCGTTGGAGGTGTGGTACCATTCCTTTCCGCCAGATGTACTTCGGGTGGCGCGCTCGGAAGCCCGCGACAGACATACCATTATTAGCTCTGTGTCATGACGATTCTCCAAGCTCCGATGATCATGAGTCTTCTACGTAGCTGCATCCCAAGGTCCATCTATGCTGTGTCCCAATGGGTTCTGCGCCCTTTCATTGCTTCCCACGTGGCTCCCTCCCCCTGTTTCTTCCCCCATCAATCCGTGCCCGCCTCACTATCATCCACCTCCACCCGTGTGGACCTTTCCCCAAGACCCTTACCCCTGTTCTCCCTTCCCCTTTCTGGCCTCCAATCCACGTGCCACCACACTGCCTGTTATGGATTGACCTTCCAGCCCCTCCCAATCCTTTTAATTCACATCACTAGGCCAATCCTGCATCGTTGGCCTACGTGTGTTTCCCTTTTGCCAAACCCCCCTTCCACCTTTCGCTTTCCTTCCATGGCGTATATCGAGCCCAGTTCCATCCATTTTGATGCCACCACCTCTGGCTACTTGCATGGTTGTCGGTTAATGACATTGATCTCCAAATTCCATGGCCTAGAGAAGGACATCACGTCCGATTTTGTTCGTTCCTGGTCCAATGGCCAGGTCTGTGTTCGCAATTTTCGTTTTGAGGTGACTCCCCAGTTGATTGGCGACATTGCTGCTCTTCCAGTCGAGGGTCGCCTGGTCCGCAGAGACAAACACTGTTGGGAGCCGGAGCTGGCTGGCTTTCCCAATTACCAGAATTTTCAGTGGGATAGCCATGCCCTGATCCGCGATTCTCTCCCTGACGCTTTTCCTTCGGTGGCTGTTCCCCTCATGCAGTATCTTGCCTGCGATGATCCTTCCAAACCCATGGCCAGCTTCCACCTTGCCCTTGTCAATCATGTCCGCGGCTACCGCCCCATGAACATTCCTGGGTTCCTCCATCGCTCCCTGCGCCTCTCCATTGAAGCTGCCCGTAGCAAGTCGACCACCCCTATTCATCAAGGTCTGTTTGCCGTCATTTTTTATCACATGATGGCTAACCCCCCTATCATTGCTTCTCCCCTGAACTCTGTGGCTCCGGATCCTGATGCTCCTCCTAGCCCTGCCCTTTCGCTTTCCAGCGATAAACCCGGCTCTGATGACGCCACCCCTGCTCCTGTGGCCGGCCGTGCCTCCTCAGCGAAGTCCCCTGCTCATGGCAAAAACCAGGGTCCCCACCCATCCTTTGCTTCCCCCACCAATCCTCCTCCTCCGTCCGCTGCCTCACCTCCCAAAACCACCGCCCCCTCGCATGCTCCAATCCCCCTGGGCGCAGGAATCCCGTCAAGCGCAAAGTTAATCCTATCGAGGTCAATCCTCCGGTTCGTCGCTCGGTTCGCATCAAGAGGCCCAAGGTGGAGTCCAGCCAACCTTCCCCCTCTCGTGGTGAAGGAAATCTCTTTGGCGATTCGGTTCCTCTATCCGGACTTTCTAATCAGATCAGAAGGATGTTCTACCACGGCTTAATCACTGCCTTCACCAGCGCCATCGAAGGTCTGAAACAGGCGATCAAGCAGAACATTGATGAGGAGGTCGTGGATGTTGACCCGTAGCTTGGGGCTGACCTTTCTCTTTGGGAGTCCTGCGGGATTCTGTTCCCGCGCGATCGGTTCTCGTTAGTTTATGGCTGATGTTTTCTCGTAATGTTTTGTGGGTCTTCCGGTCTTGTTGGTTATGTACTATGGGTGGTCTCAATTTTGTTTCCCGGTGCTGGTTTATCTCTACCCTTCTCTTTGGGCGGTATGATTGATTTTTTGATGTAAATCTGGGACAGGGACCCAGTTAAAACCCTTCTAATGCTATTTTCTAAACTTACCAAAAAAAAAGTACACAATGGAAATTACTTACAAAAACATATGGGTACACTACACACATAGCATGTATCCTACACAACAACTATTTGAACTACACTATGGTCTAGAGAAGCATACAACACAGACTTGCCTTAACCAACATTGACCAACAATTTCAACGAACAACTCTACCAACAAGCACACCCAACATCTCCTACATAGATACGTATTTATAGGTATGATGACACAAATTGTTAGTTGGCAACTGCCTAACTATCACCTAAGTACCCATATACATAAAAAATTGAAATACTTCAAAACATTAAATTACATAATTACAAACATATATGTTGCCATATACACAAAACAACACGACCACTCATACATGGCAACTCTTATTTACACATAGCATTAATTTTGCACATGCATTTGTACGCTTGTGCATGGCACTCATGCAAACGTGTCAAATCATCTACCTACACCTATCCCCTCCTCTAGACTTGTCGATGTCCTCACCAACAACCACCTGAACAATGAGGACGAAAGTATTGAATGAGGGACTCAAATCTTGTCACACTTCTTTCCCTTCATTTTGTTCCATATATCCTCAACAACTGGCTACACTTCAAGTTGTTGCCGACAAAGCATTGTTCTCTAATTGCTTGCTCCACTTCGTGCAACCAGCCACATCACAATTATAACAAACAATACTTATCACCACCTATGTCATGGGTTCTTGCAAGGTCAAGGGGAAGCACCCCTTATAGGGTCGAGGGGCAGCCCTTTACTATTTGAGCAAAACTTTTCCCATGGACAGCATTTTGGTGGCCTCTGCTTAACCCAATTGCAACACTCAAATTGCTGCTTAGACACTTTTTCCAAACCTTGGGCGGTATATTTCACATTCTAGATGGTACTTCAATTGGCCTCATCAACGTTCTCTACCCTAACAGTGCCCAAACTAGCCCAGCCAAATGACATTTTCTTAATTGCTTTGATGGAGGGCTTAAATGACTACCTCAATCTGCCAACCACTCATTGTCAATTTTTGGGCTCCAAACAGCCTGTCTCTCAACCCAGACAACTTGCTCTTATGCTCCAACAGCCAGCCTCGGATGGCAGACCTAGACGACCAGACAACCTAGTCATGAAATGGCCAACTCCCAAATGGCCAGTGTCACTCTCTAACGGCTTGTCCCTCCTAGACTCCCAACACTCAAACAACCCTTCTCTCACATGAGCCTTCTCTTCCAAACAACCCTTCTCTCCCACATAAGCCTTCTCTCCTAGGCAGCCAACACTCAGGAGAACCTTCTCTCCCAAACGAGTAGCACTCATACAACCCTTCTCTCGCAGACGACCAACACTTTGGCCCAAAAGGGATCTCTTTCAGTGCAATGGTTCAAAGGACTTAGCTAATTTCTTGGATGAATAATTTTTGCACAATGATTGTCTCTTTTTTGCCTTAGACAACTCCCTTCAAGGTCCAAATGGCCTCTTGCATGGCCAGATAATCTCTTGGTTAACCCAAACGATCACTTGGCTGACATGGATAGCCAAGGTGTTGATGGAGCAATATGGTTGGGACCTTGGACCAAACAACTTAGGTCCAAATGGCCCAATTCGTCACTAAACCCTACAATTTCTCCTTGGACCCATTCGTCTTCTATGCAACATCCTCATCCTTCATCTTTGCTCAAACTAAGTTGCACTGTCACCATATTGTGATCGTACGTTAAAGCCCTTACACCATTTGAATATGCATGTGGTTGGCTTGGATGGTTAGTTACTCTTCCTCTCCACCATCCCTCTTATGTATGCAATCGTGAAACCCTCAAATTCCTCCTTGTCAACATTGCATCTCTTTCTTCATTTGGACTACACAATCGCTTCAATTCTCTTTTTGATAGGTTACAACTTTCAAACTTGTTCTTGTCCTCTGTCTTAAAGAAAAACATTCAAAAGAAAAAAAGTACCTAGGTTTCCCAAGGTCTCCACTTACATGTTAAAGTTGGAGGTAGATGCCTCTAGTTGTATCTCTAGCAACGTTTGCACAACTTGTTATCTTCTTGAATAATCTCAACCAAATGTGTGGTCTTGACTCTCAACCACCTACATAGTCTAAACCACCTGTGCAATCTCAAACAGTTGCATAGCATCGACCACCTATACAATCTTAAACAGTTGTGCACTCTTAACCACCTACAAAACCAGTTTGAGACCATGCAGTCTCACCTCATTGCTCACTCTCAACCACCTATGCAATCTCAACCACCTATGCAGTCTCCAACACTTGTGCAATCTCAACCGGTTGCATAGACACCACATCCTATGTAGCCTCAATCGCCTTGATTGCAATGAGGACGATGACCTCTACTTCTTGTCTAAGGCTTTGACTTTTCTTTGTTTTTTTTTTAATCCTCCACAAATATTTGGTTCTTCTTGACTTGTAACACTTTGACTTTCACATCGAAGTGCTCCTAGAGATGACATCTTCAACACTACCCAATGGGTCTACTCTAAGTATCATACTCAATTTGATGTTTTCCATCATTTTGGCAATTATCACAAACTACACTGCCAATGGCATCTCTCCTTGCAATAGTCTTTGTTGAATATACCTATAGTGACAATTTTATATCATTATGCATGTTCTCCATGTCATACTCATTCTTGAAGTCATTGCTCTCATTGCTTTACTCTTCAGAGTCAAGTTTTGTACTAACTTCCTAACCCCAATAGCTGCATGATATCCTTGAATTATCCAAGTTGCTCTCATCTAGGGTTTCATCACTCTTGCCTTTGGAGTCTCATTGTTAGGGCCATGTTCATCTTCAATGTTGCTCTCTCCCTCATTAAGATGACCCTGACATTTTCATGATGTCTTTGCATTGCTTTCCAAGTTCATGGCCTGCTCAAAGACCTCTTGATATGACATCGGAGGGACCACCCTGATCTTCTTCTGATATGTAGGAAGAAGGCCCTCAACAAACCACCTTTTCTTCAAAGCGTACAATGGATCATCCTCCAAATGGGTAAACAATTTGTTCAACCTCCTATTCTAGTACTGAACAAACTCTATCTCAACTTGTTTCATTCTATAAATTTCTAAATGATGTCACCATCATTGCGCAACAATTTAAGTTCCTTTACAAAGGCTTCTCGTAACTCCTCCAAGGTTTGGTACTTGCCCTTTGACAATTCCATGTACCAATTCACTACGGTTCCACCTAACATTGCAAGGAATAACCTCCTCCAAACTACTTCATTTTGCACATTGGCCTTCCCTATTGTAAAGCAGATTTTCCAATGCCTAATTGGGTCCTCTATTCCAACTCCATGAAACATGGGACACTTGTGCATGATGCCAAAATTAGTCTTCGTCGTGGCCTATTGATTCAACATAGGCAATGATTATTCACCTATCTCATTTTTGTCACACACATCACACCGCAATTGTTGTTCTACCAACCTACAATTACTCCGATGTTGAGCTCCCATCCTGCTTACTATCAAGCACACCAATTTGCATTTGCTTTGGCATCAAACTCGCACCACATACTTTGTTAAACATGCCATCTTGCATTTGCTCTGATGTTGGACTACCATCCCATTGACCATTAGAACACCAACTTGTAATTTCTCTAGTGCCAAATTCGCATCATGTGTAGTGCCTAACACACAACTTGCTCCAACCACTATAAGCCTTTCTTGGCAAACCAGGTTTTCTTCTTCAACATACTTGCCATCACCTTGCGCTTCAGCATGTCCAATTTCGCCCATGTGAATTTTCACATCTGTGCAAGCATCTTCGCATGTGCAAACTTGTCCATTTGTCCTCATGTCTTCACCAGCGTCAACATCTTCACCTATGTGAATTTTTATGTTTGTGCAAACATCTTCGCTTGCACGAACTTGTTCGTCTATGTGCACATCTTCATTGTGTGATTTGTCTATGTGCACATCTTCATTGTGCGAACTGTATTCGTTTGCATACATGTCATTGCCTTTGCACATCTTTTTCTCACATTGCATCGTCGCACACACCTTCATAACATTCATCATAAACACCTATATCATGAACACCTCTATCAATTGTGTGCATATCTTTCCTTATGCAAATATGTTTGTCTATGCACATGTCTTCACCTTTGCAAACTCATTCATTTGCATGGATGTCTTTGCCTACATGAACTTGTTCCTTTGTGTGCACATCTTTGCTTGCATAGACTTCTTCCGTTTCAAGCACATCTTGACAAACGTTTTTGGCTACGTGATCCTCTCAAACCTTTGCATCCACTCACATGCCTTCATCACTTCACTCTTCAACGTCATCAACAAACAAGACTACATCACTTCCTATTGCAAACTCCAATCTTCCTTCCTCCCAAGCAGGCAAAGCAACACTTAGACTTCATTGTTTGTGAACCGTGTTATTATTATCCCATTGTCATCATTTTGTACCTCCTCAAGTGATGTGTTCATCACAACTCCATGTCACTAAATTCAACCCAGCTTCATATAAGCAACAGGGCTACAAAGTAGAAATGGAGTACAACAAACTACAATATAATTCCATTATAAATACAAAAACAAAATACAATAGGAATTACTTACAGATTCATATGGATACAGTGAACACATAGCATGCATCATACACAACAACAATCTGCAATACATTATGGTCCAATCAAGCATACAAAACAGACTTGCCTTGAGCAACACCAACCAACAAAATACTTCAACAAACACACACGGCATCTCCCACATAAATGTGTATTCATAGTATGACATGACTGGTAGGCAGTTGGCGATTGCCCAACTACCACCAAACTACCCATGTACATAAAAAATTAAAATACTCCATAACATTATAGTACATTACAACAAGCACATATATTTCCACATACACACACAACAAAACTACTATGCAACAACACTCATATACGACAACTCTTATTTACATGTTTCACCAATTCGTGCACATGCATTTACACACATACATTCATATGCTCGTGCATGGCACTTGTGCAGTCATGTCAAGTCGTCTACCTACACTAATTAAGTGTATACCACTTGGCCTGAGTGGCAAACCGAACAATTTTCACAATCCTGAAGAAGTCTTGAATTCCTTAGCAAGTGCATTTAGTAGTGAAGTCAATTAGCTGATCTTTTGAAGCTAGAATCAACTAATCTAGATCCAAATCTAAAGGATTTTGCATGGTCATTGGTTCAAGCAAAGGCAAAACATACGGCTTGAGATGATCCAAGTTGAAGACAGGATGCATTCCCAAGTAAAGAAACAAAGGCATTCTCCCTTGCTACTCACAAAATGGTGTAAGGACCATAGTGCAAGGATTAGATCTTTCAATGCGAGGCAAAGAAGCATTCCTTTGAAAGATGGAAGCAAACCCGATCTCCAACATGAAAGTATTTGTTTAACTTGGTGATGCACATGTTGGATGTGTTGAAGGAAGTGCTCAACTTTGTCCACTTACTTGGTCTAACATGGAGTCAATATACTGTTAGGCACTTGGAAGGCAATGTCCAAGGGCACCCTAGGCTAGAAGTCAAGGCATGCTTGGAAATAATTATGACCTATGGAACTGCATAAGGCTCAATTGTAAGAGTGTTAAACATAGGGTAATCTGTCATCCCAAGTACAAGAATGATTGTGATTACATCAAGATAAAGTGTGCTAGCATTCTATTGACCACTTCATTCTATCCAGCTATCTGCAAATGGAATGTCGTCAGCAGATCCACAACTTCTGCTAAAATAGGCTGACCAACCTTGATTCCTTGACTCATATGGTGGATTCCAAGATCCCAAAATATGGTCATACATGCTTAGCAAACATTCAGGCGGCTAAGCTACGTTTACCCTTTTATTGCACCATACCAAGATAGTCCTCTCTAAAACATATTTAACCATAAAAAAAAATTGCAATCTTTCTATTTTATGGTTGAAGACAGAATTGAAATATAATCCATGGTAGTTGATTTCCAAGGCCTATAAGAAACGAGTAGGAATGAGTAGATTCAAGTTTTCTATTGCTTAGCTTGGCGATGTTACATGGGATACAAAAATTGATGTGGATCTCTACATCTTGTGCATATGAGTTAGTGACAGTGTGTTGTAGAGTTGGAAGCACCTTGTTGACACCCAACTATTTGGATAATTTGGAGTAGTGCACCTCCCAAATCAAATGTTGGCAACACGTGTCGAATGCGAGTCATAGCCAACCTAAGTAATAGAAAATTTTGTTGCAAAGTTAACAATCCGAGACTAGCTTGCCCTTTACTGGTTTATGGTATGTCTAAGCAAAGTCAATCATTGGGGTACAATGAATCTCAATTGTTTAATTTGTGGCCACAGGCATCTAGACTAGTGGATTGCTAAGACAACCAACTACTTGATTCTCCTTGCCCTTGCAATGTTTGATGATAAGGTGGACCTGCTACAAGTCAGTCATCCACTTCGTATGGCTCGCATTTTTCAACTTCTTTTGAGTGCTCATAAATTGAAAAGGCTTAAGAATCATGATTAAAATGGATGGCGTTATCCTTACCCATAACATACTAGCACCATATACCCCTGCCTCCTTGGGTCTTACCCGAAAGTGGCATCCCTTTTGGGATGTTTTCCACAAAAAAAAAAAACATACTAGCACCATTGGCACATAGCTTGCACAATGGTATATAGTTTATTCTCATAGGCAGAGTAACATTGCACTGTGAAACTGAAGGTCTCTAAGTGATAGGCGACAAAGTGCCTAAGCTGAATCAAGATGATGCCAAGGGCATAGTCGGATGCATCAATCTCAATCTCAAAGGATTGAGTAATGTCTGCCATGGCTAGTACCAGTGCTACAAAGGTGATTTTTTACCTCTTCAAAAGCTTGGTTCAGAGTGCAAGTCCACTTGAGTATTGCTTTGCCATACATGATCTAGTTGAGATCTACAAAACATGTGAGAATCCAAAGACAAATTTGCAATAGAAGTTGGCTAAACCCCAAAAACTTCTAAGCTCAGTCAAGTTTGCGGGGGCAAGTGATTCTTGTAATGACTACTCTTTGTTGAATGTAGATGGGTGCCATGTGAGTCAATGGTGTAGCCCGGGTACTAAATCTCTACGATGCCAAACGTGCACTTTGCCATGCTTGTTTGCAACTTTTGATGATGCAAAGCATCCAAAACTTGAAGCACATGTTCAAGTTGTTGCTCCTATGTTTCACTACAGATGAGAATGTCGTCCAAGTAGAGTATGATAAGGGAACTTGTGAATGGTCTAAGGGTGTCATTCATCAAGTGCACGAACATGGCTAGTGACTTGGTCAAACCAAAAGGCATAACCAAACACTCAAAAGGCATAACTAAACACTCGAAAAACCCACCCTTAGTCTTCAAAGTTGTCTTCCAAATGCTCTTCAAGATTGATAGGAACATGATGGTAAACTAACTTGAGGTCAATCTTGGTTAAGTAGCATGCTCCCTAGAGCTCATCCAAAAGATCATCAATGTAGGGTAGTGGATACATGTTCTTCACAAAGATCTTGTTGAGAGCATGGTAGTCTATGCATAAGCATGGCATACAATCCTTGTTTGGGGGTAGCACAATGAGGTTGCACAAGGAAATGAGTTGTGGCGGATCTTCCCTTGATTAAACAACTCTTGCACTTGTCATCGAATCTCATCACTCTCCTTAATTGAGTCGTAGTAGTATGCACTACTACGAAAAAGCAAACCTATGACCAAGTAGATTTGATGCTTGGCAACACTATGGAGAGCAACCTTATGGGTCTTGGAAAACATTAGATGCTTGGCAACACTATGGAGAGCAACCTTATGGGTCTTGGAAAACATTAGGATATGGTTGAAGTCGTATGTCCATTTTATGGGGTTGTTCAAAAAGCTTCTTGGCATGAGGTGTCTTAGGTCGGATCATGAGTACAAACTTCTATGTTTGAGAAATAAGCTACTTGCATTACTTAGTGGAATCAAGAGTTCACCCTTTGGGGACAAGTACTTTGGAATGTGATAGATCATGTCTTTGACATGCAAAGTCCATCGCTACAGACATGCCCGATATATCCCTCTATAGTCAAAAACACACCTCCTTTCGGGTAGGATGTCACAAATTTCCAATAGCACTAGGTCATATGTGATTGTATCATGTATGGGCTTGATCCCATATTCAAAGGTCCACTGGTGCTTAACCTTAATTGCTTTTCATGGGCACAGCCATCTGGAGGAGTAAGGCTAAGGATATACTTTAATTGGAAACTCAAGGGATTGATAGTATCTTGAGCGAAATGTTCTAGGCAGCTTGGCATTAACCCAATAGCGGATGTGGAATAGGTACTTACATTCTTCAAGATATCTAAGGTTGAGACAACCCCATGCCTCTAAGCGCTAGAGCTCAAGCAGTTGAAGTCTAGCTCCTCTTTGCTCTTTGGCATCTAAGTGCAATGAAAAGCATTGGATTGTACCACCAAATGCTTCTATCAAGATCTACAATCAAAGTCATTATGAGTGTGCATCTTGTGATGGTTACAAAACTTGCCTCCCACTATTCGTTGTTCTTTGTATTGCATAAGATAGGGCTTTGGTTTCTACTCCACAGAGGGACCATCTGAGTGTGTCACCTTAGACTAAGATGATCTTGACATATGTCGCTTCTGCTTTCATACCTACTAAGTATTACATGATAATGAGGCAAACCACTTTTGCTTAACCTAGGAATTCTCTTCCAACTTGGTAGCAAACTTGAAGGCTTACGCCAAGTTTTTCATAAGAAGGAACTCCATCTCAAAATGAATGTGGTAACGGAGGTTAGTGATGCACTTGAGCACTTGATGCTTCTTAACATCACTACTGTGCGAGCATGTGAGGAGCTTATTGAACTTCTTGATGTATGGTTGGACAAATTGTTTGCATCTTTGCTGCAATTGCTAGAAACGTATGTATTCATCTTCACAATAGTTCAAGGAATAGAAATGAATGCATACATTTTCCACAAACTTCATCTAGGATTTGACAAGATCACTGTCTATCTCATGCTCAGCGTTGGTGGTTTCCCACCAACACAAAACTGATTTAGGCATCTTAAGAACTACAAAAGATATCGTAGTGACATCAATGAGTTAATTAGCAAAATAGTACAACGATAGTTGTTGGAGCCAAGTATCCAACACCTTGGCATGAATCGTGCTTTGGAAGACTAGAATGTTGATGTTAGTTTGCACCTTAAGCGGACTGTGGATCTAGAAGGCATAAGAGCATGAGTGTTTGGTGACACCATCTAAATCATGAGATCTCAAAACTGCCAAAATAGAGTGGTTCTCTATTCTTCCATTGCATCTCGAATGAGCTTCTAGATGTGTAAGATCTTAGACTGTTTAGACAATTTTGCATATTTGGTCGTTTTTTGCAAGAGACATCCTTTGGTACTTGGAAATAGAACCAGGTGTGACACCTTCCTTTCATACCAAGAGCATGTATAAGCAAACATTCAACAATAAAGCATACCGAATAGTTCAGCTCGCATAGAGGCTGCTGCAAGAACAAGGGTTGATAACTACAAAAATAGAAGGAAGAGATTGCTGATACCATTGATTTAACTATGATAATGGTGTACAATTACCCAACACAACTGGTGAGGTCGAATCAGTTATGCTTCACAATTGTGCAGCAAAATAAAGCACAACATGTATTTCTTCATACATCATGGCCTCAGATGGAAAAGAAAAATAACGAGGGATATTGATAAGAAAAGAACAAGGAGATCAGAAACTATGTAAATCAATGAGATGTTTTATTTACAAGTAGTGAAAATATAAATGAAAAACAGAATATAAGGCACTCACATAGCAGAATTAGCAACAATACCAAACTTTGACTACATGTTTGCGAGCATTGGGCTAAAATGGATGTTCTAGACACTATAAGTGTTGAAGCACTGATCTCTACTTAGCTTTCCCAATCTTGACTACATAAACCTCAGTTGCTCCTTTGATGATGAAGAAGGATAAAAGAGAATGTGCAAAGTCCAAGGGAGAGACTAAGAGACCAAGAGCGTCATCTATACTAAATATTAGACTATAGACAACAAAATACAATACAGTTACAAGATCCCTGCAAAAGTGGAACCAGTTCCACTTCTTGACATTGATAACAATGCAGTTATAATGAATCAAGTTGCACTTTGTTGCATGTTTTCTTGTGATCGAGTTGGCTGACAACTGGTGTGTGGCTTCTGGTAATGGACAAATAGAGATACTTCTGTCAAAACATGGACGTCCGATTTTGGTGCTAGGCATTGGTACCCAGTGCTTGACTAGGTGTTGGCATTGGCACTGGCACCTGCACATACTGTGCTAGCACTTGGTAGTATGTTAACATTAAACTGTCATCTAGTGCCAACGGCAGCAAAAAGGTGCTAGCACTGGGTGGTGCCAAATTGCTGGGTGAACCTGCTTAGTGGCACAAGGTATAAAGGTTTGTCTTTGCACTAGTACCTGTTAGATCTTGGCATCAATACCAGGGAGGACTTGAGTAACCCTTTCTCTACTCAGATCACCCCTTCATTATACCAAGAACAAAACTTTGATGCCACATTTGGTATGAAATCAAACAACTTACAGCTGGTTGACTAACCACATAGATAATTGGTAATAAAAACAACAAAATTAAACATAAGCTGCAGTGAAAATGCTAAAATATGTACAAATTTCTAATTTTGTATTCCACTACACAAGTCTTGATGATAACAACTAAACATCATCTAGCAGAGTTTCAACTTTCAACTATGGATGTCAGGAGGCCTTCATTGTAGCAGACCACTTTGATGCCTCTAAGGATATCTTCATCACATCATCTAGCCCAAGCGACTCTCTAAATGACTGCATCGGACTTAACATTGACAATTATAAAATGGTTAGCAACACTGCATATTCTCCCTTCAATGTTGACAAGGGCTAACAATCATTTGGCCCTCATCAAGTGTCTTCTAAAACCTATTATACCAATTCACTTGAATTGATGTATCTCATGAAGACTGTACTCTTTTTCACCAATGCCAAGTCTTTCATGTTTTGATAGAATATATAAATTGAGATAATCATGACCTATCAAGAATCTAATTTTGTAAATTCCCTTCCAAATAACTTCTTCTTAGACCCTTATGTGTTGTCTATCGACAGTATGCACTTTTAGAACACAAATGCACATTTTGTTTTGCAAAAAGTTATTTTTTCCTTCCCCAAAACGCCATTATTCCTCTGCTCCTGCTTTTGAATCCATGTCTGCCTCAAATTAAAAAAAGGGAAAAAAGAGCAAAGTTCATTGACAAGACCTTTGCTAGGATCGGCAGTGTAGATTCTAGAGATGTTTTAGACTTATTATCTAATTTACAATAGCACTTGCTTCTATGAGGCCCACTATTTGTTTTGGGGAGGCTGGAAACCCATTTCTCCATCACAGAAACTTCTACGCAGCGGACAAAAACAGTACAAATCTTTCCAGGGCAACAAACAGCGTTTCCAATGCCATTTTGAGAGTCAAGCTAGCAAAAACAAACAGCTGAAGTTTTGGCTTCCATTTCTGAGATTCAGCTTCCTGTCATTTCCTGCTATTCCTCATTTCATGTTGTTCCTAATCTTTTTACCTACATAAATTATCCTCATTCTCCACTTTCCAGTGTTTCCAAGCACTCATTCCTGAAGCTTTTCACAACATACTTTGATCGTCTGCCCATACAAGGGGCATACACAGAAAATTGAGGAAGCAAGACCCACCACTTGGTTTCAAATATATTTTCTTGTAGTTCACAAGAACCATTTACAGTATTGCAATTTTACAAGCTGCTAGTGTATTTATTTTCCCTTGCTTCAACCTTTCTTTTTCTATTGAGCTGGTGAGGCTTAGAATGCCAAAGCTCCACAAATTAAAAAAAAAAATATTACAGTTCAAGGTATATACCAGATGTTAAAGGTGAGGCTATCCCTTCACCTATCCCTTCACCATAGCAATTATACCTATCCATCGCTATCCATCGGAGGAGTCACCCCAACCCTGCAAATGCCAAAGCCCAATATTCTTGCCTCTGCAGACCCATAGCCAGCAAGAGAGTTTGTCATCGCATGGGTTAAATCTTTGAAGGGGATTGTCATAACACCCAATTACAGGTGGGCTCAAACTTTCAGGGGTATTGTCATACCCAATGGGCATCGGCTCAAACTTTCAGGGGTTTTGTGGAGTTTTGTTGCCCCTAATTGAGGTTGGCTCAAATTTTTAGGGGTATTGTCATACCTTATTGAGTGTTAACTCAATCAGCAGCAATAGAAAAGCAATTCATTTTAGAATGCAAGGCATATGGTGATATACGGGTTGGTTATGCTAACATGTTAGCAGTGGGTAGTTTAAACTTTAAAGGGGTGAGAACAAAGAAAGTAAGAGAATTTATCCTCAAAATCAGGAGCAAAAATCAGGACTTCAAAAAGTAAAGTGATGGCTCAGATTTGAGAGATAAGCATAATGTTCTTTCTTTAAAGAAAAAAGTGAGATTACACATTTGGTCTAGTGGATAATAAAAGCCTTATATTCTATTCTAATCTTTCTTTCAGAAGGTCAAGGATTGGAGAAGCATAAGCATTTAAGCTGTCCATTCCCATAAAAAGAAGAAATAATCAAAGAAACAAAAAAAAAGTTAAAACTGGCATTACCTTCTCTGTTCATGAGGCACAAGCATTAAGAAAATGTGAAAACTGGCATTACCTTCTCTGTTCATGAGGCACAAAATGCTTGCGGATGAGAGACTTGGATCCATCTGCAGCAACGAGCAAATCCCCATCCACCTCAATAATTTGATCCGTGTGAGCCACCTTCACTTCAACCCTGATGCCGTCATCATCCCCATTTTGATGAAACGAGAGAACCTCGTGGCCCCAATGCACAATACCAGCAGGCAGGTTATCATACAAAATTCTATGCAGATCACTCCAGTGAACTGCCCTGAGGTTAAGATTCTCGTCTCTAGCGAGCACCCGGGTGGCCTTGCTCTTGCTCTCAGTCGCCCGATTCTGCTCCAAAGAACACAATTGGATCAAAATCAATGAAAAAACATATGTGGGTGGATATGGTCGGAATTCAAATCAAAATCAGTGGCAAAACATTTGGAGTAAAAAAATGATTGGGATCAAAATCAAATAAAAAACATTGCTGGTAGAAATGATTGGGATCAAAATCAATGAAAAAACATGTGGGTGGAATGACTGGAATCGAAAAAAAAAAATGTTTGTGTGTGGAAATGATTGGAACCAAAATCAATGGAAAAACATTTGTGAGTGGAAATGGTCGGATTCAAAACCAGAAGTGACTGGAATAAAATTGTATGGGTGTATAGTTGCATGAGTAGAATATCGATGGGGACCTTCAAATTTGGACTACAAAGATGGGAGGAGAAATTTAGTGGATTTGGGGTAAGCGGATGTGAATATGGAAGGAGAGAGGGGTATGCAGATGCATGACAAAAGCATCCATCTGTATTCGTATTTCATTGGTGTACTTATATGTATCTGGTAAGTCATTGAGTTGTCATATGCATACTAAAACATATGGTTTACTTGGTAGAGATCCGATGAATCATTAAGTTACTCTATGCCTATTAAAACATCCTGTATATAGGGAATGTAACCTTAAAATTTTGACTAACCCACCCAAACAACATTGGAAAAAAGGGACTGCAATTGTAAAATCTAACCTCGTCTATGGTGAGGGGAAGCGTGATATCCATGAGATGTTGGTGGAGGCCCCATTGGGCAAGAGCTTGGCATGCCTGGGGGTCGAGGCCAAGGCCTGCTCCAGCGGCTTTGAGGGTTCGAGCTTTCTCAAAGACGACGAGGTGTTCACAGCCTGCTGAAAGCAAGGCATGGGCACAAGCCAGGCCGGCCACGCTGCCTCCCACCACCACCACCTTCATCTTCCTTGCCTGTGTGGTTTGTCTGAAGTTTGCTTGGCATGTTGATCTGAGGATGCTAAACTTAGCTTGGAATTGGGGATAATGACATCGATAGAATTTTGTTCAAAAATGGTTGGCGACGTCAAAATGTGAAACATTGGTTTAGTTTAAGGTGATTTTTTTTTTTTTTATAATTGTTGTTATTATTATAAATATTATAAATATGTTCTTTAAAATTTGTTTTATTCGTCTTTAAAAAAATTGTTTTATTTAAAAGAACAAGCAAGTCTGTTTAATATGGTTTTGGTTTTTCTTTGGAAAGTTTAAGGTTCAAACCAAGAAGTGTAATTTTGTATGATTTGAAATGAAATGAAAGATTTTAATTACGTCCACGAGACCCAAATATGGTCTATAGAACCTCAAATATGGAAGTACAATTACTCAAATCATATCATATGATCTTTAATATTTTTGAGAAGGTTGTTCCTTCTCCTGCTGATTTGAGTTAGCAATTCTCCAACTTTTTTTATTTTATTGTCTTCAAATAAATTTTCCATAAACATGTTCCCAAGTGTTTCTTTGTATTTGTCAGGAATATTTGAAAAACTCAAGCATTTATAAATGTAGTGTTCCTCTGTCTCTACTGCCCCTGTGCTGCATAGAGTACATATCCTTTATTCCCATTGTTCTTTGGGCGTTGTCCATCTCCCTGTTTCACATCTAAGCCTATGAGAGCTAGTCCTTATCTGAGCAATGAGGATTTTTTCCTTTCCACTTGATTTCACCGCCTATATACGCTTTTTCCTCTGGGTCATACGTTGGGTTAAAATTTGTAATATAATATTGTATTTTCCTGCTTGCATTTTTCCACATTCCACTTCTGAACTTTTCATTCACATAATTTTTTATGTCTTTGTTGACATTTGGGCATTCATTTATGTTGATTTCCCAGTGTTTCATCCATTTTTTATTTTGTTTCATCCATGTATTCTTTCGCCTATGCAACTCTTCGTCCTTAGCTGCCCTAGGCCATCTATCATCTTTCATGTTTTCTGTTTTTTTCAAGTAACATAACAGCTTGGTCATAGCAATTGCTTCTAAAGGGAACATTCCAGTTTCAGCTGGAATAATTTCATAAGGGGTTGTGGCCTTAATTTTGAGAAAATTTGTAATTAGATATTTTTGAATCCTTTTTATTTGCCTCCATTTTGCATTTGTTGTGCCACTAGCCCACACCTCGCAACCATACAACAAAATCGATGTAACAAGTAGGCCAAATAAGACCTTGGTGGTCTTCCAGTCCCACAACTCAGGCATTCCTACACCTGTTTTGAAGTGCATATAGTACTCTCCAACCACTTTGAGTTCTTTTCATCCTACATGTATTCCAATTAAGTTTGTCATGAAAGTCTATGCCAAGGTATTTGTATTCTACTACTACCTCAAGCGGTTCTTCTACAAACTAAAAACTGAAATTCAAGTTGTTGCTTCTTCTTTTTGTTGAAAAATCATAATTTTTGTTTTGCTCGTGTTCACCTGCATCCCAACTTCTTTACAAAAGAGTTTTAGAGCTTGAAGGTGATCTTCTAGATCTTTGGTTGTTTTGGCCACAAGAATTACATCATCTGCATACATGAGGAGTTTTACCACATATTTGGCTAAGTGCACACCCTCTCCCCCAAATTTGTTTATCCATTCTTCTAACTTGTCAATGTACAACCCAAATAAGGTCGAAGATAGAGGGCAACCTTGTTTGACACCTATGTCACTACCAAAACATTCAGATAACCCTTCCTGTGTTTTGATTCTAGCCTTTACATGCTCATATAGTCTATAAATTGCTGCCCTGTAGTGAATTGGAACCTCTATCTCTTCCATTCTACTCCATAATTTTTTCCTTGGCACTGTGTCAAATGCCTTTTTTAAGTCTACAAAACAACAAAAAGCCTCCTTTATTTTATCCCATATTTTTTCCACTATGTGTCTGAGCGTGATACAGTGATCAATAGTTGAGTGCTTGGGCCTAAAACTTGCTTGCCCCTTTGCTCTCTTTCCATTTTCTTCCGCCCATATGTTGATCCTACGTTCTATCATACTCCCAAACAACTTTGCAAAGAGAGGGTTGATCATGATAGTTCGATAGTTTGAGGGATTATTTACATCTCCACTTTTAAACAAAGGAATGGTCAAGCTAGTTGTCCACTCGGTAGGGAAGCCATTTTGTATGACCTCATTGAAAATTTCTTTGATTTGCGGTGCTAGGATATCTACCCCCCATTTTATATGCTCTACTTGAAGATTGTCTATGTCACGGGCTTTACCAGTTGCTAACTTTTTTATCCCTTGAATAATGTCTTCAATTGTGAAAAGTTCTTTCTTGACAATGATAGTAGGGGGTGTCTCCTGTTGGTTACTACGCTGATACAGTTGTTTTGAATACTCCAACCACTGATTAACTGCTATGTTATTTTCAGTTTGCGTCCTTTTCACGCTTAGTTCCTTCCAAAATTTCTTTGGTTCATGTTTCCCTAAGTAAATCAATTATTTCCTCCTTGTTCTAGTGTATTCTTCTTTTTTTGTCCTTACCAGTTTCTCATATGTTTTTTTGTTTGCTTTTGTTTTACCCGTTGGTTCCTTTAGTAATCTTCGCATTTTTTTGCAATCTTCATCTAACCATGGGTTGGTTGGGAAGCTATTCCTTTCTTTCTTTTTAGGTTTAGCTCTTTTGCATTTGTTTAGAGCTTCTTGACTAACGTGCATTAACCATTCACTCTTACTATAATATCTGCTTCTATGAGATAGTTCTTCCCTTTCTTGTAACTTGTTATTTAATACTACTCTAAAATTTTGTCGATTTTCATTTGTTAAGAGAATGTTTCCCTTGTGAGGATATTTATTTTGATTGCCTTGCAAGTGTTTTTCCCTTGGTTTGTCTCCATGCATTCGAAGTTTCATAACAATTGGGTTGTGATCTGACTTAAGTTCCACTGGAGAATCTTCCACTTCTAGCTCGTCTATTTTTTGTATGTAATTATGTGGGCATATTACATAGTCTATTACACTTTGTCCCTTATATGTTTTGAATGTATATTTTCTTGAATTTTTCCATTTGTTCATCCCATTGCAAATAATCAACTTGTATATGTTGTAGAGACCTAACAACTCTTCTCCATATTGCATGATAGCCCCATGCTCATCTTCTAAAGTCCTGGTCCATTACTGATTTTCCTCTTATGTCATCCAAAGAGGATTAATATTAATATCTTCGTTACCTTCTAGAATGTTAGCTTGCTTATTTGATGTCCTTGCATTGAAATCTCCAATTAATATAATCTCCCCCAACTTACTGTATATTGAAATGTCTCTTTTTAGGGAGGAGTATGGGTCTTCTCTGTTAAGATCATGTTTCTTATAGAATTTAGAATTCTTGGGAGAAAAATAACATGCTGTTATGCTAATAACTGACTTATTTTCTAGGATCTTTATCCAGATGTACTATTTGTTTTCATCTTGTTTTTCAATTTTAATGACCCTATCCCATTCCTCTTTTATTAAAATCATAATACCCCCATGCCCTTTGCCATTTTCTGCTACTTTATTCCATATTGCTATTTTTTTGTATCCCACAAATTTTGGAGTCCTACATCCATCGTGTTCATGTGTTTGTGTCAATATGATTATATCTTTGTCTCTAGCAATGGGCCCTAACCCGAGTCCTCTTCTCCAAGGGTAACCTCTACAATTTCAACTTGCCATCATAAGATGTTCTTGGGCAGGCCATACTTCCTATTTGTTTTGGATTTGTTTAGATGTGATGTATGCCTTTCCATTTCTTAAATATGCATGTTTCCCTTCATTCCTTGCTGCCCTCACCTTTTCCCATTCCTTATTTCTTTCTTCCTGCTGTAAAAATGTTAGGTCATCATCTAAATAAAATTTTGACCCTCTTAGCATGCCTTTGTTTTTTAATAACCTTATTTTATCCTCATAGCTCATCAATGTGACCCGAATGTTGGAATATTTTCAACATTACCTTCTTAGTCCTAAGTATTAAGTCCTAGTATTTAGTTTTTGTTTAATGTTTTGATTTACATATTTCTAGTTAATTTGATTAGCATATGTTGAGGTTTTGGCTTGGTTGATCAATGTTTGACCATAGTCCAAGATTAGCATGTTGTTAGGATAAGAACTATCTTTAAGTTAGTTTGTTGTAATAATTTTAAGAGGATTTCTCTCAACTACCGTGTCTATTTTTAGTTCTTTCAAGAACTATAAAACTATGTAATGCATTGTTGATCAATAGAACAATTTCTCCATTGTTTCTCATTTGGTATCAGAGTAGGTTTGCTCAAACAGATCAAAACCTATGGAGAGTGGTGTGAAGAGATCTGAAGCACACACTTTGTCAGAGAAACTCAAGTGGCCAGCACTCAGCAGATTTGCAAGGAAGAGCTCGAGTAAATAATTAATATCTCATGCATCCTGGGGTATTTTATTATGAAATTTTGAAGGTTTTTATATAATTGTATCAAGAGGATGTTGTCAAAATTTTAGGTGATTTGGAGCTAATTTACGAATTTTATTAGCATTTTGAGTTTTTCAATAAAATGGTTGTATAAGGTGGAATACAGGGTATTTGCTTTTCAAATTTTGGAAGCAATATTATTTAGATAAAATCATAATTTAGACAAAATTTCAGGTCATTTGGATGTGTATTGATTAATGTATGTGAATATTTATTTTTACTTCAACAATCCTAGAGCCGGAATTGTGATAGAAAGGGCAAAAGTAAATTGATCACATATTTCTCATTTGTGTGAATTTGGATCTAAAATTTAGTGGATTTTCATATAAGTATATCAGAAGCCTACAGGAAAGGAGTGGCTGAGAGCTAGGTGGAAGATTGATGAATGGTGGATTGCAAAATGGCCACCATGTATAAAGAATTGGAAGTACCCAAATTCAATGGAGATAATTATGCTATTTGGAGCATAATGATGAAGACCTTATTAGAGGCTCAAGATTTATGGGATATAGTTCAAGAAGGCTATGAGGAACCCTCTTGGAGCAAGCTACAAGGTGAGGAGAGAAAAGAGAAGAAGCAGCAATATGCAAATTGCTTAGCTCTTGTGGATTTGAGGAGAGGAATGGAAAATAATGTTTTTCCTCTCATAGCGAATTGTAGATCAACTACAATGGCATGGCAAGTGTTGAAGGATGCTTATGGGTTTGATGAGGATACCCATAAAGCCATGAGTGACAATCATGAAGATTGTTTAAGCAAGGAGGAGCCTTGCTTCCTTGAAGCAGTTTCTGAATTAGATCATTTTGAAGGAGTTTTTGAAGAGTCTTGTAAAGACTCATATGAAGCCATGCTTTGTAATGGAGAATTATTTCTTGTAGAGGAAGGCATGTATGTAGAAAACCAACAAGATGAAGAATGCTTCATGGAGGAAGCATATGTTGCTGAATTTTGTGATGAAAAGATAAGAAGAGGTGTGTATTCCTCAAGAGGACGAGGAGGAAGAAGAGGATTTGGTGTTGATAGAAGAAAAAGTG
Source organism: Wollemia nobilis (assembly GCA_028583015.1). Lineage (NCBI taxonomy): Eukaryota > Viridiplantae > Streptophyta > Pinopsida > Araucariales > Araucariaceae > Wollemia > Wollemia nobilis. The sequence goes on along the minus strand of JAQPPZ010002456.1, from coordinate 2,157,109 downwards.
ATAAAAAATATCTCATGGAGGAGATAAATGAAGAGTGTATTATGGATAATGCACCTAAAATTCTCATGGGAGAGAATAAAGAAGATAATAGGATCAACCAAAATTGTTGGCATGTTGATGGAGAAGCAATGTTTATGGAAGACCATTGTCTTAAAGACCATTCACTTGGAATGGATGTATGCTCTCTTTACAGAGAAAATGAAGATCTCCTACAAGGAGAAGATAAAATTGTTAGAGTTCCTTTAAAGGGGGAGAAGAATGTGAAAAATGAGATAGAAATAGAAAATGGAAATGAGATTGTTGATTTTCTTATCGTAATGGCAAAGGAAACATCACTCATGGATGAAGATCACTCACTTGGAGTGACTACATTGCAGAAAGAGAGTTGTCTTGAAAAGGCAACTATGTGTGATTGCTTGAATGAATGGTGTTTCAACACACCAACATGTATTGAACAAAGGAGGAGAACTATTAGTGAATATTTGATGGTTGATCTTGAAGCACCGTACAATGAAGGAGAACTGCTACAAAATAGCTTTATGGGAAGCACCAAATCTACTCATACTAAAGGTAATGTTTTTATGATTAATGACTTGTTTTTTGTGAGCAGGAATGAAAAGAAAGGAGAATGTCTTCCAAAGGCATTATTGAGAGGTGATTGTCTCATTGAGACAACTTTGATGAAGATTCTTCTTGGAGAGAAGACAATGATGGAGAACTTGGGTCACATGGATCAAAATGATGTGTTCAAAATTCCTTGGAAGAACGATTATTGTAAAGTCATTGTTTTGAGATAATATTTGTGTGAGGAGCAATTTTATGTTGCATATGTAGTTGGTCATTATATGGCCATATTTGTTGTGATATTTGGTGTGAAAATATGTGAAAGAGTTGTATGGTATAATCATCTATGTGAGATGATTAATTGTAAATACTCATGTGGAGTATTGTTTAGTGTTGAAGATGTAAAAGAAGATCAAAATGTGAGAGCATGGTTTAAAGACCATAATGATAAATATGTAAGAGAGTGGTTGCCGAAAATAACAAGAGGATATACTTTTGTTGAAGGGGGAGCTAATCAACAAAATAAGGCCCTAAAGCATTTACAGGAAATTCCACATGAAGAGTGGAAGGAGTGCCACCATAAGTATTTTGTACATTCTGATTTCTTGATTCAAGATTGGAGGAAACATAAGAGAAATATTTTCATCCAACTCTGTGATGCTTAAATAACTCTTGCATGAGTGTCTTTAGCATCAAGGGGGAGAATGTTGGAATATTTTCAACATTACCTCCTTAGTCCTAAGTATTAAGTCCTAGTATTTAGTTTTTGTTTAATGTTTTGATTTACATATTTCTAGTTAATTTGATTAGCATATGTTGAGGTTTTGGCTTGGTTGATCAATGTTTGACCATAGTCCAAGATTAGAATGTTGTTAGGATAAGAGCTATCTTTAAGTTAGTTTGTTGTAATAAGTTTAATAGGATTTCTCTCAACTACCGTGTCTATTTTTAGTTCTTTCAAGAACTATAAAACTATGTAATGCATTGTTGATCAATAGAACAATTTCTCCATTGTTTCTCACCGAATATGTCTATCTCTACCTCCTTCTCTTAGCCTGCCAATTCTGCTTGCTTTTTTTATCTCACCTTTCCATTGTAATCAATCTGACAAGAAGTCCTTGGTTAAACGATTTGTGTCTTCCTTGTCCCTATAATATTTTAACCCTTTGATGATTATATTTGATAACTTCTCATGTTTTTCTTTCTCTTCTATTATTTTAATTTTTACTTGCTTCTCTATCAACTCTTTTTGTTGGTTGACTGGTTCTTTTACTACTTGAGACCATGTCTTTGCCTTTGCTAATTCATTTCGTAGCTCAATTTCTCTTGTTTCCATGTTTTGGAGTGTTTTTCATACCTCTTTTATTTGATTTGCATTTATTTTTTCCACCTCTATTGCATCATTGATTGGGGGGTGGATGGCTTGTTTGAGGACATGCCATTCACGTTGACCCATGTTTGCAAGGCTTTGTAGCTTTGACACTTGCTCCTTGAGTTGGTTGTTTTCCTTTTCCAGCATTCCTTCGAATGGTGTTTACAACCTCATCTGATTTAGCTCTTGCCTTTCCATGCTTTCAAGTTTTCTTTCATCTTCATTAGCTCTTGCACATAAAGTCTTGGTGCCCACATGAGTGGTGTAGTTGTGGGACTGTAAGTTTCTTCCTCATCTAAAAACTCATTTTGGTGATCTGCCTTTGATTGTTCCTTATTTTCCACCTGTTTATGTGGTAGAATATTTTTTATTTTTATTTTTCGATATGCCCTCTTCATTGTTGTTGCCCTTGCTCGAGCTTGTCGACGCCTTAATATCCTCCAGTACTGTTTCTCATTAACATATATCGGTTCTTGCAATTGTTGCTTCCCTTCTTCCATTGTCAAACCCTTTATAGCCAAACCCTTTGTACTATTGATCCGATAAAATAAATGTGTAATAAAACCCTCTTTGCTCTGCAAACCCTCTGTTGCAAACCCTTCTTGATAATAAAACCCTCCGTCACAAACCCCTATAACGAATGTATTTATCCTATCTACTTAAATTGTTTTATAAATCGAAAGAGGATGGAAAATGTGCTTACCTGATGAAATAGATGTTTAATACAATACTCCACAATAAACCCTCCTTGCTCTGCAAAAACCCTTTGCCGCAAACCCTTTAATTTTTTTGTGCTGATATTTCTTGTCTGGTTCAATGTACAATGTATAGTTTGAATCTTCTTCATTCTATCGGCTCGGCTTCAGTATCCCCGTGCTATAAATCGAAAGAAATCTAGAATGGCTCAGCTTCAGTATCCCCGCGTTGTTTGGACCAACTTGGCTGATTTGAGTTTTAGTTCTCATAAAGAGACTCGTCCTAACAAACTTTGGTCTCATTTAAAAAATATAATTTTTATTTTTTCTTAATTTATTTTTTCATAAAGAAATATGATAGAATATTGTGTTTATAGAAAAAAAGAATTTATTTTTATTTTTTCATAAAGGAATAGGATAGAATATTTTGTTTAAACAAAGAAAGAAAAAAAAAAAAAATATATATATATATATATATATGTTTAGAAAAAACAAAATTATTTATGAAATCAGAAAGTTTTGTTATTGAATATGATATATTATTTTGTTTTTTAAAAGAAAATAAGTTTTTATAAAGAATATTAAAGTTTTTTTTTTGTGAAATTAAGGGAAGAGGGTTTTGAAAGGGCCACAAATCTTTTACAACCGAAAGAAGACAACAAACCAAAACAGTGCACTTCAGCACTTAAACAGAAGAGTATAAAAACTATACTACAACACTAACCAAAACAAAACAATAACTACATAAACCGACACCACAAACCACAGGATCCAAAGGGTCGGGAGATCCGAGAAGACTTGTGAGAGAATCGAGGTAGTTCTACAACATAGCATCTAACTTCGATATAATCCCACCGGACATTTGAGTCGCATCCCAATGGTCCCTAACAGATAACCACTTTCCAAGGTAGGCAGACGAACCAAGGCAAAAACATATTCTTGATTCCCGCTCCCCATTTTCGAAATAATTCCCGCTCCTCATTTTCGAAATAATTCCCGCTTCTCATATTCAAAATAATTCTCGTTCTTTTTTTTTTTTAATTAATTGGGTATTTAAAAATACCTTCATTAATGACCTTCATTAATGAATTAAATGGGGTATTAAAAATACCTTCATTAAGGATCAATAATTAATAAATTGATTGGGTATTTAAAAATACCTTCATTAAGGACCAATAATTAATAAATTGATTGGGTATTTAAAAATACCTTCATTAATGACCTTCATTAATGAATTAAATGGGGTATTAAAAATACCTTCATTAAGGACCAATAATTAATAAATTGATTGGGTATTTAAAAATACCTTCATTAAGGACCAATAATTAATAAATTGATTGGGTATTTAAAAATACCTTCATTAATGAATTAAATGGGGTATTTAAAAATACCTTTATTAATGAATTAAAGGGGTATTTAAAATACCTTCATTAATGACCCATAATTAATAAATTGATTGGGTATTTAAAAATACCTTCATTAATGAATTAAATGGGGTATTTAAAAATACCTTCATTAATGACCATTGATTAATAAATTGATTGGGTATTTAAAAATACCTTCATAAATGAATAAATTTGGTATTTAAAATATCGTTCCCGTCCAGGAATACAAGGAAAAGACAAGCCACATAACTAGCAAAGAGATACAGTTATCTCACCTCTTTAAAAACTGCACCAAATCTTCTAACCAAGTGAACTACCACCACCCGAGACCAATTAACCAACATCAAAATGAGCACAATTGATGAGGTCCTATGGAAAGTCCCCTTGCCATACCCTATATCCATGAAGATTCACTCCAATATTCGCCATCACGTCAGCAACAACATTTCCCTCCCTGAGCGTGTGACAAATTTGAACATCTTCCAACTCCTGATACAACTTTACTCCTTCATCAATTAGATTGGCGACCTTCCATCTAAAAAGGCACGCTCTAATAAGCATGTTAATAATGTTGCAGGAATCGCCCTCAATAACATCTTTCTTAAAATTGAATTTGTTAAGCAAGGCAATCCCGAGGTAAGCCACCCTCGCCTCCGCCACCTGCAAAGAATTCACACCCAAAGAATCAGCATACACCAACAAAATATTTCCATAATGGTCCCGGATAACGCCACCCAAGCCTGCCTTCCCCATTCTTCCCTTTGTTGCCCCATAAAAATTTAATTTCACCCACCCAATAGGGGGGAGCACACCATTTAATAGAATTTCTTATGTTAGGTGTCAATGGTGGTCGATCTGTATTTCCAAAGCCCAAAAATTGTTCCAACCTAATTTCGCACTGCTTCGATACCTCCAACAAGTCCATAGACACCGCGGTGATTTCTACATTCTCCACCATTTTACCAACAATTTGATTACTCAATAAGATCGTAGCCACCGTATTCTCCCTAAATATCTTTGCATTTATTGCTTTCCAAACTTTCCACATCGCGTGGGGGAGCAAGTACCGCCAAAAACACCTGAGGCGAGGGGAATGAAAGGGCGGAGACCACTGAAGGATACAATCATAAATTGTTTTCGAGAAGACCCACTCCACACCCAAACGTCTAAGAATAGAAAGAATTATCTCCTTAAAAATACAATAATTGAGCAACAGATGAGAGGTTGACTCCCAATTAGATTCGCAAAGATAACACCGATTGACCATATGCCAGCCCCTTTTCAAAAGATTCTCTACAGTTGAAATTTAGTTTTGAGCAGCCAACCAAAAAAATATATTTACCCTAGGGGAAAGATGCTTAAGCCAGAGCAACTTGAATGGGAAATGCAACCCCTCCTCCATATTTAAGCAATTATAGGCCGATTTGATTGTATATCTTCCTGAACTCTCCAACCACCAGATCAACCGGTCTTCAACATTTGCTTGGTGAATAATGCAAAGACGCAATTCCTCCCCAAGGCTCTCCCAAACCTGTCTATCACCACCATCCCTTACACAAACTGGCACCGTAGCCCAAGAAATTCTATCCCCTCTATCTTCAAGAAAATTAGCCACATAGGTCAAACCCATTTCTCTAGAATTAGCAACCAATCCCTGAAATCACACTTCTTTTGCCAATGGACGATCTTGAAGCCAAGCATCTTCCCAGAAGAGGACCTTCCTACCATTCCCAATTACCACCTGGAATTATTTTTAAGTAGATCCCTAGTCTTAACCAGACTATTTAAAAAAGTTGAACCACTTGAGAGTAAATCTTCATAAATAAATGAGCTAAATCTGTACTTAGCTTTTAATATGGATCCCCACAATTTATAGGAGTCAGATGCCAACTTCCACCCAATTTTGGTAATCAAAGCTTTATTTATTCTAACTACACTTTTTAAGTTCAACCCTCCATTGGATTTCTTTCTACAAACCGCCTCCCAAGAAACAAGATGGAATTTTCCTTTCAACTGCGGCCCCACCCATAAGAAAGCTTTACAAACACTATCAATTTTTTATTCTATTTTAAGAGGCACATGAAACATTGACATAAAGTAAATATGGATACTCTGTAAAATACTCTGCACCAAAACCACCTTACCTGCTTGGCTCAATAATGCTCCCTTCCACGCAATAAGTTTTCGTTGAATTCTCTCAACCAACGAAGACCACAACTCATATTTTGCTCTCCCCACAAACAAAGGCAAACCAAGATATGAGGAAGGGAAAGAAGTAGTGCGATAGTTCAAAACTTTAGTAATATATCTCTGGACCGCAATGGGAGTATTAATAAAAAACAACCCACTCTTGGCAAGACTTATTTGCTGACCAACTACCCTTTCATAATAGTCAAGAATAGCTTTAACTTCCCCCACTACCTCCACCGTAGCTACACAGGCAACAAGAGTGTCATCTGCGAACTGTTGATGCGATATAGGGTTGCACGTTGTCGCAAGCCTCAATCCCAAAAAATTTTGACGTCTGATAAATGCTCTGCCCAACGCCTTCGCGACAATAATGAACATAAACAAAAACAACAAGTCCCCTTGTCTCAACCCCCGACAAAAACAAAAAAATCTTGTCGAAGACCCATTTATGAGCATCAAAAACTAGGCTGTTGAAAAACAAGCCTGAATTAGACTAACCCATTCATCACAAAACCCAAACTTGCTCAACACCCTGATTAAAAATGGCCAAGCGACCTGATCATACGCTTTGTTTATTTCCAAATTTAGGAAAAAACCAGATCTCCTGCTTTTATACACCGAATGCAGCAGCTCATGAATAACGATAGCACCATCCAAAAATTGTCTACCTAGAGCAAAGGCACTTTGGGCTTCATCAATAATTTTTAGGAGAATAAGCTTAAGTCTATTGGTAATAGTTTTCGAAAGAATCTTGTACACCGTATTGCAAAGACTTATCGGTCTGTAATTCCCAAAGGTAGTGGCAGTATCTTTCTTTGAAATGAGGGCAAGGAAGATCGCATTCACTACCTTTGGGATATGCTTACTCCTATGGATTTCTCTCATGGCTTCACAAACATCCCCACCACAAATGTGCCAAATTTTTTGAAAAAATATCGAAGGGAAGCCATCAGGACCCGGTGCCTTAAGAGAGCCCATCCCCTTTACTGCATCCAAAATATCCTCATCTGATAATGGGGTCAAGAGCCACCTGTTCCACTCCTCGAATACCAACCCCGAAAATACATCCAACATTGCCTTCTTAGCGGGTAAGTCACGATTAGGCACCGAACACAATAAATTACTAAAGAAATCAACTGCCTCCTCCCTTACATTACAACTGCTTGAAGTTGTACTTCCATCGCCTTTGACTATCTTCGTGATCCTATTTCGACCTCTCCTCCTTAGAGTGGAGGCATGGAAAAAGCGAGAATTACGATCCCCTTCCTTGAGCCACAACTCCCTAGACTTCTGTTTCCAAAACAACTCCTCTTGAGCCTGTTTGTTATGATATTCTGCCAACGCATGACGTTCCTCTCTCAATAGATCATCAGAACAATCTCTGACCTCCATAGCAGCCTCCAATTGACCAATAAAGTCTTTCAATATCTCCTTCTCTTTGAAAATATTCCCAAATGTGGACTTGTTCCAAAGTTTGAGATAGCCCCTAAGCCTCCTTAGTTTATTAGTTAACTTTAACAGACTATGCCCCTCGATATCCTCCTACCACCATTCCAACAACCAAGCTTCGAAATCAGGGTGGGAACACCACATGGCCTCAAACCGAAAGGGACGAGGAAAGAATGACATATTATCAAGGACATCCAACCAGATAGGGTTATGATCCGAGCCAATCCTAGGAAGAGCCAACAAAGAAGCATCCCCAAACAGATTCAACCCATGAGAAGAGATGAGGATCCTGTCCAGGCGACTCAAAATCAAGCTATCACCTGCACACTTGTTACACCAAGTATACCTAGCTCCCTTGAGGTCCAAATCACGAAGCTCAACACCAAAAACAAAATCAGCAAAGTCCTGAAGACTTATGTCATCCACTAGATTGCCTCCTTTTTTCTTCGAGGGATACAAGGGGGAATTAAAATCACCCACTACCATCCAATCCTCATGCTCAAAGGTTTTACGCATCTCCAATAGCAGCGCCCAAAATTTTCTCCTATCCAGATATGCATTCGGGGCATAAATGTTAGACAACACCCACCTCCTATTAGTTAATTTACACCAAAATAAAATATTTATGACTCTACTTGACATAGAAATAACATGGCCATCTAGTCTAGAAATATTTTGAAACAAAATGAGACCCCCAGAAGAGCCCATTGATTCACTGGCCATAAAGCCATAACCTTTCCATACAACATTGTGAACAACCTGCCACGAAGAGGCCACCAACTTCAATTCCTGAATACAAAGGATATCCGAAGAATTATCCTTTCAAAAATATGCAAGTATCCTACGCTTAGAGGAGTTATTAAGTCCTCTAACATTCCAAGAACAGATTTTCATTGGAATTAAAAGGACAATTTTTTACCCACCCCCCCTTGGGGATGCCAACAAATCACTCTCCTTCATGATTTTCTTATTGGCTTTTTCGCTAAGAAAAAGTAATGTTTCCCCATTGTTTGTCCCCAAAACTTCCAACGACCTCTTTCTTCCAGCCTTACCCGAAGGACGACTAGGATTTCTTGCCACCTCGAGATCCATATTCCTGCGTTGGCTTCTGGTCTTGGGTCCAGGAAACCCTCCCTCCGTTGCCACACTTGGAGATACCGGACTATGATTCTCACCTGGGCTAGATACCCCAGTTTTCAACAAGGGGGATTTAAGACCAACCTCTTTGGACAAGGGCATATTCACCTCCCCCTCAGAGTTGTATTTTTTATAAATATTTTGATCTTTTTTTGTTCAAATTTTTTGTTTTTTTATTTTTGTTCCTTTAAACAACTTAGAATATGGGAGTAGTGTATGATTAATATAACTACTAGAACAATCAAAATTTTCTTTTTCCAAAGACTTTTTTGGGAGAATGTTTGGTCATTAAAGGTTCTTCCTAATGTTTCAACATTTCTTTGGTTAGCAGTTCAAAGTAAGATTCTTATAGGAGAGAGTCTACAAAGAAGAGGATATTATAGACCTTTTAGATGTGCCTTGTGTGAAAAGGATTTAGAAACGTGAGACCATTTATTTCTTTATTATCCGCTTTCTCACACCATTTGGGGTTATTTTTTTAAAATATGAAATTATATTGGGTAGCTTCATCAATATTGAAAGAGTTGATAAAATGTTGGATAAGTTATAAGTTATTTCAAAGCTAAAGCATTATGTATTCTTTGGAGGATTGGCCTGCCATTATTTGTTGGAATTTATGGCTTGAAAGGAATAATAGAAATTTTAAAATTAAATATCAAAATCATGCCCATGTTTGGAACCGTATTATTGCCTCTCTTGCATAATGTCTACAAATATGGTGCTCATAATGGGAAGTCTCAATTGCAAAAAAAATGTGCTAATAACTTGACTATAGAATTTGAACATACATGGAAGAGTCATTTGCAACGATAAAATTAAAACAAATGATCTACTTCAATCTAGTTGAATTTATGGCTTGAAAGGAATAACAAAATTTTTAAAATTAAATATCAAAATCATGCCCAAGTTTGGAACCGTATTAGTGCCTCTCTTGCAGAATATCTACAAATATGGTGCTCATCATGGGAAGTCTCACTTGCAGAAAAATATGTGCTAATAAATTGGCTACAGGATTTGAACATGCATGGAAGATTCATTTGTGACAACAAAATTAAAACAAAGGATCTACTTCAATCTATGGTAAAATAGAAATGCCCAAAAAATGGGTTTATCAAAATTAATTTGGATGGTGCTTTTAAAAGAATTCTAGGAAAAGTTGGTGGAGGTGGTGTTTTTAGAAATAGTGAAGGCAAAATTCTTCTCACGTATTTATAATCATATGGAACTTCAACTAATAACTATGTAGAGGATAGGGCACTTCTTATAAGGATTAAAATTGTAGGAAAAAAAAGATGAAAATATATTTCAATTGAAGGGGACTCACAAATTATCATCAATGCTATTAACAAAAATGGATGTGGAGACTGGATAAAAAATAATATTATTGTTGATGTTCATCATCTATTACTAGAGGTAATCTCCTAGCAGTGTGAGCATATTTAGAGAAGAAAATCGAGTAGCAGATAAATTAGTGAATTATGGTGTTGATCTTCATCCCGGTGAAATTCAAATTTTAGAAGGCAACCAACCAAGTGAGATTTTATGTCTTAATCAAAATGATGTCAAAGAGTTGATTGTGGAAACATAGCACTTCAAGAAAGTTGAAGAATATATTTAAGAGAAAAAAGAAATGAAAAAGCTGTGATAAAAATGTATGCTGCAACAAATGCAATATTTTGGTATTTTTATGGAAGTGGCCCCAATAGGAGCCACATATAACCTATTAAAATATATATAACTATCTTAAATATTATTATAAGAATTACATTACATAATAATGTATATTTGAGTTGTCCTATTTTCTCTTTCTATTTCTTTTTAGGTCTCTTCTATATGCATATCTCGCATATAACTTAATATGAGTTAGTCCTTAATTGGGCTATAAGCCTCTCTAGTCCTTAATTGGTCTATAAGACTCTCTAGTGTCCCTTTGATATTTTCATTTATATATATTTTCTATTTTACTCATGTGGAGTTAAACTCATGAGGTGGTGCACCTTCTTTCTTTCTAGATCTTTGTCCCTTGTTTCCTTTGAAGTTTTCCTTGAATTTGTTGTTGTTTAGACATTCTATTAAATCAATACCCCAATAATTCATCATTTAACATTTAGTTTTATCAAAGTGTTATTTTCTATTGAATTCATCTACTCCTATAATATTTCTCCACCTCTTTACATCTATATGTTCAATATTTTTTAGATATCCTAAAAGACAAATTATTATGACAACCTATATAGAAAAAGTCCTCATTTTTACTAAGAGTATTTCATGTAGAATCAAAACTTTTATTTTGAATTTGTTTACAATCAAATGTTTTTAGATTCTCTCTATTTGCCTCCATTTCAAGTTCAATACATTGTTGGCCCCTACTTCACACTTATAAAGCACAATTGCCTATACCAACAATCCAAATAAAAGACTTACATGATCTTTCAATCCTACAATTATACCTCCTACATTTGTTCTATAATGTAAAAAGTACTCTTCAAATTCACATTATTATTTTTTTTTTGTAGGTAAAAAAAATTTTATTTGCTATACGGGTTAAAGGGTCCCGTCCCTGTTACATCAGTAGCAAAAAGAGACAATTGTAGCCTCCAGTGGCAACAGATAAAAAACAACTGAGGATTAACCCCATACATAATAACCCAGACAAGGCCAAAGCCCTCCAAGACAGAAGAAACTAAACTATTACAACAACTGATAAAGGAAAACCAAGCAGCCCTGCTGCCAAGACACCACCTTCCCAGGTTACTGGGATTCTTTGTTCCTTTCCTGCTGGGCACTATCATCAGGGGACAAGAGTGTCTTGATCAGGGCCGGGAACTCTCTGAGCTCGTCAATGGCGCTGGACAGAATGGCGCAACCTTCCCTGTAGATGTTGGTAGCCATCTGTAACTGGCTTACAACTTCACTGGCTCTTTTGAGGGTTATGGAACACAACATGTCCTTGGCGCTGTCAGTGTGCTGGTCTTCATCATCACTGATGATTTTCGTGTTTGGTCGCTGATCACTCATCTTGGGGGACTTCAACCTATTGGATTTCCTCCGCTTCTGAGGTGGTCGAACCGACTTTTGTTTGGGTCTGGGCCGATTACTAGTGCGGACTTCCTCTTTGGGAGTAGAGAGCGGGGGTGAGTCTTACTTGCCTTGATCAAGGGGGGAAGAGTGCATGGGGAAGGAGGATACGATGGGAGAATGGGATTTGGGGTCGGGGAGGGGGGAGGTGGCTTTGACTCGGGTGGAGCTGAAAGAATGAGCGGGGCTGGGGGACCTGGAGGACATTGCCCCTGACACCTGGTGGGCTAGGGCATATTTGTACAGAACCAAAAAAAGCCCTTGGTGTCGAGGGGTTTCGAGGATTTGCTTTCCCTGTAGTTGTTGATAGTGATGGTGATGGAACGGAAGAGGAAGTCCAGGATGTTGATAGGACGGACGTCACGCAGGTGATTAACTAGAGCAAGATTATAGGCTCGAAGGGGCTTCTTGGGGTTGTCTACAGAGACATACTGGATAATGGGAATGATAGTCGTGTCCCAAGGGTGAGGCAAGGAGGAACGCACCACTCCTTTCTTTTCCCAAACCAGATTTTTCCCTTTATCGAGGAACTGATCAGTTTCTTCTTTGAAGTTATGCCTATCTCGGTGCACCACTCTATCGTCAGCCGAAATACCAAAAATCTGGGAAATGGAGTGGACACTTACCTCGAACCGAAGGCCACGAATCTGCACTTCCCCTTCGTTCCATGACTGGATGAATTCTCTGGTCACTTCCTCTTTGAATCCAGAGAAAATATTGAAGAAGTTGATGAAATACTTGGCGTCGAGTAGGGCCATGGTCCCAACCTCAATCTACAGGCTAGTAGGCTCAAGGATGGCCATGGTGAAAAACAGGCCAGAGCTTATGGATCTAGCTAGGAGATAATTGAGTAAATTCATGGAAGAGAGGGAGAGAAGAAGCTTAGAGCAGGTAGAGAGAAGGTAATCTGGCTGGATCGAGCTAAAAGGACGATGAACGAGGGGCTCGGGGAAAAATTTCTGAAAAAGGAGACTAGGAATAGAAAAATCGATGCAGGCGTGGCTCGTGACAACAAGGCCAAAGTGGAAGGGAGTGGTGAAGGAAGTGAAGTGGACAGCGAAAAGGGTGAACGGGGGGAAGTGGAGGTGGGAGGGCGTGAGGGTGGAGGGGTGGGGGGGAAAACTAGGCAGCACGAGTGACTGGACTGCGAAGTCAAAGCCCGACTTTGGAAATACGAGGGTGGACACGAGCCATACTATCCATGCAAAAAACCGTACAGACAACAATACTGGGAGTGGTGTTAAGGAACACCCTAGGTGTTGAAAAAACACCGCTATGGTGGCGAGAGCCACCTTTGGTGGGGTACTTCCTGGGTGAAGAGGAGTCGTGAGCGGCCACCTTGGGTATTGAAGGAATACCATCGTGAGGGTAGCACGAGCTACCTAACAGATCACGTTCCCACATCCTGATTAGCTTGGGTGATGACTTCTTGTGGGAAGTCTTCTTCCTAGATGACCAGGGTGGACTGATTGACTGCTTTATTGGCTAGAATGTCAGCCACTTTGTTAGCTTCCCTAAACACGTGGTTGATCTGGCTTTGAGGTTTGTTGTTGAGAGAAAGTTGGCAATCCTGAATGATGTTCTGGATATTCTTCCCCCCTGTGCTCTTGTTGATAATGTGGCCAATGATGACTGAAGAGTCTCCTTCGAATATGATTGGCTTGAGAAGGGTTTTGCTTACCTCTATGCTTCTCCACAAAGCTCTAGCTTCTGCATAGTTGTTGGTTTGGGTCCCCAGATTTTCTGTGAAAGCCTTGATAATGTTGCTTGTGTGGTCCCTGATGACTCCTCCTACCCCAGTGTTCCCTGGGTTTCCTTTGGAGGCACCATCGAAGTTGGCCTTAAGCCATCCCTACGGAGGGGGGGACCATTTGGCCATGGTTCTGGAGCTACGGGTATTCTGGACTTTGCTACAGTCTATGGGAATCCTGAGGGATGCAAAGAGGTGAGATTCCAGCCCATATTTGGGGACATCTACGCAGGGGATGAGGTTGTTGTTTTCGATAGCAAGGGACAAAGCTCTATTGGCGACAGCTTCTGGATTTTTGGTGACCTCCATGAAGATGCGGTTGTTACGTTCCAGCCAGATCTTCCAGGTCGTGTGATGAAGCAGGGAACTCCACAAGAACCTGAGTCTTGGGTTTTTAAAAGTCCTCGGCCATTGGATGAACAGGTCCGAGACCACCTTGGGTCGGATCCAACAAACCTAGAATTTGCTGGCCAAGATAGAAAAACACTCCCAACGAAGGGACAATCCAACAAAATGTGTTGATTGGATTCCCAGGCTTGAGTACAGAGGTAGCACCTGTTGGGAACCATCACTCCTCTTCGAATTAAGTTGTCGGTGGTCAAAATTTTATTGTGAGCAGCAAGCCAACAGAAGTGGGCCACTTTCGGGATCAGGAGCTTGAGCCATACGCTTTTGGCTAAGGTCTGACTGTCACAATTTTTAAAGTCTCTAGGAGGGGTTTCCATCATCTGGGATGCAGATTTGATAGTGAAGCCTCCATCGCTAGATTCCTTCCAGCAACGTTCATCATTCTTCTGGGTCTACGGGATGAAATTCACTCTAAAAATGTCCTGAAGAGTTGCTAGGCCTTTGTTAATAGTATCATTCTTAATTCTGAACTGAATCTGCTTCCATTTTTGGATTCCCTGATCAGAGGTGATGAAATCAGCAACATGGGACCCATACTTACTATCGATGAGGTGTTTGATTGAAGTCAGATCGACATCATTGATGAGGGGGTCTTTTCTGGCCCACGCATATTTCTAGAAGTCAATAGACTTACCATATCCCAGCTTCCACCATGATCCCTGATGTAAAAGTTGTTGGGTGTGGCTAATGGATTTCCAGAAGTGGGAGCCATTGCGGGGAGTCTCCATGTCTAGGAATGAGTGGTGTTGCAGGTATTTTATTTTGATAATCGATACCCACTCCAAGTTGGCATCAGTGACCACCTTCCATGCCTGCTTGGCCAGAAGGGCCTGATTTGTGATGTTTATGCGGCGTAGTCCCAACCCCCCTATCTTTAGGGGTGCAGATTTTGTCCCAGGCTACCAGGTGGAACTTTCTTTGGTTATCATTCCCAGACCATAGGAAATGCTTCTATAGTTTCTCAATAGCCTCTCCCACCACGGCAGGGATTTTGAAGACCGATAGAAAGTAGGTAGGAATACTCTGGAGGACCGACTTTACCAATGTTGCTTTGCCTGCGCTAGAGAGGAGGGCCCCTTTCCATCCTGCCAACTTCTTGTGTATCTTTTCTATGACATTGTTCCACATACCTTTAAGTGGTCTTCCCCTAAACATTGGAAGGCCTAGATAGGTAGTTGGGAAGTCAACAATGGTGCACCCCAAGATACCTATAATCTTGACCTACCTTCTGGTGGGGGTGTTGATGAAGTAGAGTTTACTTTTGGTGTAATTGATCTTCTAGCCAGCCACTTCCTCATACAAATTGAGGATGACTTTGATGACTTTGGCTTCAGAGACTGAAGCTTTAGTGGCCAGCAGGGTGTCATCCATGAATTGTTGGTGAGTGGAGGGGGGTAATCCTGAGGCTACCTTGATGCTTGAGATCAGGTTTCTATAGCAGGCATTTTTGATGGTTCTTCCCAAGCTCTCAGCCAAAATGATGAATAGAATAGGGGAGAGAGGGTCACCCTATCTCAACCCCTTGGTGCTGGGAAAGTAACCGGCTGTAGACCCATTCACAAGGACCGAGAACCAAGAAGAAGAGACACAATTTGAAATCAGATTCACCCAAGATTCATGGAACCCATATTTGAGGAGGATTTTGGATAGGAATTCTCGGTTCACTCTGTCAAAGGCTTTGTTCATGTCAAGCTTCAGGAAGAAGGCAATGGAGTTAGAATTGTGGGCAGAGTGAATCATCTCATGGATGGTGATGACCCCATCGAGGATATTTCACCCCTTAACTGTGCTCCCCTGATAGTGGTCGATGATGGTGGGGAGGATCTCGGTGAGTCTGTTGGCTAGGGCTTTGGACAACACTTTGTAGATGACATTGCATAGACTGATGGGGCGGTAATCAGAGAGGGACTGGGAGTTTGCACCTTTGGGGATCAGGGTCAGAAAGGTGGAGTTCACATCTTTGGGAATGGTACTGGACTTCTGCATTTCTGTGATGGTGAGGCATAGGTCAGGGCCCACAATGTCCCAAAATGTTTGGAAGAACCTAGGGGAAAAGCCATCAGGCTCGGGGGCTTTATCGGGCTTCATGGAGAAAAGGGCTTGGTGGATTTCCTTGTGGGACAGGGGATTGAGGAGGAAATTATTTGTAACGTCAGGGATGGTTTTGGGAATATTCTCTAGAAGAGACTCCATGGCCATGGGAGAGGAAGAGGGGGAGAGGCGAGAAGGTCTTTGAAGTGGCTGACAGCTTCATCCCTGATCTGGTGGATGTCAGAAGTGAAAGTCCCATCCTGCTTGATGAGGCCTTTAATTCTGTTAACTCCCCTGTGTCTTAGAGTGGAGATGTGGAAATACTTAGAGTTGGAATCACCTTCCCTGAGCCAGAGTTATCTTGAATTTTGATGCCAAAAGGTTTCTTCTTTACCTAAGGTGCTATGGTATTCGAAGAGCAGAATCCTCTCTTCATCTCTGAGTCTGTCATCACCCTGCCCTTTCTGAAATCTATCCTCAATCTACCCTAATCTGGTTTTGATGTCCTGCTTAGCTTCAAAAATATTCCCAAAGGTTTCCCTGTTCCAAACTTTCAAGTTTTCCTTGATCCATCTGAGTTTTTGCATAAATTGGTTTGAAGTTGTCCTAGGGAATTTTGTCCCCCACCATTCTGCTATCTAATTTTTGAGATCAGGGTGATGGGTCCACATTGACTCGAACCGGAAAGGAGTCTTGAACTAGGGTCTGCTTGCCATCTCAAATAGGAGCGGGCTATGATCGGACCCTATCTTCGGGAGAGCCTGCAAGCTGGCATCTCCGAAGAGAGGAAGGGCTTCTTGGGATAACAAAAATCGATCAAGGTGCTCTTGGATGAGTTTATTTCCCATCCGTCTATTACTCTAGGTGTAAAGGGATCCCTGCAGAGGGACGTCCATAAGGGCATTTGAGTCCATGAACTACCTCAAGTCATTTGTATCCCTGTGAGTGACCAAGTTCCCTCCCTTTTTATCAAAAAAATGCAGGGGGAGTTGAAGTCCCCTACCAGAACCCATGGAATATTGACAAATGCCTGCCTCATCTGGGTGAGGGTGTTCCATAAGATCATTCTGCCCTGGGATGTGTTGGGAGCATAGACATTTGTCATAATCCAGGAGGTCTAGGAGCTGGGGTCATGGAACAGAATGTTGGACAACCTGTCTTGGCCTAAAATAAATCTGCCTTCAACTTTGGATGGGTTCCATAGGCATAGGAGCCCACCTGCAGTCCCGGAGGTCGAGGAGTAGATGAAGTCATAGTTTTTCCATATGATTTTAGCTACCCTAGGAGACCATTGATCATCTAGTTTGGTTTCTTGAATGAGGAAGATTGTGGGGTTATAATATTTTCTCATGGTTGCAACCAGTATTTGCTTGGCTGCCCCATTCAGTCCTCTCGCATTCTAGGAGAGGACTTTCATTTGGAACTTTTTGAGGGTTTTTTGCCCCCTTTGCCTTGTTGCATGGGGGGTTTGGGTCTTCGATTTTCTTCCTTGATAGTGTTTTCGATTTCCTGGAATAGGGTTTTCTACGTTCCATTGGCTATATCCTCGATGGTATCTCAATTTCTTCATTCTGCATCGGATGGCCTACCCTTCCTTCTGTCTACTCCTACATCGATTTGGGACTTTCTAAAACTTTGAGTTTGCTTGGGGCTCCATGGTTCAGGGGATTCCTGGGTGGGCTCATCGTTGTCAAAATTGGTGGTGTTAGAGTTGGTCGGGGAGGCAGGGAAGACAGACCCAACAAGGGGGGCGACGGGGCTGGGGAAGAGGGCGACCGAAGGGGTTTTGGGGTAGGGCTTTGGGGGCCATCACTGGTGGTGGGAGGGTGGGTCTGGCATGGGGAATGAGGGGGCAGGGGCTCTTCTGGGTGGGATTGGGAGTAGGGCACAGTTGGGAGGTAGGATTAGGGGCAGGGGAGGATCTAATAGGGATTTCTCCTTCCTCAATTTCCTCATTGGTCCCAGAATCATTAAGCAAATCAAATTTATTAGTAGTGGTAATCGAGGTACTTGCCTTTTGAAGAGCTTGGGGCTGGAGGTGGCCGAATCTGCTGATTGCTCTTCAAGATTTGTCCTTGGTTGAAGGTTGTCCTCTGACTGGCACTTGGCTCTGGGTGTCCCGCTGGCTGGAGATCGACTTTAGGGTTTCTACGCTTAGGGCATTGAGATGGGAGGTGCCCTTGGGATTGGCACTCCAAGCAGAAAGTCGACTTGTTCTCAAATATTAGCGGTTGTCTCCATCTGAAATCCTCGTAAATCAGATTGAGGTGATCTGGGAGTTGCGACTCCAGATTCACATTGACGCAGATGCGTGCTTGGGTTAGGCGAGTTCTAGCATGAGTGGTCGGATCAATGGCCACTAATTCCCCAAAAGCCCTAGCCAGGCCTTGAAGAGCATCCTCGTAAAAAAAATGAGCGGGGAGATTAGGGAGCCGGACCCAAATGGGGGTAAAGTTAATGTTCTGTGAGTCAGGGTCAAAATTTGGCTCCCATTTCCTTAAAAATAGACTTCGTCTCCCGAAGAACCATGGACCTCCAGATAGAATGCGCTCTGCGTCCTCCCGAGTGTTCAGCTGGATCATAAAAAATCCTCTGGTCATCACGGACAACCCCATGTTTCCCAAGATTTTCCACTTTGAAGTCGCCCAACGATGGATTGCATCCATGTCTGGGCGTCCTCCTACAAATTTTCCCACAAGGGAAAAGGAATCACGGGATGCGTAACCTTCCATAAGGTTTTGAGGGCACAACACATCGCACCCTTGCGAGACAAAGCCGTTCGACCCGTCTATGGGTGATCTGAGTTTATTCTGCAGGAGGTCTGCGTAAGACAGGTGGCCTCGGTAGCTCCCTGTGCCACCCGCTTTGTCGGGGGGTTCCTTTCCCCGATCGATGTCACTTTGGATGTTCCCATGTTTGGCGATGGTCGATCCATCGGCTGGCCCTGTCACCATGGAAGCAGTGGGAATGTCCTTCGAGATTGCGCCAATGTCTATTTGGTCTTCCGATCACGTCTTCTCCTTACCTGCAAGCAATTTTTCTTAAAAAAAAATTTTCACCGAAACCATATTTGCCTCCATACTCATTTCCTCCAATTATTCAACTCACATTATTCTTTTTAATCTGCACATTGTTTGAATTTTAAGTGGGCCTAACAATGAAGCCTATGGAAATCTAAAGAGGAGGTCTAAGGTTTGAATCCTATAGGGGATATGATTGTACACCATACTTTGGTAATTGGGGTATGGTTGGATAAGCATATATTAGGTAAAAAACATCCTCCATGAAGATCGTCCCATATGGCCCATGGTCTCATGGACATTAAAAATAATTTTACCTTTTATCTTTACCTTTCAACTTATTTGGTTATTGATAAATGGATTTTGTATTATTTTTTAGAAGTTTTTTTAATCAACAAGAAACTATTTTATGTTGGAATATATGATGTTAATCTTCACTTGAAGCCATGATCGACCATTATATTTTATTCACTTGTATTTCCCTAAGGGCCATCACACACCTTTTATAGACGATTTTATTATAATATTGTTATAATAAACCTTGAGGTATCCATGTGCATGTGGTCTACTAGCAAGGATGCCACTTGAATTATTAGTGAGACCCTGGTTCAACCCCCACGATGGATGTGTATAAGAATTATTGATCAAAAAAATAAAATAAAAATAAAAACCTTGAGGTTAATTCTTTCACCTTGACCTAAGATCACTCATAATATGAACATTTATACCCATTGAGACCAACCATTTTATCATTAATTAGAAATATAATGCTTTCATTAGTAAGACTATTTGGTGTATAAAGACACATTTCATATCATGTTGTGCTTATATGAGATTTACCTTGTGGTGATCCCATTTATTCTTAAATATGTTGATAAATAAAAAATGGTACTAAAGTGAGTGTGAATCTTTGTTACTAGACCTAAAATTCTACAACATTCTTCTTCGATGAATGTAGAGAGTAGTATGAGTTTTTAAAGCAATTTGTGGAAGTTATTGTGTATTTGGTAGATTTTTAGGGTTTTACCAAAAACCCTAATTAGAGCTTGGATCACGAGGATCTCTTTGCATTGTAACAGTTGGTTAGCTCAATATAAGTATTCACTGGTAGGTTCATCATATTCACTCTTTGTACATTCAATCGATTTGGTTAAATAATTCTTTATGAGGTATTATTCTAGTGATGCCCTGGTTAATGGAGTAGCTTACTGGATTTGATTTTTTGAGTTTGCTCTCAAAATTTGGTTGTCTTTTACATTTTTTTATAAAACATTCATTTTTTTGCTACTTTAGATTTATTAGCATTGATTCCACATAGATGGGAGGGCAATCTACATGTTTTTTGAAGTAGAGAATAAGAGGTTGAACATTTGTTATCGCCCTAAATTCTATAAAAGTGTTGGGTAAACTTTAGTCCACAACAAATACCTTTGAGCCACTTAACAAACTCGCTAGAATGGTCCAACAACTTTGTGCTACTTCAATGAGAGAGGATGACATGTTATATTCCAAAAAAGGTTGTATAGGGCAAAGTGTAATGGATATAGATGTATCATCATTATTTTTGGATTATTTACAAAAAATTAAGTGGGTTCATAGTTTATACTTTTGTGATTTCATTATTTAAAAAATATTCTTTTGCATCCAAAATTTAAATTTTGGATTTTCAAAATATTCCCTTTGTTGGTGGTAAAAGGGCTAGCAACATAAAAGGGGTGACGCTATAGTTGGAAGCATGATGATTCAATAACTAACAAGGGGAGTGTAACTCCCACCATGTTCGATAGTGTAATGTTACAAGATTTTTGTGGAGGAATCTAAATAGATAGAGGTTGTGAGTTCGACCCACAATGTGCTCCACACTATTAGAATTTTGTTGAGCATGGAGGGTGCATGGATGTTACCAAACAATACTATTTTGATTGGTCGTATGGATTCTAGTAGGTGCACATCCTTCCTTCACTCAACTCATTATGACATACTTTTAGCCAACAAGCATAGGCTTGTTCTCAACAATATTGATGGTTATGTGGCTATTGCATGGAGAATACGGTATTGCTAGCAAGGACACACGTTTTAAATCTATGCATTACTTTTGGTGAGGATCATGTTGATTATTGTATGGGCATATGTGTTGGAAAGGCTCATTTGCTCCCTCTTCATTATGCACTACATTTCTAACTTGGATTTAATACTTTTTGTTGTTGAGAGGCTAGTAGGATGTGTGGTTTGTTGGGCACATAGTAGGCATTGGCATTTCAAAGGTTTTGGGTTCAAATCCTCACCCATCCATTTTGGCTTATTGGTGCTTGATTTATTGGTAATTATGGTTGACATGAGATGATTCCTATTTGTTGTTGTAGCTATGTGGAAATACACAACAAAGTTTGATTTAAATTATGAAAGGAGGAAGGACAAATTACCAAACAATTCATAATTGATTATCTCTTATTTACCCTGTCATTTATCTAATCAAAACTAGAGTCAACAAATAGGAGGGCACTTCATTCATTGAATCAATGACACATGGTAATAGTAGATTGGTTTATTCCCTACCCAATGTCATGTATGGTCATTTAATTAGTGTCATATATCAACACTTAGTGGTAGTATATTCCTTGATCCCTTACCTAGTGGATTGCATAGTTAGTGCAAAAGTGGTAACCCATTGGTTGTCAATTCAACGACATATGGTAACATTGGATTCATCAAAGGTAAATTAAATTTTTAAATTTTTCAAAGAATTATGTGGCATATTGTGCAATTTTAGGGTGAAACAACTAGGGGCCATAATTTCTGCATACAAAAGCATTATAAGCCCATTTTTTCAAGTTGAGATTTTTCAAGATCTATGGTAGTGTTAGTTTTTGTTAGAACTATAAGGAAACTATTTTTGTAGGAAGACAATCTATCATTGCTCAATCTACTAAACTATGCCACCTAGAGGATCAAGATAGAAGCTCTATTGCATTACAAGTGATTCCTTAAATATGTTAATGAGGATCTAGTTGATATTGGTTCTACAAAGAAGGTATCCCTATACAAGGACAAGAAGGAGGAAGCACATGCTTTGATTGCCCTTCATGTGGATAAAATATATGATAATCACACTACTAGTACATCTAACTCCAACCAATAATTGGATGAACTTCAAAAGATCTCTGACCACCTAACAATATTAACAAAATTTTATTGATCCAAAAAAATGTTTGACCATTATTTTTCGATCCTAAGCACATTGTTAGGGGTATAACTTATGCTTGGAACTTTGTTTTGATCCTTTCAAGAAGAATTAGAAATATTAGAGAGAGAACAACAATTTTTATAGGAAACTCTGTCATAGGAAGGTTTACCAATAACTTTGTGGAAAAAACACTTTGAGCCCTAAAAAATACAAAACAAAATATTTATTAAAAATAGTAATTTTATATTTTTAGATTTTCATAGCCAAAATGCATCTCTAGCTATGTTGACACATCAGTAGAAGAAAAAAAACAAAAGGCCATGTCATATATATTTGATTTTCATTTAATATGCACTTTGTACCTTGTGGAAGGTGAATCACCATATTTCTATATGGGAAAACTTCTAACTTACAAAAGGTGAACCACCACACTTCCATATGGGTGACCTTCCATATTCAATACGATGGATTTCTAATACACCAATCTTGTATAAAGAGAGATACACCCTTGAATGTAAAAATATATGAGTAATGGATGCAATGTTATGGAAAGGAATGATAATTAGATCATTCCAAGATGCAAGGATCTCAAGTGTTAATAGAAACACCACATTCAACCAAAATAAGAATCTGAAAGCAAATTGATAGCATAAGATTACAAATAAATATGCAAACAAGAGAGCAACAATATCATATATTAGATCTAAAAATGGAGCTCTGAGTACAATTAAGGTGCCTTGCTTATATAGGCAAGGATGATCAACCATAGTCGTAGGATCAAGCCAAGGATAAATATCCATTGTACAAAAGGAATATGTGATATGGTCCATAGATATGTAACGGCTATGGGAGAAAGAATATCAACCCTCAAAATGTCACCCCTAGGAATAGTCAAACCTAAAAATATCCCTATAATATCTAAGAAATAAATATGTAACATCTCATAATATCTAAATAAGATAAATGAAATATCCACACATAAGTGGGTGGGGAAAATACATGGAATAACTAAATAAAAAAGAAAATAAATAACCTAGGTGAACATGAGCTAAGGTAAACAACCTACTCTAACACCCACCCTCAAGTGAAGCTAGGGGTAAAAAAGAAAAGTGGCATATCCACAGTATGAGTCCCGACAACAAGGCCTGATCAGGTACTCATGTACAACTTATCCATGAAATCTCGAACTAGAAGAAGTAAAAACCACATGGGAAAAGATCATCCTGCTAGAAAGAGAGAAAAATATAGAAGTAAAGATTTGGAATGGACCTTTCAACTTGGATAGAATTAGGTAAACACACTCTTCATATTTCTTATCTCTCCCACCCCCCTTTAACTGTGTCAACAAGTGCTTGAACTTAGTAAGATAGTCTACAATAGATGGAAAATATTTAGGATTGAGAGAAGTGATCTCAACTTCAAGCTACATGGCTCTTATGTGATCCACCTTACCAAATAATCCTTTTATTTTTTTCCCAAATTTTGAAAGGAGAGTCACATCCTTCCAAATGAAATAAAAGACTATCACTTACATAAGTTCCTATCAAACCCATACATTCATATAATTTGCTTTGGTGCTAAAATTTTTCAAATTCTCTAATGAACTCAGGTTGTTCTTCAAGCATTAAAGCCCATAATCCTTTGCATTTAATTATTGTTTCCATTCTTGGTCTCCATGTGTGGTAATTATGTGTTGTCAATGGCTCACATTGATCTAATGCAAAAGAAGATGAAGAAGCCATTCTACAAAAATCACCAAAGAGCAAAATAATGCAGATAGGATGCACAAATCAGCACCGAGACAACCCCCCCAAAAGATTATTTTATTAGCTTCACAAGAATGCAGAAGATGGGACTTTATAACAATAGTCCATATACAAGGTTCAAGTGCAAAAACCGTTTTTACAATGCAATATTGAGAGTGTAGTAATAAAATCATTATAAATGTCTAAATACAAATCCAAAATTTTTGAAACTTTACAGACATATCAGAAAAATGATTTTACAGGCCTGGTAAAAATTTCGCTAAGCAACTCTCAATATTTCTCCTGCAAGGATGATTTTACTAAAAATAGTAAAATCACTGTAACTGTTAGAATACAGCTCCAAATTCTCTAAAATTTTATGGGACGATCTATAATATGATTTTACACAATTTGTAAAAAAAATCTGCAAAAAATCAGAAGTTTTGATGAAGATATACGCAAATTACTAAAAAATTACAGGTTTTCATAAAAACGCGATATCTTGAAGAATACTGATCCAAATGAGCTGAAATTTTGGGCACAACTCACATAAATTCATCTACAGACCTTCAAAAACTTTCGTATAAAAATGAAATTTCTATCAGGAGATACATACAAAATATAAAAACAGACTGGATTAGTGACCCTGCCAAAAAGGGAAATGCTCAAGAAAAAAATGCTTAGGACAGATCCAAGGGAATGAGGCTATTGCAGTATGGGTAGAAGAGATTTTAGGAGGTTGGTTATAATATTACAATGGAAGGAGTGACACAAAATAGCCAAAAAACTCCACCAAGGACCCGATCACAAAAACCGAAGCTTCCACACCATTCTTCAAACCTACAAGAGAAACAACTACACAACACTCACAAATGGATGACTGCAACACCTATTGCTCTGATGCCATGAAAGGAATGATAATAAGATCATTCCAAGCTGCAAGGATCTCAAGTGTTAACAAAACACCACATTCAACCAAAACAAGAATCTGAAAGCAAATTGACAACATAAGCTTACAAATAGATATGCAAACAAGAGAGCAACAATATCATATATTAGATCTGAAAATGGAGCTCTAAGTACAATTAAGGTGCCTTGCTTATATAGGCAAGGATGATCAACCATAGCTGTAGGATCAAGCTAAGGATAAATATCCATCGTACAAAAGGAATATGTGATATGGTCCATAGATATGTAACCTCTATGGGAGAAAGAATATCAACCCTCCAAATGTCACCCCTAGGAATAGTCAAACCTAAAAATATCCCTATAATATCTAAGAAATAAATATGTAACATCTCATAATATCTAAATAAGATAAATGAAATATCCACACATAAGTGGGTGGGGAAAATACATGGAATAACTAAATAAAAATAAAATAAATAACCTAGGTGAACATGAGCTAAGGTAAACAACCTACTCTAACAGTTATAGCCTCAAGTCTGTTCTCAAAGATTGATTGCATTGTACTCTATTTTTTGAGCAATAAAATCATTCTATTATTTTGCTTATATTTTTGTGTTATTATTTGTTATGCTTTGTTATTTTTGAATTGCACTCTTTCTTCATCTTTCTTGAATCAAAATTCTAAGTTTTGGATTAGTCAAAATCCTAAGTTTCATATTAGTATGAAAAAGGGGTAAAAAGGTAAAGTTGTGTGGGAACAAAAAAGGGGTGAAACCATTAATTTCCATTGGGGTATAATGTGTACCTTAAAACAAACCATTTGGAGTGGAATGTGGAGAAGATCCTAGAGAATGTTTGGGGGTTTTAACTATTATCTTTCTTTCCTTTATGGAGCTAGATCTAAAATTCAACTTGTTATTGAAATTGATTTCCTTGAAGGTGTTTCTTTTGATTAATCATCTTGCATGTAAAAATGGGTTTTATACTTTTGAGAACTGTAAATTGAGAGGGCATGGATTTATTGGAAATTAAGGAACAAAGGAATTAGAATAGAGCTTTAGAAGGAGGACATTTTTTTTCTAGGTTGAGTTGTTATTCTTTTTTCTTTTTAAGGAGAAATCTTTGTTTTAAGAAATTAATTTTAATTTATCCTTTAAACCCTCCCTTTGAGATGAAAATGAATGTTCTCATGATTGAAATGAAGAAGGAAAAAATGGGTTTTATTTAAGATTTTTATTATTTTGACTTTTATTAAAAAAGAGAGAGAATACATGCAGGGGAATTGGACGAAACTCTCTCTTTAAAATCTGGAATGGTAGTGGTTTTAAACTTATTGAACATAGGATGTAGTTTTGGGTATATTACTAGTGTGATACCAATTTTGTGAATAAAATATTCTAGCTCTCGAGGCAAATAAGTTTTGTCGTATTATTCCAACTCATTGACAAAATTTGATAGGATTTACCTTGTTTTGAAGTGAGAGTTTTGATTTGGTTTTGGTTGCTTAACCGTGCTACTGAATATTCAATATGAACTTAGAACCTTGTTTGAATTTTGTTGTATTTTTCAAATAATGGATAAACCTTTCCTAGTTTAGAAGTAATATTTGGACAGATTGTACTCTATTATAACACGTCCATAAGTTATGATATATTATTTTGATGCATTAATCATAGTTGCATTTAGTATAAGAGTGCTTGTTATGAGTTGAGGAATATACCTATATAGAATGAATGTTGACCTATTTTTTAAACTTGAAACTTCAATGATCCTATTTCATTCAAAGTAAAATCTACTTTATTCTTATAAGAAGCTCCATATGTCTCCATTACCATTTGTTGTAAAACATACATGGGTAGATAAAATTAGAAAAGAATTAGGATATAAAACTATATTGTGATGGCTTATCCTTGAGAACCTTGGTTGGTGGATGTTATGGTTTCGATTGGGAGAAATATTATAACTATTTCTTTCATTTCAAAAATATTGCTACAGTTGGAATTTTTTTATGATTAATTGGAGGATTTGTTTCATGCATCATGAAGTAGATAGAATTGTTACCATAATTATAAGACTTTCCCCTAACATTTTTCCTATGGAATTAATGATGTCTAAACTTGGTATTCATCAGTGTTTAAACTTGGTATTTCCTTTGATTAAACTTGTTAAATTTCATTGGCTAAACATGGTAATTTCCAACGACTAAGTTTAATATTTTTCCTTTAGTTGAACATGATAATTTCCATGGATCTAGTTTAGTGTTTTTCATTTGGATAAACTTGGTTAAATTCATTGACTTAACATGATAATATCCATTGGTTGCACTTTGGTGTTTTCATTGGCTGAATTGGATGTGTTTATTGGTTAGATTTGGAAATTAGCTTGAAAAATAGAAAAAAAAAATGTACATAATATAAACATTGGACCATACCTACTAGTTATGATAGTTGTATTGCAAAGAAGAAGAATATTTTTGTGTTTATTGTAAAATCAACATTCAATTTATTAATATTTGTGATTATAGCTTGAGATCTTAATTGTTTTTATGATTCCATATTAGATGGTATACATAAGTTTTGTATAAGATATTTGATTTCTAATGGATATAGATTTCATCAAATGATGATTTTTAATTTCTTTTTTGTTAAGTATGGTAAATATTGATGATGTAATTGATATTGTTTTTATCAATAATATGAAGGAGTGAAGGATGTGGGTTCGACTTATGGTGTTCTCACCACTATTAGCATTTTGTTGAGCAAAGATGCATGGATGTTAGCAAATGAGACTATTTTTATTGGTCACATGGGTTTGTTGGGTGCACATTCCCCTCTATTTAGCTCACCATGACATGCTTTCATCCAACAAGAATAGGCTTATTCTAAATGATGCTAGTGTTTGTGTGGCTATTATGTAGGTTTTGGCAAGGCTTACTTGCCCTCTCTTCATTATGCACTATATGTCTAACTTGGATTTTACACTTTTGGTTGTTGAAAGACCCATAGGATGTGTGGCTTATTGGTTGCATATTGGGCATTAGTATTCCAGAGGTTTGGGGTTCAAACACTCTCCCATACACTTTGGATTATTGATGCTTGATATATTGATAGTTACAATTAACATGGGATGACTCTTGGCTAATGTGATAGCTAGGTTGAGATGTATGATAAAATTCCTTTACCTAGAAAATGAGGAAGGAAAATTCACCAAGCAACAACTCCTAGTTGACTCTCTCATTACCCAGTAATTTATTTGATCAAAACCAAATTTAAAAAATAGGAAAATTTCTTTATTTGTTGAATCAATGACACATGGAAATTGTAGATTGGTCGATTTACTACCCAATGGCATGCACAATAAATGCATAATTAACATACTTTATTTTTTGTATCAATGACACTTGGTGGTAGTAGATTTCCCAATCCCTTATTTAGTGGCTTGCATAGTAATTGTACATGTCACACTCCCTTGGTTATCAAATCAATGACATATGGTAGCACTAGATTTGGCAAAAGTAAATTAAATTTTAAACTTTTTATATTATCTGATTTTAGGGTCAAATAACTAAGGACCATAATTTTTGCATACAAAAGCATTTTAAACCCAATTTTGAAATTATTATTTTTTTATATCTTTGCTATGATAATATCATTTCTAGTTGGAACTCAAACAACGTTTTTATAGGAAGATAATGGACCATTTGCCACATATACCATTTCTCAATGGACTAAACTATGTTTCCTGAAGGACCAAGATAGAAGCTCTATTATATTGCAAGTGACTCTTAAAATATGTTAATGAGGATCTAGTTGAAATTGATTTTACAAAGAATAAGGTCTTATACAATGACAAGAAGAAGGAAGTGCATGGTTTCATTGCACTTCATGTGGATAGTATATGACAATCACATTACCAGTACTTATAACCCCAAGTAGCTATTGGATATATTTTAAAAGATATTTGACCACCTACTTATCTTAACAAAATTTTATTAATCCAAAAATATGTCTAATCACTAATGCCAACTCAAGTTTTCTTGAAGTCCAGTATTGCTTATGATAGATTTGCTTAGAATGTGTGAAAATTCCTTTGGTATAAATAAGATGGTTAATGAGGTATGATAATCATTCCTTGGAAAATTTACATGTTGCCTAAGGACAAAGGATTCCTAGAAATACTTGACCTTGCCACTTAGTGAAGATGTTTAGTTATCATATGGTCCATAAAATCAATAGTTGGTATTTGACCTTGGAGTCCTAGTCAAATTTTGTGTAAGCATGACTAGTCACAAATGATGTTGATAGGAGGTACCTTATAAGGATAAACTATTAAATGTTTCCTTCATTAATATTGTTGGTTTAACTACTCTAAAATATAATTAGTAGACTTAAAAACTACACTTAGGCATGATATTTCTATTGGCAACATGATTCTACAGTGGAACATACTTATTTTGGTTGATTGTTTTTCTTTATCCCTCTATAGCAACTTAAAGGACCATCTCTTACAAAAAAATGTATCAATTTTCTCAAAGATATATCAAATCATAGTGCTTCAGTTTGGTTGTCTTGGTGATTACAAAATTATATTTCTCCTTTTATCTTGTAATCATACCTACATCTACATTATAGCATCCATTTCAAATGAAATTTATGTAAATATGGAAATCACCACCACTAAGATCTAGAAGGACTAGAGGTGGAAAAAAATCCACTAAGTCCAATGATTATCAGTCGAGTTTCTCTATCAACTTTTAGTTCCTATCTTGAATGAACTCAACAAAAAATGGAATTTATGGTTTCTAGAGTATATATAGCTTTATATTATCAACCAAATTTTGAAAACACCATTATAAACATAAATATAGCTCCTTACTTGGAGGCTAATACATTAAAAAATCCTTCTTACTATCTTCCACTATAGACATTGCATTTTCCTTACTAGCTATTAGTTTTGCTCTTAATCCAAGGTTGTTATTCATATCTTCTAGTACTATAAGATGATGAGATGTCTTTGGGATTGTTTTTTCTTTTTGGTGTTTCCCCACTTCAATGATCGTCCTTGCTAAAGCTTGCTCTTCTAGAGTTTTCTCAACAGATGGACATAAAAATGATCTAGAATATTTGTATTATGAGTTATGACATCATAGACCATGTGAGTAGTCAAGTGTATAACCACCCCTCACAAGGCATATGCATGTGATATAGGACAAGTTTATTTGAAGTTTGTTTGAGGGTTTGTTATGCCTAAAGTAGGCATCCTATGTACTTAAAACCCTTCACTACCATAATACAATTCATTCAAAGCCTAATTTATAACACATAATATCAGAGCAGGTTGAAGAAAAAAATATTCTCCTTTGATCCTCCTCTAGAATTAACATAGAGATATCCAAAGAGCACTTTGTTAAGAAAAGAAAATTTTCAAGTTTGAGATAAGAAGTCTCAAGGCTAAAATTACTCTTTATTAATTTGTCACAATGAAGCAAAATTTCATGGTACAATAACAAGACATCGGGTGAAAAATCCCTATCAAAGTCAAATATCCTTCAAGTTTCAAAAGGGTTACAGTCCATTCAAAGGACCAAAAGGTCATATAGCTTGCAGGAAACAACCAAACAAATTGTAGCAAGAAAAAAGAAGAATTTATTGTCATTGAAAGGAAAGAAAGAAAGATATTAAAAATCTCCATAAAAAGGGTTGTAAGGAATCTATTGAAGTATCCATAAAAATTTACAAGGGAAGCCACAAAAGTCACTTAAAAAAAAACACAAAAAGAAGCCATTAAAGCTTCTTAAACAACTACAAAAATTTGAGAAAAAAACAGTATTGAAAAATTAAAATAGTGAAGAAATTTGTATTGAGTTATAAAATTATAAGACATTCAAAAGAAACATGGGAGAATTTTAGGAAAGGTAAAATTCAAAATAAGTTGGACCGAAGAGAGATAAATTCAAACTCTCCTCAAAATCAAAATATTGAGTAAAGATTGCAAGCACAACCAAAAGCAATGCATGTTGCAAGACTAGCGTCAAACAGAGGATTTGATGTGGATATTGCAACACCAACACCAAACAAAGAAAATGGATGAGAGTCTCATGAAAGCACAAAGGAACAAAGCCCATGGGAGTCATTTTCCAATTCAAAACATGTGAAGACTACTTTTATAATGACAACTTTAGTTAGAATAGCTCTAGGAGCATTTGAACATATGGTACATGCATAATTTAAATGTAAATTATTGTGGATAATTTCTTGTTTGACCATCTAATGCATGTAAAAGA
Organism: Wollemia nobilis; assembly: GCA_028583015.1. Taxonomy (NCBI): domain Eukaryota; kingdom Viridiplantae; phylum Streptophyta; class Pinopsida; order Araucariales; family Araucariaceae; genus Wollemia; species Wollemia nobilis. The sequence goes on along the minus strand of JAQPPZ010002456.1, from coordinate 2,125,909 downwards.
AAAGAGAGAAGAAGGCATTCACTCAGGTTAAAATTAATAATCATATTGCAACCCAAACACTCACTCAAATGCAATGTTTTAGCACTCATTTGGAAAGTGACTAGGAAACCATGTAGAAGCATTTGTGAAGGAGAACAAGGAGATCAAAAAAAAACTAAGGAGCCTCGAGAGGAAAAGAATGCATTTTTACATAAAAAATCAACTAGGGTAATGGAGCAGGAAACAAATTGTTACTTAGAGTCCAGTGCTACGACAGAAAGCAAGAGAATATAGAAATATTTCTATGAGGTCGAACTCCTTTAAACATCATGAAAATAAATCATCACTCGACATTAGACAAAGGCACATAAAATTAGTAGCCTAATTACCAAAAAGATCAGAAATCTCTAAATAAAATAAGTTGCAGTTTTCAATTATAAGTAATGATAAAAAGAAAAGATTCATAAGGATATGATAAAAAATTCTAAAGTGATAAGCACTCAAAAGCATAAATGTAAATATGTCAACTAGAGGTATCAATTCTTGACACAACCTATCTCATAATGAATTCAAACACTCATATGTAGTAGTAAAAACACTAAACTGGTACATTTTCAAGGTACATTAGGAACTTGAGGATTGGATACACATGTACCCATTTATAAATAAGTAAAAGAAGGAAGAGATTTTTCCTATTCATGAAGAGAAATAGATCATGAATCATCATTGCAATTCAAAGTAGGAAAGGTAGTCAAAGACAAAATATGAAGAGAAGAAAAGACAACCCTAGACAAGAAGTAATTTAAATCCCTTATTGGAGAGTGGGAAACTCTTTAAGATAAATATATTATTTGTTTCATTATCATATATTTGCAGGTCAAGAAGAAGAGTGAATATAGTATTTTTGAAAAAGAGATTTTTCCAAAGAATATTCTATAGAGGAAAATGCATTCCATCTACCTTTATTTTTTGCTCAGTGAGGCAATCCTTTCTCATAATTTTTGGAGCACCAATCAAATCCGAGTATAGGCTTATATACTCATCGAACAGAGAATTTTGAGATGAACTTGATAAAATAAGAATATTCAAATTTTGTGAAAGTTTATGATGGCTAGTGGAGAGCCAAAGTTTTTGTTGTCAAATTCATAATTATTGAGGAGAAACAATTATATTTCCTAGAAAACCAATCTCATAACATAATTTGAGTTTGAGAAAGTTTGGCATGTAGTAGATAGAAGCACTGCTTATCTTACTATAGAAGGATAAGATCAAATGAAGTTTGATAATATAGACATAAAGGTAAGACTCATCATCATATTTGAAGTAATAGATGAGGTCCAAGCATACATTAAGGATACAACCACAACCAAGGATGCATGAAAGAAGTTGAAGATAATATTTGAAACCAAGAATCAAAATCAAATTCTATTCCTCCAAAGCCAACTCCATTATCTAAAGATGAAGAGTGGAGAAAAACTAGAAGCCTTCATGAGGAGAGTGGTAGAGTTGTGAGCATCATTGCAAGCACTAGGAACTTAGGTGTTTGATGAAATGTTATCTCTTATTATTTTGAGATCACTCTCATCAAAGTACAATGTTTTTGTGATTACACTAAATGTTAATTATCAAACACCAAGCTTTGAGAAGTTGGAAAACCTACTTTAGAAAGTAGAGGTCTCACATAGTATAGAGGAAGAAGAACAATTGCTAATTACAAGTCAAAGATGGAATCAACCATTGAGGAGAGGTATGATACCTCCACGATGCTTCCAACAAAGAAATAATTTTCAAAGATTTAGAAACAAAGGAATAATTTTCAAAGAAGTACATTCTACATGCAAAAGACATGTGAACATTGTCGAAGAAATGGACACATTATGAGGGATTGTTGATAAATTCCATTAAAATTTGGATCACCTTCATGAGAGATAAACCAATAGAAAAATAATCCATCTTTAGAACAATAAAATCAAATTTGAAAAAAGGCACATCAAAGTAATGTAGTCTAGGAGAATCAAGTCAAAGAAGAAAAATAAGTTCAAGAAGAAGAAGGAGAAGAACATGTGTTTGTCACACAAGCAAATATAAGATAACACAATAATATTTGGTATGAATCCAAATAGATGACAAGTCAATAAACTTGGATGCAATCAAATCATCTAAATTATTATTGGTACAATGCAACCAATAATATCAAGAACCAAGGACCTAAGAGTGAAGATATACATTTAAAATATGATTATTCACCATCAATAGAAGCTTTTGAAGATAACAAAGAGAATGTGAAATCAATGTGACATGCATTAAATATTAAACCATCAATAGAACAACAAATAAAACATGAATATATTACATACCACAAACGTCTTCTATAGATGAACAATGCAAAGAAGCAAAAAATGATTGATCTCACTCCATTAGGAGACAACAAAAGATTGAAATGGAAATTAGTCCACATAGAAGATGTGATAACGCACAAGAAATATTGAAAACTAGTCAATTTAATGATTGATACATGTTGCATGTTAACACATTACACTAAAAATAAAAAAAAACAAGAATACATCACAAATCATAAGCAAAGACTTAATAAAATAAGTGAAGCCATGAAAAAGAAGAAAGAAGCAATTGACCTTACATCAACAAAAGACATTTATCAAGATAATATTTGGGAACAAGTCTATGCGATAGGAGAACAATTGATGTCATCAACATGTGATATATTTAATGATGATCTCCACGTTGAGGAAACACATGCTTGAAGACATTGAAGAAACACACTTCAAGTATTGAATAATGAATAAGTATTTTATAATAAATGTATTTTTGAAATGCGTGATTGGTAGAACCTGACACTTCTAAGTATCTAAGTAGTAGGTAAACATTAAGGGGGGAATTTCACTAAATTCCTACATCGTCCTAGATACAGTTTTTGGTTATAAGAAAAATAGAGCTTTTGACTATGATGTAATAAGGGGGGTATGTTAGGAGTTATTAGTCAAGTGGTATAACCATCCCTCATAAGGTACACACGTGATATATGACAAGTTAGTTTGAAGTTTTTTGAGGGTTTATTATGCCTAAATTAGGCATCCTATGTACTTAAATACCCTTCACTACCATAATACAATTCATTCGAAGCTTCTGTTCTAACAATTTGTAGATTGTGTATCATTTTATTTTTTGAAAGTAAATATGTGATTGGGTATTTACAAGATGAGATGCCCCTCTTTGGCTTTTTTTTGCTCTCATGATATCACATCCCACCAATTTCTATATTGTATGAAATTAGTAATTGTTAGTCTAAAAAGACCACACTGAAGGTAGTGAAGATTTTGAAGCCCGAACCAGTTTTTAATTTATGCGAAAGAAGGGCAAAAAATACTAAGGCATGAAGAATGTTGCGATTTCATGACATGACCAAATTTCATGGGCTCAAAGCAAAAAATAAGGCCAAGGCACCGAAATATTCATGACATGATAGAGTTTCACGAGCTCAAAGGAGAAAAGAGAGCCAAGGCACCCAAGATGTCACGATTTCGTGACATGACAGAGTTTCATGGGCTCGAAGGAGAAAAGAAGGCCAAGGCACCAAAATGTCATGATTTCTTGACATGATAGAGTTTCGTGGATCATAGAGGAGAAAAGAAGGCCAAGGCACTAGAATGTCATGATTTCATGACATGATAGAGTTTCATGGGCTTGAAGGAGGAAAAGAAGGCCAAGGCACCGAAATGTCATGATTTCACGACATGTTGGAGTTTCATGGAGCAGATGAACATAAATAGAAACAAGTAAATATGCTTTTAGAAGGATGTGTCTTGGCAACCAATGGCAGATAGTGATTGAAGCATCAAATCTTAAACTCTTGCTATTGGTGATTTGATTCTCTCCTGAACCAATAGAAGCCATGCAGAAACATACTGGCATATTTTTAGTAATAAATTTGTTGTAACTGATTGTAGATCGTAGAATTTGTTAGCTATCAAAAGATGCTTACAATAGAGTATATATAATAGGGAGTGCACCTAGAATAAGGGTTGGATCTTAGATGTTTATAGGATTGGATGTATGTACTCTAGATTTAAGCAATAAAATATGCTTCTATTGGCTTCTGGTTCATTGTGTGCAAATGTATGTATGAATTTTTGATGCTTCTATTTACATTACTAAAATATACGTTGTATTTGTTCTATCATCTGGATTCATGCACGTTATAAATAGTATTGCTGGAGTTAATAACCTTATACATGCATGTGTTAGATTAATATCTAAATCACATTAAGGAACCATGATTTCTGCATGAAGGTATAGAAAATGCTTAGATTATGAGTTACATGTATTTGTCATTGTTGTTGTTTAATCTGCACCATAAGAAAAGTTCTAGCAGTAGCTATATTTCCCTTCCTTTCAGTAAATTTCTCCCTTCCCTTTTCTTATAAAAACCACCAAGGAACCAACCTTCTCTAGAGATTAGATGGAATCCCTCTGAACTTAGTTTGTCTACTCAATGTTGGCAAGGTCATGGGTGCAATCACAACCATAGGCCGATTTTGCACCAATAGTTTTTGGCACACCCGATGGGACCAAAATCCCACAATATTTTATATTTCAAAGGTTTGATGTTTGTCTTTGTTCTGTTTAGATCCAAATCAATCACCTGGTGACTCCATTCAAAGGTATAGACCCAAGAAATACCTTATATTTTTATCTGGTTAAATATTGCAAACATCCATATTTATGATAACCAGATCCAAAGCAAAAAACTCTGAAGAGCCCATTGAGTTCTTTGAGTTACACCTTGGTAGCCTTAGGGTTCATCCAATTTTGTCTACTAGATCAAACCCACCTGCTACCAATATCACCACCCTCGTACCTACTATTTTACCCAGCACCATTATCGACGTATCTTCAAGTGCGACCACCAATAGTTCTACGACACAAGCAAGCACAGTAGCTACAATGGTTGCACCTCCTCCAACTTACCTCACATGGAATCACATGGGTCCTTTGAACCTAATGGCTCAAAATTTGATCCCTACTGCAGCTTTGAAGGCATTGCCCTCCTATGATGGTACAGGTAAGACAACTTATGAGCATTATCTAGATGTTGCCTCTTTGGTAGCCATATACAACATCATGCAGGAAGATGTGATGATCAGATTGTTGGTCATTTCCCTAAAAGGAAAAATGCTCTACTGGTACAGAGCACTTCCTATTCAAACTATTACTAGTTGGGCTGAACTCGCTGGCAGGTTGGTAGATGAATTTAACCAACATGCAGATCCTTTCTCCTTGCTCAACTAGTTCACTATCATTTGAAAGCATCCTCAAGAGGAGATAGTAGATTTTAACATCAGATTTAGTCGTACTTGGGAAAGAGTGCCTGATGGGCTGAGATCGACTAGCGAACAAGTCGTATACTATTATTTAAGGGCTTTTGATTCTGATATCAGTATGATTATAAGGAAATCATGAGTACTCACTTTCCCTAATATCTTTCAAGAGGCATCCAAAGTAGAGAAGGACCTCATTGCTACTGGAAGGTTCCCACCAAAGGTAGTAATGCCAATTTTCCCAGATATTCCCCAAGCTTCCAGTGCTAGCCCCTCAAGTTCTTCTCATTATCCTAGCATAGAGCTTCCAAAATGGAGTGGGCAACCATCTATTCTAGTGATACAAATACCTCAAAATTTCCTAGCACTACCCCCTAGTCCTATGGTTCCTTTGCTACCTGCACCACCTACTCATTCAACTCATGAACCTCAGCTTGCCATCTTACTCGACATGCAATCAACAATGAAGAATTTGACTAATGAGATCACATCGATGAAAATAAGGGAAGCTGAAAGAAGTTTTCAACCAAGAAGGTTTCCACAAGTGATGAGGGACCAAGCCTCTTCAAGTAACAAGGGTCAAGAAAGATCGAGTGTGGTTTATGCAAATGATGATGAAGAATCTGCGGCTCCTTCCATAGATTCTAACTACTGGTGTTCTACGTGTAATGACCCGCATGGGGAAAGTTCATGTATGATTCATCAACACTACGTACAAAAAATAGCCATTGAAAAGGTAGAGAAAACCTTGAAGGGACATGTGAACATGATCAGAGAAGAGAACCACAATTTCATGATGCCTTCAGTAGAACAAGTAGCTATTCTGACAAGATCGGGTAAGAAACCTCTGTAGGTAGATCCCCAGGAACTCCAACCTCTGAGTTTTCCCTCGGTCCCTAAAGCTCTACCTAAAAAGGATACCCCCTATGAAAAGAAGCCTCAAGTCCCTACCCAGAACACTAGATCAAAAGTACGTAAAGAATCTATCCCACAAAAGGAGGCTGAAACTCAAGAGTAGGCTAAGGAGAAGTTAAGATTTCCTTCTCTAACTAAGAGATAGAGAATGAAAGCAACTCAAGGATACAGAAGTAGATATGATGCTTTTGCTAAAGAAAGAGAGAAGAATACCGATTCAACTTCCTTCAATATAGTAGAAGAGATGAAGAAGACCCCTTCGAAAGCAAGTATGTATGATGCCCTACAGTTTCCTGGCCAAATTGACCTGTTGCAGGAATCTTTGAGATCAATGAAAAGCAAAGGTAGGAATCCCTCTTACTCAAATACAGTTCAAGAAAACCTGACATCTACTACTGGAAAGAATAGACCACCCCCTTTTTATCTATCCCTTCAAATGGAAGGATGGGTTGTACATAATTGCATGATAGATTCAGGTGCTGCTACCATAGTAATACCAAAAGTAGTGTGTGACATCATGGGAATGGAATACACTAGGAGCAGCCCAAGAGTTCTGCAGTTGGATGGTACTCCAGTCAAAACTGTAGGGGTAATCAAAGATATCCCTATAAAGCTTCATAGAATACCTCAAATTGTAGTTATACAAGAAGTGGTAGTAGTGGATTTAGAACCATACTTCGGCATGTGTTTATCTAGAGAATTCATGGCTAAGATAGGAGGATATCTATATTTAGACTATTCACATTTGGAAATACCTTTCAAAGGTAGAAGAATCAAGATATTTAATGAAAAACCATCCACCTTCCACATAGAAAAGATAGAAGAGGTCAGTACTGTAAACATGATGACAGAGGAAATGGAAGACCTCGATCTAATGGAAGAGACCTTGGAGGAACTTCAAATAGAAGATCAATTCTCTCTAAAAAACTTCAACGCTATGGTAGAAACCGAGATGGGAAGTTACTCTATTATGAATCTAAAAAAAAACCAAGCGGCTCCCGCTCCCAGAGAAGATAAGCCTACTAATCAGCTCTGGAAACTTTTCTTTGATGGTGCTAGATGCAAAAATGGAGTCGGTGTCGGCATAGTTCTAATTTCTCCTACAGGTAAAGAAAAGGTTTTCTCTTATAGATTGACTTGGAGTTGTACAAACAATGCAGCTGAGTACGAAGCGCTTTGTTTGGGTCTAAGAAAAGCTAAAAATCTAGGTGTCAAACAATTACAGATATATGGAGATTCATAACTCATTGTGAATCAAGTCACAGAAAAATGTGTAAGTAAACAACACTATCTTAAAGCATATAGGAATAAGGTGTGGGACCTCCTGGAAACCTTTGAAGCTTTGAACATTAAAGTGATTCCTAGAGAGCAAAATACCCACGCTGATCTGTTAGCATCTGTAGGAGAAAATTTTTGCCCCATCAACAATGTCATCCAGAAGTCCAAAATAGTAAGGCTCATATACAGACCCTCTGTGCCAGATAAAAATATTTTCTGGCAAGTATTTGAAAGTGATGAGCAGATATTAGATTTCTTAACCTATGAAATGAATTGCTCAAGTGACATAATGCTAGAAGATGAAGAAGAAGAAGGCCTAATCCAATTAAAGAATAACCATATTCCAAAGGGGTTGATCACCCTTGAAAGCCTTTTTGATAATAATGACAGAGCAGTAGGTCACAAAATAAAGGTTGATAAACGTCGGTACAAGGAAGTTCAACTAGAGCCAGGAAAAGTGATCAAAGTTGGGGTTAATTGTATAGAAGAAGAGTTAAACCAGATCAGGGAATTATGCAAGAAATTCCTAGACATTATTGCTTGGGTGTATAGTGATCTCAAAGTATACAAGAAAGAAACCATACAACACACCATTGAGTTGGAAGAAGATGCAAAGCCCTTCAGGCAAAAGCAAAGACCTATAAACCCAAATATAGAAGCATTAATGAAATATGAGTTGTTAAAGCTCCTTGAAGCCAAGATAGTATACCCTATTAAACACTCTACCTGGGTAGCTAATCTAGTCCCAGTTAGAAAGAAAAATGGGGATATTAGACTGTGCGTTGACTTCAGAAACCTGAATCGAGCTTCCCTGAAAGATCATTACCCTCTTCCATAGATAGATCAAATTCTGCATACAGTAGTAGGGGCAGAGATATTCTCCTTATTGGATGGATTCTCTGGTTACAATCAGGTATGGGTTAGAGATGAAGATCAATACAAGACTGCCTTCACCACCAAGTGGGGGACATTTGCATATCAGAGGATACCTTTTGGTTTGTCCAATGCAGGAGCAACTTTTCAAAGGGTAATGGATGTGGCTTTTGGGGAACTTGCTAATAAGGTCATAGTCATCTATTTAGATGATATGACAGTCTTCTCTCACCATAAAGAAGACCATGTAGAACACCTTGAGAAGGTATTTGAAAAATACAGAGAATTTGGCATATCTTTGAACCCAAAGAAATCCATATTTGTTGTAGAAGAAGGAATTCTACTAGGCCATGTCATCTCAAAAGTTGGATTGGCCATCGATCCTGATAGAGTAAAAGCACTTCTAGAGCTTCCCCTACCAACAAACAAGAAAGGCTTGCAATCCTTTTTTGGATAGATAAATTTTGTACGCAAGTTTATAGCAGATTTTGCACAAATTGTCAAACCAATGATAGAACTGCTAAAGAAAGATGCCCAGTTCAAATGGATAGATCCAAGAAAATAAGCCTTCAAAAAGATAAAGGAAGAAATAGCTCAAGCACATGTGCTTGTTAACCCTGATTACTCCAGAAGCTTCATTTTATATGCTATCGAAGAGGAAGAAAGTTATGCTGCAGTTCTCACCCAAAAAGGAGCTGACAATGAAGAAAGGCCTATAGCCTTTCTAAGCCAGACCATGCAAAATCATGAGGAGAGATATAACTTCATCAAAAAACAAGTATATGCAGTTATGAAGTCACTAAAGAAGTTTAGGCACTTCCTATCACAAAGCAAGACCATTGTCTATGTGATACACCCTGATGTTAGAAATTTTGTAATACAGGGAGAACTTGGTGAGAAAAGAGCAGGTTGGGTAATGAAGATACAAGAGTATGATGTAGAGATACATCCAACCAAGTTAGTAAGGGGTAGAGCCCTATGCCAAGAGTTGGCTAAGCAAGCTCCAAATGATCATATAGCCTACCAAGGCCTAATGTTGAATTCAAAACAAGATCAAACCTTGGAGAATACCGACTGGATTGATGACCTTGTGGAATATTTTTAGACTAGGAAATGCCCAGATAATCTGAATGCTTCACAGAGAAGAAGGTACAGAACCCAAGCTTTGAGATACACTCTTTTACCAGAAGGGTTGTATAGGAAAAACATAGATGGCATACTGCTAAAGTGCATAAAGGGGGATCAAAAATAGAGAGTTCTGGAAGAATTTCATGGAGGTCTATCTGGTGGACACTACTCAAGGAGGACCACCACATTAAAGATACTTAGAATAGGTTGCTACTGGCCCTCCATTTTCTCAGATGCTTTCAAAATGACCAGGAAGTGCGAAGAATTCCAGAGATACATAGGGAGAAACAGAAATGCCCCTATGCCTCTGAAGTCTATCCAAGTTGAAGAGCCTTTCCAATAGTGGGGGTTAGATTTCATTGGAGTAATAGAGCCAAATTCATCAGTTGGTCACAAATATATACTCACTGCTATAGATTATTTTACTAGGTGGGCTGAAGCAATTCCCACTAAGAAAGTTGATCAAGAAGTTGTGATTGAGTTCTTAGAGAGCTTGATTACAAGGTTTGGCATACCAGATGCATTGGTCATAGACAATGGATCAGCCTTCATTAGAGCAAATATGATTGAATTTACTGGAAAATATGGTATATACTTGAAGACCTCCTCCAATTACTACCCATAAGGGAATGGTCTAGCAGAATCTACAAACAAAAATCTTCTCAAAATTCTGAAGAGGACTTTGAAGGATAACAAGAGAAGTTGGCACTCCTTGATAAACCAAGCACTATGGGCTGATAGGATTTCAATTAAAAAATCTATTGATACATCACCCTATTCTTTGGTCTATGGCAAAGAGGCTATTCTACCCATACATATAGAGATACCAGCTTTGAAGTTGCTCAACCAGATCGATGTTGAAGAAAGTCAACCAATGGAGGCTAGATTGATGCAACTCTTACATCTAGAAGAGCAAAGAGAGCAGGCTTATAACCACCATCAAAAGCACATGGCTGACACCAAAGGATGGTTCGATAAAAAGACTACTTTCAAGAAGTTTAAAGTTGGAGATTCAGTTTTAAAATGGAATGTGAAAAAGGCCAAGCCAGGCCACCACCAGAAGTTTGACGCCTTTTGGGAGGGTCCCTTCGAAATAATCGCTGAGAAACAATTCAATTCATTTCAGCTAAAAGATAAATAGGGTGAAGTTCAACCCATTCCAGTGAATGGTTTTCACTTAAAACTCTACTTCGAATAGATATAAAAATATTCTTGTATATTATGTATATTATATGGTATTTTTTCTAAAATTTTCTAGTTTTTGGCTTGTAACTATTTTTGTCGCAATTTAGAGATCATCCAAAGTCAACCAGCAAGAGGAAAAAATAGAAAAAGTGCCACCTTGTCGGGACGTAATGACTAAAATTCAAATTCTGCCACGTAACCTTTCAATGATTGGTGGGAAGGCACCTCCTTTGTGAATGATTGAGACTTTGAAGAGCATGATTTTTTATTTAATGTAGTAGCCAATGATTGGCCAAAAATTTTAGCATGCGGGAAGATGGCAGAAATGACGTGTAGGAAGATTCAAGAAATCCAAATCCACCAACCGTAGTTAATGCAATCCATGCATGTTCTTTCTAATCGATGAGAAAAACCCTAATTCACTCTCGAGTGAGTTCTTCTACTGCAACTTACTTTCTATTTTCATTTTTGAGCTTGAACCCAATGCAAATAGTCTCTGCAAGTGTTTTCCCATGGCCCCAAAGAAGAGTAACCAAAATACAACAATGGTGGCATCATCTTCTGCTTCCCCGAAAGCGAGACGTGAGGATGAAGTAGGCAAAAAATTCATCGATAGAGATTCCAGAATTGGTGATACTACTGTAACATGGAAAAACCCAAAGAAAATTTGAAAGGATATCAAAGAGAGAATGACCACAGGTATTACTGCATCTTCTCCCACTACTTTCACCTTCAATTCTCTACTCTACTGGTATGTTTATATTCCTATTCATCCCTATCCCAAGTTGATTAAAGCCATGGAAAATTTTTATGATGCAAAAGAGAGGACTGTAAGAAATTCCTAGGGTAGAGCCCTTTTCACCCTAAGCCCAGATGCTTTCATTGTCGCCTTTGCTGTTGGTCATGTGCCTGCATTAAAGCCAAAAGCTTTCAACCCCATAGACTAGGTGAAGTATTTTATCCCTTCTGAGAGCATAAGAAATTTCTTGGCACTACAATTAAAGAAACCACCTACTAGAGGGACCATGCCTGAAACCCCCATTCCTCTGGCGGATTTCAAAAACCCAGAGCTATTTTCTATCTTGGCTATGGTGGCGGTGTTGGACATTTTGAGCTCAGTTAGTTTTCATTGATGTCAAGGTGAAAAGTCATCATTAATACCATGGAGCACACCATCAACAGCACTAGGAACAATGCGAAGAGTTGAAGAAAAAGTTGGCAAAATAATGTTTTATGAGGGTTTATGGTAAACCCATGGTGGAAGATTAAATGATTTTATTAAAATTATTATGAGGATATAAAAGTCTCCTCACACATTGAGATGGCAGTTAAGGTTTTAAAAAGACCCACGGTGGAAGAATAATTGACAAGTTAAAGGTTTAAGTTTAAACCCAAGGAAGGCTCTAATCTTTTTAAAGCTAAAGTTTATAAATAGAATTTATAAAATTTAAATTCCTTAGAATTTAAATAATTTATAAATTATGAAGGTGGGAGCGCCGATGTCATAAAATAAGTGGAAGCACCGACGTCTAAGAAGCAAAGGGATTTTCATGTATAAATAAATGCCAAAGAGGCATTCAAAACTTACCCCTCGACATTTGTTTTTACATGCGATATAGTGAAACGTTTTCGTGTAATTGTTATTCGTTGAGGAAGAAGAAAAGAATTTTGCTTGTCTTTAGTGCTAGGTAGAAGAGATAAGGGAGAATGCAAATTGTTTGAAACGTAAAGGAAATAGTGATCCATTGGTAGTGCACATTTTGCAAAGGCATTGGGAGTTGAGAGGCACGTGATCGATTCGCATGGAGTGGTGTGTTTTGAGTGCCAAGGGAAGTTCCTTTTGCATGTGCCTTGGTTTTTGTGCACCAACCAAGGACAAAGGGGAAAAAGAGCACTTAGGCTCTTAATCATGTGTCTAGCGCACGCAGTGGTCAAATTCATAGCTAGAGTGCTCATGGAGGCAGATATTGAGGGTTTGAAACCCACCATTGGCAAAGAAGTGTTTGTGGTTGTGACAGATTTATGAGATCCCTTCATATTCAATAAAAATGTATAAGCACATTCTTCCATAAGTTGAGTTGATTGATTGGTTTTCTGGAAAAAAAGTTTGAAGTGAAAAGGACTTGATTAGGGTTTCCTTTTGAGAGTGTTTGAGTTAATGCTTCAAGGTTTTCTGGAATAAAGAGTTGTTAAAACCTTGTTTGATAAGCATTGTTGTTGAAGCCATTGGTTGTGTGAATAACTTGAGTTAGGGTTTTGAAAAGAACATGAGTATCATTGTTATGAGAAGATTTTTTATAAGCATCATTTTTGAAGTGAGTTGTTGTGCAAAGAACTTGAACTAGGGTTTGAAATGAACATGAGTATCATTGTTATGTGAGATTTGTTGTTGAGCATTGTTGGAAACATTTTGAGTTGATGGTTATATACTTGGACTAGGGTTTGTGAGAAAGGGGTATTTATTTGAGTGATTGGTTGAGTAGAGTTGATTGAGCCTAGTCAAGTGGTTGTGTGAAGTAATTTTTCAAGTTCCTTAAACATAAACTAATCTATATTCTGATTTGAGTTGAGAAAGTGATTGAGCATTGAGTATAGAACATATTGAGTCTTTAACAATTCTCTTTATGCTTCTATGATATTGGATAAGTTTTGTGTGAAATTATTGAGCAGATTTGGACAAGTTCTGAGTGAGCTTGTTGAGCAGATTTGGACAAGTTCTTAGTGATTTTTTTGAGAATATTTGGACAAGTTCTGAGTGGATTTGTCGAGCAGAGTTGAGCAAGTTCTGAGTGGACTTGTTGAGCAGATTTGAGTAAGTTCTGAGTGGACTTGTTGAGAATATTTGAGCAAGTTCTAAGTGGACTTGTTGAGTAGATTTGAGCAAGTTTTGAGTGGACTTGTTGAGCAGATTTGAGCAAGTTCTGAGTGGACTTGTTGAGCAGATTTGAGCAAGTTCTAAGTGGACTTGTTGAGCATATTTTGAGCAAGTTTTGAGTGAACTTGTTGAGAAGATTTGTGCAAGTTCTAAGTGGACTTGTTGAGCAGATTTGAGACAAAGCTTTGGAGGTGACAGTGTAGAGAGGACAGTAGTATCTAGTGGATAGAGATCCATCAACCAGGGCAGTGAGGATAGGTCTTATGAGTGGGGAAAAGAGTCTTCAGTGGAGAGAGATCCACAAGCCAGTGCAGTGGAGGTAGTAGTCTTCTAAAGAAGCACCAGCCAGAGTAGAGGAGAAGGAGTTCTATTGTGGATAAATATCCACGAACCTGATTTAGGGGATCAACATCTCCTTTGGACAGAGATCCATAAACATTGTAATAGGAAAAGGATGCCCAAGAGATTGATTGAGAAAATTTAGTGAAATATTTTCTTTGTGGATGTAACCCACATTGGGTGAACCATGTTAAATTGGTGTCTCTATTGTGTGTGGTGATTTGTGCATTGCTTTGATTATTGCTTTTAATATTGCTATCTATACATTGCATAATATTAATTTGGAAAGAAAAGTAAAAAGTGGTCTTATACTGTTCACCCCCCCTCTCAGTATAAGCTTGTGTTCTTAAATTGGTATCAGAGCGGGTTCCTTCAAAAGAGTTTAACAGCTTGAAAGAAAAGTTAACACAAACACAATGGATCCTAAGGAGGTGTCCTCAAATAATTCAGCACCAATATTTGATGGAAGTGACTATATGTATTGGAGTATGATGATGAAGATCTACCTGATGACACTTGACAATGAAATTTGGGAATCAGTGGAATTTGGATACGATCCCTTAGTCAATCCTCCTGCAGATAAGTAAGGTAAGCTTCTACAACACTATAATTCAAAAGCAATGAATGCACTTGTGAGAAGTTTGCATATACAGATTCTATGAAAGTTATGCATTGTAAAACTACAAAATAAATGTGGGATAAATTGGAAGGTATATATGAAGGAGATAAAAGTGTTAAGAAAATAAAGATGCAAAATCTCAAAGGACAACTTGAAGCATTAAAAATGAACGAAGAGGAAAATATTAGTGCTTATCTAATTCAATGGCAAATTACAGATATGGACAGTGGACATGCAAATCCGTAATGAAGCTCAAGAAAGAGCTAAAGAAGCTCGAGATAATGTAGCTAATGAAGTGCAAAAATTTAATATGAATGAAGCTATCGAGAGTGTTGTAGACCTAGTAAAAAGGGAGATTAAAAAACACATGGATCATCTTGAGAAGCTCCTCTCAGATAGATTCTCCCATGGTCAGCAAAATCATAGCCAAAGAAGAGGATCCAAAAGAGGACATGTCCCACAACAACAACAACAACAACAACAACATAGGCCTCCACCACAAAAAAGTCCACAACAAAGGGCTCAAAAAATGCCTAGGCAACAACATAGAGACCAATCACAACAAAGACAACAACATACACGAAATAATTTAAACTACAATGGCCCCTCTTCACAAATATGGAAGAGGGGGAAGATATTTCAGAACCACACTTCCTCTGCACCCTAGCAGTCATCTCAAGACAATGGAGGTTATTTCCAAAACTCTATTTTCAAGAGGTAAAAATAGGGTTTTGTCTGATTTGTGCAGCAGCAACAAGATCAGGGGTCATTCCGATGTCGAAATGACAATGAAAACCAAAATTAACATCTTGGGCAACTGTTTTTAGCCCTTAAGACTATGGCCACCATATTTTTTATAGGAGTCATGTTTGGGCAGTTGATGGCAAGATCACTAACCTTTCTATACATAATATTTTTTCTTGTGTACTGTCTAAGTTTGAAATTGAAGCTCTCAGCTTGGGATTAAAATTTATTCCTACCCCTCCCCCAATGTCTAAGGAGTCCATTATTAAGGAATTATCTATTTTTGGTAGACGACTTAGACTTGAGTGGTTTTTTGGACCTAGAGGTGCCCCCATAAAACCCATAAAACCTATTGATCCCTTTCGTGTTCCTAACCTAGGCTTCATTCCTTCTAAACTTTATAGGCCCCTGGAAGACATCATTCAGTTGGGAGAGAACTTTATTAAAAATAAGCTCAATGTTGTCAACCCTATCCGTCCTCGAGCTTTTTCCTCCCATATTTGGTCTGCCATCCACTCTCTTACTAATGATAACTCCATAAAAATTAGACCTACAGACAAAAAACCTAGGTGTTTGTGTTTTGTATCGTGATTGGTATGTCTCGGAAGGTCTTTCATATCTCTTAGACCAAAATATTTATGCATGTGTTTCTAATGTCCCTTGGTCAGACATATTTTTTCAACTTCAAGACTTGTTAAACATGGCCCTCCACAAAAATATTATCTTAGATAACCATTTTAAGTTCATGCTATAGGTCAAAACCTCTTCTACTCATGTTTGTGTTTTTTATTTACTCCCTAAAATTCATAAGCCTCAGCTTTCTGGGAGACCTATCTGCTCTTACTGTGGTTTTATACTAGAACCCGCTTCGAAATGGCTTCATCACCTCCTTCTGCCCATTATTTTGGAACAAAAGAATCACTTAGTGGATTCCATATCCTTAATTAAGGATTTATGCATCTATTCCTTTCCTCAAGATGTAATTTTATTTTCCTTTGATGTTGAGAGCTTATATCCTAGCATCCCAACTACAAAAGGTCTGTTAGCTCTTCAATATTTTTTGAAGGATAAATTTAATCCAGCTAAGACAAACTTCATCATTCGACTTGCAGAACTAGTGTTAACACAACCCTACCTGGAATTCAAAGGCATAATTTATAGATAGATCAGAGGAACATCCATGGGAAGTAACTTTGCAGTAGTTTATGCTTGCTTGTTTCTTTGCCATCTTGAGAAGCAAGTTTTTGTTAATATTTTTATGGACAATATTGTGTTCTATAAAGATACATTGATGATGCCATTGGTGTTTGGCATGGCTCAAGGGAAAAACTTGATATTTTTTGGCCACTTATGGATCTTTCTACCCGAGCATTAAAATATTAGCATCTATTTCAGATTCAGAAGTGACTTTCCTGGATATGTTTTTTTTAAAGGGTCTGGTTTTGTTCATACAGGGTTTTTGTGTACAAAGTTGTTCCAAAAACCAATGAACTCCTATCAATACATTCCAAATTATTCTCATCATCTTGTCCACCAGTAGAAGGCCTTCATTTTAAGTGATCTCAATAGGTTCTTAGTCAGAGAAATCTCAAGAGAGAGCTTTATTTATGTTAAAAAAAAGTTTTTTAATAGGCTTAGAGCTAGAGGGTATATGATTAATTTTTTGCTTTCACTATTTGAAAAAGTCAAATTTTATGGAAGACCCTCTCTCCTAGCCAGAGTTCTTGAAAGAGTTGCATGTAGAAAAGGCACCAAAGCCAAACATGTTCCACTTATTTTGAAGTTAGACAATTGTGATTTTGCCAGGAGTTTGCACTTGGGCAAAAATGTTATTTCTCCAATGTTTGAAAAGTGGAGTAAGGATAGGTAACTTAAACATATTGCACGAGCCATCATATACTAGAGGAATCACAAACCTCTCAGATCCTATATTTACAAGAATAAAATTTTGTAAAGGGATTTTTTCTCCATCTTGTTTATCGCATTTTTAATGCACCTTTGTAACAGGGTGGGTGTTTTTTTTGGGGGTTGAGCTTGGGAATATTTAATATGTATTTTTTACTGTTTGGTCTATAAACCTGCCATTTGTATTTAATGTTTGGGAATAATTTTTTATCCCACATGCATTATTTTTTGGCTCCTCCATAGAGTTAGGATTATAAAAAGAGAATATTGTACCCCTCTAAGACTCACACTCCACTGATGAGACCCAGAAGGTCGAAATGCGTTAAGATTTTTTTAGTTGTATAATTCCTTTTTTTGAAATAAAAATTCTTTTTCAACATTTTTGTTCCTTCCTAACTCATTATTTTTATCTTTCTCTAAAAACCCCATTAAAAAACATTTTGTTGTGGTTATTATGCTCTTCACTTGCCGCGTAACGCAATCTAGTGAACCATAAATACTCTAGCACTAGTAGTATGCTCTTCACTTGCCATGTAATACGATCTGGTGAATCAAAAACTAGCACATGTTTTTTTAATAGAGTACTGCTACACCATGTTTCCTTCTAAGCTAAGATTGATGAATCAAATGTTTGTGATAAATTCTTAAGAACTCTTCCAAAAATATTCAGTGAATAGGTTTCTACTATAGAAGTGTCAATGGATGGTGATACTTTGACAAGAGATAAGTTGCTTGGTATGTTTACAGCTTTTGAGATAAGAAAAAAATATTCCATTTCCTAGAAGGAAGCAACCTTCAAAGCAATCAAGAAGGTAAAAGGTAAGAAGTCAGAATCAAGCGATGAGTCATCTAGTGATGAAGAAGCTAACTATGATAGAAAAGATAAAGATTCCAGAAGATCCAGAGATCTAAGATCTGTTAAGTGTTTCAATTGTGGAAAGTATGGATAGTTTGCAATAGATTATCAAGAACCCAAGAACAATAATGGTGAAGAAAAACAAGATCACAGGTATAGATAATCAGAAAGATATAGGCACCAAAAGAAAAGCAAGGATGGACAAAGCAGAAAAGGAAATAAGTTCTTTTAAAGAAAAAAGAGGAGATACTATGTGGATAAGACAAGTAAGTACTCAAGTGATAGTGATGCTAGTTTTTTAGACAATGATAAAGATGAAGTCTTATTTATGATTGAAGAAAAAGAGCAAGTTAAGAAAAGGACTCCAGTAATTCTCAAGTGTTTTAGATGTGGTAACTTTGAACATCTTGAATATGATTGTACAAGGGAAGGTTGTAGTTTTAATGATGATGAATATGAAGATGGACTTGAAATACTAGATGAAAATATTCTAATGGCATTAGAATAAGAAGAAAGTGATCCTATAGAAAACAAGCCAATAGAAAATAAATATGAGAACAAAGGCAAATAAATAGAGGAATATTCAAAAAAGAATGGTTATGATCTCAAGGGAGAACTTATTTATGCCCTTGACACGGTAAAGAAGGTAAGAAAGCAACACTCTAAACTTGAAATTTAGTTTCAATAATGTGATGAAGAGAGAAGATTTCTTATAGAGGATTTAGAAAAATCAAAGGCTAAGGCAAAGAGGTTCAAAGATAAGTTAGAAGCAAAGATCTTGGAATGTGAGAAGTTAGCACAAGAAGTGGCACTACTAATAGAATATTTAGAAGACTCCAAGGTCAAGATGAAAGGGTTCAAAAATAGCTCAAAGAACTTGGATAAATTCATCAAGATACAAAAGCCTACATCAAGAAAAATAGGTCTTGGATTTGAACAAGTTCAAAAGAAATGGGAAGGAGAGTCAACTTCAAGTTTTGGAGAAGAAGAAACTTCAAATGAAGATACTTCAAAAGAAGACAGTGTAAAATATAGTGAGACATCTAAGGATGAGTTAGACAATAGAGAGTTCAACAAATACAGGAACAATGAACAAAGAAGATACAAATGGAACAACAATCAGAATAGATCAAGAGAGACCAAGAGACCAATGAGGTCAAAACAAGAAAACTTCAATGGAAGATGCTTTTCATGTCACAGGTTTGGGCACATGGCTTCACAGTGCAGGACACATGAAAGATAGGAATATGGAAACAAATAACTTTTCCATGGGTATTGCTACTGATGTAATCAATTTGATCACAAGGCAATGAATTGTAGGGTTCATGACAGAAGAGGATATGGCTTCACTAGGAGAAATCCTAAGAAATTTGCACCTTCAAGGAATAATAACATTAAGTGTTATAAGTGCAATAATGATGGTCGTACATCAAAATAGTGTAGAGAAGACATTCCAAAAACAAGTATGAACATGAATAGAAACACGAACAGGAACAGGAACAGGAATAGGAACAGGAATAGGAACAGGAACAGGAACAGGAACAGGAACAGGAACAGGAACATGAATATGAACAAGAACAAGAACAGGAACAAGAACATGGATATGAACAAGAACAGAAACAGGAACAAGAAAATGGATATGAACAGGAACATAAACATGAATGTAGACATTAATAAGAACATGGACATGGATATAAACATTCAAAGGAATAAAAAAATTCAGATAATAAGAAAAGAGGACAAAGGTAAAGAACAGTGCTTTTTGGGAGTAGAAATACTCCCACCCCAAAATTAACCACCTCAATAGAAGGTGGAGGAGGGGCTAAGCTAAGAGGATCATTCTTAACCCCAAGGTGACCATTTGCCATTGATGTCAAAGGGGGAGAGATTTGAGTAAAGGAGAGAGATTTGATATTTGAGAGAGCATTGAGCCAGGGGAGCAATGTCCTAGGGGGAGCTGAACAAAGGAAAGGTCAAGTTTTTGGTAAAAGAAAATTGGGTTGCCATCAATGACAAAGGGGGAGATGGTTGGACATTTTGATCTTAGTTAGTTGTCATTTATGTCAAGGTGAAAATTCATCATTAATACCATGGAGCACACCATCAACAACACCAGGAACAATGCGAAGAGTTGAAGAAAAAGTTGGAAAAATAAATTTTTATGAGGGTTTATGGTAAACCCATGGTGGAAGATTAAATGATTTTATTAAAATCATTATGAGGATATAAAAGTCTCCTCACACATTGAGATGGCAGTTAAGGTTTTAAAAAGACCCATGGTGGAAGAATAATTTACAAGTTAAAGGTTTAAGTTTAAACCCAAGGAAGGCTTTAATATTTTTAAAGCTAAAGTTTATAAATATAATTTATAAAATTTAAATTCCTTAGAATTTAAATAATTTATAAATTATGAAGGTGGAAGCACCGACGTCATAAAATAAGTGGAAATAAGTGGAAGTGCCGACGTCTAAGAAGCAAAGGGA
This sequence comes from Wollemia nobilis, assembly GCA_028583015.1. Lineage (NCBI taxonomy): Eukaryota > Viridiplantae > Streptophyta > Pinopsida > Araucariales > Araucariaceae > Wollemia > Wollemia nobilis. The sequence continues at coordinate 2,105,394 of JAQPPZ010002456.1, read as the reverse complement.
TTTTCTTGTATAAATAAATGCCAAAGAGGTATTCAAAACTTACCCCTCGATATTTGTTTTTACATGCGATATAGTGAAACATTTTCATGCAATGTTATTCATTGAGGAAGAAGACAAGAATTTCACTTGTCTTTAGCACCAAGTAGAAGAGATAAGGGAAAATTTAGATTGTTTGAAATGTAAATAACATGGTGGTCCATTGGCAGTGCACATTTTGCAAAGGTGTTGGGAGTTGAAAGGCACACGATCAATTTGCATGGAGTGGTGTCTTGAGCACCAAGGGAAGTTCCTTTTGCACGTGCCTTGGTTTTTGCATGCCAATCGAGGATAAAGGGGACAAAGAGCGCTTAGGCTCTTAACCTTGCATCTAGCGCACATGGTAGTCAAAGTCATGGCTAGAGTGCTCGTGGAGGTAGAGATTGAGGGTTCGAAACCCACCATTGGCAAAGAAGTGTTTGTGGTTGTGACAGATTTATGAGATCCCTTCATATTCAATAAAAAGGTATGAGCACATTCTTCCATAAGTTGAGTTGATTGATTGGTTTTCTAGAAAAAAAGTTTGGAGTGAAAATGACTTGATTAGGGTTTCCTTTTGAGAGTGTTTGAGTTAATGCTCCAAGATTTTATGGAATAAAGAGTTGTTAAAACCTTATTTGATAAGCATTGTTGTTGAATCCATTGGTTGTGTGAACAACTTGAGTTAGGATTTTGAAAAGAACATGAGTATCATTGTTATGAGAAGCTTGTTTTATAAGCATTGTTGTTGAAGTGAGTTGTGCAAAGAACTTGAACTAGGGTTTGAAATGAACATGAGTATCATTGTTATGTGAGATTTTTTGTTGAGCATTGTTGAAAATATTTTGAATTGATGGTTATATACTTGGACTAGGGTTTGTGAGAAAGGGGTGTTTCTTTTAGTGAGAGTTGATTGAGCCTGGTCAAGTGGTTGTGTGAAGTAATTGTTCAAGTTCCTTAAAAACAAAATAATCTATATTCTGATTTGAGTTGAGAAAGTGATTGAGCATTGAGTATAGAACATATTGAGTCTCTAACAATTCTCTTTATGCTTCTATGAGATTGGATAAGTTCTATGTGGACTTATTGAGCAGATTTGACAAGTTTTGAGTGAGCTTGTTGAGTATATTTGGACAAGTTCCGAGTGAGCTTGTTGAGTAGATTTGGACAAGTTTTGAGTGGACTTGTTGAGCAGAGTTGAGCAAGTTCTGAGTGGACTTGTTGAGTAGATTTGAGCAAGTTTTGAGTGGACTTGTTGAGCAGATTTGAGCAAGTTTCAAGTGGAATTGTTGAGCAAATTTGAGCAAGTTCTGAGTGGACTTGTTGAGCATATTTGATAAAGTTTTGAGTGGACTTATTGAGAAGATTTGAGCAAGTTATGAGTGGACTTGTTGAGCAGATTTTGAGCAAGTTCTAAGTGAAATTGTTGAGCAGATTTGTGCAAGTTCTGAATGAACTTGTTGAGCTGATTTGAGACAGAGCTTTGGAGGTGATAGAGCAGAGAGGACAATAGTCTCCAGTGGATAGAGATCCATTAGCCAGGGCAGTGAGAATAGGTCTTATGAGTGGGGACAAGGGTCTTTAGTGGAGAGATATCCACAAGCCAATGCAGTGGAGGTAATAGTCTTCTAGAGGAGCACCAACTAGAGTAGAGGAGGAGTTATCCTATGGATAGAGATCCATGAACCTGATTTAGAGGATCAACATCTCCTTTGGATAGAGGTCCATAAATATTGTAATAGGGAAAGGATTCCCAAGATATTGATTGAGAAAATTTAGTGAAATATTTTCTTTGTGGATGTAACCCACATTGGGTGAACCACGTTAAATTGGTGTCTCTATTGTGTGTGGTGATTTGTGCATTAATTTGATTACTGTTGTTGATATTTCTATCTATACATTGCATAATATTGATTTGGAAATAAAAGTAAAAAGTGGTCTTATACTGGTCACCCCCCTCTCAGTATAAGCTTGTGTTCTTCAAACGGGTCTGAAGTCCTACGAAAAGATCTATGGGTGGTAGATTGCATTAGTCAATTGCCTTTTAAACCATAAGAATTATGATTCTTCAGTTATGGATGGGAGCATCAGGCCCATGTTTTTTTATTGGTCAGGGTATATTTATTGCCAAGTTCATGAGGGTTTGTCTTTGATGAAGAAGGGTTCTCAAACTTATTTTAAATTCTCTTCACATTTAGTCTATATTTTATTTTATTTTATGGCCCAAGAGCTCATTTTTATTTCAGTGAATGATAAAGACGAGCAAGGAAGGACCCTTATTGTATGTGGATGGACTAATGTGTTGTATAAGACAGAGTCTTACTATGATTTCAATAGGGAATTTTTAGGGCTAGCCCTAAAAATTATGTATCAAGAAATAAGAAGACTGACCCTAAAAGCTATAAAATTTTTGCAAAACAAACATGTAGAGGAGGGTGAATCATTCATTCTAACTCAGGGGGTTGTTATCAGACTCTATGGATTTACAAAAAAATCCTTTTTTATCCCCCATTATGTCATGGATAGGTTGTTCAACTTGGAATATGTTAGGTAAACAAAGCAGATAAATTTTAAATATGGTACATGTATAGGTAAAACTGGTACTTGTATGATACCATTCCAGTTTGAAGGTATAATTATCTCTAAGAAGGGGTATCACGAGCAAATTACTCAAGCCCTAAAAGAATTAAAATTGTTGGAGATGCCACAACCATGGAAATACGACCCCATTAACAAATTTGTAGAGAGGTAGGCTATTTTAAATAGAACCCCTATCAAGAGCTACCACATGTCTCCCAAGAAGGACATCGAAGATTGCATAAATAATGCTGAATATGAGGAATTAGAATGGCATATAGAAAGGATGCAACCACTGCCTCCATGACATGATTTTTATGAACATGTGGTCGACTATGATACCGAGGACAATCCTAAGCACTTCCTAGATGATAATACTATCCCTAGGATGCAAAAGAAGGGACCAGAATGGATAGAAGGAAAAATCCACACATGGTAGATGTGAGTCCAAACAAATATGATCGACTCTAGGTGGCCAATTAAAAATGACCTTGAATTTTTGGTCTGCAATGACCACTGCCAAGCTACCTAGTTAGAAACCTTCATCAATAAAGTGTCATCGAGCATTCATAGAAACAAGGAAGGAAACCTTGAAGTCGTTGAAAAATAATAGGCAAACTAGAGTAAAGAAAAAAGGGTCGCAATTGAGCAACAACAATCCCCTGCACAAACAAGGCTCATGTCTTCTAAGAAGAGGATTCCTGAAATTGTATTTATGGAAAAGCAGAGAAAAACATATGGGAAGGTGACCCAAATGATGGCAAAAATAGGACATGATGGTAGAGGACTCGAAAAATATGGGCAAGGGATCACTAAGCCCCTACAAGAAAAGAAAATAGGGAAGCATATGGAACTCGATGTAGACCTATCAAGAGGAAGAGTCACATCTTCACAAGCCCCAAAATTTGTTCCTCTTTCTCCCTCATACATTGAATTAGATGAAGTGTCTCTTGTAATTAAGAAAGGAAAGCTAAAATCCATGGTAGGGAATCAACGAAAGAAGACCAAACAAATTGAAACAATTTAGAATGTTGAGGAGGCCGCTCAGAGTGATAGAGATCAGTAGTAGAAAACTACTGAACACACTGAAACTGCTAAAGAAAATGAGCAATTTGCTCAAGATATAGGAAATGTTTCTCAAAATGTTTAAATTACAAGGGACGGTAATGCACAAAAGGAAACACAGTTTGAGGTAATTGACAATAATGCTAACATTACTAAGGAAAAATGGATTCCAGATATTTTTGAAAACATAACTGTTAAGAAAGAGATCGTTGAGCACAATAAAACCAGCGTGGGGAAATCCCCAAGAATGTTGAAGTAATAGAACTAGAAGTAGATACAAATATCGAAGAGGAATATGATGGAAGAAGAGAAGAAGAAGAAAAATCCTCTCAACAAGATGAAATGGAAAATTCTAGTGCAAATAAAACTAATGAAGATCACATTGCAGAAGATGGACACTAGCACGTGCTCCTGACGAGATCAGGTATAGCCTCTCTATTATTTCATACTTCTCTTCCTACTCATTCCTAAGTTTAATCTCCTTCCATTTCTATTCTAAAAAAGGATATAATATTTTCTTTAAAACAACGACTTCCATCTCCAAATCCGACATCATTTTCACAAGTTCAATTTGAAACTAGACAATATTCAAAGTTTCTCACTCGTTCTATAGTTTCTCCTTTGGATGGAGGTACTACATTGGTATCAACCCCTTTTCTTCCCACCACCTATGTTCCAGCAATGAGATCCACCTCTGCGATGACTACTGAGAATCATCCCACTTTTTTAAAATTGAAAAAACTAAGGAAAGCTAACAAAAATGCTTTATATTGGTGGGAACTTCACGTTGATAAAGCCTCTAAGGTTCTAGTCCACACCCAAGAGATGATAGTGCTTGACCCAATTACTATGGAGTGGCAAAAAGTAAAATTGATGTCGACGATAAGGAAGCCTTATGCGTAGTTGTTATACCATCATTAATTCTCAAAGAACCTGTCAATCCAGGGCAGTGTACAAGGCTATCTGTGAAAGAAGAAGTGAAACAGCTATAACTTAGGTCAATCTAGGGCAACAAGTCTTTATTGGTGGAATCGGTTTGGTGGGGGGTTTTGGAACATTCCTATCTCTAAATTGCATGAATTAAATCTTAATCTAAGTTGCAGAATTGGAAACTAATCACTAACTGCAGAAATGAAGTCCTAATTACAATTGCGTAATAAGACCTAATTATATTGCAGAATTAATAATTGCGATAATTGAAAGTCTGATTCTAATTGTAGAAAGGAAATCTAATTATTTTTGCAGTAATGCAAGTCTAGATCTAATGTGTAAATAAAAACTATCAAAATTTTGTAACAGAAGGTTGTCAATCCTTTGTTCAGATTTTGACAGCAAAACATAAAAATGCAGGAAATTGCTTGAAAAACAAGTAAATGCTGAAAATAACAGTCCGAAAATAAAGTGAAAGCTTGGCTGAAAGTAAGATTGCAACTAAAACATTAAGCACAAGATTTATCTTAGCATAAATAAACTAATACTGCAAATATTGTCAACTATTCACAAGTAATTTACATAACAAGTTCTGCAACTCATTCTGCTGCAGCAAAATCAAAATAAAAACCTGTTCTGTTAGTCCTCCTCCTAGGTCTGGAAGTGGCCAGCCTCTTTGTCCAGAAGAAGGTGTAAGTATCTCTTTTCTAAATCTTAATCACACTCATTTACAAGTAATTTGAAATAGAACTGGTGCACTTTATTGATCAAAAGACATAATTACAAGAATTCTGCTAAAAAACTATTACAGGACTGTAACAGTCAATTTCTAGTTATACTCTGTATTTTCTGCTAGCTTCCTTACTCTATTTTCTATCTATCTGCTATTAATACTCCCTTACTCGGCTCAACCTGAATGGGAGCAATATTTATAGCTATCCTATGATCTGATTACAAACAAAGAATATCTCAAAAGATCTAACCCTACAATGCTGCAACAAATTCTGGTTTTATCCAAGAAGAGGACTAAAACCTGATCTTTCCCTTAATGATGGTTTTGTGATTGGAATGAGTCCAGTCAAAATGCACAGCAATCAACCAAATTAAATGGACACAAGAAAAGCTTAATAAAATCAATTATTTGAGACGCCGTCAACCTTACATTCATTTGCAACATAATATTATATAGTGTATAGAGGATAAGAAGGAATAGAAAGATGCGGAGGGATAAGGTGGGAGGTTGGAGAGAAAGAAGGGAGAAGACGACGAAGGAGGGATAAGGGGATGAGAGGAAATGGAGGGATAAGGGGGAAGAAGGATTCACGGAGGGATAAGGAGGAGGGAAAATAGGAGGAAGATAGGAGGGATATTAGGAGAGAAGGTACGGGAATTTGCCGACAAAAAATTGCCGACAAATATAGGGTGTGTTCACACTTAGGCTTAGGAAAGGGATCTTTCTAAGCCTAGTTAGGTGAACCCCTATTCACATTTGCAACATTCTCCCCCTTAAAGTTGAGAGAACTGACTACACAGTCTCTCAGCTTTACAAATTGAGCTTTTGTCATCGCCTTGGTGAAGATGTCGGCGACGTTCTCCAAAGTGTGACAGTATTGAAGCTCAACAATTTCATGTTCCACCATATCTCTGATGAAGTGATACTTCATATCAAAATGCTTGGTTCTGCTATGGTGGACAGGATTATATGCCAATTGAATGGCACTGATGTTGTCGTAGTAGATTCTGGTTGGACCACTTTGTTGTTCTCCAATCTCTTCTAGTACTTTCCTTAGCCACAAGGCTTGAGTACTTGCATAAGTAACCGCTATATACTCTGCTTCTATTGAAGATAGCGCTACTACTGTCTGCTTTTTTGAACTCCAAGTTATTAGTCCTGATCCAAGACTAAAACAGTTTCCTGATGTTGACTTTCTGTCATCAATATTGCTACCCCAATCACTATCACTGAAGCCTACAAGCTTGATAGTGTTACATTTATGGTATTGGATTCCAAAATCCAATGTACCCTTCACATATCTCAAAATTCTTTTAGTTGCCTTCAAATGCAGCTCTGAGGGGTTAGACATAAATCTAGAAACAAGAGATACAACATCTTTGAATATACGAGTGCAGTGTTGGCGAGAAACATCAAACTCCCAACCATGCTTCGAAAGTGGTCACATCAACTTTTTGTGCTCCATCATCTTTGCTTAGTTGGATCCCATGTCCAACTGGAGTTGCAACTGGTTTGCAATGCTCCATAGCAAACTTCTTGATCATGTCTTGAGCATACTTATGTTGACAGATGAAGATCCCTGTATCTGATTGATGAACTTCCATTCCCAGATAGTAGTGCATTAATCCAAGATCTTTCATCTCAAACTGTGTCAACATGGAGTGTTTGAACTCCCTATTCATTTTCTCATTACTACCCATAAAAATAAGATCATCCACATACAAACAAACTATGAGAATGTCTTTACCTTGCTTGAGGTAGTAGAGTGTGGGTTCATTTTTGCTCCTGGTGAACCCATATTCTTTGAAGTACCCATCAATGCGTGAGTACCAAGCTCTTGGTGCCTGTTTGAGGCCATAGAGTGCCTTCTTCAATCTGTAAACAAGGTGTTCCTTACCTTGCACTTCAAATCCCTGTGGCTGCTCAACATACACTTCTTCTGTCAAGTAACCATTGAGAAATGCACTCTTCACATCCATGTGTTGTACTTGCCATCCTTTGTGTGCAGCTAAGGCAAGAACTGTTCTGATTGTCTCCTGTCGGCTACAGGAGCAAAAGTCTCTTCATAATCTATTCCATACTTATGAGTAAAACCCTTTGCCACTAATCTTGCCTTGTGCTTCTCAATGCTTCCATCGGCATTAAACTTGGTCTTGAAGATCCATTTACAGCCAACACATTTCTTTCCTTTCGGAAGCTTCACGAGCTCCCAAGTGTCGTTGTTTTTTATAGAGGTTATCTCCTCTTCCATGGCATCTTGCCAAATCTTATGAGTACATGCCTTCTCATAACTAGAAGGTTCAAGCTGTGCACTAGTTAACAATGCATAGTTAACTTGATCTCCTCTGGGTTCTTGTTGGGATTCATCATCACCATACAAGTGCATACTTTCTAATCTATGTAAAACAGATTCCATTTCACTAGCTTGACTCCTAGTATATCTTCTTGAAAAATTCTTATCCAACATCTGAGAGGATGGATGATATTGTAAAGTTCTCTTACCTTTGGATGGAACATCAATATCCATTGGTGAGGAACTTACTGATCGTTGTGGAGAAGGACTTGGAGAAGCGGTTGAATCTGAAGATGGACTTGGTGGATGTGTGGGCGGAGGCTGCTTTCCTTTACGTGGTAGTTGTGGTTGCACCTGTTGAGCAACTACATCAGTGGCTTCAACATCACTTGAATATTTGGGGCTTACCCCACTCTCCCCCTTCATCAAAAATCACATCCCTTGAAACCACTATCTTTCGAGTTGTAGGATTGTAGAGTCTATAACCCTTTGTGTTTTCACAGTATCCTACAAAAATGCAAGCCTGACTCTTTGGATCTAACTTCTTTCTCAGCTCATCAGGAATGTGAGCATATGCCAATGAACCAAATACTCTGAAATACTTCACATTTGGTTTCTTACCATACCAAGCTTGGTAAGGTGTCTTCCCTTTCAAACTCGAAGTAGGACTTCTGTTCAAGATGTGAACACTAGTCCTTGTTGCATCTCCCCAATATGCATTACTCAAATGCTTTGTCTGAAGCATTGATCTCGCCATCTCCACAATGGTGCGATTCTTTCTTTCTGCTACACCATTCTGTTGTGGAGTGTAGGCAGTTGTGAACTGCCTCTTGATGCCATGATGTTTACAAAAATTCAAAAACTGATTAGAGGAGTATTCTCCTCCTCTATACGATCTAAGACATTTTATTGAATATCCACTCTCACTTTCAACTTTTGCTTTAAAATCAACAAAGCATGCAAATGCTTCATCCTTATGCTTCAAAAAGTATATCCAACACATTCTTGTGCAATCATCAATGAAAAGTAGGAAGTAAGAGTGATTACCTAGACTCTTGGTCTGCATCGGACCACAGATGTCTGAATGTACCAACTGAAGAGGATAGTTGGCCCTCCATGCTTGTCCACGAGGAAATTTCGATCTGGCATGCTTGCCCAAGGCACACCCTTCACAGACTTCCTTACTATCTTGAACTTTGGGAAGTCCAGTCACCATTGCTTGTGAAGTTAGCAATTTCAAACTTGCAGAATTCAAGTGACCATATCTCAAGTGCCATAGGACACTTGGATTGGTAATAGCTACATTTGCTAACTTATTTCCTCCTGGCTGGCCAAACTTCAAAGGAAATAATCTATTTTTCGACATTGGCACTTGTGTAATGATTCTATTACTATTGTTTTTGTCAAAAATGGTGCATTTACCCTCATCAAAAATCAACTTATAATTCTTTTCAAGCATTTGACCAACACTTAACAGATTGTGTTGAAGATGAGGAGTGTAATAGATATCACTTACATGTTTTATGCCTTCTTTTGTTGGAACCGCCATAGCTCCAATGCCTTCAACTGCCAATGACTTGTCATCTCCCAACCGGATCTTTGGATTTGTATGAGGAGTCTATCTTAGCAAAGAGTTCTTCTTTGCCACTCATGTGATTTGAACACCCTGTGTCCAAAATCCATGTATCATTCAAATTTTGCTCTGTACGGCCATAAGAGAGAAAGAGATTTGAGGACTCTTCCTCTTCTCCAAAATTTCCAAAGCTGATTGCTTGCTCACGGTTGCTTGCTTGCTTCCTTGCGAAGTCTTTGACCAACAATCACGAGCATAATGGCCAGGTTTGCCACAATTGTAGCAAACTTGCTTTGACTTGTCTCCTCCTTTTCCTTTTCCAGATTGTTTCCCTCTGTATTGTTGCTGTCCTCCTCTATTCTGGTTTCCACCTCTATTGGATGATCCTCCTCTGTTAGGAGTTCCCCCTCTTTGATTATTCCTGCCTCTGCCTCTTTGTTGACCTCTGCCTCGGCCTCTACCTCTTCCTTCATGTGTGGCAAAAGCTTTGTCATCTCCTCCATAGCTGGTGGTAGGAGTTTCCTGCAATCTCTCTTCATGTGAGAGAAGTGAACCAGTTAATGCATCAAAAGACAATGTGGATAAGTCTTTTGATTCTTCAATAATTATTGCAACAGAATTCCATTTTGGAAGAAGTGTTCTCAACACTTTCTTCACCATCATCTCTGGCTTGATATCCTCTCCTAGTGTGACCATTTTGTCGACTATTGCTTTCACTCTCACACAGTAATCACCGACTCTTTCATTCTCCTGCATCTTGAGATTCTCAAAATCTCGTTTCAAGGTTTGCAGTTTTACTGCTTCACCTGGTCACTGCCTCTATAGCTCTCTTTTAAGGCATTCCATGCATCTTGTGCAATTACATATGATGCAACCCTAGGAAAGATAGTTTTGTCTAAAGCAGCATGAATGTGATATAAGGCAAAAGCATTATTCTTTTGTGCTTCTTTTCTTGTCTTTTTATCAGCATTAGAAAATGCTGCCCATTCAACAGCAGTTGGTTCTGTATAACCTTCCTCAACTACATCCCAAAGACCTTTTCCTATCAACAAAGTCTTCATTTTTATAGACCAGTATTCATAGTCACTACCATTAAATTCAGGGATTGGTAGACTAGTGTTTGCAACCATTGCAGAATAAACAACTTTTTATTCAAAGCAAACAAGTACTTTTATTGAGGCAAACTGGAAATACAAAGCAGTACAATATGATTTAATAATTTAAATCAAATCTCGCCTTCTTAGTGCATCTATGTTCTGCTTCAGAACTGCTGCTAATGATGATGATCTCAGGTTTCACTTCCACTGGATCTGCTGCTACTGCTGCTTCTGCTGCTACTTCTTCTTCTTCTTCTTCTTCTTCCTCTTCCTCTTCTTCTTCTTCTTCTTCTTCTGCTGGGTCAGGATCAGGCTCAGGAGAGCGTGGTGTATAGCCCACACTCAATTCATCTGTTGGCACACCCGGTGTATAACTGGCACCAGTTTGTACGTCCGAAACAAATTGCACGGTTTCGGATTCTTCAATTCTCTGTCCGAAGATATTGTCTTCGGAGTCTGCTTCGTATCCTGAATCCGGCTTTCTTAGGTGAGAAATCACCTGATTCTCCAGTTGACTAAACACAGTGTGCAGACTAGTTCGGCGAACCCTTTCATCAAAGGATTCCGGCGATTCTCTCTTCAAAAGAGAGATAAGTGCATGATAACTCCCTTCAGATCGGAACATCTAACATTTCCACAAGCACATTATTCCTCCTTTCACAAATTCTCTTTAAAAAAGTTTTCTAAAGTTTTTTTTAAATAAATTTAATAACCTTTTATTATTTTTTTTAAATTACCCTTTTTAAAAAAAAATTTTATTTAAAAAAGATAATTTTAAAAAATAAATAATATAAAAAATTATTAAATAAATTAAAAAAACTTTAAAAAACAAAAAATTAAAAAAAAATTACCTTTCCGTCAAGCTCGAACCCGCGACCTCCTTAGTTCTACGCGGGCGCCCTAGCCACTGTGCCAAACAGGCCGATGGAAACTAACAAGGGCCACTGCCATTTTATTTTTCCGGCGGCCAAAAATTAAAAAAAAAAAATTTCTTTTCGTGCGGCGCTCGCGGGATTCGACCCGTGCACCTCCTCACAGCAAACGGCCACACTGACCGCCACGCCAAACACGTCGGTTGAGAAGCAAGGGAGAACGGACAGTGATAAAGCGACGGCGGGCAAATTTTAAAAAATATATATATTTTTCTCGTGGAGCGGGCGGGAATCGACCCGCGTACCTCCACCCTACAAGCGGACCACTCTGTCCGCTACACCACAGCTGCGGACGGGAATTAAACTCAACCCCGTCCGCTTTGTAATCGCCGGCGGGCGATTTTTTTTAAAAACAAATATGTGGGTTAATCCCACATGCGCCCGGACGTAGGCGCAAGAGGGTTTATAACCCTCACTTCGCACAGTGGATTGCGAAGGCCTTCGGGCACTCGGACGTGGCTGAAATGTACCCGCTTATTCGCCCAATCACGTTGCTCCACCTAACATCGCCACGTGGCAAAATTTTGCCAGCTGCCAACCAGACTGCGCCTGCCAACCAGACTGCGACACGTGTCACGATCTGCAAACGCCACTTGTCTTCTCCAGCTCCTCTGCCAACTCAGTCGCCTCGACCTGCGTGTCGCACCTCGTGCCGCCACGTGTCGCGACCTCAACGATCCGCCTCGAGATCCATGCCAATCTGCGTCCTCCTCGACTGCTGTGCCTGCCTCAAAAATTATGCCCACCTCGGGAACCGTGCCCTGCCTTGGCTGTCGCGTGCCTCGGGATCCGTGCCCGAACTAGCACACGCTGGCTCTGATACCAGTGATTGGAATGAGTCCAGTCAAAATGCACAGCAATCAACCAAATTAAATGGACACAGAAAAGCTTAATAAAATCAATTATTTGAGACGCCGTCAACAACACTTTCATTTGCAACATAACATTATATATTGTATAGAAGATAAGAAGGAATAGAAAGATGCGGAGAGATAAGGTGGGAGGTTGGAGAGAAAGATGGGAGAAGACGACGAAGGAGGGATAAGGGGATGAGAGGAAATGGAGGAATAAGGGGGAAGAAGGATTTACGGAGGGATAAGGAGGAGGGAAAATAGGAGGAAGATAGGAGGGATATTAGGAGAGAAGGTACGGGAATTTGCTGACAGAAATTGCCGACAAATATAGGGTGTGTTCACACTTAGGCTTAGGAAAGGGATCTTTCTAAGCCTAGTTAGGTGAACCCCTGTTCACATTTGTAACACTTTGGTCGGCAATGACGGCAAAAACAGATGGCAGATATTTCTCTTTACTTTTTCCAACCTTTATTTCCCTTTTTCCGTCTTCAAAAATCGGTCAAAAAGGTCAAAATCACATTCTGTTCTTCATTCCGAAGATAAGTGGCTTCATTTCGAAGACAGTGCAGTTTTCATTCCGAAGATCGCTCATTCCGAAGATACTGCATGCTTCATTCCAAATATCCGCTCATTTCGAAGACGCTGCATTCTTCATTCCGAAGATCCGCTCATTCCGAAGATGCTATGTTTCTTCATTTCGAAGATATCTGTTCATTCCGAAGATGCTTCGAAATGAAAAAATGTGTGCTTTTCCTTTGATTTCTTCTGCATCTCTCAGGTGGGTTATCTCTTAAGATCAAATTCTAATGGTCTCCATTCCTTTCCTCATGTGAATTCCATGCCTTGCTATTTATGGACAGCTGGTTGGAATTTACATGGGAAAGACCAGTTTTCTTTGCACGACAACGGCTTTGCTTGCACTCTGCTGAGATTTAGGTGAAGTAAATGCTTGAAACAAATCAAAATATGATTAGTGAAATGCTGCTATTATTCTAAGCATATCCCATTGTAGCAAATCATAACAAAAAGAGCACAAAACTATGCAAAAAGCTATAAAATCAACATATAATATTTCAAATACATTGATCATGCAAAATGGTTAATATACAGCATATTAAATCAACTTAACTAACATATCAGATAAAACATAAGAGTTTATAGGCATTTTTAGTGTACAAAACATGTTATGATTGAGGCATTTCCAGGCCTCATCAAAGCCCGAAGGTAAAATGATGATAGAAGATTACCAAGCAAAAAGTGTAATAGAAGATATTACTTAAATTCATATGCTAGATGAATAGAAAATGGCCCAGGCTCACATGGGGACCATTTAATTGCATGGGGAATAATTTAAATAAAAATTCATTAGGGAACAAGAATCTAAAAAGAGATAGAGTCTGTGTTGTAGGAATAGAAGCTTGTAGAGAAAGCCTTAAAATTAGATGCTAAAATATGGGAAGATAGGTTCAGTGAAGATTCAAGTGAAGTGGTTAAGTACAAAGAAGAAGCTGAAAAGGTAGGTGAATGGATTAAATCTCTAAATCAACATATACAAGAACTCCAAAAATAAATCCAAGAGAGACAAAACCAAGCACATGACCTATCAAAAGAAAAGGCCAAAACAGTTAGAAAATAAATGTTTGAAGATATCTTGCAATTGAGTCTAAGGACAAGGCCCATGTTGTTGTACCTGGTCAAAGTAAAAGAAGTGCTCGAAGTGGTAAAAGATGAGCTTAAAGCTTCGGTGAGATTTTTGAAGACAAGATCAGATGTTGCAATGAACATACAAGTCTTGTTTTAGAACATGCTAGAGAATATTGTTGCCAAGATACGAAGTGAAGCCTGGTCATAGGCTAAAATTACAGCTAGGAGTTTCTTTAGGAGATTTAAACTTGTCAACCAAGGGGTAAAACTCCTCTAAGAGCTCAAATACGAAGCTAAAGGGATGGTAAAAAATTTGAACCTAGTGAACAAATGTGGGCTTCCATATCTTTGGGATGAGAATTCGAACGTTCTAAGTGAAGATGCAATCACAACATCCCTGAAATCATTTATGGATGATGAATAAGAAATAGAAGGTTGGGAAGATCCTATTTAGGAAACACATGTGTTTGATATGATACAAGATCTCACACATATTAAGTCAAGTTTACAAGAATTAATCCTGAGGCAAAAGAAATTGTCTCATGACAAGGTATAAGAATTACAGTGTGTATCATTTGTTTATAGAATCTTCAGACCTCAATGATGAGATTTGGAAAGAAGTCTGCCTCACTTATGATGAAGTTATCAAAATGATAGAAAAATAAAAAAGGTCTAAGAGAACTGATCAAAACTAGCTGATAGAAGGTGGGACCAGTGGCCAGACATGAGGAGGTTCACACAAATTTAAGTAAACTAGAAGTTTGATGTAATATAGTAAGGTATACGTAAGCTATTAAGAGGTGTTTTGGAAGGTAATATTTTTCTTGTTCAAGAAATTATTTTCTGATTTTTCAAAACTCCCTCTTCCATATAGTTTTGATTCTATTTCCCAATGGATGAAGGTCTTGGATTCTAATATTGTGCTACCAAAATTCCCCAGAAGGCATCAATAATGTTAGTCTAAAAATACCACTCTGAAGATAGTGAAGATTTTGAAGCCTGAACCAGTTTTTAATTTTTGTGGAAGAAGAGCAGAAAAATACTAAGGCATGAAGAATGTCACGATTTTGCGACATGATAGAATTTCATGGGCTCAAAGAAGAAAAGAAGGCCAAGGCACCAAAATGTCACGATTTCACGACATGACAGAGTTTCACGAACTTAGAGCAGAAAAGAAGGCCAAGGCACCAGAATGTCATGATTTTGTGACATGATAGAGTTTCACAGGCTTGGAGGAGAAAATAAAGCCAAGGCACCAAAATGTCACGATTTCACGACATGAAAGAGTTTCATGGACTTAAAGCAGAAAAGAAGGCAAGGCACCAGAATGTCATGATTTTATGACATGACAGAGTTTTGCAAGCTTGGAGCAGAAAAGAAGTCCAAGGTACTGGAATATCGCGATTTCGCGACATGACAATGTTAGGGTAAAATGTAGTATAGTACTTTTACTACTAGATTATTACATTTACTTTTACTTTTTACCTTGAAGATATTCACTATTTAGAATATCTTGTGGTAACTAGGTAAGTGGGTGAATGTAGTCAACTTGACTACGTTAACCTACCTAACCGTTAGTTGTTAGGCACTTAATTCTCTAAGCATGTTTGTTAGCGATATTATAGGAGATATTATTTCCTAAATATTTATCATAATGTCTAATGTATTATTTAAGCAAATATTTGATTAATACAATGGTTAATTTGTTTCCCTACTCTAACATTGGTATCAAAGCGGGAGATTTTACCTGGACATTCTCGAGCATCTTTGGGCAAGGCAAGAGGTCATCTCATTCCAGTTGGACCAAGGGGCTCAAATCCCAAGGAGTGGGATCCCCTGAATAGGCATATTTTTTGAGATGTTTGTTCCAATCAACAAATGTGGGCATGATATTTTTGGCGATCCTTTCTTGGTAGGGAAGTAAGGTATTTTATGGATTTTGATTAGACGATGACATTTATTTATCTCCATTAATACTATAGATTAATTATAAGTTCTTCAAGACCCGCAGTCCAACCACATGAGGCAGGCGGTCCACGTGGATAGTATACCACCCACCTCCATGAGTGGAGGCAAGTGACCCACCGTACCAGTGAATGACCCACTGAAGATGACCCCCTATGATTGGCTGGTTGGTGGCCTCCCTTGATTCGTAGTCAATTCTAACCTATGAACCAATGTGGACCAGGTGGCTCACTTGTGCATGACAACAAGTTGCAAGCAGCCCCCCCGATCAGATGGCAGGAGACCCCTTGATCGAACGATAGGTGAACCCTTTGATTTGCGATGACTAAAACTCCATATCTGGTGTACGTGATCCACTAAGCCCACCTCAACTCAGCATGACCTTACATGCATGGATGGAAGGAGGAACCTAACAAGCATCTTGAGGATGGCACTTGACATGTGAACTGACCCTAGACTGACATGTGGTGGATTGGATTGACTCGGACTGACACGTGGCAGAATGGCCACACACCACTTGGACATGCAAGAACTGATGTGGCAAACACATGGTGGACTGGCCACATACCCACCTGACATGTGGATCCCTCTATGCGTGCCACATCGATGACAACAAAAGGGACCTGACTCGATTTCCCGAAGGCAATCGAGTACAAAGGGGAGTATTTTCCATTTTATATTGTGGGAAGTGCATCCACAAGACGCATGTGGGATTAATCCCACATTTTTTTTCTTCTCGCTCCGACATAGGAAAGACTATAAAGGGAAAGTCTTTCCCTTCAATTCTCGTTGGGCAGGCTAGCCCGATTGGCAGGAACGCCAGTCTTAAGGCTAGGAGTCGCGGGGTCGCAGGACCAATCCGTTGCGTGACAAAAAAGGGTAATTTTTTTTTTTTTTTTATTTTTAATAATTTAATACATTATATATATATATATATATATATAAATCATTTTTTTAATAAATCAAGTGATTTTTTTTATGAAAAGTATTTTATTATTAAAATTATGCTAGAAATTTAATAAATTTATGCATTAAAATTGAAATTCAAAGGCAATTTTTTTTGCAAAATATAAAAATTGATGTTTTTTTGTTTTCTCCAAATCAAAGGGGGGATAAGAGACAAAAATCAAAGCACAATTTCTTTTGCAACAAATTGAGATTTCTAACACTTTGCTCCAAATTTTTCTAATCATTTTTTGAGAGTATAAGTTTTGTCTCATGAAGAAGAGGCCTTGGATCCAAAAATCTCTTCGTCGTCTAAGAGTCATTCGAAAGAGAAACGAACTCCACCGTCAAACCACAAGATCCAATTTTCGGTGGATGCTTAGAAGACATAGAAAGAGTTTACCTCGTTTCAATACTTACACAGATCCTTGGAAGGGTTTGGATTGAAGCTATGGTCCCATGAGGATTAGAGAACCTTTTAATCTTGATGCACCTCCAATTTTTGAGTATTGAAGCATTAAGGGTCCACTAAAACCACGTCGTGTGTCGACTAGTTCTGGATAGCCTTTCAAAAGCTTGTCGTGTGTCGACTTGTCTTGAAAGGTGTGCTACTTTGTTATTTTTGCAAAACAAAGGGGGATAATTGATAATTGATAATTGTCCTTTTGCAAAAATTGTAACACAAAGGGGGGAGAATTTGAAAATCAAATTTATTTTTTTTGCAAAACACAAATCAATATTTTGTTGCAAAAACTTGTAATTAGGTGCATTTTTGATATTACTCAACACCTTTATTAAAAATTGGCATTGCTAAATTAGGTGCATTTTTGGTTGCATCCGACACCTATGTGATAAAAATTTTGTGGGCACTCTTTGATTGATTATTGCATTTAATTTCTTATTTTTTGCAATTATAAGTCATCAAAATCAAGAGCACTCAAAACCCCAAAATTTCACAATAATTTGTGTAAACTCATTGCACAGGTATAAAGCCAATTTTTCTTGATATTCTCTCCTAAATCAAAATCCCTAATTCACTCTTTTTTGTTTGGCTTAATTCCCTCAAACTAACTATCCTTCTTCAGGAGGATTTTTAGGCAGGTGCCATTAAATATCAATTAGAGTGAATTATCTCTCATTTCTTCTTGTTTGGCTTAAATTTCCTCAAACTGATAATCCTTCTTCAAGGGTTTTTCAGGCAGGTGCCATTAAATATCAAGTAGAGAGAAAGAGAGACCATCTTGGAACCATTCTAGAACCTTCATCATGGCAACTATCAACAAATACCTAAATGATACACAATTGCTTAAAGGTTCTAATTTTTTTGCATGGAAAACCAAGATGAAGGCCATTCTTACTATTGAGGAAATGTGGGATATAGTGGATGGCACTATTCAAAAACCCACTACAGCAGGAGTAGATCAAATTGCATGGGATAAAAAGAACAATAGACTTCTCATGTTGATTTTGCTCGCCACTACTGATGAAATCCAGCCTCACATAAGTGAAGCTAAAAATGGTAAAGATGCATGGGACGCATTATGTACCATTTTTGAAGGCAAGAATCAATCGACTATTCTAAACCTTCAAACTCAACTTCATACACTCCATATGAAGTCAAGAGAAACAGTAGAGCTATTCCTTTGCAGAGTGGCAGAACTGAAGTCAAAGTTGAATGCTTTAGGAGCAAAAGTAGAAGATACTATCCTAACTTCAGTAATATTGAGGGCTCTTCCAGAATCCTACAAGATGTTAATAACATCCCTTAATGTATCTCAAAGAACAGTAACCTTTGTGGAGTTAGTCAATTTTCTTCAAACCGAGGAAGCAAATCAGCTCCAAAGTGATGAAGTGTCAAACAATGCACTTTACACAAACAAATAGGGTGGAAAGAAGAAAGGTAACTTTCAAAAGGGAGGATCATCTTCAAGAGATAAGGGCAAGCAACCTCAATCACAAGGGAAGTATTGCACGAATTGCAAAATGGACAACCATGACACCAATCGGTGTTGGTTTAAGAACAAACAAGACAAGAAGGGCAAAAACAAGCCACAAAGGAAAAATAGACAACAAAGAGGACATGTTGCTATTGAAAATTCTGATTCTGATTCAGAAAGAGCACACAAAGTGCTCATGACCCATACAACTTCTACACAAAAGGATTCTATTTGGTACATTGATTCAGGCGCCAACAAACACATGACTAGCGATAAGCAGTGGTTTGAGACATTTGAGGCAAGAGAAGGCAAACCAATAACAATTGTTGATGATAAGACCTATCGTGTCCAGGGAGAAGGCAATGTATCTATTTCCCTTCTAGATGGAAAGTGTCACATTCAAAATGTCCTTTATGTTCTAGGATTGGCAAACAACTTGTTGTCAGTTCCACAAATCCTGGATAAAAACATGGTTGTCAACTTCAAAGTGGAAAATGGACTGAAATGTTGCTATATCACCAAGAAGGGTAAACACATAGCAACCGGTTCTTACAAGCATGGCTTGTTTACACTAGATGTTGTTTCAACACCTCATGTTGCCATGGCAGTCAACACAAAGGAGGCCACTTCTCTTTGGCATAAGAGATTTGGGCATCTTAGTACTGGGTATTTACTTGAGCTAAGTAAATATCAAATGGTGAAGGGACTTCCCACCCTTTCATCTACATTGCCAATCTGCTCGGATTGCTTAGCAGGGAAGCAATGTCGAGCACCATTCGAAGCTAGCTCTTCAAGAGCTAAGAGACCATTGGAGTTAGTGCACACTGATTTGTGTGGTCCCATGCCACCAAGTTTTGGAGGCAAGAGGTATTATCAGTTGTTTGTGGATGATCACTCATGGAAGATGTGGGTCTTTTTCCTCCAACTAAAATCAGAAGCATTTTCCTACTTTCAACAGTTCAAGAAACTGGTTGAAAAGGAATCAGGGTGCTACATAAAGACCCTCCACTTAGATCAAGGGGGGAATATACCTCAAATGAATTCTCTTCATTTCTAAAATCACATGGGATCAAAAGGTAGCTAACCACAACCTATTCTCCACAGAAAAATGGAGTTGTTGAAAGGAGGAATCATTCCATCATGGAAACGGTTCGCAGTATGCTTAAGGGAGCAAATATTGAGCAACGCTATTGGGCAGAAGCTATCACAACGAAAATATATCTTTTGAATAGGGCACCCACAAAGGCCCTTAAAGATATAACTCCACAGGAAGCATGGAGCAGTAGGAAGCCCTCCATCTCTCATCTAAGAGTCTTTGGGTGTAAGGCATTTATGCATATACCTAAAGAAAAGAGAAAGAAACTAGATGAGAAAACCTTACAGTGCATTTTCCTTGGATATGATGAATATTCTAAAGGGTATCGATTGTTTGACCCTAGAACAAAGAAAATACACATAAGTAGAGATGTGGTGTTCGATGAGGCTTTCACACCTGACATCACATCCTCTGTATACCTGGAAGATGAGGAGCCACAGAAACAAACTCCTCCACCTCTAAAAAGGTGCCAAAATGGTATACAAGTATGGTGAGAGATTCAAAGTTGACCTCACCTCCTGATCTTACTCTAAGTAATCCTCAAACTCGTAGCATGTCTCGATAGAAGAGAGCATAAGCATCACCAATAGTTGATGACCTTTGCCAACATTTCGAAGAGATTTCTGTAGACAGAGAGATTGATAGTGGAGAAGAGATGGAGATTGATGATGAGAGGGTTTATATGTCTTCATATGATGAACATGAACCCACCACGGTCAAAGAAGCACTTAGTGAGCCACAATGGAAGGCAGCTATGGATGTTGAATATAAATCTCTCATTAAGAACAATACATGGAAGTTGGTTGATTTACCTTCAGGTAAGAAACCCATAGGCTATAAATGGGTTTACAAAATGAAATACAAGGTAGATGGAACCATTGACAAGCATAAGGCCCACCTTGTGGCAAAGGGCTATGCTCAAAAGGAAGGCATCGATTACGAAGAGACCTTTGCACCCACTACAAGGATGACCACCATTCATGTTCTTTGTGCTATGGCAACACAATATAGATGGAAACTTCATCAAATGGATGTAAAGAGCACCTTCCTAAATGGTGATTTGAACGAGGAAGTATACATGACTCAACCACAAGGATTTGTTGAGGAAGGCCATGAGCAACAAGTTTGCAAACTGGTTAAATCCTTGTATGGGTTGAAACAAGCCCCTAGAGCATGGTATATAAAGATAGACAATCACCTTCTACAACATGGATTTAAGAGAAGTCCTTCAGATGCAAATCTCTATGTTAAGAACATTGGTTCTGAGATAGTGATACTTGTACTCTATGTGGATGATTTGATCATAATCGAAAACTCAGAGACATTGATAGATACCGTGAAGAATGACTTGAGAGAGTCATTTGATATGATAGATTTGGGACTTCTCCACTATTGTCTTGGTCTAGAGATTGAACAAAAAAAGAATTACCTAAGGGTGACTCAAAAGAAGTATGCCAAGACACTAATCAAAAAGTATCGTATGACTGATTGCAAGCCAAAAGCAACACCGATGGAACAAGGGCTTCAGTTGTCATGATACGATGATTCACCTCAGGTAGATGGCACTCTTTATCATCAAATGATTGGGAGCCTTATATACTTGACAAACACTAGACCAGATATCACATTTGTTATGAATTATCTTTCTCGGTTCATGCAAGAACCAAAAGTTACTCATTGGAAAGCAACAAAGCATGTTCTCCACTATATCCATGGTAGTGTGGAGTATGGTTTAGAGTATAGGAAGAATGAAAAATTCTTCTTACAGGGTTTCATGGACTCTGACTATGCTGGATCAATAGATGACTAAAAGTCAACATCTGGATATGTTTTTCATCTAGGATCTGGACCTGTCTCATGGCACAACAAGAAGCAATAGGTGGTTGCTATATCTTCAATAGAGGTAGAGTATCATGCAACATGAGGAGTAGTGTGCGAAGTGATATGGTTGAGTCGCATTATGGCAAGTATGGGTTTACCCAAGAAACTTCCAATTCACTTGTACTGTGACAACCAGGGTGTTTTGAACTTAGTGAAGAATCCAGTTCACCATGAGCACACCAAACATATTGACACACAATGTCATTTCATTCGTGATGAAGTTCCTAAACACAAAATCAAGCTCCAATACATTCCCACTGATGAACAAGTTGCAGACATCTTCACAAAGGCACTTGGACGTGTCAAATTTGAGTTGTTCAGAAACACTCTTTGTATATCAAAGAAATGTAATAAAGGGGGGATGTTAGGGTAAAATGTAGTATAGTACTTTTACTACTAGATTATTACATTTAATTTTACTTTTTACCTCAAATATATTCATTGTTTGGAATATCTTGTGGTAACTAGGTAAGTGGGTGACTGTAGTCAACTTGACTACGTTAACCTACCTAGATGTTAGTTGTTAGGCGCTTAATTCTCTAAGCGCATTTTTTAGTGATATTATAGGAGATATTATTTCCTAAATATCTATCCTAATGTCTAATGTATTATTTAAGCAAATCTTTGATTAATACAATTGGTTAATTTATTTCCCTACTCTAACAGACAGAGTTTCACGGAGCAGATAGACGTAAATAGAAACAGTAAACATACCTTTCGAAGAATGTGTCTCGACGATCAATGGTAGATGGTGATTGAAGCATAAAATCCTAAACTCCTATAATTGGTGATTTGATTCTTTGTTGAACCAATAGAAGCCATGCAGAAACATACGGGCATATTTTTCTAGCAAATTTGTTGTGACTGATGTTATGTCAGGGAAACTGTTAGCTGTCAAAAAGGCTTATAGTAGAGTATATATAATAGGCAGTGCAGCCTGAATAAGGATCGAATCTTAGATGTTTACAGGAATGGATGTATGTAATTTGGATTTAAGCAATAATATATGCTTCTATTGGCTTCTGGTTCATTGTGAGCAAATGTATGTATGAACGTTTGATGCTTCTATTTACATTACTGAATTACACGTTGTATTTGTTCTATTATCTAGATTCATGCATGTTATAAATGGTATTGCTAGAGTTAATGACTTTATACATGCATGTGTTAGATTAATATCTAAATCACGTTAAGGAACTAAGATTTCTGCATGAAGGTATAGAAAACGCTTAGACTGTGAGTTACATGTATTCGTCATTGTTGTTGTTTAATCTGCACCTGGAGAAAAGTTTTAGTAGCAACTATATTTCCCTCTATTTTAGTAAATTTATCTCCTCTTTTCTCATAAAAACCACCAAAGAACCAGCATCCTCTGGAGATTAGATGGAATCCCTCTGAACTTAACCCGTCTACTCAATATTGGCAAGGTCATGGGCACAATCACAACCATAGGCCAATTTTGTTTCAACAGTAATTAATAAGTTATCATAATTAATAATTAGCAATTACTTAAGTTTTATTTTAAATGTCAATAATTATGGATTATATATATATGTATATATGAATTTAGTAACTTGTAAAAACGAGTAAATGACATTGGTGATTATTCATACTGTGAAAAGTCCTTAAACTCAATTTTATTGAAGCCTATTATATGGATGAAATAAATGGGATATTCTAGAAAGATCACCTTTATTAGAGTAGGAGGATGGAGATGCCTCTAAGGGGTTTAAGCATATAATATAAATGTGAGGTATTTATAAGGATAATCCTCTATCTGGTGCCATCAAGTGAATATGAAATGTAATTGTTATATTCATAAGAATATAGAATGATTTAAGGTAAATTCCATCTTTTGTAGGAATTGTTTTTCTTGTACAACTAAGACTTTTCATCATATTGTCATCTATTTTTAATAAGACCCATATGTAAAATTGAAGATAGATTTTTTTCTTTAGGGAATGCGATAGGGTGATGAATAAGAGTAGAAGATATTTATCATTGGTAAAAAAGGACATTTTAATTTGAAGAATTAGGATAACTTGATGAGGTTTAGGAGTTGTACTCCTTCCATGTGTGGGATTGCAAGACCTCAAGATCTCCTGAAGTGAAACACATGTAAGCAAGACTTAAGAGCTAAGGATTTTGGCTTCACATAATAGAGTGATTAGCACATTTGATTTTTATGGTACATGGATGGGTAAGAGGATAATATAATGAAGGGTAAAAACTAGTTAGCAAATCTTAGAATTTTTATGCAAGTGAGCATATTGGAAAATTGGAATTTTTACATCCATGTTTTGAATCTTTGGAATTTTTACATGACTCATCTTGGGCTAACTTACAAAGATCATCATTAAAACTATCTTCCTCATTGGAGGGATAGTAAAAAATTTCTTTGGTCTTATATGGTGCACTTAAGTCTCTAAATACCGAGTTTATCATCAATTTTTCTTTTTCATTCATGATTAGCCTTTTTCCTTTGTTTTCAAGAGCTCTATATGTCTTATAATAAAGAATATTAGAGTAAGTTATTTTCTTTGTAACCTCAGGAGGTTATTGGGGGAAAACCTTAGGAGGGATTTTCTTACTAATGTTATTGACACCGTGGCATTAACCTTTGTCTACACTAGGTAGATAGCTCATGTCCATGCAACTAATGAGGTATTATGCTTCTTCATCAAAAAAAGTGATATTATTATTTTTAAATTATGGATTTTGGGTATTTTGAGGGTTCACAAAGGGATTATTATAGATGTCACTTTTTTGGTTGATTATATGTTGAGAATTATCACTTTTAGCCAAATAATTTGCAAGCAAAGAATCATATTTGTATTTTTATTCCTTTTGAAGGGAATAGAAGCTATAGTATTCTTCAAACAAGGTAGAGTGTATGAACTTCTTAAAGAGTCGATAATTATCAAAGTCATGTCTAAATATTCTATATTAAGACCAAAATAACCTTATTTAAACCATTCAAGCAATGGTTTCTTTTTAGTGAATATAATTGACTCGTTTCTTTGTCTAGGTATTACTTTTATATGCTAACCTATACTCATTGGTACACCCCATGATAAGCATGCTGATTCACTCATGGTTGTTATCTTTGTTCCTTTTGAGAATTTTTATGAACTAAATAAGATAATTCTTTGTTTATATATTAGCATTATTAGCATTCACATTGTAAAGAAGCTTAAAAACCATAACACCATATTCAATAATAACTCTATTATTATTCCTAGTCTTTGGTTTTAATGTACTCTCTTCTTCTTCAAGCTTTCTTAAAGTCTTACCATGTGTCATACAATATTGTAAAGTAGAAATTGAGACTCATTCAAATTGGTCGTATGAGAGATTTTGCAAAGATTTTTGTAAGACTATTGTCATCAATATTATATCTAGCTTGATAACCAAGGTATTTCCATTATCTAGTAAAATTTTTCACACTTTCCTTTTGGGTTTATTTTGTCAACACAAATTGTCTTATAACATCATTTTATATGTTCCTAACCCCAAAATCAAATGTAAATTAGATCCTTTATAATATTGACATTCCAATTAAATGGGTCCTCTAAATAATGTAGCCAATATCTCATTTGTAGCATCTAGATTTATATATAGTCAATATTTAAATTTTTTACATGTTGGCTTTTAAGCCAAACTATATCAGGTCCCAATATATTTAATCAAGAGCAAAATTAAATATAAGAGCAATCAAAATATAAGTTGGCCAATATAAATTATAATAACATTTAAAATAATATCAAATATGAATGTAAAATGGCCAAAATCATTTATGCAATAACATGAAGAACACTTACAATAAAATTGCTCAAAATATGCATACAAGCTTTAATATTCATGCTTGAATGTTTTCATACATTTTTCTTATATAATACATGGAGCTTTACCTCCATAATATAGACATAGAAAGATGACTCTTCAATACTTGACTATTGCACTCCTCACATATTCGGGAGTTGCAACCTTTCCTATTCCATATATACGAAAAATAATCTCATGTCCTTTGGCTTCTTATCTTGGCACTTGTATACATGACTCTTGACTCTTTACATACTCTAATACATGACACTTGTGCAAATTTTATACATAAACACTTACATTAAAGAGAAATATAAAACATGTACCAAATAATGTAATATTCTCTAACATCACAAAATCCAATTATACATATTTTGACATCTTGAGTTCTATCATAGGGGTAAGGGGGCAATGAAGGTAACATATAATTTACAATATGGGTAGCTAAAGGTTTGTTGAGATATTTTTATAGTTGAGTATTATTAACTTGATTAGTATTATTAGGTATTGGTCTTGTGGATTTTAGAGGTGGCATAATTATAGAAATTACCTTAGGTATAATAATACCCTCAAGATATGACTTATGCTATATTTAGAGACATTGGATTCTTCTTTGATTTAACTTCAAGACTTGAAATTTATACCATCTTCTTTAGGTTCCCATCCACTCCATCACAAGGGGTGCTAGAGGTGGCTTTTGAAACCACTAGTATTGACTTATCTTATGTTGATTTTTGGGGCCTTGTTACTTGTTTTCTTATAATATTAAAAATACTTATTCTTTCCTTGTAAGCTTTTCAGGTGTAAGATAATATTGTAATATTTTCTCTATAGTTCTAAGACCTTTCTTCTTGAGCTTTTGACATTGCAGTTTTCATAACATGCTCACTTGTTTTCTTTTGAGAAGTAGAAAAAGCGATCAATAAAAGATATGGGCTGGTACTTATCACAATGCTCATCATAAACTTGCAAAAAAACTTCATCCATAACCAATGGGTAAGCTGACCTAGGCTTCCCTCGATGAACCCTCATGATCCACCAGTTGGTGATCTTCTCATCAGACCATTCGAGCAATTTTACTTTCATTTGATTAAACAAATCATTAGGAGGAACCTACTCTGGATGATTTGCGGGATCATACTCGACTTCCATTTCATAGAAATCATGCCAAGGAGGGAGCGACATCATATTTTCAATATGCCACTCAAGGTCACGTCCCTTGGGATTGTTCCTCTGCTGCAAGATATCTTCTTTGGGGTAGCAATGAAAATTCTTAGCCTTGATAAACTTCCCAAAAATACCCAAAGGGTCATATCGCCATCACTAGGAAAGCTTAATTAACCCATGGTCGTATAGTGTTTTGACAATCAACTCGTTCGGTCCACATTGAGTCACTTTAGTGTCACCAAAATAAAAAGGCATGGCACACATGGTTTCTCCTACCTGACCCATATATATCATTTGTAAAATCATTCTATCGGGCTACTTCCAGTGCAAAAAGATGCTTCGTGGTAAAATACGGTAAAAAAAAGGTTTGCCAATGAAGCTAAAAATCCTAACGACAACTCCTTGCATCAGCAAAAATACGCCACCTTTATGCTCTTTAACAATCACCTCCTTCATTGCTTTCGACACTCTATCGCACACACCGTAAATGAGCTCAAGGGCGAGTCCCAAAAACATCCGATTAAAATTATAGTAGGACTCCTTCGACAAATTCTGGGTCCATGAATAAACTGGCAATGTTCTGCCTACTTCATCTGTTTTCTTTACTACTACAAAGGCAAAATGGGGATGCATATAATAAAAGAAGTACCATACCAAAAAATAACAATGCCTGAAGGTGATGTCTTCCCTACTCTGCACCTTCTACAGCTGAGTGTGCATCCTTCGAGCTACGAAATCTACCCAATCAAAGAAAATTGGATTTGTGGTTGCCTTCATGGTAGTCGGGGTGTAAAACTCAACCTGTGAAATACATTGCGCAAGCGACGCTTGCCACTTATGCATTGTGGAATCTAAGGGCAGTCCAACAATCCATGCCAACATCGAATATAAGTCTGGGCTCTTAAAATATTTCAGTGACATCGATAAATTTGGAAATTCCCCAAACCGTGGTGTCTTTAGCAATTGATTTTCCATGAACTATCGCATAGGTACTATAGACTGGTATCTCTCCTCCTGCTCTACAAGATTGAGCCTCTTAAAAATGATGTCAGAAGGAGGTCTTGCACCACAAGCGAAATCTTCTCTGACCGAGTTGGCTGAAATATTGAACAACCTATCTCCATTGGCATTTCGAACAACTCTCGTAGAAGGATCATAAAACTGATCAATCGCCCATACCAGCTCGGGACATGAATACACCAGAGTACAAAGATACCAAAAATATGGGAGTAAAATGTCGTGGTGCATGAAATTTTTGTGGATACCTTTGAAGAGCAAATTCTGCATCTTGCCACAATTTCTCCATGCCTTTGTTCGTGATTATACAATCATCGATTTGTGCTAGGCGATCGTAGTAAGGCGCCAATTCTTCTTCTTCATCCTCCTCTTTAGATTTTTTCTACCTCTTCTCTTGGTCAGCCTTCTTCTAAGCCTTCTCTTTCTTGGCTTTTGTGGTCTTCTTTCCCATCTTCATCTTTCTTTGAGACAACAAATAATTTTAAACCTTGGAGCAAAAGCAATTCGACTTTACAAATAGGAGCTCTGCAATTTTCTTGATTTTTTAGCTGAAGTGTTCACCCTTTTATAATTTTCCAACCACACCTACCAAATTTAATGCCTGTGGCGCACCTACTAAATTCGAGGGCATACCACACTTTTCCAATATTCAATGGTTTTGCCCATATCTTTTCTAAGCACTGTGATTATTTTGCATTCTTTTTTTTTTCTTTTTTGGGGGGCGCAACGTGTCATTAATGGTTAATTTGGGAAAACGTGATTCTCTACTTTTTTACCTTGAACCATGTGATAGGTGCCTATTTCACTAAAATGGAGTGTCGATAGTACGTTTCTCTGATTTCACTGGCAAAAAAGCCATGTGTTCTAGGAGTTCGTTGAAAAAGCAAGGTGAAAAGCAATTTTGTCCACTTAAACCCCGAAAATAGATTTTGCCAATTCATTTGCCCTAAAAACATGTGAGTGGAAGTGTCTTGCTGCCAACTTGAGTTTCGCTCCGAAAATAGAAGATATGCATGAGCGAAAGGCTTGTTTTGAGTGAAATCACTTTTTCTTTTTTTTTTTTTTTGATGTATTTTTGGAAAATTGGAAAATGATTTTAGAAGATACTCTCACCTAGCGAAAATGATTTTGACTCTTGATTTTTTTTTAGATAAAAATCGAAAAGTCAAACTAATTATGTACATATTTACAACTTGGATGTTCTTGCATTTCTTTACTGATAATAGGCCTTCAGATGAAGACCATTGACTGGAATTGGTAGAACACGACCTTCCATGTCCTGCAAATAGAATGAATTAACTTGATTATTGCTAGCGATCTGGAAGGGACCTTCCCATATTACCTTGAATTTATGATGATTTCTTGGCTTGGCCTTATTTTCATTCCATTTCAACACAAGATCACCAACACTGAAAGCTTTATCTGAAGTTTTCTTACTGAACCAATTCTTAGTCACCTAGATATGCTTCATGAAAGCATTATATACTTTCTCTCTTTCCTCTTCCAACTGCAAGAGCTGAGACAACCTTGTACTCATAGGATCAAACTCCCCCTCTTCACTGTCAAGCAAGTGCAAGGACTGGAGCGCTGGCAACTCTATATGGGTAGGCAAAACCGCTTCTTTTCCATACACCAAAGAGTATGGAGATGTTTTGATGGACTTCTTAATTGAGATGCGATCAGCCCATAGAGCTTGATTCAGGAGCAAATGCCAGCTCCGCTTGTTATCTCCTAGAGTTCTTTTCAAAATCCTTAGCAGATTTTTATTTGTCGACTCAGCCAATCCATTTCCCTACGGGTAATAGTTGGATGAAGTCTTCAAATATATTTCGTACTTGCTTGCAAATTCATTAATTTTGTCTCCAATGAATGGAGTCCCATTATCTATCACAATGGCATCTGGTACACCAAAGCACGTTATCAACCCCTCTAGGAAAGAAATGACAACTTCTTGATCTGCTTTCTTAGTTGGCACTGCTTCTGCCCATCGGGTGAAATAGTCAGTGGTTGTTAAGATATATTTATGCCCAACAGATGAATTAGGGTCAATAACCCCAATAAAATCTAAGCCCCATTGTTGAAATGATGCTTCTACTTGAATTGGGTGAAGCGGTAAGGAAGCATTTCTGCTTCGACCAACATATCTTTGGCATTTGTCACAACTTTGGCTAACCTTGAATGCATCAGAAAAGAGAGTAGGCCAATAATAACCTACCTTTATGATTTTTAGAGCCATGGGTCTACCTGCATAATGTCCTCCTGATAATCTAGAATGGAATTCTTCTAGGATCTTCTATTTCTCTGACTCTTTGACACATCTTAGAAGCACTCCATCAATGTTCTTGTGGAATAGCCCATTTGTCAACATGACATATCTGTAGGCTTGCAGCCTAAACCTTCTTCTTTGTGAAGCATTAATATGAGAAGGACACCTTCTTGTATTGAAGTATTCGACAAGGTCTTCTGTCCAATCTCGGTTAATTACAGGTTGATTAGCAAGATTACTTTCTTGCATTGGATCTTCAAACTGGCATGCTATTATTTTAGAAGCAGCACTCCTCGCAAGCTCTTGACACAGTGCTCGACCATGAACCAACTTGGTCGGTCGAATCTTGATATCATATTCTTGGATCTTGGAGACCCAACCAACTCTCTTATCTCCAAGTTCTCCCTGGATAATGAAACTTCGGACATCAGGATGTACAACATGAACTATCATTTTACTCTATGAAATAAAATACCGAAACTTCTTCAGAGATTTCATCATTGCATACACTTGCTTCTCAATGAAATTATATTTTTCTTCATGTGGTTGAATCACTTGACTCAGGAATGCAATAGGTCATTCATTTCCATCTTCTCCCTTCTATGTAAGGACAACCACATAACTTTCTTGCTCATCGATAGCATAAAGGATGAAATCCTTAGAATAATCAGGATTCACCAAGATGGGAGCCTGAGCAATCCTCTCCTTAATCTCTCTGAATGCTTCTTTTCTTTTCTCCATCCATTTGAACTCAACATTCTTTTTCAGGAGTTCAGTCATTGGCTTCACTACTTGAGCAAAGTCTGCAATAAACTTCCTAATGAAGTTGATTTGGTCGAAGAAATATTGTAAACTTTTCTTGTTAGCTAGTAATGGGAGCTTTAAGAGAGCTTCGGCTCTAGCTGGGTCAATAACTAACCCTTTCTCAGAAATCACATGGCCTAGGAGCTTTCCTTCTTTTACCATGAATATGGACTTCTTTGGGTTGATGGATACCCCAAATTCTCGGCACTTCTCAAATACCTGTCGTAAATGTAAACCATGTTCCTCCCTTTTATGGGAGAAAACTATCATATCATCCAAATAAATGATAATGATTCGGTTCAGTAACTCACCGAAAGCCAGGTCCATTGCTCTCTGAAAGGTTGCTCCAATGTTTGAGAGGTCGAAAGGCATTCATTGGTAAGAAAATGTTCCCCACTTTGTGGTGAATGTCATTTTGTATTGGTCTTCATATTTGACCTAGATTTGATTATACCCAGAGAATCCATCTAGTAGAGAAAATCTTTGTGCTCCTGCAACCACGTGGAGGATCTGATCTATCTATGGCAAAGGATAATGGTCCTTTAGAGAAGCTTGATTAAGATTTCAAAAATCAATGCATAAGCGAATATCTCCATTCTTCTTCTACATAGGGACCAAATTTGCTACCCAGGAAGAGTGCTTGATAGGATAAATGATCTTCGCTTCGAGCATCTTCAAGAGTTCTGCCTTCATCAGGGTCTCGATTTTGGGGTTGATTGGCCTCTGCTTTTGTCTGAAAGGTTTTACTCCTTCCTGCAGTTCAATTGTATGTTGGATAACATTCTTGTCATACCCTTTGAGGTCCTGATAACTCTAGGTGATAATGTCTAGGAATTCTTGGCATAGTTCCTTGATTTGCTCGAGTTCTTCAGGTGTGCAGTCAGTTCCAACCTTGATTGATTTTCTAGGTTCTAACTGCAACTCTTTGTACTCCTTTTCATCCACCTTGATCTTATGCTTTATTGTTCTATCATTTTTATCAAAGAGACTTTCGAGCGAAATCAATCCTTTCGGGATGTGATTATTTTTCAATTGGATCAATCCCTCAGGTTCTTCTTCATCAAATGTTCTCCCTTCAATACTGCTAGCTTCATTTATTAAGAAGTTCACAATCTGCTCATCATTCTCGAACACTTGCCAATGAATATCCTTATCAAGAACTGAAGGCCTATAAACAAGCTTCACAGTCTTTGGTTTTTGCATCATGTGTTCAGTTGGGAAAACTTGGCACCAATGGATGCCAAGAGATCGGCATGCTTATTTTGTTCCCATAAAATCGCTTGGATATTTAACATCGTGTAGGCTTCAAATAGGTCCCAAAATTTGTTGTGATACACCTTCAAATAGTGTTGTTTGGAGACACACTTGTTAGTCACTTGATTGACAATCAGCTCTGAATCTCCAAAAATCTAGAGTTGTTTGATCTCGAGTTTCTCTGCTTTCTTCAAACCTAAGCACAATGCTTCATACTCGACAACATTATTTGTACAACTCCATGTCATTCGATATGAATATATCTTCTATCTTCCATAAGGGGAGATGAGGACAATCCCTGCTCCGACACCATTTTTACATCTTGCACCATCGAAGAAGAGTTTCCACAACTGATCTGAGATAGGATCTCCATCATTGGATACCTTCACTTCCACATTTTCAAGCTTGGTAATGGCATAGCAACCAATCTCAGTTTCAATCATTGCATTGAAGTCATTCATGGAGAATTCATCTTCAATGCGAAGTTCACCCAGAGCTTCTTCCATTAAATCTAACTCTTCCATCTCTTCGATCATCAAGTTAGCCAAATCCATGGGCTTTTCTTCATCCTCGATCCTTTCTATATGAAAGGTGGAAGGTTTCTCATTGTAGATCCAAATTATTTTCCCTTTGAAAGGAATTTCTAGATGGGAATAATCTAGAGAAAGATAGCCTCCCAACTTGGTAGTGAATTCTCTCGAGAGGCACATACTAAAGTATGGTTCCAAATCAACCATGACCACCTCCTGGATCACAATGATTTGAGGTATTTTATGCAACACAATTGGGATATCTTTAATAACACCCACTATTTTCATAGGGGTTCCATCTAACTACAAAAATCTTGAGCTACTTCTGGTATACTCCATGCCCATGATCTCGTAAACCACTTTTGGCATGATAGTCATCGTAGCACCAAAGTCAATCATGCAGTTATGCACAATCCAACCCTCCATCCTGAGAGACAAGTAAAATGGTGGTGGTCTATTCTTTCTAGTAGCTAAAGTTGTAAGTGTCTGAGCTAACATAGTCTGAGTAGGATTTTTCTTTTTACCTTTAATAGACTTCAGATATTCTTGCAACAAATCAACCTGTCCAAGAAATTGCAAAGCATCATAGAGACTAACCTTGGCAGGAATTTTCTTTAATTCTTCAACAATGTTGTATGTGGATGAATTGGATTCTCTTCCTTCATTAGTAGCCTCATACTTGCTCTAATATTGTTGTGTGGCTTCCACCCTCTGATGCTTGGTCAAATATGGGTATTTAAGGTATTCTTTTACCTGTTCCTTCATCTCAGCTTGCATTTGTGAAGTTGACGCCTTCACTTGAGAGATTATTTCTTTTGCTTGTGTGGGCAAGAGATATTTTAAGAGAATAGGTTCTTCCGACTTAGGCTCTGAGCTAAGTGCCTTCACCTATGCTTGTCTCTTTTCATTCTGCACCTTTGACTCAGTAGGTATCTTTAGTGGCTCCATCTCAGTTGGGTCCACTATGATCGACTTTTTCTAGCTCTTGTGAGAACTGAAACTTGTTCTATGGAAGGGATCATAAAGTTATGATCGACTTCTCTAATCATGTTGATCTGACCGTAGAAGAGTTATCTGCCAATGTTTGCACATAGTTCAGATGAACCATGCAAGTTTCTTCACCATGTGGATCATTGCAGGTAGAACACCAATACATTTTGTCTGATGGGCCAGCTTCTTCATTCGTCAACATGGTTGCATTCCTTTCAGGAATCTTGTTGGTCGAAGTTGCTTGCTCTCTGGTGATTGGTGGAGGTTGAAATCTCCTAGGCTGGAAATCTCTCTCAGCTTAGCTTTTCTTAATGGTTGTGATCTCATTTGTCATCGTTCTCATTGTTGATTGCATCTCTTGCAGCATCTTCATTTGAGGATCAAGATTTGAGGGTGTTGGAGGAGCTGGTAATGGTAGTGGTACTAGTGAAGATGATAATGCTGGGAATGGAACTAGAGTGAGCAGTTGTGGAATGGAAGGAGCAGGCAATTATGGGATAGAAACTATCGGGGTTTGAGAGGAACTAGGATTCCATGAAGGAACTGGATACATGGGGGACATTGGTAAAGACTGAGAAGATGCATTGGGATATAAATGTTGTGGGAGATCAGGAAAGATCGACATCATCATTTTCGGTGGGAGCTTACCAATAGCAATTAAATCAGCTTCAACCTTTTGCGCTTGGGAGTACAAGGCCAAAAATGTATCAACATTGGACTGACGGATGGCCATGCTAATGTCAGAATTAAAGGCTCAGAGATAATAAAATGTAGCTTGTTCGAGAGTCGACCGGAGACCGTCAGGGACTCTCTACCAAGTTCGAGCGAACCTAACATTGAAGTCAATGATTTCCTCCTGTGGATGCCTCTGAATATTAGTGAATTGATGCAACAGAGAAAAAGGATCCGCTTGTTCATTGAAGCCTTTTATCATTAACTCAGCCAACTGGTCCCATGTGGTAATAGTGGTAGGTGGTAAGGACCGATACCAATAAAGCATCTTCCCTCTGAGAGAGAGCACGAGCAATCTGACCATGACATCTTCATCTGTGATGCTATGAATAGTTGCCAAAGAAGCCACATCTTGAACATGCTCATAAGTTATTTTTCCCGTACCATCGTAAGTAGGCAAAGCCTTTAATGCTATTGTCGGGATCAGATTCTGAGCTTGCAGATTCAAAGCTCCGAAATGATTCCATGCTGGAAACTATCTTGGTGGATTTTGAGCCATTTGGACCAAAGAATTTGCTCGGGAGGAAAGCTAGTGGCAGTGCTAGAGGGACTTGAAGGAATGGAAAACACACCAGCTACCTGTGAAGATGTTACAATTGATGGGATAGTCGGAGTGATTAATCTAGGATGCTCTCCTAAGACTTGGGTGTCAAGCTCAAAGAACTCAACAGGATTTTCTGAATTTTTGGCCTTCGATCTCGTGATCATGAAGTAAAGCTTTCACCAACTTCACGTTCGGAGGCTTCTGGGTAA
This sequence comes from Wollemia nobilis, assembly GCA_028583015.1. Taxonomy (NCBI): domain Eukaryota; kingdom Viridiplantae; phylum Streptophyta; class Pinopsida; order Araucariales; family Araucariaceae; genus Wollemia; species Wollemia nobilis. The sequence goes on along the minus strand of JAQPPZ010002456.1, from coordinate 2,070,522 downwards.
AACTGAGTCGCCAGATGTTCTAATCAAACAGCAAAATATGAACATCAAATCTTAATACTGCTTAAGGTGGACCTTTCGTGTCCCACCGGGCGTGCCAAAAATTGTTGGTCAAGAGTCTGCCCTAGGATAAAATGTATGTATGCACCCTAGACCCGACCAACATTGAAAGGCTGAAGGAAAGAAATGTCCTTCAGGCCAATCTCTAGAGAGGGTTGGTTCCCTTGCTACTCTAAAAATGGTATAAATATTAGGAAAAGAAATTAACAGAAAGGAAGGGAAATATGGTTGTAAGCCGAAGAGATAATGCGAGGATGAATTAACAACAAGATTAACAACCCAGTTTAAACTAACAACATTCAATAGAAGGACAGAACAAAAACTGAACTCAGATCATATTATAAAGCATGACTTCCAATAGCATTCCAACATTCATTCCCCATTGAAAACTAAATCCAGACTCAGAATTTAATCCACCAATGATGATATAAATCTAATAGAAATGCAGAGCAAAAAGTATAAACATACATAAAATGATCAGGAACTCAGAGCCAAATAGTCCTTGAATCAAAGCAAATGTTTAAACTCAGAGAGTTTCACAAGCAAATATCCATCCTCCTTTTACATCAAGTTTCCTAGTATTTATAGAGGATTTCACCTCCAAAATTGAATGCTCATTAAATAAAATGATGGTAAATCAAATATTGGTCGATCACAATTTTCTCCTCGGCAATAGCAACGAACCAATCCGGTGGTACCTTGGGAAGCAACGAGCAATTTCGGAAGATGGCATATCGGGACCTAGCCAGAATCATCAGCAAAATTCATCTTCATGGCGGTGCCTCGAAAATAGCAGGATCACACTAGAGTCAAGAGTAGACGACATTTAATTTGGGTAATCTTCTGGTTATCTATCGAACCTGATCTTTATTAGCAATAATTCTAGAAACTTTAACCTTTTTGCCCCAAAAATTGAATTCGTTGGCCTTGAAATCCCCTCCAATCTGATCTTCGCTTAGAGCGCCTTTGACAATGATTTTCCACTGGAGAAAATGGCAAAACCAAATTTCTCCAAGGCGAAGCCCGAAAAGGGCTTTCACTAGGGCATGTCTTTGAAATACGATATTGCCAAGACAGAGCGTGAAAGGGTACTTCGTCCAGCCTTCACGCGAAAGGGCGCTTCGCCTAGCCTTTGTGCGAAAGGGTGCTTTGCCTAGCCTTCACATGAAAATGAATTTCTCCCAACCTTCGTAAGAAAAGGAATTTCACCAAGGCAAAGCACGAGCTGGAATTTTGCTACCGAAACTGAACTGCCATCCGAAATGTGAGTTTGCAGAACTCACCAAGGCACGGGAAAAAAGGGGCTTTCGCTAAGGCGTGGGCCCAAAATGGGTTTTCGCCAAGCGAAACCCAAAATGATTTTTTTGCCCAAAAACGCCCGAAATGAAACTTACTGCACACTTTGACAAAAAAATTTAAAATTTATTTTAGTGTGGCAAAAATGCCAACAGGTACAATGTAATATTATAATAGGGCTTGAGTCTGTAGTTTAGGAGTGTGATTTATATTTCCCTAATATATGTGTCTATATGTAGGATGTGCACAAGTGTCATGTAACAATGTGTGCAAATGTGTAAAATGAAAAAGTGCACAAGTGTTATGTAATAAAGCATGCAAGTGTAGAGTATGTAAGAGTGTGCAAGCATGTAGAGAGTCAATATTCATGTGTACAAGTGGAAATATGTGAAGCCAAGAGACATAAGAGATTTATCTTATGTATGGAATATGAAAACTTGTATCTCCTAGAAATGTGAGGAGTGCAATAGTCAAGTATTGAAGAGACACCTTTCTAAGGTTTTATTATGGAGACACAGCTTCATGAAATGTATTGTTGAAGAGTATAAGAATCAAGTGTTGCATATTGAGCTTGTATACAATTTGACCAATATTATTCAAATTTTGCTTCATGTTATTTCATGAATGATATTGGCCATTTTTTTTTTGTTATTTTGATGAACCTTATGTTCATTGACATTAGCCATCTATATTAATTTCTCTAATATTTGATACTACTTAACATCTTATATATTGGGACCTATGATTGAATCTGGTTAAAAAGCCAATAGTGGTATCAGAACTACATTGTGTAGACTCTATCAAAGCTACTTCGAGTAGTCTCTGTTGATAGCTTCAAAAAATTCTAGTGTGAATATTTGAGGAAGATTGGAGTGATAATATTTAGATTAAAAAGCTAGCATCAAGAAATTTTTTGGTGTGAATATTTAAGGAATATTGGAGTGATAAGGTTCAGATTGAAAATCTAACATTAGAGAATATTTTTGGGGTGAATTTGAATAGGAAGAGTTGTTTTTGATAATTTATTAAGTGGATTTAAATATTCACTGCCTAACATATTTGTTGAAGAAAAAATATTTCAATAGGACAAAGTCCTACATTAAGCCAAAGGTTGGTGGCCAAAGAACATCAAGAGCAGATGTCAAAAGAAAAGAAAAAGGAAGAGCTTGAATCAAGCTCCAAATGTAGTAAAGTCCAACAAAAGGACAAGAGAAGAAAGGGTGTCATTAAAGCCATCCAAGATTCAATATCATCCAACATAGAAGCAAGGACAAGAAAGGAAGCCATTAGAGCTTCCTATATTTAGAGATGTCAATAAAGGGCCCCATTAAACCAGCCTAAGGTGATAGATATCTAGCATACAAGTTGAAGAATACGTTCATGTTCTAGCATGAATAGCTAAAGGAAAAGAGAGAGTCATCAGTATTAAAAGATGATCCAACAAGTACATAGCAATGCCAGAGAGCAGTTGTAATTATCTAAGAGGTGAAGGACCAAAGAGTTGTTAAAGCTACATTGGAAATAGAAGTTGTCATAGAAGACTAAGGTAGCACTAAAGAGCAACAAGCTGAAAGATTAAGGATTGTGAGCCATAGAGAGCTACATAGAGATATTTATTAAAGCACTAGAAAGAATATTGCAGTAAGAAATTCATGCACCTAAGGAGGTCTTGCATTGCCTAAGGAATGCTCCAAAATATTGCATGAATAACATCCACCTGAGATGTTATATTGGCCTAACACAAGCCCTGACAAGGTGAAACAAATTTCAAAACATCGAATATTGAGCACAAGAAATAAGTAAGGGTTGGAGACTTAATTTCAAGCAAAATTAACATTTGTTTATTTAGGCAAGTGAAATCAATTTTTGCACTTTCTAATTTATGGAGTAATAAGGTAAAAGGAACCTTTATTTGGTGCATAATATATTTGATTGCATTATTTAAGAAATGTGGAGTGATAAGAAAAAAGCTTTGAGCTTTGTTAAATTTATATTTGATTTTGGAGTGATAAAGATAGATTGAAAATTGAAATTGACTTCAAAAATTTGTCTATGAAAAAATTGAAAAGTGAAAATTATTTATTAACTAGGCAGTCAAAAGGAATTATACTCCAAATTTTTTTTTGAAGAAATTGAAAATTTGAAATTTGGTAGCTATAAGGATTTCTACTCCAAAGGAATTAAAGTTTATTTAAAAATTTGATATTTAATGAGTTCCATTATGTCAAATAGCAAAAAAAATCTTTTTGAATCACAACTTTTGAAAGGACCTAATTTTGCATCATGGAAAAACAAAATGAAATCAATTCTCATTGTAGAAAAACTTTCAAAAATAGTGAATGGAACAAAGAAAAAAACTATTGAAGATGAAAGAGAAAAACATTCAAAGAAAGTGATGCAAAACCCCTTATGTTGATTACATTTGGGATAATTGATGAAATACAACCATACATAAGTGAAGTAGAGACTTCAATAGTTGCTTGGGAGAAATTATGTAAAATATTTGAAGAAAATAACAAAACAACCATCTCACATTTACAATCACGGTTATATTCATTAAAGGTTAATAATGTAAAATAGTTGATTTAAAAGCTAAGTTGTTGAATCTAGGAGAAAAATTAGAAGACAAGGTTTTTGTCCAAGTTACATTAAGAACACTTCCAAAAAATTACAAACATTTAGTCACTTCACTTCAAGTGCTAAATAAGGAAACAACCTTTGATGACTTGGTTAATGTTCTTCAAGAGTATGAGGTGGATAATTTAGTCAAAGATGAAATGACTAATAATGCTTTGATATCTAAGGAAAATATACCAAGTAACACTACAACATCATCACAATCTCAACCTAGATGGAAACAAAGATACTATCACATATGCAAAAAAAGGGTCATTCTACAAACTTTTGTAGATATAATTCTTTGAATCAAAGAAATCAAATGAATAGATCGTTTCAAAATGTTCAACGAAGGCAATATCATCCTCAGTATCAATATGGGCAACAACAACTATTTTTTTAAGAGAAGAAAGTCAAAAGGGCAAATTAATTCAATAAACTCAAGAAATTCAAAAGATAGTTTTAGGTACAGAAGGAAATGAAATCAGATACCTTACAATAAGGATTATAGCTGAAGATCAAAATCAAGATAATTATGAAGAGAATAAAAAGGAATCTCTTTCAAAACTTCCTAATGGCGCTGATATTACAAGTAACAAAATGAAAGCAGTAGATAAGACTATAAAAACAGATGAATATCCCAAGGAAAAATTCAAAACATCTCAGAGTGGTAGAATTTGTGAGAAAACCAAACCAAGGACATATTATGAAAATAGAATTGAGGTTCACTATGGATGGAAAAAAAATAGATTGGAATATAATCATGGATATGTTAAAATGTTTTTATGGTCACAAAGAAAGTCTAATGAACATTGTAGGAAATAGATCAACAGATCAACATCAGAATCTCGAGCAATGCCAAAGTCAGAGTAAAAGAACAAACACAAGAATCAAATATTGAAGACTAAAGTCTTCAATAACCAAATAGTGTAATACATGGGGGTGTTGGAGAATATTACATTATTTGGCACATGATTATATACCCCCATGGTACCTATGGTACAATGTAAATATTGAAATAGGGTTTGAGTCTATAGTTTAGGAGTGTGATTTATATTTCCCTTGTGTATGTTTATATGTAGGCTGTGCACATGTCATGTAACAATGTGTGCAAGTGTGTAGAGTGAGAAAGTGCACAAGTGTAATGTAATAAAGTGTGCAAGTGTGGAGTGTGTAAGAGTGTGCAAGTGTCATAAAGTGTGCAAGTACGTAGAGAGTCAAGAGTCATGTGTATAAGTGGCAATATGTTAAGCCAAGAGACACGAGAGATTTGTCTTATGTATAGAATACGAAAGGTTGCATCTCCTGGATATGTGAGGAGTGCAATAGTCAAGTATTGAAGAGTTACATTCTAAGGCTATATTATGGAGACAAATCTCCATGAAGTGTATCATCGAAGAGCGGAAGAATCGAGTGTTGTTGCATATTGAGCTTGTATATAATTTGAGCAATATTATTGTAAGTTTTCTTCATGTTATTTCATGAATGATATTGGCCATTTATTTTTTGTTATTGTTATTGTGATGAATGTTATGCTCATTGACATTGTCCATCTATATTAATTGCTCTAATATTTGAGACTACTCAAGATCCTTGATATTGGGAAGTGTTATTGAATATAGCTAAAAAGCCAACATGGACTAATTAGACTAGGCCTCAAGACAAGGATGCACATGGAAAAAGCTCATGGTACTAATACCTAAGGTCTAACTTTAGGCACTAGCTACATATGAGAGGTTGTGGTAGAATATATTAAGCACAAAACAAGCATAAAACAAGCATGATATAATGCATATACTCATAAGTGAACACAAGCAAATATCTATAAATAATAACTCGTATAGTATCTATAAATAATAACTCGTATAGTGAATCTCTATGGAAGAGATAGAGAGAGATGCCCCAAAACATGAGTCGAATCCTTAAGAAGGGTTGCAAGATGATGTGGGTCATATCTCTATGCAAAGATGTGGTGACATATGTTGTATTCTTGAAAAGTAATGTGATGGCAAAGGCTAAATCCCTATGCAGAGATGTTATAAGTTTTTTTAAATCAATGTATGAATGTGTTTGAAAACATTTTTTTCTAAAAGTGATGGTTGTTTTATGCATAGAATATTGTTGATGAGCCATTAGAGGGTTGGTATGAATCAAATTAGGTTTAAAAAAGAACTAAAAATATATGAAAATGAAATCTTCGTCATCATACATTCTACCAATAAATGGCATCAGTGATTACTTGAAAGACACTTCAAATCAAGGTAGAACATTAAAGCATTTATTATATCAATTGGCTATTGCTCAAATTAAATACGAGTGTATCCAAGGCCCAAAGTTTTGAGTTTGAAATAATTTACAAAATGGGGAAGGCAAAAGTTGATGCTCTTTCACAAAGATATAAGAATGCACCCCCATGCACCATATCCAAACCAACATCTACATGAATAAATCAATTCCAAAATGAATGACAAAAGATAGAGATATAAAAAAACTTGTTACAAAAATTAGATGACGAAGAATCAGAACACTTCAATTGAATAGCTAACATCTTGTGGTATAAGGTCAAGTTATATTTGTAGAGAAACATTCTTCATTGCATTTGGACATTTGGACGGCTAAAATATACTAATAGAATAAGCAATCCTTCAATTAGAAAATAAAAATAAAAAGATACACAAGACTTTATAACTCAATATATTATATGCTAAAAAATATAGGACAAAGACAATAAAACTACTACAATCCCCACCTATACCTAGTCAAAGATAGTAGAAAGTTTTAATGGATTATATCATTAACCTTCATATATCAAAAGAAATGATGTCATATTGTTGTCATCAATAAACGACCAAAATGTCCTCATTTTGTAGGGTTAGTCAAAATAGAGGTGGTCGTGAATACATTTATTAACAAAAATTCACATGGGATCCCTAAAAGAATAAATAGTGATCAAAATTCATTTTGAAAGGAATTTTATACAATACTTAGTCAAATTATCCATAAGTTCATTCCATTAGGAAAAAGTCATTAATACTCATAGAAGGTTATTTACATAATTTCACTTCCAATTAAAAAGGGCAATGGCATAAATGTCATGTAATGATCAAATGTCGATGTAACACTACCTACCATACAATCACAAATATGACCGCTACTCCTATATATATAACCCATGCTTCTCTAAAGTTTACAAGTAAAACAAGTTGATATAAAAAAATGTAGATGAGTTTATACTAAGAGATTATGCATGTCTATGGCCTCAAACCTATAAGAAAATTTATTCATTATTCAATATTAGCATATACAAAAGGTTCTCTCCCATGATTATTGGTGAAGTATGCATAGTAAATATAGTAAAAATTTACATTTGAGACCAATTAACAAGCACTTCATTAAACAACATGAAAGAATCAATAATATTTCATTTTATAATAACTCATTGTTTGAACACAGAATATATTATTAAAGAGGGGAAAGCAATCATCATTGGAAGCTCAAGGAGTTATCAACCATATTTGACCAAAGTCTTATGTTCATAAAGAGACATCTTGGAGTGTTGCTTATCTCGAATATCAAGCATATAACTTATCGTTTTATTGTAATGCAATTTCCTTTGCGCCCCAATTTCATGCCTTGAGAGGCAATCTCATTTCATTCCATTTTTCTGTAATGTGTATAAGAACATACTAAAACATCTATAGTGTTATTATACAAATTGGTGTTTTGAAATTTGTGATTGCATTTTCTTAGTTATAAATAGTGCCTAGAAACAACATGTAGTACAAAATTGTATATAAATTCAAGAAAAATGGGTATGCAATTAGTCAAGTAACTCAAATTTAGCTTTGTTTGCAATGTATGTGATGGTGCTTGATATATCTTTTACATGTCCCCTCCCTGCTAGCCAGAGTCCTCAGTTAGAAAGGGTTGAAATCTGTGTATTGTTCCAAACTCTTTAGTTAGGACCTACCTGGATCAACTATCGTAAATTTCCACCAAACCCAACATAAATTCTTTGACATGTTGCTGCGCTTTCTGATTTCACTTTGCCAGTCAAAAACAGCTCAATAACCTTAGATTGAAGCAATTATTTCACAATAACTAATGAAATAATTGGAAGGATCTAGTTGAGTGCAAATACAGTATGTGTTACAACTGGTTAGTAATAATTATGTTTCCATACTTGTGGTAAAATACATGCATTTGAAAGATAAGGAGGAGATAGTGAACTAAAATACCTTTATACCATCTTGCACACAGGTTCATTTCACACGGTAGATAACTTTTCAACATGTTTATGAAATAAACAAATAGATTCAGAATGTTATTTAATAGAAAGTTTCAAAAATCTGCAATTTATCCATGAAAAGAATTTTTATGAATGCCTCTATGGGATATCACCCTCTTAAGGAGGATTATTGTTAAAGGATCTTAACATTTTAGAGTTTCTTCAATGAGAAACTAGCAATAAGACATCTACGGCTGCATACATTGGATTACTTGATTATGAAGTGATTTATAAATGCCGGACCCCAAAGACTAATTTTATAGGTCTCCTATATAACCATTATGTTTGAAGAAAGGCATATTCTTTTGAAGCAGCTGATCGCACAGATCTACATCTGCCTCAAACCAAGGAAAGCCATGGGGGGGGTCAAACAGAAATCCCTGTTTTAGGAGACCTAAATGTCGAGAATGCAATACTTGACGTGATGTCACTGGTAGCCGAGTAGACTCATACTCTCCTAATGCCATGATGATCTTACAAAAGCCCCACTTTGCAATTGACTGACCCAGAACACTTGCATCTATGATTGACATGTTGGTGCTTCTATTTCCATGGGGAGAAGTTGGATGTGCGGCTTCTCCCACCAGTACAACTCGGCCCCAAACAAGTTGTTTGAGTGGTTCTCGATCATATAGAACATTTATAAACGGTTCTTTGGTTGCCTTCATAAGAGCAGATAGCTCTGGAACCCATGTATCACTGGCTGCTTCATGCATCTTTTCAATGGCCCTCTTATCTACCTTTATAGTTACTGAGTTACTCTGTAAAACAAAGCAAAAACTTTAGAGTTTGTCCAGAATACACACTAAAAGGAACATAATATCCATAATAAAAGACTAAAATTTATTAGGGAAAACCTAGTTCCACTGTTCAATATGGAAATGGAAGATCAATAAAATTATCAGCAAACCATAGCTAAGCTGAGACTTCCATATCCTGGAATGTACATAAACATAAGATTATAATGCGAATTGTCTTTCAAATCCTTAATATACCAAGTTAATGGGACAAAGAATACGAAAATTACTGAATTGCCATTCCAAAGAGAGAATTGAGACTTTTATGGAAATACATCAAATAACATTTTACATAAATCCAAACATGCTCTTATAATCACCTTTTTCCTCCCTTAATCAATAGTATTTAGATAAAGGTCAGAAAGTAAACAAAACAATTCCCGGTCTAATCCCGTTTCATACCATGGCTCTTGGTTAGGGAAATCTTTGAATCTGAATAATTTATGATCCAATCTCCTTTCATACAATAGCTCTTTGTTGGGACAATGTTTGATTCTCTATCCAATTAATATTCATACACATAATTAATAGATGGTTCAGTGGTTTCAGATCCAGCCATTTCAAATAGGGATGTAAACTCTGAAGACTTGAAATATCCCAAATAAGCATTGATATATCAGATATATTATGCTAGCCTCAAAAAGTTGAAAGCATGCTACTTCAGATGCCAAATCTTGTTTGCTGGCATTGAAATATTTTCACCCATATGAATTACTTCTGTAACAAAAATGCAAATAACCACACATGCAACTCCAAAAGCCTTCAAAAAATGTAATTTGCTACAAAATAAACGAGGTTCTGATTTAAATGCAATTCCTTTTAACAGTCTATATCCAAGTACAGTTGTGTTACTTGTTTTGTCCCCCATCCCAGGAACACTAGATCCAGCCAAGTCCCTCTCCTTTGAGTGTGTTTCCCCATGCTTCTAGTTTCCTACTAAGTTCCATTTACTTTATACAGTACTTTCCTGCTGTCCATAAAACACCACTATAAGCTAGGCTTTAGGCAACGATCAACATGGCATAAAACCAAACCGTATGCCATATGGTAATTGTCTAGGCAATGTCATTTCAGCCTCACAAACAGTACATGCTTTCTAGACTATGAAAAGTAAGTCAACAGTGTAAATCAGAAGTACAATATTGCCCAATTTGTTTGACATCTGGGTGATTCATTGGGGCATCCTAGTAGAGTTGTCAAGTGCAGCAAAGTTCCCAGTGTCATTTCAAGATGACTTTATAGAGAAGCTAATTTATCCAAGAAAGGACTCTGGTCTAGAAGAAAGAACTCAAAATGTGAATTTGAAAAACTTAAACATGGTTAACCCAGAAGATTCTTTAAATAATGAAATGTATTGTGGAAATCCTGAAGACTTGATTCTTCACTGACTTTAACAAAGTTGCGAAAGAAATTACTTCTAGATGCACCTACCTCAAAGCAAACTTAAGTGTACAGGATAGAAAATTGACTAGCTCATCAGCTCTATGGAACAGTGGTCAAATTTTCCTTAGATGCTTGACAAAATGAAAAACCCTTTTATAAGAGCATGCACATCAATAGAACTTGCAATCCTTTATGTCCAACTTGACAGGGTGTGAAAGAGATATGCATGCCACATGGTAGTTGACCCTGCTTATATTTTTTTGGCTACCAGTTCTCGGTCAAGAATTCTATTTTTAGGACCCCATCCTCACACCATTTTGAAATTCTCATTTGATTATTGTAATGATCCACTTCCAATGTGGGGATCCCTTTATAATGTTATTTTGTAATATTTTGTAGTGGTATGTGGAAAGTAAGGCGTCTAGACAAGTGGGGCCATCTCATGTAACCATTATCAAAAATGTAACCGATATTTGATAGAAGATTCTAGTTTGAGTGGCATTTTGCATGTAAGCCAACTCTTGAGCTTAGGGTTAGGGTTGCATGAAGTGTATCGTTAAAAGAAATGGATCCATGAATGAATGTATCATTTTGCAAATTAATGAAAGTATTGAAGGAGGTTGCCTCCTTGAAGAGGCCCGCAATTTTGTGTTGTTGTGAGATTGTTAATTTTGTAATTACTTTCCGCATTGTGATATTATGTTATTTCATGAATCTCTATTTTATTTACAGTATTTGTGTGAGTGAGTTTATTTTTAATAGTAGGTTCCTACCAAGTGGTATCATAGCACTTTCCAGGGATGAGTTCCACTACAACTGCAACAATTCTTGCCCATCCATTACGATTGTTAGATATAATTTTTCCATTTTTTCCATTTTCTACTTGTCCTTTATTTGAAAAAAAAAACAGAAAACCAGCAAAAAATACAATCCTTTCTTTTTCTAGCAATAGTTTCTTAGGTTAGAAACCCTGTGTCAAGGGTTTTAAAATATCGTAACCCCTAATCAATTTCGAGCTGATCAATTTGATATATAGCACCCAAGCACTTTTTTGGACTTCTTACTAAAAATAGTAACCCCTAAAATCACACTTCTATTTTTAGTAAGTCAGTGGAAGTTGTTCAAATCACTCCAAAATGGTTGGTGGCACTCGTGGACACCAAAAGGAGGTTGAGCAAGCCCACTCCTTGGAAGAAATAGGAACCACAATTAATGCCCTTATGGAAACAATGAATTTTGTGAAGGATGACATACAAGGTTTAAGAAGTGCCTACTTCACCTCCAAAGCCAACTTTGAAGAACGCTTCTTAGAGATTGAGGCAAAAATTAAGGATGGCCCAAAGGTATTTGAGCATCGTGACATTGAACCTCCTGGTCATGGGAAAGGCATCCATAAGGACAAGGAAGACCTTCAAAATTTCCTTGACAAAGATACTCCCTTTAAGATGCCCAAATTGGACTTTCCTAAGTTCAACGACAAGGATGCAGATGGGTGGTTATGTCGTGCAGATCAGTTTTTTAAACTTCATAATGTCCCTAAATATTTGTGGATCACTATGGCCTCTTTCAACTTTGAATCTGAAGCCTTACAGTGGTACCAATGGTTACAACACACAGTTCCCGACCCCTCTTGGGAAGTTTTTGAGTCCCAATTACTCACTCGCTTTGGCCCTAGTGAGTATGATGACTTTCAAGGAGCATTGACCAAGTTGAGACAAACCTCTATAATTCGAGACTACCAGACCCATTTTAAAAATAATTGGCTAACATAACCAAGGGGTTGAATGAAGGGTTTTTTATGAGTTGTTTCATCAGTGGCTTGAAGGATGATCTCAAGGCCGAGGTCAAGATGTTCAAACCACAAACAATGATGCAGGCCATAAGCTTGGCACGGTTGGCCAAAGAAAAATTCTCAACTCAAAGGAGGACATCTAAATTCCCACAAACCAAACCCTCCTTTCCTCCCAAGTTCCCAACCAATAATGAAAATAAAACTGTTCCCCACAAACGCTTGACCACAGAAGAAATGGATGCTCGATGCACCCAAGGTTTGTGCTACAATTGTGATGAAAAATATGTTCGAGGGCATAGGTGCACCCAAAAGAAGTTTCTAATAGATGTAGAAGACCCAATAAGCAGTGAACAAAGTGATGACGAAGCAAAACCAGCAGAAGAACCACCTCAAAATGAGGATGAAATACATGAAGAACCACAACCAAAAATTTTTGTCCATGCTCTTGCAGGGATTACTACTCCACAAACCATGAAAGTTGTGGGATTTTTCAAAGGCCAACGTCTTACAATCCTTATCGATTCAGGAAGCACACACAACTTTATTGATCCTCGAATTGCCAAGCAGGCCAATTGTTACATACACACATGCAATTCCTTTGAGGTTATGGTGGCAAATGGAGGGACTTTGCCTTGCAAAGGCAAATGTCGCAATGTTAAATTGAAAATAGGGGATTATGAGCTCAAAACCGATATGTTTGCTCTTCAATTAGGGGGATGTGATATTGTGTTAGGAGCTCAGTGGTTAGGTACTTTGGGAACCATCGCATGGAATTTTGTAGAGTTATGGATGTAGTTTTCATAGAATGGAAGGTCTTACACTCTTCGTGGTTCACAAGTAAGGCCTCCTCAGGTTATCAGCTCAAACCATATGGAGAAGTTGTTGAAAAAATCTTCTCATGGGGTCATCACTCAGATATTTGCAATCCAACCAACCACTTCAGAGGTGGACCAAATTCCAAAAGATTTGCAACTTGTTCTGACAAAGCACAATGCAATTTTTGCCAAACCAACATAATTGCCACCACGTCGCTCCCATGACCATGCCATTCCATTGGTACCTGGCAATGTACCACCTAACATTAGGCCATACCGATACCCTCATGCCCTTAAGTCAAAAATAGAGAAGTTAGTACAAGAGTTGTTAAAAGTTGGAGTCATTCGGCCTAGTAACAACCCTTACTCTTCTCCTATCTTATTGGTTCGAAAGAAAGATGGGTCCTAGAGATTATGTATAGATTTTTGTGAGCTCAATAAGCTCACCATTAAGGATAAGTTTCCTATCCCTGTGGTGGATGAATTATTGGATGAGTTGCATGGGGCTATGTTTTTCTCCAAATTAGATCTTCGCTCAAGGTACCATCAGATCAGGCTCAAGGATGAGGATATCCCCAAAATAACATTCCACACTCATGAGGGTCATTATGAATTCTTGGTTATGCCATTTGGCTTGACCAATGCACCTTCCACATTTCAAAGCCTCATGAACAACATTTTCCGCCCATTCCTTCGTAAATTCATTTTAGTTTTCTTTGATGATATCTTGGTTTATAGTCATTCTTGGGAAGAGCACCTCATCCATGTGGACCAAACTCTACAACTTTTGGCACAACATCAGCTTTATGCTAAGAGGTCCAAGTGTTCTTTTGGGTTGACTGAAGTAGAGTATTTGGGACACATTGTCACCAAGGATGGAGTTAAAGTTGATCCTAAGAAGATTCAAGCCATTCAAGAATGGCCAAAACCTCACACTCTAAAGGGTCTTCATGGATTTTTGGGCCTCACAAGGTATTACCGCAAATTCGTCCACAACTATGGCAAAATTGTTGCTCCTTTAACAACCATGTTAAAGAAGAATTCTTTTACTTGGATAGGTCCAGCTGAGAAGGCTTTCCTTGATTTGAAGCATGCTATGACAACCACTCCCATCTTAGCAATGCTTGATTTCTCCAAGCCCTTTGTAATTGAAAGTGATGCTTCCGACAATGGCATTGGAGTCGTGTTGATGCAGGAAGGGCGCCCTGTGGCCTTCACTAGTAAAGCGCTTTCAAGCAAAAATCTAGGCAAATCAACTTATGCTAAGGAGATGCTTGCAATTTTGCATGCGGTTACTCACTGGCGACCTTATCTCATTGGGTGACATTTCTCCATTAAAACAGATCACCAAAGTCTTAAATACTTCCTGGAGCAACGGGTTGCCACCCCGAACAACAAAAGTGGGTCTCTAAGCTCATGGGCTATGATTATGATATTACCTATAAAAAGGGCAAAGAGAACATTGTGGCGGATGCTCTCTCTCGCCAATTTGAGGCTCAAAGTATGCTATGTGCCATTTCTTCGCCCATACCGCAATGGATAAATCCTCTTCGAGAAGAGGTGCTTAAGGATTCAGAATTGCAAACTTTGGTTGCCTCACTTCAAATGGAGCCTACATCATGTCCAGGGTACACTTGGGATGGACAAGATTTGTGCTATCTCCAGCGCCTTGTTGTTCCTCGCACGTCTCCAATTCGAGAACTCATTATGAAGGAAATGCATGCTTCACCCACTGTAGGCCATTCAGGGTTCCTCAAGACATATGAAAGGATTAAGCGAACTTTTTTCTAGAAGGGTATGAAGAAGGACATTCAAACTTTTGTGGCCGAGTGTGACATTTGTCAATGGATGAAAGGAGAAACAATGCCTTCCTCGGGAACTCTTCAACCCTTGCCTATTCCAGAACAGGCCTGGATAGATATTTCCATGGACTTTATTGAAGGTTTACCTAAATTGGGAGGCAAATCAGTTATTTTCGTGGTAGTGGATCGTCTCACGAAGTATGCTCATTTTTGTCCCCTCTCCCATCCTTACACGGCCTCCGTAGTCGCCCAAGTTTTCCTCGATTCTATCTTTCATCTTCATGGCATGCCCACCTCCATTGTGTCCGATCGTGACCCTACCTTCACTAGTAATTTTTGGCAAGAATTGTTTAAGTTGCAGGGAACTCAACTCAAAATGAGTTCATCTTATCATCCGCAAACAGATGGTCAAACAAAGATTGTCAATAAATGTTTGGAGACCTATCTTCATTGTTTTGCCTCTGATCATCCTACATAGTGGGTGAAGTGGCTTCCCTTGGCCGAGTGGTGGTATAACACTTCTTATCACACTACGACCAAGGTCACCCCTTTTGAAGCAGTTTATGGCCGACCTCCATCAACACCCTCCTCCTATATTCTAGGCAGCTCCAAGGTCCATGTTGTTGACACTACACTCCACCAACATGTCGAAGTCCTCCATCAACTGAAGCTGAATTTGGAATTGGCCCAAAATCGGATGCGCCAACAAGCTGATCAACATCGTATGGAGCGTAGTTTTGAAGTCGATGATATGGTCTTCCTCCGCTTGCAGCCTTATAAACAGTCATCCCTCCAGCTTCGTAGGTGCCAAAATCTCACTGCCAAATATTATGGTCCCTACCAGGTCTTACAATGGATTGGTGCCACTACCTACAAATTGGCCCTACCATCTACATCCAAGATTCATCTTGTCTTTCATGTATCCTCTCTCAAGAAGGTACTGGGCAATCAAGTACAAGTTCAATCTGCTTTACCTGAATTGGATGAAGAGGGTTCTATCTTGCTCGAGCCAGAACAAATTTTGGACCGCAGGATACGCACTCTTCGCAACCGTGTAATCACTGAGGTTCTTGTTCAGTGGCGAGGATTACAGCCAGAAGATGCTATGTGGGAATCCCTCCAACAGCTACAGCACCAGTTTCCTCATCTACAACTTTGAGGACAAAGCTTTTTTGAAGGGGAAGGGCATGTTAGGACCCCATCCTAACACCATTTTGTAATTCTCATTTGATTATTGTAATGACCCACTTCCAACGTGGGGATCCCTTTATAATGTTATTTTGTAATATTTTGTAGTGGTATGTGGCAAGTAAGGCGCCTAGACAAGTGGGGCCATTTCATGTAACCGTTATCAAGAATGTAACTGCTATTTGGTAGAAGATTCTAGCTCGAGTGGCATTTTGCATGTAAGCCAACTCTTGAGCTTAGGGTTAGGGTTGCATGAAGTGTATCTTTAAAAGACATGGATCCATGAACGAATGTATCTTTTTGCAAATTAATGAAAGTATTGAAGGAGGTTGCCCCTCGAAGAGGCCTGCGATTCTGTGTTGTTTGTGAGATTGTTTAATTCTGCATTTACTTTCCGCATTGTGATATTTTGTTATTTCATGAATCTTTGTTTTATTTATAGTATTTGTGTGAGTGAGTTTATTTTTAATAGTAGGTTCCTAACATCTATACTCCAAGGGGGGATAGCATGTTCCTCAAAACAATCTTTTGAGTTCAACCCATGTTATCAATAAGCTTCTTGCTACAACATACCACACAAAGTGTATATCTGACCATGCAAGTGCTTAGGCAACCATCTATAACATAGCACAGATTTTTCACTGATCAGTATAACCCTAAAGTCAGCCCAGATTTTGTTTGTCTTGGCAATAACCAATAAGTTCAATATTCATAATATTTTGAATGTGATATAAGCATCCACCTTCACAGTTGGAGGAATAGCTGTTGGTGGCATTGGGGTAAGTGGTGCAGGGAGACTAGAATTTAGAACATCCACTGTTTACTCCCAGAACTTTGAAGAACCAATATGCAATACAAACAATTGCTCAATCATATATTTTTATCCAAGAATCTATTCATGGGGTTATTGCAATGCCTATGCCTTTGTGCTAAAAGGTTTGCCTTTTTGTTGTCATCATAACTTTTTTTAATATTTACCAGGATGTTTGGCCTTTTTTCTATAAAAAGGAAAATTGGCAGCTTTTGAGACAAAAAGTATAAAGCAATTAAAAAAATAAAAAAGGATAAACGTTAACATCCGCCATCAAATTATCTGTTTGTGAAAATCATCATCTTTTTATAATCTTCAGTAATCTTCATAAATACTATGTACATGTTTTTAAGCATTAATTGTCTTTTGAAACATAGAAAGTGGCACAAAGAAGAAAGCACTTCATTCAAAAGAGAGTAAACAAATATATGTAGGTGCTTTCAAGCAACATTCAATAAGGAAACATCGGATATATGAACAGGCTCTTTGTCACAAGCAATTTAGACTCACAATAGTCAGAGAATCATACGGATACAAAAAATATTACAAACTGAAATATCAAATTGCTTCCCCTTCCAGTGTAGATTTTCTTTACTGGGTATCACATTAAGCAACTTTCACCAGAATAAACAATCACATAAAGCAAGTTTGATATATATAGCTCTCATAGGCATGAGATGTCTAAGATAGAGAGGAATTTCACTTTTTAATAACCCCTGGAAAAACGCACATCAATACCTTCATGAGAGGTTCAGGCTGATTGACATACCAAAGCCAATTAAGCCTTTTACCATGCAATTCGTAAAGCACGGAATGAGTTCCCTTGGCCAGGTCAAAATACAAACAGTTACCAAGATCTGGGTAAACTGTCTTAATGGAAGCAATCATCTCAGGTGAGTCATTATTGGAATAATTAAAAACACCACGCCATGCACAATAACCTAAGTACCTGCACAAATGAGATTATGTTCATACTTCAGCTTATACATTTTAATCTCAACTACCATTCATCTTTACTATTTTATTTGCAAAATTTGTAATTTTGATCACGATGAAATTTAAAGCTTACACTGATCCCTGAAATCTACTGTCACTGAAGGTTTCTCAAAAGAAAAGAATGATACTTGCACAAGGCAAACGTCCTGCAAATTAGTAGACATTTGGAAAGGAAAGCAAAACACATTTTCTTGTTTAACTGAGAGTCATCACTCCAAAACTCATTTTAAAAGAGTAGGTGGGGGAAATAGTGGTATGCTTCTCGAATAACACTGGCATTATTTAGGCCAAACACCATCAGTCCCTTGGCTGCTTGCCCAGTGCCAAGAAGGCCGTGAGACAATATTACCATGTGTTATAATCCACTATGGTTAACCTTAAAGATATTTGACTTAATCAATATGTATCTCTTTAGCAATGAGATCACTTGACAATTAGAAGCAGGTCTCCCCATTTCACCATCTCTTGCTCCACTAAAACTGGTTTGATCCGTGTGTTTTCAGATTTGCACAAGTTGTCAATTTTTTATGAGACTTTGGAATACATCACGTACGAGGGATTTTCCTTCAAAGTTTCGAGACACCATCTATGTTGCTGTGGAAAATTATGATTGAAAAATATGGTTTAATATGTCTTTTTTATTTAATATACAAAAAAATCAGCTAGTTCATTATACATTTTCATGCGATGCAGCCTATGAATGCAATGCTATTTCTTTTTATTGTTCAAATAAATTTTGAAAATAACATAATTCTATTTTAGAAGTTAATGATATTTTAATTTACAAAATAAATTTGACTGATCTGTGCTTTTAGTTGCCATGATTTAGATAGTTTTGAGTAAAAACAATTCATGTTTATTCTCAGTTGGGAATTGTTTTTCTACTAGCATCATTACCAAGGTATTCTTCATGGTAAACAGTTGCTCCAGCAAAGGACAATAAAATGCTGAAGAGCAGGCTGTGTATTGGTTAATGATTATTAAGGGTCTTTTCCTTGATCTCATTGGCCTCTTGATATCCTTTTTTTCCTTGAAGAGTCGTCCTCTTAATTTAGCTAGTCACATGATTTGGTGCTTTTGGTTGCCATGATTTAGCTAGTTTCAGGTAAATGGATTTTATATTCTGAAACTGGAATTAATTTTCCAGCAAAGGACAGTTAAATTCTGAAGGTTAGGACATATATTATTTGCATTATTTAGGGTCTTGCACTTTTATATGAATTCAATAGACCCTTGATTTCATTCTTTTCTTAAAGAATTGTCCTCTTAACTTATCTGGTCAAATGCTGTGGTACCTTCCTCCATCAACACTGCAAGTCAATCTTTTATACTTTATGCCTTCAATGTAAATGTTGTAACTTTTGTCATTGTTTTACAAAGACTAGTGGACAAACGCTCCAGAACACCCACACTCCCACAATGGTACATTTATCCATAGCTTTATTTGGTTAGTTCAAAATTCTAGAAACTATTTTAGAGGCACTACAATGCCAAATATCAATGAGGTCAAAGTAATGTCAGTGAATCTGCCCACTTTGACTATTCAACATTACAAAATTAAAGAAGAAAATCTCATGGTAATTGATTATGTTAGAATTATTATACAAGTCAAAAAGAGGTGCAACCTCTCTCCAACGTTTTTTGAGATTTACATTAATAAGACTGAGCAGTTTCTTAGGAAAAATTCAAGTGGAAATGATTGTTGCATCCAGCATGTTATCTCGATCTCCATGCTTCTTTTAGTAGATGCTGTCACCCGCCTTTCCTCCCAACAGTTTCTAGAGACATCTGGGGTCTTGAGTCCACTTTTGTAAAATTTGCCAGCTTTGTGTCAGCCATAGTTGAGAAAATCGGAATCGAATCGGAATCGGCTTGGGAAAAAATTGAATCGAATTGGGAATCGGAAAAAAATCGGCAAAAGAATCAGCAAAAGAATCAGCAAAAAAAAAAACTAAAGAAAAGGCAATTTTTTTTTTTAATTTTCTTTTTTCCATGCATATCACAATGAATTAACAATATGCAAATCAATTATTAATATTGTAAGTGATACAAGCTCAAACTACACATGAAAATGGCAAGTGCTACAAGTTTAAAGCCAAAGTATTAAAGTTTAAACTACTACACACGAAAGTGACAAAACACATCTTGTATCCCCTCCTCTAAACTGGTCAGTGTCCTCGACGACACGAGCTAAACACTGGGAATAGAAGTACTGAATAATGTAACATAATCACTTGTCGCGCTCCTTCCGTTTCCTCCTGTTCCATACATCTTTGGCAACAACCTGCACTTCAAACTGCTGCTCACACCATCTTGTTTTCCGATTGTGCACTCCACTGGCTGCAAGCAGTTGTAACATCAGCATGATCAGCATTCTCTGAATAGGCACTTCACTTTGAGCAATTAGCCATATTATCAGTGTACGCCCTTTCATCAGCATCATGTCGCCACTTGTGTCGGGGGTTAAGGGGCGGGAGCCCCCTTGCACGGTCAAGGGACAGCATCCCTTGCGGGGTCGAGGGTGAGCGTCCCTTGTGTGTTCCCATTGAAACCATCACTGTCTGAACTAAATTTTTCTCCTCATCAACATTCTGGAAACCTTCACTTGACCCATGAAAACAACTTCCTCTTAGCTCCAATTCACTGCTTCGGTGGTTGTTGGTAGCTGTCGGGATCCTTCAAACTCCAAAACAATCCGCTGTTGGTGGTTGTTGGTGACTACCAGATTCCTTCAAACTTCGAAAAATCCGGTGTATTGATGCATTTTAGGGTTTTCCTTGGTGTGGTAGCAGGTAGGCAGACCTTTCTCTCAAGCTTTGAGGAAGAAAAATGAGAAAAAATAAAAAAAACAGTATTTATCCCGTTTCCTCTACGCATGCTGCCGTGGGCGATTTTTTTGCCGATTTTTTCAAAACTGCCGATTTCGATGCGATTTTGATCGGATCTTCTCGGAATCGCGATTTTCCGATACGAATCGCGATTTTTTGCCGATTTTCGCTACAGAGGTGTCAACCTTAGTAGAATGAGGTTATTGTCTTTAATACCTCCAAAACTGTTTTTAAAACTCCATTTCTCTTTTAGGAGGATTAGGTTGACATCATTGGAGCTTCTAATTACTTGGGTGTACAATTGATTGCTCCATTTAGGTTGAACCCAACTTCAGGATTTTGTAAGAAATCTCATTTCTTTTGGATATCTTGTTCCAGATGCACCCCTCTGACACAATAATTAAACCAGTTCAAAGGTTAGAGGCCTAGTCTTTTGCTTCTTGATTAGGCACATATCAAGAGACTCCAAATCAATATGCCCCAACATACAATCTATTGCAAATAAACTATTCCTCATAATGGATGATCCCCACAAACTTTAGTGTTATGGTGACTAAGCTTTTTAACTTCAGAAGTATCCTTCATTGGCTCCTTGCATCCTTAGATCCAACTGGGCATTATTGTGCTTCCCTAGGCCATTCTCCTATAAAAATCAAATCTTGTATCGGTCCTCTCGTATAGATTGAGGAGGATGTCAATGCTCGTACTACACATTTTAACAAATATTCAGATCAGCCTTTGCCTCTAGCCTTGGTCTCCATCAGGCTTTCCTTATTTGACAAAGGTTATTCCCTTCCACAAGGCCATTTGCAATAGATGGTTTGTCCTTTCTCATTTGCTTAGATTCACCTACCTCCCCCCCCAAAAAAAACCCCCCACTCTTTCAGTCAAATTTAAAACCCTTTGTCATTGTTTTTAGCCATTGGTTACGTTTTAGTTGTTGGAGTTCATTTGGGTAATCTTACTTGCTTTGTAACCAGATTTATTTTCAAATCTCACTGACCTACTCTAAGCCTTCGAGGACATTAACGTCATATCAGTTCATATGGTCATGATATAAGATATTGGGATATTATAGTTCAGTTTGGTTCTCATTTTGGGAGCTCTTGATAACTGATTCCTTCCTTAAGGGATAATGTATACCGTTTCTCTGCATTAAGAATGTCTTTCGAGTTATTGAGTGTTTGGGTACAGCAATACCCCCAATATATCTCTTATGTACTACATTTTTTCAAATTCCTGCTATGACTATTTTGGATCATAGTAGCGCTCCTGGCCATAGTACTAAATTTCAGTATACAATTTCTCACAAATAGCCTCCATATGCCCATCAATGCTATAATACTTCTAAGAGGTCTCTTGCCCCCATTTGAACAACAAAAGCACTCCTCTTCCCTTGGCTTTCTTTTTGTCAACATCTTCCTGGATAGAGGTAAAAGCAGCTCACACTTGTAGACTCTTCCTTCACATTGAAGAGAGGCAATTGACTACAGATATGATTATGCAGCCACCAGAGATTCTCACAACTACCTTTGGATCAATTCGAGGAAAAAGATGTGAGAAGCGGAACATCAATTCAATTATTGGATGAAGTATAAATAATACAATAGTGCCAGGATTAGTTCGGAGGTTGTGGAACCACCCGAGACCAATATAGGCGCAGTTGTAACAAATAACAACTAGCCTAAATTAATCAATTCTAACAATATAAGATCGTTAGGATCAAATAATTTAAGGAAAGAAATATTGAAATATATTCTAACATCCCCCCATATTACAATATTTGAGGAAACATATAACTACTAGCAATACTAGCATCCCCCCATTATTTTGAAATACATAGAGAGCTGCGAAACAATTCAAATTTGACACGTGCAAGTGCCTTAGTGAATATGTCTGCAACTTGAGCATCGGTGGAGATGTACTGAAGCTGGATTCGGTGCCTTGGTACTTCGTCTCGAATGAAGTGGCATTGTGTATCAATGTGCTTGGTTTTCTCATGATGCACTGGATTCTTAACAAGGTTCAAAACACCCATGTTGTCGCAGAACAAGTGTATTGGAGATTTTGATGGAAGACCCATACTTGTCAAGATGCGACGCAACCATATCACTTCGCACACAGCTTCACGTGCGGCACGATATTCTGCCTCTGTTGATGAGATAGCAACCACCTGTTGCTTCTTGTTGTGCCAAGAGACAGGACCAGATCCAAGATGAAACAAATATCCTGAAGTTGATTTACGATCATCATATGATCCGGCATAGTCGGAGTCCGTGTATCCCCGTAAGAAGAATTTGTTGTTCCTCTTGTATTCTAGGCCATATTCCATTGTGCCACGGACATAGTGAAGAACTCGCTTTGCTGCTTTCCAGTGTGTTGTCTTAGGTTCCTGCATGAACCTCGAAAGATAGTTGACAGGAAATACGATATCTGGCCTAGTGTTGGTCAGATATATGAGACTCCCAATCAGTCGACGATAGAGAGTAGCATCTACTTGAGGTGATTTGTCATATCGCGATAACTAAAGTCTTGTTTCCATTGGTGTTGCCATCGGCTTGCAGTCAGTCATGCGATATTTTTCTAGTAGTGTCTTGGCATATTTTTTTTGGGACACTTTGATGTAGTGCTCCTTCTGGTTCACTTCTAGACCAAGACAGTAATGGAGAAGTCCGAGATCTGTCATTTCAAAAGATTTGCTCAAATCCTGTTTGATAGTAGAGATCATTGTTTTTGAACTCCCTGTTATGAGCAGATCATCAACATAGAGTACAAGCAACACTATTTCAGAGCCTTGCTTCTTGAAATAGAGGTTTGCATCCGACGGACATCTCTTGAATCCATGCTGCAGTAGGTGATTATCCATTTTTATATACCAAGCCCGAGGGGCCTGTTTCAAACCATATAAGGATTTTACCAATTTGTAAACTTTTTGCTATTGGCCTTCCACTTCAAATCCTTCTGGTTGAGTCATATAAACTTCCTCTTGGAGATCACCATTTAGAAAGGCACTTTTGACATCCATTTGGTGCACTTTCCACCCATACTCGAATGGTTGTCATCCGAGCAGTAGGTGCAAAAGTTTCCTCGTAGTCAATACCTTCTCTTTGAGCATAGCCCTTTGCAACAAGTCGGGCCTTATGCTTATCTATTGTCCCATCTACCTTGTACTTGATTTTGTACACCCATTTGCAGCCTATGGGCTTCTTTTCGTATGGCAGATCGACAAGCTTCCAAGTTTTGTTTTTCATTAGAGACTTATACTCTGCATCCATAGCGGCCTTCCACTGAGGCTCACCAAGGGCATCTTGCACTGACGCAGGTTCAAGTTCTTCTATTGAAGACATAAACACCCTGTCATCATCAATATCCATATCTTCTGTATCTCTCTCTGGATCTACAGAAAGTTCCTCAAAAGATTGACAAAGATCATCAACCCCAGTAATCTCTGCTGCAGCTTTCTCCTATCGAGCCATGTTGCGAGTACGAGGCCTATCCAATGTCAAATCCGGTGGAGTGGATAGCTTAGAGTCTCTAATTGTACTTGTATACCACTTTGGATTCTTCTTCTGTGGTGATGAAGAAGATGAAGAAGGACCTCCAACCTTGGATGAAGGAGACTTCTCAACCTTAGTTTCCACAAGGTCTAGGTATACATCTGATGTTTTTTTTGATGTGAAAGCCTCATCAAAAACTACATCTCTACTGATGTGAATCTTCTCGGTTAAGGGATCAATCAATCGATAACCCTTAGAGTGCTCATCATACCCAAGAAGAATACACTTCAATATTTTCTCATCTAGCTTTTTCCTCTTTTCTTTCGGTATGTGCATGAATGCTTTACAACCAAAAATGCGTAGATGAGAGATGGAGGGTTTCCTACCACTCCATGCTTCCTGTGGAGTCATTCCTTGTAGGGCCTTAGTGGGTGCCCTATTCAACAGATATACTGCTGTGGTGACAACTTCTGCCCAATATTGTTGCCCAATTCTAGCTCCTGTGAGCATGCAACGAACCATTTCCATGATGGAACGGTTCCTCCTTTCAGCAACTCCATTTTGCTGAGGAGTATAAGCAGTAGTCAACTGTCGTGTGATCCCATTTTCAGTCAAGAATGCAGAAAATTCTTTAGAGGTGAACTCCCCCCCTCGATCTGAGCGGAGGGTCTTTATAGAAGTCCCTGACTCCTTTTCAACAGATTTCTTGAATTGCTGAAAGAAGCCAAATGCTTCAGATTTCAGTTGAAGAAAGAATACCCACATCTTTCGTGAGTAATCATCCATGAATAACTGAAAATACCTCTTACCCCCACAACTGTTGGGAGTTAAAGGACCGCACAGATCGGTGTGAACCAACTCCAGAGGTTTCTGTGCTCGTGTAGAGCTCCTTTCAAATGGTACTCTATGTTGCTTTCCTGCCAAGCAATCAGAGCAAATTGGCAATGTGGTAGAAAGGGAAGGAAGACCCTTTACCATTTCATACTTACTTAACTCAAGTAAGTAACCAAAACTCATATGTCCATATCTCTTGTGCCATAGGGAAGTTGCTTGCTTTGTAGAGACAATCATGGCTACATCTGGAGAAGAGATAGTATCTAGGGCAAATAAGCCATGCTTATATGAAGCGGTTGCAATGTTCTTACCCCTCCTGGTAATAGAACAACACTTCTTGCCCCCCTCAACACTAAAGTTTACAACCATATCTTTGTCCAGAATTTGTGTTACTGACAACAAGTTGTTCGCCAATCCTGGAACATAGAGAACCTTCTCAATCTGGCACTTGCCATCAGGAAGAGTAACAAAAACTGTACCTTCTCCCTGGACCTTGTAGGTTTTATCATCGACAATAGTGACAGGTTTGCCCTCTTTGGCCTCAAAAGACTCAAACCATGATTTGTCGCCAGTCATGTGCTTATTGGCTCCAGAATCGACATACCAAATAGGATCCGTCTGCTTGGATACTATGGTAGTCATGAGCACTTTGTGTGCTCTCTCAGAATCCATGTCAGATTCCTCAACAACAACATTCACTTTTTGTTGCTTGTTCTTTTGTGGTTTGTTCTGGCCTTTCTGTTTTGATTGTTTATTCTTATGCCAACATCTGTTTGTATCATGACCTTCTTTGTCACAGATCTTGCAATATCTCTTATTCTGTTGAGGGTGTTGAGTTTGTTTCCCTTTTGAATCCTTTTGAGAACTCCCTCCCTTCTGAAAATTACCCTTCTTCTTGTTCTGCCCCTTCCTGTTGGTGTATAGGGCAGTGTTAGAAGAATCATCTCGTTGTAGTTGGCGTGCCTCCTCGTCTTGAAGCAAATTTACCAACTCAACAAAGGTAACTTGTCTCTGTGATACATGAAGTGAGGTGATCAACACTCTAAAATAATCCGGTAATGCTCTCAATACCACTAAGGTAAGGAGCTTATCATCAACTGGTGCTGCCAAGGAATTCAGCTTTCCTTTTAACTCAGACACTCTACAGAGAAAGAGTTCAACTGTTTCTCCCTGTTTCATGCTTAGATTGTGTAATTGAGATTGAAGAAATAGAATGGTGGAATCATTCTTTCCTTCATAAATAGTTTTAAGGGCATTCCATGCCTCTTTACTATTTTGACAATCAACAATATGGGGTTGAACTTCATCAGAGACAGCAAGCAAAATGAGCACTTTTGCCTTGCTATCTATCTTATCAAAGTATTTCTGAGCAGTAGTGAGAGTAGTGGCTCCAACTGCAGATGAAGGTCTTACTGTTGCTCCGGAAACAACATCCCAAAGATCATCCATCTCTAGGATTGCCTTCATTTTGTTTTTCCATGGTGTATAGTTTGGACCTTTCAACAACTGATGTGCATCAGTCATTAATTTGGCAGACATTGTGAAGGTTCCTTATAACACCAAATGGTCACCCTTTCGATATACCTTAATGCCAAGTCGTTATACCGTACAAAATACCCGCCCTTACGTGAGGGAGACTATAGGTATTTTGAAAAACCAGAAAAATTACCCGCCCTTACGTGAGGGAGACTGTAGGTAATTTTAATGATTATACGATACGTGGTACTTAGGCGATATCGAAAGGGAATCACCTTGTTGATGGCACCGACCTTAGAAAGCCTTCAATCCGCATGCGTGGGGCGTAACTTCCCCTAAACACTTTGGATATCCGAACTTTCATCCTGGATTTAAGCCTAAACACGAGAGTGATTGGGGTAGTGGATGGAGTAAAAAAAATAGCAAAATGGCAAACTTATCTCTCCCCGACGATTGATAGAGAACAAGCTCAGACGTCATTTTGGCAGCTATATTAGGCGGCGGATACAATAGCGCAAGCACGACAGCTTTACCTGTAAGTGCTGGCCAGAGGTATCACAAATACCGAACGCTACAGTGCAATAAATTGCATGGATGGGTTTTAATTATTCCGGGGACTTAGGGAGTGAATTGGATTTTAAATTTTAATGATGTAGTGCAAAGCAAGAAAAAAATGCACCATACAACATAAAAGTGCCCACAGAAATAAACCACTAGGTGTCGGGCGCTGCCGAAAATGCACCTTTACAATAATGCCAAATTTTGCTTTGTTTTCTCAAAAAATTACTCTCTATCCCCCCTTGAGTTTTCGAAAAAAAAATACTCCCCCCTTTTAAAACTTCTTCTTATAAAGCATTTTAAAACATTTTCATATCTAAAGTTAAAAAAAAAAATTAATTATCCCATATAGTAAAAAAATTATCTTATTAAAAAATAACTTTAAACTATAAAAGAAATAATTTAAAAATTTTAATTTTTAACTTTAGAAAAAAAATTAAAAAAAAAACTTAAAAAAAAAAATGTTTTACCTTTCCTTTGGGGGGGGTCGGCGGGATTCGAACCCGCGACCTCAGGCTCCCGGAGCCTTTACCACTCGGCTCACCGCCAGGTGAGCCAGTGGGCTGATCTAGAATAGATCAGGCTCCGGCTCTATTTCAAGAGCCTCCACGAGCCTAGTAACCCTCGCGGCGGCGCACCCTCCTCGGCCACCACTCTGGCGGAGCTCGGGCAACGGTGCACGAGCGGCAGGAGGGTGGCACGAAGGCGGCGACGGGGTGGCATGTGGGCGGCGACGGGGTGGCAGGCTTACAAACAACCAAATCTTCCACCAAATTTGCTTCCAAGGGATCCTTTCGGATCGTTATTTCATCAGGCAGCTTTCCAACCTTTTATTCACCTTAAAAACTCAACGATTAAGCAGAAAAATACTGCAACGCGATCAGCCAATGACGCTCTGCGGGAAGAAAAAACAGATCTGGAAGGAGATTTAAGGGACAAAATCGATTTTTAATCCAACCAATCTGCTCTGATTGGCTTCCTCATTCCAAAAAAAAAATTTTCTTAAAAAAAAAAAATCTCTCCGCTCATAAGAGCTCCGCTACTACACGATCACTTCGAGAGAAATGAGAGTGGCGGAGGTCATGGCTCTGATACCATGTGAGAAGCGGAACATCAATTCAATTATTGGATGAAGTATAAATAATACAATAGTGCCAGGATTAGTCCGGAGGTTGTGGAACCACCCGAGACCAATATAGGCGCAGTTGTAACAAATAACAACTAGCCTAAATTAATCAATTCTAACAATATAAGATCGTTAGGATCAAATAATTTAAGGAAAGAAATATTGAAATATATTCTAACATGGCTTACTTTCAGAGTGCTGAGGCAGAATTCCTTGTTGTTGCCTAAAATATTGCCATCTAAGCAATTGCTCATCTTCATGCCCAGTTCAATAGAATTATACTTTCTTGAGCTTCTTGAAGGTTTCCCATTTCTTCACTGCCAAATTCTTCCTGAACTTCAGATTTCAATAACACCATACAAAAGCATGATTGAACATCTCTATATGAATCAACGAATTTGTGTTCGTCAACAAAGCCATGAATTCCAAACTAGACCTCCAGTTCCGTCAACCAAATGTTGAGTCTTTCAGCATCAATATGCCCTCTATACAGCTGAGTTTTCATCTTGGCTTCCACCTTAAAAGGTGGAGATGCTCCTTAAAACTCTCCCTCAGGTGATCCACTCAATGTGATCTCTATCTCTTCTTCTTGCTGATTTTCCTCCTCCTTTTCCTCCTCTTGTTGAGATTTCTCTTCTTTGTCCATCATGGTTACCATTAATTCTCCTTAATTCTCATTTTGACAGGTTACTGCTTTCAGCCCTATTCTTGTCCTCCATCTATCGAGAAAAACCTTCAAAAGAAAAAAAAAAACAGGTTTCCCAAGGTGTCCACTTGCATGTCAGAGTTGGAGGTAGATGCCTATGGTTGTATCTCTAGCGGTGTTTGCACAACTTGTTATCTTCTTGCATAATCTCAACCAGTTGTGTAGTCTCGACTCTCGACCACCTGCATAGTCTAACTCTAAACCATGTATGCAGTTTCAAATAGTTGTGCAGTATCAACCACGTATACAGTTTTAAACAATTGTGCACTCTCAACCACCTGCAAAAACAAATTTGAGACTGTGTAGTCTCGCCTCATTGCTCACTCTCAACCACCTATGCAATCTCAACTGATTGTGTAGTCTCCACAGCTTAAGGAGACTTGATTGCCCTGATTGCAATGAGGATGATGACCTATACTACTTGTCTAAGGCTTTCACTTTTCTTTAATTTTTTTTCAAATCCTCCACAAATCTTTGGTTCTTCTTGACTTGTAACACTTTGACATTCACATGCCAAGTGCCCCCCGAGATGACATCTTCGACACTGGACAATAGGTCTGCTCAAAGTATCATCCTCAACTTGATGTTTTCCATCGTTTTGGCAGCTATCACAAACCGCACCCGCTAATGGCATCTCTCCTCTCTCTCTTTGCTGCATATAACTACAATGAAAATTTTACATCGTTATGGATGTTCTCCATGTCATACTTATTCTTGAAGTCATCGCTCTCATTGCTTTACTCTTCAAAGTTAACTTTTGTACTAACTTCCTAAACCCAATAACTGAATGATATCCTTGAATCTTCCAAGTTGCTCTCATCCAAGGATTCATCACTCTTGTCTTCGGAGTCACTCTTATTGTTAGGGCCATGTTCATCTTCAAAGTCGCTCTCTTCCTCATTAAGATGACCCCGACATTTTCACGACGTCTTTGCATCGCTTTCCAAGTTCATGGCCTACTCAAAGATCTCTTGATATGACATCAAAGGGACCACCCTAATCTTATTCCGATGTGTAGGAAGATGGCCTTCAATAAACCACCTTTTCTTCAATGCGTGTAATGGATCATCCTCCAAATGGGTAAACAATTTGTTCAACCTCTTATTCTAGGACTGAACAAACTCTATCTCACCTTGTTTCATTCTATAAATTTCTAAATGACATCACCATCACTGTGGAACAATTTAAATTCCTTTACAAAGGCTTCTTGTAACTCCTCCAAGGTTTGGTACTTGCCCTTTGGCAATTCCATGCACCAGTTCATTGCAGTTCCACCCAATGTTGCAGGGAATAACCTCCTTCAAACTACTTCATTCATTTGCACATTGGCCTTCCACATTGTAAGGCAGATTTTCCAATACCAAATTGGGTCTTCTATTCCACCTCCATGAAACATGGGACACTTGTGCATTATGCCAAAATTAGTCTTCATCTTGACTAGTTGATTCAACATAGGCAATTGTCATTCATGTATCTCATTTTTGTCACACGCATCACACCACAATTGCTCTTATGTCAACCTGCAATTGCTCCAATGTTGGACTTCCATCTTGCATTATATCGAGCACACCAATTTGCATTTGCTCTTACGTCAAACACCCACCACATGCTCTATTAAACATGGCATGTTGCATTTGCTCTAATGTCGGACTACTGTCCCACTCACCATCAAAAAACCAACTTGCAATTGCTCCAATGCCAAATTCTCATTATGTGCACTGCCTAACACACAACTTGCTAACAACCAAAGTCTTTCTTGGCGAACCAGGTTTTCTTCTTCAACATACTTGTCATCACCATGTGCTTCAGCACACCCAATTTCTCATAGGTGAATTTTCACGTCTATGTGAGCATCTTTGCCTATGCAAACTTATCCATTTGTCTTCATGTCTTCACTAGTGTGAACATCTTCACCTGTGTTAATTTTTGTCTATGCAAACATCTTAGCTTGTGCAAACTTGTTCATCTGTGTGCACGTCTTTGTTGTATGAACTTTGTTCGTTTCTGTGCATGTCTTCATTGCGCAAACTTTGTTCATTTGCACACATGCCATTGCCTTTGTGCATGTCTTCTTCGCGCATTGCATCGTCCAACACACCTTCATCATAAACATCTATATCATGGACACCTTTGTTGATTGTGTGCATGTCTTTGCTTAAGCAAATATGCTTGTCTATGCACGTCTTTGCTTAAGCAAATATGCTTGTCTATGCACATGTCTTTGCCTTCGCAAACTCATTCATCTACATGGATGTCTTTGCCTACACAAACTCATTCCTTTGTGTGCACATATTTGCTTGCATAAACGTTTTCAATTTCAAGCACATCTTGACGAACTTTTTAGGCTACATGATCCTCTTTAACCTTTGCATCCGCTCACACACATTCATCACTTCACCCTTCAACGTCATCAACAAACAAGTCTACATCACTTTCTATTACAAACTCCAATATTCCCTCCTCTTAAGCGGGCAATGCCACACTTAGACTTCGTCGTTTGTCGATCGTGCTATTAATATCCCATTGTCATCATTGTGTACCTTCTCGAGTAATGTGCTCATCACAACTCAAAATTCCATTATAAATACATAGACAAAATACAAAATAGGAATTACTTATAGATACATATGGATACAATGAACACAACATGCATCCTGCACAACACCAATCTACAATACATTATGGTCCGATCAAGCATACAAAAGACTTGCCTTGAGCAACATCGACCAACAACATATTTCCAAACAACTCCACCAACAAACACACTCGGCATCTTCCACATAGATGTGTATTCACAAGTATGACATAACAAGTAGGTTGTTGGCAATTGCCCAACTACCACCAAACTACCCATATACATTAAAAATTAAAATACTCCATAACATTAAATTTCATTATTTCTAGCACATATATTTCCACATACACAACAAAACTACTACGAAACAACACTCATATACAACTCTTATATACATGTTTCACCAATTCGTGCACATGCATTTACACACATACATTCGTACACTCGTGCACAACACATATGCAGACATGTCAAATCGTCTAGCTACACAAATTAAGTGTATGCAACTTGGCCTGAGTGGCAAACTGAACAACATTCAGAATCCTAAAGAAATCATGATTTCCTTATCAAGTGCATTTAGCAGTGAAGTCAATTAGCTAATATTTTGAAGCTAGAATAAACTAAATCTAGATCCAAATCCAAAGGATGTTGCATAGTCATTGGTTCAAGCAAAGGCAAAACTTAAGGCTTGAGAGGATCCAAGTGTAGCATGGCGAGAGTATTCCACCCTTGGAGGAACAATTTGATATGACAGATTTAATGATCGGCTATGACTGCATTCATCTCAATAATCAGCACTTCAGTCTACGAATAGGAAAGTCTATCCTCTTCCAGACTGCTAACCTTCAATGTACAAACTTATCTCTCCACATTGTATGGCAATCTCCACTGGAAGACAATGACTGTGTGGCAATGACAACACGACAACTCTCGTACTGCGACTTCAAACCTACATACAAAACTTGGAAGGAACTACAGATCTATATACTACAAGCAATAAACAATGACAACACATATAGGAAACATGCAATTGCAATAGATGAGGGATGGATATGAGTCGATAGGTTGGTTGGTAGCTGTCGGTGGGCTGCCATGGTTCCAATCCCTGAATAGTTGGTCTTTACAGAGAAAAAAAAAAGTTATCTCATGTACATAAGGGAAATCAATAAAAAAATATATTTTTTTTATAATAATTTTTATTTTTATTTTTATTTTTATTTTTATTTAAGACAAACATAAATACTTGTTACCAGCATTTAAAGTATAATTACAATCAAATTTAAATCAGAGTTAAAATAAATTTCTCACCTTTTAAGGTAATATTTATTTCTTATCCACCCATTAAAAAAAATATATATTTATATCTTATCTAAAAAACATTTGTGATCCTGCGCAGAGTATCTCTTCCAGAACAATGTCTATGCCGAACAATGTCTATGCAAACGTATCTACTCTCTCTACAATACCAAGGTGTCTAAGGTACAAGGTTACCCACTCAAATGAATGAGGGGCCTATTTATCATTGAGGGCTGGTAGTTAACAGCAACTACCACCCTAGACACCTCACCTCTAATTGGGTGATAACTACCCTACATTCACACTTAACACATGATTACATGCATTTCATCATACAACTTTATTTACATTACAAACTTTGGAATATCAAAATGCTTACATCACAACTTATGACGTCAAAACAAATAATACAAAATTACATTACATTGTGTGCACTTGACTTTAGTGCACTTATTAGAGTTCAGTTTTCTTACCTAGTCTACTTCGGCTGAGGCACACTAGAACTAGCGCCTACATTTGCCCTCCCCTCTAAATTGGTTGACGTCCTTGTCGACTACTGTCGCTAATCTTGGGGACTTTTGGCTCTTTTGAGGTTTAGGAGTAGGAATAGGTCTTCCAAGCTCCTGGATCCACAACTTTAAGGCTTCGGTTTCTCCCTTCAACCACTTTGCATAGGCCTGGTAACAAGCCCACTATAAGCATAGTGATTTGACTTCTGCTCGAACTCTACCAGACTAGCCTTTAACTCAGCCTCTCTCTTCGCTACTTCAGCTTCTTTCTTGGCTACTTCAGCCTCTCTTCTTGCTACCACTACCAGTTCCTCATATTTCGGCTATCAGTTGATCCCAGTGAGTAATTTCGTGATTCTTTGCCTCAAGAAGTTGTTCCCTCGCAAACTCTGACTTCAACTACTCGATCAACTGATCTTGCTCCTCCTATACTTGCTTCTTTGCCTCTACCTCCTTTCTCAGCTCCACTAGCTCTGCTTCAACATCCTACTGCACTTGTTGAAGTCGTGCTTCCACCGTTAGTACCTAGTTAGCTAATTCTTCTTTTAGCTTTTGGTTACAAACCGTCAGCTGAAACTTTTCCAACCTTGTAGCTAACCACTGAATTAGATATGCCAAGAAGTTCATTCTGGCATATGATTTAACCAACTCAGGTGCAAGTTTGACATACTTGACACCTGATTCTTCTTCAAGATGGGCCACCAAACTCCCTACGTCTAAATACACGCATGTTGGATGCCGAAGTAGACAGGCATATTGAGATATCCTTATTTGCTGAACCAGTTTTGATATTATGTGTTATATTGTAAATGCACACAAAGTGTTTGACGAAACGCACGTGCATATATTTTAATGTTGTAAAGTGCAATTTAATATTGCACGTCATAATAAAATCATGTATGTCGGCTAAATTAGAATTAGAGGGAATTTTGTCCTGCAGTGGAAACGAAATGTAATGCAAATCAAATGCACATGATATGTAATTTGCAATTAGTTGCAAGGTGGTTGGAAACGTAACTACTTGGTGGGTGTATAAATAAACCCCCCCTCATTCATTCAAGATGTTCCTGGAAAGAGGATTGATACAGCCATTGTTGTACGCAGCCATGGAGGGTAATCAGCCTAGGGTTTGCAGGCTGTGTTGTAATGCTGAACTGTAATGCTGTATCACACATGCCATTATTAATATAAAACTGCTGTATTTACTGTTATCTGCCATTGCTGCTGTATTTCTGTCATTACTGCTGTTATTAATGCTGTTGCAGGAATTTTGTGCATTATTATTGCTATACTACAATGCTGGCAGATATGTAATTTATTACGTGGAAAGGGAACTGTTGGGAATATGTAAAATCTCTTTCTACATTCTAAAGGGATTTTACAGCCGATAGAATACCTGAGTTCCTTCTGGCAGGTTCTTCAATCCTAGCATCGACTTAACACTACCAGTTTCCAGATCCCATAGCTATGTTTGATGAATCTCGGCAAATTTCTTCATGCGCTCACCATCGTGAGCCCAATGCACTAATTTGCCTAATTCATTCTCCATCCTCAACTGGCACAATTGCCAGTCTCCCACGCATCCTACTCTAAACTCAGAACATACTCTCTCTAACACTCTAGTCAACTTGTCGAAAAATGTATCAACCTACTCATTTATGTCTTTACCCAGAACTGGTGGTCTCCTCAGATTTGGCACTTCAAGGATGAAATGCTCACTAGTCTCCTCCACCAGTTCCATGTCAGTATCATCTCCGGTGGTAGTTTCCTCCCTATCCTCCCCACCATGACCTGTCAGGTTGATTTTTCGTTTGGCTGCCTTGCCTTCCTAAAGTGTCTCACCAGAATTAGTAGTCCTTGTTGCTTTTGCCACAGTCCCCTTTCTCCTCTTTGGTTCTTCCTCCAACGGTTGGCTACTTTCACCATTCTACCAAACTTTGAACTCTTATGTGCCCTACTTCCCCTTGTCTCTCCTTTCCTCCGACACAGGTGAAGTCATTGTCGTGTCCTCTTTGTTGTAGATGTTATCTCTATATGTGGTCCCTCATCCAACAGAAGCGATCCACATGGATCTACAACATTTGCAAACTGCATTGATGTTGCTTCATAGCTATCAAGTGAGTTGACATTCTCCACCTATACACCACTTGCAAAATCTCCTTCATCCACTGGTGGTGATGCTTTACACCGCATCAACTGTAGTCTATATTTCTTCATCAACATCTACAATCACTATTGGTTCCTGTGCTTGTTGCTACATAGTCCTCCCTTCTGGCTGTTGCACTATCCTCTTCATACCTTGCACTTCTTGCGCAATAGGCTTCTTCGGTTGTTGTCCACCCATGGCAGCCCTATCTAAAATCATTCCTTTGATACTCGAACTAGTACCTACAGTGCCTCCTTGCACATCCTGACTCCCTGGTAGTGCAAGAACTTCTCTTTGCACTGCCTCCTAAGACGTTCCACGCTTCTCGCTCTAACCCTCCAACACCTTTTGTGCACTGCCTCTTATGACGTTCCACGTTTCTCGCTCTAACCCTCCACCACCTTTTGTACATTGCCACCATCTGTCTTCCCTATTGTGGCCTTTTGTGGAGGTCCTCTTTTTTACTGTTGTTAATGTTGTGGTTGATGCCTGGGTTGTGTTTGGGCTCCCATCCACTATTGCTCCAACCTTCTTTGCCTCTTCTCTTTGACAAGCTCCTCAACATGTGGTTGCTCCTCAACTCCATCTGACTCCTCATTCCCTCATCTCATGAAGCTTCCTGTGCCTTCCTCTTCTTCAAGACACTTTTCTTCTTCTTTCCCAAAGTGCCAGGCTTCATCAATGGAACCTCAGTGATCCATCTGAATATTGGGAACCGAATATTATCCTAAGACACAACATTCAGCATCAAAGCAATGGTGTGGAAAGCCATTGAAAAATTCTTTGTATACCGCATCAGAAAATTCTAGATTCGGTTTGACAAAAATGATGCCAATTCATATGGCACTCCTGCCATAATTGCCTCCATATATAGTATATGGTATGAGCCAAGTGGGCATATCCAAGGCTCGTTGGTCACCAGACAATCTTCATATTATCACGTTCATAGTACACTATAGCTCCTTCGACTTCAATTGTTGCATCTTCAGTACGCAGCTCCCATGCTTTATCAATTTGGTCACTTCTTGCAGATTAAGATTGGTAACTTTATCCATCAAATTCCTCCACTAGTAATGATCCAATTCTTCCTTCTTCACCGGTCTATCCAAATTCAGCAATCCAAAAGTCCTTCGAAAATTGCTTGGGGAGAATATCACACGAATCTCTCTATTACAAATCACTATTTTGCTCAAATTGTGATCAAGCTCATCTGTTTGCAACATCCACAATAGAAACGGTTTGAAAAAATCCTTGTCGAAGCTTCATACCTACCAATGTGGTATGTTCCTGCATTCTTGAACATAGTCTTCAATGGATCCTCTGGTGGATTTTCCAACCATCAGTTTCTACAAAACACTCCAGATGGTGTTAACCATGTCAATTCCTCCAAGGGGATCTGCATCCTCTCCTTCCGCTTGCCTTTCTCCTTCTCTTAGGGTGAAGTTGTTTCTCTTTCATGACTTTGTCCCTCCTCAAGAGTGCTAGTCCTTGGCCATGATCTTGGCTTTCCTTCGTGTTGCCTCATTTTGTCTCGCTCTATGTCGATGTTGCATTCCCTTTCTCTCACACGCACACAATCAACTAGGCCTCTCCCAAAGCCGACTCTAACGCCTCGTCCTCGTGAGTGAGGTTCTCCATGCAACACCGTTTCAGGTGAAATCTTCCTCTACCATCCCACCCACTAAATTCTCTCCACAATCCTTGACCTTCTATGCATCACACCTACAACCAATATTTACTTCCAGTAACTCTTGAACGTACGACTCTTCAGTGTACGGTTGCTTCCCTTTGTTGCGCAGCATTCTGTTGTACATTGTATGGCATTTGTTGTACGGTACCCTATTGTATGGCGTTCTGCCATACATCATCCTTTGTATGGCATTTGTCATACATTCCACCTTTGTACGACATTCTACCATATGATTCACCTTGTGAGGGCGCCTATTGTATGCCTTATGCTAAATGACCTAACGTGTGGCCTACTTTTAGATGGGATAGTCTGCGAATAGGATACTACTACCGCCCATTGGACAACCTTCTTTGTCGGCTTCTTTGTTGCACTCATCCTTACCGTGCGACCTCCTTGACAACCCAACTCTGCACAATCCTTCGTACAAAGATCTCCATAGCTTCTAATCAACCTGGATGCTCCTTTGCAACTCCAAATTTCTTCTTTATAGCAATCCGTATGGCCTATATGGTCCGCATGATTCAAAAAAAAATCAGCAGCTTTTCGTACAAACCCTTCTCTAGTAGATTCAATCTCCCATTTGCAATGTCGTCTTCTCTTGAATGTCTTTCACTTTTGGCACCGTAGCTTCCTCCTCAAGGCATCTCCGTACCGTTCTGCAATCTCTTCTCTCTATACAAGAGCTAGTTCTTCCTCTCTTCCTTCAGGTGCTGAGTGTTTGAATGTCCGTGGCCGCCCTTCAACATGTATTTATAAGGTGGTGGGAGTGGGGAGGATAGTCGTCTTGCATGTGTTAACTGCCTTCTAACTACCACTTTGCCACCTTGCATGTAATTGTACATCATGCTTTTTTCTCCTTTTTATCCACGTTGAGTCATCCATGCCATGTCATCCATACAATGATCTAGACATCCAATAGGATTGTGTGTTCTTTCGATGCTAACTTTTCTTCATTCTTCTGCCCAGAGCATCCATCTTCTACCTCACTTGGCACTATACGATGTCCTATCGTACAGTGTTGCACTATACAACGATTTGTCATACACCCATCCTCTGTACGGCATTCTATTGTATGGTGTTTCGTCGCATACCCTTGCCTTGTATGGCATTTTGTCATACCTTACTATCCTATACGGCATCCTATCGTATAGCCTAACCCTGCATGACGTTGTGTTGTATGATGTGTTGTATGGAATTTTGTCATATCTTCTTGTCTATCCATTTATCATCTAGGCATGTTGTGCTCTATACAACCTAGGTAGCCTGACTGCTCACCACCACTCCTTGGTCATCTTCTTTGTCATCGTCTTCTTTGCAATGGTTTTCCAAACTTAGACTCATTCATTTCTTTGTTTTCATCTTCTTGTCTATCCATTTATCATCTAGGCATGTTGTGCTCTATACAACCTAGGTAGCCTGACTGCTCACCACCACTCCTTGGTCATCTTCTTTGTCATCGTCTTCTTTGCAATGGTTTTCCAAACTTAGACTCATTCATTTCTTTGTTTTCTCCTCCTGAATATCCTTTAGTGACTTGTGACAGTCTGATTCTCAGTTTAGACTGTCCGAGAACTGTTCGGGGTCTCCAGCATCCCCAACAACTAGGGGGTGGTCTTAACGACCCACCCTGCTAGTTGTATGTCATTTGATTTGTTCCTAAACAGCCAGGAGTGGTCCTAACAGGCCACCCAACTGGCTGCATGGCCTAGGGGCAATTTGAAGGAAAAACCTTCCCCTCAAACACCCAAGAAAGAGGCCAACCAACCTCCCCCCTTGGTCAAGCAAACTCTAACAACCCAGGGAACCTAACAGTCGTCCCAGACTATCTAAATTGCTTGATTCATACACATGCCTTGGGTTGTCTAGTGGTCCTTGCGAACTACTTTGACTTCCCATGAACTCGTTCAAATTTAGTGGCAGATTATAACTCCTCCCATTCGTCCACCTACCTGTGTTAGAGGCATTTAGGTTCTGGTTTGCTTATTTATGTTGATCCACACTACCTATCAGTTGGGAAACTTGCTTTCTCTTCGATGTCCCTCTCTTGACTCTTCTTTCGAGTTCTAAGCCTAAGCTCTCACTGCTCTAGTCTTCCTCATTACTACTTGAACTCGTCAAGGACACACTACTCGATTCCTGATTCAAGTTCCCATCTTCCACTTTGCTTGGCAATGACACTTCGTGGATGTCTCTCCATCCCACTTCGGTTGCTTGAGTTCTACTCCTTGCTTGGATATC
Organism: Wollemia nobilis; assembly: GCA_028583015.1. NCBI lineage: Eukaryota > Viridiplantae > Streptophyta > Pinopsida > Araucariales > Araucariaceae > Wollemia > Wollemia nobilis. Next base: position 2,031,202 of record JAQPPZ010002456.1, on the reverse strand, counting down.
ATCCTACAACCTCAATATCTCTTGTGCACACTGTCTCCTTAGCTCTTCATTTCTTTTGTGTAGTTGCTCACTTTGTTCACACAACTGTTGTGTTTCTTCTGTTGGAATATATTACATTAATTGGTACATGCTAATATACGACCTTGGGTACATCTTTAGATTAGGAGAGTGTCCTAGATTAGAGTGTGAGTATTTACTGTATGCAATGTAATCAATGCACAAGTATTATTAAAGTGTGAAAAGTATTTTGGTAATGTAAATGTGCATAATAGTCTATGCGCACATAAGTCCATAAAGTAGGAAGATGAAGAGTCTCTAGAAGAGTGAAGGCCAAGAGTGCTCCATATGAAGAGTCACATTCTATTATATATGTCTATGTGTGTATGTGTGAGACATATGGGTTATTCAATGGAGATACAATTTTTGTGAGCATTTGTTAATGGCAATTCTATGAGTTATTTCTAAAGTTATTTATGAGTTTTATATGTTTAGAATATTGCCATTATCATATATTTCATATTGTAACTTTATTTTAGATCTTGTGGTTATTTTATCTTAAGTACTTAGCTTCAAAAGCTAAAAGTGGTATCAGAGCCACAGCAAGGTTTTGTCTTGCATAGGTTTTTAAATTGCAAAGGAGGATTCCACTAGTTAAGGAGAAACCAGTGAAGATTGAAGATTTACCTATTCCAAGAGCAAATTTGGAATAGAAGGAAATTTACAGGTCTTGAAGATATTCCTTGACATTAATGAGATTAAGAGACCCAAAAAGGAATTCCTATTGAAAAGTTTGATAGAGAGGAAAAGATTCCAGATTGAATATTGAGAAGAGAGAAAGAGACCAAAGGAGCCCTATTGAAGATTGAAGAAATAGGAGACTCAAGAAAGAGGTCCCCATAGAATATTGGAGATTAAGGAGACTCAAGAAGAAGGTCTCCATAGAAGATTGAAGACTGCAGATTGAAGTTTGAAGAGACCCAAGAAAGAGGTCACATTGAAGAACTTCCAGTTTTGGAAGATAGAATGTTGAAGATTGAAGATATAGGAGGACTACTAAAAGGTCCTATTGCAGATTTGAGAAGCAACAGAATTTGGAGATCCAAGAAAGAGATCTCATTGCAGAATTTCCATAGTTGGTAGAATGGAGAGACCAAGGAAAGGTCTCATTGAAGTTTCGAGGTGAGAAGCTGCTGAATTAGAAGACCCAAGAGAAGAGGTCTTAAGAGAATTTGGAAAAGAAGAAGGCTAGAAAAGCCCTATTGAAGAAGTTGAAGAAGTGGCCATTGGAGGAGACTTGAAAAAAAATCATGACAGAAGATTGCAAGCAAGAGAAGCTCCTGAAAAGAAGAGTTTGGGACAATTGTCGCCATTCAACAACAAAAAGAAAGAAGGATTTGGCAAGAAGTTTATCAAATTTTAGAAAGGATTTTTGAGGATCTCAAGACATTCAGATTCTTGAGAAAGAGGCTAAATTTGAAGTCAGAATTGACAAGAAGAAGGAGAAAGAAGAATTGAAAAGGCCACAGTTTTGAGAAGTTTGAGGACAGCCACGTGTTGGAATATATTACATCATTTGGTTCTTTACTAATGTACCTTCATGGGTATATATTTAGATTATGATTATATTAGGAGAAATAGTTTATTAGAGTAATTTAATAAATGCAAGTGTTATAATGTGCAATGATGTAAATGTGCATGTAGTCCACATGTACATGAGTCTTAGGGTTGAGTACGAAGCAAGGAATCTATCTTTCTATATAAAGGCCTCATTGTGAGTGTTTGTAAGAGGATTTTTGGAGTGCATAGGGTAGTGTAGTGGTAGTCACAATGTAGCTCGATTTTGTTATCATGGAGAGGTTGTAAACTCCATAAGAGGAGCATTGTAATTTTCGTGAGCTTTCTTATATGAGTATTTTTAGAGCATTGTATCAAGTTTTCTATCATATTTTCATGCATGTTAAGTTGTCATTATCATAGTTATAACATTGCATGCTTATTTCAATACTTGTGATCGCATTTCCTTTAAGTTTAAGGTTCCAAAAGCTAACACCAAGAAGATTTTGAAGGCTGATTTGCGAAGGAGAAGATTGCTGATTTTCGAGACAGCAAATTGAAGAAGGCAAAAAGCTGCAAATTGGAGAAGATTTGGGCAGATTTTGAAGTGCCTTGGAACAGCCAATTGAAGGAAGGTTTGACAGCAAAAGAAGGCAGCAATTTGAAGGAGATAGAGGAGATTCTTGGACAGCAAGATATAGGAGAAGTAATCAGAATTTTGGAGCAGCAATTTGAGAGATTTGGGCTGCAAAATTAGGCAGCATTAGAAGAAGAAAAGAGAGTTGTGTTTTGGAGAAATTCAGGGTAGATTTGAGAGAGCTTTGAACAGCAAAGCGAAAGAGGAATTGGCAGCATTCAAATCTGCAAATTACAGAGTTTTTGGACATCGAGCAAGCTGATATTCGAGCAGCAATTAGAGCTGCAAAATTGACAAGTTTGAGGCAACAATTGAGTAGAAAGGAGAGCTACAAAATTTACAAATTCAAGACAGCAAAAGGGTGAATCAAATCACCAAGGAGCTAGCTACGAAGGAGGCCAAAGAGGTTAGAAATATTGGTGCAATAAAAATATTTTTATCCAAGTATTAAAGCTGGTTTATTCTAAGTTTCTGTAAGCACCGCATTTGAGTTTTTAAAGTAGCAAAAAGAAGATTTTAAAGTTGAAAAAGATCGCATCATTGCTATCTTAGGATCTACAAAATACAACAGCAAATAGAGAAGTTAAAGATTGTTTGAAAATGGAGTAATAAGGAGAAAGAAAAAGAATAATGTATATGCTGTTTTATAATCCAAAGTAGTGCAGATTTTTATAAATATTATTGAAGGAAAGAGAAGACCGAACAATGCAAAAAGTAAGACAAGGATTAAAGGTGTCTAAAGACACCAAAAGGGGTCAATAAAGTTGCAGGAAAATTTGGTGAAGAAGAGCCACCAAAGAAGTGGCAAATCCACCGAGCCAATGTAGAGGCGCCATTATATCGAAGAGAAGCCACCACATTGAAGAAGAAGCCACCATTGGTTGAGAACGGAGTAGAGGAAGAAAGCCACCAGTGGAGAAGCACTAGCCACCATTTCAGCTGAAGCAAAGCCGCCTACTGTTGAAAGCTATAATGCCACATCCGCCGGAGAAGCCGAAGAGTGTTTTGGGATGTCAAAAGAGAAGCATTTTTTGTGAGAAAGTGAAGAGCCGTTTGAGGAAGTTACAGTGTTGGCAAAGAACATTTTTTGGTGAGCCAAATAGACTTCATACGAAGTCCAATAGTTTGCTGAAGGAGAAGCAGCGAAGGGATATCCATAATTTGTGCCACTTGGAGGAGAGTCTGGTTGAAACATTTGGGAGAAGTGAATCTGAGAAGACAAGGTACGTAATGTACCATTTGCAACGTGTAGGAGTTGAGAAGACACTTGGCATTGCGGAAGGAGAAGCACCAATTGCTCACAAGCAAATCTGAAACGTTTGAAGATTGAGTGGTGAAGAGTTGGAGAACGAAGGGTCATAGTTTGAGCACCAAGCCATCGCCATAGAGGAGACAAACAAGTCCAGCGTAGTTGAAATTTGGAAAGTTACCAAGAAGGAAGGAGTTTGTAACATCCATCGCCAAGTGCTACATATGGTAAAGAAGTTGAAGGGTGTTAGAGACACTTGCCATCCAGGAAAGGAAGCGCTAATCGCCTAGGAGCATTCAAACGTTCTCGAGGAGCTCCATAAAGTGCATCGGAGTTGAACTCCATAAGAGAATGATAAGGATATGGTATGGAGTTTAGCCGATCTGTCAGACTCTATGTATAGGAAGCTTCGTCCAGCTGCCTGTTTCTGGCATGGCACCCATCTCTACAATGCCCCCACCAGTCGATCCATTGTTTGCTGCACTTGAACCATGGGTTCCCCATGCGCGCAGTTGGCACGCGCTTCGGTGATGCAAGAAAAAGGGTGCGCCATCGCCAGTGCCTTATGATAGAGCCCGCAGCCCAAAACGCTCCGTAAGGTCTCCCGTAGACGCATGTTGACCACAAACTCCAATATTTTTCGGTGACGATCTGATGATTTCCGATCAGCTTCTTGCTTTTGCACACCGATTTGCTGATTTCCACCGACTGCACCACCACCTACGCACTTGCAAACTTTTCCCCATAGACGGAGGCCTACCGATCCATGGCCTTGTTGTTGGATGACAGCTTCTACGCGATCCACTAGATTCAAACATAGGCAGCATCCCTGCTCCAAATTTCCCTCAACCACAGTCGTGCGGGACCCACACGACCCCAACCGGTCAACGATATCAGGGTATTGTTGGCTTCTTTGATAGTCATGCATATTCATACGTTTATGCCTAGTGGATGGCTCATCAAGCCCCATGAGGCCTCCTTTTTGAAATGTCTTTAAAACTCACAAAGCGGTAGTCAAGATATCATATTTTCAAACCAATGCTTGGAAGAATATTCCATAAGGATATTCTTATTTTAAAATTGTCAAAGGGCCACATGTCTCTTTATATTTTGGTTTTGAGACTTGTTATTTTTCCTACAAAATAAGGTTCTATTCCAAGTGAAAGATAGGCTTATGTATAGTCGTTGGAAAGCTCTTTCCACGACGGATCCAGTAGATGCATAAAATTTAATTTTTGTAAAGGTCTACTTCAACCTATGATGCCCCAAAGTTCATGATGCCAAAATTCAATTTTAACAATCCATGTTGTATTACGGAGTGCACTTTCGGTTGAACCCGACACTCCTCAATCCACATTCATTTTTAGAGACTCTTTTGGAAGCAGATTTATTCTCCAGACCATGGCCTTTGCATACAGGTACTCCCCACTAATGGGGTTGTCTCGAAGATGTTAACGACCACGACCCTTCTTATGTGATCCACATCTATCACATGGGTACTCCTCCCTCACTTTCGGAGTTGTCGTTCTCTCTTCCTTCAATAGATCAAGGCCCTTTCTTTCTGATCCCAGTCATCACATTGGTCTTCGCCCTCTCGTGGCATTTGGTACTCCTACAAATTGGAGTTTGTTTAGCCCTCTTGTGGCTTGTCTCTCAGTGGATTTCAACACATCAACTTTTCGTAGCTCAACACGTCTTCACCAACAAGACACATCAGGCAACACTCCATCAGTTCTTCGGCATCAGCTTCTACATTGACTTTATTGGATCCTTAGCCTCATTTGGCTCTTGTTCTCTTCTCCAGATTCTCCTTCCCTGTTTGTATGCATTGGGGACCAATGCATCTACAGTGGGGAGGAATGATAAGGATACGGTATGGCATTAAATAATATGCCTTAAATGCATTTGTATAGATAGAGATGAGGGATATTAACTATTATTGTGCATATTAAATGCACCCTTATCCTCTTATCCGCACATGGTATTGAGCACATGGTTCGGCTCATACCATGGTATTGAATATGTATTTCAGGCCTATAAATTGGCATGTTTTATGAATACAAAGTAATCTGGAGTTTAGCCTGTAATTCCGTATCAGAGAAACATTTGTCTAGCGAAATCTAAATGTGGCAGAAAGAGGAGTTAATGCGCCTGAGTTTGGCAGAGTTGAGAACGTTGGAGTTCGCACAGCAGAAGAGAGTTACTTTGAAGAGCAGTGCCATTTCAAGGCAAGTCAAACACCCTTGACCAAATATTGCGCACTTATTTTGGAGGTAAGATTAAAATTAATTATTTGCTTAAAGGTTGGAGTTATAAGGTTCAAGATTGAATATTATTTTCTAAGATTAAGATATAGATTAATTTAATTTCTGGAGAGATAAGGATTTAAATCAAAATTTAATACCTTAGAAAGAAAGTAACTTTTTTGGAAAGTTTTAAGTTATATTTGAAAATTTTCAAGAGTTACTTTTTCAAGTTTTTGGAAAGCTTTGAAATTGAATTATAAAGTTTTGATATTTGCAAATATTGCTATTTTGGAGAAATAAGGTTTTCAACATCAAATTAGGAATACAAAACTTGTAAATATTCTTTTTATAGAATTTCTAAATTTGGAGTTATAAGGAATTCAACACCAACATAGGATTGAGAAATTTAGAAATTATATTATTGAGATTTGGGAGATAAAAGGAATTCAACATAGTTTTTGAAAACTGAAAATTGCATTGATATTTAGTCTCTCATTCAAAAATTAAAGAGACATAAAGATTGAAGTTTTGAAAACTAAAATTACCTCAAAGATATCATTTGACAAGCCTAACTAGGAAGATTAAAGATTGTCAACATTAAGATTAACAATTGAGAATTGTCCTTAGTCTATCATTCAAAACTAAGCAGAAATAAAGAGTAGAGAACTTGAAATTGCAACAAATAATTGTTTGATAAACTAAACTAGGGAGATATAAGGTAGTCTACAAGTGTAATCATGACAACAAATAAGTTTGTTCTTTCATAATCCCAACTACTCAAGGGTCCTAATTACACCTCATGGAAAAACAAAGTGAGATCAATATTGATAGTAGAAAAGCTTTGGGATATTGTTAAAGGAGAAAAATCTAAACCTACTGAAGATGCTAAGGAAATTCAAAAATATGAGGAAGATGAAGCAAAAGCACTCATGATAATAACATTTGCAATTACAGATGATATACAACCATACATTGGTTCAGCAATAACTTCTACTTAAGCTTGGAATACTTTAGCCAAGATATTTGAAGGAAAGAATAAAGCCACTTTCTCGAATCTTCAAACCCAATTGCATTCTCTAAAAGTCAATAGTGGTCAAAGTATAGAATTGTTTCTGAGAAAAGTGGCAGATATAAAAGGAAAATAATTAACCTTTAGGAGAAAAGGTAGAAGATAAGTTTCTTGTTCAATTAATTCTGAGAGCAATTCCAGAAAGCTACAAGCATCTAGTCACATCTTTACAAATTCTATGTAAAGATACATCGTTTGATGAGTTAGTCAACATACTACAAGAGTATGAAGTGGAGAATTCAGTCAAAGATGAAATGACTAACAATGCCTTAGTCTCAAAAGATAATCCACAAAGAAATTTTGCTTCTTTCTCAAGGAACAAAACAAAATGGAATGATAGATATTGTCAAGTTTGCAGAAAAAGAGGACATAGTACAAATTATTGTAGATTCAATCCAAGAAATCAGTATCAAGGGAATCAAACAAATTCAAGAAGCCAATCAAATAGGTTATTTCAACCAAGACAATATCAGAATCAATATAACCACATCAGCAACAATTTCAGCATCAATACAATCAACCTCAACTACAATATAGAGAAGGAAATCAAAAGGGACACTTAGCTCAAGAGATTCAGGAAATTCAAGAACTGGAAGAAACTACAGAAGAACATGAATTTAAAGCACTTTTAGCAAATATAGTACTTTATGAAGATACTAATCATTTACTTGATCAAGATACAAACAAAGAGCAGAATGAAGAAAGCAGAAAAGAAGAGCACAAGTTCCAGAACAAGGATGAAGATCATATTGAAGACTAAAGTATTCAATAACCAAATAATGTAATATAGGGGGGTGTTGGAATATATTACATTATTTGGTACATGTTAATGTACCACCTTAGGTACATCTTTAGATTAGGAGAGTGTCCTAGATTAGAGTGTGAGTATTTTCTTTATGCAATGTAATAAATGCACAAGTTTTTAAAGTGTGCAAAGTATTTTGGTAATGTACATATGCATAATAGTCCATGTGCACGAGTCCATAGAGTAGGAAGATGAAGAGTCTCTAGAAGAGTGAAGGCCAAGAGTGCTCCATATGAAGAGTCACATTCCATTATATATGTCTATGTGTGTGTGTGAGACATATATTGTAGAATGAGTGTGTGTGGAAATATGGGTTATTCAATGGAGATACAATTTCCGTGAGCATTTGTTAATATCAATTCTATGAGTTATTTTTGAAGTTATTTATGAGTTTTATATGTTTAGAATATTGCCATTATCATATATTTCATATTGCAACTTTATTTTAGATCTTGTGGTTATTTTATCTTAAGTACTTAGCTTCAAAAGCTAACATCTTCATGCATTCTTTGTTGTGCACGTCCAATGGTTGTCAACATATTCATTCCTTCATAATCGTTGCCTGCACTCCCAGGTTCATGTTCTAATGGTTCTTCCGGTTCTTCATGTCTAACATCCGTCGCCTTTATTTGCTATATATTTTCCTCATTCAGTAATCTCAGTTTGTCTTCCTCTTCTATGTCTGGAATTCTCACATGCACCCAATTTTTTCTATATTTTGTAGGTTGAGGTTGCAATTCCTTCTGTTCAATCATGGGTTGCACGTTATTCTCTCTTCCAAACCAAGCTAGCTGTTTTGCAAGTTTTGAGTCACGCACCATCTCCCTCCTTGGTCCAACTCGACTCCCCATCTTCTTGGACCAACATACCCTCAAAAGGTTTTGAAGGTTGATTTGGTGCCACAGTCAGCCTTCCTATGCTTGTTTCTTCTTCAACAGTTCAAATTGTTGGAGGTATTGCATTTGCTACCTTACAATATTAATGCAAGGACTATGTAAATAATTTAGATTGGGGTGTGTTTAATATTTGAGTATATAGTAGGTGTCATGTTATTAAGTGTGAGTTATGTGTCATTTAAATAAGTGTGGAGTTATGTAGATGAGGTGTCATGTTAGTGTCGGCCACGGATCCGCCACCTGGGAAGGACTTGGTGTGTCAATGCGCCCTAGACCCGCAGACCAACATTGAAAGGCCGGGAGGAAGGGATGCCCCCCGTGCCGATCTCCGGAGAAGGCCGGCTCCTTTCCTAACCTACTTGGGGGTTTTAGATAAGAGTGCAGGAAAGAGATTAAAAAAAGGGGTAAAGGGAACTGGAAAGAGATTGAAAAAGATAAGGGAACAGGAAAGAGATGTAAATATCATGCGTTTCGGGTGGGGGAAGAACAAGCAGCACGATCGCAAATTTGCATCCGAACCAACAACAATTAAAACAAAGCATGTAACAGAAATTGCAACTGCGATTCTATCCTATGTATCCTTCTGTTTTGTATTCCAGATCCAAATAATCACCAATGCTCAAATCCAGGATTCATAATTCAAACAGACAGAAATATAAATGGACATGAAGCAGAAATACTAGCAGAAGGCAGCATAAAAGACAAAGACAAGAAGCAGAGCCAAGGATGCTTTGAATTAATTAGAAGGTGGTCCGTCACAGCAAAGTCCTCTAGCAATATGTTCCCCCTCCACCCTTGTACAATGAAATGAGGCTGCTATTTATAGCGCAATTTTCCCCCCGATTACATTTTGGGCACAGAATCCCAGACCTAACAAAAGCTGCAATAGCTGACAAAAGCGGCTGATGTTGACCTCTGCGGGTAAAGAATGTACTTGCAGCAAGGTCCTCCTAAAAACGTGGCAGCTCTATGGAAATCCGGTAGGTGGGAAGTTGAGTCAGTTTGAATGGGGGCAGATGCGGTACAATCTGTCAGTTCACGCTCATTTGTCCGGTACACTGGCGGCACACCTTCTGTCACATCTTTGACTCGAATCTCGAGGTTGGACACCTGTCAGCATCTGATGGAGGGGGAAGAAATCGTCTTTAAGCTCAACCTTTGTATGAGCGCAGTCGGGCGGATAAGCGCAGTCGGGAAGGCCTCCGTGCCTTAGAAAATTTCCGGGCAGGTTTCAACGTTCTTTGCCCGAGTGCGCACAGGTCAGTGAGCGAAGCCCGACTTCGCTGCGAAGTCGGGCAGCTCAACACTTAGTCGTTTTTCTGGAGATACCATGATGGGCTGCCCAACTGCGCTCTTCTTCCAAGGCGCAGCCCGACTTCGCTGCGAAGTCGGGCAGTCCCAGCACTTAGCCGTTTTCTTCAAGTGAGCTGCCCAACTGCGCACGAATTTGAGGGCACAGCCCGACTTCGCTGTGAAGTCGGGTTGCGCACCCAACACTTAGACATTTTTGGGGATGTCCTTCACTGACAATGCCCAGGTGCGCACAAAACTAAGAGCGCAACCCGACTTCGCTGCGATGTCGGGGTTCGCTCAATACTTAGAAAATTTTGGGCCTTTGTATGAGCGCAGTCGGGCGGATGAGCGCAGTCGGGAGGATGAGCACAATCGAGCGGGGCCCGACACTTAGTCAATTTTCTGGCCCGAAATTGAGCTTCCTGGTCCTGCTTCCCGGGGCCATAACTTTTGATCCGCTGACCCGATCGCCTATTATAATATATCGTCGAAAAGCTAGCGAAAAGATCTGCAATGATAAAATATCCAAAGCTTATTTCATCCATTTTATCGCCCCCGTTTATGGCCCGCGAAAACCCGAACACCTCCGCATGCTCTTTGCCGCTTTAAAGCTCCATACTTAGGCCAAAGTTTATCAAAAAATTTAATGTGGCAAAATTGCCAACATTCCTAGCGGCTCGCGGGGCATTGAGCTCGCCTCAATGTGAGGACCCAGGCCTTTATCCATTGGGCAACAGAGTCACCCTCGCTGTCCTCTTGATACTCACTGTCGACAACAACCTCTTTCTCAAACCCTTGGCACCCATGGCCCTCTTGGAACATTAAAAAAAAAAAAAACACTGCAAAAACTAAACTAAGAAAACAACTAAAACTTTGCATACTAGCCGGCTTATTTATATAATTTACACAAAAGTTTGCGGAATGATTGGCATGCCACCAACACAAATCTAGCTTTGGTTGCCTATCCGGTGAACCTGCAGTGTCCGGACCAGATCTGATTGTGCTTCAGTTGATCTTTGAAGTCCGACTGGCCTCCCAAAGTTTTCCAGGTCGCGAACATGGTGCAACGTGGGAGGTTATCATTCATGCCGGTACCCATACAATTGATGAAGAATGTGGCAAGGATATTTGCCATATAGGAGCCGTCTTCGGGTACCGGTTGCGGTGATGGTTGGAGCCAATACCACCACTCTAGAGAGTCCATCACCTGTGGGCTCTCGAGCACGAGTTCCTCCCACTCCTTGATGCGATAGCAGGAGCTTTCCTACGATAGGCCTTTTGCCGGGGTCTCCTCAGGATCAACCTCCTGGTGAGGCATGCCTATTGGGCTTTGGCTGAATGCTTGCGTGCTATGCCTTGGGACACAAAAAGGGTGCAAAAATGTGCCCTTTGTGTTCAGAATTTGCCACTGGATTTTGTTCCTCCTCTTGGCCCGTCTCCCGATGGAAACTGCAAGCAACCATATTATTTATCATTTGGGCGGTGTTTGCATATTCCCACTGGTGACTTTGGACGAGATCTGCCTCTCGAGCTCCACACAACTGCATTCTAGGGCTTTGCATAGTATGAGGGATTTGCCATGGTGATTTTGCCAGATGAAGGCAAGCCAAAGATTCACCAACTCGGGCTTCCTGAAAATATGGAGACTGTTCGTGAACATTCATTTCTCCGCTTGTGAGGTCAAGGCTGCTCACCAAACCTTGATTCCTCCGGGGTGTCTTCTATTAGCTTAAAAAAAAGGCGCCTGCGATCAAGAAATCTGGATCTTCAACTCAGTCAGAGTCGCCAGGTGATTTTTCCAGATGAAGGCAAGCCAAAGATTCACCAAACTCGGGCTTCCTGAAAATATGGAGACTGTAGGTGAACATTCATTTCTCCGCTTGTCAGGTCAAGGCTGCTCACCAAACCTTGATTCCTCCGGGGTGTCTTCTATTAGCTTAAAAAAAAGGCGCCTGCGATCAAGAAATCTGGATCTTCGACTCGATCGAGTCGCCGAGTGATTTTGCCGGATGAAGGCAAGCCGGAGATTCACCAAACTCGGGCTTCCCGAAAATATGGAGACTGTTCGTCCCACCGGGCGTGCCAGAAACTGTTGGCCACGGATCCGCCACCTGGGAAGGACTTGGTGTGTCAATGCGCCCTAGACCCGCAGACCAACATTGAAAGGCCGGGAGGAAGGGATGCCCCCGTGCCGATCTCCGGAGAAGGCCGGCTCCTTTCCTAACCTACTTGGGGGGTTTTAGATAAGAGTGCAGGAAAGAGATTAAAAAGGTAAAGGGAACTGGAAAGAGATTGAAAAAGATAAGGGAACAGGAAAGAGATGTAAATATCATGCGTTTTGGGTGGGGGAAGAACAAGCAGCACGATCGCAAATTTGCATCCGAACCAACAACAATTAAAACAAAGCATGTAACAGAAATTGCAACTGCGATTCTATCCTATGTATCCTTCTGTTTTGTATTCCAGATCCAAATAATCACCAATGCTCAAATCCAGGATTCATAATTCAAACAGACAGAAATATAAATGGACATGAAGCAGAAATACTAGCAGAAGGCAGCATAAAAGACAAAGACAAGAAGCAGAGCCAAGGATGCTTTGAATTAATTAGAAGGTGGTCCGTCACAGCAGAGTCCTCTAGCAATATGTTCCCCCTCCACCCTTGTACAATGAAATGAGGCTGCTATTTATAGCGCAATTTCCCCCGATTACATTTTGGGCACAGAATCCCAGACTCGACAAAAGCTGCAATAGGCCGACAAAAGCGGCTGATGTTGACCTCCGCGGGTAAAGAATGTACTTGCAACAAGGTCCTCCTAAAACGTGGCAGCTCCGTGGAAATCCGGTAGGTGGGAAGTTGAGTCAGTTTGAATGGGGGCAGATGCGGTACAATCTGTCAGTTCACGCTCATCTGTCCGGTACCCTGGCGGCACACCTTCTGTCACATCTTTGACTCAAATCTCGAGGCTGGACACCTGTCAGCATCTGATGGAGGGGGAAGAAATTGTCTTTAAGCTCAGCCTTTGTATGAGCGCAGTCGGGCGGATGAGCGCAGTCGGGAAGGCCTCCATGCCTTAGAAAATTTCTGGGCAGGTTTCAACGTTCTTTGCCCGAGTGCGCACAGGTCAGTGAGCGAAGCCCGACTTCGCTGCGAAGTCGGGCAGCTCAACACTTAGTCGTTTTTTTGGAGATACCATGATGGGCTGCCCAACTGCGCTCTTCTTCCAGGGCGCAGCCCGACTTCGCTGCGAAGTCGGGCAGTCCCAGCACTTAGCCGTTTTCTTCAAGTGAGCTGCCCAACTGCGCACGAATTTGAGGGCGCAGCCCGACTTCGCTGCGAAGTCGGGTTGCGCACCCAACACTTAGACTTTTTTGGGGATGTCCTTCACTGACAATGCCCAGGTGCGCACAAAACTAAGAGCGCAACCCGACTTCGCTGCGAAGTTGGGGTTCGCTCAATACTTAGAAAATTTTGGACCTTTGTATGAGCGCAGTCGGGCGGATGAGCGCAGTCGGGAGGATGAGCGCAGTCGGGCGGGGCCCGACACTTAGTCAATTTTCTGGCCCGAAATTGAGCTTCCTGGTCCTACTTCCCGGGGCCATAACTTTTGATCCGCTGACCCGATCGCCTATTATAATATATCGTCGGAAAGCTAGCGAAAAGATCTGCAATGATAAAATATCCAAAGCTTATTTCATCCATTTTATCGCCCCATTTTATGGCCCGCAAAAACCCGAACACCTCTACATGCTCTTTGCCGCTTTAAAGCTCCATACTTAGGCCAAAGTTTATCAAAAAATTTAATGTGGCAAAATTGCCAACAGTTAGTAAGTGTGAGTTATGTCAGGGAAGTGTCATGTTTATAAGTGAGAAGTTATAAGTTATGTGCAATCATGAGAGTCTTTGTCTTTATGTAAATATGTGAGATTTATTATTATGTATTGAGAAATATGAAGAGTTAGATCTCCCGTGAGTATGAGGAGATGAAGAGTTTATGTAAGTGTAAAGGTCAAGAGTCTTGTGAATATGAAGAGTCTCATGTATGTATATATTGAAGACAAAGCATTGTAATAAGGATTGAAGAATAAGCATTGCATTTATGCATTGCTTAAAGTAGATATATTTTCAATAATATATTCAGTGAGTTTTATGTTCATTGTTGATTCATGTGCATATTTGTTTTTGAGATATTGTTTGATCCTGGAAGAATGTTAAACCTATGATAATAGTAGTGATTTGCTAACAAAAATTAATCATATTCACTTGTGCTTTCATTATGTATGGCTTTAACCTCAAACCATTAACTGTCTCGGGGCACCATGTCCCATCCTATCTCTTCAATTTCACCGCATCGTTAGTCATCATCTCTTCAACCTGGAAGGGTCCAAGCCACAAAGTCTTCAATTTGCCTAGCTTGACCCCTCTTTTGCCTTTAAACTTCAGGACCAAATCACTTAGCTTCAGATTCATCTTCCTCATGTGCTTGTCATGCCACAAATTCCTCTGACGTCGGGCAATCTTCGTTGCCCACTGAGCCATCACACTTTTCTCGTCCAATTTGATTAGTGTTGTTAGCCTCTCCTCCAGGCTCTCCTGATCACCTAAACAGTTTTGCACCACCACTCTCAAAAGTACCAAGAACACAATCGGCACAATTGCCTTTTGCCCATACATCAACTCGAACGACGTATGGTTCGTCATTGGCCTATACGTAACTCTATATGCCCACAAAACTGTTGGAAATATTTCCTCCCAATCAACATCCTTGATTTTGCACGTCTTGTACATTATCGAAAGCAAGACCTTGTTCGTTACCTCCGTTTGCCCATTTTCCTTGGGATAATACAGACTAGACAGCAAATGCAAGATCTTGAATTCTATGGTGAGTTTTTGAATGATCTCATTGACAAAGTGTCCTCCATGATCTCTTGTCAACTTGAGAGGTACATTGAATCTTGTAATCACCTATTCGTACAAGAAACACATAGTGCTCTTTGTGGAATTTTCCAATAACGCCCTTGCCTTGACCAACTTCGTCAGATACTTAGTTGCCACCACAATGTGTCTACATTTTCTCCTACTGATTCTTAATGGTCCCAAAAAATCTAGACCTCATCTTTCGAACAACTCCTGTGGTTGTGACAGATGTTATGGCATAAAGTCCCTTCTTAGCGATCTCCTAGCTCTTTGGCAAATCGCATACTGTCACAAACGCCTTTGCATCATAATAGAGGATGGGCCACCATAGCCCTACCAAAAGCACCTTGTTGTCGCATCTGGTCCCATGTGCCCTCCTACCAGCCCTTCATGAGCTTCCTTCAGCGTTGAGTTCACTTCCTCATCCATTACACACCTCAAAACTCCATCTGGTCTGATTTTGTACAATAATCCAGCTATCAATTGGAATGGTGCTGATTTGATGATGATTTTCTTTTTCTCGGCTACTATCAACTCTTGTGGCAACTCCCTCATCGACAAGTATTCCCCCACATACTTGTACCACGGGAGTAGCGCAATTATTGCAAATAAATGAGTGTCTAGAAATTCATTCAACACTCCTCCCTCCATAGGTTCTCTCAAGCAAATTCTTGATAGTTAATCCGCTATTACGTGTTTCTTTCCCAGCCAACTGCTAACTCATCTATGAATGGTCGGTTTGTTGATCAAGTATAGCAATGCTTGATTTACATAGAAGGCGAAGGGATTGGCAAGAAGATAATGTCTAAATTTTGTACTACATATACCATTCCCAAAGCCTCTTGCTCCATTGTGTTGTAATTCTTCTCTGCTCGTGAAAACAACCGACTTGTAAAGTATATGGGCTAATCCATCCCAAACTACACCTCTTAGGCCAACCTGCATCCAATTGCAAAATTGGATGCGTCTACATGGATGTGAAATTCTTTCTCCCAATTTGCAAACACCAGAATGGGCATGAAAACCAACTTCACCTTCAACTCTTGGAAGGCCTTTTGATGCTCCTCAATCCATCAAAAAGGAACATTCTTGCGCATCAGCATGTCTAACAGGAGTGATACTTGTGCAAAGTTCTTGATGAAACACCAATAGTACCCGACATGTCCCAAAAAGGACTTCAACAAACTTACGTCGTATGGCTCCTCCATGCTCATTATGACTCTTATCTTGTCGGGGTCAGTCTTCAAACCTTCTTTGCACACTACATGTCCAAGCAACTTCTCATACGACACCAGCAACTTGCATTTCTTCAAATTCAAGGACAATCAAGCATTCATACATAGCTTCATGCATTCCTCCAAAGCTTTCAAATGCTTGTCCTTCTTCCTATACGACCAATTGTCCAAGAAAATTTTAAACGTGCTAGTGGACATCTGCTCAAAATATGTACAGAATTATTCTAATAAATGTGGCTAGGGCATTGCACAAACCGAAAGGCATTCAATTATATGCATAAATGTCATTATCAACTACAAAAGAGGTCTTCAATTTATCCTCCTCGACGATATTGATTTGATTGTAGCCTGAGAATCCATCCAAGAATGAATAGGTCTCATGTACAGCTACTTCCTCCAAAATCGAATCACTAAAGGGTATTGGGAAGGGATCTTTCATAGTCACTACTTTCAAACTTTGGAAATTGACACAAATGCAGATCTGATTGCTCTGCTTCAAGTTGATCACAATCGGTGACACCCATTCAATCACAGTCACCTTGAAGTTTATTCCAGCATCCGACATCTTTTTTATTTCTACATTAACTAGGGCTGCATACATTGGGTTCATTCTATATAGCCTTCATACTAGTTGTGCACCTCAAACCAACGGAATCCAATGGACACAGTTCAAATGGGATACCCTTCAAGTCTTTGTATGTCCAAGCGAAGACCTCTTTGTCCTGCATGAAAATTTTGAAAGATGCCACTTTTAAAAATGGGTCCTGTTGTCACATTTTGCACGGGGTGCAATGTCTTCAGTGTTGTAACAGTGCTGCTCTTCTTTTTCCCTCTTCCCCTATTTTCCTTCCTTCTCCTCTCCCTTTCCTTTTCCTTCCCGCATTCTCTTTCTTTCCCCCCTTTCTTGGAGTCCCCAGTTGATTTTTCAACTTTCCAGCAAGTTACCTGAAAAATGGCTAAGTGTTGGTGCGAAGTTCGCACTTCGCCCAGTTTTGGTGCGAAGCGCGCACTTCGCCTAGTTTTGGTGCGAAGTTCGCACTTCGCCCAGTTTTGGTGCGAAGTCTGACTTCGCCCCACTTTCTGGGCGCACCTTGCAACTGGCAGATTGACAGGCTGGCAGGCTGACAGAAGATGATAAAAGGCCGGAGCAGAGTCCGTACGGCGGCAGACACCAGTTTCCACCTGTGCGCAGCCCGACTTCGCAGTGAAGTCGGAGTGCGCCCTTGACAGGTGCGCAGTAGGGGAACAAACCCAGAATTTGACCAAGGCATGAAGGCCTTCCCGACTGCACTGTTTTCTGCCCGCGCAACCCGAGACGCTCTGATCCCAAGCGAAGTTGGACGGACTGCCTTCCAAGGCAGACACGTGTCACACAGCATCATCCATCATCTGACAAGTGTCCAGCTTCGGGATTAGAGCCGAAACGTGCCGAGCAAAAGGACAAGCATGGGCTGCATTGCCTGCGCCAGTAGCCTCATTTAAAGCTGATCTGAGGTTTTACCTGCTCCAGCTACCCGCATCACTGCCAGAGGGAGATTCTGCCCAACACACCGCCATGTAGCTGTCCAGCTTCCAGGAAGACCATGCTGCGGGTACAGTCCGGTCCGACAAAAGGTCAGCATTTGCAGCTCTTTCGCCGCTTTTGTCAGCTTATGTTTGACTGGGACCTTGTGCCCATTAATGTAACGGGAGGGACTCGGGCTATAAAAGCCCACCGTGAATTCATTGTAAAGGGTGGAAGGGGAATGTCTGTTAGGGAACCACTGTGCCCATTGTAACCGTGCTTCTGCTTATAAATATAATCTGTATGCTTGGTTCTGTTCTGCCGTTTCGTTTTTTATGCTCGCCTTTCTTTATATTCATGCCTTAGGCTAACCTGTGTCATGGCTCGTTGATTCATTTCAGCATTTGATGATCATGTGCCTCTAGCATTGCTTGTTTAAAGCACCCTCTGTACTTCATGAATTAAAAGGATACATAGAATAGATGTGGTAGCAGTTTCATAAGTTGTGTGTTTTGTTGCTGGTCCGTATCTGGTGATTGGTGCGCTGCCGTACTGTTAGTTCCTTGTAGGGAATGTCTGTTAGGGAGCCATTGAAGCTGTGCGGTTAAATTCTCTACATAAACACATATACCTGGCTCTGATATCTCTAAGTTTGCTTTCTACTCATGTCAGCGTACGTATCTGGTGATTGGTGCATTGCCGTACTGTTAGTTCCTTGTAGGGAATGTCTGTTAGGGGATCATTGAAGCTGTGCATACGCTGCTTGAGTATCGGAAGTACACATAGTTTTTGCAGTTCCTAGTTATGTTTTGTGTTTATAATGCAGTAAGTATTGGTGATTGGTGTGTTCCCGTACTGTTAGTTCCCCCCCACCAACCTTTGAATATATTTGTAAATTCCTTTCTGTTCATTTATTTCTTTCCTGTACTCTTAGCTTGAACATAAACCCCCCAAAAAGGAGCCGGCCTTCTCCGGAGATTGGCTCGGAAGGCATCTCTTCCTTCCGGCCTTTCATGCTGGTGGGCGAATCTGGGCGCATCAACCCAAAATCCTTTCCTCATGGCAGATTCGTAACCAACAGTTTCTCTGGCACGCCCGGTGGGACCCTGGTCCCACGTTTCAAGAGAGATTTTCTGATCAGTCTCCACCTGGCGCTGACGGTGTTTTCTGAGCACCTGGTGAGACAAGGAAGTTTCTCACCCCCGACAGAATCGAAGCACCGGTGTTCGCTTCATTGCTGTTCCAAATCTGAACACCTGGCGACTCTGCACGAACAAATCCTCTGAGTCTAGAAGATCGGTCCCAGCACCTTCATGCACACGAGAAGGTGGCAAGCAAGGGATCCGAGAAGCCCGCCTGAGTTCTACGAACTGGACATCAACGCTCGAGGCGAGATCCCCTGGCTGGTTGATCCGCGAGCTCGTTTCGACGAAGCCGAGGCTGAGATCCAAGAAGAGGCCGAAGCCGAAGTCGGAGGAGCCGAGTACGAAATAGAAGAGGCCGAGGAAGAAGAAGATCCTGCATCCTCGGAAAGTACCGACACTGAGTACACAACCGACGGCGGAGAAGAAGAAGAAGAAGAAATGGCTGCCCAACAACCGAATGACGATGATCTTTTCCCGGCTGTGGACTCTACGGGGCCCTTGGCCCTGGTCGGACAGCAAGCTGTGCCCCCCGCTGCTTTAAAGTCTATTCCCACATACGACGGCTACGGTAAGACGGCGTACGAGCACATCCAGGACATCCTTGCCCTGGCCGCATTGCATACTATCACCGATGAAAGTGTGAAGACCCGTCTGCTGGCCCTTTCCCTGAGGGGAAAGCTTCTCTACTGGTGGAGATCGCCGCGGAGGGATCCATCACGGTGGTGGCCCCGCCTTGCCGGGAGGCTCGTAAAAGGATGCAACGAGTCCGCTGACCCCACTTCTCTACCGCATCGGGCTCCAAGCTATCCGGAGACATCCTCAAGAGGAGGTGTCCGATTTTAACATTAGGTTTTGCGAGATCCCGGAAACGGGTACCTCGCGAACTTCGGCCTTCAGCCGGCATGGCCGCTCACTACTATCTGAGATCCTTCAACTCAGACATATGCCTGCTGCTGAAGATCGCCAGAATTGACGAGTTCCCTGCGCTGTACGAAGCTGCCCAGCAAGCTGAAGCTGACATTATCTCCATCGGCAGACTCCCGTCCAGAGTGCAGGAGCCCATCCATCCCGACTTCCCCAGATCTCAGTATCCTTCTGCTTCTGGCGGTGCGCCGTCCACATCAGGACAGCAACCCCAGCAGCAGTGGAATCCGGCGCCGGTCGTAACTCCTTACGGCCCGCCTCAAATGCATTACCCTCACCCGCCGCCTCCTGCTCCGCATTTTCCAGCACTTCCCGCTCCTCCACAGTACGCATCTTATTCTAACCCTCCTCCATTGGCCGCATTGCCTCCACCGGCACAAATGCCGCCACCCGACAGCAGCATCCAGAACACGATTCTACAAGAAGTGCGGGCTTTGGCCTCCGGATACCATGCCATGTCCAATGACATGACCGCTATGAAGAAGAAGCAGGCCCAGATGGACCTCGCTCCTAGGAGGCCATATGCGCCCCCGGCGCTAACAAAAGACAAAGCGCCAGAAAACCAGCCGCAGAGGCGTCCGCCTCCGAGAAATGCTGCTATAGAAGACCCGCCTGGTCCTCCCGACCAGGTTAACTGGTGCACTACGTGCAATGACCCGCATTCGGAGGAAGACTGCACTTTGCACCAGCACTACATCCAGACATTGGCCGGCAGCGCTATAGAAGACGATGAACTGTACATGATCTTGGACGGCGAAGCCAACTTTGCCCTCCCGGAAGAAAATCTAGCGCCACCCGCCAAGGAAGAAAAGAAAGCCGCAGATGCGGCCAAGCCTTTGCAAGTCTACGCGAGAAGAGAAAAACCGCAGCCCGGAGGGCTGCCACCATACAAGCGGCTGTGGCCCTACACAGCCCAGGAGAAGGCATCCAAAGATAAAGCTCCAGTCAAGCCTTCTCCGGAAAAGGCTGCCGCTGTTCCAGCCAAACCTCCAAAGAAAGGCCCCAACTCCGGCTAAGACTCCTGTACTTCAGCCTCCAGCTGAAACCAAAGAACAAGCCCAGGAGAAGCTGAAGTACCCGTCTCTGACCAAGAGGCAGCGAGTTGAGGCCACCCAGCAGTACCGGACGAAGTATGAGCCGGAAAAACAAGCAGAAGGAGCTAGTACCTCGGGCTACAGCATTGTAGACGAGTTGAAAAGAACAACCGCTAGAATCAGCATGTACGATGCTCTTCTCGCTCCCGTGTCGGTAGATCTGCTCGCAAGAATCACTGAAGAACATGAAGAACGGCAGACAGATACAGCCCGCTGTCCTGGTTCAACCTTTGACAGTCTCCGCCACTGGGAAGAACAGACCGCCACCCTTTTATCTGTCTTTACGGATGCAAGGGCACATAGTTCACAACTGCATGGTGGATCTCGGCGCTTCCTCGACCGTGATGCCGAAGGCCGTCCGCGATGAGATCGGGATGGAATACACACGGAGCAGCCAAGGCGTGCCGCAATTAGACGGCACCCCCGTCAAGACAGTTGGTGTCATAAAGGACATCCCTATCCGACTGCACAAAGCTCTCGACATCGTAGTCATCCAAGAGGTCGTGATTGTTGACTTGGAGCCTTACTTCGGCATGTGTCTCTCTCGGGAGTTCACTGCGAAGTTGGGCGGGTACCTGTCTCTAGACTACTCACACATGGAAGTGCCCTTCAAGGGAAGGAGACTGAAAATTTTTAATGAGAAGCCTTCCCCCTTCCTAGTAGACAAGATACCCGGAGGAGAGATGGACTGCATGGTCCAGTTGTCAGAGGAAGAGCTGGTGACAGTGGAGCTGACTGAGCAAGCCCTCGAAGTGCTACAGCTCGAAGATGAGTTCTCGTTGCGGGACTTCAATGCCGTAATCGGGACAGAGCAGGGTTGTTACTCCATTGTACAGCCCGAGAGGCTTGACGTGTCAGCTGCGAAGGAAGTAGGACCTGCACCCGAGGAGTTGTGGAAGCTCTTCTTTGACGGCGCGCGATGCAAGAATGGCGCCGGTGCAGGAGTGCTGCTGGTTTCTCCAACCGGAATCCAGAAGGACTATGCCTACAGGTTGGCCTGGAGCTGCACTAACAACTCGGCGGAATACGAAGCCCTGTGCTTGGGTTTGCGAAAGGCGGAGAGGCTCGGAATCAAGCACCTACAGATTTTCGGAGATTCAGAGCTGGTGTGTCACCAAGTTACGGAGAAGTGCGCATCCAAACAACACTATCTTAGAGCGTACCGCAATCGGGTGTGGGACCTGATGGAGTCATTCGACTCATTGAATGTCAAAGCGATATCGCGTGAGAAAAACAAGCACGCTGATATTCTGGCGTCTGTTGGAGCCAGGTACGTTCCGGCGAAGACGTTGTCCAGAAACCGAAGCCGGTTCGTACTGTCTACAGGCCTTCTGTGCCTGATAAGGACACCCACTGGCAGGTGTTCAGTTGTGACGAGGAGATCGTCACATTCCTGGTTAACGAAGTGTGTGTAATCGGAGGTAGAGACCCTGATGACGAGCAATATGAGGGGTTGATACAGTTACGGAATAATCACGTCCCAAAAGGACTGATTACATTAGAAAGTCTCTTTGATCAGAATGACAGAGCAATATCCCACAGGATCAAAGTAGACCCGAGGCAGTATGCTGACCTAGAACTTGAACCTGGTAAAACCATCAAGGTCGGAACAGACTGCACGTCGGCGGAACTGGAGCAGATCAGATCACTGTGCCAGGAGTTCCCCGACATTGTGGCCTGGTGCTACGAGGATTTGAGGGGGTATGACAGAACTGTCATCCAACATACCATTGAGCTAGAGGATGGCGCCAAGCCATTCCGACAGAAACAGAGGGCCGTGAATCCGAAGATTGAGGCCATGATGAAGACCGAGCTCTTGAAGATGCTGGAGGCCAAGATCATCTACCCCATCAAACATTCATCCTGGGTCGCGAATTTGGTGCCCGTGAGGAAAAAGAATGGCGACATTCGTCTCTGTGTCGACTTCAGAAACCTAAATCAGGCTTCCCTCCGGGACCACTATCCGCTTCCCCAAATCGACTAGATCCTACATATCGTTGCTGGAGCCCAGAGATTTTCACTTTTAGATGGATTTTCCGGCTACAACCAGATTTGGGTCAAAGATGAGGACCAGCATAAGACGGCGTTTACCACCAAGTGGGGGACGTTCGCCTATCAGCGCATGCCATTTGGCTTATCTAATGCTGGTGCCACGTTCCAAAGGGCCATGGACCTGGCCTTCCGAGAGCTGCTCAATAAGATTATCGTCATCTACCTTGATGACATGACTCGTTTTCTCTCACCAACGAGGAGATCATGTTTCGCACCTACGGCAAATATTTGAGAGTTGTCGAGAATTCGGCATTTCTATAAACCCGAAGAAGTCCGTCTTCGCGGTAAAGGAAGGAAAGTTCGTCGGGACATGTCATCTCCGAGGAAGGCCTCGCCATTGACCCCGACAGAGCGGAGGCCCTCGTTCGCTTGCCAGCCCCCATCGACAAAAAGGGCTGCAGTCCTTCTTCGGTCAGATTAACTTCGTGCGGAAGTTCATTCCGGACTTCGCACAGGTGATCAAGCCTATGGCCGAACTGCTTAAGAAAGATACACGTTACGAATGGACTGATGAGAGAGAGCAAGCCTTCGAGGAAATCAAGGCCCGAATTGCACAAGCTCCGGTGTTGACAAACCCGGACTACTCCAGAGACTTCATCCTGTATGCAGTGGGAGAACCCGAAAGTTACGCTGCAGTCCTAACTCAGAAGGGAGACGATGGTGAGGAGCGCCCCATAGCATTCCTCAGCCAAGTGATTCTGCCGCATGAAGAAAAGTACAATTTTATAGAGCGGCAAGTTCACGCTGTCATGAAGTCCCTTCGAAAGTTTAGGCATTTTGTCTCCCAGAGCAAGACCACTGTCTTTGTGATTCACCCGGATGTTCGAAGCTTCATCTTGCAAGGAGAACCGGGTCACAAGAGAGCGGGATGGATTGCCAAGATCCAGGAGTTTGACATTGAAGTGCGGCCCACCAAGCTTATCAGAGGCCGAGCCTTGTGTCAGGAATTGGCCCGAAGCGCTGTAGCCGGCATCTCCGCCTGTAAGTGGGAGGACACAGCGACACGCATCTACCTAGCCGACTCCTTATCGGAGGGGAGTGATTGGACAGATGAACTGGTGAGATACTTCTGCACCGGAAGATGTCCCGATCACCTGAACGCCTCACAACGAAGGAGATTTCGGCTAGGTGCACTTAAGTACACTCTTCGCCCCGAGGGGCTTTACTTCAAAAACATTGACGGCATCCTGTTGCGGTGCGTCTTAAAATCTGACCAGCCTAGGGTCCTCGGAGAATTTCATTCCGGGATGCCTGGGGGTCACCATTCTTCAAGGCCAACGGCCTTAAAAATAATAAGGGTTGGGTACTATTGGCCCACTTTGTTCGCAGACGCGCATGCGGTCTGCTCTAAATGTGATCAATGCCAGAGGTTTGCTGGCCGAAACAGAAAAGCACCCCTGCCCCTTCAACCGATTCAGGCCGAGACTCCGTTCCAGCAATGGGGTTTAGACTTTATTGGGGTGATTTCTCCTAACTCCTCCGCCGGCCACAAGTTTATTCTTACGGCTACTGACTATTTTACACGGTGGACGGAGGCGATCCCGACCAAGAACGCAGACCAAGAAACGGTCATCAGGTTCATTGAGAGCCTGATTACCCGCTTCGGGGTTCCAGAGTCGATTGTGACCGACAACGGTCCGGGATTTGTAGGCGCTGTACTCACGGAGTACACCGGCAGACTTGGCATCTATCACAAGATGTCTTCTAATTACTACCCGCAGGGGAATGGCCTTGCCGAGTCCACTAACAAGAACCTCCTGAAGATCATCCGGAGGACCATTGAAAGAAACAAGCGGACTTGGCACTTGCTCCTGAACCGGGCGCTGTGGGCGGACAGAGTTGCATTCAAGAAATCCCTCAGAACGTCCCCCTATGCGCTCGTCTATGGCAAAGAGGCTGTCATGCCATCACACATCGAGATCCCCGCCCTGTGGATGATTGACGAAGACAGGAGCAGCGGAGACCCGGTGGATGACAGACTGTGCCAACTCCTGCAGTTGGAAGAAGACAGAGAAAGTGCATACCAGGCCTTCGCGGATCACATTGCAGCCACTCAAGGCTGGTTTGCCAAAGGCACCACTGCCCGAGTTTTCGAAATCGGGGACCTGGTGCTGAAGTGGGACTCATATAAAGCAAAGCCAGGTAATCACGGGAAGTTTGATGCCCTCTGGGAGGGCCCTTATCAGATTGCCCGGGTAAACCAGTTCAATGCCTACATACTGCGGGATATGGAGGGTCAGCTCCCGCCTATCCCCCGTCAACGGGTTCCACTTGAAACTTTACCGCTGCGAAGGTGCCCGAGTGGCCCTTCCTTGTAAAAAATTTTCCCTTATGCTTTTTCATTTCCCAACATGTACAGTTTCCTGTTTTCAGCTTTTAAATTGTTATTTTTTATTATTTGAGCTTAACTGCGGCACGGGAGAGAAAGACAGACTTCGCAGCGAAGTCTGTCGTCGCCCCTCAGGAGGGGCGAAGTTCGGCTGTGCAAAGAAAAGAGAAAAGGAAAAAAGGCAAAAAATTGGCTAAGTGTTGGCCGAAGTCCGACTTCGCAGCGAAGTCGGGCTTCGGGCCAGCCACGGTGCGAAGCGCGACTGAAAGGGAAGCCACGAGGGCACACTAAAGACAGGCTTCGCTAAGCTTTGGCCGAAGACTGACTTCGCGCGCGAAGTCCGACTTCGACCAACTTGCGCGCGAAGTCCGACTTCGGCCAACTTCCGCGCGAAGTCCGCGCTGCGCCCAACTTTCGTGCGAAGTGCGAACTTCGCGCGAAGTTCGTACTTCGCCCAAAGTTCGGCCGAAGTCCGAACCCGCCTCAGCGTTTGCACTGCGCGGCTTGTCCAGGATCAGTCTAAAGAAAAATGATAAGTGTGGTCAAAGGCCCGAAGGTTGCAAAGGACCCAGACTGCGCCCAAACCTTGGGCGCAGCAAGCAAGAAAGAAGAAGGAACAGTTCGAACGCGCACTTCGCGCGAAGTTCGAACTTCGCTCGAAATTCGGGCGAAGTCCGACTTCGTCGAGCAAGAAAGAAGAAGGAACAGTTCGAACGCGCACTTCGCGCGAAGTTCGAACTTCGCCCGAAATTCGGGCGAAGTCCGACTTCGCCGGCGAAGTCGGGCCGCGCCCAACTTTGGGCGAAGTCCGGCTGCGCCTCGTTTTCTGGGCCAGTTTGGGGCAACGTTTAAAAATGAATAAAAAATTTAAAAAAAATCCTAGCTGGGCCCAAGGCGCGTTTGTAGCCGTTCCAAAGTGGGTTTCCGCACCAATGATTCTTTCTTGAGCAGTGTGCCCGGATTGCGGCAGTGACGTCAGCCATGGCGCAGCGTCCAAGACAGAATTGATGATTGCACGTTCCTCAACGAAAGTGCAAGCAAAAGAGCATGGCACGTCTGCCGGAGCGCGCTTTTTCCAAACATTCTCCTGCGCAGCCACCAAAGAGCCTTAACTCAGCCGACCTACCTCCTCCTGCGCGGCATTAATGGCGCTGTCTTTATCTAGAAAAGGGGGTCAGATGTTTTCAAACATTCCAGACTATGCAGATTATTCCTCGGACAGTGCAAATTATTCCTGTGACAGCGAAATCTGCTGCAGACGCCTTGAACTTGCAATTATTGCTGATTCGGAGAGATGGACAGAGGAAAGATGCCAGTGTCAGCGCAGTCCAGCGAAAGTGGCGAACCAAAGGATTTACCGCGGCCGGGCGTTTTCAGAAGTGAAACCCCGCCAGAGAGAAAGTCAAAGTCCCGGACGAAAAAAGTACAGCGTGGGCAAGCCCCACCACCTCCGGTGAATTATTTATCGGGATACAAGGACGGCTCTTTTTCTATGAGCCTAACGAAGTTGCGGGCAAATGTGGAAAGTTGGGCTGACAAAGTTTCGCCCTCCCACCATTTCGGAGCGGCGTACAAATCCAATCTGTTCAGATTCTTGTGCCCTCCTGTCCACCAATGCCCGGAACTGGTAGACCTAATTGTCAGACACTACAGACCAGCTACCCGGCAAATTTGCAGCTCCAGCGGTAAACCCTTGTTCACACTGCGCAGGGAGACTGTCCAGCCAGCTTTCGCCCCAGGGTTGGAGTATGACTCCAACGCCATTCTCAGAAAGATAAATTTGGGCGAGCAGGCGGGACGTTTCACGCCAACAAAACGGATGAGGGATTTCCTCAATTCAGAGCTGAACGCCCCGCTTGCAGCTGGACAGTGGCCAACCGGCCCCATGCCCTTGGCACAATTCCAGAACAAATACTTGTACATCATTTTGGCATCTATTCTTGGCTGCGATTCTGATGAGCTGGTACAGCCGTACCAGCTAGCGCTGGCAGAATGTCTCCTATGTGGAGAGTCCTACGAACCGGCAGCACAGAGAAGTGGGAAGCATCCCATCTCTTTCGACTGGGCAGACTGGCTGGCTTACGCCGTTCATTCCAGCCTGGTAAAAATCCAGAAGAGGCAGTCTACCGATTTTCGTTTCAGTTCCGTTCTAGCCTGGCTTTGTTTGTACCATCTGCACCCCCTGATGCCGATCCTGAACCTGAAGAAGGTCAACGAGAGGGGAGAGCCACAGCCCGTCTATAACTGGACGGATGACTTATACCGGAAAGGGTCCTACTACAAGTTCAACTTCAACTTTCTGGGATTCGTCATGTCAGTCTTCAGTGAAAGCGAAATTCCCCGTCCCCCGAGAGAAATGACGAGCGCTTTGATAAATCGAAGCTCGGGGACGTTTCGGACCGACGCAGGGAATTGTGGTCAGAATCTACAGATTCAAGGGCAAACCCCATTTGTTGCCCTACTGGTGCTCGGAGCATATGTTCGGGATGGAGGTTGCCCGACAAATGGACTATGTTGAAGAGGAGTTCGGCCTAGGAAAGAAGAGAGGACAGATTTTTCAATACCCTCTTTCCTGGGCAAATGTTGAGATTTTTGAGGTAGGACAGCATGTCTACCTTGAGCAAGAGTTTTCCCGGATTGGCCTGGTTTTGTTGCCGCAACGCTGGAAGTATGACCCATATGGAATAAGGGGAAAGTTCGCACATCTCTGCCCCCGGGCAGATATAACTGAAGATAAATGCGACGTGGTCCATGTGGATCTTGACTGGGAAATCGAATTGATGGAAGCTTCTCCTCCCTGGCAGGATTTCTACTGCGAGGAGGTGACATATGACCCCAAGCGAAACCCGGACCACCAGTTTTCATCTCCAGGGTTCAAAAAATTTCTATCCAAGATAGCAGGCCTTAACTGGTCTAAAGAAAAGATTACTGAATGCTGGAAGATGAGATGCCGCACGCAGCACGACAAATCAACAAGGAGAAACCTGGCCGTAGATGACGACTTTTCGGTTCTCTATGACCAGCATCATGACAGCTGGCGGCCGTTCGCATATCAAGGTTACGTTCCCCGAGGTCCCTTTGAAGGCTATAAAGGAGGGTCTCCCTCCCAACAGTTGTACACTTCGGCAACTACCAGCGTGGGCCCAGCAGACTTCCAGGTCAATCCAATGCAGCCCGTGGCTTCCAAGACGGCGCCTGAGAAGGCGAAAGAGTTAGTCAAGGCAACGCCCGAGGCAATCCCTCAGGCACGAAAAGCGCCAGCGCCGTCAGAGGGCAGACCGGTTGCGGCAGACCTTCTGCAAGTCAAACCCCGGTACAAGTTTACCGTGGGAGCATCGGCCGCCGCACCTGCTTCATCTCCTTCCCCTGATCAGACTGTTATTCCAGAAGAGAAGAGGCGGAAGAGAGTTGAGAAAATCAGGCGACCTAGCCTGATAGTGCAGCAGCCAGTCGCAGAGCCGCAGCCGTGCCCTGCCGCCGCAGAGACAGTTCCTCTGGGCAGTCCCAAGCCAGCCGTCGAAATCAGAAGCACAGAACTCCATCCGGCATCGGCTCAGGCGGAGCCCGCAGGTACGTTTGCTGCCCCTGTCTCCTTGGTCTCATCCAGTCCTACTCCCACTCCGTCTCCCGCTCAATCCGAGCAGGTCATGGCCGCATCCCCCTCCCCGTCTCCACGCCCTTCTAGCGGCCCCCATTCTTTTGATCAGTTTGCTCAGAACCCTAACGTTTCTCTATCTCTGAGCACAACTCCAAACCCTTCGCCTGAGGCTAGTGCTGAGGCTGTCCGTTCACCGTCACATCCTCCGTCTCAGCCGCTTCAAACCCTCACAGTTTCAGCCGCTCCCATCTCCATTTCTCGGTCGCCCCCACAAGCGGCCGATTCTTCCAAGGTCTGTCCGGTTCCTCCTGGTCCCATCCCCGTAGGAGAGACGTCTCAGCAGAACCCTAGGCTGGGGGAACCAGATTTTATGGACGACCTCCAGAATACAGACGACTTGCCCCTGGCAACGAGGGCTGTAGAGTATTCTGTCTCTTTCCTCCAAGACCTGAAGCGGAGGAGACATGAAGAGATAGCCGCCCCGGTAAAACGCGCAAAGTACGATTTCGGGAGGAGAGTGATTACAACAGAGAAGATAATCCCAAAAGTAAAGAAACCTCTCCGGGAAATGACCAGGGCGGACTACGAGCTCCAGACAAAGGAGAAGAGCTTTGACGACATTAACAAGCAATATGAGATTCAGTCAATCATGCGCAAAGCTGATAATCTCTTTGTCAAAAGTCTGGAGGAGCAGGAAGAACTTTTCGGGTTGCAGGATAAAACAAGGCAGCTTGAAGAGGACCTGTCTAGGTCCACTGAGCAACTGGAAGCGGCGCGGCAAGAAATAGATGAACTCAAAGCCCAGCTGGCCGCTTCTCAGCAACAAGCCGCAACCGAAAAGCAAGCAGCCTCGGAGCAGATTTCTCAGCTCCAAGAGTCTTTGAAGCAGGCGCAGTCGCAACTTGCAGAGAGAGCATCTCAAGCGACGGTCTTTTCAAAGACAAAGGTTAAGGAGATGCGGGCTGGTTTGCTGCGGGAATGCAAGCCCCACACCTATAAGGCGATGGCAGTTCTGGATTTCGCATCCAGAATTCAAGAGGTTTCTGCCCAGGGAAAGCCTGTGGTAGAGGAGGCCGAACGCCGAGCGAAGCAATGGCTGGACCTGGCGGTAAATTTTCATGAGCGCGAGCGCAATGGCCTCCAATTTTCTCCCGTGTCCTCATTCGCTGCAGAATGGGCAGGTGCAAGGGTGACCTTGCACAAATATTTCAAAAAAGTTGAAGAGGTGAGAGTTGCCAGACGAATGTTAGACGCATTCGTGCATGAAAGAGATATCTGTCTGGCTCCCTTTCGCGCTCTTTCAGAACTAGGGTGCCCAGGTTTTGTTGAAAATGGCGAGCTTCTCACCCTAGATCGGGTGAAAAGGAATTGGCAATCCTTCGAAGCAGATACAGCTGAAATTGACAGCTGGGCTGAGCCAATTCAAGACAGTCAGGTCACTCAGATGGTGGCCAAATATTCCAAGATCGGCTCCTACTTCCAGGAGTTAGAAAAAAGATACCTCACCATCGACCTGCACGCGGTCGCTGCTTTCCACGCAGCATTAGAAGATGTAGCTGACCGCCGGCCATTTGAAGCAGAAGCTTGGCGCCCAGCCAAGGCCGCATACGATCGCATTTGCGAAGCAGAAGCAGGAGATGGAGAGCTTTCGGAAGGTAACTCTGAGGAGGCAACTGACAAAGATGAATCTGAAGAACAGTTGCCACAAGGAGGACAGTTAGAGCAGCAAAAGGCAGGGGAGGCAAGTTCCTCTGCACCCAAAGGATGAAGGCATGGATTCTTTGCGCCGAGGCAGCTCGACACCCCGCGAGCCGCGAGAAATGTTGTCACATTTTGCACGGGGTGCAATGTCTTCAGTGTTGTAACGGTGCTGCTCTTCTTTTTCCCTCTCCCCCTATTTTCCTTCCTTCTCCTCTCCCTTTCCTTTTCCTTCCCGCATTCTCTTTCTTTCCCCCCTTTCTTGGAGTCCCCAGTTGATTTTTCAACTTTCCAGCAAGTTACCCTGAAAAATGGCTAAGTTTTGGTGCGAAGTTCGCACTTTGCCCAGTCTGGGTGCGAAGTTCGCACTTCGCCCAGTTTTGGTGCGAAGTTCGCACTTCGCCCAGTTTTGGTGCGAAGTGCGCACTTTGCACAGTTTTGGTGCGAAGTCTGACTTCGCCCCACTTTCTGGGCGCACCTTGCAACTGGCAGATTGACAGGCTGGCAGGCTGACAGAAGATGATAAAAGGCCGGAGCAGAGTCCGTACGGCGGCAGACACCAGTTTCCACCTGTGCGCAGCCCGACTTCGCAGTGAAGTCGGAGTGCGCCCTTGACAGGTGCGCAGTAGGGGAACAAACCCAGAATTTGACCAAGGCATGAAGGCCTTCCCGACTGCACTGTTTTCTGCCCGCGCAACCCGAGACGCTCTGATCCCAAGCGAAGTTGGACGGACTGCCTTCCAAGGCAGACACGTGTCACACAGTATCATCCATCATCTGACAAGTGTCCAGCTTTGGGATTAGAGCCGAAACGTGCCGAGCAAAAGGACAAGCATGGGCTGCATTGCCTGCGCCAGTAGCCTCATTTAAAGCTGATCTGAGGTTTTACCTGCTCCAGCTACCCGCATCACTGCCAGAAGGAGATTCTGCCCAACACACCGCCATGTAGCTGTCCAGCTTCCAGGAAGACCATGCTGCGGGTACAGTCCGGTCCGACAAAAGGTCAGCATTTGCAGCTCTTTCGCCGCTTTTGTCAGCTTATGTTTGACTGGGACCTTGTGCCCATTAATGTAACGGGAGGGACTCGGGCTATAAAAGCCCACCGTGAATTCATTGTAAAGGGTGGAAGGGGAATGTCTGTTAGGGAACCACTGTGCCCATTGTAACCGTGCTTCTGCTTATAAATATAATCTGTATGCTTGGTTCTGTTCTGTTGCTTCTGTTTTTTATGCTGCCTTTCTTTATATTCATGCCTTAGGCTAACCTGTGTCATGGCTCGTTGATTCATTTCAGCATTTGATGATCAGGTGCCTCTAGCATTGCTTGTTTAAAGCACCCTCTGTACTTCATGAATTAAAAGGATACATAGAATAGATGTGGTAGCAGTTTCATAAGTTGTGTGTTTTGTTGCTGGTCCGTATCTGGTGATTGGTGCGCTGCCGTACTGTTAGTTCCTGTTGGTTACGAATCTGCCATGAGGAAAGGATTTTGGGTTAATGCGCCCAGATTCGCCCACCAGCATGAAAGGCCGGAAGGAAGAGATGCCTTCCGAGCCAATCTCCGGAGAAGGCCGGCTCCTTTGGGGGGGTTCTGATTTAAGCTAAGAGTACAGGAAAGGGATAAATGTACAGAAAGAGATAAATATACAGAAAGAAATTACAAATATGTCCGCAGGTTGGTGGGGGGAACTAACAGGGACGGGAACACACTAATTACCGCTACTTACCGCATTATAAACACAAAGCATGACCAGGAACCGCAAAAACTACGTGTACTTCCGATACTCGAGCAAGTGTATGCACAACCTTCAATGATCCCCTAGCAAACATTCCCTACAAGGAACTAACAAAGATGGCAATGCATCAATCACCGGATACGTACACTAACAAGAGTAGAAAGCAAACTAGAGATATCGTAACCGGGTATATGTGTTTATGTAGAGAATTTAACCGCACAAGCCCAATGGCTCCCTAACAGACATTCCCTACAAGGAACTAACAGTACGGGATCGCATCAGTCACCAGATACGGGCCAAGCAACAAAACACATAACTGATGGAACTGCTACTACATCTATTCTATGTATCCTTTTAATTAATGAAGTACAGGGGGTGCTTTAAACAAGCAATGCTAGAGGCACCTGCTCACCAAATGCTGAAATGAATCAGCGAGCCGTGACAGGTTAGCCTAAGGCATGAATAGAAAGAAAGGCAGCATAAAAAATAGAAGCAGCAGAACATAACCAGGCATACAGATTATATTCATAAGCAGAAGCACGGTTACAATGGGCACAGTAGTTCCCTAACAGACATTCCCCTTCCACCCTTTACAATGAATTCATGGTGGGCTTTTATAGCCCGAGTCCCTCCCGTTACATTAATGGGCACAAGGTCCCAGTCAAACATAAGCTGACAAAAGCGGCGAAAGAGCTGCAAATGCTGACCTTTTGTCGGACCGGACTGTACCCGCAAGCATGGTCTTCCCGGAAGCCGGACAGCCTACATGGCGGTGCGCTGGCGTAACTTCAATCTGGCAGTGATGCGGGTAGCTGGAGCAGGTAGAACCTCAGATCAGCTTTGAATGAGGCTACTGGCACAGGCGGTGCAGCCCATGCTCGTCCTTTTGCTCGGCACGTTTCGGCTCTAATCCCGAAGCTGGACACTTGTCAGATGATGGATGATGCTGTTTGACACGTGTCTGCCTTGGAGGGCAGTCTGTCCATCTTCGCTTGGGATCGGAGCACCTCGGGATGCGCGGGCAGAACACAGTGCAGCCGGGAAGGCCTTCATGCCTTGGTCAAATTCCGGGTTTGTTCCCTACTGCGCACCTGTCAAGGGCGCACTCCGACTTCGGTGTGAAGTCGGAATGCGCACAGGCGAAAACTGATGTCTGCCGCCGTACGGACTTGCTCCAGCACTTGATTTTTCTTTTGTCACCCGCTACCGCCGCTTGCAAGGTGCGCCGTAAGAGGGGCGAAGTCGACTTCGCACCAGATGGGGAGTGCGAACTCGCACCAGATTGGGCGAAGTGCGAACTTCGCACCAAAACTGGGCGAAGTGCGAACTTCGCACCCAGACTTAGCCATTTTTCAGGTGACTTGCTGGGAAGTTGAAAAATCAACTGGGGGACTCCAAGAAAGGGGGGAAAGAAAGAGAATGCGGGAAAGAAAAGGAAAGGGAGAGAAGAAGGAAGGAAAATGGAGGAAGAGGGAAAAGAAGAGCAATACTGTTACAACACTGAAGACATTGCACCCCGTGCAAAATGTGACAACATTTCTGGCGGCTCGCTGGGTGTTGAGCTCGCCTCGGCGCAAAGAATCCATGCCTTCATCCTTTGGGTGCAGAGGAACTTGCCTCCCCTGCCTTTTGCTGCTCAAGCTGTTCGCCCTGTGGCAACTGTTCTTCGGACTCATCTTTATCAGTTGCCCCCTCAGAGTTACCTTCCGAAAGCTCTCCATCTCCTGCTTCTGCTTCGCGAATGCGATCGTATGCGACCTGGGCTGGGCGCCAAGCTTCTGCTTCAAATGGCCGGCGGTCAGCTGCATCTTCTAATGCTGCGTGGAAAGCAGCGACCGCGTGCAGGTCGATGGTGAGGTATCTTTTTTCTAACTCCTGAAAGTAGGAGCTGATCTTGGAATATTTGGCCACCATCTGGGTGACCTGACTGTCTTGAATTGGCTCAGCCCAGCTATCAATTTCAGCTGTATCCGCTTCGAAGGACTGCCAATTCCTTTTCACCCGATCTAGGGTGAGGAGCTCGCCATTTTCAACAAAACTTGGGCACCCAAGTTCAGAAAGAGCGTGAAAGGGGGCCAGACAGATATCCCTTTCATGTCCGAATGCATCTAGCATTCGTCTGGCAACTCTCACCTCTTCAACTTTTTTGAAATATTTGTGCAAGGTCACCCTTGCACCTGCCCATTCTGCAGCGAATGAGGACACGGGAGAAAATTGGAGGCCGTTGCGCTCGCGCTCCTGAAGATTTACCG
Organism: Wollemia nobilis; assembly: GCA_028583015.1. NCBI lineage: Eukaryota > Viridiplantae > Streptophyta > Pinopsida > Araucariales > Araucariaceae > Wollemia > Wollemia nobilis. The sequence continues at coordinate 1,996,969 of JAQPPZ010002456.1, read as the reverse complement.
CCATGTCCAGCCATTGCTTCGCCTCGGCGCTCGGCCTCCTCTACCACGAGCTTTCCCGGGCAGAAACTTCTTGAATTCTCGGATGCAAAATCCGGAACCGCCATCGCCTTGTAGGTGTGGGGCTTGCATTCCCGCAGCAAACCAGACCTCATCTCCTTAACCTTTGTCTTTGAAAAGACCGTCGCTTGAGATGCTCTCTCTGCAAGTTGCGACTGCGCCTGCTTCAAAGACTCCCGGAGCCGAGAAATCTGCTCCGAGGCTGCTTTCCTTTCGGTTGCGGCTTGTTGCTGAGAAGCGGCCAGCCGGGCTTTGAGTTCGTCTATTTCTTGCCGCGCCGCTCCTAGTTGCTCAGTGGACCTAGACAGGTCCTCTTCAAGCTGCCTTGTTTTATCCTGCAACCCGAAAAGTTCTTCTTGCTCCTCCAGACTTTTGACAAAGAGATTATCAGCTTTGCGCATGATCGACTGAATCTCATATTGCTTGTTAATGTCGTCAAAGCTCTTCTCCTTTGTCTGGAGCTCGTAGTCCGCCCTGGTCATTTCTCGGAGAGGTTTCTTTACTTTTGGGATTATCTTCTCTGTTGTAATCACTCTCCTCCCGAAATCGTACTTTGCGCGTTTTGCCGGGGCGGCTATCTCTTCATGTCTCCTCCGCTTCTGTGTCTTGGAGGAAAGAGACGAATACTCTACATGCCCTCGTTGCCAGGGGCAAGTCGTCTGTATTCTGGAGGTCGTCCATGAAATCTGGTTCCCCCAGCCTAGGGTTTTGCTGAGACGTCTCTCCTGCGGGGATGGGACCAGGAGGAACCGGACAGACCTTGGAAGAATCGGTCGCTTGTGGGGGCGACCGGGGAATGGAGATGGGAGCGGCTGATATTGCAAGGGTTTGAAGCGGCTGAGACGGTGGATGTGACGGTGAACGGACAGCCTCAGCACTAGCCTCAGGCGAGGGGTTTGGAGTTGTGCTCAGAGAAAGAGAAACGTTAGGGTTCTGAGCAAACTGATCAAAAGAATGGGGGCCGCTAGAAGGAGGGCGTGGAGACGGGGAAGGGGATGCGGCCATAACTTGCTCGGATTGAGCGGGAGACGGAGTGGGAGTAGGACTGGGTGAGACTAAGGAGACAGGGGCAGCAAACGTACTCGCGGGCTCCGCCTGAGCCGATGCCGGGTGGATGTCTTCGCTTCTGGTCTCGGCGGTTGGCTTGGGACTGCCCAGAGAAACTGTCTCGCGGCGGCAGGACGCGGCTGCGGCTCTGCAACTGGCTGCTGCACTATCAGGCTAGGGTCGCCTGATTTTCTCGACTCTCTTCCGCTTCTTCTCTTCTGGAATAACGGTTGGATCAGGGGAAGGAGAGGAAGCAGGTGCAGCAGGCGCTGATGCTCCCACGGTAAACTTGTACCGGGGTTTGACTTGCAGAAGGTCTGCCGCAACCGGTCTGCCTTCTGACGGCGCTGGCGCTTTTCGTGCCTGAGGGATTGCCTCGGGCGTTGCCTTGACTAACTCTTTTGCCTTCTCGTGCGCCGTCTTGGAAGCCACGGGCTGCATTGGATCGACCTGGAAGTCTGTCGGGCCCACGCTGGTAGTTGCCGAAGTGTACAACTGTTGGGAGGGAGACCCTCCTTTATAGCCTTCAAAGGGACCTCGGGGAACGTAACCTTGATATGCGAACGGCCGCCAGCTGTCATGATGCTGGTCATAGAGAACCGAAAAGTCGTCATCTACGGCCAGGTTTCTCCTTGTGGATTTGTCGTGTTGCGTGCGGCATCTCATCTTCCAACATTCAGTGATCTTTTCTTTAGACCAGTTAAGGCCTGCTATCTTGGATAGAAATTTTTTGAACCCTGGAGATGAAAACTGGTGGTCCGGGTTTCGCTTGGGGTCGTATGTCACCTCCTCGCAGTAGAAATCCTGCCAGGGAGGAGAAGCTTCCATCGCTCGATTTCCCACCAAGATCCACATGGACCACATCGCATTTATCTTCGCTTATATCCGCCCGGGGCAGAGATGCGCAAACTTTCCCCTTATTCCATATGGGTCATACTTCCAGCGCTGCGGCAACAAAACCAGGCCAATCCGGGAAAGCTCCTGCTCAAGGTAGACATGCTGTCCTACCTCAAAAATCTCAACATTTGCCCAGGAAAGAGGATATTGAAAAATCTGTCCTCTCTTCTTTCCTAGGCCGAACTCCTCTTCAACATAGTCCATTTGTCGGGCAATCTCCATCCCGAACAGATGCTCTGAGCACCAGTAGGGCAACAAATGGGGTTTGCCCTTGAATCCGTAGATTCTGACCACAATTCCCTGCGTCAGTCTGAAAACGTCCCCGAGCTTCTGATTTATCAAAGCGCTTGTCATTTCTCTCGGGGGACGGGGGATTTCGCTTTCACTGAAGACTGACATGACGAATCCCAGAAAGTTGAAGTTGAACTTGTAGTAGGACCCTTTCCGGTATAAATCATCCGTCCAGTTATAGACGGGCTGTGGTGCTCCCTTCTCGTTGACCTTCTTCAGGTTCAGGATCGGCATTTGGGGGTGCAGATGGTACAAACAAAGCCAGGCTAGAACAGAACTGAAACGAAAATCGGTAGACTGCCTCTTCTGGATTTTTACCAGGCTGGAATGAACGGCGTAAGCCAGCCAGTCTGCCTAGTCGAAAGAGATGGGACGCTTCCCACTTCTCTGTGCCGCCGGTTCGTAGGATTCTCCACATAGGAGACATTCTGCCAGCGCTAGTTGGTACGGCTGTACCAGCTCATCATAATCGCAGCCAAGAATAGATGCCAAAATAATGTACAAGTATTTGTTCTGGAATTGTGCCAAGGGCATGGGGCCGGTTGGCCACTGTCCAGCTGCAAGCGGGGCGTTCAGCTCTGAATTGAGGAATTCCCTCATCCGTTTGGTTGGCATGAAACGTCCCGCCTGCTCGCCCAAATTTATCTTTTTGAGAATGGCGTTGGAGTCATACTCCAACCCTGGGGCGAAAGCTGGCTGGATAGTCTCCCTGCGCAAGTGCGAACAAGGGTTTACCGCTGGAGCTGCAAATTTGCCGGGAAGCTGGTTTGTAGTGTCTGACAATTAGGTCTACCAGTTCCGGGCATTGGTGGACAGGAGGGCACAAGAATCTGAAAAGATTGGATTTGTACGCCGCTCCGAAATGGTGGGAGGGCGAAACTTTGTCGCCCCAACTTTCCACATTTGCCCGCAGCTTCGTTAGGCTCATAGAAAAAGAGCCGTCCTTGTATCCCGACAAATAATTCACCGGAGGTGGTGGGGCTTGCCCACGCTGTACTTTTTTCGTCCGGGACTTTGACTTTCTCTCTGGCGGGGTTTCGCTTCTGAAAACGCCCGGCCGCGGTAAATCCTTCGGTTCACCACTTTCGCTGGACTGCGCTGACACTGGCATCTTCCCTCTGTCCATCTCTCCGAATCAGCAATAATTGCAAGTTCAAGGCGTCTGCAGCAGATTTCGCTATCACAAGAATAATTTGCACTGTCCGAGGAATAATCTGCATAGTCTGGAATGTTTAAAAACATCTGACCCCCTTTTCTAGATAAAGACAGCGCCATTAATGCCGCGCAGGAGGAGGTAGGTCGGCTGAGTTAAGGCTCTTTGGTGGTCGCGCAGAGGATGTTTGAAAAAGCGCGCTCCGGCAGACGTGCCATGCTTCTTTTGTTGCACCTTCCCTTGAAGATTGTGCAATCATTAATTCTGCTTTGGAGATTGCGCCATGGCTGACGTCACTGCAGGAGCGCGGGCACAACGCTCAAGACGGAACCTCGGTGCGGAAACCCACTCTAAAACGGTTACAAACGCGCCTTGGGCCCAGCTTGGGATTTTTTGAATTTTTTATTCATTTTTTAAATGCTGCCCCAAACTGGCCCAGAAAACGAGGCGCAGCCGGGCTTCGCCCAGAGTTGGGCGCGGCCAGACTTCGCCGGCGAAGTCGGACTTCGCCCGAATTTCGGGCGAAGTTCGAACTTCGCGCGAAGTGCGCGCTTGAACTGTTTTGCTTCTTTCTTGCTGTGCCCAAGGTTTGGGCGCAGTCCGGGTCCTTTGCAACCCTCGGGCCTTTGACCGCACTTAATACTTTCTTTAGACTGCTCTTGGACAAGCCGCGCAGTGCAAACACTGAGGTGAGTTCGGACTTCGGCCGAAGTTCGGGCGAAGCACGAACTTCGCGCGAAGTTCGCACTTCGCACGGAAGTTGGCCGGGGGGACGGGGGAGAGTTGGCCGAGCCGGACTTCGCGCGCGAAGTCGCCTCCTCGGTCAAGACTTGGCGAAGCCTGTCTTTGTGTGCCCTTTTGGCTTTCCTCTCGGTCGCGCTTCGCTCGCTGGCTGGCCCGAAGCCCGACTTCGCCGCGAAGTCGGACTTCGGCCAACACTTAGCCGAATTTTTGCCCTTTTTCTCTGCTTTCTTTGTCTGTTTTCTTCCTCCCTTTGCACAGCCGAACTTCGCCCTTCCTGAGGGGCGACGACAGACTTCGCTGCGAAGTCTGTCCCTCTCTTTCCCGTGCCGCAGTTAAGCTCAAAAAACGGAGAAAAACAATTTAAAAGCTGAAAACTGGAAACTGTACATGCCGAGAAATGGAAAAACATGAGGGAAAATTTTTTACAAGGAAGGGCCACTCGGGCACCTTCAACAGCGGTAAAGTTTCAAGTGGAACCCGTTAACAGGGATAGGCAGGAGCTGACCCTCCACATCCCGCAGTATGTAGGCATTGAACTGGTTTACCCGGGCAATCTGATAAGGGCCCTCCCAGAGAGCATCAAATTTCCCGTGATTACCCGGCTTTGCTTTGTATGAGTCCCACTTCAGCACCAGGTCCCCGATTTCGAAAACTCGGGCAGTGGTGCCTTTTGCAAACCAGCCTTGAGTGGCTGCAATGTGATCCGCGAAGGCCTGGTATGCACTTTCTCTGTCTTCTTCCAACTGCAGGAGTTGGCACAGTCTGTCGTCCACCGGGTCTCCGCTGCATCTGTCTTCGTCAATCATCCACAGGGCAGGGATCTCAATATGTGATGGCATGACAGCTTCTTTACCGTAAACGAGTGCATAGGGGGACGTTCTTAGGGATTTCTTGAACGCAACTCTGTCCGCCCACAGCGCCCGGTTCAGGAGCAAGTGCCAAGTCCGCTTGTTTCTGTCAATGGTCCTCCGGATGATCTTCAGGAGGTTTTTGTTAGTGGACTCGGCAAGGCCATTCCCTTGCGGGTAGTAGTTAGAAGACATCTTGTGATAGATGCCAAGTCTGCCGGTGTACTCCGTGAGTACAGCGCCTACAAATCCCGGACCGTTGTCTGTCACAATCGACTCTCGAACCCCGAAGCGGGTAATCAGGCTCTCAATGAACCTGATGACCGTTTCTTGGTCTGCGTTCTTGGTCGGGATCGCCTCTGTCCACCGCGTGAAATAGTCGGTAGCCGTAAGAATAAACTTGTGGCCGGCAGAGGAGTTAGGAGAAATTACCCCAATAAAGTCTAAACCCCATTGCTGGAACGGAGTCTCGGCCTGAATCGGTTGAAGGGGCAGGGGTGCTTTTCTGCTTCGGCCGGCAAACCTCTGGCATTGATCACATTTAGAGCAGACCGCATGCGCGTCTGCGAACAAAGTGGGCCAATAGTACCCAGCCCTTATTATTTTTAAGGCCGTTGGCCTTGAAGAATGGTGACCTCCAGGCATCCCGGAATGAAATTCTCCGAGGACCCTAGGCTGGTCAGATTTTAAGACGCACCGCAGCAGGATGCCGTCAATGTTTCTGAAGTAAAGCCCCTCGGGGCGAAGAGTGTACTTAAGTGCACCTAGCCGAAATCTCCTTCGTTGTGAGGCGTTCAGGTGATCAGGACATCTTCCGGTGCAGAAGTATCTCACCAGTTCATCTGTCCAATCACTCCCCTCCGATAAGGAGTCGGCTAGGTAGACGCGTGTCGCTGTGTCCTCCCACTTATAGGCGGAGATGCCGGCTACAACGCTTCGGGCCAATTCCTGACACAAGGCCCGGCCTCTGATAAGCTTGGTGGGCCGCACTTCAATGTCAAACTCCTGGATTTTGGCAATCCATCCCGCTCTCTTGTGACCCGGTTCTCCCTGCAAGATGAAGCTTCGAACATCCGGGTGAATCACAAAGACAGTAGTCTTGCTCTGGGAGACAAAGTGCCTGAACTTTCGAAGGGACTTCATGACAGCATGAACCTGCCGCTCTATAAAATTATACTTTTCTTCATGCGGCAGAATCACTTGGCTCAGGAACGCTATGGGGCGCTCCTCACCATCGTCTCCCTTCTGAGTTAGGACTGCAGCGTAACTTTCGGGTTCTCCCACTGCATACAGGATGAAGTCTCTGGAGTAGTCCGGGTTGGTCAACACCGGAGCTTGTGCAATCCGAGCCTTGATTTCCTCGAAGGCTTGCTCTCTCTCATCACCCATTCGTAAGGTGTATCTTTCTTGAGCAGCTCGGCCATAGGCTTGATCACTTGTGCGAAGTCCGGGATGAACTTCCGCACGGAGTTAATCCGACCGAAGAAGGACTCGCAGCCCTTTTTGTCGACTGGGGCCGGCAAGCGAACGAGGGTTTCTGCTTTGTCAGGGTCAATGGCGAGGCCTTCCTCGGAGATGACATGTCCCAACAGCTTTCCCTCCTTTACCGCGAAGACAGACTTCTTCGGGTTTATAGAAATGCCGAATTCTCGACAACTCTCAAATATTTGCCGTAGGTGCGAAACATGATCTTCTCGCTGGTGAGAGAAAACAGTCATGTCATCGAGGTAGATGACAATAATCTTATTGAGCAGCTCTCGGAAGGCCAAGTCCATGGCCCTTTGGAACGTGGCACCAGCATTGGATAAGCCAAACGGCATGCGCTGATAGGCGAACGTCCCCCACTTGGTGGTAAACGCCGTCTTATGCTGGTCTTCGTCTTTGACCCAAATCTGGTTGTAGCCGGAAAATCCATCTAAAAGTGAAAATCTCTGGGCTCCAGCAACGATATGTAGGATCTGGTCGATTTGGGGAAGCGGATAGTGGTCCCGGAGGGAAGCCTGGTTAAGGTTTCTGAAGTCGACACGGAGACGAATGTCGCCATTCTTTTTCCTCACGGGCACCAAATTCGCGACCCAGGATGAATGTTTGATGGGGTAGATGATCTTGGCCTCCAGGATCTTCAAGAGCTCGGTCTTCATCATGGCCTCAATCTTTGGATTCACGGCCCTCTCGTTTTGTCGGAATGGCTTGGCGCCATCCTCTAGCTCAATGGTATGCTGGATGACAGTTCTGTCATACCCCCTCAAATCCTCGTAGCACCAGGCCACGATGTCGGGGAACTCCCGGCACAGTGATCTGATCTGCTCCAGCTCCGCCGACGTGCGATCCGTTCCGACCTTGATAGTTTTACCGGGTTCAAGTTCTAGGTCAGCATACCGCCTCGGGTCTACTTTGATCCCGTGGGATATTGCTCGTCATTCCGATCAAAGAGACTCTCTAACGTAATCAGCCTTTTGGGACGTGATTATTCCGTAATCGTATCAACCCCTCATATTGCTCGTCATCAGGGTCTCTACCTCCGATTACACACACTTCGTTAACCAGGAATGTGACGATTTCCTCGTCACAACTGAACACCTGCCAGTGGGTGTCCTTATCAGGCACAGAAGGCCTGTAGACAGTACGAACCGGCTTCGGTTTCTGGACAACGTCTTCAGCCGGAACGTACCTGGCTCCAACAGACGCCAGGATATCAACGTGCTTGTTTTTCTCACGCGATATCGCTTTGATACTCAATGAGTCGAATGACTCCATCAGGTCCCACACCCGATTGCGGTATGCTCTGAGATAGTGCTGTCTGGACGCGCACTTGTCCATAACTTGGTGACACACCAGCTCTGAATCTCCGAAAATCTGGAGGTGCTTAATTCCGAGCCTCTCCGCCTTTCGCAAACCCAAGCACAGGGCTTCGTATTCCGCCGAGTTGTTAGTACAGCTCCAAGCCAACCTGTAGGCATAGTCCTTCTGGATTCCGGTTGGAGACACCAGGAGTACCCCTGCACCGGCGCCATTCTTGCATCGCGCGCCGTCAAAGAAGAGCTTCCACAACTCCTCGGGTGCAGGTCCCACTTCTTTTGCAGCCGACACGTCAAGCCTCTCGGGCTGTTTAATGGAGTAACAGCCCTGCTCTGTCCCGATTACGGCATTAAAATCCCGCAACGAGAACTCATCTTCGAGTTGTAACACTTCGAGGGCTTGCTCGGTCAGTTCCACTGTCACCAGTTCTTCTTCTGACAACTGAACCATACAGTCCATCTCTCCTCCGGGTATCTTGTCTACTAGGAAGGGGGAAGGCTTCTCATTAAAAATTCTCAGTCTCCTTCCTTTGAAGGGCACTTCCATATGTGAGTAGTCTAGAGACAGGTACCCGCCCAACTTCGCAGTGAACTCCCGAGAGAGACACATGCCGAAGTAAGGCTCCAGGTCAACAATCACGACCTCTTGGATGACTACGATGTCGAGAGCTTTGTGCAGTCGGATAGGGATGTCCTTTATGACACCAACTGTCTTGACAGGGGTGCCGTCTAATTGCAACACGCCTTGGCTGCTCCGTGTGTATTCCATCCCGATCTCATCGCAGACGGCCTTCGGCATCACAGTCGAGGAAGCACCATAGTCCACCATGCAGTTGTGAACTATGTGCCCTTGCATCCGTAAAGACAGATAAAAGGGTGGCGGTCTGTTCTTCCCAGTGGCGGAGATCGTCAAAGGTTGGAACCAGGACAGCGGGTCGTATCCGTCCGCCGTTCTTCATGTTCTTCAATGATTCTTGCAGCAGATCTACCTGACCTGGGAGCGTAAGAGCATCGTACATGCTGATTCTAGCAGGTGTTCTTTTCAACTCGTCTACAATGTTGTAGCCCGAGGTACTAGCTCCTTCTGCTTGCTTTGCCGGCTCGTACTTCGTCCGGTACTGCTGGGTGGCCTCAACTCGCTGCCTCTTGGTCAGAGACGGGTACTTCAGCTTCTCCTGGGCTTGTTCCTTGGTTTCAGCTGGAGGCTGAAGTACGGGAGCCTTAGCCAGAGTTGGGGCCTTTGCTGGAGGCTTGGCTGGAACAGCGGCAGCCTTTTCCGGAGAAGGCTTGACTGGAGCTTTATCTTTGGACGCCTTCTCCTGGGCTGTGAAAGGCCACAGCCGCTTGTACGGTGGCAGCCCTCCTGGCTGCGGTTTTTCTCTTCTCGCGTAGACTTGCAAGGGCTTGACCGCATCTGCGGCTTTCTTTTCTTCCTTGGCGGGCGGCACTAGATTCTCTTCCGGGAGGGCAAAGTTGGCCTCGCCGTCCAAGATCATGTACAGCTCATCGTCTTCTATAGCGCTGCCGGCCAAGGTCTGGATGTAGTGCTGGTGCAAAGTGCAGTCTTCCTCCGAATGCGGGTCATTGCACGTAGTGCACCAGTTAACCTGGTCGGGAGGACCAAGCGGGTCTTCTATAGCAAAGATTTCTCGGAGGCGGACGCCTCGCGGGCCGGTTTTCTCGGCGCTTTGTCTTTTGTTAGCGCCGGGGCGCATATGGCCTCCTAGGAGCAAGGTCCATCTGGGCCTGCTTCTTCTTCATAGCAATCATGTCATTGGACATGGCATGGTATCCGGAGGCCAAAGCCCGCACTTCTTGTAGAATCGTGTTCTGGATGCTGCTGTCGGTGGCGGCATTTGTGCCGGTGGAGGCAATGCGGCTAATGGAGGAGGGTTAGAATAAGATGCGTACTGTGGAGGAGCGGGAAGTGCTGGAAAATGCGGAGCAGGAGGCGGCGGGTGAGGGTAATGCAACTGAGGCGGGCCGTAAGGAGTTACGACCGGCGCCGGATTCCACTGCTGCTGGGGTTGCTGCCCTGACGTGGACGGCGCACCACCGAAGCAGAAGGATACTGGGATCTGGGGAAGTCGGGATGGATGGGCTCCTGCACTCTGGACGGGAGTCTGCCGATGGAGATAATGTCAGCTTCAGCTTGCTGGGCAGCTTCGTACAGCGCAGGGAACTCGTCAATTCTGGCGATCTTCAGCAGCAGGCATATGTCTGAGTTGAAGGATCTCAGATAGTAGTGAGCAGCCATGCCGGCTGAAGGCCGAAGTTCGCGAGGTACCCGTTTCCAGGATCTCGCAAACCTAATGTTAAAATCAGACACCTCCTCTTGAGGATGTCTCCGGATAGCTTGGAACTGATGCGAGAGAGAAGTCGGGTCAGCAGACTCGTTGCATCCTTTTACGAGCCTCCTGGCAAGCTGGGGCCACCCCGTGATGGATCCCTCTGGCAGCGATCTCCACCAGTAGAGAAGCTTTCCCCTCAGGGAAAGGGCCAACAGACGGGTCTTCACACTTTCATCGGTGATAGTATGCAGTGCGGCCGTGGCAAGGATGTCCTGGATGTGCTCGTACGCCGTCTTACCGTAGCCGTCGTATGTGGGAATAGACTTTAAAGCAGCAGGGGGCACAGCTTGCCGTCCGACCAGGGCCAAGGGCCCCGTAGAGTCCACCGCCGGGAAGAGGTCATCGTCATTCGGCTGTTGGGCAGCCATTTCTTCTTCTTCTTCTTCTCCGCCGTCGGTTGTGTACTCGGTGTCGGTACTTTCCGAGGATGCAGGATCTTCTCCTTCCTCGGCCTCTTCTATTTCGTACTCGGCTCCTCCGACTTCGGCTTCGGCCTCTTCTTGTATCTCAGCCTCGGCTTCGTCGAAACGAGCTCGCGGATCAGCCAGCCTGGGAATCTCGCCTCGAGCGTTGATGTCCAGTTCGTAGAACTCAGGCGGGCTTCTTGGATCCCTTGCTTGCCACCTTCTCGTGTGCATGAAGGTGCTGGGACCGGTCTTCTAGACTCGGAGGATTTGTTCGTGCATAGTCGCCAGGTGTTCAGATTTGGAACAGCAATGAAGCGAACACCAGTACTTCAATTCTGTCGGGGGTGAGAAACTTCCTTGTCTCACCAGGTGCTCAGAAAACACTGTCAGCGCCAGGTGGAGACTGATCAGAAAATCTTCTTCAAACGTGGGACCAGGGTCCCACCGGGCGTGCCAGAGAAACTGTTGGTTACGAATCTGCCATGAGGAAAGGATTTTGGGTTAATGCGCCCAGATTCGCCCACCAGCATGAAAGGCCGGAAGGAAGAGATGCCTTCCGAGCCAATCTCCGGAGAAGGCCGGCTCCTTTCGGGGGGTTTTGATTTAAGCTAAGAGTACAGGAAAGGGATAAATGTACAGAAAGAGATAAATATACAGAAAGAAATTACAAATATGTCCAGAGGTTGGTGGGGGGAACTAACAGTACGGGAACACACTAATTACCGCTACTTACTGCATTATAAACACAAAGCATGACCAGGAACTGCAAAAACTACGTGTACTTCCGATACTCAGGCAGTGTATGCACAGCTTCAATGATCCCCTAGCAAACATTCCCTACAAGGAACTAACAAAGATGGCAATGCATCAATCACCAGATACGTACACTAACAAGAGTAGAAAGCAAACTAGAGATATCATAACCAGGTATATGTGTTTATGTAGAGAATTTAACCGCACAGCTCCAATGGCTCCCTAACAGACATTCCCTACAAGGAACTAACAGTACGGGATCGCATCAGTCACCAGATACGGGCCAGCAACAAAACACATAACTGATGGAACTGCTACTACATCCATTCTATGTATCCTTTTAATTAATGAAGTACAGGGGGTGCTTTAAACAAGCAATGCTAGAGGCACCTGCTCACCAAATGCTGAAATGAATCAGCGAGCCGTGACAAAGTTAGCCTAAGGCATGAATAGAAAGAAAGGCAAGATAAAAAATGAAGCGAAGAACGTAACCGGGCATACGGATTATATTCATAAGCAGAAGCACGGTTACAATGAGCACGATAGTTCCCTAACAGACATTCCCCTTCCACCCTTTACAATGAATTCATGGTGGGCTTTTATAGCCCGAGTCCCTCCCGTTACATTAATGGGCACAAGGTCCCTCTCAAACATAAGCTGACAAAAGCGGCGAAAGAGCTGCAAATGCTGACCTTTTGTCGGACCGGACTGTACCCGCAGCATGGTCTTCCTGGAAGCTGGACAGCTACATGGCGGTGCGCTGGGCAGAACTTCAATCTGGCAGTGATGCGGGTAGCTGGAGCAGGTAGAACCTCAGATCAGCTTTGAATGAGGCTACTGGCACAGGCAGTGCAGCCCATGCTCGTCCTTTTGCTCGGCACGTTTCGGCTCTAATCCCGAAGCTGGACACTTGTCAGATGATGGATGATGCTGTTTGACACGTGTCTGCCTTGGAGGGCAGTCTGTCCATCTTCGCTTGGGATCGGAGCACCTCGGGATGCGCGGGCAGAACGCAGTGCAGTCGGGAAGGCCTTCATGCCTTGGTCAAATTCCGGGTTTGTTCCCTACTGCGCACCTGTCAAGGGCGCACTCCGACTTCGGTGTGAAGTCGGAATGCGCACAGGCGAAAACTGATGTCTGCCGCCGTACGGACTTGCTCCAGCACTTGATTTTTCTTTTGTCAGCCTGCCAGTCTGCCAGTTGCAAGGTGCGCCCAGAAGAGGGGCGAAGTCAGACTCGCCGCGTGCTCGCCCCGGGCAAGTGCGAACTTCGCACCCAGACTGGGCGAAGTGCGAACTTCGCACCCAGACTGGGCGAAGTGCGAACTTCGCACCCAGACTTAGCCATTTTTCAGGTGACTTGCTGGGAAGTTGAAAAATCAACTGGGGGACTCCAAGAAAGGGGGGAAAGAAAGAGAATGCGGGAAAGAAAAGGAAAGGGAGAGAAGAAGGAAGGAAAATGCAATATATTCTGCAAAGTTTCGTGGAGAGGTTCACGTTTCCTCTTCCTCTTTGGCTACAGACTTTGTATTTTGACTGCACTAGTTGATCTTGTACACACTTCGCCTTGGTTCATCAAGGTTATCTTCTTTTGCATGAATACAAATGCAATTTGTCTAGAAGACTTATAGTTCCATCTGCTAATGGAGAAGTCCATTGTTTGAGTGCTCCTCATCTTCTATGCACTCCTCCAATTCCAACACGCCATCTTCATTTGGTTTTTGTCCATTCTCATCTTCCGATGATGAACTCCCCAACTCATCGGATGTCGCCAACTCTTCACTAACAGACTGGTTATTCAAGTTGATCATGTCCTCTTCTCCCAATTGTGGTTCACCTTTGCCGTGCACAACCATCCGTTTCCCAACAATGCATCGTAAGCAGGATTTTGTATTTCTATAACCACAAAGTCCATGATGAATTCTTGATCAACAATCTTCACCTTTTGTGCAATCAAGACTCCTTTCATTTCTATGCCATATTGGTCTACACCATACAATCTAAAATTTGGAGACCATAGAAATGGCACCCCCAAATCTCTCCATGTCTTCTCTGGCAAGACATTCATGCTCAATCCTCCATCAACAATCACTTGCATCAACTTATGATTAAGCAACTCAATGTGGATCAGTGTTGGCTTCTTTCCAACATCAATCATCAAAATTGTCGGATCAATGAATTGATCCCTTCTTATTCTCATTGCTTCTTGTTGGCATCACATCTCCACTCTCCTTATCTATGTTATCTCTTCTACCATTGCATATAGCTCCAGTATTGCACACAATAGACTGGATAACTTTATTTCAACACTTGTATTCAGTACTTGCACGACCAACTATTGTGTTGACGTCTCCTCTTCTTCACTTGTGATTGGTTTCTTCAGCTTTTTCTCTTGTAGCATTTTTTCTTGGTTGGTCTTCCACATTTCTCTTCTATTTGAACATGTGCTTCTTGCCATCTCTCCCTCTCCTTGGCAAGAATCAGATACTGCTAAGACTTCTTTGCTTGTGCTTGTGTAACTACTAGCACATGTTTTTCCTTTTGTTGTTGGTCCTTTGGAGGCTCTTCAATGTCAATAAAATTGACATTCTGCGAGTTGCTTGAACTCGCCTTCTTCAAGAAATTTGCCTCCCCATGATTGCTCGGTATACACCATCAACACATCATCCCGTTTCCAACATTTCCTATAGTTGGCCCATTCTGAGAGTTGCGTGTGACGTGTCCCCATCCTTGACAACTTTGACACAAGATGATTGGTTTGTCATCTGAATCGTATTATAGTCGACCTTGTCCTCTTGTTGGCCGATTTCCTTGTTGGGGTTGTCTTCTACCTTGGTAGTTGTTCTTGTAATCGCCACTCATTGCTCCTTGTCCACTCTTGGAAGTACTTGGCTTTTCTTCCTTGGTCTCTGTTGTGGCTGCTCCACAACGTACCCCAAAAATTGGGGACCCACCTTTTTTTGCATGTGTTCTAAGAAGACCGAAGTGGCCCATAGGCTAAAGTTCAAAGAAAGAAAAAGCGTCGCGATATCGCGACATGTTGCACCATCGCGGCCCAGAAAGAAAAAGCGTCGCGATATCGCGACATGTTGCACCATCGCGGCCCAGAATGAAAAAGCGTCGCGATATCGCGACATGTTGCACCATCGAGGCCCAGAAAGAAAAAGTGTCGCGATATCGCGACATGTTGCACCATCGCGGCCAAAGGACAAAAAGTGTCGCGATATCGCGACATGTTGCACTGTTGCGGCCAAGAGAGAAAAAGTGTCGCGATATCGCGACATGTTGCATTTTCGCGGCCCAAAGCAAAAGAAAAGAGAAGAAAGAAAAGTGTCGCGATATCGCGACATGTTGCATTTTCGCGACCAAACGAGGAAAGAAAGAAGAAGAAAGAAAAGTGTCGCGATATCGCGACATGTTGCATTTTTGCGACCAAACGAGGAAAGAAAGAACAAGAAAGAAAAGTGTCGCAATATCGCGACATGTTCCGTTTTCGCGGTCAAAGAGAAAAAGTGTCACGATATCGCGACATGTTGCATTTTCACGGCCCAAAGCAAAGGAAAAGAGAAGAAAGAAAAAGTGTCGCGATATCGCGACATGTTGCATTTTCGCGATTCAAAGCAAAGAGAGAGAGAAGAAAGAAAAAGTGTCGCGATATCGCGACATGTTACATTTTCGCGGCTAAAAGCAACAAAAGACGGAAGGGGCCAAAAGTGTCGCGATATCGCGACATGTTCCATTTTCACGATTCAAAGCAACAAAGGAGAGCAAGGAGGCAAAAGTGTCGCGATATCGCGACATGTTCCATTTTCACCAAGGTAACGGACCTGCATAGTGACGTGGATATAAGGACAAAATCCAGTGAATAAGACAAGCGTTACATAAGGAATCTTTAATGATTTGAAATCATTTAAGATGGTCGTTACATACGGAGGGAAAAGGACGCAAAACCATGTGGAGA
The DNA here is from genome assembly GCA_028583015.1 of Wollemia nobilis. Lineage (NCBI taxonomy): Eukaryota > Viridiplantae > Streptophyta > Pinopsida > Araucariales > Araucariaceae > Wollemia > Wollemia nobilis. The sequence goes on along the minus strand of JAQPPZ010002456.1, from coordinate 1,981,663 downwards.
AAACGCAGCGAAGGGCCACAAAATGGAAAGCGAAGCACACGCATACAAAGGAAGGTGAAATGAACAGTCAGGGAAGGTGAAGCGAACAGCCATCAGCAAATGAAGCGAACCGTCAGGGAAGGAAACAATGTTTTCACAAGTTTAAATACGCCATTCAAAGATGCCAGAAGGGGTGGAAAACTGCTGCAAGTAGCGTTGCAGGTTTGAAGGCGATAAGGCCATTCTGGACCTAGTTGGGCTGTTTTTCTTTCGTAGACTGGTTTTTCTTCTTCATGGACATGGGTCGGAAATTGCGGCGAGCAGAGTTGCAGACTTGAAGGCGATTAGGCCATTCTGGACCTGTTTAAGTTGTTTTTCTTCCATGGACTGATTTGGGAAAACCAGAAATTCTGCTATTGTAAAATGACACATTTTTAATGCAGAAGTGTTCAGAAATTTGCATCTTGTGGGCAAGAAAGAAGGATATTTTCTTTGCATGCTATGGATTTAATGTTTATTCTTTCATCTTTTCAGATTTTGAATTTATAGATAATGTTGATGCCATTTCTTTGGGTTACATTAGGCGAATATTTGAAATCTGAATTTTATTTCGTACCCTAGGGACCAGCACTTAGCCTATGGGGATTGTGCTTGTTTTGCAAGTCCAATAGGTTAGGTTGCATGCACGGAGACCTCACATCTTCGGTTTTGTCGAAATAGGATAGCATCATACTGAATGCATTTTATTTTCAGTTTCTGCATTTCATTTTTCATTTTCTGCATTTTATATTTTTCCAAAAGTTTTAACTTTTCAAGGCATTAAAATAAACATCTAAAAAATATCAAAATCCAAAAAAAACAATGAACAATCACTAAAGTTTCATGGTGAAATAAATCAACATTGCCCCTTGTTTACAGTTACTTGCAATCACTAAGGTGTTCCAAGCATTTTAATTGAATATCTTTATTTGAGATTACTAATACACATATGCAAATGCTAATACAGCGGAGACCTTGGAGAAGTTGTTTGTTTAACTTGTTTGCAAGAGGGGATTTGGAACCCAAATCCTAAAGGAGAGTGTACTTTCACAACTGGGTTAAAATACCACTCAACAGTCTCGTTTTGCATCATTAAGGTCTGATGTCTAACACTTTTGAGGTTGAACAGACAATCAACAACAGTATGCCCTACAACTTCACATATGTTGCAAAATGCGTTCTTCGGATAGTCGACGTTTGTGTATCCTGATTTGCAATCAGAACACCAAATGTCCTTTTCTTTCTTTTTCTCTCCCTTCACATCGTTTATCATTCGTTCCAAGTCCTTCCTCATGGCCTAGATTGTAGCATTCAAGTCATCTTTGTCACTATCTGAATCATCATCTCGGTAGTGACTTCCTCCTGCTGCGGTTGTCTTCATCTCTTTCTCCAAGTTGAACTCTCTATTGAAAGCTTCCTGATAGGTAGTTGGTGGAACTACCTTCATCTTCTTCTTATACCATGGTAGTAATCCATCTAGGAACCATCTTTTCTGCAACCCATCTGCTGGTTTTGCCTCCATTTTATCGATTAGTTCCTTTAACCGTCGATTGTATGACTTGATGTTTTTATCTTTCCTCTGCTTTGTGGAATATATCTCATTGATGATCTCCATATCATCGTGAAGCAATCTGAATTCAGCATTCAGTTCATTCCATGTTGTGAAAGGATGCTCTCTTTTCAAATGCCAATCCATTGTGATCCCTCGCAATGTAGCCAGAAACAATCTCAACCATGATCCTTCATCGTCCACTTCGTTTGCTCGCATTATTGTTTCACACGTTCCAATATAATGTTCTAGGTCCTTGTCGTCACCTAGAAATTTCGAGCACTTCTACTTGCCCACTACTACAACAATATTTGCCATAGGTGGCTGCTCATCATCACTTGCAAACAATTGTCAACCACTTCCTTGTGTACCTACCCTTCACAACCTTCGCGAATACACGAGTGTCAGTTCTAGTCTCCGCACACTCTCTTGTAGCTGCCCTTGTGCTTGACTCTAGTCCTCTACACCTCTAGGCACTCTCCCTTGCACTTGTTACTGTGTCACCCATTGTTTTGCCTCATCTCCTCATGCACACTCCATGTTGGTGCCTTCTTCACCACTTGCACAACATTCTCTTTGGCCTAATCCTTGTTTGCTCAATGCACCCTCGACTTGCGCTTCCTCCTCCATTGTTAGAAACATAGCTTGCCACCTTTCACTTTCTTCCTCAAAACTATCCTCAGAATGAGGAATCCACACTCGTTCAACTTCACGTTCTTCAAGTTTTGACAATGTTCTCTATAGTCCTTCATCAACAACATTCAAATCTTCGTTTTGTGCAACACTTTGACATTGTTGTGCAATTCTTTGACTCCTTATTGGCTGATTTTCGACTCTTCTGTGTCCACGTCTCTCACATCCTTGTGGCAGCTTATCTATCATTCTCCTCTCCAAGCCTCACGCAATGTTGGTTTTTCTTTCTAAATAGCAATGACGCCAAATGTAGCATGGCAAGAGTGTTCCACCCTTGGCAAACAATTTGATATGACAGATTTAATGATTGGCAATGATTGCACTCACCTCAATAATCAACACTCCAGTCTGCAAATAAGAAAGTCTATCCTCTTCCAGACTACTAACCTTCAGCGTACAAACTTATCTCTCCACACTGTACGACAATCTCCACTGTACAACAATGATGTAGCCAGGCATATTGAGATATCCTTAATTGCAGAACCAGTCTTGATATTATGTGTTTTATTGTAAATGCACGCAAAGTGTTTGACGAAACGCCCGTGCATATATTTTAATGTTTGCAAATGAAATGTAAATGCAAAGCAAATGCACATAAAATGTAATTTGAGGGTAGTTGCAAGGTAGTTGGAGAGCATAACTACTTGGTGGGTGTATAAATAAACCCCCCCCCTCATTCATTAGAGTTGCGGAAGATTGATACGTGAGCAGATTGAAGTCTATGGGCAGAATGCAGTCTAGCATGATGTGCAACCATGAGGGATGTTCAGCCTAGGGTTGAATGGTTGATACGTGGAAGAAGTATTGCAGGGAATTCATGCAGATTGATGGCAAAGTGCAGTACAGGCTGTGTACAGCCATGGTTATGCTGGCTGTAGGTTGTATTGTTGAAACTGTAATGCTGTATCATCCATGCCATTATTAATATAAAACTGCTGTAATTTCTGTTATCTGCCATTGTTGTTATTACTGTTGTTATTAATGCTGTTGCAGAATTTCTGTGTATTATTATTGCTATACTACAATGTTGGCAGATCTGTAATTTATTACATGGAAAGGGAACTGTTGGAACTATGTAAAAACCCCTTCTACATTCTGGTGCCGTTGCTTTACAAAATTGGGTCTAAATTGGTGACATAGGGTTTGAAGAAGTGAAACCGTTGGAAATATGGAGGAGAAGGCGAGAAACACACAAAGCAAATAGGCGCAACACCTGACGGCTGCACCATCCGACAACTAGCCCACCTGACGGGTAGCAGTACCTGACGGGTAGCAGCACCTGACGAATAGCAGTACCTGACGGGCAGCACTACGTAGCACCACCGACGGATAGAAGTACTTGACGGGTAGCACTACCTGACGGATAGAAGTACTTGACGGGTAGCACTACCTGACGGATAGAAGTACTTGACGGGTAGCACTACCTGACGGATAGCACTACCTGACGGATAGAAGTACTTGACGGGTAGCACTACCTGACGGATAGAAGTACTTGACGGATAGCAGTACCTGACGGGTAGCACTACCTGACGGATAGAAGTACTTGACGGCTAGCAAGACCTGACGGCTGGCACACCTGATGGCTAGCCCAGTTTGCCTGATGTCTAGTCCAGTCCGTTTGACGTCTACAACAACAGAATACGTAGATTAGTCAGTTGCTGAAGAGTAGAGTTCAAGAGCAGAGCAAGAAGGAGGTGACCGACACATTGCTGATAGGAACGAAAGAACGGGTACAAGGACAACCAAAAGTCAAGGAAAATGTTGATTGATGCAGAGATATGTTGAGTGGATGGTAACACCTGAACAAGCGGCAGGAAGGTTGCAGAGGAGTGCAAAGGATGGGAGTCAGGCACCAGAGCAACAACACGCGAGGGTTCAGGAAGGAAGACCAAGGCCACGATCGATATCCCTGCGAAGGAAGTCGCGAAGTAAGGAAGTTGAAAGATGATTGTTTGGTGAAAGTAAGATACCTAAGACTAAAAATACCCGACAAAGAGCAGCATAGCAGAAACCCCACCAATGGATAACATAAACACCCAAGCATTGGAGAATTTGCCACTTTTCACAGGAGAAGGGAAGGAAGACCCGATTAGGCATTGGAGAATTTGTCGTATGGAGTGGAAAGCGATTGGGCAGAACAAGGAAGAAGATTGGAGGAGGTGGTTTCCTGCAACGTTTCGAGAATCTGCAATAGACTGGTACATATACTTACCACAAGTCAAGTTCCAGACATGGGGAGAGTTACGTGATGCATTTGTGGAAGAATTCCGATCATATGATACTGACGAAAATTATAACATTCAAGGAGAGGAGCCTATTCGTTCTTACAATCGAAGGTTGAGTAGGTTGTTTGACTATGTGGAGAAAGGCCACTTAGAGGAATCAAAGGTTACGTGGTTCATAGATGGACTTCTCCCTGTGTATGAAAGGAAGATGAAGATATTTCCTCCAAGATCATACCAAGAGGCTTTGGATTATGCCTTGACTTGGGAAAGAGATGCAAAAACCTCACCGATGAAGGAGACTCAGACAACTAGAGAATGCAGTCAGATGGCGATGAAGGAGACGTCTGAGGTGCAGACGTCTGAGCAAGAGTTGTCTGATGTGGAGTTGTCTAAGGTACAGACATCTGAGCAAGAGTCATCTGAGAAGAAGACATCTGAGGTGCAGACGTCTGAACAGGATTCGTCTGAAGTGGAGACGGCCGAGGTGAAGTCTACAGTGCATCTGTCGGAGGAGGAGCCGTCTGAAATCTACCCGTCTGAAGGAGTTAAACGTCAGGCAGTCAGCCCAGACGTCTAGCCATCCAGCCCAGACGTCTGGCAACCAGTCAGCCCAGACGTCTGGCAACCAGTCAGCCCAGACGTCTGGCCATCCAGCCCAGATGTCTGGTAGTCAGTCAGCTCAGACGTCTGGCAATCCGTCAGTCCAGACGTCTAGCCGTTGGACCCAGACGTCTGGCCATCTATTTGGTCGTCCGTTTGGCCACTCGTCCCAGACGTCTAGCAACCTGTCAAGACGTCTAGCCCATCTATTTGCGACGTCTACCCTTACCCGTTTGAGACGTCTACCTGTGTACAATCTGTCTGAGACGTCTACCCATCTGAGTTGTCTAACCCATTGTCCTAGACGTCTAGACATTGTACCCATCAGACTCCTCTATCCGTCTGGTCTAATCCGTCAAAAACTAAGCTGTCAAGGATTGTCGTCAGAAATGTTGACGTCGGAGGCAGTGCAGTCAGAGGAGTTGCCGTCAGAAGCACAATCCGACAAGGGAAAGTTCTATCAGAGGATGATAAGCAGTCGGTTGGATCAAGAAAGCAATGAAGTAGAGCTAAAAGAAAGGAGTTTGAATGAGTTGAAGGAAAGCTTCCAAATGGTTTATGAGAAGAAAAATTTAGTTTGGACATTGAGGTTTTCAAGGGTTTTGCTGTTGAGGTTTCGAAGGGCGCTACCCCTTGACCCCACAAGGGACGTTGTACCTTGACCCTGCAAGGGGACTCCCGCCCCCTTGACCCCCGACACAGATGGCGGAGGGCATTACCGATTATGTTCATGATGTTGATGGCATTGCTCATGCTGATGATATGGCTTATTGCAAAAAGTGAAGTGCCTATTCAGAGAATGTTGATCATGCTGATGCTACACATACTTGTAGCAGAAGAAGTGCACAATCAGAGAATCAGATGTTGTGAGCAGCCCCAAGTAAAGTTTATTGCCAAAGATGTATGGAACAGGAACAAGAGGAAGGAGCGTGACAAGAGATCCTATTCTATTGCTCAGTACTTCTATTCCCAGTGTTTAGCTCGTGTCGTTGAGGACGACCAGTTTGGAGGAGGGGATAGATGTAGACAGGCATATTGAGATATCCTTAATTGCAGAACCAGTCTTGATATTATGTGTTTTATTGTAAATGCACGCAAAGTGTTTGACGAAACGCCCGTGCATATATTTTAATGTTTGCAAATGTAATGTAAATGCAAAGCAAATGCACATAAAATGTAATTTGAGGGTAGTTGCAAGGTAGTTGGAGAGCATAACTACTTGGTGGGTGTATAAATAAACCCCCCCTCATTCATTAGAGTTGCTGAAGATTGGTACGTGAGCAGATTGAAGTCTATGGGCAGAATGCAGTCTAGCATGATGTGCAACCATGAGGGATGTTCAGCCTAGGGTTGAATGGTTGATACGTGGAAGAAGTATTGCAGGGAATTCATGCAGATTGATGGCAAAGTGCAGTCCAGTCCTGTGTACAGCCATGGTTATGCTGACTGTAGGTTGTATTGTTGAAACTGTAATGCTGTATCATCCATGCCATTATTAATATAAAACTGCTGTAATTTCTGTTATCTGCCATTGTTGTCATTACTGCTGTTATTAATGTTGTTGCAGAATTTCTGCGTATTATTATTGCTATACTACAATGTTGGCAGATCTGTAATTTATTACGTGGAAAGGGAACTGTTGGAACTATGTAAAACCCTTTCTACAAATGACAGTACGACAACTCTCGTATGACGACTTCAATATATGAAAACTCCGTTGTACAGGAACTCTCATACTATGACTTCAACCCTGCATATAGAACTTGGAAGGAACAACTACAAATCTATCTATTGTAGCAATAAACAATGACAACACATACAATGGCAATAGATGAAGGATGAATATGAGTAGATATTGCATTAACTTTTGCCTATACAATGGAACGTGTATAGCACTTATCTTACACATAATCTGCGATCCTGCACACAGTATCTTTTCCAATGTCTATGCAAACGTATCTACTGTCTACGATACCAAGGTGTCTAAGCTAGAAGGTTAGCCGCTCAAATGAATAAGGGGCCTAATTATCATTGGGGGTTGGTAGTTAACAGGGACAACTCACCTCTAACTAGGTGATAACTACCCTACGTTTGCACTTAACATATAATTACATGCATTTCATCATACAACTTTATTTACATTACAAACTTTGGAATATCAAAATGCTTACATCACAACTTATGACGTCAAAACAAATAATACAAAATTACATTACATTGTGTGCACTTGACTTTAGTGCACTTATTTGACTTTTCCTACCTAGTCTACTTCTTCGGCTGAGGTACGTTAGAACTAGCGCCTACACCAAGTTGAAGACAGGATGCATTCCCGAGTAAAGAAACAAAGGTATTCTCCCTTGCTACTCGGAAAATGGTGTAAGGACCATAGTGCAAGGATTAGATCTTTCAATGTGAGGCAAAGAAGAATTCCTTCTAAAGATGGACGCAAACTGGATCTCCAACTTGAAAGTATTTGTTTAACTTGGTGATGCACATGTTGGATGTGTTGCAAGAAGTGCTCAACTTTGTCCACTTACTTGGTCTAACATGGAGTCAATATACTGCAAGGCACTTGGAAGGCCATGTCCACAGGCACCCTAGGCTAGAAGTCAAGGCATGCTTGGAAGTTGTTATGACCTATGGAATCATGTAAGGCCCAATTGTAAGAGTGTTGAACATAGGGTAAACTATCATCCCAAGTACAAGGATGATCATGATTACATCAGAATCAAGTGTGCCAGCATTCTATTGACCACTTCATTCTATCCATCTATCTGCAAATGGAATGCAATCAAGAGGTCCAACAAGTCTTGAGCAGATCCACAACTACTACTAAAATAGACTGACAAACCTTGAGTCCTTGACTCATATGATAAATTCCAAGATCACAAAATGTAGTCATACATGTTTAGCAAACATTCGGTCGGCTAAGCTATGTTTACCCTTTTCTTGCACCATAACAAGATAGTTCTCTCTAAAAACATGTCAACCATAATAAAAATGTAGTCTTTCTATTGTTTGGTTGAAGACGTACTTGAAATATAATCCATGGGAATGGATTTCCAAGGCCTATAAGAAACGAGCAGGAATGAGAAGATTCAAGTTTTCTATTGCTTGTCTTGGCGATGTTACATGGAATACAAAAATTGATCTGGAGCTCTACATCTTGTGCATATGAGTTAGTGAAAGTGTGTTGTAGTGTTGCAAGCATCTTGTTGACACCCAACTATTTGGCTAATTTGAAGTAGTGCACCTCAGATCAAGTGTTGGCAACACGTGTTGAATGGGAGGCATGGCCAACCTGAGTAATAGAAAATTTTGTTGCTAAGTTAACAATCCGAGACTAGCTTGCCCTGTACCGGTTGATGGTGTGTCTGAGCTAAGTCAATCATTGGGGTACAATGAATCTCAATCGCTAAATTTGTGGCCACAGGCATCTAGACTAGTGGATGGCTAAGACAACCAACTACTTGATTCTCCTTGCCCTTGCAATTTTTGATGACAAGGTGGAACTGCTACAAGCAAGTCATCCACTCCATATGGCTCGCATTTTCCAACTTCCTTTGAGTGTGCATAAATTAAAAAGGCTTAAGAATTATGATTAAATGGATGGTGTTATCCTTACCCATAATGTAGTAGCACCATTGGCACATAGCTTGCCAATGGTATATAGTTTATTCTCATAGGCAGAGTAATGTTACAATGTGAAATTGAAGGTCTCTAAGTGATAGACAAAGTGCCTATGCTGAATGAAGATGATGCCAAGGGCATAGTCGGATGCATCAATCTCAATCTCAAAGGGTTGAGTGATGTCTAGCATGGCTAGGACCAGCGCTACAAAGGTGATTTCTTACCACTTCAAAAGCTTGATTTTGTGTGTAGGTCCACTTGAGTATTCCTTTGCCATGCATGATATGGTTGAGATCTGCTAAACATGTGAGAATCCAAAGACAAATTTGCATTAGAAGTTGGCTAAAACCCAAAAAATTCTAAGCTCAGTCAACTTTGTGGGAGCAAGTGATTCTTGTAATGCTACTCTTGTTGGATGTAGATGGGTGCCATGTGAGTCAATAATGTAGCCTAGGTACTAAATCTCTACGATGCCAAAGGTGCACTACGCCATGTTTGTTTGCAACTTTTGATGATGCAAAGCATCCAAACTTGATGCACATGTTCGACTTGTTGCTCCCATGTCTTACTATAGATGAGAATGTCATCCAAGTAGAGTATGATAAGGGAACCTATGAATGGTTTCAGGATGTCATTCATCAACTACAGTGTAGAAATGAAATTTAACATGCTTACACACAAACAATTCCATTTCCACTTAATACTTCTACATATCTGCAATCATTGTAGTATAGCAATAATAATGCACAGGAAAACCTGCAACAACACTAATAACAACAGCAATGATGGAAATAGCAGATAACAATGGCAGCAGTTTTATATTAACAATGGCATTTATGATACAACATTACAGTTTCAGCATTACAATCTCAGCCTGCAAACCCTAGGCTGAACATCCTTCATGGTTGCATACAACAATGGACTGCATCAATCACCATGCATTGCTCTCCTTACTGCCTGCACATCTTCTATGGGTGAACCTCTTGAATAAATGAGGGGGGTTTATTTATACACCCACAAAGTAGTTATCCTCCAACTACCTCATAACTTCCCTCAAATTACATTTCATGTGCATTTGCTCTTGCATTACATGACATTTCCCACTACGGGACAAAATACCTTATAACTCTAATTTGGCCGACATAATTGACTTACATGACTTAATATGACTTTATTCTTACGTACAATATTAAATTGCACTTTACAACATAATTAAATATATGCACGTGCATTTCGTCAAACACTTTGCGTACATTTACAAAATAACCCATAATACCAAAACTGATTCATCAAATACGAACATATCAATTTGTTTGTCTACATGTATCCCCTCCTCTAAACTAGTCATTGTCTTCAACGACACGAGCTAAATATTGGGAATAGAAGTACTGAACAATGTAACAGAATTTCTTGTCGCGCTCCTTCTTCTTTCTCCTGTTCCATACATCTTTGGCAATAGACTTCTCTTGAGACTGCTCGCAACACCTTATTCTCTGATTGTTCACTCCCCTTGCTGCAAGCATGTGTAACATCAACATGATCAACATTCTCTGAATAGGCACTTCACTTTGAGTAGTTAGCCATATTATCAGCATGAGCAATGCCATCAACATCATGAACATGACAGGCAATGCCCGCCGCCATCTGTGTCGGGGGTCAAGGGAGCGAGAGCTCCCTTGCAGGGTCAAGGGGCAGCGTTCCTTGTGAGGTTGAGAGGCAGCGCCCTTCACGTGCCCCCGAACCTCAACGACAAAACCATTGAAAGCATCAATGGCCAAACTAAATTTTTCTCAGCAACATTCTGGAAGCCTTCACTCAATCTATTGAAACTGCTTCCTCTTAGCTCTAATTCACTGCTTTCATGATCCAACTGGCTTCTTATCAACCTCTGATAGACATCTCCCTTGTCGGATTGTACTTCTGACGGCGACTGCTCTGACTGCTCTGCCTCAGACGGCAACATTTCTGATGACAATCCCTAACGGCTTAGTCTCTGACGGATTAGGCTAGATGGATTGATAAGTCTGATGGGTACAATGTCTAGACATCTAGGACAACGATTTAGATGGCTTAGACGGATAGACGTCTCGGACAGATTGCACACCTGTAGACGTCTCAGATGGTTAGGGTAGACGTCGCAAACAGATGGGCTAGACGTCTGGACAAGTTGCTAGACGTCTGGGACGAGTGGCCAGACGGACGTCCAAACAAACGGCCAAACATCTGAACTGACGGACGGCCAGACGTCTGGACTGGATGGCTAGATGTCTGGGCTGACGGATGGCTAGACGTCTGGACTAACGGACGACCAGACATCTAGGTTGGACGACTAGACGTCTGGGTGTTAGGATCTCACTATTAAAAATAAGCACACTCACACAAAATACTGAAAAATAACTCAAATACATCAAATAACTCAATAACACTATGCAGAAATGGAACAATCTCACAATAACACAGAATCGCAGGCCTCTTCGAGGGGGCAACCTCCTTCAATATTTCATTAGCTTGCAAAAAGATGAATTTGTACATGGCTTCATATCTTTTAAATAAAAACTTCATGCAACCCTACCTAAAGGCTCAAGAGTTGGCTTACATGCAAAATGCCACTCGAGCTAGAATCTCCTACCTACCATCGGTTACAATCTTGATAAAAACGATTACATGAGATGGCGCCACTTGGCTAGGAATCCTACTTGCCACATACATTACAAAGTATTACAAAATAATATCATAATGGGATCCCTCACGTTGGAAGTGGGTCATTACATAAGTAAATGAGAATTACAAAATGGTGTTAGGATAGGATCCTAACATGTCCTTCCCTTTCGAAAAGCTTTGTCCTCAAAGCTGAAAAATGAGGGAACTAGTGTTGGAGCTGATGGAGAGACTCCCATGTAGCATCTTCTGGTTGGAGCCCGTGCCACTGAACAAGAACTTTTGTGATGGTACGGTTGCGGAGAGTGCGGGTTCGACAATCCAACAATTGTTCAAGTTCAAGTAATATGGACCCTTCTTCATCTAATTCTGGTAATGTTGACTGAACCTGTACCTGTGTGCCCACAACTTTTTTGAGATAGGAAACATGGAAAACAGGATGGAGCTTGGAGGTGGGCGGAAGAGCCAATTTGTAAGCAGTGGAACCAATCCGTTGAAGAACTTGGTAGGGTCCATAGTATTTTGCAGCAAAATTCTGGCACCGACGGAGTTATAGAGATGATTGTTTGTACGGCTGCATGCGAAGGAAGACCATGTCACCCACATCAAAGCTACGCTCAGAACGATGTTGGTCAGCCTGTTGTCGCATCCGATTCTGGGCCATGTCCAAATTCTGCTTCAGCTAGCGAAGAACATCGGTATGTTGGCTGAGAGTAGTGTTGACTGCCTGGACCTTGGAGTTGCCTGGGACGTATGAAGAAGGCGTGAGTGGAGGGCGCCCATAAACGGCCTCAAAAGGGGTGAGTTTGGTAGTTGTATGATAGGAAGTGTTGTACCACCATTCGGCCAAAGGAAGCCACTTCGCCTATTGAGTAGGATGATCTGATGCAAAGCAACGAAGATAGGTCTCCAAACATTTGTTGACAATCTCAGTTTGACCATCCGTTTGCGAATGATAGGCTGAACTCATTTTGAGCTGAGTTCCCTGCAACTTAAACAATTCTTGCCAGAAATGACTAGTGAAGATTGGGTCTCGATCGGACACAATGGAGGTGGGCATACCATGAAGGCGAAAAATAGAATCCAGAAATATTTGGGCAATGGTGGAGGTTGTGTAAGGATGGCCAAAGGAACAAAAATGAGCATACTTCGAAAGGCGATCCACCACGAGAATAACAGACTTACCACCATATTTAGGTAACCCTTCTATAAAATCTATGGAAATATCAGTCCAAACCTGATCTAGAATGGGCAAGGGTTGAAGAGTACCTGAAGAACGTCCCGTTTCACCTTTCATCCGTTGGCAGGTATCACAAGCTGCTACAAAATCACGGATGTCCTGTTTCATACCTTTCCAGAAGAATGTGCGCTTGAGGCATTCATATGTTTTAAGAAATCCTGAATGGCCTGCAGAGGGAGCAGTATGTAGTTCCTTCATGAAAAGCTCATGGAGTGGGGACGTGCGAGGAAGAACAAGGCGTTGGCGATAACGCAGGTCATGGCCATCCCAATTGTAGCCTAAGAATGAAGTAGGATCATCAAAGCTTTCAAGTCTGCATCCTGAAGTACCTCCTGTCGTAAGGAATCTATCCATTGAGGAACAGGTGAGGAAATGGCACATAACATACTGAGGGCCTCAAATTGGCGAGAGAGAGCATCAACCACAAGATTCTCTTTGCCCTTTTTATAGGTGATATCATAATCATATCCCATGAGTTTAGAAACCCATTTTTGTTATTCTGAGGTAGCAACCCGTTGTTCTAAGAAGTATTTGAGACTCTGATGGTCTGTTTTAATGGAGAAATGGCGCCCAATGAGATATGGTCGCTAATGAGTTACAGCATGTAAGATGGCCACAATCTCCTTGGCATATGTAGATTTTCCCAAGTTACGATCAGAGAGTGCCTTGCTAGTGAAAGCCAAGGGTCTCCCTTCCTGCATCAACACGGCCCCGATGCCACGACCGGAAGCATCACTTTCAATGACAAAAGGCTTGGAAAAATCTGGTATGGCTAAAACTGGTGTTGTGGTCATAGCATGCTTCAATTCGAGGAAGGCTTGGTCAGCGGGCCTCGTCCAAGTAAAAGAGTCCTTTAACATGGATGTGAGGGGGCTGCTATTTTACCATAATTACGAACAAATTTGCGGTAGTAACCTGTAAGCCCTAAGAATCCTCGAAGCCCCTTGAGAGTGCAAGGTTTTGGCCACTCCTGAATTGCCTGAATATTCTTGGGGTCGACCTTGACGCCATCTTTGGAGACAATGTGTCCTAGATACTCCACTTCATTTAGACCAAAGGAACACTTGGACCGCTTAGCAAAAAGTTGATGTTGTGCCAACAGTTGTAATGTCTGATCCACATAGATAAGGTGTTCTTCTCACGAGCGGCTATAAACCAAAGATATCATCAAAGAAAACCAGGATGAACTTCCGCAGGAGAGGGCAAAATATGTTGTTCATTGGGCTCTGAAATGTGCAAGGAGCATTTGTCAGACCAAATGGCATTATCAAGAACTCATAGTGACCTTCATGAGTACGAAATGCAGTTTTGGGGATATCCTCGTCCTTGAGCCTGATTTGATGGTAGCCAGAACGAAGGTCTAACTTGGAGAAGTACATAGCTCCATGTAATTCATCCACTACCGGAATGGGGAATTTATCCTTGATGGTAATTTTGTTGAGCTCACGGTAGTCTATACACAATTGCCACGAGCCATCCTTCTTGCAAACTAGTAAAACTGGAGAAGAGTAAGGGCTGGTACTCGGTCAAATGACACCAGCTTTGAGCAATTCCTGTACCATCTGCTCGATTTCAGACTTGAGAGCATGAGGATACCGATACGGTCTGATGTTGGGTGGTGCATTACCTGGTAGTAGTGGAATAGCATGGTCATGTGAGCGACAAGGCGACAGGGTAGTAGGTTCTGAAAAACGCCATCGTGCTTGGTTAGAACAAGTTGTAAATCTGCTGGAATTTGATCCACTGTGGAAGTGCTTGGTTGAATTGAAAATATTTGTGCAATGATCTCGCGGGATGACTTTTTCAACAATTTCTCCATACGATTGGAACTGACAATTTGGGAAGGGCTTGTTTTGGCACCACGAAGGGTGTGTGTTTGTCCATGTTGTGAAAATTGCATCCATAGTTCTGCAAAGTTCCAGTTGATAGTGCCCAAGGTGCTCAACCATTGGGATCCCAACACAATGTCACATCCTCCCAATTGGAGGGCAAACATGTCTTGTTTGAGTTCATAATCCCCCATCTTTATTTTAACATTGCGACATTTACCTTTACAAGGTAAAGTGCCTCCATTTGCCACCATGACTTCAAAGGAATTGCATGTGTGTATATAGCAATTGGCCTACTTAGCAACTCGAGGATCAATAAAGTTGTGTGTACTGCATGAATCAATAAGAATAGTAAGGCGTTGGCCTTTGAAAAAACCCACAACTTTCATGGTTTGTGGAGTGGTAACCCCGGCAAGAGCATGGACGGAAATTTCTGCTTGAGGGTCTTGGGTTTCCTCTTCCTGTTGAGTTGGTGCTTCAGCTATGTCACTCTCCTCATCACTATGGTCACTGCTATCGGGTTCCTCTACATCTATTAAGAACAATCTCTTATTTGCACATCTATGCCCCTTCACAAATTTTTCATCACAATTATAACATAGCCCTTGGGCGCAACGCGCATCCATCTCAGTTGTAGTCAGTCGCTTAGGAGCAGGAGGTTTATTATCAGTATTATTTTGGAACCGAGGAAAGGGAGGTCGAGCTTGAGAAAATCGCGGTGTCCGCCATTGAGCTGAAAGTTTAGATTCGGCCAATCGGGCTAAACTGATAGCCTCCATCATGGTTTGTGGTTTAAACATCTTGACTTCAGCCTGGAGATCATCTTTCAACCCACTCACGAAACAACTCATAAAAAATCCCTCATTCAAGCCCCTTGTTTTATTGGCCAATTTCTCAAATTGTGTCTAGTAATCATGAACTATGGTAGTTTGTTTCAGCTTTGTCAATGCTCCTGTAAAGTCTTCATAGTCATTAGGGCCAAATCGGGTGAGTAGTTGGGACTCAAAGTCCTCCCAAGATAGATCAAGGGTAGTGGCTCGTAGCCATTGGAACCAATGTAAGGCTTCAGATTCTAAGTTGAAGGAAGCCATCTGAACCCGATGATATATAGGGACGGACATTGTGGAGTCTAAAGAATTGATCAACCCGACATAACCACCCATCGACATCCTTTCCACTGAACTTAGGAAAATCTAATTTAGGCATTTTGAAGGTCGGATCACGATCATAGTGATTGTCTTCAGTTCCCCTTCTTCGGTCTTCTGTTTCCCGTCTTCGACCTCGTTCAGAGTTTTCAGTTTGGTGTTCAGATGTGAGAGTACCTTGCAATTGTGTCTCCACCGCTGTAAGTTGTTTTTCTAAGCGGATTCTAGTGGTATCCTAATCCGTTCGGAGCTCTTGAATCTCTTCTCTTATGGTGTGGTTTGTAGTGGTCAAGTAGTCAAGGGCTTTTTGCATATCGACCAACATTGTGGCAATTTCTAGCTCCTTTTGTCCATGGGTGCCGCTTGCCATTGTGAGCCCTCTTTTACTCAGTTACTAAAAATAGATGTGGGATTTCAGGAGTTACTATTTTTAGTAAGGGTCCAAAATTTAATTTGGAAAATGGATTGCAACATTGATTTTAGAATAGGGTCCACTTTGGTGGCTGTTTGATCTGAGCGCTCAATGAGGAGATATACTGAATTTCTTAACTTTTTGTGATCTCCTGTTGGTTGCAAGTCGATGTCAAGGTAATTTCTTCCACTTGGACTTAAAATTTCACCAGTGAGTCCTTGAGGGTCTTTGGTGCAGAATAACAAGTAGCTTCTATTCCCAAAAATTTGGATCAATTTGATTGACCGTTGAAAAGTTATGGCCTTAGCAAGAAAAATCAAAAATTGCTATTTTTGGAAAATCGGTGCAAAATTTGACTAGGGGCTGCCAAGGACAATTTTGTTTGGAATAGAGTGTAGAATTATCTGCTAAACTTTTGAGTCAATCTGAGCTCTATGTGAAGATATATCCCTGTTTTAATAAAAAAAAAATTGTGCTACTGGTGTTGGTTTCTGATTTGGAGTTACAGTTCAAAAGTTGGGGTCTGGGATCAACTGTCTCTGACCTGTAGTCTACACCCTGACCACCCTGTCACTATCATGTTCCTTCCTCTGTCACCTGTATTGCGGTTACTGACACGGTTCCTGTCACTGACCCTGGGGATTCTCTGACATTGACAGTACTGTTTCTGACATTGGAAGTCTGTAATTTTGGACTGTTACAGAGAGTTGTTACTGTCGACCTGACTATCTTTGTTATTGACCCGACTATTTCTGTCACTGTCCTGACTGTTCTGTTTTCGACCACGGGCTGTTGCAGACACTTGCAAAATCTGTCCTGACTGTTGGTGCATGCAAGTTTGTTTTTTGTGATAAGGAATGCCTTCTCCCTATGCTCGCTTTTGGGTTTGTGAATGCAGGTTAGCAGAACAAGAATGGTGTTGATTTGCAGGTGGAAGTTATGTTTTGTAGAACCAAGGTACGCTAAGTAAGGGAGTATGTAATACCCATAGGCCCTCTGTTATACCGCAGTGACGAACAATAGTGCTCGGACCAATATTTCAGGCCACTACCCAAGGAGGATTCCACACATACCCTTGAGCATACTATCTGCCTCTCTGACAGTACGAGAGGGTAATCGTCCACGATGTCGTGTCCCGTGGACTATGGATAATACAAGGCCGAAAAGCTTCCTAATGAATAAAATTTTGTTTAAACCTAGATTGTCTCCCGATACACCCGAAGATGCGTGGGAGCTCAAGTCCGTGCGCGAGTGTTGTCTAAGGCCTGCGTACTGGAGCCTGATCGCCCCTCACTTCACTAGATGCTTTATGGGCTATCTAGCTTAGCCAATAACGACAACTCCTTCGCGATATTTTAAAACCCCCGGCACAGGGTTTCTAACCTACACAACTACTGAAACAGAGACTGTATTTTTTTTGTGTTTTCTGGATTTTTGGTCGAAAAAAATGACTGTATTTTTTTCTGGATTTTTATAATATAGGAAAAACAAAATCAAAAAACACACAGAAATTTATACCTAACAGGTGGAATGGCTGGCAAAAATTGTCTCAGTTGCAGCAGAACTCGGCCCTAGAAAGCACTCTGATACCACTTGTTAGTGTTGTCACATTTTTGCACGGGGTGCAATGTCTTCAATGTTGTTTTGTAACAGTGCTGCTCTTCTTTTCCTCCTTCCGTTTTTCTCGCTTCTCTCCCTTTCCTTTTCTTTCCCATTCTCTTTCTCTCCCCCTTTTTTCCATGGAGTTCCCCAGTTGATTTTCCAGCTTTCCAGCAGGTCTATCTGAAATTGGCTAAGTCTGGGTGCGAAGTTCGCACTTCGCCCGCTTTGGTGCGAGGCGAGGAGGTGGTGCGAGGCAGACTTCGCCCAGTTTTGGTGCGAAGTTCGCACTTCGCCCCACCTCCTGGGCGCACCTTGCACTGGCAGACTGACAGGTCAATGCAGAAAAAAGGTAAAATGCCGGAGCAAGTCCATATGGCGGCAGACACCAGTGTTCGCCTGTGCGCAGTTCGACTTCTCAACGGAGCGGGAATGCGCCCTTGACAGGTGTACAGTAGGGGAACAAACCCGGAATTTGACCAAGGCTTGAAGGCCTTCCCCGACTGCACTGATTTTTGCACGCATCCCAAGGAGCCCCGATCCCAAGCAAAGATGGATAGAATGCCCTCTAAGGCAGGCATGTGTCACACGGCATAACCCATCATCAGACAAGTGTCCAGCCTTCGGGATTTGAACCAAGACCGCCGACCAAAAGGGATAAGCATGGGCTGCCCGCACCGCTCGCGTTAATAGCCACATTCAAAGCTGATCCGAGGTTTCACCCGCTCCAGCCTACTAGCAACCCCGCCGACTTGAAGAATTACCCAAAGACTCCGCCACGTAGCTGTCCAAATTCCAGGAAGACCATGTCGCGGGTACAGCCCGACCCGACAAAAGGTCAGCATTTGCAGCCTCTTTCGCCGCTTCGTCACTCATGTTTGATCGGGACTCGTGCCCATTAATGTAACAGTGGGACTCGGGCTATAAAAGCCCATCCGAAATTCATTGTAAAGGGTGGAAGGGGAATGTTTGTTAGGGAACTACTGTGCTTACTGTAATCGTGCTTCTGCTTATAAATACAATCTGTATGCCTGGTTCTGTTCTACTATCTTTATTCTTTTATGCTGTCTTTCATTATATGCCTTAGGCCCACCTGTGTCGCTGCTCGTTAATTCACTTTGGCATTTGGCGATCATGTTCCTCTAGCATTGCTTGCTTAAAGCACCTTCTGTACTTCATTATTTAAAGCATTCATTATAAATTTGGTAGCAGTTCCATCGCTTGTGTGTGACGTTGCTGGCCCGTATCTGGTGATTGATGCGATCCCCTGCTGTTAGTTCCTTGTAGGGAATGTTTGCTAGGGAGCCATTGAAGCTGTGCGGTTAAACTCTCTACCTAACACATATACCTGGCTCTGGCATCTCTAGGTTTACTTTCTACCCCCGTCGTTGTATGTATCTCGGTGATTGATACGATCCCCCGCCGTTAGTTCCTTGTAGGGAATGTTTGCTAGGGAGCTATTGAAGCCGTGCATACGCCGCCGGTGTATCGGAAGTACGCCTAGGTTTTGCAGCTCCTTGTCATGCTCTCGTGTTTGTATGCAGTAGTAGCGGTGATTGGTGTGTTCCCGCACCGTTAGTTCCCCCCCACCAACCTTTGGACATATTTGTATCTCTTTCCGTACATTTGTCTCTTTCCGTTCCTTTATTTCTTTCCCCGTTCCCTTTAGCTTAAATCACCCCCCCAAAAGGAGCCGGCCTTCTCCGGAGATTGGCTCGTAAGGCATCTCTTCCTTCCGGCCTTTCATGCTGGTGGGCGAATCTGGGCGCATTAACCAAAAATCCTTTCCTCATGGCAGATTCGTAACCAACAGCCTCTCTGGCACGCCCGGTGGGACGCTTGTCCCACGATTTAAAGAAAGAGTACCCATCCAGTTTCCACCTAGCGCAACGGCTCGCCACGCCGGCGGAACACGGGTCCCACATCCGACGAGAGATTTTCCGATCGCCTCCACCCGGCGCCGATAGCTTCCCGAGCTCTTGGTGAGACAAGGAAGTTTCTCACCCCCGACGTAATCGAAGCACCGGTGTTCGCTTCATTGCTGTTCCAAATCCGAACACCCGGCGACTCGCACGAACAAATCCTCTCGAGTCTAGAAGACCGGTCCTGCCACCTTCATGCACACGAGAAGGTGGCGAACAAGAAATCCGAGAAGCCCGCCCGAGTTCTACGAACTAGACATCCACGCCGAGGCGAGATACCCAGCCGGGCCGATCCGCGAGCTCATTTCGACGAAGCCGAGGCTGGGATCCAAGAAGAGGCCGAAGCCGAGGCTCGGAAGAGCCGAGTACGAAGTAGAAGAGGCCGAGGAAGAGGAAAATCCTGTATCCTCGGAAAGTACCGATACCGAGTACACAACCGACGGCGGAGAAGAAGAAGAAATGGCTGATCAACAGCCGAATGACGATGATCTCTTCCCGGCGGTGGACTCCACAGGGCCTTTGGCCCTGATCGGTCAGCAAGCTGTGCCCCCCGCTGCTTTAAAGTCTATTCCCACATACGACGGCTACGGTAAGACGGCGTACGAGCACATCCAGGACATCCTTGCCCTGGCCGCACCGCATACCATCACCGATGAAAGTGTGAAGACCCGTCTCACGGCCCTTTCCTTGAGGGGAAAGCTTCTCTACTGGTGGAGATCGCTGCCAGAGGGATCCATCACTGGTTGGCCCCGCCTTGCCAGGAGGCTCGTAAAAGGATGCAACGAGTCTGCTGATCCTACCTCTCTACCGCATCAGTTCCAAGCAATCCAGAGGCATCCTCAAGAGGAGGTGTCTGATTTTAACATTAGGTTTGCGAGATCCTGGAAACGGGTACCTCGCGAACTTCGGCCTTCAGCCGGCATGGCCGCTCACTACTATCCGAGGTCCTTCAACTCAGACATATGCCTGCTGCTGAAGATCGCCCGAATTGACGAGTTCCCTGCACTGTACGAAGCTGCCCAGCAAGTCGAAGCTGACATTATCTCCATCGGCAAGCTTCCGTCCAGAGTGCAGGAGCCGATTCATCCCGACTTTCCAAGATCGCAGTATCCTTCTGCTTCTGGTGGTGTGCCGTCTACTTCAGTGGCAGCAGCCCCAGCCCGCAGTGGGAATCCGGCGCCGGTCGTAACTCAATACGGCCCGCCTCACTTGCATTACCCTCATCCGCCTCCTCCCGCTCCGCATTTTCCAGCGCTTCCTCGCTCCCCGCAGCATGCGTCTTATTCTAACCCTCCTCCATTGGCCGCTTTGCCTCCACCGGCACAGCTTGCCGCCTCCCGACAAGCAAGGATCCGTAACACGATTCTACAAGAAGTGCGGGCTTTGGCCTCCGGATATCATGCCATGTCCAATGACATGACAACTATGAAAAAGAAGCAGTGCCCAAATGGACTTTGCTCCTAGAAGGCCGTATGCGCCGCCGGCATTGACAAAAGATAAAGCCCCAGAAAACCAACCGCAGAGGCGTCCGCCTCCGAGAAATGCTGCTATAGATGACCCACCCGGTCCTCCTGACCAGGTCAACTGGTGCACTACTTGCAATGACCCGCATTCGGAGGAAGATTGCACTTTGCACCAAGGACTACATCCGCACCTTGGCCGGCAAGGACTATAGAAGATGATGAGTCGTACATGATCTTGGACGGTGAGGCCAATTTTGCCCTGCCAGAAGAGAACCCAGTGACGCCCGCCAAGGAAGAAAAGAAAGCTGCGGACACGGCTAAACCTTTGCAGGTATACACGAGAAGAGAAAGACCGCAGCCCAATGGGCTGCCACCGTACAAGCGGCTGTGGCCTTACACAGCCCAGGAGAAGGCATCCAAAGATAAAGCTCCCGCTAAACCTTCTCCAGCTGCTGATCCAGCTAAGCCTCCAAAGAAAGGCCCCAACTCCCGCTAAGCTCCCTGTACTTCAGCCCCCAGCCGAAACCAAAGAACAAGCCCAGGAGAAGCTGAAGTACCCGTCTCTGACCAAGAGACAGCGAGTTGAGGCCACCCAACAGTACCGGACCAAGTATGAACCGGCTAAACCAGCAGAAGGAGCTAGTACCTCGGGCTACAGCATTGTAGACGAGTTAAAGAAGACTCCTGCGAATCAGCATGTACGATGCCCTTCTGCTTCCAGGCCAGGTAGATCTGCTGCAAGAATCACTAAAAAACATGAAGAACGGCAAGCGTATGCAGCTCGCTGTCCTGGTTCAACCTTTGACAGTCTCCACCACTGGGAAGAACAGACCGCCACCCTTTTATCTGTCTTTGCGGATGCAAGGGCACATAGTTCACAACTGCATGGTGGATTCTGGGTGCTTCCTCGACCGTGATGCCGAAGGCCGTCTCGCGATGAGATCGGGATGGAATACACACGGAGCAGCCAAGGTGTGCTCGCAATTAGACGGCACCCCCGTCAAGACAAGCTTGGTGTCATAAAGGACATCCCTATCCGGCCGCACAAAGCTCTCGACATTGTGGTCATCCAAGAGGTCGTGATTGTTGACCCGGAGCCTTACTTCGGCATGTGTCTCTCTCGGGAGTTCACCGCGGGTTGGGCGGGTACTGTCTCTAGACTACTCGCACATGGAAGTGCCTTTCAAAGGAAGGAGACCGAAAATTTTCAATGAGAAGCCTTCTCCTTTTCTAGTAGACAAGATACCCGGCGGAGAGATGGACTGCATGGTCCAGCTTGTCAGAAGAAGAACTGGTGACAGTAGAACTGACCGAGCAAGCTCTCGAAGTGCTACAGCTAGAAGACGAGTTCTCGTTGCGGGATTTTAATGCCGTAATCGGGACAGAGCAGGGCTGTTATTCCATTAAGCAGCCCGAGGAGCTTGACGTGTCCGTTGCGAAGGAGGTAGGACCTGCACCCGAAGAGCTGTGGAAGCTTTTCTTTGACGGCGCCCGTTGCAAGAATGGCGCCGGTGCAGGGGTCCTCCTGGTTTCTCCAACCGGAGTCCAGAGGGACTATGCCTACAGCCGGCCTCGGAGCCGTACTAACACCCGGCGGAATACGAAGCCCCGTGCTTAGGTCTCGCGAAAGGCGGAAAGGCTCGGAATCAAGCATCTCCAAATTTTCGGAGATTCAGAGTTAGTGTGTCATCAAGTTACGAATAAATGCGCGTCTAAGCATCACTATCTTAGAGCGTACCGCAATCGGGTCTGGGACCTGATGGAATCGTTTGACTCATTGAACGTTAAGGCAATATCGCGTGAGAGAAACAAGCACGCGGATATTCTGGCGTCTGTTGGAGCCAGGTACGTTCCGGCTGAAGACGTCGTCCAGAAACTGAAGCCGGTCCGCACCATTTACAGGCCTTCTGTGCCTGATAGGGATACCTTCTGGCAGGTATTCAGCTGTGACGAGGAGATCGTCACATTCCTCGGTTAACGAAGTGTGTGTAATCGAAGGTAGAGACCCTGATGACGAGCAATATGAGGGGTTGATACAGTTACGGAATAATCACGTCCCAAAAGGACTGATTACATTAGAAAGTCTCTTTGATCGGAATGACAGAGCCATATCCCACAGGATCAAAGTAGACCCGAGGCAGTATGCTGACCTGGAGCTCGAACCTGATAAAACCATCAAGGTCGGAACAGACTGCACGTCGGAGGAGCGGGTGCAGATTAGATCACTGTGCCAGGAGTTCCCCGACATCGTGGCCTGGTGCTACGAAGATTTGAGGGGGTATGACAGATCTGTCATCCAGAGATACCATCGAGCTAGAGGATGGCGCCAAGCCGTTCCGACAAAAGCAAAGGGCCGTAAATCCAAAGGTTGAGGCCATGATGAAGACCGAGCTCTTGAAGATGCTGGAGGCCAAGATCATCTACCCCATCAAACATTCATCCTGGGTCGCGAATCTGGTGCCCGTGAGGAAAAAGAATGGCGACATACGTCTCTGTGTCGACTTCAGAAACCTAAATCAGGCTTCCCTCCGGGACCACTATCCGCTTCCCCAAATCGACCAAATTTTGCATATCGTTGCTGGAGCCCAGAGATTTTCACTTTTAGATGGATTTTCCGGCTACAACCGGATTTGGGTTAAAGACGAAGACCAGAGATAAGACGGCGTTTACCACCAAGTGGGGGACGTTCGCCTATCGCCGCATGCCGTTTGGCTTATCCAATGCCGGTGCCACGTTCCAAAGGGCCATGGACCCGGCCTTCCGAGAGCCGCTCAACAAGATTATTGTCATCTATCTTGATGACATGACTGTTTTCTCTCACCGACGAGAAGATCATGTTTCGCACCTGCGGCAGATATTTGAAAGTTGTCGAGAATTCGGCATCTCTATAAACCCGAAGAAGTCCGTCTTCGCGGTAAAGGAAGGAAAGTCGCCGGGACATGTCATCTCCGAGGAAGGCCTCGCCATTGACCCTGACAGAGCAGAAGCCCTCGTTCGCTTGCCAGCCCCCACTGATAAAAAAGGTCTGCAGTCCTTCTTCGGTCAGATTAACTTCGTGCGGAAGTTCATTCCGGACTTCGCACAGGTGATCAAGCCTATGGCCGAACCGTTGAAGAAAGATACACCTTACGAATGGACCGATGAGAGAGAGCAAGCTTTCGAGGAAATCAAGGCTCGAATTGCGCAAGCTCCGGTGTTGACAAACCCGGACTACTCCAAGGACTTCATCCTGTATGCAAGTGGGAGAACCCGAAAGTTACGCTGCAGTCCTGACTCATAAGGGAGACGACGGTGAGGAGCGCCCCATTGCGTTCCTAAGCCAAGTGATTCTGCCACACGAAGAGAAGTACAATTTTATAGAGCGGCAGGTCCATGCGGTCATGAAGTCCCTTCGAAAGCTCAGGCACTTTGTCTCCCAAAGTAAGACCACTGTCTTTGTGATTCATCCCGATGTTCGCAGTTTCATCTTGCAAGGGGAACCGGGTCACAAGAGAGCGGGATGGATTGCCAAGATCCAGGAGTTTGACATCGAAGTACGGCCCACCAAGCTTATCAGAGGCCGAGCCTTGTGTCGTGAATTGGCCCGAAGCGCTCGTAGCCGGCATCTCCGCCTCGTAAGTGGGAGGACACAGCGACACGCGTCTACCTAACCAACTCCTTATCGGAGGGGAGTGATTGGACAGATGAACTGGTGAGATACTTCTGCACCGGAAGATGTCCCGATCACCTGAACGCCTCACAACGAAGGAGATTTCGGCTAGGTGCACTTAAGTACACTCTTCGCCCCGAGGGGCTTTACTTCAAAAACATTGACGGCATCCTGTTGCGGTGCGTCTTAAAATCTGACCAGCCTAGGGTCCTCTGAGAATTTCATTCCGGGATGCCTGGGGGTCACCATTCTTCAAGGCCAACGGCCTTAAAAATAATAAGGGCTGGATACTATTGGCCCACTCTGTTCGCAGACGCGTATGCGGTCTGTGCCAAGTGTGATCAATGCCAGAGGTATGCTGGCCGAAACGGAAAAGCACCCCCGCCCCTTCAATCGATTCAAGCCGAAGCTCCGTTCCAAAGAATGGGGTCTCGGACTTCATTGGGGTGATTTCTCCTAACTCCTCCGCCGGCCACAAGTTTATTCTCACAACCATCGACTATTTCACACGGTGGACGGAGGCGATCCCGACCAAGAACGCCGACCAAGAAACGGTCATCGTGTTCATTGAGAGCCCGATTACCCGCTTCGGGGTTCCAGAGTCGATTGTGACAGCATAACGGTCCGGGATTTGTAGGCGCTGTACTCACGGAGTACACCAACGGCCTTGGCATCTATCACAAGATGTCTTCTAATTACTACCCGCAGGGGAATGGCCTTGCCGAGTCTACTAACAAGAACCTCCTGAAAATTCTCCGGAGGACCATTGAAAAAAATAAGCGGACTTGGCACTTGCTCCCTGAACCGGGCGCTATGGGCGGACAGAGTTGCGTTCAAGAAATCCCTCAAGACGTCCCCCTACGCGCTCGTCTATGGCAAGCAAGCTGTTATGCCATCACACATTGAAATCCCCGCCCTGTGGATGATTGACGAAGACAGGAGCAGCGGAGACCCGGTAGACGACAGGTTGTGCCAACTCCTGCAGTTGGAAGAAGACAGAGAAAGTGCATACCAGGCCTTCGCCGATCACATTGCAGCCACTAAAGGCTGGTTTGCCAAAGGCACCACTGCCCGAGTTTTCAAAGTCGGGGACCTGGTGCTGAAGTGGGACTCATACAAGGCAAAACCGGGTAATCATGGAAAATTTGATGCTCTCTCGGGAGGGCCCTTATCAGATTGCCCGGGTGAATCAGTTCAATGCCTACATACTTTCGGATATGGAGGGTCGGCTCCTCCCCATCCCCCGTCAACGGGTTCCACTTGAAGCTTTATCGCCGTTGAAGGCGCCCGAGTGGCCCTTCCCTGTAAAAATTTTGCCTTGTGTTTTTATTTTTCCCCGCATGTATAGTTTCCAGTTTTAGCATTCAGTTTATTTTTCCTTCTTTGAGCTTAAATGCGGCATGGGAGAGAAAGACAGACTTCGCAACGAAGTCTGTCGTTGCCCCGCAGGAGGGGCGAAGTTCGGCTATGCAGAAAAAGAAAGGAGAAAAAGAGCAAAAATCGACTAAGTGTTGACCGAAGTCCGACTTCGCAGCGAAGCCTGACTTCGGCCCAGCCGAATTGCGAAGTTTGTCCGAGAAAAGCCGAAGCAGACTAAAGTTCGCACTGCGCAACCCTTCGTGCGAAGTACGCACTACGCGCAAAGTTTGTGCGAAGTACGAACTTCGCACCGAAGTCCGACTTCGCGCGCCGTGGGGCGCGCGCGCCAACACTTGGGCGAAGTGCGAACTCGCGAAGTTCGCACTTCGCTCAAGTTTCGCCGAAGTCCGAACAAAGCGGGCGCCCGTGCGAAGTCCATCTAAAGATCAAAGGCGGAAAGACCCAGATCGCGCCCAAACCTTGGGCGCAGCTAAAAACAGAGGTAGAACAGTTCAAGCACGCGCTTCGCGCGAAGTTCGTACTTCGCCCAGTTTTGGTGCGAAGTTCGTACTTCGCCCGAAATTCGGGCGAAGTCCGACTTCGCCGGCGAGGTCGGGCCGTGCCCAACTTCGGGCGAAGTCCGGCTGCGCCTAGTTTTCCGGGCCAGTATTGGGACGCGGTTTAAAGAATAATAAAAAAAAAAATTTCAAAACCCCAAGCTGGGCCCAAGGCGCGTTTGCACTTGTTTTAATGTGGGTTTCCGCACCGAAGGTTTTGTCTTGATCAGCGTGCCCAAGTGGTGGCAGCAACGTCAGCCATGGTGCAGTCCCCAACGCTGAGTTAATGATTGCGCGTTTTTCAAGCGAAAACGCAACTAAAAAGCAAGGCACGGCTGCCGGGGCGCGTCTTTTCCTAAACGTTCTCCTGCGCGGCCACCAAGGGTTTTAACTCAGCCGACCTACCCCTCCCGCGTTGCATTAATGACGCTGTTTTTATCTAGAAAAGGGGGTCAAAATCATGCCAACATTCCGGATTGCGTAGATTATTCCTCTGACAAGTGCTAATTATTCTTCCGATAGCGAAATTTGTTGCGAGATGACTCGAACCCGTCATTATTGCTGACTCGGAGAGATGGACAAGGGAAAAATGCCTGTGTCAGCGCAGTCCAGCGGAAGCAGCGAACCAGGGGATTTTCCGCGGCCGGAGTTTTCAAAGGCGATCCTCCGCCAGAGAAAAAGTCAAAGGCCCGGACGAAGAAGGTACAGCGTGGGCAATCCCCACCACCTCCGGTGAATTACCGGGCAGGATATGTGGACGGCTCGTTTTCCATGAGCCTAACTCAGCTGAGAGCGAATGTGGAGAGTCGGGCTGACAAGGTTTCGCCCTCCCATCATTTTGGAGCGGCGTACAAATCAAACCTCTTCAGATTCATGTGCCCTCCTGTCCACCAATGCCCGGAGCTGATAGACTTAATTGTCAGACACTATAAACCAGCTTCCCGGCAAATCTGCAGTTCCAGCGGCAAACCCTTGTTCGCACTGCGCAGGGAGACTGTGCAGCCAGCTTTCGCCCCAGGGCTGGAGTACGACTCCAGCACCATCCTCAGAAAAATCAATTTGGGCGAACAAGCGGGACGTTTCACGCACACCAAGCGAATGAGGGATTTCCTCAATTCGTAGCCGAGCGCCCGCTTCCGACCGGACAGTGGCCGACCGGCCCCATGCCCTTGACAAAATTTCAGAGCAAGTATCTATATACCATTTTGGCATGGATCCTCGGTTGCGACTCCGATGAGCTGGTACACCCGTACCAGCTGGCGCTGGCAGAATGCCTCCTGTGTGGAGAATCTTACGAACCAGCGGCGCAGCGGAGCGGAAAACGCCCCATCTCTTTCGACTGGGCAGACTGGCTGGCTTACGCCATTCATTCCAGTCTGCTGAAGATCCAGAAGCGCCAGTCAACCAATTTTCGTTTCAGTTCTGTTCTGGTCTGGCTCTGCTTGTACCATCTGCACCCCCAAATGCCGATCCTGAACCTGAAGAAGGTTAACGAGAAGGGAGAACCCCAGCCCGTCTATAACTGGACGGATGACTTATACCGGAAAGGGTCCTACTACAAGTTCAACTTCAACTTTCGGGGATTCGTCATGTCAGTCTTCACCGAAAGTGAAATCCCCCGTCCCCCGAGAGAAATGACGAGTGCTTTGATAAATCAGATGCTCGGGGACGTTTTCGAGTGACGCTGGGGTTTGTGATCTGAATCTACGGATTCAAGGGCAAACCCTATTTGCTGCCCTATTGGTGCTCAGAGCATCTGTTCGGGATGGAGGTTGCCCGACATATGGACTATGTGGAAGAAGAGTTTGGCCTAGGGAAGAAAAGAGGACAGATTTTTCAATATCCTCTTTCCCGGGCCAATGTTGAGATTATTGAGGTAGGACAACATGTCTACCTAGGGCAAGCGCTGTCCCGGATTGGCCTCGGTTTTGCTGCCACAGCCACTGGAAGTATGACCCTCATGGGATAAGGGGAAAGTTTGCACATCCGTGCCCCCGGGACATAACCGAAGATAGATGCGACGTGGTCCATGTGGACCTTGACTCGGGAGATTGAATTAATGGAAGCTTCTCCCCTTGGCAGGATTTCTACTCGCGAGGAGGTGACATATGACCCCAAGAGAAACCGGGACCATCACTTCTCATCTCCAGGGTTCAAAAAATTTCTGTCCAAGATTGGCAGTGCCTTAACCGGTCTAAAGAAAAGATTATTGAATGCCGGAAAATGAGATGCCGCACGCAAAGACGATAAATCCACAAGGAGAAACCTGGCCGTAGATGACGACTTCTCGGTTCTCTATGACCAGCATCATGACAACTGGCGGCCGTTCGCATATCAAGGTTACGTTCCCCGAGGCCCCTTTGAGGATTATAAAAGTGGGTCTCCTCCCAAACAGTTGTACACTTCGGCAATCGCGCCGCCGGCCCGACAAGTACCCAGGCCGATCCAATGCAGTTCGTGGCTCCTAAGGCGGCGCCTGAAAAGGCGAAAAAGTTAGCCGAGGCAGCGCCAGAGGCACTTCCTCAGGCAAGAAAAGCACCAGCACCGCCAGAACGCAGACCGGTTGCGGCAGACCTTCTGCAAGTCAAACCCCGGTACAAGTTTACCGTGGGGGCATCAGCGCCTGCTGCACCTGCTTCGTCTCCTTCCCCTGATCCGACAGTTGTTCCAGAAGAAAAGAAGCGGAGGAGAGTTGAGAAAATCAGGCGACCTAGCCTGATAGTGCAGCAGCCAGTCGCAGAGCCGCAGCCGCGTCCTGCCGCCGCAGAGGCAGTTCCTTTGGGCAGTCCCAAGCCAGCCGCCGAGACAATAAGAGAAGACATTCACCCGGCATCGGCTCAGGCGGAGCCCGCAGGTACGTTTGCTGTCCCTGTCTCTCTAGTCTCACCCGCCTCTACTTCTACTCGCCCCCGCTCAATCCGGGCGAGCCATGACCACATCCTCCTCCCCCGTCTCCGCGCCCTTCTAGCGGTCCCCATTCTTTCGACCCGCTTGCTCGTAACCCTAACGTCTCTCTTCTCTGAGCACAACTCCAAACCCTTCGCCCGAGGTTAGTGCTGAGGCTGTCCATTCACCATCACATCCTCCGCCTCAGCCGCTTCAAACCCTCACAATCTCAGCCTCTCCCATTTCCGTTTCCCGGTCGCCCCCACAAGCGACCGATTCTTCCAAGGTCTGTCCGGTTCCTCCTGATCCCATCCCCGCAGGAGAGACGTCTCAGCAGATCCCTAGGCTGGGGGAACCAGATTTTATGGACGACCTCCAGAACTCAGATGACTTGCCCCTGGCAACGACAGCCGTAGAGTATTCCGTCTCTTTCCGCCAAGACCTGAAGCGGAGGAGACATGAAGAGATAGCCGCCCCGGCAAAACGCGCAAAGTATGATTTCGGAAGGAGAGTGATTACAACGGAGAAAATAATCCCAATAGTGAAGAAGCCTCTCCGAGAAATGACTAAGGCGGACTACGTGCTCCAGACAAAGGAGAAAAGCTTTGATGACATTGATAAACAGTATGATGAGATTCGTACGATCATGCGCAAAGTCGACAATCTCTTTGTCAAGAGTCTGGAGGAGCAGGAAGAACTTTTGCGTTGCAGACAAAGTAAGGCAACTTGAAGAGGACCTATCTAGGTCCACTGAGCACCTGGAAGCGGCGCGGCGAGAAACCGATGAATTCAAAGCCCAGCTAGCCGCTTCTCAAAGAACAGAGCCGCAACCGAAAAGAAAGCAGCCTCTGAGCAGATTTCTCAGCTCCAGGAGTCTTTGAAGCAGGCACAGTCGCAGCTTGCAGAAAAAACATCTCAAGCGGCTGTCTTTTCAAAGACAAAAGTTAAGGAAATGAGGGCTGGTTTGCTGAGGGAATGCAAGCCCCATACCTTTAAGGCGATGGCAGTCCTGGACTTCGCATCCAGGATTCAAGAAGTTTCTGCCCAGGGAAAGCCTGTGGTAGAGGAGGCCGAGCGCCAGGCAAAGCAATGGCTGGACCTGGCGATAAACCTTCAGGAGCGCGAGCGCGACGGCGTCCTTTTTTCCCCCGTGTCCTCATTCGCTGCAGAATGGGCAGGTGCAAGGGTGACCTTGCACAAATATTTTAGAAAAGTTGAAGAGGTGAGAGGGCTGCACGAATGCTTGATGCATTCGGGCATGAAAAAGATATCTGTCTGGCCCCCTTTCACGCTCTTACAGAACTTGGGTGTCCAGGTTTTGTTGAGAATGGCGAGCTCCTTACCCTAGATCGGGTAAAGAGGAATTGGCAGTCCTTTGAAGCAGATACAGCTGAAATTGATAGCTGGACAGAGCCAATTCAAGACAGTCAGGTCACTCAGATGGTGTCCAGATATTCCAGGATCCGCTCCTATTTTCAGGAGTTAGAGAAAAGATACCTCACCATCGACCTGCACGCGGTCGCTGCTTTTCACGGAGCATTAGAAGACATAGCTGACCGCAAGACATTCGAGCGTAAGCTCGGCGCTCAGCCCAAGAGGCGTACACTCGCATGTGCGAGGCCGAAGCAGGAAATGGAGACCTTTCGTAAGGAGATACCGATGAGGCGACCGACAAAGATGAATCAAGAACAGCTTGCCGCAAGGAGAACAGTTAGAGCAGAAAAGGCAGGGGAGGCAAGTTCCTCTGCACCCAAAGGATGAAGGCATGGATTCTTTGCGCCGAGGCGAGCTCGACACCCCGCGAGCCGCCAGAAATGTTGTCACATTTTTGCACGGGGTGCAATGTCTTCAATGTTGTTTTGTAACAGTGCTGCTCTTCTTTTCCTCCTTCCGTTTTTCTCGCTTCTCTCCCTTTCCTTTTCTTTCCCATTCTCTTTCTCTCCCCCTTTTTTCCATGGAGTTCCCCGCTTGATTTTCCAGCTTTCCAAGCAGGTCTATCCGAAAATGGCTAAGTCTGGGTGCGAAGTTCGCACTTCGCCCAGTTTTGGTGCGAAGTCAGCACTCGCCGGGGCGAGGCGCACTTCGCCGCTGGTGCGAGGCAGACTCGCCAGTTTTGGTGCGAAGTTCGCACTTCGCCCCACCTCCTGGGCGCACCTTGCACTGGCAGACTGACAGGTCAATGCAGAAAAAAGGTAAAATGCCGGAGCAGGTCCATATGGCGGCAGACACCAGTGTTCGCCTGTGCGCAGTTCGACTTCTCAACGGAGCGGGAATGCGCCCTTGACAGGTGTACAGTAGGGGAACAAACCCGGAATTTGACCAAGGCTTGAAGGCCTTCCCCGACTGCACTGATTTTTGCACGCATCCCAAGGAGCCCCGATCCCAAGCAAAGATGGATAGAATGCCCTCTAAGGCAGGCATGTGTCACACGGCATAACCCATCATCAGACAAGTGTCCAGCTTCGGGATTTGAACCAAGACTGCCGACCAAAAGGGATAAGCATGGGCTGCCTGCACCGCCTGCGTTAATAGCCACATTCAAAGCTGATCTGAGGTTTCACCCGCTCCAGCTACTAGCAACCCCGCCGACTTGAAGAATTACCCAAAGACTCCGCCACGTAGCCGTCCAAATTCCAGGAAGACCATGTCGCGGGTACAGCCCGACCCGACAAAAGGTCAGCATTTGCAGCTCTTTCGCCGCTTCGTCACTCATGTTTGATCGGGACTCGTGCCCATTAATGTAACAGTGGGACTCGGGCTATAAAAGCCCATCTCGAAATTCATTGTAAAGGGTGGAAGGGGAATGTTTGTTAGGGAACCACCGTGCTTACCGTAATCGTACTTCGCTTATAAATACAATCTGTATGCCCGGTTCTCGTTTCTACTATCTTTATTCTTTTATTCTGTCTTTCATTATATGCCTTAGGCCCACCCGTGTCGCTGCTCGTTAATTCACTTTGGCATTTGGCGATCAGTTTCCTCTAGCATTGCTTGCTTAAAGCACCTTCCGTACTTCATTATTTAAAGCATTCATTATAAATTTGGTAGCAGTTCCATCAGCTGTGTGTGACGTTGCTGGCCCGTATCCGGTGATTGATGCGATCCCCCCGCCGTTAGTTCCTTGTAGGGAATGTTTGCTAGGGAGCCATTGAAGCCGTGCGGTTAAACTCTCTACCTAACACATATACCGGCTCGGCATCTCTAGGTTTACTTTCTACCCCCGTCGTTGTATGTATCCGGTGATTGATACGATCCCTCGCCGTTAGTTCCTTGTAGGGAATGTTTGCTAGGGAGCTATTGAAGCCGTGCATACGCCGCCGGTGTATCGGAAGTACGCCTAGGTTTTGCAGCTCCTTGTCATGCTCTCGTGTTTGTATGCAGTAGTAGCGGTGATTGGTGTGTTCCCGCACCGTTAGTTCCCCCCCACCAACCTTTGGACATATTTGTATCTCTTTCCGTACATTTGTCTCTTTCCGTTCCTTTATTTCTTTCCCCGTTCCCTTTAGCTTAAATCACCCCCCAAAAAGGAGCCGGCCTTCTCCGGAGATTGGCTCGGAAGGCATCTCTTCCTTCCGGCCTTTCATGCTGGTGGGCGAATCTGGGCGCATTAACCAAAAATCCTTTCCTCATGGCAGATTCGTAACCAACAGTTAGGATCTCACTATTAAAAATAAGTACACACAAAATACTGAAAAATAACTCAAATACATCAAATAACTCAATAACACTATGCAGAAATGAAACAATCTCACAATAACACAGAATCGCAGGCCTCTTCGAGGGGGCAACCTCCTTCAATATTTGATTAGCTTGCAAAAAGATGAATTTGTACATGGCTTCTGTTGCTACATTTTGCACAAGGGTGCCATGTTTTTGGTTTCTGCATGTGAGCTGCTCTTTTCCTTCCCTTCCCCTCATTTTCCCTTTCTCCGTTTCTCCCTTTTCCCTCTCTCCCTCACAGTTCCATTCCCCCTTCTTCTTCCTCCCTAGTAAAACTTCAGCAGGTGTACCTTGAAAAGTTTCTAAGTGTTGGGGCGACACCCGACTTCGCAGCGAAGTCGGAGTGCGCCCCTCAGTTGGAGCGCAATAGGAAACCCGAAGTGCGCATTAGAACAGGAAATAATTGGAAATTTGACTAAGTTTCAGGGGCGACACCCGACTTCGCAGCGAAGTCGGGGTGCGCCCCTCTTTCTGGGCGCATTAGGGGAATAGTTTGGCAGAGAATCGGCTAAGTGTTGGGCGACACCCGACTTCGCAGCGAAGTCGGAGTGCACCCCTTTTCCAGTGCGCAGTCCGAGCAGCGGAAGAAAGACAGCCAAGTACCGGTGCGACACCCGACTTCGCAACGAAGTCGAAGTGCGCCCTTTGACCGGTGCGCAGTTGGGTAAAGTCAACTCAGAAAATGCTAAGGCAAGCAGACCTTCCAACTGCGCTGTTTTCTTCTTGCGCAACCGATAGCGCCCGAATTCCTGGCGAAGTTTGATAAACTGCCTTTCAAGGCAGACACGTGTCATACCTCAGCATCCGACAAGTATCCACCTTCGGGATTCGAGCCAAGACTTGACCGTGCAAGGACAAAGCATGGGCTACGCTACCGGCGCCATCTGTCACCATTTAAGCCGATGTGAAGTGCCGTCTGCCGCACCTACCCGCATTCCTGCTGACCGAAGACTTGTCCCAACACGCTGCCACGTAGCTGTACCGTCTTTAGGGACACCATGTTGCGAGTACAGTCCTGCCAGACAAAAGTCAGCATCAGCAGCTCCTCAGCCGCTCGTGTCAGCTATTGTCTCGTCTGGGACTTCGTGCCCATGAATGTAACCGGGGGGAAAATGGGCTATAAATACCCACCACGTTTTCATTGTAAGGTGGTGGAAGGGGAATATATTGCTAGGGAACAATTGTAGCTGTGCGTTTGCCTCAAATACAGACATATACTTGGCTCTGCTTACCGTCTTTTATCTTGTATGCTGCCTCTCCTTGTCATTTCTGCCTCATGTTTCTTGTGTCATTGCTTGTCTGTTGTATCGAACTCGGACTCCAGCATTTGGTGGCCAAGTATTCCTAGAATGCATAGATAGAGGATACATAGGATCGCCGATAGCTGCAGCTTTCAATGTATGTTTGTAGATGAATGTTGTTAGTAGTGGTGATTGATTCGTTGTCGTGCCGCTTATTCCCCCCACCCAACTCCAATCACATTTGGAATCCCTTTCTGCACTTTTATCTCTTTCCGCATTTTTATCTCTTTCCTGCACTCTTACCTTAACACAACCCCATAGGAAGCCGGCCTTCTCCGAAGATTGGCACGGAAGGCATTCCTTCCTTCCGGCCTTTCAATCTGTGGGCGAATCTGGGCGCAATAACAACAAATCCTTTCCTCATGGCAGATTCGTAACCAACAGCTTCATATCTTTTAAAGAGAAACTTCATGCAACCCTACCTAAAGGCTCAAGAGTTGGCTTACATGCAAAATGCCACTCGAGCTAGAATCTCCTACCTACCATCGGTTACAATCTTGATAAAAACGGTTACATGAGATGACGCCACTTGGCTAGGAATCCTACTTTCCACATACATTACAAAGTATTACAAAATAATATCATAATGGGATCCCCCACGTTGGAAGTGGATCATTACACAAGTAAATGAGAATTACAAAATGGTGTTAGGATAGGATCCTAACACTGGGCTGGATGGCCAGACGTCTGGACTGACGAACGGCCAGACGTTTGGGCTAGATGGCCAGACGTCTGGACTAACGGACGGACAAACATTTGGGCTAGACGACCAAACGTCTGGACTGACGAACGACCAAACGTCTGGGCTGGGCAGCCAGACGTCTGGGCTGGGCGGTGTTGTGGAGTTTCCACAACCACCCCAAGCTTCTTGGGGACCCACTTGTCATGTTTTGGTATTAAAGGTTTTTGGTTTTCTTTGGCTTTTAATAATAGTGATGTTTGACCGTTTATGTTAATGATTTTAATTGCTTTAGTTATTTGATATTTAATGATTAATTAATCTAGGCATTAATGCTTAGATTAATTAAAATCCATTTTGATAAATAGAGTTTAATGTTCTTCATACTATCTAAGGTGATGGAATGTGTTTAATAAAGCAAGGCCTCACCAAAACATTACCTAAAACAAGAAGAGGATACAAAAGGTACAAAGAAATTGTGATAGAAAATAATATGCTATTATCTATCTAATATAATTACATTAATTATATTATGTATATAATAGTAATATTATTATGATGTTCTAAAAGGTTATTATAATAATATTATTATGATTATATCATAATGTTCTAAAATATTATTATTATAATAATATTATAATGATTATTTTATTCTAAAATGTTATTATTATAATAATATTAATATTGTATATAATAATATTATTATAATATACTTTACAAAGGATGTGATAATAATATGTTTGACCATGTTACGTTTGATTGCAGGAGAAGGCGATGGCGGCTATTCAAAACGATCGAAGGCAAGGGTGGCTATTCCAAAATGTTCGAGGCTATGTAACGCTAGCAAAAGAGGAAGCGGTCCAAAGATAGCGGACAACACATAAGGCGCCGGATTTGACAATGAAACAGTTGAAACCAGAGGCATGTCGTCAAACAAGGCAACAAAGAAACATTATTAGGGCAACCCGTAACCCTAATCGATTGAGATAAAGGTCTACCTCGAGAGCATGGAAATTTTTTCGTTGGTATTGCGCAACGTGAGTGCGAGAGCAAGGAGCTCGACAGCCATGGCGAAGGTTTGACAGCGCCATGGCTACGTCGATGGCAGCCCCTCGACGTGGTGTTGACAGCGCCATGGCTACGATCGAATGCAACGCCATGGCGACGTTGTTTTGACTGCGCCATGGCTGCGTCGATCATAGCACCACGACGTGGTGTTGACAGCGCCATGGCTGCGTCGATGGCGTGATGGCCTCACTGGGTTATATGGAAACCAAAGTGCCCAGGATGGGGGACATCATCCCAATCCTTGGGCACGTTTGGTATGGCTTCGAAGAGATACCATCGGGCCTTGGTTTCAAAGAGCACAGCGAAAATCTCGTTGAATGAGATTGGCTTGCCTTATTTTAATGTGAATGTTGTTTGATTATATTCAATGTTTTAAAGGAGGCCTAAAATCGTAGGGGTTATAAGGTATAGTTAAATGTTTTTTATTATTCATTTTGATGGGTGCAAAGGGGTGTTCTTGGGTAGAATGCCTATGTGATAAGAGAAAGGGGAGACATAAGGAGTTACGTAAGATTATGTTTTTGGTTTTATTATTGTTTAAAATAATGTTTAGAAGTGTTATTTTATTGTATTAAATCACAGAAAATGATGATGGATTATTTTCTTATATCCATTTATTATTTTAATTGTGAAAGAAGTTGAAGCGAAAGGACTTCTAAGCATTATTTATACCTTGTTATCCTACCTGTTTAGGGGGGCTGGAAATGATGTAACATTCCGAAAAGCAATAAGAAAGAGCATTTTTCAAATTTTGAGAGGGTAGCAAACTTTTGTGAGCAAAATCAAAAGGAGGATTTCTAATCATAAAACTAACGTTTTTAGTGTCTTATCATTTCTGCATTTTAGTGACTTCTAGCCATTGTCTTATGCCATGAAATGGGTTGCAATAGGCGAAGGTCAAGATGATGCAGTTTCTCTATTATTTCCTTTGAGTCTTGCTCTTGATTTAATGGTATTGTGCTTATGTTGCAGATCCATTAATTCAAGTTGTTTTATGATTACCTCATAACTTTGGATTTTGCAGGGAGGAGCTTGCTAAACTAATTCAGAATTTGACTTTTTCAGCTAACCAAATCTGCATTGTTTATTCATTCATTTTTTTTAAGTTCATTTTATTTCAAGCATTCAATCATTTCATTCTGGTCCATCCAGAATTTCAGTTTCTTTTATTTCCATTCTGGTCCTTTTCCAGAATTTCTGCTAATTTCCTTTCAGTTTCATTTCTATTCTGGCCCATTTCCAGAATTGTTAAGCTTTCAAGTTATTTCCATTCTGGTCATTTTCCAGAATTTCTGCACCTCCAAAGTTCATTAATCTAAGCTTTCAGATAAAACACATGGTTTAGGAGGGATACTAACCTGCTATTTCACATTAAATTAAGATAAGAAATGAAAGCTAATTTTGCTAACATTGCTAACACGCTAACTTCTACTAACTACTATTAGAGTAGTGGCATCAACATAAGGAAGATAAAATGAACCCAACTATCTAAAACTTACTTCATATTAAAGGCACGGACATTAAAATGAGGTGGACAATTCCACATTTTATCATTTGAAACCTTTTAAGTGAAGATAAAATACTTTACTAACAGGGATTAAGGGTAGCATCAATTTAAAAACCCTAAAAGAAATTGCTTTTATTTTGCATTTGCTTTTAGTTAGATCTTTCAATCATTAAGCATTGTTTAGAACCAACAAAGGCCCCTTGTTTATGGTCACATGCATCATTGAATTATTTCTGGCACTATTACAATCTTTAGATATTTTACCAGAACCTTGGAGAAGTTGAATGTTTGTCATTTGGTTTCTTTTCAAGAGAGTTTTTTGTTCAATACTCTACATGTGGTGGTATTTTGCAATTGGGCAAAATATACACTCACCAGGCGGAAGGACGTCTGGACTGACGGACGGTTGTCAAACATCTGGGACGTACGGCTGCCAGACGGGTAATTTGCCAAACGTCTAACTCCTTTAGACGTGTAAGTGCCAGACGGGTAGGTTGTAGACGTGTAGCCTCCAAATGACTCTTGCTCAGACGGGTAGGTTTCAGACGTGTAGCCTCCAGACGGCTCTTGCTCAAACGGTTGCACCTCAGATGTCTCCTTCTCAAACAGTTGTGCCTCAAACGTCTCCTTCTCCGCCATCTGACTGCATTCTCTAGTCGTCCGAGTCTCATTCATCGGTGAGGTTTTTGCATCACTTTCCCAAGTCAAGGCATAATCCAAAGCCTCTTGGTATGATCTTGGAGGAAATGTCTTCATCTTCCTTTCATACATAGGGAGAAGTCCATCTATGAACCACATAATCTTTGATTCCTCTGAGTGGTCTTTCTCCACATGGTCAAACAACCTACTCACCCTTCGATTGTAATAACAAACAGGCTCCTTCTCTCCTTGAATGTTATAATTTTCGTCAGTATCATATGATCGAAATTCTTCCACAAATGCATCACGCAACTCTTCCCATGTCTTGTACTTATCTTGCGGTAAGTATATAAACCAGTCTATTGCAGATTCTCGAAACGTTGCAGGAAACAACCGCCTCCAGTCTGCCTCATTGTTTTGCCCAATCGCTTTCCACTCCATGCGGCAATTTCTCCAATGCCTAATCGGGTCTTCCTTCCCTTCTCTTGTGAAAAGTGGACAATTCTCCAATGCTCTGGTGGCTACGTTATCCATTGGTGGGGTTCCTACTATGCTGCTCCTCGTCGGATATTTTTAGTCTAGCTTCTTTTTTCTCACCAAACAGTCTTCTCTCGACTTCCTGTGCATCCTTACTTCGCGACTTCCTTCGCTGGAATGTTGGTTGTGGCCCTGGTCTTCCTTCCTGAGACCTCGCGCGCTGTTGCTCTGGTGCCTGACTCTCGTCCTTTGCACTCCTCTGCAACCTTCCTGCCGCTTGTTCAGGTGTTACCATCCACTCAACATATCTTTGCACAGTTTCAGCATCAACGTCTTCCGTTACGTCACTGTTTTCCTCAACTCTTGGTGGTCTTTGTACCCGTTTCTATCAGCAATGTTTGCCCTCTCTCTTAATCTGCTCTTGGATCCTCGTCTTCCAAACAGCCAATTGGTCTACCTATTCTGCTGCTGCAGACGTCTAGACTGAAGACGTCCAGACTTGCAGACGTCCAGACTGGTGTTGTAGACGTCTAGACTGCAGACGTCTGCAAATCCGCAATCTGCAAAATCTTTACTTGCATTTTTCCTTCGATTGGCGTGCACGTCCCTTTTGATAGCCCTTCATCTGCATCACCAAAAAAACAAAAAATTTGGTGCGTCTTCACCTACGTCTTTGGCTGCACTGCGTTGTTTTCGTTGCACGTCTCCCCAAGGGTTTTACTTTTCAGAACTCCTTGTCACCAAATTGGACCCAACTTCGTAATAGCAACGACGCCAGATGTAGAAATGAAATTTCACATGCTCACAAACAATTCCATTTCCACTTAATAGTTCTACAGATCTGCAATCATTGTAGTATAGCAATAATAATGCACAGAAAACCTGCAACAGCACTAATAACAGCAGCAATGATGGAAATAGCAGATAACAGTAATTACAGCAGTTTTATATTAACAATGGCATTTATGATACAGCATTACAGTTTCAGCATTACAATCTCAGCCTGCAAACCCTAGGCTGAACATCCTTCATGGCTGCATACAACAATGGACTGCATCAATCACCATGTATTGCTCTCCTTACTGCCTGCACATCTTCTATGGGTGAACCACTTGAATGAATGAGGGGGGGGTTTATTTATACACCCACAAAGTAGTTATCCTCTCCAACTACCTCATAACTTCCCTCAAATTACATTTCATGTGCATTTGCTCTTGCATTACATGACATTTCCCACTACGGGACAAAATACCTTATAACTCTAATTTGGCCGACATAATTGACTTACATGACTTAATATGACTTTATTCTTACGTACAATATTAAATTGCACTTTACAACATAATAATTAAATATATGCACGCGCATTTCGTCAAACACTTTGCGTACATTTACAAAATAACACATAATACCAAAACTGATTTAGCAAATACGGACATATCAATTTGCCTGTCTACATAGACAAACATGGCTAGTGAATTGGTCAAACCAAAAGGCATAACTAAACACTCGAAAAACCCACCGTTAGTCTTTGAAGTTGTCTTCCAAATGCTCTTCAAGGTTGACAGGAACATGATGGTAACCTAACTTGAGGTCAATATTAGTTAAGTAGCATGCTCCCTAGAGCTCATCCAAAAGATCACCAATGTGGGGTAGTGGATACATGTTCTTCACAAAGATCTTGTTGAGAGCATGGTAGTCTATGTATAGGCATGGCGTACCATCCTTGTTTGAGGGTAGCACAATAGGGTTGCACAAGGAGATGAGTTGTGACGGATCTTCCCTTGATTAAACAACTCTTGCACTTGTCAACGAATCTCATCATTCTCCTTAATTCATTTGTAGTAGTATGCACTACTAGTAAAAAGCAAAATTGTGACCAAGTAGATTTGATGCTAGGCAACACTATGGAAAGCGAATTCTTGTAGGTCTTGGAAAACATTAGAATATGGCTAAAGTTGTATGTCCATTTTATGGGGTTGTTCAAAAGTGACTATGCTACTTGGAACAAGGGAAAGCTTCTTGGCACGAGATGTCTTAGGGTGGATCATAAGTACAATGTATGAGAAATAAGATACTTGCATGACTTGGTGGAATCAAGAGTTTACCCTTTGGGGACAAGTACTTTGGAATGCGATAGATCATGTCTTCGACATGCAAAGTCCACCGCTACAGACATGCCCAGTATATCCATCTGTAATCAAAAAGACACCTCCTTCCAGGTAGGATGTCATAAATTTCCAATGGCGCTACGTCATATGTGATTGTATCGTATATGGGCTTGATCCCATACTCAAAGATCCATCGATGCTTAACCTTAATCATTTTTCATGGGCACAACCATCTGGAGGAGTAAGGCTAAGGATGTGCTTTAATTGGAAACTCAAGGGATTGATAGTATCTTGAGCGATAATGTTCTAGAGCAGCTTGGCATTAACGCAATAGCGGATGTGGAATAGACACTCATGTTCTTCAAAGATATCTAAGGTTGAGACAACCCCATGCCTCTGAGTAATAGAGCTCAAGCAATTGAAGTCTAACTCCTCTTCGTTCTTTGGCATCTAAGTGCAATGAATAGCACTAGATTGTACCACCAACTGCTTCTATCAATATCTACAATCAAAGTCATTATGAGTGTGCGTCTTGTGATGGTTACATCACTTGCTTCCCACTATTTGCTTTTCTTTGCATTGCATAAGATAGGGCTTTGGTTTGTACTCCACAAAGGGACCATTCGAGAGTGTCACCTTAGACTAAGGTGATCTGGACACATGTTGCTTCTACTTTCATGTCTGCTAAGTCTTATATGATGATGAGGCAAAACACTTTTGCTTAACCCAAGAATTCCCTTCCAACTTGGTAGCAAACTTGGAGGCTTACGCCAAGTTTTTCGTAAGAAGGAACTCCAACTCAAATGAATGTGGTAATGGAGGCTAGTGATGTACTTGACAACTTGATGCTTCTTAACATCACTATTGTGCAGGCATGCAAGGAGCTTAATGAACTTGTTGATGTATTGTTGGACAAATTGTTTGCGTCTTTGCTGCAATTGCTAGAAACATATGTATTCATCTTCACACTGGTTCAAGGAATAGAAATGAGTGCATACATTTTCCACGAGCGACCTCCAGGATTCGACAAGATCACTATCCATCTCATGTTGAGCGTTGGTGGTTTCCCACCAATACAAAACTGATTGAGGCATCTTAAGCACTACAAAAGATATCTTAGTGATATCAACGAGTCAATTAGCAAAATAGTATGATGATAGTTGTTGGATCCAAGTATCCAACACCTTGGCATGAATCTTGCTTTGGAAGACTAGAATGTTGATGTTAGTTCGCACCTTAAGTGGACTATGGATCTAGAAGGAGTAAGAGCATAAGTGTTTGGTGAGCCCATCTGAATCATGAGAGCCCAAAACTGCCTAAATAGAGTGGTTCTCTATTCTTCCATTGCATCTCAGATGAGCTTCTGGATGTCTAAGATATTAGACCGTGTAGATGATTTTGCATATTTGGTTGTTTTGCAAGCAACATCCTTTAGTACATATTGGCAAACATCCTTTTGCATGTATGGGCAAACATTTAACAATAAAGCATCCTGAATAATTCAGCTTGCATAGAGGCTGCTGCAAGAACAAGGGCCGATAACTACAAAAATAGAAGGAAGAGATTGCTGATACCATTGATTTGACAATGATAATGGAGGACAATTACCCAACACAATTGGTGAGGTCGAATCAGTTATGCTTCACAATTGTGCAGCAAAATAGAGCACAACATGTATTTCTTCATACATCATGGCCTCAGATGGAAAAGAAAAATAACAAGGAGGGATATTGATAAGAAAAAACAAGAAGATCACACGTAAAAAAA
This sequence comes from Wollemia nobilis, assembly GCA_028583015.1. Taxonomy (NCBI): domain Eukaryota; kingdom Viridiplantae; phylum Streptophyta; class Pinopsida; order Araucariales; family Araucariaceae; genus Wollemia; species Wollemia nobilis. The sequence continues at coordinate 1,938,960 of JAQPPZ010002456.1, read as the reverse complement.
TGAGATGTTTTATTTACAAATAGTGCAAATGTAAATGAAAAACAGAATATAAGGCACTCACATAGCAGAATTGGCAACAATACCAAACTTTGACTACAAGTTTGCAAAAATTCGGCTACAATGGATGTTCTAGAACTATGAGTGTTGAAGCAATGTTTTCTACTTAGCTTTCCCAATCTTGACTACAGAAACCTAAGTTGCTCCTTGGATGATGAATAAGGATACGAGAGAATGTTCAAAGTCCAAGGGAGAGACTAAGAGACCAAGAGGGTCATCTATACTAACCATTAGACTATAGACAACAAAATACAATACAGTTACAAGATCCCCGCAAAAGTTGCAGTTTGTTGCATGTTTTCTTGTGGTCGAGTTGCCTGACAACAGGTGTGTGGCTTCTGGTGATGGATGAATAGAGATGCTTCTATCAAAACATAGGCATCTGATTTTGGTGCTAGGCATTTGCAACCAGTCTTGAATAGGTGTTGGAGCTGGCGCCTGCACATACTGTGCTAGCACTTGGTATTATGTTAACATTAAACTGTCATCTAGTGCCAATGGCAGTAAAAAGATGCTAGCACTGGGTGGCACCAAATTGTTGAGTGAAGCTGCTTATTGGCACAAGGCGCAAAGGTTTGTCTTGGCACTAGTATCTGTTAGATCTTGGTGTCAATACCAATGAGGACTTGAGTAACCCTTGCTCTACTCAGATCACCCCATCATAATACCAAGAACAAACCTTTGATGCCACACTTGGTATGAAATCAAACAACTTACAGCTGATTCAATTAACCACATAGATAATTGGTAATAAAAACAACAAAATTAAACGTAAGCTGCAGTGAAAATGCTAAAATATGTACAAATTTCTAATTTCGTATTCTACTACACAAGTCTTGATGATAACAACTGAACATCATCCATCAGAGTTTCAATTATGGATGTCAGGAGGCCCGCATTATAGCAGAGAACTTTGATGCCTCTAAGGATATCTTCATCACATCATCTAGCCCAAGCGACTCTCTAAATGACTGCATAGGACTTAACATTTGTAATTATAAAATGGTTAGCAACACTGCAGATTCTCCCTCTGCTGACAAAGGATAAGAATCATTTGTCCCTTATAGAGTGTCTTCTAAAACCTATTATACCAATTCACTTGAATATATGTATCTCATGAAGACTGTACTCTTTTCGACAATGCCAAGTCTTTTGTGGTTTGATAGGATATATAAATTGAGATAATCATGAGCTCTCAAGAGTCTAATATTGTAAATTCCCTTCCAAATAACTTCTTAGACCCTTATGTTTTGTCTATCAACAGTATGCACTTGAGAAGCACAAATGCAGATTTTGTTTTGCAAAAACTTTTTTTTTCCCTCCTCAAAAAGCCATTATTCCTCTGCTCCTGCTTTTGAATCCGTGTCTCCCTCAAATAAGAAAAAGGGAAAAAAAGAGCAAAGTTCATTGACAAGAACTTTTCTAGGACCGGCAGTGTAGATTCTAGAGATGTTTCAGACTTATTATCTAATTTACAATAGGACTTGCTACTATGAAGCCCATGATTTGTTTTGGGGAGGCTGGACACCCATTTCTCCATCACAGAAACTTCTACGCAGCAGACAAAAACACTACAAATCTTTCCGGGGCATCAAACAACGTTTCCAATGCCGTTGTGAGAGTCAAGCTATCAAAAACAAACAGCCGAAATTTCGGCTTCCATTTCTAAGATGCAGCTTCCTGTCATTTCCTGCTATTTCCTCATTTCATGTTGTTCCTAATCTTTTTCCTTACATAAATCATCCTCATTTTTCACTTTCCAGCGTTTCTAAGCACTCATTCCCGAAGCTTTTCATAACATAGTTTGATCATTTGCCCATATAAAAGGCATACACAGAAAATTGAGGAAGCAAAACCCACCACTTGGTTTCAAATATATCTTCTTGTAGTTCACTAGAACGATTTAAGGTATTGCAATTTTACAAGCTACTAGCGTATTTCTTTTCCCTTGCTTTGACCTTTCTTCTTCTATTGAGCTGGTGAGGCTCAGAATGTCAAAGCTCCACTCAAAAAAGTTGAAATAAAAAAAATTACAGTTCATGGTATATACCAGATGTTAAAGGCGAGGCTATCCCTTCACCATAGTAATTATACCTATCCATTGGAGGAGTCACCCCAACCCTGCAAACGCCAAAAGCCCAATAGTCTTGCCTCTGCAAACCCATAGCCAGAAAGAGAGTTTGTCATCACATGGGTTAAAGCTTTGAGGAGGACTGTCATAACCCAATTAGGAGTGGGCTCAAACTTTTAGGGATATTGTTGTACCCAATGGGCATCAGCTCAAACTTTCAGGGGCTTTTAGGGGTTTTGTCGCCCCTAACTGGTGTCTGCTCAAATTTTTCGGGGGGTTGTCATACGTAATTGGGTTTTAATCAGCAGTAATAGAAAAGCATTTCATTTTAGAATGCAAGGTATATGGTGATATACAGGTTGGTTATGTTAACATCTTAGTAGTGGATGGTTTAAAGGGGTGAGAACGAAAAAGATAAGAGAATGTATCCTCAAAATCAGGAGCAAAAATCAGCACTTCAAAAAGTAAAGTGATGGCTCAGATTTGAGAGATAAGCACAATGTTCTTTTTTTAAAGAAATAACACAGGGAACATTTTTCGGTTGGCAACAATGAATCCCATAGGCTGCTTTGGCCTAGTGAACAATAAAAACCTTATATTCCATTCTAATCTTTCTTTCAGAAGGTCAAGGATTGGAGAAGAATAAGCATTTAAGCTGTCCATTCCCATAAACAGAAGAATTAATCAAAGAAACAAAAAATGTGAAAACTAGCATTACTTTCTCTGTTAATACTATTCTCACAGGTTATATAATTCCAGGTTCAATAAATCAAATCAATATATATATCAAATGAACATCAATCTCACATAAATCACACTGAAAGCTTTATTGATAAAAAACTCAAGCAAAGCTTATTCAAGTTACATTTTACATGGCTTTGTCTCCAATATAAAAATACATGAGACTCTTCACATTATATGACTCTTGGCCTTTGCTCTCCTCAAACTCACGGGAGAACTTGACTCTTCATATTCCTTTCTTACATAATAAGCCCCACATAGTACATAAAGACAAAGTATCTCATGATTGCATATAACTAAACTTGACACAACACACTCAAACTCTTCACTTTCTAACTAGACACCTCACATGCTTAAATACATGACACATGCTCACACCTACTAACTTGACACATACTTTATACATAAAAATCAAACTCACACCCTAATCTAAATATTGACAATGGGACCAAATAATGTAATACCTCCAACACCCCTCCATTACATTATTTGGTATGAAGGCTTCTTGCTTTCAATCTCTCAATCTCTTGTTCTTTGGCTCTGGCTTTGGTGCTGCTTGAGATTCTGATATTGTGTTCCGTCCATTCCGCTCCGACTCTGGTAGTGACTCTAATTGCTTATAGGATTGTTTTAAAGATAATTCTCTGAAGAAGTTTGTCTAGTGCAATCATCAATATTCTTTTCCATCTATCATTATAATTGTTTTCTTTGCACCAACAATATTCTTGAGGATGATTATTGCCTCCACAAAATTTACAAGGATAAAGATTCCAACATTTTTCTTCCTTGTGTCCAAATCTATTGCAATGATTACATTTTTCCATACAGTGTATATTATTTCCACATTTTGTATAGACCTTTGAATTATCATTCTTCTTTTAAAGATCATTAGTGTTGCAGCATGCATCTTTCATTAAAGGTTTGTTCTTCAATTCTTGTATTTTTGTCTTGATATCATTTAGAATAACCATTGCCTTGTATGCATTTTTCCATATACTAATAGGTATTGCAATATGATGTTCATAATGGCTATTAGCATTCTTGAGAAGACAATGTAAGCAATGTTGAAGTATTAAAGACATTCTATCTTTAGTCCTTTTGTAAATGGATTGTAGATGTTCCATTAATTTTGTTGACCCATAGTTTCCAACTTTAGTAGTTCTTTGAGAAATGGATTGTAAATGATTTCTTGATGCATATTGAATACATGTTTTCCTCTTTCTTTTCTCAGATATGATGAGTTTCTAGTTCACAAACAAAATTCTTTTTTTTATTTCTTTCAATGTGGAATATTAATTTTCTTCAATTCTTTTGTAGAAATCCTTGTATCTCCAAAATTTTAATTCAATCTTCAACTCCAAATTTCAATTGATCATCAATTTAATTTCTCTCTTTCAATGAATTCAATTTCTCCTTTCAATCAATATAATTCCTTCCATTTTAATTCATTCCCTTCATTCATCAATCATTAATTTAATTTTCAAATCAAATAATTCCTCCTTTCTTTCAATAATTAAATTCCTTCTATTTATAATTCCCAATCATTCATTACGAAATCAATTTATCTTTATCTTCTTATCACTCCACTTCAAATCAAATCAAATTTAATCCTTCAAACTTGCACGCCCAAATATCAATTAATGCCAAGGTTATAATTTACCTTTAAATGGCGTTGTTCACTCCAACGTTTCGTCCGTGCAATAACGTATTCAAAAATAACTCCTGCCAGGGAATTACTGTAACACCCAATCACCTTCCAGTTCTACACTCAGGCATTAAACTCTTTGCGATTCTTTCTCCAGTAGGCTCCAATGCAGCAGAATACAGCATGAATCTCTCCATTTTCTAACGTCCGTAGGTCTCAAGCTTCAGCGCTTCCAAGTTTTAAAGCTTCCTTTACATTTTCAGATTTCAGCACTCGTCAAACTTCAACACTCCCAAACGTCCAAGCTTCAACGTCTCAGGCTTCAATGCTTGTATCTAGTGCGTTCGCAACGCTCGTTGCTTCAGACACTTCACTGCTTTACAGCGTTCATTGCTCAATCTCCATCCTCTTCTGCGTTCTCAATCTACATCCTCAATTTCCGTCCGTCCTCCAATCACGTTCTCAACCCTGCAATCTTCTCTTCCAACCTTTTTAGTGTTGTGTCCGTTTGGCTTTCGACCTGCTTCCAGCCTCACGTTCAATCTTCACTTCTAGCTGCTCCTATCTCCTTCTTCAAACTTATAATCCTTCCTCCAGCAACTAGTAATCTCTCCTTCACCAAACTTGCAATCCTTCCTAAACCAATCAGCAATTGCTCTCCAAATTGTCTTCCTCCCTGCAGCTATTTTACTTAAAGTGGTGCAATCCAAGCTCACTCACGGTGGCTGACACCACTGTTAGCAAAATAATCTTATTCTCATAGGTTATATAATTACAAGATCAATAAATCAAATCAATATCAATATATATTAATTGAACATCAATTCATACTGAAAGCTAATGCATAAACCAAAGTTTTTTCTAATTACATTTTAGATAACTTTGTCTTTAATACTCTTCACATTACATGATTTTTACCTTTACTCAGAAATCTTGACTTTTCCTTATAATTACATATAACTTCTGACACAACAATCTCAAAACTGTTCATTTTTAACTAAAAGCCCTGCATACTTAAATACGTAACACATACTCAGACCTACTAACCTACTTGACACATGTTTTATACATAAAAGTAAAACTGGCACCCTAATCTAAATATTTAGATTGTGAATACCTCCAACATTGGTGAGGCGCACACATTAAAAAAAAAATGTGAAAACTCGCATTACCTTCTCTGTTCATGAGGCACAAAATGCTTGCGTATGAGAGACATGGATCCATCTGCAGCTACGAGCAAATCCCCATCCACCTCAATAATTTGATCCGTGTGAGCCACCTTCACTTCAACCGTGATGCCGTCATCATCCCCATTCTGACGAAACGAGAGAACCTCGTGGCCCCAATGCACTATACCGGCAGGCAGGTTATCATACAAAATTCTATGAAGATCACTCCAGTGGACTGACCTGAAGTTGAGATTCTCGTCTCTGGCGAGCACCCGGGTGGGCTTGCTCTTGCTCTCAGTCGCCCGATTCTGCCCCAAAGAACACAAATTGCATCAAAATCAATGAAAAAACACCTGTGGGTGACTATGGTCGGAATTCAAATCAAAATCAGTGGAAAAACATGTGGAGGTAGAAATGATTAGGATCAAAATCAATTGAAAAACGTTGTTGGTAGAAATGATTGGGATCAAAATCAATGAAAAAACATGTGGGTGGAATAACTGGAATCAAATAAAAAATGTTTGTGGGTGGAAATGACTGGAACCAAAACCAATGGAAAAACATTTGTGAGTGGGAATGGTTGGATTCAAAACCAGAAGTGATTGGAATAAAATTGTATGGTTGTATAGTTGCATGAGGAGAATGTCGATGGAGACCTTCAAATCTGGACTACAACGATGGGAGAGAATTTGAAGAGATGTGGGGTTTAGCAGATGTCAATATGGAAGGATAGAGCTCTGCATTCGTATTTCATTGGTATACTTATATGTATCTGGTAAGTCATTAAGTTGCGATATGTGTTATTAAGCTACTATATGCATATTAAAACATCCGGTAGATAGGGAATGTAACCTTAAAAATCATCAGTAAACCCACTCAAACAACAATGGGAAAAAGGGATTGAAATTGTGATAAATCTAACCTCGTCTATGGTGAGAGGAAGCGTGATATCCATGAGATGTTGGTGGAGGCCCCACTGGGCAAGAGCTTGGCATGCTTGGGGGTCGAGGCCAAGGCCTGCTCCAGCGGGTTTGAGGGTTCGAGCCTTCTCAAGGACGACGAGGTGTTCACAGCCTGCTGAAAGGAAGGCATGGGCACAAGCCAGGCCTGCCACGCTGCCTCCCACCACCACCACCTTCATCTTCCTTGCCTGTGCGGTTTCGGTTTCTCTGAGTTTTGCTTGCCATGTTTGATCTGAGGATGCTAAACTTATTTTGGAAGTGGGGATAATGACCTCGATAGATTTTTGGTTCAAAAATGGTTGTGGATTGTGTAGGCGACGTCAAAATGGAAACCTTGGTTTAGTTAAAGGTGTAAATTGTTTTGATGTTCTTTAAAATTTGTTTTCTATAAAAACAACAGCTAAGATAATACAGTGTATTTGTTTAGTCGATGTCAAATCCTAAAACTTTGGTTTAAATTAAGAAGCATAGTTTTTTTTTTTTTTTTTTTCAAATAAAGGAATACGATAGAATATTGTAATTATAAAAGAAATATATAAGTTGAATTTGAATTTGAATTTGTATTAATGTCCATCGGTGATCAAAAGAGGTCAATAGGATTGTAAAGTAAGACATATACAAAGCAACGGGAGTGCCTAATGCAGCTCCAAAGAAAATAAAGTAAAAAAAACAGTAAACAGAATGACATATGATATATAAGATCTGTGGATAAGGATTACTTTCAACATTCAAGGCTGAAGAGAAGTGAGTGATATAAGAGTTGGATGTCGTCATAGATGTTCTTTGTTGGAGTCGACGATGAGTTGATTTTGTTGTATCTTTGTGATCACCCTAGCGCTTCCTGGTCGTGGTCTCTGGAGACTGAAAGAATGAAGTGATAAGTCGGGATCTTGTTATCTTCTACAAACTGTTACTAAGTAGTTCTTTCTTGAGATTGAATAATTCCCGGATGAAAAGCGCAATGCATCTCTGATCTTCATAATTAATCCAAGATTTTAGTGTATGGGTGTTTCTGAATAAGCAATAATATCTACCTTGTATCTCGCAGTAGATAGGACAGGTGAAAATGAAATGCTCCTCGGACTCCACATCAAGACTGCACAATTTGCAAATACGTTGATCTCTGGGGAGGTGATGATTTGTCTCAATACGCAGCTAATGGGAGCAAATTCGTAGCTGAGCTAGAGAAAACCTGAGGCTGTGTGACATCTGTATCAAGTTATATTTTGGAGTAGTGATCAATCCATTCTCTAGTTGGAGATAAAAGTGAGAGTAATGGAGTAGTTTTGGTGAAAGAGGTTCCTTTGGATCAGTTCAAGTAGTTTTTATATATGTTGAGTAAATCTCATCTCGAATATCCTTATTAGAGTATGGTGCATTGATTGATGCTTTAGTAGGAGGAGGTCTCATGATGTCTAGGCCAAGAGATTGAAGTAGAGTAGTAGTCTGAGCATACCAGCAATTCCTGACCCCTTGATTTGCCAACTATCTTGAGGATTGTAGTGAAGTTTTTTATATTTGTAAAGGTCAAAATGATTTATTAGACGATAAAGTTTTGTTATGTTTGTGAAACTAGTAGTTTGATCTGAATTTTTTGGGTGCACATAAGATCGACGACGGTACAAACCACAGTACAAACAGTAAACATGGACTAGTGGTCCTCCTCACGTCGGCTCAACAATAACGACGATACTAATCGTGAGCAACTGGACTAGTGACCCTCGTCACGTAGGGTCAACAATAATGAGGTGGTATAGGCTTGCTCCACCATAAACAACTGGACTAGTGGTCCTCCTCACGTCGGTTCAACAATAACGATGGTACCAGACGGTACCAATCGTGAGCAACTGGACTAGTGGCCCTCCTCACGTCGGGTCAACAATAATGAGGTGGTATAGGCTTGTTGGGAGCAACAACCTCTGTGGTTTGAACCCTACACCTTGCAATTACTACAAATAGTGTGATGTAACCAACTCCCTATGTATAAAACACATTATATATATATATATATATATTTGTTTTTTTAAGTAAATAATTTTTTATAAAGAATTAAAGTTGAGCGGGTGGATGTGTGTATGGCTATGTGTTTGGCCCCGTTTGATAAGTTCAGCTCTCACCCTTATTAGAGGTCATGGTTAGGATGGGGATGCCCAACCCTAAGCATGGCCCGTAGGGGTTTCTCACATTAACCTCAATTAAAAAAAATCGAGTTTTTATTAAATAAAAAGATTGATCTTTTGTTATTTGATCTTTTTGATAAATTTTCTTAGACTTTTTATTCTTATTTCTTAAAAAAATCTTAGACTCTACTAGTAATGTGTGATTAATATAACTATCTCAAATGTCCCCAATTGGATTGGTAATACCTAAGTTCAAACCTCGGGGGAATGTTTATTTTGTACATTTTCTCGACAACAGCAGTACCAATCCTGAGCCCTTGATGGTCCTCCTCACGCTGAGTTAAATAACAACAAGGTGGAATAGGTGTTGTTAGGGGCAGTCCTAGGAGTTGAATCCTACTTGGTAGTAGAAAATGAATGTGGATGTGACGAACTTCCCTATGGATCAAAAAAATATAATTATCTCAAATATTTTTATTTTTATTTTTGCATTGCTTGCATGATAATCTCTATTTTCATTGTTCATAAAGTGTAATAAGTGCATATTTTCTCTTTCTATTTATTTTTAGGTATCTTCTATTTACCTATCTCACAAGTAATTTAATGTGAGCTAGTCTTTGTAGTTCATTTGATATTTTCATTTATATATGTTTTTTTATTATACTCATGTGGAGTTGAACTCTTCAAGGTAATGCACCTTCTTTCTTTTGTAATCTTTCATCCATTGTTTCCTCTAAATTTTTCCTTGAATTTGGTATCGTTTACATATTCTATTAAATCAATACCCCAATAATTCATCATTTGATATTTTGTTTCATCAAAGTTTGTTATTTTTTCTATTGATTTCATCTACTCCTATAATCTTACTCCATTTATTGGCATTAAAGTGTTCATTCTTTTTTAGATATTTTAAAATATAATCATTATGGCAACTTCTGAAAAGTACTCATTTTACTAAGAGTATTTCATATGGAATCAAAAGTTTTATTTTGAATTTGTTTGCAATCAAATGTTTTTAGGTCCTCTTTATTTGCCTCCATTTCAAGTTAAATGCAGTGTTGACCCCTACCACACACTTATAAAGAACCATTAACAATACCAACAATCCAAATAAAAGACCTACATGATCTTTCATTCCCATAATTCTACCTCCTACATTTGTTTGACAATGCAAAAAGTACTCTCCAATCTCACATTAATCTTTTCAATCTACACATTGTTTGAATCTTGAGTTGGCCTAACTATGAAGCCTTTGGAACTCTAAAGAAGAGGTCTAAAGTTTGATTCCTATGGGGATAGGGTTGTACACCATACTTTGATAACTAGAGTATGGTTGGATAACCATATATTAGGTAAACAACATCTTTCATGAGGATCATCTCATACGGCCCATGGCCTCGTGGACATTAAAAATCACTTTACCTTTCAACTAAGTTGGTTATTGATAAATTCATTTTGTATTTTTTATTTTTATTTTTTGGTTATTTTGAGAAACCCCTAAAGAAGAGGTCTAAGGTTTGATTCCTATGGGGATAGGGTTGTACACCATACTTTGATAACTAGAGTATGGTTGGATAACCATATATTAGGTAAACAACATCTTTCATGAGGATCATCTCATATGGCCCATGGCCTCGTGGACATTAAAAATCACTTTACCTTTCAACTAAGTTGGTTATTGATAAATGCATTTTGTATTTTTTATTTTTTGGTTATTTTGAGAAACCCCTATGACCAACGTACAGGGTTGAGCAGTCTCCTCCTAACCATGATCCCTCTTAAAGTTGAGAGCTATACTTATCAATAGGGAATTTAACACAAAGCCACCACACACCCACCCCCTCACACACTCGCCCACGTCGCGGTTTGAACCTTGGACCTCCCGAAGAAGAGCCAAACCTCGAACCATTGCACTGCAATGCATATTGTATTAATTTTTAAATGCTTTTTCAATTCACAAGAAACTATTTTCATGTTGGAATATATGGTGTTAATCTTCACTTGAAGTTGTGACTGACCATTGTATTTTATTAACTTGTATTGCCCTAAGGGCCAACATATACCTTGTATAGACAATTTTATTATAATATTATAACAATAAATGTTAAGGTTAATTATTTAATATTGACCTAAGGTAACTTGTAATTTGGTTATTTATACCCATTGAGACCAACCTTTTTATCATCTATTAGAAAGTTTATGTTTTCATTAATAAGACTATTTGTTGTATAAAGACATATATGTTTGATATCGTGTTATTATGCTTATATGATATTTACCTTTCTTTTGTTGGGTAATGTGGTGATTCCATTTATTCTTAAATATATTGATAAATTTGAAAAGGTATTAGAGTGAGCGTAAATATCCATTGTTTGACCTCAAGTTCTACACATCTTCTTCAATGATTGTAGAGAGTAGTATGTTTTTTTTAAGTAATTTGTGGAGGTGTTTGTGTATTTGATAGGATTTTAGAGTTTTACCAAAAAAAACTAGTTAGAGTTTGGATCACGAGGATCTCTTTGTGTTGTAACAGTTGGTTAACTTAAGAGAAATATTCACTAGTAGGTTCATCATATTTTCTCTTTTGATATTCAATCCATTTGGTTAAATAATTCTTTATGAGGGAATATTCTAGTGATGCTCTAGCTAATGGAGTGGTTCTATCAAAAGATAGTGGAGTGTTTTTTTTAGTTTGTTTTCAAACTTTGGTTGCCTTTAATATTTTTTTTGTAAAACATCATTTTTTTTTTCCTACTTTGGATTTCTTGGCATTGATGTCACATAAATGAGGGGGCAATCTGCATGATTTTTGAAACAAATAATAAGAGGTTGAACATTTTTTTATCGCCCTAATTTCTAGAAAAGTCTTGGCTAGACTTCAGTCCATGACAAAGACCTTTAAGCCACTTAACAAATTCATTAGAACGGTCCAACTTTATTGTTGCTTAAATAAGAGAGCATGAATTGACATGTTACATTCCAAAAAAGGTTGTATATAGCAAAGTGTAATAGACATCAGATGAATCAAGTATTTTTTTTTTTTTTTTTTAAGTTTATGCAAGTTCATAGTTAAATACATTTTGTGATTTCATCATTTTAGAAAAAATCTTCTTTCTCATCCAAAATTTAAATTTTGAATTTTAAAAATATTCCCTTTGTTGGCAGCAAAAGGTTGGCAACATGAGAGGGGTGGTGTTATGGTTTGGAGCATGATTATTTAGTAACTAATGAGGGGATTGTAACTCCCATCGTGTTCCATGATGTAATAGCACATGTTTGTTATGGAGGACTCTAAGTAGATGGAGGTAGTGGGTTTGATCCATGGTGTGCTCACTACTATTAGCATTTTATTGAGCAAGGAGGATGCATGGATGTTAGCAAACAATATTTTTATGATTGGTTACATTGGGTTAAGTAGGTGTGCATCCCTTCCTTAACTCAACTCATTGTGACATTCTTTCAACCAACAAGCATAGGCTCGTTCTCAATAACATTAATGGTTATGTGGCTATTGCATGGAAAATACGACATTGCTAGCAAGGACACAAGCTCAATATCTATGCATTACTTTTGGTGGGGATGATGTTGATTATTATATGAGCATAAGTGTTGGTAAGGTTTGTTTACCCCCTCCTCATTATGCACTACATGTCTAACTTATATTTAACACTTTTGGTTGTTGAGAGACCGATAGAATGTGTGGCTTGTTGGGCATATATTAGGTATTGGCACTCCAAAAGTTTTGGGTTTAAACCCTCACCCATTCATTTTGGCTTATTGGTGTTTGATTTACTAGTAGTTGCGGTTGACATGGGATGATTCCTAGCTAATGTGGTAGCTAGTGGAGGTGCATAACAAAGTTTTTTTAACTTATAAAAGGAGGAAGAACAAATCACCAAGCAACAACTCATAACTAACCATCTTATTTGCCTATTCAATTATCTGATCAAAACTAGAGTCAACAAATAGGGGGTATTTCATGTGTTGAATCAACAACACATGAAAATAGTAGATTGGTTGATTCCTTATCTAATGTCATGCATAGTCAACGCATTGGTGGCATCTTCTTATTTTCTAGATCAACACTTGGTGGTAGTAGATTCCTTGATCCCTTACTTAGTAGTTTGTATAGTCAGTGTACAAGTGGAAACCCATTGGTTTCCAGATTAATGACACATGGTAAACACTGGATTCATCAAAGGTAATAAAATTTTTTGAACTTTTCATAGAATTATGTGGCATTTTGTGTGATTTTAGGGTCAAACAACTAGGGGGCACAATTTTTGCATACAAAAAGCATTTTAAACCCATTTTTTCAAGTCATGATTTTTCGAGATCTCTATTATGATAATGTTATTTTTGGTTAGAGCTATAAGTGGGAGATAATTTTTTTAGGAAGACAATGTATCATTGCTTAATGGATAAAACTATGCCACCTAGATGACCAATATAGAAGCTCTATTGCATTGCAAGTAATTTCTAAAATATGTTAATAAGGATCTAGTTGATATTGGTTCTACAAAGAAGGTAGCCCTATACAAGGACAAGAAGGAGGAAGCACATGCTTTGATTGCCCTTCATGTGGATAAGATATATGACAATCACATTACTAGTACATCTAACCCTAAACATTTCAAAATATCTTTGACCACCTAACAATCATAACAATATCTTATTGATCCAAAAACATGTTTGACCATTATTTTTTATCCTAACCGTAAGAGCATAACTTTGTGCTTGGGACTTTGTTTTGATCCATTCAAAAAAAATTAGAAAAATTAGAGAGAGAACAATAATTTCTATATGCAACTTTTTCATAGATAGAGTTACCAATAACTTTGTGAAAAAAATGCTCTAAGGCCCTAAAAATGTAAAACAAAATACTTACTAAAAATAGTAATTTTGTATTTTTATATTTTTGCAACCAAAATGCATCTCTACCTATGTTGACACATCAGAACAAGACAACACAAAAGGACAAATCATATTTATGTAATTTTCATTTATTATACACTTTGTAACTCATGGAAGGTGAATCACCACATTTCCATATGGGTGAACTTCTAAGTCATGAAAGGTGAACAACCACATTTCCATATGGGTGACCTTCCATATTCAATACTATGGATTTCCAATACACTAATCCTATATAAAGAGAGATACACCCTTTACTGTAAAAATATATGAGTGATGGATGCAATAGCCTCACATCTCTTCTCAAAGATTGTTTGCATTGTACTCTATTTTCTAAGCAATAAAATTATTATATTATTTGCTTATATATTTGTGTTCTTATTTACTATATATATTTTTTAATTGCACTCTTTCATGATCTTCCTTAACTCAAAATTTTAAGTTTCAAGTTAGTATGAAAAATGGGTAGCAAAGTAAAGTTATGTGAGTGCCAAAAAGGGGCTGAAACCATTCATTTCCATTAGGGTATGATGTGTTACTTAAAAAAAACCATTTGGAGTGGAATGTGGAGATGATCCTGGAGAATGTTTGGAGGTTTTAACTATTGTATTTATTTTTGTTGTGAGGCTAGATCTGAAATCTAACTTCTTTTTGAAACTAAATCGCTTGAAGGTGTTTCTTTTTAATTATCATCTTGAAAGTAAAAATGGGGCGTTATAATTTGGAGAACTCTAATATGAAAGGGTATGAATTTATTGGAAAATAAGGAACATGGGATAGAATAAAGTGTTAGAAGGAGGGCATTTGTTTTCTAGGTCGAGTTGTTATTCTTTATTTTTTAAAAGGGAGAATTTTTTTTTTTTTGGTAAGTTAAGTTGAATTAAAAGTGGGTTTTTATCAAGGATCCCAAAACTTGATTACATCAAACTTCAAGAGGAACAGTCCAAGGATGGACATCAGGAAAGGCTTGACGAAATCCTTGAGGAACACCTTCAGGAAAGCATTCAGGAAGTTAGTGAGAAAAACGTGCAAAACAAAATTTGAAAAGCCCGCCAGGCAAGAAAGGAGAAGGCGGTAGAAGAAAACGGAAAAACCCGCCTAAAAACAAATTTGAAACTTCCCAAAGGCGAGAAAAGGAAACAGGCGCCTAAATTTAAATTTGAAACATCCCAAGGGTGGGAAAAGGAAATAGGCACCAAACCACCCATGGGAAACCAGAAACCATGAGAGAAACAACTTCCCACGTAGGGGAAAACCAATCAAAAGCAGAAAAACCACCCTACACCAAAGGGTGGAGCAAAGAAACTAAAATTACAGTAAATCTTGCCTAAACAAGGATGGGAAGCAACCAGGGAGTATTTGTTTTAAGCAATTGATTTTTACTTTTCCTTTGAACCCTAATTTTGAGATGACAATGAATATTCTCATGATTGAAATGAAGAAGGAAAAAAATAGGTTTTATCGAAGTCTTTCATTCATTTTTTTTTAAGAGAGGGAATACATATAGGGGAATTGGGTGAAACTATCTCCATTAAATTTGAAATGGTAATGGATTTTAACTTATTGAACCTAGGATGTGGCTTTGGGTATAACACTAGTGTGATACCAATTTTGTGAATATACTCTTCTACCTCTTGAGAAAAATAAGTTTTACCCTAATATTCCAAGTCAAAGAAAAAATGATAGGAATAATACCTTATTTTGAGTGAAAGTTTTGATTTGGTTTTGGTGCCTTAATCATGCTACCGAATACTTCAATATGGACTTAGAACCTTGTCTGATTTTTGTTGTATTTTGCAAAACGAGTAATGGATAAACCTTGCTTAGTTTAGAAGTAATATTTGGACAAAGTGTACTCTAATATGACATGTCCTTGAGTTGTCATTTATTATTTTGATGCATTAATTATAATTGCATTTAGGATTAGAGTGTTTGTTCTGAGTTAAGGCATATAGCTATATAGAATGAACACTAACCTATTTTTGAAACTTGAAATTTCAATGACCTTGTTTCATTCAAAGTAAAATCTATTTTATTCTTATGAGAAGCTCAACTTGATTGTTAGGTACCTAAGGATATGAATGTGGGGATATAAAATATTGTATTATGGCATGGGCTACACATAAAATTATAATAATATATAATATAGTGTCATATTATAATACTATTCACTTTGTAACTCATGGAAGGTGAACCACGACATGGGTGACCTTCTAAATCATTGAAGGTGAACCATCACATTATTGTATGAAGAGATATACCAATTGTTATGAACCCCCACTTTTCATTAATAGAAATAATTCACCAATATGCGGAAATATCAAACATGCATCCACAATAAATTCCACAATAACAATCCACACAACAAAATAGATAAATGTAATACCCTTGAGGTAGGGCAACACCAATAATACTCCTTAATGAAGGAATCACTCCACAAGATCTCCAAGATTTATGAGCCAAGACTGTTACAAATACTACGTTATATGACTTCCTTTTACAATTGGGGGTACATCTCTTTTTATACAAGAATGTGAGGGTTCACCTTCCATGCATTAGAAGGTCACCCATGTGCTTCCATGAGTTACAAAGTGAATAATTTAATAATAGAGCACTATGTTATATATTATTATAATTTTATGTGTGACCCATGTCATAATACAATATTATATTATATCTCCACATTCATATCCTTAGGTACCTAATATTCCACCCCCTTACAAATGTTTTGTCCTTAAAACATAAGAAGAAACTAAAGAGTATGATCTTCTAAGCAATGATGACAACTTGTATCAATCTTGATTATCCCTTCATCCAAGAGAAATCTTGATTGGTGGTAGTTTGCGATGTTGCCAAGCTTCCCTTGTGCCACTTGAATATCCATAGTTTTTGCTCCTATGATTCCATGTAGATTCATTGTAGTTCCTTTGTTGCTCTTTTCCTTGTCTTCATTGTTGTTTTTCATTGTGGTGTGGATGGCAATATGCTACAACCTTACCTTGTTATCATAATTTCTTTGATTCTTCTCTCTTGCTCTATTTTTTTAGTTTACCCTTTATTGTTGCTTCTTCTTTTATTTCTATTAATACTTCATCCTTAAACTCTATTTTAGGTGCTTATGTTTGTTCTTCACTTTGTTCCCCTACAATAATTACCTGGTTTTCCTTACACTAAAAAATATCCTACTTCTTTACAGACCATAACTTCATAAACTTCTTTTGCACATTAATATTAATATTATCTAAAAATTCCATCCCGGATAACCAAGAACAATATCCACATTACTTATCTCAATAACATAAAAAATTGAATATAAAACATATTTATCAATGATGATCTTTAAATCTTCAAAAATCTAAACATCCTCACCCTCAAGCTTTATGTTTTTAATTTTTGTTGTAATAACTTGCAAACTATTAGCCAAGTCCCTACTAATGAAGTTATGCTTGTTGTTAGGATTTTTGGAGATAATAAATTTTTCCTTTTGAATACAACCATGAACTTGCACCTCTTCTTGGCTATCCAACTCTATTTGTAATTCCTTTTGTTCATCTAGGAGCCTAGCTATTTTTTCATCCTTTTTCTTCAATTCTCATTTGCTTAAAAATGCAACTTCAAAATCTTCCCTTGTGTTTTTTAAGATAATTGGCATGATCAAAGTTCTTAAACCAAGAAAAAGCTTCCCCTTTCAAAGAACACCAAATCTTAAATTTCTACATAGATTTAGAAAAATTTTAAGACTTATAAATTTTCCACCATTCCTTAGCATCACTATCATCCTCTCAAGTGAATATTGGCAACTCCATGACCTCAATCCAAAATTAGAAATTAAAAATATCAAAACAACTAGGGTTTTAATAAACCAAAATTTATCAAAAATATAATTTCTCAAATCTTATCTATTCCTTTCGATAAACAATTAAATATGCATATATTCTTTAAAACAAAACAAATGGCAACTTATTTACTTACCTAGATTGAGAAATATGATTTTTTTCCTTTACACGAATTTTTCGTGCAACCCAAAAACAACATCAAAAGCCCAACTTCAAACAATTGTACCTCCCTCAATACTTATTAGAATTTAACAAATGAACATTCATATTTGTAGTACTAAAAAAATTGTGCACAATGGTGTAAAAATATTCTAAAAATGAATGCTTAAAAAATTATATGATTTTTTTCTTTTGAATAAAAATTGTGCAAACAGAAAAAACAACACAAATACCCCAACTTCAAACAAACATAACTTTTTCAATGCCTATCATAATTTAACGAAAGAGCATTCATTTTTATATTACTATAAAAATCTACATAATTGTACAAAAAATATTCTAAAAATGACTCCTAAAAAATATATGGCTCCCGCAAGATGAGATGTTTTTTCTGGAAAAATGTGCTCTAGCTCTACAAAACAAACCCCACTTTGCTAGAATTGTTGCTATGATACCAAAAATTATGAATATCTATTTTCATTAACGAAAACCATTCACCAATATGTAGAAATATCAAGCATGCATCCACAATAATAATCCACTAAATAAAATAGAGAAAGATAATATCCTTGAGGTACGATAACACCAAGAATTCTCCTAAAGGAAGAAATCATTCCACAAGATCTCCAAGATCCATGAGCCAAGACTCTTTGATGCAGGAGCTTATCTTTTGGAGGACATAACTTTTGATCCAACCATCGGATCTTCTTGAAATTTTACAAGGAGTAAGAAAAATAGGTGGACATGTCATGGGTAAGATAACTTTGGTCGTTTAGATGATTTTTCAGGCTTTATGAGGCCTTAATCCCTTCATATAGTGTCTTGAAAATGGGATTTAGTGTTTTTTTGAAAATATCGAAGAAAACATATTTGGAATAACTTTTTATTTAGGTATTGGTAGGTGTTCATATTTTCTAGGAGCCTTAATATAGATGATACGATGGTGTGTATTAATTTAGGAGACTATTTGAGCTTTTTTCAATGATTTAGTTTTTGGCACTAAAAGACAAAATTATCCAAAAAATATTGTAATTTATTTGATCTTTAGGGCTTTAAGATTTAGGGTTTTGTTTTAGGGTTTCTTTTTTGGATATATATTCCCTTGGTATCGCATTATAAAAGGGTGAAATCTAGGAATGAAAAAAGGAGAAGCATTTATCGATTGATTTCCATGTATTGCATTTTTATGTGATTAGGGGTTTGTCGCTTTATTTATATTTATCACAGTTTATGCGATTGTAGATTCTTGTTCTGACCTCTTGCAATTGGATTTACACCACTCTTACAAAGAATACTTCATATGACTTCATTTTACAATTGGAAGTACATATCTCTTCATACAAGAATGTGATAGTTCACCTTCTATGATTTAGAAGGTCACCCATGTGGTTGTTCACCTTCCATGAGTTTTTTTCCAACGAGTTTGTATAGGTTTTTATGAGGGATCCTAGTCCCCTCATACTGAGTGGGGTTTGAACCTTAGACCCCTCAAATAGAGTCCAAATCCCTTACCATTGCAATAAGCTTGTAACTAGTTTTCAATGAGTTTACACAGGTTTTTATGAGAAATCATGTCCCTTCATACTGAATCGGGTTTGAACCTTGGACCTCCCAAAGAGAGGCCAAAGCCCTTACCATTGTAGTAAGCTTGCAGTTCCATACAACATATAATATTATTTTTGTAATGAGTTTACATAATTTTTTATGAGGGGTCCTAGTACCCTCATACCGAGCGGGTTTGAACCTTGAACCTCTCAAAGAGAGGCCAAAACTCTTACCACTATAGTAAGCTTGCAACTTTGGTTCACCTTACATGAGTTATAAAGTGAATAGTATTATATTATGACACTATGTTATATATTATTATAATTTTATGTGTGACCCATGCCATAATACAATATTATATTATATCCCCACATTGATATCCATATGTACCTAACATTGTGTCTATTACCATTTGTTGTAAAATATGCATGGATAGAGAAAATTAGAGAAGAATTAGGATATAAAACTATATTATGATGGCTTATCCTTAAGAACCTTGGTTGATGGAGGTTATGATTCCAATTGGGAGAAAGATTGTAATTATTTTTTTCATTTCAAAAATCTTGTTGCAATTGGAACTTTTTGATGATTAGTTGAAGGCTTTGTTTTAAGCATCATGAAGTACATAGAATTGTTACCATAATTATAAGGCTTTCCTCTAATATTCTACATATGGAATTAATGGCATCTGAACTTGATATTTATCATTGGTTGAACTTGGTATTTACTTTGATTAAACTTGTTAAATTTCATTGGCTAAACATGTAATTTTCAAGGGCTAAGTTTAATATTTTTCCTTTGGTTGAACATGATAATTTCTATGGATTGAGCTTAGTGTTTTTTCTTTGGCTTAACTTGGAGAACTTCATTGACTTAACATGATAATATCAATTGGTTGCAGTTGGTGTTTTTATTGGATGAATTGAATGTGTTCATTGGCTAAACTTGGAAACTATCAATTACTAAACTTATCGACTATATTTTTGTGGTTGTATTCAAAATGTTGTTTGTTGTTCTTTTCATGGCATAATGATTATTCTGCATATAATGGGAAATAGTGTGACTAATTTTAAAGAGTGTACATCTTGGAAAAATTATTGTCTTAGTAGTTGCATGTCTATGCGAGTAGTTTGATTGTCATTCATAAAAATAGGTTGATTATGAAGTACAAGAAAGGATTGTAGATTGTGTGTAGTAAAACAACATTGCATGATTTAATGTGAATCATTTTGCTTGAATGAGTGAATGTTTAAAAATATGATATCCTCCTAGATAGAAATAAGGCTTGGAAGATCAAATCAATGCACCATGAATATAGGCATAATATACCATATTACATGTGCAATGCAAGGGTATTATATGTATGCACAATAGTTGTATCACCTAGGTAGCAAGTTGATCACTCTACTAGATCTAGATATAGTATGACTATATTCTCATTGTTATTCATATAAAGTATGCATTTATGCATTGCACACTAATGGTCTTTCTAGCTAGATTGGTTATATTATTTGCCCCTTCATGAAGAGTCAAAACTTTGTGATACAAAGTTGAGATGGTAATATTTGAATGAATATCACTTGGTTGTGTAGTAAAGCACTCAAATGATGTCTTCTCTCCTCCAAGTAGTAGCTTGAAAACTATAAACAGAAATGTATAAAATACAAACATTGAATTATACCTATTTGTTATGACGTTTGTATTGCAAAGCAAAAGAATGTTTTTGTGTTTGTTATAAAAATATATTTAATCTATTGATATTAGCGATTGTATCTTGAGACCTTAATCATTTTTATGATTCCATATTAGATTGTGTGAAGGATTTTTGCATAATATATTTGATTCCTAATGGGTATAGATTTTATTAGATGATGGTTTTCATTTCATTTCCTATTTACGTATGGTAAATATTGATGATGTGATTGATATTGATTTTATCAATAATATGGAGTGGAGGATGTGGGTTTGACCCATGATGTGCTCACTACTATTAGCATTTTGTTGAGCAAGAATGCATGGATGTTATAAAATAATACTATTTTGATTGATCACATGGGTTTGGGTTGGTGCACATCCCCCTTCACTTAGCTCACCATGACATGCTTTCACCCAACAAGCATAGGCTTATTCTAGACAACATTAATGGTTGTGTGGTTATTATGTGGACTATGAAGCATGACTAACAGGGAGGACACATATTCAAAAGATATACATGACTTGTAATGGAAAATTTGGATTATTATATGGGTATAGGTGTTGGCAAGGCTTAGTTGTCCCTCTTCATTATGCACTATATTTCTAACTTGGACTTGACACTTTTCATTGTTGAGAGACCCAAGATAAGTATTTAATATTATA
The DNA here is from genome assembly GCA_028583015.1 of Wollemia nobilis. NCBI lineage: Eukaryota > Viridiplantae > Streptophyta > Pinopsida > Araucariales > Araucariaceae > Wollemia > Wollemia nobilis. The sequence goes on along the minus strand of JAQPPZ010002456.1, from coordinate 1,917,383 downwards.
ATATTGTATAAATATTATAATATTATATTAGATGTAATTATTCCACATGCATTGATAAGTGGGAGTGGTGGGTAGTTAGGCATTATAAATAGAGGTAAAGAATCATGGAGAGGATATGAAGAGAATTATATTGTAATTTATCTCAAGTTGAAACATTGTAAGGAGTGGCTTCCTTCCAATAAGGAGCATTGTACACTATTGCCCTACCACAAGGGTTTGAAATATAACTTGAGAACACCTGAGTAATTTTACATTTATTATGTTATTTTATTATTCATTGTGTTTATAAATTGTAGTAATTATTGTGGATGAGCAAGAAGGAGTTATAGCTTAATGTTGTTATTTCAGTAAATGTGAATATTATTTCGGTAATAAAAAAGTAGGTTTATAACAAGTAGTATTTGAATACTTTCCAGGGTCGTGTTTCACTGCAGAAGCTTAAGTATCGAAGAACATTCCAGGGCCCGTGTTTCATTGTAAAAGCATCAGTACCAGAGCACATTCCAGGGCTGAGTTCAACTACAAAATTTTTGATGCTTAATAAGCACCTACATTAGGCTAATAACCTCTTGCAAGATTGGGTGTAAGTCCCAACCACTTAACTGGGGGAAGTACTTGGCCAATAATTGCCCTAAAAATCATTATGAGAAGTACCCTAGGAACCCCAAGTAACTGGTTTGAGTGTGTTGCCAGTGAAAAGGGTCAACGACCCCACACCCTCTTTGTAGTATTTTTACCCCATGAGAGTATACAAAGAGTTATCATTTGAAGGTAAAATAGTGGTTGGTTTCTCAACAACTATTTCTTAGGGAAATATTGTTGGTAATCAAAGAGCACTACTCGCTTAGACAATATTTGTGGCCAGTGAGATTTACCTTAATCCATTATGAAGCTAAAGTCTGGGGCCTATTTTGTTGCCAATTTTTTTATAAAAGTGCCATACAACCATCGACAATAACTTTAGCAAGAGTCTACAATTTCACAACTTCAATAGAGCAAGCAGTTGCAGTCTACTAGTAATTCGAAAGTGGGAGTTGTTTTAAAAAATAGAGAGAATTTTGCAGTTTAATCAGAGTAAAAGAAAAAAATTAGTTCGTAGAGGAAGTTTTTATCAGTGTTAAAAAAAGGGGGATTTGCAGAGTAGCAAATTATAGTTTGGTAGCAGTCCATGGAGTAGCAGATGCAGTTTGGTAGGAGTGCCAAATTACTCAGTCTGTAATTTGGTAGAAGTTCAAAAAGAAAAAAAAGGTTTGCAATTTGGTAACAGTTTAAAAAAAGAAAAAGAAAAAAAAAAATCAATAATTTTAAAGTTGTCTAAAAGTGACAAATTGTTTTAAAAATACAGAGAGAAATCCATAGTTTGATCACAATCCAAAAAATTTGCAATTTTGAAGGTAGTTTGCTTTTAAAAAAAAAAATCCGAGTTTTAAATTTATTGGGATTTGCTAGTATTCACTGGAAGGAATGATGATGCTAAGGGATGGTGGAGAATTTTTAAGTCTTTAAATAATTTTGAATGGAAAGATAAGATTTATAATTCTTTCTATGGGGCAACTGCATCATGGTTTATAAACTTTCGATTTACCCTTCAGTATAAGTACATAGGAGAGGAATTTGAAGATGCATTCTTAATTAGATGGGTGTTTGGAAAAATGATAGTTAAAACCTCGGTTGAACAAATGGAACTAAAGAGAGAGTTAAAAAATTTCAAGTTAGCAGAAGAAAAAGGTAAGGTTGATAGTATACATATTAAAGGAAACACAACTTGGATGTTAGATAAGTTGAACCATGTTAAAAAAGGTTTGTGTTTACCAAAATGTATAGAAGAAATAAACAAAATAAACAGGCAGACCAAAAACTATGTAGAAGAAATAAACAGGTAGATAATTTGCAAAAACATGGCAAATGAAAAAGAGAAGGATGATAGTATACAGATTGAAGAAAACACCAAAGTTTGTGTGGAAAATTTTGAAAATATGAAGTTGATAGAAGAGGTAAATAGGCTTCAAGAGGAACAAAAAAATTGAATAAAGATGGTGAAAGAAAAAATGAAGATGAAAACATGCAAGTTGAAAGAACCACATTGTTGGTATCAGATAAATCAAAGAATGGTCAGAGGGAATTGTTCAATTTTAAAAATTCTATTTTACAAGTTCATGGTTGCATCCAGAAGGAAAATGTTATTATTTCTATAAACCCTAGCAGTAGATACAATGTCATTAATATGTATTTGGCTAAGAGGTTATAGATTCAAACAAAGAAAATAAAAGACATACAACTTGAGGGTACAAATGTTCAAGTTTTTGAAGATTTGAAAATCACCATGGACAAATATATTTTACACTCAGATTTTTATGCTATTGAGATGGATGATGTGGACATTGTTCTTGGTTATCCTTGGTTAAATTATTTGGGTACTGTTAACATTAATATACAAAAGAAGTTCATGAAATTTTGGTACAAAAAAAAAAGAAAATAACAAGTACAAGATATTTCCCAATGTAAAAGGCAAGAATCCAATGAAAAATAGGAAGTCATAGTAGGGGAACAAGTTGAAAAACCAATAAAAGAATCAAAAGTTTAATTTATAAAAACAATAATAGCCTCAAAAAAAAAATAAAACAACAAAGTTCCAAGAGACTATATCAAAGATAAAAGAAACTCTGAAACAAGTTGAAGAAGAAGCAAAAGAACCTAAAATAGAGGTAAAGGAGGAGACAATAACAAAAATCAAAGAAGAAGCAAAAGCAGAGTTTGAGGATAAACCAAAAGATGAGAGCATGACAGAGGAGCATAAAAGAAAAGAACAAAATATTAAACAATTAAAGATAACAAAATATTAGGTTAAGGTTGCAGCATATCGCCACTCACACCACTAGGAGCAACAACAATCTTGGAGGCATGGATTTGGAAAACAATATTATGGTTCTACATGGAATTAGAAGGGTAGCAACTATGGCAGTGTTTGGAAAATAAAGCATAGTGACTTTGGTTTTCAGAGTGGTGCAATAGCATCAAGGAACAAATAGACCCATCATTTGAGTTACCATAGTAGGGCAACAAAAGCGTGGAGCCAAAAAAGCAGTCTTGCATACTCAAGTGGCAAATGCAAACAAGTATGGATGAAAAAGAGTGATATTTATTGCCAGCAAAAAGATGCTTCCAACACATGGAACCAAAGGATTAATTCTAAAAATTCAAATGGAAGGACATATCAACATCAACAAAGACCACCACCAATCAAAGTTTCATTGGGATGGATGGATGATCAAGATCGATACCAGTTCATAGCAAAGCTCAAAATATCATATTGTTTAGTCTCTTCTTATGTTTTGAGGATGAAACATTTTGTAATGGGGATGGAATGTTAAGTACCCAATATAAGTATTTAATATTATAATATTGTAATGTTAGGTACCAAGATAAGTATTTAATATTATAATATTATATTAGTTGTAATTATCCCACATGCATTGATAAGTGGGAGTGGTGGGTAGTTAGACAATTATCAACCAAGTTTCTCTATTAACTTTTAATTCCTATGTATAATATCTTAAATGAACTCAACAAGAAATGAAACCTATAATTTTTGGAGTATATATAGCTTTATCTTATCAGTCAAATTTTGAAAATGCCATTATAATCACATTCAACTTGTTGGAATATATTACATTATTTGGTACATGCTAATGTACCACCTTCAGTACATCCTTATATTAGGAAGAGTGTTCTAGATTAGAAGTTATGATTTACTTTATGCAATGTAATAAGTGCACAAGTATTATTAAAGTGTACAAAGTATTTTGGTGTTGTAAATGTGCATAGTTGTCCATGTGCACATGTCCTTAGAATAGGAAGTGGAAGAGTCTCTAGAAGAGTGAAGACCAAGAGTGCTCCATATGAAGAGTCACATTATATTATATATGTAGTGTATGTGTATATGTAAAGTGATGTGACATGACTTGACATTTACTTGATACTTTCAAAGCTATTGTACCATTTTTATGAGCATTTGTTTTTTTTTTTTGAAAAAATTGAAAAAAACTTGTATTAAAACAAAAGACAGTTACAAGAGGGAGAAAGGGCATCCCAACCAAGCGCAAAGAGACCAGAAGAACAAAGGCGCGAAAATGCGACATGTCACGAAACGCGACATGTCGCGAAATCGCGACACCAAACCAAACAACCGCCGCGCCACAACAACCAGTCGCGATAACGCGACATGTCGCGAAATCGCGACATGTCGCGATATCGCGACAAAAAGCGCCGAAGCCACAACACACGAAAAATGTCGCGAAATCGCGACAGCACAGCACCAAATCACCCAAACGCCAAAAACGTCGCGAAATCGCGACGAGAAAGCCTGAAGGCACCTGCTCCCCGAAATTGTCGCGAAATCGCGACGAGGTCCCCTTTAATCAGCAACTTTGAGAAAGTGTCGCGACATCGCGACGGCTTTTCCTTGGAGCCCCACTTGGCGGAAGTGTAGCGAAATCGCGACAAGAAATCCAATGGGCGCCCCATCCGCAAAAGTGTCACGAAATCGCGACATGTTCACCCCCAAGGTGCCCATTACCAAAACTAGTCGCGAAATCGCGGCGTTTTTCCTTCATGCAGTTTTTCTCCAGAACTGTAGCGAAATCGCTACAGGTTTGCCCCTTTGCTTCCTTTCCATAAACATGTCGCGAAATCGCGACAGGTTATCCATTGGGAGGCTTTTCACAAAAAAGGTCGCGATATCGCGACGGTTTTTCCACTTAACGAAATTTTGCTCAAAACGTCTCGAAATCGCTACAGGTATGCCCCTTTGTGTCCTTTCCTCAAAAAAGGCACGAAATCGCGACGAATTTTCCTTAGAGTAGCTTTTCACAAAAATTGTCGCGATATCGCGACGGTTTTTCCCTTTCATGCAATTTTTCTCAAAGCGTCGCGATATCGCGACACTTTTCCTCCAGCAGCAAAACCAACCAAAAAGGTCGCGACATCGCGACACCTTCTCATCAAAGACCGCGACGGCGCAACAAGTCGCGAAATCGCTACAATTTTCCTCCCAAAGCCGCAGCAACAAAAAGGGTAGCGAAATCGCTACGATTATCCAGGATAGGTCGCGACGAAGCAACATGTCGCGACGAGAGCAACATGTCGCGAAATCGCGACGATTTCCAAACAGGGTCGCGACGGCGCAATATGTCGCGATATCGCGACAAAAACTAACCTTAGTCATTTTTGAGCTCATGGATGCAGGGATCGTTCCAGACCACTCCGAATCTCTTCATCTATCATAGGCATATCACTCGTGCGGTGAACACCTACCTCTTTCTCAGCACCCATCTTCGCAAGGAAGTCAGCTACCGTGTTCAGATTTCTACTCACATACACAGGGATAACATCATCTAACTCCCTCCATAACTCCTTGATTTGAGATATCAACATCCGCAGTCTCCAGGCTTTTAAAGAGAAATTCCGCAAGCAATCTAGAGCGCCGATCAGGACTTGAGAATCAGATTCAAGAATTATCCTCCGGTAACCACGTAACAGCCCAGGATAGACGTCGACTTAATGGCAAAGGCTTCGGCTTCATTGTTCGTGGCTCTGCCCAATCCTCGCAATTCCCGAGTAAAGAACCGCACTCGAGTGATCCCGACAAACAACACCAATTCTTGCGTTGCCGGGTTGCCTTTTGCAGCCCCATCAGTATTGATCTTGATCCAGCCTACAGGGGGAGGTTTCCAGCATGCTCTGCCTTGCCTCTCATGACCCTCAACCCCCTCTTCAGGATGCCCAAGAGTAGCCTGATTCTCTTCATTAACAAAAGTAGCAACAGTTTCTGTGACTTTGCTCCAGATGACCTGCCAAACGCCGTCAATCGAGGAGAAAGTGTTTCTAAAGATCCGGGCGTTTCTCTCCAACCAAACTTGCCACCAAATGAAGAGAAAGCCTAGCGCCGGCCGGTTCGGAGAGCTATGGAATTGAACTTGCCCCATTTCCATTTTTCCCAAATATTGGTACGGTTGAGAACACCATTAGCACTGGAGTTTAAATTGAGAGAACCGGCGTTCCCAAATCTGATGAGTAAAAGGACACTCAAAAAACAAATGATCTACAGTTTCCTCATGTTGGAGGCATAAAGCACATTGAGAGGGGCCATTGAAACCCCTACGTCTGAGATTGTCAAAGGTGAGAAGACCATTATGCATAAGTTGCCAAGCGAAGAAATTCACTTTCGGCCAACCCTTTGAATGCCAAATCCTTCTCCAATGTTGAACCGGAAAAGAGTGTGGGGGAGGCTCGGGGAGGATCTCTTCATATCCGGCCTTAGCCGAGTAGACCCCAAGGCTTCCATAGCCCCGAGGCTAATTCATCTTCCTCATCCTTCCCCGTGAGGAACCTTTACGACAAGATTTTTTTTGCGGGATAGGCGCCAACTCCGGAGAGACGATGATTGGCCACTCCTCCCATCGCTTAAACTTTTTAAATGTATACCCCCCCAATTGCTGGTAAGAAGATAATTATCAATATGGATCCAACCCTGGGCTTCTAAGGCGGTCATGATAGGTTGTAGCTCGGGGAACATAACAATAATGGGCGGATGTTGGTCCCAAGAGTCAGTCCAGAAACGAGCCTTGTCTCCTTTCCCCACTTTCCAGAATAATTGATCTTTGATAATCTGGGACCCAAGCTTGAGAGTCTGCCACACTAAGGAACCAGAACCTTCCAAGGGAAAGCGACCCACCTCATTGGGATGAACATGCCCCAAATATTTCTTGGAAAGAATTCTCTTGAAGAGGGAGGATGGGTGAGAAATCCACCTCCAATACGAGTTTTCCGACCAAAGCTCTGTTATTAAGCATAGAACTTCTCAAGCCCGACCCTCCTTTGTCCTTAGGGTGGGTAACTTTGTCCCCACCCAACCAAGGCCCATTTTTTCTTCCCTTTTCGCCTTCCCATAAAAATCTTCTAGCCATTTTGTCCAGCTCTTTCCGGATGGTATGAGGGGCAACCAGTATTGAGAATTTATAGATCGGCAAAGCCTGAATAACCGACTTCAGGAAGGTTAATCTACCCCCGTAGCTTAGCCATTTATGGGCCCAATGATTCATTCTGTCTTTGATGCCTGCTAACAGGTTCTTCCAAATGTCAATATTTAACTTTTTGAAATGAAGGGGAACGCCCAGGTAAACAATTGGAAGAGAAGTCCTTGTGAAGCCCAGGATCTCAATAACGCGCTCCTGAAGCCGTTGGTCAAGATTGAAAAAGACCACTTTGGACTTCCTGACATTTAGAACCTGATTTGAAGCCCTTAGGTAGAAATTCAAAGTATCTCTGATTCCTCTAGCTTCCCGAAGAGTGGCCGCACCAACCAGGCCAGTATCATCCACAAATTGCAAGTGAGTCAGAGTTTCCTCCCCAACCTTGATACCAGAAAGCAGACCTTGTTGCCTTCTCCTCAAAAACAGTCTGCCCAAACCTTCAACCAAGAGAAGGAAGAGATAGGGAGAACAAGGGTCTCCCTGGCGGAGACCACGGGAGGCGCCGAAAGGAAGCGAGGGAAGGCCCTTGATGAGAACGAGAAAAAGAGGGAGAAGAAACACAACTCATAACCCAATCAATCCATTCTGAGAAAAGCCAAAGGCGGCCATCATTTTCGACAAGAAGCACCACTCCACCCGGTCATAAGCCTTGGACATATCCTGTTTAATGAACATTCCTTTGTTGCCCGAAGTTTGCATTGAATGGATGGCCTCCTGGGCCAAAACCACCCCATCCAAGATTTGTCTTCCCTCAACAAAGCCCCCCTGTTTAGGAGAAATGATGCTATGAAGAAGGGGTTTAAGCCTCTCAACCATTATCTTAGTGATGATTTTGTAAATCACATTGCATAAAGCAATAGGCATGAAATCAGAGATATGAGTCCCAGCTTCCCCTTTTGGAATTAAAGCAATGAAGGTGTGATTGATCGCCCTGAGCATTCTTCGATTGGATCTGGATTCCTCAGTAACAGCCAGAACATCCTCCTCCAAGGTGTCCCAGAAAGCCTAAAAAATTCAATAGGAAAGCCATCTGGACCGGGAGATTTTCCGAGTACTCATACCAAAGACCACATTTCTCTGTTCATCCCTTTCAATGGGTCTAAGCAGGGCCTGATTGTCCTCTTCAGAGATAATAGGAGGAATAACATTAAGAACTTCGTTTTGAGCCTCAATATCTTGTTGCATACTTTCCTTAAAAAGAGAAAAGTAATCGATAGCATGGGAATGCATGCCAGGAATAGTATCGAAGACATTTCCATGTTCATCTTTGAGAACTTCCATATTGTTCATCTGTCTCCTAGCACAAGCCGACCGATGAAAAAATTTGGTATTTCTGTCCCCCTCTAATAACCAAGTATTTCTAGCCCTCTTGTTTCCAGGTATAACTCCTCTTGGTTGTCAATGTCCTCAACCGCTTTACGCGAGTTCATCATCTTCAGATTTGAGTTGCTCGATAATTGATCCTTCCCTAAAAGTTTTATGAACCTCCTCCCATCTAGCCACCAAGGGGGCCCTTTGGGGCCGGAAATCCGACTTGTTTCCTTTCCTCCATTGTTTCAATTGAATTTTGACAAATTGAAGGCTCGTTTATGAAATTTGAACATTGCTTGTCCCAAAAGGTGGACGGCCTTACGTCCCACCATTGAGAAATTTTACGTCGAAGGTCCTCCTTTTGTAACCAAAAATTCTCAAATTTAAAAGGCCTATGGTGCTGCCCTCTCGAAGTCCCTCCCTCAAGCAAAATGGGAAAATGATCCGAAATAGGGCCCTCCAAAATGCTGGAACTTAAAAGTCCATTTAACAAAAGCCTCCTCACGAGACCAAAAAGCGATCTAACTTGACCTTCTGCTATGTGGCTCCTTTCTCTTGTTTGTCCAAGTGAAAAAAACACTAGGGCCTTGAACGTCCACTAAATTAAAGGCCTGAACTTGGGCAATCAGAAGCCGGTCCCCTGGATCCAAAACAGGGGAGCCACCTTCCTGGTCCCGAACAGATAATTTTGCATTAAAATCCCCTGCAATAATCCAGTCATAACACTCCCTGTATGCTCTCATGTTGTGAACAGGCGTCCCATTGGAGCCTCCGGCCATCAAGATCTTGGGCCCCATAAAAGTTGGTTATAAGGACCAGCTCGAATTGAAGTTATTTACTGAAGAGAGAAGTAAGTACACCCCTGCAAGCTACATGTTCTAAAGCGAGTCCAGGACCGAGAGGGTTCCAAAGGGTAACAATTCCACTGAAGCTCCTTGGGCGGCCACGTCCATATACCCGGCTCCACGCGATTTTAGTAGCGGTTTTACTCATAATATCTAAAGACATTTTGGTCTCTGAAGAAGCAAAAAGTCTGTTTTTACGGTTTTCTAAGAGTCTTTGAGCAGCAGATTGATGGGTTCTATTGTTTAAACCCCTAATATTCCAAGATTGAATAATCATTGAAAACCTTGAGAGCAGTAAGAATCAATGGTCCTCACCAATCCTCCATTGATTAGCTTATCTCCTTGCGCTATTAGTAGTTCCTTATTGGATTTTCTTCCCGCTCCTTGAGAGTTATTGTTTCTTGATCTCTTTTCCACCTAGGAAATCCCTAAAGCAGGCCTTTCTCTGTTTTTATCTGCATTTCCCATGGTGACATCTTTTATAGCCGGGTGTGCTGGGGAGTGTATAACCAATGCCCCTGGATTCTCGATTGCGAGGTTCTCGGTGCTGCACGAGTCCCTGTTCTACTACGGGGAGTGAAGGAAGGAGAAACAAGAGGTGGAGTGTTGACATTCTCACCATTCCCAACCACTCCCTCCATAGATTGGTCCTCCGGATCCACTAATGACTTAAAAATTTCATACCGATTGTTTGGCTTGAGTTGTACCTGCTCCTTGCCATTTTCTTTTTGTTTCTCTTTCGTTTCAACTGTTCAAAGCCATCCTGCTGAGCATCGGGACCTGGAGAATTGCTAGAGGGTTCATTGACCGGATTGGACTTACCCTCTCTAGGGCGGTTTGACATTCCACTCGGAGCCTCCGTTTTTGTGCTCACTACGTTTGGGCAGAACCTTGCCAAATGTCCATGCTTATGGCATACTCGGCACTCGAAAGGTAGGGCCTCATAGTCTAGCTGCTTGGATCCGGGGTACTCCTGCAAGCTCAAGTTCCACCTCGGTGGTAGAGGTGACTAATGTCCATCTCTACACATATTCTAGCAAAGACAACAATATTGCCCTCTATGGTATCTTTGGAGACTCCCAAAAATCTGCCTAGGGAATTACCTATTAGTTCCAACACCTGCTCACCCCAAAACTCCATCGGGAGAGCGTACGGCGGATCCAGACCGGGACAGCCCGTGGGTTCGATGCGGGGGTCGAAACCCACTCTCCAGGGTTGGACAAATAACCCTGCTGGTCCGTGGTTTCTCTTTTCTGATTCAAATGCTCTGTTTCTATCTGCTAAAGAAGAGAAACTTATGATGAAATACCCATTGCTTATAGGCCATAAAGAGTACTCACCGTGTGGCTCCCGATTACGGCGAACCCAGGTATGCAAAAAATTCAGTGTGGGCCGGATGCCCATGAATTTGCGAGATCAAGTCGTGATTAGCTCGGTAGACGATTGTATCTTCGACCAGCATTGGTTCTATTACAATCTTAGGCCTGGAAGTAGATTGCGGGAGGCATCCATTAACGCGGTGAGCATTTGGGCCATTGGCAACATTCTTGAGTATCGATTGAAAAGCATTCCGCTGAGCTCCGTCCGTGGAAGGCGAGGGATTATCTTTCAACTTCTCGGCATATGAGGTCTTTCTCCCAGCAGGAGAAACAGGAGGAGACCCCATCGGGCCCTCCGGGACCACTAAAGAACCTTCAGGCGAAAGCAAAAACAACCCCCCAAAGCCCTAGGCAAGATCTTCGGGCCAGAGTCCCTCGAGCAACACCAGACGCCGTCACAGAAAATTTCCCGCCAAAACGCCAAATCGCCAGAGCCGAAAAATTCCAGGATCTAATTCCCCTCTTTTATGAGCATTTGTTAATGACACATTTATGAGTTATTGTTGAAGTTATTTGAGTTTTATACTTCTAGAATATTGTCATTATCATATATATCATATTGCAACTTTATTATTTATCTTTTGGCAAATTTTATCTTAAGTATTAAGCTTCAAAAGCTAACAATGGTATCAAAGCCACAACAAGGTTTTGACTTGCATAGGTTTTAAAGATACAAAGGAGATTTAGACTAGTTAAGGAGAACCAATGAAATTAAAGAGATTACCTTTGGAAAGAAAAATCAAAGAAGTTTGAAGATTTACCTATTCTAAGAACAAATTCAAAAATAGAAGGAGATTTTAGATCTTGAAGATAGACCTTGACATTGAGGAGATTAAGAGACCCAAGAAGGAGGTCCAATTGGAGAATTTGATAGATTGAAGGAGATTCCAAATTGCAAGTTATCTAGAGTATTTCCACAAGGTTGAATAAGAACTCGTGAAAACTAGGACTCAACACAAATTTCTTACCACTAGTTTTGAGAATAACTAGTGAAGTTTATTCATTTTAGAATTGTGGATATTTTTATATATTTGGTTGTTAATGTCTAAGTTTCTTGTTGCAAAAAATTAACTCCCAGAAGTTGAGAAGCTTCCTACAATAGATAGAGAAAATTTTTACCTTCGTTGCCTAAAATTCTATGTGCTTTCCTCATGTAGGGATTAGTTATTTGTTACAAAAAAATAGACATTGAAGATTGAGGAGGTCTAAGAAAAAGCCCCTATTGGAGCTTGAAGATTGAGGAGACTCAAGAAGGAAGTTACCATAGAAGATTGAAGACTATAGATAGAAAGCTACAAATTGAAGAAGTTGAAGAGACCTAGAAGAGGTCAGATTGAAGAACTTCCAAATTTTGAATATTGAAGATTGTAAATTGAAGACTACAAATTGAATATTGAGAAGACCTGCATATGAGGTTCCCATAGAGGATTGGATATTGGAGATAAAGAGGGACTAAGAAAAGGTTCTATTGTAGAATTGAGCAACAATAGATTTAGGAGATCCAGGAAAGAGATCTCATTGCAAAATTCCCATAGTTAGAAGATTAGAGAGACCAAGGAGAGGTCTCATTGAAGTTTTGAGGAGAAGAGTTGAGGAGCTGCAAAATTAAAAGACCTAAGGAAAAGATGTCTTAGGAGAATTTGGAGAAGAAGGAGGCTAGAGAAAGCCTTATTACAGAATTGGAGTGCCCATTAGAGGAGATTTTAAGAAGGTTCATGATAGGAGATTGCAAGAAAGGAGAAGTTTCTGATAAGAAGGATTTGGGACAATTATCGCCATACAACAGTAAGCCCAAGAAGAAGAAAAATATTTTGACAAGAAGATTGCCAACCTTTGGATAAGGTTTTTGAAGACCTCAAGACATTCATTTTCTTGAGGAAGAAGATAGTAAAGGAGATCAAATTTTAAGTTAAAATTTGACAAGAAGATTGAGGGAGCAGAGAATATTGAATAGCCCATAATTTTAAAAAATTTAAGGATAACCACAATATTTTTGAAGGTTGATTTGATAGGATTTTACAAATTTTTGAAGGATAAATTGAAGGGTTGAAGGATACTAAATTGAAGAAGGTATTGAGCTGCATATTTGGAAAGTTTTGGGTAGGTTTTGGAGTGCCCTTGAATAGGAGATTGAAGAAGGTTAAGACAACGAAAGAAGGTAACATTATGGAGATATTCATTGTAGGTTTTAGACAATGAAACAAAGGAGTTGATTGAAGAGTTGCAGAATTTATGATAGCATTTGGGCAACATTAATAACTGTAAGTTATAAAGTTTGAAGACAGGTTTTGGAGGAGATTTGGAGCCACAAAATCAGGTTTTGTGGATAGTATTAGAAGAATATAAAGAGCTATGATTTTGGGAAGAGTTATTAGGTAGCAAACTAGTAGAAAGTTGAGCAACAATTAGAGCTATGAATTTGGTAAGTTTTGTGAAGGAGAAAAAAGGTACAAAACTTACAAAATTGAGATTACAATAAGGGGTGAATTAAATCACCAAAGAAACTAGCAAAAAGGAGACCATAAAGGTATGTGATATTGGTGCAACATAAGTTCATTATTTGAGCATTTAAATCTGTTTTACATTAAGTATTTGAGAGCACCATATTAGCCTTATTGAAATCTTAAGGAGAAAGTTAAAAAAGAGTCTTCAAGCAAAAGGTGTTAATAGCATTTACATCTTAAATATACAATATTGAAACAACAAGAATCCAAGTAAGAGTTATTTGGAAAGGAGAAATAAGAAGAGTATAACCTTATTATTAAATGTTATTTTATAGTTCATAAGAATGCAAATTTATTAAAGTGAAGAAATAAAATAAAAGTATTTGCTTGAGTAAGTTAAATATTGAGCAAGGGTTAAAAACAAGGTAGAAATTCTCAGTGTCTAAATACATTAGATAGCCACGGCCTCTCGATCACCATCCCCATAAGCCGCTCCTCGAGGTGGTACCCATGATAGCTACTTCGCAAACCATGCATCATACTCTACAGTCGTCCTCGCATCCTCCACATCCAGGATGTCCACCTCCTCATCATCCTCCAATGCTACCCTTCATGGCTCCACGCATGGTAGCCCTGCCTCCTCCCAATGCCTCCTATACCATACCAACTCATTGGGAACATCCTGCCTCAGCCCAAATTAGTGGAGTACTCAGGTAAACTAGAAGTACTCCATCTCACTCCTGTGCCTACCAATCACTCACCTACCCTACCGCACTCATCGTAGATGCTCCCCATACCTAGTCTACTAGGCACCCAACCATGGACTCCATACCACTTGGACAGATGTCAATCCCGCCCAGAAGTTCCTATACCACTGACTCACCCTCACAGGATGACTCGACTGCACCTCCTCCACCAAAGCCCATCGTCTAACGTAGGGCTTCTCCCTACCAAAATCCTCCATAGGTAGCTCCTTCGATCGAGCAACTCTGAATTTCTCCCATCCTCAACATTGCAGTAGTAAGTTGCACCCCAATACTTTTCACCCCTGCCTCGTCACCTCATAAAGTTCCTGATACACCTGCACCAATAAGGCAGAAGCCCATGCATACACCTGTCGCATGGTAAGCATATCGCTCACCACCCCTATCAGGTTCCAAGGGAACCTGCACCTAGTGTTGTTCGAGGCCACAATGTTGGCCAACATGAACATCACCAAAGCTCAGAGGGGATCTAACTCCTTGTCCACATGCATGGAAAAATAAGGGATACCTCTACTCTCCACCTTCACCCCCTCTTAAGCATCCCCAAACATCCTCATCATCTTCGTCTCCCGATTGAGGCCAACCTCAACCCGAATATCCTCCATCGACACCTTTAGGATGTGGTACACATCCTCCAAGGTCATAGTCACCTCACCCGTGAGGAGTTGAAATGTCTCCCTATTAGCATCCCACCTCTATGCCAAGGTAGAGAGGTGCCCCTCATCCACCCTAACCACATCCATTCGGGCTATCTCCGCTAGCCCCACCTCCCTGAGTAGCTCCCACTCATCCCCTGTAATCACCTTCCTCATCCCAAGGATGTAAGGCAAAAAATGGTGTTGAGCCTCCAAAACTCTAAGCTGCAGCACAACACAAAACATTTGTTTATAATTCATAAAAAAAACAACAAAAACCTTTCATAATACATAATAAAGCAACGCCTTACCTCGACAATTCATGCCCCAACAACAACCCCGGCCTCAACACCAGCTCCCTCTGTCGCCATAGCTTTTGTGCTCCAAATGCCTCACCTCACATCTCCTAACTCACCCTTCACTCCTCATATGCAACTTCTCAAACTCTTGAGACACATAAATGAGATTCAATCTCACCCAACAAGTTATTTATAGTTGCTTCAGGTGCTCTGAAGTGCCCATGGGCATTTCCAGGTGCGCTGAAGCGCCTGTGGGTGTTTCTACAGACCACAGGTGCCCGTGGGCGTTTCACATCAGAATGGACAAAATCCAAATCAGCCCAAAATAATAGCTTCCCCCAACCAAATCACTCCAAATTTCACTCACCAGTGCATTCAATCATTTTATTAGGTTTTGTGAAGATTATAACTGATTTGAATATATAAATCTCATTTATGACCATATTGACCACAATTCACCAAATCAATTCCAAAAGTGCCTAAAACGGCCCAAATCTTCACAAAACGACCATCATCATTCATACATAATATCCACATCATCATTTACATATTTGCCAAGCTCACATAACAAATAAGTGAATATTGTATTCAGTGAGTTATTCTACACACTTGGCGATTGTAGCGATTTGGGTCCATGCAATTTGGTAAGATGAATAGCTTACAATAAGGACACTTGGTCGTGATCACTTATCTCCTTGATCGAAATTACAATCATATTTGGTATTTCCTCATCTTTAGAGTGAAACATTGCCAAGAATAATTTGCAAAACCACTGTCATTGATGGCCTAGTTCGTGAGGCTTAACACATGGAAAAAAACTCAAATTTCATCATTCAAAATCTCCTTAACACCTTAAAGATAGGCACTAGCTAGGTTGATTGGTTCCATTTTGGGAATTATGCGAAGATTTTTCCACAGTCACTAGTAGGCCATCCAAGGTTGATTCTTTTTCTTTTGCATCATCATTTTGCATATCAATGACATCGAAAAGGCAAAGTGTTTCAACATCATCGAATCACCCCAAGTTTAGGGACAACCATTTTTGGTTATGACTTTCCCACAACGAGATACATCTTACATGATCATGGCATCTACACTTGGCAAAAATCCCTTCCCACCGTTGGGGCAAAAATGGTATCAACTTTTACATCATTCATATCGTCCTCATCACCCCACATTTTGCACAAAATCCTTCATCTTTTGGGTCAAAAACAGACACATCATATCACATTTTACACAAACCTCCTTCACATTGTTGGAGCAAAAATGGTATCACATCATCCATCATTCATTTGCACAGATTTTTCAATTGGCTTGTGAGATTCATTCGTAATCTCATTCACCAATTGAGGGGGTAAGCTATGCAAAACTCCAAATTCTTTTATTCTTTTGTCTTCAAGCTCGTATTCCAACAAGAGAGAGAAGCTGCTTCTACACCTGGCCAAAACAGGTGTCTCATGTTTTTGCACTGCATTGTATTTCATGCAACGCAGTACAAAAAGGGGAATCTGTAGACACCAAATCCTAGCCATTTGCCTTCCATCTTAGCCTTCCCGCCATTTCCACCACCAAACCCTAGCCAATTTGCCCACTATATCTATTTTCTCGCCATTTTCTAATTATTATTCACATTTATTTATATATATTTAAATATAATATTTTATATTATATTTTAATATATATTTAATAAATATGTATTTATTTAAGTGAATTAATCTCAGCCATCCAATTTCATTTAATCTCGATCATCCATTTACATCAATTTGTGTCACACCCTATATTTATTGTCAATCCTTGGATATGCTTTAATCTCAACCACAGGATTAGTGTCGTTGAAACCCTAGTATGTCTTAGGGTAGATTATAAATAAGAGCCATTTTGATGGCTCAACCCCTAGATTTTTGATGCCCTGAGTTCCTGATTCCTGATTCTAAGTTCCTTGAGTTCCCTAAGTGCTTGAGTCTTATATCAAGCCTTTGGTGCCCTAACCCCATTTCATTCATCGTATTTTACCTCCCTTGCTTGCCATATCCACCACTGCAACCTGTGTCCTCGCTCGATTTGCTTCTACATAATTCTCCATCAGTCACCAAGTGCCCATAGGCACCTCCTCATCAATCCCAGGTGCTCGTGAATGTTTTGTGCTCTTATTCCTGAAGTCCCTCTAGCCTTCGGATGACGCTAGGGCATCGTTGCACCAACCACCTACATCAGACATCATGCATCAGAAGACAACAAGAAGGTAAAATAGATCAACCCTAAATTTATTTATTTCATTGCATGTGTTTTTGTTTCTGTCCATTTTATTTACAACACTTAGTATTTTTATTATTGCTTACAAAGGACCTCATGCTATGGAGCCCTCTCATATACTACTAACTATTTTATGTGTCATTGTGTGCAGATCAGGAGCACTACATCAACATCTGGAGTGGCCCAACCTTGGATATCCGAAAAGCCCACTCAACCTTGTTGGGATCAAGACACAATTGAAGACACCACAACCTTACTTATTAGGGTTTTGAAGAACCCTAAATTGTTGTATTATTGTATCAAAAAAAGGATTCAAGGATCCAAGCTTGTAACAATGGATATTTAGGCTCCCCCTGTCAATAAAGAATTTATTCTGTTGTGAAAACTTGTGTTATCTTGCATCTTATTTTGTTCAAATCATTGCTCGTAGTGTTGTGTTTTACATCTTTCAAATCCAACAAGAGAGAGAAGTTTCTTTTGCACATGGCCAAAATAGGTGTCTCATACTTTTGCATTTGATTGTGTTTCACACAACGTAGTACAAAAATGGGCATCTGTAGACACCAAATCCTAGTCATTTGCCTTCCATCTTAGCCTTCCCGCCATTTCCACCACCAAATCCTAGCCAATTTTCCCACTATTCCTATTTTCCCACCATTTTCGATCATTATTCACATTTATTTATATATATTTAAATATAATATTTTATATTATATTTTAATATATATTTAATAAATATGTATTTATTTAAGTGAATTAATCTCAGCCATCCAATTTCATATAATCCCGACCATCCATTTACATCAATCCGTACCACACCCTAGATTTATTGTCAACCTTTGGATATGCTTTATTATATTTAAATATATACAAAATAAATATGTATAAATAAATATGAATAATGATCGAAAAATTGTGGAAAAATAGCAATAGTGGGCAAATTGGCTAGGATTTGGTGGTGGAAATGGCAGGAAGTCTAAGATGGAAGGCAAATGGCTAGGATTTGGTGTCTACAAAAACATTAAAAAAACACCTTTAATAAGAGGGGGGCTCTTTAAAAAATAAGAGACAAATCCTTAATTAAAAGTTGTTTTTCCTTTTGAGTGATTAACTTATTTTGCAAGCTTTGTGATTGTAAACAAGGTGCATTATTAGTGGATCCCAACACCTTCATTATTTCTTCCATTTTTTTCAAGTTTTGTAGGTGATATTTTGCAACTTCGCATAGATGGCCACTCCCAAAGTGTTTCTCATAGATTCTCAACTCCTAAAAGGGCCCAACTTCAGAGCTTGGAAGACAAGGATGTGAACTATCTTGACAATGGAGAAGCTATGAAACATTATGACAAGCATCAAAATACAACCTCAAGGTATGGATCGAGGAAAGAAGTATGATGAAGTAGATCAAAGAGTACTAATGCTAATCATGCTTGCTACAACTAATGAGATCCAACCACACATTTGTGATGTAGAAACTTCTAGTCAAGCATGGGATGCTCTTATGACCATTTATGAAGAAAATAATTAGTCCACTATTCTTAACCTTCAATCCCAACTTCACACATTACGAGTGGAAGATGAAGAGATTATAGAGCAATTTATTTGTAGAGCCATAGACTTGAAGGGAAAATTGAATGCTATGGGTACAAAAGTAGATGACAAGATCTTAGTTCCCATCATACTTCAAGCTTTACAAGATTTTATTCACGTGTTTATTACCCTCCTTATAGGTCTCCAACAAGGTAGTTTCCTTCAAGGAGTTGGTCAATATACTACAACAGGAAGAAGAAACCAATAAATTAAGCGACTAGTTATCGAATAGTGTACTCATAAGGCAAAAACTTGTAAGTCAAAAATATGGAAAACAAAGAAGAGAAAAGGGTTCTTCGAACAAAGGTCATTCCTCATCATCATAGTAGAAACCTCGACACCAAAGGAAGTATTGTCATATATGTGAACATGATGAACATGATACCAAATATTGTCGGTACAATGCCACCCCATGAGGTGATCAGGTATGCAAACCTCAAAAAAAGTAGTAGTACAAACCATGAACACAACAAAAGCAACAAAAAGAGCATGTGGCACACAAAGAGTTAGATTATAATTCTGAATAAGCATATAATATGTTCATGACAAAGGCTACAACCAAAACCAAGGATGATGCTTGGTACATTGATTTTGGTGTTAGCCAGCACATGACAAGGGATAAAGACTAGTTTGATAGCTTCAATGCCAAAGAAGTAACATCGGTGACCATTGTTGATAATAAAACCTATGAGGTCAAAGGAGTAGGTAATGTTTCAGTTCATATTTCAAATGGAAAATGCACCATTAAAAAGGTGCTCTATGTATTAGGACTCACAAACAACATCTTGTTTGTACCACAACTACTAGATAGAAACATGAAGGTTGATTTTAGAGTTGAGAATGGCCATAAGAGGTGTTTTATCACTAAGAATGGTAAGCATATAGCCATCAGTTCCTAAAAAAGTGGTTTTTCTTCTCTATATGTTCAATATACTTATAATGCATCACTATTAGCAACCAAGACAACTATGATCTCCTAAAAGTAGTCCTACAGGTAGCAGATCCAGAGGCAACCCTAGAGGCAACAAACCTAATGGTAGACCTAAAGGAAAAGCCAATAATAGATCCAAAGGTAGAACTGGTGGCCAACCTAAAGGTCAATCCAATGGTAGACCCAATGGTCAACCTAGTGGCTGACCTAGTGGTTGAGATAGTGAAATGCCTACAGATAGACCTATAGGTGGTTACCTAAGAGGCAAAACAACTAGAGCTAGAGCAACCAAGAGCCTAGTTCCAAAGAAGCTAAAGCAACAGAGATCCTAGTGCTAGAGAAACCAGAGCCAAGAGCCAAATCCAGAGCTGAGAGCCAAGGCTGAGAGCAAGAGCCTAAACTCCTCTAAATTAAGGGAGGGTCCTATTTTTTCCTAATACATCTTAGTCTAAAATTTGCCCAAGTGGATGAGTTGAGCCCTTAAGAACTTTTCCAATATTGTATGCCTTAGAAATAGGGGTCTTTGAGTCAACCTCTAGAGAAGGCTGACTCCTTTGATCCTAGCTAATCTAACTAAAATGGGGTTGTAGACTAAAGGAATGCAAAGGGTTAGAAGCTAAGCTGAAAGTGGTGTGGATTTAGCAACATCAAGAGACGTAATGCACAAGAATCTTGCAATAAAAATTTAAACTAGATTGTATAACATACCAACTTACTTTCCTTATGATAAAATATTTAATCATAGTAAACTTTGAGCATTATTAAGTCATTTCAAAACTAGAATAGTAAATCCAAGGAGAAATATAGAAAGTAGAATAACTGTAATAGTATTACTCATTCATAGCTTTAACAAAAATGATTAATGACTCAGTAGACATACATACATGTTTTGCAAAGAATTGAGCAAAAAAAAAGAAAGTAGTCCAATCTTCATTCAAAAGACGTATAGCCTCAATCATACAACTATGCAATTATAAACGTTAAAGGTCAACGCTTCAAATGGCTTACACTTAAGTATATAGATTTATAATACACTCAGTTATTTACTCATGACTGCCTACAGGGCATATTGCAGGCCTTTCAAAATAGGTGCAGGGTGTGGTTGTCGCATTCAGGTCAACTATGTTTAACTACTTTGAGTATGCTTTGCTAACGAAAATATTGTAAGGATGCCTTGCACGATGTATCGTTGGATTCTAACCATTTAATGGTAGTCCACTCCTTTCTATTATTCTTAGCCAACTGAGTAGGAACATGTATGTGATAGAGAAGGTTTCGATCGTTGTTAGGAACCTACTATAAAAAATAACTCACTCTCATAAAATATTGTAAAAAAAGAGAAATACATCAAATAACATAATAACACTGCTAAAAGTGATTGCAAAATTGAAACAATCTCATAAAATAACTCAATATCGCAGGCCTCTTCGAGGGGGCAACCTCCTTCAATATTTTATTAACTTGTAAAATATACATTCCTACATGGCTCCATGTCTATTAAAGAAAAGCTTCATTAAACCCTAACCCTAAGATCAAGAGTTGACTTACATGCAAAATGCCACTTGAGCTAGAATCTTCTACCAAACATCGGTTACATTCTTGATAATGGTTACATGAAATAGCCCCACTTATCTAGGTGCCTTACTTGCCATATACCATTACAAAAGTATTACAAAATAAAATTATAAGGAGGTCCCCACGTGTTAGGATTCACTATATAAACAAAAGGAATTCTTGAAGCAAGCAACTTAATCAGTAACAACATAAACTATTAACCATCACAGAAGAAGAACATAAACATCCAAGACAAGATAAAAACACAACATATAACGTGGTTCACCCAGTGTGGGTTACATCCACCAAGAAACACCAATCCTTTGTATTAGCACCAATACAATCTCTGAAGGGAAAAATCCTACAACAAAACTAGCTGCAAATTCCTCTTCAAAACACCAACATCTCCACACAATTACTCTAAAAGTAATTCAACATGCAAACACCCTTGCATCAAGCTCTACACTAAGCTTACTGCTCTCTCTACAGGAAATACACAATCCTATGCACTTCCCATAAACAAGATACAATCCTCTCTATTGGAGGTATTACATAAATAGGGAAACCCAGTTACATGCATGCTAAAACAAGCATCCTATAATTAACCCAATCCCCACTTAAGGCCTAATTCAAACTTAGAAAGTTTACAATTAGAAAAAACTTAATTTTAGCCAATCCTAAAATTAAATTTTCTTTTTCTTTTTTCCACCACTAGTTTGGGATTGGTCATATACAGTCCAGTTAAGGAACAAAGAACTATTTTATCAATATTTAGGTGAAATCAAACTCCACAACCTAACATGTTGGACGTGGGTCATTACATAATCAATTGAGAATTACAAAAATAATGTTAGGATGGGGTCTTAACATGTCCTCCCCCTTCAAAATGCTTTGTCCTCAAAGTTGTAGATGAAGAAACTAGTGTTAGATCTGATGGAGAGACTCCCATGTAGCATATTTCAGTTGTAGACCATGCCACTAAACAAGGACCTTAGTAATGACTTCGTTGTGAAGAGTATGCATCCTACGGTCCAACAATTATTTTAGATTGAGCAAGATAGAACATTCTTCATCCAATTCTAGGAGGGTATAATGAACTTGTACCTAATTTATCACAACCTTATTGAGAGAGGATACATGAAAAATAGGGTGGAGCTTGGATGTCGATGGTAGGACCAATTTGTAGGTCGTGGAACCAATCCGTTGTAAAACCTGGTAGGGGCCATAGTACTTGGTCACGAGTTTCTAACATTGATGAGGGATGACTGCTTGTATGGTTGCAAGTGAAGGAAGACCATATCACCAACACCAAAGTTACGCTCGTAATGGTATTGATCAACTTGTTAGTGCATCCAGTTCTAGGCCACTTCCAAATTCATATTCAGTTGACGGAGGACTTCAGCATGTTAGTTGAGTATAGTGTCGAATGCATGGATCTTAGAGATACTTGGAATGTAGGAGGAGGGCATGAACGAAGGCCGACCATAAATTGCTTCAAAATGGGTGACCTTGGTCACTGTGTGATATGAAGTATTATACCACCACTCGACCAAGGGAAGCCACTTCAACCATTATGTAGGATTATCAAAGGCAAAACAACGAAGGCAGATCTCCAAATATTTGTTGACAATCTCAGTCTAGCCATCCATTTGGGGATGGTAAGCTAAACTTATTTTTAGTTGAGTTCCCTACAACTTGAAAAATTTTTGCCAAAAATTACTAGTGAATGTAGGGTCACGATCAAACACAATGGAGGTGGGCATGCCATGAAGGTGAAATATAGAATCAAGGAAAATTTGGGTAACTATGGAGGTCATGTAAGGATGGGAGAGGGAACAAAAATGAGCATACTTCGAAAGACGATCCACTACCACAAAAATAATTGATTTACCTTTGAACTTAGGTAACCCTTCAATAAAGTCCATGAAAATATTTGTCCAAACCTGTTTGGGAATAGGCAAGGGTTGTAGGGTTCTTTGAGAATGTACCATTTTTCCTTTCATTCATTGACATGTGTCATATGTTACCATAAATTTGTATATGTTCTTATTCATACCCTTCCAAGAAAAAGTACGCTTAATCCTTTCATATGTTTTGAGGAACCCTGAATGGCCTGTAGTGGGGGAAGCATGCATTTCCTTCATGAAAAGTTCCCGGAGTGGAGATGTGTGAGGAACAACAAGGTGATGATGGTAGTGTAAATCTTATCCATCCCAATTGTATCTAGGATATGAGGTAGGATTTATTTTAAGGGAGGCAACCAAAGTTTGCAAGCCTAAATCCTTAAGCACCTCCTCACAAAGATAATATATCCATTGGGGAATGAGTGAAGAAATAACACATAGCATATTGTGAGCCTCAAATTGGTGAGAGAGGGCATCCCCCACAATGTTCTCCTTGCCCTTTTTATAAGTAATATCATAATCATAGTCCATGAGCTTAGAGATCCACTTATGTTGTTTGAGGGTGGCAACTCGTTGCTCTAAGAAATATTTGAGACTTTGATGATCTATTTTAATAGAGAAATGATGCCCAATGAGATAAGGTTACCAATGAGTGATCACATGCAAAATGGTAAGCATTTTCTTAGCATAAGTTGATTTGCCTAAATTATTACTAGAAAGTATTTTACTAGTGAAAGCCAAGGGTCGCTCTACCTATATCAACACCATACCAATATCAATGCTTGAAGCATCGCTTTCAATTATAAAAGGCTTGGAAAAATTAGGTATTGCTAAGATCAGAGTGGTTGTCATAGCGTGCTTCAACTCTGGGAAAGTCTATTCAGTTGGACCAGTCCAAGTAAAAAAATCATTTTTTAACATGGATGTTAAGGGAGCGATAATTTTTCCATGGTTGTGAATAAATGTGTGGTAATAGCCTATAAGCCCCAAAAATCCATGAAAACCTTTTAGAGTGTAAGGTTTTGGCCACTCTTGAACTGCTTGAATCTTCCTAGGGTCAACTTTAATGCCATCATTGGTGACAATGTGTCCCAAATATTCTACTTCCTTCAACCCAAAAGAACACTTGGACCACTTAGAATAAAGTTGATGTTGTGCCAAAAGTTGTAGAGTCTGATCCACATGAGAGAGGTGCTCTTCCCAAGAGCGACTATAAACCAAAATGTCATGAAAGAAAACCAGAATGAATTTACGAGGAAAGGGATAAAATGTTGTTCATGAGGCTTTGAAATGTGGAAGGTGGATTGGTCAAGCCAAATGGCATCACCAAGAATTCATAATGACCCTCATGAGTACGAAATGCAGTTTTGGGAATATCTTCGTCCTTAAGTCTAATTTTATGGTACCTTGAGTGAAGATCTAATTTGGAGAAAAATATAGTCCCATGCAACTCATCCAATAATTCATCCACCATCGAAATAGAAAACTTATCCTTAATGGTGAGCTTATTGAGCTCACGAAAATCAATGCATAATCACCATGGTCCATCTTTCTTTTGCACCAATAAGATAGGAGAAGATAAAGCTTGTTACTCAGACAAATAACTCCAAATTTTAACAATTCCCACACTAACTTCTCTATCTTTGACTTAAGAGAATGAGGGTATTGATACGACTAGATGTTAGGTGGTACACTACTACGTACCAATTGAATGTCATGGTCATGGGAGCAATGTGGTGGCAAGTCTATTGGTTTGGCAAAAACTGCATTGTGCTTTGTCAAAAGAAGTTGTAAATCTTCAGGAATTTGGTATGCTTCTGTAGTAGGTAGCTAGATTACAAATATCTGCATGATGACCCCACAAGAAGATTTTTTTAACTTCTCCATATGGTATGAGTTGATAATCTGAGGAGGCCTTGCTTTTAAACCCTAAATAGTGTAATACTATCCATTCTATGAAAATTGCATCCATAATTCTGCAATATTCCGTGCAATGGTGCCCAAGGAACCAAACCACTGAGCTTCTAACACAATATCACATCCCCCTAATTGAAGAGCAAACATGTATTGTTTGAGCTCATAATCCTCTATTTTTAATTTAACATTACGATATTTACCTTTGAAAGGTAAGGTCCCTTAATTTGCCACCATAATCTCAAAGGAATTACATGTGTGTATGTAACAATTGGTCTATTTGGTAATTCAAGGATCAACAAAGTTGTGTGTGCTACCTGAATCAATAAAGATTGTAAACCGTTGACCTTTGAAAAAACCCACAACTTTCATGGTTTGTGGAATACTAATCCCTGCAAAAGAGTGGACATAAATTTTTGCTTGGGGTTGTTCATGTACTTCCTCTTCATATTGAGGTTGTTCTTTTTGTTGTTTCTACTTCATCATCACTGTGGTCACTACTTATGGGTTCCTCTATATCTATCAAGAACATTTTTTTTGGGTACACCTATGCCCTCTAACATATTTTTTATCATCATTTCCTCTAACCATGGGAAATATAATTTAACTTCATGATCCTCAATTAAAACCCCTCTATTGGCTAGACTATTTGCACATTTGTTTCCTTCCCTTAACGTATGAGTATACTTGATTTCTTCATACTTTGTAGAAAGGTCTTGTATTTCCATAATTATCTCTTTTATGTTCCATGGAACCTTTGCTTTCCTCAAAATTATATTTATTACTATTAGTGATCACCTTCCATCCATACTTTATTCTTGTCTACATATTTTTAACCCTTCCAAAACCACCTAAGCTTCAACTTCATTATTTGTCTTAAATCCACTATTGAAAGTGTAATGAAGCAAAATCTATCCCCTATTATTTCTAATTATTTCTCCTCATCTTGCTCGTCTTGGATTTCCTTTAGATGACCCCTCAAAATTTAATTTGACCAACTCCACTTCTGGTGGTTTCTATTTTATATTCTTTGCCTTCTTTTTGTTTCTCCTATACCCAACATAGTAAATCCATTGGATGACTTACCTCCATCTATCAAGGATTTTTGATTCAATATTAGGGATTGAGTGAGTTGATAGGGTTGGTTTAACCTCCTGTATGGCTAAACAAATATTTATTTTCATTACCTCTAAACTAATTTTGTTTTCCTTAAATATTCTTCTATTTGTTTCCAACCATACAATCTAAAGTATTGTATCTTTTGATATATTCTAGATTGTTTGTAAAGCCTCACTTTTAAAAGGGCTATGCTGTTACTTTAACCATTCTTTAATTCTATCATTCATCACCATGCATTTACAATAAGAATCCATTACCATGGTTTCCAAACTATTGAACGGTGTCCTAAGAGATGGTTTATACTTTCCTCCTCCTTTTAAAATAGAAAACATTGTGAGGGTCCATGAAAAACCCTTTTCATTAGGTTATCCTAGGATAAAATTATCCTAGACCTACTAGCCAAACAAACATTTCGACTTTAAGAATGCTTAGGATATCCCAAAGTTATTTCTATATTCTTGTGGTATTTCTTTTTTTTAGGTGCTTTAGATTATATCCTCTTCTTGTTGTGTATTCTCTTGCGCTATTCAACTCCTAAATCAACTTTTCCTCGCCTCCCTTAGGATAATCATTGTTGTTATATTTTTGCTCAACTGCCTCCTAGCATCAATGTATTGTATACTTATAAAAAATCTTCTTTCCATTGTTTGAAACCCTATCACCATATTTATCTTGAAGTAATCTCATGTATGGTTTCAAAATTGGATCTAGATTGAGTGGTTTTTTATAACACCAAGTATCCATCCAAATATAATTTTTTTCTCTAGTTCCCACCACCCATATTAAATCTTTAATCACTAGATCAATTGATTTTTTAACCATTCCATAGTGTAGAACCATCTGGTAATGAGAACACAGTAAATATTAAGCTTGTATCATTGGGCTCAACATACTTAGAAGAATTCTTGCCCACTGTCTTTGACTCTCTTCATATAATCTCCAAATTACTTTTCCCTTAAGAGCTAAGTTTGCATCTGTAACAA
The DNA here is from genome assembly GCA_028583015.1 of Wollemia nobilis. Lineage (NCBI taxonomy): Eukaryota > Viridiplantae > Streptophyta > Pinopsida > Araucariales > Araucariaceae > Wollemia > Wollemia nobilis. Next base: position 1,890,427 of record JAQPPZ010002456.1, on the reverse strand, counting down.
CTCTTAAATCGAGACCCACCCTAGTTTTATCATCACACACCTTGCTCTATTTCACCAAAGGAAATTTCCTTTTATCACGTAATCCTGACCATAAAAATAACCACGTAATATAGATTAAATTTTTTTCTATCAATTTTGGCATAGTATACAAGGACATATAATATGCTAGAATGAGCTGTAAGACTAATTTAATTAGTTACACTCTTCTTGTTAATGACAACCATCTTCCTTTTCATGCTGATAGTTTATTCTAAACTTTACTTATAATTGGATTCCATAATTATATTCTCATTCTCCCCTCAAATAAGGGCATCCTTAGATAAGTTGGCAAATTTACCTCCTCCATTTGAAGTAACTTGCATATCCCTACTTTGATTCTAGCTAGAGTGTTTAGGAAGAAAATATTAGATTTTGTTCTATTAACTTTTTGCTCTGACTTGGTTCATCCAATCCCAGTAAGGGGGGCGGAGGTCCAAGGTTCAAATCTCGGGCCTCGTCGGACTGAACGCTTGTCCCTTTCCTGGTACTTTCAACGGCGTAAAAGGTTTAAAATGATTGTGGCATGGCGGTTATAGGGACGGACTGCACAAAGATCTGTGTGGTGGCTTCCAGGGACGGACTGCACAAAGATCTGTGTGGTGGCTTCCGGGGCGGACAACGCAGAATACTGTGGCGGCCATAAAAGTTGTACAACCTGCCCGGATTCGTGGCGGCTACCGATTCCACCATGTTAAAAAAAAAAAAACTTTTTGCTATGACGCTCTTTCATATTTCTTTATAAGTTATTCAAAGCTTTGGCCTCGTTTATCCTTGCCCTCTCAAAAAAGGTTGTATCGTCTACAAATTGTTGATGGGTGATGTTGTCAATGTTATTATTAGCCTTAAGTCCACTTATTCTCCCATCTTTGTATGCCTTCTTCAAGTTCCTTCCTAATACCTATGTCATAATAATGAACAAATATTGTGATAGAGGATCTCCCAGTCTAAGACTTCTTTTGGCTTTAAATGATTTTGTTACCAACCCAACACTTAATATGATACTATAGAGATGCAAACTTTAATCCATTTTTCTTCCCAAATCCAAACTTTTCTAATATTGCAAAAGGAAAATCTCCTTTAACCTTATCATAGACTTTACTCGTATCGTTGCTCTCTCTTTTCTTGAAGTTGTTGAATGCATAACTTCATAAGCTACTATGATCCCGTCCAAAATTTCTCTCTTTTACAATTTCTCTTTACTCTTCTAAAATAATTTTGTCTAATAATTATCCTAACCAATTTGCCATCAATTTAGATATTATCTTATATGCCATGTTACATAGGATTATGGGCCTTAATGAATGAAATAAATTTTCATCCTTATTTTTTGGAATCAAGATAAGATATTTTATATTTATTTTATAAGGTATGTATTGTTTTACCCTAGACTGTTCACTACCACCAATAAATAATCCTTCGTTATATCCTAATTATGCTGATAGAATGTTATTGAGAGCCCATATGAACCTGGGGATTTATCCTTATAAAAAAAAAGAGCTAAATATACTTCTTCCAAAGTAATAGGCTCCATCAATTTCTTATTGTCTTCGTCTGCTATAACTGAGGGTACTTCTTGTATTTTTTTTGAAGAAGTTGAAAAGCGAGGGCATATCAAGGGCCATCCTTCCCGTGAGTTAAACTTGGGTCTTCGTTAAGAAAGCCCAATGACTTTTGCCATTTCGATGTCCCTACTGAGACAAAAAGAGTAGAATACTTCTTGTATTAGTTTATCATTAAGAATATCAAACTCCTCCAATCCTAGAATATTTTGGTAAAAAAACCTTACCTCTTTCTGATTCCACTCTCGTCTTTAATCCAAACCCCTTTAACTAATTATGGATAACGATCTCTATACTATTTCCATCCTATGAAAAAACTTTGTGTTTTTATCTCCTTTTTAACTATGTCTCTATTTTGATCTCCAAAATTTGTCTTCTTTACTCAAAATATGATTATATTCACTAAGAAACCCTCTTTCCCCAAGCTTGGATTATCATGCTCACATTTGTTTTGAAATTTTGAAAGTTTCTTTTTTTAGTTTTTTTTTCTAAAAAATATTTCCAAAAGTGTTATTGTTTCATTATTTTAATCTAAATGCATTGATTTAATCTCAATATTACTTGAATTCTTTGAATATCCATTCATTTTAAAGCTTTTCATTTTTTTTAGATTAGGTTAGTGTGAGAATCCCTGCTACCAACGCACAAGATTGGGCAGTCTTCTCACAACCATGACCCTTGTAAAGTTAAGAGGTATGCTTATTAATAGAGAATTTAACACACACCCACCCCCTCACACATTCGCCCACGCCACAGTTTGAACCTTGGACCTCTCGAAGAAGAGCTTTGAACCTTGGACCTCCCGAAGAAGAGCTGCGTGCTATTGCGTTGTCCCATGGGACCAAAGCTTTTCAATTAAATAATACATACATAATTACTAAGTTTTTTTTTTTTCACACACTCCTCCATGCACACTGTAGTTTGAACCTTGAACCTCCGAAGAAGCGTTGTCCCATAGGACTTAAGCTTTTCAATTAAATAATACATACATAATTACTAAGTTTTTTTTTTCACACACTCGCCCACGCACACACTGCAGTTTGAACCTTGAACCTCCGGAAGAAGATCCGCGAACTGTTGCGCTGTCCCGTAAGACTAAAGCTTTTCAATTAATAAATACATGTTATTATCATTTTATTTTTTATTTTTATTTATTTATTTATTTTTGTTGGGGGTTGTATGCTAGAGTAGTTATTTTACATTTGAAAACAAGTCTTTAAAAGAGGGATAATTGACCTAATCTGGGACATCTACGGTGTCGATTACCTCCGTTAGACGTGGAACAAATTGTCACCGTTGTCTACCACATATGTTACAATATAACATGGACCATCCTTGTAGCGGAGAGTTCCTGAGATTTAAAAAGTTACAACAAGAATTGGATTTAAAAAACGGGTCCTGCAAGGGTTTGGTGAAGGTCAGGTAGAAACTCGAACAAGGCATGACAAAAGCTCTATAGTTCAACTCTTGTCTGCGGGCCGATTCGATCGAAAGGGAAAGCCAAGGTACCTCGTTCCAGTTTGGCAACTTCCCAAAGGAGTGAAGCCATGGAAGAATCGGCAACGGGAGCGGAGACAGGCGACGAGAAGGCCGCTCAGAAAGTAGGGTTTGCGAAGCATCTCGCATCCTGTGACAATACCACGCGTAACAGGGCTGTTCGCCTTCTGGAGTCGTGGCTCGTCTCCCAGGGCACTGTGGCCCTGGATGACATGAAGAAAATCTGGAAGGGCCTCTTCTACTGCGTGTGGCACGCCGACAAGCGCCACGTCCAGGCGGACGTCATTGAGAAGCTCGCTGCCCTGGTTCGAACCCTCGACCTCAATCTCGCCCGCGACTACTTCCAGGTATTTATTCTCACCATGAGGCGGGAGTGGGGCGGCATTGACCACCTCCGTCTCGACAAGTTTTATCTCATGCTCCGAAGATTTCTTCATTATGTCTTTGTTGTCCTCGACGCCCGAGGATGGGACGCCGAGGTGACGACAAGTTTTATGAGAGTCTTGACGGAGGGGACTTTTCTGGTGGACGATAAGTTTCCGGCGAGGGGTGTTAGTATGCATTTGGTGGATGTTTACCTCGGCGAGATTGCAGAGTTTCTGCCGCTGAGGGAGGAGGCCTTTGGCCTCGTGTTCGAGCCGCTTTATGCCGTTTTGGCTAGGGCTTCGGATAGAATTTTGGTGGATAGGGTTAGGTTTAATGTGTTTGATTGCTTGGTGGAGAACGGAAGAAAGTTTGTAAAGCGCAGGCAAGATCAAAGGGAGGGGAAGGGGGAGGAAGATGACGACGATGATGAAAACATGGTGAAATTTGGATGTGTTGCGCTGACTATGGGGTGCGGAAAGAAAATGCTGGAACTGGCCACTGCGGAGTGCACGCCGCAGGCTAACAGGAAGGCTTTGTATGCTATTCATGAAGAGTTTGAAAAGTTGCAGAAGTATTTTGTGGCATCTGGGATTTCGGTGTCCTCGACTAGGGTTAAGAGACGTAGGGTTTTGGCTGAGGAGGGATCTAGAGTTTTTGCAGGCGAGGAACCCAGGGTCTCTGCTGAAGAGAGATCTACTGTTTCTGCAGGGGAGGAGGGACCGCAACAGGTTGAAGATAAAATGGAAATAAGGGAGCAAGTAAAGGCGGGCACAGGCAATGAGATCAAGAAGATTAAGAAGGGGAAAACAAAGAAGGCGAAGAAAACATTGGGTGATGGGAATCTGAGGGTGGAAGATAAGATCGGGGCCATCCTGGAGGAAGGTTGCGTGGAGGCCATGGATGTGATAAAGAAGGTTAAGAAGCTGAAATTAAAGAACAGAGAGGGACCACTAGATAATGGTGTGCAGCTAATGGGTGATAAAGTGGAAATTGCGGGGGAAGGCAATGGTGTGAAGAAGATTAAGAAGGTGAAATTGAAGAAGGCGGAAAAAACTGTCGATCAACTAGCTGGGGGTAAGCAGGATGTTATGGAGGAAGGGGACGTGGGCATGGGCATGGGCAATGTGAAGGACAAGGTCAAGAAGCCAAAATTGAAGAAGGTGAAAATTGCAGTGGGTGATAAGCAGGATATTTCAGAGGAAGGCAGTTTAGGTATCGAGAAGGGGACGAAGAAGGTCAAGAAGGGCAAAGCAAAGAAGAAGGCCAAAAAAGAAACTAAATCCTGTGATGTTGAAGAAGATGAAGAAAGTATTAGCGGATTCCTGTTTAAGAAGAAAAAATTCAAGGGTAGTTCGGAGCTTTGTGAAAAGAAATTGAAGTCCAAGCTGAAAGAGCAGATGAGTGAGGTCAATGAAGCAAAAACTGACTTTGGAAATGGTTTGAGTGAGGTCAATGAAGCAAAAACTGACTTTGGAAATGGTTTGCATGTAGAGCAAAATGTTGGCCCTTTGAACGGTGAAGCTTCATTGGAGCTTGGGGATTCTGTGATCTCTAACCTGCGGCAGAAGTTTGAGAGTGTTGCGGCTGAGCTAGGTGACAATGTAGATTTGGACAGTTCCCCTGATGCAACTTTGGGAGTGCCTACATCCCACGGGTTAAAAAAGAGGAAAAGAATAAAGAATGTTTCAAAAGAGGCTTCTAGAAGTCCAAGTCTGTTAAGCAGTCAGGAAAATGGGGGTGCTGCTTATGGCAGTGTGCTGCACCCTAACGGTGATAGTTCTTGTGGTAAAAGTGTTGAGAAAACCAAAAAGAAGGTTAGGTTTGCCATGAAAAGGAATATTGTCTGGAAGCCTACAAGCCCTCTGCCACCAGAGAGCTTGAGGATGCCGCCGTCTGCTACCCCGAGGGGGAGTGCCCTAAAGAAGGGAGTGCCTCCAGGTCCAATCCGCACTGTTAAAAACTCGCCCAGTCCCCAGAGACTGAGGATTTTGAGCCTTCCTGTGCTGAAGAGAAGAAAGAAGTTGAAATCAGGCACCAAGCTGGTTCGTAAATGGCAACCAAACATTTTCCAAATAAGTTCAGCATAATTTTTGAAGACCTATGATATTACAGTGCTTGGGTATATGCCCAAATTGTCTGTATCATCTGCCATTCGTTGCACAGGGAAAAATGATGACTGTTCGCTGATTGCAGCTATTGTCAGAGGTTTGTGATCTGTTTCTGATCGTGGTTGTTCCATTAGCTGTTCTTTCCTTTGAAGATGTTTCAAAGAATAGGAAAGTAGGGCATAGGTTGAAGAATATTCATTTGTTATCTCAAATTCTTCTAGTACTAGAAACAGACAATCCTGGTTGTCTGAAGTAAATTTTTGTCAGCTAATTGGGAATCTCTTTGGTTCTTGCATTAACTTTCATGAGCTCTAAGAAGCAAGTGGATTAAAGATTAGAGTCTCTGCTTTTTTAGTTCAATATTTCTTTCCAAATAAGGTAGTAGGTTTTCCTTTTCAAGACAGAAGGTGGGAGTGTTGTATATTTCCAATTTTGATTTAGTAAAAACATCCAACTGACCTTTTTACTGTTATTTGCATCTTTAGAGCTTTGTCTTCAACTTAGAATTTTTTTTTTACTTATATAATGTTTTAAAATCATTTTTGGGGGACACAATCTTGGAGACAATTTTATATTAATTCATTGACAGAATTTATTATCCAAGATTGTGTGATGGTGCTCGTAAGTTTGAAAAAAAAAAAAAAACTGAAAGTAGAATCTTGATCTGAAAGTAGAATCTTTATCATGTTGAATCATGTGCATTATGGTTTGATACTTTGTTCTCCTATCATTCAAAGTTCATGCAGTTTCTAGGATTCAAGATGTTCTGTTTCTACTTTATAATTATTGCATTGCACTTCATTGTTTTGACAATTTAGATAGTTTATAGAGGACGAATACTTCTCAACTATTATTTTCGATATCCTTTTTTACTTTAAATGGTAATTACAGTAAAGTGACAAATCTTAAATAAAATTTGGGGATTGTGAAACTGACATTTTGTATGTCGTACTGACAGTATCTATTTCAAAAACAAAGTACGAGCTCCTTTGGGAAACTTTTGTAGGCAATTATGACATCTTGCCCTTTGAGTAGGTTTCTCTCTCCTAGAAAAGCTTATATGATCATTTTCTTCTGTTTGTTTCCTTTCTTCTAATGACACTTTATTTTGAGCATATTTCATTTCTGAAAGTTCATTGGAATTGACCTGCCATGTTAGATGTAAATTATTGAAATTTCGAAGTAATCGGATGTGCTCAGAATGAACTTATGCCAGAGCTGCTGGTTGCATTTTTCCCACTTGCATATGAAGACAAATTTATATTTTTGGGTTCACTATCAAAATTTTGTTCTCTACTGGAAAAGTCCATCCAGGTTGTCTGAAGTGATGTTTCTCTTTGTTTTTTATGTTAATTTTTTTTGCAGTTGTATGGGGCAAATGTATGAAGGTTAGGATTTAATTTTTTCAATACAATATCTTTTTTTCCTCTTAAAAAAATAGAGGATTGGATTTTTCTTTTCAAATGTATCAAGGTGTGTAATTGGAAGGTTTCTTGGATAAGAATGCGAATATCAACCATAGACAGTTTGTAAAATTATCGGCTTTCACAATTTGTTAGGAATATGTGCAACTTTGAAGTCCTGATATAATTTTTTTTTTGAATGTCGTCACTTTATCTCTTCTTTTTGAATCTTTCCATGGAAGATCTGATTTTGAGCATTTGCTTTGAGCTTTACTTCATAGTTTGCTTTGATTGAGAAGATTTAATGTCGGGTTCCACTGTTTGATTTTGAGCATTTGTTTTTAGCTTTACTATCTACTTTGGTTAGATTGAGAAGATATATTCTGATATATGTAACTCTTTTCTTTTAAATTTCTTATATATAAAGAGAAGCCTATGAAACAAAATTCTTATTCAATTTTCATGGGTAAAATCAAAGATATGATATAGCCATTGTTTATCTAGGCCAAGTTCTTTCTTGATCTAGACTAATCCTACGCCTGATGAAATAAGTAACATATATATGCATTACTGCTAAAAACTGAATCTCCTGATTCGTACAACACTAATCACATAAAAAACCTGCAACACTAGTGATGTGTAACACCTCTGACATGTAGTACCAATGAAGGTAGCATCAATGATGTGTGGTACCAATGTCGTGTAGCTCCATTGGAATGTAGCACTAGTAAAATAGCTCCAATTGTATGTAGCACCAAAATATATAGCGTCAACATCTGTTGCACTTTTCTGTCACTTTTGTATTATGTTGTTGCTCATCTGAATCATGTTGCTCCTCTACTAGTAACTTATTTTTCAACAATGTCAAAATATCTTATCTTGGTCTTTCCATGCTTCATTTGATCTCCTTCATTAACAAGTTATTTATTTATTTTATTATTTTTAGTAAATAAGCTATGCTTGGCTTCTATTGGAGCCACTCCTATTACAAATGCAAAACATTACATTTCTATCAAGTTAATAAAACCATATCCAACATGCCTTCCTATCAAAGATATTTTTAGTTGCCTTTCAATCAAAATATTCTCCATCTTCCTTAAACTGCTAAGTTTTTAAAACAACTCTTTTATATAAATTTCCCTCGTACAAATGCCTTCCAAAATTTAAATTTTGTCAAGATGAAATTCAACACCATGAATGGCTAAAATATTTGCTGCATAGTTTTCATATTTATAAACAACTTAATAATTCTTTAATACATTTTTAGAGTTCTTATACAAGTACCTAATATTCCAAGATATTATTTTCATTGTTATTTTATATTTTTATTTGTGGGTTTAGCCCCACTTCTTGCCAATTCATGATATTTGCTTTCGTTTTTTTATATCAATATCTCTTTGGGTTTCTTTCTCTTTGTTTTTGCTTCTAGGGTCTTTCTCTCTATTTTTCATTTCCACCAATATTTTCATTTTTATCAATCTCTTCAATCTTCTCACACTGAACATGGTAAGACTTATCATCTTTATGTTTGTCTTGCTTTGAAGGATCTAAAGTGCAAGGAATAACCTCAAAAGCACATTCTTTTTTATGTTGTCTTGAGAATCTTGAAGTGTAAGGATGCTCTTCCATAACAATTACCTTCTTATTTTGCCCTAATAACTATAAATTGTTATGGATTTCTTCCATAGTCATTTCTCTATTATGTTGCTATTGAAACCTTAAAGTGCAAAGGATAACTTCTACACCACTTTCATTTTTATTACCTGAAGAGAATTCTATACTAAAGGAAAATGAAGATGATTTGCTTGGAATGAACTTGACCTCTTCTGTTGTCATTGTTTTAAGATTTTCCTCAACATCTTCCTTTGCACCTTTAGTCCCTTTTGAACTTTAACATCAACTTTAATTCTTTCACACCTTAATTCTGCCACATAACACCAATTGCAAATATATCACCTTTAACACTTCTATCTCCAATGACCTATGTAACACCATTGACATATGTAGCATCAACATTTGTCACATTTTTCTCCGTCACACTTGTACTATTTTGTAGCTCGTATGAATCATATTGTTTCTTCACTAGTATAGCTTCTTTTCCAGCAATGTCAAAATCTCTTATTTAGTTCTTTGCATGCTCCATTTGAATTCCTTTATTGACAATTTGATCAACTTGTTTGTTAAAGTTTCTTTTCACGTGTACAAAACTTATGGATTTGAAATGATTGCATATTTCTTGATTCTCCTGTGGAGTCACATCTAGCATTAGATTTGATATTTCCACCTTTCTGTTCATTGCTTCATTGACCGATTTTGAATCTCCATATATTGTTAGTTCTAACCACTTTTTTCAAAGCTGATAGCTCCTTAAAATTGTTCAAAGTTGCTCTTAATCTCTCAAAGAATTCTACCAATACTTTTCTCGAGTCATTTATTACAATCCCTCCCCTCCCACTGAATGGATTCTCTTTCAATGCACCATAAAAAAAATAGATGGTATGCACCACTACTAAATCTTGGGGGCTCATCTTTATTACTTATCTGCTTGGTTACAAACAATATATCCAGAAGCTGAATTGTTCTTTCCTCAGCTTCCGCTAGTGAGTCGTCATTCTCAATTTGGTTTCGATTGTCTTTAATTAGGAGTTTGAGGGTTGCTATGCTATGCGAATATTCTCCAAAAGGTTCATATTTTTATCTCGAAAGATTACTGCGTTTGGAGCTTTGTATATTTTACACAATACAATTTGTTGCAGTACTTTTGGAGCTTTCTATATTTAACACAATACAATTTGTTGCAGTACTTTTCAAATTAACTTTATTGCTGGTTTTCTATCTTTGCAAAATGGATAATTAGTGTTTTCATTTGGTTAAAAATTCCTCACACTTTTTAATTTTGGAATGGATGTCAACTTTGAAGCCCAATGCTTGCCACATGAAGTTCTAAACTTGGTTCAAGACTTCACATTGAATGAACAAGTGTTCAATATTTTCTTCTTGCTTCTTATATAACATACATATTGACAACCCATGCATATCCTTTCCATTTAGATTTTCAGTAGTAAGAATTGCTTTGTGAGTTAAGATCCACATAAAATGATTATTTTTTAGAATGGATCTTACACTCCATATTTTTGTCTAGTGTTTGTTGTTTGGAATTAAGTGACTATATTTATCAGCCAATGGCCAATTGTATCTTTGTTTGACATGATATTTTCCTATTTTATTTATTGGTGCCCATATTATCTGGTGATGAGGAATAATGTTCTAGACCTAGGAAATGGAGCTGTGCTCATGCAGAATGGCCATCCAGTGGCCTATCATTCAGAAACATTTTCAGAGGCCAAGAAGAATTATTCTACATATGATAAGGAGTTCTATGCTTTGGTTCAAGCAATCAAGTATTGGAGGCATTATCTCTTGGGAAAAGAAACAATTGTTCATACAGATCACATGCCCCTTAAGTTTCTTCAATCTCAAACAAAAATTGAGGAAGCTAGGCACATGAAATGGGCATCATACTTGCAACAATTTCATTTGGTAATCAAGTACAAGAAAGGACGAAACAATGCAGTGGCTGATTGTTTGAGTCGTCCTCCTTCTACACTTGTTTTGACAATTGTCACTACTTCTCATCTTGGCTTCCAAACTTGGCCTACACAGTATCCTATGGATCCAGATTTTGGCAAAGTTTTCCACCAACTTTCCAATCCTTCTTCTTCAAATTTGAGAGCTCTTCAAGACTTTCATATTCAGGATGGACTGTTGTACAAATTGGACAAACTTTGTGTTCCTCATGGGAACAGGGAGTCTCTTTTGAAGGAGGCTCATTCCACACTCTATGGGGGACATTTTGGTAGGCAGAAAACTCTTCATCATCTGCAGAGGTTTTTCTTTTGGCCACACATGCAAAGAGATGTTCTTCGCTTCTTGCGACAATGTGCAGTATGTAATCGCTCCAAATCAGCCAATAGGACATTGGGAATGAGCATGCCTTTGCCCATTCCTTCTCGTCCGTGGGAAAGCATTTCCATGGATCTCTTGAGCGGTTTTCCAATGACAGTACGCAAGCATGATTGTGTCTTTGTTGTGGTGGACAGATTCAGCAAAATGGCCAAATTCATTCCTTGTCGCAAGACAAGTACTGCACAGGATCTTGCCCAACTCTTCTTTGAGGTGGTATGGCGTTCTTTTGGTCTTCCTACCAGCATTGTCTCTGATCGTGACTCACGCTTTGTGGGTCACTTTTGGCGATCACTTTGGAAGATTTTGGGAGTATCTCTTAACTTCTCTACTGCTTATCATCCACAATCCGATGGGCAGACAGAGGTAGTTAATCGTACTCTAGTGCAAAGTTTGAGGATTTACCATCATTCCACTCCAGCCAAGTGGGACTTAAGCCTCACTCACATTGAGCACGCCTACAACAGGGCCGTCCACAGTTCTACGGGGCACTCTCCATTTGAAGTGTGTTTTGGTTTTCAACCACTTGCTCCTTATGAGTTACCTTTGTCTTTGCCTTCTTCAGCCACAATGCACATTCAGAAGGAACAAGACAAGGCCAACTCTTTTGTGCAGACATTTGCAGAGTCTTCAAGCCAAAGTGGTTCAAATTCTTCAGAAGACTCAGCAAAAGCAGAAACAACAGATGGACAAGCACCGCACACCTCATTCCTTTCAGGTAGGTGACAAAGTATGGTTTCATCTTGACAAACGACGATTTGTAGATAAGGCACATAGCAAGATCAAGCCTCTTCGTTATGGGCCTTACACTATTCTTCAACAAATCTCTGAGAATGCCTTTCGCTTGGACCTTCCAGCTCATCTTGGCATTCACGATGTTGTCAATGTTGATCTTCTCAAACCATACTATGATTCCACCTTGGAGACAGTTCCAACCATCATACATCCAGTTGATGTAGTTCCTGATGCTCAGCTTCCGCTTGACGTCGATACAGTCTTTGATACGAAGACCCGACAAACACGCCAAGGTGTTTCTACTTCATATCTTGTGGCTCGTCGAGGCCAATTTCCACATCAGGCTCGCTGGATTTCTGCTCACATTCTGTCCCGGGATTTTCCCTCTTTGTTAAAAGCATTGGAGTCCAATGCTTCTTTTGTTGGGACGAATGATGAGGAATAATGTTCTAGACCTAGGAAATAATAATTAGGCTTTAGTTGAATAATCAACGTGAGTTGTTTTGATAACCTTCGTTGAATAGTCTAGGTGTTTTGTTTTTTGTCATTTTTGGGCTTTCATTTTAGCCCTTGCGTATTTTGTGTACGTAATCCTTGGAGTAGTTGCAGATTTTCAGGATTACATTTGTTTGTTTTAGGCTTATTTAAGCCCTTTAATTTTATTAATAAAGTCAGCTTCAATTTCCATATCATCTGGTCCGGTTTTGAATCTTACATTTCTTTCTCTTAACAACTTGACAAGTTTTTGATATTCATTCTTTAAGTCTATTGATTCAATCTCTCATTTGTCCCAAATCTTTGATTTTGGATTCTTGCCATTCACTTTGAGAACTGTTAGTTTAAAAAAAAATTCAAAATTTTCCGTAACTTTGCTTTTGAAGCAAATCTCTTAATTAGAGTAGTTCTAGATATTCTCATGTGGATGGCATGCCATTGTTTGCTTTTTTGCCATCATCGATGAGCCACAAACTTTCTTTTCTAAAAAAGGATAGTGTTGCACACATATTCAACCATGTAGTAGATACCTCATTTGAAGTTACATTCATTGTTAGCATATGTTTTGGTGGGTTGCCTTCAAGATGCTTGTTCGTCATGATCTTGCTCATTAGTGAGTTGCTTTCCTTGATTAATCTCCATATTAGTTTAGCTCCATACACCTTTGGCAATAAGGACAAATGCTTTAATCCTAATCCACCCCATTTTTTGGGTAAGCATACAATATTCCACTTAACCAAATGGAACTTCTTCTTTCTTGTTCTTCGGCGCCTTTCCATCGAAATGTCATTATCTTTTCAAAGTTCGTAGTTATCCCTATTTGTGCATGAATAGACAACATTAAATATATTGGGATGGCAGATAAAACTGATTTGATTAGAATCACTTGCCCAACTAGATTCAACCATCTATAGGACCACATATTCAATCTCTGTATTACTTTGTTGAGGATATTCTCCCATTGCTTTTTGGCATGCTTGCATGGGCCAATTGACATCTACAAATACAAAAATAATTCTTTGGATTCGCCTAGTTTGAAGCCAAAAATTAAGGCAAGTTTCCTCTCGAAAGTTATTGAGCAATTATATGGATAAAGGATAGACTTACCACAATTAATAGCAGCTCTTGTCATTATACAAAATTTGTCTAATATATCTTTCATGTTCTTGGCTTTCTTAACAGATGCTTGTCCCATTAACATAGAGTCATTTATAAATTGTAGGTGGGTGGTGTTTATTACATTTGAAGTAATTGATGCTCCTTCAACCCTGTCCCTTCATTCTTGCTTGTGTGATAATATACCTCGATGCCTTAACCGTGATGACATATAAAGCTGGTCATAATAGGTAGCCTTGTCTTATGCCTTTATAAGAATTGAAAAAATCAGATGGTTCTCTATTGACAAAAAACTAAGAATGTGCTAGAGCTAATGCAACCTTCCACCCATTTTACCCACTTCTCAAAGAACCCCATTTTGCAAAGAACTGTTAAAAGAAATCTTCTACTGAGTCTGATATAGGTTGTAGCAAAGTCAAATTTAATCATCATTGTCCTTTTCCTTGATTTAACTACAGAGTGAATTGCCTCTTGCGCAATGATGACTTCATCTAAAATTTGTCTTCCTTTTTAACCGTTTCCCCCCACTCTTTTGATATGATCATAGGTAGCCATTTTTGCAATCTACTAGCCATTATTGTTTAAGTTACTTTATAGGAAATGTTGCATAGAGAAATGGGTCCGAATTTACAAACCTACTTGCTTTATTCTCTTTTGGGATAAGTGCCAAGAATGTCAAATTTATTAACTTAAAAAATTTTCTTCTTGTTCTCACTTCTTCCACCATATGCTACCAGATCCTTAGCCATAATTTTGCATGCTCCTCCAAAAAAATTGCTTGAAATCCATTTGGACTTGGTACCTTGTATAGCTTAAATGAATACATTATCTGTCTTAATTCTTCCATGCTGGCTGACTTCATTAGATGATTACTCATTTCTTGTATGACTCTTTTGGTATTAGTTCAACCACTTATTTTTAGATTTCGTCTCTGTCAATGTTATCATCTTATAATGTGGTTTGAAAATAATTCTGACAACCTTTCGTATTTCATTATCCTCTATCATATCCTCCCCATTGTCTTGCTTGATACATGATATGTGGTTCTTACATCCCCTTTCTATGCCCAAAGCACTCTTGCTTTTAACCTTAATAGATCACTCTCCTCCTCAATCCTTTCCATTTGTGTGATCAACTTAGCTTCCTCATCTCTACTCAAATTTGCATTTGTTCCATTTTGTTCCTGTTTGTTCAATTATATTTCTTTCTTATTTTCAACTTTAACTTCCATTATGCTTTTCTACCATATTTTAATTTTATTCTTGATATGTTTCATTTTGCTATAAAATCGAAATATTGTTGTTCCTTCAACTTCAATCTCATTTCACCATTTTTTAACATTTTCCTAAAACTCCTCATGTTCCATTAATTGAGGATTAAATTTGAATGACACATTTTTTAGAGGTTCAAATTTTTGTATCTTTAATAGTATTGGTGCATAGTCTGATCTTTTTGCTCTAGATAGTATAAAACACTCCATTGATACTATTATTCCTAGGATGGATTCATCTCCTAATTTCCTATCTAATCTTTCTCAAGTTAAGTTTGCTCCTCTTCTATCTGATCATGTGAAAATAACATCTTTGGAATGATATCTACTAGGTTCCTTTCTTCTTTCATATTTGATAACATTCTTGAATTTTGGTTTAGACTCATAATTTCTCTCCCCTTCTCATCTAATTTGAGAATTAAATTAAAGTATCCTCCTATTATCTAATTTTCAAGGCTATTTAAGCAACAGAGAATGCTTGAATAGGGCAGAGAGAAAACTAGGGCATCAGTTGGGTAGCCGAAGAGATTTCTGGTTACTGTGGATTTGAAGACAAGATTGCTGCCCCAGGAGGGTCCAATGGGGACACCTCCGGATCCTCTTCTAGAGAGACATAGTTCTTTTGCAGATTTGTTAAAGGATAAATCTCCATCAAAGACTCAAGAAGCACAAAAAACTGCATTAAAAATGCTCTTTACTGACTGCTGGAAATAGATCAACATCTCAACGAGTTAATGGATGCTTGCCACAATTAGAATCAAGGCCAAATATTGTCATTGAGCAAAGGATGGTTGAAGAAATAGTTTTATATAGAGCCAATCATGATTTGATCTATAAATTCATGGGTATTCGCCCTACCCTAAATTTTTTGCATTCCTGGGTCCGGCAAAACTGGGAGCCTCTTGGTGAGTATTCTTTATGGTTTATTAGCAATGGATATTTTATTGTTAGTTTTTCTTCACTTGCCGATAGAAATAGGGCTTTCGAATCGAAAAGAGGAATCATGGTCCGACAGGATTATTTGTTCAACCCTGGAGAGTGGGATTTGATCCTCGAATTGAACCCACTGTTGTCCCGGTTTGGATCCGTTTGTATGCACTTCCAATGGAGTTTTGGAGTGAGCAGGTATTGGAAATTATCGGTAATTCCCTTGGAAGACATTTGGGTGTTTCCAAAGACACAATAGAAGGAAACACAACTGTTTATGCAAGATTATGTGTGGAAATGGATCTTAGCCAGCCTCTACCGACAGAGGTGGAACTTGAACTTGCAGGACTATCTTGGATTCAACAACTGGATTATGAGGCATTGCCCTTCAGATGCAGAGTTTGCCACAAATATGGGCATTTGGCCCGATCTTGCCCAAATAATATGAACATAAAAATGGAGGCTCCTCTAGGAATGTCAAATCTTCCTAAGGAGGGTAAGTCAACAATCAACAAAGAACCAACCAATATTTCTCAGGGTAAAGAAGCACAGGGAGATGGTTTTGAACAACCCAAAAGAAGGAGAAGGCAAAAGAAAAAATATGGTAAAGAGCAAACCCAACTCAAGCCCTCCAATAGGTATGAGATATTTAAGACACTAATGGACCAAGAAGAACAATTCATGGAAGGAGTGGATGGGAATAATGAAAATAATAACATCCATGTTCAAGCTCCTCTTTCATCTCCCCCATCATAGAGCAGGTAATTGAGTACAGTGAGTTACCGCAGTCAGAGAGTGCAGGGGCATTGATAGTGCATAACCAAGAGCAACCAATAATTAAGGATGTCAGCATGGGCATAGCAGAAAAGAATAGAGAAAGGCCAACTTTAGGGATAACTCAGGTGGAAAAGAGATAAAAAAATAGCAACTCTCAAGGAGTGGGTAGAAAATCAAATAAGGAATTGATAGCAGTTCAAGGAGACAAACTGATCACTGGAGGATCGGTGAGGCCAATAGATTTTTATCGCTCTCAAGGTAACCAATGATTATACAATCATGGAATGTTAGGGGTTTAAATAGTAGAACCCATCAATCTGTTGTTCGAAGACTCTTAGAAAAATGTAAAACAGATTTTTTGCTTATCCAGGAGACAAAAATGTCGTTAGATCTTATGTGTAAAATAGTTAACAGAATTTGGAGGGGTGCTGGTCATATGGAAGTGGCTGCCCAAGGTGCCTCAGGGGGATAGTTACTCTTTGGAACTCTCTTGAATGGACTGCAATAGAACATATAGCTTGGAGGGGTGTTCTCACATCACATTTTAGAAATAATGTCACAACTGAACATGTTTTAATCACAAATTTTTATGGGGCTCAAAACCTAGATGGTCAGATGCATCAATGGAAAGTTGTGCATAACATGAGAGTCTCAAGGGAAGATTTAGACTGGATTATTGCTAGGGATTTTAATGCTAAATTATCCTCTAGAGATCAGGAAGGGGGAACCCCAATTTTGGACCCAGGGGATCGACTTATGATTGCCCAAGTCCAGGCATTACACTTGGTGGATATTAAATGCCCTGGAACCAACTATACTTGGACTAATAAGAGGAGGGAGCCACATAGCAGGAAGGTGAAGTTAGACCATTTTTTGGTTTCAGAGGAGGCATTTGTAAAATGGAATATAAAATTTCAGATTTTGGAGGGTCCAGCTTTCGGATCACTTTCCCATTTTTTTGGAAGGAGGGATCAAAAAAAGTGCAAGATCACAAACCATTTAAATTTGAAAACTTTTGGTTACAAAAAGAGGAACTTCGAAAGAAAATTCCACAGTGGTGGGAAGAAGGTCACCCAAAGATATGGGACAACAATGTTTAGATTCCACAAACAACTTCATTATGTCAAAGATCAACTGAAACAATGGAGGCGAGCTAACAAGACAGACTTCCAGGTCCAAAGAGCTCCATTGGTGGCCAGATGGGATGAGGTTCAAAAACACTTTAGGGAAGGAACAATTACAGAGCAGCTCAAAGAAGAGGATGATGCATTGCGTAAAGCGGTTGAGGACATTGACAACCAAGAGGAGACCTACTGGAAACAGAGAGCAAGAACCACTTGGTTATTAGAAGGTGATAAAAATACCAAATTTTTCCATCGGATCGCTTGTGCTAGGAGACAGATGAACAACATGGAAGCTCTTCAAGATGAGAACGGACACTCCTTTGATACAATTCCAGGTATGCATTTCCATTCAATGGATTATTTTTCTAAACTATTTAAGGAAAGTATGGTGCAAGATGAAGAGGCTCAAAAAGAAGTTATTGTTGTCATACCCTCTGTTATCTCTAAAGAAGAAAATCAGACCCTACTTAAACCCATTGATAGAGAGGAACTGAAGAATGTAGTCTTTGGAATGAGCATCGAAAAACACCAGGTCCAGATGGCTTTCCAATTGAGTTTTTTCAGGCCTTTTGGGATAACTTGGAGGAGGATATAATGGTTGTTATAGAGGAGTCCAAAGGTAGTAAAAGAATGCTTAAAGCATTAAATCATACTTTCATTACCTTAATTCCAAAAGGGGAGGAGGGGGTACATATTTCATATTATAGACCTATTGCCTTATGCAATGTCATATATAAAATAATCACAAAGGTAATGGCTGAGCGGCTAAAACCTCTTCTACATAACATTATCTCCTCATAGCAAGGGGGTTTTGTAGAGGGTAGGCAGATCTTGGATGGTGTGGTTCTAGCTCAGGAGGCAATCCATTCAATGCAAACATCTGGTAATAGAGGAATGTTCATAAAATTAGATATGTCAAAGGCTTATGATAGGGTGGAGTGGAGCTTCTTGTCAAAGATGATGGCAGCCTTTGGTTTCTCTCGAGATTGGATAGAATGGGTCATGAGTTGTGTTTCTACTCCGACATACTCAGTGTTAATCAAGGGTCTTCCCTCGCAACCGTTTGGAGCTACTCGAGGCCTTCATCAAGGAGATCCTTGCTCTCCCTATATTTTTCTCATATTGGCTGAAGGATTGGGTAGACTCATCTTGAGGAGAAGACAACAAGGTTTGCTAACAGGTATCAAGGTGGGTGAGGAAGTTTTGACTCACCTACAGCTTGTGGATGACACAGGATTGGTGGGAGTGGCCAGCTTCAGGGAAGCAAGAATGATTAGAGATACACTTAATGTCTACCTTAGGGCTACAAACCAAGTCATCAATGATAAAAAATCCAAAGTGGTCTTTTTCAATCTTGATCAAAGGCTTCAGGACAGAATTTTAGAGATCTTGGGATTCACAAGGACTTATCTCCCAGTGGTATACTTGGGGGTCCCTTTGCATTTTAAAAAACTAAAAATAGATATCTGGAGGAATATTTTGGATTGTATCAAG
This sequence comes from Wollemia nobilis, assembly GCA_028583015.1. NCBI lineage: Eukaryota > Viridiplantae > Streptophyta > Pinopsida > Araucariales > Araucariaceae > Wollemia > Wollemia nobilis. Next base: position 1,871,554 of record JAQPPZ010002456.1, on the reverse strand, counting down.
GACAAAATTAATCATTGGTCTCACAAATGGTTAAGCTATGGGGGTAGATTAACTTTTTTATAGTCAGTCATTCAAGCCATGCTAATTTATAAATTTTCTATCCTTGTTGCCCCACATACCATATGGAAAGAGTTGGACAAGATGGCTAGAAAATTTTTATGGGAAGGAGTAAAAGGAGAGAGGAAATGGGCCTTAGTAGGTTGGGATAAAGTAAGCCAGCCCAAGGTAAAAGGAGGTTTGGGACTGAGAAGATCAAAGTTAAATAATAAAGCTTTGGCTGGAAAGCTTTACTGGAGGTGGATTTCCCAACCAACTTCTTTATTCAATAGAATCTTAACTAGTAAATATTTGGGACATGTAAACCCAAATGAGGTGGGTCATTTCCCTTTGGATGGTAATGGATCCTTAGTGTGGCAGGCTCTCAAGTTAGGATCTCAAGTAGTAAAAGATAGATTATTTTGGAAAGTGGGGAGAGGGGAGAAGGCACGATTTTGGACAGATTCATGGGATCAATACCCACCTATCATTGTTGAATTTCCTGAATTGCAACCAATAAAAATAGCCATAGAAACCAAGGGATGGGTCCAAATTGAAAGTTATTTCAACACTAGTCAGCTGGGGATTATAAGTTTAAGCAGTTTAAGAAGTTGGATGAGTGGCCAATTTCAATCCCTCCGGATTTGACACCCATCATGACTAAAATCTTGGCAGAAATATTTCTCACAGGTAGAGACGAGGAGGATGAATTAGCTTGGGGCTATGGGAGCCTTGGTGTCTACACAGTGAAGGATGGATATGATAAGATCCTTCCAGAGCCTCCTCCTCATACATATCAGGTTGAGGATTGGAGAAAGATTTGGCAGTCCAAGGGTTGGCCGAAAGTAAACTTTTTGCCTGGCAGTTCATGCATAATGGAATTCTTACTTTTGATAATCTCAGATGTAGGGGAATCATTGGTCCATCTCAATGTGTTTTATGCTACAAGAGTGAGGAAACAACTGATCACTTGATGTTTGAGTGCCCATTCACGCGCCGATTTGGGAGAGATGGTTTTTATATTATAAAATTCAAGTTAATGGTGATTTGAATCGGATTAATATTTGGGAAAGATGGAAGAGGGGTAGATTTAAATCTAAAGCTCTTTGTATTGGTTGGGAGCTTGGATTAAACTTTATTTGGTGGCAAGTGTGGTTGGAGAGAAATGCTAGAATTTTTAGAGAAACTTTTTCTTCTTTAGATGGAGTTTGGCAGTGTCATTTGGAGCAAAGTCACAGAAACTGTGGCAGCCTATGCTAAAAAGGAAACTCAGAGTTGTTATTGGGGCAATGGAAAAGGAAGTTGAAGTGCAAGAGGGATAGGATAGAGCTAGTTGGAAACCACCCCTAAAGGTTGGATTAAAATTAATACTGATGGAGCTGCAAAAGGCAATCCGGGTAGAGCTGGAATTGGAGTGGTTTGCCGGAATCATGTTGGAACAATGCTCTATTGGGAACTGCAAGGCTTGGGAAGAGCCACAAACAATGAAGCAGAAGCCTTAGCTATCAAATCTGCTTCTATTTGGGCAGTAAAACAAGGTCATAGGAGGATAATCCTAGAATCAGATTCTCAAATAATGGTTGGAGCTCTAGATTGCATGAGGAACTTTGCTTTGAAAACATGGAGGTTGAGGATTCTTGTCACTCAAATTAAGGAATTATGGAGGGAATTAGATGATGTGATTCCAGTTTATGTGAGTAGAGATCTAAATAAAGTGGCAGACTTCCTGGCTAAGATGGGTACTGAGAAGGAGGTAGGGGTTCAGTGGCACAATGACATGGCTATTGAGGATGAGATGATTAGGCAAGTTGGTGAGCAAATCCAGTGCTTAGCTAATTTGGATAACCATTCCAGAAATACTGTTTAGGAGATTTATGTTTCAATGTAGATCTTCTTTTATAGTTGTAAACAAGTGAACAATCATTGTAGAAATATGGTTTAAGAGATTTGGCTCCAATGCAAATCTTCTTTTACCGTTGTAAACATGTGTTCTCTCTGACTAAGGCTGGGAAAAGTCTCATCCCAACTTGTAAATGATCTTTGTTTTAATACAAGTTTTTTCAAATTATTTTTCAAAAAAAAAAAAAATTTCAAGGCTATTTGATGATCTTTGTTGCCATATTCTTTGCCAACATTCTTATGTCAAGGATTGATGAGTAGGCCCATACACATTTCTAAAATGATATGTTTTCTTGGATCTCTAGCATTCCAATGATATCCTTATCCAGTATGCATCATTAACGACTTCTATGGACTTACATTTTTTTCTATTCCATATTGTAGCAATGCCTCCTACCTAGCCTCTCAAGCTAATACATTCACTTTGCTATAAATTAGTATTCCATATTCATTCCATAGTTCTCCATTCATTGTCTACTATCTTAGTTTCCTGAAGAAAAAATATATTGATACCAAAATCTTTCCCTTTAAGGTTCTTTTTGTTGAGGTAAAACCCATACCTCTTATATTCCAAGAGAATATAATCATTTTCTTAGGCTGCATGGTACAACCTTCTTATTTTTTCCTCATTCTCCACTTGGGTGATTTAATTTTGCTATATTGTCTTCTATATTGATTTGCTTTTGAGATCCCTCCTCAATGGCTTTTGGCAAATATGTTTGCAATGTCTCCAACCTTGTGGGTCTTTCTACCTCCTTCTTGGCACTTGTTCCACAATCTACTTGTGGTTCTTCTTGATTTAATGCTCTTTCCTCTTCTCATTTTTGAACTTCAATCATTTTCAACTCCTCACGGCCCATTTTTTTGAATTCTTTTCCCTCATCGTAATCTCTTTTTGTGGATTTTTCTTTTCTAAGGCCTCAAAAATGATTTTTCATTGATGTCTTTTTTTGTTGCTGGTACCCACTTTCCCTCGGTTTGTTTTTCTTTTGATACATATATAATCCTTCAGTATCTTTCTTATTGCCTTGTTCTTTTGATACTTGTCTTGCTTTGCTTGGGCAATTTTAGACATAATGTCTATATTCATGGTAGTGGATGCATTTAAATGGGTTCTACTCGTAATGCTTCTATACTTGGTCTTGTAGTTCAATTCCAATATGCTTTGGTAAGCCTTCCATTATGTCCATATCCACACATATTCTGGCATATGTGGTTAACTTTTGTTGTTTTATCATCTCAATTGTTTTAATGAATCGCCTTAAAGAGTCTCTTATTGCTTTAAAAGATTCTTCTCGCCAAAACTGATATGGAAAAAAAGACATTAACCCATATTGGAATCAAGTTTGGAATTTCTTCTCTTGGGTCAAAATTATCATCCTAGTACTTCATAAACAATCCACTTCTTGCCATAAACCAATGACCTCTCTAAAAAATCATTTTCTTGTCTTTGCTATTGCCAAATGTTGCCAAATGTTACCATAAAAAACCCTTTCCTGCATAAACTATCTTTGGTTCTTACGAGATTAATGGGAGCCAATTATTGTTAACCCAAGTTTCAATACCCTTGGAAGATGACCATAGGTTAAAGAACCGACGTATCAATCCACATTTAGCCAGCTTGGTTTTGTTCATCAAACTTACTTTTGGAATTTGTTATTTTCTTTTTATAAATCCATCCTTTTTGGGGAAAGAACATATCTCCATTTTCCTCTTCTTAGATTCAAGAATTCCTTGTATTTTTTAGCAGTTGTCCTTTTTGGATCAACCCCTGAAGATGAAGATCCCTAGACAACCATTTTGGAAAACCTAAATTATTTATATTTTTGCCTATTTTGTGTTCTTCATTTCTGATCTCAGATCTTTGTTGTTTGCACTTTGCTGCTCGCAGGTGGTCTCTGTCTTATTTTGTCATATTTGTTTGAAATTTGGTTTTCTTGCCTATTCCCTGGTTTTGTCGTGCTCCTTCGGTACTCGCCTTCCTTCCTTTCTTCATTATGGTATTATCATTTTTTAGAATATCTGTAACTTTTTAGTGTTGATATAATTTTTTTTTTAAATGTTCTCTTTATCACTTCTTTTTGAAATTTTCCATGGAAGATTTGATTTTGAGCATTTGTTTTAGCTTTACTTTTCAGTTTAGTTCAATTGAGAAGATTAAATGTTGGGGTCTACTATTTGTTTATATGGACACTTGATTGTTTCTTTGCAAGTTTGCATTTTTGCATAGCCTTCATTGTGTCATAAAACATTTGGGTCCAACCAACTTTTGATTTGCAATTTTTTGGATTCTTTAGAATAGACTTTTGTTTGGCCAAATCCATGGGGACAAGCTGCACCTCAATATGAATGCAAAAATTTAGTTGACCTTTTTTTAGTGGGGTGTGGTAGTGTACTTGTTTTTTACTCAAGAATTTTGACATTTATGAACATATTGCATTAATTTACTTGTTTTTTACTCAAGTTTTTACAAATATCCATATATTACTTGGCAAGATTACTTGGGGTGCAAATATTTATTTGATTTTTCACTTAACATTTTGAGAATTTTTTCATTGAGTTTACATAGGGTTTTTATGAAGGTTCCCGGTCGAACCCAACATTTAATCTTCTCAATCAAACTAAACTAAAAAGTAAAGCTAAAAAAAATGCTCAAAATCAAAATCTTCCATGGAAAAATTCGAAAAGAAGGGATAAAGAGACAACATAGAAAACAAATATATCAACAGTTCAAAGTTACACAAATATTCTGAAAAATGATAATACAAAAGCTTAACCCTCATATAGATAATTGATTGTTTCTTTGCAAGTTTGCATTATTGCATGGCCTTCGTTGTCTCATAAAACATTTGGGTCCAACCAAAATTTGATTTGCAATGTTTTGGATTCTTTAGAATAGACTTCTATTTGGCCAAATCCACGGGGACAAGCTGCACCTCAATATGAATGCAAAAATTTACTTGACTTTTTCTAGTGGGGTGTGATAGTGTACTTGTTTTTCACTCAAGAATTTTGACAGTTATGAACATATTGCAGTAGTTTACTTGTTTTTCACTCAGTTTTTACAAGTATCCATATATTACTTGGCAAGATTACTTGGGGTGCAAATATTTACTTGATTTTTCACGTAACATTTTGAGATTTTTTTTCAATGAGTTTACACAAGGTTTTTATGAGGGGTCCCGGTCCCCTCATACTGAGTGGGGTTTGAACCTAAAAATTTATGTTTACACGGGTTTTTACAAGGGGTCCCCTCTTATCAGGGTTTGAATTTGGGTCTCCTAAGTGAAAACCCAAGGACTCACCACTACGGTATCCCTCATGGGTCTCTTAACATTATGAGAATTATGTGTATCAGTTGACAAGATTTGAACTATGTTACCCTTCACTTTTTGTATTGGAAGCCTATGTTTCATGTTATTCAACAATGTTTCTTTGTTATATCATACCTGGAGTTTTCAACAAATTATTGCATAGAAAAGATTTGAACTATGTTACCCTTCACTTTTTGTATTTGAAGCCTATGTTTCATGTTATTCAACAATGTGTCTTTGTTATATCATACATGGAGTTTATAACAATTTATTGCATATAAATAGTTTGCAAGATTTGAACTATGTTACCCTTCACTTTTTGTATTAGAAGCCTCTGTTTCATGTTATTCAACAATGTGTCTTTGTTATTGCATATAAATAGTTTGCAATATTTGAACTATGTTACCCTTCACTTTTTGTATTAGAAGCCTATGTTTCACGTTATTCAACAATGTGTCTGCCATATCATAAATGGAGTTTTCAACAATTTATTGCATATAAATAGTTTGGGTAATTTAGGTTTTCATCACTACACCAAAATTTTATTTATTTATTTATTATTGTGGTACCTATACACCTTTCTTATATTTGAGAGGCATTCCAAGGTTTGTCTCTACCGATTCACATTTAGATATTTTAATTTAATTTAGTGCATACATATTTTGGATACCTTAATTCTTTTAATAATTATCATGTAAATAAAATTACTTGTGCTGACTACATTTGCCTTATCTTTTCCCTTTCGGTCAATTGTCTGGAGGTCTTCCTTCATGTTGTTTACCTTAGTCAAGATTAGCAAAGATGTGTGTTTATGCTTGATAGTTTTGACTAAAGTAATCTCTACAAATTTATGTAAACTAAATGAGATGACTATGACTATGACAAGTAGACTTTTAGGCCCTTAACTTTCAGAAATTATTATTTTATAGTCATATTAGCAAAGATGTGTATTTGTGTTTGATATTTTTGACTTAAATAATCTTTAAATATTTATGCAAACTAAATGTGATGACTTTTTCTAGTAGATGTTGGGGCCCTTAACTTTCACAAAAAATTCCTTTATCAATCAAATTTTAGTATAGCTAGACTTACATTTAAGTTTTTAGCGGCAATAATGTGTTGATTCATTTGATCAAACAAATAAATCAACCAAGCTACTTCTAAAACTAGTGTAAGACATCATTAAAAGTTTAACCAAAGCTTTCACATCTATGGTTGTGTGTGTTGCGATTTAGGCTTTAAAAATTACTAACATGTTTGTGGGTTTCCAATGTTGTAATAGTTTTAAGTGAATCTTAATCCCAAAATCTAAGTCCTTAAAATCGTTGTAGGATAGTTGACCTCTATACCGTTGTAGGAAGTCATTCAAACTCCCTATGCAAACTTAGGACAATGATGGAATATAGAGTCCTAGCTTTCCCTTAAGAACAAGGACCACCTATTTTGGTTAGGGCATTTCTTATTTAGAGCCATTACCTACTATTTAATAGTATACAACATCTATCTTCTTAACAAGGTTAAAATTAGACTATAGGTTATTTTGTACCCTTTAACCCCTCAATATTAAACTTAGAAATAAACTGGTGGTTGAGGACATTAACATGTTGATTAACAACCTAGTCATGATGAATTTAGATCAAATCCAGATTCATGCATATGAATTATGTTTTTTTGAACATAAAGCGATCTAACAGTTGCTTGATTCAAGCAAATTAGGTATACATGTTTCTCTTAGAGATTTCAATGAATTCATAGTTGTGATAGTTAGCAACATAAGTAGCAAAATGTATTTAGGACAATCTGTCTTCTTTCTAGATCTAGATTGTATACATTGTTGTATCCATCTGTTAGATACCAAAACTTGTCCAAACTTTCTACCATATGAGATAGCCCAATATACCAATTATCCCATTTACATTGAAAGCTTGAAGGCATTATGTTCCAAAAGCTATTGAAATTGAAAAGAAAACAAAGTCCTCCATCAAGCTAGACTTATTAGGAAAACCATCCTTATATTTTTCCAAGCAAATAGAATTTTGTTAAGGTCCCTATTAAAAATCCAAAGGTTATAATTCTGAAACATTATTTATTTTGACATGAATTCTTTCAACAACTACCTTGAAGAGTGGTTGTATTGCAAGCACATACACTTATGAATCTAATTTTTATATTTCCCTCTTTATTGCAAGAAATAACAACCCAATTACTTTTTCTTCTAGCCATTGTCCTCTCATTTGTGATTGTCCCATACTATTACAATAACTCCCAAAGCCCCCATCATAAAAATCATTAGATGATCCCCCATTTTCCAAATATTTTTAGATTCTTCCTTCACTTTCTCATTATTTATTTTTATTTTCTATATTAAAATGAACTTAGAATATAACAATCTTTTAATTCCTTAATAACTCTTTTTAAAGCCATATTCATACCCAAAACCCCAAATATTCCAATATATTTGTGTCATCATTTGCTATTATTATTTGTGGGCTTACCCTTCTTGGTAATGATTGTTATATTTGTTTTTGGTTTCCCAAATCAATATCCCTTGGTGTTTCCTTTTTTCCTTTGTTCCATATCTAAGGCTTTTCCTCTCCTTTTTCTATTCCCATCAATGCTTTCATCCTCATTAATCTCTTTTATTTTTCACACAATTCACAATTTAAATTATTATTTGTAGATTTATACTACTCTAGGGAATTTAAAATATAAGGCGTTATTTCTAAAATATCTTCCATTAGGTGTCGTGTTGGAAATTCCTTTTTCTTTTGATTCTTCATCATCCACTCCCCGTGTAGTTGAGTTTCCCTACTTTAACTATCATGTACATCGAAATTGACTAGTTTCTTATAGGTCCAACATACATATCCACAACCTAATTTTCTTCTAATAGTGTTATTATATTAGGATTGAGTTCATCAACCTACAATAGTTTTTCTATGACAAATGTATCCAACAAAGGTGGATGATAGGGATTAAGCAAATCAACATTAAATATGGATGCAAACTAAGACAATGTGGAAGATTCAATTAAAAAACATTTCCCCTACCTTCTTGGTGATGGTATATGGACCATAAAAGATAGGTGTTATTTTATTGTATACTCTTATCATTTATCTATTTCTACAATTTTAGACATACTTTATCACCAACACTGAATTCATATGAGACCTCATGCTTGTGTCATTGCTTATACTTTTGGTTCATTTCATCCAATATCCCATGCATATGTGCTTGGATGTTTTGAACTTGCTCAATGAACTTTGGTGCCTTAGCCACTTTATTAACCATGAGGGGATTTTCCAATATATTGAATTGGAAGTGACACATCAATGGGTGTCATGGGTTGGAATCCAAAACAAACTTCAAATAGGCTACAAGATGTTGAATGCATAAGATGTTAATCCATACATGTAGATGGAAATATATGAGCCTTGCAAGCTTGGTGTTCGTCAAATTGCAAAGAGATCACATAAAAATATATGTTGTAGAGAACTCTTTGTATATGATTCAATGGTCTTGGAAACATTAAAGTGAACCAACATGACCAAAGTACATGTAAGAAATTTCTTTTTCCATCATAAGACCTTTACAAGGAATTATAACCACTATTTTAGAAAGGTGACCAACTAAAATAAAAACATGATTATCACCATGCTTGGTGGTAAGAAAACCTCACATATGAACCATGGAGATAAATATTATAAATTCACTTCATAAAGGGGAGTTAAATAATTCTAGCATTTTTCAAATAAATGCGAGGACTATCTTGGGAAACCTAGAATATAGTCAAGTTAAACATATTTATAGAGAGGGAAACAAAGTTGCCGATAAAATAGCGAATATGGCAGTTAAATATGAGAATTTCAAGGTCTGGTCATATGCCCCCATGGAGTTGGAAGAGATTTTAAGAATTGATAATGAAGCCAACAAATAAAGAGGGCAGAGCAAAACATAATACTTATTGGGATCATGCGATGAAGGATTTGAGCACACTAAATTACATTATTGTCAGTAGTTTCTTTATTAGTTATGTAAAGCATTGAGCACTACATCAGCCATGTAAAATAGAAGGATAGCGGGAAAAATATTATTTCAGCTTATCCCTCTGGAGAAGATGAGGATCACATTGCTTGGGTCGAGACTGAAAGTGGAGATTTTACGGTCAAATCCGCTTATAACTTGTTCCTCAACAATGAAGACCAACAATTTCAACCGAATTTGGTCTGGATCAAGGGTTTAATCCCTAAAATATCTTTTTTCTCATGGCTAATGATCCAAGGAAAAATTCTTTCCATGGATAATATGTTGACCAAAGGTATGGTTATTGCTAACCCTTGTCATATGTGCAGGCTTGGGTGGGAGTTAACCTAACATTTGTTCCTAGAGTGTCCGGTGGCAGTGTCCATCCTTGACGAACTTTTCCAGGATTTTAGGATCTCATGGGTCAATCCGGCTTCAGTTTCTGAAGTGTTCCAACAATGGACTCAACATTTTGTTAGTTTGAAACTTAAGTACCTTTGGAAAATTTGTTGGCGCCATTTTTAGTGGCAGATATGGTTAGAAAGGAATCACATAGCTTTTAAGGACACCAGTCATAGCCTTAAAATAATCCTCAATAGAATCCTTGCCTTTGCGAAAGAAAATATTAGTATCCTTGCTGAGGAGAACCGTATAATCCCTCCCCAGGAAAGACAAATTGCTTTAGCCTTAGGCATTGAGGAAAAGCCTTTCATCCCTCTACCCAATACCAAAAATGGGGTCTCTTGGGAGTCACCCCTAGGGGTTGGTTCAAATTGAACTTTGATGGTGCAACTAAGGAGAACCCGAGAAGAGTAAGATCTGGAGGAGTAATCGAGAGATCATCAAGGAAACCTGGTTAAGGCCTTCGCTGAACCATTGGGAATTAGAACTAATAATGAGGCAGAAGCTAGAGCCCTTTTGAGAGGGTTAAAAGTTGCCCAAGAGACTCATGAAAATTTGATGATTGAAGGCGATTCCATGAATATCATCAACCTGTTAACCAATGGTAGAAAACCTCCATGGAGGATTGAGGTTGTCATCCGCGAGGCAAGGATCCTTTTTGCGGAAAGACAGGACAGGAGGATTCGCCATGTGTTTCGTGAGGCCAACAAAGTGATTGACATATTAGCCAATATGGGTATTGATGCGGGAATTTTGATTATGTGGACACAAGGGGTACCACGTGAAGTGGAAGACATTCTTAGACATGAAAAGCACACTACTGATTAAGGAGAAAGGTGGAAGGGTGCTTTTTCCCCAAGTTTTTCGTGATAAGCATAGAGTTTTTTCTCTAAGTCAACTCAAACGGCTATCGTTGTAAGTAATGTTAATTGTCATGTTGAACTGTCTTTCTGCAGTAAGTGTAAGGTGTTGTAGGATAACTAGCACAATTTTTGAAAAGAATGTTCTAAGGATGACTAGGATCCGCAATCTCAACATAAGGCTAGATTTTGTATTAGGTTTTGGGTTAACCTGCAAAACCCGGTAATTAATGACGACTTTTATTTACAAAAAAAAAAAAGGTTTAGCCCAGGTTTATTTATTTTACTAAGATAGGGCTATCTTGCATTTGTATGATATTCTCTTGTTTTTCTTGTACATCTTTCGAGCTCTGTGTAAAGGGTCGGGGCCCTTCAACCCCATTTTTTATCAATACAAAAAAAAAAGATGGAACTTCAAATACTTGTTAGGAACAAGCAATGGTGTATATAGCCCCTACTTCCTATTGAATAGTTTGGCCATGACACATGAAATACTAGATTTAACATACTTTTTAACATTACTTGTCATTTTTGGCTAGTAATTGTACTTATATAGCACTATAAATGTTTTCTCAGCATAAAATTATCTTGTTATCCAACTAAAAGGACCTCTTATATCATTTTTTGGCGGTTTGCTTCTGCTACATAAATATGTCCTAGGTGATATAATAGGTCATCCTAAAAATAGAAATTAGGAACATGGTTTCTTACATGTTCTTGGTATGTATATGGAAAATTAGGGTTAGTGCCATAAAGTTAGGACTAATTACAAGTTTCATGACCATAAGAATTGAGAATTATCATAAATACAAGTGGTGGTATGCTTTGACGACATGCTACTAATTTTTTATGCCCTTTTTTGTACTTGATAACTATTTAAAATTGTTGTATATATATAGGCCATTTTGATGTCTTTCATTTGTCAATTTACTTTAAAGAAAATTTACTGGACTATGTGATTTAGGTAGGTGACTTATCCTATCCATCTTGTTGGAGGTATAACTTTGTGCTCGAGGCTTTGTCTAAACCCAGTTAAGAAGTGGTGGAAAGCTTAGAGGAAGAACAAGAATTTTTGGTAGGTAATTGATGCCATAGATAAGGTTTTGAGCAACATTTTTAAAAACAAATTGCTTCTAAGGCAAACTTACAAAATAAAATAATTACTAAAAATAGTAATTTTTTGTTTTTAGATATTCATAGCCAAAATCTATCTCTAGCAATGTTGACACATCACTAGAGGACCAAAAAGAAAATAACAAGTCATATCTATATAATTTTCATTTAATATCCACTTTATAACTCATGGAAGGTGAACCACCACATTTCCACACATGTGACCTTCCATATTCATTTCTAACCCACTAAATATTGTATAAATAGAGATTTACTCTCGGTTAAAATACATGAGTAATGGGTGCAATGTTATGGCCTCATATCTTTTGTTAAATATTGCTTGCATTATACATTGTTTTTTGAGTAATAAAATTATTTTGTTATTTTTCTCATGTCTCCATGTTTTGATTTGCTGTAGTATGTAATTTTTTGAATGGCACTGTTTCTTGTATTTTCTTAAAACTATGAATTTTAAATTAGTGGTATTAGAGCAATTTATTTGTTGAATACTTTTTTTCAAACATAATATTAGGATATTGGAAGCTCAAATATCATATGTAAGATCTCTCTAATTATATTCGTTGTTGTTTCAAACGATCTCAAATGGTGAATAAAAAACAACACAGAGATAGTCGATCCTTTTAAGGAGATGTTAAATGAAGCCCATGTGAAATAGATGGATGAGATGATGGACAAAATTTCTCAAAATTTTCAATGGCTCCATATTGCAAATTCTACAACCTCCTCCACAAAACCTCTTATTTCCCTATCACAATGTATTGCTCCTACATATTTAGAGATGTAGGTGAATTATGACATTCTTAGTTTTGAAAGGAAAGTTCATGCTAATATGTTAAAAAATTGATTATATTAGTCATCTTCATACTTTTCTACAAATAAATTCACCAATAGTGACAAAAGCACCTTTGCACTATTTTAAGTTTCATTAATTGTTCGAAATTGGTGGGAAGGATATTATAACAAGGTGAAGGAGAATGAAGATAAAATTGACAATGGATGATTTGATGGAGGTTTAATGAATTTTTTCCCATCAAATCCTATGATGATAAATAAATAAAATGACAAGTTTTTTAAGGTAAAAGCATTATAAAGGATTTGAATCTATGTATAATCATATAATGTTGTATGATTGTAACAAAGGATATATTTTTGCATCACTCAATAATGTGTTCTCTCTTATTCCATCAAACCCTTCAAAGATAATGTTTTATGTGATGTTGGGCCCTTAGATGTTTATGATGTGATCTTGGGCCTATCATTCATGTAGAAGAGACAAGTGTATGACTCAAGACCTTGAAGTGTCATCATCATTATCAAAGGTTAGTGCTTTAGTATATGATAAGTATCTTTTCCTTCCTCTGTTTCTTTAGTTAATGTTAAATAATATAGAAGATGATAGACAACAAAAAAATTTTATTATTTTAATGATCAAACTACAAGCATAAGGAGGAATGTTTCTACCACCACATCAATCATAGGGTTTGCACAATAGAAATAATGGATCAAATATCCAAATATGATGAATTGTTTAAGTCACCAAGTGAGTGCCACTTTTTTATAAGGTAAGGAATTTTATCAATTTATACCTACTTTTGCTTTGGCTAAAACAATGTATATCATAGATCAATCCTTGCAAATGATGTAATCAAGAGGAGTATCTAAGAATTGATTCAAAAAGAGCATATCAAACCAAGTTCTTCACCTTGTGGTAATGCAATTGTCTTGGATACAAAAGAAGAATGAAATATTGAGACTTTGTAATAACTACATAGCTTTGAATAAAATCACTATGAAGAACCAGTATCCAATCCCTTGTATAGATGCCTCGATGGACCAATTTTATGATACAAAGTTGATGAGAAATGAGCATACATTAGTATAGGAATTATATTATCTCTCATGTAAATGTGAGCATAAAGAATAACTTATGTTAGTTAAGAAATTATGCCAAAATAGCTAAAAAGTTACTATTTCTTTTAGGTTGCTATCTTGTTAAGATACAATCTTCTAAATTGAAATTCTATTGCAATTTGGAAGATCATATAAAGGTTGTAATTTAGGTAGCTTATACTACCTATATAAGATTATATATTTGCTATGAAAGAGAATAAAGTTTATAGTTCTATTTAGATCTATATCATTGGTATCAAAGTAGTTTCTTTCCTGCTTAAAGTTTGAGGGGATACTTGCCTCTTTGGTGATTCTCCCCTCTCCCAATGATTGAGGTGTCAGAGATAATATTGAAGGAAACCCTGAGGGTGTCCATTTTCAAGTCAATGGGCCCATTGATGCCTATCTATGCTACTAGGATATTGCCCATTGATGTCTGTCTATGCTACTAGGATATTACCCATTGATGCCTGTCTATGCTACTAGGATATTCATGTTTCTATGGATTCAAACTATTGTAGTAGCCATTATGACATAGAGCACTCTTGTGGATGTAGATGGCCTAAATAAGCACAAAAAATATAGCTTTCCTGAAGATCTAGAGAAAAATTGATGGGTCTAGTTTGTCCTCCTAGTCAATGTAGGATGGTGTGGTCTCTAACAACCTATTGCCCATGAAAACCGTGGTATAAATATCCTTTATACTGATACTATGGGATCAATTTGGAAGCCCCCAACAATTATTATAGAGGCTTAAACATTGTGTCAACCTGTGACAAGAGAGTCAACTTGCTGTTGTGCACCTGACATGACCATAAACCAAAGTTGAAGCCCCGTCTAGTTGACTGTGCTTGATGTTAAATCAGATCAATGCCTCCATCGATATTTTAACATTAAGTTTTCTAGGTTATAGAAGTTTCCTTGTGAGGTCACTGCTAAAAAGATCTAGATTCTAGAGGGAGTATTAAGACAAAACTAGATTTAATGGGATCAAGCCCAAAAAGTTGTCAATAGCAAGATATTATCAATACACAAGATTTTGGAGCTCACTAAGTAATTTTTTAGAGGCCATCCTATTGCTATAGAGATCCATGAATCTGAGATTCTTAAAGCCCAAGATATCCAATGCAGCATCATAGATGGACAATATGTTGTTAAAAAATCCATATCTACTCCATGTTAGCCTCCTAGGTGTTGATATCAGCTTGGAAGATCTACCTCAAGGTGGATACTCCGAGGGCAGACACACCCAATCTACAACAACCCTTGTAATAGCATGTGAGCTTGTCGCCCTGCTTAAACACAATATTGACATCACTCAAACCATGTAAGGCCACCCTAGAAGCATTGCTTGAGTTGAAGGTAGAGTATATGCACAAAATATTAAATTGGAAGGTAGTTTGGTAGGGGCATTAAGGCAAGAAATTGAGACTAATTCTATTTCCATGAATTTGACCACTCAAATCTTGCATATCCATAGATTAGCTATCAAGATCGAATGTATGTTTTGTTGATAGATATTTTACAAGGGATAAGGGCACCTTCATGTTCAGGAGTCCTTGGTTGAGCAATATGTAAAGCATGATAATGTGTGACAAGTGAAATATAATATATGCACTCAAGATAAAATTTTACAATTATCCTAAGGGCCTAAAATTCCATCAGGTTTTTTGAGATCTTCTTAGTGATAGAAATTTCTATGGACACCAAATCCTAACACATCTAGTTGAAGATGGTGAGCTTGGAGTTTAACTCTAGGTACCTGACCTCAAACCTATTGGAAATTCCCTTTACAAGGGCCTTCAATGATGGCATGGAGATCACTCTATACTGTCATGTCATGTAGGGAAAACAAGGCATCATGACATATGGTAGGATGATTGTGATATTTGTATGGAGTTCCAATAGGATAATATCGGCTAACTAATCCTAAGGTGTGGAATTAAGTGGGTAGGATGCCCCATATGACCAAGCACTATCACCCCAAGAAATAGAGAAGAAAATAAAGATGTTGGTAGTGTTATTAAGGCATGACATTAGTTTGACCAAGCTAGAGGTGAGGTCCAATAGGGCCATGGGCTCACTGCTATGGAGTTTGGATTTTATTACACCATTTCTCATTAATATATATAAAAATCATTTAAAAATAAAAATGTATGAAGTTGATCGATAGTGCCTGACACTCTTCCAATAAATTTTGTATCCTTTTGATGTAAATCTATTTTGCTTTGGCATTTGATGGTAGCTTACCATATTTCCGTTTTTCCTTCTCCACTTTATTTATGTTTGAGACTTGCTTGGAACTAGATTTTTAGCTTATGACCAAGACCCTCTTGTTTGATTTCATCATGATTTTGGGTTCTTTCTTAAATCATGGGAATCATCTAGGTACTCTAGCTTTGGAGTTGTTGTCTCTTCCTTTTTTTGGACCATAGCCCTTTTGTTTTGATTCCTTCTATTATGGAAATCTTGGGTACTCATCAGAGTTGTCTTTGTGGCTTGTCTCTCATGTAGTGCTTCCACTTTGGATATTGTCTAGGATATTTTTGGAAACATGCCATGCCAACATTGGAGTCTATTGCTTTTGTTATGGGAAGAATGATGAGGAATGAGCATACCTTACGATAGGAATTATATTATATCTCATGTAAACATGAGAATAAAGAACAACTCATGTTAGTTAAGATCTACCAAAATAACTAAAAGGTAACTTATTATTTTAGGTTTTTATCTTGTTAAGATACAATATTCTAAATTGGAATTTTTTTACAACTTGAGAGATCATCTAAAGGTTATAATTTAGGCAACTTATACTACCTATATAAGATTATATATTTGCTATGAAACACAATAAAAGTTTGTAGTTTTGTTCAGATCCATATCAAAAGTTATTAACCAAAACTAATCTCAAATATGTCTATCATTAAATAGACATCACTGCAACTGATGCATGGAAGACTACATTAAAATTCAAGGAGGTTTTGTTTGAGTGGTTGATTATGTATTTTGGATTGACCAATGCACCTATCACCTTCGTGAAAATTATGGATGACTTCCTGCATCCTTACATAAATTTATTTGTAGTAGTCTACTTAGATTACATTCTCATCAATAGTAAGAGATAGTAGAAGCATCTACAATATGTTCAATAGGTGCTTCAAACTACTCAAAGGCCTAAGCAATATGTTAATTTTTCCTAAAATATTTTTCATAAATCTTCATTTTGAGTTCTATTTCCTCTATATATTTTTATCATTCTCTTTCTACTTTTGTGTTTGATCTTCCTTCTAATGATTGTTATTACCTCATTTCTTTAAGGCCAACTGGATTGATTTTCTATTATTTGACCAATGTGTAAGCTTCACCAAGGGTGTCAAGGTGGTCTAAAACCATTTCATCTTAAATATACCACTAACTGCCACTAGTTTTATGAACAAATTATAAAATAATAAAATATATTGTTAGATAGATTGGTCTTTTCCTTGATTAATGTTAACGCATATATTGGCATCATAAACACAAACTAGATGGTTTTTTTTTTGTTTATCATAATAAGATAACCATATTGGTTCTACAATTTGGTCATCTTCTTTCACATGATTGACATGTACCTCCCACTAATTTCTCATACGTATAATCGTCTTAACTAAAATAACTATAAACTTCTCCTAATAAAAATATCTATTACAAAGAAACATAGTCAATTGTTCAATGTTTTGCTCTGTTGCATTAACATTAAATTTACATTCAAATGTAGGAATATCAAAATCCACTTACATCTTAAAGGGAGATAAGGGCCTAAATGATAATGTGACAACCCTCCTCGCACAACATTTGATTAGCAATTAAATTGATGATATGAACTTGCCTTTTTTTTTGGCATGTGGTACTGCTAATGGTTTTGTTTACGCAAGACCAGGGATATTTCTTCGATAGATAGGAAAAGTCAATGAAAAAAGGTAAGTGGGGAAGTGATGATTTGGCTCGTGAGTACATGGAAGCTCACGTAGGTGAGATTCATATAGGTGCATTGAGAGTGAAATGCATTATGTGTATGCTTTGTTTAAAATAATATGTTTGTTGTTTGTTAAAAATATATATGCATTCATATATTTTAGGGTGATAATGAAAGTGCCAAAGGCATGGGAGCCTTCATTCATTGAGTATTAATGAATTGGAAATTGCTTGTGTGCATTTATCAATAAAATTTGATAAATAGGGATAATTAGAATTATACTTGTGTAAAAATATATAAATAAAATATGCACATATAATTATGGAATAAAAGTATTGGAAAATATATTGTACATGTTTATATGCATTATAAGTTAAAATAAAAGAAAGTCTTCGTTGCTCACGATCTAATTAAAGGAGTGGGAAAATGATGGTGGAGTAATCTGTAAGATAGTAAATGAAGAAAGTGATTGTTTTTGAAAACAACTTCATGATTTTCCGGATGTGGGAAGAGAGGAAGTTAAAATAATAATAAAAACAACATTGGAGGGGAATATTGGGGGAACATTGGAAAAATACTGAAAAGAAGAGAGTAATTTGGGGAAAAAGCGGTGATTCTTTGGGATTAGCTGGAGTTTGAGCGAAGAGCTTGAAGAAAACACCTTGGATAGCAAAGGATAGTGATAATAACCAGGTTGTAATATTGCTTATAACATTTTGAGATGATTTAAAAGTTGTTTGCCTTTGTTTTTAGTGAAATTTGATGTGAAAATGAAAACTGTTTTATTGTGTGGATATTGAATTTGTATTTTATGAAAATATGGAAGCTTGGTTTGGAGTTGAAATTGGTTTTAGAATGTACAATGTATTTCTCATTATTATGTGAACTAAATTTGTTCCACTACGTGAGTTATGCATGAACTTTGAAGTAATCAGAGAGCTTGTTACGAAAATTGGAAATGATTTTGAGTTGCACAAATTATTGCTTTTTTTACTGTTGCTTGGAAATCTTAAACAATAGTGAAATTATGTGTTTGTGATAGTTCGACAATGGGAAATGTTGGTATTGCCATGAATTTTGGCTTATGTGCTGCATGATAATCTAGTTGTAAAATTTAGATATGCATACATGATAAAGCCAATTCTGATCCCCTATTATTATAATTCCAATGATGGTGATCCTGGAAATTGTGGAGAATGACATGTAATGAGGGTGGAGGACTTCCATTCTTTGGATAACCAGTCATGTTCTAGAAGAATGTATAAATTCGATCTTGCATTCGAAAATGTAGAAATATTCCAAAAACAGATCACCTAGCTACAACAACGATTTGATTTCTAGTAGAATTAAATTTGAGTCAAACTACCATTAGAGAATGGTCTGTGTAACTGCATTTGGATAGTTGGACGTCTGGTTATATCAGACGGAGAAAGTTAGAATAAATGTAACAAACCTTATCAAGAGAACTTGGTGATCGTAGAATGCTAATTGGACAACCTTAACTATTTGATTTAGTCCTTAAAGATAATGAAAGTTGGTATATTTATGTTTACGAGAATAACCTTATAGTTTGTATTGATGATTTCAGGATGTAATATATTGATATAAGTCTTATTTCATTATATGTATAAATAAAGGAGTTTTCAGTTGACGTACTTTGATATTTAGGTAGACAATTCAAGGATAAGTTTTAAAGTTGAAGAAATTATCTTTGACGTTATCTTGGTTCTTGAGACTAGTCTGTTAGTGTTTGTGTTCAATGGAGGACTCTGTTATTAATTTAGCTTTTCCTATGAATCTTTCTAATTATTTCAATGAGGTTCAACCATTGTCTTTCGATAATGTTAAGTCGGTTATGCTTGTTTTGGTCCGCCATTGATTTCAATTTAGTTAGGCTTAAATCCAGGGCACAACTTACATTGAAATTCTTCTAGAGAACCCAAGAGCAAAATGTATTTTAAATATATCTCGAGTAAACTTATCTAAAAATGTAAAAGCTTAGTTTTCATATGCTAATAGGGGTCACAAATTTAAAAGAATTAGTCTGTAGATCTTACCTTGAATTCCACCTCCTAGTAAATCGAAGAAAGTTGGAGCTAAGTTCGAACATTACCATGAGTAGGGTTTAGTGATTTATGTAAACTTGTACGTGAGTACAAACCTTAACCGTGAAGCTCCAACAAAAAATATTTAGCATTTGCTTCTATTAATTTTATATAATTTTCCTTAGCCAAAATGTAATGGGTATGTAATGATTTTATGTTGTAGTATTTATTCACCCTGTAACAGAATATGAGAAAGCATAGTAGAGCCGACTATTGTAAATCAATACTATATGTAAATTCAAATTAATGATTTAGTTATAGGTTATTTGGGATTTATAAAGTAATTATTTTTATAGACTTTAGGCTTCGTGGAAAAAAGTAAACTAGTGAAAACATAGCTAAAATTTACAATTATTATGAGATGCTTAAATGGTAAATAGTTCATTAAGTTCTTACGTGAAGTAGGGATGTGATTTAATATTTAAAAGAAATGGACTAGAGTTAGTTTATGTATGATGTTAGCTTTTGATAGATTTGTTGTATCAATAAAGCTTATCATAAAAAAATTGAACATATCAATGGTTCATTTTAATATGATAGAACTTAGTGGTTTTGTTTGTGATAATCCATAGTTTTTTACTTATTATAGCTGTATTAAGATGTATGTATTGACATTGAAACCTTAATACCTCACATAGTCTTTTTAAGGAGGTAAAACTTAGTAACCTTGGTAAGTTTTTACTAGTATAGTTAAAATACAAAAGTAGTATTTGAACTTTATACTTTCCAATGTGAAGAATTAAAGCCTTAAATGCTCAATGATGTTGAGATGCGAGTATGCATACAACATGACTTGAGAACGATTGTAGTTTGAAAGAATGAGTTAGAACAAGTGACCTAGTCAGTACTTATAACAATAGACGGTATGTGACGTTTAACATGAATACATAAGCTAATTCTTCCACATAGTTTGGTATAGGACAAATAGATGTGAATCAAAGTGTGCATTGGAGACTAAGTCCAGTGTTAGGGTAATGACATGGCTCTGGTTGACTCCAAGGAGTGGAACAATCAACTAGACACTAGGCATATGTACGCAAAACCCTCACATTTTAAAACAAAAACAAGTTGATCGATTAGATCAAGGTTCATTATGACAAGAATTGGGAAGAGTATGCATCCACCCTTTAGGTGTTATGGACCCTAAAGGACAATCCCTACCGTGGTTCGAACCTCATGCCAAGAACAAGAGGACGATAAATGAGACAAGTTGATTCTACAAAATGGCATCTTCTACAAGATTTGTCCAATCTCGTCCACTTGTGTGACTGCCTGTAGCAGTCATGATATCCAAAAGTGGTATGATATACTTGTACTGATTAAACTTTATGATGATGATTTATTGGGTGTAACATTAAAACTATGATAGCAAGGTCATTATTAGGTTTAAACAATAATTTTAAACAAAAATAAAAATTAAAAAATACCTGGTAAAATAGCTTGGCTTGTTTAATGGTGCAATCAAGTGAGTAGACTTGGTTTGTTACAGGCAAGGAGGTGCATGTTGTGAATTAGATGTAGAGCCTTCTCTTGTCATCTATTTAAAAATATTTTTATCCAACACCTCTACCATTAAAACAATTTGTTTATCAAGAGCATCACCTAGCAACATATTGAAAAGATCATGATCTACAATCTCAATGTTGTGTGAACCAACTAGAAAGATAATTTAAGGAATTTCAAGTCTTAATTCCATGATCCTAATATATTGAATGCATATATATGGGCATGCATTATTAGACACATCATTTTTATATTAAATATTATAAATTTAGGAAAAAAATATAAGTAATCAAATAGAGAAATTAATTTACAACAAAATAAATTTAAGATTGAAAATGAAAAATTGCAAAGGGACAATAAAATTGTATAAAATAAAAGAACAAAATAATTTTTTATTTAAAATGCAAAAGCTCATAGATATTTCATGGAAGTATTTGTAAAAGAGATGTGAGGTCAATGCATAATGATAATAATCTCTTTGAAAGATAAGGATCTATCTTCTCATTACTTATTATATTTACATACACATTTATTTATAAACATAAGATAATTAGAATTCATAAAAGGGAAATAAAATGCTTTGTATTATGAAGTGCACAAAAAAACATAATTAGTTTTTCAGACAATGTCATTCATTTAAATTCTCAATCATGGTTGAACTAGTAATGAAGTGGAACCACCTAAATATGGTTATGAAATGTAAGAATCTAGGTAATAATAAGTTGGATGGTCTTATCTCAAAATCATAAATTTTTTTAATATTTGGTAATAGAATGTAATTGAATTTATTTCTACATAAAGAATTCAAGTAAAAAAATGAAAGTGATAAAGGTTTATTCCCATGTACATTGCATTGTAATATAAGGACCGGTAAAAAAGAATCTATGGCATATTTCAAAATAGAAAATTGATTCCTATGGCAATATAATATTCTTTGCATACCTTATAGTTAAGGTATGAGTTTTATACTTCCACAATGGTTGTACTCTTTGGAGTGGGAAAAACAATATCTTATTTATAGAAGCATGCATATTGGTCAAAAATATAGATTAATCTAACAAAGTATGTTAGAGGCTATGATCATTTCAATAGAAAATTAGGACTTTACACCATACTTCCATTGCCATCTCATCGATGGTAAAGGATATCAATGGATCTCTTAGGAGTATTACACAAAAATAAGTAGGGCTATAACTATCTATTTGTGGTAGTAGATGGATTCAATAAAATGACCATCTTAATTTCTTATAAGAAGACAACCACAAGTTGAGAAGAAACCATATTATTCTTTAAACAATTGGTACATTATGGATTGATTGCATTGATTATATTATTGAGATAAAGTATTTCTATGTAGGTTTTGGACCATATTACATGGGTTTGATGGATATAAATTTGAAGCCTAACACTGCTTCCCATCAAAGATGGAGAAATACAATACTTGAATTGAACACTTGTTGACATGCTTAGAGGATACAACCATAAACATTGCAAGACTTGGAATAAAATCCTACCATACTTGTAGAATTTTATAATCAAGTTATGTATACCTAGCAAATCAATCACCATTTGAAACATACTTTTGATTCTCTCCTGAACCACCTATCCACATATCCTTTTGGTAAAGTTGATGGATATGGAATATTGGAGAAGGGGATGAATAAATCCAAGCAATCAATTTTATATAAAATTTGAAGAATGCATAAGCAAGTGCAAGAGCATATGCATGAATACTAGGCCAAAAAAATATAACATCATGATAGACACAAAATAGCTTAAAAATTTAAAGTAGGTGATATGGTATGACCACACTTAAAAGGACCAATTTAAAGAACTTGGGAGGAGGCTAAAACCCATTAATTATGAAATAGTTAAAATAATTCAAAAAATGAGAAGAATGTCTTAAATTTGGAACTACCCAACTTGTAAGCATGTATTTCATCATTAATGTTGATGGTCTCAAGTTGTTGAACCATCTGTGTTGGATGATGTAGTTGAATTAACATCAATATTTCTAAAAAGAGGGAGTTAACACCATATTTGATTGAAGAGATAATGTAAGAGTAAGGTATTCCTTGAGATCTAAAAACTAATCAAAGGAAGAAATACCAATTCTTTTGGGGTACAAAAACTCTAAAATATGGTAGATGTGCTCCTTTAAAATGGTAGTTGGAAAAATCAAAATAATAATGTTCTAAAAGAGAAACAAAATAAATAGTATTTAAATTGTATTTTCCATGTAAATAAAATGATATATAAAGAGGAAAAATTCAATAAAAAATCTAGGTTTTAAAACCAAAAAATATTTTCTATCTTTTTTATGCTTTATCTTTTTGTTTTCTACAACTAGTTTCTTTTAATTTATGTATTTTCGTCGGAAACATCTCTTATTATTTTTTGCAAGAAAGAAGGGTTTATAAAATGCAACTACAAACATAGTGGTAAAATAAGCTAGGATTATACTCAAAAGGGATATGTCGATTGATAACAGCCAAGTGTTTGTCGATGGGCTACCTCAGTTTATTTTCCTGAATCGTTAGGGTCTTGTTGAATTCTTCTTTACTCAGCGGACTAGGGATTATAGAGGTTCTCTATGAAATAAAGGCAGCTAAAATTTTATTGAAGAGTTAAATTTTAAGAAGTTTTCTTTGACCTTGGCCAGGCTAATATTGAATCATACATTCTTCTATTCTTGTCGAGGGTTAGACATGTATGCTGCTTATAGAATAAGAATTAATTATTTGCTATTGATTACTTCTCAATCATCATGATAACTTTAAAATTTTGAATTAGATCCATTTGACATAATAAAAATTATATATTTTAAAAGTATTATATTTAATCATCTAAAATTTGTTTGATTCATTTAGGCCCATAAGCATATGTAATATGACATATAATATTGTCTCCAAAGTAATGATAAATTATTTAAGACATTTTTTAGATAAAATTATTTTAGAAGAGTGAGGATTTATGAAAGGGAGACAAATATTGGATAGGATTATAGTAGCTCATGAAGTTATGCATTCAATAGCTTCAAGAAAAGAGAGAACAATAATTTTAAAACTTGATATGAGTAAAACCTATGATAGGGTTAGATGGGTTTTTTTTTTGTAGTATTAGAAAAGTTTGTATTTGGTAAGAAATGGATCAAAGATTATGTCTCTATAGTTTCATATTTAGTGCTCGTTAATGAGTTAGTAACAAAATTATTTAAATCCAAGAGAGGTCTTAGACATGGATATCCTCTATCACCATATTTATTCATTATTATGGTAGAGGTTTTGCGTAGGAACTTGAAAATGGCTAATAAATATGGGATGATATGTGGTATTAAGGCTAGTAATAACAACAACAACATCACCCAACATCACCCACCAACAATTTGTAGATGATACAATATTTTTTGGGAGGGTAAGGATAAACAAGACCATAACTTTTAATAACTTATTAAAGGAATTTGAAAGAGTGTCAAGGTAGATAGTTAATAGGACAAAATCCAAAATTTACTTCCTAAACCCTAGCTTAGGGATATGCAGGTTAATTCAAATGAAGGAGGCAAATTTGCTAGCAACTTATCTAGGTATGCCCTTATTTGAGGGGAGAATGAGGATAGAATTATGGAATCCAGTTATAAGTAAAGTTTAGAATAAACTATCAACATGGAAAGGTAGATGGTTATCATTAACAGGAAGAGTGCAACTAATTAAATTACTCTTACATACCATTCCAACTTATTATATGTCCTTGTATACTATGCCAAAATCAATAGAAAAGTTTAATCTATATTATGTGATCCTTTTTGTGGTTAGGTTTACATGATAGAAGGAAATTTCCTTTGGTGAAGAGGAGCAAGGTGTGTGATGATAAAAATGGGGGAGGTATTGGTTTAAGAGTTCTTATGGATATAAAATTAGCTCTTAGGGGAAAAGTAATTTGGATATTATACAAATAGAGTCAATGACAATGGTAAAAAATTCTTCTAAGTATGTTGAGCCCAATGACCCAAGCTTAATATTTATTGCATTATCACTTCCAAATGGTTCTACTCTATGGAATGGTTTAAAAAAATATATTGATCTAGTGATTAAAGGTCTAATATGGATGGTGGGAACTAGAGAAAATATTTCTATTTGGATGGATACTTGGTGTGATAAAAAACTACTCAATCTAGATTTAATTTTGAAACCATGGATGAGATTACTTCAAGATAAATATGGTGATAGGGTTTCAAAAATTATGTACAAGGATCGAGAAGGAAGATACAAATGGAAAGAAGATTTTTCTACAAGTATACAAGATATTTATGTTAGGAGGTAGTTGAGTAGAAAACAACAATGATTATTTTAATGGGAGCCAAGGATAAGCCAATTTAGAAGTTGAATAGCTTAGGAGAATACACAACACGAAGTGGATATAATGTAAAGAACCAACATAATAGAAATATCACAAGAATATGGAGAGATATTTGGGTTGGCCAAAGCATTCCTAAAATCAAAATGTTTGTTTGACTAGTAGGTCACAAATGAATTTTATCTTGGGATAACCTTATGAAAACGGGTTTTCATGGCCCCTCAAATGTGTTGAGGTATATTATATTATTTGGTACATGCTAATGTACCCCCATGGTACCTTCATGGTACATTTGTAAATATGTAATAGATTAGGGTTGAGTCTATAGTTTAGAGTGTGAGCTATATTTCCCATTTATGTAAGTTTCAATGTGCAAGAAATACACAAGTAATATGTAAGAGTGCAATGTGCAAGAAATATACAAGTGTCATGTAAGTTAGAGTGCAAGTGTATATTGAGAGAATGTGCACAAGTTTCATGTATGCAAGAGTGCAAATATATAATGTAAATATGTATACAAGTGTCTTATATTAGGAGTGCATGTAGAAGTGCAAGTGTAATGTGTGCAAGTGTCTAGAGTTAAGTTTTCATGAAGTATGCAAGTGGCAAGTTGATAAGCCAAGAGTTATGATACTTGTCATATGGAGAGCAATAGTCAAGTACTTGAAGAGTCATACCACTATTGCTATATTATGGAGACAATGCTACATAGGAAATCAATTGAATCAAATCAAGAATCTAGAATTCATATTCAAAGTTGTAATAGGAAGAGGAGCAATAAAGTTTGCATACATTTTGAGCAATTAATATTGTAAGTTTTCTTCATGCATAGTTCATGAATGATTTAGGCTATTTACATTCATATTTTAGTATATAAATGAATGTTATTTTATTTATTATATAAGCCTTGATATACATATTAATTTTCTCATATTATTCTACTCATATTATTATTATCTTGACCTTTAATATTGTGGCTATTTTATATTTGGGACCCTGTTTGATATTGTGAGATAGCCTATGATATTTTGTGGTAGTAAGGCTTCAAAAGCCAATAGTGGTATCAGAGGTAACACCAAACTCTTTCCAATTTGATAGAGTTCATTTTTAGCCATAAGTTTTCATTAATTAGCTTTGTCCATATTTTGATAAAGTTAATTTAGAGTTTGACCAATTTAAATGCAGTGAAGACTTGGAATTTATTTTTTAAAGGTCTTATTGAGTAGAGTAGTCTAACGTATTTCCACTTGGTTGAAGGAAAACCAATGAAGAATAGGACCTGACCATATAGATTGGCTAAACCAACTTAGGAGATAAGTTGGTTATTCATGGATAAAGCCTCCTTAACATTGATTTGAAGATTTGTAGATTGAATACTGGGAAAAAATCAACTCTAAATATAGTTGGTCATTCAGTTTAGAGCCATTCCAATGTAGATATTGGGTTCTCTAGTGAGGAGGAAAATCATAATGGGTTCTTAGGTGCGACCTAAGACATTGAAGATTCTAAAATAGCAGTAGAAAAGTAAAGTTGCAATAGATTGAGAAGCATTTAAAGTTTCCTAAGATCAGATAATAGAAGTAAAATTAGTAGAGAAAGAGAAGAAGAATTAGGTCAAATTGACCTTCACATATTTGAAGAAGAATCAAAATTTTATAGAGCAGAAAAGAGGAAGTATATTCCTAGGATACATTGAAGAACTAAGCTGACTGAATATATCTACATAACATTATAGTCTTGGTCATAGATCAGTTTTTGAAGCAAGTTCTTCAAGGTATACATCATTTGTTATAGAGGAAAAAGAAAGGCCCAAGAGACCCATATAGGAAAAAGAGAAAGTCCCAAGAAGCCCATATAGAAAAAGAGAGACCTAAGAGGTCTATATCGAAGAAAGAGAGACTTAAGAGGTCCATATAGGAAAGAGAGGTCTAAGAGGTCGTTAAAAAGATAGAAAGACTTAGAAGTACATACATAATTAAGAGGTTAAGAAGAGAGCAACAACAAGTTGCACGATTGAGCATAAGTGATAAAGTAGCATAAAACAAGAAAGCCATCAAGTAGCGTAAAGAAAGAAAGGCCATTCGACCAACCTAGAGAAAGAAAGCTATTAGAAAAGAAAGATCCATTAGACCAACAAATAGAAGGAAAGTTGTTTGACCAACAACTAGAATGAAAACTATTTGACCAAGGAATAGAAAGAAAGCTATTTCACCAATGAATAGAACAAAATGTTTTTAACCGGGTTGGATAACCCGGCTCCCCGTGTCTCACGCGTTAGCTGGGCTTCGATCTGCTGGGCTTCGATCTCTCGGTGTAGCCAATCAATACGATTTATGGCATGGACTACCAGGGTATCTATCTGATCCTTCTCATTTTAGTTATGAAATGAATGCTTTTAGATTTGAAGCCCTGGCTCTCCTCTTATAATAGAGAGTGAGAGTTCCCGAGAACTGCTGCTCTCTATCTATAATCGATCTCAAAACCCCTTAAAGTTTGATTTTAAAGAGGCCCCTTTTTGAACATGTAGAAAGATAGGCCATTCAACTTACACATGAACAACAATGCAGTTTGATAAGCCATCTAGACAAAAAATTTATAGTAGGATAAGTCATCTGAACAAAAAACATAGTTAAGCGAACTACGCATAGGATAACAAAAGCATTAAGCAAAAGAGAACAATGGAAAATGTTAGAAAAAAAATATTTGAGGACGATGCACAAGCATTAAAGAGAAGTTGTGAAAAAGCATAACACAAGCCAAATTGGACAATATAAAAAGAGAAATATTCATAGTCCAAGAAGCTACAATATGGTAAAGCTACTGGACTAAAATCAGATAAGATAGTGGAGCAAGGTGACCAAAAGGTAACCTATCAACTTGTTTCCACGATCCAAGCAAATGCTAAGTTGAAGCAACTCTTCCTGAGTGGAAGAGAAGTCAAGCATAGCCATCTACAACCAAAATCAGAAGGAACCAAAGCACTCATAGAATATCAAATATGCCAATATGTGAGCAACAAAAAGTGGAAACATCCAAAGAAGAAAATGAACTTTTGAAGCGCTAAGATATTCAATATGTTTGAGCTTGCATGCAAAGGAGCACTGAGATATTGGTGTGTTTTAGAAATGTTTGAAGTACCAAGATATTCAAAATGTTTGAGCCTGCATGCAAAGGAATGTTTTTAAAGTTTTTTTAAATATTTAGAAGATTTTTGAAGTTTTTAGACAAATTGAAAAACTTTAAAAATTTGAGTTTAGAGTTTTTTGACGTTTGAAATTTTGCAAATCAAATTAGGGAGTCAAAATTTTTTCAACATCAAATTTTTAGAAAAATTAAAATTTGTAAAATTTATATTTGAGTTATATTTTTAATTTGGGAGTTATAAGGTTTACTACTTTATAGGAATCTAATTGCAAACTTTGATTATTATGGATGGAAATATGGAGTCCATAATTAGAAATCAAAGATTAGAAGTTATAAAATTTGGCATTAAGAACTTGATTGAAAGATCTATGGGTAATATAGATATGACATTACAGTTCATCTATAGAGAAGCCATGGATAAAAGTTTTGAAACATTTGAATACTATTTATATTCAAAACTTGTTGAAGCAATTGATAATGCAAAAGATGATATTATGATACCTTTGGATATAGGTAGCATAATGTATATGGAATTGCTTTCACTTGAGATTTATAAAGATGAAAATATAAAACAAAAAGAGTTGATTGAAACTCTAAAAATGAAAGTAGAGATTGATACAAGAGAATCAAGTGAATCATCTCTAAAAATAGTATTTCATTCTTCTTGTAATATTGATATTCATCTAATTTAGGAAATTATTATGATGCTCTAAGTGAATGTTCAGGAGAGACAAGACAATATCAAGATTGTAAGAAAACTAGATCAAATGAAGCACATGGTGTAGAAGTCAAAGACAAAGAAAAAGTTGAAGTTATTAATTCATATGAAATTGAAGTCAAAGATGAAGCTCAAATAGTTGGTGATCCAGAACATGAAGATCTAGAGAATAAAAATTAAGACAAAGAAGATCTCATAGCAAAATTCAAGCAAGAAGATGAACCTGATGGATCTCAAGCAGGAGATCATGTACAATGCAAGGTCACATGAATATTGAAGATAAAGATAAATACCAAGATTGAAGACTAAATTATTCAATAATAAAATAATATAATACATGGGGGTGTTGAGGTATATTACATTATTTAGTACATGCTAAAAGTTGAGTTCTTGATTTTCATTTTTTGGATCTTCTTCAATTTTCTTTGTAAATACAAATATTCCAAAATTCATATTCTTCTTGACATTTTTCTGCAATAGTCTTCACAATACCAAAACTCCACCTCTACTGTCTACACACTACATATTAGTCAAGTAATAATTCCAAAACTTTGCATTATCATAGTTCCCTTTACCAAATTTGGATTGCTGGTTCCTTTCATTAAAAATAAGTGCAACCACAAGAACTCTAATAAATAGTTTAGTAGTCTCAAAAAGTTGAAAGTTCATGTTTAAATCTTATCAAGGGATATATGCATAATAAATAAACTATGGATCATTATATAATACAAGTGGAATTTAGTTTAATCCCAAATAACCAATTAAAAAAATATTTTATCATTAGTTATAAATGAACTCCATCATATTATAATGACATTTTTAACAAATCATAATGGTATCATTTTAATAAATAGTTTAGGAGTCTCAAAAAGTTAAAGCTTAATTCCATACTATGTCCCATAATCCAACCAACAACAAACAACTCAAATAATCCATTCAACCATGAAATCCATCTCATATCATCTTCTTCTACTTCAACATAAAAAACTTCTACTTGCTTCATGAAATCATAGTGTGTTTTACTAAATCTAGACCATATTCTAATGTAATGTACTTAATAACAAATTAGTTTTAATTCATTTTTTTTTTCTAATATGATGTAATTAATAGTCCATGGGGTTTGGAATAAACGATAGCAAGTAACAAGCTTCACAAAGTATACAAAGGTTCAAATCCCATGAGTGATATTATTCTTTTTTTTCATTATGCCATGTGTAGCTTCTATTGGGGGCCACTCCCATTACAAAAAACAAAATATTACATTTCTCTTAATTTTCTAACAAGTAATTAAACCATATCCAACTTTACCTTTCGATCAAATATATTCTTCATTTTCCTTCCTATTAATCTCCATCTTTCTCAAATTGCTAAATTTCCACAATCAACTGCTTTTATATCAGATGCCTTTTGAAATTTAAATTTTGTTAACACGAATTCAACATCCTTGATGTCTAAAATATTTTCTACCCAACTTCCATATTTATAAATATCTTGTATATAACAACCTCAAAATTTCTTAATACCTTTTTTAGGATTCTTATCCATTCCCATAATATTCCAAGATATTATTTTAATTGTTATTTTTTTATTTTATTTGTGGATTTAGCTTGCTGCTTGTTGGCACTTATGATATTTAATTTTGTTTTCTCATATCATCATCCCTTTGAGTTTCTTTTTCTCTTTGTTTTTTCTTTTTGGGTCTTTTTTTTTTTTTTTCATTCCCAACAATACTTTCATCTTCATCAATCTCTTCAATATTCTCACATTGCTCATAGTAAGACTTATCATATTTAGGTTTACCTTGTTCTAAAGGATCTAAAGTGCAAGGAATAACCTCAAAAGCATAATCTTATTTATGTTGCCCTAGAAACCTTAAAGTGCAAGGATGCTCTTCTGTAACAATTACCTTCTTATTCTACTCTAAAAAATCTAAATTTTTATGGGTTTCCTCCATCCTTATTTATTTATTATGTTGCTCTTGAAACCTTGAAGTGCAAGGGATAACATCTTCATCCCTTTCACTCTTATCACTTGGAGAGGATTCTATACTACTTGAGGAAAATGAAGATGAGATATTATTCATTTTAATTATAGTAAATTGGAAACATCTACAAGTTAAATTCATCAAAATTAATTTTTATGATATTTTCAAAGGAAATCCAATGAAACTTGATGGGGTAGTGTTTTTTTTAAATAATGAAGGCTAAATTCTCCTCACCTACTTATAATCATATATAATTTAAACTAACAATTATGTAGAGGTTAAGTCACTTTTTACAAGAATGAGGATTTCCATTTTTTTCAATGAGTTTACACAGGTTTTTATGAGGGGTCTTGATCCCCTCATACCGAGTGGGGTTTGAACCTTGGACCTCTTAATGAGATGGCAAAGCCCTTACCACTGTAGTAAGATTGCTATAAGGATAACCATTTTCAATTAAGGGGATTTATATATTATTAATGTTATTAAAAGAAGATATGTAGGAATTGGAGCAATAATAAAGTTGTTTTTAATCAAATGATAAGAATTCAATTTATTAAATATTTTGAATTTTAAGGTGGAGACCAATATTTGAATTTTGTCAAGCAATATATACATAATTGATGTTGTAATAAAGATATCATGATGTAATATAGAAGGTCCAGTTTCAATCATATATAAATATTTAAAAAGCAATAACAATATTTTATATGTTTATTATTGATGGAGACATGTATAGATATTGAGAAGAAACATCACAGTTGTAATAGTCCCACTAGACTGTATATTATTTTAAACAATGATTCGTACTTATTTTCATTTCAAGGACAAGGTATTATTGGTCATCAAATCCGCCTAGGTAAGGATTTTGTGTAAGTGTACGCGCCCTAGACCTGGACCAACATTGAAAGGCCGAAGGGAAGAGATGCCCCTCGTGCCAATCTCCGGAGAAAGGTCGGCTCCTATGCTAAACTACTTGGGTGTTTTGAAGATAAGAGTGCAGGAAAGAGATAAAAGGGATAAGGGTTAGAGAAATAAATAAAAAGGGGTAAGGGAAGAGAGATTGTTGATTTAAGGTGGGAGAGAACAGGAAGCACGATCGCTAACAGACAACTTGAATAGCAGCAAAGAACACCAAGAGTAAAATGAAAGAAATGTAGTATCAACCTTCCTATGTATCCTCCCGAACGAGTTTCAGGACACTGTCCCCGATCGCACACCGGACGCAGAGTTCAGCATCTCAGTCTACAAACGAGGAGAGATAAAAGAATCAAGCAAGGCAAGCAACATAAAAGAAAGCCAATACAACACTTTTCTACTCCTATGTATCCTTTCGAACGAGTTTCAGGACACTGTCCCCAATCGCACACCGAACGCAGAGTTCAACATCCAACATACAAACGAGGAGAGATAGAAGAATCAAGCACAGAAGGCAACATAAAAGAGAAGAATTGAGCTCAAAGTCTCTTAGTATTAATCGCAGGACATCAAGTTACAACAACTTTCTAGCAGATAGTTCCCCCCACTTTTTCATTACAATGCCTGGGTTTTTATAGAGGACCCGGGCCTCTGAATCATAATTACATAGCAAAGAAGAGTACGCCCTCGAGCTCTAAAAATTTGGCCTTCCTCGGCTCTCGCGACTGAGCTTTCAAATCTGTTACCAAAATTGGCAACTGTGACCGGGTCAACCATGGAAAGGTGCATTGATGAGCCGTCTGGACGTCCTTGGTCTCCGGGTGCAGTGCTCGAGTGGCCGCCATGCTCGTCGGGTTCTCCATCATGGCTTGATACTTCGCTTTTGATTGCCAAAAATGAGCAGCGGGCTTGCTGGGCACGAAAAATTGCATTTATGAGGCACTTGATCGCCTCGGGAAGATACCCGACTTGGAACGTGTGCCCGTGAAGCGCTTCGCTAGGTCTTCATCCACCACTTCGCTTCGCAATGGTTCTGGGCCAAAGCAAAAACTCCTCTTTGATATGTACTTCACAGGATTGAGCTTCACAAAACTGCTTTGGGGGTGGGGAGCGCCGAAGCATATCTACTTCGCAAAATGGATCTCTTCTTCCTTACCGCTTCGTCGATTGAATTACTTCGCTGATGTCTTCGAGAAGTGCTTCACTGCGATCCTTTTTCAAAATTGTGGTTCGGGAAGATTTCGACCGAAACACATTCCTGCCTTCAAAATGCTTCGTTTCTCTTGGCTGCCAGAACTTCGGTCGAAAATGCTTCGGGCGAAAACTAGCCGAAGTGAATGCTTCGCTAGATTTTCCGCCGAAGTAGAAATGGTTCGGGTGTGAGGAGGCCCGAAGTAGATGCTTCGACAACTTTTTGGCGAAGTAATCTTCGATGTTCCCTTGGATTCTGCTTCGTTGGTCCTCTAGCCGAAGTAGTTGTTGGAAATGCTTCGGGCCCGAAGCCCTTTTCATTGGTCCTCTTGCATTTTTCTTTGGCAAAACTACTTCGCAACAAATCCTACCCGAAGCAATGTTGGAAGTGCTTCGGGTGCGAAGCTCTTTCTTTGGCAAAACTACTTTGCAAAATTTTCACCCGAGGCAATGCTGGAAGTATTTCGGGTGCGAAGCAGTTTCATTTTCCTTTTGGGTGAAGCTCTTTTCTCTAGCTTGTTCGGTAGCGAAGCTTTTTCTCTTTCTACTTCTTATACAAAGGGGTGGCTTTGAAAGCCAAAATTGCTGCAACTTTTCAAAATAAAAATAACAAAGCAAAAAAACTTTACACAACACTATACAAAACTTGTTTCTTTTCTACCCCTTGAGAAATGTGACAAAATTGTCAACATTCTTGGCGGCTCACGGGGCAACGAGCTCGTCTCGGTGGGAGGACCCTTAGTCTTGATCCATTGGGCCAGAGTCCTTTCCCGATCCTTCTCCTCCTTCTGGGAGCGCCTCGACAGCTGGTTCTCCTTCTTCTTCTGCTCCCTAACCCTTCCTTTTCGTTCAGCTGATTTTGCATCTGCAAGATTTTCCTTTCAAGCTCCTTGGCTCTCAGATCACTCTCGATCTGCCTTTGCTCTCTATTCTCAGCTGTACATTCCAACTTTTGTATTCGCTACTTCACATCAGAAGTCTCCGAAGAAGACTTGGAAGTGGTACTTGGCTTTGTGATCTTGGAAGAGGATGTATATGCAAATTATATACAGAAGTATATATACACATTTTTTTTTTTAAAGAGAAATTGTCTTTAGCGATGAAAAGTCTTCAGGTGAAGACCATTGACAGAGATCGGTAGAACTTGTCCATCTGCATCTTTGAGGATGAATGAATTGGCCGAGTTTACCTTTACAATTTCAAACGGCCCATCCCAAAAGGCGTCCATCTTGTCGTGGTTCCCAGGCTTGGCTTTCCAAGAATCCCACTTCAATACCAGGTCTCCCACATTGAATGTGCGATCGGATGACTTTTTCTTGAACCAGTCTCGGATAACCTGAGTATGCTTAGCAAAGTCCTGGTATGCTTCTTCGTGATCCTCCTCCAGTCGCAGCAGCTGAGCTAACCTGTTCTCCATCGGACTAACTTCATCTTCTGCTTCTAACAGCTGCAGTGCGGGGATCTCAACATGGATGGGTAAGATGGCCTCCTTGCCATAGACCAGAGCATAAGGCAAAGTTTTGATTGACCTTTTGACATAAATCCGATCGGCCCACAAAGCCCGATCTAGAAGGAGATGCCAAGTCCTTTTGTTCGTCTCGATGAGCTTCCTTAGCATTCTCAACAGAGTCTTGTTGGTGGATTCTGCCAAGCCGTTGCCCTGAGGATAATAATTGGAGGATACTTTATGATATATCCCATACCTATAGAGGAAATCATTGATTTTAGCGCCTGTGAAGCCAGGGCCATTGTCTGTGATGATTGCTTTGGGGATGCCAAACCTGGTGATCAATCCTTCCAAGAAGGTGACTACAGTCTCTTGATCTGCATGTTTGGTAGGAATCGCTTCGGCCCACCTGGTGAAGTAGTCTGTTGTCGTCAGGATGAACCTATGTCCCACGGAGGAATTTGGTGATACGACTCCTATAAAATCCAACCCCCATTGTTGAAAGGATGTCTCTAC
This sequence comes from Wollemia nobilis, assembly GCA_028583015.1. Lineage (NCBI taxonomy): Eukaryota > Viridiplantae > Streptophyta > Pinopsida > Araucariales > Araucariaceae > Wollemia > Wollemia nobilis. The sequence goes on along the minus strand of JAQPPZ010002456.1, from coordinate 1,836,165 downwards.
TTGTATCGGACGAAGGGGCAATGCAACATTTTTGTTTCGGCCGATGAACCTCTGACACTGCTCGCATTTACGACAAACTACGAAGGCATCGACAAAGAGTGTAGGCCAATAGTATCCTGCTTTGATAATCTTTAATGTCATCGTCCTTCCTACGAAGTGGCCTCCAGATAGCCCCGAATGGAACTCTCCTAGGACTTTTCTTTTATCATCATCCTTTATGCACTTAAGAAGGACACCATCAATGTTCCTGAAAAATAGGCCTTCGGGGCGCAGAGTGTATCTGGAGGACCGCATCCTGAAATGTCTTCGTTGTGATGCATTTAGATGCGAAGGACACTCGTCGGTGTTGAAATAGCAGATTATCTCACTGACCCAATCCTTCTCGTCTTCTTCGTGGTTAGCGAAGCATCCTTCGGCTGGTAAGTCATCCCTCTGAGATTCTATCACTTCGGCCGCCGCGCTTTTTGCCAACTCTTGACACAATGCACGACCGTGAACCAATTTTGTGGGCTTGATCTCAATGTCAAACTCCTGTATTTTGTTCACCCAACCAGCTCTTTTACTTCCCAATTCTCCTTGGATAATGAAATTACACACATCGGGGTGAATGACATAAACTGTAACTCGGCTCTGGGAGATGAACTGCTTGAACTTCCTTAGTGATTTCATTACTGCATGCACCTGACGCTCAATGAAATTATACCTTTCTTCATGGGAATTGATCACCTGACTCAGGAACGCGATGGGACGCTCCTCGCCATCTTCTCCCTTTTGCGTCAGGACAACAGCGTAGCTCTCGGGCTCTCCTATGACATACATGATGAAATCCCGATTGTAGTCTGGATTGATCAAGACCGGCGCCTGAGCAATTCGAGTCTTAATCTCTTCAAAAGCTTCTTTTCTTTCTTCGGTCCAGTTAAATTCGGTGCCCTTCTTCAGGAGTTGGGACATCGGCTTGATGACTTGGGCGAAGTCGGGGACAAACTTCCTCACGAAGTTAATCTGGCCGAAGAAATATTGAAGTCCTTTCTTGTCTGTGGGAAGTGGGAGCTTCATTAGAGCCTCGGCTCTATCAGGATCTACAGTGAGGCCTTTTTTTGATATCGCGTGTCCCAACAACTTTCCTTCGTTGACTGCAAATATGGACTTCTTTGGATTAATTGAGATGTCGAACTCTCGGCATTTTTTGAAAACTTGCTGCATATGTAGTGGATGATCTTCCCTTCTTCGGGAAAATACGGTCATGTCATCTAGATAGATGATGATAACCTTATTCAGAAGCTCACCGAAAGCTAGGTCCATCGCCCTTTGGAAAGTGGCACCAGCGTTCGAAAGGCCAAATGGCATTCGCTGGTAAGCAAATGTCCCCCACTTGGTAGTGAACGTTGTTTTATGTTGGTCTTCGTCCCTGACCCAGATCTGATTGTATCCAGAGAAACCATCAAGCAAGGAGAAGCGTTGAGCTCCGGCCATCGAGTGCAAAATCTGATCGATTTGCGAAAGAGGGTAGTGGTCTTTGAGAGAAGCCTGGTTCAGGTTGCGAAAGTCCACGCATAGCCGTATATCTCCATTTTTCTTTCTGACTGGGACCAGGTTCGCTACCCATGAAGAGTGCTTGATGGGGTATATGATCTTTGCCTCGAGCATCTTCAGGAGTTCGGCTTTCATCAGGACCTCGATCTTAGGATTGACCGGCCTCTGCTTTTGTCGAAAAGGTTTGACCCCCTCCTGCAATTCAATTGTGTGTTGAACCAACTGCCGATTGTATCCCCTGAGATCTTGATAAGACCAAGCAATTATGTCAAAAAACTTTCTGCACAGATTCTGTATCTGTTCTATCTCCTTCGCAGTGCAGTCGGTTCCCACCTTTATTGTTTTCCCAGGTTCGAGCTCCAAATCCTGATACTGTTTCTCATGGACTTTGATCATGTGAGAGAGAGCTCGGTCGTTCTGATCAAAGAGACTTTCAAGGGTGATTAGTCCCTTGGGAACATGATTATTCTTCAATTGAATCAACCCTTCATACTCCCCTTCATCAGGGCTTCGGTCTTCGACTGTGGCGGCTTCTTGGATCATGAAATTTACAATCTGCTCGTCGTTATCAAACACTTGCCAATGCAGTTCTTTGTCTGGGATAGAGGGCCTGTAGATCATCCTCACAGCTCTAGGCTTGTGCACCATGTCTTCTGTTGGAGAGTATCTGGCTGCGATGGATGCCAGAACATCGGCATGTCGGTTCATTTCTCGTGGGATTGACTGCAGATTGAGAGATTCGAACTGATCGAACAAGTCCCATACCCTGTTGCGGTATGATCTTAGATAATGTTTCTTTGAGGTACACCTATTTGTGACCTGGTTGCAAACCAGTTCGGAATCTCCGAATATTTGGAGATGCTTTATGCCTAACTTATCAGCTTTCTTAAGTCCTAGGCATAATGCTTCGTATTCCGTTGCATTGTTAGTGCAGCTCCATGTCAACCGGTAGCAATACTCTTTTTGCTCGTCGGATGGTGAAACTAGAAGAATCCCTGCCCCAGCACCATTTTTACATCGGGCGCCGTCGAAGAACAACTTCCATAGTTCTTCCTGGGCACTTGTTCTATTCCCTGGTTGGGAGTGATTATTAGGCTTGACGATCGCATAACACCCTATTTCGGTCTCCACCATGGCGTTGAAGTCTGCCAATGAGAACTCATCTTCATAGCTCAATTGCGCAAGAGACTCTTCGATCAGGTCCACCTGCTCTATCCCCTCCACTAGTGCATTCACTGGTTCGCTACTTTCTTCTTCGGACATCTTCTGCACAAGAAAGGAAGAAGGCTTTTCATTGTAAATCTTCACCTTCTTTCCTTTGAATGGAACCTCTAGGTGAGAGTAATCCATAGATAGATACCTACCCAGTTTAGCCGTGAATTCCCTTGATAAGCACATACTGAAATATGGCTCCAAGTCGACTACAACTACCTCTTGTATGACTGTAATCTGAGGCATCTTATGTAGCCGGATAGGAATGTCCTTGATCACTCCCACGGTCTTCACTGGAGTACCATCCAATTGGAGTACACCCTGGCTGCTTCGCGTATACTCCATTCCTATTTCTTCGTAGATTGCCCTTGGCATGACTGTTGTAGCGGCCCCGAGTCGATCATGCAGTTATGTACAATATACCCTTCCATTTGTAGGGTTAGGTAGAACGGAGGTGGTCTGTTCTTCCCCGTGATAGATGTGGATAGGGTTTGCACAAGAGCAAGCGGTGCTGCCTTTTTTGATTTAATTGTCTTCAATGATTCTTGCAGCAAGTCCACCTGTCCAGGTAGTTGCAGTGCATCGTACAAGCTGATCTTGGCTGGGATCTTCTTCAATTCCTCTACGATGTTGTATGCCAGAGATTTGAGCACTTCGGGTTCCTTTCTAGGTTCGTACCGGGTACGATATTGCTCTGTAGCTTCAACCCTTTGCCGCTTGGTGAGGGAAGGAAACTTGAGCTTTTCCTTAGCCTGCTCCTTAGTTTCTACCTGAGGTGGTTCGACAGAGGCCTTTTGAGCCTTTTCTTTGACTGGTGCCGACGGAAGAGCTTCACTCGGGGCCGAAGTAGATGATTGTCCTTTCTCGGGTTGAGTCTGCTCTTTTGCAGGAGCCAGCTGAGTAGCGTCCATCTCTATCATCTTCCTTCCTCCTCGGGTAAGTACTGCAATGGGCTCCTCCTCGCCAATTGCCAGGTTTCGATTCATCTGCCTAATGACGTTCACTTGACCGCTGTGACTACTATTTGCCAGCGTTTGTACATAGTGTTGGTGCAGGGTGCAGGTAGTCTCTTCATGCGGATCATTGCACGTAGAGCACCAATATACATAATCGAAAGTGCTCGGGGCTTCATCAATTGCAGCATTTCTCGTCGAAGCCTTCCCTTGCTGGACTGCTTGGTCCTTGGTAAGTGCAGGTGCAGGATAAGGTCTTCTTGGTAGGAATTCCTACTGCGCTTGCTTCTTCTTTACAATGGTCATGTCATTTGACAACATCTGAACCGTAGAGTTCAGGGACTGCATCTCCTACAGAATTTTGGTCTGTATATCATCGACTTTCGGAACGATTGGCAAGGAAGCCATCGTCGGTATTGGAGGCAGGGCGGGGAGTTGAGGTGGTGCTGGCAGCACAGGAAAAGCCGAAGTGACCGTGGGCTGTGGAGTTGCAAATGTAGGGAAATGGATCTATGGAGCAGTGATTTGAGACACGATAGGATTCAGATTCCAAGATGAAATCGGGAGTGCGGGGGTGGTGGAGATTTGCGAAGTGGCTGCGCTTGCATACTGGAGTTGTAAGAATTCGGGAAGTATGGGCGTCGACATCCTTTGGGGGAGCTTACCCACAGCTATTAAATCCATCTCCGCTCTCTTAGCTAACTCATACAACTCGAGAAAAGTATTAACGTTAGAATATCTTACCATGAGACCGATATCGAGGTTGAAATCCCGAAGGAAATAGAGCGTTACAGCTTCGTCGGTTGGCCGAAGTCCAACTGGCACTCTCTGCCAGGTTCGAGCGAACCTCACATTGAAATCCATGATCTCCTCTTGTGGATGTCTCTTGATTGAAGTGAACTGGTGCAGCAGAGAGGTAGGATCACAGGATTCATTGAAGTTTCCCATCAGCTGATCAGCTAACTGATCCCATCTCGTAATACTACCGGGTGGTAGAGATCTATACCAATAGAGGAGTTTCCCTCTAAGGGAAAGGACCAGAAGCTTTACCATAATCGGCTCTTCGGTAATGTCATGGATCACCGCCAGAGATATTATATCCTGGATATGCTCCAGAGCGGTTTTCCCAGTTCCATCGAACGTTGGGATCTTCTTTATGGCAGTAGGCGACACTTGTCCTTGCCCTGCTAGATTCAGTGGTGACAAGGAATCCCATGCTGGGCACAACCTGGGCGGCTGTGGCTGTTGCATTTGTTGTTGTTGTTGTTGTTGCTACTGTGCCATACTTGCTCCTGGATTTTGAGAAATAGGAATTCCCGAAGCTCCCCCTTGACTGCTAATAGGACAACTAATAGGAATGGAGGGACTAGGACGCTTCGGAGAGTTGGGAGGATTGGGAGGAAAACTGGATGTTGTACTATCAAAAGTTGAACCTTGTCTGCCAACAGAGGATGTTCCTTGTAACAGTGACTCGGGGGTGACCAACCTTGATTGTTCCCCGAAGGCATCAATATCTAGCTCAAAGAACTCGGTTTCCTCTCCTCTATTCTTAACTCTCCATCTCGTTTGCATGAAGGCACAAACTTTTGGTACTGGTCTTTACGACTTAAATATTCTTGGGTAAACAGAGTCGCCAGATGCTAAGAGTCTTTCGGTAATGAGAGCATCGATTCTCACTACCACTAGTCAGGTGAGACTGACCGGGTCACACCAGGAACTGGTTAGAACTATTGGCCCCGGTGAAGATGGGTTTGAGATTTAAAATATGGGGCCTTGACTGGTTATAGATCTTACTGAGACATACACAGTCGGTCCCACCGGGCGTGCCAAAAACTGTTGGTCATCAAATCCGCCTAGGTAAGGATTTTGTGTAAGTGTACGCGCCCTAGACCTGGACCAACATTGAAAGGCCGAAGGGAAGAGATGCCCCTCGTGCCAATCTCCGGAGAAAGGCCGGCTCCTATGCTAAACTACTTGGGTGTTTTGAAGATAAGAGTGCAGGAAAGAGATAAAAGGGATAAGGGTTAGAGAAATAAAATAAAAAGGGGTAAGGGAAGAGAGATTGTTGATTTAAGGTGGGAGAGAACAGGAAGCACGATCGCTAACAGACAACTTGAATAGCAGCAAGGAACACCAAGAGTAAAACGAAAGAAATGTAGTATCAACCTTCCTATGTATCCTCCCGAACGAGTTTCAGGACACTGTCCCCGATCGCACACCGGACGCAGAGTTAAGCATCTCAGTCTACAAACGAGGAGAGATAAAAGAATCAAGCAAGGTAGGCAACATAAAAGAAAGCCAATACAACACTTTTCTACTCCTATGTATCCTTTCGAACGAGTTTTAGGACACTGTCCCCAATCGCACACCGGATGCAGAGTTCAGCATCCAACATACAAACGAGGAGAGATAGAAGAATCAAGCACAGAAGGCAACATAAAAGAGAAGAATTGAGCTCAAAGTCTCTTAGTATTAATCGCAGGACATCAAGTTACAGCAACTTTCTAGCAGATAGTTCCCCCCACTTTTTCATTACAATGCCTGGGTTTTTATAGAGGACCCGGGCCTCTGAATCATAATTACATAGCAAAGAAGAGTACGCCCTCGAGCTCTGAAAATTTGGCCTTCCTCGGCTCTCACGATTGAGCTTTCAAATCTGTTACCAAAACGGCAACTGTGACCGGGTCAACCATGGAAAGGTGCATTGATGAGCCGTCTGGACGTCCTTGGTCTCCGGGTGCAGTGCTCGAGTGGCCGCCATGCTCGTCGGGTTCTCCATCATGGCTTGATACTTCGCTTTTGATTGCCAAAAATGAGCAGCGGGCTTGCTGGGCACAAAAAATTGCATTTATGAGGCACTTGATCGCCTCGGGAAGATACCCGGCTTGGAACGTGTGCCCGTGAAGCGCTTCGCTAGGTCTTCATCCACCACTTCACTTCGCAATGGTTCTGGGCCGAAGCAAAAACTCCTCTTTGATATGTACTTCACAGGATTGAGCTTCGCAAAATTGCTTCGGGGTGGGGAGCGCCGAAGCATATCTACTTCGCAAAATGGATCTCTTCTTCCTTACCACTTCGTCGATTGAATTACTTCATTGATGTCTTCGAGAAGTGCTTCACTGCGATCCTTTTTCAAAATTGTGGTTCGGGAAGATTTCGGCCGAAACACATTCCTGCCTTCAAAATGCTTCGTTTCTCTTGGTTGCCAGAACTTCGGTTGAAAATGCTTCGGGTGAAAACTAGCCGAAGTGAATGCTTCGCTAGGTTTTCCATCGAAGTAGAAATGGTTCGGGTGTGAGGAGGCCCGAAGTAGATGCTTCGACAACTTTTTGGCGAAGTAATCTTCGATGTTCCCTTGGATTCTGCTTCGCTGGTGCCTTAGCCGAAGTAGTTGTTGGAAATGTTTCGGGCCCGAAGCCCTTTATATTGGTCCTCTTGCATTTTTCTTTGGCAAAACTACTTCGCAACAAATCCTACCCGAAGCAATGCTGGAAGTGCTTCGGGTGCGAAGCTCTTTCTTTGGCAAAACTACTTTCGCAAAATTTTCACCCGAGGCAATGCTGGAAGTACTTCGGGTGCGAAGCAGTTTCATTTTCCTTTTGGGCGAAGCTCTTTTCTCTAGCTTGTTCGGTAGCGAAGCTTTTTCTCTTTCTACTTCTTATACAAAGGGGTGGCTTTGAAAGCCAAAATTGCTGCAACTTTTCAAAATAAAAATAACAAAGCAAAAAAACTTTACACAACACTATACAAAACTTGTTTCTTTTCTACCCCTTGAGAAATGTGACAAAATTGTCAACATGTACTACTGATAAAATTTGTGAATGTAGGAGCAGGTTTCCATCTCTAAGCAAGTAGTGTATAATCAAGAAGACCAAGTACCCCTCCTTCAGGTAACCAGAGAAGAGGCAACTACGAGAGATAAGGAGGGATATGATGGGTGTGAAAAACACCACAACTCATGAGTACATGGAAGCTCACAAAAAGTGCATTCATGTAGTTGCATTCATATAACTACATTTTAAATAATTGTTTATGTTTTGTAGATTTCTTATGTTGTGTATATCGTATTTACTGGATTGTGTGCCCTTTAATTGAATAAACATTAGGAAAATGAATCAGAAGAATGAACAGAAATGGTAGCTCAAATAAATATAAACTAACTAATAATAAAAATAAAAATAAATAATTAATAAAATAATAAAATACAAAGTGATAATAATAAATATTTATACTATAATTATATGTTTTAATTTATGATTTAAAATTCATAATAAATAAATAGTATTTTATGAATACTATTACCGTGTCATTGAAAATGATAATACATATTACCAACTCTAAGATTTGGATCTCGTAACCATCTGGTGCATGTATGAGATGGATATTTACACGAACCCTTCCACTTGATCAAACAAGATTATCATATGATTTCTATATATAAGGATAATGAGAACGAAACATGGCATGATATGTCCTTACTCGATGGATTTGAAAAGGAGTAAGAATAAAGAGGTCAAATAAAATTTGGTGGAAAATCTTATGTAGAGAACTCAGGTCAAAGTTCTTGTTTCTTTGACTTAAATAAAATATTGCTATCGATTGAATGATTTTTGAGTGACATTGTTGTTTTTACTGTATTGTAACTATCCTTAGCCTTATCAAATACTTGAATGATTCTTACTTCTTTGAAATAGAATGTTGTGTATGTATTAAGAGGAATACTACAAAATATCCTATTAAGAATAAATAATGAACTCAAAATAAAAAAAAATATAACCACGAGCTTTCTGTCGTTTTGTTGATTTGTATTTGCATTCTGGACGTTTGTAAGTGAAAGAATCATTTTAAGATGGAACAAGATAAGAGATTTTATTTACGTATGAAACTTTATAGCACTGTGTGTGTGATATTGTCTTGGAACATTGTTTGAATCATTTAACGCATTTTGGTAATCAAAATATACTATAAAATTCTTTGTCAATAAAATAGAGCATATAGTAAAAAAGTATGCATTACATATATATTGGGGTCTTCTGATACTGTAGGCAGACCATCTCTATGGCTTTAGGAGCATCTAGCGGAAACTGCACCCATGGAGTCATATAATTCAAAGCCAATTGTTGGCAGAGCTGTGGCTCATATATGTATTATAGTGGTGTGTTTAAAAAAATACTGAAAGAAGATAAGATGCTTGGGTTGCTCCCATAAAATCTGTAATGTATTTTATTTAAATAAAATGCTAGTTGTACTGGTTTTGTTCTAAATATGGTGTACTTACTTAATAGAATTAAAGGTGATTACTCAATGTTTGGCTATAAAGTGGTTTGAGTATTTTTTCTACCACTAGATTAACTAAAATTGCCTTTGCATTACTCTCCAATGTATTAGTTAGCCATGTCAATGTTTTATGGATTCTTCTAGAAAAATTTTCAGCTGCACTTAGCTATACAAATTAATATGTCATTTGATTACTCATTAATGGTTCCTCTTAGAGTTTAGTATTGACATTTGAATATTTTATCTAATAATAGAAGCATTAGGTAGGTAAACACTTTTAAAATTGATGTGTGGAATGTATTTCAATCCGTGTCACAATTGCTTACTGAAGGAGATCGAATTTATTTTAGGACATAGATATCTTTCCTTAGGTTGTGTAAATATTTGATGACGGAAATAAACTAACTTAGCATTGATTGTGGAATAATATTTCATTTTGGTTTTTCATTGTTTGGCTAACAAATGACATTGCATGGTCTTATTTTAGTATTCAAATATGTTTCATTAATCGATTGCTACCTCCTTTGATTTATAAAATAGGGATGCAAGATAAATAACTTAGATAACAACAAGGAAAATTACTTTCATTTGGCCAAATCTCACTCTCATACACTAGAATAAAATGAGTGATGATTTAGTTTATAAATGTGTTTTATATTTAAAACATAGGGTAGTTCTACATTTTCTTACGTTGAGCACTTATTAGATTAAATATATTCTCCAACGTTTATTAGATTAAATCATTCGTAGAAATTAAATGAACTTCCTATGCATATAATTATTAGTTATAAGAATTACTTCTTTCTAAGAGTAAGAATTACTTCTTTCTAAGAGTACCTTAGTAAGCAAGACTCAATCCCACATTAGCCATATTTATCACTGCATTCAATTCATTTGTTATTGGATTTAAAACCGAGAATTGCACCTATCCTTCAAAAAATAATAATAGAAGGCCCATACATATCTTATTTTTTCACAAAGGGGTACATAGTTTAGTTACTCAATAGACTTTATTTTCACTGGCACCATTTATTATTTGAAATATATAGAGTATCATTTAATTATTAGATAAAATATGAAAAAATCTTGTGTAATTTAAATAGTTAATAGATTAACCTTCACATTTTCTATTAAAGGTTTCCACTATAAATAAGTTGACTTTTATTGGAAAGTTAAAAACTTCTTTTAATGGTAGGATTAGTAAGTTGAGTGTGATTAAAAATTGGAAAGTTAAAAACTTCTTTTAATAAAGGGATTGATAGAAGAGAACTTCTTCAATCACCTTTCTACTAACCACCCACCCTCTAACAATAGAACCAATTGGGAATAGTAGGGTTTGGTAGATATACGTTCCAAACAATCATGTCGTATGCTCTTGTACCTTACCCGATAGGCGCACGCCACTTTAGGCCTACCCCCCGCTCCAGTTATGTATGAGTAAGCCAACTGTGTTTTGAATTTGAAGCTAGGCTTCCCAATCTGGATTATGCTCCCCATTCAATCGGATAGCTGACAATCATTTGTGAATGCAGGGGCAGGGGGGGTTTGTTAGAGTGAGGGGCGCCCTATATTCCTGCCATTATTATGATAGGGATCGAGCGATAGATTCATAGATAGAGGGATAGCTTTCCATCCCTACTGTCGAAAGGGATAGTTCTTATTAAACCATCCAATCGAGGCTCTAGTAGACAATGGTCATCAACCACCGCCTATAGATGGTTATTAAACTAGGTCATCAACCACCCAAAAGGTTAGTCTTCTAACAGATATATCATTCTTCTTTGTCCGCCATATTATAGGAACAACCACTCATTATATACATATTCACCCCTCCAATTCTAAGATCCATCCATAAGGATCCTTAGGCCCACCCCAGCCATATCATACATCCAAGGGAGACGGTTTCGCTGAACTGCCATTCCCCATCTCTGAGGGGGTTAGTTCCTTTTTCTAGCTTACTCCTCCAGATAGAGGAGTCTATTGATAGCCCATCCAATCGGATCTAGACACCCAATCATACAGTCATAGTCCCAAACTTCCAAGCCATGCATTTATACCCAGAGATGGATACAGATTCACACAGATACTTTCTATGCCCAAAAGAATGAACGACCACTAGGTATGGGCACTTACTCTCTCATCCCACCGATATAGGGTTAGTGCATTTCAGACCTCCTTGAAAATAAATGGGGCAAGAGGGGAAGTGGTGGGTGTAGAGGTGATAAACACCAGACCCTTAAATAATAATGTACGGGCAACCACATTTCCTAATAGAAAGAAGAAGGAATTGGAGCCCTTTTGGTCAAAGAAATAGGAAGGGCCCCCAATGAATGAATTATTTTCACTGGCACCATTTCTTATTTGAAATATATAGAGTATCATTTAATTATTAGATAAAATATGAAAAACTCTTGTGTAATTTAAATAGTTAATAGATTAACCTTCACATTTTCTAGGTTTCCACTATAAATAAGTTGACTTTTATTGGAAAGTTAAAAAGAAGCCATTTCTTATTTGAAATATATAGAGTATCATTTAATTATTAGATAAAATATGAAAAACTCTTGTGTAATTTAAATAGTTAATAGATTAACCTTCACATTTTCTAGGTTTCCACTATAAATAAGTTGACTTTTATTGGAAAGTTAAAAACTTCTTTTTAATGGAAGGATTAGTAAGTTGAGTGTGATTTAATTCTGCAATGTTTTTTTTACGAGTTACTTACATCGATTATAGTGTCGAATTTGATATTTTGACTTTATATTGCTTTATAACTGATGAGGTTAAAAATAATTTGATTTTATAATGATAAGTTATTTTTTTTTTGATGAGGAACCTTTTATATACAACATATCCACAACATGTGAGGGGAGAGATTTGAACCTGGGCCTCTCGATAATTGGAGAGTTTTAACTACCCACTTGCTCTCCAACTCCTCTACATGAGGAGATAATGATAAGTTATTTTACTATTATAGCTTATGAGGTTAGAATATAGAAATATAATTCAAAGGAAAAAGTTAGTGAAAATAATTTTATTAGACACTGCCTAAAGAATATGGATTAATAGAGATTTTGATTTATATAAAGAAAAATGATAAAATTTTATAGTTTTGTTTAATGAAAGAATTGATAATGCTTACTAAATCTTCAACATCTTGCCTACTATTGATTTATATAAAGAAAAATGATAAAATTTTATAGTTTTGTTTAATCAAAGAATTGATAATGCTTACTAAATCTTCAACATCTTGCCTACTATTGATTCTTGCCTACTTGCCTACTATTGATTCTTGCCTACTATTGATTTATATAAAGAAAAATGATAAAATTTTATAGTTTTGTTTAATCAAAGAATTGATAATGCTTACTAAATCTTCAACATCTTGCCTACTATTGATTTATATAAAGAAAAATGATAAAATTTTATAGTTTTGTTTAATCAAAGAATTGATAATGCTTACTAAATCTTCATTTTGCCTACTAAAATATTAATGTGTCAAAACTCTTTAGTCATAAATCTATTAAATTATTTATCAAGGAGGATGAATAAAACCTTTAAAACTTGACCATCTAGGAGGAAGGATGATGAATAAAACCTTTAAACCTTGACCATCTAGGAGGATGGAAGGAACTAGTAATTTAACATCAAGAAGGATGTTAAATTTTCCATCAAGGAGGATTTTACCATCCAACATTGGTGATTGAGAGTTAGAAAACCACTATGATTCGAGAACGATCATTTTTTGGTAAACCAGTCTAGGATGAGTGGTTATTTTACCAAGAACAAGTGATGAGGGGTGGTATGGGATATCACATCTATATCATTGTGCGAGTAGTGTGGTGAGGGGTCTCTTGCTCATCATACGATTGGGAGATAACTAGAAGAACACCGATACTAGAAGATAACTAGATACTAGTGCTAGTAAATTTAATAACGAGGTTGTATGAGATAACTTATCATCAATCGTGCCATGACAAGGGATACCTAATACCAATCTAGAGTAATGGTGGGCCTTAGTTGACTCCAAAAGAAGTTGGACTCTCAACTAGGCATATTTATGCTACACCCTTGCATGTTTAAAAATCTAGGACAAAAATTAGGCCAAAGGAACCTAAGTCCTCCATGCTAAGGGATGGAGAATTATGCATCCATCCTCAAGGTGTTATAGGCCTTAGAGGACAACCCTAGTCGTGAACCCATGCTCTCAATAAAGGAGAAGATGAGATCACAAAAGAACACCTTTTTGCGGGATTTGGCCACTATCGACCACTTGAGAGGCTATCTACAATAGTCAACATTCTTCACTATGCCTTTGTACTAATAAAATATTGGGTGATCATCTTATTTTCTCCTTGAGTTTTGCATAGGATCTCGTTATCGAATGAAATTTTTTGGTTATGATTTTAGTGAGTTAGATAAGAATGGTCAACCATGTGTGTTAGATTTGGGTTGTTATAGTTGGTATCAGAGCCCTAGGTTGCGAATACCTAGGCCATAAAACTCTTTAGTTGTAGGAAAATTTTATGTTGAATTTGAAAGCTTGGAAAAACCTAAATCGAATAATTGACATAGCTATTTTTCATCTAGGAAAAAAAAACACCATAACTAAGGGGAAGCTTTTCAAAGAAACCCGTATTAGCCTAGAAAGAAGGGCTTGCTATCAATCCAAGAAAGGGACTTCAAAACATTATCCGAACTAAACCCAAAAGAGAGGTTGGAGGTAAAAATATGGTAGAGAAACCTCGAAAAATAGTGGAAAAGAAAAAAGAACTGCAAATCAATGAACCTACTTAGAAATATGATAGCTTAGCTATAATAATTCAGCTATTGCAAGGTCAAATGGAACAATAAAGGGAGCATATGGAACATCATAAAGCTCATATGGTGGAGCACATGGAGAAGTAGAAAGATCAGATATCTTAGTAGTAGGAATTAATAGTCTAACAACAAAAAAATAGAAATATTAACTAAGGGAAAGGAACTCAAAGTCAGGCAAGAAGTACCTGTAAAACAAGAAGGGACTAGCAGAAAAATGGTTAGGATTAAATTGTAAAAGGGAGTTAGGAAGGTTGTGATTTATAAATTTGATGGAAAAGAGGATGAATATGCAGTCAAGAATTGGTTGAATGAAGTCGAAACTTATTATTCCATGAAACCTTTTTCGTCTAAGTCTAAAACATCATGGGCAGTTGTTCACTTCGTTAGACTAGCCTTACACTGGTGGACTACTTACAAGAAAAATAATTATGTTGAATTTGTCGATGTTCAGTAGGATATCTTCTTTATGGAATTCAGAAAAAGGTTTATGACCAGGCAATTCTATGTTGAGAAATTTTCTGAATTCTCCAACTTGAATCAGGAAAGTATGTCTGTTAATGAGTATCACTAGAAGTTTGTACAACTACTAAAATATGTAGTTAAGTATTATGGTAGAGAGGAGCTCAAGGTACAAAATTTCATATTAGGACTACATCCAAGGATTGGGTCCATAATTAGCTTGCTAAAACCTAAAGATATTTTTAGAGCCTATGATTTGGCTCGATAGGAGGAAATAAACCAAAAATCCAAATAAGTTATCAGAGAACAACAGAGAAAGATGATTCCCAAAAGAGGAAGAATACAGGACCTGCAAGATGGAAAAAATATCCAAATAAAAATACTAAGTATGGGAATAAAAGTAGGAATGATAATAGAAACAAAAATCAAGATAGGAACAAGTTCCAAGGCAATAGGGGCCGGCAAGACAAGAGGAATTTTTTGGGTAGAAATGAACAGAAACCCTTGGTTTAGGATAAATTTTTTTTAGAACAAGAATGAATATAATAGGAGGAATAAAGCTCCTCCTAATGGGTGATATGTATATCGTGGCCCTCACTATGCAAGCCAATTCCCACATAGATATGATAAAAAGAAAGAACCTGAATATCCCACACATAGAATTTATGCAGCAATAGGTAATCCTACTCTCATTAGATAGACAACACCTTTCATTTTAAGAGGTAAAATATATGATAGAGATGTACACATTTTGATTGATAGTGGAGCTACTAACAGTTTTATTTCTACTAGTATTATGAGGGATATACCAAAAAGATCAAGATTTTTGGCTAATGGGTGGAAAGTCGAGTATGGATCAAAGTAAACATATATGGTCAATCAGTGTCTTTTTGATCCTCAAATTACCCTACCTTATGGGAAAAATAGCTAGCACCTGTATGTAACCCCTTTGCATGCTTTTGATATCATATTGGGTGTAGATTGGTTCAAATCACATAAATCCTTATTAAACTTTAAATAAAGATGGCTAGAATATACCGATGAGTCTAAGCAATCTGTTCAAGTCCATTGTGGTCATAACTCAATTAAACCACACATTTTGTCATCCATGCAAGTCAAGAAGGCTATGAGAAAGGGTGGTATGATCTATGTAGTCAAGTTAAACAAGAAGGCATAAATTGAGTCTAATTAAAGAATTTTTTAGAATTACCTAGTGTTTAATGAATTTAGGGATGTATTCCCAGAAGACTTACCAGGTCTTCTACCCCGAAGAGAGTTTTATTTTTTCTATAGAACTTTTTCTTCATGCAACACCCATTGCCTAATCATCGTATAGGATGACCCCTATCAAGCTACACGAGCTTAGGACTCAAATTTAGGATCAGTTTGAAAAGGACTTATTAAGTCTAGTGTCTCTCCATGGGGTGCTCTCATTCTTTTTTTTAAGAAAAATATGGATCACTAAGGTTATGCATTGAATATTGAATGCTCAATAAGATGACTATCAAGAATAAATATTTCCTACCCAGAATTGATGATCTCTTTGATCAATTGAAATAGTCCACAATTTTATCTAAGATTGACCTTAGATTAAGATACCATCAGTTAATAATATGAGAGGAAGACACCTATAAAATAGCTTTCAGGACAAGATACGACCACTATGGGTTTACAATATTACATTTTGGCTTAACAGATGCCCCAAAAACTTTCATGAACCTAATGAACAATGTGTTTCAAG
Source organism: Wollemia nobilis (assembly GCA_028583015.1). Classification (NCBI taxonomy): domain Eukaryota; kingdom Viridiplantae; phylum Streptophyta; class Pinopsida; order Araucariales; family Araucariaceae; genus Wollemia; species Wollemia nobilis. The sequence continues at coordinate 1,820,169 of JAQPPZ010002456.1, read as the reverse complement.
AATAGTTGGATTAGTATGTACTTGTATTTATTGATGATATACTAATCTATTATCGGAACAAGGAATAACATGATCAAAATATGAGAATTATTCTTGAGATTCTTAAAAAAAATCAGTTGTTTGACAAACTATCAAAGTGTAAGTTTTACACTCCACAAGTGCAGTATCTAGGTTACATAATTTTTGTAGAAGATATTATCGTGGATCATAAGAAGATAGAAGCCATTGTAGACTGGCCAACATCCATATATTTTATGGAAGTGCAAAGTTTTATAGGGATGGTAGGCTATTACATGTGTTTTGTAAAAGGTTTCTCAAAAATTGCTCACCTGATAACCAACCTCCAAAGAAAAGGAAAGACCTTTAAATGGATAACTCAATGTGAAGAGGCCTTTAGAACTCTTAAGAATAAATTAATGACTGCACCCATTCTTAGAATACTAGATCCTTCCAAGCCATTCACTATTTGTACCGATGCTTCCATTGAAGGGCTAGGTGGAGTCCTTATGCAAGAAGAAGCAGTTATAGCCTATGAGTCTCGAAAGTTAAAGAAGCATGAGGTAAATTATGCCACTCATGATCTAGAATTGGATACGGTTGTACATGCCCTAAATATTTGGTGGTATTATTTACTTGGAAAACCCTTTGAACTAAGAACAGATCACCAAAGTCTCAAGTATATTTTCACTCAACCATTGTTAAATGCTAAACAACAATGCTGGATGGAATTTTTAGTAGAATACGACTTTGGTATTGAATATAAACAGGAAGGAAAACAAGCTAGTAGAAATGGTTATGCATAAGGGGTAGTATCAAAAAAATATTTATCAAATCGGGGAGAATCAACGTGAAAAATGTATAAACTGTGTGGCGAATTTTTCAAATTTTTGAAGAAATTTTTTCAAAACATGGTGATTTTTTTTTCAAGTATCAACAAAATTATCAAAAGGCGACTGGCAGAAGGTGACTGGAAGAAGGCAACTGACATAAGGCGATTGAAACAAGGTGACTAGCACAAGGTGACTGGCACAAGGTGACTAAAACAAGGTGACTGAAACAAGGCGATTTACAAAAGGCGATTTATAGAAGGTGATTGGCAGAAGGTGACTGGAAAAAGGTGATTGATAGAAGGTGACTGGCAGAAGGTGACTGGCAAAAGGTGACTAGCAAAAGGTGACTAGAAAAAAGACAACTGGTAGAAGGCGTATGACATAAGGGGACTAGCACAAGGTGACTGACAAAAGGTGACTGGCAGAATGTGACTGGCAGAAGGTGTCTTGCAGAAGGCGACTAGAAGAAGGCAATTGGCAGAAGGCGACTAGAAGAAGGCAATTGGCAGAAGGCGACTGGCACATGGTGACTGGCACATGGCGAGTGGCACATGGCGAGTGGTAGATGGCAAGTGGCAAAAGGTGAGTGGCACTAGGCAATTGGTAAAAGGTGAGTGGTACATGGCAAATAATAGATGGTGAGTGGCATAAGGCGACTAATAGATGGCAAGTGGTGCAAGGCAACTGACAAATGGTGAATGGTACAAGGCGACTAGTAGATGGCGAGTGGAACAAGGTGATCGCCATAATCATATATAATATGGTGCCACGTGTCCTCCCTTCTGCCATGTGTCATTCATGCATTAACTCTTACCATGCAGAAAATCTATAAATTAATTTGCAGGGTCATTTGCAGCTTTTCCCAGAGCAACTTTAAAATATTTTTCTAGTATTTTCAAGGCATTTTCCACAGCGGTTTTAGAGCGTTTCCAAGCAATTTTAGTGCATTTTGGCAGAATTTTTAAAGCGTTTTGGCAGGTTTCCAAGCAATTTTAGTGCATTTTGGCAGAATTTTTAAAGCGTTTTGGCATCGTTTTTATAAGGTTTTTCCAGCGCTTTCCTACTTTTTAGAGATGGCTAGTTGTTCCTCCCCTATTCCATTCAAAGTTCATTTCAAGTACACCTTCTACCCCAATATCAAGAGCATTTTCAACACTCCTGATAGAGATTCCCAGTGGATTTACACCACTGGACTTGTTGGTGTGTTGAAGATGCCTCAGTTGAACATTAACGTTTAGTTGATGCAACAGATAATTTCTTGTTACAACCATGACATGTGCACTGTTTCAATCCGTGTGGATAACAATGAATTTTTTTTTCGGTTAAACCCTCTGATGTGCAGTGACTAACATGGCTACCATTTTTGGATGGTGTACTGGTGAACAACCATACACCTTAATCAACGATGATAAATCCACCCTAGGAAACCTTTACGCTGTTCATCCTGACAATGTTCATCCTGACAATATGAAAGGTATAATTTGAAAATTTATTTTTTATTTAACATTAAATATTGTTCTGCTATAGTTTCATTTCTCTAAAAATGTTCTCCTTGTTTTATTTTTATTTTTATAATAATGTTCTCTTTTTTTAGTCAATTCTTCTAAGTCCAAAAGGGGCTTAAACATTTCGAATGGCTTTTTTTTGAGAAATTTGAAAAAACTTGTATTAAAACAAAGAACATTTACAAGTTGGGATGAGACTTTTCCTAGCCTTAGTCAAAGAGAATACAAGATTACAACAGTAAAAGAAGATTTGCAATGGAACCAAATCTCTTAAACCATTACCTAGCTAACAGGGGAGTCGACGAATCTGACATTCAAGTGTGGAGAGACTCCTTCCCCATTGGCCTAAGGTACGATCCTACAAGTTTCCATGTTTGCACAATGTGAGATGTTGCCAGAGGGATCGGTTTGGTCTGTTGATGCAACTTGTCGCAAAATCGCGACAATTTTTCCTTCTTCTCCTTTGGCCGCGAAAATGCAACATGTCGCGATATCGCGACACTTTTCTCTTTTAGTCGTGAAAATGCAACATGTCACGATATCACGACACTTTTTCCTCTTTTGGCCACGATGTTGCAACATGTCGCGATATCATGACACTTAAAACATTTTGAATGTTGGAGACAAATTTCTATATGCTTGCATTGAATTTTTTTAAGCAAGTCTTATTTTGTAGGGGCGACCTACAGAAATGCCTTTTTGGGCACTTTCTTTATTGCTTTGTTGTATTGATGGCGGTAAATTTGACTGGTGCATGCACATTTCCAACTGCCTGAAGCACGACCTTTTGAGTGCCCAAAAAATTCAAGCATCTGCTTACACAGTGACTACCAGCAATTTTATTATTTGTTTATTTCATGAAGCTTATTTCAAGCTTCAACAGAGCAGTCCTGCCACTGCATTGCACCCCAGTTTGTTGTCTATTGGAATGTCTGATGATGAGATATAGGTAAAAATATTTGTTGAAATATCTTTATTTTATTTTTTTAATTTTATATTTTTATTCTCTATTTTTTTTTGAAAACAGAAAAGAGCATCTCAGTATTCAAGTAAGAGGGATGCCGCATTTAGGATTCTGGAAGTATCTGTTGATTCTGAAACGCAATCGTAGTCATCACCAATGACTCCCAACAAACGTGTGAGGTATGATGATGGTAGGATTGAACATACACATGCGACACCTTTTACCGGAGAAACAGTTATAGTCGACGTCGACACCTTTTACCGGAGAAACAGTTATAGTCGACGTAGAAGAGGTTACCTCCAACCTACAAGGTAACCTTACTCTGCATTGTTCAAAAATACTTTTTTAAATGATGTATTTTTTTGACATAAAATTATGTTTTTTAATGTGTTTTACGTATTTTTTAGACAAAGGGTAAATGGTTGAAACATCAATGGTTGCAGATTCTGAGTCAGGTATGTATATTTTGAATAAATATTTTTTAATGCTATTGTTATTTACAAATGATTTATTTTATGTTCTTGTGTGAAATTTAACAAAGGGACCTTGTAGATTCAAAAGGCTAAATAAAGGATGGCTCCACCATCTGACCCTCCATGACCACAACCACAACCACAACTACAACCACAGGCACAACAACAACCATAGCCACAACAGGTTCAGGTACACCCAAAGAAATTTCAGGTCCATCCACTTTAGGTTCCACCTACGAGGAACCAATCACGCATGCATGGTAAAATGTTCCTCACATTGCCACCTCACAATGCAAGAAGTGCTACAAAGACAAAAAATGTGTCATCATCTAATATTTCTATTTCTGTTGTACCGATATTAACCTTGAAGAATATTTCAAATGTTGAGAGTGCATCTCAAATGCCCTCGGGAACTCTTGATTGTGACTTTATTTATCAGGGTATGAATCCTAAAAATTTCCCTTTAAAGGCAAGTGATATTCTTGAGGCAAGTGATATTCTTGAGGATGAGGATGAAGAGGGCATTGATGGAGAAGAAGATGATGTCAATGTAGATGTCGCCGAAGTTTCCCCTTCGCCACACAACAAGTCACCGCCCGTACTATTACAGAAGATGATATCCTAAACGTTTCTAAAAATGTGTTATTAGTCGATGCATGTAAAGCTGTAGTTCATAATAATCTTCTTTCGGATATTGATAAATTGAAGAAATGGGAATATCGGGCCAAGGTTTTGACTAAAGCCATCAATGGCCAATATAAGAATTTTTCAAAAAGAAAAGAGTTGTTTCTCAAGATGAATAATGAGCCCCAAAAGCTCGATGCCTTGCTACATAAAGCTGAATCTGGCACTATGGAGGCTGAGTCTACATACAAAGATGAAATTCTTTCCGTTGTTATGAATCATTTGGAAAACCTCAATGTAGAAGCCCAAGCATATTTTAATGAATGGTCACTTGATCAGAACAAAGTAGTAGTTGCAGAAACAACATGACTTACAGCTGATGTAAGTTCTACATCTAACTAAAAAATATTTTTTTTTGTTAAATATGTTTTGTTTATAAATATTAACTTTTTTTATTTCTGTTTTGTAGTCTAATTCCAACACCTAAAGCAACAAGTCAGTGCCATGAAATTTTTGATCAAGAATGCCAAAATTAGTATTAATAATGCTATTGAATTGAAGAAGAGGTTACAACAGACGGTTAGAGAAAATAATTACCTAAATAAGGTTATCAAATATGAGGGCCTGGATGTCGAGGATAAACTAAAATAAAAGGAGAAGTAGCTAAATGCACCTTTCAAAGAAGATCCAGCGAAGGAAGAGAGTGCCTTGTTATCGAGGATCAACACTACAACAGAAAGTTTGGTTAGGGTTGGGGCATTAGAAGAAAAGAATATTGAGGTAGATGTGGGTGGACCTTCATGAAACATTGAAAAATAATAGATCTTTGTTGTGTTGGGTTTCAAGTGAAACAAAAACTCTTTATATATTTCTATTATTATAAATATTTAAGACTGGTATTTTTTTTGAAAATTGAAATCCTCTTTATATATTTCTATTATTATAAATATTTAAGACTGGTATTTTTTTTGAAAATTGAAATCAATGTTAGAGGCAATTTTTGAAAAATTCATATTATCATTTTGAAGTTTTGTTTTTAATTATTGTTATGTTTTAATTTGAAGTGGAATAAATAATGTTTGATATGTTTTGTTTGATATGTTTGATATCCTTTTTGAGAATTGAAATCAATGAATGAGACTATTGTCAAAAAATGTTTTATCTATTGGAAATTTTGTTTTCAATATGTTAATATTATATGTGTTGATGTATTAAGTAATTTGAAGTGGAAGAAATAATGTTTGATAGGTTTTGTAAATTGCAAATGAATGGTATCATTTTTTAGAATTGAAACAATGAATGAGACTATTTCTAAAAAATATGTTATCTATTTGCAATTTTATTTTGAATGTTGCTATGTTATGATTATGTGTTGATGCATTAAGTAATTTTAAGTGGAAGAAATACTGTTTGATATGTTTTGTAAATTGCAAATGAATGGTATCATTTTTGAGAATTGAAACAATGAATGAGACTATTTTCAAAAAATGTGTTATCTATTGAAAATTTTGTTTTGAATGTTGTTATGTTAGGATTATATGTATTGATGTATTAAGTAATTTGAACCGAAAGAAATAATGTTTGATATATATTGTAAATTTTAAATGAATGATATCCTTTTTGAGAATTGAAACAATGAATGACTATTTCCGAAAAATATGTTAGCTATTGGAAATTTTAAGTGGAAGAAATAATGTTTGCGGAAATAAATATGTTATCTATTGGAAATTTTAAGTGGAAGAAATAATGTTTGATATAAATAACGAATGAATGGCATCTTCTTTAAATATTGAATTCAATGAAAGATAGTATGTTTTGATTATTTATGATGATGTAAAATTTTGTTGTTCTTAATTTGAAGTGGAAGAAATAATGTTTGATATGTGTTATCTTTTTAAAACTTTGTTTTGAATGTTGTTATGTTTTGATTGTTTGTGTTGATATATTAAGTAATATTGAATTATGTGAATGTAGTAAGATGTTCTTTTATGTTATATGAATTAATTTGAAATGTTAAAAAATACAACATAGACAATTACTTTCATAAATAACAAATATTCCAAGAAAAATAATGTAACATGTGAAATCAAATCAAATGAAATCAAATCAAATGATAACATCCTTTCATTCAGATATGTGAAATCAAATCAAATAATAACATGTGAACTCAAATTAAATCAAATGAAAACATCCTTTCATTATGATATGTGAAATCAAATCAAATGATAATATGTGAAATCAAATCAAATAATAACATGTGAACTCAAATCAAAACAAATGATAACATCCTTTCATTCTGATATGTGAAATCAAAACAAATGATAACATCCTTTCATTCTAATATGTGAAATCAAATCAAATGATAGCATCCTTTCATTTAGATATGTGAAATTAAATCAAATAATATGTGAACTCAAATTAAATCAAATGAAAACATCCTTTCATTCTGATATGTGAAATCAAATCAAATTATAGCTTCCTATGTGAAATCAAATCAAATGATAATATGTGAAATAAATTAAAATGAATGCATCCTTGCATCATAATGCTAGAAGCTTGAACAAACTCTTTTTAGATTGTACAAAATGTTTTGCACTCATTCCCAAAATTTTTGTCATCACAATCTGACCAGTGTTACCATCATCCTCATCATTATCAATATTCGTTACACCTCTTCTCTCTACCAAAGAACTCCAATGTGACAATGCTCTTTCATAAGGAAACTCCTCCACCTCATAGGTCGACACATATACTCTCAAGCAATTCTCCAAATTTTTGTCCAACCTATTTCGAACTTTAGATTTTATATATGAAAGTGCACTGAACACCCTTTCATCTTCCACGGATCCCAAATCGTTTGATATAATTCATATAAATGAAAATATTCACTCATAGTATGTTTTAAGACAATACTTGGTTGTAATATTCTCCAAAAACGTGGAATAGAGCCTGATTCATGATGGTCAGAGAGCTGTGAAACTTGAGCAGACATTGTTGTTCCAAAATAGTTGGATTGTTTTGTCAAAAGATCTTTGTTCAGAATACCATTGATTTCAATGCCATTGACTACAACACTTTGACTAAAATGGCCAACAAGTCTGCCCATGTATTTGAGAAAAAAATAATTTATAATCTGGTATTCATTACAAGGATCCCAAAACATTGGATTTACCACACCCATAGCCTCTAGCAATTCATCTCTTTGAAAATGGTCTCTAATTTCTTTTGTCAATGATTCTTCTATTTGTTTTAGTTTAAGTTTTATATCGTCCACAACCACATGAAATCTATTGTAGTTTATGGGAATTTTCTCAAATTCATTTGTAGCTATATCCAATCGCACACCATAACAATATAAAGGTATTTCATTTCCACGAACATTAATACACAGATTTGCATACATAAACCCTATCAAGGATTGATATTCTTTGAAAATTCTTAATGCCGGTAGATACATCGAAATCCACCTAGTATCCACATATTTCAATAATTTTTTACCTTCGATAACTCCTAGTGCAAACTGTTGATAACTCCTAGTGCAAACTGTTGAAACTCTAAAAATATTTTTGGACTACGTGAAAAATATTCATGAATTTCACAGATAAGATCTTCCAAAAATATTTTTGGACTACGTGAAAAATATTCATGAATTTCACAGATAAGATCTTCCACTCTGGTAACATTTGTAAATGTATCCACAATTTTGTATGCAAGATTCATTTTGCAAGCCATGCAATGAATAGGGATCAAATATGGGGCAATTGATATTTGTAGTCTAACATAAAGACCATTCCTGTGTCCTTGCATTGTAGGAACACCATCATCTTCTACACATATTAACTTAGTGGCTATTTCAATTTCATTCATTCCTACTTCTTCTTTTAAACTAGTTACAACAACATTGTAAATGTTTTCTGCATTACAATTTTCCACCATTTTACGTATTCCTAGTAAATGAGGTTGCCTTGAATGATTTTCCAATGTGTAAACATGCATGCAAATCCAAGATGTATTGTCAACTGTAGTCACCTCATCAATTGAAAGTGAAATGAATTTTGCCTTTTTTGCTTTCTCTTTGAGGTCATTCTGCTCAACCAATGACAAATATTTTACCATTTCCCAACCACTTCGATCTGACCAATGAGCGTTGGGTAAGTTCTGCACATTAGCTAGTCGAAATAGAGATTTATAATATATGAAATCAGACATAGGTCTACCCTTCTTAAGAATAGAAAATACAACAACAAAATACAAACTTTTTGAAGCTAAAGTTAACTTATTCATTTTTTGAAATTGGGCTTGAATCGTTGCACCTTTCTCAAACAATGTTTGCTTTTGTTTCATTTATTTATTATATTCTTCGGAATATCTCATATGTGTGCACTCTGATGCATCCTTCCACCTATAAGTTTTTTGTGTTTCTCGATCACCTTATTTTGTTTTGATATAAAACTTTCCACAATGTTTTTCTACTGTATAATTCTTAAGTTGCAATCTATGCTACTTTCTGTGTTTCCAATTGCAAATTACGCATCTTAATTCTGTTATATCATCACTACTATTCTTTGGCAGCACTGGCTCAATAAATGGAAATTCTAATATCCAATCAACTTGAAATGATCTGTTAATTTTCCACCTAGATAACCTTGCACATTTATTTTTTTTAGATGAAGATTCTCCGGAAGTAGGGACTGCATAAGAACTATTAGTTTATTTTCTACTTGGTGTGTTAGATTCAAGAATCTCTTCATGTTGTTGTTCGATTTGATTGAGATTATCTTCATGTGTGGACTGTTGATTATCGTGGATATGTGGAAGTGGAGGAATACCAGGGTTAACAGTGTTTTATGTAGAGATAATTCTAGTGTCAATAGTAGATTCATTATCACTAAGGCATTTAAAAGCATACTAGTGTTTTCTAAAGATAAAAGTGAACAAAGCCATCAACCAAAAAACACACTTATTTATGAATTGAGGACATTATATTTAAAATTAACAAAGTAAAAAAATTAACTGGTGAGTAAAGGTGTTCATACCTTCAGTTTGTGTAGATGTTGATGGCAGATTGGGTTTTGAAATATTAGGAAAGTATTTGAGGATACTCCTTTTATTGGAAGACTCTCCTCCCTTCTTTCCACTGCCTGTAGTTAACATTTTTACGTGTATGAACAAAAAAATAACATGAACAAAGAACATCATTTTTAAATATGAAAATAACAGGTATAAAAGAGAACTACTACTAAAGACAATAGAATTTGACTATCCCATGAATATTGTTCGCAGGCAGATTAAACCTCCTTATTGAGTGTCCATTAATAAAATTAAAAATAAAATTTAATGGTAAAATAAGCATACGAATAAATTGAGTCACCTTCTACCAGTCGCCTTCTATTAGTCGCCTTCTACCAGTCGCCTTCTGTCAGTCGCCTTCTGTCTGTCGCCTTCTGTTAGTCGCCTTCTGCCATTTGCCTTCTGTTAGTTTCCTTCTGCTAGTCACCTTCTGTCAGTCACCTTTAGTTAGTTGCCTTCTCCCAGTCACCTTCTATCAATCGCCTTCTGGAAGTTGCATTTTTCCAGTCGCCTTCTGTCAGTCATTCAATCAGTCGCCTTATGCTAGTCGCCTTCTGCAAGTCTCCTTCTGCAAGTCACCTTCTGCAAGTCACCTTCCGCCAGTTGCCTTTCGCCAGTCCCCTTCCGCCAGTCGCCTTCCGCCAGTCGCCTTCCGCCAGTCGCCTTCTGCCAGTTGTGGACTCTGGTTTTGTCAGTACTCTACTTTGTATCGCTCACTATCTAGAAAAAAATGTTGTAATTGTATGGGAGTCGTTGTCAGGGTTAGCTATATATAATGGGATACAAGGGGCGATTTGGTTGGGATATTTCTTATTTTAAATAAATTTAGGGCAAACATTGGGCAAGAAACCTTATGAAAATGGGGTGAATTTACTCTAAAAAATTAGATCATGAAATTTTTGAGCGAACGGGCCGACCTCTATGGTCCCAAAAATCGTATAATTGAGATTTTGGAAATCCAAAAATTCGCACTAAATTGCGAAATTCACCACTAATCAAAACCCTGCTAGTAGATACCTTAAGCAAGAGAAGACACATAACTGCTATGTATTAGTGTCAAAATGGTATATTCGAATAGGTAAGAGAATTATAATGTTGAGCTCAGGTCGAGAAAGTATTTCTCGACCTAACAAGAACAAGGATTTTATGGTCAAGGAAGACTTATTGTACTTAAGAGATAGAATGGTTATTACAAATGATAAAGAATTGAGAAATGTCATTTTATAGGAGGTACATTGTGCTCCTTATTTCACTCATCTAAGAGGGGTCAAAATGCGTGAGAATATGAGGAAGGATTTCTACTAGCCCGATATGAAAAATGATATAACAAATTTTGTGGCAAGATGTCTACAATTAGGGTTATGCATAAGGGGTTAGACTCAAAATATACTTGTAAAAAAATAGCGAATCCTAATCAAAATCAAGGTGAATCATGAATAATCATAAGCAAATAAAATCAAACATCTTCATACCAAAATTTGGGGTATTTGAAGCCCTAAAATGTAAGGTCATATTTTGTGCCACTTTTGACCTATTAAATCATATTATAACTTCATACAAATACCACCATTAGATCAGGCTTGAAAAGATCTTTCCAACGAGTACAAATATGCCTATGTTTGGATATACATTATGGTAAATTAACCCTAATAAAAAATTGTTCCTAAAAATTTTAGGCGAATAGGCTGACGTCGAGGGTCCTTATATTTGCAAATTTCCAATTTTGGAAATCCTAATATTCACCCAATTTGTGAATATTCACCACTGTGTATAACCCTATCTAGAATATCATAAAGTTAAAATAGAGCATTTACATCCAACATGCCATTTATATCCATATGAGATCCCTACCCAAAAGTGGTAGGTTAATTTTACGGATTTCATAGATGGAATTTCCAAGACTCATTTCAAGCATGATGCTATCTTATTGTAGTTGATAAATTAACCAAGGTTGCACATTTTATACCTAGGAATGTGTAGGATGATGCACCTGCCATAGCACAAAAATTTATCAGAGAAGTGGTACGTCTACATGGTTTTCTAGAAGTAATCATTTTAGATAGGGAATTGAGAGATGCCACGGTGTTTACCAAGATATATTTAAGGTCAGGATATCGCTGGTTGAGAATACGCGAGGATAATACTCACAAGATGGCATTTAAGACTAGGTATGGGCATTATGAGTTCACAATCCTACCTTTTGGACTAATTAATGCCCCAGTTACCTTCATGAATTTAATGAAAAATGTGTTCAAAATGCACTTGGATCAGTTTGTCCTTGTATTTCTAGATGACATACTAATATACTCTCAGAATAAGGAAGAGCACGATAAGCATTTCAATATTGTGTTAGAGTTACTAAGGAAAAACCAACTCTATGGAAATCTAGCCAAGAACGATTTCTATGTTTATGAGGTGTGATATTTAGGGCATATCATATAAAAAGAAGGAATTGTTGTGGATCTAGAGAAGATCAAAGCCATAGTAAATTGGCCACTCCCTACTAATATTATTTAAGTAAGAAGCTTCATGGGGTTAACTAGCTATTATAGACATCATATAAAGGATTTATCAAATATTGCTTCGAAAATAACTAACCTTCAGAAGAAAGGGAAGGAATTCAAATGGATGGGAAAGTGTGAAACTATTTTTGCTTTGTTAAAGGAGAAACTCACTACCACACCAATATTGAATATTCCATATCCTCAAGGAGGTTTTTCAGTATGCACTGATGCATCATTGGAAGGGTTAGGAAGAGTACTCATGCAAGAAGAGTTGGTAGTAGCTTATACTTCAAGGAAACTTAAAAAACATGAAGTCAATTTTGATACTCATGATTTAGAGCTAGTCGTTGTAGTGCATGCTCTAAAGGTCTAGTGTCATTATCTAGTAGGAAGATCTTTTGAGTTAAAATCAGACCATCAAAGTCTAAGGTACATATTTACCCAACCAATACTCAATGTGAGGCAAAGAAGGTGGATTGAATTTTTTGCTGAGTATGAATTTGAGATTAAATACATAAAAAGAAAAGAGAATAGGGTTGCTGATACCTTGAGCAAAAGGAGACACATAGCATCCATAGCCAGAAGTCACATAAAGCTCATGGACCAAGTATGACAGGAGCAATATCAGGATAAATATTGTCAAAAAATTTGAGCTATAATGGACAAAGACCCTGAGAGCAATAAGGAGTTTGGGGTGATAGATAACCTTTTGTGCTACAAACATAGAATCATCATACCAAGATAAGGGCATTTAAGAAATATAATAATGCAATTCCTTATTCATCTCACCTCGGAGGAGCAAATATGAGGGAAAATCTAAAAAATAACCTTCTTCTAGGTAGGAATGAAGAAGGATAATATTGATTTTATCACTCGATGCCTTGAATGTTAGAAGGTTAAGGTAGAACACAAGCATCCCGTAGGATAGTTGTATCCACATAGTATACCTACGCAAAAATGGTAGGTCATATCTATGGACTTTATAGTAGGTTTACCCAATACCAGATACCAACACGATGAAATTCTAGTAATAGTCAAAAAAATTGACTAAGGTTACACATTTTATACCTGGGAGTACCAAGGATGATGCTCAGGTGGTGGCTAATAAATTTTCCAAGTGTTCTAATTGCATGGATTTCTTTAGGTAATCATCTCAGATAGGGATTCTAAGTTCACTTCTAAATTTTGGAAAGCCCTTCACCAGGCAATAGGTACAAAGTTGAACATGAGTTTGGTATACCACCCTAAAAAATATGGTTGAATAGAGTGGGTAAACCAAGTACTAGAAGATATGCTCCACATGTATTGTATGAATCACAAGTCTCACTGGAAAGACTACCTACCTTTCGAATTCACCTACAATAATGGGTATCAATCATCATTGGGAATGTCACCTTTCGATGCATTTTACGAAAGAAAGTGCATAACACCACTGTCATGAGATAAAATAGAGTATAGAGTCATGATTGGAACATAAATGGTCAAAGAAATGGAAGAAAAAATAAAGGTAATTAGGCAAAGACTCAAGGAAGCTGCTGATAGACAGAAGAGTTACACTGATTTAAAGAGAACTCCAAGGGAGTACTCGGTAGGAGACAAAGTGTTCCTAAGGGTCAAACCAATGAAAAGTGTGATAAAGTCTACAAAATTAGATCCACAATTTACAGGACCCTTTGAAATCATTGAAAAGATTAGTTCGGTTGCATACCGAATCACTTTACCTCATAATATGTCAAAAATCCATGACACTTTCCACATATCTTTGCTTAAGAAATATATTGCTGACCTTGAACATGTGTGGGATGTTTCTGTTGGGACTGAAACTGATGAGATTTTTTATTGATACAAATGGTTACAATATATAGGCATAAGCCTATATGAAACACATGACACTTGTCAAGAGAAACTGACAAGTTTCAAGGTGAAGACATAGTGCACTTTAATTCTAACATTCTCCCTTAAAGTGCACTATCCGAACTAAAGAAAAAAACAAGTCAAAATTAGGTAACATTCCCCCTTAATGTTGACTTTTCTAAAAGCAACCTATCATCCTCTTTTATTGTTGATTTGGTCTAGGCTCGTGCTCTTTGCGCTTGGCTCTCCAACTGTGAATAATGCTAGATTCACTGTGTATACATCTTGGTCTGTTGCCTCAGGGTCAACCACTTTCATGAGTCTGTTGCCACTGGGTCAGCCGTCTAAGTGCCTCGGGGTCATCATGGGTGCCTTAGGGTCAGCCACTTCTGGGTCTGTTGCCTCTGTAGGTCATCCTCAGAGGATGTTGCCTCTCGTAGGTCACTGAATAGATTCACCATAAATATCAAATCCCTCCTTATGGTGAACTCAATCTAGAAGGTGTCGATCTCTGCCAAAAATGCACCTTAATACAAAGGAAAAACGAGCCATATAAGAGTGTTGGTCTCTGCTGAAAATGCACTCAATACAATAAAATGAGCCATAGATCAAAATATGGAGGAGAAGAAGAAGAATAGAAGAGAATATTTTGAAGTGTCTTCGTCTGTAGTCTTCAGAAGTAGATCCAAAAAAAACCTCGGATAGAGTCTAGGGTGTCTATGTCTGTAGTCCCTAGAATAAGTGTCCTTATTGTAGTCACCTCATCTTATCGGAATGCATGGGTAACTAGCCGCTGCATCCGCCAAGTAGAAAGAGGAGAATACTAGATACTAGGTTCACTTACAAGTTCCTTGGGAGTGTCGGGTTCAGCCGAGAGTGCACTCCAAGGTAGAAAAAAATTTTGAGGCTAAAAAACTCAATTGAAACAACCTCAAAATGACAATATGACACCACCATTGTGTCCGTCACGAAAAAACATTTCCAACGACTATAAATACCCCTATACTTGGGTTTGAATGGGGCCTTTAACTTGCTAAAAAAACAATAGCATGCCTCTCTAGGCAGCAAAATAAACATCGCTCAATGGCGACATCGCTCTCAAGCAAAATAAAAAATAGTCTTAAAAATTTCCCTTGTAGGGGAATTACATGGGCCATCGAGGCCTTCCACTTCATGTGGCCATAAACACTTTATACAAAAGCAATGCCTTCCTTTTCCTTTAAAATTTCCCTCCAAGGTAACGTAAACTCTTCGTGAGAGTTATTTGCATCAAAATAGGTTGTGGCTTTAAAATCTACTGCAGTTTCTTCAATGTCATGGTCGATAGCACTAGGGCAGCCACTTAACAAATTAGCCACTTTGAATCATCTGTAGTTAACAAATTAGCCACTTGAATCATCTGTAGTTTTAGTGAATCATCAAATTAGCCACTTGTCATCGAGCACGTGCCACACAAACACATGGTTTTATTTGACGAGAAACTCAACTGCATGCATCACTTTTGCTTTAGTATTTCATCGAAATATTTCTCATCCCAATGAGAAAAAAACCATGAAGCTCCGAGTGATGATATTATGCTCCAAAGCTCTGTCTTCGCCATAGACATCATGGACCCTCCTCATGAAGCTCGTACATTCAAAGCCAAAAACAACCGCATTGATCTTCTACACAGAGTTCACAACCTCATGGGCCGCCCTTTCCTCCCCGATAAGTTACCAATGGGCTACTTCCAAAATCGAGTAGTAGCATCTAGGACAAATGTATTTATGGGGTGCTATTTTTGCATCCAATCCATTCATGGGATCGATCCCCGGGGCGATCATGTTTGGCCTCTGGTACATGTTGGATAGTAGCAGTGTAGGTCTTATCGTCGGGCTGTTGTGCAAGCGATCGTAGCGGTCACCGTGCCTGCAAATGCCAATTTTGAAGTGGAAGGGGAAATTACTTTACTCTGTATTTCTCTGTGCTGAATTTGGAGGCCAAATGTTTCGCCTTGGATGCCGTGGCGCTAGGGATTTGAAGAAATTTTTACCCAAATTGTCTTTGAAAAAAAAAAACTAAGTAAAAATACGTAAGTAATTTTATTTTTCTTTTCCTTTCTTTAGTTTGCGCAGAAAAATCCCACTCTGTAAGTGCTACCGAAGGTGCCCTTCCTTAATATTTTTACGGAGGCGCGTAGGAGATCCTCCAGTTCGAACTGCTTCGGCTCTTCCAAGAACACCAGATCCCCTCAATCTTGACAAGGGGATTACTGCAAAAAGCTGGGGCGGTAGACTTCGTGATGATGACGCTTTGTTTCTTCAGATTCTGGCTTGGCTTCAGCATCAACGGTGACTATCCCTTGTCTGCAATGATCATGTCGAAGTACGCCAACAAGAAAACATGGGGGGCTTTCATCACGACGGTGTTCGCCATGCAAGGTTTCAAAATTCTCATCAACGACACCATTGCCATTATCATATCCATAGCTTTCAAGAACAAGTATGATAGGCCTTCGTACGAAGTGGATCGGAAACTTTCGACGTCTTCGGAGGCCGATTTCGTGTGGAGGATAATCCTCATGTTCGGGGCCGTTCCGACGACTCTGACTTTCTATGCTTTTCCTCTTTGCAAGGACTAGTTCCATCCTAGATGTTTGAATTTAACATCTGGACACATTCATACCACATGCCACACAATCAATCGAAAGAGAACCCCAAGAATCCAAACAGGCCAGCGTGTATGGCGTGGATGAATTGCAGGGGCGATAATTTGAACAAAGGAGCAATAGCAAAACCAAAGCCATACATGCCCTACACGCTAAATAGAGAACCAAAAAAAACTGCACCAAGAACCCAGTCTAAAACTTAATAATTTTTTTTTTCCATTAAAATGCAAGGATCCTTTCTGATAAACCAGATCGGTTTACACCGGCAAGTTTAGAGCATACTCAGATTTTGCATCGAAAAAGAAAAATATAATCAGAAAAAAAATGAGGTGGGGAAATCCCCCCATGAGGAAAAAGCTCCTCAAGGGGAAGGATGAGGGGGGGATTTCCATGAGGGAAATCCCCCCTCAAGCTCACAAGGCCAGAGAAATCCTGGAGCTCTGATACCAAATGTTGGGACTTAAACTGATGAGATTTTTTATTGATACAAATAGCTACAATATATAGGCATAAGCCTATATGAAACACATGACACTTGTCAAGAGAAACTGACAAGTTTCAGGGTGAAGGCAAATGTTGGGACTTAAACTGATGAGATTTTTTATTGATACAAATAGCTACAATATATAGGCATAAGCCTATATGAAACACATGACACTTGTCAAGAGAAACTGACAAGTTTCAGGGTGAAGGCATAGTGCACTTTAATTCTAACAGTTTCTAATTTGTAGATGGCAAATACAAAGGTAATTGAAGTAATACCAGTAAATATTCTTGAGTTTCACTCTAAAAAAATTGCTAAATCGGACTCTTGAACAATGTAAGGTCCAATGGGACCATTTTTTAGAAATGAATGTCACTTGGGAGAAAGTGGTAGATATGCAATTTTTTTTCTCTTTGTTTGATAATCTCTAAACTGTAATAATTTGCTTTTGATTATGTTATGCTTGTGTAAAAATGAGAAACACCGAGATGGTGTTTAGTCCTAGTGGGGGAGGATGTCATGACCCTCCCAAATGGAAAAAATGTATTTAATTGATGATGCTTTAATACTTGATTTTGTGCAATTAATTAGAGTAGTGATGTTAGTATATATTAAAGAGCATGATACTACTAACAAATTGATAATGTGTAGGATCAGGTTCGCTTGTAAGTGGAGGAAGGTGAGTCATCCACCAAAGGCGAGGGTACTTGAGGTTGGAGAAGTGATGATAAGATAACTCGAAGGTAACAAGGATGGATACCTTCATATAGGCATGCAATCAGTTAAGGATAATCATCAATAACTAGCCACATTGAGTCCCAAACTAATAGCCTAGTAGCTATCGTAAGTTCTAGAGGCTGAGACATGTGACTAAACTGATGGAAATAATCCCCTCTTTATCTGTTACATATGTTTGATTGGTCGTACTTCATCATTATTTACATCACTGGTTTAGGAAAAGAGCATGATTAACCTAATTATTTTGGAAAAATTGCTTGTTTCCTTGAACCTTGAAAAAAGAGTAGCATGATGATAATGCTTAATAAGAAAAGTTGGAATCTTTTATAAATAAAATGTTAGAATTATTGAAAAGAAAAGTGACTTATTTTCTAAATAAGATGTTAGAATTAATTTAAAATAAAAGCGAGTTATTTTATAAATAGCATGTTAGAATTAATTTAAAAGAAAAGTGAATTCTTTTTATAAATAAGATGTTAGAATTAATTTAAAATAAAAGTGAGTTCTTTTATAAATAAGATGTTAGAATTATTTTAAAAGAAAAGTGAGTTCTTTTATAAATAAGATGTTAGAATTATTTTAAAAGAAAAGTAAGTCCTTTTATAAATAAAATGGAATTGTTTGAATGATGATTAAATCCCATTTATAAATAATATCTTAAAAAATGTTTAAAAATAAGATTATGAGCATAATCATCAAACTCCATGTTAATCCAAAGCAAGATATTTGTTTTTTGGTGAGCTTCGAGTAGATGTTGGATATAATGAAATAAGCCTACCAACGATGAAGGGATGGGCATAATTTATGGTAAGACTTATCCATTGAATAAAGAATGCTTTCCCCACCAGCCATCGTGTCTGAGAGAAGCCTACCAACGATGAAGGGATGGGCATAATTTATGGTAAGACTTATCCATTGAATAAAGAATGCTTTCCCCACCAGCCATCGTGTCAGAGTAGCTATAGGAGTTATGAGGGGTGGTGGATCACTTAGGTTGAGGAGGAGAAGAGAGATAGAAGGGAAGAGGAGAGATATTCAAGAAGTAGACGAGGGAAAAATGTGGAGGAAAAAACCTTGGGAATTCGAAGATGAAGAACAACACGCCATTGACGTCAAGGGAACAAATTAAACCATGTTGGGTCTATTACCATTGTCTCTGTTATATCAGATGGTTGGTCTTTTGGCATACATTTTACTAGTTTACCTTTGCCAAGACCATTGTTTCTGTTATATTGCATGGTTGGTTGTGGTCCACGTTTTCTAGTTTACCTTCACCAAGGGCACTAGCAGTTGTGAAATTTTTATTACTTCAGTTGACTAGTGTTACCACTAGTTTACCCTACCAACTTGTTGGTTGTACTAATGAGACACCGTTTCATATTAAACCATGCTTATGATCACGTATGGGTTATATCCCTAGATTACCATCATGAAATAGTTGTATTCTATAGTAAGGAGACAAGAGTAGCATACCTTAAGATGTCATTGTTAAATTAACCATGGGAACTTTTGGGTGTTATGGGAAGACCATTTGTATTCTCTGTTACCTTCTAGGAAGACATGCGTTGTTGCTTCCTACAAGTTGTGAGTGGGTAACACTTTGTTCATTCCACCAATAGACAACTTTTTGTGGTAGATGAACCTCGTCCACCCCAGTAATCTGCCATTCCCTTACTATGATTGAAGTGTCATCGCTCTTGTGAATAAATGACTGATCTTGTGCATTCAAACCATAGAAAGCTCCTTTATCACATTATTGTAGCTTTGGCCATGTTAAGGCACCGTGGTTGTGGTATAGTTGAGCCAAGGGAGGTCAGGCACCTTGCTGAGTTGCCAAGTCAAGCAAAGAGAGGTCACACACCTTGCTAAGTGCCAGGTCAAGCCAAGGGAGGTCACACACCTTGCTATATTTTCAAGTTGATTCAAGGGAGACCATGCACCTTACTGTGTTGCCACTTCAAGTTGATTCAAGGGAGACCATGCACCTTACTGTGTTGCCATGTCAAGCGCTTGTCGCATGAGGGCACTGTGCTTGACAGGGTTCTTTAGATTTAAAGCCAGAAATACATATTAACTTGGTTGCTAATAAATTAATATAATGGGATTTATTATATTGAAGATAAATGGAAAAGTATTGTTTTCATAAATTATGGGGTTAGTTTATTGAAGATAAGTGGAAAAGTATTATTTTCATAAATTAAGG
Source organism: Wollemia nobilis (assembly GCA_028583015.1). Taxonomy (NCBI): domain Eukaryota; kingdom Viridiplantae; phylum Streptophyta; class Pinopsida; order Araucariales; family Araucariaceae; genus Wollemia; species Wollemia nobilis. The sequence continues at coordinate 1,800,273 of JAQPPZ010002456.1, read as the reverse complement.
TTATGGGATTTAGTTTATTGAAGATAAATAGAAAAGTATTGTTTTCATAAATTAATGTTATGGGATTTAGTTTATTGAAGATTAATGTAGAAAAGTATTGTTTTCATAAATTAATGTTATGGGATTTAGTTTATTGAAGATTAATGGAAAAGTATTGTTTTCATAAGCTTTAGTTTATTGAAGATAAATGGAGAAGTATTGTTTTCATAAGCTTTAGTTTATTGAAGATAAATGGAGAAGTATTGTTTTCATAAGCTTTAGTTTATTGAAGATAAATGGAGAAGTACTGTTTTCATAAGCTAAGGTTATGGGCTTTAGTTTATTGAAGATAAATGGAAAAGGATTATTTTCATTAATTAAGGTTATGGGCTTTAGTTTATTGAAGATAAATGGAAAAGTATTATTTTATTAAATTAATGTTATGGGCTTTAGTTTATTGAAGATAAATGAAAAACTTTTGTTTTCGTAAATTAAGGTTATGGGCTTTAGTTTATTGAAGATAAATGGAAATGTAATATTTTCGTAAGTTAATGTTATGGGCTTTAGTTTATTGAAGATAAATGGAAATGTAATATTTTCGTAAGTTAATGTTATGGGCTTTAGTTTACTGAAAATAAATGGAAATATAATGTTTTCGTAAATTAAGGTTATGGGCTTTAGTTTATTGAAAATAAATGGAAATGTAATGTTGTTTATAAACTAGATGTATGAGACTTTAGTTTATGAATGAACGAAAAAAATGGTTTATTTCTAATTAAAGTTACTAGACTTTATTTTAGTGGATTAAAAGAAAGGATTGGTCTAAATATTAGAAGTGTTGGGCTTTAATGCTTTGAGGTAAGTCTAGATTTTATTTGAGTAATAACCATGACTTAACTTAACTGTTGTATGTTGAAAATCCCTCTAAAGGTATTTGTGGGAAGACAGTAAAAGTAATTATTATTTTAAGATATCAACTATGCTATTAGATGGTTACAAAAATAAATAAAATGTATAGTTACAATTTGGTAAAGTAAAGAAAGTAACTGCATTTAGAAGCATGTCTATCCTGGACTATGAGTTTCTTGATCCCTTACTATCCTCACTTGATCGATGGAAGAGCAGGAGGACCAAAGTCACATATGGATCGATGCTCAAGTTTTTTTTCTACTTTATATATCATTTATTTATGCTAATAGATTAGACTTGTGGGGAGATTTCCCCAATATTATTGATGTAATGTAATATTTTAAGGTATGGACGTTTTACCATACTCTTATGTAATCAATGACCATTGTGGTAAAAGCATCTTGTATTATTATTGAACTGCTCAAGTTTTTTTTCTACTTTATATATCATTTATTTATGCTAATAGATTAGACTTGTGGGGAGATTTCCCCAATATTATTGATGTAATGTAATATTTTAAGGTATGGACGTTTTACCATACTCTTATGTAATCAATGACCATTGTGGTAAAAGCATATTGTATTATTATTGAACTGCTATGATTGTATTTAAATCCTTCTATTGCATTCTTATTCTTTGACTGTTATTCCATGCTTCTAGTTATCCTGTATGTTTATTGAATTATGGTTTTTTAGATTATCTAGATATATTATTTATACTCTTGTTTGAATAACTTTTATAAAATTTAGTAGTAAGTTCTAGGGTGAACTTAGAGGTTAACCTAAGGGCTTGAGACCCCGTTAGGAATATTGATAACTAGGTTTAGAAGATTGTACCAGAGTTAATATAGCTTGTTAGAGGACAAGATGGATAGCTTAAATCACAGTACACATAGCATACCCATACATAATGGCTTGTGTGGAATATGGAGATGCGTGTACACCTTCTAATTATTGAATATGGTAAGTCTATCTCATCAATATTGATGAGATGGATGGAATTATGTGCATAACATGAGATATATCTACATAGAAGGGACTTGCGTAAGGAGAATCCTATGTAGTATAGTTCTTGAGAAACTTAGGGGTTGTTAAACATTAAGTCGATCTAAGGCTGGTTAGGGGTTTATGGATCCCTCTCCTTAGTAAAAAACAAATCTCTCTTTCTGTGTGTTTTATTTCTTGATTTTTGGGTCATTACAAGCATCATGGATTCTTCACCAAAGCGTTGCCATTCAAAATCTCCTCTATATCTTCACCAAAGCTCCACCATAAGCATTGCTTAGCTAGAAAAATATTAGTATCAATGAAGTACAACAAAGAACAAAGGTGTTTTTGAGGCATTTTTAAGACAAGGACATGCAAAAGAGAGAAGGTGCCACTTGTCATTATCAAAAATAATCCTAAAAAAATCCATAAAGAAGATGTCACAATACTATATTGGCACCCATAATCCAAGTGGAAGAGGATTTACCTACAACCAGAAGCCTGATATACATCCGTAATGACAAAGAAGGCTCATTTACATTGAAGAAGAAACATCTCTTGGATAACGCTCGAAGGAAGAATAAGAACTTCTCAAGTGAAGGTGACACTTGTCACAAGAATTTGATCGAGTTTGGTGTCTCCATAAAATAGTTGAAGCATATTTGGAGTTTTGAAAAACTTTCTATGACAGCTAACCAACTATTAAAGATGCCTTGGATCTTGGAAAACGTAGAAACCCAACAACAATTTGGAAGTCATTCGACATAAATTTGGTAGTCATTCAACAACAAACCAATAGTCATTCAGAGAAATTCAGGAGTACATGGAACTATTCTCAATCAAACAGGTCAAGGGAGCATTAAAGGAAGGCATTGAAGCCCAAGTGCACGTTGAAGAGTTCACGCCCAAGCAGGATAACCAGCCACATCCGATTTCATATAGGTACAAAGCCTTATTAAGGTAAAATTTACTCATCTAATTTGCTTTCATTGGGAGTTATAAGGTTATATTTTAAGGTTGAAATATTAAAGGAAATCAATCTTTATTTGATAGAAAAACTTAGGGAAATTAATCTAATATTTACAAAACACAACTTAGGAGAAATAAGGAATACTACTCGGAATGAATCCATTTAATGTTTGCAAATATTAATGTGTTCTAATTTTCTAAATTTGGGAGTGATAAGGGTTACAACATTAAACTAGGTCATTGGAAATTAGAAACATTTAAATAATATCTCAAGGGATTCAAAAAGAGGTTATTAAGATTTTTTTTTAAGGTTGGAAATTTATAATATTCTTGTCTCAAAAATTTCTCAAAAGGAACAAAAAAAATCCAACATTAAAACCTCTTCAAAATTGAAAAGTGCTTTAGTTCAATAGGAGTAATAAGGTGTTAGAAAAGTTGAATTTTTATCTGTACAAAAACTGTACAAAATAAACCAAAATTGGACTATACTTTACAAAAGCACTATATTATAGTCTAAAATCATTAGGGGGTCATAAGGCATTCTACAAAAATTGATAATAATAATATTTATTAAATATTATCAAGTTGGTATGGGAAGATATAAGCTTGATTCAAAACCTAAAAATTAGGTGTTCATACTCTCACTACTAATGAGACATAAGGAAGCCTACAAACCTAAGGATTAATAAAGGTTTTATCAAAACAAGATTATATACGTCAATTAGGAATCATATATCCGTATCCTAGGCGGAGTGTTGCACTGGGTCCATGATCAATTCAATCGCACAAAATCCTTCTATCTTAAGGTCGAGTGACCAATCAGAAATGTATGCAAATTGAAAAGGTCTCTCTATGGACCTAAGTAGGTATTGAGAGCTTGGTACGAGAAGATTGATAACTTCTTTATCAACCCAGGATTTGTGAGGTGTGGGTCTGAGAGTAATGTGACAGATGCACCTTCTGTCAATATAATTGGGATTTTTACATTGGGCTTTCATAATCAACACGATTGTCGTGAGTTGAGACGTTTATTACGAGATCTGGACATCGAAATTAATCAAATAATTCCTGAAGGGGGATCTGTAGAGGATCTGAAAGATTTACATATTTGTTTGCCAACTTCTTCGTAGATAATCCAATTTTTTAAATTATGGATTAATGGATCCATTAGGGATCATTATGTCATCGGTGCTTCTATTAAACGATGCCGGCACCCCGTCTACCAAAAGCTGCTTTTAAAACGCCGCTTTTAATGAGGAGGAGGGAAAAAACTATGAAGGAGATCGACCTTGACCTTTTAAGAGAGAGGAGATAGATGGATCAGGAGGTCGAGGAGACACTTTTAGTATAGTAACGGAGTGCTCTCTATCCTTGTTTTTGCTCGCCCCTCTCTCTTCCCCTTTAAAAATAGGGGGAGGTTGGTCCCTCCATTTACTCCCCATTCGGCTTGCCGAGAGCCGTGGCAAAAGCTGCAGAGCTCGGGGCTTTATCTCTCGCCCCTCCCGTATCATTGATGGCGATTGATTCTTAGGGGAGAGTAAAGAATAATAGTAGGCCCCTTACTTTACTAATATCAAAATTAAAATGACCTTTTCATGTCTTTGCTTCCACATTCCTCTCTACTATGGATGCTATGGGTGCTACTTCCAAAATGCCTAGCTTGGAAGAGTTTTGTGATCGTCTTACGAAGGAAGAGACCAAAATTTCCACTCTTGAGACATATTCATCTTCTATATTAATAGAATAACGGGCTTTTAGATTAATAAGGCCCCACTCCAGTGGAATGTGGTTAGTCGGAGATAACATAATAACTTCTTCGTCCTTCTGTGTGAGGATGGCTGCAATGCTCTCTTCAGCGCCAATCCCTTTATATAGAGAGGAGGGGAGATAATTCAGATTGATCTATCCTAATAGAGGTTGCTATAAGGTAGACTAATCTATCTCAAATAATTCAGGTTATACAAATGACAACTAGCATGCTAAGCAACACTCTTAAAAGTGGAATAAGGAAAATACCAATATGGATTAAAAATATGATGAACTACAATGATGAAAAGGGTAAAGAAGAACCAATACAATGCAAAATAAGTTCTAAAATCAATAGCTATGTGAAGGAAGATTCATCTAGTGAATATAATGACCAAAAATAGGAAAATATTGATCAACAAAATTTTATTCAAAAAGGAATAGCTTCAATTGTGAAGCTAACATATGATTAGGTGGTCTTATCAAGGATATAGAAAAACATGATATTCCTAAGATATATTACAATTTTTTTATATCATCTCTACTGTGCACTCATTGCTATCAATATGGTTATGAAAAGATCAACTACCGGAGTTTCCATCCATGAAAATATTGTGATGGAACAAATCACTCATATTTCTCCTGTCACTTCAAATACAGGTACTATAAAGACTATGAAAGAATATTACTTCAAAGAATAAACTATTATCTTTAGAAACTTATTTCAGATGGATATACTAACATTGAGCTCAAGGTTGATACTTATGAAGGACAAAGAAACATGTCTTACATAAATACAAAGGAAATAAGAAGAACCAATTCAGATCCACTCAAGACATGCAATCCCATGAGAGCAATGGTCGATCAAAGATGCCTGACATCAAGGAACAAAGAATGAGAAAATATGAAAGGCCATGAAGCAGTAAAAAAATAACTAGACCAAGACTGATCTGAACAAGCCAAGGGTCATTCAATGAAAGAAGAATATTTAGCTTCAACTACAACTTACTATACATCATATGAAGACTCAAATTACCTGTTGAACCCAAATCGAGTAAGCAATGAGGAAGAGTATGAAGTTCAAGATGAATAAGATGATCCATATTGAAGACTAAAGTCTTAAATACCTAAATATTGTAATACATGGGGATGTTAGAAATGGAGTATATTACATAATTTGGGTCATGTAAATGCATCTTCTAAGGTACATACTTAAGAAATTAGATTACTTTAGGGGGAAGTTATCATGCAATGTAATAAATGCACAAGTTTCAATGTGCAAGCTATATATGTGCAAGTTGTCCCTTGCAGAGGTAGGTAGAGTGTTGGCCAAGGAACCTATTTTTCTATATAATAAGGACCTCATTGTAATACAAATATAGAGTCAGAGGACATAGTCTGATAGTGTAGCTTATATCATAGTAGTACAGTTCTGTGTAGATCACCATATATTGGTGATGGGTGAAATGTAGTTCAATAGCTTTATTAATGGAGTGTTCATTTCCTCCATAGCTACATTGTATTATTTTATATAATTTCTATCTACATGTAAAAACCCAAATCAACCCATTTGGTTTCAATATGGCAGAGTGAAAAATTTTCAATTACCAACCAATTTTAATCTAGTTTACGCATGCTTTAATCCTCATGGGTGCCATTTCGCTGCAGACAAAATACCTAGGGGATCGATATTGGCCAGTTCTCGATTAAAGTAAGCCATAACATATTTCCTCTCCTTATCGAGACTCTCAGTAATGGCAGGGGTTTCCTATATCCAGGGCTCATAATACCTGGAGTTTGGTCGCTATCTTCCCCAAATGTTTTCTCCAGATTTTTAGCATGTGCATGCTATGGATGATGTTTATTCATATCCTTGAACCACATCACGAGCTTACCACAACCTTGGTAATTCTCCAGAAGTCTTATCTCTGCACAAGTCCATGTCATTATGTGGAATACCATAAGACTCCTGCCCAAGTTTCTAGACGGTTTAGTATAGGAACTATACCCATATACTAATTCCTGTCTTATCTACTCCCTCTTGTTAATATCGGAGTTTTTTTTTTTTTGACTGATCGGGCAGATCATGAGCTAAGCCCCCCATCGATCTCTACGGTTGGATTAAAGAATGTCTTCCCATATTTTGCACAGTTAAGTTATCTTTCCCACAACTTAAGAATCCAGGGATGTCCACCCACATTCCTCATGGTTAAGTTGTTTTCCTTAATGGTTTATTGTATCTATATCTAAGTAGCCATTATTTAAAACATAACTTAAGATAATTTATTTCTATTTAAGTAGAAAGAAAAACAACTAGTTTGGATTAGCTCAACTAAATCTATTTAAAATAGAAACCAAATTGAACACCTATTTCTACCTTGTGAAAGACGTTTCAATAAAACTTTAAAATACATATCATCGCATAATTGATTATCAATCAAACACAAGCCCTGTTCGTATTCAATTATTTTTCCCCTCTTTTAACTTAAAAAAAATATTCATCTTCTATTAAACTATTCAATCTAAAGTTCCTCTACCCTATGAGCGCTACCATAATGTAACCACTCGTTCCACTTCCGTCCCACTAAGTCCTCTTTTATAGAAAATATAAAGGTCTCTAATAGTATGGTTTTGTTTTGGTAAACCCCATCCACACTACACAAAGTAGCTAACTCCTTAATTCTGGATACTCTCACTACATTAGACGTCTCTTTAGCCTTCTCATAGAAGTATGGCAGTATGAGTTTTATGGTATTTGTTATGAAAGAAGCTTACATAAGGTTTTATTATTTTACATGAGTATTATTGCACACAGGGTATTGACATCTTGCAAACCACAAGACCCATTTAATTTAAATTGTTTTCTACTGTTAAACTACCAGTTTAGGAAGCGTTATCTACAGCCACCGTATCCTATCTTAAAAACATCTGCCCAACCGACGCATTCCTAATGAAGAGAGTGAGAGTTTATGAATTTTCGAGTCTAAATTTTCACACCAAACACTTAAGCATTCTAATGTCCTTCTATATTTAAGCATCCGTTATTTTATTTTTGTCTATGGTACATTCATTTGCTGCATTCTAACCAAAGACGCAAACAATACTAAACTAATTGCCTTAATTTCGTTTTAAAACAGATAAGCTCTTTTGGGTCTAAACCAACAATTCGTTGGCAAACGCATATATATAATTATTTTCTAAAAAAAAGGTAAAGTTAAATAAAACACAACAACTCATAATTTGTGGAAGACATGTATTTCCATTTATTTATTTCCCTAGAAATACAGATTATAACAGGCGCTAATAGCTCCTTCTATCCTTATAAAAACTGGGTCGTCCATCATATATAGAGCAATAAAGAAGAAATACATATTTTTGTGTCAAACTATCCTCAACTTCGTTCCAGATTACATTATCCGACAACAAGAAGGTTCCAAAGATTTCACTATAAATTTTCAATACAATCACTTCAACAACAATGTACCCAAGGTTTCACGGCTTCTTCTATATTACAGAGTGACTTCTAACCCAATTCGTTGCTGGCTGGTGGTAATCAAAGGTCAGAACGACTTGTTACCATGCAATGCAACTACCCTACTTGCACATCAAATAAGCTTTCCTTGCCTATTTAAAACTACGTTTTTCTACTGCATACAAATATTTCCCAATTAAAAAAAAAAATATAACATTCCCATCATAGTGAGCTCAGCATTACTTCGCGCTATATAACAGAGAACCAACCTCTCAATCCTTCGTCTGGAAGAGCTATTCAATTCTCTGCCTCCTACGAACCGTCGTAGCTTCCCTACTTGTATTCCCAGCTTTTCTCGGAACATATGATAACCATAATACTAATAATAATAACAATGCCCTTTCTTTTCCTTCGTCACTTCTTTATAGATGACCCAATCCTTTTTATGTTAACATCTGTTATATTTTGTGTAAGGCCCTTCACCCTTCCATTTGTCACACAAAGTTGGCATGTAGGTATTTTTTAATATATATAATTTTTCTTTGTTGTCGTATGATTAAAACATGTACAATGCGTTGCTTATAGAATCACTTATAAATTTTATTTCCATTGCTATGTTTTAAATTACTACCTTTATATTATTATATTCCGTTACTTATTATATTGTTGTTATTTCAACTTATGTTAAATTTCTTTTTAATTTATAGTAAGTTATTTATATTATTATTATATTTTACATTATTTTCATATTTAAATTTTCCTTTATTATTTGGTTATTTAGTTTGATCAAAAACTTCATAAAATATCCATAAGAATTTTTAACAATGTAGCTATATGAAATGCAACTAAATGCGCCGTTGGTGGATGCATTACCGGTAGGAATTCTATGATTCTTTTCTTTTAGGCAAATTTCCCACCGTTCATCTCCTTTGTCTTACCTTCCACCAACTAGCAATTATCGAGTTGTCCGGCTTGCTCCTGCTCAATCGGCCACCTGTTCCTACATCCACAAAAGACTTTAAGCAATATCTAGTCTTTCAAGAGAAATTGAACAAAAATTAAAGTTACAATAGTTGGGTTGTTACACTACAACATATTTTAGTCATATAGTAGATTTACTTTCTTTCTTATTAGTTTATATCTTGTGATTACTTCTTTCATTGCACATTACATCAAAAGCTAACAGTTCCCAAAGTGCAGGTATGTGTGGAACAACAAGGTATTGGTGGTAATGCAAATCATGGCCATACCAAGTGTATCCCAGAGATGAAGTAGGCTCAGTGTGGAGGGAGGCAACCAAAGTTTGTAAATCTAAATCCTAAAGTACCTCCTGGTGTAAGGAATCAATCCATTGGGGAAAAGGCGATGAAATTACACAACATATTGATAGCCTCAAATTGGTGAGAGAGAGCATCAACCACAATATTATCCTTGTCCTTCTTATAGGTGATATCATAACCATAGCCCATAAGTTTAGAGATCAATTTTTGTTGTTCAGGGGTGGCAACTTATTTCTCCAAAAAGTATTTGAGACTTTGATGGTGCATTTTAATGGAGAAATGACACCCAATAAGATACAATCGACAATGGGTTATCGCATGCAGAATAGCCATCATCTCCTTGACATAAGTGGATTTTTTCAAATTAGGGTTGGAGAGAGCTTTATGAGTGAAAGCCAAGCTCTGCCCTTCTTGCATCAACATGACACCAATACCATGACCAGAAGCATCACTTTCTATGTTAAAATATTTAAAAAAATTTAGCATGTCGAAGACTGGAGTGGTGGTCATAACATGCTTCAATTATAGAAAAGCTTGTTCAGTGAGTCCCATCCACGTAAAAGATTCCTTTAACATGGAAGTGAGGGGAGCTACAATTTTACCATAGTAACGAATAAATTTACTGTAATAACCTATAAGCCCTAAAATTCCCTGAAGACTCTTCAGAGTGTGAGGTTTCGGCCATTCTTGCACCACCTGAATCTTCTTGGGGTCATATTTTACACCATCCTTGGTGATAATGTGTCCCAAATACTCCACTTTTGTTAACCCAAAAGAACACTTGAACCGCTTAGTATAGAATTGATGCTGTGCCAATAGCTATAGAGTTTGATCCACATGAACAAGATGCTCTCCTCATGAACGACTATACAATAAAATGTCATCAAAGAAAACTAGGATAAATTTTTGAAGGAATGGGAAAATCATATTGTTCATGAGGGTTTGAAAAGTGGAAGGAGCATTAGTCAAGCCAAATGGCATCACCAAAAACTTGTATTGAGACTAATTTGATGATACCCAAAGTGAAGGTCTAATTTGAAAAAGTACATAGTCCCATGTAGTTCATCCAGTAACTCATCCACCACCAATATAGAAAACTTATCTTTAATGGTGAACTTATTGAGCTCACAGTAATCGATACACAACTGCTAGGATCCATATTTCTTGTGCACTAGTAAAAATAGAGAAGAGTAAGGACTGTTGCTTTCCTGAATGACACCGAATTTTAACAACTCCTGTATTAAATTCTTTATTTATGACTTAAGAGCATGAGGATATCAGTATGGTTGAATGTTGGGCAGTGTATTGCTAGGTAACAAGGGAATAACATGGTCATGAGAGTGATGAGGTGGTAATTATGATTGTTTAGCAAAAATAGAATTGTGCTTGGACAAAACAAGTTGTAAATCGGTAGGAACAAAATATTCCTTAGAAGGGTGAGGTTGGATCACAAATATCTAAGCTATGACACCCCAAGATGATTTTTTAAACAACTTATCCATCTGTCTTGAACTGATAATCTATGAAAACCCTGCTTTTGACCCATGGAAAGTGTGGGACTATCCATTCTATGAAAATTGCATTCAAAGCTCAAAAAAATTCCATGAGATGGTTCCTAATGTACCCAACCATTGAGCTCCCAACATGATATCACATCCCCCTAGTTGAAGCATAAACATATCTTGTTTGAGATCACAGTCCCTAATATTTACCTTAACATTATGATATTTACCTTTGCAAGGTAAGGTACCACCATTGGCTACCATAACCTCAAAGAAATTACATGTATGGACATAGCAATTGGCCTATTTGAAAATGCGAGGATAAATAAAGTTGTGTGTACTACCAAAATCAATCATGAAGGTAAGATGCAGGCATTTGAAATAACCCATAACTTTTATGGTTTGGGGAGTAGTAATGCTAGTAAGAGAATGAACAAAAACTTTAGCCTATGGGTCAGCGTGGTTTTCCTCCTCTGGGTTGGGAGGTTCCTCTACTAGTTTTATGTCACCATCACTTTGGTCGTTGGTGTTAGGGTCATAAACATCTATGAGGAACAACTTCTTTTGGGTGCACCTATGCCCATGAGAAAAATTTTCATCACAATTGTAACACAATCCTTGGGTATGTCGCGCATCCATTTTGGTGGTAGTCAATCATTTAGGTGCAACAGTTTTATGTTTATTCTAATTTTGGAATCTAGGAGGAAAGGAGGGTCTAGCCTATGGAAATTTAGATATCCGCCTTTGAGCTAAAAATTTGGATTCGACCAAACAAGCCAACTTGATAGCCTTCATCATGGATTATGGTTTAAACATCGTTACTTTAGCTTGGAGATCTTTCCTCAAACCGCTAACAAAACAACTCATAAATAACCCTTCATTCATTCCCATAGTTTTGTTGGCCAATTTTTCAAATTGTATTTGGTAATATTGAACTATCGAGGTTTTTTTCAACTTTTTTAGTTGTCCTATAAAATCATCATACTCACTAGGACCAAAGCAAGTGATTAATTGAGACTCAAAGTCTTCCCAAGAAGGATTAGGGATAGTTTTCTGCAACCATTGGTACCACTGTAAAGCTTTAAATTCCAAGTTGAAGGAAGCCATTTGAACTTGGTAATATATGGGGACATCACGGGGTCTAAATAATTGAGCAACATGACATAACCACCCATTTAAATCCTTTCCATTAAACTTAGAAAAGTCTAATTAGGGCATCTTAAAGGTAGGATCACAATCATAGTGAGGATGAGAGTCATCTATTGTCCTTGCTTTACCTCTATAAAAATGTGAGTGTTCTATTTGGTACTCAGTCTTGCTTGGAGCACATTTCAATTTGGACTTAACTTTTGCAAGTTGTTCTTCTATGCAGGTTTTGGAGGTAGCATGATCAATTCTAAGATTTTGAAGCTCTATCATCATGGTTTGATTTGAAAGTTACATGTTTTCAATGGTGCTTTGTAGTTTTTCCAATAATGAGGTGACCTGATCTATCTCTTTTTGTTGTCCATGAGTGCCACCAACCATTTTGGATAGTCTTGAACATCTTTTATTGAATTACTAAAAATAAGTGTGGTTTTAGGAGTTACTATTTTTAGTAAGGAGTCCAAAAAGTGCTTGGGTATTATATATGAAAATGATCAACTTGAAAAGATGGTCACAATGAGCTATATCCTCAACATGGATTTTGGACACCCCAAAATTTTCTTTATCTTCTATTTTGATGAGTCTACTAGTATGGTCAGTTTTTGATTTAGAGATACAGTTTAAAAGTTTGGTATTGGATCAACTGTCACTAAACTATGCAGTATGTCAATTGACCATTATGTCTCTGTCCTTGTATATTGTACTATAGTTACTAACACTGTGCATGCCACTGACCAAAGGTCCTATATATTATGTAGTTACTGACATGGATGATTATATTTCTGATCCCAAACACGTATAATTTTTGACTGTTATAGATGACTGTTACTATCACTATCAACCAAACTAGTACTATCACTGATCCAACTGTTACTTTAATTGTCCCTACATTTACTATCACTAAACCAACTATTACTGGAATATTTTAGACTATGAGAGACACTTGTAGACTTTGTCTTGACTATTTGGTGCAGGCAAGTTTATTTTTCTATGATAGGGAAGTCCTTCGTATACTCACTTTTGGGGTTCGTGAATGTAGGTTTAGCAAAAAATAATATTTTTTTGTTGCAGGTTGAAGTATTTGACAAAACCAGGGTACATTAGGTAGAGGAGTATGTAACACCTATAGGTCCTTTGTTATACCGCAATGACAAACAATAGTGCTTGGACCAATATTTTAGGCCACTACCCAAGGAGAATTCCATACAAACCCTTAAGCACACTATCTGCCTCTCTGATAGTACAAGAGGGTAATCGTCTGAGATACTGTATCCCATGGATTATGGATGATAGAAGGTCAAAAATATTCCTACTAGATAAAATTATGTTTAACCTGAGAATGATCTCATAATACACCTAAAGATGTGTGGGAGCTTGATTCCATGCATGAGTGTTGTCTAAGGTCTAGGTATTAGAGCCTGATCACACCACACTTCACTAGATGATTTATGGGCTATATAGCTTGTCCAATAATTACAACTCCTTCACGATATTTTAAAACCCCCAACACAAGATTTCTAGCCTACTCAACTACTGAAAAAAGAAGATTGTATTTTTTTTGCTTTTTTAGGTTTTTGTAGATTTTTTAGGTTTTTAAATAAAGGAAAACATAGTGAAAAACATGAAAAATTATACCTAACAGGCGAAAGTGGATGAGAAATAATTGTCACAGTTGTAGCAAAACTTGGCCCTAGAAAGTATTCTGATGCCACTTGTTAGAAAACTACTATTAAAATTAAGAAATCTCACACAAATTACTGAAATGAAGTAGAAACTCATGCAATAACACAATGCAGAAAGTAAATCCAGAATTAAACACTCTCACAATAAACACTGAATTACAAGCCTCTTTGAGGGGGCAACCTCCTTCAATATTTCATTCACTTTCAAAAAGATACATTCGTACATGACTTAATAGCTTTTAAATAAAGACTTCATGCAATCCTAACCCTAAGCTCAAGAGTTAGCTTACATGCAAAATGCCACTCAAGTTATAATATTCTACCAAACGTCAGTTACAATCTTGATAACGATTACATAAAATGGCCCAACTTGGCTAGGAGTCTAATTTACCACATACGTTACAAAATATTACCAAATAAAATTATAGATGAGATCCTCCACATTGGAAGTGGATCATTACATAATAATAAGAAATACAAAATGACATTAGGATAGGATCCTAACAAAAATTATAACTCCAAAATAAATAACTATTCATCAAACCTATCTACATATCACTCCTATATTATATTTAATAATAAGGATTTAAATTATGTTTTCCTTATTAATAAACATTATTTATGCATCTTGATAAATAAATAAATTGCAACCCTAATTAACACTCAAAAATATTAATGTTCCATTAAACATTATTACTCCATAATTTGAAAATTAACCTTTATAAAAACCAGATATTAAACTATCACTCCAAATTTAAAATCCCTAAAATTAATACCTTATTAATAAACTTTTACTTGGTGATATTTTGATGGGTAATTTCATGCTTAGCATTGTCTTGAATAACCCTCAAATGTTTCACTATTCAACTTGCCTTGGAATGTGTGATTCAACTCACTCATGTAAATGATTTATTTGAACACTTATTTGGAATATATTTTAGTTTGGACTACATGAATGTTTCATCTAACAAATTCTACCCTCAAATATCATTTGAATGCATGCCAAACTAGCTGGTGTAAATGTTATAGTCTAACGTTCTTCTTACTTCCTCTTCACTTGATTCATTTTTCTTGTTGATTAATTTTCTTAGCATGGCACTTATCCATCCAAAATTTTGATTGATCTATTGGCTTGTTTCTTTGACACCTTTTCTTCAATGCTTGATTATCCTTCATTCTTTCTCTCTAATGATTTTTTTACCTTTACTAATTCCTTTGGCACTTGCTCGTATCCTCTTGGCACTCCCCTTCCTTTAGAACTTTGTTTACTTTTGTTCATCCTTCTTCACACTCTATTTCCCTTCACTCAACTCCTCTTGGTGCTCTATTTCCTTTGGCACTTTGTCTAAGAAATTTATCTCCGCTTGGTTGTACGATGAAGAACACAAGCTTATACTGAGAGGGGGGTGAACAGTATAAGATAAAACTTTTTACTTTTCTTTCCAAAGTAGTATTATCCAATATCATCAATTGCAATAATGAAACAATGCACAAATCATCACACACATAAGAGACACAGATTTAACATGGTTCACCCAATGTGGGCTACGTCCATGGAGAAAATATTTCTTATAAATTTTCTCAACAAATCTCTTGGGAACCAATTCCCTATTACAATGTTTATGGGCACCAACCCAAAGGAGACACCAATCCCCTATGCTCAAGTTCATGGACACCACTCCATAGGAGACACCAATCCCCTTAACTCTAGTTTTGTGGACACCACTCCATAGGAGACACCAATCCCCTTTGCTTCAGGTTTTGTGGACACCACTCCATAGGAGACACCAATCCCCTTTGCTTTAGGTTTTGTGGACACCACTCCATAGGAGACACCAATCCCTTCTACTTCTGGTTTTGTGGACACCACTCCATAGGAGACACCAATCCCCTTTGCTTCTGGTTTTGTGGACACCACTCCATAGGAGACACCAATCCCCTTTGCTTCTGGTTTTGTGGACCTCTATCCATATGAGACACCAATCCCCTTTGCTCTATTTTGTGGACCTCTATCCATAGGAGACACCAATCCCCTTTGCTCTGGTTTGTTTCAAATATTTGTCAAAATTGCTCCAAACCTACACACAAGGCTTGCTCAAATATGCTCATCAAAACCTGCTCAAATTTACTCCAAGCCTACACAAAAGGCTTGCTCAAATCTTCTCATCAAGACCTACTCAAATCTACTCCAAGCCTACACACAAGGCTTGCTCAAATCTGCTCACCAAGACCTGCTCAAATCTGCTCCAACCTACACAAAAGGCTTGCTCAAATATGCTCATCAAAACCTCTCCAAGCCTACACACCAGGCTTGCTCAAATCTTCTCACCACAACTTGCTCTTAACTATGCTCAAATCTGCTCATAATTCTGCACCAAAACCTGCTCACAACTCTGCTCAAACTTGCTCATAACTTTCCCAAATATTGCATACAAACAATGCTCATATCTTTCCCAAATATTGCATACAAACAATGTTCATCTATATAATGATGTCATCAAGTGCTTTATCTAATATTCAATGTGCTTTCTTCAACTAAAGTAGTTTAGACATATTCTACCCATAATTCGTTTAACCTCTTGAACATATAGAGAATGATATGCACTAACAAATGCTCAATATGTTCTTCATATTCATTAAGTCTGTCACTTTCACATGTCTCACATTTATTTCATTTTAAAGGTAGCTCTAGTCTAGCACTTGAAAACTGACCTGGTAATTGCTGATTTGCACCTTCACTCCAAAACCAATCACAATGCACAAGTTTACCTTTTTCATCTATTCCCAAAATCAATCATGAAGATGCACAAATTTGCTTCACAAATATGATCTATTATACTTGCACATGCATTCCCAAATCCTCTCAAAATCAATGCATAGATTTGCTTTACAATATTGGTCTATAACCCTTGCAAGTTCATTTTCAAATCCATTCAACAATAATGCACAACTTTTTTCTCAAACCCTAGCACATATATTTCCAATTTCATTCAACAATAATTCACAATTACTCCCAACTTCAATCAATCACTAATGCACATCAAATTTACTTTCAAACCCTTGCACTTTTATTTCCAATTTCTATCAAAGCAATGCACACTCAATCAATCCTTATTTCTCCAAACATATGACAACTCAACCACCTTAAGAAGGAATTAAATCACCATACCTCTAAAACTACCTTGATGATGATGTGCCTTCAAAACCTGCTTCAAAATAATTTCCCTTTCTTGTCCCACTTCAAAAACTGGTTAGCAAATCTCTTTTTCAAATCATCCACATTAAATTCCTTCTCAAAAATATGTGCACAATAAGACTTGAAAATAATGCTTTATAACTCCTTTTTAGTCTCCAAAATAAAGCTTTCAATAATGAACAAAACCCCTCAAATTTTCCCTTTTCTATCATGCAAAGAATACAATCAACAAATAAACCATAATCACACCTTATAACTCCTACTTTCACAATACACAAAAATAATTTTCAATACACCCCAAAATACCTTATAACACCCAATAACATAATGTGCAAATGACAACTTTTAATTCAACCTCATACACCTTATATCTCCTTTACTAATGCACAAAATAAATTTAACTTTATACTCCCTTACACAATATCTGAAATGCAATTTTCAATTAATCACTATATACCTTATGACTCCAAACAATATGCAAAATATAATTAATTCCAGCACACCTTATGACTCCCTAACATAATCAAACACGATGCATACCTTATAACTCCTAAAATAAATTTTAATCAAAATTTTGCCCTTACCAACACACAGCTACCATGAATCGAACCTGCCACCTCTTGCTTGCCCATGCCCTAGCGCAAGCTAGGCTACCGCTTGAGCTAGCTACCCACATGAAACTTAAAGCACACGAATAGCCTCTTCAACATCTTCTACAATTTCTTTGACCAAAATTTCAACCAAAATAGAGCCACTGCGAATTGACCCCGTGACCTCCTTCTTGCCCACGTCTTAGCACAGGGACGACCTACCATCTGGGCTAGCCACCCAGATGGAACTACGAACGCGTTGTCTTCTATTTGTCTTCGATTTTAGCTCTACCTCAAATGACGTGCACACTTCCCCTTTCTTTTCTTCTGCCCTCTACGAACTCTGTGCGAACGGATTTCGATTGGCGCACTTTCAAAAACCTTAGCTCAATGAATTATTTTCCCTCATTTAAATATGCATTTTGATTACTCCTTGGAAACGTCGGCGTTGTATTTGCTTTTTGATTTTTTGATTTTACATTGGCACCTTTTAACCTTACACTTGTTTATATTATAATATTTAAAAAATATTATAATAATAGCTTTTAACCTTTTGCCTCCCTTTGTGGTATTTAAATATTTTTCAAGCAAATAAAACCTTGTCCTTTTCTTGCAATATTTAATCCCAAGCCTTTTAAACTTTTATCTTTCTTCATAATATTTAAATTTGACATTTAAATATTATAACCCTTCTCTTAGAAAAATAACTTCTTTTGCCTTGAATTTTTGTTCATTGCTTGCTATCAAAACCATGGGGAATATTTTTGCCTTGACAACCATGCACCTTTGACATCAAAATATTTCTACCTCATGTACCCTTTGACATCAATGACAACTCAATATACTCAATATTTCCAACAATATCCCCCTTTGTCATTGATGGCAACCCTACAAAAAAAACTTTCTTTGACTGCAATTGGATTCCAAATCTGCTCCCCCTGACAAGCTGCTCCCCCTCACTGAAATCTCTCCCCCTTTGACATCAATGGCAAAGGGCTCCTTTGGGGCTAAAAATAAGACACTTTAGCATAGCCCCCTCACCACCTCCTTTTCTTGAGGTGATTAATTATGGAATGGGAGTGAAACTCCCAAATTTCTATGCTCCTCTTCTTGTTTAATTTTATTTCTCCAAACTTTTGAAGTCATACCTCTTTGAACATTTTGAGCATCCTTTTTCTTGCATGTCTTTGGAAGTTCTAGAAATTCTGTTCTACACCACTTTGCTCTATGCCCAAAATTATTGCAATTGTAACACCTGATGTTGTAGTCCTTGAAATGTGCAAATGAATCCTTGGTGAAGCTATAATCATTCTTACCATAAACCCTGCAATGTATAGCTTTATGACCAAAATGATTACATGAGAAGCAATAACCTTGGAAGAAGTATTCATCTTGCTTTGGAGGATATGGTCGCATGATTCTTTCTTTGCTTCTTTTGTGTTGGTCCTTGTTCCTTGATGATTCTTTGTTTTCTTCCTCATTGATGTTTCCACTTCTCAATTCATCAGTACAGGTCTTAGATTCTTCTTCAAACATTTTCTTTGATGCTTCTATTTCTTTTGAGCTTGACTCCCCCTTTTCTTTCTCTTGACCTTCTTGATCTTCCTCAAAACCAAGTCCAACCTTCATAAATGGAGATCTTTGTGCTTTGATAATATCATTCAAATATTTTGAGCTTTTCCTAAACTGATATATCTTATTATTAAAATTTTCAAGTCCTTTCCTTAGAGTGACAACTTCATGTTCTAGTCTTTCACATTCTAGCTCTTTTGCCTTTAACTTGTTCAACCATACCTTCTTCAATTCTCCTTGCCTCTTCAACCTTAACTTTTAAGTCAGTGAGATCTTGTAGAAGTTTTGCCTTTGTTTTTCCATCTTCTTGAACTTGAACCTTCAATTCTGAATTCTTCTTTCTAACCCTCTTCAATTCTTCAAGAGCAACAATAAGTTCCTCTTTTATGTCAAATGTGGCTTCCTTTTCATATTCTGAAACTTTCTCTTCTTCTTGGTCTTCAATAACAGGAGCATCTTCTTTCTCTTCTATGGCCAAAAATAGAATCTCTTATTTTTCACTATCTGAGAGGCTTTCATCACTGTCACTGGAAGCACTGCTTGCTTCTTCAACATAAAAACTTTTCCTGTGCCTTTGAAAAATCTTCTTCTCATGCTTGCCTTGACCATGCCTATTTTTCTTTTCATGATAGAATTTTCTTTCTTTCTTTTTCTTGTATTCCTTTTCCTCTTCACTGCTACTATTTTCCACTTGTGGATAATTAGTTGCATAGTGACCAATGTTGCCACAACTAAAGCATTTCACAGTCTGCATATTTTTGTGTTTTCTTAGACCCTTCTTATTTCTTCTCACAAAGTTAGCCTCCTCTTCACTACTTGATTCATCACTTGATTTTGGTACTTTATATTTTGCCTTCTTTGAAGCTTTGAATGTTGCCTCTCATTTGGATGTTTGTTCTTTTTCTATCCTCATCTCATAGGCTATGAGTATTCCATGTAGCTCATCCATACCTAAAGTTTTGAGATCCTTCATCTCTTCTATTGCTGAAACCTTTGCATCATACCTCATAGGGAGTGACCTCAATATTTTTTGAACAATAGTAGATTCCTCAATATTTTCTCCAAGTCCATGAATAGTGTTGACAACCTCATCAACATGAAGTAGATACCTAGCAATGTTTTCCTCATATTTCATATTCAGTTCTTCAAACTTCCTCCTGTGTGTTTGAAGTTTTGCCATTTTGACCTTGTCATCTCCTTCATATGTATTATGTAACTTATCCCACATTTATTTTTCTGAAGTGCAGTGCATGACTTTCACAAATTTTGATTCACATAACCCACTTAAAATAGCATTCATTGCCTTGGCATTACTTTCATATGGTTTCTTACCACTTGCATCTGTGGGAGGAGTTGTAGGTGGTGTGAACCCATCCTCAACTGATTTCCATGTATCATATCCTTGTGCCATCAAAAATATCTTCATCCTTATGCTCCAGAAAGCATAGTTAGTCCCATCAAACAATGGTGCCCTGTTTGATGAAAACCCTATTGGAAATTTTTAGTAGTTGTGTTGTCATTGATGTCAAGAGTCAGTGTCAATTATCAGTGCAAGGTTTTGGTACAAGGAGGGTTAAAATATTTATATTTTAAGCCCAAGATATTTTGTTTAAAAGCATCAAATGATTGGTCAAAAGGTTGGTTAAATACCCTTAAGGAAGGAGATACCTAGGCCTAAAGGAAATAATATTATAATATTTATTATTATAATATTAAATGTGGTAAGAGAAGGTCTAAGGGTGAAAGAGGAAAATACCTAGGCCCAAAGGAAATAATATTATAATATTTATTATTATAATATTAAAGGTTTAAAAATAAATCCTAAGGTCATTTATAAATTATTTATAATATTTATATTATAAATTAATTTATAAAATAAAATTATTAAAACCTAAGTTAGGTTTGCGCACAAATTCATTTTAATATTTCCTCCCCTGCTGATGTTCGAAGGAAATTAGCATATGGTATAAATACCATAAGACTTACCACATAAAAGCAACTCTTCGAATGATAATGCATGTGCAAATACTGGAAAAAGTGTGGAATGCAAAATTCCTGAGCACATAAGACAAAGGTTTTTTATTTCTAAAGGCAGAAGGAAACACAATGATAAATTTATGAAGGCTTAAAGCCTTGTCAGCAACCAACTGGTTGGGCTAGTGGAAAGTCGTCATTGTGTAAGGTGCAGGGTGAGCGAAGGTTCCGCGTTCGAGTCTCTGCGACAGCAAGGGCAAAGTTTTAATTTTTGGTTTTCAATGGCAAGAGGGGGAACAAAGTGCACGAGGCACTTTTACTTCCCAAGTGACCACCTAGCTCACATGGAGGTTAGGCCATGGCTAGGGTGCTGGCAAAAGTGTAATAGGGGATCGAATCCCACCGAGGAGCGCACACAAAGGTACTTTATTTTTAATTATTATATTTGGCACATGGTCTAAGGTTAAATAGTGAGCGCCTTGGGAGATATAAGGTGATTAAGGTATATTTTATTTTTGCCTTAGTTAAAGGTGGTGAATGATTTATTTTTGGTTTAAAAAGTGAATTACATTATTTATGGATAGTGATGTTAATTATTTTGAAATGCATTTTTGAGTAGGGAGATATAACAGAGCATTTTTTATTATCTTATGCATTAAATTTTTGAAGGAGGTTATAGTGAAAGTGATTAATTAAAATATTTTTTAATCATACTTTGAGAATTTTGGAGATTATAAGGTGTACTTGAGACTTGTTATTTGTGTATGGTGAAATAAATATTGAGGAGAATTTTGAGTGGAGATTTTAAGATAGATTGTTGCTATCTAACCTTGAAATTAGCAAAAAAGATTTAATTGTGATTAAGATAGGTTTTAAAGACATATCTCCATAAAAACAAAAGGCATGGGTACATATTCCTTATGAGTGAAATATTGTTGGATTGAATGTTGTGAAATGCAAAGTTGGAGTGAAAAAGATTGCTTGATAAGAATTTTTAGAAATGTTTGAGTGAGTTTTCATATGCATGATTTGTGCATGTTGAAAGATCATGAGTATCATTGTTATGTGAGATTGAGAACTATCATGAACTAGGGTTTGTGAAATAACATGAGTATAATTGTTATGTGATATTGAAAACTATCTTGAACTAGGGTTTGTGAAAGAACATGAGTATCATTGTTATGTGAGATTTGAGAACTATCTTGAGCTAGGATTGTGAAAGAACATGAGTATCATTGTTATGTGAAATTAGAATTATCTTGAGTCAAGGTTTGAGATCCATAGTGTGAGTGATTGGGAGTATAGTGAAACACTTGATTATGTTTTGTAAGCAAGTTGTGTTTTATTTAGTGATTGGTTGAGTGAAGTTGATTGAGCATTATTGATTGAAAGCATTGGAGTGATAGTTCAAGTTTTGTAAAACAAATTATTCTTTATTCTAAAATTATTTTGAAAGTGGTAGAGTGATTTGTGAGTGTGAAACATATTGAGTCTTTTACCATGATCTATATGCTTCTATGGCCAAACAAGATTTTGAGTGAAACTTGTTTGTGTGATTGAAGATATTTTCTGGAAAAGATTAAGTTGAGTTTTGTATGCAAGTTTTGCAGTAATTTGAGTAAGCTTTTGTGAAATCTTAAGGAAATATTTATGTGAGATTTTGTGAAATATTGCCAGAAAATTTGAGACAAGTCTTAGTGAAGACTTGTTGAGCAGATTTGAGGTAAGTCTTAGTGAAGACTTGTTGAGTATATTGGACAAGTTCTAGGGAGGAATTGTTGAGCAGATTTGAGGCTAGTCTTAGTGAAGACTTGTTGAGCAATATTGGACAAGTTCTTGAGAGGAATTATGGATAGATTTGAGGTAAGTATTAGTGAAGACTTGTTGAGTAGATTAGAAAAGTTCTAGGGAGGACTTGTTGAGAAGATTTGAGGTAAGTCTTAGTGAAGACTTGTTGAGCAGATTGGACAAGTTCTTGAGAAGACTTGTGGATAAATTTGAGGTAAGTCTTAGTGAAGACTTGAGAGTATATTAAGCAAGTTCTTGAGAAGAACTTGTGGACAGATTTGAGGTAAGTACTAGTGAAGACTTGAGAGAAGATTGAGCAAGTTCTTGATAAGGACTTGTGGATAGATTTGAGGTATGTCTTTGAGAAGACTTGAGAGCATAATTGATTAATTTATTTGTTCAAGATTTGTGGTAAGGCTTGAGGTAGATATGAGCATAGTTGATTTGTGATTGGATCAAGATTTATGTTATGGATTGAGGATAGAGTATGGTGCAATTTTGAGGATATATTTTTTCCATAGCAGAGATAGAGTTGGGTGTATATTTGAGGGTAGATTTGTGTCAGACTAGAGATAAAATTATGAGAAAAATTATGCTAGACTGAGGACAATTTTTAGTGCAAATTTGAGATAAATATTGATCAGATTTGAGAGTATGCTTTGGAGGTGACAGAGGAGAGGACAATAGTATCAAATGGATAGAGATCCATTAGCCAGGATAGTGAGGACAAAGGTCTTCTAAGTGAGGATAGAGGTATTCAGTGGAGAGAGATCCGTGAGCTAGTGCAATGGAGGTAGTAGTATTCTAGAAGATCACCATCCAAAGTAGAGGATAAGGAGTTCTCCTATGGATAGATATCCATGAACTAGAATAGGAGAAGGAGTTCCCCTATGGATAGAGATCCACAAACCAATAGAGGGGAAATAGTTCTTTTGTGGATAGATTTACATGAACTTGATTAGGGGATTGGTATCTAATTTGGATAGAGGTCCATAAACATTGTAATAGGGAAGTATTCCAAAGAGATTTGTTGAGAAAAATTTAGTAAAATATTTTCTTCGTGGAGTAGCCCACATTGGGTGAATCACATTAAATTGGTGTCTCTATTGTGTGTGATGATTTGTGCATTACTTTGATTACTGTAGTTGATATTGCCATTGACATATTGGATAATATTGTTTGAGAAAGAAAAGTAAAATTTGATCTTATACTATTAACCCCATCTTAGTATAAGCTTGTGTTCTTCAAACCCTTCTTGATGTGCCATTTGTGTTCCTTTAAGATCTACCTTCAAGCTGATAGGCTTTCACAAAGGAACCTACTCTGATATCGATTGAAGAACACAATATTATACTAAGAGGGGGGGTGAATAGTATAAGATAATTTTTTTTACTTTTCTTTCCAAAGCAGTATTATCCAATATCTTAAATTGCAATAATTAAACAATACATAAATCATCACACACATATGAGACACAGATTTAACATGGTTCATCCAATGTGGGCTATGTCCATTGAGAAAATATTTCTTATAATTTTTTTCAACAAATATCTTGGGAACTGTTGGTCCAAAATCTGCCACAGGAAAGGATTTTACAAGTGCACCCTAGACCTGGCCAACATTGAAAGGCTGGAAGCCAGAAATGGCTTCCAGACCAATCTCCAGAGTGGGGTGGTTCCCTTCACTATTCTAAACTTGGTTAAGATAAGGGTTCCTTGGAAAGAAATTGAAAAGGTTACGAGAAAGAAATGGGAAATATGGCCACAGGCCGAAGTGATGAGATCAGAAAATAGCAGCAGGAAACTTCAAGTGCAGCAACAGCAAGCAATAAAAGTCACTAACTTAACTCTCGCACGATGCATACAGAAAATCCTCCAAAATCACATTCCAGGAATTTATACTCTTACGGCAATATTCAAATCCAATATGTAGAATTTAAATGTAACAGCCATGAAGACATACAAATGCTATTAGAAATGCAACACGAACAGAAAGGAAATCACCAATGCAACCGCTTGAAAAGTTAGAAGCCAATCCTTTATTCCTGCAGTGAACTTCCAGTCTCTAGCAGAGAATTTTCCAACCCTTTCAAATGAAGCTTACATTGGTTTTTATAGAGGTCCGTCCTCTTTGCAGCATTAAATATTTGCCACCATCCTTCTCGTGATCTACAATATGTGACGGAAATTAAGCACAAGATCCCCTCAATTGCAGCCTCGAGGAAACAAAAATTAAATACAATTAGACATCAACGGTCTCCTACATTAAATCGGTCTCTGAACATGTGCATGAAAACCGTTGAATTAATCCACGAAGATCGGCCTCGAACGCATGAAATCTGCAATTTTGGTGGCCTGGGCGCTTCTCCAACCTTGACCGCATTGGAAATCCACATTACATTAAATTCGGGTCAGCATTAAATCCTTGGAAATCGAGAAAAACCCCTCGGGCCATTCATACTGCACTTGGCGGGAAACTACGCAGGTCGCGAAAACGCGACGGGTCGCGAAATCGTGACATATTCCGACTCCGTACGCTTTGACCACCTTTGACCCGTGAAAACGGAACATGTAGCGATATCGCTACATGTTTCGAGCACTTTGTACGGTCTTGTGAAGGGGCCGCGAAAATGATACAACCTTTTTCTTTGCAAGACCTTTTCAAAAATGCAGCGCAGCGTTGCCATTTTACTCCTTAGACTTTCTCTGCACCTATCATGCAGCGCATCGCTGCAATATTTGTACTTAGTCTTTTTTGCAACCAACAGCATTGCGAAAATACTACAACCTTTACCTTCGACTTCCTTTCAACAAATTGCCCCGTGCAAATGAAACGTGGTAATCTTAGAAACAAAACATCTTGTGACTGTGGAACTTGCAGCGCGTCGCTGTCACTTTTGTTTAGACTCCCTTTGTGACCGACGATCCGTGACTTTGCAACATTGCAGCGCATCGCTGCAACCTTTTAGCTCTCAAGCCTTTGAACCGCCCTTGTCGCGAAAATGCTACGTGTAGCGCGTCGCTGCAACTTTCCCATGGCTTCCACTTCTTAACAAACATGCAGCGAATCGCTGCAGCTTTTAACCTTGAGTCTTCGAAGCCAAACACCGCGCGAAAATGAGACGTCGGCGCATCGTTGCAATGTTAACTTTGTGTCTTCGGCAGAACTTTTTGTCGCGATTTCACGACATTTTGTCGCTCTCACTCCTTTGCTTTTTTCAAACCGTGAAAACAGAACACGTCGCGATATCGCGACAGTTCTCTTTGGCTGCATGCGTTGACCGCGTTGACCGCGATTTCGTGACATGTCAGCGAATCGCTGCAGTTTCTGGACTTAGTCATGTTTTGCTCATTTTTTCTCCTTTTTGCTCCAAAACTGCATCAAAGCCTGTAAAAAAAAACGTTGGATTTGCAACAACATAAACATTAGGCTTCAATCAATGAAAATCAATGTGGCAAAAATGCCAACATTCTTGGCGGCTCGCGGGGTATACAGCTCGCTGTATGCAAGAATCCAGGCCTGAATCCATTGGGCACAGAGTCATAAAAACTTAAAGTCAGGTGCCGAGATACATTGCAATGGACTGCTGCAAAACTTCTCTGCTGCTAAAGAGCTGGAACTGGAAGAACCTGCATAGAAATGGTTATGAAATAAATGGAGTGGGATGGATAGTGGAGTGAGCTCTTGCGATTGCGCAAGCAGTGACTGCAATGGAATGATGATAATAATGAAATGATGGAGTGAGCAAGTGATGTAGTAGAACAACAACAGAATGCTGTTGTATTGCCATCTAAAATGGAAATGAAATGAAAATGAATGAACTGATGAATGGAAATGAATATATGAAGGCTGTGGAATGAAAATAAACTAGACTGTAAGTAAATGCGGTAATGACAAAACTCGGAGGACGGGGATGAGAAGGAACGGGAAAAGACAGAAAAGGGGAAAGAAACAACAGTTGTGGCTTACTCTTTTTACTACTACAGAAGAAAAAGAAGAAGAAAGAAAACGATGAAGAAAGGAAAGAAAGGAAATGGGGAAGGGAAAAGAAGAATTTTCTGATAACCACTAACTGCTGGGAAAGGAAAAGACAAAAGAAAGACAAACCCCTACGGCTCGCAAGCAACAAGAACCAAGGTGACAGAATAAAAAGTAAAACAACATATATATATATTCGTTTCTTTTTTTTTTTTTTTTTTTATATATATATATACAAACTCATACTGAAATATTGGTTCAAGAAGTATAGGCTTTCAGATGAAAGCCATTTACTGAGATCGAAAGTGGGCTGCCATCCATGTCTTCCAGGTAGAATGAATTTGCTGCACTGTGCTAGTAATGCGGAAGGGACCCTCCCGGGAAAGCATCAAATTTCTTATGATTGCCAGGCTTAGCCTTATTCTCGTTCCACTTCAACACCAAATCGCTTGTTTTGAATGGACGAGCTGCGAGAATGCTTATAAAACCACTTCGAAATATCCTGTGTGTGTTTGGCAAATTCATCATATGCTTTTGAACGTTGCTCCTCTAACTCCAATAACTGTGCTATTCGCAGATCCAAGGAACTCAGGTCTGTCTCATCGTCCTGGAAAGACTGCAACTGCTGTAACACTGGTAATTCAAGATGAACCGGCAACCTTGCTTCTTTCCCATAGACTAGGGCATAAGGTGAGGTTTTAATGGACTTCTTGGCTGAAATCCTGTCTGCCCATAAAGCCTGATTCAATAACAGGTGCCATGATCTCTTGTTTTCTCCCAAAGACCTCTTCAAAATCCGGAGCAAATTTTTGTTCGTTGACTCCGCCAAGCCATTTCCTTGTGGATAATAATTGGAAGATGTCTTAAGGAAAATGCCATATTTGTTAGCAAACTCGACCAATTCAGCTCCAATGAATGGAGTTCCATTATCTGTGATGATGGCATCAGGGATGCCAAAGCGCGTAATTAGACCCTCAACAAATGATATCACCACAGTCTGATTGGCCACCTTTGTGGGAATAGCTTCAGACCACCTTGTGAAATAGTCTGTAGCTGTTAAAATGTATCTATGACCAGCTGAGGAATTGGGATCAATGATTCCAATAAAATCCAATCCCCACTGCTGAAAGGGTGTTTCAACCTGAACTGGATGCAAAGGCAGTGCTGCATTCCTTACTCTTCCTGCATATCGCTGACACTTATCACAGGCTTGTGCAATTCTGAAAGAGTCTGAAAATAGGGTCGGCCAGTAATAACCAGCTCGAATTATCTTCAAGGCCATCGGTCTTCCTGCAGAATGTCCTCCTGAGAGACCCGAATGAAACTCTTCCAAGAGCCTAGCCTTGTCTGCTTCTTTAACACATTTCAAAAGAACACCATCAATGTTTTTAAAAAATAAACCATCTGGTAACAAAACATATCGCAGAGCCTGCAAACGAAATCTTCTCCTCTGAGAAGCATTCAACTGTGAAGGACATCTTCCAATTGTGAAGTAATCAATAAGGTCTTCTGTCCAATCCTTTTCTTGAATTAAGAAATTCATTAAATTATCATCACCAGCAAGAGCTTCTACCCGATCTTCCTCTATACCAGATGCTGCCATTTTTGCCAATTGCTGGCACAGAGCTTTACCACGCACTAGCTTAGTCGGGTGAATTTCTACATCAAATTCTTGGATCTTGGTGACCCAGCCAGCACGTTTATCACCCAGCTCTCCTTGAAGAATGAAATTTCTAACATCTGGATGAATCACATAAACAATTGTTCTGCTCTGAGATATAAAATGTTTGAACTTCTTCAGGGATTTCATAACTGCATATACCTATTTTTCGATAAAATTGTACTTGGCTTCATGAGGTAGAATGACCTGACTAAGGAAGGCAATGGGCCTTTCGTTCCCATCATCTCCTTTTTGTGTCAAAACCGCAGCATAACTGTCATCCTCTCCAACTGCATATAATATGAAATCCTTGGAATAGTCAGGATTAATTAGGACAGGGGCTGCGCTATTCTTTCCTTGATCTCTGAAATGCTTCCTTTCTTCGAGTTGTCCATTGGAAAACTGCATCTTTCTTCAACAATTCGGTCATTGGTTTAACAACCTGGGCAAAGTCAGCAATGAAATTCCTTATGAAGTTAATCTGTCCAAAGAAAGATTGAAGTTCCTTCTTGTTTGCAGGCAGTGACAATTTTTTCAAAGCTTCAACTCGGCTTGGATCTATTGCTAACCCATCTTCTGAAATCACATGGCCCAGAAGCTTACCTTCTTTCACTGCAAACACAGACTTTTTTGGATTAATAGAGATCCCAAATTCCCTGCATTTTTCAAAAATCTGCCTCAGGTGAGAGCAGTGATCTTCTCGTTTATGAGAAAATACTGTCATGTCATCAAGATATATCACAATGATCTTGTTCAACAATTCCTTGAATGCAATGTCCATGGCTCTTTGGAAGGTAGCCCCAGCGTTTGATAGTCCGAAAGGCATTCGCTGATAAGCAAAAGTGCCCCACTTTGTGGTGAATGCTGTCTTATACTGATCTTCATCCTTCACCCAGATATGGTTATATCCAAAAAATCCATCCAGCAAAGAAAAACGCTGAGCTCCAGCCCACAACATGCAGTATTTGATCTATACGTGGCAGAGGATAATGATCCTTTAATGAGACACGGTTTAAATTTCTGAAATCAACGCACAATCGAATATCTCCATTCTTCTTCCGAACTGGGACAAGATTGGCAACCCAGGTTGAGTGCTTAACTGGATAAATGATTTTAGCTTGAAGCATCTTTACAAGCTCAGCCCTCATCAACATCTCAATCTTTGGATTAACAGGTCACTGTTTTTGTCGAAAAGGACGGACTCCCTCCTCCAATTCAATTGTATGCTGCACAATCTATTTGTTGTAGCCCTTTAAATCTTCATAGCTCCAAGCTACAATATCAGAAAACTCCTCACATAACTGCCTGATCTCCTGCAGTTCCTCTGGGGTTGAGTCAGTTCCAACCTTGATCACTTTGTTAGGCTGAAGCTCTAACTCCATATACTCTTTCTTATCAACCTCTATTCGATATCTAGAGGATCGATCATGTTGGTCGAACAAACTCTCCAGAGTTATGAGACCCTTTGGAATATGGTTGTTCCGTAATTGAATAAGACCCTCTGCTTCTTCATCCTCCAAAGTTCTCCCTTCGACAGTGGCAGTTTCATGAATCAAGAAATTGACAATTTGCTCATCATTTTCAAAGACCTGCCAGAAAGTTTCTTTGTCTGGCACACTGGGCCTGTATACCATTCTAACTGTCTTGGGTTTGTTCACAACTTGTTCAATAGGGGAAAAATTAGCTCCAAGAGATGCTAACAGGTCTGCATGTTTATTCATCTCTCTGGAAACAGCTTGAATATTTAAAGCGGTGAAAAATTCAAACAAATCCCAAACCTGGTTTCTATATGCTTTCAGGTAATGTTGCTTTGAAATGCATCTATTCGTGATCTAATTTACCACAATCTCGGAATCACCAAAAATCTTGAGCTGTTCAATTCCTAACTTCCTTGCTTTCTTCAAACCCAAACACAATGCTTCATATTCAGCAGCATTATTTGTGCAACTCCATGTAAGCCAATAAGAATAAGTTCTTTGGACACCAGAAGGAGAAATTAACATGATACCTACCCCTGCACCGTTCTTGCATCTAGCACCATCGAAATATAACTGCCATAATTGATTTGTAGCATCATTCTGATCAGCGGAGTTAGACAATTCCTGCCTTGTTTCACTCTCAGGTTTTTGAATGGCATAACAACCAATCTCTGTCTCCATCATGGCATTGAAGTTAAGCATAGAAAACTGATCATCCAACTGAAGATTATTTAAAACTTCACTCATTAAAATAGAATCTTCAGTTTCTTCAGTAAGCATGTGGACATACTGCATGTCTTTTCCTGCGTCCTCCAACTTCTCAATGTGAAAAGGGGAAGGCTTTTCATTTTGTATCCTGAGACGTCTACCCTTAAAAGGAATTTCTAGATGGGAATAATCTAGTGCCAAATAACCCCCTAATTTTGCAGTAAACTCCCTGGATAGACACATACTAAAGTAGGGCTCTAAATCTACCACAACGATTTCTTGAATGACAGTGATCTGGGGCATAGTATGCAGGACAATTGGTACATCTTTAATGACACCTACTGTTTTAACAGGAGTACCATCCAATTGCGGGACTCCGGGACTACTCCGGGTATACTCCATTCCCATTGCTTCACGGACTCCCTTGGGCATTACAGTGGTTGCGGCTCCAGAATCAATCATACAATTATGTACAATCCAACCTTCTATTTGCAATGACAAGTAAAATGGAGGTGGTCTGTTCTTACCAGTAGCAGAGGTGGTTAAGGACTGAGCATAAACTATCTGGGTAGGACCTTTTTCATTCTCCTTGATAGATTTTAATGACTCCTGTAATAATTCTACTTGATCGGGTAATTGCAAAGCGTCATAGAGGCTTACCTTAGCAGGGGTCTTCTTAAGTTCTTCAACTATGTTATATGAAACTGCAGCAAGGTCTTTCTTCTCAGCAGGTTGTTCAAATCTGGTACGATATTCTTTGTGTAGCTTCCACCCTTAGTCTCTTTGTCAGTGATGGATACTTCAACTTTTCACGAGCTTGCTCCTCTGCTTCTGATCTTGCTGGTGCAGCTGCAGCCTTTTCTTGAACTCTGTTAAAAGCTGGATCTTTTGACAAAATAGGTGCATCAGACTTTGGAACTGGCACAGGAGCTTTCACTGGCTTTTTCATATCAGTCGACACTTTCAAAGGTTGTAAGTCAACAGGATCAACAGTCACGGGCTTCTTTCCAGTTCTTGTCAGAACTGAAACTCGTTCTTCAACTGGAGATATTAAACTATGCCCAGCTTCTGAGATCATATTAACCTGTCCACCTGAAGAGCTGGCAGCCAATGTCTGCACATAATTCAGGTGAACCATACATGTATCCTCTCCATGAGGGTCATTACAGGTCGAGCACCAATATACTCCGTCTGCATGGGCTGCTTCTTCATTTACTAGAGCAGTCAAGCCTTTTTCAGGTGCTTTGCTTGTGGAGGCTGCTTGATCTCTAGTAATTTGAGGAGGTTGAAATCTCCTTGGCTGGAAATCTCTTTCAGCTTGTTTCCTCTCAATGAGGGTGATCTTGTTTCCCATGGCCCTAATTGCCGAGTTGGCGAGACTTAACCTCTTGCAATAATGTTGTATATGGATCGGGGGTTTGCGGGTGCGGGGAGGTGCTTGGTAAGGGCAAAGGAGTCGGTGGTGCTGGCAAAGCGAGAAATGCGGTGGAAACGGGAGATGGTTGAATGCTAGGTGCAGGAAGCGGTAAAGGAGCTAAAGCGAGCAAGCGAGAAACCGGGACGGGTGCAACCTTGAGGTGCTTTAGAACTCCATGATGGTGTGGGATACATAGTTGGCATGGGTCGTGGTTGTGAACCGTATAAATATTGAGGCAAATCCGGAATGAGAGGCATAGTTACCTTTGGAGGAAGTCTCCCTACGAGCAACCGGATCCGCTTCTGCTTTAATTGATTGTTCAAACAACTCTGGAAATGTTGTCACATTGGACTGCCGAACAGCCCAGCCAATATCTGAGTGGAACGCTCTGAGATAATAAAGTGCAGCCAATTCATCAGCAGGCCGAATACCATCAGGAATTCTGTGCCAAGTTCTGGTAAATCGGACATTAAAATCAGGTATTTCTTCCTGTGGATGTCTCTGTATGACAGTGAACTGATTCAATAATGAGAAAGGGTCAGCCTGTTCATGAAAATGTTTAACTAGCAAATCACCAAATTGATCCCATGATGTTATGGTGCCTGGAGGCAGCGTTCGGTACCAAAACAGCAGTTTACCTCTCAAAGAACATACTAACAACTTCACCATTACATCTTCATCAGTGATATCATGGATGGCCGCTAAGGAAGCAACATCATTAATGTGCTCATATGCGGTTTTACCAATCCCATCGTAAGTCGGTAAAGCCTTCAGTGCAGCCTGAGGAACTGGGTTTTGAGCCTGCAAGTTCAAGGCTCCAGAGCTATTCCATGCCAAAAAATTTTGTGGGTGGAGGATATTGTGCCATTGGAACTAGTGGATATGGCTGGGAAAATGGAACACTAGCAACAACACCAGGGTTTTGTACAACAGAAGATGGAAGGGATGAGGAAACCAACCTGGAATGCTCACCACTTCTCGAACTATCAAGCTCAAAAAACTGAACCAGATCACCAATTTTCTTGGACTGTGATCTCGTGATCATGAATAATTTTTGAGTTCGACAGAGTCACCAAATGCTCTAATTTTACAGTCTGAAGGCGAACATTAAACCTCCAACAGTATGAGTTCTTTTAGAGACAGAAGAAATCTGTCCCACCGGGCGTGCCAAAAATGTTGGTCCAAAATCTGCCACAGGAAAGGATTTTACAAGTGCACCCTAGACCTGGCCAACATTGAAAGGTTGGAAGCAAGAAATGGCTTCCAGACCAATCTCCAGAGTGGGCTGGTTCCCTTCACTATTCTAAACTTGGTTAAGATAAGGGTTACTAGAAAGAAATTGAAAAGGTTACGAGAAAGAAATGGGAAATATGGCCACGGGGCCGAAGTGATGAGATCGAGAAAATAGCGACGAGGAAACTTCAAGTGCGGCAACGACAAGCAATAAAAGTCACTAACTTAACTCTCGCACGATGCATACAGAAAATCCTCCAAAATCACATTCCAGGAATTTATACTCTTATGGTAATATTCAAATCCAATATGTAGAATTTAAATGTAACAACCATGAAGACATACAAATGCTATTAGAAATGCAACACGAACAGAAAGGAAATCACCAATGCAACCGCTTGAAAAGTTAGAAGCCAATCCTTTATTCTCGCGGTGAACTTCCAGTCTCTAGCAGAGAATTTTCCAACCCTTTCAAATGAAGCTTACATTGGTTTTTATAGAGGTCCGTCCTCTTTGCAGCATTAAATATTTGCCACCATCCTTCTCGTGATCTACAATATGTGATGGAAATTAAGCACACGATCCCCTCAATTACGGCCTCGAGGAAACAAAAATTAAATACAATTATACATCAACGGTCTCCAAAATTAAATCGGTCTCTGAACATGTGCATGAAAACCGTTGAATTAATCCACGAACATCAGCCTCGAATGCATGAAATCTGCAATTTTGGTGGCCTGGGCGCTTCTCCAACCTTGACCGCTTTGGAAATCCACATTACATTAAATTCGGGTCAGCATTAAATCCTTGGAAATCGAGAAAAACCCCTCGGGCCATTCATACTGCACTTGGCGGGAAACTGCGCAGGTCGCGAAAACGCGACGGGTCACGAAATCGTGACATATTCTGACTCCGTACGCTTTGACCACCTTTGACCCGCGAAAACGGAACATGTAGCGATATCGCTACATGTTTCGGGCACTTTGTACGGTCTTGTGAAGGGGCCGCGAAAATGATACAACCTTTTTCTTTGCAAGACCTTTTCAAAAATGCAGCGCAGCGCTGCCATTTTACTCCTTAGACTTTCTCTGCACCTATCATGCAGCGCATCGCTGCAATATTTGTACTTAGTCTTTTTGCAACCAACAGCATTGCAAAAATACTACAACCTTCACCTTCGACTTCCTTTCAACAAATTACCCCGTGCAAATGAAACGTGGTAATCTTAGAAACAAAACATCTTGTGACTGTGGAACTTGCAGCGCGTCGCTGTCACTTTTGTTTAGACTCCCTTTGTGACCGACGATCCGTGACTTTGCAACATTGCAGCGCATCGCTGCAACCTTTTAGCTCTCAAGCCTTTGAACCGCCCTTGTCACGAAAATGCTACGTGTAGCGCGTCGCTGCAACTTTCCCATGGCTTCCACTTCTTAACAAACATGCAGCGAATCGCTGCAGCTTTTAACCTTGAGTCTTCGAAGCCAAACACCGCGCGAAAATGAGACGTCGGCGCATCGCTGCAATGTTAACTTTGTGTCTTCGGCAGAACTTTTTGTCGCGATTTCGTGACATTTTGTCGCTCTCACTCCTTTGCTTTTTTCAAACCGCGAAAACAGAACACGTCGCGATATCGCGACAGTTCTCTTTGGCTGCATGCGTTGACCGCGTTGACCGCGATTTCGTGACATGTCAGCGAATCGCTGCAGTTTTCTGACTTAGTCATGTTTTGCTCATTTTTTCTCCTTTTTGCTCCAAAACTACATCAAAGCTTGTAAAAACACGTTGGATTTGCAACAACATAAACATTAGGCTTCAATCAATGAAAATCAATGTGGCAAAAATGCCAACAGGAACCAATTCCCTATTACAATATTTATGAGCACTAATACAAAGGAGAAACCAATACCCTCTCAAGTTCATGGAAACCACTCCATAGAAGACACCAATCCCATCTACTTTAGGTTTTGTGGACACCACTCCATGTGGATACCACTCCATAGGAGACACCAATCCCCTCTACTTGTGGTTTTGTGAACACCACTCCACAGGAGACACCAATCCCCTCCGCTTCAGGTTTTGTGGACACCACTCCACAAAAGACACCAATCCCATCCACTTTAGATTTTATGGATGCCACTCCACTAGAGACACCAATCCCATATGTTTCTAGTTTTGTGGACACCACTTCATAGGAGACACCAATCCCCTCTGCTTCAATTTTTTTGGATACCACTCCATAGGAGACACAAATCCCCTCTAATTCAGGTTTTGTAGACACCACTCCATAGAAGACACTAATCCCCTTTGATTCAGGTTTTTTGGACACCACTTCATAGGAGACCTCAATCCCCTATGCTCTGGTTCACTCCAAATCCTGCTTAAAACTACTTCAAACCTACACACAAGTCTTGCTCAGATCTAATTATCAAGATCTACTTAAATGTTATCCAAGCCTACATAAAAGTCTTGCTCAAATTTTCTCATGAATACCTACTCAAATATGCTCCAAGCCTACACAAAAGGCTTGCACAAATCCACTCACCAAGACCTACTCAAATCTGCTCCAACCTGCACAAAAGGCTTGCTCAAATATTCTCATCAAAACATTCTCCAAGCCTACACACCAAGCTTGCTCAAATATGCTCACCACAACCTACTCTTAACTATGCTCAAATCTACTCATAATTCTACATCAAAACCTGATCATAACTCTACTCAAACCTGCTCATAACTTTCCCAAATATTGCATACAAAAATTGCTCATATCTTTCCCAAATCTTGCATACAAACAATGTTTATATATATAATGATGTAATCAAGTGCTTTATCTAATCTTCAATGTGATTTTTTAACTAAAAAAGTTTAGACATATTCTACCCAGAATTCGTTTAACCTCTTGAACATATAGATAATGATATACACTAACAAATGCTCAATATGTTCTTCATATTCATTAAGTATGTTGCTTTCACATGTCTCACATTTATTTCATTTTAAAGATAGTTCTAGTATAACACTTGAAAATTGATCTGCTAATTGCTAATTTGCACCTTCACTCTAAAAGCAATCACAATGCACAAGTTTACCTTTTTTATCTATTCCCAAAATCAATCATGAAGATGCACAAATTTGATCTATTATACTTGCACATGCATTCCAAAATCCTCTCAAAATAAATGCATATATTTGCTTTACAATATTGGTCTATAACCCTTGCAAGTTCATTTTCAAATCCATTAAAAAATAATTCACAATTACTCCCAACTTCAATCAATCACTAATGCACATCAAATTTACTTTCAAACCCTTGCAATTTTATTTCCAATTTATCAAAGCAATGCACACTCAATCAATTCTTATTTCTCAAAACATATGACAACTCAACCACCTTAAGAAGGAATTAAATCACCATACCTCTAAAACTACCTTGATGATGATGTGCCTTCAAAAACTGCTTCAAAATAATTTCCCTTTCTTGTCCCACTTCAAAATATGGTTAGCAAATCTCTTTTTCAAATCATCCACATTAAAAGCCCTTCTCAAAAATATGTGCACAATAAGACTTGAAAATAATACTTTATAATTCCTTTTGATCTCACAAAATAAAGCTTTTCATAATAAACAAAACCCCTCAAATTTTCCCTTTTCT
The DNA here is from genome assembly GCA_028583015.1 of Wollemia nobilis. Classification (NCBI taxonomy): domain Eukaryota; kingdom Viridiplantae; phylum Streptophyta; class Pinopsida; order Araucariales; family Araucariaceae; genus Wollemia; species Wollemia nobilis. The sequence continues at coordinate 1,763,359 of JAQPPZ010002456.1, read as the reverse complement.
ATCATGCAAAGAATACAATCAACAAATAAACCATAATCACACCTTATAACTCCTACTTTCACAATACACAAAAAAAATTTTCAATTCACCCCAAAATACCTTTTAACACCAAATAATATAATGTGCAAATGAAAACTTTTAATTCAACCTCATACACCTTATATATCCTTTACTAATGCACAAAATAAATTTAACTTTATAATTCCTTACACAAAATCTGAAATGCAATATTCAATTAATCACTATATACCTTATGACTCCAAACAATATGAAAAATATAATTAATTCCAGCACACCTTATGACTCCCTAACATAATCAAACACAATGCATACCTTATAAATCCTAAAATAAATTTTAATCAAAATTTTACCCTTACCAACACATAGCTATTGCGAATCGAACCTGCCACCTCTTGCTTGCCCATGCCCTAGCGCAAGCTAGGCTGCCACTTGAGCTAGTTGCCCATACGAAACTTAAAGCACGTAAATAGCCTCTTCAACATCTTCTGCAATTTCTTTGACCAAAATTTAACCAAAACAGAGCCACTGCAAATTGACCCCGTGACCTCCTTCTTGCCCACGTCTTAGTGCAGGGACGACCTGCCGTTTGGGCTAGCCACCCAGATGGAACTAGAAATACACTATATTCTATTTATCTTTGATTTCAGCTCTACCTCAAATGATGTGTGCACTTCCTCTTTCTTTTCTTCTACCCTCTATGAACTCTATGTGAACAAATTTTGATTGGTGCACTTTCAAAACCTTAGCTCAATGAATTATTTGCCCTCATTTAAATATGCATTTTGATTACTCCTTGGAAACATTGGTGCTGTATTTGCTTTCTGATATTTTGATTTTACATTGGCATATTTTAACCTTACACTTTTTTATATTATAATATTTAAAAAAAATATAATATAATAATAGCTTTTAACCTTTTGCCTCCCTTTGTGGTATTTAAATATTTTTCAAGCAAATAAAACCTTGTCCTTTTATTGCAATATTTAATCCCAAGCCTTTTAAACTTTTGTATTTCTTCATAATATTTAAATTTGACATTTAAATATTATAACCCTTCTCTTAGAAAAATAACTTATTTTGTCTTGAATTTTTTTCATTGCTTTCTATCAAAACTATGGGGAATATTTTTGCCTTGACAACCATGAACCTTTGACATCAAACTATTTCTACCTGATGTACCCTTTGACATCAATGACACCTCAATATACTCAATATTTCCAACATATGGAACCCTATTGGTTGCCCACTATGTTGCCTCATTCTAACATGCACATTATTTTACCTAAGTATCTAGTTTTTGGTAGTGTAGCTAGCTTCTCCCTTCTCTGTTAATCTCTACTTTCTTTGCGTACACATAGATGATTTTTGCCTACACGATGTAGGTCCCGTAAGAGAGAGAGCAAAAATATATTGAATCATTAACCTAATCAATACAATAGTCTATGTTTAAATAATAGACTAATAACCAATAGTGTAGAGAATCTCGCTAACTACCCTCTAACAATAGAATAGGGAGGGAGTTGCGTGATGCTAACCACTAACCTAGGTAGAGAGTTCTAACCATAACACTAACCTAAATATCTGACATAGGATATTTAGGTACTTACCTAGTTTAACCATGAGGTAAAATATCTCATGGTAATTACATAGAAAAGTAAATGTAATAACCCCACGTAGTGTAATGCAATACACTACCTTATTTTACCCTAACATCCCCCCTTTATTACATTACTTTGATATACAAAGTTTGCTCCAAAACAGTTGAAATTTGACACGTCCAAGTGCCTTTGTAAAAATATCTGCAACATGTTCGTCGGTGGGAATGTGTTGGAGCTTGATTATGTGCTTAGGAACTTCATCACGAATGAAATGACAATCTGTATCAATATGCTTAGTTCGTTCATGATGCACTGGATTCTTGACCAAGTTCAAAACACCTGAGTTGTCGCAAAACATGTGAATGGGAAGTTTCTTTGGTAGGCCCATGGTAGCCAAGATGCGACTTAGCCATATCGCTTCACACATAGCTCCACGTGCAGCGCGATATTCTACCTCAGTTGAAGATAAAGCAACCACTTGTTGCTTTTTACTATGCCATGAGACAGGACCAGATCCAAGATGAAAAACATAGCTTGATGTTGATTTTTTGTCATCTATGGATCCAGCATAATCAAAGTCAGTGTAACTCTGTAAGAAGAATGAGTTATTCTTCTTATACTCTAGACCATAATCGGCACTACCCTGAATGTAGTGTAGGACTCTCTTAGTTGCTTTCCAATGGGAGACCTTTGGTTCTTGCATGAACCGTGAGAGATAGTTTACAACATAAGTAATATCTGGTCTAGTATTAGTCAGATAGATGAGGCTTCCAATCATCTGTCTATAAAGTGTTCCATCTACCTGTGGTGAGTCTTCATATCATGATAATTGTAGCCCTGATTCCATCGGTGTTGCTTTGGGTTTACAATCAGTCATACGATATTTTTCTACTAAAGTCTTGGCATACTTTGTCTGAGTCACCCTAAGATGATTCTCTTTCTGTTCTATCTCAAGGCCAAGACAGTAGTGGAGAAGTCCTAGATCTGTCATATCAAATGACTCTTTCAAGTCATCTTTCACGACGTTAATCAAGTTCTCTGAATTTCCAGTGATGATCAGATCATCTACATATAACACAAGAATCACTATCTCAGAACCTGTGTTCTTGATATAGAGATTTGCGTCAGATGGACTTCTCTTAAATCCATGCTGTAGTAGGTGACTATCCATTTTTATGTACCATGCTCTTGGGGCTTGTTTTAGCCCATATAATGATTTGACCAATTTGCAAACATGTTGCTCATGGCCTACCTCTGTAAATCCAGGAGGTTGAGTCATGTACACCTCTTCTTTTAAGTCACCATTAAGAAAGGCGCTCTTTACATCCATCTGATGTAATTTCCATCTGAACTGTGTTGCCATAGCACAAAGCACTCGAATGGTGGTCATCCTTGTTGTAGGAGCAAAGGTTTCCTCATAGTCAAGCCCTTCCTTTTGAGCATAGCCCTTCGCCACAAGATGGGCTTTATGCTTATCTATAGTGCCATCTACCTTATATTTTACTTTGTAAACCCATTTGCAGCCTATGGGTTTCTTTCCTTTAGGCAAATCCACTAGCTTCCATGTTTTATTCTTTATGAGGGAGTTATATTCTGCATCCATAGCTGCCTTCCATTGAGGTAGTCTAAGTGCTTCATCAACTATAGAAGGTTCATTCTCATCACATGTTGACAAGTAAACCCTCTCCTCATCTATTTCCATCTCATCTTCCCTTGGTAACTCTCTATCAACAGAAAGATCTTGAAAATCTGCACAAAGATCATCAACTGAAGTGGATGCTTCATTCTTTTCTTTCTGTGTCATGCTTCTTGTCTTTGGATGATTGAGAGTAAGATCAGGTGGGGAAGTGAGTTTAGAGTCTTTCATTGTGCTTGTATACCATTTGGGTGGCTTTTTCTGTTGTGAAGAAGGAAGTTGATGTTCCTCCTCATCATCTAGGTATACTTGATGTAGTGTTGGGTGTGAAAGCTTCATCAAACACTACATCTCTACTTGACATGTATCTTCTTGGTAAATGGGTCTATCAACCGATAGCCTTTTGAAAATTCATCATATCCAAGAAATACACAAGGTAGGGACTTCTCATCTAATTTCTTTCTTTTCTCCTTGGGTATATGCATAAATGCCTTACACCCAAATACCCGTAGATGAGTTATGGAGGGTTTCCTACCACTCCATGATTCTTGAGGAGTCATACCTTCAAGAGCCCTTGTGGGAGCCCTATTCAGAAGATATACTACAGTTTGAACAACTTCAGCCCAGTAAGTTTGCTCAAGGTTGGCCCCCTTAAGCATACATCGAACCATTTCCATAATGGACCGATTTCTTCTCTCAGCAACCCCATTGGATTGAGGAGTATAGGTTGTTGTTAAGCTTGTCTCTTTATCCCATGTGTCTATAAAAATGAGGAAAATTCTTTTGATGTGTATTCCCCCCTCGATCTGAATGGAGGGTCTTAATAAAGCATCCTGATTCCTTCTCAACAAGCTTTTTGAACTGTTGAAAATAGGAAAATGCTTCAGACTTCAACTGCAAGAAGAAGACCCACATTTTTCGTGAGTGATCGTCGACAAACAATTGAAAATACCTTTTTCCTCCACAACTTGTAGACATGGGACCACACAAATCTGTGTGAACCAACTCCAAAGGTACCTTAGCTCGAAAAGAGCTAGGTTCAAAAGGTACTCTATGTTGCTTTCCTGACAAGCAATCAGAGCACACTGGCAAAGTAGATGAAAGAGTAGGCAGTCCTTTCACCATTTGATATTTACTCAACTCTAGTAAATATCCTGAACTCAAATGCCCAAATCTCTTATGCCATAGAGAAGTGGCCTCCTTTGTGGTTACTGCCAATGCAGTATGGGTAGAGGTAATTGCATCTAAGACAAACAAACCATGTTTGTATGAACTTGTTGCTATCTATTTTCCCTTCTGAGTGATAAAGCAACGTTTCTTTTCTTTGTCCACTTTGAAATTGACATTCATGTTATTGTCCAAGATTTGTGGAACTGACAAGAGATTATTTTTCAATCCTGGTACATAAAGAACTTTTTGAATATTACATTCTCCATCTGGAAGGGAGACAGAAACACTTCCTTCTCCCTGAACTCGATAGGTCTGATCATCAGCAATGGTGACCGGTCTACCTTCTCGAGCCTCAAATGTTGCAAACCAAGATTTATCGCCAGTCATATGTTTACTAGCGCCTGAGTCTATGTACCACATAGAGTCCTTGTGGGAGGAATCTGTATGTGTCATGAGCACTTTGTGTGCTCTCTCAGAATCTGAACTAGAATCTTCAGTTGCAATGTGTCCCTTTTGTTGTTTGTTCTTGTTCTTAGGTTTGCCTTGGCCCTTTTTGTTTCCTTGTTCATTGGGCGTTTTGTTCTTAAACCAACATCTTTTGGTTTCATGAGTGTCTTTGTCGCAAATCTTACAATACTGCTTCTTCTTCGGAATCTCTTTGGCTTTACCCTTTTCTTGATTAGAAGAAGAACCTTTCTGTTGATTCCACTTTTTCTTACCACCTTGTCTTTTTGAGAAAAGAGCATTGTTGGATGCCTCATCTCTTTGGAGTTGATTAGCTTCTTCTGTTTGAAGCATGTTTACCAACTCGACAAAAGTTATTGTCCTGCCAGAAACTTGTAGTGAAGTGATCAACATTCGGTAGGAGTCAGGAAGAGCTCTCAAAATGATAGAGTTCAAGACTTGGTCTTCCACTTTCTCTCCTAAGGATAGCAGTTTTGTTTTCAATTCTGCGACTCTGCAGAGGAATAGCTCTATTGTTTCTCCTGATTTCATATGTAGAGTATGAAGCTGTGTTTGGAGGTTAAGAATCGTTGATTGATTCTTTCCCTCATAGATGGTATTTAAGGCATCCCATGCTGCCTTACCAATCGTAGCTTCACTGATATGAGGTTGGATATCATCAGTAATAGCGAGCAAGATCATTAAGGATAGTTTTTTATCCTTTTTATCAAATTCTCTTTGATCTGCTCCAGGTGATTGAGGTCTAGTGACACTTCCATCCACTATTGACCACAAATCCTCTACAGTTAAGATAGCTTTCATCTTAGTCTTCCAAGCTGAATAATTTGAACCTTTGAGCAGTTGGCTCTCAGTGAGATACTTGTGTATCATGGCCATGGTTTAGGTTTCAAATTTGATAGGACTAAGATGGTTGTATCTTGCACTATACCCTCAAAAGAGTATATGGAAGTTGTTTTCAATTCACCTCTATAAGATATTTAATGGCACCTGCCTTAACACCCTTAACAAGGGATGAGAAGTTTGAGGAATTTAAGCCAAACAAGATAGAGCAAATGAAAAAGGGATTGGTTGACAGACTTGTGATTGTTCTCTCTAGGATATTTAATGGCACCTGCCTTAACACCCTTCAAGAAGGATGAGAAGTTTGGAGGAAATTAAGCCAAACAAAGAGAGTTTAATCAAGGTGTGTTTTGAATTTTGACCTTTGGAGGGGGTAAGTAAAATTGACTGTTGTTCAACCTGTGCAAAGTGTAGCACGTTTTTGAGTGAAATATGGGTTTCTGAAAATGCTTCTGCCAATGTTGTTTTGTGAATGATTTAAGTGCACATAAGAAACATGAGTGTTAGTGCAAATAATCAAAACATGAAAGCAACCCACATTATTATCACTATAGGTGTCGGGTTCAACCGAAAATGCACCTAGTAAAAAGTCAATTTTTAGAGAAAGGTGTCGAGTACAATCGAAATTGCACCTTTCTTACTTGTTTTGTAGAATCCCCCCTTGTTCTTTACAATTTTGCAAATAATAGAATCAAAAAAAATGACTTCTATCCCCCCTTAATGTGTTACAAAATTGAAAAATGTTTCGAGCACTCCTTTCAAGACAAGTCGACACACGACCCATGTTTGAAAGGCTTCCAGAACTAGTCGACACATGACTTAGTTTTTGTCTTCAACAATGTCACATGTAGGAGCAAAAAAAATGGTATTGTATCTCAAGTTTTGTCAACAAAAATAATGTTGCTATTTTATGTTTTTATGTCCCCTTTGTTGAAGGAGAGAACAAAAGCAATTTTGTTGTTGTTTTTGAAAAATTTGAGATGACCTTTGTTGCTCCCTAATTCACTTCACGGTATGTGTTTTGCAATAGAATAATAATTTGTTTGAAGAAGGCCTTTGGATTTTGCAACAAAAATTGTTCCTATGTCTATTTATCTCCAAGTTGGATAAAACACAAATTTGCTATAGAACTTTGGAGTGCAAAATAATTTGGTTTAATTTTAAATATTTCTAAGTTCAATAAGGTAAAATATATGTTTTAAGATTAAATTATTTATAATCAAGAAAATTGGGAAAAAAAATCAATTAAAAATGCTTAAAATTGATATTTTTCTGACCAATTAATACTAAATTATAAAGAAATATCTAAAAAAAATATTTAAAACTTAAAAAACATTAGAAAAATAAAAAAAATATTTAAAAAACCAAATATTTTAAAAAACCTTTGTATGGAGGCATCGTGTTTCGATCTGGTGACCTCGTGGCCGCTATGCGGCCGCCTTAGCCAAGCGAGCCACCATGCTCTTCGAAACAACAACCTGTTCGTTGCTTCTTATCTCCATCGTGCTCTTGAAATTTGTTTTTTTAAAGCTCGGGACTTTTATCCCACATGCATCCCACAGTGGGATGCAAAGGGGTTTTTAAGGCGGAGGCCTCCCCTTTAACGTCGATTGCCTTCGGGCAATCGACCAGAGTCGCCTGCCCTTTTGGACGCCGCCACGTGGCGCCAGGGGTAGGCCAATCAGTCCGTGTCGGTCCGGTGGCGATGTGCCACGTGTCGGTGTCGTGTCCGGTCAGCGTCGGTGGTGGTGTGGTGTGTGTCATGTGTCGGTCGATCGGTGGCGATGTGCCACGTGTCGATGTCGTGTTCGATCAACGTCGGTTAGGTGGCGATGTGCCACGTGTGTGTGGGGGGTGATGTGCCATGTGGCATGAGTTGATTCATCCAGGGAGCACCTCGGTGCAAGCAGGTTAGGCACAAAATTGTGCCACGCGTCGATCAGGGATTGGAGGGCCGCCTGCCCTCTCAGATCCCGATGTAGGGTCTAGTGTCCACGGGGAGGGGAGGGCGCTCCTGCCCTCTCTGCTCTCCCATGAGTGGGCCACGTGGCTGCTTGGCCTACGTGGCTCTGCGGGCCCTAGGCCAGCATGGGAGCCGAGGCTTAGATGCCTCCAGACGTCGACCACGGCCGGTCTAGGAGATCATGGGCCCTGGTCGGCATCGACTGAGTCGGCCAGGTCTACGGGCCCTTGGTCGACGTCGACCGAGTCGGCCCGATCTATCGGGGTGGGCCTAAGGAGGAGCACTGCGGCTGCTCCATAGGAGTGATTCCGCGTCGAGCGCCACGGCTGCTCCATGAGGGACTCTCCGCATCGAGCACCTCAGCTGCTCCGTGGGAGTCCGTCCAGTAAATTTGGAACGAGCGAAGCTCGTCTTCCCCAAATCCAGTGAGTGATACCAATGTAGGTCCCGTAAGAGAGAGAGCAAATAATATATTGAATCATTAACCTAATCAATACAATAGTCTATGTTTAAATAATAGACTAATAACCAATAGTGTAGAGAATCTCGCTAACTACCCTCTAACAATAGAATAGGGAGGGAGTTGCGTGATGCTAACCACTAACCTAGGTAGAGAGTTCTAACCATAACACTAACCTAAATATCCGACATAGGATATTTAGGTACTTACCTAGTTTAACCATGAGGCAAAATATCTCATGGTAATTACATAGAAAAGTAAAGGTAATAACCCCACGTAGTGTAATGCAATACACTACCTTATTTTACCCTAACACGATGAACGCTTCTATTGCCTTCTATTGCTAATATAACATGTGTTCTTTGTTTCTTGGTGTCAGTTCAAGTAGCGTTCATGGCTACAAATTTAAAATTTCCTTACCTAGAAAACTTTAATTCTTATATTTTCCTTAGATGCTTTCTCCTTTAGTGGTTATAATTCTTTTTTTGGATTTCTCACTGATAGATTTCACTAATGGTTTTTTCTCCCTGTTGGCTTCTTTGAACGTATTATCTCTTGATGACCATTATACTAATGGCTTTCTCTTTTTTTATGGCTTATTCCATTAATAACTCTTTAACATTCCTTTAGCTTCCTACATTGTATTTCTTTTTGACTATCCTCTTCAACATTCATGAGCTTTCTATTGCTCTTGATGATTGTTGTTCTAAGTGCTATCAACTTTACTATTTTTTTTCTAAATATTCTTTCATTGCTTTGTGCCTTCTTTCTACATTGGTTCTATATACCTCTAGCCTTTACTTATCTAACCTCAAACCTTTCTTTAATGACACTCTTTCTCTATATGCTCTCTTTCTTTTCTTTAGGAGCCAATATATCAAATATTGCCTCTTCTTTTAACTAATTAGGGCCATTAATATTCATAAAGGATCTCTTTATCTAAAGGGTCTAAAATATATGGTTCTCTAAACTATATAATCCTATATTTGAGTAGTCTTTATCCTTTACTATTGACCTCTCCTCTTGGACCAATTATCAAAGTCAATATGACCTAAAACTTCAATATAGCTAAAAACATTTATCAAGGCCCTTTTATTCAAGACCTAAATTCACTATATCAATATATCAAGGTTTATCTTCAAGACCTGAATCTTTCTCCATCAAAGTTTACTTTCAAGACCTGAAACTTCTTATAGACCACCTTATATTATGAATAGAATCTTAGAATAGGTAAACTCAATATATCTTGTCTCTATCAAGGTTTCTTCTTCATGATCCAGAACTATAATAACTTGCAAATCAAATCAATTCTTGCTTGATGAAAGCTTTCTGCCTTCTTAAATTTAAATATGAAAGTATTCTCTCTCTACTATTGGAAGCTTCTCACTTCTTTGAAGATCAATATTTGCTACAAAAACGTCTTATGTTGATCCTAAGAACTCCAATAATTATTTTCCTCATTAGAGAACCCAATAAAGTCAACGTGACCATAAAATTCTATGATGCTCCAAATAAGATAACTTGATTGTACCAGCTTATTCAACTTTAGTGATAGAAACCAGTTGCCAAGAATTTTTCTATGTCCCTAAAATACTTATCAATGTTAATATGGACATTTCTTGAATGACCAACTTTCTCTTGAGTTTGTTCTACCTCAACATTCAATTTGCAAATCTTACAACTGAACCTAGTGGAAAGACCCTAGATTTTTTTTACTTCAATTTTCCAATAGAGTCTAGGTCAAATGCCTTTTAAAGTAGATAAACGCTAACCAGTTTTGTCACACTGGACATAATTTAATTTTGTAGCTAAAAAATTCCTGTGCAAGCAACTTCTTTCTGTGGCTCTAATACCACTGGTGACTTTTGAAGCCTTAATATTAATTTAAATCTCACAAGATGATTTTCATAGGATCAAATAGATGATAGTCACAATATAATGTGATCAAACAATAATGTAATAAAAATAATATGAGACAACTGATATGTAAATATCAAGGCTTAATAATATATCAAATAACATTCATTAATAAGCTAAAATAATACTGTAATGGCCTGAAACATACAATATAATAATACTTACAATATTAGTTGCTCAAATCCATGCAAATTGTATTACTCATTTCTATTAAAAATGTATCATAAAACTCTCTTATAGTAACAATGCTCACTTTGTAGACAATGTAGATGATGTAGGTGATGTTTTCTATATATGTGATGCCTCTCTATGGAGTACTATATAACAATTGTTGGATGATTCTTTGGTTACTTGACTCTTCCTTCCCTTATGCCAAGTCTCATAACTCTTGGTTTATCTACTTGACACTTGCATACACATGACTCTATCTTGTATGCACACTTGGACATGACTCTTCATATAACACATCCTAATATAAGAACACATGTGCACACTTACATATGAGACACTTATGCACATTTACACACATAACACTTGCACACTTATTTACATGATACTTGTGTATTTCTTGCACATTATTACATTACATAAAATATTTACTTACAATATAATCTACGACACAATCCTAATCTAATATTTACAAGGTTGTACCAAGGTGGTACATTAGCATATACCAAATAATTTAATATTCTCCATCATCCACATCTTAAACTCATTGTTTTATGCATTTCCTTGTGATTTAAACTATAGCATCATCTTAGGGTAACATTGGATTCATGCTATGCAATCAGTCCCTTTAACAAATTAACAATGTGTAAAATTTGATTAAAACAAATTGTATAACATCATGGCCGACAAATACCCTTTCACTTATTTTCATGATATTCAAGCCAAAAATCCTAAGGATCATTTATATCATTCCTTAAATTCTTCTTGGCCTTTCATCAATGTTTCCATTAAACTTATTCCATCTAAAGAGACTAAGGATGACCTAGAAGCTAGAACAAGTAGTCAAGCCTCAATAAAAGGTAAATAAAATTTTGAGATACAATAAATATACCATATAAAACTCAATAATTAACATGAAATTTTAGCATTAGATTTAGCTAGGCTATCCCCATCCTCCCAAAATTTAGGGTTACCTTCTAGAAGAGAAACAATGGTAAAGATTATAAGTTGTACTTTTATCTATGCTGGAACAACCAATGAGAAGAAAATTTGTGGAAACAACCCTTGTCCAATAGAATGAAAGTATGTTTCTTGCTACTTATCAAATATTTACCCCATACCTAAGAAAATTATTTATAATTCTTGTTATAAGGGAAAATTCTTAGGAGCTAAAGAGTAGGGAATAAAAACCTATAGAATCATAATCTTGTCTTGGACGTTGGGGTTTGGGAAATTTCCATAACTATAGGACTCCTTATGCCTCTTTAGAAAGTAGTGATAATGAGGAGGTGTGATTATTATCATAGGAACCCCAAAGGTAAGTAATATTAATATAGGGGTTATATTGGGATGAGGATGAGGATGGTGAACCTTTCTCTCTTTTTTAACTATTTACAAAATATGCACAAATCAACACACTTTCAAACTCATTGAGGAACCTAAGTAAAGGCCCAACATTAGCCTTGATAGCAAGGGTAGATCAAACTTATATCAATAAGACAATGGTATATCATCCCAACCAATAGAAAATATCTTCACAACTATAGACATAATTGACTATGGGGTGAAAGTTTTACCACACAACCTTTCTAAGAAAAATTACAATGATTTTCTATAGTAAAAAGATATCCCTCCTAAAGGACTCTTTTCATTAGTCGCACATCTCTCATAGTCAACCAACACTAAGTAATGGAATTTAGATGTTAATGAGATTCATATTTTAGGGGTCTTACCTAGCCCTCCATAATTTAAAGATGAGTCTCATATATTAATATAAGAAACCATAGCCATCAACATAGGATCAGAGGATAATCCAAGAATGGTAAAGTTAGGAAAGTCTTAACTTTAGAAGAGTGAGAATAGTACACAAAAATATTAATTAAATTTTATAATATCTTTACATGGTCCTATGTAGATATGTTTGGGTTAGACCCATCCCCAGTCATCCACCACTTGGTAGTAAGGCCAAATGCCAAGCCAGTAAAATGAAATTTGAGAAATATGCATCCTAAGGTTGCTCTACTCATTAAGGAATAACTTCAAAAGCATTTGGAGGTCAAATTTATTAAGGTAATAGACTATTATGACTAGATCTTAAACACAGTCCCTATAGCCAAGAAGGAGGGTTTTTTGTGAGTTTACACAAACATTCAAGACATCAATAAAGGTTACCCTAAGGATGAATTCATTATACCCAACACAAAAATGATAGTAGACTTCACTATAAGATGCATAATGTTATCATTGATGGATGGATTTTCCAGTTATAATCAAATACAAATTGCACTAGAAGATCAAGCTAAAATATCATTCATTACTCCTTGAGCACCTTTTAGTATGAGGTTATACTTTTTCATTTGAAGAATGTTGACACAACCTGCTAACATGTCATGACATACATCTTCAATGATACGATGCATGACATCATGGAAGACTATATTGATGATATTATTGGGCAATCCATAAAACAAGAAGATTATATCAAAGACTTACGATAAAATTTTGAATGATTTAGAGAATATGAAGTTTACCTTAAACCCTCCAAATACATATTTGGGGTAACATCCAACAAAATATTAGGCTTCATCATGTCTAGGCATGATATTGAGGTATATCCTAATAAACTATCTATAATAACTAGCATGCCACCCCTAAAAATATAACTCATCTTCAAATTTTGCAAGGTAGACTACAAGCAATTAGGAGATTCATATCCAAATTTGTGGATAAGTGTCAATCATTTTCCAAAATTTTAAGGAAAGGGACCAAGTTCAATTGGGACAATGAATTTCAAAAGACCTTTGATGCCTTAAAAACATATCTTCTATCTCTAATAGTTCTACACCATAGGATATCCTCAAGCCATTATTGTTGCACATCGTGGCAATAGTTCATGTTTTTTTTAATTTAGTAAAAAAACCTTGTGGGGTTGCCTTGGTCTAGGAAATCATGACCAAGGGGTTCTACACCGTCAAAATCACCCAGGAGTCACACCTAGCCTGAAATGCACCAACATAATCAACTGGATTTTGGGTACCCAATATGCGTTTGGTAGGGTGGATATTTGAACAAGGGATAGGGTTATGCATATTGGCTATTTATCATAAAATTGGCTAAAATTAGGATTTTTGAAATTTGGAATTGGCTAATATTTAGGACCCTTGACCAGGGCCCATTTGTCAACTCCATATTACCCATAGGGTAATGGTTAGGCCAAAGCATCAAATAAGACTAATAAAAATATTAAAGAAACTTGCTAGTAAAATTTATAGGGATTGGCATTTACATCTATATCCCACTCTATGGGAATATTACACTAGTTTTAGAACTTCAACTGGTGTTACACCCTATGCCTTGGTCTATGAGACTGAGGCCATTTTACCATTCAATTTAGAAGTCTAGTTCCTTCAAATATTTTTGAAGGATGTGTTTGCTGGTGATGTGTATCGCCATGTACAAATTAGCCAATTGGATATTCTTGATGAAAAGAATATCCATATGCTAGAGCACCTACAATTCTACCACCAAAGATTCAAATGAAAATAGGGTGTGACCTCATTCCTTCAAAGTGGATGACTTAGTGCTTAAAGAAAATCAAAAGAATATTAATGCAAAAAATATAAGAAATGCAAATTCAAACCCAATTTATTAGGTTTATTTGTAGTGACTACCAATTATGGGCTAGGCACATATCACTTTTCCATGTTAAATGGCAAAGAACAAAAGGAAACTATAAACATAATACATTTAAAAATATATTATACTTCAATGTGCATGTGTTGCTTGCTCATATGCTTGATTGCATCAATTACTTTTTGAATGGCCAATTCATTCACCTATGTTCATATGCTTGATGCTTGGCTACCTACTGCATGTAGAGTCAAGAGATTTATTGTGAATGTAGGTGATTTTTTTCATATACATCCATTATGTGGTATAGTTTAGACCATATACTTCTTTTTCTAATAAGTAGTGTAGCAATAAACATGTAGTAGTCTAGAAGATCAATAAAAAATGCTACTAAAGTAGATGAAGCATTCCAAAAGATTTATAAAAGATGCAAAGCGTAGATAAGTGTGGCTAGATGCAAAATAGGCCAAGGTAGATGAAAAGGCACCAGGCAGATGGCTACCTAAAAATATTTTATGCTAAGGTATTAAACACAGTACCTAACAAAAGCAAAATAGAATTTGGCTAAGTATTGAAAGCTTGTTAGATATATAAGAGGTTGATTCCAACAAAAAGATAACAAAATTTTAGCATCCAATTATTCAATGAGGAGAAAATATAAAGAAATAAGATCCAAAATATGTCACTTGTCATACAAAATTCAAGCATTGAGTGTAATAAAACAAAGCTAGATAGATGAAACATAATAGTAACATCAACAAGAGGGCACAAAATGTTTGACATGGTGTAAAAAAATACCAAGAAATAAATATATGAAGGTAGTGAACCCCATATTTGGCATCTAGATCTATAACTTGCTAAGCTTCTAAGAGTGTCAGATTTTAGAAGGTGATGACATCCATATCAATAGCTTAAAATATTGATAAGCCAAACACACTCTTGGATGTAAAATAGTTTTAATCATGAAAACCCAACAATAAATTAAGCAAGGATCAAATGACTCATGATATTCAAAATTATGTATAAAGAAAATCAACTATTGGATTATTTAGATTGACATATGATATCTAGAAATAAAAAATTCAAAGGCCTAGCATGAGGAGGAAGTTAAAGGATGTATGACATAGTCAAGGTCACCACCTGATAGTAAGTGACACCTTCTATGTTGCCAACCTTTATATAGGTAATCTAGAATCATCCATGTTAGTAGGCATGCACATGTTGATCAACCACAAAGAATCATCATTGTTAGAAGATATTAATGGTCAAAGCCCTCAAAATTGTACACCTATACCTATTTATCTAGATATGCATAACAAAAAGGAGTGTATCATCATTGAATGATTACAATCCAATGATGCAACTTGCAATACAACCTCAAGATATAATTTACATTATCTACACCAATAGAGCATGCCTAAAGTAGTTAAGGATGACTAAGTTGAATGTGATAGCCACTCTCTATACCTACCTTAAAGCTTGCAATATGCTCTAACAACAATCATTCTTAGATAACTAAATACATTGTAAATCTCTATATATACTAGAATGCAAAACATTCTAATGGTTGACTCTTTGGCATTTATAATTGGTATGATTGTATTGATTGAGGATTATATATCTTATTTAATGAGTATTGGATTTCTATGTAGACTCCTACTACCTTCTTGTGCAAAATATATATGTAAGTCTTACTAAATTCTAATGATTTTTTGTTAAAGCTAAGAACGAGTAATTCTACTATAGTTATTCTACATTATGGATTTCTACCTTGATTTATTGTTATAGTTTTAGAATGATTTAGCATTGCTCAAATTTCTTGATGTTAAATATTTTGAATGCATAAAGAAATTACGCTATTATATTAGGTGGTTTAATTTAAATTTAAATTATGACACTCTACACCATGTTTCTTTATGTTGCAAAAACTATACCACTTTTAGCTTGTATTTCTAACCTTTTGCATTTCTTACTTTATTCTACAACCCCCCATTTTAGTTAGATTAGTTAGACATAGTAATTGACCACCTATGGAGGTTGACTTAGAGACCCTTATTTCGAAGTCATCCAATCTCTTGGTCAAAGTATTAAGGGAGCTTCTCACTCACTTAGGTGGATTTTGGAACCAAGAGTATTTGTGGCACACATTATGGGACTTGAGGGTCACACTTTATTTGATTAGGTAGCCTTCCTTTGATAACAAATATTGAACACCTATCTTATAAGTTGTTTGATCTTGCAATTATTTTCAAAGACCTAGAGGACTCAAGATATTGGTGAGTAGTCTTGACCTCACTTGCAAAGACTATATATTCACCTGGAAACTTTATTGACCTAAGAATCCTAAGAAAATGATGACTCTACTAGCAAGCACACTCAAGATCAAAGGATAAAAATAATAGTAATCCCAAATAACATATTAGATGTTGACCAAATAAAACTATTAGAATAGTAGTAAACTATTTAGAGCCATGGTGTCAAATCACTTGATCTTCCAACTTTTCATGAAATCCTAGCTAGTGCACTAAAATTTTTGCTTACCGTTGGTCATCAAATCCGCCTAGGTAAGGATTTTGTGTAAGTGTACGCGCCCTAGACCTGGACCAACATTGAAAGGCCGAAGGGAAGAGATGCCCCTCGTGCCAATCTCCGGAGAAAGGCCGGCTCCTATGCTAAACTACTTGGGTGTTTTGAAGACAAGAGTGCAGGAAAGAGATAAAAGGGATAAGGGTTAGAGAAATAAATAAAAAGGGTTAAGGGAAGAGAGATTGGTGATTTGAGGTGGGAGAGAATAGGAAGCACGATCGCTAATAGACAACTTGAATAGCAACAAGGAACACCAAGAGTAAAATGAAAGAAACGTAGTATCAACCTTCCTATGTATCCTCCCAAACGAGTTTTAGGGTACTGTCCCCGATCGCACATCGGACATAGAGTTCAGCATCTCAGTCTACAAACGAAGAGAGACAAAAGAATCAAGCAAGGCAGGCAGCATAAAAGAAAGTCAATAGGATGTTTTTCAACTCCTATGTATCCTTTAGAACAAGTTTCAGGACACTGTCCCCGATTGCACACCGGACGTAGAGTTCAGCATCCAACATACAAACAAGGAGAGATAGAAGAATCAAGCACAGAAGGCAGCATAAAAGAGAAGAATTGAGCTCAAAGTCTCTTAGTATTAATCACAGGACATCAAGTTACAGCAGCTTTCTAGCAGATAGTTCCCCCCCTTTTCCATTACAATACTTGGGTTTTTATAGAGGACCCGACCCTCTGAGTCATTATCACAAAATCGACGAAGTGCATCCTCGAGCTTCGAGAAGTCGGCTCCTCATGGTTGCTGTGACTGATCTCTCAAATCGGCTACTAAAAATAGCAACTGCAACCGGGTCCATTGGGGAAATAGGCATTCAATGGGCCGCCTAAACTGTCCTTAGTTTCTGGGTGCAATACTCGAGTAGCCACCATGCTTGACGGGTTCTCCTTCTTGGACTGGTACTTCAGGTCCAATTGCCCAAAATGATTGGCGAACTTGTTGGGCAAGGAAAAATGCATTTATGAAGCAACTGACCACCTCGAGAAAGTACCCGACTTGAAGTGCATGCCTTGGAAGCGCTTCGTTGGATCTCTTCTTGCAATTCTGCTTCGCGGTGGGTTTGGGCCGAAGCAGATCCTTCCTCTGGGTTTGGTACTTTGGATAGTTGAGCTTCACGGCACAACTTCGGGAGGTTTGAGTGCCGAAGTAGATCTCTTTTGGTGGGGCCCTTCATGCTCTACTACTTCGCTGGTTGAATTACTTCGCCTATGCCTCAAGGAAATGCTTCGCCATGATATTTCTTTGAAACTATGGTTCGGGAGGCTTGCGGCCAAAGCAGAAATGGTTCGCAGGTGGAGGGGCCCGAGGTGGGTATTTTGGTGACTTTCTGGTGAAGCATTTTCAATGTTTGCTTCGAGATCTGCTTCGCAAGTTTTTGGGCCGAAGTAGCCTTTGGAAATGCTTCGGGTCCGAAGTAGTTCTTCTGCCTTAGCGACTTTGGAATTTGATTTTTGGGCCTTCCTTCTTTGGGAGGAGTTGTCATTTGAATATCTCTTTGCTAGATTCCCACCCGAAGTAGTTTTGGAAATGCTTCGGGTGCAAAGATTTTCTTGGCGCTTTCCTCGTGTTTTTCTTTGGCAAAACTGCTTCACAAAATTTGGGGTTGAAGCGATCACTGGAAATGTTTCGGGCCCGAAGTCCTTTTCTTGCCTTAGCCAATTCGCCTTGCGTCTTGGATTTTATCTTTTCGACAGGAGAGTCGCTTCACAAAACTTTTGCCCAAAACGCTTTTGGGAATGCTTTGGGTGCGAAGCTTTTTCTGGGGCCTTCCTCATGTTTTTTTCAGCAAAACTGCTTCGCTGAATTTCCACCCGAAGTAGTTTTTTGAAACGCCTCGGGCCCGAAGTTCTTTTTATTTTATTCTTCCTCCCCTCAGCGAAGCTATCCTAGCTGCGAAGCTCTTTCTATCTTCTTTGGTGTACAAGGGGAATGGCTAGGAAAACCAAAATTGCTATAACTTACATACATTTTAAAAGGTAATAATTAATATCATACAAAATTTTTGCTATTCTTCTACCCCTTGTATAATGTGACAAAAAGTGTCAACATTCTTGGCGGCTCGTGGGGTGACGAGCTCGCCTCAACAAAAGAACCCTTTAGCCCTGATCCATTGGGCTGCTGAGTCACTGATCCCCCTCAGACCCTTCTCCTTTTTTTGTCTCCTGGGGCGCTTCTGCGGTTTGCCCTTCCTCTGCCTCTGCTCTTCCTTCTGATTCCTCTTCCTCTTCTTCCTGTGCGGCTTCCTCTGGTGCGGCCTCTTGCTGCGGTGATGGTTCAAGGTGATCCCGGATACGTTTCATCGTTCGTCGGACATGAGCCTAGGCACCCTTCTGAAAAGGCTCCTGATCTTGCAATGCCTTTACTAGAACGTGAAACCGATCAATTTGCCCGATGTCAGCATGTTTGGCCTTGATGAATAGATCGTTTAGGCATGCTACCATATTGCAGTGTCTCAAGATGAAGTTGGTTATCAACCCCTCTGAGATTGGCTCTGCCCACCCGTCTATTTCTGAGACATCACTCTCGAAGTAAAGCCAGACTGGTTTGAGCTCGTCTTTAGTCAGAAGATTTCCGTCATCGTCTATGAAACTCGGGAAACCCAAGGAAGAAAGGTCCTAAAAATAATTCATTGAGGCGTGCTGCTCATTGTCAAAAATGTCCTGGAGGCTTCTAGCTTTCTGAGCTTTTTGCACCTTGGAGAAGAAGGCATGAACCATGGCCTGGGCCGTGGACCAGTCCCTAGCTGTCCGGGTCATTGCGATGACCTGCAGGTCCTGATATCTAGCATTCTGGATGTCAAAGGCCAACTTGAGCCGGCTCCTGGCTTTCTGCATGACTTCATCAATAACCGGCCCTCCCTCGGCAATAGCACATTGGGCTTCGGTGACGTAGGTCAATATGGAAAGGGCGTTGGAACACCGAGACCTAAAATTCTTAAGTAGATGCGCATGAATCTCCTTAATCCTACTCCTGTCGAACATCGATAGGTCTTCCTTCTCGTACAGCTGAGCTTGCATTTGCGCAACTTTGCCTTCAAGCTCTTTGGCCTTTAAATCATTTTTGGCCCATCTCTGCGCTTGATTCTCCTTCGTATACTGGAGCTATAGAATTTGCTGCTTTAGAGCACGCGCTTCCTTTTTCATTGTTTTGCACTACTCCTCGGCTTTCGCCAACTTGGAGCGAACCCTTGCCAGATCTTCCTCTAGTTTGACATTGGTGGTTTCTGCCTCCAACCTATGCTGGTTAGCAATGGTAGCATGCGCTCTAAAGGTCTCGATTCGGACATGCATGGATGCCGATTCGTTATCCACATTCAGATGCACCAGGTCCTTAGGTGTTTCCTGGTAATCATAGTCTGCTGGAGTCATTTCATCCAGAGGCTTTTGTACCTTAGGGACCTTCTTGATTTTGTGCATCTTCTCGACTTCCAAATCAAACACGATGCATTTTTCAACCTAAGCCATCATGCACCCTCTTCTTTTCCTCGCCTCCTTCAGTATTTTTTTGGTATTTTGCCAGGCTCGGAGCAGCTTCTCGGCAAGGGGGCGTTCCTTGATCAAGGACATCTCTGACTCGAATAAGGCTAGATCTCCAGCCGAAGGAGTGAAAAAATATAGGGAATGGATGGGGGATGCCTCGCCAGAAGGTTCGGCGGTGGGTGTGGCAGGAATTTCAGCATTGGGGGCCACATCGTGAGAAGTGGGACTCGACGTCGAAGTAGCATCCCCGCCTCTACTAATGACCAAGGGAATGGCAGCATGAGTAGGTGAAGTAGGATCGATGGACTTGTCCCTATTGGGATTGTGGGATGGACTTGGACTAGCCACGGGGGATGCATGAGGGGATGAGTGGCCCTACAGGGGAGACTGATGGGATCCTTCGGCCGTGGCCGTAGTGGACATGGGTGAGTCCTGAGCAAAGGGTGGAGAATGCGTACCTGAGTGCCCTCCTGGCAAAGTGGTTGTAGTGACTTCAAGTGCAGCCGTCTCCTATTCTTTCTCTACCTCAAAATTTTCAACCTCCATGGTTTCTACCTCAGCGTCCCCTTCGGATTGGAGGAGTTCCTCCACATTGATGACATTGATATTCGGGATGATTTCGGTGCTTGGTGGCGCTACGCCTTCAACGTTTGTTTTGGACGGACCTGGTGTAGGTCGTCTAGTGGAGGCACTCTGAAAACCTGTATGGGGTCGCTTCGGATAGTTCGGGGGCACTGGGCCTTATTCTGGCCTCTTTCTTTTTGTTCTCACTAGCGGTTGTTCTGACTCTTCGAAACTCGTGTCTTGGCCTCCCACAGGTACCTGAGGTGGTTTACGTGGTGTGGCTTTGGCCTTCTTCTCCTTCTTTAGCCTTGAAGTCTTATTTTCTCTTTTTGGGCTTTCGCCCGAACCTGGGATAGCTGGAGGAATGAGGTCGACGAAAGACAGGGGCTTCCATGTCCCGACATTGGCCTCATAGGCCACCGTGAAGTCCTTGTCAGATGACAAAAAACCATAAGAATTCATCTTCCGATGATGGACCCTCATTATCCACCACTCTCTTAGCTGGGCCACATCCCAATATTTCACTGCCTCCCTCAAATCATCTTTTGCCTTCTTCTAGAAGGTGGAGTTGGGGCTCGGGAGAGGGTGCCGAACTGGGTCATATGCGACCTCCATCGGGTAGAACTCATGCCAGGGAGGTAGCATTTCCATTTTCTCCAAGTGCCACTCCAGATCCTTCCCATTAGGATTGTTCCTTTGCTCCACAATTTTTGGATAGGGGCAAGCGTGGAAGTTCTTGAATCGAAGATGGTCCCTCATTACCCCCAAGGGGTCATAGAGCCATTGTTGAGGAAGTTGGACTAGGCCAAAATTGGCGAGTTTCTCCTCCAAGAAAACATTTTGGTTGAGGGCAAACACCTCGATAACTCCCATTTTGAAAGGGAAATCATAGGTGTGAGCCCATTTCCGTCCATGGCCATAAATGGCGTTTGTTGCATCGCTCTATCGAGCGACCTCCAATGCGAACTGGTATTCGAAGGGATAGACTGGAAGTAGGAAAGGCTTCCCTACGAAGCCGAATATGTGAATTACGAGCCCTTGTGTCATCTAAAAAATGTCTCCCCTCTTCTCTTGTACCACCTTGTCCCTTAGGAGGAGGGGAACCCGAGGGGAAGACCCTGTTAGCATGTGCATTACGGGTCCCAAAAATTGTTGGTTAAAAGAATAATAGGACTCCGTCTTCAATAGGAGAAGGGTCCACTGGTATACAGGCAGAGGGTTTCCATCCTCGCCACTTGTCGTAATAGCAACATAAGGGAAACTTTTATGTACATGAAAGAAAAATAACCAAACAAGAAGAGAACAGGGCGAGAAGTACTTATTTGTCCCAGCATTCTTCATGTTGGTGAGCCGCGTATGTAGGGTCCTGGCCACCCATTCTGCCCAATCAAAAAATACTGGGTTGGTGCTTGACCTCGAAGCATCGGGGGCATAAAATTCCCCTCCGGAAATACACTCAGCCAAAGACACCTGCCACGGGTGCACCGAAGCGTCGGTAGATAGGCCTGCCACCCATGCAATGATGGAGAAGATGTCGACATTTTTGAAGGCCTCCAAGGGTAGGGGAATTTGGGGAAATTTGCCCGAAGGGAGCCCGCTTTTGAGGCTCTGTCGCAAGAAATTGATCATGTAGTTGGAGGACGTGAACCTCTCCATTTGTTCGCTAAGAATAACGTTGCGAACTGTGTACCCCTTAGGAGGGCCATGCTGTGGTGCAAAGGCTGCCTGGACATCTTCCTTTAGAATGGAGAACAACTTATGGCTGAAGGCATCTACCACTTGCCTGGATGCGGGCTGATAGTTTCGCGTGATGACATAAATCAGCTCAGGGAAGTGATGTGTGGGGGAATCAGATACCAGTATATTTGGGAGTAGTAAGCAACAACTCTTTTGTTGTCTGTAAAGAGCCTGCTTTTCATGAACTCGATGGTGTTCTTGAGTTCAACTATGCTCCTTGACAACTTGGTGTCTCTAATCCTATCCCACGCATCGACTGGCGGTTCTTCAGGTTGCTCATCCCTAGAATCCTCTCTTTCTCTCATGACTTGTTTCTCAGGGCAGCGACTAAAATCAACTTTCTTCGGCCCTTTGTCATGGCCCTTTGCCTTTGGCTATTCAGGGGCCACCACTTCTGGTTCCTTTCCCTTTTCCTTGGAGTTCTTCTTTCCCATGGTTTATGCTTAGGGCGGCGAAGTCTGCAATGTTTTGGGGTTCGAAGGCTTGAAAGCTTAGGATGGAAGAGCTTGCAGGTTGACAACGAAGTCTGCATGAATCGTTGAGCAAGTAGCTTTTCCACTCCTGGAGTCTGTGTTATATAGCCTTAGAAGGCAACCACCAGTATTTATGGCACTTGCCACAATTAACTTCATGTCGCTTCATCTAATTTGCCGCATGGTGGAGTGGTACACAGGGCTGTGTGTTATGATGATTGCGGCTTGCTTTGGAAGCGTGACCCTCTGCCACTTTGTACCCGAGCATGAACTTTTTCCCTAATCGAATCCCTAGAGGACGTACCCACCACCTTTTCATTTAACTCGCCCGCTTCGGACGCTTTTGAAGGCGGCTATCGACACGTTCCCCTAGGCACATTTTAAATGCCCCTGCCTTTTCCGTCGTTGGGTTGGTGAAGTCGAGGTCAGGGTTGAAATGCTTCGTAGCGAACCTTTGGTGCGAGCCGGTTTTCTACGCTTTGGGCCCGAAGTAGTTCTCTTCGCAGAAAGTGGTTCGTCGGTCCTCCTTCGAAAACTATTTTGCTTGGACTCCTCTTGGCGAAGCACCCTTCGTACCTCGGTCTGAGTCTTGCTCGACCAAAAAAATTTGCTACGAGCTGTTTTCTATCAGCTACTTTGTACGCCCAGTCTCCGAGCTTCTCTTCTTTCTTATTATTTATTTTTATTTTTTTATATTAGCTGTCGAAGTAAAACTCGACCTGAGTCTTTGAGCAATACCTTATTTACCAGCCGAACTATTTACAGTATTTACACAATTTTTTTTTTGTTTATGCCTAAGCTCCTAGCAACACTTAGTGCCCTCGGCACTTATTTACTAGCCGAGATATTTACAGTATTTTCACAAAATTTTGTGACATGATTGGCATGCCGCTACCATAATCCCAGCTTTGGGTGCTTATCCGGTGAACCTGCAATGTCCGAACCAGATCTGATTGAACTTTAGCTGATCCTTGAAGTCCGGTTGGCCTCTGCCCGAAGTTGTCCATGTTGCAAATAGAGTGCAACGTGGCAGGTTGTCACTCTTGCCAGTACCCATACTGCTGATGAAAGATGTGGCGAAGAAGTTCGCAGCATGAGGGGCCTCTTGGGGTACTGGTTGTGGTGGGGGCTGGAACCAATACCAACATACTGAAGAATTTACTAACTACGGGTTGGGTACAGGTTCTTCCATCCTTATGATGGGGTAATAGGGCTCCTCCGACAAAGAGTAATCTTCTAGGGTCTCCTCAGGTTCAGCTTCTTGATGAGGCATGCTTAATGGACTCTGGCTGAATGCCTGCGTGCCATCCACTGGGATACAAAAAGGGTGCAAAAATGTGCCCTCTTTGTTCTCAGGTTCTGTCACTTGAGTCTGCTCTCCTCCTTGGACCATCTCTTGATGGAGACTGCAAGCAACCATGTTGCTCATTACCGAAGCAAAGCTTGCATATTTCCATTGTTGGGCTTGGATAGAACCCGCCTCTTGAGCTACAAACCACTGCAACTCAGGCATTTTCTTAGTATGAAGGGTCTACCATGATGAATACTGTGCAGGATAGACAGGAGCAGCAATTATTGGAGGAAGTGATGGAGTTTCCCCCCACTGCCACTTTCCAGATAGGAGCAGGAGCTGCTCTGCTCGTACTGCTTCCTCAAAAATTTGAGGAAACCTTCGTTCACCTGATTGCAGTAAGAGGAGGCCCATGTCCGGGTGAAAGGCACGAACATAGAAGAGGTGGGCTTGGGCGGGCGTCGATTGGACCCCTCCTAGAATTCTCTTCCAACTTCTATAGAATCGAACATTGAATTCTATAACGCTCTCCAGAGGTGCTCTCCTGATGGTGTAGAGGTATGTCAAAAGCTGGAAGGGATCTTGGGAGCCATCAAATGCTTTGAGTAGTGCTCCCACTAAGTCATCCCACGAGTAGATGCTTCCACGCCTAAGCAGTCTGTACCACTGTAGTGCCTTTCCTTCCAGAGACAAGAACAGGAGCTTGACCATGACATCTTCATGGATTATGTCAAAGATGGACCTTAAATCAATAAGATATTCAAGGTGCTCTAAGGCCATTCCCTTAGTGCCATCATATTTTGTCACTGTCTTCAAGGCACTTTTGGGAATTTCATGGTAACTTGAGAGATTCAGAGGGCCACGATCATCCCAGCTAGGATAGCATACCCTCTCCATTATAGCAGTGGCCTGCAGAGATCACGGTCTTCGCCACTAAGTCGGAGTTGCCAGGTGAGCATACTTTCTTCGCTTGTGAGGTCAAGGCTACTCACCGAACCTTAAATCCTTCGAGATGTCTTCTTTCAGATTTAAAAAGGTGCCTACGATCAAGAAATCTGGATCTTCAGCTCAGTCAGAGTCGTCAGGTGATTTTACCAGATGGAGGCAAGCTAGAGATTCACCAACTCGAGCTTCCTTAAAACATGGGGAATTTTGCCATGAAGGCACAAGTTTAGGTACTGGTCTTTACGACTTAGATATTTTTGGGTTGAACAGAGTCGCCAGATGCTATTAGTATTTCGGTAATGAGAGCATCGGTTCTCACTACCACTAGTCAGGTGAGACTGATCGGGTTGCACCGGGAACTGGTTAGAACTAGTGGCCCCGGTGAAATGGGATTGTGCATTAAAATATGGGACCTTGACTGGTTATGGATATTTCTAAGACAGACACAGTCGGGTCCCACCGGGCATGCCAGAAACTGTTGGTCATCAAATCCGCCTAGGTAAGGATTTTGTGTAAGTGTACGCGCCCTAGACCTGGACCAACATTGAAAGGCCGAAGGGAAGAGATGCCCTCCATGCCAATCTCCGGAGAAAGGCCGGCTCCTATGCTAAACTACTTGGGTGTTTTGAAGACAAGAGTGCAGAAAAGAGATAAAAGGGATAAGGGTTAGAGAAATAAATAAAAAGGGTTAAGGGAAGAGAAATTGGTGATTTGAGGTGGGAGAGAATAGGAAGCACGATCGCTAACAGATAACTTGAATAGCAGTAAGGAACACCAAGAGTAAAATGAAAGAAACATAGTATCAACCTTCCTATGTATCCTCCCTAATGAGTTTTAGGGTACTGTCCCCGATCGCACCCCAAACGCAGAGTTCAGCATCTCAGTGTACAAACGAAGAGAGAAAAAATAATCAAGCAAGATAGGCAGCATAAAAGAAAGTCAATAGGGTGTTTTTCAACTCCTATGTATCCTTTAGAACAAGTTTCAGGACACTATCCCCGATCGCACATCGGACGCAGAGTTCAACATCCAACATACAAACAAGGAGAGATAGAAGAATCAAGCACAAAAGGCAGCATAAAAGAGAAGAATTGAGCTCAAAGTCTCTTAGTATTAATCACAGGACATCAAGTTATAGCAGCTTTCTAGCAGATAGTTCCCCCCTTTTTCCATTACAATGCTTGGGTTTTTATAGAGGACCCGACCCTCTGAGTCATTATCACAAAATCGGCGAAGTGCATCCTCGAGCTTCGAGAAGTCGGCTCCTCGTGGTTGCTGCGACTGATCTCTCAAATCGGCTACTAAAAATAGCAACTACAACCGGGTCCATCAGGGAAATAGGCATTCAATGGGCCGCCTGAACTGTCCTTAGTTTTTGGGTGCAATACTCGAGTAGCCACCATGCTTGACGGGTTCTCCTTCTTGGACTGGTACTTCAAGTCCAATTGCCCAAAATGATCGACGAACTTGTCGGGCAAGAAAAAATGCATTTATGAAGCAACTGACCACCTCGGGAAAGTACCCAACTTGAAGTGCGTGCCTTGGAAGTGCTTCGCTGGATCTCTTCTTGCAATTCTGCTTCACGGTGGGTTTGGGCCAAAGTAGATCCTTCCTCTGGGTTTGGTACTTCGGATAGTTGAGCTTCGCGGCACAACTTTGGGAGGTTTGAGTGCCGAAGTAGATCTCTTTTGGTGGGGCCCTTCATGCTCTACTACTTCGTTGGTTGAATTACTTCGCCTATGCCTCAAGGAAATGCTTCGCCGTGATATTTCTTTGAAACTATGGTTCGGGAGGCTTGCGGCCAAAGCAAAAATGGTTCACAGGTGGAGGGGCCCGAGGTGGGTATTTCGGTGACTTTTTGGCGAAGCATTTTCAATGTTTGCTTCGAGATTTGCTTCGCAAGTTTTTGGGCCGAAGTAGCCTTTGGAAATGCTTCGGGTCCGAAGTAGTTCTTCTACCTTAGCGACTTTGGAATTTGATTTTTGGGCCTTCCTTCTTCGGGTAGAGTTGTCATTTGAATATCTCTTAGTTAGATTCCCACCCGAAGTAGTTTTGGAAATGCTTCGGGTGCAAAGATTTTCTTGGCACTTTCCTCGCGTTTTTCTTCGACAAAACTGCTTCACAAAATTTAGGGCCGAAGCTATCACTGGAAATGTTTCAGGCCCGAAGTCCTTTTATTGCCTTAGTCAATTCACCTTGCGTCTTGGATTTTCTCTTTTCGGCAGGAGAGTCGCTTCGCAAAACTTTTGCCCAAAATGCTTTTGGGAATGCTTCGGGTGCGAAGCTTTTTCTGTCGCCTTCCTCATGTTTTTTTTGGGCAAAACTGCTTCGATGAATTTCCACCCGAAGTAGTTTTTTGAAATGCCTCGGTCTCGAAGTTCTTTTTATTTTATTCTTCCTCCCCTCAGTGAAGCTATCCTAGCTGCGAAGCTCTTTCTATCTTCTTTGGTGTACAAGGGGAATGGCTAGGAAAACCAAAATTGCTATAACTTACATACATTTTAAAAGGTAATAATTAATATCATACAAATTTTTTGCTATTCTTCTACCCCTTGTATAATGTGACAAAAAGTGTCAACACTTACCTATGCTGGTACTCATAAGATAACTTATAAGCACTTCCAAGATTTTGTGACTTTGGTTATTGTCTACAACATTTCTTTTGAAGATGTTATGGTAATAATTTTGGTTCAATATTTCTGAGGGAAGGCATTATAATGGTATATATCTTTAAAATATAACAACATTAGGTCTTGGACATACTTGGGTAAACCTGTCATATTAGTGTTTCATAGTACAAATAATATCTTTGAGCTACTCATATAGTTTTTATACATCAAAAGACAACCTCTAGAAAATATTCTAGACTTTGACATTAGATTTAAAAGGTTATCGGATAATATTCTTGAGGAGGTATGACCATCTCAAGCATAGGCATACATGTATTATATCCAAGCCCTCAATATATATTTGACTCTACAAATCTAGCAAAACAATGAGAAAATATTTCTTTAGGTTTTTTAGGTGGCCTTCAAGGCTAAGAATTTGTTAATTGTTCCAAGAAAAATTCCCCCCAAAGTTGGTGATGTAGAGTCCTGTTGGAGCAAAATCCACCTTTGGTTACATTTGCGTCCAAGACTTTGCCAACATTGAAAGACCAAGTCAAAATAGAGTCTACCTTGTTCAATATCTAGAGGAGGCTGGTTCCTTTGCTTCTTTTAGGGAAAGGGAAAAGAGAGAGAGATGCATAAAGAGAGGGAAATATAGCTATGGCTAGAGGATTAAAATAGTACATATTAAGCAACAACAACAACTACTATCACAACCTTTTATAGAGAAGCATAATAGAACCAAAACATAGAAACTAAAACCTTTGGTGAATGCTTTATGATAATACAACTCTATTTGTGAAGTTAAATTACAGATCTAACATAATGTTAATGTAGGAATTCAGATTAAAAATTGATGTGGGTTACATTCAAACTAGATTTAATTAGCAATAGACAACACATACATACTTGATTTCAAAACATAAATGAGCAAATAACTAGAATGCAGATCTTTATTTAGCTTTCAGAAGTCTGTATACATAGCCTTGTAAACTCCTAAGAGCCAACCATTTGCTTAGGTCACTCATTCTATATATAATATTTTTTACATAATAGAAAACTAAAAGTTTTTACAACAGTATGCCCATAGACTCATTTTGGTACAGAAGAAAGTTAAGGAGTGATGGAAATTCTAACTGAAATAAGTTGAGATATTCTTGTTACATTGATATTTCTCTGATCTCTCAGACTTCATGGTCTACTTAGCCTTCAAAATATTGTGCCATCATGAATTTTGGCCTCTGCTTGGTCATTGGCCTTCAAAATGTCACGCCATCATGAATTTTGGCCTCTTATTGGTCCTTGGCCTTCAAAATGTCATGCCATCATGAATTTTAGCCTCTTCTTGGTCCTTGGCCTTCAAAATATTATGCCATTGTGACTTTTGGGCTCTGCTTGGTCTTTGAACATCAAAATGTCATGCCATCGTGACTTTTTACCTCTGCTTGGTCCTTGGCGTACCATCATAACTTTTGTCCTCTGCTTGGTCCTTGGTATTCAAAATGTTGCGCCATCATGAATTTTGGCCTCTGCACTTAGTATCTTGAGGAGATTATTCCTTCTTTCCCTGGATGTGGTCATTTTGACCAACATTATTGGTGCCTCCTGGGGTAATTCTATTAGCTGAATGTTAGAACCTAGAGCCTTTATCCATTGGGGAACGAAGTCAAAAAATAAGGGAAAGAAGGGGAAAGATACCAAGTAGACAAAAAAAATAAACAAAAAAATTGCTTTGAGGTGATCATTCTTTTGGAGTACTTCCACTAGAATTTCATGTTTCCTTTTGACCCGAAGGTGGTGCGCTGCTGGATGAGGCCTTCTTGGATTTTATTTATTTCTCCTTTTCTTGCTTGTTCTTTTCTAGAACAACCTCATTGTATGTGGTGCAAGCCTTCTTCTAGGTCTCTTCGTCTGTATCTACCTTTTCTTTGAAGGTGATATACAGGTATTCTAGTTCTTTGATCTTGTCATATGATAGAGATTTTGCTTTTAAACTTAATTCATGTAGACAAGCGTTCATCTAGGTGATATCCTAAGCCATAGTAAAAATTGAATCTTCTTGAACTGGCTCTTCCCAACTGTCAATCTCGAATTCATCCTCCAGGAACTTTTTCCAAGAGTCTTTCAACTCATCTTCTTCTAGGAGTTTTGAATTTTTATCCCAGAAGCTAGGCATGCCATAATTTTTGGCTATACCCATATGTTTGATAATTGCTTTAGCCTCTGTATTCAGCTCATGCATTATCCTTGCACCTTTTGTTATCAACTTGTGTATTTTGAAGAAATTATGGGCCACCAACTTGGCCTAAGACCAATTTTCATCATGGGCTTTATACCCTACTATCGCCTGAGTGCTATCCACCAGGACCTAAATTTTATTAGCGGTTGACACCCTTGTTGCCAGGAGCTTTATTGATGCTTCAAAATTATTTTCCACCTGGCCCAACATGCCTTTAATTTTGAGTAGGTACGCTAACATGGGCCTAGCATTCAAGATCATCTGGCTGATCCTTTCAAAAAACTCCTTCCAGACTATTTTTGCTTTCTCTTTGGCTAGTCCACTGGTCTTACTTGCACTGTCAGATAGCTGCTTCTTGAGGTTTTAAAATTGTTGTTGCAGTATTTGAATCTGTTCTTTGGCCTTTGTTGCTCTTTCTTTGTAAGGGGTAACCTCATTGAACCTTTCCTCCCATTTCTTGGATTCATTTTTCAAAGCCTTCCCCATGGTTTTCTACTGGTGAAGGGTTTATTTTAAATGCTTTCTTGACTGCTCTACCTGAATGAATTTTTCTTTGTAATATTCTGCATTTAGATAAATTGTCCCCATATGACTCTGAGTCTTGCTCCACTCATCATCCATGGGTAGTTGAGTCATTTCCTTTTCTGGCTTCTGCACCAGCAAGGTCATGTTCATCATGGACCACTGCATGCTGATGGGATCTAACACTGTTCCTTCTTAGATGTGGGCTACATCTACTAAAATTTGGGAGCTCCATGACTTCAACCATGTGGTGGCATTGATGTTGGCTTTCTTTAGTTTCTTGAAATTGGAAATAGTAGGGTTGCTTGTAGGGGAAGTAGTTTGCATGGTTTGGAAGATTAACAGGTTGGTAGAGAAGAGGAAAGGAGTGGTGGCTAAGGAGGCTTCCATACTTAATTATATTGAAGGGGACCCTTCATGAGTAGGGAGAGATGCTGGTGGGGTCATTTGTGTTGATGGTAAAGTTGGTGGAGTTCATTGAGTGGATGAAGGAGATTGATTAGAAGATGATGGAGGATGTTGATGGGAAGATGATGGATTACCCTGACCTTCATAATGAGGAGGGGAATTTCTCTGGGAATGAGTATAAGAAGAAGGAGTATCAAGATCAATGGGAGACATACCTGAGGCCTTTGGTGGAGTGACATCCTCGGTCCCCTGTGACTTCTTGGTATAGGCCTCTACGATTTTATTTAGGCTTGATTTTAGTTAGCCAAAAATATGCACTTAACCATTAACCTTAGTATTAATCAAACGAGTGTTTAAATAATACATCATGCTAAACGTTAGGAGATATCCCGAGATATCTGCCACTAACGTAGCTAACAAACGCGCTTAATGAATAAGCGCTAACAACTAACTACGTAGTCAAATTGACTACGACTAACCTAAGATATTTAGATAAATATCTAAAGGTAAATAGTAAAAGTAATAACCTAGTAGTAAAAGTAAATACTAGTGGTAAAAAGTAACAAGCTACTTTTTACCATGCAGTAAATAAAATCTACCTAATGTAGGGAAAGGGTAAAATATCCAAATGATGGAATATTTACTCTAACATCCCCCCTTATTACATTATTTGGGTAATACATACTTATCCTCCTATACAACAATATTTGGGTAAAGTATATAACTGCCCCAATACAGTGAAAAGGATGTCGATCTGTTGGTTCTTGTTCTGTCACAGTACTCTGGCTGCTTCTAAGCAAAAAAGTGGGTCATTCCTCACTTTGTCTTCACACCAACGAATGTCCTTATAGTAATCACATCATCCAACCGAATTGCATGGGTAACCAGCTGCTGCAATCGCTAGGTGTAGTAGAGTAGATCACTTCATACGAGATTCATTCATTTTACAATATGAGTTTGCAAAATATTAGGTTGCTAAGGTGTCGGTCACAGCCAAAAATGCACCCTTATAAGTTCCCCCCTTCTTGTTGCAAAACATGTTGTATTTAATTTTTGAAAGAAGTGTGACTAAGGTGTCGGTCGCAGCCGAAAATGCACCCTTATAAGTCTTCTTCCCTTTTTACAAAAATTTGTGAAGAAAAGAAATGTATATCCCCCCTTAATTACAAAATATGTGCAACTCAAGAGTTTTGTGAAGGATTTTTACAAATATTGCCTCCTAGGCAATTTTACACCATAAAAAGTCTCTTCTTTTTATTACAAGGACTTCAAACATTAAGAGTTTGCTATTTATGAAGCCTAAAAGAGGTACAAATCACCCCTTATTTGTAAGAACTTCAAACAAAAAACTTATGCTATTCTATGAAGCCTAAAAAAGAGAGAGAGGATAATGGTGCTTTGCCCAATGTGACAAACATGTGTTTTCCCTCTACAATACTGTTTTAGCAATGAGCACTCTGTGTGCTTTTTCTGAACCAGAATCAGAATATGAATTAGACACTTCACTAGCAATGTTGCCTTTGTTTTGATTTTGTGTTGTGCCTTTGTCTTTCTTGTTTTGCTTGTTTTTGAACCAACACCGATTGGTGTCATGGTTATCTTTCTTACAATATGAGCAAAACCATTTTTGAGATTTCTTTCCCTTACCTTTTGAGGATGATCCTCCCTTGTTATAGTTTTCTTTCTTCTTCTCAACCTTATTGTGTGAATAAAGTGCACTATTAGATGCTTCATATTTTTGGAGTTGATTAGCTTCCTCAGTTTGAAGCAAATTGACTAACTCCACAAAGGTGAGAGTTCTTTGTGAAACAGAAAGGGATGTAATCAAACTTTTGTAGGATTCAGGAAGGGCTCTCAAGATAACTGAAGTCAAAATGGCGTCCTCAACTTTGGCCCCTAAAGCATTAAGCTTAGTCTTCAGTTCTGCAGTTCTGCAGAGGAAGGTTTCTACTGACTCACCCGACTTCATATGCAGTGTATGAAGTTGGGTTTGAAGGTTGAGAACCGTGGATTGATTCTTTCCTTCAAAAATGGTGGACAAGGAATCCCATGCATCTTTTCCATTCTTTGCCTCACTAATGTGAGGTTGTACCTCATCAGAAGTGGCTAGAAGGATTAACATGAGTAGACGATTGTTATTTTTATCCCATTCTCTTTGATCAGCTCCTGTTGTTGTGGGTCGTGGTGTAGTGCCAACAACTAAGTCCCACAAGTCCTCTACAGTCAAAATGGCTTTCATCTTAGTTTTCCAAGCTGTATAGTTATGACCTTTTAGCAATTGAGATTCACTCAAGTATTTGTTAATTGTTGCCATGAGGAAGGTCCTACAATGCACTAAGATGATATTCCTGTCACTCTCAAGTGGTATTTAATGGCACCTTCCTGAAGATTCTCTTGAAAAGAGATAATCAGGTGGAGGAAATTAAGCCAAACACATAAGAGTCGAAAGGTTTAATTCACTCAAACAACTATTTAATGGCACCTGCCTTAACACCCTTCAAAAAAGGATGAAAATTTGGAGGAATTTAAGCCAAACAAATAAGAGTGAATTAGGGGTTTTGTTTTGATTTAGGAGAATATATCAAGTTTTTAGAAATGGCTTCTAATTGTGCAATTTGAGTTACACAAATTTGTGAAATTTTGGGGTATGGTGTGTTCTTGATTCTATGACTTATAATTGCAAAAGGAAAATGCAATAATCAAACAAGAATTCCCACAAAATTATTATCACTTAGGTGTCGGATGCAACCGAGAATGCACCTATTTTGCCAATTTTGAAATGAAGGTGTCGAGTAAAATCGAGAATGCACCTTATTGCCAACTTTTGCAACAAAAATGTGTATTTGTGCAAGAATGATATTTTTATGTCTCCTACTTTGTTTTACAATTTTGCAAAAGAAGTACAAGTGTTGTCTTCCCCCCTTAATTTGCAAAATAAACAAAAAATGAGCACCCCTTCCAAGACAAGTCGACACACGACCCGCGTTTGAAAGGTTTCCAGTACTAGTCGACACACGACTTAGTTTTCTTTCTTTCTTCTCAATGTTGCAAAAAAATAGAATGTGCAAGTACATGAATTATATCTCCCTTTTGAGAAAACAAATGCACACTTACAATTTTGATGTTTTGCAAGTTTTTAAGTTTCCTTGTTTTCCAATTTGCAAGAAAGAATTCAAGTTTGATCCTCTCTTTTGTATGCTTAATTAACAAGGTTTGAGAAGAGTTTTCTAATTTGCAACAAAAAATGTGCTCTTGCTATGTCTCATATCTCCATTTTGTGAGAAAACACAAGCACCTTTGAATTTGAAAGTTGCAAAAAAAAAACTTATTTCTTTAATTTTAATTTGCAAAATTTAAAGAAAGTTTAATTAAATCATTTTAATTAATAATAAAAACTAAAATAAATGTTTTAAATAAATCAATTTAAAGGTTTAATAGAAATTGATTTAAAAATAAAACATTATTTAAATTTAAATTATTAAAAAAAATATTAAAACAAAAACTTTAATTAAATAACTATATGCAAAAAAAAATAAAAAAATTAAGTTTTACCTTAGCTTGGGCTTTGTATTAGGCAAAAAAAATGCCTTTTTATACCCGACGGGAGTCGAACCCTTGACTCCCCGCCTAGGGCCTTAGCCCAGCCCGATCAACCGGTCGGGCTAGAGGGCCCGACGTGAAGGGAAGGGAATTAATTCCCTTTCTCTTCTTCCCTCACGCAGGTGGGGAAAAAAATGTGGGAATTATCCCACATCGCCCGCGCAGGGAGTAATTTGGGATATAAAAGGGCTTTGAGGCCCTTATTTGTTTGATTTCCTGCGGACAGTCAAGTCCACCCGCTACCCTTTTGGTCATCGCCACATGGCACGACTATCAAGCCGCCATGTGTTGCGGTTGGTCGATCAGGTGACGCGTGGTCTTTTCGCCACGTGTCACTCACTATCCTATCCAGTTGTCGTCTAGTGGCTATCCACCATGTGTTGGTTCTCCACGTCACCCGATCAACCTCCACCTTACTCGATCAGTGGTAAGTCAATGCTCCATGTCAATGCCTCAGGATCTATGCTCGAGGTCACGTTAGTCAGATCACGCATGCAACGTCAGGCATGTCAGGCCATCGGGTTGTTGCACCTAGTCATCTGATCCATGGCCGTGCCCAGTTTGAGTCATGTCAGGTTTAGGGTGTGGTTCGCGTGTGCTGACGTCGATCGACATGTATGTCAGTATGACAGCATCCAGAGCCTAACGAACCCAAGTGCGCTCCTTGCCCTTCAGTTGTATCATCGATCGTCGGAGGCTCCTCTTCGGTCGACGGTGACTATCCCATCAAGTGGGTCGGGGGGCCGCACATGGGACTCCTACCCACTGTGCAGGGGTCATGGTCGCAGTCACGTGCAGATCTACGCAGACTCTCCAGCTGGGCACTCCTGCCCACGGGGGCCGCGTAGTGGCCACCTGGCCTGCGGGGGAGGGCGTGCCTGCCCTCCTCCAAAACCTAGTACACTGCAATCGAGGGGCCGGAGGCTCCTCTCTGGTCCACTCAAAAATAAAATTAAATGTGCGACAACAAAAAATATTAATGAAAAATTCAACTTAAAAATCGATCAAACTCAGCAAAGATTGCCTGGCACGACGAAAGAGGGGCCTCTCGCCTTCTCCAGTGGAATGAGAGTGGCTCTCATCTTCGCCACTTGGAACGAGGGTCGCTCTCTCCACGCTCACAGGAACCAGAGGTGAAACCTCATGAATGATACCAATGTTAGTTAGCCAAAAATATGCACTTAACCATTAACCTTAGTATTAATCAAATGAGTGTTTAAATAATACATCATGCTAAACGTTAGGAGATATCCCGAGATATCTGCCACTAACGTAGCTAACAAATGCGCTTAATGAATAAGCGCTAACAACTAACTACGTAGTCAAATTGACTACGACTAACCTAAGATATTTAGATAAATATCTAAAGGTAAATAGTAAAAGTAATAACCTAGTAGTAAAAGTAAATACTAGTGGTAAAAAGTAACAAGCTACTTTTTACCATGAGGTAGTAAATTCTACCTACTGTAGGGAAAAGGGTAAAATATCCAAATGATGGAATATTTACTCTAACACTTGAGTCATCGATGTCGATTGTTACCTTTGTCTGGGTTTGCTATTCACCAGGGGTATCTTTTAGGGGGGCTCCTCAGCTACTTTGATCATTTGTTTGTTAGTCTTCTATTTCCTAGGAACTTGCTCTGAACTATCTCTTGTTTTTGCCTAGTCCCCAATCTCCTTATGCTATTTTGATTTTGCACGTTCCTCAGACTCATCCTATTCTGATTCTTCATGTTCTAATTATTCAGAGGATGTTTCTATTTTTCTCTTCTTCTGGGGCCCTCCCTTCTTTGAATCTAATTTTCTTTTCCTATGTTCAAGCTAAGAACTATCATCTGATTTCGTGTCTGATCTCGAAGGGGGATGAACTGTCAATGTCTTATTTTTGGGGTTTCTTGTTTAGTTGCTATTGCTTTCCCCTTGTCTTGTTATGTATTATCTTCAGCTTGTTTTATGGGAATGCCATCGATTCCTAGGGGAACTTTGTTTGCTAAAGTTTTAGACCACTCATCGTGACTTGCATCATACTTTATAGAAAAATCTGTGTCCATCTTTAAACCATATCTAGAGAATGTTTGAATGTGGCACCTCATTTGCCACCATGCTAATATTTTAGCGTGATTCCAGTATTTTCCTTTCTTCTTCATCCTCTTGATGGTTTCATTAGTGAGCTTGTGCTTTGGGTTCGAACTTGGGCTCCAATATGCAAAATGCTCATAAAAATTGTGCCATGGGGGAAGTGGCTATATTCTTTTGACGTGCCATTCTAGAGACTGGTCTTCATTATTATTTTTGCCTTGTTTGTCGATTTTCCTGTTGAAGGCATGTAATTTCTTGAAAGGAGCCTTGTTCAGGGTGGTCTGCCTCTGGGTAAATCTATCCTCCGGATCATATTTCCACTTGTGTGGCAGCTCTATCAATTTTAGATCCTTTAAAACTTGAGCGATTCTCTCGTGGTCTCCTTTTTTAGACATTGTCACTCCTTCATATTGGAAAGGCATGAGGCAAGTATGTGTTCTCTGAGCACCTATCCCGAACTTGTTGTTGATGAAATTTATTTACCTTACGTACTCTAGAGAAAAAATTCACTTGGTGACATAGTAAGGCAATAGGAAAGGCTTCTCTGTGAAGCCATAGAGCCTAATGACTACCCCCTATGTCAGGATGAACCAGTCCCCTTCTTCTACATGGGGGTGTCTCAAGGTGTCTTGCATCTATTTAGGAATTCTTGGTATTTGGCCATTTATGAGTTTGAGAGTAGGGCCTAAGAATTCCATGTTGAAGTGGTAATACGAACCCGTATTTGATAGAAGAGATGTCCATTCACATACCGACAAGAGTTCCCCCTTTTGATCCCTTGTGGTGGTGGAAATAGAGCTCAAATGCTTGGCTTGAAAGAAGAAAAATATCCATACTAGATACGAAGAATACCTGAATGAGTCTAGGATATCCTTTTGTAGCTTAGAAAGGGACATGTGCATATGTTTGGCCAGGTACACTGGCCAATCAAAAAATATAGACACTCTGCACGGATCTGCATGTGCTTTGTCATAGAAATTGGGATTAGACATACACTACACTACTGCAATCTACCACCCTTGGGTTTCATCTTCCAATCCCACCACCATGGCCAGCATGGAAAAGAGATATTTTTTCTTGAATATGGATAGGGGAATAGGGGATTTTGGTACAGACTTCTTAGAGAGAGTGTCTGACAGGTTTTGTTGTAGGAATGCCCTAATGTTTAGGGCATTAATGTAGTACTTCATAGAGTTTTTAGGGTTAAATTGGATAGCAGGGATCATAGGATTCCTTCCGTAGGTGAAGATAGTCCTGATTGTGTCTGGATCGAGTGTGAACATGGCTTCCCCTTTGTAGTTTCTTACTAATCTATGTTTGATATCATACATCTTCGCCATTGCCTAGATCAGCTTAGGATAGGAGTGAACCTGGGGGTAGATGTACCAATAGAGCAAAGAATGGTATGAGAATATTCTCGGACTAGATGAAGATACATTTGTGGTCATCCTAATAGCTATATCTTTTTGAATCTACTCTAGTTCTTTCCATGTTATCTTTATGTATGTAATATGGCTATTTGGGTCCACGAAGTTGCTTCCCTTTTTGCTTGAGCTTCTCTTTTTCTTTGAGGGTGTTTCCAAAGAAGAAACAACTGGGGGTGTGGATACCATGGTAGTATTTCGTAGCTTGGTAGTTGAGAACCATCAGGGGCATGATTAGCAGTGTGTTGCAGAGCTTTCTAAGCGAATAGAGGAAACACAAGGAAAATGGAAGATGAAGAAAGGAGATAAAATATGAGTGACCAAAATGGCTATGGATGCTCGTGCCAACTTGACATGCCATAAATATCAATATGATATAGAACAATTACGGTTGGCGGTACTCATTTCGATGCATATTTTGAATAATACCTAGAGTCTTGGTTCATGTGCCGATATTCAAAAAGTTACCAACCTTGAGTTACCATTTTTGATTCGGACCAATGATTTGCTCTACTACCATATTGGACTAATAAATCAGTGCCATCTCTATCTTGGGCCAATAAATTTGTGCCACTTCTATTCTGGTCCAATTAGTGGGTACGATGGTACCTTAAAAAGAACACCTTTTATGGTCTCGAGGCCACTACCTTTAATGCCAAAAAACTTCTGCTTGGTCCAACATGGCATCTCCTATTGCTTTGTAATGGTGCTAAACTATTATGATGTGGCACTTTCTACCTATTCAAGAATATTTTATTTGTCTGACGTGGTGCCCTCTACTTGTCCGATCAGTACCAGATCTGATGTGGCACCCAGATGCACCAAAAAGTTGCACCATCACGACATTTTGCCTTGGCAAAGTGCTCAACTACCCAAAAGTCATGAGATCACGACAAATTTCTTTGAAGGGGCCATTGCGTGCCAAAAAGTCATGCCATCATGACATTTTGCCTTGGCGAAGCGCTCAACTACCCAAAAGTCATGAGATCACGATAAATTTCTTTGAAGGGGCCATTGCACACCAAAAAGTCACGCCATCATGACATTTTGCCTTGGCAAAGCGCTCAGTTGCCCAAAAGTCACGAGATCATGACAAATTTCTTTGAAGGGGCCATTGCGCACCGAAAATTCGTGCCATCATGACATTTTGCCTTGGCAAAGCACTTGGAAAGAAAACAAATATTTACATAAAATACATACAAGGTGGAAAGAACCCATCACTTGTAGTACAACTTCAGATGGAAGTCATTGACAGGGATAGGTTGAACCTGGCCCTGTTCGTATTTCAACTGGAAGGAGTTGTGTTGCTTTTCTTCTATTATTTCAAAAGGGCCTTCCTAGAATGCATCAAATTTATCGTGATTTCTAGGTTTGGACTTCTTCTCATTCCATCTAAGGACTAAATCTTCCACCTTAAATTTCCTTAGGGTGGTCTTCTTATCGAACCATCCCTTCGTGGCAACAACATGCTTTTGGTAGTGATTGTAGGCCTGTTCTTTCTATTCCTCTAAATGGAGGAGTTGGACCAGCCTATTCTCCATTGGTTCTACCTCTTCTGTACTAGCTTGATTGAGTAGCTTTAAAGTTGGTATTTCTATGTGTACCGGTAGGACTGCTTCTTTGCCATAGACCAGGGAATAAGGAGATGTGTTGATGGATTTCTTGATGGTTATTCTATCAGCCCACAATGCTTGATTTATCAAGGAGTGCCAACTTCTCTTGTTGTCCTTTAGAGTCCACTTCAAAATTTTGAGCAGGTTTTTATTTGTAGATTCAGCTAGTCCATTTCCTTGAGGATAGTAGTTTGAGGATGTTTTTAAATAAATCTCGTATTTGCATGCAAATTCAATCATCTTGGTGCCTATGAAGGATGAACCATTATCTATGACTAACGCCTCTGGGATGCCAAATATGGTGATCAAACTTTCCATGAACTCTATCACGACCTCTTGGTCTACCTTTTTGGTGGGTATTGCCTCTGACCACTTTGTGAAGTAGTCGATGGCTGTCAGGATATACTTATGTCCAATGGATGAGTTGGGCTCTATTATCCCGATGAAATCCAATCCCCATTTTTGGAAAGGTTCTTCAACCTGGATGGACTTTAGAGGCAATGGAGCATTCCTATTTCTCCCGACGTACCTTTGGCATTCCTCACAACCTCTTGTTATTTTGAAGGCATCTGCAAAGATGGTTGGCCAGTAGCACCCGGTCCTGATGATCTTCAGGGTAGTGGTTCTCCCCGAATAGTGTCCTCCTGACAATCCCCCATGGAACTCTTCCAGGATATTCTATTTTTGTTCTTCTTTTATGCAATGGAGAAGTACTCCATCCAAGTTTTTTTGTACAACCCTTCAGGTAGTAGGGTGTATTTCAAATCCTGGATCCGGTACCTTCTTCTTTGTGAGGAATTTAAATTTTCTAGGCATCTCCTAGTTTGGAAGTATTTGATCAATTCATCCACCCAGTCGAGCTACTCTAGGGAGAATCATCATCTGACACTGCTTCTTGAGTCTGGCATGCTACGTACTCTAGCGAAGCATGCTTGGCAAGTTCTTGGCATAATGCTCTACCTCTTACTAGTTTGGTCGGGTGTATTTCTACATCATATTCTTGTATTTTGGTCACCCAACCGGCTCTTGTGTCACCGAGCTCTCCTTGTATGATGAAGCTTCGTACATCGGGGTGGATGGTGTAGACAATTACCCTGCTTTGTGATAAGAAATGTCTAAAATATTTTAGAGACTTCATTATTGCATATATCTATTTTTCAATGAAGTTATACTTTTCTTCATGTTCCTGCATAGTTTGACTCAGAAAAGCTATGGGTATTTCTTCATTGTCAGCTCCCTTCTACGTGAGTACTACGGCGTAGCTTTCTTGTTCACCTATAGCATATAAAATAAAATCCCTGGAATAGTCTGGATTTACCAAGACAAGGGCTTGAGCTATCTATTCTTTGATCTACTGGAAGGCTTGTTTCCTCACATCCATCCATTTGAACATGACATCCTTTTTTAAAAGCTCCATCATTGGTTTGATGATTTGCACAAAGTCAACTATGAATTTGTGCATAAAATTGATCTGGCCGAAGAACGATTGTAAGCCATTTTTGTTCGGGGGAGGGGGAAGATCTAACAGTGCTTTCACCCTGTTAGGGTCTATGGCTAGACCAGACTTAGAGACAACATGACCAAGTAGAAGTCCTTCCTCCATAGCGAAGATAGATTTTCTAGGATTTATGGAGATGCCAAACTCCCTGCACTTTTCAAATACACTTCTGAGATGTGCTATGTGATCTCCTTTCTAGTGAGAGAAAATTGTCATGTCATCTAGGTAAATCACTATTATTTTATTTACCAATTCTCTGAAAGCCACATCCATAGCTCTTTGGAAAGTTGCTCCAACATTGGATAACCTGAAAGGCATTCTCTGGTAAGCAAACGTTCCCCACTTAGTTGTGAATGCGGTTTTAAACTGATCTTCATATTTGACCCATACCTGATTGTACCCAAAGAAGCCATCTAGGAGTGAAAACCTTTTTGCTCCTGCTACTGTGTGTAGGATTTGATCAATCTACGAGAGGGGGTAATGATCCTTCAGAGAAGCCTTGTTCAAATTATAAAAATTGACACATAATCGGATGTCTCCATTCTTCTTTCTGACCGGGACCAAGTTAGAAACCCATGTCGAATTCTTGATTGGGTAAATTATTTTAGCTTCGAGGAGTTTTAGCAGCTCCTATTTCATTAAGGCTTTGATTTTGGGGTTTACTGGCCATTGTTTTTTCTAAAATGGCTTTGCACCTTCCTCGAGCTCGATCGTGTGCTGGATCATTTCTTTGGAGTAGACTTTTAGGTCTTCGTAGGTCCAGGCAATGATGTCAGGGAATTCTTTGCACAATTCTCTGATTTCTTCCATTTCTATTTCCATAGTGTTCACTCCTAACTTGATGGCTTTGTCAGGCTCCATTTGAGTTTCTTTGTATCTATGTTTGTCAACCTTCATTTTGTGGCTAGTCGACCTATCATTATTATCAAATAAGCTTTCAAGAGTAACCAATCCTTTCGGGATGTGGTTATTTTTCAATTGGATGATGTTCTCATCTTCTTCATCTTCAACCATTCTTTTGTTAGAGCAATTCATCTCATGGATGAGGAAATCCACTATTTGCTGATCATTCTCAAAAACTTGCCAGAAGGTATCTTTATATGGCATAGAAGGTCCGTAGATTAGCCTGACCATTTTAAACTTTTGGATGACATTGCTTATAGGGCAGAAGTTTGCACCTACTGAAGCCAATAAGTCTGCATGAGTGTTTTTCTCTCTAGGAATTGCCTTTATGTTCAGAGATTCAAAATATTCTAGTAGATCCCAGACTTTGTTTCGGTAAGCTTTAAGATAATGTTGTTTGCTTACACATTTTTTAGTAACCTGATTCACTATCAACTCAGAGTCATCGAAGATCTGTAGTTGCTTGATGCCCATATTTTTAGCCTTCTTGAGGCCCAAATAGAGTGCTTCATACTCTACTACATTGTTAGTGCAACTCCAAGTTAATCGGTAAGAAAAAACCTTTTCCTCGCCTGTTGGGGAGATTAGGACAATACCCGCTCTAGCTCCATTTTTACATCTGGCCCCATCAAAGAAAATCTTCCAAAGCTGATCAGTGGGTTTGTTCACTAGAGGGGGAGCAATGGGATTGCCTTTTTCAGGCTTCAAAATCATGTAACTCCCAATGTCAGTCTCGATCATGGCATTGAAATCTTGGAGGGAGAACTGGTCTTCTTCTTGTAGTACATTTAGAGCTTCTTCCATCAAGTTTAGGTCTTCTAGTTCCTCGGTCATCATGTTCACTGTGGTGGACTATTTACTTTCATCTTTGAGTCTTTCGATATGGAATGTTGATGGTTTCTCATTGAATATTTTCACCCTTTTTCCCTTGAACGGGATTTCCAAATGGGAGAAATCTAACGATAAATATCCTCCTATTTTGGCAGTGAACTCCTTGGAAAGACACATACCAAAATAGGGTTCTAAGTCCACTACCACTACTTCCTGTATGACCATGAGTTGGGGTAGCCTATGGAGTACTATCGAAATATCTTTGATTACCCCTATAGTTTTCATAGGGGTCCCATATAGCTGTAAGATGCTAGGGCTACTTCTTGTATATTCCATGCCCATGATGTCACATACTACTTTGGGCATCATAGTGGTTGCAGCTCCGGAGTCTATCATGCAGTTGTGAACAACCCACCCCTCCATTTGGAGAGATAAGTAAAAGGGAGGAGGTCTATTTTTTCCTGAAGTGGATGTCAGACTAGCTTGTGCAGAATCCATCTGAGTGGGGGTCTTGTTCTTATTTTTCATAGACCTCAAAGACTCCTGAAGCAAATCAATTTGTCCTAGAAGTTGTAGAGCTTCATACATAGTTGCTTTAGAGGGAGTTTTCTTCATTTCTTCAACTATGTTAAATGGGAGGGGTTCAACACTCTTTTCCTTTATTGTTGCATCATACTTATTTCTATACCCCTAAGTAGCATCAATCCTTTGACATTTAGTAAGTGAGGGATATCTCAATTTATCCCTGGCTTGCTCCTGCATTTTGGTTTCCTTCTACCATGGTGCTTCCTTGCGAGTTTTTGCATCTTTCTAGCTTGAACTTGGGGGAGATTTTTCATAATAAGTCCTTTTCTCAATAGGGTTCCTTATAGGTGAAGGTACTTTCAAGGGGTTGAGATCTTGGGGATCAACCTGTAAAGGTTTCTTTCCTGACCTGGTAAGGACAACTACTTGTTCCATGGAAGGCATCATGAAATTCTGATTCTCTTCCCTGATCATGTTAACCTGGCCTTTTAGGCTTCTTTCGACTTTCTCTCCGGCTACCTTTTGTATTTGATGTTGATGAATCATGCAAGAAGTCTCACCATGAGGGTCGTTGCATGTGGAACACCAAAAAACTGATTCTACTAAAGTGTTACCAGGCTCACTATCTTCATTGGCATAAACCGTACTAGATTTATCATAGTTCCTACCACTCGTAGAAGCTTGATCTCTAGTCACTTGTGGAAACCTCCTTGGTTGGGAATTTCTCTCCACCTCTCTTCATTCCATGGATATGAATTTATTTGCTAGAGTCTTATAAGAAGCTTGCAGATCTTGCAGAACTACCAGTTGGGGATCTGGAGTTGATGGGACCATAGCCGTGGGGAGTGCAGGGATGGGGGAAGCATTGGAAGCGTAGGAGGAGCTTGTATTGATGGGATGTTAGGCTATCCGATCCATTTGGGGAGATTGGTATTAGTTGGGAAAGCGACGCTTGATGTCTGAGGTAGATTTGGAAAAATAGGCATCATTGATTTGGGTGGAAAATGACCAATAGCAATCAGGTCCTTCTCTGCCTTCTGTGCTTCTTGATAAATCTCAGGGAAAGTGCATACGAGAGACTGTCTAATTGCCATACTTATATCTGAGTTAAAAGCTCTCAAATAATAGTACATTGCTTGTTCATGTGTTGGTCTCAAACCATCAGGTACTCTCTACCAAGTCCTACTAAATCTGATATTAAAATCTATGATCTCTTCTTGTGGGTGTTTCTGAACAATAGTGAACTGGTTCAATAGGGAGAAGGGATATGTCTG
The DNA here is from genome assembly GCA_028583015.1 of Wollemia nobilis. Classification (NCBI taxonomy): domain Eukaryota; kingdom Viridiplantae; phylum Streptophyta; class Pinopsida; order Araucariales; family Araucariaceae; genus Wollemia; species Wollemia nobilis. The sequence goes on along the minus strand of JAQPPZ010002456.1, from coordinate 1,718,881 downwards.
CTCATTGAATTCTTCCACTAATTTATTGACAAGCTGGGCCCATGTAGATATGGACTGATTTTCAAGAGCTTTGTACCAATAGAGCATTTTCCCTTTCAAGGAGATTACTAGCAATCTTATCATGACATCCTCTTCCTGGATGTCATGTATGGGGGTCAACACAGCCACATCTAGACAATGTTCATAAGCCATATTTCTAGTACCATCATACTAGGGTAAAGCTTTTAGGGCTGCTACGGGGATCGGATGTTGAGCTACCAGGTTCAAGGGGCCTATATGGTTCCATGTGGGGTAAGGCAGAATCAGTAGATTCCTGGCCATTGCGGTTGTGTAGATAACTAGAGCTAAGTTTCTGCTAGCGATAGTGCTAGGGAGGGCTACAAGGGAAGTATCAGAGTGTCTTGGATTGCTGATGTAAGCAAAAGTTGTTCTAGCAACCAAAATAGGGTTAGCTCGGAGGCTACCAAGGTGCAGTTCAAAAAATCTATGGGTTCTTCTGAATATTTAGCCTTAGATCTGGTTATCATGAAAAATGGTTCATGACCAAAAGTTGGGTAAGGATTTTTCTAAGGTTCTTTTTTGGTGCGGAGTCACCAGGTGATATAAAAATATTGACAGGGCAAAGCTATTCACCAGGGCTTTGATCTGTATAATGCGTGGGATTTGTGTCCCACCGGGCGTGCCAAAAACTATTGGAGCAAAATCTACCTTTGGTTACGTTTGCACCCAAGACTTTGCCAACATTGAAAGACCAGGTCAGAATAGAGTCTACCTGGTTCAATATCCAGAGGAGGCTGGTTCCTTTGCTTCTTTTAGGGAAAGGGAAAAGAGAGAGATGCATAAAGAGAGGGAAATATAGCTATGGCTAGAGGATTAAAATGGTACAGATTAAGCAACAACAACAACTACTATCACAACCTTTTGCAGAGAAGCATAATAGAACCAAAACATAGAAACTAAAACCCTTGGTGAATGCTTTATGATAATACAACTCTATTTGTGAAGTTAAATTGTAGATCTAATAGAATGTTAATGCAGGAATTCAGATTAAGAATTGATGCAGGTTACATTCAAACTAGATTTAATTAGCAATAGACAACACATACATACTTGATTTCAAAACACCAATGAGCCAAGAACCAGAATGTAGATCTTTATTTAGCTTTTAGAAGTCTATATACATAGCCTTGTAAACGCCTAAGAGCCGACCATTTTCTTGGGTCGCTCATTCTATATATAAGAGTTTTTACATAATAGAAAACTGAAAGTTGTTACAACAGTATGCCCGTAGGCTCATTCTGGTACAAAAGAAATTTAAGGAGTGATGGAGCTTCTAACTGAAAGAAGTTGAGATATTCTTGTTACATCGATATTTCTCTGATATCTCAGACTTCATGGTCTACTTGGCTCTCAAAATATCATGCCATCATGACTTTTGGCCTCTGATTGGTCCTTGGCCTTCAAAATGTCATGCCATCATGACTTTTGGCCTCTGCTTGGTCCTTGGCCTTCAAAATGTCACGCCATCATGACTTTTGGCCTCTGCTTGGTCCTTGGCCTTCAAAATATCGTGCCATCATGACTTTTGGCCTCTGCTTGGTCCTTGGCCTTCAAAATGTCATGCCATCATGACTTTTGGCCTCTGCTTGGTCCTTGGCCTTCAAAATGTCATGCCATCATGACTTTTGGCCTCTGCTTGGTCCTTGGCCTTCAAAATATCATGCCATCATGACTTTTTGCCTCTGCTTGGTCCTTGGCCTTCAAAATGTCGTGCCATCATGACTTTTGGCCTCTGCTTGGTCCTTGGCCTTCAAAATATTGTGCCATCATGACTTTTGGCCTCTACACTTAGTATCTTGAGGAGATTATTCCTTCTTTCCTTGGATGTGGTAATTTTGACCAAAAAATCCCCAATAGTATTTCAAATAGAGTCACAACCACCTTCGATGAACCCTATATTGTCATAGTAAATAACTCTTGTACATCCAATATCCTCATGAAATTCCTCGGATATAGAGAGTTTACTTACATCTCGTACAACTCAAGAAATAATAAAAGTTATTCAACAACTCACAAAAGAGGTGGAAAAAATTGAGCATCGACCCTATGAAATCCAATACAACAAGGGTGCTCAATGCACCATGATAAAAACCTAGGTCTTGATGGGTTTTTCCCCCAATTCTACCAAAAATTTTGGGACATCATTGGGCCTAACATTTGTAATGCCATAATTGAACTTCAACAAACTAAATATATACCTAGAAGTATCAACTCCACTTTCATTGCCTTGGTTCCCAAAGGGTCTGTTTGCAAATCTATGTTAGACTTTAGACCCATTAGTATCTGTAATATTCTTTACAAAACTCTCAATAAAGCCATGGCTACAAGATTCAAGGAGATCCTCCCTCAGATCATAGACCCTTGTCAAGGAAGCTTTGCCAAAGGAAGAAATATTACTAATGGTTTTATCATGTTACATGAAGTCCTTCATTTTGCCAACCTTAACAAAAAAGTTGCCATGTTTTTTAAAATTGATATGAATAAGACTTTTGATAGAGTTAATAGAGATTTCCTAATTGTTTTCCTTCTCAAATTTGGATTTCATAGGGAATGGGTTGATCTTGTTCACAATTGCATCTCTAATCCTTGGTTTCAGTCTTTGTAAATGGATCTACAATAGGGTTTTTCCCTAGTAATAAGGGCCTCAAATAGGGAGATCCTCTCTTCCCTATCCTTTTATCATTATTACTAAATCCTTGGGTAGAGCGCTCAAAAATTCTTGTTGCAACAACATAATTTTAGGCATTAAGGTTGCATCCAATTTAAGAGCCCTATCTCACCAACAATTTGTTGATGATACCATCATTGCTACTCATGCTTTTGTGTGGGAAGCAAAAACTATTAAGAGTATTGTTGACACTTATGAGGAGGCTGTAGGTCAGAAAAAAATTATATTAAAAGTAAAATCTATTTCATCAACACTTCCCAAGAGAGACAAGCAAAGATTACACACATTTTTCAATGTGTTATATCTCAGTTACCTACTCAATATTTGGGCCTCCCTCTTTTGACCAGTGCTTCGAAGGAATCCATGTGGAGTAATGTTATTGAGAGGATTAACAAAAAAATTATAGGTTGGAAAGGGACCCTCCTCTCTCAAGCAGCCAAAGCCACCCTAAAAATGGCTTATCTCCAAAGTATTCCTATTTATTTCATGTATGTATTCAAAGTTTCTACTGCTATCTGCATGAAAATTGAGCAAATCCAAAAGAGATTTTTGTGGGTAGCTGCTGAGGATAGAAAATTTTTCATCTAGTCAGTTGGGACAAGGTGTGCTCCCTAAAAATTTATGGGGAATTGGGGCTTCGAAGAGTTTTTAATATGAACACAACCTTGTTATCCAAGCAAGCATGGAAGGTTTTCACGAACATCAACCTTGAATGGCTCTCAATTATCAATAGAAAATATCTTCAAAACTGCTATTTCTTGGATGATGATATTCCCAGAGATGGATCCACTTTTTGGAAATCAATTATCTAAACTAGATCTCTTATTTAGAAGGGGATAAGGTGGCAACTAGACATAGGGAGTAAAATTAATTTTTGGACTGACAAGTGGATTTCTAATCAACCGCTTTTAGAGAACAATGAAATTTCTATCTTACAACCTTTACTAGACACTTTAATTGGTAGTAAGGTTTATTTCATTGACATTTCATTGGATTCCAAGTGTTGGAAATATTTTCATATTCCATGTGCTAATGGTCAAATCTCTGCTGCCTTAGAAGTTCTCAAAAACCATTCTAAATGCAACAGTCATCCCCACTGGTAATTACCCTAACTCTCCTTTTTGGAAAGAAACTGATTCTAGGTTGTTCACTATTAAATATGCTCATGATATGACTATTGATTATCAAGTGGTCCATATCCCTTATGATTGAGTGTGTACTAAATACCTCATTCTAAAAGTTTCTTATTTCAGCTGGTTGGTCATTCAAAATAATATTCTATAACATTATAAAAAGGGGCATGTCTGTCCCCAACATATGATATTTGTGCATGAATACCTGGAGATATTCCAATCACCTCCTTCTGGAGTGCCCTTTCTCCAAGACAAATTTGGATCACCTTATGTCTACTTTTCATATCTCTTGGGTTCCTCCTAATTCTTTGAGTCACATTTTCACCCAATGGCCTGCTCCATTAAAAAATATTAGATTATATTATTTATGGAAAGTGAGCCTGCATCATATCTTATGGAAATTGTGGCTTGAAAGAAAAGTCAAGGTTTTCTCTTCCTCCTCTAAGGATTCCATCTCTGTAGCCAACAAAGCTATTGTCTTTTCTATCGAGAATTCCCAACTCTTTCCTTGTCCCAAACCACCTGATTCTAGATTAGATTCTATTATATTCTCTTCTTTAAATATTCCCTACAAATCTAGTTCTAATTTACTAACCCCCCATCCTAGAGTGGGTGCCCATTGTATTCCTCCCCAAAGAGAGTGGTTGAAACTTAACTTTGATGGTGCCTCCAAAGTAAACCCAAGGGATGTTGGTGCAGGTGGCCTAGTCAGAGATAGTAGTGGTCAAGTTATTATGGCTTATGCTGAGTATCTGGGGTGCCAAAAAAATCATTTTGCTGAAGGTTGTGCCCTACAGAGAGGGCTAGATCTTCTCAAGGATTATAAAGGCAACCTTTTTAGTGAGGGATATTCTTTGAACATTATAAATTCTCTTAAAAACAATAGGGTATCCTCTTGGAATGTCATAACTATTGTTCAAGAACCTAAGAAGCTATCCCAAAATTTCAATTATATCTCTATCTGTAACATCTCCATTAATTGCTTATTTTTTAGAAGAATGTGATACTACTGTAAGTATCTGTGATTGCAGGTGTAGGATCTCAACCATAGCAGACATGACGGACAAGAAGAAATCCCACCCCCTGGCGGAGATAGTGGATGGAGGTGTTAGGTAAGGTGGGATATGATGTTGTGCCTATGGCACCATGGCTCGTGGGTACATGGAAGCCCACTAAAAAAGTCATCTAGAACGTGTTGCTTGAACTTGCATTATGCCTGCTTGCATGATATGCATTTTGTCTGTTGAATGTATGTACGTATGTATGTATTGGTTTTCTTTTGTTTAATATTCTTTGAAAAAAATAATACATGTGTAATATCATGTAATTAGATTGTGTAAAAAAAAAATATATATATATAACAATAATAATAATATTAAAAAAAAATATTAAGAATTAAATATATATAAAATAATATTAAGGAATTATATATATATATATATATATATATATATATATTATTCCTTAATATTATTTTATATATATTAATTATTAACATTTTGTTTAAATATTACTATTATTGTTATATATATATTATTCCTTAATATTATTTTATATATATTTAATTCTTAATATTATATATATATATATATATATATATATATATATATATATATAAAAGTGGAAGTCTCCACTCATTTGAATTGGACACTCACCATCCGGCGGACGATAAACATGACATCTGTCTATAATAAAACTTATGTGTCTTCTCACAAAAAACACTCAAAATCCTTTAAAAAGAAAACTCTGTGGGAGATGAGGAGATATTCTCACGGGTGATTTGAGTGCTTGTGATGCAGAAGAGATACGGTTAGAGAATTTGTTGAGATTCTTCACCAAATCCTAAGGTTGGTCTGCTTGCTGCTGTCTGTGTGTTTTTGGGTTATAGTATGTTGTGAATAAATGGGTGATGTTTTGATGTTTTCGTATAAAGTAAAATGGATTAACCTTGGATAGTAGATATTTGAACTAGGCTCTGTGTAAAATTTTAGTAACCATAATAAGGATGGTATGTGAAGAATTTGGTGATTATTACATACATATTTTCTTGGGTAAAGAATGTTGTTCTCATGTAGTGTGCATTTCATAAGAGTCATGCTGACCCCTTATTTAAAAAAAAAAAATTCCTTCACTGTCTGTGGCCATGGGAGACGCAACATAGCATAACAATATGATAGAGTGAGGGTTTAAGGGAAATTATAAAATGTTTTTCATGGAGACGCTTGTACATGGTTGACAAAGCTTTTTCTAGTTTGTGTAGACATGAAAGGACTATTTTCCATTTATTTCCTTCATCTATGTTTGCTATATACAATGCTATAACATATTATGACCATTGAACATGTGATAACATTTTTGTATTATTATTGAAAGATCATTTGTTATATTTGAGAATCTAAATGATGTCGTTTAATAAAATGATAAATGAGTGGTAATCATTTTCTTAATTGATGACAACTTATCCAACTAAATAAAATAGGGGGTAAATATGGTGTTGTAAAGAAATTCTGAGTTTAGGTAGATAGTGGCCAAAATGAGAAATACAATTGTTGTAATTGATATCCAGTTAAAATGTGTTTTTCAATAGGAAAGACTTATACACGTTAAAACATTGCTCTAGAACAAAATTAACAAAATTGAATTTGAGTTTTAACAACCAAGAGAGTAGACCTAGGTTGTTACAGTTGGTATTAGAGCCTAGGTTGCAAAACCCTAGGCTACGTATTTGAAAAGTGACAACTCTTCTTGTATTCATGGCGGGCTTCCTCAAGAAAATTAATATCATTTTCTTTTATGTAACAGATGGAGGATCTTGCATCAAAGCTAGAAATATTTCAATACCAGATGGACCAGATATCATCATTGATGAAACTGCTTGTGGATAGAATGGGAATTCAGAAAGAAATCATGGAACTTTTCATAAGGTAAAAAAATAAGAGAACCAAGCAAAGGATAAAAGTGAAATCCGCTAGAAAATGTAAAACTGCAAAAAAGGGCCTTAAGTACATCAAGAGACCTGAGCATAAGGAAAGAATTGGTCAAGAAGGGAGAACTAGAGTGCTTAAACACAGTTTTTCACCTGTGGAGAGTCTCACTATGCAAGAAGGTATCTGTTAAGAGTAAAATGAAAAAATAGGATGTTTCACCTATGAAGGGGTACATTTAACCAAAAATTGCCCATTAAGGGTAAATAATGAGAAAGCACCTGATAATCAATCTCACATGGTGGTTGAAGATCTACACCAAGATAAACAAGTCATGATTGGAGATAAGAATGAATGAAATAATCTCAAGATTGTTCTACTTTGAAAAGTGGCAAGTTAAAAAGAGAGAGAAGACAAATCTGTCCAGATATGGACTTTTGCTTAAAACACTAAGAAATTATATGTTGTAAGTTGTACTTTTGCTTAAAACACTAAGAAGTTATGTGATGTAAGCGGTATCAGAACTAATGATATCAATTTTTGGAAGAAATATGTTTTATGTCGTATCATTTTGAATATAAAGAACTTTTGATATTTAAGTTATGCTCATTAGTAACTTTGTTAGGGACAAATAGAACAAATAAGGTCAAGTAAGAGCCAAGTAAAAACAAGAAAAGCATGTACATTACTGCATCATGTAAGCAAGAAGGAGAAATATTAACTCACCCAATCAATCACAATATATTCCATGAATTCTCCACATATATTGCAAAGGACAGTTAACCAAAATAGAGGCCAATAGGACCCTTACTCTGACAGGAATGCCACTTGGAAAGACGTGGCATTAATGAACAAACAAAAATCCTAAAAAAAAAGAGTGAGTTATGTTAATCAATGACCGAGAAGAGTGGGCTAGAGGAAAATGAATTGACGATAATCCTCTTGGGTAATATTAATATGAATTATGTCAAAATAGATGATAAACTAAGTTAAAGTTAAAACAATGTCTATCGATTTCCAAATTGCTGATCCTCTACATGCTTTAGTATAATCTTGTTACTATCCAAAGATAAAAATATTGACCAAAAGGGTCAATTGGTATGTTGTAGGCTATTGGACTAATCGAGTAGGGATTTGAACCAAAATTTTCAATCAACCAAAAGTTGCTCTAGCATACGAATCCAAATAGCTAAGAAACATGACATATGCTACTCATGATTTAGAGTTGGCTGCTGTAAATCCATTCTCTTAAGATTTGGTGACACCGTTTTTTGGAAAACCATTTGAGTTAAAAAATGATCACCAGAGCTTGAGGAACATTTTCATCCAACCTCCACTAAATTCCAGACAACAAAGATGGATGGAGTTCCTAGTTGAATATGATTTCAAAATTGAATACACCAAAAGAAAAGAAAATAAATTAGCATATTTCCTTAGTCAGAGAAGACACATAGCTACCCTCATAAAATATCAACATAGTCTAAAGGAACAAATTAAGGTAATACAAAAAATACCGCATTAAGATTGAGCAAGAACCAAGCCAATGTGCGGATCAAACAAGATTTAGTGTATTTTCGAAATTAGGTAATAGTACAAGATGATAAAAAAATAAAAAGGAATGATTTTGCAAGGAGCACGTTGCACACCATAACCTGCTCATCCAGGTGTGATAAAGATGAAAGAAACTTTGAAAAGAAACTATTTTTGGCCTAGATTGAAGAAGGATATAATTCAATTTGTTGCAAGATGTCTAGAATATTAAAATATTGAAGCTGAGTATCAGCATTCTGGAGGACAACTACATCTATTTGATGTACCAGAATAGTAATGGCAAGCATTTTTCATGAATTTTATAGTTGGTTTATTCAAGACTTGATTCCAGCATGATGCAAATTTTTGCAATTGTGGACAAGATGACTAGGGTGGCATATTTTATGCCAAGCAATGTACATAATGCTGCCTCCATAATAGCACAAAAGTGTGCTCAAGAAATCATGAGGTTGCATGGTTTTCCCTGAAATAATTATCTTAGAGGGATTTGAGATTCACTTCTGAATACTAGCAAGCTTTGCACTGAGTATAGGGCACAAAGCTTAGCACAGTCTGTCATCTTGCGATGGATGGGCATGCTAAGAGGGACAATCAGATGCTATAAGATATGGAATACCAAAGTAAGTGAGAATATTCTCTCTTCCTAATGAAATTTACGTATGTCATACTGCATTGGGCATGGCCCCTTTTGAGGTCCTGTACGGACATAGGTGCAGGACACCATTAACATGGAAAAATTTAGACGATCGAGAAGAGATCGATCCTGATGTTGTTAAGCAAATGGAGGTTCAATTTAAAAAAATATGCCAGCAGATTCTGAAGCCATAGACCATCAGAAGAGCTATGTAGATTTTAAACGAACACCTCGAGAATATGATATTAGCTATGAGGATTTAGTCCATTTGACATCATTGCTAAAATAAGCTCTGTTGCCTACAAGCTCACCTTGTTACCGAATTTATCCAAGATCCACAATGTTTTTCATGTGTCTCTCCTTCAAAAATATGTAGCCAATCCATCTCATAAACCAGAAATTTTTTACTTACAGACATTAGACCCGCAACTCATTAAGGTTCGACTTGTCAAATCTTGGGATACAAAACCAAACAATCAAGAAAAAGAGCAGTTGCTCAGTACAGGATCGAGAGGGATCACTACTCAGAGAGAAATGCTACCTGGGAGGATGTAGCAGAAATGAAATAACAATTTCTTTACTTGTTTGAAAACTATTAATCAAAAGAATATTTTGAACCATGTTATGAGTATATTTGTATATTTTATTTGCTGGATGTGAATCCTAAAATTGGTACGTAATGCTTGCGTATTTGCTTATGAATATCTGATTAATTATTTTGAAAACTATAATGTTAAAAAATCTAACACAGGGACTATTTTAAATTTTGGTGGGGAAGAATGTAACATCCCCATTAATTGCTTATTTTTTAGAAGAATGTGATACTATTGTAAGTATCCGTGATTGCAGATGTAGGATCTCAACTGTAGCATACATGACGGACAAGAAGAAAACCCACCCCTGGCAGAGACAGTGGATGGAGGCGTCAGGTAAGGTGGGATATGATGTTGTGCCTATGGCACCATGGCTCGTGGGTACATGGAAGCCCACTAAAAATATCATATAGGACATGTTGCTTGTACTTGCATTATGCCTGCTTGCATGATATGCATTTTATCTGTTGAATGTATGTATTGGTTTTCTTTTGGTTAATACTCTTTAAAAAAAAATAATAAAAGTGTAAAGTCATGTAATTAGATTGTGTAAAAGAAATACATATATATATATATATATATATATATATATATATATATATAAAATTGTTACCGCTGCCCCTTGAGGGTGGACGGTGGGCAGCAGTAACAACTGCAGCAGTAGTTGTTACTGCTGCCCACCTCAAATGAGGGTGTGCAGCAGTTGTTATTGTTGCCCACCCTCAAATGAGGGTGGAGGGTGGGCTGCAGCAGTTGTTATTGCTGCCCACCCTCACCATGAGGGTGGAGGGTGGACTGCAGCAGTTGTTATTGCTGCCCACCCTCAAATGAGGGTGCAGCAACAGTTACAACTGCTGCAGCCCACCCTCCACCCTCATTTGAGGGTGGGCAACAGTAACAACTGCTGCTGCGGTGGGCAGCAGTAACAACTGTTGGCAGCAGTTGACCCTCATTTAAGATGGGCAGCAGACAGCAGCTGCACCCTCATTTGAGGTGGGCAGCAGTAACAATTGCTGCAGTCCCTCATTTGAGGCGGGTAGCAGTAACAACTATTGGCAGCAGCTGTCCGCCTTAAATGAGGGTCAACTGCTGCCCATCGCAGCAGCAGTTGTTACTGCTGCTGCACCCTCATTTTGAGGGTGGAGGGTGGGCTGCAGCAGTTGTTACTGCTGCCCACCGCAGCAGCAGTTGTTACTGTTGCTGCACCCTCATTTGAGGTGGGCAGCGGTAATAGCAGCAGTAACAAGGGTGGGCTGCAGCAGTTGTTACTGCTGCTGTAACTGTGTTGTACTTGCTTCTCACCCCCACCCTCAAATGGGGGTGGGAAGCAAGTACAGCATAGGTTGCTGTGCTGTACTTGCTTCCCACTGAGGGTGGGGGTGCAGCACAGCAACTGTGCTGTACTTATGCTTCCCACCCCCACCCTCAAATGAGGGTTGGGGGTGGGAAGCAAGTACAGCACAGTTGCTGTGCTGCACCCCCACCCTCACAACTGCTGCTGCACCCTCATTTGAGGTGGGCAGCAGTAACAGCAGCAGTAACAACTGCTGCTGCGGTGGGCAGCTGCTGTCTGCTGCCCGCCTTAAATGAGGGTCAACTGCTGTCAACAGTTGTTATTGCTCAAATGAGGGTTGGGGGTGGGAAGCAAGTACAGCACAGTTGCTGTGCTGCACCCCCACCCTCAAATGAGGGTGGGGTTGGAAGCAAGTACAGCACAGCAACTGCTGCTGCACCCTCATTTGAGGTGGGCAGCAGTAACAGCAGCAGTAACAACTGCTGCTGCGGTGGGCAGCAATAACAACTGTTGACAGCAGTTGACCCTCATTTAAGGCGGGCAGCAGACAGCAGCTGCCCACCGCAGCAGCAGTTGTTACTACTGCTGCACCCTCATTTGAGGTGGGCAGCAGTAACAACTGCGGCAGACCCTCATTTGAGGTGGACAGCAGTAACAACTGTTGGCAGCAGCTGCCCGCCTTAAATGAGGGTCAACTGCTGCCAACAGTTGTTACTACTGCCCACCTCAAATGAGGGTCTACAACTGCTGCCCACCCTCCACCTCAACCCTCAAATGAAGGTGGACAGCAGTAACAGCAGCCTATTAGGCGTTCTTAGCATCTAAGATCGGCATGCATCTCAGTAGACATCTATGGAATGGTTATCTAGATTCTGCACTAAAGAAAAAATTACAAAGCATATATATATAACATAAATATTTAATAAAATAAGTGGAAGTCTCCACTCATTTGAATTGGACACTCACCATCCGACAAAGACAAAAATGACATCTGTCTGTAATAAAACTTATGTGTCATCTCTCAAAAACACTCAAAATCCTTTAAAAATAAAACCCTGTGGGAGATGAGGAGATATGCTCATGGGTGATTCGAGTGCTTGCGGCGCAGAAGAGATACTGTTGGAGATTTTTTGAGATCCTTCACCAAATCATAAGGTTGGTCTGCTTGCTACTACCTGTGTGTTTTTGGTTTATAGTATGTTGTGAATGAATGAGTGGTGTTTTTATGTTTTCGTATAAAGTAAAATGGATTAATCTTGGATAGTAGATCTCTGAACTAGGCTCTGTGTAAAATTTCCTTAACCATATTAAGGACGGTATGTGAAGAATTCAGTGATTATTACATACATATTTTCTTGGGTAAAGTATGCTGTTCTCATGTAGTGTGCATTTCATAAGAGTCATGCTGACCCCTTATTTAAAAAACAATATTCCTTCACTGTCTCTGGCCATGGGAGACGCAACACAACATAGCAATATGACAGAGCAAAGGTTTAAGCGGAATTATAAAACTTTTTTCACGGAGACGCTTGTACATGGTTGACGAAGCTTTTTCTGGTTTGTGTAGACATGAAAGGATTGTTTTCAATTTATTTCCTTCGTCGGTGTTTACTGTATACAATGCTGTAGCGTATTATGGCCATTGAACATGTGATAACATTTTGGTGTTATTATTGAAAGTTTGTTTGTTATATTTGAGAATCTTAATGACGTTGTTAAAGAAAATGATAAATGGATGGTAATCGTTTTCTTAATTGATGACAATTTATCCAGCTAAATAAAATAGGGGGTAAATATGGTGTTATAAAGCAATTCCGAGTTTAGGCAGATAGTGGTCAAAATGGGAAACACAATCGTTGTAATTGATATCCAGTTAAAGTGTGCTTTTCAGGAGGAAAGACTTGTACACATCAAAACATTGCTTTGGGAAAAAATTAACAAAATTGAATTATTGGAACATATAAAAGGTTTGATTGTCCTCTTGAAAAGCTAGATGCATAATAGTAAGTGCTACTATAGTAACTTGTGAGAACAGATACTGAATTTGGGTTTTTAGTTTTAAAATCAATTTAAACTTTAAGACATTCTGTAAAATTAAACCAAGACAACATATGCTTTCTCAAAGGAGAGGTAGTGTGCTTAATTTACATTAATATTAGCCAAAACAAAAACCTTAAATTGTCATTTTCATCTCAAATGGCTTCTGGATGATAGCCATTCTATGGGGGGGCTCTTAAACAATTATTATATTTGCAGCCTAAGTCCAGCGTCGTTGGGTAGCTTTGCTTGTTAAACAAATATAGAAGAAATCCCGAGTTGGGTGCCGTCACTTAATTATTTAAGAGAATTATTGCCTGCGCCTTTCACTAATTTTGACTCATAAAATATTGCAGTAGTAGAGTTTAGGAAGTTACCGTTGGGAATAGTGTAGAAATTAAAAACCTTGTGTCCTCTTAAAAAAAAAATTCAAAGATGTACTCACGGAGTGGAATGATTTATTACAAGTTTAATCTCTCTAAAATATATAAATATAAGAACGTCTTGAGGAGGATATGCTCCTGAAAATAAATATTCGTGTTGGAATTTGGAAGTTTGAGTGTGTCATTATGTAATATTTGGGTTTGGTGTTAAAAATTATATAATACCCAAATTTCGCTTCTGATGAATACTTTTGAAAACTAAAACTCAGACGTCCCCTATGTGCTTTTAACATTCTATTCTGAGCATTGGCTGAATAGAATTTATAGTAGTTTGTTATCACTTAAAGACTCTTCTGCTGTACTTTTCAATGTGAAATTAAATGTAGTGATAATTGATTTGAGCTTAAGCACATCCAGATATAAAACCAGGATTAAACAAGAGCAACAATAGATACGATGCTTGAATTTTAAAACGAAAACTAGAACCTTAAGCAAGGGAGTAGGTCATAATACCGGCCCCATTTTAGTCTCCAAAGAGAATGAAATTAAGGACATATCCTCCAGTCAGAGAAAACCCATAGCACCTTGTTAAATGAAATCATAAAGAGAAAAAAAAACTTATACGTCCGGAAATATAGATAATGTAGTGTAGTTTAATTTCTTTTAGGGGCAGGTGCTTCTTTAATTTCTTTTAGGGGCAGGTGCTTCTTAGGTTTAATAAGGAATATAATAATGCGTGACTATCTCATTAAAAAACATATAAATAATAAATAATATAAATAATATTTTTTATTTTAATATTATCTGCCAATGCTTTGGGAAATAGGTAAACGTCCTTGATTTATAAGTTTTTCATCTGTCGTATCTCGGAAAGTTCATCACCTAAGACTGTCCTAAATTATTTTTAGTAAATCAAAGGGTTTATCTTTGACCTTAGGGCAAACGTTATTTGACATACAAAGCCATATTTTAGCTGTCTAAAAACCCATCCAATTATGTAATTCCAAACAAACCCATAGTATCCATAAGAAGAGTAATGCATTACTTGTTGGCAAAGCTTGACAAATTTAACATCACATTGTGTTAGGTTATGGAGTCAAAAAAACAAATTTTCTCTCTGTTTGGTAACTAGTAGCTTTTATGCATGGAAACTTTCTAAACTGGAAAAGTCAATCCAAAAAAAACCATAATTGATGGGTCTATCCTTGGTGTCTAATTTCAAGATAGAATATAAAATTAATGGTTACATAGAAATCAATGTGATTTTTCAGGGTGTGATTTTTTGGGTTAATTATAGCATTCTTGTTTTTTAGAATGCATGTAACTAGGTTTACCTATTTATGTAATACCTCCGATAGAGAGGATTGTATCTTGTTTATGGGAAGGGCATAGGATTGTGCATCTCATGTAGAGAGATCAAGAAGCTTGGCGTAGAGCTTGATGCAAGGGTGTTTGCATGTGCATCTCATGTAGAGAGATCAGGAAGCTTGGTGTAGAGCTTGATGCAAGGGTGTTTGCATGTGCATCTCATGTAGAGAGATCAGGAAGCTTGGTGTAGAGCTTGATGCAAGGGTGTTTGCATGTTGAATTATTGTTAGAGTAATTGTGTGGAGATGCTAATGTTTTGAAGAGGAATTTGCAGTTGGTTGTGTTGCAAGATTACTCCCTTCAGAGATTGTATTGGTGTTAATACAAAGGACTAGTGTTGGGTGAACCACATTATATGTTGTGTTTTATCTTGTCTTGTATGTTTATGTTCTTCTTATCTGATGGTTAATAGTTTCTGTTGTTAATTATTAAGTTTCTTGCATCAAGAATCCCTTTTGTTTATATAGTGAATCCTAACAATTGGTATCAGAGCGAGGTTGGGATTCAGGATTGAGTGAGAGCTTGACTTGAGTGGGAGCTATGGTAGAAGAAGGGAAGTTCAGGGTGTTTGTTTTGTTTGGCAGAAAGTAATTGCGGAGCTCTTTTGCGAAGTACTGTGATGGAGCTGTTAGGTGTGACGCCAAAGACGGTAAAGAATTTCTAGGCGTTATGCAGCGAGAGCGGAAGGACCCTGGTTTCTCACCATTGTGGCAAGAAGGGGCACCTAAAAAAGGATTGTTGGTCTTGGGATAGATATGGAGGAGAAAGGTCAGATGTGAATCTAATGAGTGAAATTCTGACACTTTTTGATATGGCTGGTCTTGACATTGACGTTGGAGGACCAAAGAGTTCTCAAGCAGTGGGAACTGGGAGACATGTCCAAGAAGATGGACATGGCTCAGGATTTATTGTATGATTTTTCAGGATGGAACACATAATATGGTTATAGCTTTGGATCATTGCGACCCCAAGTCCCTAAGTTGGAAGGTAATTCCACACTCGGGAAGTGTGCTTTCAAAGCTAGTGGCAAAGCCATATTGTGTGTGTGCATGCTATGGGTCATCCATAGTATGTAGATCTTGTCATGGTGGTGATGTTTGATTCACCATGATACAAAGTAATTATGAGGATGTTGTTATTATCACTGATTTGTGGTAGAGAGATTGTGTGTTGCTTGTTGATCATAGGATAAAAGTGTGTGGATGACACTAGTCCGGTGTGATGGTTCAAAGCATGGTTACAACAATCTGGAGGAGTTGAAATTCCTTGTTTGGCTTGAAGATGTTCTTTGGTGGATGCAACAACGGTAGAGTTGTTGTGGATCAGTCTCCAAGTGGGAGATTGTTAGGTTGTGGAGTCTGATCTCGGTTAAATATGAAAAAAATAGTTTTTCTCTCTGTTTGGTAACTAGTTGCTTTTATGCATGGAAACTTTCTAAACTAGAAAAATCAATCCAAAAAAAGCCATAATTGATGGGTCTATCCTTGGTGTCTAATTCCAAGATAGAATCTATAAAATTAATGGTTGCATAGAAATCAGTGTGATTTTTTAGGGTGTGATTTTTTGGGTTAATTATAGCATGCTTATTTTTTAGAATGCATGTAATTGGGTTTCCCTATTTATGTAATACCTCCGGTAGAGAGGATTGTATCTTGTTTATGGGAAGGGCATAGGATTGTGCATCTCATGTAGAGAGATCAGGAAGCTTGGCGTAGAGCTTGATGCAAGGGTGTTTGCATGTGCATCTCATGTAGAGAGATTAGGAAGCTTGGTGTAGAGCTTGATGCAAGGGTGTTTGCATGTGCATCTCATGTAGAGAGATCAGGAAGCTTGGTGTAGAGCTTGATGCAAGGGTGTTTGCATGTTGAATTATTGTTAGAGTAATTGTGTGGAGATGTTGGTGTTTTGAAGAGAAATTTGTAGCTGGTTGTGTTGCAAGATTACTCCCTTCAAAGATTGTATTGGTGTTAATACAAAGGACTAGTGTTGGGTGAACCACATTATATGCTGTGTTTTATCTTGTCTTGCATGTTTATGTTCTTCTTATCTGATGGTTAATAGTTTCTACTATTAATGATTAAGTTTCTTGCATCAAGAATCCCTTTTGTTTATATAGTGAATCCTAACACATTGAATCATTTCAAATCATCTCAATTCTTTAATAGCTCTCTATTATTGTGAATCGGAG
Source organism: Wollemia nobilis (assembly GCA_028583015.1). NCBI lineage: Eukaryota > Viridiplantae > Streptophyta > Pinopsida > Araucariales > Araucariaceae > Wollemia > Wollemia nobilis. The sequence continues at coordinate 1,702,048 of JAQPPZ010002456.1, read as the reverse complement.
CTTCTCTTGTTTACTTGTGAAAATGTGTGAAAACGTGTTGGGATTATAAGGCAAAAAAAATTGTTGTCCAATTATTTGTTTTTGATGTTTTGTTCCTTGGGACCGTTGAAAATCTGGATTATAGAATAATGTTACTTAATTCGGCATATCTGCATTAGAGAATAATGTTACCTAAGTCTTTAAACAAGCAAATTTCACTTATTTTTGATATATATTTGTTTATATATATGTCAGAATCTATCGCAATACCTGGGAAAGCTACAGTAGCAACAATTGTATTTAATTTTGAAAACTGTAGTTATTCAAATACGATTCAAAAACGTGTCAAATGATCAGTTAATCTGTTATTCAAATGCGTGTCAAATGATTAGTTAAACTTTTCCTTTCTTTTATATATATATATGAGTGATAGGAGTGCAAATTTATATTAAAATAATCAAAGAGCCACTAGTAGAATAATTACATTGTTCGAATTATCACTTTACACAAAGCAAGTTTAAACCATTGTTATAGATATATGGTATATGCGATATAGTTATTTATATTAAAATTTAAGAGGCTTTATAGTTTTAATTACTTCCTGGCAAAAGAAATTTATCTTATCATGGTAAAGAATAAAATTACTTTATATTTTATGGATAGGGGATAGTATTTTGAAATACTTAATAAATTGCGTAGATCTCTTTAGCCATTCTCCACAACTATTGTATCAATATATTTTACAATGAAATGTTTGGAATTCAACTTGTGATATTTATTATCGAAAATTTATGTCTTATTTATACTTAAGACAACTCTAAAATTAGTTTAAGAAAATTAATATTTAGAATGCTAATGAAATGGGAAACGATAGATTAGTTTTCACTCCTTATTTAAATTGTAGTGGTTTAATGTTTTGAAAAGGGTTATTCGTCAAAGAATCAAGGATCATTTAAAATATCGAGAAGGGTCATTATGCTATGTTAAGCAGCTAGATTAGGCAGTTATTATATTTCATCATTTGATGCCAACGAGAAGGTTGGGCATCCACCCATCTCCAATAACCGTGGTGGTGACTACTGTGAATCGATGTTATCCGTTCTCCAACTATTGAAAAGGGACAAATGTCCTATGCTATTGAGAGTAAAGGGTGGCAGAATGGGATGTTGCTCTAGGATAACATACGAGTAGTACGTGAGGATACTCACGAAACTACTTCGGTTGCAAAATTTCCAACAGACTCATGACCAGAGAGTTGGTCCATGAGGTTGGAAGGTCCAGTAGTAGATGGTATGGGTAGCATTACCTTCAAATTGAACTGAGTCTGAGATATCTGGTTTGGAGGCCATGCAATGGTGGACTCTGATTAAACCTTAGATGAAGGTCGATGATTAGGCACAGTCATAGCTACAATAATCTAAAGCATGACTTTTTAAGGTTTGGTAGGTCAAAGGACCATTATGGACAATAATAAGATTATGAATCCTAGTCCACCGTGCTTTGGATAGGGAATTATGCGTCCACATTTTCAAGTATTATGGGCCCTGGAAAGGCAACCCCTTGCCAAGATCAAAGACAAACTCAAGAAAGGAGTAAGGATCAATTAAATGGTAACCTATCGCGGGAAGTTGGCCGGTCCCGAGCACTTAAGATACCATCTACAGTGGTAAATATTCTTGAAGTGTGAATCTCTATGCCAAAGTACTAATATAAAGTTGGGTGTGTCTGCAAAAATGTGTAACATTTATATTTAAATTTAGAAAAAAAATGAATTTGAGTTTTAACAACCAGGAGAGTAGACCTGGGTTGTTACACTATCAACCATGTGTACCGTGAAGCTAATAGACCTACATATATTATTTCCAATTGGGGAGTTACCCATAAATATCTGTCCATTTGGAAAGAAAGATTTCCCCAAGAAGTTTTAAATGCTACTAATAATGATTTGGTTTGAAAGTTGTGGTCACAAGTTTTGGCAGGTCAACTTCTCCAATGTTGACTCTACCCTTTTCAGCATGATGTATTTCTTTGGTTCCAATTATTATGGCAATTTTTTTTTGATTAGCATGACTCTCTGCCTTGCTATTAGTGCTAGCATTTTATTTTCCCGTTTCTCTTTCGGGAAGTATGCAATATCCCAAGATAGGCCCTGTCAGTGGGTTTACCTCGTGGTTGTTTTCTCCAAGCATGTTAAGTACTTGAGTAGGTATAGGTTGTGCAATTGGATGTTATCAAACAATGTCAATATGAGTCAAGTATCAAGATGCTTAATTTTATGTCTTGTGAATTTTGATATTCATTATTTTAGTTATTTGGCACTCCCAATACTATCCCAACCCTACCATGTGCAAAGTCTATCTTGTACCATATTTATTTTTCTGTTATTGATTCCCTATGGAGAATAATTACATGGTCTACTAATCACACCAACTCAGATTTTTAAAAGGGCATCTATTATACCAAAAATTTCTATATTTATATCCTTGGTCTATGTCAGTTCATTATCGTCTAGTTTTATTCGCTATTGTGTGTCCTAGGCAGTAAGAAGCTTCTATGGTCTTCCTTTCTACTTAGTCTTGCCAATATGGCCCTAATTGAGCCATATAACCTTCAGCTTGATCCCCTGTCTCACACCTTTCTAGAAGCTCATGGTCTCATTCCATTTCTAAGAAAGTTCAAAGGGGCTAAGCAAGATATCACTGAAGCCTTTATCATTTTGTGGAATAATGGTTATGTTGTTGAGCGTAACCTCCATTTCAAAGTTACTATTAAGATGATGGCTGAGGTGATAGAACTATTGGCAAAAGGGCGAGTAGTACGAAGATATCATCATAATATGGAACTTGAGCTCCAAGGCTTCCCAAATCATTCAAATATTTTCAAGTGGAAGGGTGCTACTGTTAATCGTGAGTTGCTACCTACGCCTTGGCCCACAATGTCTATTATAGTTTTTAAGGATATTTTGCAAGCTTCCCCTGGGTGGGTCTTTGTCATAGCCCCTTTAAAGTTTTTTAGATAGTTAAGTTTCTTAAGAAACCCTTGCATGGGTATTGCTCAGACTGCATTTTTTTTTTTGACATCAGGTGCCCATCCATCCTTATCTGTTGCTATTTGGACCATTTTCTTTAGGTTGTTGCTGGCCAATATGTAGGCCTGTGTCTTCTTATGTTATTGGTTTAGCTACTAGTTTATGTACTTGGGTTTGGGACCCATTTAAACCCCGCACTTAATCAATTTTACCTACAAAAAAAAATCTCCTCTAAGAATCAAATTAAGGGTGCAAATAAAATCTACATAAATAATGTTCAATGCATTGAAAAGGAACATGAGAAAGATTTCAATCTGGGTGAGCATAAATAAGTGATAGTTGAAGATTATGACAAAGGAAACCCTCAATTAAATTTGGTTACAAGGGTAAATATGCATTCAGAGGAACTCATAACTCTCATGATGCATCCAAAGTAGTTACTTGCAAAAATGGGATTTGTCAAACAAAATCTAGATGCTTCAAATATAAAGGGTAAACATCATAGGCAACATGATGCTTAGATCATATAAAATATTGAAGACAAAATAGAGCAAAAGGAAGTTGGGTTAGAGGAAATAACAAAAAAATCTAGAGATAAGTGGTAAATAATGCAATCTAAAAGCATTATGCTTACATTTCCAAAGCGAATAGGCCTACCAAAAATTGCATTATCTGGCCATGACAAGATCTCAAAGGGAAGACATGGCAAGAAATTATGGGAAGGAAGCTCAAGCATTGGTTGAGGCTAGATAACTATAGGAATATTTGCTTATATCTAGGCATGTAAATCTAGTTGAAGTATATTTTCAAGGTAAAAGAATTAACTCAATGCATAATAATTTAGCCTACAAACAACTATCCATTGGTTAAAGAAAAATTGATTATGAGTCCTTTTACCTTTTTGTATGTTTGGAAATATGGGTGCTCCACAATTGCATCATTGATATTGCAACTAAAATTTCCATTATACCTCAAGAAATCTATGATGAAATGGGCATATTATATCATAAAATTGATTTTTAAGCACTACAAGTCAAAGAAATAGTAGTACCAAAGGTTGAAGTCATTGATAAGTCCAAATCCTATAGGTTGCTAGACCTAGTAGGAATTCAAGATGTGGTGGTTGTTGATTTGCCACCAACATTCAGGATAAATTTATCCTTAGATTTCTTGGATAATATAAAAGGATATCTAGCATAGGGCCAAATTATTATTCCTTGTATTCAAAAATTTGTTTGGGTTCAAGTCAAAAGGATTTGGACCTATCACATTGGGAATTATCAACAAGAAAGAAACACACATTAGCCAAAATAGTAATAACTAATTGGTCAAAAGAGGGAAAGCAACCAATTTATGAAGAATATATCCTCACTGGCTTTCAAGTCCCTTGTTTGTATAAACTAGGAAGTTGGAATAATTTATAGAGCAATTATCATTTGTTACATCAATCAATGAACTACATTTTCCAACAACCAAAGTCAGTGATTATGGTACAAATGTAAGAGAGAGGGTACTTTTGTCAAAATTACCCCAAGCAACATTCCAAAGTAGAAATTAGGCCCCAACTCAAAAATATTTAGCTAATGTGGGATGAAATACATCAACCTATATACATTAGAAAATCAATTGGTCATCTAGACAACAAAGAAAAGCTAATAGTACCCATTTTTGATGTTGATTTTCAATTAACTTGGGAAGTTAGCATAAGCCCAGAACCAAACTAGTGGTAGGACCTTGTCAGAGGAAATTGCAACTTCCAAAGTAAATGTAAAAGGTAAAAGTTCAAATTTAGGAACATTTGGTCAGACCACTATAGAATCATAAAGAACTAGGCACAACTAGCATATGCTGGTGTGCCACAATTTTGTGTAAATAGGTTGATAGGTAAATAAAAATATGTATATCAACTAAAGGATTAAGTAGATTAGTTATAGGGATAACAAATAGTTTTGGAAATATTCAAGGCATATCACATGCTCTAAAAGGATTCAAAAGGAGATGTTGCTTCTTGGATGTTGACATGGTAAAAATTGACAGTATGAGCTAAAATGAAAAACACCTTCAAGAAATAAAAGCCTATAAATAGGAGTTCCTTCCTCAGTGGCTATTTGATCTTAAGGAAGAATTTCATCCTGAGGTTCTATGGTGGATATGTTTTTACTAAAAGGAAGAGTGAAGAGGGTTTCTTGGTTAAAGCTACAATCAATTCTAATAATGCCTATGCTAAGAAGAGAAAAAACAATACTGAAAGAAAACAACCAGTCTTAGCCTTTCTAGTGCTAGCTAAACTTGACATTTAAATGGATGGTAGTACAAGAACCATCCTAATGTTAGACAAAACCATTTAGATGTTAGCTAACATTATCCTAGTGTTTGTTGGGCTCACTCTTCCATTGATAATGCCTACTCTCTTCTTGTGTTATGAAGAGTTTTAACAGTAGTAGCCACAACCTCCTAATCTATGGATTTTCATTTCTCAAGGAAATTTTTATTTTCTCAAGGTAATGAGAACCATAGGCAGGGGAGGAAAAGAAGAAAATATAGGATTCAAGTGGTTTGATGGGTTGGTAAGCATATAGGTCTTCATTTTTTAGTGGGCCTGACCAATTGCCAAGACCATTCCAAGCCACTCTTCAACTCATGGAGGTCTACTAATACAAACCTAGGATAAGAGAAGCAATAATTTAGAGCTCCCCTAAAAGGAGAGATGCTTCACCTTTTGTATTATCTTGATGTTTGTAATCAACACAATAAAACCAAGATAACACAAAGGTGAAGCAAGAACCTAGACATATGTGCAAGACAAGTGAACCTAGAAAAGGAGCTCCAAGACATGTGATGTGTAGGTATGAAATTTTTAATCTTTCTCTCATATTCTCTTCTTGTCACCCCCACTCTTCATCATGTTTTATCCTTATTCCGTATTTTTGACTTTGTATCCCAATGTAAAAACAAACCCTTCTCACCTGGCATGACCATAGTAATTTATCATGGCTATGGTGATGTATGAGATAAATGCTTTGAGTATGCTCATAATGAATGAGGATGTAAAAGGTTAGCAAGCTACATAGCATTGTTTGGTAAAATAAACATCATGTTAAGTTGATCCATGTGTTGTGGTACAAAAGTGATAAAAGCAAGTACATTTTGCATTAATGAGAGTATCATGGAACAAAGCTCTTATTGGTTGAGTAAAATAATAACAAAAGGCACTAGAGTGATCACATCAATGATGAGATCCAAAAAAATAGTGCTAACACTAACAAAAGCTAGTGTAATTGAGAACCCAATTGTCATCAACCTCAAAAATTGGCTATAAAAAAAAAGTGTGTAATCATATAATGCATGTAGTTTTGCACTCATTCTAACTAACCACATGCTTTGTTAAGGTAGATAATATCACAATAGATATTGATAGCTTAGATAAGGCTTACCTATGAGATGTTACAAAGAAAGGAGTAGAGTAAAAGGAAAGCTTTGGAGCACTTGAAATATTTGCCTAAGATGGTTTGCATGGGTGAAAATTCACCTAAAAAAACTACTCTAGATTTAAAGCAATGCCCAACTATAGAAAAATATGCTTAGGAAGTTTTCAATTTTACAGGAAACCCTTGCACATAGGTATCTTCATCTTCTCTTCTTTTTCTCCCCATCCTAGTATTCATATTTCTTTTACAAATTCTCACCCGATCTACTTGAATATCTGTCCACGAAACTCTAACATTCCAACACCAGACTTTTTTTCACTCCCTGCACTTATTCATTTGTTTTTCATTTCCCTATAACCCTCACCTCTCTAGTCATCCCCTTTGACTATGGATTTTCATGAATCCCAACCTTCTCTTCCTCTAATACTTTTCTTCCTTCGTATGCTACAATACACCATGGATTTTGTAGTTAAATGAGATAAAATAAGCAATATCACCTTCCTTAAGGTGTATTTTAGAAGCCTTATTACAACTATAGAATTTATCAACCTCTCTTACATCTCCAACTTTCTTCCTCTCTCTAAACCACTCTATTTTTTTTTATCCCTTCCTATATACAACCATATTATCTTCAAGCTCCACTTCCTCTCGAAGATCTATTATAACATAGATAAGGAATGTTAGGTTATCAAATTTATAAGAAAAAATCCCTTAAAGTTTCCAATAATGTACATGAATTTTCTCATCAACATCCACTATGTGGTATAGTTTGTACCATATATTTCATTTTCTAAAAAGTAGTGCAACAATGAGCATGTAGTAGTCTATAAGAGCAATAAAAGAGGCTACTAAAGTAGACAAAATAGGCCAAAATATTATCAAAATATGTAAAGTGTAGATAAATGTGATTAGATGCAAAAAAAAGGCTAAAGGAGATGTAAATGCACTAGGCAGATGGTTGCTAGACAATATTTTTGTGCTAAGGAATTAAACTTAGCACCCAATGAAAGGAAAATAAAATTTGTCTAAGTATGGATATCCTACTAGATATATAAGAGGTTGATGTTAGCAATGAGACAATAAAAGTCTAGCATTCAATATTCTTCAAGGAGGAGCAAAAGTGAAGGTATAAGACTTGACATCCAATAACCAAGCATTGAGTGCAAGCAAATAAAGCTAGCTGAATAGACCATAATGTTGGTGTTAGAAAGATGGTATAAAACATCTCACATGGTGTAAAACAATGTTGAGTAAAAAATATCTAAAGGTACTAAACTTGGTATATGACATTCAATGCAATAACTTGTTAAACTTCCAAGAACATTGGATTTTAGAAGGTGATGATATTAGTATCAAGAGCTTAAAATATTAGTAAGAGAAACACACTCTGAGTGTAAAGTAGTTCTAAGCATGACAACCCAACAAAAAAGTAAGCAAGGATCAAATGAATCCTGATGTTTGGCATTCTATATAAACAAAATTAGCTATTAGACTCTTCAAATTAACATCCAGTATCTAGAAACAAAAACTTCAAAGGCTAAACATGAGGAGGAAGTTAAAGGATGCATTGCATAGTCAAGGTCACCACCTGATAGTAAGTGACACCTTCCATGTTGCCAATTTATGTATAGGTAATTCAAAATTATTCAAAATAGTAGGTGTGCACATGCTGATCAATCACCAAGAATCATCACTCTCAAAATATCTCAATAGTTGAAGCTCTCCAAATCACACACCTACCCGTACTCAGTTGGCTATGCATAATAGAAAGGAGTGGACCATCATAATATGGTTACAATCCAATGATGTAGCATGCAAGCCAACCTCAAGATAAAATCTACATCATCCACACCAATAGAGCATGCCTAAATTAGCTAAGCATAATTGATCTGAATGCAATGACCACTCTTTATGCTTTCCCTAAAACCTACAATATGGTCTGACAATAATCATTCTTAGATAACTGAATACATTGTAAATATCTATATATACTAGAATGCAAGACATTTTAATGGTTGGCTCTTGGTATTTACAGTTGGCATGATTGTATTGATTGAGTAACATATGCCTTCTTGAATGAGAATTGGATTGTTGTATGGACTCTTGCTAAATTATTTTACAAAACATGTATGTATGTCTTACTGAGTGCTAATGTTTTTTCGTTAAATCTAGGAATGGATAATTTTGCTATAGGTATTTTGCATTCTGTATTTCTACCTAGATTTTTCATTATAGTTCTAGAATGATTTAGCATCACTCAAAGTTCTTAATATTATTTTTTTTGAATGCATAAGCAAAGTAGGTTATTCTATTAGGTGGTTTAATTTAAATTTGGATTGTGAGACTCTTTGCACCATGTCTCTTGATGTTGCCAAATCCATACCACTTTTAGCTCATATTTCTAACCCTTTGTATTTCTTACTTTAGTCTACAATCCCCAATTTAGTTAGATTAGCTAGGCATAGGAACCAATATTCTCTAGAGTTTGAATCAAAGACCCCTATGTTTGAGACATCCAATCTCTTGGTTGAAGTCTTGAGGGCATATTTCATTCACTTAGGTAGATATTAGAACCAAGAGTGAATAGTGATGATCTTAGTTAGGATATTTCATTACACTTAGCTAGGTATTTGAGGTAGTTAATCTCTCTAAAGACTCCATGATCACTAATTTATCAACTTGTGAGCACACCATGATGACTTTGATACTACATAACAACTTTATATTGCTTCAAAAATAGGAGTCTGAGTTAGAAAAATTTTCAACTTAAAATTTTCTCAAAGACTTCCTTCTTGACATCAATACATTCTCATACATAATATGATTTATATAGACACTGAGAAGAAATTATTGGTATAATAATTAAATGACTAGTACGTGCTTAACATTCTTAGAAATAAAACTTTGGATTATTCTATCAAAAGTTTTTCCTTAGTGTAGGGATCTATAAAAAATCTAAAACAAACCTCCTTGTTGTCCTACAAACACTATGGATATGATCATATTTTTTTGTATATTTATGGGTATCTATGTAAAATGAATATATTCCCATCATTGATTACCAATCAAGAACATCATCCCCTGACTATTTGTGAAATAGTTGGGATAAAGCAATCATATCAAAATTCTTTACACATCATATTAATTTTATTCATCCATACACCCAAGAAGGGTGGATGACATAATTATTCAATGTTTGATAAGTGCTCAAACACCTAACAATGTAGGATGATTATATCAAACATCCTTCCTCGGTATATATGGGTCTATTGGAGATACATGTGTAAAGGGAAAAAATTGCCCTACCACATAAGATTCTCAAGGTTGGATCCAAAAAGAGAGAGAGCCTTCAGGTGAACTACGGGGGCTAAGTTATTCTATACACTCGGTGCTAGGGAGAAAGGGTTCACCAGGAATGGCTTTAAGGACTCGCCCCAAGTCCACGAGATTTTTAGGAATATTTGATGTATTTGATTCAAGATAATCACCTAGATTTTGGCCTTTCTAGATCTATGCTATGAAAGATAAAGGATAATGCAAAAATACAAAATGAAAGAATATGAGAGCTAACTCTAATATGATTCTTTTCTTTGAATAATTTTCTAACCCTAGGGTTTCAAGATAGAAACCCTTTAAGAAAGGGTTCAAGAGAGTATGCACAAACAAAATTAACCCTAAATGCACACTATATGTTGTTTATCCTTCAATGCCTAGAAATTATTTAAATGTATTTCTATTAAATTAGATCTAGGATTTAAAATAAAAATAGAAGGCACTCAACAAACAACCTAGAGATTAACTGGAAAACTTATCTCATCTGGTGATATAAGAGCGATTACAACAGACAAAGGAAATATAATAAAATCCAAAAACTTCATTTTCATTGACAACACAAGCCTATAAATAGGTAATACATCACATATTACATCACATATTTTGGATAAGGTTGCATTCAATATTTTCGATGCACCTTATCCATTACAACAACCACAATTAAAAATAGATGACCGATAAAAGATAATGGTTTATTACTTAGAAAATAACACACCTAACACACCTAACACACCTAATCCCTATCATTCCTCCCCACCATAGAAGCATTGGCCTCCAATGCGTACAAAAGAGAAGGAAGTTGGTGTGAATATCGAAGGTTATGGAGATGATCCAAAATGAGGCTCCATGTAGATGCAATATGGACTGCAAATATGAGTGTATGAATGACAGTGTCCGATATACCATTGAATGCTGAAAGTCCTACAATGTGAAGGAGGTAGGATATGGAATAGTGGGAACCAAATGAAGATATGGAGGAGATACAACTGGAGTAGGAGCAACACAAATATATTTTGGTGTAAAAACAAGAGCAGGTGTGGGAACCATAGGAACAACTGTTAGAATATGAACACTTACGGGTACAACAAGAGCTACATGTGCAACATGAATAGGAGCTCAATGTAGATACTATGAAGTGGACAAAAGTGCTCATGGCTGAATGTCCTACTACTATGGTGTGCTAAAAATCAAAGCAATGGGTCATGCCATCTACAAAGTAGTGCAAGCCTGATGTGTAGTGGGTGGAACACTATAAACAAGAAAATATTTGTTCTCATGTTGCAAAGTGTATGTATTATGATAGGCATCATAAGTGGAATGCTTATCATAGTGATATGGCTTACCCAACAATAACCCACAATAATCCATTGGTGTCACATCACAAGTGACCCTATCTTGGAAGTTAGGACCAAAAGCAAAGGTAATTGAGCACATGTGTGTGATCTTTGAAGTGTTGTTATCATCCTTCCACCCAAGAGTGTATGGAAATGGATGAGTTTTGGTGGGTAGTTTAAGCCTATCAAAAATAGACTGTGCAATCAATTTTTTTGCGAATAATTATCAATGATATAGTCTACAATAAAATTATGCAACAAATGTGCACGTGTTACAAAAAAATGATCATGATCACAGGCTGTGGAATGATGATGCATCAATGTTACATAATTCAATTTTCCCATCAACTCCTCATATATCTCTACCGCACCAGTAGCATTGATCAGATTATCAAATGTTCCCTCGTCAAAATTTACAATGATATTCTTCTTGTTAGAATTCTGTAACTTGGGACAAGTAGATTTGTTATACCTTGGTATTTTACAATAGAAATATAATGGTTAAGAAGTAGAAGAATGAAATATTTTCTTAGAATCATGAGAATTATGAGAAGTGAGATTATTAGAAGAGGAGAAATAAGAAAAGTGCCTTAGTGCTTGTTGCTGCTGATGAGACTCGTTTGTGGATCCACCAGATGAGTAGCAAGAACCTAGGCACTATGCAATGAACTTCTCCTCTGCAAGTTGAGCATGGTTGAACACATCATAAAGTGTGGTGCACAGAGTATATTTCAACTCATAAAACAAATGTGCAAGAAGCCCACTCTTAAACTTTAGAATCATGAAATCTACAGGATCAACAATGCGCAACAAAACACGTAACCTATTACACGTAACCTATTGAACTGATATACATAATATTGAACTGAATGATTATTTCCCTAACAAAGATGAAGCCAATGAATTTGCAAATCAGCATCATAATGAGATGGATAAATGTGGCCTTCAAAGCTTTGACCATGTCATACCATGTGAAAATGTAGATTTCAGTTACTAGGACTTTAGCCATGCCAAAAAATTTTAGCTTGGCAAATGGAACTTTGTCATCCTCCGTTGTTTGACTATAGTCAAATCAGGTCTCCATGTCAAGGATCCAAGTATTCAGAATAGTAGGATCTCGAGAACCTTCATAAATATGGACTTCATATTTGGAATGATATGAAGAGGACTTGAGTGTGACATCCTGGAGTTTGTATATAAAATAATTGACTACAATAGCCAATGTAGTGGATTGATTGGTGTGAGCTAGGAAGAAAAGCCAAAAAATAACAAAATGGTTGTTAGAATGCAAATATGGAGGTCCAAGAAGAAGAAATTCTTTGGAACATAATTCAGGGGATAAAATAGGGGCAAAAGGAAAAAGTACCATGACAGATGGGTAGATATCTAAATGAGTTTTCCAACGAGTATAGGCAAGGGTATACTTGGACAAATAATGGCCCTGTAAAAATGAAAAATTGCAAGAGGACTCCTGGAATAAGAAACCGATAAAAATGCAGTTTTCAATGGTCAATTGAATTGGAAAGTATCCACGACATTAAATAATTGCAATTGGGCAACCTTCAAGGACAACGACATTAAATTTTTTTCAATGGCTATCGATGGGCAACAACATCCAACAACTATTTTTGAATGACATTAATTATTGGTAAGGACAACAACTTCCAATGACTATTTTTGAATGGCATTAATTGTTGGCAAGGACAACAACGTCCAATAACTTTTCAATAAATAAGGGTGACACTAATTACAGAGTGGTAGCCTAGTGATGAATGGAAAGCTGGCAAAGATGCGGTTTGGGTGGACCGACGATGGACAAAAAGCTACCACGAAAATAAATGCTGCTGAAAAATTAGCATAAAAAAATATTTAATTTTTTGATGAAACCTTAGAAAGTGAAATATCACTCATAGATAATTATTTGAGGTCAAAAATTAATGAGGAAGGTCACAGAGCGTGTGTCGGAGCTCCCAAGAAAGATATGTGAGGCTGAGGACTTACGGATCACCGCAGAGAAGATGAAATCACCTGATCAAAGGAGGTAAACCACCAAAAACACACACCAAGAATTCATGTGGGAGGGTGGGGGTGGGTAGTAAGTACAGCACACAAGTGCAGCACTTGTGTGTTGTACTTACTCCCTACCCCCACCCCCAAAGTGGTACAAAAAATGGATGATAACCATAGGAAAATTGTAAAATTATCACTGAAAACTATAAAAAATGGCAGATCTGGACAAACGGTGAGAGGAACAAACAAAAATTGTGTGTTGTACTTACTCCCTACCCACACCCCAGAGTGGTACCAAAAATGGATGATAACCATAGGAAAATTGTAAAATTATCCCTAAAAACTATAAAAAATGGCAGATCTGGCCAAACGGTGAGAGGCACAAACATCGTAAAATATATGGAGGTGTAAAAAATTTGGATCAATGCTCCAAACAACACACCATAAATGAGTAGCTCCAGATCATTAACTAAATGGAGTTTGGTGATTGTCAAAAATTGCTAGGCAAAGCAGGACGAAACCATAAAATGGAATCAACAATTCTGTAAAAGCTTGCAATGAAAAAAATATCTAAAATAGAATGTAACTTCTCCCAATGGATCTAAATATGAAGGCATTCCTATTCCCCTTCCGAACCAATATTGACCTAGGGGAAGAGGATACTAACATTGTTTCCATAATCGACTTTGATACCAATGATATGAGAGTGATTACAACAAACTAAGGAAATAGAAGACACTCCAAAAAACTTATTTTCAGTGATGACACAAGCCTATAAATAGGTAATACATCACATATTACATCACATATGTCGGATAAGGTTACATTCAATGATTTTGGTGCACCTTATCTGTTACAAAAACCACAATTAAAAATAGATGACCATTAAAATATAATGGTTTATTACATAGAAAATACCATACCTAACACACCTAACACACCTAATCCCTATCATTATTTTCTTTGAATGATTTTATAACCCTAGGGTTTCAAGATAGAAAACCTTTAAGAAAGGGTTCAAGAGAGTATGCACAAACAAAATTAACCCTAAGTGCACACTATATGTTGTTTATTCTTCAATACCTAGAAAATTATATTTATGTATTTCTATTAAATTAGATCTAGGATTTACAACAAAAATAGAAGGCACTCAATAAATAACTTAGAGACTAACTGAAACACTTATCTCATACGGTGATTTATCCTTGCTTTTATCCCTTATCCAATGATATCAACAATTCTTGTTCCTACAAGATAACTTGGCAAACACTTAAAAAATATGATTAGCATTAAAGGGCCTACTTAGGCCGCTATACAATAATGCTTGGAGGTGCAGTAGTCAATCCCTATAAGTCCTTTTAGCTGATTTTTGAAAATAGCAGTTAAAATTGATCTTTGAAAGAAAACAAACATATGAAAGCATAGCTGAATAATATGACAAAAACATAGAATAGAGTATGACACTATGCTCTACATGTAGCCTAGAATGTAAGTATGAATTTTGGAACAAAAATTTACCCCCAGGTATAGCTCGGGTGAAATCGTACCCTGAAATAGGTGAACATGATATCACATCGATTAAATCACATCCCGTAGAGACCTGACCGTGATTTTATAGTAGTGAGATAAAACATCTTAGATCGAAGCGAAATAATAAATATCAGATGCACTAAACAAAAACAAGCATGCAACAAAGTGAATTCACTTGGTAGAGAGAGAGGAAGTGAGTAGAAGGGTGGAGCCCTCCTAGGAAGTTTATCTCTCCTTAGGGCTCCCACACAAATCCACAAAAGTAAGAAAAAACAATCAATAATCCAATGCAGCAGAGAACAAATCAAACTTCAGACTTCAGAATTAACTTGCTTGTGAAAGAAGGATGCAAATCAATGAGCGAACACTAAAACACTTTACAATAAATCATTGTTAGCATTAATTATCAATTATCAATTATCATCGTGTTCTATAAATGAATTCAAACCGTCATTATATACCATATTCGAAGGTGATATGGGTGGGAAAACCAAGGAGGGCCGATGTAAAACATGCCAAACCTAAAGAATTAGGGTTTCCTTAGACAAAGCCTTAAAAAGGCAAAATCGCACCTCATTAAGGCCGATCATAATTTTGCCTATGCGATATTGTGCTCCATCAAGGACAAGCATGATTTCGCATAGAGAGAGAAAAAGGCAAAAGGAAGGAGAAGCCTTATCCTTGCCCTAGGCAAGTCCAAGAGGTATCCCAAAGGAGTCAAGGACTATTGCCCACTAAAGTGGGTCAATTTGTTGTGTCTATATTTTTTCCTCTATGTGACGCATTTATGGCCTAATAAATGTTTCAAATAAAATATGTAAACACTCACAGACAAAATATGATGAGCATAAATGGGGTGGCTAGTTTAGAAGAAAAGGGTGGTGCAAAAACGGTGTTATTCTGAACACTTTCTTGTTTTGCATGCAAATCAAGGTATTGGGGACATTATGACCTCTAAGGCCAGCTCCCCCTCAAGTTTTATGAGGGACACATCACTCATAAAAACTTGAAAAAGGTGGATGCAGAAGAAGTGAGGTAAAAAGCACAAAAAGAAAAAAGAGTAGGCAACAAATAGGGATAAAAGTGAAAAAGGTGTAAACCCTAAGTTGCTTTTACCTTACGAAAGAGGAGAAAGGAGCTCTAGAGAAAATAGGAGATGACACTACCAATGAATCATTCTATGATCACAAGGAGTGAGGCCGACACAGAGGTGAAGCGGGTAGAGGTAGGGTCGAAAACCATCCTAGAATTTTTAAAATTTTAAAATTTTTGCATGCTTTTGGGTTATTTTATGCCAAAATCAATGGTTTTGCCACGTACGACCTAGGTGCAATTTCGTGGCCTGACAATGATTTTGCCCTAGGTGGTAGTGGTGAAATCACACCCGATGAACAAAACCAAGCACGATTTCACAAAATCATGCCTCGACAAAATTGTGGTCCTGGAAAACTAGGCACGATATCGCCCAAGCGAAAAAAAGAAAGAAAAGAAAAATAAGGGAAAAAGAAAAAGAAGGGAAGAGGAAAATAAACAAGCAAGATAAACCATGGAAATGCAAAATTTGATTTTTAGCAATGAGTTTCGAAGTGTTTAATTAAATTAAATTCAATTTTAATTTACTTTTTGATTTAATTAATTAAAATTGATGGAAAATTTTATTATTTTTGTGAATGTAGCTTAGAGTAATAGAGATCCATGAGTGGTAGGTAGGCTCCTTGGAGGTGAAGCTAGCACTCAGGCATCAAGATATAGGCACATTGGGAGTAGTGGGGCTAGACCACCTGGAGGGGATACCTCGAGTAGAGGTAGACCGAGAACTACTAACGACACTGGCGAAGAGGTGGTACCCGAAGTTATCTACATTTTAGTTATCCATGGGAGAGATGACCATAATAATAGAGGATGTGCGGTGCATTTTGCACATCCCTATCTTACTGAGTGTGAGGACAGCCAACGACCTTGCAAATATTTTCAAGAGGTTGGACCTACCAAGTGCGAGAGAGCACCATAGTCATGGATAACTTGTTAGGACGATATGAGACGGATCCATTGAAGACTATGATCTATAGGGTGGTGGCAGGACTATTGATGTGCCACACGAGTAGGTGACATCTACCATGGATGATGGCAAGTGTAGTAGCAGACATGTGACACCAAAGAGTGTGGTTTGCATGGGGTCCATGTGCGTTGGCCCATTTGTATAGGATGTTGTACAACATCATGTACAAGTGGCATACAAGGATAGTGTGAACGACTTTGCTCTAGGTATGGATCTAGAAGCACATAGTGATACAGAGATTGAATGCACTACCAAGACCATTATCTATCCCAGAGCAGTCAACAACATACAATGGTCCAAATTCCTAGAGCAGGTCACGAGGACCTACGTCGAGAACCTACCACTGGTAAGGTGGGTAATAGATGAGCTGAGGGAGGCCAAGATTATATGGTGACCCTAGCATCTACACCCAAGATGGACTTAGGATATGATAGAGCTAGCGAGGGTCAAGAGGATTAGATGGTTGACCATAGTGAGAGGGGATCTAGAGGTCTTCCAGTTTGACCGAGTCCTGAGGTAGTTTAGGATCTTGTAGGGAATATCAAACCTAAAGGATTACTGGTACCAGAGAGTCTATAGAGACCCATCAAGGGTTGGAGGTGAGTCCAAATTGACTATATGGACAGAGCAGGACTTAGATCCTTACATGGATCCCAAGGTTGATAATGTGATAGTGGCCTTCGGCTATAGGCAGTGGTATAAAGAAGTCGTGCCTCAGAGGGTCTCCTTGCTAGTGCTGATATAGAGGTGCCAGGTGATGGACCCAAGAATGTAGCAATCATTTCAAGAGGTAGATCATAGGGCCACAAAGATAGAGATAGGAACGGGTCCAGATTGAGCTAGTGATAAAGGACACTAGTACTACAAAGACTAGGGAGGTAAGGGTATTTGGAGTTGACCCCACAGAGGCTAGGGTACCACCATGTAGAGGATTGGGAAAGGCCTCTAAATTAGTATTATCTAGCTGAGGCCAAGCCTTAGGATGAGGGAAATCTAGGGGGAGGAAAAGGTGCTATGAGCATAGGTGGTGACTCCGTAGAGACAGGTGGACTTGCTCCAAGAGGACAAGTACAAGAGGATCGAGGGACTATGGAGCTCTTTGAGTACCATAGAGATAGAGAGGAATGCAAATTGAGTAGAGGCCAATCATATTTGAGGGGAGATGAGTTATTTGGATACATAGTGTCAGAGGGCTTAAGCAGAGGGTATGGCTATCATCAGGAGCAACTAGAATAATGGCGAGATCTTCCTTCTACAAATGAAGATATGAAGAGAAGGGTAGAGGCTGGAGATGGCCATTAAAAATGCTACCTTCTATGAGACTATGTACTGTTAGGTGGTGTCGAAGGAGTAGAGGGTGATACTTCCTCCATCCCTATAGTCGATTAGCAGGTCATAGTATCGATCACAAATAACATCATCTACGCCATTTGTGGGTATGCGGTTTCCTGGACCACCTCCTCCTTCCAATGGAGTAGAGGAGATGGGTTATCAGAGCTAAGTCTAGGGATTAGGGTGAAATACCAGTTTTTATTATGGTATACATCCCTAGGGATTGGTTGAGTGTACCAGGACTAGACTATGGTACACCAACCAAACACTTATGTATCTTTCTCTTTCATTGAGTAATACATAGTTGCTTCTTTTTTATATTTTGTGTGAATGTGTGTGCATGTGATATGATTTAATTAGGTGTTCTTTATATTTTATATTTTATGTATGCAAAAACTATATGAAATGCATGGATGAAATGGATGGAAGGAAGAAAGAAAGAAACATAAGATAAAATAAAACAAGAAAGAAAACAAAAGGAAGAAAAAAGGACGAAAAAAATATGTTGGAAATATTGAACATATTGAGTTGTCATTGATGTCAAAGGGTTGATGTCAAAAGTATGCATGGTATTCAAGGCAAAAATATTCTTATAAGGTTGGATAATTATTCAAGGCAATGTATTTCTCAAAGCAAGGGAAATTGTTGAAAAGAAAAGGATTATAATATTGATTTAAATATTATAAAGGACAAAGAGGTTTAAGAGTTACTTGGAGCAAGGTGGTTTGGGCCAAAGGTTTAAAAGAGAAGATAAGGTTTAAATATTAAATGAGAAGGCCAAGGTTTAAAAGAGAAGGCAAGACAAAGGTTTAAAAGAGAAAAGGTAAGACAAAGGTTTAAAGTTTAAATATTAAAAAGAAGGCCAAGGGTTTAATAAAAGTCACTTGGGACAAAGGCTTGAAGACCAAAGGTTCAAAAAGATAATATTATAATATTTATTAAATATTATAATATAAAGTTATATGCATTGACACCAACGTCTAGAAAGCAATTTTAATATTAAAAAACCATATTGAAATATCAAGTGCCAATGTCATGAGAAAAGAGGTGAAAGGTATATAAATCAAACATCAAATCATTTGTAAGTCTAATGTTTTTAGGCAAGCAAAATTTATCTCTTCATGTTGTATCTGTGAATCTAAAAAGTGAAGAGAATAAAATTTGTGTGGAAAGTGAACTAAGAACAAGGGCTAAGTGTTGCGCATCTAGTTTCAACTGGGTGGCTAGCCCAGTTGGTCATTGAGCTAGCGCTAAGGTGCTGGGGGTAGGAAAGTCGTAGGGTCAAATTCGGGTAGGTCCATTTTGCTTGGTAGTGAGGAAATTGTTTTGTTTGACAAGGAAGACTTCAACATGTTCGCACTGTGTGGCTGTTACTACCTGCGAGGGTAGCCCAGTTGGTAGTCCAACCTGTGGTAAGACACTATGTGAGCAGAAGTTTGGTGTTTGATTCCCATCATGTTCACTGACTTGTTTGGTTGAAGTATGAGCCAAAAATTTTGTTTATTAAAGTTTATGTGAAAAGGTTAATGCACTGGACTTGTTGGTTTAAGTTTTGATTATTTTTAGAAGGCAGTTCACAGGGCTTATGTGGTTATAAGAAGAAAATTTTTGTTTATATTTTGATTTAGAAAGGGAGTCATAAGGTGCAACATTTTTTTTTTTTTTATATTATGCATTAAGTTAGTAGAAGTTATAAGGTGCATGGGAGTGAATTAAAAATTTTCATTTGCACATTGTGTTAGTAGGTGTTATAAGGTATATTGGGGTGAATTGAAAATTGCCTTTTGTGTATTATAAAAGGAGTTATAAGGCGTGATTATGGTTTAATTTTTAAATATAATTTTTGTATGATGGAAAAAGGAAATTTGAGGGTTTAGTCACTACTAAAAGCTTTATTTTGAGAGACTAAAAAGGAGTTATAAAACATAATTTTCAAGCCTTATTATGCACATATTTTGAGAAGGGTTTTAATGTGGATGATTTGAAAGAGAAATTTACTAACCAATTTTTGAAGTGGCACAAGAAAGGGAAATTATTTTTGAGACAGGTTTTGAAAGTACATCATCATCAAGGCAGTTTTAGAGGTATGTGATTTAACTCTTTCTTAAGGTGGTTTTGTTTGAGGAAAATATTTTTGATATCATATGATTGGAGGTATAAGGATTGATTTGATGTGCATTAGTGATTGATTGAAGTTGGGAGTAATTGTGAATTATTTTTGAATGAAATTGGAAATATATGTGCAAGGGTTTGGAAATATACTAGCAAGGGTTTGAGAGAAAATTGGTGCATTAACTTTGAGTCATATTGGGAATGAACTTGCAAGGGTTATAGACCAATATTGTGAAGCAAATATATGCATTAGTTTTGAGTGATATTGGGAATAAATTTGCAAGGGCTATAGACCAATTTTGTGAAGCAAGTATGTGCATTGGTTTTGATTAATTTTGGAAAGTACATAAGAAGGTCAACTATCAAGTGCTAGACTAGAGTATCCTTTTGAATGCAATGAATGTGAGACATGTGAAAGCAATAGACTTAATGAATGTGAGAAGAACATATTGAGTATTTGTAATGCATATCATTATCTATATGTTCATGAAGAAAAATAATTATGGGTAGAATATGTCTGAATTACTTTAGTCAAAGAAAGCACTTTTGGGAAAGATATATGCAATTGTTTCTATGCAAGAATTAGGAATGGTTAAGTAGGTTTTGTGAGTAGGTTGAGAAAATTTTATGATTAGGTTGAGTAAATTTTGTGAGAAGGATTTGAGAGTAAATTTGAGCAGGTTATTGAGGCATATTTGAGTAGGTTATTGAGGCAAATTTGAGCAGATTTGTGAGTAGATTTGAGAAAGCATTGTGTAGGCTTGGAGCACATTTGAGAAGAGTTGTGAGAAATACTTGTGTGTAGGCTTGGATCAAGTTTGAGCAAGCCTTCTATGTAGGCTTAGAGTAAATTTGAGTAAGCCTAGTGTGTAGGCTTGGAGCAGATTTGAGCAAAGTTGAGAGCAGGTTTTGGAGCATATTTGAGCAAGCCTTGTGTAAAGGTTTGGAGCAGATTAGAGTAGAGGGGATTGAGGTCTCCTGTGGATAGAGTTCCATGAACCAGAGCAAATGGGGTTGAGGTCTCCTATGGATAGATGTCCATTAACTAGAACAAAGGGAATTGGTGTCTCTTATGGATAGAGGTCCACAAACTAGAACAAAGGGGATTGGTGTCTCCTGTGGATAGAGGTCCATGAACCAAAGCAAAGGGGATTGGTGTCTCCTATGGATATAGGTCCATGAACTTGAGCATAGGGAATTGATGTCTCCTTTGGATTGGTACCTATAAAAATTGTAATAGGGAATTGATTCCCAAGAGATTTGTTGAGAAAATTTATAAGAAATATTTTCTCCGTGGATGTAGCCCCAATTGGGTGAACCATGTTAAATATGTGTATCTTATGTGTGTAATGATCTGTGCATTATTTCATTATTGTAATTTATAATATTTGATAATACTACTTTGGAAAGAAAAGTAAAAGTTTTATCTTATACTGTTCACCCCCCTCTCAGTATAAAATTGTCTTCTTCAAAAGACAAATAAGAAGAAGAAGAAGCAGATCCAAAGGTCAACCATTTAAAATAGAAGAGAATAGGTGAAACATAGTATTTAAACCAGCATAGGTCACAATGGGTCAATGTGATTAAATACTATGAATCATATCAAAAATAGGGAGCTAAACCCACTATGGGTGTAATACTCAATGTAGAGGATGAAATGTTGGAGTCTGACCCACTATGAATGGTTGCTCGCTAATTTATTACTATGGGGTGATTACCCACCAGGATGTATGTCGAGGCCTACTGAAAATGGCCAAGGAGCTTATCCTATAATGGGGTGTTGAGCTCGTTGAGTCAAAAGGGAGTATAACCCAATAGGAGGTCATATCCAATAGGATACCCTGCTAGGATGTATATTTATCCTATGTGGGGTGCAATATAAGGATAATATATATATATATATATATATATATATATATATATATATATATATATATATATATATATATATATATATATGAAAGTGCTACCTTTGATAGGGGGTTTTAAGGATGAAAAACTTGGTGAGTGTGTGCAAAAGTGTAGAAGAAGATAACTTTAAAATACAAAGGAAAAAAAATAAATGCACATATCTCCTTGTCAAAGCAAAGAAAGACAAAGAAGAAAATTTGAAGGCAACAGAGAAGTGGCAAGGAAATATTAGAAAAATATCATTCTTGACCTAAGAAATATGCTAAATCCATACTTCTAAGACCAAGGAAAAATAGA
The DNA here is from genome assembly GCA_028583015.1 of Wollemia nobilis. Taxonomy (NCBI): domain Eukaryota; kingdom Viridiplantae; phylum Streptophyta; class Pinopsida; order Araucariales; family Araucariaceae; genus Wollemia; species Wollemia nobilis. The sequence goes on along the minus strand of JAQPPZ010002456.1, from coordinate 1,679,695 downwards.
ACTTCAGCAACAAAGAGAAGTAATAAAGAAGACTGAAGAAGAATCCCTAGGTGGGGATCTTACTAGGCATCAGAATCCTAGTGAAAGTGTAATGCATGTGAGATATGACCTAACTAGGTATCACCACATGCCATTGTTGCAATATCCCCAAAAATATATATGATCAAGCAATCATGAACAAGAAAACATGCAAAATATAATATGACATTCAAGCATGCAAGTTGTGTTAAATGTTAAGCAATCAATGCAAAAAATGACAAGCAACAATACAGTATGAACAAGCAAATGGATGCAACATAAATACAAATGCATAGCTAGATTATAATTAATTGATGTAATTTTTATTTTGTTTTTATTTTTATTATTATTATATATATTTTTAGTTTAGACAAACAAAATTATAGTCAACACAAAATCTAAGTGTGCTGAATTTCTTGGCATAAGAAATAAGTGTACCATGAACTATTTCACCAAAGAAAGCAAGTCATCTCAATGATGAAAATCACATGGAAGCTCCTTATAGTTATTTTACTGATAGCCATAACACGATAATCATTACATTTTTGAACAAGACCATTATTTTTAACATAAATATTATTATTAGACATCAAATCAGGATCTTTTAAAATAGAAAGCTTATTTTTGGAACACACATAACCAATCATATTACAAAACAAAGCCTCATAAGAATAAGGGGGACCATCATCCTCATCATCCATCCCTAAATTTTGATAATCCATTTATTCAACATAAATCATGAGATGATCATCATTTTCAAATGGTAAAGGCTAGTCTTTACTAGGTATGAAACCTATGACACATCTCCCAGGCCAGATCTCGAAATCCAAAGGCTCTTGAATGCCCTTCTGTTATGGACCCAAACCTTTACCTACATATCCCATGCTTGATAGGATCTATCTAGGAAGTGGGTAATCATTGGAAAGGTAAAAATGAGAAAAATAATGCTCAACGAGAGAGGGGTTTCTATCACATATCTTTTCCTTGAAGGCAATTCCTATGAAGATAAAGTTACACATGCCAATGTGTACAACATTGCATTTATTATGGGGAAAACCCATGGTTCTTAGTGATGGTGGTATCTTGGCTAGATCCATAAGAGTTTATCGAAGAAACTTATTATCATGATCCTACGATGAGAAATTTGAGATATGTTCATCAATCATTTTAAATTTTGAAATTGTTCTGATATATGAGATGAGGAACATGGAGAAACTACTGAAGAAATAGGACACTGGTTAAAATTAGATCAAGATCACTCTACATTTGAGCAAAACTCAAATGGTCGAGGGTCACCCAGAATGGTGAGAATTTGATTCTTAAACTCAAACTTTAGGAATTTATGAAGAGTAGAAGGGACAACCTTCATTGCATGGATCCAAGGACATAAAAAAGAAGATTAAAAAATGCAGGACAATATACCATATAAAACAAAGTATCCAGTATTTTTGGTCCAACTTTAAGGAGAAGAGATATGACACCGCAGGCCTCTTGGGACTCATTGTTGAAAGCTTGTATAATGATATCATACTTTGTTAAATATTCCCTTTTTAATCCATAATTTTGGAAGAATTGATATGTATACAAATTGAAGGAAGAACCATTATCAATTAAAATTCTCTTAATAAAGGTATCCCCAATAAGTGCAGTGATTTAAAGTGAAAAATCTTCTTGTAAGTTTGAGGAAGGTTTATCATCATCCAAGAATGAGATGTGATGTATTCCAAAAGAACCTATGACATAAACAAATCCATTAGGAGAAATATATGAAGGAATTGATTGTTGCTTTAAGAATTCCATCAAAGCATCTCTATGGTCGGGAGAGGTTTGTAAGAGCTCTAAAACCAATATATTTGTTGGAGTATTTGCCAACTTCTTCTGAAGATTAAATGAAACCTTAGGTTGTGGTTTCTATACTAAAGGTGGAGTCCTCGTGTCTAAAATTTTTCTTTGATTATTATTCAAAACTAAACTGGGTTGTAATACTGAATTTTGTCCTTGCTAAGGATGCTGAGTATGAGCTTGCCTTCTTGTAGTTATCCCAACCATGCCAACAATTTTTCCATAGGGAGGAGGCTCATTATGAAGAGCCAACTGAATTTTTGCTTGTTGATTATGTTTTGGCAATGGATATTTGATTTTTCCCATATCTTGATTGGTAGTTGAAGTTTGTTGAATAGGAACTTGATTATTTACTATATGAAAATTTCCTAAGTCAATACGTCCTACATCAATCAAACATTGAACTACATGCTTCAACTTCTTAAAATAATTTTTTCAATATCCTTCAACTCTATGATATGCACAATGTTAACATACCTTGTACCAATGAGCTATAGTATTTTTTTGTCTTATGGGAGGTAACTCAATTGCATTGGCTTCTAAAATTTATTTTAAAACTGCTTCCATAGACATATTAAGTCTTGTAAAATTCCTTTGTGGAGGTTTCTAAAGTATTATATTTTGTAGGTTGTTAGTAATACTATTAACAAGCCTACTATCCATTACACCATCACCTACCACATCATTATTCTTATATTGTGACTTAATGGTTTTATCTTATTTCATTTTGAGTTGTCCTCTTATGATAAGAGCTTGTTCCACTTTCCTTGCTAACTCAATTGCTTGATCAAAAGATGTGATAGTAGTAGTGTCTAATGCATAAGATAACTACTCTTGTAAATTACCAATAAATATCTCAAGCATGTATTTTGGAGGTAAAGTATATCTTAAACATACAACTAAACTTCTCCAACGAGCCAAGAAATCTAAAATGTTTTCCTCTTTACTTTGTTTCAAGTTATACACATATTTCATTGTTACTTCCTTTTTAATATAAGCACCAAACTGTTGAACAAAAAATTCTACTATTTCCTCAAAATTCTTCAAGGAATAATTAGGTAACCGATAGTACCATTCTAATGCCACACCATAGGACTTTTAGGTAATATTTTTAGTAACAACATATCATCATAAATGAGATCATGAAAATCTATTCTAAATCTTCTTAAATTATCTATTGGATCTTATGTCCCCTTGTAAATAGGTACAACTGGCATAGAAAAATGCTTAGGATAAGGCCTAGCAGCAACAATAGTATCCAATGGTTGATTACACATTTCCTTATAATTGTAAGTAAAACTTGAAGTATGAATCATCTCAAATTTTGAAACCAACTATTTTACCATATTTGTCAAATTCTGCACTTCTATATTACTGTTATGGATCATCCCCAAATTTCCTAAAGGAGGAATATATGTATGGTAAGGAACCAATGATTGAATCAAGTTGGATGCATGTATACTATTGTTATATGTGGTGCCTTGTGAAAATGGAAAACTAACATTCGGTGGGACAAAAGAAAAAGTGTTGAGACTAGAAGATTGAGGAGGAAATTGAAAATAATTTTGAGTGACACTACTAATTGGAGGGACTTGTAGATTCCTTCCAATGTTGGTAGTTGTAGTAGTAGTATCGATTACATGGTTTCTTAAATTATCAAGATGCATTGATTTGGGTAAGGGGTTATTTTGATCAAGCACAAGGGGAGATTATTGGAGGAGGAGGTGGAGGAGTTTCACCTCTTTCAATATGAGCTTCTCGCTCCATACCCTCCAATATATTATCCCTATTAGCTTTCATAAAGCCCCAAATGTGTTCAAATTATGAAAAGACAAACCCACCATTAGGGCCTTCATAAGGATCAAAAATCATTTTAGTTTCCATGTTATATTGTTCTTCTGGATCCATGTTAGGATCCTCTCTATCAATATGATAATATTTTGAAGGAGCATAATCAAATTCAAGGTGCTTTAACTGAATTCTAAGAAGAGGTGAAAGGATATAAGAGAAATACTAACAACAAACACATAGAAAAATATTTTTAAAGATATTTATTAAGGATTTTCAACCACACAAAAAAATTAGTGATCTTGCTTAATATGTTTAAAAAGAAAGGAGGTGTTTAAAAAGAAAGGACGTGTTCACGTCGGGTTCACCAAATATGTAGAGGGGGAAAACTGCCCTATCGCATATGATTCTCAAGGTTGGATCCTGTTGGCAATTTTGCCACATTGTTTTTGTTGTTGTTGTTCATGCATGAATTATTGAAGTACTCACTCCTCTATGTTTCTCTATGAGTTTTGGTGCCAAAGCAGCTAAGTTCAAAGTTGTCACGAAATCGCGACCAAAAAAAGGGTAGTAGCGACCACGAAGCAAAACTGTAGTGATATCGCGACATGTCACGGTATCGTGGTCAAAGCAAGGAAACAAGAGGGTTGACCAAAGATGTCGCGATATCGCGACATGTCACGTTATCACGGGTCTTAGAGGAGAGAGAAGATAGAGTGGGAAAACCGTCATGATATCGTGACGTGTTGTGAAATCATGGTCAAAGTGGTCAAATGGAACAAGGAGCTAAATATGTCGTGATTTCGCGACGTGTTGCAAAATCGTGATGCAAGATAGAGAACCGAGTTGAAGACTCAAAAATGTCATGATATCGCGACATGTCTTGTTTTTGCGATGTCCGACGGGGAAAAAGGCTAAGTTCAAAAATTGTCACGATATCGCGACATGTCGTATTTTCACGACCTGTCGCATTTTCGTGGTCAACGGTAGCAATGGGAAGAGTCAACGCAAGGTTGTCGTGATATTGCGACATGTCACGTTTTTGCGACCCGAAGACAAGATGAAGGGCAAGGATGAAAATCGTTGCAATTTCGTGACATGTTGGAGTTTCGTGGTAGACAAGTAGAGACGGAGCAGTTGAAAGAAATTGTCGCGATATCGCGACATGTCACAGTTTCACGTCTTGTTGTATTTTTGTGGAAGGACATGAAGAAGAAGGTAGAGAGCAAGAAATTGTCATGATTTCGCGATGCGTCACGTTTTCGCGACCTAAGGTGACGAAGGAAAACAAAGAGCTGAATACATCATGATTTCATGACATGTTTGGTTTTCATGACCCAAAGTGGCAAAAGTGTACGGAGAGGGAAAATGTCACGATTTCATGACATGTCGCGACGCTGGAAAGTAGTTTAATGGCCTGATGAAGTATTGCGATTTCCTAGAATTAAAAGCTCTCCAAAATTTAATGTTTTGCTGCTTACCTATGTGCGTGAGATGGAAGGATGTGCTAAGGCATGTAATTTTTGAGGTCACCAGAATTGAAGATACCTCCATTATTAAAAACTCCTGTTCGTGGTTTCCTGTTCGTTCAAGCTTGCTCCGAGAATGGCCATTTAATGAAGACATATGGTTCCTTGTTTCCGTTCGGTTTGTGACTTCTCCGAGGCAGGTTTAAGGGGATCATTTCTCTTTTCAAGTGCCCATTTTGTAGATCTCAAGAAAGTCTGTTTCATGTTTTAAATGTTGCAAAGAGGCAAGACCTCTATAAATACTCATTTACATCTCAAGAAAGTGATCGAAAGAGAGACATGTTTTGCAAGAACATTCATCAAGTTCTTTGCATGAATAAAAGATATTTGGCCTCTGATTTTGCAAGTAAATTTTTGTGTGATTTTCCTTCTATCTTATGCATTTCTCCTTTACGCTCGTATTTCTTATCTACTACTAAATTTGAATTCTGCATCTGAGTTTGAATATTGCTAGTGAGGAAGTGAGTTTTGGAATGCGATTTTGGAGGTTATCTATGCAAGGTTGTAAGTAGATTAGGTTGCTATCTTTTGTTATATGCTATTCATGTTCTTGAGGTGAATTTCTGCTGCTAATATTTCCCCGATCTGAAAAATTTGGCCTGTGGCCATATTTCTTGTTTCTTTCTCGCATATTTCCGATTTCTTTCCTACAACTCTAGTCTTCAACATAATAGAATTTAGTAAGGGAACTAGCCCTCTCTGGAGATTGGTTCGGGAGACATTTCTTTCTCTCGGCCTTTCAATGTTGGCCGGGTCTAGGGCGTATTTATTTTAAAATCCTTTCCTATGGTAGATTCGTGACCAACAGTTTTTGGCACGCTCGGTGGGACAGATTGTTTCTATCTTAGAAAGATCCATAATCGGTGGGATAACTTTTAGTCCAAATTTATAATCCCATTTGTGCGTAACAATTTTTTTTCCATAGTATTTAGGTTTAATGTTCGCCTGCATGCGATAAAGTTAGAACATTTGGTGACTCTGCAGTACCCAGAAACCTCTGAACGTGGATACAGTGAAAGTTGTACTTCATGATCATGAGATCGAAGTCCAAAAAAGTTGAAAATCTTGTTGAGTTTTTTGAACTTGACAACACAAAAATAGGTGAACACTCTAGGCTGGTTTCCCCATTACTTGCATCATCTGCCATATCCACACAAATCCCTAGTATTGTTACTAGTTTTCCATCTTCTCAGTCACATACACTAGTCCCAATGGCCCAGTATCCTCCACCCAGGCAGTTTTCAGCATGGAATAGTTTAGGAGCCTTGAATTTGTAGGCTCAAAATCCAGTTCCCCAGGCTACTTTGAAAGCCTTGCCAACCTATGATGGTACTGGTAAGATTGCATATGAACATATTCATGATGTAGCTTCTTTGGCAGCCATTCACGATATAACAGATGAAGATGTGATGGTAAAGTTATTAGTATTATCCTTGAGAGGAAAATTGTTGTATTGGTACCGATCTCTGCAACCAGGCACTATTGCGTCATGGGATCAGTTAGGAGAACTGTTAATTAAGAATTTTCATGAATAGGTTGATCCATTTTCATTGTTGCATCAGTTTAACGCAATTTAGAGGCACCCACAGGAGGCAATAGCAGATTTCAATGTTCGATTTACCAAAAGTTGGTAGCGAGTGCCTGAAGGTCTTTGGCCTACCCATGAACAAGCTACGTTCTACTATCTTCGAGCATTCAACACAGACATTGGCTTGGTGATCAGGCAGTCCAATGTGATGACCTTCTCAGAAGCTGTTCGAACAAGCACAAAAGGCAGAGGCAAACTTGATCGTAATCGGTAGGCTTCCTCCAAAGGTAACAATGCCCATTTTACCTGATATTCCACAACATTTATATCCTAGTTCATTTTTGCAATCTATGTCTTCCATGTACCCTATTCCATCATGGAGCTCCAGTGCACCTCATATTGCACCCATCCTAGTTCCTCAGCTCCCTACTCTAGTAAATCCCTAGTTTCCTGCACCCAGCATTCTACCATTCCTCGCTTCCACTTCGTTCTTGGCATTGCCGGTGCCACCAACGCCTCTACCTTTACCAGCACCTCCTGTGCCTTCAAATCTTGATCCTTATATAGCGCTTTTACAAGAGGTAAAATCTGCCAATTCCGCAATAAGAGCAATGGGTAATAAGATCACACTTCTTGAAAGAAAGTAGGCTGAGCGAGATTTCCAGCCCAGGAGATTTCAGCCTCCGTCGATTACTAGAGAACAAGCGGCTTCAACAAGCAAAGCACCCGAGAAGAACTCAATTGTTTTGAAAAATGAAGATGCAGTCCTTGTAGAAAGAACATATTGGTGTTCAACATGTGATGATCCACATGGCAAAGACACTTGCATGGTTCATTTGAATTATGTGCAGACATTGGCTACTAGCTCTTCGGGAGGGAAAGTCAACGTGATATCTGAGGTAGATCATTACTTAATGGCTCCATTTGAAGAAAAAATTTTAGTTCTCATGAGGACTGGAAAGAGGCCTGTCACAGTAGATCCTGCTGAGATAGAGCCATTAAAAGTGCTAGATGATTTGAGAAAACAAGTGAAAACTCCTGTGTCAGTATCAAAGCTAGATGGGCCTGTTCTACCAAAAGATCTTGTTCCACATAGAGTGCAAGAAAAAGCTTTAGCTACACAAGCAAGAGCTGAAACAGAGGAACAAGCAAGAGAAAAGCTCAAATACCCATCATTGACTAAAAGGTTGAGGGTAGAAGCCACTCAATAGTATCGGAGCCGATATGACCCTCCTGTTGAAAAGAAGGAATCCGCTACGATTGCATACAACATTGTCGAAGAATTGAAGAAGATCCTAGCTAAGGTTAGTCTTTATGATGCATTACAATTGCCTGGGCAGGTAGATTTATTGCAAGAATCATTGAAATCTATGAAGGATAGTGAGAAGAGCCCTACCCAAACAATTTATGCTCAAGCGTTAACCACTTTAATCACTGGAAAGAATAGACCACCCCCATTTTATCTGTCACTTCGAATGGAGGGTTGGATCGTGCATAACTGCATGATTGACTCCGGTGCCGCTACAACTATCATGCCAAAGGCAGTTTGCGAAGTTATGGGTATGGAATACACATGAAGTAGCCCTAGAGTCTTGCAGTTGGATGGGACTCCTATGAAAATAGTAGGTGTAATCAAGGATGTCTCGATTGTTTTACACAGTATGCCTCAGATTACAGTCATTCAAGAGATAGTTGTGGTCGATCTAGAACCGTATTTTAGTATGTGCTTATCAAGAGAATTTAATACTAAGTTGGGAGGCTACCTTTTGCTAGATTATTCTCACTTGGAGATCCCTTTTAAAGGGAGAAGAATTCAGATCTATAATGAAAAGCCTTCTTCTTTTCATATTGAGAAGGTTGGATGAAGCAAGAAAGTCCATGCATTCTGTCAACATGCTAATCGAAGAATTGGAAGGTTCTGATTTGATGAATGAGGCCTTGATTAGGTAGAGGATGAGTTTTCAATGCTTGATTTCAATGCCATGATGCAGACTGAAATTGGTTGTTTTTTCATTACAAAGCCTAAAAAGGTTGCAATGAAGTTGCCTTTTGATCAAGGCTCTGTGCTCGATCAATTCAAGGAAGTTGTATTTTGATGGAGCAAGATGCAAAAATGGTGCGGGATTTTTTTTTTTTTTCTTTTTTTAAAAAAAATTTTCTTATCGTCTACTTGGAATTGTACTAACAATGTCGTGGAGTATGAAGCGTTGTGCCTAGGCTTGACAAAGGCAAGAACAATTAGGAAGTTGAATAGTTGCAAGATTTTTGGTGACTCTAAGTTGATTGTGAACCGTAAAAGCGGTATTTCCAAGAGTTTTAAATTCCCAGGTGGGGCTCTTTGGTTTGCGGTATTCAAGCCATTTCATGAGAGATGAACAAGCATGCTGATCTTCTAGCATCTCTTGGAGCAAATTTTTCTTCAATTAAGCAGGTGGTGAGCAGGCCATAATTGGTAAGAATGGTGTATAGGTCCTCTGTTCCAGAAGCTGCCATCATTAATGGAAGGACCTTGGAGCATGCAAAAACTGAAGACCGATTGAAGTACAATCAAATTTGGTCCGGTCACTGCAGGTTCATCGGATAATCACCTAAAACTGGGTTTGTGGTGGCGGCATGCCAATCATGTCGTAAACTTTTGTATATAGTAAAAGAAAAAGCAAAAAAAAAAAAGTATTGTGAATTTCCTTTGTGTATGTAAATCATCAACTTTGGCTCTTTTTGCATGCGAGCCCGTAGGTACGTTTATTTCTTTCTTTTTTCCTCTTCCTTCCCAACAGATAGTGGCTTCCATCAATTTCTTCCCTCCACTCCCTTATTTTCATTCCCTTCCTCGCTCATTCCTTCTTCTACCATCCGTAATTAAGCCACTACTGTTGTTTCTATTTCCCCCTCTGATATTCCCGTTTCTTCATTTCCTCTTTCTTCTAATCCTTTGTTTTCTTTTCAGCATTTATCCGTAGTTCCTACCTCTTCCTCCATCTCATCTACTTCCATTCCATTATTCGTTTTTCTCCATCCCCGCAGCTGGTGACATAGTAGCTCCCTCTTTAGTTGTTGTATCTACCACTTCCACTCCTCCATATTCCACCATTCCATCATTCACCATTCCCATTCCATGACCTGCACATCTGCTAGCCATCACTCCATTCATTCCGTTCATTTCCATTTTTGCAACCCAGGTGCTTTCATCACTGTCATGGGGATCCTTTTACAACACCTGGTGGTTATCTAGCTCACTCGAGCTAGATGACCTACAGATCCACTTGAGTGCCGAATATTAGCAAGAGTTTGTTGTAGCAGTTCGTAGAGATATTCCCTGATTCTATTCCTCTAGTTTTTCTTGACTCTGTTTCCCAATGGATTTAGGCTTGGGAGTGCATACAACAAAACTGTATACCCCATGAGCCGCCAAGAATGTTGGCAATTTTGCCACATTGTTTTTGTTGTTGTTGTTCATGCATGAATTATTGAAGTACTCACTCCTCTATGTTTCTCTATGAGTTTTGGTGCCAAAGCAGCTAAGTTCAAAGTTGTCATGAAATCGTGACCAAAAAAAGGGCAGTAGCGACCACGAAGCAAAACTATCGTGATATCGCGACATGTCACGGTATTGCGATCAAAGCAAGGAAATAGGAGGGTTGACCAAAAAATGTCGCGATATCGTGACATGTCGCGTTATCACGGGTCTTAGAGGAGAGAGAATACAGAGTGGGAAAACCGTCACGATATCGTGACGTGTTGTGAAATCATGGTCAAAGTGGTCAAATGGAACAAGGAGCTAAATATGTCACGATTTTACGACGTGTTGCAAAATCATGATGCAAGATAGAGAACCGAGTTGAAGACTCAAAAACATTGCGATATCATGACATGTATTGTTTTCATGATGTCCAATGGGAAAAAGGCTAAGTTCAAAAATTGTCACGATATCGCGACATGTCATATTTTTGTGACCTGTCATGTTTTCGCAATCAACGACAGCAAGGGGAAGAGTCAACGCAAGGTTGTCGCGATATCGCGACATGTCTCATTTTTGTGACCCGAAGACAAGATGAAGGGCAAGGATAAAAACGTCGTGATTTCACGACATGTTGGAGTTTCACGACGGACAAGCAGAGACGGAGCAGTTGAAAGAAATTGTAGCGATATCGTGACATGTCACAGTTTTGCGTCTTGTTGCATTTTTGTGGAAGGACATGAAGAAGAAGGCAGAAAGCAAGAAATGGTCACGATTTCATGACGCGTTGCATTTTTGTGACCTAAGGTGACGAAGGAAAAAAAAGAGCCGAATACATCACAATTTTGCAACATGTTTGGTTTTCGTGACCCAAAGTGGCAAAAGCGTATGGAGAGGGAAAATGTCGTGATTTCGTGACATGTCGCGGTTTTGTGACCCGTCGCGTTTTCGCACTGGAAAGCAGTTTAACGGCCTGATGAAGTATTGCGATTTCCTAGAATTAAAAGCTATCCAGAATTTAATGTTTTGCTGCTTACCTATGCACATGAGATGGAAGGATGTGCTAAGGCATGTAATTTTCAAGGTCACCAGAATTGAAGACGCCTCCATTATTAAAAACTCTTGTTCATGGTTTCCTGTTCGTTCAAGCTTGCTCCGAGAATGGCCATTTAATGAAGACATATGGTTCCTTGTTTTCGTTCAGTTTGTGACTTCTCCGAGGTAGGTTTAAGGGGATCGTTTCTCTTTTCAAGTGCCCATTTTGTAGATCTCAAGAAAGTCTGTTTCATGTTTTAAATGCTGCAAGAGGCAAAACCTCTATAAAAACTCATGTACATCTCAAGATCGAGAGAGAGACTTTTGCTGAAAAACTTTTCAAGTTCTTTGCATGAATAAAAGATATTTGGCCTTTTGTTTTGCAAGCAACTTTCTATGTGATTTTCCTTCTATATTATGCATTTCTCCTTTATGCTCGTATTTCTTATCTGTTGCTAAATTTGAATTCTGCATCTGAGTTTAAATATTGCTAGTGAGGAAGTGAGTTCTGGAATGCGATTCTGGAGGTTATCCGTGCAAGGTTGTAAGTAGATTACGTCACTATATTTTGTTATATGCTATTCATGTGCTTGAGGTTATCTACTGCTAATCTTTCCCGATCTGACAAATTTGGCCTGTGGCCATATTTCCCATTTCTTTTCGCATATTTCTGATTTCTTTCCTGCAACTCTAGTCTTCAATAGAATAGAATTTAGTAAGGGAACCAACCCTCTCTGGAGATTGGTTCGGGAGACATTTCTTTCTCTCGGCCTTTCAATGTTGGTCAAGTCTAGGGCGTATTTATTTTAAAATCCTTTCCTATGGCAGATTCGTGACCAACAGATCCACAAAGAGAGAGAAAACCTTGAGGTGAACTGTGGGGGATATGTTATTCTCTACACTTGATGCTAGGGGGGGAAGGGTTAACCAAGAATGGCTTTAAGGACTTGCTCCAAGTCCACGAGATTTTTAGGAATGTTTTATGTATTTGATTCAAGATAATCACCTAGGTTTTGGCCTTTCTAGATCTATGCTATGAAAGATAAAGACCAATGCAAAAATATAGAATGCAAGAATACAAGAGCTAACTCTAATATGATTCTTTTCTTTGAATGTTTTTCTAACCCTAGGGTTTCAAGATAAAAAACCTTTAAGCAAGGGTTCAAGAGAGTATGCACAAACATAATTAACCCTAAGTGCACATTATATGTTATTTATCCTCCAATGCCTAGTAATTAATTAAATGCATTTCTATTAAATTAGATCTAGGATTTACAACATAAATAGAAGGCACTCAAAAAAAAACCTAGAGACTAACTGAAATACTTATCTCATCCGGTGATTTATCCTTGATTTTATCCCTTATCCAATGATATCAACAATTTCTGTTCCTCCAAGATAACTTGGAAAACACTTGAAAAATATGATTAGTGCTAGGGGGCTTGCTTAGGACACTATACAACAATACTTGGAGGCACAACAATCAAGCTCCTTAGGTATTTTTAGTTGACCTTTGAAAATAGAAGTAGAAATTGACCTTTGGAAGTAAACAAACATATGAAAGCATAGCCAAATAATATGACAAAAACACAGAATGGATTATGAAATTATGCTCTACATGCAGCCTAGAATGTAAGTATGAAGTTTGGAACAATAATTTTTCCCTAGGTATAGCTCAATAAAAATCACACCCTGCAATAGGCAACCACAATATCGCACCTCGTAGAGACCCGAGTGTGATTTCACAATAGTGAGACAAAATGTCTTAGATCGATGCAAAATAATAAATATCAGATGCGATGAATGAAAAAAAGCATGTAATAGAATTAATTCACCTAGTAGAGTGAGGAAGTGAGTAGAAGGGTCAAGACCTCCCAAGTAGTTGATCTCTCCTTTGGGATCCCATACAAATCCACCAAAGTGAGCAACAACAATCAACAATCCAATGCAGTAGAGAATAAATCAAACTTCATACTTAAAAATTAACTTGCTTGTTAAAGAAGATGAATGATGCAGATCAATGAGCAAACACTAAAACACATTGCAATAAATCATTGTTAGCCTTAATTATCAATTATCATCATGCTCTACAAATGAATTCAAACCCTCCTTATATAGTGTATTTGAAGGTGATATGTGTGGGAAAACCAAGGAGGGCCAATGTAATTGTCTATCCATAGGAGACACCAATCTCCTTTGTTTTGGTTTATGGACCTCTATCCATAGGAGACATCAATCCCCTTTGCTCTGGTTCATGGACATCTATCCATAAGAGACCTCAATCCCCTCTACTCTAATTTTCTCCAAACCTTTTGCACAAGGCTTGCTCAAATCTGCTTTAAAAGCTGCTCTCAACTCTACTCAAATATACCCCAAGCCTACATACCAAGCTTGCTCAAATATGCTCCAAGCCTACACACAAGGCTTCCTCAAATATTCTCCAATACTACACACAAGGATTGCTCACAACTCTGCTCAAATATTCTCCAAGCCTAAACATAAGGCTTGCTCAAACATGCTCTCAACTTTGCTCAAATATACCTCAATAACTTGCTCAAATATTCCTCAATAACCTGCTCAATCTAATTTGAAATCTTGCTCACAAACTCTACTCAACCTGCTCACAAACTCTGCTCAACCTACTCAACCATTCCTAATTCTTCCATAGAAACAATTGCATATATCTTTCTCAAAAGTGCTTTCTTTGACTAAATTAATATAGACATATTCTACCCAAAATTATTTTTCTTCATGAACATATAGAGAATGACATGTATTACAAATACTCAATATGTTCTTCTTAAATTCATTAAGTCTGTCACTTTCACATGTATCACATTCATTGCATTCAAAAGGATAATCTAGTCTAGCACTTGATAGTTGACCTTCTTATGTACTTTCCAAAATTAATCAAAACCAATGCACATACTTGCTTCACAAAACTGGTCTATAGATTTGCTTCACAAGATTGGTCTATAACCCTTGCAAGTTCATTCCCAATATGACTCAAAGTTAATGCACCAATTTGCTCTCAAACCCTTGCTAGTATATTTCCAAACCCTTGCACATATATTTCCAATTTCATTAAATAATAATTCATAATTACCCCCAACTTCAATAAATCACTAATACACATCAAATTAAACCTACTAACACCTTCATTGCATGGATACAAGGACATACAAAAAGAAGATTAAAATATGCAGGACAATGTACCATATAAAACAAAGTATCCAATATTTTTGGTCCAACTTTAAGGGGAAGAGATATGACACTGCAGGCTTCTTGGGACTCATTTTTGAAAGCTTCTATAATGATATCATACTTTGTTAAATCTTCCTTTTTTAATCCAAATTTTTGGAAGAACCATTATCAATCAAAATTCTCTTAATAAAGGTATCCCCAATAAGTGCAGTGATGTAAAGTGAAGAATATTATTGTAAGTTTGAGGAAGGTTTATCATCATCCGAGAATGAGATGTGATGTATTCCAAAAGAACCTATGACATCAAAAATTCCATTAGGAGAAATATATGAGGGAACTGATTATTTATTTAAGAATTCCATCAAAGCATCTCTATGGTTAGGAGAGGTTTGTAAGAGCTATAAAGCTAATATATTTGCTGGAGTATTTACCAACTGCAAAATGAAGATCAAATGAAACCTTAGGTTGTAGTTTCAATACTAAAGGTGGAGTCCCTGTGTCTGAATTTTTTTTTTTATTCTTCAAAACTAAACCAGGTTGTAATACTAAATTTTGTCCTTTTTGAGGATGTTGAGTCTGAGCTTGCATTCTTGTAGTTATCCCAACCATACCAACCATTTTACCATAGGGAGCAGGCTCATTATGATGATCCACATTATTTGTTGCTTGTTGATTATGTTTTGGCAATGAACCTTTGAATATTCCCATATCTTGATCGGTAGTTGAATTTTGTTGAACAGGAACTTGATTATTTACTGTCTAAAAATTTCCTAAGTTAATACATCCTGCATCAATCAAATATTGAACTACATGCTTCAACTTATTACAAGAATTTTTTTAATATCCTTCCACTCTATGATATGCACAATGTTGATGTACCTTGTACCAATGAGCTGTAGTATTTGGTTATCTTATGGGAGGTAACTCAATTGCATTGGATTCTAAAATTTATTTTAAAATTGCTTCCATAGAGATATTAAGTCTTGTAAAATTCCTTTGTGGAGGTTTTTGAAGTACTATCTTTTGTAGGTTGTTAGTAATACTATTAACAAGTCTACTATCCATTACACCATCACCTACCACATCATTATTCTTATATTGTGACTTAATGGTTTTATCTTCTTTCATTTTGAGTTGTCCTCTTCTGATAAGAGCTTGTTCCACTTTCCTTGCTAACTCAATTGCTTGATCAAAATATGTGATAGTAGTAGTCTCTAATGCATAAGATAACTACTCTTGTAAATTACCAATAAATATCTCAAGCATGTCTTTTGGAGGTAAAGTATATCTTAAACATACAACTAAACTTCTCCAACGAGCCAAGAAATCTAAAATGTTTTCCTCTTTACTTTGTTTCAAGTTATACACATATTTCATTGTTACTTCCTTTTCAATATAAGCACCAAACTGTTGAACAAAAAATTCTACTATTTCCTCAAAATTCTTCAAGGAATAATTAGGTAACCGATAGTACCATTATAATGCCATGCCACCAGGAATTTTAGGGAATGTTTTTCATAACATATCATCATAAATGAGATCATGAAAATCCATTCCAAACCTCCTTAAATGCTCTATTGGATCTTATGTACCCTTGTAAATAGGCAAAAATGGTATAGGAAAATGCTTAGGATAAGGCCTAGCAACAATAATAGGATCCAATGGCTGATTACACATTTCATTATAACTGTAAATAAATCTTCAAGGCTGAATCATATCAACTTTTGAAACCAACTATTTTACCATATTTTTAAAATTTTGCACTGCTGGATTATTGTTATGGATCATCCCCAAATTTCCTAAAGTAGGAATACATGTATGTTGAGGAACCAATGATTAAGTCAAGTTGGATGCATGGATACTATTGTTATATGTGGTGCCTTGTGAAAATGGACAACTAAAATTTGGTGGGATAGAAGCAAAAGTGTTGAGATTAGAAGATTGAGGAGGAAATTGAAAATAATTTTGAGTGACACTACTAATTGGAGGGACTTGTAGATTCCTTCCAATGTTGGTGGTTGTAGTAGTAGTATCGATTGCCTGGTTTCTTAAAATATCAAGATGCATTGATTTGGGCAAGGGTTTATTTTGATCAAGCACATGGGAGATTATTGGAGGAGGAGGTGGAGGAGTTTCACTTCTTTCGATATGAACTTCTCGCTCCATACCCTCCAATATCTTATCCCTATTAGCTTTCATAAAGCCCCAAATGCGTTCAAATGATGAAAATACAAACCCACCATTAGGGCCTTCATTAGGATCAAAACTCATTTTAGTTTCCATGCTATATTATTCTTCTAGATCTATGTTAGGATCATATGTATTAATCTAATAATATTTCTAAGGAACATAATCAAATTCAAGGTGCTTTCGATGACTTCTAATAATAGGTGAAAGGATAGAAGAGAAATACTAACAACAAACACACAGAAAAATATTTTTAAAGACATTTATTAAGGATTTTCAACCACATAAACAAATTAGTGATCTTTCTTAAGATGTTTAAATAGAAAATAGGTGTTCACATCAGGTTCACCAAAGATGTAGAGGGAGAAAATTGCTCTACCACATACGATTCTCAAGGTTGGATATGCAAAGAGAGAGAAATACTTGAGGTGAACTGTGGGGGCTACATTGTTCTCTACACTCGATGCTAGAGGGGAAGGGTTCACTAGGAATGGCTTTAAGAACTCGCTCCAAGCCCACAGGATTTTTAGGAATGTTTGATGTTTTTGATTCAAGAAAGTCACCCAGGTTTTGGCCTTTCTAGATCTATGCTATGAAAGATAAAGAACAATGCAAAAATACAGAATGCAAGAATACAAGAGCTAACTCTAATATGATTATTTTCTTTGAATATTTTTCTAACCCTAGGGTTTCAAGATAGAAAACCTTTAAGAAGGGTTCAAGAGAGTATGCAGAAACATAATTAACCCTAAGTGCACACTATAGGCTATTTATCCTTCAATACCTAGAAATTAATTAAATATTAATTAAATATACTTATATTAAATTAGATCTAGGATTTAAAACAGAAATAGAAGGCACTCAACAAACAACCTAGAGACTAACTAGAACTCTTATCTCATCCAATGATTTATCCTTTCTTTTATCCCTTATCCAATGATATCAACAATTCTTGTTCCTGCAAGATAACTTGGAAAACACTTGAAAAATATGATTAGCATTAGAGGGCCTGCTTAGGCCGCTATACAAAAATGCTTGGAGGTGCAAAAATCAAGTTCCCTAGGTATTTTTAGTTGAACTTTGAAAATAGAAGCAAAAATTGACCTTTGGAAGTAAACAAACATATAAAAGAATAGCCAAATAATGACAAAAACATAGAATAGAGTATGATACTATGCTATACATGTAGCCTAGAATGTAAGTATAAAGTATGGAACAAAAATTTGCCCCCAAGTATAGCTCGAGCAAAATCACACCCTACAATAGGCAACAACGATATTGCACCGACAAAATAGCACCCCGTAGAGATCCAAGTGTGAATTTCATAATAGTGAGACAAAACATCTTAGATTGATGCAAAATAATAAATATCAGAGATGTGATGAATGAAAACAAGCATTTAATAGAGCAAATTCACTTAGCAGAGAGCGGAGCAAGGAAGTGAGCAGAAGGGTGGAGACCTCCCAGGTAGTTCATCTCTCCTTTGGGCTCCCACACAAATCCACCAAAGTGAGCAACAACAATCAACAATCCAATGAAATAGGGAATAAATCAAACTTCACACTTCAAAATTAACTTGCTTGTGAAAGAATATGAAGGATGCAAATCAATGAGCAAACACTAAAACACTTTGCAATAAATCATCGTTAGCATTAATTATCAATTATCATTGTGCTTTAGAAATGAATTCAAACCCTCCTTATATAGTGGATTTGAAGGTGGTATGGGTGGGAAAATCAAGGAGGGCCAACATAAAACATGCCAAACCCAAATAATTAGGTTTTCCATAGATAAAACCCTAAAAATATGAAATCATACCTCATTAAGGCCAACCGTGATTTTGCATATGTGAAATCGTGCTCCGTCAAGGGAAAGCATGATTTCACATAGAGAAAAAAAGGTAAAAGAGGGGGAGAGGCCTAACCCTTGCCCTAGGCAAGTCCAAGGGGTATCCTAGAGGACTCAAGGAAGATTGCCCACTAAAGTGGGTCAATTTTTCATGTCTACAACATGGAACCCTTTTTCATTAAACTTCTTCTCTTATCTTCCCACTATTGGGTTAAATGATGAAAGGTGTGATCAACTGCAATCCTGATGCCAAATCATTTCCTTTTTCTATATCACAATAGACTTTATGTTATTTACCTCTTCATGTTATAGCTTTCATGATTGCTAGAGCGTATCTATTTATGCCATAATATCTCAAGGATATATCTTGCAATGAGGTGATGTTGATCCTAGCTAGTAAATAGAGTCACTTGCATTGTATTTGCAATAGGTCACAAAGTTAACATACCTTCATGATAATTTTTCTCAAATATATATGATTTTATATTATACTTTACATGACTACTTGATATTATTTTCTTTAAGGTCTATCAAATACAATGCATGATACCTCCCATAAATGCATGGTCTACTTGTACATGCATCGTGTCTTTTACAAGATGGAAGATGATAATTATTCCTTTATTAGATCATCTTCATGCAACATTGAAGATATTTATGATGGCTAACTCCCAAATTGCATCTTGAAAAATCCCTAAGCTATTTATATATGCATCATTTCACTTTTACTTCCATGATTACATTTTTGCATTTTGTACAATTGCTTAAGCATTTAGAATCAGGGGACTTTGCAATGAAGTGATGATGAAAACTATTCAGGATTTCACTTGCACTAGATCGCTAATGCTAAGTGGTTCCCTACCATTTGGAATTTGACTTACCTTTGTATGCACTATTTTTATTTCTTCACCAAAATATAACAATTACCTTTTTCTACTTGGAATCATGTGCTAGTAGATTTTGATTTCTTTTGGTATGATTGCTTGCATTACATAAAACTTCTAGCCTATGCTTTTTGATAGGGAATAATGAGATTTATTCCTTACTTGATGGAATTTACTTACCAACACATGTTTACTAAGAATTAACATTCTCATTATCTATCTTCCTCAAAAGACATAAGCTCATAGCTCTTGATAGTTAGAAGATAAAAAATATTTCTTGCAAACATAGTTTTCATAAATAACCATGAAACAATGAAAACATTTACAAGAAATTCCCATACCCCAATTATAAACATATAATTTTATTGCTCATTGATATTATTATTTTGCATAATTTTCATGTATACATATTTCCCCAATTGATTGAATAATTGATACCTAATTGAGTTCTAATTCACTTGCTTGTGTTCATATGCTTGTTGTTTGCATGTGGAGTTGAGATGATTCACCATGATCCATGATGATCCTAGTTAGGATAGATCACATTATATCTTAAATTTTAGCTAGGTAAATGAGGTAGTGAATCTCTCAAAAGGCTCTTCTTCATATACATTCTATTCATATATGCATTTTTATTTACATCTTAATAGTGAGAACTAGGACTGTTTCTAATAATTGACTAGCATATGATGGACATGTACCTACCATTTGTTAGATTTGTCCATAGTTCTAAAATTCAATAAAATTGTTTGCTTATCTATCTCATACATAATTCCATACAAATACTAATCAATCATTCTTCTTCTAAAGACCTATCATCTTCTTTCCAAATGATAATAATCCATCCTAAGTGACAAGAAAGGATGGATCTAACATATAACCCTCAATCATCTCAACTTCTTCATTTCAATCCTCTTATTAGCACCTATCAAGTTATGGAACAAGTAGACCCAATTCTATCATAGGCCTTTATAAGAGGATTAAGCTAAACATTAGAAAAAATCATCTTATCTACTTTGTTGAAGCATAAAGGGGATGAAGAAATCCCATTTTCTTAAAGACCTAATAAAACACTTAAAACAATCAACTTTTATGTGCCAAATTACAAGTATC
This sequence comes from Wollemia nobilis, assembly GCA_028583015.1. Taxonomy (NCBI): domain Eukaryota; kingdom Viridiplantae; phylum Streptophyta; class Pinopsida; order Araucariales; family Araucariaceae; genus Wollemia; species Wollemia nobilis. The sequence continues at coordinate 1,659,262 of JAQPPZ010002456.1, read as the reverse complement.
CTATGACATACATATGATTGATGACAATATAACCCATAGAGGCTTCTCCTACCAATAGTCAACTCATATTATCATAATAAGCGTTATGACTAGAGAACATTTAACACAAAAACAAATGAATAAAAAACAAATAAATATAGACATAGACTATCCAAAAGCATATCTCGTATAGACTATTGGCTTTTAAGAAAAACTATCTCAGGTCCCAATATAATTAAGTAACAATATTTTAGGTCTTAATATAAATAATCAAGAGTAGAATTAAATATAAGAGCAATCAAAGTATATACTGGCCAATATAAATTATAATAACATTCACAATAACATCAAATATGAATGTGAAGAAACACACGCTTATATTGAGAGGGGTGGTGAACAATATAAGATAAAACTTTTTCTTCCAAATAATAACTGCAATAATATGAATGCAATAATAAATCAATGCACAAAATCCATACACATAAGAGACAAGACTTTTACGTGGAAACACCCTTTCGAGAGAAAACCATGATAAAATATTGCTTATATTTCTTCAATAAAATTTGTGGGCACCAACCCACAAGAGACACAAATCCCCTTGTACAAGTTCATGGGCACCAACCCAGAGGAGACACCAATATCCTTGTTACAATTTTGTAGGCACAAACCCACAGGAGACACCAATTTCCTTGTTACAAGTTTGTGGGCACAAACCCATAAGAGACACCAATATCCTTATGCAAGTTCATGGGCACCAACCCATAGGAGACACCAATCTCCTTGAGGTAAGTTTGTGGGCACCAACCCATAGGAGACACCAATCTCCTTGAGGTACCAACCTCAAATATGAAGACACCAACCTTTGAATACTGATCAAAAAACTGAGGATGATATACTGGTGTTGGAAGCTTCAAATGGCCAAAATGTCCTTTACATTCATTAAGTCTATCGCTTCCACATGTCTCACATTTATTATATTTTAAAGGTAGCTCTAGTCTAGATAACTTACATGTGTGTTGAATTGGAGATGCTTAATACCTTGATTTTTATCTCACTATCATGTGCACCTTTTCTTCTTCTCGAGATGGTTGAATTGTCCTTCCTTTTACTTGGATGCTTGGGTGAATATGTGCACTATGTGACGCCTTGAATTGCTTCAAATATATCCTTCATTTTGTACGTGGCCACCACTCTTTTGCTGGTTTCTATGTGTACTACAAAACAAAAAAATATTGCCTCCTCTTAATGCAAATTTATCTCTCTTGATATGATATGTTTTTTTTTTTTTAATTTAGATGGTGGAATCGGTAGCTGCCACAAATCTGGGAAGGCTATCAAGCTTTTTATGGTCGCCACAGTATTCTACGTTGTCCGCCCCAAAAGCCGCCACACAGATCTTCGTGTAGTCTACCCATATAACCACCATGCCACAATCATTTTAAACCTTTTATGCCGTTGAAAGTACCAGGAAAGGGACAGTATTGATCTGATATGTTAGCTTACTATTTTCTTGACTATTTGTAGGTCTTGAAAGTGATTTCAATCCGTGATAGCTATGTTAAAAATTTTCTCTTGTCTACACATGTGGTAATATGGAATTTTACCTCACTTTCAATGCTTTTTATGTATCCACTGGCTTCAATTCTCATGCTATATTCAAATTCAAACAAGAATGTTGTTATTCATTTCATGTACCACCAATCATGCACCACCTTCATAATATCATTGCATCTCTATTATGCTATTACATTGAATTCCTCTGGTTCAGATCATAGGATCTGAAATGTTCCTTGTGAGCATCACTTGTTTATTCGGTCCTAATTTACTCTGATATACCTGAATGTCAACCCTTTGGACCTTTAAAATATTTGACTCCTTGCTGTCCTCCTACTGGGCCAAGTTAGAAATCAAGTGCCACGTATGCAATGACAAAGAATTCTCTTTCGTAGCATGTGTGCCTCAGATTCACCAGACTTAGGTATTGCTTTGCTGCACATGATGGTTCATTATCCAATGCTCATAGTTCACCCTCAACAACAAAGTCTTCTCGAGGCTAAAGGATAAGACACTTGACAACACCCACTTTATAACTACTCTAACTGAGACTTCAATGATGATATGGGAGTGAAACTACACCCAACTTACAATGATTCTTTTCTTGTTCCATTTTATTTTTCCAAACTTTGGAGATCATATTATTTTGAACAGTTTGACTATTCTCCTTCTTACTTAATTTTGGAATTTTAGGGAACACCATTCTACACCATTTAGTTGTATGCCCAAAATTATCACATTTGTAACAAATGATGTTGTAGTCCATGAGAGGTGCAAATGAATTGAAATTCCTCTTGGTGAAGCCAAAATCATTCTTAGCATGGACCTTGAAATTTACAACGTTATGACTAAATTTATGACATGAAAAGCAATAACCTCGAAAGAAATATTGAAACCTATTTGCTTGCCTTGGAGGATATGGCTGCATGGTTCTCTGATTGCTATTTCTGTGATGGACCTTGGTGCATGGTGATGCTTTATTTTCTTCCTTATTGATGCTTCCATTTCCAAACACATTAGCATATGTCTTAAGCTCTTTTTAAATTATTTTGTTTGATTTCTCTATTCCTTTTGAGCTTGACTTATTTTATTTATTTTGACTTTCTTCAAAAACAAGTTTAGTATTTATAACCGAAGATATTTGTGCTTTGATAATATCATTCAAGAATTCTGTGCTTTTCTCAAACCTGATATTTTGCTATAGCTTATAATTAGATTTTCCCACTTACTTTCTCAGAGATACAATCTCATGTTCCATTTTTTCACATTCTAGTTCTTTTGCCTTTAACTGCTCAGTCATAACTTCTTCAATTCACTTTGCTTCTTCAATTGTAATTTATAAGTCGATAAGTTATTGTGAAAACTTTGCCTTTGTTTTCTCATCCTCTTGTACTTGAGTCTTCAATCTTGAGTTTTTCTTTCTAAGCATCTTCACCTCTTTAAGATCAACAAAAAGTTCCTCTTCTATGTCAACTATAGCTTCCTCTTCATTTTCTGGATCTTTCTCCTCTTCTTGTTTTTCAACAGGAGCATATTATTTCACCTCCATGGCTAGAAATAGGATTTCTTCTCTTTCACTATCAAAGAGACTTTCATTACTACTGTTGAAATAACTGCTTTCTTCTTCAATGTAAATACTCTTCTTGTACCTTTGAAAGATCTTCTTCTCATGCTTACTTTGATCGTGCCTTCTTTTCTTTTCATGATAAAATTTTCTTTCCTTATTTTTCTTGTATTCCTCTTCTTCTTCACTGCTACTAATTCCAACTTATGGGAACTGAGCTGCATAGTGACCAATGTTACCACAATTAAAATATTTCATAGTATAATTTATTTTGTGTTTTCTTGATCTCTTCTTATTTATTTGCACAAAGTTAGCTTCTTCTTCGATGCTCGATTCTTCACTTGACCTTGGTTCTTTATTCTTTGTCTTCTTTGAATCTTTAAATGCGGCCTCCTGTTTGGATGTTTGATATTTTTTAGTCCTCATGTCATAGGCTGTAAGAATTCCATGTAGCTCATCCATGGTTAAGGTTTTAAGATCCTTAATTTCTTCAATCACCCAGACCTTTGCATCAAACCTCATGGGAAGTGACCTTAATATTTTTTGAATCATTTTAGAGTCATCAATATTTTCTCCAAGTCCATGAATGGAATTTATGATTTCATTAATGCAGAGTAGATATTTGGAAATATATTCCTCATATTTCATATTTAAATCTTCAAACTTCATCCTATGGGTTTGAAGTTTTGCCATTTTAACCTTGTCATCTCCTTCATATGTTTGTAACTTGTCCCATAATTATTTTTTGTGGTGCATTGCATGACTTTCACAAACTCTGATTTACATAACCCACTTAATATTGCATTCATTGCCTTGGCATTGTTTTCAAATGGTTTCTTACCATATTTATCCATGGGAGGGGTTGTAGGTGGTGTGAACCCATCCATAATTAATTGCCATATATCATAGCCATGTGCCATAAAATGGGTTTGTATCCTCACACTCAAAAAATCATAGTTAGTCCCATTGAACAATGGAGCCCTACTTGATGAAAAACCTTCTTGGTAAGCCATGTAAGATCTTCCTTCAAGCAGTTAGGCTTTCATGAAGGAACTTGCTCTGATACTAATTGAAGAAACACACGCTTATACTAAGATGGGGGTAAACAATATAAGATAAACATTTTCCTTCCAAACAATAATTGCAATAATATGAAAATGCACAAAATCCATAAACATAAGAGACAAGAGTTTTACGTGGAAACACTCTTCAGGAGAAAACTACGAAAAAATATTGCTTATATTTCTTCAATAAAATTCATGAGCATCAACCTATAGGAGAAACCAATACCCTTGTACAAGTTCATGGGTACCAACCCATAGGAGATACCAATATCCTTACTACAAATTTGTGGGAACCAACCCACAAGAGACACCAATCTCCTTGTTATAAGTTTGTGGGCACCAACCCAGAGGAGACACCAATATCTATGTGCAAGTTCATGGGCACCAACCCATAGGAGACACCAATCTCCTTGAGGCAAATTTGTGGGCACCAACCCACAAGAGAGACCAATATCTTGGAGGTACCAACCTCAAATCTGAAGGCACCAACCTTCGAATACTAATCAAGAAACTAAGGATGATATACTAGTAATGGAAGCTTCAAATGGCCAAAATATCCTTCACATTCATTAAGTCTATTGCTTCCACATGTATCACATTTATTACATTTTAAAGGTAGCTCTAGTATAGATAACTTACATGTGTGTTAAATTGGAGATGCTTAATACCTTGCTTTTTCTATCACTATCATGTGCACCTTTTCTTCTTCTTGAGATGGCTGAATTATCCTTACTTTTACTTGGATGCTTGGGTGAATACGTGCACTATGTGACACATTGAATTACTTCAAATATGTCCTTCCTTTTGTTTGTGGCTGCCACTCTCCGATTCCTATGTGTACTCCAAAACAACAAACTCTTCCCTCATTTTAATGTAATTTTGGCTCTCTTGATCTACTATGTTAGATTACTGTTTTCTTGACTTTTCATAGGTTCTAAAATTTATTTCAATCCATGATAGCTATGTTCAAACTTTTATCTTATCTACACATGTGGAAATATGGAATTTTACCTCACTTTCAATGCTTTTGACGTATCCACCAACCTCATTTCTCATGCCGTATTCAAATTTAAACACGAATGATGTTTATCATTTTATGTACCACTAATCATACATTGCCTTCATAATATCCCTATGTATCTACTATGCCATTCTATCGAATTCCTCTGATTTAGATCATAGGCTATGAAATGTTCCTTGTCAGATCTCGCAAAATCTCCTACTTGCAAATCCACATTTATGTGAGCATCACTTGTTTCTATGGTCCTAATTTACTCTAATATACCTAAACATCAACCCTCTAGGCCTTCAAACTATTTGAATATTTACTGTCCTCCTACTAGGCCAAGTTAGCAATCAAGTGCCATGTATACAATGACAAAGACTTATCTTTCATAGCACGTGTGCCTCAGATTCAGCCAAACTTAGGTATTGCTTGGTTGCGTATGCTAGTTCGTTCTCCAATGCTCATAATTCACCCTCAATGATACCCTCAATAATATTATTTTTCATCACTTGTCACTATGTAGCCTTCACAAAATAAAACAATAGCTTCCATGAGCAATTTGATTGCTAGAATAGGGTCAAAGGTTTGAACAACTGAATTCACTGATTTATCCTTTGGGTATGAAGGGACAACCTCTCACTCTTTCGAATAGGTCCAAAGTCAATATTTCCCCTTGATGTTGCATAAAAGAAATATCTCACTATTTCATCTCGAGTTGGTGTTGTTTGCTGTCCTCCGTAACCTATGGCACCTACGTTATCTCTAGAAAAAATCCTTAATCCAACAACACCGCTTCTTGCTTACTCAACCGAAGGCATTTTTGTGTCTTTCACATGCGCAGCTACTCGTTTACTCAACTGGAGGTATTATAGTGTCTTTCATATGCACCACCGCTCGCTTTCTCTAAAACTTCAGCATCATAAACTTTGGTTCCAAAAATATCTACTCTTTTCTTCCCTAACAACCTCCTTCATGACACCACTAACTTTATCTTTCGACACTGTTCCTCGATATAGGAGATAATAATAAAAAACTAAAAAGATGAGAAATGAATTTCAACATTGTATTTATATACCACCTTTCATGTGCCTCCCAAGAGGTCGGCTCCCTCTTTTTTGAATTTTAAATTCACCTTTTTATTTTGAATTTAAAACCTCACTTTATTCACTTATAAGGTCAGCCTTTTCAACATTATTACTTTATAATAAAGGCATATAATATTTAAATATTGTATTTAAATATTATGACACTACAATATATTCAAATATATTTAAATATATTTACCTTGAACACTTTACCCAAGCACGCCATCGTTTACCAGTAACCAAGTCAACCTTTGACATCAATGACAATTCAATAATTCTAACAAAATGTAAATAGCCAAAAATGAATATATACAAGCATGAAAAATACTTACACTAATATTTCTCAAAATATGTATACAAGCTTCAATATTATAAATGCTTGTTATGGTGATTGTTTACAAACTATTTTCCTAATACATTGTATAGAGCTTTGTATCCATAATATAGACATAGAAATACAACTCTTCAATACTTGACTATTGCACTCCTCACACATCCGGGAGTTGCAACCTTTCCTATTCTTTATATAAGACAAGACTCTCATATCCTTTGGCTTCTCATCTTGCCACTTGTATACATGACTCTTTACTCTCTACTTACATGCACACTTAACTCTACGACACTTTCACACTTCTACATGAAACTTACTCTCCTACATCCTAATACATGACACTTGTGCACATACTCACATTACACATTAGCACACTGACATACAGGGCACTTGTGAACTTTATCTTATTACACACTTGCACTCTTACTTACATAACACTTGTTCATATTCTACACATTACACACTTACATGACACTTGTGCATTACCTACACATATATAATTACATAAATATAAACCATTGTTCTAAACTATAGACTCGAACCCTTATCTATTACATATGTACATTTGTACCATAAAGGTCCTATGGGGGTACATTTTCATGTACAAAATAATGCAAAAACCTCCCTATATTACATTATTTTGTTAGTGAATACTTTAGTCTTCAATCTATGTAACCTTACATTGTGCATGAACCCTTGTTTGAGATTATTTTTATTTCTTTGGTTCTTCAGTATTTACTTCTTCACTATCCTATTCATGAAATACTTGAGCTTCTTATTTTTTATTGAATTTTGATTCATTTGATTTTATGTCTTTGATATGTGCTTCTGACCAATTATCATGAATGACTTGAACTTCTTCTTTATATTTAGCTTTTGGTTCATGTTCTTCTCTTATTCCTGTAATATCTAAACATTCACTTAGAGCATCATAATTATTTCCTGAATTTCATGAGCTTGGAATGTCAATAATACATGAGGAATGAAACATTGCTTTTAGGAATGATTCACTTGACTCACTTGAATCATGCTCAATCACTATTTTTCTTTTTTGAGTTTTTTAATTTTTTTGAATTTTAAATGAAAGCAATGACATATACAATATACTATCTATATAAATAGGTATTATCATATCATATTTTAAGTGAGATTTCCTTGCTTAGGCAAGAAATTATATTTTGAAATTTGCTTGTCCAAGACTTGGCTTGGTTCCTCCTATGCAAGCCCTAGTTCCCTTTGCTCCTCTATCCTTTTGTGTAGTTATTTTCATTGAGGGACCTTTAGGTGGGACCTCTATTTTATTTTGTCCTTTATTTTTGGTGGTGGCCCTCTTCAAGGGATTTATCGCTTTGTAAAACGTTCAGAAACCCTTTCAAAACCCCTTCATCCAACCAATAAAAAAATATTATCTTTTGAATTGTCAATTGCTTCAATAATATTTGAATGTAAATAATATTAAAATTTTCAAAACTTTTATTTATTGTTTCTTTATTGATAAATTACATAGCCATACCTTGTTTTTCATTATATTTTCAATCAAATTACCTATGCCGATTTTAATAACTTCCAATATTTTCTTCCTTATTACAAACTTCAAACCATTTTCATCCATGATCAAATTCCTTTGAAGTTGAAATACTTTTTAGTCCAAAGTTGCAATTTCAAAATCTTTTCAAAAAATTTCAAATAGCCTCTCAAACAAAAAAATTGCAAATTTAAAAATTTAAAATTTTTCAAATCCTTTGAAGTAGCAAACCTTTTATCTCCCTACTTTGTTAAATTTGAAAAAATTTAAATACCTTCAAATATTTAGAAACTTGAACTCTCTAATTTTCTTCAAACTTCCTCTAAACGAATTTTTTAAATATTCTAAATTCAAAAATTGAAAAAAACTTTAACTTTCAAACTTTGCTTAAATTTTAAATTCAAATGATTTTTAAATCATAGTTGAAGTAGAAAACCTTACCACTCCAAAAATTATTAAATATTAAAAAATAAAAACAAAAATAAAAATATATATGTTAGAAAAAAGTATATCTCCCACTTATATTTTCTCTTACTAAAAAAGTTTTAATCCTTTTATTGCCTACTAGGTAAATTAAAATGTATAAGTTTTAATACTTCTCACTATCCTTAGAACTTTAATTAATTAAACAAAGGTAATTTTGCTTACCTTACTTTCCACCTGGTGTCTTAAGACCAAATGACACTTCACCAGTGAACATTATATTGTATAACAACTTTAAATTATAGCAAAATACATAGGGAATAATTGATTATGCTTTCAATGCTAGCTATGCAACTTTGAATTCAATGAGGCACTCAAATCATACCTTGGAAGATATTCAACCTTATTCTTCAGAAAACAATACCGATTATCTTAAGGAAATATTCTACTATTCTAATATTCTACGATTGTCTTCTAGAGGTATTCTTTAGGCACTCTATTAGAGATGTGTTCTTCTGATTGTACTTTATTTTAATATTTAAATATAATTTTCTCTAGTTATGATATGCTATCCTGACTACACTTTGATTTAAGCTTTGGCTATGATGTGCTCTTCCTAGCTATGAAATGATATCCATAGCTATGATGTGCTCTCCTTTGCTAAGATATGCTCTCCCTAGCTGGATTACACTTAGCTATACTATGATCACCTTATCCTCTATTCCTGTATGTTATTTTATTGCTAGCCACTTTGATTTTTTTAGTATTAGATGCTTATACTCTTCTATGTTGGATGCTTAGACTTCATAATATTGGCTTCTTAGACTTCTTGATGCTAGTTTCTTAGACTTATTGATGCTGGATACTTATAATTCTCAATGCTAGTTTCTTAGATTCTCAATGCTAGTTGCTTAGATTTCTTGATGCTAGCCATTTAGATTTCTTTCGCATATGGAAACTCATATGCTTCTAACTACTACCCATTTTGGTAGATTCTAACTTTGTTTATTAGACACTGACTATGCCTAACCATTTCTTACTTGTTGTCTACTCTATTTGACTTCACTATAACCTTTTCGATATCACTTAACTACTTTAGTTAGCTTCAATGTGCATCTCATGCTTGAGCTCTTTGATCCATTTAGGTTATTGCTTTACTATGCTTGTCTAGCTACACTTTGCTTGAACATTTGCAATAATATTTCTTATTTACCTTGGTACTCCTGAAAGTATATATCTTTCAAAAATATGTAGAAAGCTTCAATATTTTTTATCTCCTTTCTACTTTACTTAGTATATTTATCTAAGTTTTCTTATCTCTTCTATCTTTGCACTCTCTCTCAAATTCTTGTTTAAATGCGCTATGTGAGTCTCCTTATTTTGAGGGAATTTAAATTATTATCAAGGTGACTTTGAATGCCCCTCACATTCAACTTTCTTTTGAGTTGGCTATTAATCCTTCTAGCTAAGTTCTTTATCTTCACTAAATTATGGCTAGACTCTAGCATCCAAATCATGGTGATTTTTATGTCCCCTCAATATCTACTCCCTTAGAACTTAAAAATAGAGTCCAAGTATTCACTAATTTTAAAGTGGACATACTCTAAAAATTGTTAGCTTTTTATGCAACATGTAATGGGATATAGCAATCACAAGATGCAAAATAATATGAAATAAAGTAAATCTGCGAGATGACTAAAAATATACTAAAAATAGAAATGATGGAGATGTTTACAAAAGTAGCTGTAGAGGAAATAAACACTCTATGAATATAGCTACAACTCAAGAATGGGTATTGAGCATATTACACCCCATCACAATACATCACACTGCTACATAATTCCACTATGATCTACACTACTTCCTACTACTCTATCTTTCTCTATGTCTATGGCCCTTTATATAGGAAATAGGTTCCTTGGCCAAAACTCTACCTAGATGTGCAAGGGATAGCTTGCACATATGCAACTTGCACTTTGACACTTGTGCATTTATTACATTGCATGAAGTAACTAGATAACTTCCCCCTAAAGTAATTTAATGTCCTAAGTATGTACCAAGAAAGGTACATTTACATAATCCAAATGATGTAATAGTCTATTTCTAACACCCCCTATATTACATGATTTGGATATTGAAGACTTTAGTCTTCAATGTGGATCTTCTTTCAACAGATAATGGAATTTGTATTCTCCTTCATTGCTTACTGTGATAAGGTTCAATAGATAATCCATGTCTTCATATGATGCAAAGTAAGTTGTAGCTGAATGTTCTTTAGGCTATTGTATGTGTTCAACTGGTTCAGTCTTCATGATGCCAAGTTTCTTTTTAGCATGTTTTTTCTTCCTTTTCCTTCTTCTTCTCTTCTTGTGATTTTGCATCGGTGCTGGTAGAATTTTTGCTTCATGACAAGTTAGTTTATCATCACAATAATATTGTTCTTTATCTTGTTCCTTGTGTCAAGAAAATACAAATACAATTAGTGATATATACACCATCAAACATTCTTATAGTGAAAATAAAACCAATCTTTGTGAATTCCACCATGTTGTGAAGAGAATATCATGAAGATAACAAATCAATGTTGTAAAGTTACCTTCTTTAGCTTATTTAAGAAATAAGAAAAATTTCTCTTTGTCACAAATGGATAGATAATCATATCCTTCTAGAGTATCTATTAAGTTTTAGGAGTAGTATTATACTATTTGACGATAGAACCAATCAACAACATTCGATTAATCAGAGCAAACTATATACAATTCTTAGGCCCCCAAATAGCCCATTATTAACGGATCCAGAAAACCATATAGACCCCTAAATAATAATGATAACAAACTAATGTAAAAATAGGTGATACACTAACATCCCCATTATTACATTATTTGGGTAATGGAATAATAACTAGCTATACTAACATCCCCCCTGATTATATCATTTTTCAATACAAAGAGAGTTACAAAACAATTCAAATTTGACACGTGCAAGTTACTTAGTGAAAATGTATGCAACTTGGGCATTGGTGGGAATGTACTGAAGCTAAATTCAGTGCCTTGGAACTTCGTCTTGAATGAAGTGACATTGTGTGTCAATGTGCTTGGTTCTTTCATGATGTACTGGATTCTTGACAGGATTCAAAACACCCATGTTGTCATAGAACAAGTGTATTGGAGATTTTTATGGAAGACCTATACTTGTTAGGATGCGACGCAACCATATCATTTCGCACACAGCTTCATGTGTGGCACGATATTCTTCCTCTATTGATGAAATAGCAACCACTTGTTGCTTCTTGCTGTGCCAAGAGACAAGACCAAATCCAATATGAAACAAATATCCTAAAGTTGATTTACGGTCATCATATGATCTGGAATAGTCAAAGTCCGTGTATCCCTGTAAGAAGAATTTGTTATTCCTCTTATATTCTAGGCCATATTCCATTGTGCCACGGACATAGTGAAGAACCCACTTTGCTGCTTTCCAATGTGTAGTCTTAGGCTCCTACATGAACCTCGAAAGATAGTTGACAGGAAATACGATATTTGGTCTAGTGTTGGTCAGATATATGAGACTCCCAATCAACTGGCAATAGAGAGTACCATCTACCTGAGGTGAATCATCATATCGTGATAACCAAATTCTTGTTTCCATCGGAGTTGACATTGGCTTGCAATCAGTCATGCGATATTTTTCCAATAGGGTCTTGACATATTTTTTTTGAGACACTTTGATGTAGTGCTCCTTCTGGCTGACTTCCAGACCAAGACAATAATGGAGAAGTCCGAGATTTGACATCTCAAAATATTGACACAAGTCTCTTTTGAAAGTAGAAATCATTGTTTCTGAACTCCCTGTAATGAGCAGATCATCAACATAGAGTACAAGCAACACTATTTGTCCAAGAAGATGACATTGCAAATGATGATAGAACCAATCTCTACTTCATGCGGTAGTTCTTCATTATTGAAGGTATTTCTTAAGATATCATCCATGATAGATCCTTCTAGATTTTGCAAGAATCTTTGGATTTTACCTTGTGACTCCCTATGTTAGGATATATGATTCTCGATTGAAGAAATATAAGCTTGATTTGATAAAACCTTTAATAATCCTTGTTTTGTAGACTACCTTATGTCTCTCAAGTAATGTGAGTATATACTCCTAAGGATTTTTAGATTATAAGGAAAGCTTATATTTTTTAAGATAATCTATGATGGATGTTGATATTACCAAGTTTTGTACAATGCCTTATGAATCCCTAGTATGCTATGGATAAGATATAGTGCTTTTATAGAATTATAGTTCAATATTGATTGATTTTGTAAGGTTTTGTAGAATACCAAAATTAATTTCTATTATCCCTTATTACTCCTATTGAACTAAGCACTATTTCCAAATTTTAAAGAGGTTGTAATGTTGGATCTTTTATCTCCTTTTGAAAGGATTGAGACAATAATATTATGAATATCCAACCTATGAGAGAACTCTCTTTATAAATAAGCCTTTTGGAATTAGGTTAAGTGTATCTAATTTTCCAATTAAATGATTTGATGTAGTAGCCCTTATGACTCCCTAATATTTGGATAAATTAGATCACAATAATATTTGTAAATATTCAATTTTTATCCAAGTAGAAAACCTTATTACTCCTAGGTTTTATATTGCAAATATTTGATTCATTTGATAAAATATTCCCCTTGATGTATGGATTTCAATGTAAATAAATTTCTCTGATTTAAAAATTATATCTCCAAGGAAAGAAAGTACATATAGATGGAAATAATTTTATCTTTCTCCAAGCAATGTTCTACGTTGATTTTAGAGAAGCTTGGACTACAAAATTTACGTAGACATCGTGTATGCTGTGGACTTATCCTCCAATGGAAGCGCTCTATGTTTAATGCATTCCAAATATAACATATTCTAGTCTCTTCCCTTGACTTCGATTGCCTTGAGCATTAAAGGCTCTAACACCTTCTTGACTACTGCAACTCAAATATTTTTTGCACAGACGACAAGAGAGTAATTTTGATGATGAAGAATTATTTTTGCTAACTTTGGTCGTTGACATCCTTAAATGGAGAAGATTCATCTCTTATGTGCCAAGTGGCACAATCGTTTTCTTTCAAGCGCTTGAGGATAGTTTGGTGCCAACGAACATTTGTCTCCCTTCTTGTAATGTAAGAATGTTATGTTCTTTAGAAAAATTCTTGGTCTTACTATTTAACAAGTGTATTCAATGCACCAAATGCACCAGCCTATTCATGTAACTCCTCCTTGAAGATGAGCGCTCCCTTGGATTGATAGTTAGGTTTTTACTTTAGTGATAAGTATCACTTTCTTCTATGCATGGATGTAGTCTCTATTGTTGGTTTGAATGAAAACTTTGAGACATTTTTAGCTTTGAAATTCCCCTCCTTGTACATATATCTTGTAGGTTCAGCTGTGTAGAATACAATGAGTATGAGCCTTTCGTATAGCTCTTTGAGCTAGGCTTGGATGGATGCTATCATACAACTACTTCTGGTTGTTTTTTCAAGCAAGAGTAGTGCCTTTGAGGTACCTTTGAATCTACCTTCTCTCCATGTATAACCAGATTAGAAATAGTGAACTATAATATAAAATAGTTTTAATACAATATGACCTTATTGCACTTTATTTTGCACTCCTCTTTGTAAGTCTTAATTTTTGGTTTTTGAGGCAGAATATTGAGTGCAATATAGGGGTTTTGAGGTTGTCTCTAGATTAGACATCTTTCCATGTTTACTTGGATATTTTATAAATGAATCCAAGCTTGTAACCACATGATAGAAGCTATTTTTTGCACTATTTTATTGTTCTTTGAACTTAAGACTCACAAAATCTCGTTGGAGGCTTCTTTTGATGCTCTTATGGTTGTTACTTTATTCTCTAATGCTTGTTGTATTGAGATAATTTTGTGGATTCCTTAGGCCACTTAAAATTTATAGATATTATGGCATTAATAGTGTCTTTAGACACTTTGAAAAATTCTATTTTTATGCCCTTCTAATGAACACAAACAATAATCTTTGAGAGCAATATAATAGTGCAAAATGAATCTAATTGTTTTACTTCCACTAAACTAACAATCTCACCTTATCAATGTAGATGGTAGTGGTGTAGTATTACTAAATGGGGAGGTGGTTTGGGAGCTCTGGAAATTATTACCACAATATCAGAACCAAAATTGCACAAATTGTATATCTTGTATAGTCTCCATTGTACACTATGTCAATCTACCAAAATAGCTTATACAATCACCAAATCGTATAGTTGTATGGTCCAAATCATACAACATAGTAACTTATATGATTTGGTACTCAAAAAAATCATCGAAATAGGTTTTACAATTTAAATAAATCGGTTTTGTAATCGATTTCTCCAAACTAACATCATTTTCTTAATTGGCAGGTTTTGGGTTGCAGCCTTATTACCAAATCGGATAAACAACTGTTTATACGATTTGGATATAATACTTGTACGGTTTGTATGAACCCTTGCTGCAAATAATACTCAAATTTATCACTCTACTCAATAAATGCTTACAAGACATATTTTGGGAAGTTTCTATATGTCAATTGCTCTAACTCTTCATAACATGCAAACCCTAAATCCATGACAATGAATTACATTCATCCTAGGCAATTCTAGAAATTGTACAACTACCTAGAAACATTAAATATGGCTATAATTATTCATACAATCACTTCCATTCTCCACACCAAGTCTAGAAAGTAATCAAGATCATTCACAATGCAATTCCATCCATATACATGCCAAGTTATGCATCAAACATAAACTACACAACCTACAACAATCAAAACGTATGGTGGAATTCACAAGGGCAAGGAAATAAGGGAAATTGTTGTAATGTTCAGATTATGAGGAATACTGTACAATATAGCCATTGGCATTGCTCACAATCACCACAACAATCACAATGAACAATATGTAACTCAACAATCAATACTCCATGAATTATGTATTAATGTTTCAACAATGAACAACAATGAACATGAATGAATTATGAAAGAACTATCAATGAATAGAACAACTAAAAAATGAATGGGGGGCTATATAATGCATTCCCAAACCATTCCAAAGTTGTTTTTGAAACATCAAAAATTTTACAACTGCCTTCCCAAACTAATTCCAAAATAATATTTTACAAGGTTTACTAAGGTCTAATTTGATTTTTATCAAATTCACTCCAAATGTACGTTTCACCTAATTTCATTTACATTTCATTTCATACATTTGCAACCTTGTATGTTTTGCTCCTACTTGTACATTTTCACACTTGTACATTTTAATCAAAATTGAGCAAAACTAGACAAAATTGTGTAAATCCAAAGATCACTTCTTCTTATAGGAGGTGGATTTGCTGCCTACATCTGCCCTCCCCTTTAAATCATGTGGTGTCCTCATCATCTAAGTCTACTTCATTTTTGTCGATGCACACTTTTGATATTTAGCCATATAAAATTACAAGGTCGTACACTCATCCTTCATGTGAGCTACATACTAGCTAACTTCCAAGGATTTTAACCCATATTCATTAGCTTTATCCTCTGCAATAGCCATCAGTGCTCCTAGCTCCTTTTCCCGCTTGGATGCTCCCTTGCATATATTTTCTATCAATCGATATTTCATTCTAGAGGCTATGGCTAATTCCTCATTCTTTTCCATAATAACTTGCAGATTCTGATGGATGTCATCTTCATAAGCCGCCATGCTCTCATCCTTAGCCGCCAACCTGACCTTATGATCCATAATAATTTTATTATAGCACTTGTCATCCTTGGCCATATATTCGATCTTATAGTATTTTTACTATAGTTGTTCCTCTACTACCTTCAACTGATTTACCTGTTTGGCCAACTGTTTATTTTGTGCTATCAGTTGAGCTTCCAACTACTTCATGCACTCTTCTACCTGTTGGATCACAAGCTATTTTTCTTCTTTCTATGAACATTTCTATGAACATAGATCCTCATATACTTTCTTCATGCTAGCCAAATCTATTTATACCTTTTTCATTATTTCCTTGGCCATTGTATTATTGTGTGTTAATTATTCTTCCATTACAACCATGTCCTATCGAGTAGATTCCACTTCCTCACGTTGTGCTTCTTTATATTGATAAATTTATTCAAGTTCCAAGCTGAGCCACTTGATCCAGTAAGTGAGGAAATTCAATTTCCTCAAAGTGAAAGAAAATTCTGGAGGTACTATTCAAACTTTTGTACCTATTGTATTCAATGGACAAGTCTAATAAGATGTCCTATCCAAATACACATGTAGAACTATGCAATAATTGGTCTTAACTCCCTCTAATAAATCCTGTTTTCCAAGAATCATGGTTACATATCTCCCAGGGAATAACCATGGATGTTGTGCATGGATGTGTGCTATATGCCTTGTGTTATACTCATTGCACATCCATTCCACAATATTTTCCAATTTCATGAAGGTTTTTTCCCTCCACTGCTTCAACTTCCCAACACCACCAATTCAAAACTTCAACCTAGCACTGGTAATTTCACTAGCCTGTTGGAAGAAGTGCTCCACCTGCTCATTAGTATTTTCACCCACATCCTCTACATTATCAAATCAAGGTACTTCCACTAGAAATCTTGTACAAAGATCCTCAATATTATCCTATAGTGGAGTCTATCCTTCGTCTTCTTCTATCTATGGATGAGAACTTCATCTGACCTCCTTGGCCATACTGGTTACTTTTTCTTCTTGTAGCAAGTTGTGTGGTACTATCTCACTTGTCTTTACTTTTATTGGTGATTGTGTCTCCTTGAAATCATTGATTTATTTTTGATATTGTTGCTCTTCCACCAGTCCTTGGACTTCCTCTTGCAACTTAGATAAGTCCTCTTATTAAATTTTTGTCAACCCTTCATCTTGCAAGTTCGGGTGCACTTCCATTAGAGTTGCAACTATCTGGTCAGGAGTAACCTATTCCTGTGGTACTTGCATATTTATCTACACCCGTTGACTGTTACCACATCTCATAATGATCTTTATCTTCTTTGTCCCCTTCGACTCCTCTAATGGAACCTCCATCAAAACTTTTTCTTTTGATGCTGGTGGTACTATCATCATTCCCATAAAATATCTGGATGAATCCAAAAGTTTAAAATCAAAGGTTTGGAGCAATTTTTGGGATCCCATTGCTCTTCCCATCCCTTATAGACCCAGACTATTAAAATTTAGCAAACTTAACTCCTCTGGGTTAGAGTACCCTTCTTCTAGAACTTACTTAGTTTCATAGCATGTGTGCCTTAGATTCAACCAAACTTAGGTATTGCTTGGTTGCGTATGCTGGTTCATTCTCCAATGCTCACAATTCACCCTCAAATTCAATAATATTATTTTTCATCACTTGTCACTATGTAGCCTACAAAAAATAAAACAATAGCTTCCATTAGCAATTTGATTGCTAGAATAGGGTCAAAGGTTTGAACAACTGAAATCACTGATTTATCCTTTGGGTATGAAGTGACAACCTCTCACTCTTTCGAATAGGTCCAATGTCAATATTTCCCCTTGATGTTGCATAAAAGAAATATCTCACTATTTCATCTCGAGTTGGTGTTTTTTGCTGTCCTCTGTAACCTATGGCACCTACATTATCTCTAGAAAAAATCCTTAATCCAACAACACCCCTTCTTGCTTACTCAAACGAAGCCATTTTTGTGTCTTTCATATGCGCAGTTGCTCGTTTACTCAACTGGAGGTATTACGGTGTCTTTCATATGCACCACCGCTCACTTTCACTAAAACTTCAACATCATAAACTTTGGTTCCAAAAATATCTACTCTTTTCTTCCCTAACAACCTCCTTCATGACACCACTAACTTTATCTTTCGGCACTGTTCTTCGATATCAGAGATAATAATAAAAAACTAAAAATATGAGAAATGAATTTCAACATTGTATTTATATACCACCTTTCATGTGGCGCCCAAGAGGTCGGCTCCCTCTTTTTTGAATTTTAAATTCACCTTTTTATTTTGAATTTAAAACATCACTTTATTCACTTATAAGGTCAGCCTTTTCAACATTATTACTTTATAATAAAAAAGTCATATAATATTTAAAATAAAAAAGTTATATAATATTTAAATCTTGTATTTAAATATTATGATGCTACAATATATTCAAATATATTTAAATATATTTACCTTGAATACTTTACCCAAGCACGCCATCGTTTCCCAGTAGCCAAGTCAACCTTTGACATCAATGACAATTCAATAATTCTAACAAAATGTAAATAGCCAAAAATGTTTATATACAAGCATGAAAAATACTTACAATAATATTTCTCAAAATATGTATACAAGCTTCAATATTATAAATGCTTGTTATGGTGATTGTTTACAAACTATTTTCCTAATACATTGTATGGAGCTTTGTATCCATAATATAGACATAGAAATACAACTCTTCAATACTTGACTATTGCACTCCTCACACATCCGGGAGTTGCAACCTTTCCTATTATTTATATAAGACAAGACTCTCATATCCTTTGGCTTCTCATATTGCCACTTGTATACATGACTCTTCACTCTCTACTTACATGCACATTTAACTCTACGACACTTTCACACTTCTACATGACACTTACTCTCCTACATCCTAATGCATGACACTTGTGCACATACTCACATTACATATTAGCACACTTACATACATGGCACTTGTGAACTTTATCTTGTTACACACTTGCACTCTTACTTACATAACACTTGTGCATATTCTACACATTACACACTTACATGACACTTGTGCATTACCTACACATATATAATTACATAAATATAAACCATTGTTCTAAACTATAGAATCAAACCCTTATCTATTACATATATACATTTGTACCATAAAGGTCCTATGGGGGTACATTTTCATGTACAAAATAATGCAAAATTCTTCAAAACCTCCCTATATTACATTATTTTGTTAGTGAAGACTTTAGTCTTCAATCTATGTAACCTTACATTGTGCATGAACCCTTGTTTGAGATTATTCTTATTTCTTTGGTTCTACAGTATTTACTTCTTTACTATCCTATTCATGAACTACTTGAGCTTCTTAGTTTTTATTGAATTTTGATTCATTTGATTTTATGTCTTTGATATGTGCTTCTGACCAATTATCATGAATGACTTGAACTTCTTCTTTATATTTAGCTTTTGGTTCATGTTCTTCTCTTATTCCTGTAATCTCTAAACATTCACTTAGAGCATCATAATTATTTCCTGAATTTCATGATCTTGGAATGTCAATAATACATGAGGAATGAAACATTGCTTTTAGGAATGATTCACTTGACTCACTTGAGTCATGCTCAATCACTATTTTTCTTTTTTGAGTTTTTTAATTTTTTTGAATTTTAAATGAAAGAAATGACATATACAATATACTATCTATATAAATAGGTATTATCATATCATATTTTAAGTGAGATTCCCTTGCTTAGGCGAGAAATTATATTTTGAAATTTGCTTGTCCAAGACTTGGCTTGGTTCCTCCTATGCAAGCCCTAGTTCCCTTTGCTCCTCTATCCTTTTTGTAGTTATTTTCATTGAGGGACCTTTAGGTGGGACCTCTATTTTATTTTGTCCTTTATTTTTGGTGGTGGCCCTCTTCAAGGGATTTCTCGCTTTGTAAAAGGTTCATAAACCCTTTCAAAACCCCTTCATCCAACCAATAAAAAAATATTATCTTTTGAATTGTCAATTGCTTCAATAATCTTTGAATGTAAATATTATTAAAATTTTCAAAACTTTTATTTATTGTTTCTTTATTGATAAATTACATAGCCATACCTTGTTTTTCATTATATTTCCAATCAAATTACGTATGCCGATTTTAATAACTTCCAATATTTTCTTCCTTATTACAAACTTCAAACCATTTTCATCCATGATCAAATTCCTTTGAAGTTGAAATACTTTTTAGTCCAAAGTCGCAATTTCAAAATCTTTTCAAAAAATTTCAAATAGCCTCCCAAACAAAAAATTTGCAAATTTAAAAATTTAAAACTTTTCAAATCCATTGAAGTAGCAAACCTTTTATCTCCCTACTTTGTTAAATTTGAAAAATTTTAAATACCTTCAA
This sequence comes from Wollemia nobilis, assembly GCA_028583015.1. Lineage (NCBI taxonomy): Eukaryota > Viridiplantae > Streptophyta > Pinopsida > Araucariales > Araucariaceae > Wollemia > Wollemia nobilis. The sequence continues at coordinate 1,638,568 of JAQPPZ010002456.1, read as the reverse complement.
ATATTTAGAAACTTGAACTCTCTAATTTTCTTCAAACTTCCTCTAAACGAATTTTAAATTTTCTAAATTCAAAAATTGAAAAAAATTTTAACTTTCAAACTTTCCTTAAATTTTAAATTCAAATGATTTTTAAATCATAGTTGAAGTAGAAAACCTTACCACTCCAAAAATTATTAAATATTAAAAAATAAAAACAAAAATAAAAATATATATGTTAGAAAAAAGTATATCTCCCACTTATATTTTCTCTTACTAAAAAAGTTTTAATCCTTTTATTGCCTACTAGGTAAATTAAAATGTATAAGTTTTAATACTTCTCACTATCCTTAGAACTTTAATTAATTAAACAAAGGTAATGTTGCTTACCTTACTTTCCACCTGGTGTCTTAAGACCAAATGACACTTCACCAATGAACATTATATTGTATAACGGCTTTAAATTATAGCAAAATACACAGAGAATATTTGATTATGCTTTCAATGCTATCTTTCTCCGGCTGTGCAACTTTGAATTCAATGAGGCACTCAAATCATACCTTGGAAGATATTCAACCTTATTCTTTAGAAAACCATACCGATTATCTTAAGGAAATATTCTACTATTCTAATATTCTACGATTGTCTTCTAGAGGTATTCTTTAGGCACTCTATTAGAGATGTGTTCTTTTGATTGTACTTTATTTTAATATTTAAATATAATTTTCTCTAGTTATGATATGCTATCCTAACTACACTTTGCTTTAAGCTTTGGCTATGATGTGCTCTTCCTAGCTATGAAATGATCTCCATAGCTATGATGTGCTCTCCCTTGCTAAGATATGCTCTCCCTAGCTGGATTACACTTAGCTATACTATGATCACCTTATCCTCTATTCCTGTATGTTATTTTATTGCTAGCCACTTTGATTTGTTTAGTATTGGATGCTTATACTCTTATATGTTGGATGCTTAGACTTCATAATGTTGGCTTCTTAGACTTCTTGATGCTAGTTTGTTAGACTTTTTGATGCTGGCTACTTGGAATTCTCAACGCTAGCTGCTTAGATTCTCAATGCTAGTGGCTTAGATTTCCTGATGCCAGCCATTTAGATTTCTTTCTCATATGGAAACTCATATGCTTCTAACTACTACCCATTTTGGTAGATTCTAACTTTGTTTATTAGACACTGACTATGCCTGACCATTTCTTACTTGTTGTCTACTCTATTTGACTTCACTATAACCTTTTCGATATCACTTAACTACTTTAGTTAGCTTCAATGTGCATCTCATGCTTGAGCTCTTTGATCCATTTAGGTTATTACTTTACTATGCTTGTCTAGCTGCACTTTGCTTGAACATTTGCAATAATATTTCTTATTTACCTTGGTACTCCTGAAAGTATATATCTTTCAAAAATATGTAGAAAGCTTCAATATTTTTTACCTAATTTCTACTTTACTTAGTATATTTATTTAAGTTTTCTTACCTCCTATATCTTTGCACTCTCTCTCAAATTCTTGTTTAAATGCGCTATGTGAGTCTCCTTATTTTGAGGGAATTTAAATTATTATCAAGGTGACTTTGAATTCCCCTCACATTCAACTTTCTCTTGAGTTGGCTATTAATCCTTCTAGCTAAGTTATTTATCTTCACTAAATTATGGCTAGACTCTAGCATCCAAATCATGGTGATTTTTATGTCCCCTCAATATCTACTCCCTTAGACCTTAAAAATAGAGTCCAAGTATTCACTAATTTTAAAGTGGACATACTCTAAAAATTGTTAGCTTTTTATGCAACATGTAATGGGATATAGAAATCACAAGATGCAAAATAATATGAAATAAAGTAAATCTGCGAGATGACTAAAAATATACTAAAAATAGAAATGATGGAGATGTTTACAAAAGTAGCTGTAGAGGAAATAAACACTCTATGAATATAGCTACAACTCAAGAATGGGTATTGAGCATATTACACCCCATCACAATACATCACACTGCTACATAATGCCACTCTGATCTACACTACTTCCTATTGCTCTATCTTTCTCTATGTCTATGGCCCTTTATATAGGAAATAGGTTCCTTGGCCAAAACTCTACCTAGATGTGCAAGGGATAGCTTGCACATATACAACTTGCACTTTGACACTTGTGCATTTATTACATTGCATGAAGTAACTAGATAACTTCCCCCTAAAGTAATTTAATATCCTAAGTATGTACCAAGAAAGGTACATTTACATAATCCAAATGATGTAATAGTCTATTTCTAACACCCCCTATATTACATGATTTGGATATTGAAGACTTTAGTCTTCAATGTGGATCTTCTTTCAACAGATAATGGAATTTGTATTCTCCTTCATTGCTTACTGTGATAAGGTTTAGTAGATAATCTATGTCTTCATATGATGCAAAGTAAGTTGTAGCTGAATGTTCTTTAGGCTATTGTATGTGTTCAACTGGTTCAGTATTCATGATACCAAATTTATTTTTAGCATGTTTTTTCTTCCTTTTCCTTCTTCTTCTCTTCATGTGATTCTACATCGGTGCTGGTAGAATTTTTGCTTCATGAAAAGTTAGTTTATCATCACAATAATATTGTTCTTTATCTTGTTCCTTGTGTCAAGAAAATACAAATACAATTAGTGATAGATACACCATCAAACATTCTTATAGTGAAAATAAAACCAATATTTGTGAATTCCACCATGTTGTGAAGAGAATATCATGAATATAACAAATAAATGTTGTAAAGTTACCTTCTTTAGCTTATTTAAGAAATAAGAAAATTTTCTCTTTGTCACAAATGGATAGATACTCATATCCTTCTAGAGTATCTATTAAGTTTTAGGAGTAGTATTCTACTATTGGACGATAGAACCAATCAACAACATTCGATTAATCAGAGCAAACTATATACAATTCTTAGGCCCCCAAATAGCCCGTTATTAACGGATCCAGAAAACCATATAGACCCCTAAATAATAATGATAACAAACTAATGTAAAAATAGGTGATACGCTAACATCCCCCCTTATTACATTATTTGGGTAATGGAATAATAACTAGCTATACTAACATCCCCCCTGATTACATCATTTGTCAATACAAAGAGAGCTATGAAACAATTCAAATTTGACACGTGTAATTTCCTTAGTGAAAATTTATGCAACTTGGGCATTGGTCGGAATGTACTGAAGCTGAATTCGGTGCCTTGGAACTTTGTCTTGAATGAAGTGACATTGTGTGTCAATGTGCTTGGTTCTTTCATGATGTACTGGATTCTTGACAGGATTCAAAAAACCCATGTTGTCGTAGAACAAGTGTATTGGAGATTTTATGGAAGACCCATACTTGTTAGGATGCGACACAACCATATCACTTCGCACATAGCTTCACGTGCGGCATGATATTCTGCCTCTGTTGATGAAATAGCAACCACCTGTTGCTTCTTACTGTGCCAAGAGACAGGACTAGATCCAATATGAAACAAATATCCTAAAGTTGATTTACAGTCATCATATGATCCGGCATAGTCGGAGTCCGTGTATCCCTGTAAGAAGAATTTGTTATTCCTCTTATATTCTAGGCCATATTCCATTGTGCCACGGACATAGTGAAGAACATGCTTTGCTGCTTTCCAGTGTGTAGTCTTAGGCTCCTACATGAACCTCGAAAGATAGTTGATAACAAATACGATATCTAGCCTAGTGTTGGTCAGATATATGAGACTCCCAATCAACTGGCGATAGAGAGTACCATCTACCTGAGGTGAATCATCATATCACGATAACTGAATTCCTGTTTCCATTGGAGTTGACATTGGCTTGCAATTAGTCATGCGATATTTTTCCAATAGGGTCTTGGCATATTTTTTCTGAGACACTTTGATGTAGTGCTCCTTCCGGCTGACTTCCAGACCAAGACAATAATGGAGAAGTCTGAGATCTGACATCTCAAAATATTGACACAAGTCTCTTTTGACAAGAGAAATCATTGTTTTTGAACTCCCTGTAATGAGCAGATCATCAACATAGAGTACAAGCAACACTATTTGTCCAAGAAGACGATATTGTAAATGACGATAGAACCAATCTCTACTTCATGCGGTAGTTCTTCATTATTGAAGGTATTTCTTAAGATATCATCCATGATAGATCCTTCTAGATTTAGCAAGAATCTTTGGATTTTACCTTGTGACTCCCTATGTTAGGATATATGATTCTTGATTGAAGAAATATAAGCTTGATTTGATAAAACCTTTAATAATCCTTGTTTTGTAGACTACCTTATGTCTCTCAAGTAATGTGAGTATATACTCCTAAGGATTTTTAGATTATAAGGAAAGCTTATATTTTTTAAGATAATCTATGATGGATGTTGATATTACCAAGTTTTGTACAATGCCTTATGAATCCCTAGTATGCTATGAATAAGATATAGTGCTTTTATAGAATTATAGTTCAATATTGATTGATTTCGTAAGGTTTTGTAGAATAACAAAATTAATTTCTATTATCCCTTATTACTCCTATTGAACTAAGCACTATTTCCAAATTTTAAAGAGGTTGTAATGTTGGATCTTTTATCTCCTTTTGAAAGGGTTGAGACAATAATATTATGAATATCCAACCTATGAGATAACTCTCTTTATAAATAAGCCTTTTGGAATTAGGTTAAGTGTATCTAATTTTCCAATTAAATGATTTGATGTAGTAGCCCTTATGACTACCTAATATTTGGATAAATTAGATCACAATAATATTTGTAAATCTTCAATTTTATCCAAGTAGAAAAACTTATTACTCCTAGGTTTTATATTGCAAATATTTGATTCATTTGATAAAATATTCCCCTTGATGTATGGCTTTCAATGTAAATAAATTTCTCTGATTTAAAAATTATATCTCCAAGGAAAGAAAGTACATATAGATGGAAATAATTTTATCTTTCTCCAAGCAATGTTCTATGCTGATTTTAGAGAAGCTTGGACTACAAAATTTACGTAGACATCGTGTATGCTGTGGACTTATCCTCCAATGGAAGCGCTCTATGTTTAATGCATTCCAAATATAACATATTCTAGTCTCTTCCATTGACTTCGATTGCCTTGAGCATTAAAGGCTCTAACACCTTCTTGACTACTGCAACTCAAATATTTTTTGCATAGAAGACAAGAGAGTAATTTTGATGATGAAGAATTATTTTTGCTAACTTTGGTCATTGACATCCTTAAATGGAGAAGATTCATCTCTTATGTGCCAAGTGGCACAATCGTTTTCTTTCAAGCGCTTGAGGATAGTTTGGTGCCAACGAACATTTGTCTCCCTTCTTGTAATGTAAGAATGTTATGTTCTTTAGAAAAATTCTTGGTCTTACTATTTAACAAGTGTACTCAATGCACCAAATGCACCAGCCTATTCATGTAACTCCTCCTTGAAGATGAGCGCTCCCTTGGATTGATAGTTAGGTTTTTATTTTGGTGATAAGTATCACTTTCTTCTATGCATGGATGTAGTCTCTATTGTTGGTTTGAATGAAAACTTTGAGACATTTTTAGCTTTGAAATTCCCCTCCTTGTACATATATCTTACAGGTTCAGCTGTGTAGAATACAAGGAGTATGAGCCTTTCGTATAGCTCTTTGAGCTAGGCTTGGATGGCTGCTAGCATACAACTACTTCTGGTTGTTTTTTCTAGCAAGAGTAGTGCCTTTGAGGTACCTTTGAATCTACCTTCTCTCCATGTATAACCAGATTAGAAATAGTGAACTATAATATAAAATAGTTTTAATACAATATGACCTTATTGCACTTTATTTTGCACTCTTCTTTGTAAGTCTTGATTTCTGGTTTTTGAGGCAGAATATTGAGTGCGATATAGGGGTTTTGAGGTTGTCTCTAGATTAGACATCTTTCCATGTTTACTTGGATATTTTATAAATGAATCCAAGCTTGTAACCACATGATAGAAGCTATTTTTTGCACTATTTTATTGTTCTTTGAACTTAAGACTCACAAAGTCTCGTTCGAGGATTATTTTGATGCTCTTATGGTTGTTACTTTATTCTATAATGCTTGTAGTATTGAGATGATTTTGTGGATTCCTTAGGCCACTTAAAATTTATAGATATTATGGCATTAATAGTGTCTTTAGACACTTTGAAAAATTCTATTTTTATGCCCTTCTAATGAACACAAACAATAATCTTTGAGAGCAATATAATAGTGCAAAATGAATCTAATTGTTTTACTTCCACTAAACTAACAATCTCACCTTATCAATGTAGATGGTAGTGGTGTAGTATTACTAAATGGGGAGGTGGTTTGGGAGCTTTTGAAATTATTTCCATAATATCAGAACCCAAATTGCACAAATCGTATAGCTTGTATAGTCTCTATTGTACACTATGTCAATCTACCAAAATAGCTTATATAGTCACCAAATCGTATAGTTGTATGGTTCAAATCATACAATATTTACAAGTTAAATAAATCAGTTTTGTAATCGATTTATCCAAACTAACATCATTTTATTAATTTTCAGGTTTTGGGTTGCAGCCTTATTACCAAATTGGATAAACGACTGTTTATACGATTTGGATATAATACTTGTACGGTTTGTACGAACCCTTGCTGCAAATAATACTCAAATTTATCATTCTACTCAATAAATACTTCCAAGACATATTTTGGGAAGTTTCTATATGTCAATTTCTCTAACTCTTCATAACATGCAAACCCTAAATCCATGACAATGAATTGTATTCATCCTAGGCAATTCTAGAAATTGTACAACTACCTAGAAACATCAAATATGGCTATAATTCTTCATACAATCACTTCCATTCTCCACACCAAGTCTAGAAAGTAATCAAGATCATTCACAATGCAATTCCATCCATATACATGCCAAGTTATGCATCAAACATGAACTACACAACCTGCAACAATCAAAACGTATGGTGGAATTCACAAGGGCAAGAAAATAAGGGAAATTGCTGTAATGTTTAGATTATGAGGAATCCTTTACAATATAGCCATTGGCATTGCTCACAATCACCACAACAATCACAATGAACAATATGCAACTCTGCAATCAATACTCCATGAATTATGTATTAAGGTTTCAACAATGAACAACAATGAACATGAATGAATTGTGAACGAACTATCAATGAAAATAATATTTTACAAGGTTTACTAAGGTCTAATTTGATTTTTATCAAATTCACTCCAAATGTACGTTTCACCTAATTTCATTTACATTTCATTTCATACATTTGCAACCTTGTATGTTTTGCTCCTACTTGTACATTTTAATCAAAATTGAGCAAAACTAGACAAAATTGTGTAAATCCAAAGATCACTTCTTCTTATAGGAGGTGGATTTGCTGCCTACATCTGCCCTCCCCTTTAAATCAGGTTGTGTCCTCATCGTCTAAGTCTACTTCATTTTTGTCGATGCACCCTTTTGATATTTAGCCATATAAAATTGCAAGGTCGTACACTCATCCTTCATGTGAGCTACATACTAGCTGAATTTCAAGGATTTTAACCCATATTCATTAGCTTTATCCTCTACAATAGCCATTAGTGCTCCTAGCTCCTTTTCATGCTTGGATGCTCCCTTGCATATATTTTCTATCAATCAAGATTTCATTCTAGAGGCTATGGATAATTCTTCATTCTTTCCATAATAACTTGCATATTCTGATGGATGTCATCTTCATAAGTCACCATGCTCTCATCCTTAGCCGCCAACCTGGCCTTATGATCCATAATAATTTTATTATAGCACTTGTCATCCTTGGCCATCTATTCGATCTTACAGTATTTTTACTATAGTTGTTCCTCTACTACCTTCAACTGATTTACCTGTTTGGCCAACTGTTTATTTTGTGCTATCAGTTGAGCTTCCAACTACTTCATGCACTCTTCTACCTGTTGGATCACAAGCTATGTTTCTTCTTTCTATGAACATAGATCCTCATATACTTTCTTCATGCTAGCCAACTCTATTTATACCTTTTTCATTATTTCCTTGGCCATTGTATTATTGTGTGTTAATTATTCCTCCATTACAACCATGTCCTTTCGAGTAGATTCCACTTCCTCTCATTGTGCTTCTTTAGATTGATAAATTTATTCAAGTTCCAAGCTGAGCCACTTGATCCAGTAAGTTAGGAAATTCAATTTCCTCAAAGTGAAAGCCAATTCTGGAGGTACTCTTCAAAATTTTGTACCTATTGTATTCAATGGAAAAGTCTAATAGGATGTCCTATCCAAATACACATGTGGAACTATGCAATAATTGGTCTTCACTCCCTCTAATAAATCCTGTTTTCCAAGCATCATGGTTACATATCTCCTAGGGAATAACCATGGATGTTGTGCATGGATGTGTGCTATATGCCTTGTGTGATCCTCATTGCACATCCATTCCACAATATTTTCTAATTTCATGAAGGTTTTCTCCCTCCACTGCTTTAACTTCCCAACACCACCAATGCAAAACTGCAACCTAGCACTGGTAATTTCACTGGCCTGTTGGAAGAAGTGCTCCACCTGCTCATTAGTATTTTCACCCACATCCTCTACATTATCAAAGTGAGGTACTTCCACTAGAAATATTGTACAAAGCTCCTCAATATTATCCTATAGTGGAGTCTATCCTTCCTCTTCTTCTACCTATGGATGAGAACTTCCTCCGACCTCCTTGGCCATACTTGTTACTTTTTCTTCTTGTAGCAAGTTGTGTGCTACTATCTCACTTGTATCTCCTTTTACTAGTGATTGTGTCTCCTTGAAATCAATTATTTATTTTTGAGATTGTTGCTCTTCCACCGGTACTTGGACTTCCTCTTGCAACTTAGATAAGTCCTCTTGTTAAATTTTTGTCAACCCTTCATCTTGCAATTTCGGTTACACTTCCATTAGAGTTGCAACTATCTAGTCAGGAGTAACCTCTTCCTATGGTACTTGCATATTTATCTACACCCGTTGACTGTTACCACCTCTCATAATGATATTTATCTTCTTTGTCCCCTTCGACTCCTCTAATGGAACCTCCATCAAAACTTTTTATTTTGATGCTGGTGGTACTATCATCGTTCCCATAAAATATCTGGATGAATACAAAAGTTTAAAATCAAAGGTTTGGAGCAATTTTGGGGATCCCATTGCTCTTCCCATCCCTTATAGACCCATACTATTAAAAAATTAACAAACTTAACTCCTCTGGGTTAGAGTACCCTTCTTCTGGAACTGACTCAGTTTTATTTAGCTACACGGGTTTCTTCTATTTCTCTTGTTGCCTTCATGTTTGAATACTTATAGGGATAGATTTTTGTTCCACCCTCTCGTCCTCTTCAAAAGATACTGGTTGTTCCCATAACTGTTGGTCTTGGACATGCTACTCCAAGGTTGGTTCCAACTGTCTTCTTCGCTTCCTCCATGAATGGACATCTTCATCAGATGCCATCTCATATTCTTCCTATACTAGAGGTATTAATTGCTTTGTGCTCTTCTTGGCCTTCAATTTGTCTAGAGTTTCCTTTGATAGAGACATAGTATTTGCCCATTACAGTATGGTAGGCTGATCTGGTGCTATTTCCCATGGTTGGTTCCTACCAGGAAAGTGAATTCCCATTCCTGATACTGCATCCAATAGAAGTGCAATGGCATGAAAAGTCATGGAGAATGTCTTCCTCCTCACTGTTAGTGCCTGCTGTATTTGTTTTTGTAATTATGTTCCCCAATCATACTTCATGCTAATATAAACACCTTCAATGTACTATGCCATCTAGATTGGAATTTTTGAATCTCATTATTATCTAGACATTCGTGCCATGACAACATTCATCATGCAAGCGAACTCATTGGTATTCAATTGACTCTATTTGATTCCATGGGTCCCAGTACCCAAAATATTGGCTATGATAGGTGACTTCATAGATGTGAGTACCGTGATCAATCTATGAGTCTCAATTAGGTCTACTACCCTTTTCAAAATTGGGGCTATGTTCTTGGGCAATTTGAATATCCATTGAAATAAATCCACCAAAAACTCCACCTTAACATACCTATTACCCACTCGTACCACTGTACGATTCTCGAGGGGTTCATATGACTGAAGAATCTATAGTAAGTATTCATTAAAGAACATTATATCCTGTGATGGGATTTGCACTATAATACTCATTCTAGAATTTCTCAATGTTTGCTTTACTGGATGATTGGTATCATGTTTGTCCCACCATTTTCTATAAAAATCTCCCATAGGCTACCCAAAAGTGACATCATTGATGTCCACTTGCTCCTCCTTAGCTTCATTGGATGAGTCTTCCTATTCTTTCAAAGTCCTTTCTTGATGAAATTCATTGTGAAGTTCCCTTCTGTGTGTCCTAGGTGGTTACATCTCTTCCCTTATGTATTGTAGTGATGCACCTCCTCTACCACCATGCCAATATTGTTGATCCCTCCATGGCCTATATCCTCTCCCTCTCCAAGTATGATTACCATACCTCCTGTGTGACTAAAACCGATGTCATTGGTATTGAATGGGGTAAACTAAGGGATATTTCTTGGGTCATGGTTCTCTCTGGTGCAATGGTATAGGTGATCTATCTACCATAGATGCTACAATGTGATCTTAATTAGCTCAAAATTCTTTCCTGGAACTCATACTTTTGCCATCATTGGTTGAAAACCACGCTCACACACTCTTTTATCAACCTAGAAATTTAGGACAATCTGTAAAAATAACTCCTAAAAGTCCATACGACTACTTCCAAAATGTACAAGAACTATTAGGATCTTACAAGTCCTCAGTAATGTCGTACATGTATGCTCCCAAATTATACAATCCTACCCAGATCATACAACTCCAACCAGATCTGTTCAATCACATATGATTTCGTACAATTGTAGTAAATCATACAAATGGTGCTTCAAATTGTACAACCTTGATATGAAATCATACCAACTTCTATAAAATCATACAGGGGAACCTCCATTCTGTACAACCTCATTAGATCCTATACAACTATGAAACTTTTTGTACAATCTCTCCAAATCTGCACTAATTGGGTCTTTGAGAGCCTAAAAATTATACAATCACACCCTTAAATCATACATACGGCCCTAAAAAAATTTACTTGGCCAAAAACCTTGTTTTCCTTCAACATGTATGATTTTTGTGGAACCCATTTGCTGAAAACATGCAATCTCTCTCTCGACATAATTTTAGTGCAATTTATGCAGTTTCTCCTTCACTTGGTGCAATCTTCTTCCAAAACAAAATTTCTTGGTAGTATAGCAGCATTGTACGACCATAATTTCCAAATTCTTCACACATGCAAACTTAACAAATAATTTTCATGCTTTTATGGTTAATTTTTGTACCAGGGTTTGCTTATTTTACCTCCTTGCAATTCCCTATTTCTCCATTTCAGGAAAATCAAACCCTAGCCCATATTTTTATGCAACAAGGGTTTCCTTGGGTGATTTCTTTCCTAGTGCTTGTACAACAATTTTTTTCACCTACAACATGATTTTCAAATTACTTTAATTTTTTTGAAGTAAAACCCTAATTTTGGTAGCTTATTCCTCCAATTGGGTTGCTTTTTTGAAACCAAAAATTCCTATGGTGCAAATTTAAAATGGGTCACAAAATTTGTAGCAATATGGTGAATTCTAACTACCCATGTAGAAATTATCTTCAGTTGCACCCTTTTTGCCTTCAAATTCTCCAAAATTCTAGTGTTGCATGTGTACGATCTACAAGCGAGAAAGAAAATTTCTGTATGGTGCCTTGCTTTATATAATTCTAAAACCCTAACATCTTAATGCATGGAATTATGCCACCTTAGCCTCCTTTGCATGTGGTTTTGTCCTTTTGTATGGATGATTGACAACTTGTCCTTTTTGTGCATGCGATTTTATCTTTTTATTTGCCTTTTATTTTTCTTTTATTTTATTTCCTTTTTTTTTTCCAGAGGGGGCTGCCATTTCTGATTTTCAACCAACCTCCATATTAATTGCATCCCAAAGGATTTTCACAATTAAGATAAATTTTATTTTTATTTTCTCCTTGTTGGAACCGATTCTTGCATCCATAGGATTCGATTTTCATGCTGTAAAAATCCGTTTGAAACCAATGAGCTATTACAGGCTCTGGTCAGCCTGCCTCTTCATTCTGATAAACATGACTATTGCTAAAGGAAAAATACAGAATGGGTAAGGAAACCCCAGTGGTAATTCTATGATAAAATGTTAATTACACGCTCAAGATGAATGTAAAACTATACATATTAAAATGACCAATCAAGAAAAATAACCAATTGTTATGCCTTATGTAGAACGGTGCCTAGATTCATTGGGCTATTATAGCAATTTAACAACAATTTTAACATGAACAGAGAGAATGGGGAAAAGGAAATTGGCACTCATATATTTATTCAAATATCGCAATAAAACAAAAATTTGACCAATGAAAGAAACGTATGTAATGTATTCAAATAATGTAATCCATTACATAGTGACACACAATACTAAGATAAATATATAATAGGAATGAAACTCAAAATTGTATTGATTTCATAAAGTATTACATGCAAAGTGGGCAAGATGCATTTTAACTCCATTTCTCTCAAAGAAATACATCAATACAATGAATAAGACTTTGTTCAAATAATGTAACAGGTCTCTCCTACTCTCCTTGTTCCAATTTGGTAATAGTAGAGTCTCTAAATCTTAGGCACAATAGGATAGGAAATAATCTCAGTTTCTTGAAAACTTTCCTATCAAAATCCTAAACAGTAAAGGGAATAAAGAAGAATGGATGAGAAAAATAGACACAAAAGGGAGATACAACAACACGACTCTAAAGGACACTCAAGTATACCTCTTAGCAAAAATGTTATTCTCTAATTGCTTTATGCAGAAATTGAACTTGTCTACTTCCTTTTATAGCTGTTGGTTCTTGATTTTGTTATTTTTGTTTTATTTATGACCTTACACTTGTCAACATCTGATTGAACTTCAAAAATTGGTACATCTAGCTTCCACTACCCTTTTTGTTCTGGTTGTAGCCTCCTCTTTGAATTTTTCAAACAATAATTCAATTTAACCGGTGATGGTGGTGTTGGGTGAACCTATTTCTTCTTCTACTACTTCTTCTATAATTGTTTTCCTTTCAACTATTTCTCTTCAAGCTACCTTCTCTTGAAATGCATCCTTTTTAATTGCCTCATTTATTTTTTTAGATACTTTTTTGTTGGTGTAGGTCTTTGCTGTGATGAAATTATTTTTTGCTGTTAACTGCAAGTCTCAACCCTTTTCCCTTTTTGACCTTGTTGCAACCACTTTATTTGTTCACTGATTAATCTCCAAACTTCTATGTCAAAGGTGGTAGCAAACCTTAGCATGTTCATCTCCTGCAAAATCCTATTTTTCTATGTGGTAATAATGGACCTGTTTCTTTCATATTGGAAGAGCAACATCTCCATAGTATTCACCAGAGAAGTAGTTTGTTTAGTCATTTCTACTTCATCATCTGATTCACACTCAAATATTTCTATGGTATGCTTGAGTAGCTCTTCTACATCGGAGGCTTCCAAGAATTGGTCTAAGGATAGACCGATGTCTGCCATTTTTCTTGTTGCTTCTTCTATCAAATTATCCATTTCATTCACAACATTGATCCACCTTTCCCGGTTTACCCCAAACAAGGTTGCTTTCAAAAACTCAAAATTGAGCTGGATTTTATTGCCATTATCTGTGGTTATCTCCTGACCCTGCAATTGTTCAAAATTATCTCCTATGAAATAAAGGGTAGGATGAATGAATTCAAAGTCTTTTGCTCTCTCTTGTATTAATATTAGGATTTCTTGAACAATTACTTGGATCATCCCTATCTGTCTAAACATTCAGTGAACCCTCTAGCATGAGATTGTATTTTCATTAACATTTTATTCTTCATTGTATTTAGATAATAGGCATGATATTGAATCTTCACCACTGAAGGGGGCTATGCATTTGAAGTATCCTTACATGCCAATTCCTCCTGCTATTTATTTATTAGTGCTTTCATTTTAGCTTTTTCCTTTTCTTCCTTTTTTAATTGACTCCTTAATTCTACAATTTTCTCTACCAGTTGGTCCATGGTTTGATTTGACATTGCTTTAATAACTTTGACCATATCACCTTATTTTCCTAGCACTGATGAGTCTCTCGTATCTTGATCGATTTTGAAGACAAGTGGGTCTTGCAGAGCAGGAATATTTATCTTTGCTATATCTGATACAGGTGCTTCTAATTGTGATTCTTCTATAAATTGTTCTCCTATATTTCCCATCCTTGCTACTAAATGTAATTCTTGTTCATTTGTAGTAGTGAAAGTAGCCTGATCATCTGTACTTTCCAAAAATACCTTAGTAGAGGGCAAAGAAAATCTGGGCCTTTTCTTTGTAGTGGTTATCTCTGTTTGATTTTTCACTCGGTGACTTCAGAAGAGACCCCCAAATTCATAAGTTCTTCTCATATTTATTTGTACTATTGATGGAATTTTAATCTCCTGCCCTTTTATTGTCAGAGAGGTAGGGATGGTCATGTGTTCCAATTTCTTCACACTAGTTACAGCTAGTACTCTGTCTAAGATGGGAATTACAGCCTATTCTGGGAGAGAAAATTTCTAAGCATGTGCTATTAAAACCTCCTTTCCTTTATCTGTACTCAGGTTTTTAGAAGCTTCTTGGGAAGTGCTTGGTGCTGCTTCTATTATGATATGAGCACCTTCAGAAGGCCTAACCTATTGCTCTACTATGTCTACAGTATTTACAGTGACCTCCATTTGGTCAATACCCTGCTCTTCTATCAACTCTAATAGGGGGTCTTATTTTATTTCTAGAGATGCTCCTGGAAAAATAGGTGCTACAAATTCTACTAAAATTTATCGAAGCCTTCTTAATTCTGTAGGGTAATCATAGGCTCCATGAACCTGTGTGTTGCCATTGCTTTCAAGAGGGAAATCATCCCACACCCTTTGCAAATCTAATCCCTTTTCCATAGCTTCTAATAATATTTCTTCAAAAGTGTCTGTACGATGTCGTATTCAAGCATATTCTCTTTTTTTCCATCATTTTGCTGTATGTTCCTTTAGGATCATAAAATATCCAAGTTATCTCATCGAATCCTAGGTTGTCCAATTCAAACATTCCCTTGAGAAGGGCAGGGTAGCCAAAAAATATATAATCTCCAAAGCAACAGGGAACACTGAGCCAGGGGACTTTACCATGTTTCTTTACCAACCTCATCTTAGCTTCTTCGGCCACCTGCCTGCATAATTCCAAAGCTTCTAGGGATAATAGGCAATACATTGGTAATAAATTTGGAGGAATTTTAGCCCCATATAGCCTGATATAGGTGTAACCTTCTGTGAAGAAGAAATCCCCAATATCTTTCTCTTTGATAAAAGCCCTTACTCCTAGCCCTAGCCTCTCAAGAACCATGCCAGTTAAAATCCAATGGATTTCTACCATGAAATGATCACAAAACCAGCCAAAGTGAGTTTGTCCTTCATGTATTCTCCAAAAACTACTTTGGACATAGTGGTTGTCAATGGCTTTTACTCTTTTCCAGGCTTCTTCTCCCAATTGACCCGCTATCAGGTGGATAAAAATTGAGTATTGAGAAAAACAGGGCATCTCTTACCTTTTTTCAAAAACTACCTTTTTTAATTCTACCATTTCTTCATGCATTTGGGTACTTAATTCTAATTCCCAAGCGTAAATTGGGGTATTATGTACTCGATTGCATTGTGCAGCTAAATACAAAACCCTTTTGGTCACTCTACTGAGATCCTGTACCCCTAAGACTATGTTTATCATATCACAGAAATATTGGACCCATGGTTTAAAAGCAGTCTTCCTAATTGGAAATTTATCATCTATTTTCTCATGAGTATCAAATAAAGACTTAAAAACTTCCATTTTTGTGAACATTCAATATTGGTGTTCGATTACCTTTGTCACCAAAAAGGTGGTATACTCTATCAAATTGAATACTTTCTGGATATGTTCGACTTTGATGTTGAATACCGGTCGATCCTTATTATCTCGAAATGTCCTAGTTATTTCGTCATATGCCACTGCCAGCCACACCATTAAATCCAAGGAGAAATGGACCTTCGGACATATCAGCTTCCCGAGGTTACTGTCCCATCTGTTGCTTCTGGAAAACCCTTGTATTGTAACCTCCAAGATTTATGAAATAAATCAACCATTATCCATGGGGTCTTGCTATCGCTCTCCATCACATGAGAAAAACTCTTGATACATGCATTATCGATCTCATACTGCTGTGCTAGAGTAGGTTTCTTATCAACTTCGCATTTTTGAGCAAAATCATACATTGTGCTATTGGGTACAGGCGGTCCAAAGATTTCAGTGTATGGTGACCGGTCTGTGATGAATTTTACTGCTTCCCTGGTGTCTTCTGGTATAAAAACATCTCCCCATGATGCCTTTTTGCTCAATGTAGTGGGTATATTTCTATTCAAACAAGCAAACCAACACTCTCATATTCTCTGTATTTCTTGCATACCAGTCTATGCTATTAGCTCACGAGGGTGGTAGACTCGACTATTTTTGTGAGCTTATAAACTAGGTGGTGAAATGTGTTCGATAATTCACACGTTTGTCATTAATATGATGCCACTAACCATATTTTAAAATTGTCCAAAGAAATTCTACCAACACATATTTTCCCAGAGTTGGGTCATCATGGTGGGTAAGGTCTTTCATCCTATGTGCCCTCTGGACGCTTTGGTTTGTGTAGCTGTAATCATTGATAGTTCTGCTATTGTCCGCTGGAACCTCTTTTCATCTGATGTGGAACTGTGATGTGTGATAGGGGTGGCTTACATTTTGATTCTCATGCCACATTGGCATCGAATGATAACTAAATCTTTGGTATCGATTACCATTTTAATTAGGTAGCAATCATCCTAGGGATCTCTGTAAGATTTGGTTCTTGATTTGAGTGTCTGTTATCATCTTGGGTATCTTTTAGCTTTCCCAGTCAACCGTGATTGAACACAACTGTTGGATCTACCTATGATCTATCACAACATTGGATCTTTCAAACGCAAACCACCGTTAGATCATATAGAGATGGAGCACATCTGTTGGATTCATCATAAGATGCTTGTTGGATTAGCCACGCTTATATTCTATTGTGTTGACTTTGACTCGCTCACCGTCATTAGATTCTCTTATTCTCATTGAAGCGCTATCGTCAGATTCTCGTTAGTTGATTCATCACTTAAATATTTGGTTCGTGCACTGCCATTGGTTGTCCTGAGTAGGGTTAGTGCAACCGTCGATGTCTAGGGACCTGCATGTTTGTTAATCTACTAATTTATAAAATACATGTTCTCGGTTAGTTGGATTAATCATGTTTATAATGGTTAAAAACCCTTGGTTTGTGATGATTAGACCCAAAGATAATACGTGTTAAAGATAATGTAATCCTCTTATCCTGATTAATCCAATAATTAAAACCTTAATAACATTGCTCTAACATAGGTATTTGTATAATCGAATCATCTCCCTATGCGTCCACCGTTAGATCATATCATGATAGGGCGTGGTCGTTGGATCTCTCGCTCATACACAAGGTTCAAAAAAAGAAGGGGAAGATGACCACACATTAAATCATTATAAAATTGGATTAAGTGCTTTCTTTAGCCTAGATAATGCAACTTTAATTCTGATGAAGGAAACCTTTTTAGACTAACCTCCAATCACTTTTAACCATGCACACTGTTGGATCTGAGCTGAGATAAGCGCTGTCGTTAGATATTCATATTATTTAATCCATTGTTTGACATTGATTCTTTCATCGCCATTGATATTCAAGCAGATTCTAGCATTGTCATCAGATCTCTTGTGAGTTGCATACTTGTTAGCCGAAAGGGGTGCGTCATTACATTAGATTAATCCCGGTTTAAGCCAAAAGGGGGGTGATTAGCCAATGTATTATACCCTTGCTAATTCTATTTAATAGGTTTAATTAATCTTGTGGGGATCTTGCACTTTTTTGATGCACCTTTTATGGGAGTGCCACCATTGGATTGGATCTAGATGAGCGCTATCGTCTGATTCGTTCAATTAGCTTGATGGTTATTTTAAAGGGGGTGCATACCCTTAATACTTTTTTGACCATAGTATTTTAAAGTGTGGTTTAATTAAATCAAGCACCACCATCGATATTTGAGTTCATTTGAGCGCTATCGTTCGATCTAGCGGACTTGTTTGATATTTAATCAAAATTTTGACCTTTGCTGACTCGTTAATGATTTGAATTTTTGGAGAGTGCACGTTCGTCGGATTAGGCTTAGCTCAAGCGCATCCATCCATATTATAAAATTTGCATGGAATTTATTAATTTTAATCATTTTTGACCTTAGGTTATAATATTTTTTTAAACCATTATCTTTGACTTCACCTTCGGGTTTCTTTGAGAAAGCGCATCCGTTGATCTTCTCGTTTCGCTTAAGCACTACCGTCAGATTAAAAGGCACATGTTTTTAGATTTTAAACCTAAGATGTAGTTTTTTATTTTGAACCTTGCCTTTTGACTTGTTTGACTTACACTTTGCTTGATTTATTAAAGCGCCATCATTCGATTAAATCGGATTCGAATGCGGCCTTTGGATTTAACCTAAGGTGCTCGATATTTAATTAATGCAGATCTGTATCGTTCCAAAATTTTTGCACCCTTACCTTCAGGCTAAAGGATCCGTGCCCGGAAGGGGGATGGGAAAAGGATGGGACGGTACCTCGGACTGAGAGGCCCTTTGAAGGTCCCGCCTCTCGGGGGAGGGGTATTAAGGTGATTTTTCGACGGATGGTGGGGTTCACCAGGAAACGTTTAGTGGCAGTTTCCACGCCTAGGTTGGGAATGTGTTTAATGTGTTCAGTTTTATCTTTAAACATCCAAGTCCTAGGTTTGGCCAGATGAATCTAAGTGTTCTATTATGAAAATGCAAATTAAATAAATACAAAAAATAGATTTGGATAGAAAATAGAAAGAATACGCTAGATTAAAGAACCATACCTGATCCGGATGTCTGATGAAGGTTCTAATTTTTGAAGCAGTCCAGATCGTCTAGAATTTGATAGGATCATCTGAGATCTGACGGGATCATCTGAGATCTGATGAATTCATCAGACGAATTCGTCAGAGACCTGCAAACAGAGAGATAGATACAAAATACCAGAAATGCAACTATTCTAACAGAGAAAAATGGTGTAAAATGGCAACATAGATGCTAAGGTGATAATCACAAATAAAAATTCAAGTAGATTATGACGTTCTAATGACAAATTATGACTTCATTGTGCACTTAAGCTATATGGGTGAACTCCAAGATGCAGAACAATAAGGAATAATAACAAATTTAACTAAATGCAGGATAAATCAACAAACAAAGTGAGAAAACGCAAACCTTGGGCACTGATTGCCCCCAATGTTGACTACAGTCGAAATCATCTCGGATTGGTACGAAATCGTCTCGAATTGAACAGGATCGTCTGCGACGATCTGAGCTTGCTCCGACTGAAAAACAATGAAGTTCCTGCAAACAAACTTGGAAAAATACAAATGCAAATGGTGGTTTAAGATAGTCTAATGCATGTAGAATTCATGTTACAGGGAATTTCAGCCCGGGGGAATGCCAAGAGGGGGTCCTAAGGTTAAATAGGCTTAGGAGGGAGGTTAGGAGGTTGGAGATCATCCTAATTTGGAAGATCTCCAATGGGGGAGGTCTCTAACGGTGCAGACACGCTTCTGCCCGGATTAGAGACGTCGTTGAAACAGAAGCTAACTATGCACAAATCAGTTTGGGACGAGATCGTCTGGACGTTCTTCTCCAGAAGAAATCATCCGATCTGAGGCGATATCGTCTGATCGGCGACGATATCATCAAACGGACAAAACAAACTCTAAAAATGGCATGAAAAATGAGGAAACGGGCAGCAGGCGGTTTGGGAGCGATTTTGGGGTTAAAATTTGAATTTGAATTATTACTAATGTAATTTTAATTATTTGCTAAGGTTTACTACGCCAATTTTAGGGTGCTACATTTTGCCCCCTCTTTAGCAAATTTTTTGAGGAAAATGCGTTAAAGATGAGTTCTTCTCGATCTACGAGAAAGCAAAAATTTATTCCCATTTTTAGGCGACGATTCTTGGTCGAATCGTACGACGACTTACTATGATGCCCCCTCCGTGTTTTTACCCAAATCGAACGTTTGAGGTAAAAATGCGAAAAAGCAAAATTAAATTTGTTGCTAATTGTTTTTGAATAAAATTAAGAAAAATAGGGAAAAACCCTAATTCATTTTTACTGTTCATTTTTTATTTTTTGGTTTCTAGAGCTCTGCAAACAAGATGGTCGAGACAGCGCACAGATCGACAGAGGTCCGGCGCGGGCTACGGGTAAGGGTCTAAACTTAGTTTAGAAGGCTTGAATTTTGAATTTCATGCTTTTTAGATTAAATTTTGATGATTTTTGAGCATCGCGGCCATTTTTGGGCCGTCGACGTCGTCGAGACGAAATCGTCTCGATATCGTCGATTTCGTCCAAGGGCGAAATCGACGAAATGGGGACGATTTCGTCAAAAAGGGGACGATTTTGGCTGGCAAAATCGGAGATGAATTTGCTCAAATTTGGGACGATATCGTCCAATAGTGGATGATATCATCATTTATTAAATTGAACTTGTTTTACTTGCATTATTAATGATTGTTTTATTAATGATTTTTATTGTTTTGTTGTTTTATGTTGCAGAGAGGATTACTAAAGAGCGAGAGAATGGAAATACGGTGGGTTGAGGGATGACTTGGCCGCTCTATCTCGGGCAGAGCGAGATCAGCTGGCTCAGGTCGGCTTGCAGCATGTGGCAGAGATGCCACGGGTTTCTACGAGATATGGGGCTATTGACAGCCCTAGCAGAGAGGTGGTATCCGGGTTCTTCCTATTTTTGGTTATCGATAGGGGAGATGACTCCCACACTAGAGGATGTATGGAGGATTTTGAGGATCCCCATACAAGGATGGCTAATCACTCCCATGGCCAATCAGGGCCACGCGATGATGCGACTATGCGGAGATCCGAGCTTCACCCTGGAGAAGGGCGGAGTGAACATCGAATCTCTATGGCAGATGCCTGGGGCATCTAGACTGACACAGGTTTTGGCTGGGGTTGTAGGTGGTCTACTGCTATGCCATCAGAGTGGATGCAGAGTACCATGGCTACTGACAGATGTGGTCTACGACATGAGAGACCACGGATATAGGTTTGCTTGGGGGAGCTTTGTACTATGCCGATTGTATAGGATCCTGCATGGGGTCGTATACAAGGGCGGTCGATGTCCGGTTATGACATCTCTACTACAGGTTTGGTGCTGGGAGCACATCATGGTGCGGAGGCCGATAGGGCTCCCACTGATAGGGATTGATGGGGAGAGGCCCCGAGCTTTCTACTGGTGGCTCCGGAGAGGGTCACAACGGCGGATAGATCTGCCAATGTCCCGGAGACTACTTGACGACCTTGTCTCCGACCAGATCACCTGGAGGCCTTGGAGAGATCATCCAGGGTGGGCCGAGGATGGACAGGAGCTGGCTCACGTCAGGCGAGTCTGTTGGCTGAGGATGGAGAGGGGAGAGGTGGAGCTCCACCGCTATGACCGAGTTTTGAGGCAGTTCGGTCTACAAGGGGATCCCATCCCTCAGAGACTACGAGTTTTCCTGGACTATCCGGGATAACACTACAGTTAGCGGGGCTCCAGATATGCAGCGCTTCTGGGGTCCAGACATAGATGATGCCCCCATTCAGCCGGTGGATGGGGACGATGTTGGGGTAGCTGACGGCTACGATGCCTGGTACACAGGCATCCACCCTCCTCGGATGACGAGGGCTCAGGGTCCGATTCACACAGTTGTGCGTCGGATGGGGAGGCGGTGCTAGGCGGCCATTGAGGCGGCACAGGGTCACGATGGGAGAGAGCAGAGGAGACCACAGGCTCAGCAGAGGCCATGGCAGTGGGAGAGGAGGGAGGAGAGACCCCCTTCTCCATGGAGAGAGAGACCACCATCGCCCGATAAGGGCAAGGGTGTGGACACAGGAGAGAGTAGTGAGATGGCTACTCTCCGGGCGGAGACTATCCGTCTCTAGGCAGAGGTGCAGACTCTACAGGATGAGGCTGCACGACATCGAGAGGAGGCCACACAGCTCAGAGATGAGGTAGCACGCCTCAGAGCATGGAGCGGAGGGGCGAGCACTCGGGATCTAGCACGGGCTATTGCCCAGGTCACATTCTATCAGACACTATACCACCATATGGTGCCAGAGGGGTAGAGGTTACCGCTGTCGGCCCATATTGCGGAGCCTGTCGGGATGAGGTCATCGAGGACATCATCACGATCAGAGTCCAGGACTCATAGCACCACACGGACTATGATGGGGCCACCTCGTCCACCTCAGGGCGGGGGAGGAGATGAGGCTGAGAGCTCGAGGGGTTCTCAAGGCTAGGCTGCTACAGATTGCACTGCATAGATTGATTATAGTGCTTATTATTATTTTTGATAGGGGATTGAGTATGCCTAGGTACAGATTGTGGCATACCAATCTAGTTTTGAGATGATGTACATATATTGTTGAGATATATATAGATGAGATATTTTTTGATCATATGACTTGTCTTATGTATTTGTATGATGCTTTAATGTTTTGATTGATTGATTCGATGATTCATGTAATTATGCCATTTGGAAATATGATGGTTTGAATGTCATGCTGTAAGATTTTAAATGAAATAATCTGATGTAAACAAGTTGGTTGTTTGTGATGTGATAATTTGATAAAAATAAAAGGGACTTTTAACAATAATTTCAAAGGACATTGTCGCTATTATAGACCATTTCATGGAGTCGCCGCTCACTCGGTCGTCAAGCTAATCCTAGTATAGAAATATTGCTAAAAGTAAAAGAGTGCTTAAGAGACTTGTCTTAAGACTTTGTTGTGATGATGCAAATGATGATGATGATGATGATTTGTTTTTCAGATTTCCATGAAAATATTATGCATGAAATATTTTAAAATGACTTTTGCTAGGCATAAATTCCTAAGTGTGATAAAATTTTTGGATAATTCCCTAGGAATTATACCATCATTGCAAAATTGAAGTTTGACATAATGACATGAAATAGAATAGGTGTTTGTTTGTTTTAAAGCATAATTGTGTAACATAATGATTTAAGTCATATGTTTTTATGATTTTAAATAAATGGGAAAATAAAATTGGTACAATGGTTTGCGCTAGGCATAGAATATTTAGGTATAGACTTATACCATCATCGCGAAATCCAAAGAAGAAAAATAATAGTTTTATTGCATGGTTGATTTTTAATTTTTGAAATAGTCAAAAAATATGAAGATGAGGACTTGCACTAGGCATAAAATTCCAATTTTGGTTTTGGAACTATACCATCGTCGCGAAAGTCGAAAGTTATATATAAATGTAACTTGATTGCATGTTTTGGAAAATGATTTTGATTTTTTTGAGAATGCATGTAGTTGTCTTTATACTAAACAACTGTTCTTCAAAGAAGAAAATGAATTTATTCCAAACAATTTGCAAAAATATTTCAAAGTATCTTAAAGACAAAAGTTAGATTTATAAGGAATCCCATGTGCGTATGTGAGTTCATTACCAATCTTGATTTATCATAATGATACACAAAATCTCTCAAATACAAATGTGTGTGCAATTGCATTGTTCATTTACCAAGTTTTGAGCAAGATAATTTGATACAAGTGATTTGAATGAACCAAATAAGTGTTCATTAACCATGATTTAGATGCATATAACCATACCGGACTACTATGTAGGTCGGGTTATCAAGAGCTAGCTAATCCATAAGCAGACATAGGTCTGTACAAAAGAAGGTCGCTAATGTGACAGACATATCACCACGCTAGGAGTTACCCAAGGCCAAGCGGGTTGGGCACAAACCACCTGTTATGGGGCTTACCTCACGGTTTTCGAATAATTGAGAATTCCAGGGATTCAAGCTCATCAACCCTTCTTTTCTTTTCAAGGGGTAGGGAAAGGGATTTTATTGCTTTTGCTTTTGCTTTTGTCTTTGTCTTTGCTTTTGCTCTTTTTTTTTGTACTTTTGTATTGTGACTTGATATTTGAGATAATGCTGAAATAACTTGTTTCTTTTTTTCTTTTTCTTTTGAACTTTTCTTTTCTTTCTATGCTAGGGATACTTGCTCGGATTAGTCTGTAGAGCAAGGGATTTTTATTCGGGTAGGGGTGAGCTTGTCCTTTTGCCAATTCTCAAAGATTCTAGACCATGTGCATGATAGGATAGCAGGGGAAACTTTTCGCTCAAGAACCACTTCTACTATGTAACATAGCATGGAAATTACAAATGTAATCATTTTATTGTGAAAAGATATGCTTGGTTTAAGTAAATAACAACATCAATTCTCTATGCTCAAACTTTATTTAATTGAATTTTGTGTACTTTGATATAAGAGAGATTAGTAATCATGCCAGATAAAATCAAGATATTTATTTTTTGTGTTTGTGATAGTGGGGGATTCCAAATAAATGCTAATTTATCCAAAATAACTTGAAAATATAACTGCAATGCTTGAAGAAGAAATATATACAACAAATATTTGTGAAGAGTTTGATAATTTTGACTCTCTCTTTCTTCTTTATTATTTTTTTTTTTTGGGTTTCAAAAGAGTCAATAATATTGCTGTTTTGACTTTTTTTTTCATTTGTTTTTGTTTATTTTTTAAATGAGACAACATGCAAAATATGTACAAATGATGAAATGACCAAATTTTATGCGTAAAATCGCTTAAGATGCATAATTTGAGGTTCTTTTAAATCTTTACCATCTAAGGTAGCTAATTTGTATGCTCGCATCTATTGGGTTAATATATGGTCCAAGCCGTTGGGCTCAAATTTACCTTTAAGGTCTTTAGTTGGTTAGTATTTTTTTGAAGATTTTGAGGATTTTGATTTTTTTGTATTTTGATTTTAATTTATGAATTGGAATTGGTGGTATATACAAGATGATCTATATACACTATACAAGGTTATTTGAGTATAGCATGTCTAAGGTTGCTTCAAAATCAAAGGAGGTTTTGAAGGATAATTTGGTTGTGATGAAGGTAAGAACAAAAGGTGATGAATAAAAGGTAGTGATAACAAAAGCTTTGTTATAATGTAGAATAATGTAGCAAAATATTTGACTTTTATATGTGGAAAATTGATCATGTTACAAAATAAAATGTCAGAAGGATAAGAAGGTTCTTCATTCTTATCACTATCTTCCAAGTCTTGATAAGATGGAGGGAGTATATATGAAAGATATGCATGGGTGTTATTTGGTAAACAAGGATGATCATATATGGATGAAGAAAAGTGATGGATAGAAGATAATTGTGACAATAGAGAATGTATAGAACTTGATGTTTCAACCGTTAAATATTCTTCAAATGGTGTTGGGTCACCATGTATGGTAACAATTTTATTTGCAAGTTCAAACTTCAAACATTGGTGAAGAGTGGAAGGGACAACCCTCATCGTATGAATCCAAGGACTTCTAAGAAGTAGGTTGTAAGATGAAGGGCAATATGCTACATAAAACAAAGTATCCAGGATCTTGGATCCAATATTGAGGGGAAAAATTATAGTACCTTGAGCTTCTTGAATTTCATTGTTAAAAGATTTTATAATAACATTTGATTCATTAAGATCTTCTTCCTTTGATTTGAGTTTTTGGAATAATTGATAAGTGCATAAATTAAGAGAGGAGCCATTATCTACCATGATAGTTTTAACAGGTGTTTCTTTACTAGATCCTGTAATGTAAAGATAGTAGTCTTCTTGTGGAGTAGAGGAAGGAATATCCTCATCATAGAATGAAATATGGTTAACCTCAAGAGGGTTTACACCATTAATTATGTTCTTAGAGAAAATATGATGAGGAACAAATTGTTGGCTAGGTATCTTGAACAAAGTTTCCTTATGAGAACTTTGTAATACTTCTAAAAGGGATATCTTTGCTTGAGGATTAATCACTTGTTGTTGGCTATCAAAGTGGATTTCAGATTGAGATTTTGATTCTAAAGATGAGCTTTCTATGCTTACATTCCATTTTGGATCATTCTCTAGAGCCAAAGATAGTTTTGAAGGTTGGTCAAATGAGGAATCCATATCTTGAATATCGGATTGAGTTGATTGAACTTGAGGTTGCTCATTTGTAGTTTTTGTTACAATATTAATAATATCATCATGATGGGACACATTAACATGCAATATTTGATTGGTTTCTTGTTGTTGATAATTGAATAGGGGTTCTTGGGAGATCCCCATGTCTTGATTGATTATTGGTATTTGTTGTGTAGGAGTTTGATTGTTTCTTGGAGATTTATAATCAGTTGTAGATTGTAATTCCTTTATATTAAAAAGACCCTCATCAATCAAATCTTGAATTGAACATCTTAAATCTTTACATTTTTGTGTCATATGTCCATCTACTCTATGATATTCACAATGTAGCTCAGGTTTAAACCAATCTGTTGTGGTATGAAGTTGTCTTATGGAAGGGAGTTCAATCCTATTTGTGTCAAGTAAATACTTGAGAATTATATCCATTGGTTGATTGAGCTTAGTAAATTTACGTGATGAAGGTTTTCGAGAGGTTTTTGATACGTGCCTTAGGAATTCAGTCATAAAAGGGCCTAATGGTTTCTCACCTCTACTTTCTTTATTATGGGTAGAATGATGACAGGAAGATTGTGAAGTATGAGGTGAGTGCATGGTAGAATTGGAAGAATAAGTATTTTCTTGTTGAAATGGATGTGTTGTATTGAAAGAAGAATATTGAAAGGGTGGAGGAGGATTGTATGTGGATTGATAGACATAATATGGATATATGGGAGAATAGATAATATCGTTATGAAGAGGATTGGAAAAGGGATTGTCCTGTTGGGGTAAGGATGAAAAATGAGAAAAGTGTGATGGAGGTGGTGTTGAATAGGGATGAGGTTGGTCATAATCAACAAATGTATTTGGCTGAATTCTTCCAACATTACTGATGGGCTCATATTGATTTGAGTAAAAACTCATGGTTTCTTTAGTACTTCTAAAAGTAATATTTAGTATCTACTATTTAGAATTGAATCTAAAACATACAAACTTGAAATGATGATTTTGTTACTTTTTTTGTATACATATATATATTTTATTTTTGTTTTTTTATATTTTTGAATCAGAAAGATGCCTATGTTATTCACGTCGGGTTCACCAAAATGTATCGTTCCAAATTTTTCGCACCCTTACCTTCAGGCTAAAGGATCCACGCCCAGAAGGGGGATGGGAAAAGGATGGGACGGTACCTCGGACTGAGAGGCCCTTTGAAGGTCCCGCCTCTCGGGGGAGGGGTATTAAGGTGATTTTTTGACGGATGGTGGGGTTCACCAGGAAACGTTTAGTGGCAGTTTCCACGCCTAGGTTGGGAATGTGTTTAATGTGTTCAGTTTTATCTTTAAACATCCAAGTCCTAGGTTTGGCCAGATGAATCTAAGTGTTCTATTATGAAAATGCAAATTAAATAAATACAAAAAATAGATTTGGATAGAAAACAGAAAGAATACGCTAGATTAAAGAACCATACCTGATCCGGATGTCTGATGAAGGTTCTAATTTTTGAAGCAGTCCAGATCGTCTGGAATTTGATAGGATCATCTGAGATCTGATGGGATCGTCTGAGATCTGATGAATTCGTCTGACGAATTCTTCAGAGACCTGCAAACAGAGAGATAGATACAAAATACCAAAAATGCAACTATTCTAACAGAGAAAAATGGTGTAAAATGGCAACATAGATGCTAAGGTGATAATCACAAATAAAAATTCAAGTAGATTATGATGTTCTAATGACAAATTATGACTTCATTGTGCACTTAAGCTATATGGGTGAACTCCAAGATGCAGAACAATAAGGAATAATAACAAATTTAACTAAATGCAGGATAAATCAACAAACAAAGTGAGAAAATGCAAACCCTGGGCACTGATTGCCCCCAATGTTGACTACAGTCGAAATCATCTCGGATTGGTATGAAATCGTCTCGAATTGAACAGGATCGTCTGCGACGATCTGAGCTTGCTCCGACTGAAAAACAATGAAGTTCCTGCAAACAAACTTGGAAAAATACAAATGCAAATGGTGGTTTAAGATAGTCTAATGCATGTAGAATTCATGTTACAGGGAATTTCAGCCAGGGGGAATGCCAAGAGGGGGTCCTAAGGTTAAATAGGCTTAGGAGGGAGGTTAGGAGGTTGGAGATCATCCTAATTTGGAAGATCTCCAATGGGGGAGGTCTCTAACGATGCAGACACGCTTCTGCCCGGATTAGAGACGTCGTTGAAATAGAAGCTAACTATGCACAAATCAGTTTGGGACGAGATCGTCTGGACGTTCTTCTCTAGATGAAATCATTCGATCTGAGGCGATATCGTCTGATCGACGACGATATCGTCAAACGGACAAAACAAACTCTAAAAATGGCATGGAAAATGAGGAAACGGGCAGCAGGCGGTTTGGGAGCGATTTTGGGGTTAAAATTTGAATTTGAATTATTACTAATGTAATTTTAATTATTTGCTAAGGTTTACTGTGCCAATTTTAGGGTGCTACAGGTACATACCCTCAAGCTTTAATTAAATTCTTCAACATTACTTATGCTTTTTGGGCTTTAGACCAAGGTGTTTAATTAATTTCTCCCTTTTCTTTTGAATACCTTAGGACTTAAAGGTTTATCATTTGATTTAGGCCCAAGGGAGACTTTATTTTTAGGAAGGTCGGAGTTAGGCTTTATTAAAAATCTGATTGATAAAATCTTGCCATACCCCCTATTGAGCATTATTAAAAAGGGGCACACATTATTAACAACCAAGGTTAAACTCATCTCATTAGACCATGGAAAAATCAAATTACTCACACCGACTGAAGAAGTGACCAACATTATTAAGCATTTTGATTGAAACCAAAAATTTAAATTTGGGGGTTTCAAAGTTTGAGTCAAATTTGGCTCCAACATAGGCTCTAACTGGGACAATGTGTTGAAAACATGAGGCACTTGAGAACCACAGAATCTCCTGGTTTTATTTGCAGAAAATGAACAAAAATAAAAAACTTTTGACTGTTAAGTAAAGCTTGAAAAACATAAAAGAAAAACAATTTTTTTTTTATATATACTGAAAAATTGTATGAACAACATGATATCAAAGCTATAGAGTATTTGAAAACTGTAATTCCTTTTATTCAATTTTGAAACTAGGATCAGATTTTTAGAAACAGATGAGTTTTATTTTGATATATTGTAATGCTTGTTTTGGCTAAGTCATAAGATATGATTACACAAATATTTGTCAAAGCCATTTACTTCATCATGTTCATGCCCATGTGTGTGTTTGTGCATTCATTTTGATTTCTAAGTCTTTCAAAACTTTGCCATATCTGAGCAAAATAGTTAAGCCTAATATGTGATTTCACTCTTTAAAAATTTTCACCATTCTGCAGGGCTCCACTACCAGTCAAGCGTCTATAGCCCCGATGGAGTTGCTTCTAATCCCATCTGGTTTTACCCTACTTCCAGTCAAGCGTCTATAGCCCCGGTAGAGGTTTTCCAAGATATCTCAGGTAGTGACTCAATTTAACTTTATTTTTATTTTTCTTTCTCGTGAGAGAAGTACTTGGATATATAAGCAAATTGTGCAATGAGTATGCCTGAGTTGAGGATTAGTTTCTGGCTATAAAATATGAGTGTAATGATTTTTGGCTCAACCACCCTCTCAAAGATAACTCGGTTCTTTGGACCTTTGAAGTCACCTTAAGTATCATTTGTAATGTGAGGCTTTGACATGATGTTTCAATCAACTTTGTTTTCCTTCTATTTTATCTCATATCAAACAACTATTGCATAAACACTCATATTTTGAAAATTGTAAACCTCATCAGAATCTAAAATAAATCTCCTTTCTTCTTATTGTTTTTGTTGGAATCAATAGTAATATATATACTCATCAAACTAAGAATATCATGTGTACAGTAAACTCAGAATTAAACTAAACAAGAAAAGAAAAGCTAAAAAGTAAAACACTCTATTTTTTGGGTTTTTTTTCTTTTTCCACTTTTATTTTATTTTATTTTATTCACCTTCAACAGGGATTGTACATTTTGAGGTGTTGGCCATTAATAGGGATAGCCATCATTTCACCTTGCAAGGTCTGCAACTTGTATGTATTCTGGCTGATAACATGGGCTATTTGGTATGGGCCAATCCATTTAGGTTCAAATTTACCTTTTTCACCATGCTTATCATTTTTAGGATCCCAATAGATGACTATATCTCCTTGAGAAAAAGGAGTACCCTTGGCTTTCTTATTAAACAATTTCATGGTTTTCTGGGTTTGTTCCATCATTCTATTAAGGGTCTCTCTTCTTTGCTCTTCTAATAGGACAATTTGGTCAAGCCTTCTCTGTATGGGATTGGGGTCTTCATGGTCTTGCAATAAGAGGGAAAGTGCCAATTTCTCTATTTTTGAAGGTAATAAGGCTTTCTCTCCATAAACCATCTCATAGGGGGTTCTTCTTGTGTTTCTTTTAATAGACAACCTATCAGCCCATAAAGCAAATTTAAGTTCACTTGTCCCACCCTCTTTTGTTCTTACCTAATGACATTTTTATTCTGGTTATTACATTTTTATTTGATGACTCAACAAGACCATTTCCTTGGGGGTAATAATTAGCAGAATGGGATAATTCAATTCCATATTCAACACAAAATTCTACCATTTCATATGAAACAAAATATTGTGCATTATCTGTAACCAGTTTTTGAGGAACTCCAAACCTGGTCAGAATGTTTTCTTCCAAGAATTTGATGATAGTGGCAGTAGTGGATGTTCTCAGGGGTGCAACTTCTACCCACTTTGTGAAGTAATCTATTGCAGTTATGATCCACTTGTGTTGGCCAGATGAATTAGGCTTGATCTCTCCAATTAGGTCAATACCCCATTGTGTGAATGGTGCCTCAATGATTACTGGCTTGAGGGGCATGGCTGCCAAATGCTTCTTTCCTACAAAAACCTGGCAGTTATGATAGTTCCTAACATATTTATATACATATTTAAAAATGGAAGGCCAATAATATCCTGCTCTCATAATTTTATTAGTTGTAGCTCTTGGAGCAAAATGTCCTCCACAGAAACCATCATGAAATTCATTGATTATTTTTGGGACTTCACTTTCATATAAATAGACTAATAATACTCCATCAGGGTGTTTCCAGTATAGCACACCATCTTGTATATAATATTTCTGAGCTTGAAGCTTGATTGACCTCATTCTGTTTGTTGACATATCTTTAGGGAATGATAGAGTTTGTAAGTATGACAATATTTCCTCATACCATTTGCATTCAGTATTATTGATTCTTCTGATATCATATGCCTCATCTATTGTGAGAACATTTTCAAATCCTTCTTCTTCTTTGTTAGCCAACAGTTTAGCCAAACCCTACCCTTTGATAGTTTTAACTATTTTGAATTCAACATCATATTGCAGAAGCTTTACCATCCATCTTGTTGGTCTTCCTAATGGCTCTGATTGAGAAAAAATATCTTTTATTGCTATAAAAGGGATACAACAATAAACTTTATTTGAGCCAAATATACCTTTGAAGTGTTCTAAATATTGGATGATTGCATAAGCATATTTTTCTAGTAAGGTGTATTTAAGATGTGCTCCTTTTAGACCTGAACTCATGAAGGCTATTGGCCTTTCATTATTTTCATCATCTTTCTATGAAAGAACTGCAACAATAGAATGTTCAGATGCATAAGAATAGATATTAAAATATTTTGCATAATCTGGATAGCTTAGGGCTGGAGTGGTTGATATGGCTTCTTTGATCTTGTTAAATGCTTCCATATTTTCTATTGTCCATTTTATTTCTCCAGTTTTCTTAACCATATCATTTATAGGTTTGGTCATCTCTGCAAAATTTGGGACAAATCTTCTAATAAAATTTATCTTGCCAAAGAATGACCTGACTCCTTTCAAATTTTTGGGAGGAGGAATTTTGGAAATGGCTTCTATTCTTTCTGGATCAATGCTTATTCCTTTTTCTGAGACTATATGACCTAATAACTTTCCTTGTGTAGTCCCAAATATGCATTTCTTGGGATTTAAAGAAATTCCAAATTCCTTGCATCGAGCAAAAACTATAGTCAAATGTTCTAGATGATCTTCTGGATTTTTAGAAAATACTATGATATCATCCAGGTATACAACTACAATTTTGAACATTAATCCTTTGAAGGCAAAGTCCATTGCTCTCTGAAAAGTAGCACCTGCATTCATCAGTCCAAAAGGTATTCTTAAATATTCAAATGTGCCCCATGGTGTAGTGAATGTTGCCTTATGTCTATCTTCTAGATTTATCTGAATTTGATTGTACCCTAAAAATCCATCTAATAGAGACAATCTAGTTGAGCCAACTACTGCTTGCAATAATTGTTCCATGTTGGGTAATGGGTAATTGTCTTTTAATGAACTCTTGTTTAAATTTCTAAAATCTACACAGAGTCTAATATCCCCATTCTTTTTCTTGACTGGTACTAAATTGGATATCCATGAAGAAAATCTTACCTTTCTGATTATTTTGGAATCTAATAATTTTTGTACCTCCTTTTGCATTATTGGGTGCAGAGTTGGATTGTACTTCCTCTGTTTCTGTCTAAATGGTTTGGAATCTTCTTTCAAGGGTATTATGTGTGTCATTACATCTGTTTTGAATGTTTTAAGATCTTCATAAGTCCAAGAAAAATGTTCTTTGTTCTTTTTCAAGAAATTGATATATCCAACTTTTTCTTTAGTAGGTAAGGCCATGTCTACTTTCACTATTCTAGGTTCTTTCATTGAACCAATGTTAATATCTTCAGATATTACTTCTCTGCTTAAAGGCTTATAAGCTTTGTCAAAATCATCAAATAGACTCTCTAGAGAAACCAATCCTTTGGGTATTCTATTAGTTTTCAATTGGATTACTTCTACTGGCTCTCCTATTTGGTCTTTTAGCTTTTCTTCATCCTTTTCATCATAGATTACATCTGCATACTGATTTTGTAGAGTCATAAAATCTTTAATATCTATGTCATCTTGAAAGACCTATAGATAGACTATGTTATCTGGCATAGATGGTTTATAGATTGAAATAGTTGGGAATCTATCCATATATTCTGTAGTTATCTCTGGGTGATCTAGACCTGAGGTATTTACAGCTAAAATATCTACAACATGATTTTGTTCTCTTGGAATATATGAGATATTGAAAGCTAAGAATTTATCAATTTCTTCCAATACTGCATTTTTATATTGCTTAAGCCTAGGATGTTTAGTCTGATATTTACCTTTGATTTGTTGTATAATAAGCTCTGCATCCCCTGTTATAGTTAAGTAATTAATACCTAATTCTTTTGCTTTCCTTAACCCTAGTAGTAAAGCTTCATACTCAGCTACATTGTTTGTGCAAGGAAATTCTAGTCTGTAAGGAATACCAAGGTAATTTCCTTTAATATTAGTCAAATTAACACCTGCACCTGCTCCAGATTGTGATTTAGCTCCATCAAAAGACATGGTCCACATTTCTTGAGTCAATACTCTATCTGATTCAACATCTACTATTTTCATATCTTCTGGATCCATGTTCTTTGCTTCTGGTACTTCCACCAGGAATGGGTTGTGCCATATGGAGTAAACTCCCATCCCTTTTTCTTCCATAGAGTTTACTAAGTTAATCATGGTTTCATCTAGTTTGAATTAACTCTATGGAGTGTTTGTTGAATGGTTCCCTTCTCAAAATTATATTCTCCTTATCTGATATTGGGATTGTAGCATAGGACCAGTCCAGTTGAATTGAACCTCCTAGTTGTTCTGCCTAATGTCTACTGAGTAATAGTGAGAAGAATGGGTCAACATCAACTACTGCAACATCCATGACAATGCCCTTTTTGGGGTGTTGATCTAAGAAAACTAACAATCCAGTTATCACCCCTACACAAGGAATTTGTCTACTATCCATTACAAAAATAGGGGTAGAATCTCTAGTACAGATTAATCCCATTTGATCAGCTATTAATTTAGGCATGATATTGTGTGAGGCTCCACTGTCTAACATGCAATTATGGATGACATATCTTTCCCCTTCATCTGAATTATACCTTAATGATACATAGAAGGGTCTGATAGAGGATGGTGATCTTGTATCATGTTGATTTTGTCTAGCAGCATGGCAAGTTGGATCTTCTTTTTGTTCCACTAATCCAAATGCTCTGCAGACTTGTTCTCTGTATTGTTGAACTTTCATAAGTTCTCCAAATGTGATATTAACCTTTTTCTTACTGAGTTCTGACCCAACATCAAATTCTATCTTCTTTATATCCAGTGGTTTATTACTTTCTTCTTTGGGAATCTCTTCCTCTGATTCTATTACTTCAGGAGTAATATTTTTGAGGTTCCTATCAGTTTTCTCTTTACTGATATTTTTATTGGTGAAAGTTTATTTTCTTGTTTCACTTGTAGAGGCTTTCTCTGTCCTTTTAGGGATTGTTCTATTCCTTAAATTCAGGATATGGGTTGCCTCTAATTCTTCAACCTCTTGAGTAGTGGGGATTAATTTCCCTTGCTTCATCTTATCATATCTTGACTCATGTGATTTCTGCAAGATTTTAGTTCCTTCAGTTACTAAAATTTGAGGATGATGATTTGAAGCATACTTATCCATATCTTCTTCAAACAACCTTTCTCTGGATTCATCTTCAACAGACCAACAAGCATTGATTCTTATAT
Source organism: Wollemia nobilis (assembly GCA_028583015.1). NCBI lineage: Eukaryota > Viridiplantae > Streptophyta > Pinopsida > Araucariales > Araucariaceae > Wollemia > Wollemia nobilis. The sequence goes on along the minus strand of JAQPPZ010002456.1, from coordinate 1,603,567 downwards.
CCTCTTCTGATTCTACATGCATATCTACATTACGCTGATCACTTAGGTGAATTCCACATGCATCAGGGTTATGGGGTGCATCACAAGTAGAGAAAAAATAGGGAAACCCCTCTGCTACATTAGCATATGGTATAGGGTTAGGAACATTATTCTGATCTCTATCAGAGTCTCTATTTTTCCAGTTATTGTTCCCATTACTCCTACTCCTATTTCCTTCTTCAGAACCATTGTTGTTTCCCCAATTCCTATTGAAATTTTTCTTGAAGGGAGGATGGTTGTCAACATGAGGTCACTCTATCTGTGAAGATTCACCATTATTTCCATTTCTTTCAATTCTTGCTAACTTGTTGTTCATGTTATTGAACATCTCAGTCATTTGACTAGTCAATTTCTCCATTGGATCAATTTCAGTTCTTCTTTGTATATCAAATGCCACTCTTTTAGGTTTTCTCTCAGGTAGGTTGACTTCTAGAGAATAAGGCTTCATCTTACCACTGTCAAGCATATTTCTTTCTATATCCATTGCTTTTTCCATACAACCATCAATGGTAGTGGCTTGTTCTTGCCTCAACTCATAGTTAAACTCTCCTTGAAAGGCATTCTTATAAAAACAAATAGACTGAATATCACTAGGTCTAAGGTTGGCAGGGATTTTGTTCCTAGTCTTTGAAAATCTTATGTTGAAATCACTAACAACCTCATTCTCTTTTTTCTTCATAGTGGCTAGCTCAATTAACAGTGATTGTTCATTTTTCCTTTCACCATATTTCTTTAGAAACACAACTTCCATTTTGGTGAAGTTTGGGATATCATTGTTAGGAAGGGAATTAAACCACTCTCTAGCATATTTTTCTAAAGTCTATAAAAATAGTCTTAATACTACATCTTCATGTTCAACTTCTAGACTATCCATTGCATACAAGAAACTTTTGATATGATCTTCTCTAGTCACTGCACTATTTCCTAAAAATTTAGGGAGGTATTTGTGAGCTTTACTGGGTAAGGTATTTAAATTTATTGGTAATACAAAAGGCCTATATCTATTAGTCCTCCATAAATGAACATTAGCCTGGGCCATTGTTACTGTAGAATTCAAATTCATAGTAGTAATACCTACAGGAATATGATTTTGGGTAGCCTGAATGTAATCTAATGGATTATCTACCTCTGTATTAATTATTGGATGATAAAAATAATCACATGTATCTTCTATAATAGAATTCAAACATTCATCTACAATAGTAATAGTATTCTGATTTTTCTTTATGTACTTTTTACTACTAGAATTTGATCTACTATTATAAGTAATACTCTTGAAAAGTGGAGTTTTTTGGTTATGTATAAATACCTCTGGATTCTCGAGTTCTAGGAATAGCTCCTTACCGCTTCTCCTGGTGTTCGCCAACATGTTCTGCTCTCTCTTTTTTTTTTTTCTTCTGGGTTCGTATAGCAAAGTCGCCAGCACTGGGGTGCAGAAATAACAACATATACTTTATCAAGAATGCTTGATATTATCACTCATCCTCATAGGAGTCGGTTCTTGGGAAAATTCAAGAAAATCAAGAAACCAAAATTTTCAAGAAGATCAAGAAACGTAAAGAAAATCAAAATTTGAAAAACATGGGTAAAATAAAGAACGTAGAAAATGTAAAAATTAAAATGAAAGTTCTTTATTCTAACTGGCCACTCGTTGATTAAAAATAATGTCATGAAAATTTTAAGAATGTAAATATTTTATAAGTCCTCCTAAAATGCTGCCAAAAAATGTTGGAACCGATTCTTGCATCCATAGGATTCGATTGTCACATTGTAAAAATCCGTTTGAAACCAATGAGCTATTACAGGCTCTGGTCAACCTACCTCTTCTTTGATAAACATGAATATTGCTAAAGGAAAACTATATAATGGGTAAGGAAACCCCAATGGTAATTCTATGATAAAACATTGATTACACGCTCCAGATTAATATAAAACTATACATATTAAAATGACCAAGCAAGAAAAATAACCAATTGTTATGCCTTATGTAGACCGATGCCTAGATTCATTGGGTTGTTATAGCAATTTAACAACAATTTTAACATGAACAGAGAGAATGGGGAAAAGAAAATTGGCGTTCTTAGATTTATTCGAATATCGTAATAAAACTAAAAGTTAACCAATGAAAGAAATGTATATAATGTATTCAAATAATGTAATCCATTACATAGTGACACACAAATTGAGACAAAGATATAATAGGAATAAAACTCAGAATTGTATTGATTTCATAAAATATTACATGCAGAGTGGGCAAGATGCCTTTTAACTCTATTTTTCTCAAAGAAATACATCAATACAATGAAGAGGACTCTGTTCAAATAATGTAATAGGTCTCTCCTACTCTCCTTGTTCCAATCTGGTAATAGAGTCTCTGAATCCTAGGCTCAATAGGACAGGAAATAATCTCAGCTTCTTGAGCACTTTCCTATCAAAGATCCTACATAGTAAAGGGAAGAAGAAGAATGGATTAGAAAAATAGACATATAATGGGATACAACAACACAACTAATAGGGCACTCAAGTATACCTCTTAGAAAAAATGTTATTCTCTAATTGCTTGATGTAGAATCTGAACCTATCTGCTTCCTTTTATAGTTGCTGGTTCTTGATTATGTTATTTTTGTTTTATTTTTGACCTTACACTTGTCAACATCTGAATGAACTTCAAAAATTGGTATAGTTGGCTTCCACTACCCTTGTTGTTCTGGTTGTAGCCTCCTCTTTGAATTTTTCAAATAGTAATTCAATTTAACCAGTGATGGTGGTGTTGGGTGAACCTATTTCTTCTTCTACTACTTCTATAATTGTTTTCCTTTCAACTATTTCTCTTCATCTTTTTGGAGACTTTTTCTGTTGGTGTAGGTTTTTGTTGTGTTGAACTTATTTTCTGTTGTTGACTGCAAGTCTCAACCCTTTTCCCTTTTTGACCTTGTTGCAGCCACTTTATTTGTTCACTGATTAATCTCCAAACTTCTATGTCAAAGGTGGCAACAAACCTTAGCATGTTCATCTCCTACAAAATCCTATTTTTTTGTGTGGTAATAATGGACCTATTTCTTTCATATTGGAAGAGCAACATCTCCATAGTATTCACCAGAGAAGTAGTTTGTTTAGTCATTTCTGCTTCATCATCTGATTCACACTCAAATATTTCTATGGTATGCTTGAGTAGCTCTTCTACATCAGAGGCTTCCAAGCATTGGTCTAAGGATAGACCAATGTCTACCATTTTTCCTATTGCTTCTTCTATCATATTATCCATTTCATTCACAACATTGATCCACCTTTCCCGGTTTACCCCAAACATGGCTGCTTTCAAAAACTCAAAATTGAGCTGGATTTTATTGCCATTATCTGTTGTTATCTCCTGACCCTACAATTCTTCAAAATTATCTCCTATGAAATCAAGGGTAGGATGAATGACTTCAAAGTCTTCTGCTCTCTCTTGTATTAATGTCAGAATTTCTTGAGTAGTTACTTGGATCACCCCTATCTGTCTAAACATTTCAGTGAACCCTCTAGCATGAGCTTGTATTTTTATTGACATTTTCTTCTTCATTGTATTTAGATAATAGGCATGATCTTGAATCTTCACCACTGAAGGGGGTTGTGCATTTGAAGTATCCTTACGTGCCAATTCTTCCTATTGTTTATTTATTAATGCTTTCATTTCTGCTTTTTCCTTTTCTTCCTTTTTCAATTGTTTCCTTAATTCTACAATTTTCTCTATGAATTGGTCTATGGTTTGATTTTACATTGCTTTGATAACTTTGACTATTTCACCTTCTTTCCCTAGCATTGATGAGTCTCCCGTATCTTGATCGGTTCTAAATACAAGTGGGTCTTGTAGAGTAGGAAGATTTATCTCTGCTATATCTGATATAGGTGCTTCTAATTGTGATTCTTCTGTAAATTGTTCTCCTATATTTCCCATCCCTGCTACTAACTGTAATTCTTGTTCATTTGTAGTAGTGAAAGTAGTCTGCTCATCTGTCCTTTCCAACACAACCTTTGTAGAGGGTAAAGATAATTTGGGCTTCTTCTTCTCTATAGTGGTTATCTCTGTTTGATTCTTCACTAGGTGACTTCGGAAAAGACCCCCAAATCCACTAGTTCTTCTCATATTCATTTGTATTACTGATGGAATTTTAATCTCCTATCCTTTTATTGTTAGAGAGGTAGGGATGGCCATGGGTGCCAATTTCTTCACACTAGTTACAGCTAGTACTCTATCTGAGATGGGAATTATAGCTTGTTCTAGGAGAGAAGCTTTTTGAGCAGGTGTTGTTACAATCTCCTTCCCTTTATATGTACTCGGGTTTTTGGAAACTTCTTGGGGAGTGCTTGGTGTCGCTTCTATTCTGAGATGAGCACCTTCAGGAGGCCTAACCTGTTGCTCTACTATATCTATAGTATTTATAGTGACCTCCATTTGATCAATACCTTGTTCTTCTATCAACTCTAATAGGGGGTCTTCTTTGATTGCTTGAGCTGCTCCTGGAAAAATAGGTGCTACAAATTCTACTAAAATTTCTTGAAGCCTTCTTAATTCTGTAGGGTAATCATAGGCTTCATGAACCTATGTGTTGCTCCTATTTTTAGGAGGGAAATCATCCCATACCCCTTGCAAATCTAATCCTTTTTCCATAGCTTCTAATAAGCTTTCTTCAAAAGTGTCTGTACGATGCAGTATTCGAGCATATTCTCTTTTTTCCATCATTTTGTTGTATATTCCTTTTGGGTCATAAAATCTCCAAGTTATCTCATCGAATCCCATGTTGTCCAATTCAAACATTCCCTTGAGCAGGGAAGGGTAGCCAACAAATATATAATCTCCAAAGTGACAGGGAACATTGAGCCAGGGGACTTTACCATGTTTCTTTACCAACCTCATCTTAGCCTCTTCGGCCACTTGCCTGCATAATTCCAAAGCTGCTAGGGATAATGGGCAATACTTTGGTAACAGCTTAGGGGGAATTTTAGCCCCATATAGTCTGATATAGGTAAAACCTTCTGTGAAAAAGAAATCCCCAATCTCCTTCTCTTTGATAAAAGCCCTTACTCCTGGCCCTAGCCTCTCAGGAACCATGCTAGTTAAAATCCAATGGATTTCTACCATGAAATGATCACAGAACCAACCAAAGTGAGTTCGTCCTTCATGTATTCTCCAGAAACTACTTTGGACATAGTGGCTGTCAATGGATTTTACTCTTTTCCGGGCTTCTTCTCCCAATTGACCCGCTATCAGGTGGATAAAAATTGAGTATTGAGAAAAACGGGGCATCTCTTGCCTTTGTTCAAAAACTACCTTTTTTAATTCTACCATTTCTTCATGCATTTGGGTACTTAATTCTAATTCCCAGGCATAAATTGGGGTGTTATGCGCCCGATTGCATTGTGCAGCTAAATATAAAACCCTTTTAGTCACTCTACTGAGATCCTGTACTCCTAAGACTATGTTTATCATATCACAAAAATCTTGGACCCATGGCCTAAAAGCAGTCTTCCTAATTGGAAATTTCTTTTCTATTTTCTCATGTGTATCAAATAAAGTTTTAAAAACTTCCATGTCTGTGAACATTCGAGATTGGTGTTCGATTACCTTTTGCACCAAAAAGGTGGTATACTCTATCAAATTGAAAACTTTCTGGATGTGTTCGACTTTAATACTGAATACCGATCGATCCTTATTGTCTCAAAATGTCCTCATTCTTTCATCATACGCCACTGCTAGCCACACCATTAAATCTGAGGAGAAGTGAACCTTCGGACATACCAGCTTCCCGAGGTTACTGTCCCATCTGTTACTTCTAGGGAAACCCTTGTATTGTAACCTCTGGGCTTTATGAAATAAATCAGCCATTATCCATGGGGTCTTGCTATCATTCTCCATCACATGAGCAAAACTCTTGATACATGCATTGTCAATCTCGTACTGCTGTGCTGGAGTAGGTTTCTTATCAGCTCCACATTTTTGAGCAAATTCATACATTGTGCTATTGGGTACAGGCGGTCCAGAGATCTCAGTGTATGGTGACCTATCTGTGATGAATTTTACTGCTTCCCTAGTGTCTTCTGGTACAAAAACGTCTCCCCATGATGCCATTTTTCTCAAGGTAGTGGGTATATTTCTCTTCAAATAGGCAAACCTAACACTCTTCTCTTCTCTATTTCTTGTGTATCAATTTCTGCTCTTAGCTCACTAGGGTGGTAAACTTGACTATTTTCGTGAGCTCATATACTGGGTGGTGAAATGGGTTCGATAATTTACATGTTTTGTCATTAATACGATGCCACTAACTACCTTTTAAAATTGTCCAAAGAAATTTTGCCAACACATCTTTTTCTGGAGTTGAGCCTTAATGACGGGTAATGTCCTTCATCCTACGTGCCCCTGGGCCCTTTGGTTTGTGTACCTGTAATCATTAAAACTTTTGCTATTTGCCTTAGAACCTCTTTTTATCTGATGTGGAACTGGGATGTGTGATAGGGGTGGCTTCCATTTTGAATCTCGTGCCACCTTGGCCTCGAATGATAACTAAATATTTGGGATTGATTATATTTTAATTAGGTAGCAATCATCCTAGGGATCTTCATAAGATTTGGTTCTTGATGTGAGTGCCTATTATTATCTTGGGTATCTTTTAGCTTTCCCTGAGTCAACCGTGATCGAGCGCAACCGTTGGATCTACCTATGTTCTATCATAACCTTGGATATTTTTTTTTTTAATTTTTTCCCTTTTGTTTCTTAGAAGTGTGCACCACCATTGGATTACTTTGAGATGGAGTGCATCCATTGGATTCATTAGAAGATGCTTGTCGGATTAGCCATGCTTGTATTTGACTTTGACTTGATCACTGCCATTGGATTCTCTTAATCTCAATGGAGTGCTACCATCAGATTTTTGTGGTTGATTCATCACTTAAATATTTGGTTCGTGCACTGCCATCGGATCTCCTGAGTAGGGTTAGCACAGTCGTCGATGTCTAGGGACCTGCATGTTTGTTAATCTACTAATTTATATAAATATATTCCTGGTTAGTCAGATTAATCATGTTTATAATGGTTGAAAACCCTTGGTTAGTGATGATTAGACCCAAATATAATACAATGTGTTAAAGATAATGTAATCCTCTTATCCTGATTAATCTAGTAATTAAAACCTTAATAACATTGCTCTAAACATAGGCATTTGTATAATCGGATCATCTCCCTATGCATCCACCGTTAGATCATATCATGATAGGGCGTGGTCGTTGGATCTCTCACTCATACACAAGGTTTAGCAAAATAAGGGGGAAGATTACCACACATTAAATCATTATAAAATCTGATTAAGTTTTTAGCTAGATAATGCAACTTTAATTAATCATTTGATGAAGGAAACCTTTTTAGACTAACCTTCGATCACTTTTAACCATGTGCATCATTGGATCTGAGCGGAGATGAGCACTGTCATTAGATCTTCATGTTATTTAATCCCTTTTTTTACTTTGATTCTTTTGCTGCTCGTTGATCTTCAAGCGGAGTCTAGCGTTGTCGTCAGATCTCCTATGAGCTGCATACTTGTTAGCCAAAAGGGGTGCATCATTACATTAGATTAATCCTGGTTTAAGCCTAAAGGGGGTGATTAGCCAATGTATTATACCCTTGCTAATTCTATTTAATAGGTTTAATTAATCTCATGGGGACCTTGCACTTTTTTAATGCACCTTTTATGGGAGCGCCACCGTTGGATTGGATCTAGATCGAGCGCTACCATCCGATCTGTCCAATTAGCTCGATGGTTATTTTAAAGGGGGTGCATACCCTTAATACTTTTTTGACCATAGTATTTTAATGTGTGGTTTAATTAAATCAAGCACTACCATCGATCTTTGAGTTCATTTGAGCGCTATCATCCGATCTGGCAGACTTGTCTCGATATTTAATCAAAATTTTGACCTTTGTTGACTCGTTAATGATTTGACTTTTTGGAGAGTGCGCATCCGTCGGATTAGGCTTAGCTCAAGCGCATCCATCCAGATTGGTAAAGTTGCATGGATTTTATTAATTTTAATCATTTTTGACCTTAGGTTATAATCTTTTTTAAATTTGTACCTTATTTTTGACTTGTTTGACTTACCCTTTGCTCGATTTATTAAGACGTCATCCGATTAAACTGAATTAGCTGGCCTTTGGATTTAACCTAAGGTGCTCAATATTTAATTAATGTGGTACATACCCTCAAGATTTAATTAAATTCTTATGACATTACTTATGATTTTAGGGCTTTAGACCAAGGTGTTTAATTAATTTCTCCCCTTTATTTTGAATACCTTAAGACTTATAGGTTTATCATTTGATTTAGGCCCAAGGGTGACTTTATTTTTAGGAAGGTCGGAGTTAGGCTTTATTAAAAATCTGATTGATAAAATCTTGCCATACCCCCTATTGAGCATTATTAAAAAGGGGCACACATTATTAACAACCAAGGTTAAACTCATCTCATTAGACCATGGAAAAATCAAATTACTCACACCGACTGAAGAAGTGACCAACATTATTAAGCATTTTGATTGAAACCAAAAATTTAAATTTGGGGGTTTCAAAGTTTGAGTCAAATTTGGCTCCAACACTCCTTTTTTTTCTTAGAAGGGGCAACCGTTTCTAGTTTTCAACCCCTTCTATCTTAATTGCATCTCGAAGGATTTTCACAATTAAGATATTTTTCTATTTTTTTCATTAATATCTTGGCACTTACCGTTGTGGAAATTGTACAATGATTTTCACTTGTACGATACCATCTATTGACTCATTAGTTCGGTTGCCCACTTCTATATTACGGGTGATCACATCCTTAGGTGCCAACTAACCCTCTTTTTGATTTTCTTCTCTCTGATTGCCATGTGTACAACTTGGAATTATGCAATTACAACTTGCAAGACTTCCAAGTGGTAATACTCCATCTCATCATTCCATTGATTGACCACGAGGTAGGGTTGCTCTTACTGATCCATTGTCATTTGAGTGACTTCTCCACCTATCTCCTCATATCAAATTAGCTTCTAAGCTTGGTGAATGAGTCCTTTGTAGTCCTTGAATCCTTTCATTAGTGAAGCATACTCTTCCTCTTCTAGTAAGGCCTCTCCCTTGTATAGGTCTTCCCTAATCTAGTCCCCTTGATGCAGGCCCTCTGTGGATATTCTATGGAACTTCCCTCTCCTGGGGTAATCCTCTTCCAATTTACACTCTTCTTGATCCTAGTCGAATAAATGGAGGTCATCCCCATGGTTGCCTTCCTCTGAGGTTTGGTACCATCCCTCTTAATCAAGGAATACCTTGCAGGTTCCTGGTCCAATTCAAATAGGCCAATGGTGTGTCTCTCGACCATCTAGGAGTAGGGGGTCTAATCCTTCCTCATCCTCTACCTCCTCTAGGTGGAATATCTCCTCTACCTCTCCCAGTATTTACTGGGTGTACTCTCCCTCTATGGCCTATCTACTATCTTGGAGGTTATTTTTGGTTCCTTATCAGGATTATATCCACCAATTCTATGTTAGCCAAGTGACCTTCATTTCTTTACATTCTAGGTGAAGATTGTTGAAATACTTGTATTCGATGATCTGTGCGTACTGGTTGTCATGTCCATCATCTTTTCTGCTAGTGTCATTGTGAAGACACATTTTCCAAAGTTTCCCTATATGGTTTAGAGAAATCAAAGTCAAAACTAGAATCATTACGGTCATCATCCCTTTGCTTTGACCAATTAAATGGCAAGTTCATTAATATTTGAAGTCTCCACACTTCTCTCCTTTATTGCCTCAACTACTAATAGGCTATTGCATAGGTCTCAAATTAGGCTAAACATGAGGTGTTGATTGCTGCCCTAATAAATCATCATCACCGTTATTGGAACTCTCTTCTCTTACTAACCTAGACAACTCTTCATCATTGGATTCTCTTGAATCCTCATGTATATTGCTTTGTGGTCTAGGTGATGTTATGTCTTCCTCAATATCTTGCCAAGCTATTTCATCCTTTGCTTCTGCTATTTACTCATTGGTCATCCCATGAGGTGCTATTTGTAAGTTTTTGCCCCTAATTGTACTTGCACCATCATGGTGTGATCTACTCCCTTGTGGTGTCATCTCGTGTTATTTTATTTTACCTTCTAATTCTTGTGATATCACTACCATTTACTCCTCCATCATTTGCATTGTGTCATCTAAGTCTTGGATAGTCTGCTTCTGAAGTCTTATAGTGTGCCCTTGCAATATTTGATATTCTCACAATGACACTGAGAGGGGGGGGTGAATCAGTGTAACTATTTAAAAATTGAATCTACAACTCTTAAAACTTAAAAATGCAAGCTTAAAAATAGATAAAGCAAGTATAACACAAGAGAATCACACAACACAAGATTTAACGAGGTTCACCGATGTGGCTACTCCTCAAATAATGACTATTTGGACTACAATCCAAATCCAGTATTTGCAAGGATTCAATCTTTACAAATAGTTTACCAACACCCACTGGAAGGAGCACCAACCCCTGATTTTTCTGCTGCAACAGATAGGAGCACCAACCCCTTTTACCAAGCACCAACTTGGATTTCTATTTTAAAAAAAATTGACATAAAAATGCCTTCTCTTTTGCAAGACCCTCACTAGTCTATAGCTCATACAAATCAATCTCATAGAAGCATAAAGAGAATTGTTAGAAACTCAATATCTTCTATCACAGTCTAAAACCTCTCTTCTGATTTTTCAAGAAAAATACATACAGGTTTTAGTTCTTTTGCTGTACTTCATGCAACACTCTTACTCAACCTTTTCTTTTTGTTTTTCACAAATAACCACGGTTGCAGTAACCTTACTTACTACGCCTGTTCGATTCTTATACTTGACTTCCTCGAACGACTCTTTTTGAAATGGCTCAAATTTTCCCTCCAATTTTCCATGCATTCTCGGCTACGATCAATCTGTCAAACCCTCTCTGACGTGTTCTGCCTTTTAGCCACTTTCTTTCTGACTTATTCTGACATTCTTCTCTGCACATTCTGACAGCCTTTTTCTGCGTATCCTGACACCTTTCTGCGTATCTCGGCGTTCTGTTCTTCTTTCTTCTCTTTTGAATTCTGTGCTACCACTTTCTTCTGTGTGCGACTGTCATTTCTTGATATACGCAACCTGTTAATGAATTTCTCTATAATCGTGATTCTCGGTATCCACCCCTGTAACAGCTGTTCTGACTAGAAAAGACTGTTCTTGTAACTGCCACCTGTAACTGCAAGTCTAACTCTAGTTAATTTGGCTGCATGAATTTTCTCTAAGCTTTCTCGACACCTGTCACTCGATAACTGCAGATATGACTCCAGTTAACTCTTATGTAACTGGCTGTAAGATTTTACTTTGCGCTATTTTGACACCTGTCACTGTGCATGCTTCTGTGGCTTTTTCCCGCCAAACTGTTACTTGTCGCGATATCGTGACATTTCTACTCAGTTGACTTATTCTGGACTGTTGACCTTGAAAACCCGACTTGTCGTGATATCGCAACGTTTTTTGCCTTCTAGACCTTATCTCGGCATGCACCCATGAAAATGAGACATGTCACAAAATCACAATGCTTTTGCTGCATCGAGCACTTTTCTGTCTCCTAGCCGCAAAAATGAGACATGTTGCAAAATCGCGACGCTTTCGTTGCATCGAGCTCATTTCTGTCTCCTAGCCACAAAAATGAGACATGTCGCGAAATCGCGACGCTTTCGTTGCATCGAGCTCTTTTCTGTCTCCTAGCCGCAAAAATGAGACATGTCGCAAAATCATGACGCTTTCACTGCATCGAGCTCATTTCTGTCTCCTAGCCGCAAAAATGAGACATGTCACGAAATCGTGACGCTTTCACTACATCGAGCTCATTTCTGTCTCCTAGCCACGAAAATGAGACATGTTGCGAAATCGCGACGCTTTCACTGCATCGAGCTCATTTCTATCTCCTAGCTGCAAAAATGAGACATGTCACGAAATCATGACGCTTTCCGCTTTTCTGCACTCTCCTTCGCTTGCCCCCGCAAAAATGGTACATGTCACGAAATCGTGACACTTTGGGCTTCCGTACACTTTTCTCCGCAAGCCTCAGCAAAATCGAAACATGTCGTGAAATCGTGACGCTTTTCTGCCTTAGCGCTGTTCTTTGTGTTTCGCCCGCGAAAATGCAACATGTCACGAAATCGCAACATCTTTTGCATCCGTACATTTTTCCCTTCATGCACCAGCGAAATCAAGACATGTAGCGAAATCGCTACAACTTTGTGCCTTGCGTTTCCAACTTTGCTTCGACTAGCGAAACTTAGACTTGTAGCGAAATCGCTACACCTTTGTGTTCTGCACTTTTGACTTGTAGCGAAATCGCTACACCTTTGTGTCTTGTATTTTGAACTTGTAGCAAAATCGCTACACCTTTGCGCCTTGTGTTTCGAACTTGTAGCAAAATCGCTACATCTTTGCACCGTGCATTTCAAACTTGTAGCGAAATCGCTACACCTTTGTGCCTTGTGTTTCGAACTGGTAGTGAAATCGCTACACCTTTGCGTCGTGCATTTTGAACTTGTAGCGAAATCGCTACACCTTTGTGCCTTGTGTTTCGAACTTGTAGCGAAATCGCTACACCTTTGCTTTTTGGCATCTGAACTCTGCTTCGGCCCTCGAAAGTCTGACATGTAGCGAAATCGCTACACTTTCTTGACTTAGTGCTTCTTTTCTGCTTCAGCCAGCGAAACTCCGACATGTAGCGAAATCGCTACACTTTTGTTGCCGTACATTCTCTCTCTTCTTTGGGTCGCGAAAACCCGACGTGTCGCGATATCGTGACACTTTTTGCCCTTAGTGCTTTTCTTTCGAAACTGTCGCGATATCGCGACACTTTCTCATGCACTTTCTCTCTCCTCTGTTTTGTCGCGAAATTGTGACATTTTCAGCTGCACCTTCTCTCTCGTCATTTTTGTCGTGAAATCGTGACATATTCGGCTGTGCTTTCTCTCTCCTCATTTTTGTCATGAAATCGTGACATTTTCGACTGCGCTTTCTCTCCTCATTTTTGTCGTGAAATCATGACATTTTCGGCTACGCTTTCTCTCTCCTCATTTTTGTCACGAAATCGTGACATTTTTGGCTGTGCTTTCTCTCTCCTCATTTTTGTCGTGAAATCGTGACATTTTCGGCTACGCTTTCTCTCTCCTCATTTTTGTCGCAAAATCGCGACAGAAAACATGTCGCGATATCGCGACAATTTTCTTACTTGTCTTTTTCTGCAAATTTCTGAATCTGGGCCACTTCTTTCTTCTTGGAAATTCACTGTACTTGTTCTGATCGACCTCTGAACTGCATCATCTGCATCAATCTATCTGTGTTGACAACAATGACAATACTTTTGCAATGCTTTTGCTGCACCTTGCTCAACAATATTTCATACTCCTCTTGCAACTGCTAGATCTGGTGTCACATCCTCTATTGCAATAGTCCTATCTAAGCTAATGGAGAGAATTCAGTGAGCTCTTCCTTCGTAGTGTCACCTCCTATCCCTTCTGGAACTTCCATATCAAAATTATCCATCCTATTTGCATATCGGACCGTTAGTCTCGCTCTTCATCGATCTTCTGATGGTTGGGGTAATTCTCTATACTCCAACTATGGATACACCATTCCTTGTTCATCTGGATTCCTTCTTTCCCTTGGAGAAATCCTTCTTTCATATTCTTCCTCAATCCTTTCAGTCCCATCTACAAACCTTACATGTACTTGCATCCTTCTTCTCTCATTGGGTCGAGGTACCAACTCTTCTTGCTTGATAATTGGTCTTATCTCCTCCCCTTCTATGAATAGGCATGTGAGTCCCATGTCAAGGTCCTCCCATGGTGGGCCTTGAATTCTACTTTGCTGCTCATCGAACTGAGCTTGTTGTCTTCATTCAACTTCTTCTGAAGTGATAAACAAACATTGTACTTTATATGGCTTCAAATTCAAACCATTTATAGTATCTGGCACTTCCATCCCATTCAAGTTTTATAGTTTAACTACTCCATTGTCCCTCACTTCTATGACTCAAAAGGGACCAAGCCACAAGGTTTTTAACTTACCCAGCTTGATTTCTCATTTCCCATTAAACTTTAGAACTAAGTCACCTTGCTTAAGTTCTAATTTTTGAAGGTGCTTGTCATGCCACATCTTCCTTCTCTTCTAGGCCACTTCGATCACCCATTGTGCCATGACTCTTCTCTCATCCAGCTTGATTAGTGTCATCAATATTTCTTCTATACTCTCTTGGTCACCTAAGCGATGCTCCACAACTATCCACAAACTTGGTACCAAGAATTCCACTAGCACTACTGCCTCTTGACCATACATTAGCTGAAATGGTGTATGGTCTATCATTGGCTTAAAGGTAGTTCGATATACCCAAAGAATAGATGGTAACCTTTCCTCCCAATCTGCTCCCTCTATTCCATAGGTTTTGTACAATGTTGACACTAATACCTTGTTAGTTGCTTTCACCTGCCCATTAGCTCTCGGGTAATATAGACTAGACAAGGAGTGCCAAATTCTAAAATCAGTCATCAGCTTTTTGATGATCTCATTCACAAAGTGACCTCCTCGATCACTCGTTATGTGTAGTGGGATGTCAAATCTTGTAATTACTTGCTCGTACAAGAATCGTGCTGTACTTTTTATCGAGTTATCTGGTAGTGCTCATGCCTCAACCCATTTTATTAGGTATTCAGTGGCTACCATGATATACTGACACTTTCACCTATGCATTGTTCTCAGTGGTCCAACAAAGTCCAACCCCCATCTCTCAAATAGTTCTTGGGGTTGTGATGGGTGTAATGGCATAAAGTCCCTTCACACTGGCTTCCCCACTCTTTGGAAAGTATCACATGCTCTTACATATTATTTTGCATCATTATATATTATGGGCCACCATAGTCCTACTAAGAGTACTTTTTGAGTAGTGGCATCGGGCCCCATGTGTCCTCCTACCAATCCTTCATGAGATTCTTTCAATGTGACTTTAATTTCCTCATCCATTACACATCTTCTTAGGATACCATCAATACCTAATTTGTACAACAATCCTACTATCAACTGGAAAGGGGCTGAATTTATGATTACTTTCTTCTTCTCCATTATCATCAACTCTTGTGGCAACTCCCTTGTGGATAGGTATTATCCAATCAACTTGTACCATGATGGAACAACATTGATTATAAATAATTGAGCATCATGGAATTCATCTGGAATCCTTACTCCTATAGGTTCTCTTGATCATATTCGAGACAACTGGTCTACAATCACATGCTTCTTTCTAGGTCACACTACTACTTGAAATATGAACTCTTGTAAGGTGATGAGCCACCTGCTGACTCATCCTTGTATAACTGGCTTATTTATCAAGTACAACAAAGCCTGATGATCAACGTAGAAGGCAAAAGGGTTCACCAATAGGTAATACCTAAAATTCTGCACAACATATACCATCCCTAGAGCTTCTCACTCTATTGTACTATAATTTCTCTCTACCCATGATAATAGGTGGCTTGCAAAAAATATAGGTTGGTCCAGCCTAAATTGTCCTTCCTATGCCAATGCACATCCAACTACAAATTTTGAGGTATCAATATGGATGTGGAATTCCTTATCCCAATTAGGGAACACCAAAATGGGACTATTGACCAGCTTAGATTTTAACTCCTCAAAGGCTCCTTGGTGCTCCTCCATCCATCTGAAGGGAATATTCTTCTTGGTTAAAGAATCTAGTGGGTAGGACACGTGCGCATAATTCTTGATAAACCTTCGATAGTATCCCATGGATCCAAGGAAGGTTTTTAAAGAGCTCACATCATATGGCTCCTCCATGTGTAGTATGACACAAATTTTGTCAGGATCAATCTTCAACCCTTCGTTGCACACTATATGTCCCAATAGTTTCCCATATGGTACCATCAAAAAATACTTTGTTGGATTTAGGGAGATTTATGCATTCCTACACCTACTCATGCATTCACTGAGGCTAGGTAAATGATCTTTGATCTTACCATAAATGGACCAATCATCTAGAAATACCTTAAAATTTCCTGTGGCCAATTGATCAAAGATATACATAATAATGCATTGAAATGTGGTTGGGGCATTGCATAGCCTAAATGGCATTCGATTATATGCATAGATGCCATTCTCCACAATGAATGTGGTCTTCAAATTATCCTCCTCGGTGATGCTTATTTGGTTATACCCAGAAAACCCATCTAGGAATGAATACATTTCATGTCCTGCGACCTCTTCCAGAATTGAGTCTATGAAGGGAATAGGGAAGGGATATTTGATTGTTACTACATTCAGACTCCTGAAGTCTATGCATATTCAGATTTTATCCACTTCCTTCTTTAGGGTGACCACTATAGGTGAAACCCAATCACTGGTAGTGACTCTAAAAATAATGCCCGCCTCTAACATCTTTTCGATTTTTGTATTCACCAATGCGGCATACTTAGGGTTCATCCTATATGGCCTTCTTCTCACTGGTTGTGCCCCAAGAATAAGCATGATCTTGTGGACACATAACTCTAGTGGTACCCCTTTTAGGTCCTTATACATCCATGCGAAGACATCCTTATACTCTAAGAATATCTTGAAAGTTGCTGCTTTCAGTACTGGGTCCCAGTCATCGCCATAGTGGATCATCCTAGGCTCTCCCTCTATTCCTAGGTTTACATCCACTATCCGAGGTCCTTCATACTTAATATTCGTAGGCTCTATCACTACCTTTTCCACATTCATAGGATGCATTGGTCTCACATCAATTTCAGCATCTCCCACTGTGTATTCTACAAATCTTTTAGGGAATGACCATTTCTCCTCTTCTTCTTTCTTTGGTTTCGAGCTGAATTTCATCTCATATTATTTTTCTATGGTCTCCTCTATGTCAATACAGAGGTAGGTGGGCTGAAAAACCTTATACTCCTCCATTTTCCAATGGAGCAGTCCACTATCAGATCGAGCTTCATCTTCGCTACAATCATCTAGGTACAACATACCTTCTTCATTAGGCTCATGCTCTTCTTCACCAGAAGAACTGCCTGACTCATCAGTCATGGCCATGTCCTCACTGATCCTCTGGTTATTCAAATTGATCATATATTTATGTTGTCCCTTCTTGAAGGTGATCTGATATTTTCCCTAGTTGTGATTAACTTTGGCTATTCGTAGCCATCCTCTTCCCAACAAAGCATCGTATGTTGGCTTCTGCATGGTAATCACAATGAAATCCAAGACAAATTCTTGGTCAGCTATTATGACTTGTTGTGCGGTCAAGACTCCTTTCATCTCTATTCCATATTGGTCAACACCATATAACTGAAATCTTGGTGCCCATAATGATGGAGCACCAATTTCTCACCAAGTCTTCTCGGGTAACACATTAACACTGGATCCTCCATCCATAATAACTTGTGTCAGCTTGTGTCCCAAGATCTCCATATGGACCAATGCGGGTTTCTTCCCAACATCAATCATCAATATGGTAGGGTCCATAAAGTAATTCTTTTGTTCTTCTTCCTTGATTGGTTGGCTTTGTACCTCCATCACCTTATGAGGTTGTATGTCTTCCATCATCACTTTATGCAATGATGGGATGGCTTCTAACAGACTCGCCACCTTAATCTCCATAGTGGAATTCAAAACTTGTGCTACCAAATTTTGCACAACTTCTTTGTCTTCTGATGGTTTCTTTAACTCTTTTTCTCCTACTATTCTCAATTCTTTTGCCTTCTTTGCTTCTTCTTCAAGTACCCTCTTCGCTACTTGCCATCACTTCTTTTCTTTGGTAGGTTTAGGATACTTGTCCTTCCTATCCTGATTCCTTGTCATGGCTAGTACTTCTTTGGTCTCCTCACTGATTGGAGGAACCTCTATGTCCAAAAAGTTTACATTTTATGGGTTACTAGAACTCACCTACTTTGGACAATTCACTTCCTTGTGGTTCCCTAGACCACACCATCTACACATGTGTGTAGTATTTATCTATTGTGTCTCCTATTTCTAGGGTGATGGATAGTTCTTCATAAAATACCCCCACTCTTGGCAATTGTAACACTGTATGATTGGTCTCCCATCTGAATCATACTACAAGCGGCTCTGTCCTCCTTATCGGTTGCCTTGATACTATCTTCCCCCTCTATGGCTATTCCTATAACCACCATTGGTGGCTTGTTGGCCACTCCCTTGGTTTTTGGGTTTCTCTTCCTGCTCTTGGATAGAGAGAACCTATGGGTGCACCTTTGCATTAAATGGATATTCCATCACTTCATGTCCAAGTACATTGCAAATGTGGCAATACTCATTGCGAGGACAAGTCACATTCGTGTGACCTTTAGTTTTGCAATCTGTACACCAAATGTCCTTCCGGTCTTGTTTGACTTTACCTTTTGCCTCTTTAATTATTTTTTCAAATTCCTTCCAAAATGACTACATTGTCTATTGCATTTTATCATCCTCTTCACTATCTGAATCATCGTGTCTTACATGTGTTATCATTTTGATGATTGTTTGTTTAGCCTCTCTTTCAAAATTCTTTGCAATTTCTAAGGCTTCTTCATACATGGCTAATGGAAATGCCTTCATCTTCTTCTTGTATCTAGATAACAACCCATCTACAAACCATCACTTTACTAGCACATCCGCTAGAGGCATTTGCATCTTATCCACCAACTACTTCAATCGATGGTTGTATGACTTCACATCTTCATCAACTTTCTGTTTAGTGGTGCAAAGTTCAGTTACAATATCACCATCATCCTTCAAGGGATGAAATTCCTCAATGAATGCATCTTTCATTGTATTCCATACCTGGAATTTTGGTGTGTTTTACCTTTTTAGATACCAATCTATGGCAAGTCCTCGTAATGTAGTAGGAAATAATCGTAACCATTCATCTGGTTGGTCTACACCATTTTCTCTCTAGATGGTTATACATGTCTCGATGTGTCTTGTCGGGTCTTCCTTTCCTTCCCCCATAAAGGGTGGGCATATCTGCTTTCCTACTCTATTACCTACATGGGCCATTGGTGGTTCTTCTTCTTCACTTGATGAAGTTTCACCTGGAATCCTTGATCGATTCCACCTTATAGGTGACTCACTTTGTTGGTCCTTGTCAGAACCGTCTACTCAAGGAATATTATATTCACCAAATAGTCATCTACCAATTTCCTATGCATCTTCACTCTATGACCTCCTTCATTGGTGTGTAGGTTGTGGCCTTGGTCCTTCCTCCTGAGACCTCATGTGTTGTTGCTCTAGTGCCTGACTCCCATCCACCACACTCCTTTGCAACCTATCCACCACTTTCTCAGGTGTTACCATCCACTCCCTTCATTCTCGCATAGTTTCATTGTTAATATATTTACTTACATCAATATTCTCCTTGAATCTAGGTGCTTCTTGTTCCTCTCCTTCCATGTCGATCAACAATGTATCCAACCTCTCAATGTCTACTTCATCAGATGTCCACACTTGTTCTATTACTGGTTCATGTGTATTATGTTCAACACTGTTCATGGTCCCTCTTTGAGCAATTCTCATGCTCCTCCTAACTAGGATTTCCTCTCTATGATCCCATATCCTACACCTTTGCAAACTTGTGTCTATCATTCACCTCTAATTTGTGTACTCAAGTTTGTCACTTGTATGATCTTCTTGACTACAACACTTTTGACCCATTTTAACAAAAATGCCAAAGTTTGATAAGGAAATGATGCCAAATGTAGATGGTAGTGGTGTAGTATTCCCAAATGGGGAGGTGGTTTGAGTACTCTAGAAATTATTACCACAATCTCAGAACCCAACTTGCACAAATCGTACAGCTCATACGAGCTCCATCGTACACTATGCCAATCTACCAAAACAACTTGTACGATCACCAAATCGTACAGTTGTATGGTCCAAATCATACAACATAGTACCTTGTATGATTTGGTACTCAACCAACTCACTGGAACAGGTTTTGCAAGTTAAATCGATCGGTTTTGTAATCGATTTCTCCAAACTAGCATTATTTCCTTAATTGGCAGGTTTTGGGTTGCAGCCTTTATGACCAAATCGGGTAAATGACTGTTTGTACGATTTGGGTACAACACTTGTATGGTTTGTATGAACCCTTGCTACAACTAATACTCAGATCTATCACTCTACTCAACCAATCCTTCCAAGATATATTTTGGAAAGTTTCTATATGTCAATTGCTCCAACTCTTCATAACATGCAAACCCTAAATCAATAGCAATGAGTTGTATTCATCTTGGGCAATTCTAGAAATCGTACAACTACTTGGAAATATCAATTATGGTTGTAATTATTCATACAATCACTTCCATTCTCCACACCAAGCTTGTTAGAGTAATATTCCATCATTTGGATATTTTACCCTTTTCCTTACAGTAGGTAGATATTATTTACCTCATGGTAAAAAGTTATTTCTTACTTTTTACCACATATATTTACTTTTACCTTTAACCTGGATATTATCTTGGTTAATGGGTTAGTAGTCGTAGTCAATTTGACTACGTAGTTAGCTATTAGTAGGTTAGGCGCTTACCGCGTTAGTTGTTAGCATGAATATAGGAATATTGTTTTACAACCTATTTTGTAACCTATTTAATCTAAGTGGAACCTATGATCCAGGCTAATGTTCAATGCATAATTTATTTGTCAAATTATTCCTCTCGCATTTCATTTGGCCACATTGGCATCAGAGCCAGGGGAGGAAGCCCTAACGCTGGAGCAGATCTCAGATCACGTTCCACTGGCATTCCAAGTGGAGAAGACGAGAGTAGATCTCGTTCCACTGGAGAAGGCGTCGCAGGGTTTGGTTTTGGTTTGACTTATTATGCATTTAATTATTTAAATCATTTCCTATGTTTTGGATTTGATTAATTAATCCCACTCATCCCGGAGGCAGAGGAGGTAGCGACCTGGATTTTTTTTCCAGGTCCACCCTGACCCCACCTCAATAGGCAGTGGGGCCCGCAGGCGACCGTGAGAGCGCAGCCGGGAATCGGACGGGGCCTTCTCGAGGCTCCCGCCCACAGGGACGGCGACCGGGAGAGGTCCGACAGGCGCAGCCGACAAGAGGGCAGGCGGCCCTCCAATCTCTGACGACCGCGGCGACCGAATCTCTGGTGACCGCCCCGACGATCGGGATCCGAGAGGGCAGGCGGCCCTCCGATCTTCGATGACCGCGATGACCGGATCTCCGGTGATCGCCCCGGCGATCGGGATCCGAGAGGGCAGGCGGCCCTCCGATCTTCGACGACCACCGACTACGAGTCAGGGCAGGAGCGCCCTGACTCAAGACTCAGACCGGACACCTATGAACGTGACACGTGGCATGACCAGCACGACTCCCAAGACAGGGAGCTGACGTGGACTGGGGCGGCTGAGCCCGACGTGGACCAGCTACTGCTGACGTGGACTACTGGACAGACCCTGATTGGACCGTGACACGTGGATCGAACACTGGGCGACACGTGGCGGACAACCACGTGCAACCCGACGCAGACTGGACACATGGTGGACACGTGGCGGACTAGCCACGTGTGCCACCAGACTGACGTGGACCCCTCCAGCCACGCGCCATGTGGGCGGCAGCAAAAGGAGTCCAACTTACTGTGACTGCCCGCAGGCAGTCAACAAAGGTTGTGTGACTTTCTCCTTTTAAGCCGCACAGCAATCGTCGTATAGGCGATGTGGGATAAATCCCACAAGCCTTTTTAAGGCTTAAGGCGCGCGCGAAAGGGCGTGCCCAAAGGAAGTCCCGACCGGGGGAGCCTTCAAGATGAAGGTGGCCCGCTCCCATTCCCGTCGGGCTAGATAGCCCGACCGACGAGGGGCCTGGAGATAAGACTCCCGACCATAGGTCGGGAGTTCGATCCCCGTCGGGATCAAGGATTTTTTTTTCAAAGAGGCTACAAAGGGGCGCATAAATCAAAGGTAAATTAATTTTTTTTTAATTTGTTTTTTATTAAATTAAATTTTTATATATATATATTTTTAATGTTTTAAATATGAATAATTTTTTTTTAAAAGACTCATTTTTTATTAATTGATCTTTTTAATAAAATCTTATTTCATTTTTTAATATTAATTAAATTTATATGATTAATTTTTTTTTAGTTTTGCAAATTAAAATTAAATATAAAGGACCTATTTTTGCAATTTTTCTAAACCAATTGAGTGCTTTTGTTTTCTCCTCAAAAGGAGATATAAGACATTTTATAGCATCTTTTTTCTTGCAAAATTAGGCAACCTAAAACTCTTCTCAACCTTGTTAATTTAGCATACAAGAAAGGATCAAACTTGAATTCTTTTTGCAAATTTTAAAGACAAGGAGACTCCAAAATTGCGAAACATCAAACTTCATTGGCATTGTGCATTTGTTTTCTCCAAGAGGGGATATACGACATAAAATTGCACATTTTTTTTGCAAAACTTGAGAAGAACTTGTAACCTTGGGTCCATCAAAACCAAGTCGTTTGTCGACTGGTCTGGAAGCCTTTCAAACGTGGGTCGTGTGTCGACTTGTCTTGGAAGGAGTGCTCAAATTGTTAATTTTGCAAAATAAAGGGGGGAAGACAACATTGTTCTTCTTTTGCAAAATTGTAAAACAAGGAGGAGACATAAAATATCAATTTTTTGCACAACACACATTCATATTTTGTTGCAAAAATTAAAAAGGTGCATTTTCGATTTTACTCGACACCTTCATTGGCAAATTAGGTGCATTTTCGGTTGCATCCGACACCTAGGTGATAAGAATTTTGAGGGCATTCTTGTTTGATTATTGCATTATTTCTTTTGCAATTATAAGTCATAGAATCAAGAACACACTAAACCCCAAAATTTCACAAATTTGTGTAAATCCTTGCACAGATTTAAAGCCAATTTCACTTGATATTCTCTCCTAAATCAACAAAACCCCTAATTCACTCTTATTTGTTTGGCTTAATTTCCTCAAACTGATTATTCCTCTTCAAAGGGAGTTTCAGGCAGGTGCCATTAAATATCTTTTTGAGTGAATTATCTTTCATCTCTTATTTGTTTGGCTTAATTTCCTCCAACTGATTATCTCTCTTCAAAGAGAGTTTTCAGGCAGGTGCCATTAAATACCTCTTGAGAGTGAAAGAAAGAACAAGTTTTTAAGGAACCTTGAAAGTAGCAATTCTTTTGCACTAAGGGGGGATAATTCCTTTCTTCCTTCAAACACATATTTTGACAAGAGGGAGATAAAACTTGTAAAGGCAATCAGAAAAGCAGAAGTCATCATAAAATTATATCTTTTCTTTTAGACTTCATAATAGCAACCATGCTTGAAGTACTTGCAATAAGGAAGGCTGATTTGGTGAACTTTTTTGATAAAATTGCCTAGAAAACATAGTTTTGCACAACTTGTAAAAATGACAACCAAGACACCATTCAGTGTTGGTTTCAAAACAAGCAAAACTAAAATGGCAAAGGCACATCACAGAAGCCATGTTTCTAGTGAAGTGTCTCATTCTGATTTTGATTCTGGTTGAAAGAGAGCACACAGAGTGCTTCTTGCTCAAACAATATTGTAGAGGGAAAACACATTTGTCACCTTGGGCAAAGCACCATTTTCCTCTCTCTTTTTTAGGCTTCATAAATAGCATAAGTTTTTGTTTGAAGTACTTGCAATAAGGGGTGATTGTACCTCTTTTAGGCTTCATAAATAGCAAACTCTCAATGTTTGAAGTACTTGTAACAAAAGGAGGGAATTTTGTGGTGTAAAATTGCCTAGGAGGCAATATTTGTAAAATCCTTCACAAAACTTGTGAGTTGCACATATTTTTTGCAATTAAGGGGGAAATACATTTCTTTTCTTCACAGATTTTTGTAAACAGGGAAGAAGACTTATAAGGGTGCATTTTCGGCAGCGACCGACACCTTAGTCATACTTCTTTCAGAAATTATTTACAACATGTTTTGCAACGAGAAGGGGGAACTTATAAGGGTGCATTTTCGGCAATGACCGACACCTTAGCTACCTTATCTTTTGCAAACTCATATTGTAAATGAATGAACCTCGTATGAAGTGATCTACTCTACTACACCTAGCGATTGCAGTGGCTGGTTACCCATGCAACTCGGTTGGATGACAAGATTACTATAAGGACATTCGTTGGTGTGAAGACAAAGTGAGGAATGACCCACTTTTTGCTTAGGAGCAGCCAGAGTACTGTGACAAGAGCAAGAACCAGCAGATCAACATCTTCTTCACTGTATTGGGGTAGTTATATACTTTACCCAAATATTGTTGTATAGAGGGATATGTATGTATTACCCAAATAATGTAATAAGGGGGGATGTTAGAGTAATATTCCATCATTTGGATATTTTACCCTTTTCCTTACAGTAGGTAGATATTATTTACCTCATGGTAAAAAGTTATTTCTTACTTTTTACCACATATATTTACTTTTACCTTTAACCTGGATATTATCTTGGTTAATGGGTTAGTAGTCGTAGTCAATTTGACTACGTAGTTAGTTGTTAGTAGGTTAGGCGCTTATCGCGTTAGTTGTTAGCGTGAATATAGGAATATTGTTTTACAACCTATTTTGTAACCTATTTAATCTAAGTGGAACCTATGATCCAGGCTAATGTTCAATGCATAATTTATTTGTCAAATTATTCCTCTCGCATTTCATTTGGCCACATGGAAAGTAATCAAGATCATTCACAATGCAATTCCATCCATATACATGCCAAGTTATGCATCAAACATGAACTACACAACCTGCAACAATCAAAATGTATGGTGGAATTCACAAGGGCAAGGAAATAAGGGAAATTGCTATAATGTTCAGATTATGAGGAATCCTATACAATATAGCCATTGGAATTACTCACAATCACCACAACAATCACAATGAACAATATGTAACTCAACAATCAATACTCCATGAATTATGTATTAAGGTATCAAAAATGAACAAAAATGAACATGAATGAACTGTGAATGAACTATCAATAAAAAAAACCAAAAAAGAAATTGGGGGCTATATAATGCATGCCCAGACCATTCCAAAGTGGTTTCTGAAGCATCACAATATTTACAACTGCCTTCCCAAACTAATTCCAAAACAATATTTTACAAGGTTTACTAAGGTCTAATTTGATTTTTATCAAATTCACTCCAAATGTATGTTTCACCTAATTTAATTTACATTTCATTTTGTACATTTGCAACCTTGTACATTTTTCTCCTACTTGTACATTTTCACACTTGTACATTTTAATCAAAATTGAGCAAAACTAGACAAAACTGTGCAAATCCAAAGATCACTTCTTCTTCTGGGAGGTGGATCTTTTTACTACAATCACTCCAATCAACTCTAAAAAATAATGCACTTAATAAAATTACTACAACTAATCAAGAATAATCTGAAATAAATCTTCAAGAATTATTCTGAAATTTCTTTATAAGTAAGGTAGTAGAAGGTAGTCTTCATTTTCTTTCCAAAGTAGAAGATAGGTAGTTGATAGATAGTTTTAGATTCTAAAATCTATTCAACTCCTAAAGTGCAAATGAACCTTAAGGAATCCTTTATTTTTTCACATTTGAAGACTCTTAATTCAACTCTCCTTTGTTCAAATGTACTCCAATCAAGGTGCTTACATTTTTATGAAAGCCCTTTTCACAACTTCAGTAGAGGATGTATATCTTGGTGTCTAATATCATCAAGTTGTTATCTTGAGTAAGATCCTATAGCTCCCTATAGATCACCTTGAAAAACTTTGTATTCACAAAAATATAGTCTCCAACTCTCTTTCACTAGCCTAGAATTTTGGTGGCTTGTTCTCCTCTTGTAGTCTCCTCCTTTTGATGTAGATTAGAAGAGATATTTGATTCTAAAGTGGTGTCTTCTTGCTATGAGAGGCAATCTCCAAATATCCTATATTTGGTAGGCTTCTTATGTCTAAATCTTCATTCAATATTATTATCGAATTATGACTTCAAATAGGATCTTATTCTCAATATTATGAATGTCTTGAGGTATTCTAAGATTTGGCACTCCTTGCCAAATTCTTCTTCTTGGGCTTGTTGTTGGATGGCAAAAATTGTCCTAAATCTTTCACTATATCTAATAGTGAATTTCTCCAATGAGTTCTTGTAACTTTGATAATTTCTCCAGTAAGGCTCTCCAAGACTTTTACTGAATGCTCATAGAGGCCTCTCCAAGGCCTTGCAGCTTCTTCTGGTCTTCTTTGAAACCTTATATTCAACCTTCTACTTCTGGAAGTTTTGGTGGTGATATCTTCTCTTGGATCTCTAATTCTATTGTCTTTGTATTCAAGCATGACTCTCCTAGTCCTTATTCATCAATGATATCTTCTCCTGATCTCTTTTTCTTTAGGTTCTGGATTAATTCTGAAGAAGATACTCTTCCTAGCCTTTTTATAGGAAGCTTTCCCAACTCACTGAATCTACCCGTTCCTACAACAAAGTATTGGTACTGAAATCTACTTCTAAATTAGATACTCTCTTCTGGAGTCTTCTTTAGGATCAAGGCTTCTATGGTATTTTCTTCAAGGCTTCTATGGTATTTTCTTCAGTACCAATGCTTCTATGGAATTTTCTTCAAGGCTTCTATAGACTTTACCTCTAGAACAAGGCTTTTGTGGACTTTTCTTTTGGATCAAGGTTTTTGTGGCCTTTTCTTTTGGATCAAGGCTTCTATGGAATTTTCTTCTTATGAAGTTTCCAATCTAGCAATGGAGATATCCTATCTCCCAACTTTACTTCAAATATTCTCCAGAAGTCTCTTCTATAGTGTTCTCTTGCAATACCCAATCTCTTTTCTATGAAGACACTCTGACATTCGGGTAACGAAGTTGAAATCTCCTAGCTTTCTATTGTAGGAGGTGTCCATATCTCTTAGATGAGCTTCACTAGTTAATTTATTAAACTAGTGGATCAAGTGCCGAGTCCTAATTTTCACAAGTTTTTCCTTTAAACTTTGTGGAAAGACTCTAGCCATATGCAATCTCAGTATTCCAAAATATTAAATTTCTTTTAGCCCTTACTTGTGGCTCTCCTTAATTCTACCACCAAGACTCTTCTGATAATTTTTGAGAGTGACTGGTCCAATTATGTTTCAGGTTCTCAAAATACTTAGGGTCAATGATTATGGTGGTTTCTCTATTGACCTACCATGGATCTGATACCATTGTTAGCTTTTGATGTAGCATGTAATGGGAGATAGTAATCACAAGATGCAAAATAATATAAAAAGTAAATCTACGAGATGATTGAAAATATACTATAAATAAAAATAATGGAGATGTTTACAAAATTGGCTATGGAGGATATGAACACTCTAAGAATATAGCTATAGCTCAAGAATGGGTATTGAGCATATTACACTCCATCACAATACATCACACTGCTACATCATGCCACTCTGGTCTACACTACTTCCTACTACTCTATATTTCTCTATGTCTATGGCCCTTTATATAGGAAATAGGTTCCTTGGCCAACACTCTACCTAGATGTGCAAGGGACAACTTGCACATATATAGCTTGCACTTTGACACTTGTGCATTTATTACATTGCATGAAGTAACTAGATAACTTCCCCTAAAGTAATCTAATGTCCTAAGTATGTACTAATAAAGGTACATTTACATAATCCAAATGATGTAATAGTCTATTTCTAATAAAAATATGACTCAATAAAAAATGGATAGAGTTAAGTAGTAGCTCTAATACCACTATTGGTTTTTAAGCCAAACTATCTTAGGTTACAATATAATTAAGTAGCAATATCTTAGGTCTTAATATAAATAATCAAGTTTAGAATTAAATATAAGAGCAATTAAAGTATATGTTGGCTGATATTAATTATAATAACATTCACAATAACATCAAATATGAATGTAAATAGCCAAAAATATTCTTATACAAGCATGAAAAATAAGTACAATAATATTGCTAAATATATATACAAGCTTTATAAATACTTGCTTCATTATTATAAATGCTTTCTATGGTGATTTTTTAGAGACTATTTTTCTAATACATTGTATGGAGCTTTGTATCCATAATATAAACATAGAAAGGCGACTCTTCAATACTTGGCTATTGTGCTCATCACACATCTAGGAGTTGCAACCTTTCATATTCTTTATATAAGATAAGACTTTCATGTCCTTTGGCTTCTCATCTTGCCACTTGTATACAAGACTCTTCACTCTCTACTTACATGCACACTTAATTCTATGACACTTTCACACTTTTACATGACACTTACTCTCCTACATGCACTCCTAATACGTGAACTTGTGCACATTCTCACATTACATATTTGCACGCTTACATATATGATATTTGTTCACTTTATCTTATTACACACTTTCACTCTTACTTACATAACACTTTTGTATATCCTACACATTACACACTTACATGACACTTGTGCATATCCTGTACATAGAAAATTACAAAAACATAAACCACTCTCCTAAACTATAGACTCTAATACTTATTTATTACATATTTATATTTGTACCATAAAGGTCCTATGGGGGTACATTTGCATGTACCAAATAATGTAATATTCTCCAACACATACTAGACTACCCAAAATAATTATATCATATGGACATATACTATCTAAAAGGAATTTATTATATAGATATAACTATCCAAAGTTATTATATCGTATGAACATAGGTTGTCCAAGAAAAAGAAAATAAATTGTATTATATGGACATAGACTATCCAAAAAATTAAAAGGTATAGACTACATATAAATAATATGCTCATCTAAGCATTTGACCATTAAATAGGCTAGACAATCTACCACTTAAGAGAAAAAAACATAATAAAGATAAACTATCCAATGACATAGACTACCTAAAAATGCTATTAGTCTTACTCACCTAAGTGCTTATGCATTACTTTGGCTAACAAGACATCGCTTAGGGGATAAAAACACCTCATCAGAATAAATATTAGTTTGGAAGCACTTCCAAGTAAGTCCTCCAAACTAATAATCACATTGATCCACCTTTTAAACACCTTGTTTGAAAGGGGGCAATAACCTTAAACAAAACTGGATGCATGCAACCACCTCATTATTTGCTAATGAAATAACTTTGCAAAAAATACTTTCCCTCTCCCCAACCTCAAGAAAACTATCTTGGGGGAATTCTTAAACATGTACTAACATGATATACACCTCAAATCATGAAGCTAAAATATTTTACAAGTTTAAATCAATCTATTTCAAAAAATAATTTCCTTCATCAAAAATCTCAAATCACAACTAAATTCACTTAAAATATTCTAAAACCTCTTCTATAATCTTCATTTACCTAATAAAAGTCATCCCTATTGAAATTTCCTTTTGAAATTCTTCCAAAATCGTGATTTTCCTTCAACACTTAGATTTTCTCAAATCAAATTAATTCACTAAAAATCTAAAGTCACATCCAAATTTTTTTCTACGACTGTACATATCTATTATATACATCATAAACCATCATTAGAATATCACATCATCAAAATCCTTCGTCAATAATTTTGCACAAATTTTCATATGATATGAACTTAGACACCATCAATGAATCAAAGAATATATATATAGAATATATTGATGTCATCATATAATATTCTAGTGCACAAAAATCAATCAAAATGGGACACTCAAACTAATCCATATGGAAAATAAACCTAACAAATAAAAATTGGTTCTCTCACATTGCTAGCATCTATACAAAACTTTAATCAAAGAGCTCATAGGCCTATGTCTATGACCCACTGTCTAGAACCCACTTATGAAGTGGGAGTATTCTCACTAATATTTGTGAGGAAGGATTTAACAACCAAAAATGAGTCCATGACAATGACCTCATGGGTGATGGGAGTCAATTCTTTGTAAGGACAACAATATTATAAAAAACCCTATAATGGAGCACTCACTCTATCTGTGCTTTTAAATCCTATTGGTTGAGTTGAATATCCTCTTGTATATTATCTAGATCCTCCTACAAATGAAATGCATCCCTCTCTAACTGGTTTTTCTACCCCTATACTCTTTCTAGCTTGCACTTTATCTATATTAGATACTATTGTTGGGAAAAACATTGGTTAGTTTTTCTATGGTTCAATTAATTACCTCCATTTAATTGTCAACCCGGGGTAGCTCGTAGTCTTGTGAGCAACCGTGCAAAATCTATGCTTGTAATTTCTCCTTCGGAGATGAGTCCCTTGGATTATGGTTTGGGGGTGTTTGGTGTTCGTTGAAGTTTATGTTTAAACCAATAATCTCATGCTAAGTCTAAGAAATAAGACTGAAAACATTTAAAATCTAAATAACTACCTTGCTGGAAATTACATAAAATACAAATAATTAGAAAAATAAGGGAAATAGGGAAGAACTCTATTGTAAGTGGGCCCACGCTTCCAGCAGGTTCTGCCCATGGTAGAATGATCACCGGATGCTTAGAAGATGTTTTTACAAGAACAATGCAGAGATTTTATTAATAGTTTGTAGTAGAGAAAATTACATAAAAAGTTTGGGGTGTCTTCTTCAGGGGTGGCCTACATATTTATAAGGTATGCGACCAACCCTGTTATAATTTTTAGGATGAATCAACACATGATTCTTTGTTACAACTATTTGCTTGATTAGAGGAATCGGGTAAAATATCATGATATTTCAGCGTATTATATTTCTAGAATATGTTGATATTTACAAAATTAATTTATGTATCAGCTAAAAAATGGGTGATGAGTCACCTTTGACATTATCCCATGTTCGGTTGTGATGCTAGAAATCCCTTCATGTTAGTTGTCAAAGTTTTCGCTCTATTATCTCGACCATAGAGTCGTGCTGAAGTTTGGCATTAATGGAAATCAGGCACCATGGTTGAAGAAGTCGGGAAGTAGGTGCCTTGTATGTAGAAGTCGGGAAGTAGGTACCTTCCATCGTATAATGAGAAGTAGGCACCTTCTACCATACAATGGGAAGTAGTGCCTTCCATCATACAATAAGTAGGCGCCTAACAAAAATTAAGCGCCTAACAGTTAGGTGTCGAACGGAAGTCAGGCACTTCAAAGGACTTGGGCACCTGACTTCGTACCTCTTTACCGATATTCTATAGATGTTTTTCCTTCATTAATTTGTAAGTGCTAGGTCCGAGTGGGACCTTGATGAAAACATGCCAAAATGCAATAATTTCCACTAAATCTACACAAATTACACTTAAAGACAAATATTAGAGAACATGCAAAATAAACTATTAATTATATATATAATTTCCATAAAACATTTATATCTACAAGAATATATGCCACACATTATGGGGAAAAGAGTACAAAAAATGAGCAATTCTATGGCTCATCATCCCCCCATGCTTAAGGGGTGGCATGTCCCTATGCCACTTTGAACTGGTAATTACCAGTTCTGTTCACTTCATCCCAATAGGCCCGGTTGGTCTGTGTCCTCTTCCTCTTAGCGACCTTGGATTTTTATTTGTCCTAGGGATTCTTCTCCTTTGATGCCATGGGAGCTGCTATCTCTTGACCCTATTGCTTCTGGTGTTTGCTGTACCGAAGTGGTTCACTTGGCCCTACCCTCTTCTTGGGTGGTTCTCTGGTCTAGGCCACCTTGCCCTTATCAACATTCAGATAAAAACTAGAGAAGCTGGTGGCATCCTTCTAGAATGCAGGCTCAACCATTTTCTAGTACTCATGGTGAAGTGGCAACTTCTCACCCATAAGCACTGATTCCTTATCTCCAAATGGGATGCTATATTCCTTAGCAACCTTGGTTGTGGGTAAATCTCCCCTTATTGGGTCAAGCTCAGGTTCAGCTTTGACCTCTATTTTTGACATAGGGGAGTTCTGCTACTTGATGCCAGATCTTCCTTCTGCATAGGGCCTAGAAATCCCATCCACTTAAAATATGCCTACATCCTCGAAGGCTTTCCATCCTCTGACCCATACAAATACTAGAATTGCTCAGGTTGAGCAATTGGAATCTTCTTCCGAGGTCTGCCAGATTATTTTCTGGCCTCCTTTTCTGATTCCTTGAGGGCTTTCTTGGAGGCCTTCTTCCAGTTCTTCTTGTCTACCTTAATTTCCTCCTTAAGCTCCTCAAATTTCTATTTTTGGGTAGCAAACAGATTCTTTGTTGCCTCCCATTCCTCATCAGAATCCAGCTCTGATTCCTTATCAGATTCAATGCCCAGGGCCTTCAACTCTACAACTCTTGCTCTAGTTCTGGGTCATCGTTGAGATGGCCTTATGGATTTTTGTTTTGATCTCAGCTTGATACTCTGTACCCTAGGGTATGTTGGTGCAACTATTGTTTCCTGGTGTACAGGGGATTTAGGTTGTTGAGCCTCCTAGGGTACAAGGGATTCAGGATGCTGAGCCTCTTTTTCCTCTATAGCTACTTGTTGCACATTAGGGACTACTTCTTCTTGAGGTTGTCCACCCTACATTAATTGGAGAGTGCTCTACCTCTCCCTCTTTACCTATAATTTGAGGCTCTTCGACCTCTATCTCCTTTTCCCCATCTTCTCCCTCCTTTGTAGGTTGCTCTACATTTTGAGGTTCTTCAACTTCAACCTCATCCTCCTGAATTACCTGCTCTAGAGGGGGACGTAGAATAGGCTGCTCTACTTCCATTGTAGTAATGTCTCCCTATTCTGTTTTTTTATCAATAGGGGGTACTTCTATTGCCCCATCGGTCTGCACTACTACATCAACCCTGGTCGATTGCTTAGCTACTTTTGGTCTACCCTACAACTACAATTGTCTTTATAGTTGCTAAATTGTTTGATATAATTCATGCATTTTTAAGGTGGCCTCCTTTCTAGACTCTTCAAATAGAGCTCGTTCCTCTTTGAATTTGGCTTCCCAAGTGGAAGCCTGCTCTTTCAAAACCTATAGCTACTGTTGCAAATCCTCTACCTGGACTTCTGGTGGTACATCTACCATGGCCGCCTCCTATTGAGGAGTTGGCCCATAGGAAATATCCTATAAAATATGGGCCAAATACTCCTCCTTGTTGAGCTCATCGATGGGTGTCTCCTCGTCGGATGAGCTTGAAACCACCCTTGATGCCCTCATTCTTCTGCTTCGCATCCTGGTGGAGATAGGCATGAAATCTTACTCTACCTCATCCTCAAATTGTGGTGCAGAAGGGGATGGAGCCTACCCTGCTTCCTCCCCAAATTGGGGAAAATCAGGGGATGAGGCCTGTCCTGCTTCCCCTATATTTCTTATAGGCTAGGATGCAGGCATCATCTTTTCTCATTCTATCACCTCCTGGGTCGACTGTTCATTTTGAATTGGCACCTCCTCCTCTGCTTGTGCCCCTACCTACACTAGTGCCCACAACTTCCTCAATTGTCACATTTCTATGTGACTCTACATATCTCACCAAGGCAAAAATCAGGCCATGGTGAGCTAGGGTAGAGGTGGTGCCCTGGTATCGCCTAGCCTCATCTTTCAAGGTGCATGCAAGGTAGTGGGGGACATTGATTTTATCCCCATGCAGAATATGATTGAGGAAATAGAAGTGGTTGGCATTCAGGTGGGAGTACCTACCAGAGCATGTGAAGAAATGGGTGATCTATTCAAAAATGGCCCTCTAGAGCTTGAGAATGTGCCATTTTGGCAAGCCAGTGCACATCAGGTACTCAGTTGGTGCTCCAAAAAATCTCTGTGCATAGAGGGTAAGGTTATCCTCCTTGTACGTGCACTCCCCTATAAGAGGGAGGCCCATAACTCTAGCGATATAGTCCTCAGTGATTGGGATCTCTAGCCCCCACATGCGCATGACCCCATCACTCATCGACATCACAAATTCATTTGCTACTACCGCATCTTGGCCCTAACTGACTAGTCGATAGTAGTCCATCCATTCTATAGTATCCAACTATGTTTGGACATCTACAGAAATTCTCGAGCAATCGATCGACTCACTCTTCTTAAGGTCATGATTTTTTGACTTTCCCCCCATGCTTTACCTCTAGTTCACAATTCACTCAACAATGTTACTGCCTCCCCTTCGAATTACTATTGTGCCTCACTACTCTATTTTTTTATTGAAGTTGGCTGCATAGTAGCTGGTAAACAACTTTTTAAAACAATTGCGTTTATGCATGCAGGCGGTTAATTACCATAATCAATAGTGATTATGGTTATCCATAGTAAATTTCCTTCGAGCATGTGCCCGATTGTGCGGAGATGATAACCATAAACTGTCGACCAATCAGAGGCGTGCCACACAACATCATGCCAAGTGGATTTGTTCAAGTGGTTAAGGTAATAATGGGGGGTTGTGCTGGCACATTTCCATAGACACACATGTTCATGAAAATAATATAGACAAGAAATAAAAAATTTAAACATGCACCTAAATTTGTTTCGTGGGTGCATATGTGTAGATATTCATGGTGCATCACTATTGGTTGGCGTTTGATGATGGGGTAAACCACAATAGACAATGATGGCCATGGTTCCCATGCAATGAATTTCCTTTGACGTGATTGGTTCTTGGTAGCTGCACTATGGGTTATTCAAGAAATCCTACAAAAATTAAAAATAAAAATTAGAAAAATGTATCACCTTGGGATGACAAACGTCCCCTCCTTGGAAGTTGGTTGATGTCAAATTTTAATTTTGTCTATGGTGGATTTGACTTTGCACGTGCATGGGGTGTTGACGTGGCTCGGGCCACATCCCAATGCTGACGTGTTATTCTATCAAGGCAGAAAATAGTCATAGTAAATGAAAATTAGGTGTCTTTTTCGTATGGAAATTAGGTACCTTCTTTTTGAATTATGGCATAGGTGCCTTGGAAATTAAAAATAGGCATCGTAGGAATCAGACGCTTTGCTTACATGGTAAAGCTTAGCAGTCAAGCGCTCTACTTAACATGGGAAGTAGCACCTTAGCAATTAGGTGCTTATGCCTAACATGGGAAGCAGGTTCTTTTTTGCTAACTGTGTCGTACTTATAAAATAAAATTTATACAAACTTTTTTTTATATATGCTAAGAATATTTGGTGTTAGTTTCCAAAAAATTAGAAGTCGGTCGTTCTCCTGAAAAATTGGGAGTCAGGCATTGAGCTACCAAAAATGGGATGCAAGCACCATCTTCGTAACATACTGGGAGTCAGGTGCCATGAAGCGTATAATGAGAAGTAGGTGCCTTCCACCATACAATGGAAAGTAGGCACCTTCCATCGTACAATGGGAAGTAGGTGCCTTCCATATACAATGGGAAGTAGGCGCCTCCCCATAAAATACAAAAACATGGCACTTTTCTTTTATTCAATAGGTGCTGACTTGTCCTTGTATATGCATTGTCAGGTTGATCAGGCCCTTTAGTGCTTCTGATTGAAAAATAGGTACAAAATCAGCATCCACCCCTGAACCAACAGTTGAGTGTTTTATTGTCCAAAAAGACCAATCCAAACACTCTTGTGCAGGTTCAGGTTTAGTATTCCCCTCTCTGAATGGGGACTAACTACTCCTACTACAAGCAAATTCTCCTAGAAATCTTGGAAAGCGTAGGTTCATGGATCCTGTGCTTGTTAGGCCTAGGTCTCCTAGGCTGCCTAACAACTGCACAAAGGGCATTGTTCCTACAAAACAAAAACACAACTAAAAAAAGGAAAATTTTGAAAGAATAATTGTCTTTGGGACTATGTGGACTAGGTCCACATCTCATTGACTCAAGATAAAATCAGAATCAACTGGGGTCTCCCCCATGCCTAATCTAGACTCAATCATGTATGCTTCAGACACATAGTATGGACGCAAGTGGTGGCCATTGACTGTTAATGTAATGTTGCTGCCATCTATTGTTCTAACTCTTACAGCCCCATTATTGATGATTTCAGTCACTTCATATGGCCCCATCCAACGTTGCATGAGCTTGCCCTTCCTTTCCTGGAATCGAGAATCATAGAGTAATGCCCATTCTCCCACTTTAAGCTGCTTTGGCCTGGTGTGGCGGTCATGCCACTTGGCCCTTTTTTTCTGAATGATCTCTATTTTTTGTAGAGCCTCAAGGTGGTATTCATCCAACTGATTAAGCTGTTGAATTCTATCTTTTTGTGCATCATCCAGATTGATATTCAATTCTACAGCAGTCCTAAGTGTTTTAACTTCAAACTCTATAGGCATCATGGTTGTTTTCCCATAGACTAACTAAAATGGTGTGAAACCAGTAGTAGTCTTCCAGGTGGTCTTGTAGGCCCACACTGCTTTTGGTAATCTAGTAGCCCAGTCCTTCCTGTGTTGTTGCACTATCTTTGTCAGGATATTCTCCAATTCTCTATTGGTCACCTCAACTTGCCCATTTTCCTATGGATGGTAGGGAGTGGTTTTGTTATGCCTGATTTTGTATTGTTGCATGAGTTCTTGGATCATCCTTGAAGTAAACTGAGGTCCTTGATCTATTGTGATCTCCCTTGGGACCCCAAATCTTGTAAAAATTGCTGAATACAAGAAATCTGCTACAGTTTTCTCCTTTGAATCATGCAAAGCCTGTACTTCAACCCACTTTGTCACATAGTCAGTACAAACTAGGATATACCTCTTACCTCCTGACTATGGATTAATAGGTCCTACGAAGTCCATCCCCCATTTATCAAATGGTTCAATGTGAACATGTGGTTGGAGTGGCATCTCATCTCTGAGAGTAGGTCTACCCATCCTCTGACATTGATCACATTGGCTCACATGCTTGGCTACATCTTTGAATAGTGAAGGCCAGTAATAACTAGCCTGCAACACTTTATATGCAGTCCTTTTTCCTACAAAATGGCCACCACAAGGTTCATCATGGCAAGCCTTTAGTATTTCAATTATTTCTTCTCTAGCAACACATCTTCTCATGATTTGATCAGGTCCTATTTTGAATAGGCACCCATCAATCCATGAGAAATCTGCACTTTTCTCAATTAAAGTCTATTTTTCATGAGGTAAAAGTGTAGGGGATACTCTACCAGTGGCTAAATAATTAGCCATATCTACGTACCAAGGTATCTGATCATTTAGAGCAAACAAATGCTCATCTAGAAATTGGTCTTCTATAGTTGCATAGTCTGGAGGTGTCAATCTGGATAGGAAATCAGCTACCACATTGTCCTTTCCTGGCTTGTCTACTATTGTCACATCAAATTCCTGCAAGAGCAACAACCATATGATAATTCTACCACTAATCCCAGGTTTGTTTGTCAAGTATCTGATTGTTGAGTGGTCAGTGTGTACAAATACCTGATAACCTGTAATATAATGATAAAATTTGTTAAGAGCATGTATTACTGCAAGAAACTCTTTCTCTGTGATAGTATAATTTAGTTCAGCACCTATGAGGTTTTTACTAACATAATAGATGGCATAAAAATCATCACCATATTTCTATCCTAGTACTGAGCCTATTGCATTGTTAGATGCATCAACATATATGTGAAAAGGTATGGTCCAATTTGGACCTCTCAACACTGGAGCAGTAATCAGTTTTTCCTTCAGGGTGTTGAATGCTTGTTCACATTCTTCAGTCCAGACAAACTCTGCATCTTTTGTTAACAATGTGGTAAGAGGTTTAGCAGTTTTGCTAAAGTCTGATATAAACCTCCTATAATAACTGATTGATCCTAGGAAACTACGGATGTCCTTTTGTGTTTTGGGAGTAGGCAGAGTTTGGATGACTTCAATTTTCTTTCTGTCTACTTTGATCCCTTCTGCAGAAAGGTGATGTCCTAAAACTATCCCTTCCTGCATCAACATATAGCATTTCTCATTGCTTAAGGATAGGTTAGTTTCCTCACAATGTTTAAGTGTCTTTTCTAGATTTTCTATGGTAGTTTCAAAAGTCTCACCATATACAGTGAAATCATCCATGTATACTTCCACAGTCTCTCCAATCATATCTAAAAAATGCTAAGAACTACCCTCTGAAAGGTGGGTGCATTGCATAGGCCAAATGGTAAAACTTGTTCCCCATGGACAAGTGAAGGTGTTTTTTCTTGACTTCCTCCCTATTTGGATCTATTGTATCCATACCCATCTAGGAAAAAAGTATTTCTTGGTGTCAAGGACCTGATCTATAAATGGTAAGGGAAGTGGTCCTTTTTTTTTTTCTTATCAACAAAATTCTCCACTTTCCATTCTTCTTGGGCACCACCACTAATGGTGATACCCACTCACTATCTAAATGGGGTAGATGAATCCAACTTGAGGAGCTTTTGTAACTTTTTTGATAATTTCTTTCATGGTTAGGTTCATTCTCCTCTGTGGTTGTCTTACTGGTCTGACCTGGTCTTCCAGATATATTCTATGTGTACAGGTCTCAGGAGCTATTCCTCTCATGTCAGAATACTCCCAAGCAAAGGCATCTTGATATTTTTCCAATGTTTGTTTTAGTTTGGTCTGTTGTTCAGTTGTCAACTTGTTATCTACATTCAACATTCTACCAGGTGCAACTTCTATTTGCTGAATATGGTGGTCTTTTCCTCCTACTAATGGCAACTCAGGAGGAGGACAGGAAGGTTCTCCCTAAAAAAGTGGGAGATCATCTTATCCTCATCATTTTCATCTTCCAACTCCTCAAGTGTCATCACAGGTTGGATCATTGATAGACCATCAATATTTTGATTTTCATCCTCAGGTTCTCCCAACAAATCTGTAGACTATGTAGGTGGATGTATGATCAGTTTCTTTATATTCTGACCATCTAAAATGGTCATTTGCCCATATCTACAGCTTATGTAGGCATCAACTATTGCCATCCAAGGTCTACCTAAGATTAATGGGTATCCACCTAGTCCAGACTTAGATTGCAACACTAAGAAATCTGTTGGATACTCCCATGCATCTACTGTAATAGTGATATCTTCCAGTATTCCATCAGGAAGTACTGTAGACCTATCTGCCAACTACAACATAGTTTTAGTGGGCTTCAGGTTGGTCAATTTCAGTTTTTGCATGGTTTCCTAGGGCATGACATTGATGGCAGCCCCCAAATCTACTAGTGTGTTGGGTAAAATACAACCCTCTATTTTTACAGTCAGCATAGGGCTTCCTGGATCTGAATACTTCTGGCTGTAGGTATTCCCTAACATAAGGTCAGCTAACTGACCTACCAAACTGATTGATTTAGCTGGTTTCCTCCCTGGTTTCTTGAGGCACAACTCTCTTATGGCCTTCCCATAGATAGGTATGTCTCTAATGGCCTGAAAGAGAGGGATTGTGACTGTTAAGTTCTTTAAACTGGAGAGGATATCAAACTCTGTTTGTATTGGTTTCTTGGGTTCCTACAACCTTTGTGGAAAATGTGGAACCTCCTCTTTGTTATGTACAGGTGTTGATTCTTCTTCTACCTCTTCTATAAGGGGTGATTCCCCTTTCTCTATTTCTATTGGTTCCTCTTCTTCTACAAGAGGAGTGACTTCTACACCTACTTGCTTTCCTGACCTTAACTGGATAGGATCACAATCTACCTTAATATTATACATAGGGTACATCTCATTTTCCATCTGATAGGTTGGCTGCTTGTTGTTTGGGTTTGTTGTTGGTTGTGTTGGTAACTGAGGAGTCCTTGGAGCAGGTAAAGTTGGTAGACTTGGTTGTAGTGGAGCTGGAGTAGTATGCTGTGGATACTGATTCCAAGCATTCTGATTTCTCCACTACTACCCAGGCTACTGATATTGGTTCCAAGGATAAGGGTTGTAAGGATTTTCTCCTTGGGGAAATGGATTCCAAGGTTGTTGACCATACCAACCCATGTTGGGTGGCTGGGCTTGACCTTGATTCTGGTAATTTCTGCCCCCATAGGATGACATTCCTGATTGCATATTGTTACCCATAGGAGACTGTTGCCAGTTCCTCCTATTACCCATGAAGTATGCCTCTGCTACTTCAGGTTCCTCTTTAGATTTCATTAATTGTGGACACAACTTCGTTTTATGATCCTTCTTACAAACAACACATACACGAACTTTGTTTTCTGGGCACTCATTTCTGGGGTGTTTGCCTCTGCATTTAGGATAGAAGTAGGCCAATGCTGCCTCATTCTCCTACTTCTTTCTCTGAAGTAGAAGAGTATCCATTTGAAGAGCCAGATATGATAACATCTCACTCTTAAGGTCTTCTAGCATGTTACCTATTTCTATTTTAGTGATAGTGGTTGATTGCTTAACATTTCTAGAGGTTAATTTACCCTTTCTTCTTGAGAAATTTTGACACAACTATTGAATATCATCCATTTGGTGTTGGTAAATGTCTCCCCCAGAGATCATGTTTAAAGCTTCCAAGGATTCATTTGTCAGTCCTTTCAAAAAATGCTTCTTAGGGACCTATCTCCTAGTTTTGAATGGGGTGATCTTTGCAAATTGAAGTTGAACCTATCCCAGTATTCTTCCATAGATTCCCCTTCCTTTTGGGTCATATCTAGGACTTCCTCTCTTGCATCTCTTGCTCTACCAAAATCTTGATATTGATCTAGGAAAAGTTTCTTCAACTATTCCTAGGTAGTTATCCGTTTATCCCCCAAGCTGATGAACCAGTGCAAAGCTGAATCATCAAGGGTGGAAGGGAATAATTTTAGTTTTTGAGGATCTATGGTGTAATCCATAGATCTACATAAAACATCAAATTTGAACAGAAATAGGTCTGGATCTTCTGTTGGTAGTCCTCTAAAGGTTGGAAGGTGGGCAGGAGAGATGTGTTTCATCTTGTGATCTCCCCCTACCTCTCCTATTGGAAAACTAAAACTAGTGGATGTTTCCTCTAGATTTTCTGCCATTCTACCTACTACTGGTGTTTCTACCCCTACTTCATTCAAAGTAGTTATCAATGCTTCTATTTCATTTCTTTTATCCTTTAGAAGGATGGATAAGTCAGCATTTGAGATAGTTCCATCTAACACTACTTGCCAATATTCAACATTCAGTAGATCCTCCTCATATTGAACTCTACTTATCTTTGATCCTGCTCTAAGATTCTGCTAAATTATTTTAGAGGGATCCTATGCAAATAGTGGGTGTTCCCGCCAATGCACAAGTGGAGATTGAGATGGTGAGAGTTCAGTCTCAGGTTGAGGTTCTACTGAAGCAGAAGGATTTTGAGAAACAACTTCTTTATTTTTGACAAAATGACCATCTGGTCCCTTGTTCTTAGGTGGACTCATACAAAGTTTCAGATGAAGGTTTCTGAAGAAAACACTCTAGACTACTGTAACTATACTTTCTTCAGAACAAGAAATTACAATGGCTACTCCCTAAAAATGATGCCAAAATGTTGGGCAAAATATTGGTTAGTTTTTCTATGGTTCAATTAATTACCTCCATTTAATTGTCAACCCGGGGTAGCTCGTAGTCTTGTGAGCAGCCGTGCAAAATCTATGCTTGTAATTTCTCCTTCGGAGATGAGTCCCTTGGATTATGGTTTGGGGGGTGTTTGGTGTTCATTGAAGTTTATGTTTAAACCAATAATCTCATGCTAAGTCTAAGAAACATGACTGAAAACATTTAAAATCTAAATAACTACCTTGCTGGAAATTACAGAAAATAGGGAAAATGCTGGAAATAAATTAATCTATTAAAATAATTATAGAAAAATAGGGGAAATAGGGAAGAAATCTATTGTAAGTGGGCCCACGCTTCTAGTAGGTTCTGCTCATGGTAGAATGATCACCGGACGCTTAGAAGATGTTTTTATAGGAAAAATGTAGAGATTTTATTAATAGTTTGTAGCAGAGAAAATTACATAAAAAGTTTGGGGGTCTTCTTCAGGGGTGGCTTGCATATTTATAAGGTATGCGGCTAGCCCTATTACAATTTTTAGGATGAATCAACACATGATTCGCTGTTACAACTTTTTTCTTGATTAGAGGAATCGGGCAAAATATCATGATATTTTAACGTATTCTGTTTCTAGAATATGCTGATATTTGATTTGCCCGACTTATAGAATTAATTTATGTATCAACTAAAAAATGGGTGATGAGTCACCTTTGAAATTGTCCCATGTTCGGTTGTGATGCTAGAAATCCTTTCATGTTGGTTGCCAAAGTTTTCACTCTATTTTGCTGACCATAGAGTCATGCTAAAGTTTGACGTTAATGGGAATCAGGCATCATGGTTGAAGAAGTCGAAGTAGATTATTTTAATAGAGCACCTTTCATATAATGGGAAGTAGGTGCCTTCCATCGTATAATGGGAAGCAGATGCCTTCCACCGTACAATGGGAAGCAAGCACGTAATGGAAATCAGGCACCTAACAGTTAGGTGTCGAATGGAAGTCAGGTGCTTCAAAGAACTTGGGTGCCTGACTTCGTACCTCTTTACCGATATTCTGTAGATGTTTTTCCTTCATTAATTTGTAAGTGCCAGGTCCGAGTGGGACCTCGATGAAAACATGCCAAAATGCAACAATTTCCACTAAATCTACACAAATTACACTTAAAGACAAATATTAGAGAACATGCAAAATAAACTGTTAATTATATATATAATTTCCATAAAACATTTATATCTACAAGAATATATGCCGCACATTATGGGGAAAAGAGTACAAAAAATGAGCAATTCTGTGGCTCATCAACTATACCAATGACAATGAAATATCTCCTCTTAACCTATCCTTATAGGTTACAATGCAATAATAATTAGCTCCATTTTCAATCTCTTTACCTGCCATTATAACAAGGTAGTCTCCTTCACAAACAATGATCTCTCATAATCTAGCTCAACTAATTGATGCTGGAACTCCTCTATCTCATTGAATCTTTTGGTAGTAAATATTTCCAACTCTACCTAGATATGATCTCTTAGCTTTTATGTGGGAGATATTTCAATCCTCTTTACCTACTCTATGTGATGAACTACCTCCTAGTGATCCAACTATTATTCCATAACATCCCTCTTTGATCATAGCATGCCATACATTGGGAGTAGGACCTCTCACTCAATGTTGGTATGGACACTAGAACTCACCTCACTCGATTCTCCCTTGGAATATCCTAGAGTAGGCCTTGGAATATCCTAGAGTAGGCTCACTCTGAATAGCTTCATCCATATGCACTTTAGGATGCTTTCTAAGCCACATTGAAAACCAAGAGGTGGAGTTTCATTGGTATATACCTTAGCCTCTCTAACCCTGGTAGGTGGTAGCATATTTAAAGGGGGTACTGATAACACACATTGTTAATGCCTCCAATGTATCCCTTGTAGATGCCTCCCCAATGCTTGAGTCCTTTGATTATGAGTCATACAACTACTAGCCT
The DNA here is from genome assembly GCA_028583015.1 of Wollemia nobilis. Lineage (NCBI taxonomy): Eukaryota > Viridiplantae > Streptophyta > Pinopsida > Araucariales > Araucariaceae > Wollemia > Wollemia nobilis. The sequence continues at coordinate 1,560,152 of JAQPPZ010002456.1, read as the reverse complement.
AACCCTCTTCCCATGGCTCCCTAGCTTGTTGACTAGTCACACATTAAGGATGAAAAATCTCATACTACTGGTAGACCCCATCCAAACCTGGATCATCTTAACCATAGTCAAGAATAATAGGGTCATTCATGTCTTCTTCCACATGGCTAGTGGAATATGGATATTAACCCACTTACTACTTGCGACTAGCTCAATGGTACATTTCCCTTTGTCAAGAATACCCTATTCCTTGTTAAACTATTGCAACACATGGTCAAACTAATAAATCTCATACTCACCCTTGGGACCCATCATCCACCACATTCATATAAGTTGAGCTAGCTAGTAGGCATCCTCTTCCCACATTGGATGTGATTGATAGCGATACTAGATAATTTAATTCATATTATGATCATCAATAATATCTTGCATAGACCACAATCTAATATCTACAAAGTCCCTATGACCAATCTACTCTCTATAGAGACCCTCTGATCATCCACCATCCTAGGAAAACCAAGTGGTCAATCCATTGCTATGTGGTCCATAGCCTAAATCTGATGTAATGTGTAACACACTATGCTCTTTGGTCGATTGTATGCTATGTGATGAAGAGTATGGTACAATCAAGCTTGTACCAATGGTCCCCAGGTGTACACTATGTGGTGGTCCCTCATGTTTGCTACCACCTCACCCCATCCCCATTTCATAGTCCATCAACGCATATCACAACCAAGTGAGTAGACCTGGGTTGTTACAGTATTGAAAAAAACTATTTGAGACTTTTTCATTAAAAGTTTGTTGAGTAGCTTGAATATACCCATCTAAAAAGTCTTTTATGTTTCTTGCTACTAGGATATTGGCTTGACTAATAAGAGTAATATCATCCACAAACTAGAGGTGATTTACCTCAATTTGAGAACCTATTTTAAGACCCCTTAGCTGCTCTTCTTGTCTCCCTTCTTTTAACAGTCTCAGTGGACCCTTTGCATAAAGGATAAAAAGAAAAGGAGAAAGAGGGTCCCTTTACCTTAGCTCTTGTCCTACTGTGAACATGGGAGAGGGACTACCATTTACTAGAACTGAGAATGATGTGGTCTATGTACATGCTTTTACCCAGTCTCTCTACCTCTATGCAAAACCTATTTTTTTAAAATCCTTTGTATAAAGGTGCAATCTACTTTATCATAGGCTTTAGAAAAACATAACTAATCCTTTTATTTGGACATTGTATGTATCACCTCTTAGACTATTACTATTCCATCTAAAATTTGTCTGCCTTAAAGAAAACCACCTTACTCACTTAAAAACAAATTCGATTAAAAAGGTTTTAACCTCTTATCATAAGCTTTGTTTGATACTATACATATCTATTTTTTTTAATATTCAAATATTAAGTTATTTATTTATAATATCCAAACATACTTAAATTGTGAATATATTTTATGACAATATAGACGAGTGCCTCTAAATCCATCCTCTGAAATAAAAAGAGATGCTCCGACTAACATTGACGACCAAACGTCACGCTAAATCAACTTCTTTTGCAGCCGCAGACAATCTTCAGTAGAGTAGATTTAAAGTTAAAACAACTATAATTCATTTACAGCTGTCCCTGCCAATCCTCTCTACATCAGATTAAAGCAAGCACAGATTAAATAGAACACCGAAATAAAAAAAATACTTAGACTTAGAGTAGATTAGATTTGCTATTAAAACAACCGTGATTCATTTACAGCTATCCCTGCAAATCATCTTTACATCAGATTAAAGCAAGCACAGATTAAATAGAACACCGAAATAAAAAAAAATACTTAGAGTAGATTAGATTTGCTATTAAAACAACCGTGATTCATTTACAGCTATCCCTGCAAATCATCTTTACATCAGATTAAAGCAAGCACAGATTCAGTAGAACACAGGAATAAAAGAATACTTAAAATAACCATGGTGCATTATTTTTTGGCATGTGTCCAGTAATGGTCGGTACGACTCGCCAGCTACTAAAGCTTTATTCCCTCTACCGTTCTTTTTGTTTCTAATAAATATTTTTTTAATAAACAAAGGGTCCTTAGGTCTGCGATGAAGGCTATATATGCGGAAGCTATGCACAGGTTACTTTATAGCCTGTGCATTTCAAGTTTTTACAAATTTATAATCAGCTTCTGCATAGCTTACAGTTCTCCGACCATGGCGTTGGCAGACATCCATCGAAATTTTAAAGAGAAGGAATGACGATTAGTATGTAGCTTAAGTAAATATTTCTTATATATATATTAAATATGGGTCACATCATTGATAATGTAAATAACGCCCATAAACTACATCAATGTGATGGATACAACAATAAAAACGGAGATGGAGGATCAGACAAGGATTAAAGCGGCAAGTTACTACACAAGGGCAAAGGGAGGCTCATGCCTTTCTATCAATTCCAGCTTAAATTAGTTTTGTATTTCGTCTCATGGTGAGTTTTCTGTTTGCATGGAGGGTTTTAATGATATCAAGACCTAGCAGTCTACAATGACTTTACAAAGGTTGCATATCAACTTCAGGATTAACAAATTCCGATAAAGTGTTTGGAGTATTAATTAATTGTTTTATTTGTAATGTTTAAGGATTTGATAAAATAAAAGAAGCAGACGAATTTAAAGAGTTTGTTACAGAAATTCCATTTAACTGTTTTATATTTTTATTAAATATATTAATATTCTTGTAATATCATCCTTGTTTGTGGATTTGTGTCTAGAGTGCTCTATTGGTTGCTTTTTTTAGTAGGTCCTCGAACATAGAGCGTTTAAGTCCTGCATTGCATAAGATTAGATAAGTTTAGATCTGTATTGGAAAAGTTTAGATAAGTCTCTCCATTCTGTATGAGGTGTTTCTTGGCTAGATGAAAAATGGAAGCATTGTTTTATTGTATACTGCAATTTTCTCAATGTTGTAGCAGCTAATATTGTGATATATATCTAATTTGGTTTTATAAATTTGATTAGGCATATATGAATTTATATTCGTGTGACATATTTATCTCCCTATGGAACTGAAGAAACGGCAAATCTTCTTGTTAGAAGCGGCAGTATACAGTCTGAAATTTTATTCGTAAGTTTTAAAGATATGGTGCCTATTTGGTTGTAATTTGATACTGTGTTTTTAAATCTTTTGATATTGCTCCTTAGTTATTATTAATTATTAATAAAGCTGGGTTTCCTAGACTCTTATTATCATACACTTTATATTCTATTCTACATTTATTATGTGCGGCCCAAGAGATTTCATCTAATATTATATAGACATATGCTCTGTATAGCATTGTTATAGTATCGAGAGAGCTAGCATCAGAAAAATTCATGAATGTTCAGTTGGATCATTGTTTTGTTTGTGAGATGATGCCTTTTGAATGTGTATTTCAAAGTTCCATTGTTGAAGTTGTTTATTCAAACAAAAAAAATATATGCATATAAACAAGGTAGCACATATATATGGTGCTAATGGTAAAATGAGAACGTTATTATAATAAATAAAATTTTTATCTTACTTTTTAATATATTTAATTAAATAAATTTTATAAATTTTTATAAATTATGATATAATTTTGTAATAGTATTAGATGTAATAATATAGATGAAAGTTAAATAACAAATATTTAAAAATAAAAATAAAAATAAAATGGAAAGATGAAATAAATTAATACAATCATTTACACAGTAAAATTATACTTATTGGAAAAAACATATATAAAAAGATGAAATAAATTGATACAATCATTTACACAGTAAAATTATACTTATTGGAAAAAACATATATGGAAAAAACATATATAAAAAAAAGATGAAATAAATTGATACAATCATTTACACAGTAAAATTATACTTATTGGAGAAAACATATATAAAAATTAATATTATAGCATATTTCATAAAAATGTAATTAAAAATATGTGTAACATATAGTACTTTACATTATTATTGAAGTATATTAATAATTAAGACAAGCTAGATAGAAAACCTGATCATTAATTTGTAATTTTGTTATATCTACTATTAAAATGTAGATAATTATATCAAAGGATATTTTGAAAAAAAAAGAAAAGAGAATGGATGATTCTTGCACGGGTTGATATAACAATTATGAAATAACTGATAATTAAGCTACAGACATATGTTTATAATCCATTCCTTTACACATTGTACATCTGTTAGAAATAGCGGATGCTTTTTATATTGAAAAAGCAACTAACCAAGCCATCTAGTTGGAATGTTTATTAGATTCACCTTAATCAACAAACATGCATTTTAAGATTTAATAAAAAAATCTAATTGATTAATAAAAAATTTCATAAATAGAGGTCTTCATTATCTACACAAAATATATAAATAGTATATATATATATGTTAGGTAAATATTGCAATATTGGTGTAACATCATTTTAGTATTTGTATAACATTATCCTATAATTACCTCTGAGGTAAGTTTAAAAAGAAAAAGAAACGAGGGAGAGGGGAACAAGGAGGAAGAATAGTTAATATATTAAGTAATAGCGTCTTTGGTATTAGTTATTTGGTAGGGGGGCCGAGTCTTTCTCAAGAGCAACTACAAGCTAGGAGTAAGTATGAAGCATGAGCATGAAGTAAGAAGCTTGAGCAAGAAATTGAAAGCAAAGTGTGATCAAGGAGTAAGTGTCACTTCTTCTTCTTCTAGATATTAGGAGAAACATAAATTTAAAGGATTCATGTAAAGAAAAGGTAGGTAACATGACAATAAAATTATTTTTAAAAGTCCTTGTTGGAAGTAAAGATACACATATTAGAAGTAAGGATTCTCTAGTTAGTGATAAGAGGGAAAACAATCTATAAAAGACCCTATCTATGTACTATATGCTACACCAAAAGTGATTATCAAGGATGAGATGATCGAGCATGATATAGTGGTTGCTAATATCACAAGGTTAGTATGTAAGTTCCATGGATATTGACCAAGATTTTCTGAGATTCAAAATGGATTAGGTAGAAATTAGGATGGAATTCAAATTATTCCATGGATTTTCTTCTAAAAGGATTTTTTCTTATTATCTTCTTTAGTTTAGAATAAAGGATAAAATAATGAATGGAGACCCTTGCTTTAGCAGCAAAGATGCATTATATGTAAGACCATGGAGTGAAATTTTTTGTGTGGATACAGAGACTATTAAAATGCTTTTATTGTGGATTGGACTTTTTAGACTTTTTAATCAACTCATCAATAAGAAAATTTTAAAGAATATTGACAATACTCTACGTAAGTTCATCTAGAAGATATTGACTACTAAGAAAATAAGACATGCTATATACACTCAAATATTTGTTTCTATGGATATTTCAAAATATTTACCATAGACCATTAGGATTAAATTTGAATAAAATAATGAGATTAATAGGTGGAATATAAAAACATTGTATTCCGATGTTAAATATCATGAAACCAAAAATATGACAAGAGATTGCAAAGTAAAAAAGATGGAGAAAGAGAAAATTTTGGGCGTAAGGAAAACTTCAATATGAAACAAGAAGATCATATCATAGGAGAATTCAGCTTAGATAAAGAATCTTCTACTCCTAAAAAAGTGGCAAGAAAAACCCCTCTATGTTATTAAATGATAAAGCCCATTATTGAGTAATTAGAAGAACAAATGACACAAGGGATAAGAAAGTACAATGCATAAGATTTATTGGGTTTTTAAGCCTTTATACTACCACAAAATATAGCAAAATATCTCACAATATCACACAAGTCCCCAAATATAAAATAGCCACAATAAAGGTCAATGTAATAATATAATGAGTAGAATAATATGAGAAAATTAATATGTATATCAAGGCTTATAATAAATCAAATAACATTCATTTATATACTAAAATATGAATGTAAATAGCCTGAATCATTTATGTACTATGCATGAAGAACAACTTACAATATTGCTCAAAATGTATACAAGCTTTATTGCTCCTTTTTATTTTACAACTTTGAACCCTTGAATGTATTGATTTTCTTTCTTTCTTCTAGATTGCTTTCCTATGGAGCATTATCTCCATAATATAGCAATAGTAATGTGAATCTCCAAGTACATGATTACTGCTCTCCATATACTAAGTCTCATGACTCTTGGATTTTCAACTTACCACTTGCATACTTGATGAACACTTGAATCTATAATATTTGCACACTTCTACATGACTCTTGAAATCGTATATGCACTTCTAATCTAATACATGTGCACATATTTATATTACATATTTCTATTCTTACATACAAGATACTAATGCACATTTATTCAACCTACACTTGCACTCTATCTCACATGACACTTGTGCATTTCTTACACATTGTCATTTTAAATGATACTTGTGCATTTCTTGTACATTCGCACTTACATAAAAGGGGAAATATAAATCACACTCTAAACTATAGACTCAATCCTAATCTATTACATATTTACAATTGTACCATGAAGGTACCATGGGGGTACATTAGCATGTATCAAATAATGTAATATACCTCAATACCCCCTGTATTACATTATTTGGTTATTGAAGACTTTAGTCTTCAATCTTTGGTCTTCGTTTTTATATTTAATCTTCAAGTGACCTTGCATTGATCATGAATCTTTGATTAATATTTGTCTTCAACTTCTTTAAATTCAACATCATTTTCTTCTTCATATTCATTCTTTAGATTCTTTGGTTCTTCAGTCTTTGTATCTTCTTGATATCATGAACTACTTGAACTTCTTCATTGGCATCAGGTTCATGTGCATGAATAACTTGAATTTTTCCTTTGTCTTTGACCTCTAGACCATGTGCTTCATTTGATCTAACTTTCTTATAGTCTTGATATTGTCTTGTCTCTTTTGAACATTCACTTAGAGCATCATAATAATTTCCTAAATTAGATGAACTTGGAATGTCAATATTACAAGAAGAATGAAATATTATTTTTAGAGATGATTCACTTGATTCATTTGTATCAATCTCTATTTTCTTCTTTAGAGTTTCAATCAACTCTTTTTGTTTCAAATTTTCATATTTATAAATCTCAAGTGAAAGCAATACCATATACATTATGCTACCTATATCTAGAGGTATCATAATATCATCTTTTGAATTATCAATTGCTTCAATAAGTCTTGAGTGTAAATAGTATTCAAATTTCTTAAAACTTTCATCCATAGCTTCTCTATAGATGAATTGTAATGCCATATCTAGTTTACCCTTAGATTTTTCAATCAAGTTCTTAATGCTAAATTTTATAACTTCTACTCTTTCCTTTTTTATTATAGACTTCATATTTATTTCCATAATGGTCAAAGTTTATAACTTGATTTCTTTTGAAGTAGTAAACCTTATGACTCCCTAGTTTAGAAATAACTCAAATAATAATTCAAATATAAAACTTTGCAAATTCTAATTTTTTTAAACCTTTGATGTTGAAAACCTTTTAACTCCAAAATCATAAATTTACAAAATTTCAAAAACTTCTAATATATATATATATATATATATATATATATATTTTCTCAAAAATAAATCTTCTACCTTTTTTAAATACTTCAAATATAAAAATATTGAATAATAAAAAATATAACAAAGTAGACATCCTTATTACTCCATATCTCTATAATAAAAAACTTAAATTCCAAAATAAACCTTATAACTCCTAAATTATAATTAAAATCTACTTATAACTCCTTAATTAAATTATATTCTTTTAGACTATATAAATACCTTATAACTCCACAAAACCTTAATAAAAAAACAAATTGAAATATGACCTTATATTCTACCTTTATTCTTTGAATCATGCTTCATGATGTTCTCTAAATTGATTGCTTGTTTACTAATGTTATTCGATTTGCTTGCTTACTAGAATTCTCTAATGAATATTTCCTTCAAATTGTGTTTCCTCTGCACCTTTGAAACTAGTTTGGGAGTACCTCATATTTAATTATGAATATCATCCAAGTGGAAATTTGCATGCACATTATTCTATTTAGGTCTAATGCTTAATTCCGTACAAAATGACGTTGTAGGCACTAAGGTACTTGACTACACACCATTGATCCTTCAATGCTTGGATGCTTTGCTATCCTCCAATGCTTGGATTTTTACTATTCTCCAATATTTGATTATTTTCTATTATCTAATTTTGATGCTTGACTATTCTCCAATACTTAATGCTTCATCTTCTTTCAATGTTTGATTTTTTATCTTCCTATAGCACTGAATTTTGATGCATTATTTCTATCCGTATTTCAATGGTAGAAGCTTTGCTTCTTCATTTGGAATACTAGAAAACTTTCTTTCTTTATCTGGAAGCATTGCTTTCTCTAGTTCACTATATAAATTTTAATATTTTGTTGTATTACTAACCTTTATGTTGTTTTTTATCTTCAAGTTGTTGCTATAGATTCATAGGGTTCTATATAACAACAACCTTTTTACCACTTTGCTCTTTTCTCCTAATTTTGTACTACTGATAGACTAGCTGAATAGCTAATCCTTAGCTATATGGTCAAATGGTTCTTTATTTTCTTATTTGTAAAATTGGTTGAATGGCATCTTTGTTCATATTTCTAGCCTTTATTTTCTTCTTTCTAAAATTGGTTGAATGGCATCTTTGTTCATATTTCTAGCCTTTCTTTTCTTCTTTCTAAAATTGGTTGAATGACATCTCTGGTTGCCTTGCTAGATTTGGCCAAATGACCTCTTTTATCATCTTGTTGGAGTAAGCTAAATGACCTCTCAATTATTTTTTTTGGAGTTGGTTGAATGAAATCTCTTTTCTACTTTATATAATGGTACAAATGGGCATCTTTACTCTTCTTTTTAGAGTTTTCCAAATGGATTCACTATATTATTTCTTGAGTTGGTCGAATGAGCCTATTTTTTAGAAATATAAACCTTGTTATTTTTTATATGGGCCTATTCTCTTTATATGATCTTTTAGAATTTTTTCATAAAGAGCTCTCTCTTGGGCCTATATTCTATATGGTCCTTGTCCCTCTATCATGAGGCTTTCTTCTTATCCTATGGCTTCTCAAACCTTTTTCTCAAAATATTGACTTAGTTCTTAATATTTATTTTCAATGCTTTCTTCTTCTTCTAACAAACTTTAATAAAGAGATCTCAACCTTCTTATATTTAATGTAGACTACTCTAGACCTCTTATATTGAATAGAGATCTTGCTTCTTCAATGTAGAAAGTGTGCTATTAAATATGGATTGCTTCTCTACTACTGTAATTATGTCAAGGTCAAATAAATCTATGACTTGATTCTTCTTCTTCTTGTGTATTCTTTAGAAGCTAAAATTTTTCTCTATATTGTATAGGAAGCTTCTCAAATATTTTTAGCTTAATATTTGTTGTACTTTTTGAACTTTATAATATAATATTTTTAATGTCTTAGGTCATACCTAAGGACCCAAAATAATTCTACTCCTTACTAGAGAACCCTATATCAATGTCAGGGTGGCATTAAATATCCCTAAATGATCAACTATCTTCTAAGTTGATTCTACCTCAATATTCAATTTGTAATAACTTAAAGTCAATGTTAGGGTGGCTCTTTCCATCAATGACCAATATTCCCTCTATGTTGATTCTTTCTATCAATAAATGTTCAAATTCTCTTCTAAGTTGATCCTTATCTTCAATATAGTTGAGTCCTAGTATTCACTAGTTTTCCTTCAACCTAGTGGAAAGACCCTAGCTTGCTCTACTCAATAAGACCTTTAAAATAGAGTCCAATTATTCATTTCATTTAAAGTGGATAGACTCTAAATTAACTTTATCAAAATGGACAAAGCTAATTAATAATGGTGGCTTCAATAAACTCTATCAAATTGGATAGAGTTTGGTGGTAGCTCTAATACCATTTTTAGCTTTTTAAACCTTTATACTACCACAAAATATAGTGGAATATTTCACAATATCACATAGGTCCCCAAATATAAAATAGCCATAATAAATGTCAATGTAATAATATAATGAGTAGAATAATATGAGCATATTAATATGTCTATCAAGGTTTATTTTAAATAAAATAAAATTCATTTATATACTAAAATATGAATGTAAATAGCTTGAATAATTCATGTACTATGCATGAAGAACAACTTACAATATTAATTGCTCAAAATGCATACAAGCTTTATTGATCCTTTTTTATGTTACAACTTTGAACCCTTGAATGTATTGATTTTCATTATTTCTTCTAAATTTATTTCCTATGGAGCATTATATCCATAATATAGCAATAATAATATGACTCTTCAAGCACTTGACTATTTCTCTCCATATGCCAAATCTCATGACTCTTGGCTTATCAACTTGCCACTTAAATACTTTATGAACACTTGACTCTATAACATTTACACACCTCTACATGAATTTTTAACTCCTACATACACTCCTAAAATAGAACACTCATACACATATTTATACTTTTACATACAAGATAACTGTACATATTTACTCAACCTACACTTGCACTCTAACTCACATGATACTTATATATTTCCTGCATATTCACACTTACATAAAAGGGAATATAAATCACATACAAAACTATATACTCAACCCTAATATATTATTTACAAATGTACCATAGGGGCACATTAGCATGCGCTAAATAATGTAGTATATCTCAACAAGTTCAAATAAAGGAGTTAAAAGTCCAAAAGAAAATGAGAAAAAGTTTAAAAGCAAAAGAATATGGGGAGACAATTTTTAAACTAATTAAGGTGAAGGAGATCAAGTTTAGTTTAGGTAAATCATATTATTTTTCTCACGTAGCATAAAATTTACATTTTGCAATAAAAATAAAGTGGTAGTATAGAGTGTATTTATTACACTTTAGGATTTCGAGAGCAACACAATAGTGAAAATAATATGGAGGATATCTGAGGAAATATAGGATTTTCAACGTAGCATAAGAAAGTAATGACTATGTAGCATTGTCCATGCATTTTAGAGTTTTTAGGGCAACATAAAGAGGAAAGTGTTTATGCCCTTTTCCTTGCATTTTTTATTCTTAAAGGAAATATAAATCTTTAAAATATAAGTCTCATTATGAACAATATGGATAAATAAAAGAGATTGATGAAGATGAGAGTGTTGATGCAAATGGAAAAAGAAGAGGAAGGACATCAAACTATAGATAAAGAGAAAAAAAACTCAAAAGAGATATTTATTTGGGAGTCCAAATAAAATTATCATAGGTGTTAACAAGAAGTGAAACTAAGCCCACTAATAAAAATAAAAAGTGATGATGATGAAAAATATACCACAAAATATTAGGGGTATGAATAAGATCAATAAAAAAGAGTTATTAAGGAATTAATAGGTTGTTATAATATTTAATTTATTTTAATATAAGAAATAAAATTAAGTATTGAGGAACATAAGGATGCTTTTAAAAATATTTGTAAGATGGATAATTATCTAGTAGTTTCTTCTACAAGAGCTTTAGGTGCTATTGCAATAATATGTAACAAGTACAAATGAGATGAGAAATTATTAGAATCAAAAGTAATTAGGTTACTAGACTATTTTTAGGAAAGAGAAAAATATGAAAGTTAGGGTTATCAATGTGTATGCTTCAACTATAGTTACTCGTAAAACATGTTGGATGGATCTTAGCATATTTTTTTCAAACACAATGATCATTCATAATTATGATCTATGGATTCTTGGGGTGATTTAAACATTGTTATATATCCTTTAGAAAAGAAGGGTTGTACTCTAGGATGGACTATATAATAATTATATTTTCTTCATTTATCAATTCAAATTGTATTTGGGATGTTATTCCTCTAAATCTTCAATATACATGGGATAATAGACACATTAGACAAACTCATATAGCTGAAATATTGAATAAATTTTTGTTATCCAACATATGATTACAAATAAAGTATACAATATCTTTAAATATTTTTTTACAAGTAGGATTGGATCATAAATCCATTCCTTTGACTTATAAGTTACCCAATAATGGCCATCCAAAGACATTTTGCTTCTAGTCCATGCAACTCTAAGACCTCTATTTATTCCACATGGTTATGTTATCGTGGGATAAAGAAAATTTTGAAGGATCATATATGTATAAGTTTATGTATAAGGTGAAATATTTAAATAAGTAAATAAATATTTGGAATGTAAACTCTTTTGGTAATATTTCAAAGAAAATAAAGGGATTGAATCCAAGCTCAAATATTTACAAGAGATAGTAGAAACTAATGGAATAGATCAAGATTCTTATGTGAAATGAACAAAATACCTTATTATTATTAGAATGCATTGGGAAATGAGATATTAGTTCCAAAAATATAAGGAGAATTGGATCGAGGAAGAATATAAAAATACAATTTTTTTCATGCTATAACAAAAGAGTAATTTACTTTTTATCACATCAATTATCACACAAGAATAAAATGAAATCCTAACAAAGAATATATCCATGGAGGAGCTGCATGAAGTAGTTTTCTCTGTTCATACTAGCAAGGGACCTAGCTATGATAAATTCCCTATAATTTGTGTTTAAAAAATTTATAATTGATTAAAGAGTCATATGTTAGTTATGGCTGAAAAGTCCTAGAAAAAGTCTATAATAAGAGATATCAATGTCACTTTTATTGTGTTTATTTCCAAGAAAGACGTGATAAATTATTTTGATATTTTTCATCCAATAAGCCTTTATAATATAAATTATAACATAATTTCAAAAACTATGACAAACATGATAAAACACATTCTAGATTAGGATATCATAGAGGAGCAAGGTGGGTTTGTTCAAGGTAAACAAATTCTTGATGGTATAGTCATTGCATAAGAGGCCATAAATTTTCTTCATTCCATGTAAAATCTATCTATGCCTCTGAATCTAGATATGAACAAAGCATATGGCAGGTTTTCCCAGATTTTTCTACATGATATTCTCAAGAAGTTTGGATTTGATCATAGTTAGTGTGAATAGGCTAAATGTTGTTATACCACTAAGAAATATTCTATTTTGATCAATGGTTCTCAAGTTGGTTACTTTAAGTCATCTTGTGGACTTTCCAAAGCAACCCACTATCTCCTTAATTATTCATTATTCTTGTAGAATCTCAAAGTAAAAATTAAATGTATCCATATCACAAAAAATAGTCCTTTCGAATCTCATCCCAAATTGGTTGATTATATATTTCTTTTGGGCCATCCTTTAGTCAATGAGGCCATGGTGTTTAAAGCAATATTAGAATGCTCTAATAAGGCTATTGGACTATCGGTTAATACTATAAAATCCATATTTTTCTATTAACACTACCATAGATTTACAATAAATTATTATGGTTATGTTAGTGTTTAGAACTGAAAAATTTCCATCAACCTACTCGGATATTTTTGTCTCATAAAACAAAAGGGTATTCACATCTCTTGTTTGGATAGAATGAAAGCTTGTTTGGTAGGTTGGTAAGTTCTTAACCATGCAAGAATACCGGTTTCTGGTTTTTCCCCTGCGTGGGTTTTTTCAAAATTGTATTATTCCTGCTTTGGCGAGAATTTTCAAATTTTCCGCTGGGCGGGATTTTAAAATTTCATGTTGGGCGGGTTTTAAATTTTTTCCTGGTTCTTTTTCTCACTTGGACGGGACTCTCTTTTTTCCTGCTTCGGGTAGTTTTTAACGTGCTTTTCCTTTAGGATATCCTTTGGCCTTTCCTTTGGCCTATCCTTTGGCCTTTCCTGTGGCTTTTTTTTTTGGTCTGGTGACATGTTGTAAAAAGATTTTGGGGCCATTTCAAAACCCATTTTTAATGAAATTTTAAAAAAATTAATAACTATTTAGCACAAAAATATAGCATAAATTTAACATTTAAAAAACACTAATATAAAACTAAAATTTACCTTTTGATATTAATTCAAAATAATTGAGGACCTTGGTTCTTGGGAAGAAGTCTTTTTCTTAGGAGATGGGCTGAGGATTTTGACCCAGAAAAGCAGAGCATAAACTTTGCCCCCATTTGGTTCCGTCTCCCAAATATCGCGTTTCATTGGTGGCATGAGTATTTTCTTCAGGGTATTGCCAAGACCATAGGGGAATTGGTGGCCATTGATAATCCAACCCTTGCACGCACCATAATGACGCATGCTAGGATTTGTGTAAATGCAAACCTAGAATCCGAGCTTCCTACTCATGTGGAGTTAGAATATGGAAATATAACAAGATTACAGGTCATCGAATATGAAAATAGACCAGCATTTTGCTCGACTCGTAATATTCAAGGCCATCTCAAAGGACAATGCTCTTTTTTGAGAAGCCAAGAAACCCTTCCTAGGAATAATGATTCCAAGCGGCAGTCTTTCATAAATAATGGCAAATACACAGGAATGTACAGGGTTAAAGATCCAAATGTTGAAAAGGCAAAGGCCTCTCGGTTTGGGACAAATGGAGAATGAGGCTGAGCTTCACATGGACAATGGTAAGGACAAGCAAATTGCTACATCACAAACTGACCAACAAAAGGTATGCTCTCCTTTCGAGAATCTAAATAAATTTAACATTTTGGCTGAAAACCAAATAATTACAGAGGAAAATCAGAATGAAGGGTCTAATGTTGAGGATATAATTCTTGGTCTCCCTGCTTACCTTGACTCCCCAACCAAATCTGGACCTTCCAATCCTCCTCCTGTTGGCCATAAAGAATGCCCTAATGATGAGTCCTTTTCTGTCCGAGAAAGAGAAAAAGTGCTTTCATAGTTAATCAGCCCTTCCAAGCGACATTTTTCACCTTTGTCTTTGTCCCAATCCAGAGAAGGGGTTTCCAGTACCGTTATCCAACAGGTTACCCAAACCAAATTTAGCCCAAAACAGACTAGAAGCTCAATGAAATCCCCCATGATTGACTGTGGAGGTGAGAAAAAAAGGGAAGAAATTCAAATGCCCAGCAATGGAAAGAAGAGGTCCAAGATGAGATAGCTAATGGAATTCGGACTCACTCGCTTCCACCAACCTGGAAATCTTCCCTTTGAAGAAAACAAAATTCTTAAGCCCCCTCAAGTCCAAGGCAGGGGAAGAGGAAAAAAACTTTAAAAGTTCCAAATGAAGATCATATCCTGGAATGTAAGGGGGCTCAATGGCCTTCCTAAACAGCGGTTAGTCAAATATTTAAGAAGAGATTTTGATCCCACTATTCTTATTTTGCAAGAAACTAAAGTCGATGAAGTTTTGTCTAGAAAAATTGCCCTCAATATCTGGAAAAATGGAGAAGCAATTTTTTGCAAAGCCAATGGAACCTCGTGTGGTCTTCTTTGTATCCTGGAATCCAGGGAAGGTGGAAGGCAAGGTTATTCAATTGGGGGAAAGGGTAATGAGCATTATTTTTAAGGATAAGGTTAATGACCTTTCTTGGATATTAACAAATGTGTACGCCCCTAATTCTATATCTGGGAGAGCTGATATATGGAATTTACTCAGTAATTTCAAGGAAGCTTTTCAGGATATCCCATGGATAGTGGCGGGGGACTTTAATACCCCTCTTTACCCCTCTGATAAAAAAGGGGGAGTAGGAATTCCAGGAAGAAGTATGGAGGACTTTCAAGATTTCATCAACAACAACAATTTATTGGATGTCAAATTAAAAAATGCTAAATTTACTTGGAGCAATAGGAGGTTTGGAAATCAACTTATAATGGAAAAGCTTGATAGGTTTTTTTTGTCACAGGAAGCAATACAATCTTTTGGGGATGCAAATCCGTTGTCCTTGCCTCGCATTGGGTCTGACCACAACCCGATTTTACTTGAAATTGAAGAGACTCCAAAATTCAAAAGGCCTTTTAGGTTTGAATCTATGTGGATGCACCACCCCGATCTCGCAGACATAATTTCTCGATGGTGGCAGATTCTTGTCGTACGGTGCCTTCATTCGGATTAGCACGTAAACTTAAAGTGGTGAAAGAAAATCTAAGGATCTTGAATAAGGAAATTTTTGGAAATATTTTTGAAAACAAGAAAGCCATCTCTGAAAGGTTATCAACCATTGAGAAAAACTTGAAGAGGGATTGCTGCACCCTTCCCTACAGTGCAAATGAAAAGAAATCCCTTGCCGAGTACCATAATGTTTTAGCCCACGAGGAGACTTTTTGGCGGCAAAAGTCTAGAGCTACTCGGCTAAAAGAAGGTGATGCCAATACAAGATTTTTTCATGCATCTACCTTAAGGAACGAAGCCACAATAGAATTAAAGAACTTGTTAGAGATGATGGATCACTCCTTTCTAGTCCTAATGAAATCGTAAATGAAGCAGCTTTCCTATTTTCGTAATCTTTTAGGAGAAGAACATTTCAGTTCCGCCTTAGCTTCTAATCAATGCTTTACCATATTCCTCATTTAATTTTTGATGACTTGAATGGGAAGTTAATTAAGCCTTTCACGGATGAAGAAATCAAAGAGGCCCTCTTCTCAATGAACCCCCGATAAATCTCCGTGTCCAGTACGGGTTTTCACCTCGCTTTTTTCAGTGCTTTTTGGGATATTGTAGGTTTTGATGTATGTGCTACTATCAAGGAATTTCAGTCCACAAAGCATATTCCAAGAAGTTTTAACTCCACTTTTATTGCTTTAATCCCAAAGATTCCTACTCCTAGATCTATGATGGATTTTAGACCTATTAGCCTTTGTAATGTTGTTTATAAAATTTTGACCAAGGCAATTGCAAATAGAATGAGGAAGATCCTTCCTATGTTTATTGATGTTTGTCAAGGCAGTTCAGTCCCTGGAAGGTCCATCCTTGATGGGGTCATAACAGTTCATGAAGCCCTCCATTCGGTAGTCCAGACTAAAAAACCTGCTTTTGCTCTCAAGTCGGATATGAACAAGGCTTATGACCGCATAAACCGGAGTTTTGTCTCTCGCCATTCTTCAGAAATTTGGTTTTCATCATGAATGGATCAAGCTTTTGGAAGGATGTTTTATGAAACCTTGGTTTTCATCCTTGTTAATGGTGCTCCCGCTGGATACTTTCAAAGTAAAAGGGGCCTAAGGCAAGGTGACCCTATCTCTCCCATGTTGTTTATCATTGTGGTCAAGCCCTTGGGAGGACAATCAAAGTTGTCTGTAATATTGGTCTTATTTCAGAATTAAAGCATCATCACAAACACAAGCAGCTACACATGAACAGCTTTGTGGATGATACTTTGTTGTTAACTCTTGCATCAGCTTTTGAGGCTAAGGTCATAAAACATATTCTAGAGCTATATGAGGATGTCAGGGGCAAAAGGTAAATTTTTCAAAGAGTAAAATTTATTTCTTTAACACTCCCATTCAGAGGCAGATTAAGATTGCTAGGATTCTTGGATGCTCAGTGTCTACTCTTCCATCCACATACCTAGGCCTTCCTTTATTTACAGGCAGAGCTACTGATTCCATGTGGACTAATGTAATTGAAAGAATTCAGAGGAAGCTGGCTGGATGGAAAGGGAATTTGTTATCTCAAGTCGGCAAGGCGCTTCTCACCAAGTTTTCCATTCAAAGCATCCCTGTCTACTTTCTCTCTATTTTTAAAGCTCCTACAAGTGTCTACACTAAAATTGAACAGATCCAAAAGAGGTTCCTATGGACTGGTTCTGAATCTAAGCAGCGCTTTCACTTGGTGTCCTGGGATAGGGTTTGCAAACCAAGGGAGTTTGGAGGTATTGGGCTAAGGAGAATACAACATTTAAACATGGCCCTCCTGGCCAAACAAGCATGGCGTCTTTTGACAAATGCAAATGCGTAATGGATTACTATAATCGAAGAAAGTATTTGCAAGAAATTGAATTCTTAAGTTATTCCTTTCCTCCCAGGGGATCAATTTTTTGGAAATCAATCCTTCAAACTAAAAACTTGCTAAGCAAAGGGCTACGTTGGAAACCGGGAAATGGAAGAAACATTGATTTTTGGGACCACAAATGGTTAAAGGACTATCCCCTCTCTGCAGATCCCATCATTTCAACCCTTAGAGCTTGGACAATTGAAGTTTTTGGTACCAAAGTTGCAGATTTTATTACTTTGTCAAACAATAGAAGGGTATGGAAGCCAATAATGAATAATGATCTACCAGGGGCATCAATAATACTCGGAGAATGAATTAAAACAGTCTTTACTCCCTTCCGGCATTCTTGAGGACCAACTTATCCGGGAAGCTTCGTACAATGGGGAATTTTCTCATCAAGACCGCTTATCTCGATGCTTATTGATAATGATGAACCTACTTTCCCTCACTTGGAAGTTTGGCCCAAAAGCATTGTTCCGAAGGTTGGGTTTTTTGCATGGTCGGCCATCCAAAATAAGATCCTCACCATGGATAACTTAATAAAAAGAGGTGTGATTGTTGTTAATAGGTGTTATCTTTGTATGTCTGAGTGGGAGTCTATTGATCATTTGTTTTCGTATTGTAATTTTTCTGTCTCAATCTTGTTAGGTCTGTTATAAGTGTTTCATATTTATTGGGTCCATCCTCAGTCCATTTTTGACTTATTTGTCCAAAGGGCCTTCCCCATTTTTGAATAGGCGTCTTAGGTATATGTGGAAGATCCGCCTTCATCACTACTTGTGGCAGATATGGTTGGAAAGGAATCGTCGGGCCTTCTTGGATAAGGTTTCTCACCATCCTCTCGTCTCGTCAAAAATTTTAGCATATGCTAATGAGAATACTTGTTTAGTGCCTCGCAGATCTAGACCTCCAAATCCTTTTGAAGCTTCATTAGGCCACCATTAAACTTACCTCTCACCGATGGCCTCAATCATCCTCAAGTCTGTCCTAGAACCATGATCACATGGACCCCACCCCCCCTAGGGTGGATTAAGTTAAATTTTGATGGGGCATCTAGGGGCAACCCAGTGAAGTCAGGTGGTGGCTTACTTAGAGACCACAAGGGTGAGGTGCTTGTAGCTTTTGCGAACATCTTGGAGCTCAAACTAACAATGTGGTCAAGCAAGGGCAGCTTTGGAGGAGCCTCAAGGTGGCAGAGAATTATCCAGGGAAACCGTTGGTGGAAGGTGATTCTCTTATTATTATAAATCTTCTAAAGAACACTAAGAGAGCTCCTTGGAGATTTGATGACTACATCCATGAAGCAAGGGCTCTAATTCATGATCGACTCGAGGCCATAATTTTGCATACCTTCCGGAAGCAAACATGGCAGCTGATAGGTCGGCAAATGAAGGCATTGTAGCAAGAAATTTGATCACGTGGACTGAAAATCTTCCTCATGCAGTCTCAATGGTGATAGATAATGAAAAACTTTAGATTGGAAGGCTCAAAGTGGATCAATGACATAAAATGGGGGCATTTTAAAAAAAAAAAAATTTGAACCTTATAATGGATTTTGTCATATTTGTTTTTTTTGTTCATGTGACTAGTGTTTTTTGCAATGGTGGGGCACTGATATAGGTTTTTTATCTACAAATTCATGCATGGGAAAAATCTGCTTTGGCCTCAAGTATTTCCCAAGGTGTGTTTGGATTCGATGTCGCAAAAAGGCCCTAGCAAGAAATAACAAAGTGTTGGAGATCCCTGACAATGAGGCACCAGACTCCCACTATAATAGTCTTGGAGAAGATGACAATTTCATCAGCCTCCAACAAGATCAACCAGCTTGAAGAGTCCTGTCCGGCCTCATCAGTGCAACTGCTGATTTGTGTGATTCCTTAAATCTTCTGCTTTATAGCCAGCAGTTCCAGGGCACAAGGAGTCAAAGGCAAAATCTAAATATGATGGCAAGAACGATGATAAGAAGTTAGATGAGGACTACAAGGAAGACTGCTTGGCCTCTTGGCTGTCCATTCTATGGGATGTTTTTTTTTTTTTTTTGACCATATTCTATTATTTTTATATGGGCACAAGCTACTCCGCATGGTGCTTGCATGATTAGTTTTTGTCTTTGTTAGTTCTTTTTTGCGTCTTTCTTTTTTGATGGCCATAATATTAGGCTTCCATAGTTTAGTTTGGTCGTATTCTAATGGAAGAGTAGGTCTTGGCCATTTTTGTTGTCGACTTAAACTTTTAGGGCTTGGCCTTTGTCCAGTTGGTCAGTGGACCCTATTTTGTAAAATGGTTTTGGGTCAACCAGTTAAAACCCGTGTTAATTATAATATTCTCTTACTTACCAAAAAAAAAAAAAATAATAATTGTACCACTATTTATTGCCATGAAAATAAAAAGAAACAATATTTTTAGATCAAGTGCTAGTTAAATCCAAAAATTTATGCCATGAAATAATAATGTAATAATGTCAAATATGAAGTATCCTTTGAATAGAATTTGAAGTGTTCATATATTGTAGAAGTATAGCATCTGAAATTTATCAAAAGACTTCATATCATATCTCTTGTGCAAATCCTAGATTAAAAATATTGCATTATCTCATAGACACTTTGAGGGATAAAATTTGATTAAAAAATATCTTAATTTATCACATTAGAATAATTTTGATGTATAAGGTAAATTTTGACTTGCTCTTCAATTACCATGTTTAGGTTAGATTTATTATCTTCATAGATGTCTTCTTTAAGTTTAGGCCATCATGAGTAGTGTTAATATTTATTGGTGTTAGAAGAACATTCTTTTCATTCATCCTATTAGCTTAATTTCACATCTATTATTATTAAAATTTTCTTATGGTCTAATTCTATTTGCTTATAATAAATCCCAATGTACGATGGAAACTTCTCTTGAATTTTAGCTTGCTATCATTATTTGTTAGATTGCTCAAAATTATTATAGTCTCTTATATTTAATTTTCATCCTTTAGATCAATAGCTTTGTGTGATTAAGGTCTTCTTGTATAAATGGTAGTATATGAAGAATATTATGGTACCTATCTTACTTCCATCATGTTGTCATCAACATCTAATATATTAATATATAAATCCTCTAAGTTGATGACATGTAATTTCATAAAAATAAAGTAAACTCTAGTTTAAATATTTTAACATATATCTACAATGTTGTAAATAAGTAGACCTAACCAAAGATGGTTTTTCATCACATAAGTTTCAAAATATTTTATTTAGTACTAGCTATTTATCCATTCTTAGGCTTGAAGTTTCTCTATGTCTAGGAGTGTAACTATCATTTATTTTTCTCGATATTTTAAAAAGAAATTTATAAATTCTTTCATTTAATAATTTAAATTTTCTCAATGTTTTGGAGAAAAATCAACCTATCAAAAGCTCGCTTATAAAACTATAATGTGATAATAACATGACAAGAGCTAATTATTTATAGAAAATTCTAAGGATCCTTTTCTCAATCCATAGAATAAGATACCAAATGCATCCATCCATTAAATTTAAAGTTAAAAGTATTTCCATGAAATGGAAGACAACTATTCTAAATATATAAACATCACATTCTAGATATTCTAGCTCCCAGTTTATATAAAAATGTAAAAAAGTAAATTTTACGCAAGTAGAACAATAAATCATAACATGTAGCTTTTAAAAGGATCTTAATCTGAATATCTAAAATTTCACCAAATTATTATAACCAAGTCACTAAATATCATATCCATCCTATAAGATTTTGTTGGGAATAACATCAACATTAATTTGTTTTATCTAAAAATTTATTTTTCCTACTGAATATTTTACTAATTTAAGCATTATAAACAAACAATACAACACAATTTATAATTTTTTTTAATTATAAAATATTTTTATACTAGTTTATATCTTAATATTTATATACACTTAATAACATACATGAAGTAAAATGTGGAGGCAAATAATAAAATATTATTAATCATTCAACTATAGCATAGGATAGCTATAGGGTTTAAGTAGGTTACAAAATAGGAATTTAACCATAGATCCAATATCCACGCTAACAACTAACGTGATAAGCGCCTAACCTACTAACAACTAACTACGTAGTCAAATTGACTACGACTACTAACCTACTAACCAACTAGGTAGAATAGTTAAAAACAACCTAGTGGTAAAAAGTAATAAATTACTTTTTACCATACAGTAAATAATTTCTACTTAAGTGAGAAATAGGTAAATATCCCAAATGATGGAATATTACTCTAACATCCTCCCTTATTACATTATTTGGGTAATGTATATAACTGTCCCAATACAGTGAAAAATATGTCGATCTGTTGGTTCTTGCTCTGTCACAGTACTCTGGCTGCTCCTAAGCAAAAAGTGGGTCATTCCTCACTTTGTCTTCACACCAACGAATGTCCTTATAGTAATCAAGTCATCCAACCAAATTGCATGGGTAACCAGCTACTGCAATCGCTAGGTGTAGTAGAGTAGATCACTTCATACGAGGTTCATTCATTTATAATATGAGTTTGCAAAAGATAAGGTAGCTAAGGTGTCGGTCATTGCCAAAAATGCACCCTTATAAGTTCCCCCCTTCTCGTTGCAAAACATGTTGTAATTAATTTCTGAAAGAAGTATGACTAAGGCGTCGATCGCTGTCGAAAATGCACCCTTATAAGTCTTCTTCCCTTTTTACAAAAAATTGTGAAGAAAAGAAATGTATATCCCCCCTTAATTGCAAAAAATATGTGCAACTCAAGAGTGTTGTGAAGGATTTTACAAATATTGCCTCCTAGGCAATTTTACACCACAAAATTCCCTCCTTTTGTTACAAGTACTTCAAACATTGAGAGTTTGCTATTTATGAAGCCTAAAAGAGGTACAATCACCCCTTATTGCAAGTACTTCAAACAAAAACTTATGCTATTTATGAAGCCTAAAAAAGAGAGAGGAAAATGGTGCTTTGCCCAAGGTGACACATGTGTTTTCCCTCTACAATACTGTTTTAGCAATGAGCACTCTGTGTGCTCTCTTTGAACCAGAATCAGAATGAGAATGAGAATGAGACACTTCACTAGAAACATGGCTTCTGTGATGTGCCTTTGCCATTTTAGTTTTGCTTGTTTTGAAACCAACACTGAATGGTGTCTTGGTTGTCATTTTTACAAGTTGTGCAAAACTATGTTTTCTAGGCAATTTTATCAAAAAATTCACCAAATCATCCTTCCTTATTGCAAGTACTTCAAGCATGGTTGCTATTATGAAGTCTAAAAGAAAAGATATGATGACATCTGCTTTTCTGATTGCCTTTACAAGTTTTATCTCCCTCTTGTCAAAATCTGTGTTTGAAGGAAGAAAGGAATTATCCCCCCTTAGTGCAAAAGAATTGCTACTTTCAAGGTTCCTTAAAAACTTGTTCTTTCTTTCACTCTCAAGAGGTATTTAATGGCACTTTCCTGAAAACTCTCTTGAAGAGAGATAATCAGTTGGAGGAAATTAAGCCAAACAAATAAGAGATGAAAGATAATTCACTCAAACAGATATTTAATGGCACCTGCCTGAAACTCCTTTTGAAGAGGAATAATCAGTTTGAGGAGTTTAAGCCAAACAAATAAGAGTGAATTAGGGGTTTTGTTGATTTAGGAGAGAATATCAAGTGAAATTGGCTTTAAATCTGTGCATGGATTTACACAAATTTGTGAAATTTTGGGGTATGGAGTGTTCTTGATTCTATGACTTATAATTTCAAAAGAAATAATGCAATAATCAAACAAGAATGCCCTCAAAATTCTTATCACCTAGGTGTCGGATGCAACCGAAAATGCACCTAATTTGCCAATGAAGGTGTCGAGTAAAATCGAAAATGCACCTTTTTAATTTTTGCAACAAAATATGAATGTGTGTTGTGCAAAAAATTGATATTTTTATGTCTCCTCCTTTGTTTTACAATTTTGCAAAAGAAGAACAATGTTGTCTTCCCCCCTTTATTTTGCAAAATTAACAATTTGAGCACTCCTTTCAAGACAAGTCGACACACGACCCGCGTTTGAAAGGCTTCCAGACCAGTCGACACACGACTTTGGTTTTGATCTTTCAACAATTGAGCATGAGGAGCAACATGTGAATTGTTCTCAATTTTACAACAAAAAAATTGCTATTTTATGTTTTATGTCTCCTTACTTGAAGGAGAGAACAAAAGCAAAGTGTTGAAGGGTTGTGAAAAATGAGATAATCGTTATGCTTCCTCAATCATGACATGCTATGTATTTTGCAATAGAATTGTGAGTCTATGTCTTATATCTCCAAAAAAAATGAAGAAAACTATAGAACTTCGGTGGAGGTTTATTGCAAAAAAAATGTTGAAGCAGGTTTTTTTTTTTTTTGTTTAAAATTTGCGAAAAATTCCTATGTTTCTTTTGTCTCCAGGTGAGAGAAAACACAATTTTAATTTTGGAATATTTAAGGCAAAATTTTTGTTTTGGATTTCAAGGTCTTCTAAGTTTGATAAAGCAGAAAAAATATGTATTTAAGATGAAATTCTATAATTTATGAAAAAATTTGGAAAAAAATGGTCCAATTTGATTAAAAATTGAATATTTTAAGCCAATTTGTAAATAAATTATAAAAAAAATAAAAAAAATATTTTAAAATGCTAAAAAAAACTTTAGAAACTTTAAAATTATTGAAAAATTTGAGAAATCTTAAAAAACCTATGCATTTTGGAGGCGCTGGGAATGGATCCGGGGCCTCTGCTGTGTAAGGCGGCCGCGCTAGCCAACCGAGCCACCGGCCGGTTTGAAAAGGCTTTGGCGCGGCTGCACTTTAAGGAGGCCATGGTGAAGCAAAGCCTTTGTGGGTTTTATCCCACATGCATCCCAAAATGGGATGCAGCAGGCTTAATAAGCCGCGACAAGCACCTTAGTCGTCGATTGCCTGCGGGCAATCGACGAGTTTGCCTGCCCTTTTGGACGTCGCCACGTGGCGCCAGGGGGTGGGCTAGGTCGAGTCCACGTCAGTCAAGTCGTGTCCAGTGGTTGTCCGCCACGTGTCGAGTCCGAGTCAGTCCTCTGGTCCAGTGAGCGTCCAGGTGGCACGTGGTCGTTGTGCCACGTGTCGCCTAGTCAGTCCTCCAGGTTGCGCGGTTGCACCTCGGGATTCGTGCAGGCCAGAGATCGTGAGATCTCGCCACTTGTCACGTCATGATTTGTCGATGTCAGGGATCGAAGGGCCTCCTGCCCTCATGGATCCCGTGGTTGTCAGGGATCGGAGGGCCTCTTACCCTCACGGATCTCGATGTCGACGGGGATCGGAGGGTGCGCCTGCCCTCTCAAATCTTGAGGTTGAGGCCTCCAGCTGGGAGGGGAGGGCGCTCCTGCCCTCTCTGCTCTCCCAGCCTTGGGGGGGTATTGGGGTTCCACATGCGTGCAGGTTTTTGGGACTATGTCCCCTCGAAAGGCGTGCGGTCGACCACCGCATGAAGGGCGCTCCTGCCCTCTCATGGTGGTCCTCCGCCTAGGAGGGCATGCCTGCCCTCCTGTTGGCTGTGTCGGCCCTTCACGTGGTCGAGCCTCATCGGGGAGGGTGCGCCTGCCCTCCTGTCAATAGGTCTGAGGCAAGGATCCGATCGTCGATCAAAGGGCATCACTAGCTATCGACCTTTCTTCCGATACCGGTCCCACGGGAAGGGCGCTCCTGCCCTCTTGTTGGCTGGACAGGTCTGACAACCACCTGCTGTCAGATCTATGGGCCTGCGGGCCCTCTCTCCCGTGGCCACTCGGTGCCCACGCAGGTCAATGGGCCTGCGGGCCCTCTCCCATGGCCGAAGCTAGCCTTGCTGCTCAGGATCCGCCTCGGGATTCGTTTCGAGCAGCAGGTCAAGGGGGTCTCGTCTCGGGATTTGTGCCCCTTGATCCAGCTCTGCAGGTTTCGGTCAACCAGTGGCTCTGATGCCAATGAAGTAAAATGTGGAGGCAAATAATAAAATATTATTAATTATTCAACTATAGCATAGGATAGCTATAGGGTTTAAGTAGGTTACAAAATAGAAGTTGGTTAAGATTTATAGATTTAACCATAGATCCATCCCCGCCAATTCAACTAGCTAGTGCCTAACCTACTAACTAACTAACTACGTAGTCAAATTGACTACGACTACTAACCTACTAACCAACTAGGTAGAATAGTTAAAAACAACCTAGTGGTAAAAAGTAATAAATTACTTTTTACCATACAGTAAATAATTTCTACTTAAGTGAGAAATAGGTAAATATCCCAAATGATGGAATATTACTCTAACAATACAATTATATAACATTTTTCTTTTTAACAAATCATATAAAATAACAAAATAAATAATATATACTTAAAATGTAATAAAAGAGTATTACAAAACTATCAATATAATGCTTCCTATACTTTAGGTTTTCAAAATTGTAATCATAGAGCTTTATTTAAAATATACAATAACAAAAACTATTTTAAAACAATTAAAGAAAATATTTCCTCATACATTTATGTTATAAAATTGTAATCACATAATTTTAGCTTAATAACCTTATAATATTTCTTATAATATAATATATATGTCCTATTCCTAATGAAGTCATGCATAAAGGTTATTTAAAGTTAATATATATATTTTTTATGAAAACAAGTAAATTTACATTAAATTAAGATAAAATCCATTACAATAAAAAAAAGTGGGTGGGTTAACACACCCCATGAGGAATTAAACTAACCCTCATTGAAAAGGGTTAGGAAACAAAGATACCAACAAAACACAAGTTTACCAATCATGATCATTGATGAACATTACATCAAAGAAAATATATCATATGGAGTAATGTGCCCTGACGTGTTGTCCTACATAAATTGCTAGTGATTATGGGATAGGAATCGACCCCTATGCATTACAATTAATATTTTCACTACCTGCATTGCTCCAACCAAAAACTAGCCCAAGTGAAATTGGATGAACATCATCTCACCCCCCAACCTAGTGGGATGGACAGACAATGTCAAAATTAGACCACTTCCTTATTGGCAAGGGCTGGGACCAATGCCTATCTATGAGAACACTTCTTGCATATAACAGAGGTTGACAAGAGCGATATTGAAAATGATCTTGAGAAGAGCGTTCTAGGGGATCCGATTGACTGTACACGGAGCATTGGTCCAGTGTGCTAGAAGAACTTACAGGCGATCCAAATCCATAGCAAATTTGTTGGATTGAGTACATATCTGTAGCCACATGTCATTAAAAACTTTCTATTTGTCAGCATAAGTAAATGTGATAGAAGGTGTATATTGTTTAAAAATAATTTTGTTATGGGCCTTCCAAATATGAAAGAGTAGGCTAATATTGAAAACCTGCCACACTTTAAAAATTGGGAGAGACAAAGTAAAAGAGTCCCTAAGAAGAGCTTGGGGCCAAGAAACTCTTGCAGTTGTAAATGGCAAAAAAAGGAAATAACTCATTCCAAAGCTTACCTAGATATTTTGAAAATCCAAAAGAGGTTAGTACAAGACTTAGATACACCATAAAAAGGAAATTTAGGATCAATAAGTCCAAGGTGCTTCAAACATTTTCCCAAGGAAAGGCCTTGACACAACAAGCTCTATGCAAAAAAAGATTGCTTGGGCTCAACATAAGTAGCCCAAACATTCTAAAATCTAGAAATCCATCCAGTCCTTGTAGAAAATAAGTGCCAACACTGATTGAGCTTAGGAACTAGAGGAAGATGAGGATATAACCATTTATACCTCAAACAAGCCTTATAATTAAGCAAAGGAGTGTCAACATACCATATCTAGTCTGACCACCAAGCACTTAGCGAGAACACACCAATATTGTGCAACATAAAAAAAGGGGTGAGAGAAATAAAAATATGATAAGTATCTTTGTCTGCACCATTCTTCTTGAATGTGCATTTGAAATTATTCCATGGGATCCAATCCCTGGTTTGGCAAGAAAAGAAATCAGCTATTGTAACAATACCCTTTTTGAAAAACCACTAAGCATGAATCCATTGCACCCGAGCTAAGGGAGAACCTTGATGAAGAAACATGGGGGACCACCAAATATTCATAGAATTTATGGATAAGCCTTTACGAAAGTCATATCATCTCTATAAGATACAAGGAGTGAGCTGTTGCCAGGATTTCCATATACTTTTAATAATAAAAGAGCCAAAAATATTAACAAAAATTGGAGCAAAAATGAGAGAAGAAAAATCCAACCCTCTCCATGATCTACGATTTAAGGTAAGACCAGAGGAAATGAAATGTTAAACCAAAACTTTCCAAGCTTCAACTCCCCTTAGATACCTGATCACCCACTTAGCACACAAAGCAATACCTTATCGTCTATAGTCTAGTAGACCCATTCCACTAGATTATTTGGGAAGACAACAAATATCCTAGGTAACTCTATGAAATCCCTTTGTTTTAGAAGAATTATTCCAAAGAAAATCTCGAAGGAGTTTCTCAAGCTTCTTATAGCAAGCCTGTGAAGGAACCTAGAAAGAGGAATAGTATACATGAGTGGCAGTTAAACATTTAGAGAAAATATAAAATTTACCTGCTAATGACAACTTCTTAGTAAGCCAAAAATAAAATTTCTTTTCAAATATTTGAAGCACATAATTCTAAAACTAAGTAGGGGAGCCTTGAAAGGCAAAAGGAATACCGAGAAACTTAAAAAATTCTCTAGGAGGGATCCAATTCCAATGATACCCTTGAAGCCAAGGCAACACAGGCAAGGGATATTATCTAAAGTAGGAGGTCTTCCTCCATTGTATACTAGAACTAGAGGCTATACAAAAGATGTTCAAACAAAATAGAGTATTAGAAAAAGATTGCTCCTCTTCCCTTATAGTAAGAAAGGAGTCATAAGCAAAGTGACCATTAATAATTTTTCCCTGATCATTCAAAACTCAATTTATTTAATAAAACTTGTAGAATATTGAGAAGCTAAAAGATAGTCGAAGGCTTCAACAACAAACACATAAAGAGGAAGAAATAGGACACATTTACCGAATAGACCTAAAAAGGCCCATTGCTTCAAATTATGAATTGTTCATATTGATAATAGCTGAAGCATATCTGAATAGCATAGTAATAGTCTAAATGAAAACTAGCCTGAATCCTAAAGTTATGAGCATAGCAAGCATGAATATCCATTAAGTGTGGTCATAAGATTTCTCAAAATCAATATTAATAAAAAGAATGTTCTGGTTTGACATTCAGATCCATTCCATGCCCTTTGAGACAACCAAGATATTGTTAAGGATGTACCTATTGGAAATTTTGAGTAGATGAGTTATCATTGATGTCAAGAGTGAGTGGTCATTGATGTCAAGCTTTCGACACTAGTCAGTGGCAGTTTCAGTGGGCAACATCAGTTTTAGGTTCTCCAATAAGTGCAAAAGGATAGTCGGGTTTTAGTTAATCAAGACCTAGTTCGAGGAAATCAAATATGGTCCAAAGTGCAAAGAAGAAGCCATGTGAATAATATTATAATACTTTTTTTATAATATTATAAAGGGAAGTTTAAATTAATTATAAATTAATTAAAATAATTTTTATTATAAATTAATTTATTTAACTTATAAGTTATTTTAATAAAACCTATAGAAGCTTGAGAAGCTAAAAGATAGTTGAAGGCTTCAGAAGAAAGCACATATAAAGAGGAAGCAATAGGACACCTTTACCGAATAGACCTAAAAAGGCCCACTACTTCAGACTATGAATTGTTCATATTGATAATAGTCGAAGCATATATGAATAGCATAGTAATAGTATGAATGAAAACTATCATGAATCCTAAAGTTATGAGCATAAAAAATATAGCAAACCTCCCCAGTTCGTATCTTGGTCTCCCTCTTTTCATTGGTTATCCGAGAGAGTCAATGTGGGATAGGGTTATTGAAAGAATTCAAAAAAAACTTGCTGGATGGAAAGGTCATATTCTATCTCAAGAAGGAAAGCTGACCCTCACTAAGGCCTCTCTTTAGAGCATTCCAGTCTATTTCCTCTTCATTTTCAAAGCCCCTGTGAAGGTTTTCTAGAAAATTGAGAAACTCCAAAAAGAATTTTTATGGACTAGATCAGAGGAGAAAAAAAGGATACACCTTGTAGGATGGACCAAAGTGTGTAGACCCAGGGAAAATGGGGGCTTAGGTCTGAGGAGAATTTCTCATATGAATTTAGATTTACTAGTTAAGCAGGAATGGCACCTCATTTCTGGTGAAGAAAGTGAATGTACATCTATCATCAAATGAAAGTAGCTTCAAAATATGGAATTTCTAAGTGACTCAGTTTCAATCAGAGGTTCTACTTTTTGGAAAGCAATTCTCAATTGTAAGGAAATAATAAAAAAAGGTTTAAGATGGGTTTTAGGCAATGGTGAGAGGATAAATTGCTAAAATGATAGGTGGGCTAAGGATGAACCACTAATGCAATATCCTCACTTAGCTCGAATCAGAGATATCACAGAAGAACTCATTGGCAGAAAAGTCTCTGATTATATGGTTGAGGACAGAGGCAGAATGAAGTGGAAACAAATAAGGATTCGGGGATTTCAAGTGGAATCAAATGATCTTTGTAACATTCTTGGGCAACAGTTTATCCCCATGAGACCCAAGGAAGATCAAGTGACCTGGGCTCCTACAAAAAATAGATAGTTCACTGTTAAATTAGCTTACAAGCTTCTGCTTGATGATGAGGATTTTTTCTTCCAAAAGGACTTAGTTTGGATAAAAAATGTAATTCCAAAAATTGCAGTCTTTTCATGGCTAGTTATCCAAGGAAGAATTTTAACCATTGATAATATGATGCATAAAGGTATTTGTATCACTAATCACTGTTATCTATGTAGGGCTAATTGGGAGACCATTTATCACATTTTCCTTTAGTGCCCTTTTTCCTTGACTATCCTAAGTGGGGTTTTTTAGGCCTTCAATATTTCCTGGGTTAAACCAACCACCATACTTGATTTATTAGTCTAGTGGCATTACCCCTTTTCAAGCCAAAGACTTAGATACATGTGGAAAATTTTTCCAAAGACATTTATTGAGAAAATTTTAGTGAAATATTTTCTCCGTGGAGTAGCCTACATTGGGTGAACCATGTAAAATTAGTGTCTTTATTGTGTGTGGTTATTTGTGAATTACTTTGATTACTACTGTTGATATTGCTATCTATACATTGCATAATATTTATTGAGAAAGAAAAGTAAAAGTGGTCTTATACTGTTCACCCCCCCTCTCAGTATAAGCTTGTGATATCAAAGCGAGTTCCTTTGAAAGAGTTTAATAGCTTGAAGGAAAAAAATTCAAGAACACAATGGATTCTAAGAATGTGTCCTTAGATAATTCAACACCAATTTTTGATGGAAGTGATTATATATTTTAGATTATGAGGATGGAGATTCACCTGATGGCACTTCGCAATAAAATTTGAGAAGCATTTGAAAATGGATACATACCACTAGTTGATCTACCTACAGATAAGGAAAGGAATCTTCCACAAAATTACAATTCAAATTAATGAATGCAATTTTGAGAGCTTTGAATAGAACATAATCCATAAAAGTTATGCATTGTAAATATGCAAAATGAATTTGGGATAAGTTGCAAAACATATATGGAGATAAAAGTGTCAAAAAGGCAAAGATACAAAATCTCAAAGAACGATTTGAAGAATTAAGAATAAAGGATGAGGAAAACATTAGTACTTATATAATTCCGGTAGATGAGGTTTTTAATGCCATGCAAGAACTTGGACTTAATATTGAAGAATCAGATGTTTGTGATAAAGTCTTAAGATCTCTTCCAAAACGATTTAGTGAAAAGATTTCTGCTATATAAGAATCAGAAGTTGGTGATTATTTGACAAGAGATATGTTACTTGGTATTCTTACAACTTTTGAGATAAGAACAAAAGAGGAATCTAATCTCCAGAAGAAAGCAACATTCAAAGCTACTAATAAGACAAAGGGCAAAAAGTCAGAATCAAGCAATGAGTCATCCAATGATGAAGAAGCTAAATATGGTAGAAGGAATAAGGATTCAAGAATATTTAAATATTTAAATATGTTAGATGTTGGAAAGTATGGTTACTATGCAAATGATTTTAAAGAAACTAAAAATAAAAATGATGAAGAAAAATAGGATCACAGGAACAAAGAATAAAAAAAATACGGGTACTAAAATAAAGGTAAGGATGGACAAGGCAAACAAGAAAAGAAGTTATTTCAAACACAGAAGAGGAGTTACTATGCAAACAAGGCAAGTAAGTACTCAAGTGATAGTGATGCTAGTTCTTCAAGTAATAATAAATATAAAGTTTTATTTCTGATTGAGGAAAAGGAAGAAGTTAATAAAATGTCACCAATAATTCTCAAGTGTTTTAGATGTGGTAATTTTAGACATATTGAATATAGTTGTACAAGGAATGGTTTCAGTTTCAGTGATGATGAATATGAGGATGCACATGAAAAACCAAAAGAGAATATTATAATGGCACTAGAAGAAGAAGGAGGTGATCCTATAGAAGACAAGTCAAAAGAAAATAAAGGTGTTGACAAAGGCAAACAAATAGAGGAAGAATCATAAAAAGGAGTTGATCTTGAGGGAGAGCTTATTTACGATCTTAAAACTTTAAAGAAGGTAAGAAAGTAAAACTCCCAACTTGAGTTTCAGTTTCAAGAATGTGATTAAGAGAGAGGAAATATTATAGAGGATCTAAACAAGTCAATGAATAAGACAAATAAGTTCAAGGATAAGCTAGAAGCAAAGGTCTTAGAATGTGAAAGGTTAGAACAAGAAGTAGCTCTACTAAGGGAAGAATTAGAAAAGTCCAAGGACGAGCTACACAAGTTTAGAAAGAGCTCAAATATTGTAGATAATATGATCAAGGTACAAAGAAGGTCAACAAACAAAACAGGTATTGGTTTTGAACATACTCAAAAGAAACAAGAAGAAGAGTCAACCTCAAGTTCTGAAGAAGAAGAAACTTCAAAAGAAGAAAGTGTTAGAGAAAGTGATACTTCTGAGGATGAGTTGGACAACAGAAAGTTCAACAAGGAAAGGAATAATGTATAAAGAAGAAACAAATGGAACATGAACCAACATATAGAAAAAGAGACTAAGAGACCAATGAGGTCAAGGCAAGGAAATTTCAATGGATGATGTTTCTCATGTCACAAATTTGGGCACATGGCTTCATAGTGCAAGACACATGAAAGATAGGAGTATGGGAACTTCAAGAACATGCAAATTTTTCATGGGTATTGCTACTCATGTAATCAGTTTGGTCACAAGGTAATGAATTGCAAGGTACATGATAGGAATAGAGATGGCTTCACTAGGAGAAATCCCAAGAAATTTACACCTCTAAGGAATAATAACAGTAAGTGTTATAAGTGCAATAATGATAGACATACAACAAAGTTGTGTAGAGCAGACATTCCAGAATCAAGCATGAACATGAACATGAACAGGAACGGGAATAGGAACAGGAACAGGAACAAGAACAGGAACAGGAACATGAATAAGAATATGGAAATGAACAAGAATAGGAACATGAATAGAAACATGAATAGGAATATGTACATGAACAGGAACAGGAAAAGGAACATAAACAAGAACATGGACAAGAATAGGAACATTCAAAGGAATCAAAAGAATCAGATAATAATGAAAGAGGACAAAGGTAAAGACCAGTGCTTACTAGGAGTAGAGATACTCCCACCCTAGAATTAACCACCTCAAGAGGAGGTGGGGGGGCTAAGCTAAGAAACTCATTCTTAGCCCCAAGCCCCAAAGGCAACCCTTTGCAATTGATGTCAAAGGGGGAGATATTTGAGTAAGGGCGAGAGATTTGGTTTAATAAGAGAGCATTGAGTCAGGGGAGCAATTCCCTAGGGGGAGCAGAACAGGAAAAAGGTCAAGTTTTGGTAAAAAGAATTTGGGTTACCATCAATGACAAAGGGGAAGATTGTTGAACATTTTGAGTAGATGAGTTTTCATTGATGTCAAGAGTGAGTAGTCATTGATGTCAAGCTTTCAACACTAGTCAGTGGTAGTTTCAGTGGGTAGCATCAATTTCAGGTTCTCCAATAAGTGCAAAAGGATAGTCCGGTTTAAGCTAATAAATACCCAGTTCTAAGAAATCAGATATGGTCCAAAGTGCAAAGAAGAAGCCAAGTGAATAATATTATAATATTTTTTTATAATTTTATAAATGGAAGTTTAAATTAATTATAAATTAATTAATTTAATTTTTATTATAAATTAGTTTATTAATTAATTTACTTAACTTATAAGTTATTTAAATTAATTATTAATTAATTTTAATATTAGTTATAAGTTAATTTATATTAATTTTAACTAAACCTAAGGTGGGTTATTAAATTAAATTCAAATTTTGAATTCGAATTCTTAAGCGTTGACATTGGGAGCAAATACCCATGTGTGTATAAAAAGGGGATTACCCACCTTACCCAAGACTACAATGCCTTTGAATTTAATGTGATCTTGTGCAAATCATGTTGTAGCAAAGAGGAGTGCTTTTTTATTTTCATGGGAAGTCAACAACGCACGGAGGTATAAGAGGAAGGAAGTCCTCATTCCTTCACGTGGGCACCAATAGCCCACGTTGTGGGCTCCAAAGTGCCAATGCGCTTGGACTTGGGGAGACGACGGATTGAATCACGTCGAAACCCTTTTGGGTGAAAATAAAGGTATGCTTTAAGTTGAGCACCAAAATTTTGGGGTATTAGTTGAGCATTTTAAAATTAATTTTTGCATATTTGATTTGGTTTGTAAGGTTGTAAGGGGAGTTATAAGGCTTATGCAAAATTAATTTTTTGGTGTTATTTGCTCTAATGTTTGGAAAGGGTAGTAAGGTGTTTTAGGAAGATTTTTTGAAGTCTTGTGGTGTTGGATATTATTTTAAGTTGGAGATTATAAGGTGTATCAAAGTGATTAATTTTTATGTATGATTTGATGGATGTTATTTCTAAAAGGGAGCAATAAGGTATAATTGAGTTTTGATTATTTTTGTTTCTAAGGAATATTTTGAGAAAATGTTGAAGTGATATTTTGTCATCTAGCCATTGAAATTGGAAAGAAGAAAATTGTGATTGAGACATGTTTTCTAAGGGTACTTTTGCATCAAACAAAAGGTATGGGCACATCTTCCTAGTGAGTTATTGTTGAATGTTGTGAATACAAAGTTGGAGTGAAAAGGATTTTTTGGTAAGCATTGTTAAGTGTGTTTTGAATTAATGCTTCAAGGTTTTCTAGAATAAAGAGTTGTTGATAAAACCGTATTTTATAAGCATTGTTGTTGAAGTGATTAACTGAGTGAACTTGAACTAGGATTTGCAAAGATCATGAGTATAATTGTTATGTGAGATTGATTGATAAGCATTGTTGGAAATATTTGAGTGAGTGTTTATATGCTTGGACTAGGGTTTGTAAGCAACGGTTAACTCATTGAGTGATTGGTTGAGAAGATTTGGTTGAGCCTAGTCAAGTGGATGTGTTGATGTGATAGTTCAAGTTCTATGAAACAAATTGTTCTATATTATGAATTGATTTGAGAAAGAGGTTGAGTTTTAGTGAGTGTGAAACATATCGAGTCTCTAACAATTCTCTATATGTTTCTATGATAAAAAAGTGATTGAAAGTAATTGAGCATTGTGGTGAATGTGAAGCATATTGAGTCTCTAACAATTCTCTATATGTTTCTATGATAAAAAGAGTGATTGAAAGTGATTGAGCATTGTGGTGAATGTGAAGCATATTGAGTCTCTAACAATTCTCTATATGTTTATGTGATAAAAAGAGTGATTGAAAGTGATTGAGCATTGTGATGAATGTGAAGCATATTGAGTCTCTAACAATTATATTTATGAGATTGGACAAGTTCTAGTGTGGACTTGTTGATTAGATTTGAGGTAAGTCTTAGAGAAGACTTGTGGATAAATTTGTGTGAGCTTTTGTGGAAGCTTACAATACAATTTGAGGAAAGAGATTGAGAGTAGAGTTGGACAAGTTCTAGTGAGGACTTGTTGGAAAGATTAGTGTGAGCTTTTGTGGAAGCTTACAAGACATATTTGAGATAAGTATTTGAGTAGACTTGAGAGCATAATCGATTTATTTATTTGTTCAGACCTTGGGTTAAGGTTTGGGGTAGTCTAGCAGAGTTGATTTGAGATTAAGTCAAGCTTTGTGTTAAGTCTTGAGGATAGAGATTGAGGATATATTTGTGCTAGACCAAAGGATTGTGTTTAGTGCAGATCAGAGGACAAATATTAAGGATAGATTTTGGTATATATTTAAGGATAGGTTTGTGCTAGACCAAAGACAAAGATTGAGGATAGATTTGTGTTAGATCGAAGGACTATAATTAGTGCAAATTTGAGGATAGAGTTTGGTGTATATTTGAGGATAGGTTTATGCCAGAGTAGTGATAGAGATTGAGCAGATTTGTGCTAGATCAAAGGACTGTGTTTAGTATAGGTTTGAGATAGAGCTTTGAATATGCTAAAGTATACAGGATGATTGTCTCTAGTGGATAAAGATCCATTAGCAGGGGTAGTGAGGACATGTGTCTTAAGTGGATAGATATCCATTAGCTAAAGCAGTGGGGGAAGCAGTTATTCTAGAAGATCACCAATCAGAGCTAAGGAGAAAAAGTTCTCCTATGGATAGAGATCCACAAACTTGATTAGGGGATTGGTGTCTCCTTTAGACATAGGTCCATAAAAATTGTAATAAGGAAGGGATTCCCAAGATATTGATTGAGAAATTTTTAGTGAAATATTTTCTTCATGGAGTAGCCCACATTGGGTGAACCACGTAAAATTGGTATCTCTATTGTGTTTGGTGATTTATGCATTTCTTTGATTACTATTGTCGATATTTCTATCTATACATTGCATAATATTTATTGGGAAAGAAAAGTTAAAAGTGGTCTTATACTGTTCACCCCCCTCGCAGTATAAGCTTGTGTTATTCAGTACCTTCATTGAATAAATCTAGTTTGCTCTGAAATGACTATAAAAGGAAGAAGATGCCTAAGTCGAAGAGCCAAAGCTTTGGCAATGATCTTGTAAATAACATTCAAAAAGTAATAGGCCTCTAATTAGTGATCAAATCTGGGTTACTTTACTTGGGTATGAATTTGATACTACCCCTATTAATAATTTCTCCCAAAGAGCCTACTCGAAGAGCCTCCAGATAAACTTTATGTAGATAAGGACCAACTAATCCCCAAAGACCCTTGTAGAACTCATAGGGAAAGCCATATAGACCGGTGCTTTATCATTTTCCATTTGAGATAGTGCCTCCTCTAGATCTATAAGGGAGAGTAGTTTATCACACCCTACTCTTTGAGACTTCAAAATATTAACTGGCACAACTACCATACAAGCTGCCAATTCTTGCTCCCACTTAGGGGAATAATATTGAGTGGTAACAATATTAGTATAGTGCTTGACAAAAGCATCAATTATATTAGAAAGAGAGGTAAACCTTATTTCATTGTCTTGAATGGTCTTGAATTGAATAGCTTGCCTGGAAGAGTGAAGCCTTTGAAAATACTCTTTGGTGACCCTATCACCAAATTTAAGCCAATGAAGATGGAATTTAATTCAAGTTCCTCGAGCCTCATAAATTTTAGCAAGTTTAAGTTCATGCCTTTGTTGGGTAACATGATACTAAAGTTCAGGATTAAACGGGAAGAACTCAAGCTCGAGAGAAGATTTGGCAAGCTTATCATGAAG
Organism: Wollemia nobilis; assembly: GCA_028583015.1. Lineage (NCBI taxonomy): Eukaryota > Viridiplantae > Streptophyta > Pinopsida > Araucariales > Araucariaceae > Wollemia > Wollemia nobilis. Next base: position 1,522,549 of record JAQPPZ010002456.1, on the reverse strand, counting down.
GACAACATTGAAATATCTTCTAAATTGCACTGCCTTTTTCCCCAAAGTATGAAGCAATATAATTGTATTTAAAATGACATCATTTCACCATTCTATCCAACCCAACTCTCCAGTAGGTCTAGGAACTAGATTCCAGACTCTGTAGATATGAAAGACCATGGAAGAATATTGAAGAAAGGAAGTATTAAAAAATTATGACTTGTAGTGTCTCTTAGGCAGGGATTTCATAAGCACATTAAACATGATGGGTGAATGGTCAGAAGTAGTGGTACCAGGAATGGTTTCCACAAATAGAGCTAAAGCATTTCTCCTATGAAAGAAAAACTACACATGATATGAAAGCATGGCTCTATCCAACCTTCTCAAAATTCTTGCATGGCAAACCTAGAAATTGGACCATGTATACCACAAATATTTAGGAAAATACTAGGGAGAAAAATAAGAATTAGGGTTTGGCAAACCCAATTTTCTTTTCATAAAGTACCAGGCCTCTCTTTCTCCAATAGCCCAATACATGGGAAGTTGTCCTATCTTGTCTACAAGATTTTTAATTATATTAAAATCTATGCACATAATCCAAAAAGTAGGTGGTAAATAAAAAATACATCATCGCCAGAGGCTACAATTCTCATGAGAATCATTGTCAAAAGATAGCCCACCAACCTCAAGTAATACCCAAACTACATGATTGGAGGGGTCCACACCCCACGAGATAAAACTATCTTTCCACATAGCTACCAAAAGAATGACAACTCCTCCTCTACTAGGGGTATGATTGGTGGAATAAAAAACAACCTGGTCAAAGAAAAGGGTAAGTACATTGCAGATTAAAGTCAAAAATATTAATCTCTTGAAGACAAAGAAAGTTTGGATTACCATAAAACCTGGAGTATAAATCAATCTCATATTGAATCAAGTATTTGTGGATTGGGTTCAACCCTTTGGTATTACATGATAAAAAAATCATGGAGATTGATCAAGACTCATATGTCCAGCTACATTTTCAGCGTCTTCGAGGTTTGAAAAAAAATCATAAATATTACTGAGAAAATGCTCTTGAATTTAAGGTTATTTGAAGTGCTCCTGCAGATAGGCACTGATCTGAGCCATCACTATTCAAGAAGCAGCCTAATATTGACATTGCTTGTTCATCCCACTAGGTTGGGGGTGGGATGATGTTCAACTAGTTTCACCTAGGCTAGTTGTTTTTTGGAGCGACACAGGTACTGAAGGCCTTAATCACAATGCAAAGGGGTGGATTCCCATCCCAGAATCACTAACAGTTTATGCAGAACAACATGCTAGGGCACATTACTCCATATGATATGTTTTCTTTGTGAAATCACGAGGATATGGAAACAAAAAGGAAATTCCAAGTGTGATGCAAATGGAACTAAACTTAATACTAAACCATATGAATTGAAAGTGCATGAAAGGAGGGAAAGCATGAACGAATCGAAACGAAACAAAAAGCTAATAAGGAAGACAGACCTTTTTATTGATATGTTTCAGATTTTGGTTATAATCCACCTCCTTCCCTTTTTAAGGGATAGGAGCGTTAAGTATGTTTCTTGTCACATCCATGGATAGCCATCCTTCTTTTGCGTGCCCACATGTAAGATGAGTGGACCAAAATGTTGCCGCCACTTGTGTATATGAATGTTGACTCCTTGTTGCTCCTCTAATGTCTAGATCCTACATTCAAAGAAATAGAAAATAGTCAGTAGCACCTGTAGATAAAATAAAACATGCAATCCCCATGCCTTCAATTAGTGCAAGCAAGATGTAAATAAAATGATAACTAGCATAGCTCCAAATGAACTAAAAATTTGATAGGGGCATCAAAACCTCACAAAGAAAACACTACAAATGGAACAGTCAAGAAATTCATCACAGATTTTTATTCACTATGGGGTGGGATGAATAGACCTGCAACAAAAACGTCAAAAGGCACGGTCCCAAATGTCATATCCGAGAAGCTCCAAATCACTTGCAAAGTTGGGGTTAGCTAATTGGGGGTGTTTTGGGAAGACCCATAAGGTCAGATTTCCCCAATTCAGCCTCTATCACCAAGAATTTGATGAGGCTACCTGCACGTTAGTAAAGACGAGCGAAGATAGAAACATGATCGAAATTGCTCAAAACAAGGTGAAATTTAAATGGCAATCTATCTAAGCAGTATAAAATCAAATGAAAAAATAACAGAAGGGAAATATGCCATAGATTTCTAATCACTCTGGGGCGGGGCAATTAGAACTGTAGCAGTGTGGGGGGCACCCATGGGTAGGACGCCCGCCGTTTGGGGCCCGATTTTGACACTAATCCACTTGGGATGGGTCCAAAATCTCTTGTGAGGTGTTGTTAGCAAATTTGGTAGGATATGGTGGCCAAATATAGGGTTTTGGTTTTGGATTTGTGCTTCCAATAACCACCGTATGACATCCTTTCCAAAAGAGATCAAGGATGTGAAAGGCACAAATCCAAAGGTGTGTGTATGGAAGTAAAACAATAGCACTTCATTGCTCAAAAATGCTCCTTATCTATATCTCTTGTGGTGAGAAAATTCATCCATTTATAGACCTGGAGGTCTCTTTGAATGAGTATGTAGAAGTTCCACTTGGCAATCAAGCCTTCCTAGGAGGGAGGAGATTCCTTCCTAATTAGGGGCTTCATGACTGCCTCTGTAACTGCCTCTAATGCTAAAAAATGCTCACTCACACTCCCATGCAAGGAAAGAAGAATTAAGTGGTGGATCTGAGTTGCCATTTGTCAAGATTTGAATTTTTTCCCATCAAACTTGTTATTCGCCCCACCCTGGAGTGAATACTACTATTCGTCCCTGGGTGGGGCGAATAGAAGTTTGTAATCGTCCCTAGGTGGAAGGAGTATGAAGCAGAGTGCCTGAAGGTTCCAAATTGACTCCTGGCCTTCCAAAACTACTGTGAGAGTGGTTAGGACCACTGTTTGACCTCTAGGGGCTGCCCTAGGGGCTGTGTGTGTCAATGCGATTAGTGTTTGCAGTCACATAATCGGATTGGTGCTGTTTTGGTGTTTACAGATGCCCCTTTTTGGGAAGCGTTGTGCAAGACGTAGTGCTGAGCAAAAATAGATAACCAAAGCACTAATGATTAGGATTTCTTAGTAACCTAACCAAATTTTAGTGCCCCAAGTATGGAAAGGGCATGCATTCTTGAATCCTTGCTTCTGACGAGCGAAGGAATTCAATTCAAGTGTTGACCTTTTTTAGTGAGGTGTTACTTGAGCTTGGACATTGATCAGTCATGAATAGGCAAAGGGTGCAACCTTTTGTTTGTGGGAACCTTGAGTTCATGATTCACGAATGCCAAGTATTTGATCAGCTTGTGATTATTGCTTGTTTGCTGCCCCAAGCAGGAGCATGATTGTCTTTTTCAATGATTCTTTGAATGCATGCCATTTTCATGATTGGGTGTGTATTTGTCGATTGTTGACTAAGTGTGACTACCCCATAAAGCAACGAATCAATGAGGAAATGACCTACATGAGAAAAGCGACAAGTCACTTGACCCAAGATGACTTGTGTAAGGGTGCATTTCAGATGTTTTATCGTTGAATGTGTGTGCAGTTTTTCGACATTTAGACCTATTTTTGGTGGGTGTGAACCCTTTTTGGTGACGCCATTTAGGGATAAAATTCTCGACAATCCGTTGTCTTGTGGAGCGGTCCGGCTATAGTAGCCTCCTTAGGGAATAGGATAGTGAGTATTTGTGGCCCTGACGTATTTTTTGCATGCTCGAAATGTCAGGTGCAAAAGCACTCTCATCGGGCAATTTTATTGCTTGTTTTGGTGCTTTTTTTTTTGCTGTTTTGAAATTTTTGCTCTGTATTTGTCCCTGGGTGGGACGAATACCAGTTTAGTAATCGTCCTAGGGTGGGATGAGTGCTAACTAGAGTGCTCATCCTAGGGAGGAATGATTACAGGCTCAAAAGCCTATTTAAGGGCCAAAACTGAGGTTTGGGCTCATTTGCATTTGAATTTTCTAGCAATTTGGAGCTCTAAGGAGGAAGAGGTTGATTTTTCAAAGTGAAGCGCTGCCAAATTTCTCCCGACATCATGAGTGCACGAACCGGATCGAGTGGTGGAGCCGAAGTGAGACCAGTAAGTGATCCTCCTCGTTATTGTTTGTGTTATGTGGTTATGGTTTTCAATACCGTAATTTATTTAGTGTTCATTTTGTAGTTTGTTGTTCAAATTAAAAATGAAAGCCCTAATTAAATGTATATCGTTATGCATGAGTTGCTATTTTATGGTTGCATGAAAACTTAGGTAAAAACCCTAGGTAAACAAAGATCAAAAGTTAGTTTATAACTTAGCTGAAAAATTAGTTTAAAATGTAACTAAAAAACTTCACTTAACCCTAGCTTAAAATTTGTTTTTCTTTATAGTTGGCTTCGTAAAAAAATGAAACCCTAGTTTACCTGTATTTGGAAAAAGACATGATAAAAGTCTAAAATTTATTTCCTTTTTACAGTAAGGTAAACCTAAGGTAAAATTTTGTATCTTGTGATGTTGTTGTTACACGAAAACCTTAGGATAAACTGACCATGAAACCCTAGTTTTTTAGGTTGAATTTGTCAGTTTTTAAAACTTGATTGAAAATCCTAGGTAAAAAAAACTGTCATGTTAATTTTGTTTTGTTTGTTTTTTTTATTTTGTTTGTCAGTTTTAGACTTAGAGTACAGAAACCCTAAGAATGACAAACTATATTTGAAAATTGTTTTTGTTTGTTTATTTTGTTTGTCAGTTTTAAACTTAGAGTACAGAAACCCTAAGACTGACAAACTATTTTTGAAAATTGTTTTTGTTTGTTTATTTTGTCTATCAGTTTTAAACTTAGACTACAGAAACCCTAAGACTGAAAAACTATTTTTGAATTTATTTTTTGTTTGTTTATTTGTCTGTTAGTTTTAAACTTAGAGTACAGAAACCCTAAGACTAACAATATTTTTTTGAAAATTGTTTTTGTTTGTTTATTTTGTCTGTCAGTTTTAAACTTAGAGTAAAGAAACCCTAAGACTGACAAACTATTTTTGAAAATTGTTTTTGTTTGTTTATTTTATCTGTCAGTTTTAAACTTAGAGTACAGAAACCCTAATACTGACAAACTATTTTTGAAAATTGTTTTTGGTTTTTTATTTTGTCTTTTAGTTTTAAGCTTAGAGTACAGAAACCCTAAGATTGACAAACTGTATTTGAAAATTGCTTTTGTTTTTTTTTTTTTTTTTTGTCTGTCAGTTTTAAACTTAGAGTACAGAAACCCTAAGATTGACAAACTATTTTTGAAAATTGTTTTTGTTTTTTTATTTTGTCTGTCAGTTTTAAACTTAGAGTACAGAAACCCTAAGACTGACAAACTATTTTTGAAAATTATTTTTGTTTGTTTATTTTGTCTGTTAGTTTTAAACTTAGAGTATAGAAACCCTAAGACTGACAAACTATTTTTGAAAATTGTTTTTGTTTGTTTATTTTGTCTGTCAGTTTTAAACTTAGAGTACAGAAACCCTAAGACTGACAAACTATTTTTGAAAATTGTTTTTGTTTTTTTATTTTGTCTGTCAGTTTTAAACTTAGAGTACATAAACCCTAAGACTGACAAACTGTATTTGAAAATTATTTTTGTTTGTTTATTTTGTTTTTCAGTTTTAAAATTAGAGTACAGAAACACTAAGGCTGACAAACTATTTTTGAAAATTATTTTTGTTTATTTATTTTGTCTGTCAGTTTTAAACTTAGAGTACAGAAACCCTAAGACTGACAAACTATTTTTGTTTTGAATTTTTGTTAATTTTGTTGTTTTTAGCTGTACATTGTATATTTATGTTACTGCGGTACAATTTTTCATGATTTTAGTGTTTTTTGTGTTGTTTTATTTTGCAGGTTGTGAAGAGTTGGTATTGTGTGCCTACTATTTTTACTAAAGCATGGGAGGCACTGACTTTGGCTGACTAGGAGTGGCTTGATGCCCTTGGGCTCAAGCAAGTGACTCGACTGGAGCCTGTGGTCGGGGATCGGGCCTATTTGATGAATCTTATCAACTTGTGGGAACCTCGGACCAATACCTTCCATCTCCCAACAAGGGAGATGACGGTGACCTTGGAGGACGTCTACCGGATTCTATAGATTCTGATAGATGGATTGTCGATCAGGATGACGATGCAGGATCAACGAACAACAGTGTTGACACGCTGCTTCGGGCATGGGGAGGAGTTGGGTGTGGAGAGCCCAGTGGATAAGGTAGAGGGCGACTACCAGATTGGTGGCATTTTGGTTCTATGGTGGCTGGAGATGGGTGTGTTGGGAGTGAGGCACGCCGTACTTATGGGCCTCATTTCCAACATGCTGCTACCCGAGTCTTCAGGTGTGAGGTTCTCATGGAACCTACTGAAGGTGGTGTTAAGGTTGGTGGAGTGTCCTACAGATGCACCTATGATCATGAGATGGGGACAGACTCTACTGGCACAACTCTATGATGAGTTGTACGAGGTCCGCTATCAGAGGTGGAAGGGTACTGGGTGCAGCTTCCTATTGCAATGCTAGGCTTGGCAGCACATAGCGATGGAGAGGCCGATGGGGTTGTTGTGGATGACTTGGGAGGAGATTGTGGATAGGGATATAGGTTACATGGCTCTATGGATGCGGTCTTAGGAGAAGGGACAGAGTCAACAGTGGGAAGGTGTCGTAGGACACTATGTCGATGCCTTCGCTCGACTTACTCTAGGGGAGGTGTTCTGGTGCCCCTTCCAAGATTGTCCAGCCTGGCCTGAGGCTGGAGAGTGGCTCTGATGGGTTTGTAGGGGGCAATGGTTGATTAGGCGGCATGTGGTTGAGCAGGAGTTCTTCCCTTATGGCCAAGTGACATGACAGTTTGGGGTGTGCCAGGGGGTGCCTGGTGAGCCCGTGGTCTATCGATGTTGGGGGGACGAGAGGACTCTAGCTTGGCCAATCATTGTGCCACTAGGTGAGAATTTGGAAACCGTGATTGACGTCCCAAATGTAGACGACATCGGGACTACCATAGAGTACGACCAATGGTGGATCTTGCGACGGTGGTGAGGCGAGGGGCCTCTAGGTGGTGTAGAGGCGATAACAGGTGGTGATGAGGGTGCCGAGGCGCCAGGTGAGGGTTGGGGGGTTCCGCTGGAGGACGTAGATATGGTAGAGGTGGATGATTTCAAGGAGGGTGATGTTGGGGTTCCGAAGTAGCCGAATATGTAGGACTTTTCGAAGTAGTGGGAGCTAGAGCAGGTTGCTGTCCCAGATTTTCCTATGCATCAGGCAGTTTTGAAGGATAGTTTTGCATATGCATCAGGAAGTTTCGAAGGATAGTGTTGAGAATGCACGATTGGAGGGGCTACTCCAAATGCGGGATGAGAATATCGAGGATGCATTATGGGAGAGGGATCTCCTACGAACATAGTTGGAAGAGCAAGAGAATGCATTAGCTGCGTACCATCGACGGGATGGGGATACCGATGCTGCATGGGAGAGGGATCTCATATGAACGCAGCTGGAGTAGCACGATGATGTGGTAGCAATGTATCATCGACGGGAGGTAGAGTGGTGCCAAAATCGGATGGAGTTTGAGGGAGAGATCATCCACCTCGGGGGGTGGGTACTTGAGCCCTCTAGAGGTGGGTCTTCGCATCAGACGAGGGGCAGTGATACTGAGAAGTCAGCATCATCTTGTCACAGGTGATTGGATGAGGGGGGCTAGCAGGCATGATGCGAGGGCTAGCAACATCCACCCTGAGGGGTCCCATAGGACCCACACCACAGGGGGTAGTTCCCATTGCATCGATCCTGCATGATCATGGTAGTCGATGCCCTAGGCTTGAGGGTTTTTGAGCTTTTGGCTGTTTGCAAGGTCAGGGGACCGGTTGATTGTAGCCTACGGGAATTTTTGATAATATATACACAAATGACTTTCTTTTATTTATCCATGTGTTGTGATGTGATGTTATGCATAATGATTGATGAATGTGTATGTATGCATGTTAATTTACTTTTGATGGATGCATAGGTTATGATGGATGCAAATGAGATGCAAATGGAATGGATGAATTGAATTTGTGATTTTTGGCGATGGCACCATAGACTGTTTAGAACTTATGGCTTTATGTCTTATTGATTGCTATGGTACAGGACTTTCTATGTATACATGTTATTTTTTTTGTTTTGTATTTTCTGATGGTGATGCAAGGGTGAAAGATAGCACGGTTGGTTTGGGGTATAGTTAAAGTTTTCTAAGACTTAGATGTTTTAACTAACTAGTCGTGACTGTACTTTATTTGACAAGACTTTTGAATAAGGTATGAATCAGACTTGTTTTTGACCAAGTTATTTCACATCCCTGTGTGTGCAATTGAGTTTGTTTATGTGGTGTTTATCAGGATACCACTAGTGCCAGATAGGATGTCAACCAAACCTGTACTGAGGATCACCTAATTAGCTCCACTAACTCTATTTTTGTATTTAGTTAGATTAATCTACGATGTTATCTAGAAGACCATAAGCTAGCTCATCCGCATGCAAACATTGATCTGTACACGAGTTACTGTGACAGATATATCATCATGCGAGAAGTTTGCCACCAATGATCAGTAGGCTATCGATAAAATCAGTACTGAGGTTTACTTCATGACCTTCTGAATGCTGAGAGTTCCAGGGATTCAAGTTCGACTCCTTTCTTTTCTTCAATTGTATTGGGATACTTGCTCTTTTGTAGTGATAAAAATCACTGTTTATTTTGTTTTTTGAGCAATGGATTTGAATATTGAGTGATGAGAATCACTATTGTATGTGCTTTTTGATGTATGCACTTTGGTGGTGATGTCAAATTTTTGGAGTTTTGACTTTTGCAAATTTGTGATTTTTTTTTTTTTTTGCAACTTTTTGAGAACTCGGGATTCTTGGGGAATTGGGTAGGGAAGATGCTTGTCCTTTTGCCAACTCTCAGCATTCTTGTGGTCATTCGTACAGGGGAATGAGCAAGATAATCGTTTCACTTATGGTGACCTGGATTACTTTACAGATTCCATCCTTCGTTCACACAATTTGGGAATTATCTTATGTGATTTAATTTGTTTTGGGATGCTACGTAACAAGGTGTGATCCAAGTAGAACTCTACCTTTGCAAAATCTATCTAAATTTGTAAATACGTGGCTAGAAAGCTAATGACAGCTAAAATGATGAAAAATCTAACAACTGACTATGATATGGTGAAAACTATGTGCATGGCGTTTATTTTGATGGACTGTTTAGGGAGTGGAGAAATGTGAAGAAAAAAAAAAAAAGGATGGATTTGCCAAGTAATTACAGCCTATGGTGCCTTTGACTTGTATGACCACAAATATGTAATGTATGAATGTAATGCTGAAATGTAGCTATTATTTTTGTGTTTTTGATGGATTTATTTGGGTGAATATGAATATGAATGCAAAGAGAGCTCTTTATTGATGATTTTGAGCATGCATGGAAATGAGATGTGGTTTTTGTTATTTTTGATGATTTTATTGTTTTGCACTTTCTTATTATTGACCAAGCGATTGTAGGAATCCTTGGAGCTTTTGTCTTGACCAAAGGGGTAATGGGCACCATTAGGGCATTTTTGGAATTTGGACCAAGTGATTGCGGGGATCCTTGGAGCTTTTTGGTTTGACCAAAGGGATTATGAGTACCTTTGGGTCGTTTAAGGGTTGACCAAGCGATTGTGGGAATCCTTGGAGCTTTTGGGTGGGCTATGACTCTCTAAATGTGGAATGGCCTCAAATGACTGATGTTCAAGGGTTCCAGCTGCTGGATTCCTTCAAGAGAGGCGATCCGGTATGTCCTAGGTCCTATTTTACTATGGATGACATAAGGACCTAACCATTTTTCCATGAACTTATCCTTTAGGTGGGGCGGCAAGTTAGGATTTTGTTGGTTCTCTATTAAGACCAAGTCACCAACCTAAAAGTCCCTCAGGTGAACCTTCATGTTGTATGCTTTCTTAAGTCACTCTTGATAGATACATAAATGCTCAAGAGCATTAACGTGTCGTTCATAAAGCAATGTAAGCTGGTCTAATCGGGCCTACCGTGCAATGTCATCATCGATGAACTCTTGCATTGATATGCGCAGGGAAGGAATTTCCAACTCAAGAGGCATGACTGCCTCGGAGCCATACACTAGTGAAAACGGAGTTGCCCCAGTGGGCGTCCGAATGCTAGTGCAATAAGCCCACAAGGTAAGGGGGATTTGAATGTGCCAATCCTTATGACTATCTGCGACTATATTTTTGAGGATGGCAACTAGCATTTTGTTTGATGCGTCTACTTGCCCATTTGCCTACGAATAATAGGGTTTCAAAAAACTATGCTGAATTTTGTACTATATGGTCAAAGCACGCACGTCTTTGTTCTTGAATGACGTCCCATTATCCAAGATTATCTTGGATGGGATACCAAAACGACATGTGATATTGTGTAAAATGAACTCCAAAATGCGGGTTCTATTCGTAGAGGTAAGCAGAACTGCTTCCACCAATTTGGTGAACTACTCTGTGGCTGTTATGATAAATGTGTGATGGTCAAACGATGCAGGGGAGATCTTGTCGATTAGATCTAAGCTCCACTATGAAAATGGCCAAACCGATTGGATCGGTTGCAAGGCCTAGGAAGGTATGTGTGTCAAATTGGCATGGTGTTGACACTTCACACACTTCCTTACATACACACAACAATCTCACTCTAAATATGGACAGTAATAACCCATGCAAAGAATGCGCTTTGCGATAGCCATACCATTGCAGTGGCCACCGCATGTACCATCGTGCGCTTGAGTGATTGCCCAAGTGGACTCTTGCTGGTCAAAGCAATGAAGGAGGATTCCTTCGTAGCTATGATGAAACAAAATGTCTCCTAACAAGACATGCTTTTTTGCTTTCTTCTTGAATGCTCATTTTGCGGCATGCATCAATCCAAGTGGGAGGTTACCTAGCTTGAGGTAATCCCTTATGGGTGCATACCAATATTGCTGATTAGAAACCTCGATGGTATGAATAGTCAATCCCTCTTGAAGTTCATCCCTAGCAAAAGCTGAACAGGAAAGAACTTGTAAGAATAGGATTATGTTGCTATTAATGGGAGTAGGGGAGAACAAGGACCCCCTGTTGGCATGATTTAGACAATCGTGGATTCGAGAGAACATGTTCGAGGATGCTTCAATCTGGATCAGGTGAATTCTTGGCATTAATTCAGAGCTTGCACGCTCCATCACGGATCGCGATAGTGTTTTGAATTGAATGGTTGTCATATCACCAAAAATGTCTTGCGGGATTAGTGACCCCAAGGAGGCCATAGTGTCCGCAAAATGGTTCGATGATCGAGGGAGTGCCTCGATGTTGTACCATTCAAGCTTTTCCAGGTTTTTGTCCACAAGGGCCTTGTAGGCCTACAAAACTGGGCATTTACATTGGAATACCCCTTTGAATTGGTTGACAATTAACAACGAATTACCAAAGATGTTCAATCATTTGATGTTCATGGTGATTGTCGTCTGAAGACCTATGAGCAAGGCTTCGTATTCTACATTGTTATTGGTGCACAAGAAGTCTAATTTAAATGATAGAGGCATTGGAGCCCCTTGCGGTGTGAAGAATACAATTCCCGCACCACCCCCTTGCTCACATTTAGAACCATCAAAAAATAGGGTTATGGCGGCCTGTGACTTAGGCTCATCAGAATCTGGCGATTCTGAGACATGGAAGACCCCATAATCGGGTAGTTCTATGACCAGAGGCTCATTGTCTTTGAGGGGAGCCTCTGCTAGTTGATCGGCTATGAATTGACCTTTGATGGATTTTTGTCCAATGAACTCTATGTCAAACTCCATCAACAACATGATCCATTTTGCCATGCGGCTACTATGATAAGTGTGACTCATCATGTACCGCAATGGATTCTCCTTAGACACAACATATGTCGTGTTGCTCAACATGTAATGGTGTAACTTTTTGGTAGCAAACACCACTGCCAAGCAGAGCTTCTCAACGTATGCATAGTTAAGTTCATAACTGACTAGGGTGCAGCTAAGATAATAAGTAGCCTGTTCTTTGTGAAGTTCATTCTTCTGGGCTAACATGGCACCCAGTGCCACCTCAGTATCTAAGATGTATACGTAGAATGACACTCCTGGTCCAGGTGGTGCCAATACTGGCGATGAAGCCAAGTATTGTTTAATGTCGTCAAAGGCTGACTGGCACTCGTCATCCCAGTGAAATGCGACCCCCTTGTGCAATAGTTTGTTCATGGGTCGGCACTTGTCAGATAGCTGTGCTATGAAGTGCTTAATTGACATGACCTTTCCCTACAGGCTTCTGAGCTGCTTGATGGTAGTTGGGGGAAGCATTTCAAGGATTGCCTTGACTTTGTTTGGGTCCACCTCGATGCCTTGTTTTGAGACTATGAAACCCAAGAGTTTTCCAAATGTGATGCCAAATACGCACTTCTTGGGATTCAGTATGACTTTATGTTCCATGAGGCGATCGAGGATCTTGCTTAAGTCATCGAGATGATCTGGGCACAAAAAATATTTGGCCAAAAAATCATCCATGTAATCTTCCAAAGTTTTATGCATGTAGTCGTGGAAGATGTATGTCATGGCACGTTGGTAGGTGGCACCAGCATTTTTAAGGCCAAAGGGCATGACCTTATAATAAAATTTCCCCAAGGCATTGTGAACGTCATTTTTAGTTAGTCCTCGGGATAAATACAAATCTGATTGTATCCTGAGAAACCATCCATGAGGGATAGCATTTCGTGAACTGCTGTAGTGTCTACCAATGCATCGATGCTTGGAAAAGGGAAATCATCCTTAGGAATCACTTTGTTTAGATCTCAAAAATTAGTGCATATGCGAATCCTCCCGTCAGGCTTCTTAACGGGCACCATGTTGGACAGCCATGGTGGGTAATCCACGCAGATGACAAACTGTGCATCCAACAACTTTTGTAATTCATCTTTGACCATCAATGCCACTGTTGGGTGCATCTTACATAGTTTTTGCTTAATGGGCTTGACTGTCGAATCAAACATCAGATTATGCATGACTAGCTACAGATCTAGCCCCGACATGTCTTTGTATGACCATGCAAAAACCTCCTCCTTCTCTTTGAGAAGGGTAACGTAGTTGGCTTGCTCTTCGAGGGATAGACTTACCTACAGCTTGATGATCTATGGATTCATTGGATCCAAGCTGATGTCTACGTCAGTCATCTCCTCGATCGACATGTGAGATTCATCTTCCAACTGGTGTGGAGTTGGGATCAAGTGGATATCATTCGCTGAGTTAAGATCATCATTAGGAATATTGGGTTCCTCTTCAACATGGAAGACATCCTGAGTTGGCACTAGGGTGCAATGAAGCATCTCACTGAAAGGCCAGTACTCTGATGGGGATGGTGGTGAATTGACGCGATCCCAATCTATGGCATCTATGTCTAAATACAATGACTATGTTGGATCGGTCGGATTGTGGATGGGGGCGGTTAAGTCAATGGAGATCATGTTGATGAAATTATTTTGGTCTCCATTACTACGGGTGTGATGAATCAAACATTCAAGATGTTCTTTGTGCTTCGGATCTGGCTCTAGAGGTATAGGCACGAATGGATCGTCCCTATGTGCGGATAGGAAGACAGGGTCTGCCCTCGACACTGAGGTTGCTATAGGGTCTCTGGGAAGAAGGTGTTCTCTGTATGCCTAAAGTGGTAGATTCAACACTTGGTCCTATCGCACTGGGTCTACATACCACTCATGCCCTGGAACTATATTTAATTGTTCAAATATATCATTAATCTCCAAGGGGTATTGTTGATGTCGCATATGATTGAGATAGGCCATCTCTGTTTCATCTTCATAATCACTATTGGATATCCAAAGGCCTTCGTTGGCTCCAACAACTATTTGTGACATTAGAGGCTCGTATTGCTCGAGTAAATTGATCTGGCCCCATTGGGGTTGTTTCGCTCTCTATGGTGGGGCCTGATTGTCTTGTGGTGGCACTTGCTCGATATGAGCCGCCAAAGGGAAAATTGTCAAGAGGCTTTCTTGATAATCATCCATGGGGGTCACTTGTGAGTGATTGCTATCCAATTCAAAGAGATCCCATGGTGCTACCTCATATTCTAACTTGTCTTCTGAAGATCCCTCCTGACATTGTCTATATCCCCTTTGGAGGTGAGCTCTCAAAATTTCTCCTCTCTCGAGCGAAGGGAGAGGGTTGTTGAGGCTAACAAGGTTGGTGGTCGACCATGGGAGATAATCCTCCAATGTATATGTTGTATTAGGATTAGCATAGGGATCTAATGTCAATCCACCCTTGTTGCCTATCCCTAGGCATTGCATGTTCTCTACCAAGATGTCTAGGGGCAGGGGGTGGTTGAACCCTACTCCTGACATGTCGTATGGCATCTGATATCTTGGTTGGCAAAGAACACGCACTCCTTGCTCATATCTACCTAACCCATATCCATGCCAATTGCATTGGCCAAGGTATCTCAAAGCAAATTCTGGGTTGGACAAATAGTTGACATCTTCTACAAAGGGCTCTTCATCTTCGTCCTCTTGCATGTATGGTTTAATACCATGATCAAGGCCCCCATACACAAATTTTGTCTGGTTCGATGGGTAGCCTAGAGGAACAATAGTACCAATGGGGAGGCGAGGTCTCCCCATGTTCTGCATGGACTCTAGTGCAGGTGTTGCTACAATATTACACACCAGATACTCCCCCAGGCCCGTATTGGCCATTTCAACTGTGATTGTTGGCAATTGAAACAGAGGGAACGAAAGTTCTTCCGGAGTCCACTCCATGTTGGGTGAACTAGGAGCCTCGACTTCCATCCTGCTAGGCATCTCCTCAGTAGAGATAGTTGATACTGATGGCGGTGCCTCTTCTAGGGTTTTTTTTCCTTTGTCCTTCTATGTGGCCACCGTAGGTGGCATCGTTGGTGAAGGAGTAGCCGATGAAGATGGACCCAACTATGGTTTTTATGGGTTTTTCAACGGGGATGCCTATGAAATCAGACCTTGTTTAGATGGATTCAATTGAAAATCCAAATGTGTTGATGGAAGGGTCGATTACAACATCAACTACACCGCATTGCAATACTTGAAGGGTTCTAAGTTCGTCGAGACTACATGCACCTCCCCTTCAAATGTATACTTTAAGCACTGATGAGCTATCGAAGGGACACACTTCATGTCCCTGATCCATGGCCGACCTAGCAAGATGTTATAGGCCATCTCACCTTCCAAAATATGGCACAATGTAGGTATAGTATTTTGTCCTACCTGGATGGGTAGGACAATTGTGCCAACTATTGAGCATATGACATCATTGAATGCTCACAAAGTGTAGGTGGAAGCCGTGATGTGAGATGTGGGCAACTTTAGGTGTTTCAATTCTACTGTTGTAATGATATTACTGGATGAGCCAGTGTCTACCAACACCCTCTTATACGAAATCCCGTTGACTTGCACGATAATGTGCAGGGGTGGATCTGCCATATCATCAGCCACTGATTTCACTTCGTATTCTCAAAATGTGATGACTGGCTTAGTGCATTATTTGACATGTCCCACAAAGTTGTTTAAGGAATTTGCTTTGTAGGGTTGTAACTCGATGGCTTTCAATATCTCCATTAGAGCCTCTCAATGGGGTGTTGATTGTTGTATGAGATCGTATATGGAGAGCCTAGCCGACGTGGTCCTCAAGCTCTGAGTGAGTTTAGTCCGAATTATGGCCATAGGTCTAGGCAGAGGAGGTTGTGCAATGTGCTATTGCGGTTGTGGCATTGTTGGCACCTCTCTTACAGCTACCGTGGGGGCAGCTACACTCGGATACCTCCTGTTTTGAGTCACTATACTGATCATCCCTACATACCCCTGCATGGGGCAGTTTTGTGTGATCTCATTGACTTGTAGGGTCTTTGCCTATGCATCATGGGCAGGCAAGGGGTCCTTAAAGACCTCCATTTGTTGGTTGCTTGGTGCCATGAGATTATTCACTGCTAATGTCTTGTTATCTATTAGGTATTGCACCAAGCCCTTAAACTTCCAACAGGCATTAAGGTCATGTCCCTTCCGCCTATGGAACCTACAGTACAAATCTTCCCTATAGCACTTAGGTTTTGGTGTGTTGGGATCTATGGGTTGAACCTCAGGCAGGTTAATCAAGTTTGTCACTGACAAGCGATCAAACAGGGAGTCTCTGGACTCCATGTAAGGTGTGAATTGTCGCCTAGGGTGACACTACTGATTTTGTTCTTGCATCTAATTTTCTCAATCATAACTATTAAGAGGCACCACTTGATAGTTAGCCTTTTGGGGTTGTGTTGCTTGTGCAGGCTTGGGGACGTTTATAGCAACCTGATTGACCGCAACGGGTTTCTGTTGTGTGGTCCCTATTTTGGTGTTCTTAGACCATTATTTTTTCTTTGGCTTGGCTATATCGCCATCTTGAATCTTGATATCTTCAATGATTCTGGCTTGTGCCAGAGCTTCCTCTAAAGTGGCATATTGCTATAGCTACAATAGCACAAATATCGATCTCAAATAGCTCTTTAAGAACATTTGGGTGAGGTCGGACATAGGAGGGAGGTAGGGCAGCTTTGAAAGCAAAGTCCTCCACCGGTTCCCATAGGCCGCCATGGTTTCTTCCTCATACTGCTTGAGGCTGGCTAGGTCGCTTAGTGATGCCTTCTTCTTAGTGTTGAAGGTGAAGTGTTCGAGGAACGCATCCACTAGATGATCTAAGTTGCTAATGATGTGCTTTGGCAATTGAGTAAACCAATCTGAGGCAGGACGTGCGAACGTGGTGATGAATGTTCTTAACATCAAAGCATCATTATCTTGAATGCCAAAGCATTGGATCAAGAATCTAGTCACATGCTCTTGTGCATCCTCCTCACCTCTAAATATTGCCATCTAAAGCAGCTTAAAGTGTTCATGGTAAGGGAGTGCTGACATTGACGGATGCACAGGATGACTGCAGAGTTGGCATAACGTGGGATTTTGGGGCCCAAAAGTCTTGGTCTCCACAGACTCCAAGCGCTCTAGTAGCACTTTATATGCATCGAAAGATTTAATATCTTCCTCCTTAGTTTTCTCTTGTTGTGGGTTGTGGGAAACTTGAGGCCTATGGAGGGGTGGTCGGATAGCGACCCCTCTACCTTGGTAGGGCATTTTGGCCCACTCCTCTTCTTGTTCATACTCCTCATAGGCTTCTTGAGGAGTTTTTGGATGAGACCTATGACCATGGGTGGGTCCTCGCAGAGGGTGCCCATCGTTGTTCCTGGGAGTGGCCTCCCGCTCAGGTCTAGAAGGTCTTGGAGGCAGCACCTGGTAAGGTCGTGGGGACTTGTATCGCACCAAGGGGTTGCACCTCTCATATGGTTCTGCTCTTTGGGTGCGAGGGGTTGGGACCCTCTCAGGCATAGTGTTATGGAGCAGCTCATCTGTCTGGCGTTGAATGCACTCTTTGCTAAGGTGATATAGATGCTCTAGCTATTGTTGGTCTTGCTCAAGCTACGTAATTTGTGCTTGGTAGGCGGCATGTCTAGCGACTGCTAGGTTGATTTGTTCCACCATCTTGAGTCTAGGAGGCCTATATGCCTCTCCTACGCATTTATCTCGGTCGTGATGATCCAAGATCTCTATAGATCACTTCCCTCTATCGAGGTTGATGACATTCACTCGAGGCTCTGGACTCAATGGGTGATTCTGATAGATAGCAGGTGTGGAGGCGAATTGCTCCTGTGCTGTGTATTGCTCTTTAGGAATATAATGATCTTCCTCGTGTTCCCTTTCATATACGTGAAAGGGGCGGGCAGAGTTGGCTCACCCTATTTGAAGTGAAGAACACAAGCTTATACTGAGAGGGGGGTGAACAGTATAAGACCACTTTAAAATTTTTCCTTCAAATCAACTTTTAAATCAATATTATGCAGTGTATAGAAAATAGTATTAATAGCAGTAATCAAAGTAATGCACAAAACACCATCCACAAAAGAGACACAACAATTTACGTGGTTCACCCAATGTGGACTACTCCACGGATAAAATTTCTCTCTAAATTTTATCAACTCACAATCTGGGAATACCTTTCCCGATTACAATATTTATGGGCACCAACCCAAAGGAGACACCAATCCCCTAGCTCTGTTCTGGCTAGTGATCCTCTAGAATACCTCTGCCTCCTCTGCCCTTAGCAAGTGGAACTCTATCCACAAAAGACACCTATCTTCCCTGCTCTGGCTGGAGACCTCTGTCCTCAACTATTTCACCTCCAAATCTGGTCCTCAAATTTGCACTAAACACAATCCTTCGGTTTAGCACAAATGTCCTCGTTTGCTTCCTCTATTCTGCACCAAACACAGTCCTTCAGTTTGGTACAAATGTCCTCAAAATTGCACCTCTATGCAATCACAATAGCACTCGATCAAACATTAACTTATGCACCTCTGTGCAATCACAGCAGCATGATTTTCTCACACTCTGCTTCCTTGTAATCTCTCTCACTTAGAATATTCGATGGAATGCACTCTGTACACTGCAATCAAATTTGCACTCTGCTTCTCGGTGATCGAACTTCTCCCCGCACTCTATCTACAATAGTCGCACTTCGAACGCACACTTCAATCGATGCCAAAAATATTCAAATAGCCCTACTTTTATACAAACATAATCAAGATCTAAACCTTAGACTTAGTCAGCTGTTATGCAAATGCAAACCCTAACTCTGTCAGCTGCATGCCCTAATCTTCGTCGACCAAATTTTAACTATGTCGGCTTCAACCACCTCTGTGGTTCAGTAGCTTCTGCCGTGAAACCACAACATGTTGCAATATCGTGACATTTTTGTAGTCGTACACTTTTTTTTGGTTATTGTCGTGATATCACAACACTTTTGATTTTGTCTGCCTTGACTATGTTCTTGTCACGAAATCGTGACACTTCTATATTTGCTGACGTCATCTTCACTCCTGTCGTGAAATCGTGACACTTTAGTCTTCTTGGTCTTCTTCTAGGCTTGCACTAACAAAAACAGAGCATGTCGTGAAATCGTGACACTTTCGCTGCCTTGAGCTTCTCTCTGCTTTACACCCAAAAAACTGGAACATGTCGTGAAATCGTGATGCTTTCGCCTTCAAGATCTTCCTTCTTCAATTCATCACGAAATCGTGACGCTTCTTCTGTTGAAGACTTGCTAACTATTTCTGTCGCAAAATCATGACACTTTCTCCAACTGCAAGTTGCCATCTCAACCTGTCACGAAATCGTGACACTTTCTGCATTCGCAAGCTTTCTCTCCAACCTGTCACGAAATCACGATACTTTTTGCATCCGTACAACTTCTTTGTAGCCTGTCACGAAATCATGATGCTTCTTATTTCAGACTCTTCCTTTTGCTGCATGTCATGAAATCATGACAATTCTCACTTCGAGCTTTTTAGCATGTTGCAAAATCACAACAGTCCTCACTTAGTCTTTTGCAGCATGTCGCAAAATTGTGACACTTTTCGAGATACTTTATCTCTCTTCCAACTTGTCACAAAATCACGATAGTTCACACTATGAACTCTCCCTTCTGCCTCATGTCGTGAAATCATGACACTTTTTCGTCTGTACAACCTTCCTTGCATTATGTCACAAAATCGCAACACTTTTCCTTCTTTGCCTTCCTGCACTTTTCGAGCCACGAAAATGCAACATGTCACGAAATCGTGACACTTTCCACCTTGCTCTCTTTCTCTGCCAACATGGCACGAAATTGCGACAGTTTTGCCAGCTTCTTCTCTCTCTTCCAACATATCGTGAAATCATGACAGTTTTTCCAGCTTCTTCTCTCTCTTCCAACATGTCGCAAAATTGCGACACTTTTTCAAAAAGCTTTCTCTCTCTTGCCTAAGTCATGAAAATGCGACATGTCGCGATATCGCGACACTTTTCCAACTTACTGATTTCAAACCTGTCAAGCCGAACCTTCATCAAAAACACATTATTTTACATCAAATCAAATTCTTTCAAAAACTTCTTGACATCAATGACAACTAATTCACTTGAGCAAATGCAATGTACTCAAGGTACCCAAAATTGCCAACAATCTCCCCCTTTGTCATTGATGGCAACCCTTTACTAAAAACACGTCTCAGGAGAAAAAATTGAAACCAACTGTGCTAACAGCTAAAAATCTCCTATTGAAGTTTTGCTCCCCCTGACTTGAAGCTTTTCGCTTTATATTGAAGCTCTCCCCCTTACTCATATCTCTCCCACTTTGACATCAATGGCAAAGGGTCACCTTTGGGGCTTGGGACTAAGAATGAGCCTCTTAGCTTAGTACCTCCCCCACATCCTCATGAGGAGATTAAAACTGGGGTGGGAGTAAAACTCCCATTAGGCACTGATCATCATCAGTGTCTATAATTTCCTTGCTCGGCCTTTTATTGAACTTTTTGCCCGCATTCTTGTTTTTGTCACTGTTCTTGTTCTTGTTCTCATCCCTGTCCTTTTTCATGCCTTGATCCTTGGACCTGATCATGCCATTGTTCCTATTTTTGTACCTTGGAAGATCAGCTCTACACTGTCTAGCTGTGTGACCTACATTGTTGCATTTATAACAAGTAATATTGTAATTTCTTTTAGACATACCTGTTCTTTGAATCCACCTATTCTGACTAACTGTGAACCTGATATTATCCTTGTAGACAATTGCATTATGCCCAAACTGATTACAAGAGTAGAAATACCCTTGGAAGAAATTACCACTTCTGAAATTGTTGTTAACCTTCTTCATTTGAGACATGCAATGTGCAGCCATGTGACCAAACCTATAACACGCAAAACATCTGCCATGAAATTTTCCTTTATATGACCTCTTGGGTCCTGAAAACTTCTTATTCGCATTATGAATTTTGTTTTCTATTTTTGTGCATCGATCACTCATGGAATCATGTTCTAAAGTACTTTATTCATCAAAACTCTCTTCCTTTTGGAATCTCTTGCTAGATTCCCCAACCTGTTCTTTGTGCGGTTTAACAAAACCAAGACCTGTTTTATCTGTTGGATTTCTTTGACCTTTGATGAGAGACTTAACCCTTTTGGAGCTATCTTGAAACCTGTATAGCTTATCCTTGTACTCTTTAGTTTCCACTTCCAGAGAAGCCATTTTCTGTTCCAACTCATTATACTCAAGAATCTTAGACTCTAACTCATCCTTGAGTTCCTGTGTTTTAGCTATAGAGAAGTCAAGACTTTCTATAAGATCGTCTCTCTCCATAGAACATTCATATAACTTATCCTTGAGTCTATCATTCTTCTTTCTTTCCTTTTTCAAAACACTAAGAGCATTATTAAGTTCACTTTCAAGATCTTTTATTTGTTTGCTTTCTAAATCCTCAAGGCCTTTTCCAGATTTCTTATCACTAGAGGTGCTACCTTTTTCAAAAACCATACAAGCATCTTCTTGATAGTTTTTTGAAGCATCCTTATACATACTGGAAACCAAATCATTATTTGTACAGTCATCCTCAAGGTGACCAAAATTTCCACATCTAAGACATTTCATAATAATGAATCTATGTTTTGGTTCTTCCTCCTTTTCTGATATGAACAACATCTCATTTTCCTCATCACTTGAAGAGCTTTCACTATCACTGCTAGAACACTTACTTGCTTTATCTAGGTAGAAAATCTTCTTGTTCTTTTGTGAATACATCTTTCCTTGATTGTTGTGCTCATCTTTGTTCTTTCTGTAATACCTGTGCTTTTTAGAATCCTTGCTCTTAACATCCTGTTTCTCTTCATCACTTTCATTCTTGGAAACAGTACAGTCAGTAGCATAATGATCGAACTTTCCACAATTGAAGCATCTTATATTTTTCATGCTTTTGTGCTTTCTAGATAACTTGCCTTTCTTGCTGTAATATGCCTCTTCATCACTAGAAGACTCATCACTCTCTTGAAGCTGTTTACCCTTAGATTTCTTGGTAGCCTTGAAAGCTGCCTCTTTCTTAACGTCAACCTTCACCTAAGTTCTCAACTCAAATGCTACAAGAATGCTATGAAGCTCATCCTTTTTCAGCTTATCCAAATCTTTAGCTTCCTCAATAGTAGAAATATTTTCACTAAATCTATTAGGAAGAGATCTTAAGATTTTATCACAAACATCATTTTCAGCAAGTTCAAGACTTAAGTCTTTCATGGAGGTAACAACCTCATCCATGCAAAGCATGTAGTCACTAATATTTTCATCATAATTCATCTTGAGTTGTTCAAACATACCTTTGAAATGTCTCAACTTGGCCTTCTGACATTTGCATCACCTGTATGAACCACCTACAACTGTTTCCATATTTCACTAGCTGTCTTACAGTGAATTACTTTGGTGAGATCTGCTTTCTGTAAGCCTTTCAAGATTGCATTCATTGCTTTTGAATTGCTATGATGTAGAAGCCTATCTTCTTTAGTATATGGACCATTTACAGGAATAGTGTACCCATCTTCAATCACTTCCCACACCTCATTCCCAAGTGCCATTAGATGAACCTTCGTCCTTGCACTCCAAAGACCAAAATCTGATCCATCAAGAATAGGTGCTGCATTTTCGCTTGAATAATCCATTGTGTTCTTATCAACCTTTTCCTTCAAGCTGTTTGAAATTTTTGAAGGAATCCGCTCTGATACCAATTGAAGAAAACAAGCTTATACTGAGACGGGGGGTGAACAGTATAAGACCACTTTAAACTTTTTCCTTCAAATCAAATTTTAAATCAATATTATGCAGTGTATAGAAAGCAATATTAATAGCAGTAATCAAAGTAATGCACAAAACACCATCCACAAAAGAGACACAACAATTTACGTGGTTCACCCAATGCGAGCTACTCCACGGATAAAATTTCTCTCTAAATTTTATCAACTCACAATCTGGGAATACCTTTCTCAATTACAATATTTATGGGCACCAACCCAAAGGAGACACCAATTCCCTAGCTCTGTTCTGGTTGGTGATCCTCTAGAAGACCTCTGCCTCCTCTACCCTTAGCAAGTGGAACTCTATCCATAGAAGACACCTATCTTCCCTGCTCTGGCTGGAGACCTTTGTCCTCAACTCTTTCACCTCCAAAGCTGGTCCTCGAATTTGCACTAAACACAATACTTCGGTTAAGCACAAATGTCCTCATTTGATTCCTCTATTCTGCACCAAACACAGTCCTTCGATCTGGCAAAAATGTCCTCAAAATTACACCTCTGCGCAATCACAGTAGCACTCGATCAAACATCAACTTATGCACCTCTGCGCAATCACAGCAGCATGATTTTTGTGCACTCTGCTTCCTTGCAATCTCTCTCACTTAGAAGATTCGATGGAATGCACTCTGTACACTGCAATCAAATTTACACTCTGCTTCTCGACGATCGAACTTCTCCCCGCACTCTATCTGTAATAGTCACACTTCAAACACACACTTCGATCGATGCCAAAACTCTTCAAACAACCCTCCTTTTATACAAACACAATCAAGATCTAAACCTTGGACTTAGTCGACTGTTATGCAAATGCAAACCCTAACTCCGTCGACTGCATGCCCTAATCTTCGTTGGCCTAATTTTAACTCTGTCAGCTTCAACCACCTCTGTGGTTTAGTAGCTTCTACCACGAAACCACAACATGTCACGATATCATGATATTTTTGCAGCCATACACTTTCGTTTGGTTATTGTCGTGATATCGCGACACTTTTGCTTTTGTCTGCCTTGACTGCCTTCTTGTCATGAAATCGTGACACTTCTGTCTTTGCTGACGTCATCTTCACTCCTGTTGTGAAATCATGACACTTTAGTCTTCTTGGTCTTCTTCTAGGCTTGCACTAGCGAAAACAGAGCATGTTGCGAAATCGTGACACTTTCGCTGCCTTGAGCTTCTCTCTGCTTTACACCCACAAAACTGGAACATGTCATGAAATCATGATGCTTTCGCCTTCGAGCTCTTCCTTCTTCAATTCGTCATGAAATCGTGACGCTTCTTCTGTTGAAGACTTGCTAATTGTTTCTATCATGAAATCGTGACACTTTCTCCAACTGCAAGCTGCCATCTCAACCTGTCACAAATTTGCGACACTTTCTGCATTCGCAAGCTTTCTCTTTAACCTGTCATGAAATCATGACTTTCTGCATCCGTACAACTTCTTTGTAGCCTATCACAAAATCGCGATGCTTCTTATTTCAGACTCTTCCTTATGCTGCATGTCGTGAAATCGTGACAATTCTCACTTCGAGATTTTTAGCATGTCGTGAAATCATGACAGTCCTCACTTAGTATTTTGCAGCATGTCGTGAAATCGTGACACTTTTTGAGATACTTTATCTCTCTTCGAACTTGTCATGAAATCATGACAGTTCACACTGCGTACTCTCCCTTCTGCCTCATGTCGCAAAATCGTGACACTTTTTCGTCCGTACAACCTTCCTTGCATTATGTCGCGAAATTGCGACACTTTTCCTTCTTTGCCTTCCTGCAATTTTCAAGTGGCAAAAATGCGACATGTCGCAAAATCGCGACACTTTCCACCTTGCTCTCTTTCTCTGCCAACATGTCGCGAAATCGTGATAGTTTTGCCAGCTTCTTCTCTCTCTTCCAACATGTCGCAAAATCATGATAGTTTTGCCAGCTTCTTCTCTCTCTTCCAACATGTTGCGAAATTGTGACACTTTTTCAAAAAGCTTTCTCTCTCCTGCCTAAGTCGCGAAAATGCGACATGTCATGATATCGTGACATTTTTCCAACTTACTGATTTTGAACCTGTCAAGCCGAACCTTCATCAAAAACACATTATTTTACATCAAATCAAATTCTTTCAAAAACTTCTTGACATCAATGACAACTAATTCACTTGAGCAAATGCAATGTACTCAAGGTACCCAAAATTTCCAACATGAAGTACCTTGTGCTATGGATTTTGTCTATTGTTCCTAATAGTGATGGGGGGTAAAGGAGGGATGACATAATCATGTGGCCTCTCCTCATGGACCCTCTGCTGTTCTAGCGCTTCATCATGTGGTGGCCACTCATATCGAGCTTCTAAGGGAGCCTTCCCATTTATATTGAGTGCCACATGTAAGGACTCCTCCTGAAAGGGTCTATGTTGGATGGGGGTGCCCCGCGAAGGGGTGCCCCAATAGTCCCATTCTGAAATGGCATGATGTGGGCTCTCTTGTGGACCAGGCCACCAAGGTGGAATGACCAAGTCCTTGGGGCTATAGCGGAGGTGACTTGTTCCCCCTTGTACACTCTCCGCAGCTTCCGCCCTTGATTGGGCTTGGCTACGGGTGTACACCATGGTGGTATTTTCCTACAAGATGCGTAGATTTTTGTTTCTTTTTATGATTTTTATGCTACACTAAATAGAAAATATCACACACACAACAATGATTATCTCGTTTAAAAATTAAAGGTGTGCTCTAAACTTGGTTTAGTGTGTTTTGATTTTTGTTTTGACAGATTTTGTAAAGAACGTTTAAATGCAATATGATGGATCTTATGACTCCTAAAAATGGTCGCCCCTTCGATATACCATTGCCAGGCCGATATACCAACCTCTCTATATACTCGCCCTTACGTGAGGGAAACTGTTGGTATATGAGAGCAGATGGTATGTGGAATGTAGGCGGTACGAAATGGGAATCACCCTATTTGTGACACCTACCATAGAAGACTTATCCTCATGTGCTAGGAATCACCCCAACTACACTCGGTCAGCTTTCGTCAGGATTTACGTCTAGCAACAGTAGCGATCGAGGTTATGAATGCAAAATTCAAGCCAAGGTGGTGATGAAATCCACCATTGGTCTTGATCAAGGGCTAGGGTTTTACGACTAGCTCCTTGGTGTTTATGTTGCCATGTGATGTGTGGGGTTCTTTTTATTTTGCATGAAAGAAAATAAACATGTAGTACAACTTTTCCTAAGCAAGCAAAGAACCAGAAAAATAGGAAACAGAAAACAAAAAATGACAGAAAGAGTTCAAGACCCTTACCTCTTCTTTGCCCAAATCTGCTGGTTCTGAGTTTCTGTCTTGAAGCTGCACAGAGAGCTATTCGTCCCTGGGTGGGATGAATAATAGAACTGTATTCGTCACAGGGTGGGGTAACTACCCATTCGTCCCTAGGTGAGATGAATTCTAGCTCTGTATTCACCACAGGCTGGAACGAATGGTAGTCCAACGCTTGAAACTTGGTACCTGCAAGCAAAAACAATCAAATTTTGATCAGAATTCTAATATTAAAAATAGAGGACCAGGGTCCCACCGTGATTGCCACTGAAAGCATTAGGATACAAAAACAAAAAGGAAACTCCAAGTGTGATGCAAATGGAACTAAACTTAACGCTAAACCATATGAATTGAAAGTGCATGAAAGGAGGGAAAGCATGAACGAATCAAAACAAAACAAAAAGACGATAAGGAAGACAACCCTTTTTATTGATATGTTTCAGAACTTGGTTACAATCCACCTTCTTCCCTTTTTAAGGGATAGGAGCGTTAAGTATGTTTCTTGTCACATCCATGGATAGCCATCCTTCTTTCGCGTGCCCACATGTAAGATGGGCGAACCAAAATGTCACCGCCGCTTGTGTATATGATTGTTGACTCCTTGCTGCTCCAATGTCCAGATCCTACATTTAAAGAAACATAAAATAGTCAGTAGCACCTATAGATAAAATAAAACATGCAATCCCCACGCCTTCAATAACTAGCATAGCTCCAAATGAACTAAAATTTTGACAGGGGCATCAAAACCTCACAAAGAAAACACTGCCAATGGAACATTCGAGAAATTCATCATAGATTTGTATTCGCTTCGGGGCGGGACGAATAGACCTACAACAAAAATGTAAAAGGCACGGTCCCAAATGTCATATTCGAGAAGCTCCAAATCACCTACAAAGTTGGGGTTAGCTAATTAGGGGTGTTCTGGGAAGACCCAGAAGGTCAGATTTCCCAAATTCAGCCTCTATCGCTAGGAATTTTATGAGGCTACCTGCAAGTTAGTAAAGATGAGCGAAGATAGAAACATGATCAAAATTGCTCAAAACAAGGTGAAATTTAAATGGTAACCTATCTAAGTAGCATAAAATCAAATGCAAAAATAACAGAAGGGAAATATGCCACCGATTTCTAATCGCTTTGGGCTGGGGCAATTAGAACTATAGCAGTGTGGGGGGCGCCCGGGGGTAGGACGCTCACCGTTCGGGGCCCGATTTCGACACCAATCCACTTGGGATGGGTCCAAAATATCTTGTGAGGTGTTTTCAGCAAATTTTGTAGGATATGGTGGCCAAATATCGGGTTTTGGTTTCGGATTTGTGCTTCCAATAACCACCCTATGACCTCCTTTCCAAAAGAGATCAAGGATGTGAAAGGCACAAATCCAAAGGGCGACGGATATAGTAGCACAATCATGACAGATTTACCTGTAAGTGCTGGCCAGAGGTATCACAAATACCGAATGCTGCAGTGCAATAAATTACACGGATGGGTTTTAATTATTTCGGGGACTTAGGGAGTGAATTTGATTTTTTTTTTAACTTTTAATGAAGTATTGTAAAACAAAAAAAAATGCAACCTACAACATAAAAACGCCCACAGGAATGACCCACTAGGTGTTGGGCGCAGCCAAAAATGCACCTTTACAATAATGCCAAATTTGCTTTTCAAAAAATTACTCACTTTCCCCCTTTGATTTTTGAAAAAAAATACCCCCTTAAAAAAAAATCTCTCAACAAAGCATTTTTATAATTATTATATAGTTTTAAATTTTAAAAAAAATTAATTTTAATTTATATAGTTTAAAACTATTAAAAAATAAATTAAAATCAAATTTTAATTTATATAGTTTAAAAACTATTTAAAATAAATTAAAATCAAACTTTTAATTTAACTAAAAAAAATTAATTAAAAAAAAACTTTATAAAAAAAAAAAATTTACCTTCTTTTTTTTCAAGAGGGGGGTCTGCGGGATTGGAACCCGTGACCTAAGGGCTCCCTGAGCCCTACCACTTAGTCCACCACCAGGTGGACTAGCGGGATGATCCGAGAGGATCAGGGACCCCCTCCTATTTGAGGAGGGTCCTGGAGCCCGTTCGCCTTGCGGTCGCGTGGCCGCAGCTTCCTCCGCTGCTGGTGGCGACAAGGGGACGCGACTACCTCTACTGCAGGCAGTGGTAAGAGGGTCGTGACTGCCTCTACTGTAGGCGGTGGCAGGGGTCGTGGCTGCCTCTACTGCAGTGATAGCAGGGGGCAGCCACGACGTCACACGAGAGTCATGCGAAGTAGGGGGTGGTCCGCGACGTCGTGCAGGAGTCACGCGACGTGGGGGGTGGTCCATGGGAGTCACGCGACTTGGGGGGTGGGGAAAACATGTAGAAAACATGCACATGGGAGTGCATGCAAGGGAGGTAAAAAATGCACAAAAAAATGTGCATGGGAGTGCATGCACAGGGAGGAAAAACCTGAGTGTTGCGGCCTCAGTGCTGCGACGCTGGAAAAACAAATTTTAAAAAAATAAAGGTATGAACCTTTGTAAAAAAAAAAAATCTTCACGAGTGCATTCGTTTTCTAGCAAGCTTTCACTACGCAATGTTTTCCACAAACCAGCTCTTCTTCAAAAAAAAAATTCTTTCAGACTTCTGGCTCTGATGCCATGTTATGAAAGCGAACAACAATTGATTATTGAATCATTGATTGAATAATACACAACATTCCTAGATTATCCCGAAGAGGGCACATCTCAAAAGGATGCCACTGCAACAGTACGCTAATAATAATCAACATATAATGAAAATAACTAATCTCTCCTATAATGTAATATTTTTTCTAACACCTCTTTCTCTTCCTCGAGAACTAGAGGCGCCTTGGTGGGAATCTTTTCTGCCACATCTCGACATGAGACCTGCGCCTTGAACGCTTGCTTTGGAGAGGATTGATATGAATGACTTAGCCTCTGCTCATGTGTCTTTAGGGAACCCATGAGCTCATCTACCAAGAGGGTTGTCAGATCCCTTGACTCATCGATTGCTATCACCATCGAGTCAAACTTTGTAGGCAGGCTTCTGAGAATCTTCTCCATGATTCTTTGACTCTACATAGTTTCTCCATTCAACCTCATCTAGTTGATGATGTCTGTGGTCCAGGTGAAGAAGTCACTCATGGAATCTAACTCATTCATCTTCAGATTCTTGAACTCCCTCCTTAGCATCTGCATCTTCATCAACTTCACCTTATTGGTGCCCTAATATGAAATGGCCAGGATTTCCTAGGCCTGCTTCATTTTAGTTGTAGATGTAATCCACGAAAATATCGTCTCCTAAACCACTTGCATAATGTAAAATAGGGTCTTCTCGTATTTCTTCATATTCTCCTTCAATAGGTCCTTGTTTGCTTGGGAGAAGGCAGCCAATGTTGCTACATTTGTCGGTTCTTGTTAGCCATTCTCGACCAGCTCCCAAAGTTCCTGAGACCTGAATAAGATATTCATCTAGATGCTCCAATAGTCATAGTTCTTGTCGTTGAATTGCGAGATCTGCAACTGCAGGTTGTTACTGTCGAAATCCATGCTTCAACTTCCGCATCAAGGCACTAATCAGGTCTGATACCAATTTAAAGTTTCAAATGCGATGCCCGCTGTGGATCGTTGTTGCTCATGAGTGACAGCGAGAGTCTCTAGATAATTTGGCGATCAAGAGAAAGGTTTGCCCTAGAATCGCTCTTGCTAATGAGTGAGAGCGAGGATCGCTAAAATAATTAACGATCGAGGGAAATGTGAAGCTAGGGTGGCAATCACCAACAATGTTATTAAGATGAATATGACAAAAACATAAGAGACACGATGCTAAGGACAAAGCAAGAAAAGACAAACTCTTATCTTTTAATTTGTTTGACAAAGTAGAAGGTTGTCGAAAGTTGCTTAAATGAAGAGTGACTATGGGAATTTTGGAGTTAAGTGAGCAAGCACAGGAGTTGACTTAGATCTCTCTCAATGCTTTCAAAGCCGAGAGTCGCTCGCTTCGAGGAGCGATTGACAGTAACAAAGGTTTGCCAACAACAAAGGAAAATATTTTTGAAATTCACTTTTCAACTAGAATATATCCGTAGTTGATTCAAAGAGAATTAAAATAGGGCAAATTGAGGGTTCCTGGCGAAATGTAGTACACTCAAATAAAACACAAATTTATTTATATAAGAAGATTGATTACAGATATTCCTCCATAAAGGGATTACAAACTTCTACAAATTGATGCAGGATAAACAAAGATCAAAGGAACACTTAGAAATTGTTGTTCGGGTTTTCAATCTGCTCTACTCTCCTTCTGCTGCTAATCTGTGTCAAATCCAAAATGCTAGCAAAACTAGGTTATTTATAGGCTGGACTTGGAACACAAAAATGCGGGAAAATATTCACCAACCTGCATGAGGGATAATAACAACAACATGACATAAAACACATGCGACATCAAATCATGTTAGGTGAAAGTACTCCATCCCCATCAAATCACCTACAAGCAAGAAAAACTTGTGTCGCTGTTTTGGTCGGGCGATTCCTAGAATTGCTCCTTTCTTGAGTGATTCCCCGTATCACTGCTGTGGGCAAGCTATTCCCGAAATTGTTAGCCTCTGAAGCGACCAATGTCAGGAGTGAAAAAAAGGTTTAATTTTTCTAACACTATATAACTAGGTCTAATATGAGTTGTGTTAGATTTGTATTGTGATCTTATTCCGATCCTTTATTGTATGACATTGTATATGTTTTATAAGTTATTCAGATTTATATATATCCAATTGAAGTTTAATAACTCAAATAATTTTTTTAAACCTAAAAAGATTAAAATTATTACGTCGAGAGGCGTTCCTACAATGGCAGACAAGGGGTGGAGGCAAAGAGGTCATACATGTCATGCTGTAAACAATTATTATTTTTTATTAAAAAAACCGGCATTAACAAAAACATTTAAAATATTTAAACTAAAATAGTTGACTAACCAAACGTTGCAAATATTTAAAATATTTAAACTAAAATAGCCAACTAACCAACCATTGCACAAAACATGAGATAGACGCCTCGAGATTGATAACTCTCAACATTTTTAGATATATATCCTTTATATCTAAGCTAGTATATATAATTAAGAATATAACATATTTTTGTCTTTCAAGTATAATGATGCAGATTCAAACTATTCTTATGTTGAAATACAACAATAGAGTCTTATATGATCTGCATGATTTTAGGTACCTTTCCTTAATAACTCAAATACTTATTTTTTAACCTTTGAAGACTAAAACTTTATAAGTAATTAGGAATTTAACACATTTTTGTAACTATACTTATTTTTTAACCTTTGAAGACTAAAACTTTATAAGTAATTAGAAATTTAACACATTTTTGTAACGATACAAATTCAAATTATTCTTATGTTAAAATAGAATTAATATTACATGTAATTTTTTATTTTTTAAAATATATAATATTAATTAAAATCATTTTGATAAATATATTGTTTAATAATAAAGTTTTTATAAGGATGTAGACTCATACTAAGTATAGTTAAATATTAAAATTTTTTGGAAGATTTTTATAATATTTTTTAGTTATTTAAAAAATATATATTTTATATTTTTTAATTAATATGAATAATAAAAATATTTTATTTTAACAATTAAATAGAATAATATAAAAGTTTTGTCAAAAATGTTGTTTTCCTTCCTTGCATGACTTTTAAGACTTTTCTTGAGTTGATTCCTTCTTGTAAATAATTTAATTTGTCATTAAGTTAAAAATTTAATTGTTTAATTTTTTTTTTTTTTTAAATATAAGATAATGTGCATAAAAACATATATTTGTTATATATATAAGAATTTATTATAAAAATTATCCTAGGGTTATCACATTAAAATTGTATGATTGTAATTTTAAAACTTAAAAAGTATTAGAAAATATTGTTATAGTTTTAAAATATATTTTATTATTTTAAATTTTAAATAAAATTTAATGATTACAATATTAAAACCTAAAATATAGGAAACATTTTTTATAATTTTATAATACATTTTTATTAGTTTACATTGTAAGTATATATTATTTATTTTGGTCTTTTACATGATTTGTTAAAAATAAAAATATTATATAATTGTATGTTTTAAGTGTATATAAAATTTTAAAATCTAAAATAGTATAAAATATTATATTATTTACACTGGTTTATCATAAATCCTTTTAGGAATCTCACTAGCAATTTCTCCCAATCCTCTAAAAGAGGTCCAAATTTCAAGCCTCACAGCCTACACTGGATACAAAAAAATATCGACTAGCTTGAGGGGTTCATGGATGTGATAGGCCTCCTTAACAAAGGTTTTGGCCTGAGGGGTTCATGGATGGGATAGGCCTCCTTAACAAAGGTTTTGAGATTCAAATATTGACATGGTCGAGTGTGTGAGGGTATGGGTGTGTGGTGGCATGGGTGTGTGGTGGTGTGTTAAATTTGGTCGTAGGGTTTCTCACACTACCCAAATCAAAAAAATTATATAATTAAAATATTATAAATTATGTTGTAGTACTTATTTAAAATATTTAAATCGATAATTATAATAAAAAATAAAATAAAATTTTAAGCAATTAAATTACTGCATAAATTTTTAAGCAACAGAATTAATGCTATGTTATGCCCAACAAAATATTCCAAGGATGAACATGATATTTAGTGGCTTGATTCAAATATTTTTGTGAAGTGATGGGTATTCATATTGACATTCTTTTAAAAGCTGCATGTTATGTTTCATGGTTCTAATTGCCAAAAAAAAATTATTTTTTTACATATTTCTAAAAAATGTGAGCTAGAATATCTGAATGTGATGTTTATATTCAAAATAATAACCTTTGACTTCATGGCTCAAAGTTAATAGATTGGATGCCTTTGGTATCGCATTCTATGGATTGAGAAAAAAAATCCCTAGAATTCCTTGTCAATAATCAACTATAACCATGTTATTATGATATTAGAGTTTAGTGAGTAGATAGGTTGATTTTTATCCAAAATATTAAGAAAAGTTAAATCATTAATTGAAAATATTTATAAATGTTTTCTTAAAATATTGAGAAAAATAAATGATAGATACACTCCTAGAAATATAGAAACTTCAAGTCTAAGAATGGATAAATAACTAGTAATCTAAATAAAATATTTTGGAACTTATGTAATGATAATCCATCTTTGGCCAGGTCTACTATTAGGACCCTATTCCTAACAATAATTATAATTAACCTTCACTATTTTATAATCACTAATAGAGATATGAATAGGTATGTCTTTATGTCGCACCCTATGTTGCGTATAAGTAGGCAATCCATTGGTAAGTTATAGACATCGAAGAATATAATTATTAATTAATTGTTGGGTTCCCCATACAATACAACAACGATTCCTTAATAAAAGTGATTCCTTTTTATTATTCTAGCATTATAATCAATCTTTCTCTATTGGGTTCACTACATCTGGTATCAGAGCTGTTCCTTTCTCTGGTTTCTCTCGCTTCCACACTAATCTAAAACCAAACCAGTGATATATCTTAGAAATTTTTGAAAGACTGAGCCTTCGGTTGTAAAACCCCAGCATACATAGACAAATCAATTTGACAAATCAATTGGTGAAACAATATTCAGACGACGAGCAACGTATTCCAAACTAGATATAGCGAGCTGCGTATTTCAAATAATTTTGGACGACATCTGAAACTTTCGACGGATATTACAAGAAACCGATGACATCAAGGATAATTTGACGAGCAAAAAAAAAAAATATATATTATAAAGTTTTTATAAGGTTTATAAATTTCGGCATCGGCGTATAGTTTCAGGTGACGGAAAGACAAAGTATTAAAAAAAAAAAGATAATACGGTCAAAGTTTAGTTTCTCAGAGCCAAAACTTGAAGGAAATTATTTTTTCCTTTCTTTCCTCTCGTTCCCCGAATACAAGACCTGCGGACAAAGAAGCAATCACTGCGATCACTGTCGAACGAAAGCATTCACTGTCGACACTGCCGAACGAAGCACCTTTCCTACCATCGCCACCCGAGCTATGCTTCATCCGCCGCCTCGGCCCCTCTCTACTCCACCACCGAGCCATTCACCTTTTCGCTGCCCGAGCCTCTTCACCGGTGCTCCACCATCCTTGCTCCCCGCCCTGAGCTCTGTCGTCACTGCACCTCCTGTTCTGCCACCGCTGCCTAGCCGTCGCCACTCCAAAAAGTAAATTAATGACAACTTCCAAAAAATGACTACGCAAATGACCGACGATGGAAGATCTCGTGACACCAACCTGCTTTCACCGATTAATATCATCAACCTTCGTCAAATCACTTTAGTGCGTGAGTATCAAACACGGTTTGAGGATATCACCAAACACAACACAAGGTTGGATGAATCAATTCTCATCAGTGGCTTCATTAGTGGATTGAAAGAGGAAATTCAAATGGAGGTGACAAGGTTCAATCCCTATACCATGATGCAGACCTATGGATTGGCCAAATTAGCTGAAGACAAATTCAATTATCAACATCGACTAGGAAAAACACCTATTGGGAAGGCACAAACTACTTACACCACCACCAAACCTAATCGAATTTTACCAATTAAACGTCTCAGCTTTGAGGAAATGAAGGAACGACGAGCGAAAGGTCTTTGCGATAATTGTGATGAGCAATTTGGACCCCACCATAAATGTGCTACACTAACGTTGTATTTATTGAAGGAAGTTGATCCTTGTCTCTCCATAGAGCAAGCAGATGAGGTAATTGTGTCTGAAGCGGCCAGTGCACCTACTCACCACAATGAAGACAATAAGGTCGATGTACAAGAAGTGATCAGTGGACCAAGCAAGGTTGAGGTAAACATCCATACAGTGAACAATGAAGGTCAAAAATACACTCTAAATAGACTACCCTCAAGTTCCTCACAAATAGTGAGTTCTCATCAAATGGTAAAACCTATCCGAAAACAAAGCAAAAAGGTCACTACACGCTCATTTCCCATTGACTCTCCCAGGAAACAATAGGAAGATACAAAAGTAATACCACCACTTTTAAGGCATCATTTTGAAGTGTTTAAGGACCCCCACAGGTTCTCCTCCCATCGTCATCACAATTATCCTAAGGAAGATTCTCCTATTTCTCTTGGCAATCCACCACTAACAATTTCCCCTTCCCGATATCCTTGCTTATGAAAAAAAACATTAAAGTTGTGCAAGAACATGAGCAAATGCATCTTGGAAAACAAAGGACGAAGCTCCTCCCCTTGA
The DNA here is from genome assembly GCA_028583015.1 of Wollemia nobilis. Classification (NCBI taxonomy): domain Eukaryota; kingdom Viridiplantae; phylum Streptophyta; class Pinopsida; order Araucariales; family Araucariaceae; genus Wollemia; species Wollemia nobilis. The sequence continues at coordinate 1,487,120 of JAQPPZ010002456.1, read as the reverse complement.
GATTTGAGGACAAAGCTCTTTTTAAGGAGGGTGGCATGTTAGGACCCTATTCCTAACAATAATTATAATTAACCTTCACTATTTTATAATCACTAATAGAGATATGAATAGGTATGTCTTTACGTCGCACCCTATGTTGCGTATAAGTAGGCAATCCATTGGTAAGTTATAGACATCGAAGAATATAATTATTAATTAATTGTTGGGTTCCCCATACAATACAACAATGATTCCTTAATAAAAGTGATTCCTTTTTATTATTCTAGCATTATAATCAATCTTTCTCTATTGGGTTCACTACATCTACTGCTCAAAATTATAGATGTATGTTAAAATATTTAAACTAGGGTTTACTTTCTTTTTAGGAGATTACAAATCATCAACCTTAGAGGCTTTACTTATCAATAAATTAGATTTTGAGGATAACATGATGGATGTAAGGTAAGTACCATCATCTTCTTGGTATATAATAAATTATATAGGGAGGCCTCGATAAGACTAAGATAGTGATATAAAGTATACAAATTAAATAGAATATTCTATAAGAATATTGAAAAATGATGATAGCAATCTGAATTTCAAGAGGAGTTTTCACCTTGCAATGGGATCCATTACAAACAAATACAATGAGAGCATAAGAAAATTAAAATAATATTAGATATCAAATCAATCTAATAGGAGGAACGACAAGGATACTTTTCTTTAAAAAAATATTAATACTAGTCCTAAAGCTCCAAATTTGATGAAGACATCTATGAAGATGAGGAACCTCACCTAAACATGGTAATTAAAGAGTAAGTTAAATTTTACCTTAAACATTAAAACCATTATGATATGATAAATTAAGAAATAATTTCAAATAAAAAATTTTCCCTTAAATTTTACACAACATAATGCAATATTTCCAATCTAGGATTTGTATAAGAGATATGATATGAAGACTTCTGACAAAGCTTAAGATGTTATACTTCTAAAATATATAAACACTTAAGGTTCTAGTAAAAGGACACTTCATAGTTGACATTATTACATTTTCATTTCATAACATAGATTTTTTGAATTGAACTAGCACTTGGATCCAAAATTTATTTATTTTTTCTTTCATGGTAACAACTAATGGTGCAATTGTTTTGAATTAGTGTGAATTCAAGTTCAATTCGCAGGCCACCATGTGAATTCAAGTTCAATTCACAGGTCACCATATGAATTCAAGTTCAATTTGCAGATCACCATGCGAATTCAAGTTCAATTTGTACGTCACCATGCGAATCACACCCCCATACACCAAATACACATGTTTTTCAATCAAATAATTATTTCCTTCTTCATCCTATCTACCAAATTTTTCCTCCCTTTTGTCACCAATTTCCTCTATCAATTGACTCATCACCATCATCACCCCATCTCATTTGTTTCATTACTGATTCCTTGTTTGAGGGGGTATTCATATAAAAATATACTTTGCATGCAACCAAACAATTAAACATCAAAATCATGGATATTGTATCTATCTACATAATATTTTTTTGAAGATTATCTCAAGATAAACCCCATCCTAAATAAAATACTTGTTAAGTCACAAGAGCCATGCGTAATATCAGAGATGTCTTGCTTTCATTCATGTATATTGACGATGACCACGTGCTGAATGTTACACTTGATTCTGAAAGCATGAGGATATGGAAACAAAAAGGAATATGCCAAGCAAGATGCATTTAAAACCAAACTTAACGCTAAAAGCCTTTATATTGCAAAATGCATGAAAAGAAATAACATAGACGAATCGACACAAGATAAAAGCAATATGAAAGATGCTGCCCTTTTTATTGATATGCTTTCAAATTCGTGTTCCAATATGGATCCTTCCTTTTTAGGGGATAGGAGCATCAAATATGTTTCTTTATCACATCCATAGATAGCAAATCCTTCTTTCACATGCCCACATGTAAGATGGGCGGACCAAAACATCACCGCCGCTTGTGTGTATGATTGTTGATTCCTTTATGCTCCTCTAATGTCGAAGACCTGCATTCAAGGAAACATAAAATATTAGTAGCACCTGCAGATAGAATAAAACATGTGTTTCCCAAGGCCTACTGTTAGTGTATGCATGAAAATATTAAAATGATGACCGAATAACATCAGAATGACCTGCAAATTTGACAGAAGCATGAATATGTTACCAGGAGACCACTGCAAAAAGAATAGTCAAGAAATTCCTCACATATTTGTATTCGCTTCAAGGTGGGACAAATTAACCTGCAACCATTTGTCAGAAAGCACCCTATTCAATGTCCTACCTAGGAAGCTCCAAATGACCTGCAAAGTTGGGGTTAGCTAATTGGGGGTGTTTTAGGAGCTAATCCCACTCAACTCAAATGGCTTGAAATGTGTCACCATGTACTCATAAATCAATCAGAAGCAAAAATTTGAATAAACATTTGTTCTATTTGTATTTGGACCATATTTCATTGGTTGCAAAAGCAAAGCAGTCATAAGTTACCATCACAAACATCTAGGTATGGTATTGCAAATATTGAACTAAAATTAGAAAAATCATCAATTTCATCATCATATTCCACCTGCATCCATCCATCCATATCTTATCATTCGTATTCACTCATTCTTCTCTTCTTCTTTTACTTTATCTCTACCTCTCCTGGTTCTTGATCAATGTTGTATGGTCACGCTTCGAATGGCTACATACCTTTGATTGGATTCTATTTTCATCTTCCCCTCCTTATCTCCATCCTCTTCTAGTTCTTAATCAATTTTGTATGGTCACACTTCGAGTGGCTACATACCTTTGATTTGATCCCATTCTTCTCTTTCCCTTGCTCTCCCATTCCAAGAACACCTCATTTCCTTCTTCCATCATATTATTTTTGTACTAAACTGTGTTCCACATAACATAGTACAAAAAGAGGCAAATGTAGACACCCAAAATTTGCACATAATCATTCTTGTATACTTGTAGATCTACATAGATACTTTTCGGTTCACATAGGCCATCATAGGTTGTTGCAGTCATTTGTAGACTGCTTTAGTTATCCGTAGGCTCCAAACCTAAGTCCTTCTACCCAAGAGGCCTTCTACCCACTAGAAATCTATCTACTAGATCCCTAAGTCCACCCAAGCCCTTTCCTACACCTAATTAGGACCCCATGTGACCATTCCCTACTAAAAATCCTAATTAGGCTAATTAAGATTCTAATTTGCAAGTGACTTTCACTAAACATGCACTTTATCACTTAATAGGGTTTAATTAGGGTTAATGGTCTAATTATCCCTAAGCACAACCTCACACATGTGTGCACCCTAAGTTAGTTAGGATATTTCTAGAAATCCTAACCAAATCCCAACCTAACCTAGGACTTAGCTAACCCTAGCTAACCCTAACCCTTCCTCACACATGTGTGAGGATGAGATATTCTTTTAGGGCATGTGGGCTTGATACCTCCCCAAAATCCAACCTAACCTCACTAAGAATTGACTCTAAGGTCTGGTTTATCTAACAACTCCCCCTGACCTTGGTCTTTCCTATAAATAGAGGGTCCCTCCACTCATTTTAGCTCTCTCCCAATATAATATAACTTCTAGAGCCCATTCTGACAAAGGATTCCCACCAGAGGATAGTTGCAGACCAATTCACCCTCCACCCTATGAATTGATTGCACAAAAGGTCCACATCAAAAAATACTATATATATCATTTCTTTAATGCTTTTACCATACTTTCTTCAATTTTAGTACTTTTTAATATAGTTTCTAATGTTGATTTGTCTTTATCACCATGGGGCTTGACTAAGGCAGGTCCCCAAATGTACTAACAATCTTTTGTAGGCCCTAAAAAGGTGTAGAAGAACACATATCAGCAAACTATCGGTGGCCCGCATACATAGAATCCCATATTCACTAAGGAGCTCTAAAACACATCATCAGGATACCTCGTGTTTGTAAAGAAAATAGGAAGATTATTCTAGTAACCTAGAAACATATATTTACGAATAAAAGCAACATTTCTGAGCAATTTACATTGTGTTAAGTTGTTTGATCAAATGAACATATTTTGGTCACTTCAATGTGAGTGAATGACTATTCAAAAGAATGGAAACTATGCAAGCATGAATTGATCATCACCTTACTAAGGGTAGAAAATAAATGGATCAGTTCATTGTGGTGTAATGGAGATATAGTTATTAAATAACTATGAAAATTATTTGATAGACATATGATGTTAAAATATTTAAAGGGAAGAACTGACTATTCAATTACATGCAAATATTGATCATTCAAACCAAAGTAGGGTTATGTAAATCCAATAATCATTCATTTGAGGAACCATGCAAATCAAGGATTGTATAGTTGTATGACTTATTATCGTACATGTGAATAGAGGAAAGTTGGTGTGTAATAAAACTTCTTGTAAAAAGCTATATTGTACAACCATACAATAAAGTAGGTCATATAATATAAGAAATGTACATTATAAGGTGTCACATGAGAATATGTCGCAAAAATGAAATTTTGTACAAGATATACCATCATACGAGAGGAAGTGTTGTAGAAGAAGAAGTATTGTATGAAAGAATCATAATAGGAGAGGAAGTGCCATAAGAGAAGAAGTGTCATACAAGAGGAAATGTCATACAAGAGGAAGCATAATACGAGAATTCAAATATGCAAGAATATTAATGTAAAACAAGACATTGTACAAAGAAGACATCATACAAAATGTAAAAGGAATAGGAATGTCATGTTGCTACTACATCATTTTGGTATCAGAACCAAAAATATCTAAGGATTAATATATGCCAAAGGAGAGATGGTACAATGGGGAAGGAGAAAACCTCAATACTCTCGAGTCATGGATATAATAGAGATTATGAGAGGAGTCATTGATAAACTAGTTGCACTTGAAATTGCCTAGAGGAGAGACATTCAAGTAGATGACATATGTGATACTGAAGAGGAGGGTGTAGACCAACCAGAAGTTCACAATGAAGAACAAGAAATATATTTATAAGAGAAATTACTTCAGGAAATTTCTAACATGAGTGGAATGCTAATGTTAGAAAACTCATCATACTATATAATTTTAAACCCTAAATAACTCATCGATTGAATTATAAAAATAGAAAAGTATTTTGATTTTGAATCAATTAAAGACCTAGAAAGGGTGAAATTTTCTTGTACAAAGCTAAAAGGCATGTGTTCTTGTGGTGGGAATATGTTCAAACTAAAATATAAATAAAATAAAAAGAGAAGATTAAGACATGGTAGAAATAATCACTAAATTGAAGGTCAAATTCCTCCCATCCGATTACCTATTTAGTCTTTTTAAAAAACTTTAAACCTTAAGACAATAGAAAATGAATGTGAAATATTACACATAAGAATTCTATAGGATCACCATTCAGTCTAGTCATGTGAAATTCAATGAGGATAAGTTTTTAAATTACATTAATGGACTACAATTTTACACAAACGATGAAGTTAGTATGATAAGAGTGAGGACAATAGAGGAAGCCTACAAGTATGCCTTGAAGGTAGAGGAAAAGTTGACAAAAAATAAATAAAACAATAAAAAAGGAAGAGGATAGTTCTCATGAGGATGATGACAAACATGTGGTGAAAGAGGACAATAAAAATAGGAAGGAGAAGCTAGTACTTCTCATATTGACTGCATCCATTGCTAGAGGAGATGGATATTTATCAAGAGGAATAGGCATTTTTTGTAGAGGAAGGGGTAGACGATTCACCACAAAGTGTTATAGATGTGTAGAAGATGGTCATTAGGCATTTCAAAGTATAATAGCCCAATAAAGTAGAAATAAGCAAAATAGATCAGGAATCGTATTACATACGTGGAAGAAGAAAGTGTTACTTTCACAAGACTCAAGGGGGAGCCAGAGTAAGTAGAATCTCTTATGACAAAGAGATTACTATTGAATCTAGAAAAGAGGGAATGTAAATATATTTAAAGCAGAAGTCATTTCAGAATAATATGTAAATTAAGAGGTAAATATTGCAAGGTTATTGTAGAAAGTGAGTGATGAGGACATATATTATTATATTATATTTATTATTATTGTAAACGTGAGCTTCTATCATTATGTGGATTATTTGTTTAGGTTTTTTAGGATTAGTTACAACTAGAAGATTAGCTTCTTTTTCTAGCTACTTAAGTTTAGCATATTGTTAACTAATTTTAGTTAGCATCTTGTTAGTAGTTATCTTCCTAATATGTACTATTGCATGCTTATTTAAGAACATGAAAATAATGTAAAATCTTAGTTCTATTTTGAAACCACATTATTGATATCATTTAAAGTTGATCTTTCCCTCCCCTACAATAATACAATTCCATTATTTAAAGATTTATTATCATCATGACTTCTTTTTTTGATATGGTGACTTCCAAGGAAAAGTGTTTTGAGTTATTTTCTTTGAAATATTAGAATATTGTCTTATGTAAAATTGTATGGTTGAGGGCTTACCTCATCCTCCTTTATCTTGGTTGTTTTATCAGGTGCATATATCATCAAAATTTATTTGTGGTGGTCTACGATTCAAGTTTTTATTGTTTATTATGCTTTTAATTTTTTGAATTCTATTGAATGAAGGAGCTTCCCATCCTTATTATGATCCTTATCTAGCCACATCAACATAAAATACCTTATATTATTACTCTTTGGTGCCTTGTGGTGCTCTTTGGAACCTCTCAAGACTCTTCTATGACCATGGGGACCATGAGTGTGTTTATCACATGTACTTATTTGGTGCAAACTATACATTTGAGGGCATCCCCACTATAGATGTGTGACCTCTCAACCATGGTGCCATAGCAAAATTGCATCCCTTTTCTATAGTGATACACTATGCTACTATAAATTGTGATCTCCTAATCCTAGATTAGCTCATCATGGCACCAACCATGCAACTAAGCCATCATAGCCTATGTTCAAGGTAATTTTCCACATGCATGCACCATACATATTTTTAAGGTATTTTTAGTTTTTCTATGAAAATATTTTATTTTCCTAGATCTACCCTAGATTTTTAATAGTAGCTTCTCATCCACCCCTTTGATTTTGTTAACACAACTAGAGAGGAATACCATATTTATATTTATTTAATGTTATGATACCACTAATTTTATTGCACTCTACTCACAAGAATACTACACATGACCACCATTAAAATCATTACCCTTAACAGGATTGTTGCCTTTACACCCATGACCCCTCCCATGTTTGAAAACTACTACCTTTATCATTTATTCAATGATTTTTTGCATTACAACTCTCCTTCTATGATAATGTTCATTGCCAATTCTACATCCATGTTATTTTAAGGGTGCTAGTTTAGTCAAATGGGGGTTGGACCTTTTGGTTTGATGACAAACATGTCACTTTTTGATATAATACCATTGTCCATGAGTATTATTCCTTCCTTGTCATATCTTTAGCTTTAATAACGTGGCCTATATCACTTTGTAAAAAACCATGTGGTATTTGGTCCGTGATAAAGCTAGCTAGCTATGATAAGGCATGTACTCAAAATGTATGGCAAGAAGCCATGAAAGAGGAAATAACCTCTATAAAAAATAATGATACATGGGAGCTACTAAATCTTCCCAAAGGTAAACAATGTTTTGGATGTAAATGGGTCTACAAGACCAAGTACAATGTTGATGGAAGCATTGAGAGGCATAAGGCGATTTTAGTAGCAAAAGGTTTTACTCAAAAATATGGTATTGACTATGAGGAAACTTTTGCTCCTATTACAAGACAAGAGACAATCAGATCAGTTCTTTCCTTAGCAGCCCATAAAGGATGGAATGTTCAACACATGGATGTAAAGAGTGCTTTTCTGAATGGATACTTGATAGAAGAGGTTTATGTTCAACAACCTCAAGTTTTCCAAGAACAGGGAAAAGAGAACCTTGTTTACAAATTAAAGAAAGCACTTTATGGCCTCAAGCAAGCACCAAGAGCTTGGTACTCACACATTGATGGCTATTTCAACTAGTATGGATTCAAAAGAAGCAAAAGTGTACCAACTATGTACTACCTAAAGCATGGAGTAGACATTCTCATAGTTTTTTTGTATGTGGATGATCTAATATTTATGGGTAGTAACAATAAAATGAATATGGAGTTTAAAAACTCCATGATGAAACAGTTCAAGATGAAATATCTTGGTTTAATGAGATACTTCCTAGGTATGGAAGTGCATCAATCAAATAAATGGATCTTCATATGTCAACACAAGTATGCTCGAGACATGATCAAGAAATTTTCCATGGAGCAGTGAAAATCAGTTGCAACTCCTACTGGACATGGGATCCAATTGAGCAAGGACGATGGAGCATCAAAGGTTGACATGACCACTTACAAAAGCATGGTTGGGAGTCTGATGTTTCTCACCAACAACATGCCCGATATTCAATATTTTGTTTCTCTAGTTTCAAGGTTTATGGCTAGTCCATCTGAGCTACATTTACAAGAAACTAAAATAATTTTAAGATATGTAAAAGGTACATTGGATTTTGGAATCCATTACCAAAAATGTAATTCTATGAAATTAGTTGGCTTTAGTGATAGTGATTGGGGCAACAACATAGATGACAGGAAATATACATTAGGGAATTGTTTTAGTCTAGTATTAGGACTAATTACATGGAGTTCCAAGAAACAAACTGTTGTAGCATTGTCATTAACTAAGGCTGAGTATATAGTCATCACTCATGCTAGTACTCAGACCCTATGGTTAATAGAAGTTCTTGAAGAGATTGGAGAAAGTCAAAGTGGTCCAACTCGAATGTATTGTGATAACATAAGTGCCATTCAGTTGGCATACAATCCAGTCCATCATAGCATATCAAATAATTTCGATATGAAGTATCACTTCATTCGATATATGGTGGAACAAAAAATAGTTGAGCTTCAATATTGTAACACTTTGGATAATATTGCTAACATCTTCACCAAAGGTATAGCTAAAGCTCAATATATAAATCTGAGAGACTGTATAGTCAGTCCTCTCAACTTTAAGGGAGAGAATGTTGGAAATAAATCTAGTAAAATGAGCAAAAAGGAGTAAAAAAAGGTAAAAAATTTGTTTCAATGGTAAGCTTTGGATCTTACCCCTTTTACCTCCTTGGATGGAAGCTGACTGGGCAAGTAAGTTTGACTTGGACGATAGTTGACTGGGCAGGTAAGTTTGACTTGGACGACAACTAACTGGGCAATATTTGACGATAAGGGCGACAAGGCGAACCAACTGATTTTCCCTTTCTCTTTTCCTCCCTATTTCTTCTATTTTCCTAACTTCCCTATATACCCTAAGTGCGTTTATTTTTAGGAGTATAAATACCAATGTAACTAATTATTCCTAAGGTTGAATACAATATTAATTTCCTATTTTTTGCTCCTAATTTCTCTCAAACCACACCTATTAGGCTATTCATAGTCTATTTCTATTGTTATTTAAACTCTATTCAATATAAATATCAAGCTAATAGTTCATGCATATTATTTTATAATCTACATTTACTAACATTGGTATCAGAGCAGATGACCTACCTGGGCACTAGGACTCGATATCTAGACAATGTGAGCAATGACTCATTCTAGCTGGATCAAGGGTTCCAAATATTGAGTCTCGGGACCCCCTGGATAGGCACAATATTTGATGCACCATCGAGGTTCTTGGTAGATTTTTATTGGGTATTGAAATTTTTCATCTCCATTATTCTACAAGATTTATTCTTTATCTTCATAGGAAGTGGTATTTTGCAATCCGTGTTAGCCCACCACCATGTGGATGATCAGCTAGCCAAGTGACCCGTAGTATACCACCCACCTCTAAGTGTGGAGGCAAGCGACCGACCTCAAAATGCTTTCGATCACCGATGATCGATCGATCACTACACTCTAACTACAGGTGGCCCACGATCATCGGTGATCGATCGATCCCTACACTCTAACTACACATAGCCACTGGACAATTGAATCAATCCATCAGTTTCTCATTCCTCATAGCAAGCACGATCTCCGATCCATGGCCATCTAGTGAATAAACTTTTGATCCAGTTCTTAGAAGTGACCTGCACGGACACCTGACACATCAGCAACCTAGATGTAAACTATGGCACGTGATCTGATATGAGGTGACATGTTAGTTGGTACAAATTATGAGGTGACACTTTTCCAACCATTTGATGACGTGACGTTCCAACTCCATTCCATGTGGCAGGTGAGTCCGTAGGATCTCCATTTTGACTATAAAAAACATCTTTGTGACTGCTCGTAGGCAGTAAATGTAAAATGTGCAACTTTTTTGTTTTAAGCTGCACAACATTACCCGTAGGGGCAATGTGGGACTAAAGTCCCATAAAATTTTATTTTCTCTCATTTATCGGTGTGATAGGAAATAAAATAAACAACACACCCATTGGTTGACGGATCAGCCAAGGGAGTGGACTGGCAAAATGCGGCTAGTCAACACGCTCCCTCGCGAGCGATGCAAGGTCGAGTTCCAGAGGGGATGTTATTTTTTTTTATTAAAAAAATGATTTTTACAATCAATTAAATTAAACTTTTTATTATTTTTTGTATTTTTTAATTATTTTTTTGTATTTTTTGTTTATCATTTAATATTTTTTAGTTTAAAATCATTTTTTTAATATCAAGGTGATGTTTTACCAAGAAATTTTTAATATTAATTAAATTATGCTTAATTTAATTAAATTGATGCAATAAAATTTAAAAAATACAAGGCCATTTTGTTTTTGCAAAATTGTAAGAAAATGATGTATTTTTGTTTTCTCCAAAAGAGGGGCGAAGAGACAAAAACCAAAGAACATTTTTTTACAACAAATTGAGATTTTTAACACTTTGCTCCAATTTTTTTTTCTAATCATTTTTTGAGAGTATAAGTTTTGTCTCATGAAGAAGAGGCCTTGGATTCAAAAAATTCTTTGTCATCTAGGAGTTATTTGAAAGAGGAACGAACTTCAATGACAAACAACAAGTTTTTTTTGCATCATATGCTTCAAGAGCATAGAAAATTTTTACCTCGTTTTAATGCTTACTGTAGACACCAAAACAACACCAATCCAATTATGTGACTGCAAAAACTGATCGCGTTGACACACACAGCCCCTAGGGCAGCCCCCAGAGGTTAAACAGTGGTCCTAACCACTCTCACAGCAGTTTTTGAAGGTCAGAGGTCAATTTGGCACCTTTCAGGCACTCTGCTCCTTACTCGTTCCACCCAGGGATGATTACAAACTGGTATTCGTCCCACCCTAGGACGATTAGCAGTATTCGCTCCTGGGTGGGGCGAATAGCAGGTTTGACGGGAAAAAAGTCAAACCTTGACAAATGGCAGCCCAGATCCACCACTTAACTCCTCCTTCATTGCATGGGAGTGCGAGTGAGCATTTTTGAGCGCTAGAGGCAGTTACAGAGGCAGTCATGGAGCCCTTAATCAGGGAGGAATCTTCTCCCCCTGGAAAGGCATGATTGCCAAGTGGCGCCTCTGCATGCTCATACACAGAGACCGTCAGGTCTATAAAATGGTGAGTCTTCTCACCCCAAAGATATACAGAGAAGGAGAATTTTGAGCAATGAAGTGCTGCCATTTTGCATACTCACTTTTGATTGTGCCTTTCACATCCTTGATCTCTCTTTTGGAAGGGAGGTCATTGGGTGGTTATTGGAAGCGCAATCCGGACCCCAAACCCGACATTTGGCCATAGTATCCCACCCAAATTTGTCGAAAACACCCCACAAGAGGTTTTGGACCCATCCCAAGTGGATTGGTGCCAAAATCGGGCCCCAAACGGTGGGCGTCCTGCCCCCGGGCGCCCCCCGCACTATTGCAGTCCTAATCGCCCCACCCCGGAGTGATTAGAAATCTGTAGCAGATTTTAGTTCTGTTATTTTTGCATTTTATTCTAGGTTGCTTAGATAGGCTTGCATTCAAATTTCATGTAATTCTGAGCAGTTTTGATCATGTTTTTGTTATTTCTCGCTTTCGCTAACATGCAGGTAGCATCATCAAATTCCCGGTGATAGAGGCCGAATTGGAAAAATATGACCTTCTGGGTCTTTCCAAAATACCCCATTTTACCTAACCCCCAACTTTGTAGGTGATTTGGAGCCTCCCAGATGGGACATTTGGGACAGTGCTTTCTGACATTTTGTTGCAGGTCTAATCGTCCCACCCCGGAGCGATTAGAAATCCGTGGTGAATTTTTTGACTGTTCTTTTTGCAGTGCCTTCCCGATGATGTTCTCATGCCTCTATCAAGTTTTTAGCTCATTTTGATCTATTCTAGTTGTCATTTTATTTATTTTTTGCATGCACTAATCTTAGGCTTGGGGATTGCATGTTTCATTTCATCCGTAGGTGCTACTGATTGTTTTCTGTTTCCTTGAATGTAGGATCTCGACACTGGAGGAGCAGAAAAGAATCAAAGACCCTTTCATGCAAGTGGCGGCAATGTTTGGTCCACCCATTTTACATGTGGGCACGCGGAAGAAGGCATACCACCCATGGTGTAACGAAACCTTATTTAACGCTCCTAGCCCCTGAAAAGGGAGGAGACATGTTGTAACCGAGATTTAAAGAAAATTAATAAAAAGGGTTGTATTCCATATTTTCTTTCTATCTAGTTTCGATTCGTTTATGTTTCTCTCCTTTCATGCATTTTCAATTCATAGGATTTAGCGTTATCTTTGGCTTCGCTTGCATCGCACTTGGTGTTTCCTTTTTGCTTCCGTATCCTCGTGCTTTCAGTGGCGATCATGGTGGGACCCTATCCTCTATTTTTGAGATCAAACTTCTGATCAAAAATTGCTTGTTTTTGCTTGCAGGTACCAAGTTTTCAAATGCTGGATTGTTGTTCGTTCCAGTCTGTGACGAGTACAGAGCTGGAATTCATCTTACCCAGGGACGAATGGGCATTCACCCCACCCTGTGATGAATACAGTTATGTTATTCATCCCACCCAGGGATGAATAGCTCTCTGTGCAGTTTCAGGGTAGAAACTCAGAGGCATCCGATTTGGGCAGAGAAGAGGTAGGGGTCCTAAACACCTTCTGTCATTTTCTGCTTTCTGTTTTCTGTTTTCTGGTTATTTGCTTGCATAGGAGAGTTTTTAATGCTTGTTTTCTTCATTTATGCAAATTAAAAAGAACCCCACACACCACGTGGTAATTTAAACAACAAGGAGTTGGTCGTAAAACCCCAACCCTTGATCAAGACCAACGGTGGATTTCATCACCACCTTGGCTTGAATTTTTGCATCCATAACCCCGATCGCTACTATTGCTAGACGTAAATCCTGATGAAAGCTGACCGAGTGTAGCTGGGGTGATTCCCAGTGCATGAGGATAAGTCTTCTATGGTAGGTGTCAAAAATAGGGTGATCCCCCTTCCGTACCGCCTATGTTCCACGTACCATTCTGCTCTCGCGTACCAATAGTTTCCCTCACGTAAGGGCGGGTATATTGAGAGGTTTGGTATAATGGCTTGCAAGTGGTATATCGAAGGGGCGACCATTTTGGGAGACATAAGAGACATCATATTGCATATACAACAACACGTTCTTTACAAAGCTTTCAAAACAAAAATCAAAACACACTAAACCAGATTTAGGGCACACCTTTAATCTATAAACGAGATAATCACTTCTTTGATTGTGTGGCTCCTGTTTGTTTAGTGTAGCATAAAAAAAAAATCATAAAAAAAAGATAAAACCCTACGTAGATTGTAGAGAGACACCACCATGGTGTACACCCGTAGCCAAGCCCAATCACGGGCAGGAGCTACGGAGAGTGTACAAGGGGGCACAAGTCGCCTCCGCTATAGCCCCAAGGACTTGGTCATACCACCTTGGCGGCCCGACCCACAAGATAGTCCACATCGTGCCATTTCAGAATGGGACTATAGAGGCACCCCTTCGAGGGGCACTCCCGTCCAACATAGACCCTTTCAGGAGGAGTCCCTACACGTGGCACTCAATATAAATGGGAAGGCTCCCTTAGATGCTCGGTATGAGTGGCCACCATGCAATGAAGTGCTAGAACAACATAGGGTCCATAAGGAGAGGCCACATGATTATGTCATCCCTCCTCTACCCCTCATCACTGTTAGGAATAACAAGCCAAATCCAGAGCACAAGGCTCTTCGGACAGGGTGAGCCAACTCTGCCCGCCCCTTTCACATATACGAAAGGGAGCATGAGGAAGACCATCACATTCCTCAAGAGCAATACACAACATGGGAGCAATGCGCCTCCGCACCTGCTATCTACCAGAATCACCTACTGAGGCCAGAACCTCGGGTGAATGCCGCCAACCTCGATAGAGGAAAGTGACCTATAGAGATCTCGGATCATCACGACCAAGATAAATACATAGGAGAGGCATCTAGGCCCCCTAGACCTAAGACGATGGAACAAATTGACTTGGAATTTTCCAAACATGCCGCCCACCAAGCGCAAATCACGCAGCTTGAGCAAGACCAACAATAGTTGGAGCACCTGTATCGCCTTAGCAAAGAGCGCATTCGGCGTCAAACAGATGAGCTGCTCCATAACACTGTGCCTGAGAGGGTTCCAACCCCTCGCACCCAAAGAGTAGAACTATATGAGAGGCGCAACCCCTTGGTGCGAGACAGGTCCCCATGACCTTACCAAGTGTTGCCTCCGAGACCTCCTAGACCTGAGCGGGAGGCCACTCCCAGGAACAACGATGGGCACCCTCCGCGGGGACCCACCCATGTTTATAGGTCTCACCCAAAAACTCCTCAAGAAGCCTATGAGGAGTATGAGCAAGAATAAGAGCGGGCCGAAATGCCCTACCAAGGCAGAGGGGGTGCTATCCGGCCACCCCTCCATAGGCCTCAAGTTTCCCACAACCCACAATGGGAACTAACCAAGGAGGAAGAGATCAAATCTTTCGATGCATATAAAGCGCTACTAGAGCGCTTAGAGTCTATGGAGACCAAGACTTCTGGGCCCCAAAAGCCCACTTTATGCCAACTCCGTAGTCACCCAGTGCATCCGTCAATGCCAGCACCCCCATACCCTGAACACTTTAAGCTACCCCAGTTGGCAATATTTAGAGGTGAGGAGGATGCCCAAGAGCACGTGACTAGATTCTTGAGCCAATGCTTTGGCATTCAGGACAATGATGCTTTGCTGCTAAGAACATTTATAACCACGTTCGTAGGCCCTACCTCGGATTGGTTCACTCAATTGCCAAAGCATAGCATCAGTAACTTGGATCAGCTAGTGGACGCGTTCCTCGAGCGCTTCACCTTCAACACCAAGAAGAAGGCATCACTAAGCGACCTAGCCAGCCTCAGGAAGTATGAGGAAGAAACCATGGCGGCCTATGGAAATCGATGGAGGACGTTGCTTTCAAAGCTGCCCTACCTCCCTCCTATGGCCGACCTTACCCAAATGTTCTCAAAGAGCTGTTTGAGATCGATCTCCATGCTATTGCAGCTACAGCAATATGCCACTTTAGAGGAAGCTCTGGCGCAAGCCAGAATCATTGAGGAGATCAAGATTCAGGATGGCGAGATTGCCAAGCCAAAGAAGAAAGAATGGTCTAAAAATGCCAAGACAGGGACCATGCAACCAAAACCCACCATGGTCAATCAAGTTGCTATAAATGTACCTAAGCCTGTACAAGCAACACAACCCCAAAAGGCTAACTATCAAGCGGTCCCTCTTGACAGTTATGAAAGGGAAAATCATCGACAAGATCAAAATCAGTAGCGTCACCCTAGGCGATAATTCACACCCTTTATAGAGTCTAAAGACTCCTTGTTTGACCGTTTGACCATGGCAAACTTGATGAAATTTCTAGAGAGTCGACCTGTAGACCCCAACGCGCCAAAACCCAAAGGTTATAGGGAAGACTTGTACTGTAAGTTTCATCGATAGAAGGGACATGACCTCTATGCGTGTTGGAAGTTTAAAAGCTTCGTGCAAGACCTAATCGACAACAAGATGCTAGTGGTGGATAATCCAGTAGCGCCAAACAACCAATAGATGGAGGTCTTCAAAGACCCCCTGCCTGCCCATGATGCATAGGCAAAGACCCTACAAGTCAATGAGGTGACATAGAATTACCCCATGCAGGGGTATGTAGGGATGATCAGTATAGTGACTCGAAACAAAAGGTACCCGAGCACAACTGCCCCCACGGTAGCTACAGGAGAGGTGCCAACAATGTCACAACCACAACAACACCCTACGCAACCTCCTCCACCTAGACCAATGGCCACAATTCGGACCAAACTCACCCAAAGTTTGAGGACCACGTCGGCTAGGCTCTCCATCTATGAGCTCATACAACAATCATCACCCCATCGGGAGGCTCTAATGGAGATATTAAAAGCCATCGAGTTGCAGCCCCATGAAGCAAACTCTTTCAACAACTTCGTAGGACATGTCAAACGATGCACCGAGCCAGTTATCACCTTTAGAGAGGACGAATTGAAATCAGTGACTGGTGACATGGCGGATCCACCCCTGCACGTCATTGCATGGGTCAACGGGATTCCGTATAAGAGGGTGTTGGTGGACACTGGCTCGTCCAGTAATATCATTACAACAATGGCATTGAAACATTTGAAGTTGCCAGCATCTCACATCGTGGCCTCCACCTACACTCTACGAGCATTCAATGATGCGATATGCTCGATAGTTGGCACAATTGTCCTACCCATCCAAGTGGGACAAAAGACTATTCCTACATTGTGCCACATCTTGGAGGGTGAGATGGCTTATAACATTTTGTCGGGCTGGCCATGGATCAGGGACATGAAGTGTGTCCCTTCAATAGCCCACCAATGCTTAAAGTATACATTCGAAGGGCAGGTGCATGTAGTCCCGATGGACTTAGAACCCTTCAAATATTGCAATGCGGTGCAGCTGATGCCGCAATCGACCCTTCCATCAACACATTTGGATTTTTAGTTGAATCCATCTAAACAGGGTCCGATTCCGCATACATCCCCGTTGTTAAGTCCATCAAATCCCCAATCGGGTCCATCTTCGTCATCTGGTCCTTCACCAACGATGCCACCTACGGTGGCCACATCGAAGGACAATGGGAAGAAACCCTTGGAAGAGGCACCGCCATCAGTCTCAACCATCTCTACCGAAGAGATGCCTAGCCGAGTGGAAGTCGAGATGCCTAGTTCACCTAACATGGAGTGGACTCAGGAAGAACTCCCATTCCCTCCCCCTCAACCACCAACAATCACCGTTGAGATGGCCAATATGGGCCTAGGGGAGTATCTGGTGTGGAACATTGTAGCAACACCCGCACTTGAGTCCATGCAGGACATGGGGAGACCTCGCCTCCCCATAGGCACTATTGTTCCTCTAGGCTACCCGCCAAACCAGACAAACTTTGTATATGGGGGCCTTGATAATGGCATTGAACCTTACATGCAAGAAGAGGAAGATGAAGAGCCTTTCGCTGAGGACGTCAACTATTTGTCCAACCCAGACTTCACTTTAAGATATCTTGGCCAATGCAATTGGCATGGATATGGGTTGGGCAGATATGAGCAAGGAGTGCACGTTCTTTGCCAACCAAGATATCAGATGCCATACGACAAATCAGGAGTAGGGTTCAACCACCCCCTGCCCTTGGACATCTTGGTAGAGAACATGCAAGGCCTAGGGATGGGCAACAAGGATGGGTTGGCATTAGATCCATATGCCAATCCTAACACAACATATACATTGGGGGATTACCTCCCATTGTTGACGACCAACCTTGTTGACCCCAACAACCCCTTCCCTTTAACCGAGAAAGGAGAAAGTTCGAGAACTCACCTACAAAGGGGAAATAGACAAGGTCAGGAAGGATCTTCGGAAGACGAGTCAGAGTATGAGGTAGCACCATGGGACCCTTTCGAATCGGATAGCAATCACTCACAAGTGACCCCCATGGATGACTACCAAGAAAGCCTCTTGGCAATGTTCCCTTTGGATGCTCCAATCGAGCAAGTACCACCTCAAGAAAATTAGGTCCCCCCGTAGAGAGCGAAACAACCCCGATGGGACCATATCAATTTGCTCGAGCAGGACGAGCCTCAAATATCACAAATAGTTGTTGGAACCAATGAAGGCCTTTGGATCTCCGATAGTGATTATGAAGATGAAACTGAGATGGCCTATCTCAATCATATGCGACAACAACAATACCCCATGGACATTGATGACATGTTCGAACAACTAAACATAGGGCCAAGGCATAGGTGGCACCTAAACCCAACACAATTGGACCAAGTGTTGCATCCGCCACTTTGGGCATACAAAGAGCACCTTCCACCCAGAGACCCTATAGCGATATCAGTGCCGAGGGTAGACCCTATCCTCCTCTCCGCACATAGGGCCGATCCATTCATGCCAATACCTCCAGAGCCCGATCCAAAGCACAAAAATCATCTAGGATGTCCGAGTCACCACACCCATGGTAATGGAGACCAAAATCATTTCATCAACATGATCTCCATTGACTTAACCACCCCCATCCACAATCCAACCGATCCAACAAAGTCATTATATCTAGACATAGATGCCATAGATTGGGATCACGTCAATTCACCACCATCCCCATCAGAGTACTGGCCTTGCGGTGAGATGCTTCATTTCACCCCAGGACCAACTCAGGATATCTTCCATGCTGAAGAGGAACCCGAAGTTCCTAACGTAGATCTAAATTCAGCGAATGATATCCACTTGATCCCAACTCCACACCAGTTGGAGGATGGGTCCCACATGTCAATCGAGGAGATGACTGACGTAGACATCGGCTCTGATCCAATGAATCCATAGATAATCAAGCTAGGGGTAAGCCTATCCCCCGAAGAGCAAGCCGACTACATTGCCCTTCTCAAAGAAAAGAAGGAGGTTTTTGCATGGTCCTACAAAGACATGCCGGGGCTAGATCCGCAGCTAGTCACGCATAATCTAACGCTTGATCCGACAGTCAAGCCAGTTAAGCAAAAACTACGTAAGATGCACCCAATAGTGGCCTTAATGGTCAAAGATGAATTGCAAAAGCTGTTGGATGCACAGTTTGTCATCTGCATGGATTACCCACCATGGTTGTCCAACATGGTGCCCATCAAAAATCCTGATGGGAGGATTCGCATATGCACTAATTTTTGAGATCTAAACAAAGCGAGTCCTAAGGATGATTTCCCCTTGCCTAGCATCGATGCATTGGTAGACGCTACAACGGGCCACGAAATGCTTTCCCTCATGGATGGTTTCTCGGGATACAATCAGATTCGTATCAATCCCGAGGACCAACTAAAAATGGCATTCACAATGCCTTGGGGGACATTTTGTTATAAGGTCATGCCCTTTGGCCTTAAAAATGCCGGCGCCACCTACCAACGTGCCATGACATACATCTTCCATGATCACATGCATAAAACTTTGGAAGATTACATGGATGATTTTTTGGCCAAATCTCTTTTGCGCCCAGATCATCTCGATGACTTAAGCAAGATCCTCGATCGCCTCATCGAACACAAAGTCAGACTAAACCCCAAGAAGTGCGTATTTGGCATCACATCTAGGAAAACTCTTGGGTTTCATAGTCTCAAAGTGAGGCATCGAGGTGGACCCAAACAAAGTCAAGGCAATCCTTGAAATGCTTCCCCCAACTACCATCAAGCAGCTCAAAATCCTACAGGGAAAGGTCACATCAATCAAGCGCTTCATAGCGCAGCTATCTGACAAGTGCCGACCCATGAATAAATTATTGCACAAGGGGGTAGCATTTCACTGGGATGACGAGTGCCAGTCAGCCTTCGACGATATTAAACAATACTTGGCTTCACCGCCAGTATTGGCACCACCTAGACCAGGAGTGTCATTCTACTTATACATCTCAGCTACTGAGGTGGCACTGGGCGCCATGCTAGCCCAAAAAAATGAACTACACAAAGAATAGGCTACTTACTATCTTAGCCGCACCCTGGTCAGTTATGAACTTAACTATGCATACGTTGAGAAGCTCTGCTTGGTAGTGGTGTTTGCTACCAAAAAGCTATGCCATTACATGCTGAGCAACATGACGTATGTTGTGTCTAAGGAGAATCCATTATGGTACATGATGAGTCATACTTATCATAGTAGCCGCATGATGAAATGGATCATGTTGTTGATGGAGTTTGACATCGAGTTCATTGGACAAAAATCCATCAAAGGTCAAGTCATCATCGATCAACTAGCAGAGGCTCCTCTCGAAGATGATCAGCCTCTGACCATAGAGCTACCCGATGATGGGGTCTTCCATGTCTCAGAATCGCTAGATTCTGATGAGCCTGAGTCACAGGCCGACATAACCCTATTTTTTGATGGTTCTAAATGTGAGCAAGGGGGTGGCATGGGAATTGTATTCTTCACACCACAAGGGGCTCCAATGCCTCTATCATTTAAATTAGATTTCTCGTGCACCAACAACAATGCCGAATACGAAGCCTTGCTCATAGGTCTTCAGACAACAATCACCATGAACATCAAATGATTGAACATCTTTGGTGATTCGTTGTTAATTTTCAACCAAGTCAAAGGGGTATTCCAATGTAAATGCCCAGTTCTGTAGGCCTACAAAGCCCTTGTGGATAAATTCTTGGCAAATCTTGAATGGTACGACATCGAGGCACTCCCTCGATCATCGAATCATTTTGTGGACACTATGGCCTCCTTGGGGTCACTAATCCCACAAGACATTTCTGGTGATATGACAACCATTCAAGTCAAAACACTATCACAATCCATGATGGAGCGTGCAAGCTCTAACTTAACGCTAGGAATCCACCTGATCCAGATTGAACCATCCCTGGACAAGTTCTCTCGAATCCATGATTGTCTGAATCATGCCAACTGGGGGTCCTTGTTCTCCCCTACTCCCCTTAATAGCAACACAATACTATTCTTACAAGTTCTTTCCCGCTCAACTTTTGCTAGGGATGAACTTCAAGAGGGATTGGTTGTTCATACCATCAAGGTTTCTGATCAGCAGGATTGGTATACACCCATAAGAGATTACCTCAAGTTAGGTAACCTCCCACTTGGATTGACACATGCCATAAAATGATCATTCAAACAGAAAGCGGCAAAACATGTCTTGCTAGGAGACATTTTGTACCGTCGTAGCTACGAAGGAATCCTCCTTCGTTGCTTGGACCAACAGGAGTCCACTTGGGTGATCACCCAAGCGCACGATGGTACATGCGGTGGCCACTTCAGCGGTATGGCCATCGCAAAGCGCATTCTTCGCATGGGCTATTATTGGCCATATTTAGAGCAAGATTGTTGCGCATATGTAAGGAAGTGCGTGAAGTGTCAACACCATGCTAATTTGACACACGTACCTTCTCAGGCCTTGCAACCGATCCAATCAGCTTGGCCATTTTCATAGTGGGGCTTAGATCTAATCGAAAAGATCTCCCCTACGTCATCGGGTCATCACACGTTCATCATAATGGCCACAGAGTACTTCACCAAGTGGGTGGAAGCAATTCCGCTAACCTCTACGACTGGACCCCGCATTGCGGAGTTTATTTTACATAACATCATATGTCATTTTGGTATTCCATCCAAGATAATCTCGGATAATGGGACGTCATTCAAGAACAAAGACGTGCGTGCTTTGACCACAAAGTACAAAATTCAGCATAGTTTTTTGACACCCTATTATCCGCAGGCAAATGGGCAAGTAGAGGCGTCAAACAAAATGCTAGTCGCCATCCTCAAAAAGACAGTCGCAGATAGTCATAAGGATTGGCACATTCAAATCCCACTTGCCCTATGGGCTTATCGCACTAGCATTCGGATGCCCACTGGGGCAACTCCATTTTCGCTGGTGTATGGCTCCGAGGCAGTCATGCCTCTAGAGTTGGAAATACCTTCCCTACGCATATCAATGCAAGAGTTCATCGATGATGACACTGCATGGTAGGCCCGGTTAGACCAACTTACGTTGCTCGATGAACGACGCATCAATGCTCTCGAGCATTTACGTATCTATCAAGAGTGACTTAAGAAAGCATACAACATGAAGGTTCACCTGAGGGACTTTTAGGTTGGTGACTTGGTCTTAAAAGAGAACCAACAAAACTCTAACTTGCCGCCCCATCTAAGGGACAAGTTCACGGCAAATTGGTTAGGTCCTTATGTCATTGATAGTAAAATAGGACCTGGAACATACCGGCTCGCTTCTCTTGATGGAATCAAGGAACTAGAACCCTTGAACATCAGTCATTTGTGGCCATTCCATATTTAAAAGAGCCATAGCCCAAACCAAAAGCTCCAAGGATTCCCACAATCGCTTGGTCAACCCCAAAAATGCCCCAAAGGTGCCCATAAACCCTTTGGTCAAACCAAAAGCTCCAAGGATTCCCATAATCGCTTGGTCAACCCAAAATGCTCCAAGGATTCCCATAATCGCTTGGTCAAACCAAAAGCTCCAAGGATTCTCACAATCGCTTGGTCAACCCCAAAATGCCCCAAAGGTACCCATAATCCCTTTGGTCAAACCAAAAGCTCCAAGGATTCTCACAATCACTTGGTCACCCCAAAATGCCCCAAAGGTTCCCACAAACCCTTGGTCAAACCAAACATCCCAAAGGTACCCATCATCCCTTTGGTCAAACCAAAAGCTCCAAGGGTTCCCACAATCGCTTGGTCAAAAATAAGAAAATTCAAAAACAATAAAATCATCAAAAATAACAAAAATTTGCATCTCATTTCCATGCATACTCAAAATCATCACAACAATAAAGAACTCTTTTGCATCTCATTTTCATACTCACAAAAATCAATCAATCAAAAACACAAAAATATAAGCTGCATAGGCATCGCAACCATACATTGCATATTTGTTGATCATACAAGTCAAATGCACCATAGACCGTAATTACTCGGCCAATCCATCATTTTCCACATTTCTCCACTTTATAAATAGTCCATCAAAAATAAATGCCATTCACATATTTTTGCCATATCATAGTCAGTTGTCTTCTAATGTATCTAGAGTTTTCGTCATTCAAGCTGTCATTAGCTTTCTAGCCAAATACTGTACAAAGTCAGACATATTTTACAAAGGTAGAGTTCTACTTGGATCACACCTTGTTACGTAGCATCCCAACACAAGTTAAAACACATAAAAATTCCCAAGTTGTGTGAACGAAAGATGAAACCTGCAAAGCAATCCAGGATACCATCTAGTGAAAAGGTTATCTTGCTCATCCCCCCGTGCGAATGACCCCAAGAATGCTGAGAGTTGGCAAAAGGACAAGCATCTTCCCTACCCAATTCCCCAAGAATCCCAAGTTCTCAAAAAGTTGCAAAACATCAAAAATTTGCAAAAGTCAATACTACAAATTTAGACATCAAAACCCACAAAGTGCATACATCAAAAGGCACATACAATAGTGATTCTCATCACTCCATATTCAAATCCCTTGCTCAAAAGAAAAAACAAAAATAAACAGTGATTTTTATCACTACAAAAGAGCAAGTATCCCAATACAATTGAAGAAAAGAAGGGAGTCAAACTTGAATCCCTGGAACTCTCACCATTCAGAAGGTCATGAGGTGCACCTCAGTACTAGTTTGGTGGATAGCCTATCGGTCACTGGTGGCAAACCTCCCGCATGATGATATATCTGTCACATTAACTTGTGTGCAGATCAATGTTTGCATGTGGATGAGCTAGCTCATGGTATCCTAGATAGCACCACAGATTAATCTGACTAAATACAACAAAGGAGTTAGTGGAGCTAATTAGGTGATCCTCAGTACAGGTTTGGTTGATAGCCTATCTGGCACTGGCGGTATCCTGACAAATACCACATAAACGAATTCAATTGCACACACAGGGATGTGAAATAACTTGGTCAAACTCAAGTCTGATTCGTACCTTGTTCAAAAAATCTTGTGAGATAAATGTACAGTCTTGGCTAGTTAGTTAACACATCTGAATCTCAGAAAACCTTAACTACATTTTAAAACAACTGGTACATTTCATTACTTACATCAACATCAAAAAATATGAAAAATCCCAAAACAAAATTCATACATGCAAAGTCATTCCATAAAGACATCACATAAGTACAAAAAGCCAGTAAATCTTGTACAGTCTATGGTGCCATCAACGAGTTATCAACAACTCATTTCATTCATTCCATATGCATACATCATATAATTAGAAACATCGCATTCATAATACCACATGCATACATCATCATAAATAAATGTGCATAAACAAAAAAAATAAATCATGACAAGTGTATAACCAAAAAGAAAAGTCATGTATATATATATCATCAAAAATGCCCGTAGGCTACAATAAACCGGTCCTCTGACCTCACAAAAAAGCAAAAGCTCAAAAACCCCCAAGCCTAGGGCATCGGCCACCATGATCACGTAGGATCGGTGCGATGGGAACTACCCCCATGGTGTGGGTCCTATGGGACCCCTCAGGGCAGCTGTTGCTAGCCCCCGCATCACGCCTACTAGCGCCTCCCTCATCCAATCGCCTAGCATCGAGAGGATGCTGACCGCTCAGTATCACTCCCTCTCATGCGACGTGACGATCCACCTCCAGGAAGCTCTAGGGATCCGCCCACCGAGGCGGATAATCTCCGCCTCCAAATCCATCCGATGCCGAATCAAGTCCATCTCCCATCGATGGAACATCACCAAATTATCATCACATTACGCCAACTTCATCCATAGGAGATCCCTCTCCCATGCAACATCTGTATCCCCATCCCATCGGTGGTACACAGCAAATGCATTCTCCCTCTCTGCCAGCTATGTCCGTAGGAGATCCCTCTCCTGTAGCGCATCCCCAAGCTCCTCATCCCGTCTCTAGAGTAGCCCCTCCAATCACGCTATCTCAGCGTGCAACCCTACCTCCATATCCTCCAGGACTACTTGAGGCATCGACATCTCCGGAATGGCAGCCTACTCCGGCTCCCACTACTTTGGGATGTCCTACATATTCGACTACTCTGGAATCCCAAAATCCCCACCCACCTCATCAACCTCCACCATGTCTGCATCATCTAACGGAGCCCCCTAACCCTCTCTTGGTGCCTCTACACCCTCCCCGCTTTTCTGCCACCTCTGACCCCCTAGAGGCCCCTCACCTTGCCACCACCACAACGTCCACCACTACTCATACTCAGTAGTAACCCCAATGTCATCCATGTTCAGGATATCAATCATTGTATCCAAATCCTCACCCAGTGGCTCAATGATCATCCAGTCCAGTGTCCTCTCATCGCCCCGACATCGATAGATCAAGGGCTCCCTAGGCAATCCCTAGCACACCCCAAACTATCATGTCACTCGAACATATGAGAAGTACTCCTACTCGGTCCCGTGTCACCCGATCAGCCACCTCCCCCTCGAACCCATCGGAGCCACTCCCCAGCCTCAGGCCAAGCTGGACAATCCAGGTATGGCTGCCAGACTACCTCCCTAGGAGCAAGCCATGAGAAGGCATCAACATAGTGCCCCATGACACCTGCCCATCATCGACTGTGCCCTCGCTCCTCCGACCTATGCCACAATGCCACATACCCTATTTCTCTATCAACCATCTCCGCTCGAGTCATCCATGACAACCCCATCGGCCTCTCCATAGCTATGTGCTGCCACGCCCAACACTACAATAGGTAACTACATCCAATACCCTTTTGCCTCCGATAGCGGACCTCGTACAGCTCATCATAGAGCTGTGCCAGTAGTGTCTGACCCCATCTCATAATCAGGGGCTCTATGGTCGGACACTCCACCAACCTGAAGACCACCTCCAACAGGTTCCATGGGAACCTCACACCCGAAGAGTCAAGCAATAGCATGTTGGAAATGAGGCTCATCAGTAATGCATGCCTCACTCCCAACACGCCCCTCTCTAGCCACCATCATACCAAAATGCCACCAATCTGGTAGTCGCCCTCTACCCTCTCCATTGGGCTATCCACACCCAACTCCTCCCCATGCCCGAAGCATCGTGTCAGTACAGTTGTCCGCTGATCACGTGACATCGTCTTGATCGGTAGCCCATCTATCGAAATCCATAGAATCCGATAGACGTCCTCCAGAGTCACCGTCATCTCCCCTATTGGGAGATGGAAGGTATTGGTGCGGGGATCCCATAGGTTGATCAACGCGGTCAGGTATGCCCGATCCCCCACCATCGGCTCTAGCCACATCACATGCTTGAGCCCAAGGGCATCAAGCCATTCCCAATCCACCAAATTCAACACCCCTCGGGCATCAGAGAACACCGTCATCTGATGGTACCGGCTCTTAATCACCTGAAACACAAAAACAACAAAAACATTAAAAAAACATGATAAACTGTACAACAATAACATAAATATACAACAATGCATAAAAAAATGTACAGCTAAAAACAAACAAAAAACAAAAAAAAATTAAAAAAAAACAAAAATCAAAACCTAGGGTTTCAGTTTAACCTAGGGTTATAGTTATAGTTTTTTAAAAAATAAATCAATTCTTTTAGCCTAGAGTTTTACCTTATTTTAAAAAGGAAAAACAAATTGCAAAATAAATTACGGTTCTTTAACTATAAAATAAAACATAAGCTAACTAAAATGAGAAGGAGCACTTATCGGTCTCGCTTTGGCTCTGCTGCTCGATCCGGTTCGTGAACTCATGGTGTCAGGAAAAATTCAGCAGTGCTTCGCTTCGTAGACTCGACCTCCTCCTCCTCAAGCTCCAAATCACCAAAAAAATCGAATGCAAATGAGCCCAAACCCTAGTTTTGGCCCTTAAATAGGCTTTTAGGCCTGTAATCATTCCACCCTGGGATGAGCACTCTAGTTAGTGCTCGTCCCACCCTAGGATGATTACTAAACTGGTATTCATCCCACCTAGGGACGATTATAGAGCAAAAATTTCAAAAACAACAAAAACATAAAATGCACAAAAACAAGCAATAAAATTGTCCAATAAGAGTGCTTTTGCACTTGACATTCTTGGCATGCAAAATAGATGTCGGGGTCACAAATCCTCACTATCCTACTCCCTAAGAAGGCTACCATAGCTGGACCGCTCCATGGGAGGATGTATTTTCGAGAATTTCATCCACCAATGGCGGCGTCCCAAAAAGGGTCCCAACCCACCCAAAAATAGCAATAACATTCGAACATAGGCGCGGGTCAAGATCAAATTCACTATCCTACTCCCTAAGAAGGCTACCATAGCCGGACCGCTCCACGGGAAGATGGATTTTTGACAATTTCAACCCCAAACGACGTCACCAAAAGGGTTAACACCCACCCAAAAATAGGTCTAAATGTTGGGAAACTGCACACACATTCAAAGATAAACAACTGAAAGGCACCCTTACACAAGTCATCTTGGGTCAAGCGACTCGTCGCTTTTCTCATGTAGGTCATTCCCTCATCGATTCGTCGCTTGAGGGGGTAGTCACACTTAGTCACCAATCAACAAATACACACCCAATTAAGGAAATGGCATGCATTCGAAGAATCATTGACAAAGACAATCATGCCCCTGCTTGGGGCAGCAAACAAGCAATAATCACAAGTTGATCAAACACTTGGCATTCATGAATCATGAACTCAAGGTTCCCACAGACAAAAGGTTGCGCCCTTTGCCTATTCATGACTGATCAATGTCCAAGATCAAGTAACACCTCACCGAAAAAGGTTAACACTTGAATTGAGTTCCTTAGCTCGTCAAAAGCAAGGATTCAAGAATGCATGCCCTTTCCATACTTGGGGCATCAAAATTTGGTTAGGTTACTAAGAAACCCTAATCATTAGTGCTTTGGTTATCTATTTTTGCTCAACACCGCGCCACGCATAGCGCATCCCAAAAAGGGGCATCTATAGACACCAAAACAACACCAATCCGATTATGTGGCTACAAACGCTGATCGAGTTGACACACACAACCCCCGCAGAGGTTAAATAGTGGTCCTAACCACTCTCACAGTAGTTTTTGAAGGTCAGAGATCAATTTGGCACCTTTCAGGCACTCTGCTCCATACTCGTTCCACCCAGGGACGATTACAAATTGGTATTCGTCCCACCCTAGGACGATTAGCAATATTCGCTCCTGGGTGGGGCGAATAGCAGGTTTGATGGGCAAAAAGTCAAACCTTGACAAATGGCAGCTCAGATCCACCACTTAACTCCTCCTTCAAAGCATGGAGTGCGAGTGAGCATTTTTGAGTGCTAGAGGCAGTTACAGAGGCAGTCATGGAGCCCTTAATCAGGGAGGAATCTTCTCCCCCCTTGGAAAGGCATGATTGCCAAGTGGCGCCTCTGCATGCTCATACACAGAGACCGTCAGGTCTATAAAATGGTGAGTCTTCTCACCCCAAAAATATACGAGAGAAGGAGCATTTTGAGCAACGAAGTGCTGCCATTTTGCATACTCACTTTTGATTGTGCCTTTCACATCCTTGATCTCTCTTTTGGAAGGGAGGTCATTGGGTGGTTATTGGAAGCACAATCCGGACCCCAAACCCGACATTTGGCCACAGTATCCCACCCAAATTTGTCGACAACACCCCACAAGAGGTTTTGGACCCATCCCAAGTGGATTGGTGCCAAAATCGGGCCCCAAACGGTGGGCGTCCTGCCCCCGGGCGCCCCCCACACTGCTGCAGTCCTAATCGCCCCACCCCGGAGTGATTAGAAATCTGTAGCAGATTTTAGTTCTGTTCTTTTTGCATTTTATTCTAGGTTGCTTAGATAGGCTTGCATTCAAATTTCATGTAATTCTGAGCAGTTTTGATCATGTTTTTGTTATTTCTCGCTTTCGCTAACATGCAGGTAGCATCATCAAATTCCCGGCGATAGAGGCCGAATTGGCAAAATCTGACCTTCTGGGTCTTTCCAAAATACCCCATTTTACCTAACCCCCAACTTTGCAGGTGATTTGGAGCCTCCCGGATGGGACATTTGGGACAGTGCTTTCTGACGTTTTGTTGTAGGTCTAATCGTCCCACCCCGGAGCGATTAGAAATCCGTGGCAAATTTTTCGACTATTCTTTTTGCAGTGCCTTCCCGGTGATGTTCTCATGCCTCTATCAAGTTTTTAGCTCATTTTGATCTATTCTAGTTGTCATTTTATTTATTTTTTTGCATGCACTAATCGTAGGCTTGGGGATTGCATGTTTCATTTCATCCGTAGGTGCTACTGATTGTTTTCTGTTTCCTTGAACGTAGGATCTCGACACTGGAGGAGCAGCAAAGAATCAAAGACCCTTTCATGCAAGCGGCGGCAATGTTTGGTCCGCCCATTTTACATGTGGGCACGCGAAAGAAGGCATACCACCCATGGTGTAACGAAACCTTATTTAACGCTCCTAGCCCCTGAAAAGGGAGGAGACGTGTTGTAACCGAGCTTTAAAGCAAATTAATAAAAAGGGTTGTATTCCATATTTGCTTTCTATCTGGTTTCGATTCGTTTATGTTTCTCTCCTTTCATGCATTTTCAATTCATAGGATTTAGCGTTATCTTTGGCTTCGCTTGCATCGCACTTGGTGTTTCCTTTTTGCTTCCGTATCCTCGTGCTTTCACTTAAAATGATCTTTGGAAGGTTTTGGACTGAAGCTATGGTCCCATGAGGATTAGAGAACCTTTTAATCCTGATGCCCCTCCAATATTTGAGTATTGAAGCCTCAAAGGGTCCACTAAAACCAAGTCGTTTGTCGACTGGTTCTGGAAAGCCTTTCAAAATCTTGTCATGTGTCGACTTGTCTTGAAACGTTAGCTACTTTATTATTTTTTTAAACCAAATGGGGGATAATTTATCTTTGATAAATTGAATTTTTTCAAAAATTGTAACACAAAGGGAGGAGAATTTGAACATTAAAATGTTGTTGCAAAAATTAGTAATAAGTTGCATTTTTTATATTACTCGACACATTTATTTCAAATTGGCATTTGATAAATTGGGTGTATTTTTGGTTGCATCTGACACCTAAGTGGTAAAAATTTATGGGAACTCTTTGGTTGATTATTGCATTTAATTTCTTGTATTCTGCAATTATAAGTCATCAAAATCAAGAGCACTCAAAACCCCAAATTTTACACTCATTTATGTTATTCATTGCACAAGTATAAGCCATTTTTAATATTGATATTCTTTCCATAAAAACCTAAATTCACTCTTCTTGTTTGGCTCAATTTACTCAAACTGATTATCCTTCTTCAGGAGGGTTTTCAGGTAGGTGCCATTAAATATCAATTAGAGTGAATTCTCTTTCATTTCTTATTTGTTTGGCTTAAATTTCCTCAAACTGATCATCTTTATTCAAGAGTTTTTTCAGGCAGGTGCCATTAAATATCAATTAAGAGTGAAATGAAGACCATATTTGGTGTAATTCTAGAACCTTCATCATGGCAACTATCAGTAAATACCTAAATGATACATAATTGCTTAAAGGTTTTAACTATTTAGTATGGAAAACCAATATGAAGACCATTATTACTGTAGAGGAATTATGGGATATAGTGGATGACACTATTAAAATACCCACTACACTAGGAGAAGATCAGAAGGTATGGGATAAAAGGGAAAATAGACTTCTCATGTTAATTTTGCTAGCGACTACTGATGAAATCTAGCCTCACATAAGTGAAGTCAAAACTAGTAAAGATGCATGGGATGCATTATGTACCATTTTTTAAGGTAATAATAAATTGACTATTCTAAAACTTCAAAATCAACTTCATACACTCCATATGAAGTTAGGAGAATTAGTAGAGCTATTCCTTTGTAGAGTGGCAGAACTGAAGTCAAAGTTGAATGCTTTAGGAGAAAAAGTAGAAGATACTATTTTGACTTTAGTAATATTGAGGACTCTTCTAGAATATTATAAAATGTTAATAACATACCTTAATTTATGTTAAAGAATAGTCATCTTTGTGGAGTTAGTCAATTTGCTTCATACAAAAGAGGCAAATCATCTCCAAAGTGATGAAGTGTGAAACAATACACTTTACACAAAAAATAGGGTGGAAAGAAGAAAGGTAACTTTCAAAAGGGAGGATCATCTTCAGGATTATATATAAGAGATAAGGGCAAGCAACCTCAATATAAAGGGAAGTATTTCATGAATTGCAAAAATGGACAACCATGACACCAATTGGTGTTGGTTTAAGAACAAAAAAAATAAAAAGGGAAAAACAAGCCATAGAAGAACAATAGACAACAATGAGGACATGTTGGTATTGAAAATTATAATTCTAATTTAGAAAGAGCACACAAAGTGCTCATGACTCATACATCTTCTACATAGAAGGATTCTATTTGGTACATTGATTCAGGCACCAACAAACACATACTGGTGATAAGCAGTGGTTTGAGACATTTGTGGCAAGAGAAGACAAACCAGTAACAATTATTGATAATAAGACCTATCGTGTCCAATGAGAAGACAATATATCTATTTTATTTCTAGATAGAAAGTATCACATTCACAATATCCTTTATATTCCAGGATTGACAAACAACTTTTTGTGAGGTCCACAAATCCTGGATAAAAACATGGTTGTCAATTTCAAAGTAGAAAATGGACTAAAATATTTCTATATTACCAAGTAAGGTAGACACATCAACCGATTCTTACAAGCATGGCTTATTTACAATAGATTTTGTTTCAACGCCTCATGTTGCCATGGAGATCAACACGAAGGAGGCCACTTCTCTTTGGCATAAGATATTTGGGATCTTACTAAAGGGTATTTACTTGAGCTAAGTAAATCTCAAATAGTGAAAAGACTTCCCACCTTTTCATCTATATTGCCAATATGCTCGGATTGCTTAGCCAAAAAGCAACATTGATCTCCATACGAAGCTAACTCTTGTAGAGATAAGAGACTGTTGGAGTTAGTGCACATTAATTTGTGCAATCCCTTGCCATCAAGTTTTAGAGGCAAAAGGTATTATCAGTTTTTTGTAGATGATCTCACAGAAGATGTGGGTCTTCTTTCTTCAACTAAAATCAGATGCATTTTTCTACTTTTAGTAATTCAAGCTACTAGTTGAGAAATATTTTAGATGCTACATAAAGACCCTCCACTCAGATCGAGGGGGTATTATACCTCAAGTGAATTCTCTTCATTTCTAAAAATACATGGGATCAAAATACAGACAACCATAACCTATTCTCCACAACAAAATGGAGTTGCTAAAAGGAGAAATAATTCCATCATGGAAATGGTTTGCAGTATGCTTAAGGGTACAAATCTTGAGAAATGCTATTGGGTAGAAGATTTCTCAATCACAATATATCTTTTAAATAGGGCACCCACAATTTTCCTTAAATATATAACTCCAAAAGAAGCATGGAGTGGCAAGATGCCCTCCATATATCATCTAAGAGTTTTTAGGTGTAAGGCATTTATGCATATACCTAAAAAAGAGAGAAAGAAACTAGATGAGAAAACCTTACAGTGTATTTTCCTTGGCTATGATGAATATTCTAAAGAGTATTGATTGTATGACCCTAGAACAAATAAAATACATGTAAGTAGAGATGTGGTGTTCGATGAGGCTTTCACACCTGACATCACATCCTTTGTATACCTATAATATGAGGAGCCATAGAAACAAACTCCTACACCTCAAAAAAATGTATCAAAATGGTATACAAGTATGGTGAGAGATTCAAAGTTGATCTCACCTCCTAATATTACTCTGAATCATCCTCGAACTCACAACATGTCTCGATAGAAGAGAGCAAAAGCATAACCAACAATTGATAACCTTTACCAATATTTTGAAGAGCTTTCTATAGAGAGAGATATTGATAATGGATAAGACATAGATATCGATGATGAGAGGGTTTATGTATCTTCATATGATGAACATGAACCCACCACGGTCAAAGAAGCACTTAGTGAGCCATAGTGGATGGCAGTTACGGATGATGAATATAAATCTCTTATCAAGAACAAAACATGGAAGTTGGTGTATTTACCTTCATGTAAGAAACCCATTGGCTGTAAAAGGGTTTAAAAAATGAAATACAAGGTAGATGGAACCATTGATAAGCATAAGTTCCACCTTGTGGCAAAGGGCTATGCTCAAAAGGAAGGCATTTATTATGAAGAGATATTTGAACCAACTGTAAGGATGACCACCATTCATGTTTTGTGTGCTATGGCAACACAATACGGATGGAAAATTCATCAAATGGATGTCAAGAGTGCCTTCCTAAATGGTGATTTGAATGAGGAAGTATACATGACTCAACCACAAGGATTTTTTGAGGAATGCCATGAGCAATAAGCTTGCAAATTGGTTAAATTCTTGTATGGGTTGAAAAAAGCCCCTAGAGTATGGTATATAAAAATAGACAATCACCTTCTACAACATGGATTTAAGAGAAGTCCTTCAGATGCAAATATTTATGTTAAGAACATTGGTTCTGAGATAGTGATACTTGTACTCTATGTGGATGATTTGATCATAATCGATAACTCAGAGATATTGATAGACACCATGAAGAATGACTTGAGAGAGTCATTTGATATGATAGATTTGGAAATTCTCCACTATTGTCTTGGTTTGGAGATTGAACAAAAAAATAATTACCTAAGGGTGACTCAAAATAAGTATGCCAAGACACTGATTGAAAAGTATTGTATGACTGATTGTAATCCAAAAGCAACACCGATGGAACAAGGGCTTTAGTTGTCATGATACGATGATTCACCTTAGGTATATGGTACTCTTTATTATCATATTATTGGGAGCCTTATATACATGACAAAAACTAGACTAGATATCACATTTGCTATGAATTATCTTTCTCGGTTCATGCAAGAACCAAAAGTTACTCACTAGAAAGTAGAAAAGTGTGTTCTCCACTATATTCATGGTAGTATGGAGTATGCTTTAGAGTATAGGAAGGATGACATATTTTTCTTACAAGGTTTCACAAACTCTAACTATGCTGGATCAGTAGATGACCAAAAGTCGACATCTAGATATGTTTTTCTTCTAGGATCCAAACCTATCATATGGTACATCAAGAAGCAACAGGTGTTTGCTATATCTTCAATAGAGGTAGAATATCATGTAACATGATATGCAGTGTGTGAAGCAATATGGTTGAGTTGCATCATAGAAAATATGGGTTTACCCAAGAAACTTTCAATTCACTTGTACTACAATTAACAAGGTGTTTTGAACTTAGTGAAGAATCCATTTCACCATGAGCACACCAAAAATATTGACACACAATATCATTTCATTCATTACCAAGTTCCTAAACACAACATCAAGCTCCAATTCATTCCAACTGATGAAAAAGTTGCAAACATCTTCAAAAAGGTACTTGGATGTGTCAAATTTGAGTTGTTCAGAAGTTCACTTTGTATTACAAAATAATATAATAAAGGGGGATGTTAGGGTAAAAATTAGTATTTACTTTTTTACCATTAGGTTATTACATTATTACCTAGTAGGTTAGATTAATTATTTATCTTTCTACATTAACCATTAAGATATTCATGTCGAATATCTTATGGTTATCACGCACTATTATTTAGACATGATATATTTCATATTGTTAGTGATTAATAATTTGTTAGTTGTTAGCATAGAATCCTAGTGGGTAGCTACCTTTAAGGGGGGACTACCTATTAGGCTATTCATAGCCTATTCCTATTGTTATTTAAACTCTATTCAATATCAATATCAAGCTAATGGTTCATGCATATTAGTTTCTATTCTACATTTACTAACAATAACATAGATGGGTTTCATTTTAATTACATATTTATTTCTATACAATTTTAATATAATCACTCCATGAACATAAAATTAAAAATAAAAATATTTTATTTATATATTAAAACAATAAAAATTAAAAGAGAAGAAAAAATAAATGAAAAATAAAATTATAAGTAAAGTAACATCTTTGAATTTTATAGGATACCCTATATTAACATCATCTATTTCTAGAGTATCAAATCAATAGGTAAAGCACTTTCTGGTTGATACAAAATTGAAATGAGAATGCTACCCCAAGAGAGCCCAATTGAGACACCTCTAGATTTTTTCTCAGATAGAAAAAATCCATTTGTAAATTTATTGAAGGAGAAATCTTAAACATGGACTAAATAAGCATAAAAACTACAATAAAAAATCTCTTTGTGGATACTAAAAAAATATCAACACTTCACAGAGTCAATGTATGCTTGCAATAAAATAAATCAAGACCAAAAATCATCATCAAGTATAGTATATTAGAATAAATGGTCTTATATAGAGCCAATCATGACCTGATCTATAAATTCATGGGTATTCGTCCTATCCTATTTTTTTGCATCCATGGATTCAATGGAACTAGGAGCCTCTTGGTGAGTATTCTTTGTGGTTTATTAGTAATGGATATTTTAGTTGATAAAAATAGGGCATTCAAATCAGGAAAGAGGAATCACTATTTAACCTTGGAGAGTGGGATTTGATCCCCAAATTAAATCCACTACTATCCCAATTTTGGTTCGATTGTATGTACTCCTAATGGAGTTTTTGAGTGAATAGGTATTGAAAATTATTAGTAACATTTTTGATAGATATTTTGGTGTTTCTAAAGATACAATATAAGGAAACACAATCGTTTATGTTATATTATTCATTGAAATGGATCTCAGTCAATCTCTTTCGATAAAAGTGGATCTCAAAATTTAAGTACTATCTTGGATTCAGTAATTGGAATATGAAGTGCTACCCTTTAGGTATAGATTTTACCATAAATATGGGCATTTGGCTTGGTTCTACCTAAACAATATGATAATATAAATGGGCGATGCTCTAGGAATTTTGAATCTTCCTAAGGAGGGTAATTATATAGTCACTAAATAAGTATCCAACAAATATTAGAAAGGATAAGCAAAGGAGGATGGTTTTAAAAATTCCAAAAAAAAGGAGGTAAAAAAAAGATGGCAAAGAGCAAACCTAGCCCAAAACCTTAAATAGGTATGAGATATTCAAAATATTGGTGGAGCAAGAAGAAGGAAAACTCATGGAATTAGTGGATGAGAATAATAAAAATAATAACAGTTATGTTTAAGCCCCTATTTTGGTTCATCCTATCCTAGAGTAGGTAATAGAGTGTAGTAAGTTACCACAATCAGATATGGTAGGAGAATTGATAATGTATAACTAGGAGAAACTGATAGTAAAGGATGCCATCATGGGTGTGGTAGAAAACAACATATAGAAGCTAATTTTAGGGATCAACTAAGTCGAGAAGAGATTAAATAATATCAACTCATATAAAATCAGATAATAAATTTATATCATCTCAAGGAGACAAAATGGTCATTGGGTTATCAATGAAGACAATAGACTCTTACTGGTATCATGATAACCAATTATTATACAGTCATAGAATATTAGGTATTAATAGTAGAACACATCAATATACTATTTATATACTGTTAGAGAAAATTAAAATAGTTATTTTTCTTATCTAGGAGACCAAAATATCACTCGATATCATATATGAAATAGTAAATAGACTTTGAAGGAGTGTTGGTCATATGGAAATGGCTTCTCACGGAGCCTTAGGTTGGTAATTACCTTTTTGAACTCTCTTTAATGGACAATAGCATAACACATAGCTTGGAGGGGTATCCTCACATCCCATTTTAGAAATAATGTGAAAATTGAGTAGGTTTTAATTATTAATTTTTATGGGGCTTAAAACTAGATGGTCATATTAATCAATATAAAGTGATACATAATATGAGAGTCTCAAAGGAGGATTTATTTTAGACTATTTCTTGAGATTTTAATGCTAAATTATCATCCAAATATTAGGAAGGGGAAACTCCGATATTGGACTTAGGGGATCATCTTATGATTGCCTAGGTTCATGTATTACACTTGGTGGATATTAAATATCCTAGAACTAGTTATAATTGGATTAATAATATGAGGGATCCATATAGTAGGAAAGTGAAGTTAGATCATTTTTTGGTTATAGAGGAGGAATTTGTGAAATGGAATCACTTTCCCATTCTATTAGAGGGGGGATCAAAATAGGGCAACACTAAAAAACATTCAGATTTAAAAACTTGTGGTTGCAAAAGAAGGAACTTCAAAAAAAATATCATAGTGGTGGGAAGAAGCATGGTCGACATATGGTATAACAATATTTATATTCCACAAGTAGCTTCATTATGTCAAGTATCAACTAAAATTATGGAGGTAATCTAACATCCAAAATTTCAAATGTAAAGAGCTCCATTAACAGTTATATGGAATATGGAATGAGGTGCACAAAATCTTCAAGAAAGGAACAATTATAGAGTAACTCAAATAAGAGGCTGATGAGTTGCATAAAGTGGTTGAAAACATTGACAACTAAGAGGGGATGTACTAGAAACAAATAGCAAGAACCACTTGGTTATTAGAAGGAAAAAAAAATGCCAAAGTTTTCCATCGAGTTTCTTGCACTAGGAGATAGATGAACAAGATGGAAATTCTTCAAGATGAGAACTTGATCTCCTTTGATAAAATCCTAGGTATGCATTTCCATTTAATAGATTATTTTGCTAAATTTTTTAAGGGATGTTGCAATATGAAGAGGCTCAAAAAGTTCTTGTTTCCAAACCCTCTATCATCTCTAAAGAATAAAACTAGGCTCTACTTAAACCCATTGCTAGAGAGGAGCTAAAGAATGTAGTCTTTGGAATGAGTAAGAGAAAATTCTAGGTCTAAATGGCTTCCTAATAAAGTTTTTAAAATTTTTTGGGAAATATTGGAGGAGGTAATGGCTATTATAAAGGAGTCCATGGGTAGTAAAAGAATTCTTAAATCATTAAATCAAACATTCATTGCTTTAATTCCAAAAGGGGAGGAGGGGTGCATATTTTAGACTACACCTATTACCTTGTGCAATGTCAAACATAAAATAATCATGAATATAATAGCTAAGCAACTAAAATATCTCCTAGATAACATTATATCCTTGAAACAAGGGATTTTTGTAAAGGGCGGACAAATTTTGGATGGTGTGGTTCAAGTTGAAGAGGTAATGCACTCAATGCAAAAATATGGTAATAGAGGAATGTTCATAAAATTCTATATGTAAAAGGCTTATGATAGGGTGTAGTGGAGGTTCTTGTCAAGGTTGATGGTAAGCTTCAACTTTTCCTAGGATATAATAGAGTGGGTCATGGGTTACATATCTATTAGATAGAGTGGATTAGGAGTTGCATCTCTACTCTTAGTGTTAATCAAATGTCTTCCTTTGCAACCATTTAGAGCCACCAAAGGTCTTGATCAAGGAGATCCTTGTTCACTTTACCTTTTTATCATATTGGCTAAGGGATTGAGATAACTTATCTTGTGTGGAATAAAATAGGATTTTCTCACATGTATCATGGTGGGGAAGGAAATTTTGAATCACCCATTTATTTTTTATGACATAGAATTTATGGGAAGGGTGAATATTAGTGAATCGAGAATGAATCAAGATACTCTTAATGTTTATCTTAGGGCCATAAACCAAGTTATCAATGATATAAAAATTTAAAGTGGTCTTCTTCAATATTGAACAAAGGCTTCAGGATAGAATTTTAGAGATCTTGTGATTCACAAGAACTTCTCTCATAGTGGTATATTTGGGCATCCCTAGGCATTTAAAAAAAAAAAAGATAGACATCTAGAGGAATTTTTTGGACTATTTCAAAGAAAGAATTAACCATTGGTCTCACAAATGGTTAACCTTTGGTTATATATTAAATTTTTTATAGTTAGTCATTTAGGCCATAACAATCTACAAATTTCCTATTATTGCTACCCCACATACCATATGGAAAGAGTTGGAGAAGATGGCTAAAAACATTTTATTGAGAGGAAAAAAAAAAGGAAATAAAATAGGTATTAGTTGGTTGGGAGAGAGTAAGCCAACCTAAGGCAAAAGGAGATTTTGGACTAACGAGGTCAGAGCTAAATAATAAAGCTTTATCTAGAAATTTTTATTGAAGGTGGATCTCCTAGCCAAGATATTTATTTAGTAGAGTTTTAACTAGTCAATATTTAGGACAAGTGAACCTGAATTAGGTGAGTCGTTTCCCTTTGGATGGTAATGGGTCCATAGTGTGGTAGGATCTAAAGCTATCATCTCAAATAGTGAAATATAGATTAATTTAGAATGCATGGAGAGGAGATAAGGTATGATTTTGGATAGATTCATGCAATCAATACTTACCTATCATTACTAAATTTTCAAAACCATAACCTATAAAAACAACCATATAAAATAAGGGTTGGGTAAATATTGAATGGCATTTCAACACCAATCAGTTGAAGGATTATATTTAAGCAACATAAGAAGTTGGAAAAATGGTTAATTCCAATCCCTATAAAATTGACACTTATTATGACTAAAATCTTGGCAAAAAAATTTTTACAAGTAGGGATGAGGAGGATGGATTATCTTAGGGCTATGCGAGCCTTGGAGTTTACATTTTAAAGGATAGATATGAAATTATCCTTCCATAATATCCTCCTCTTGCATATCAAGTGGAGGATTAGAAAAAGGTTTGGTAGTCCAAGGGTTGGTTGAAAGTAAACTTCTTTGTCTAGCAGTTCATGCACAATGGAATTCTTACTTTTGATAATATAAGGTATAGAGGATTAGTTAGCACATCCTAGTGTGTTTTATGTTATAAAAGTGAGGAAACATATGACCAGCTAATGTTTGAGTGTCTGTTCATGTGCCAAATTTGGGAGAGATGGTTTTTAGTTTATAAAATATGAACCAATGGTTATATGAACTAGATTAATATTTTGGAAAGATGGAAGAGGGGTAGATTTAAATCTGGATATTTTTGTATTGGTTGGAAGCTTGGTTTAAAGTTTTTTGGTGGTAATCGTTGTTGGAGAGGAATGGTTGAATTTTTAGAGATACCTTTTTATCCTTGGATGGCATGTAGTAGGTCATTTGGAGAAAAGTCATGGAAACTATGGTAGTACATACTAAAGGGTATACTCAATATGATATAGGTATGGTGGATAAGGAAGCTAAAATGCAAGAGGGATAGGACATAGTTTGAAAATACCCCTAGGGTTCTACATAAGGGGTCAAACTCAAAATGTACTTGTAAAAAATGGTGAATCTTAATTGGAATATTAAGTAAATAAAAGCCCTAAAAAGTAAGGTACTATTTAAGGCATATTTTGACCTACTAAATCACCTTATAATTTTATAAAAATACCACCATTATATTAGGCTTGAAAAGAGCTTTCCAATGAGTACAAATATGCCTATGTTTGGATACATATTATGGTGAATTTATCCTAAAAACAAATTGGTCCCAAAATTTTTAGGCAAATGGGCCAACGTCAAGGGTCCTCATTGAAAGCACGAGATTTCGGAAGAAAAGAAATACTAATGCGATGCATTCAAAATCAAACAAACGCTTAAGTCCTAAAATGTGAAATGCATGAAATGAAAGAGACGAATTGAACTGAGATAAAAGAAAGTACAGAAAGCACAGCCCTTTTTATTTAACTCTCTTAATATCGGTTACAAAGACGCCTCCTCCCTTTTCAGGGGCTAGGAGCGTTAAATGAGTTTTGGTTACAATCATGACTTAGTGTTCCTCCTTCCGCGTGCCCACATTTGAAATGGGCGGGCCAAAGTGTTGCCGCCGCTTGTGTTGATGAATCCTTGATCCTTGCTGCTCCTCCTGCATTCAAAGAAACAACAAAATCGTTAGTAGCACCTGTGACAAAATATGAAGCGTTTGATCTTAAAAACCAATGGAGGATGCATGCATAAGATTAGCTAAACCGGTGAATAAAATGACTCCAAATAACCTGCAAATTTGACAGAGACCAGAGAACATTACCAGAGGGCCACTGCCATCAAAACAGTCAGAAAATTTGCCACCGATTCGAATCAAACTGTAATTCATCCCTGGGCAGGACGAATTCGACTGTAATTCGTCCCCGGGTAGGACGAATTCGCCTACGACAAAGCGCCGAAGTGATGCTGCCCAAATGTCATGCCTCGGGATCTCCAAAAGACCTGCAAACATAGGGGTTAGCTAATTGGGGGCATTTTGGGATGACCCAGATGGTCGGATTTCCCAATTTGACCTCCATCAATGGGAATTTGACGTCGCTACCTGCAAGTTAGTGAGGACAACAAAAGCGACAAAACATGATAAGATTTGATCAAAACCTTATGAAATCGAAATTATAAACTATCTAAACAGCATAAAATGGAATGGAAGATAAACAAGTGACAAAAGAACAAATTAAAATGAAACTAAGAAGTGTGGGGCCCGAGCGGGCCGCCCACCGTTAGAACCTGATTTCGGCACCAATCCACTTGGGATGGGCCCAAAATCTCTTGTAATGGGTTGTCGGCGAATTGGTAGATCAATGTGGTCAAATGTCGGGTTTTGGGTCCGGATTCACACTTCCAATAGCCACCCAATGACCTCTCTTGCGAAAGAGATCAAGGATGTGGAAGAGGTGAATCAAAAGGGTAAAATGTGGTATTCAATTTGGCAGCACTTCGTTGCTTGAAAATGCCTCCAACTTGTCTTCTTTTGGGTGAGAAAGTTCACCATTTTATAGACCCAGGGGGTCTCTTTGGAGGGGCATGCATAAGCGCCATGTGGCAGTCATGCCTTCCCATGAGGGAGGAAAGTCCTCCATGACTTGGGCTTCCATGACTGCCCTTGTGACAGTCCTCTAACGTCCAATCTGCCCACCTACACGCGCATGCAAGGCAGGAGGCATTAATTGACTATCCTCGGCTGCCACTTGGCACAATTTTTCTTTTTGCCCGTTAAACCTGGAATTCGTCCTAACCCAGAGCGAATTCAGAATTCGTCCCTGGGTGAGACGGATCCCAATTTGAATTCGTCCCAGGGTGGGACGGATACTGAGCAAAGTGCCTGAATGTGCCAAATTGCCTTCTGACCTTCCAAAATTGCTACAAAAGTGGTTAGGACCACTGTTTAACCTCTGAGGGCTGCCCTGGGGGCTGTGTGTGTCAAAGCGATCAGTGTTTGCAGTCACATAATCGGATTGGTGTTGTTTTGGTGTCTACAAGATGCCCCTTTTTGGGATGCGCTATGCATGGCGCAGCGTCGAGCAAAAATAGATAACCAAAGCACTAATGATTAGGGTTTCTTGGTAACCTAACCAACTTTTGATGCCCCAAGTATGGAAAGGGCATGCATTCTTGAATCCTTGCTTCTGACGAGCTTAAGGAATTTGATTTCAAGTATTAACCTATTTTGGTGAGGTGTGACTTGAACTTAGACATTGATCAATCATGAATAGGCAAAGGGCGCAACCTTTTATCCATGGGGGAACCTTGAAT
This sequence comes from Wollemia nobilis, assembly GCA_028583015.1. Taxonomy (NCBI): domain Eukaryota; kingdom Viridiplantae; phylum Streptophyta; class Pinopsida; order Araucariales; family Araucariaceae; genus Wollemia; species Wollemia nobilis. The sequence continues at coordinate 1,444,663 of JAQPPZ010002456.1, read as the reverse complement.
TCATGATTCATGAATGCCAAGTGTGTGATCAATTTGTGATTATTGCTTGTTTACTGCCCCAAGCAGGAGCGTGATTGTCTTTGTCAATGATTCTTTGAATGCATGTCATTTTCCTTAATTGGGTGTGTGTTTGTTGATTGGTGACTAAGTGTGACTACCCCCTCAAGCGATGAATCGATGAGGGAATGACCTTCGTGAGAAAAGTGACGAGTCACTTGACCCAAGATGACTTGTGCCAGGGTGCCTTCAGATGTTTTATCTTTGAAGCATGTGCAATTTTCTTGACATTTAGACCTATTTTTGGTGGGTGGTAACCCTTTTGGCGATGCTTTTTGGGGATGAAATTCTCAAAGATCCGTCTTCCCGTGGAGCGGTCCGGCTATGGTAGCCTTCTTAGGGAGTAGGATAATGAGGATTTGTAACCCGATGGATTTTGTATGCAAGAATGTTAGGGAAGACGCTTGTTGGAATGTTATTACTTGTTTTTGGGTGGGTTTTGACCCTTTTGGCGATGTCATTTGGGGATGAAATTCTCAAAGATCCATCTTCTCGTGGAGCGGTCCGGCTATGGTAGCCTTCTTAGGGAATAGGATAGTGACAATTTGAGCCCCGACATCAATTTTCTATGCCAAGAGGTTAAGTGCAAGAGCACTTGTGTCCGGCAATGCTTATTGTTGTGTGTTTGTGTTGCATTTTTTTTTTTTGTTGTTTTGTTGTTTTTTTTTGTGACACCATTTGGGGATTAAATTGTCGAAAATCCGTCCTCCCGTGGAGCGGTCCGGCTATGGTAGCCTTCTTCGGGAGTAGGGTAGTGACAATGTAAACCCCGACATCGGTTTTCTATGCCATTGAATGTCAAGCGCAAAGGTGCCTTTGTTCGACACTTTTATTGCTATTGTTTGTGGATATTTGTTATTTTTGTTGTTTTGATTTTCTTGCTTTGTGTATATGTCATAATTTCATGTTATGCACAATGATTGATGTTGATGGATGCATGCTACTTTATATTGATGTATGCATATGGTATGATAAATGTGAATGTTGTTGATTTATATGATATGTAATGGAATGGATGAAATGATTTGTTGATAACCTTGCATTGGCACCATAGACTATACAGGACTTATGGCTTTGTGTACTGGGTGATTGCTGTGGTAAATGCTTTTGTGTATATATGTTGCTCTTTTTTTTTTTATGGTGATATAGGGATGGATTGTATGCAACGGTTTGCGTAGAATGTAGCTAAGTGTTTCTGAGACTCAGATGGTTTAACTAACTAGCCAATACTGTACTGTTGTCTTACAAGATGTTTGAACAAGGTATGAATCGTGCTTGTTTTTGACCAAGTTATTTCACATCCTTGTGTGTGCAATTGAGTTCATTTATGTGGTATTTGTCAGGATACCGCCAGTGCCAGATAGGCTATCAACCAAACTTGTACTGAGGATCACCTAATTAGCTCCACTAACTCCTTTGTTGTATTTAGTCAAATTAATCTATGGTGCTATCTAGGATACCATAAGCTAGCTCATCCACATGCAAACATTGATCTGCACACAAGTTAATGTGACAGATATATCGTCATGCGGGAGGTTTGCCACGAGTGACCGATAGGCTATCAACCAAACCGATACTGAGGTTTATCTCATGACCTTCTGAATGCTGAGAGTTCCAGGGATTCAAGTTCAACTCCCTTCTTTTCTTCAATTGTATTGGGATACTTGCTCTTTATAATGATGAAAATCACTGTTTATTTTTGCTTTTTCGTTCTTTTGAGCAAGGGATTTTGAATTTTGGAGTGATGAGAATCACTATTGCTTGTGCTTTGTGATGTATGCACTTTGGGAGATTTGATGTCAATCTTTGGAGTATTGACGTTTGCAAATTTTTGATGTTTTGCAACCTTTTGAGAACTTTGGATTCTTGGGGAATTGGGTAGGGAAGATTCTTGTCCTTTTGCCAACTCTCAGCATTCTTGGGGTCATTCGCACAGGGGGATGAGCGAGGTAACATTTTTCACTGTATGGTATCCTATACTGCTTTACAGGTTTCATCTTTCATTGACACAACTTGGGAATTGTTTTTATGTGCTTTTGAACTTGTGATGGGATGCTACGTACCAAGGTGTATTTCAAGTAAAACTCTACCGTTGTAACATCCGTTTGACTTTGTACAATTCTTGGCTAGAGATCTAAAGATAGCTGAATGACGAACCGCTAGATACTTTTAGTCAACAACTGAAATGGTGAATGGCATTTATTGTGGTGTACTTTTGTTTAAAATGGAAAATGTGAAAGGTGGTGGATTTGCCAAGTAATGATAGTCTATGGTGCCTTTGCCTTGTGTGATCAACAATATGCAATGGATGGATGCGGTGTCTATGCAGCTATTTTGTATTTTGATTTTTGAAGTATGCATGAAATTGAAATGCAGATTTTTTTTTTTTGATGATTTTGATTGTTTTTGGATTTTCTTGACCAAGTGATTGCGATAATCCTTGGAGCTTTTGGGGTGACCAAGGGATTGCGATAATCCTTGGAGCTTTTTGGTGTGACCAAAGGGTTTGTAGGCACCTTTGGGGCATTTTGGGGTGACCAAGCAATTGCGATAATCCTTGGAGCTTTTGGGTTGACCAAGCGATTGCGATAATCCTTGGAGATTTTTGGGATGACCAAGCGATTGCGATAATCCTTGGAGCTTTTGGGTTGGCCAAGAGATTGCGATAATCCTTGGAGCTTTTTGGTATGACCAAGCGATTGCGATAATCCTTGGAGCTTTTGGGTTGACCAAGAGATTGCGATAATCCTTGGAGCTTTTGGGTTGACCAAGCGATTGTGATAATCCTTGGAGCTTTTGGGTTGACCAAGTGTGATAATCTTGGAGTTTTGGGTTTGACCAAGGATTGCGATAATCCTTGGAGCTTTTGGGTTTGACCAAGCGATTGGATGGGAATCCTTGGAGCTTTTGGGTTGACCAAGCGATTGCGATAATCCTTGGAGCTTTTGGGTTGACCAAGCGATTACGATAATCCTTGGAGCTTTTGGGTTGACCAAGCGATTGGATAATCCTTGGAGCTTTTGGGGTGACCAAGTGATTGTGATAATCCTTGGAGCTTTTGGGAGTGACCAAGGTGTTTAGGAATCCTTGTGGTTGACCAAGCGATTGGGATAATCCTTGGAGCTTTTGGGGTGACCCAGGATTGGAATCCTTGAGTTTCGGTAACTTGGAGCTTTTGGGGTGACCAAGCGATTGCGATAATCCTTGGAGCTTTTGGGGTGACCAAGTGATTGCGATAATCCTTGGAGCTTTTGGCTTGCTCTTCAGGGGATAGATGTACCCCTAGCTTGATGATATTTGTGCTCTAGATCTGGCTCTGGAGGGATTGGCATGAATGGATCGGCCCTATGCATGGATAGGAGGATAGGGTCTACCCTCGGTATTGATATTGCTATGGGGTCTCTGGGTGGAAGTTGATCTTTGTGTGCCCAAAGTGGTGGATTCAACAGTTGGTTCCACTGCGTTGGGTTAACGTGCCACTCATGCCCTGGCCTTATGTTTAGCTGTTGAAGTGCATCATCAATATCCATGGGGTGTTGATGTTGTCGCATGTGATTGTTGTGGGCCATCTCTGTTTTATCCTCACCTTCGGCCAGTGAGTCCAGCTCATCAGAATCTGGTGATTCTGAGACATGGAAGACTGCATCATCAGGTAGCCCTACGGTTAGAGGTTGATCCTCTTCGAAAGGAGCCTCATGTAAGTTGGGCCTTGGGAGCTCCAAAATCTTGGTCTCTATCGACTCTAAGTGCTCTAGCGCTTTGCATGTATCAAGGGATTTGAGCTCCTCCTCTTTGGTTGGTTCTTGTTGAGGAACTTGGGGCCTATGGAGGGGTGGCCAGATAGCACCCCCATGCCTTGGTAGGGCATTTCATCCCGCTCTTCTTCTCGCTCTGATTCCTCAGAGGCTTCTTGATGAATTTCTAAGGGTGGCCCATAAACTTGAGTGGGTTCCTGAGGAAGGCACCCGTCATTGGTTATAGGAGTAGCCTCCCGCTCATGTCTAGGAGGCATCGAGGGTGGTGCTTGATAAGGTCATGGAGACTTGTCTCGCACCCAGGGGTTGTGCCTCTCATAATGTTTTGTCTTATGCATGTGAGGGGTTGGAGTCCTCTCCTGCATAGTGTGTTGGAACAACTCATCCTTCTGGCACTGAAGGTGCTCTTTGTTAATATGGTACAGTTCCTCTAACTGTAGTCACTCTAGCTCAAGTTGCCTGAGTTGCGCCCGTCGGGTGACATGTTTGGAAAATTCTAAGATAGTTGGTCCCGTCGTCTCATGTCTAGAAGGGCTAGACGCCTCTCCTACATATCTATCTCGGTCATGGTGATCCGAGATCTCTATAGGCCACCTCCCTCTATTGGGGGTAGCGACATTCCCTCGAGGCTTTGGCCTCAGTGAGTGGTCTTGATAGATAGCAGGTGCGGAGGCGTATTGCTCCCGCACTGTATATTGCTCTCGAGGAAGGTAGGGGTCTTCCTCGTGCTCTCTTTCATAAGTGAAAAAGGGATGGACGGAGTTGGCTCACCCTACTTGAAGAGCCGTGCGCTCTGGATTTGACCGGTTGTTGCTAACAATGATGCGAGGTGTAGGAGGGATGGCATAGTCATGTGGCCCCCCCTTATGGACCCCCTACCATTCTAGCACTTCATCACACAGTGGCCACTTATAGCGGGTGTCCAAGGGAGTTCTCCCATGGGTATACCTCTCCTGAATGGGTGTGTGCTGGGTGTTGTGCTGGCAGGGAGTGCCCCTAGAAGGGGTGCCCTTATAGTCCCATTTCGTCAGGGCACGGAGGGGTCTGCCTTGTGTGTCAGGCCGCCAAGGTGGTATGACCAAATCCTTGGGGCTATACCGGAGGTGACTTGTGCCTCCTTGGATATTCCCCATAGCGTCCGCCCGTGATTGGGCTTGGCTGCGGGTGAGCACCATGACGATGTCTCTCTAAAAACCCTAAAATTGAAATGAGTCAGATGGGGCCCAAAATTGGGGTGCGCATCCCTCTTACAATAGATAAGCCATAAATAAAGTTTCAAGTCCTAACTCTAAATACATTAGGAGAGATTAACCTTCGAACAACTCAAAAAGCATAAAAAATTAGGTGAGCAATTTTAAAACCTAATTTCGGGGCACTAGATGATGGAATTTGGCCCCAAAAACTGGTTTTCTAGACAAATACAACTCTAAGGAGTTATATTTGTTTAAAAATCTCCCAACTAGCTCCTTGTCAAATTTCACATCAATCGGAGCTACGGTTGAGAAGTTATGGCCTCGACAAAATGCACTAAAATTTAGGGAAAAAAATAAGATTTCCCATATTTTGTTGGATGCTCCTGCATCACTTATGGGCACCTTTGGGGCACTTTTGGGTTGACCAAAGGGTTCATGGACACCTTTGGGGCATTTTGGAGTGACCAAGCGATTGCGGGAATCCTTGGAGCTTTTGGAGCGAGTGACAAAATGCGTAGATTTTTATCTTTTGTTTATGATTTTTCTGATTTTTTTTTTGTTACACTAAGCAGAAATGAACACACGCATACACAAATGGTGATTATCTCTTTTAAAGATTAATGGTGTGTCCTAGACTGGTTTTAGTGTGTTTTGATGATTTTGTTTTGTTTTTGAAAGTTTTGAAGAACGTTTAAATGCATAATGAAGGCTCATATGACTCCCATAAATGGTCGCCCCTTCAATATACCATTGCCCGGCCGATATACCAACCTCTCTATATACCCGCCCTTACGAGAGGGAAACTATAGGTACGTGAGAGCAGATGGTACATGGAACATAGGCGGTACGGAAGGGGGATTGTCCTGTTTATGACACCTACCATAGAAGACTTATCCTCGCATGCATTGGGAATCACCCCAACGACACTCGATCAGCTTTCATCAGGATTTACGCCTAGCAACAGTGACAATCGGGGTAAATGGATGCAAAAATCAAGCCAAGGTGGTGATGAACCCACCGTTGGTCTTGATCAAGGGCTAGGGTCTTACGACCAGCTCCTTGGTTTAAAAATGCCACGTGATGTGTGTGTGGTTCTTTTTATTAAAAATTAAAATAAGCAGAAGCAACTACTTTCCTTAAGAAGGCAAAATTGATAGAAAATAGAAACAGAAAAGCAGAAAATGATAGGAACAGTTTAGGACCCTTACCTTTTCTCTGCCTAGACTTGTTGTTTCTGATCCTCGGCCCTAAAAATGCATAGACAAAAATTCGTCCCTGGGTGAGACGAATTACAGAACAGAATTCATCCCTGTCTGAGACGAATTAGAATTCGTCTCAGGGTCAGACGAATTATAGTAATGTATTCGCCACGGAAAAGACGAATAATAGTCAAAGTTCAAAAAATGGTACCTGTAAGCACAAAAACACAAATTTTTGATCAGTTTCTTGATCTCAAAAACTAGGGGACAGAGTCCCACCGTGATCGCCATTGAAAGCACGAGATTCTAGAAGATTGAAAGGAAAACTAATGCGATGCATTCAAAATCAAACAAACGCTTAAGTCCTAAAATGTGAAATGCATGAAATGAAAGAGACGAATTGAACTGAGATAAAAGAAAGTACAGAAAGCACAACCCTTTTTATTTAACTCTCTTAATATCGGTTACAAAGATGCCTCCTCCCTTTTTAGGGGCTAGGAGCGTTAAATGAGTTTTGGTTACAATCATGACTTAGTGTTCCTCCTTCCGCGTGCCCACATTTGAAATGGGCGGGCCAAAGTGTTGCCGCCGCTTGTGTTGATGAATCCTTGATCCTTGCTGCTCCTCCTGCATTCAAAGACACAACAAGTCGTTAGTAGCACCTATGACAAAATATGAAGCGTTTGATCTTAAAAACCAATGGAGGATGCATGCATAAGATTAGCTAAACTGATGAATAAAATGACTCCAAATAACCTGCAAATTTGACAGAGACTAGAGAACATTACCAGAGGGCCACTACCATCAAAATAGTCAGAAAATTCACTGCCAATTTGAATCAATGTAATTTGTCCCTGGGCAGGATGAATTCAACTGTAATTCGTCTCCGGGTAGGACGAATTCGCCTGCGACAAAGTGTCGAAGTGATGCTGTCCAAAATGTCACATCTCAAGATCTCCAAAAGACCTGCAAACATAGGGGTTAGCTAATTGGGGGCATTTTGGGATGACCCAGATGGTCGGATTTCCCCAATTTGACCTCCATCAATAGGAATTTGACGTCGTTACCTGCAAGTTAGTGAGGACAACAAAAAGACAAAACATGATAAGATTTGATCAAAACATTCTGAAATCGAAATTATAAACTATCTAAATAACATAAAATGGAATGGAAGATAAACAAGTGACAAAAGAACAAATTAAAATGAAACTAAGAAGTGCGGGGCACCTGGGCGGGCCGCCCACCATTAGAACTTGATTTCGGCACCAATCCACTTGGGATGGGCCCAAAATCTCTTGTAATGGGTTGTCGATGAATTGGTAGATCAATGTGGTCAAATGTCGGGTTTTGGGTCCGGATTCACACTTCCAATAGCCACCCAATGACCTCTCTTGCGAAAGAGATCAAGGATGTGGAAGAGGTGAATCAAAAGGGTAAAATGTGGTATTCAATTTGGCAGCACTTCGTTGCTTGAAAATGCCTCCAACTTGTCTCCTTTTTGGGTGAGAAAGTTCACCATTTTATAGACCCAGGGGGTCTCTTTGGAGGGGCATGCATAAGCGCCATGTGGCGGTCATGCCTTCCCATGAGGGAGGAAAGTCCTCCATGACTTGGGCTTCCATGACTGCCCTTGTGATAGTCCTCTAACGCCCAATCTGCCCACCTACACGCGCATGCAAGGCAGGAGGCATTAATTGACTGTCCTCGGCTGCCACTTGGCGCAATTTTTCTTTTTGCCCGTTAAACCTAGAATTCGTCCTGACCCAGAGCGAATTCAGAATTCGTCCCTGGGTGAGACGGATCCCAATTTGAATTCGTCCCAGGGTGGGACGGATCATCGAGCAAAGTGCCTGAATGTGCCAAATTGCCTTCTGACCTTCCAAAATTGCTACAAAAGTGGTTAGGACCACTGTTTAACCTCTGAGGGCTGCCCTAGGGGCTGTGTGTGTCAAAGCGATCAGTGTTTGCAGTCACATAATCGGATTGGTGTTGTTTTGGTGTCTACACTCATATTCGCTAATTTCTACTTTTAGAAATCCTAATATCTCAATTTATGAATATTCACCATTGTGCACAACCTTGGTCAACTACAAAAGGTAATCTAAGTAGATTTGGAATTGGATTGGTCTATAGGAATCATGTTGCATTCCTCTATTTGGAATTATAGAGCTTGGGAAAGGCCATAAATAATAAAGCATATTTCTTACCTATCAAATATACTTCTATTTGAATAGTAAAACAATATTATATGAGGATAATCATATAATGGTATAAATCCAGCTGAAAGAGGTTAAGCCAAGAACCTCCAATCACACAAAATTACAATACATGAAAATAAACTAAAAAAATGTTGTATTTTCTCATTCCTGGATTTCACCACCTTTTCAATGTGATGCCAAATAAATATCCAAAAAAAAATGCTAAAACAAAACCCTAAATCTTAAATTCCTAAAGAGAAGAAATTACTATTTTTGGGCAATTTACATTTTTAGCCAAAACAATCATTTTTTAGAATAATAATAAAAAAAAATCGAATAGCCCTCTAAATTAATACGCATCATCGTATCATCCATATTAATCATCCTAGAGAATCTCAACACCTAACAATGTCTAAAAAAGAATTTATTAAATTCTAAAGTTTTACACAAGGGTTTTCTAAAAAAATTACTAAAATCCATTTTCAAGGCACTAGATGAAGGAATTTGGGTTTGAAAAAATCTTGAAAAGGCCTGAAAACACAAATCTAGGCCCTGTTGTGGCCTAGTCGTGGCATTGTTCTCCTCATTATCTAGCTCCTCATAAACAATCAAGTCGATCCAATGGTTGTATCAAAAGTTATGCCCTTTGGAAGGTGGACTCCTACATCATAAAATCAGATTCTCAAGTCTTGGTAGAAGCTCTAGATTGGATGAGGAACTTTGCTTTGGAGCCATGGAGGTTGAGAATTCTTGTCACCTAAATTAAAAGGGTGTGGAGGGAATTGGATGATGTGATCCTAATTTATGTGGGTATAGCTCTGAATACATTGACATACTTCTTGTTAAATAGGCATGTTGGTGAGCAAATCCAATATTTGAATAATTTAAACAACCATTATAAATATGGTATAGGAGATTTAACTCTAAAAATATATATTTTTAATAGAGTTGTAAAAGTTTATTAAAAAAATAAAAGGAAGACAGCTATCCAAGACTGAAAGAAGTGTTTAAAAAGAATCTCGCCCTAACTCTAATTTTTGCATAATTCGTTTTTCAAAAAATAAAGTATCAACTTGTTTTATATGTGTATGCTTTTTTTTGTATCTTTAGAGTATCCGTTTCTTCGGCTTCGGCTCATGTTACCAAAAATATGTAAAGGCAGGGTAGAGAAATTCATAGACTTTGCATCCATGAATATCCTCCTTTAAAAACAGCCTCCTTTCATTATAGTAATGTCGCCATGTGTAAACATCTTTACTCCATGTATATATGGGAAAGTGTTAACTAAAGATGAGAACAAGTGTCCAGAAATCCTTCGCCTAAAAGAAAAAATTATTGTCAAGCCGATATTGACACCGAAACGTCATTACTCTGCTGCTGCTGCCGGCCATTTTGTACTGAGTAGATTTGGTAAGATTTAAAGTTAAAGCGATCCACAATTCCAGTAAAGACATTTCTGCGGACCCACTCTACTTCAGAAAAAAGCAAACACAGATTCAACGATAAAATCAAATAAAAAGTCCTCAGGATAAGCATGGTCAATTATTTACTGGTATATGTCCAGCAATTGTGGGTACAACTCACCACTAATAATGCTTTATTCCTCCAACCCAACTTTTGTATTGAAGAGTTCAGATTAGGCTTACCATGAATGCTATACATACGGGGCTCTCCATATGTTTCTTTGTAACCCGCGCATTTAAGGGTTTTCCAAATTATATACGAACGTTCTGCTGTTTCGTAGCTTGCAGTTGTCTGTCATGACTTGTGTTCATGGAGATTGGCGAAATGGAACAAGACATGGCTGGCGCTGTCGAGTAACACAACACATCGGATCTTTCCCTAGAAACCACTGGGGTTTAAACTTATAAGATTAATATCCTATGAATAATTAGGAATTTGACACACATATTCAAACTATTCTTATCTTAAAATAGAACCATTACCACATGTACATTTTAAAAAAAATAAAATTTATTTTAAAATCTTTTAAATATTTAAAAAATATATTAATAATATATTTTTAATTATTATAATATTAATTAAAACGGTTATTTTAGTTATTATATTTTTTAATAATAAAGTTGTTATACGAATTTAGATTGATATTTTTTTATATAGAAAAAAGTTTTGAAGGGACCCCATAATCTTTTATAAAACCTCTAGGAAAGCTGGAGCAAAACCACGAACAAACCCACCCCAACTAAGGAGAGGAACCAACACCACCCCAACTAAGGAGAGGGTCCAAAGACAATATCAAAAAACCCAAAGCACAGAAAAGCATACCAGCAAAGAGAAACAAAGAACTGAAAAGGGTCGAGGATAGAACCAAGGAAATTCTATACCAGCGAACCCACTTCTTTCACCACACTCTTCTGCACAACAAGCTCTCTTCCACTTCCTTGACCACACTCTTCTCCTCTACAGACATAAAACTTTGAGCATAACTTCTTAGAACACAGCAAAAGATGCGAGAGCACAATAAATAAATAAAGGAATTCCATACCCAATTCAATCAATCTTGTACCACAACTTTTAGTCTCAGAATACTACAATCTCTAGGGCCAAAGCACTCCCGGAATCACCATCAAAGAGACTTCAAGTAACCTATTGTTCCCCAAATTGACAAAAACATCCTGGTGTTGAAAACAAATCCCTCACTTGACTTTCATAATCTTAATCAACTCGTGATTGAAGGAGATGAAAAACCAAGCCAACTTCCTCGCCCAATACTCCTTCCATGAAAAGAAACATCATACAACATTTCTCTACCATGACACCTGAACAAAAACTCCACCAAGAGGGTAAAGATCTCCATTCACCACATCTCAAGGAGACCACTCTTTGATAGACATCCACTCACCAAAATGCGAGGGAAGTGCATGTCAGAGGAATAGAAACTAGAAGAAGCCTCCCCCTTCCCAAAGAAGCTTCGAAAAACCATGACAAGACCAAATATCAGTGCAAAATATAAATACAGGACCAGCCAAACCTACCTTGATCCACAAAACAAAGAAATCAAGGGCACCCAAACCATAGAACGATGGACCTAGACCACCTCAAAAAGCAATGATCACCAAAAACTAAAACTGATATTAAGTATGGTTAGAGTGATATAAAGTATGGTTAAATGTTACAAATTTTTATTTGAATGTTGGAAAAAATTAATAATATTTTTTTAATTTAATTTTTTATTAAAAATATAAATTATATATTTTTTAAATTAAAATGAATAATAAATTTGATTCGATTTTAACATAAAATGATATAAAGTTTATGTATGGTTTTTCTTTATCAAAAAATAAAATTTATATTAAATTAAGATATAAGCCTTTACAATAAAAAAATGTGGGTGGGTTAACACACCTCATGGGGAATCAAACTAATCCTCATTAACAAGGGTTAGTAAACAAAACCGCCAACAAAACACAAGTTTATTAATCATGATCATTGATGATCATTACATAAAATAAAGCATAGCATGTGTATGTTTTAAGATAGAGAACTATTATCAAAAATATCATTTTACTTCCCTTTAAGTATTTCCTTAGTTCATTTTATTTTTTTAAATAATCTACTTTTACAACAATTTTATATATTATTTTTTTTTAAATTAAAATTTTAATTGTTTAATTTTTTTCTAACTCCTAGATCCAGTCTTAAAGTGTTAGATCCTATCCTAGTACAAATTTATAAATGCAATGCAAGTGCATTCATTAATGCAAGAAAACAAGTCCTAGATTTGCAAGCATTTTTCTTTCAATGTTTATAGAAAATGAAGATTCTTTTTTCCTTATTTAATAGATAATGCATACACATAATAACATTACCATGAATTGTGACTACATGTATTTATGCTTATTATCTAAAGGTAAAGAAAAATAAAACAATAGTTGTCCTTGTTATAATTTTTTAAAAAGTGTTCATTTTGCTTAATTTTTTCATAAAATTGATTGTAAGATGGAATATAGGTTCACAAAACCTTGAAATTGATTAAATTACTCTACAAATTTGATGAATCCTACCATAATTTTAGAAAGGTGTAATAATTATTAGCATATGCTTATTCCTAATATGATTTTGTAATCATGAAATACAATTTGTATGTCTCTTGCAAAATTATACAGAAATATCTGAAATACCTTCTAGATAGAGGAGAACATAATAGAAAAAAATAGAATAGAATAGAGATTTATAACACAAGTAAAATTGATATTTATCTCTAAAAAAAATTTATATGTATAAGTGTGATTGGATTGTTGAAACACCATGAGACTGTATAAGTGCCATGGGACTACAGAAGCACCACAAGACTGCAAAAACACTACAAGACTATAGAAGTATTATATAGAATTTTAGACGGTGCTTTCACAATGGTACATTTATTTTCATCGATAACCTATAGAAGATGAAGACCTATAAGTACAAATTGAAAACACCATGATTAAGGCAAAGGGGTTTGTTTTATTCTCTCCAAAAAAACTAATATTTCTTCATAGAGCGATCAAAACCCTTGATTTCTTTTGAATCGATTAAAATATGCTCAAAATATATAAAATGAAATCCTTATAAAGTTTAAAGAATGCAATAAAGAAACCATTAAAAAAATAAAGAAACTAGAAAATATGAGATTTTATAGGAAAGGTCACAATCCAACTTACCCCTTGGATGCTTGTTTAGGTTCCTATTGATTGCCTTGGGTGGTGCCCCTTAATGCCTTAATTTGCTTCTCATAAATATTTTCAAAAATACAAGGAAGATGCTTTAGAATAATAGCATCATGTGAATTGATAGAAGTTCATTTCACAAATTATTTAGGTAGAATTTAATTGCATGTGTATGATTGGGATTATTTGGCTCATTCAAGGGTGATTTTTAGAACACCCAAGATCTTTGGAGGATTTGTTGTAGATGCATGTGAGGATGGATGAGCTATCTAGTTTATAGGAAGAGATGGAAAGTTTACAAGCTAGTGTGTCTAGTTGAGCTAAATCGCAAGAGGTGATTCATCAGGAGTTAAGTAAATTGATTGAATTTTGATTGATTGGTTAAGTGCCTTGATTGGCAGTTAAGTGGCTAAGTTGGTAGTTGAATCACACAATGAGTATGGTTATAGGTGAAATATACAAGCAATGGGTAGTGATGGTTAGTTAAACTATCAAAACTCATGTTTTTATGACAAAAGAGTGAAAGTGTTATAAGAATTCCATATGGCACTAAAGAAAGCACTGTGAAAAAGTACCATAGGTTTACAATGCTATTTTTTGAGTGGTTTGAGATATTATATTTTTTCAAAATATAGATATGTTTATACTCATTGGAAATCTATTTTTTAACCTTTTCCAATGATACCACATTTATGATATGTTGTAAATATTTGATATGGTTTTGGTATTATTAAATGTTCGACTACCTTTTACCCTAAATCTAGGTATAAAAGGGTTTATTTGCCTAAATTGGCCAATATCTAGTTATTGATGTAACTAACATGCAAAATTTAGTGCTTATAAATATCATTAGTTTAATATATAAATGATATAGGTATTACCTTATTTGCGTGTGTGTAAAAATAATCTACTATAGAATTTCTATGATTGAGTAGTGTGCACCCTATTTGCATGGGTTCCAAAAGGACCTAGTAGTATCTTTATATGGAGTATTTACATGGGATACATGTGTGTATAAAGAAGTAGCATATTTATAAATGGGTAGTGTTTACCTTGTTGCCTAATTGCATAAAACAATTATTATAACATATTTGTGAATGTGTAAACTCTTGTATGAAACATTGATTGTGTTAGGAGGGCTATGAAATATGAATTGCATGTTCTAAGGGAATTATTACTACAATAGTAATGTGCACATTAAAAATATTTTTTACCTATTTAATTTTAACTTCATCTATCTTAGAGGCATATAGATTTGTTGTAGGTATGAGAGTGTTATAGTAAAGTAAAATAGAGGATGCGTAGACCATAAATGGATGGAAAAAATCTATATTAAGCATGGGTTATTCTAACATTAAATCATAAAAATATTATTAATCACTCTATGATACACACACACACACAAGCATAGTTTCTACACTAAGTGTTTGAGGTTATTGTATTATTCTACCTTGAGGTATCAAATTATCCTAGCTAGATAGATATGTTATCCAAGATAATGACTCATGCACCATGAACTAGTGATAATACACTAATTTGTACATGTAAATGAAACATTCATTCATGAGGGAGAGTATGAATCATATATAATTTTTATGAATGTTGATGGGTATTATAAAATCTATATTAAGATATTAAGTGCAATTTGATGGCTGCATTAAAAATATAGATCTATTTGTGAGTTTGTACTCATAAGTATTGTAGAAATTATTGCATTATTTATTGATGCATGAGTATTCTTACATTGATTATTCCTCTCTATCTAGATCTTTTCCACTTGCATCGATCCATTTTTTAAGGTTCAAAAATTTAATATAAAGTTGAGATGACAATGTTTAGTATCATATCACTTGGTTGGATAGCACAACACTTTGGTATTTCTTTCATTCAGGAATAAAAAATAGAGAAGGGAAAAAAAATTCAATGAAAACATAAACCTTCAAAATTTATTGTAACATTAAAATTGCAATGACAGTTAGTTCAAATATATTAATGATAGAATTGTACTATTATTCCTTAGAAAATAATAATGTTAGCATATATGTGATTTTTGAAGCATTAATTAAATATATAATGATTTTATATAGAAATACATTATTGAATTATGAAAATTAAGAATGAATAATGTTTGTGTTAATTTCTAAATTATTTAATTACCTTTCAAAATAATATCATGCTGGCCTATATACTATATCTGAATACAAGACTATGCATGACCAAACAATTATTACTTTTTGCTTTGGATTGAGTGATTAGTGTGTCTGATAATGGGAAATATTGTATGCATTATTGTAATAACTTATATACTATTAGTTGATTTATACTTCATGTCTAAGAAAGAAGCATAATTATATTTAATTTCCTATGCTATTTAGACAGATACTTTTCAACCAAGTTGATTTTGTAGCTCTTTTTGTAAAATAAGTAAATATAGATCATCAAAGCTAATGAATAAAAACCATCATTTTTCATCTCATCAATTGAAAATGTTTGTACCACTTTCTTTTTGAAAATGACATGGACTTATACTACTTGCATTATAGCAATGAAAGTGAGAAGAATTACTAACATAGTTATGATAGAAATGTATTTTATTAATATTATCATAACTAATGTAAGAAGTCTATTGGAGTTCTTCAAATTTTTTTGACAATCTTAATAGCTATAAATTTGGTAATGGGACAAAATTAAAAATAATGAAGCAAGCATTATTATTTTTTTGAAGTGTAAATAATATTGTACGGAATTCTATATGGTTATCATGCTACACGTTCTTAAAAAATTTAGTATGAGTAATAAAAAATTCCTTACGATAATGCCACTAAGATTTTTGTTATATCTTATTATGGTGTTATTGAGTCTTGTTGGTGTAGTAATTAAAGATATAGTTCTAACTTGGAAGTATATCAAATAAAATATCAAATGTCATATGTTTTACTATGTAAGGAGTAATATTTTATAGCTATTGTAACATTACCATAGTAAGATTCATGTCAATTTTCCTACTCAAACCAAAAAAAATTCTAGTCCATAAATGGGGTAGGAAGGGAGTTAAGTCTACAAAATTAATAGGCCTAAATGGATTTAAAATATGGATTAGCTAATACATTATGCCAAGGAAGGACATTTAAGAGTGTCAAGTTGAAAGTACCATTGGTTATAAAAGATAGTTTAAAAAGTGGGTGAATAGATCTCACTCTAAGGATATAAAAGAGAGTATCAATAAATAATTCATTGATATTGATTTGGGATTTCAATATAGACAACCTAGATCTCAATATTGAGAAGTACAAAAATAGAGTTCAAATATAATTCACTTGTTCTAATGTAACTTTGAATGTGGATGGTATAGATATTTATGTTACTAAGTACAAAAGGTATTTAAAAATAAATAATTCATTACAATGTAACTAAAAATAAGGTTGAAATAGAATGTAATTAATTACATTTTTGAGAGACATAGGAGTGAATTATCAATCTACAAATAGTCATACTAAGATGTGGAAGTGAAAATAAAAATAAAACTCTCTAGTCTTGCAAAAGGACATTGAATATGGAAGACTATGCTAAAACACATAAAATAAAACAAACATATTCAATGGATGGAATGCAATACACTCACCAATATCAATCGGTACATGAAAGTGAGTAATAAAAATTGGCACCCTTCCTAGTCCATTTTAAGAGTTGCACTATTAAAAAATAATCTATGCATGAGATAATGTATAATAGAAATTTTATTTAAAGTACTTTTGGATTTATATTTAATTTATATATATATATATATATATATATATATATATATATATATAATCTAGAAATTGAATAAGATAGATCCATTAAATAGAACAATAATCATTTTCCTCTCTTTATATATATAAAACTACTCATCCACCATAAAGAACCTAAAAATATAGTGTCCCATCTCACACTTGGGTTACCATGTACCGAGATGGTCGAAGTCCTGGGAGCCTTCGTAGATAGTTTGAACCCTACCACTGTGTCTGGTATTTACTAAAAATTGTGATTGTAACCATTGTTTAATATATATATATATATATATATATATATATATATATATATATATATATAGTTTAATAAGTGTTCTTCACCTTGTCAATAAACCAAATGAATATTTTATAAATGTTAGGGTATTATAAGGATATCATGACTAAACCAATGAATATTTTATAAATGTTAGGGTATTATAAGGATATCATGACCAAACCAATGCATAAGTGAAAAAACAATTCTACACAAAAGGAGTTGGATAGGTCATTGCTTTGTATATAATCCAAAAAAAAAAAAAACCTTTAAATTATATAAACTTTTAAGATTATTATTTAATAAATAGTTTCTATTTCCAAGGATTAGTAGCTCAACTAAACTAGAACTTGGTGTCCTAAATTTTACTTATTTTTGTAGTACATATTTATATATAATATTGTACCATCAATTGTTAATGTGGCTTTAATAAACATCACATTCTATAAATTAAGTCTTGTGATTTACTAAATGTTTTAGAATTACATTAAAACTTCTCATAAATTTATATACCAATGAATAAATCACATCACATTATAATTTTTTTTTTGGTTAAAAAATTATGGGGTAGTGATTGTTTTCAAAATTATTTTTACTATATTTATATATATGAAAATTACCATATTATACTTTGTATTTACATAATCAATTTTTTTAATTATATTTATTACCTAAAGTTGTACAAATACTTCTAATAACATTAAATTACAATTAATTTAAAATATTTATAATGTTTCTAGTTTTTTAATATATTTAATATGATGATATTTAAAGAAGAGCAAAATGTAACTATATGCTATGTGAAAATGTGAAAGCCTTTGTAATCATACAACTATTTAAGAGAATTTTATAAAATATCCCTAAGAAAGTGACAGTCAACAACAAAAATAACATCATATTTTTTAATAATAGATGAAAATTTTAAATATAACTTTAAATCCTTAAGCTTTATAGCATTCCTAGTGTATGACCTAATTTGTATTTTTATTTGATTCTTAAGCAGAATACATATCTAACTATTTTGTTTGATAATTTTTAATATTTTTTATTAGGTGAAAGAAGGGGTTTTGAAAGGGTCCCCAAACCTTTTACAAACAAGAAGCAAAAACTTCTAGAGAGAAATCAAAGTGGAACAAAAAGGAACTTGCCCACATAGGGGATCCAAAATCTAAAATTTAAACAATATTAAGAACCAAGAGAAACCAAAATCTGGAAGAAGTGGATCTCACTAAAAGCATGAACTACAAAAATTAAAATTGAAAAATAAGAACATGAGTAGGAAAATTCAAACCCAACACGAACCCAAATAGAACCTAGATAACCGTTCCAACAATTACCACCTAAAAGATAAAATTAAATTTGAATTAGGGGAACCTACCAACCCATCCATAGAAACCTAAAAACTATGTTTCAAGGATTGAATCTAAACAATCAAAAGAACCAAAGGAAAAATTACCAACATCTAAAAGAAGAGGCTCTTGAGCAAGGACCCACTAAGACCTCTCCCAAATTGGATCTATACCTAAAATAGAAATCACATCCAAACTAAAAATATCTCTCTTATTCTAGATATGTCTTGTAAAGTACAAGTCCTTCCCTATTTTAGTTTTAGATTGTACGTAATTTTAGCACCTCAAACATGGAATACACAGACACCTTTATTTTTGGAGAAAAGCTTCTTGTGTGTTCTAATGCTCCAAGATACAAACTTCATTAACAAAAATTAGGATTATATCTCTTTCCCCTAGAAAAGAGTTGGGAAGGTTTACAATTTGCAACATCCATATTCAACAAAGATTGAGAGTCATCGGTGATATCTAGCGTTATCCCTATTTTCCTCAAAAATTTAATTGATGGTCTCCCAATTTTATCCTCTATCCCAACATTTAAAGATCCTTTTTGTGACTTCCTGATTTATGACCAATAAATCCCTTTGTTAAGAAGGATTTCAGAGAACATTTAGATAATAAAAATAGTTTATATCATTAAAAAAAGTAGGGGAAGCACCAACAAGAGAAGAGTGGTTTAGAGCTAACACCTTGTTGATAGTGAGGGGTATCTATGGGTCTCCACCTACAGAGGAATCCCTTTATTGAAGCAAAAATTCTATGACTATAGCTACCGCATTTTCCCCCACTAGCTATATTTTAGATGACGCTTTTGAGCAATAGATTTTGCTTCTTTCTCTACCAAATTTATTTGGATAGACTTACCCTTAGATTTTACTTTCAACTATACTTTCTACACCTTAGATGGGTACTGGTTTGAATGATGACCAAAAGATTTTTATGCCAAAACTGAAAGGGAAGGCCAGCTAAACTAACTCAAAGGGGATCCATATTGATTTTTTGTGTGTCCAAGAAAAAATATGGACTCCAATGCTAGAGGAAAAAACCCCACTTCCCAAAGAACTAGAGATATCCACTAAAATAATGCTTTGAGTCAGCTTCACAATTAATTTGAACATGAAAAATATTTAGGAAGAGCAACAATTTCCAGCTAGCCATGATATCACCATTTTAAAAAATCCCATCTTACAACATCAAGATGAGGCTGAAATCCCAAAAACTTACCCACCAAATTAAAGGTACCTTTGGTTGTGGTGAGATAAAGCAGATCTTTAGGCATGTTGAGAGTGTTTCGGATAGAAAATAGGTCAAAAACAATATTAAGACACTTTTATTAGAGGGTTTAGAAACTACTGCGGCATACAAGGTCCCAACACCAAGGTCAAAATATATTTGAATAGAGACTACAAATAGGGTGCAACATAGATCCCCATCTTGACCACCCCCTTCATCCTACTCACCCTACTCACCCTAACCATGATCACCAACCTACTCAACCTTCCCACCATGACCGCCAACTTGCTTGTCCATCCTCAAAAATGAAACTCTAATCCTTCAAAAGCCAAACCCTAGTTTTTTGTTCACATTTTAATTGATATACTTTAGGTGTGGATTTTGATATGAATTCTTTCAAAGCTTCAAACCCTTTAAAAATCATCCTCTATTGACTTAATGGTTAGTTATGATAGTATTTTTTTTTTTTTTATTTAATAAGTAATTTTTAAAAATGGTATTGTAATTTTTAAAAATACTTATAATATACTATGATAATAAATAAATATAAGAATATGAATGTGATAGTATCTCAACCAATTAAATTTCTAAACTTTTAAGAAATAAACTTGGGTACTAATCTTATATATATATATATATATATATATATATATATATATATATATATATATATATTACAATACCACTATGTAGTTATAACATAATTTAAGCATGGTCATTTCAATTTTATATAATTAAATAAAAAATAAAAAAGTACAACTATAACCAGTTATATGGAGTTAGGTTTATTTAGTAATAACTTAGATTAAAGTATGTGTTTCAAAATATTTAATTAAAATGAAAAAAATAATTATAAAAACATTTGTATACTAATAAACATAATTAAATAAAGCAAAAACATAAAATTAAATAAATATAATTATTAATAATAATTTAAAATTTTAAAAAATATATATGTGTTTTATATAATATTTTAATTCTAGGTATTTTGTTAACTAATTTATTATATTAATATATTAAAAAACCAATATGTTGCATACTGTGAAGTAAAATTAAAGAGTTATAGGACCGCTCATTAGCTGCTAGTAGCCTATAACATAGATAGTTCTCATTTCAATTACATGTTATGATCATTTTATGAATATATAAAATATTTTTATTTATAAATATAAAAATTAAAAATATTAAAGAGAAAAGAAACATAATGAAAAAATGAAATTTTGAATATAGCGCTTTTTTTTTTTTTCCCTCTCTTTGAAGTATCCATTTCTTCTGTTGGTTACCAAATTATATAACGGCAGGGTAGAGAAACTCATCAGAGTTTCCATCCGTGCATATCGTCCTTTAAGTACAGCCTTCTTTTATTCACGTAATGCCACAAAGTGGAAGAATCAACAAACAACTTTATCTTTCACTCACTTAATGCCGCCATGTGGAAGGATCAACAAACAACTTTAATAATTTGCTACTGTGGGAGGATATTGTAGACATCATTACTCCATCTGTGTATGAGAGAGTGTTAATTAAAGATTAGAACAGGTGTCAAGAAATCCATCGCCTAAAAGAATAAATATATTGTCAAGCCCATATTGACACCGAAAAGTCATTATTCCGCCGCTGCTGCCTGCCATTTTCGATTGAGTAGATTCGGTAAGATTTAAAGTTAAAAGGATCCACAATTCCCGTAAAGACACTTCTGCGGATGAGGATCCACGGATCCACTCTACATCAGGAAAAATAAAGCACATATTCAACGATAAAATCAATAATTAAAAAAAAAGCCTCAGAATAAGCAATTGTGGGTACAACCCGCAATCCACTGACGCGTTATTCCTCTAACCCAACTTTTCTTTTCTAATATCTATTTTTTAAGACTCCAAAGGTTCAGATTAGGGTTCCCATAAATGCTATATATAGGGGCTCTGCATATGTTCTTTGTAACCTGCGCATTTAAGGGTTTTTAGAATTATGGAGGCACGTTCTGCTGTCTTGTAGCTTGCACTTCTCCAGACATGACGTTGACTTGTGTTCATGGACATTGGCAAAGTGAAAGAAGATATGACTACCACTGTGTGCCATTTGATCCCGGGGTAATGTGAACATTACCTTAAATCATCTCCATTCATATTGATACTGATAGATAAGACATCAGTAATTGAGACGGAGATGGGAGGATCAACAACGAACGGCAACGGCAAGTCAATACACAACGGCAAAGGGAGGCCCATGCCCTTCTCTCACTTCCTGTTTTATTTAGTTAATCATTTCTTCTCTTCTCATGGTGAATTCTCTCTTATATTAAGACCATCAGACCAGTATGACTTTACAGAGGTATACATTTACTCTTCTAAGATTATCAAATTAGGTACTATATAACTAGATCCAATTTATGGGGTGATAAAGTGCTCAATTACTGGGATTTGATTTGTATCGTGATCTGATTCCCTGGAGAGGTTTAGATCAACTGATATTTTTATTTACATATTTTACAAATATTTCGGTCCTTTTATAAGTTACTCAGATTTTTTTATATATGCAGTACGTGATAACAGTATATATATATATATATATATATTTTTTTTGATAGGTTTATGATCTCCTGATTGTAGGTACTTTCCGTAGAAATGGTTGAGGTGTAATAACTCAAATACTTTTCTAAACCTTAAGAGATTAAAATTGTATAAATAATTAAGAATTTAACACATATGATGATGCAGTTTCACACTATTCTTACGTTGAAAAGACAACCGTGGTTTGTATGATCTGCATGATTTTAGGTACCTTTCCGTATTTAATAACTCAAATACTTTTTTAACTTTAGAAGATTAAAATTGTATAAATAATTAAAAATTAACACATATTTTTGTGTGTCTAGTGTAATGATGCAGATTCAAACTATTCTTATGTCAGAATAGAACCAATGCTTGTGCGATCTGCGTGCTTTTAGGTACCTTTCGTAGAAATGAGTGGGCAAAATAAAGTATAATGATGCAAAATAGAATTAATATTAAATGTTATTTATTTATTTATTTATTTTATAAATTATAATATTAATTAAAATGATATTATTTTGAAAAATATATTATTTAATAATAAAGTTGTTGTAAGGACGTAGACTCATACTAAGTATAGTTAAATCTTACAAATTGTTATTTGAATGTTGTAGATTTTAATGATATTTTTTAATTATTTTAAAATATATATTATATATTTTTTATAAATAATAAAAATATTTAATTTTTTTTGTTTTTAATATATAGAAGAGAACCAAGGCTTGCACGATCTGCGTGATTATAGGTACCTTTCCGTGGAAATGAAAGGGCTTTAATAACTCAAATTATTTTTTCAAATTATTTTTATGTTAAAATAGAATTAATATTATTGCATATTTTTTTATACTATTAAAACGAAAAAGGTTTTGAATGGGTGATGAGTGTCGTCAACTCTTCATCATTTAATCATTATGTGTCAATCCAGGGCGGTGTCCAAGGCTATATACGAAAGTAGGGGTTAACAGACTGATTTTTAGTTCATCTAGATCATTGCCTTATTTATGGAACAGTTAGTGTTTGGGGGTGTCAGGTGTCCCTTTTAATCTCTTAGAAACTAAAACTGAGTGCCTACTTATCCTTGCATAATTGAAATTAACACAGTTGTAGAAAAAGCAAATCTGAACTATTGAAAATGACAGAATTCAGTTGACAAAATTTAAAATAATAAAACTGAAATCACAGAATTAACTATAACAACAATGAAACTTTTTTAGAATTGAAACTTCACACCTATAGAAAATGAAACCTAATATAATGATGAAATTCAAAGGTTGGTAATTAAATATTGTAAATATGTAGCAAATTGAATTAACAAGAAATTCTCTGATGCAAACTAGAAATACAGATTGGAAATGTTGAAGTTGAAACATAAAATGTTATGCTATAAAACCTATTCTAGACGACTTAACTATAATGCATTCATGTGCAATATGTTAGATGAGGTTTAATTCAATATTAACCATGCAAAAAGCTGTCAGATTCCTACTGACATGTTGCAACAAGAAATTAGCAAAACTCTAGCTGGAATAATCCCTCTTCTGGGCCTGGAACTAGCCCTTGCTTCCTGAACCAAAAGAGGGAAAAAGTACTTGCTCTACACTATCAAATCCTCACACTAAACTCAAGCAAATATGAATGATAAGACTGCACCTTTATTCAATTTTTAGTAACATAACAACAGTGCAGGGGAAAATCTTGTAGAATATTGTTCTGCTATAATACAAGGCTACAATATTAAAACTTCTACTAATTTTTATCTTCTAGATCCTATATTCTCCTATATGCTCAACCAAGCGGGAGAATTTTATTTATATAAGTAGGGTACATTATTGATAAGGTTTTGTACTACAATATATTACTGTTACAAGTATGGCAAAACTATTTCCAAAATGCAAGGATATGATCCGTTACTCCTTATCCATTTCATCTACTGGAATGCATCCATTGAAGGACAAGTGTTGGAAAGGATAGGGATATCATTTAAACAATTGTAACCATCATTTACTACCTGTTTGTTGCATTTAAAGGTACATTTGACCAAAAAATTTATTTTTGCGCTACTTGTTTGTTGCATTTAAAGGTACATTTGACCAAAACTTTTATTTTTGCGCTCATTCCGGAGCTGCTCCGAAATATTAGGCAGCAGAACAGGGTTTGCAACAATTCTTGCACCAGAAGCACATGCGAACAGTTGTGACGGTGGAAATAATATCCAAGAGTGCCTAGAAGACTAATTCCATATTGTGCACTAGCTAGAGTGGAAAAATTCCAAGCCATGTTGTATATGTACACTTGATTGGAATTTGTATGGAAAAATTCATATTTTCTACATAATCAACTGTTGACAAAGTTGTTGGTACCTTTTTTGGTTATTCTAAGTGAGAAGGAGGTGGGAAAATCTTGTGAAAGAAGCATAAAACCAAATAGATAGCAACACCTTAATATTACAACATTAATTTAATGCAAAATATACTAAATAATATAGCTAAAATAGATTATAAAACATAGATAAACAGTCAAAATAGGTCATATGCACTTTATCATTCCAATATGCAAACATCATCATATAATGCATAATATCACTAAAATTAGTATAAAAACATATCCTAAGAAGTTTCAAATAGTTTAATAAGTTATCAAAAGCAGTCTTTGTATGAGGTAATGTTTTACCTCATCATTTACCCCCAACCTATTGTAATGCATGTCCTCATGCATTCTGTTCTGCTACAGCAACACAAATATCTATGTCAAGAGATCGCTCAAAATATTTCCATAGTCTACTTCCAACCTTGTAATATCCTTTGTGCTCTTTAATCTCCCTGAGCCACTCCTAGAATTTATCATCTTATTGAGGGTCATTATCAAAGAAATATGGAATAGGGGTGATAATTATTGGATTCCTACACCTGATACCTATCCATTGCTCCTTTACCTCAAATATGGTATGGATTATACATTCTACCCTTCTTCTAGACCACATCATGTTATTTGGAGAGATGGTTCTCTTTTCTATAGTGATATAGGTAGCTCTCCCCATCTATTTTTGCAAGCTGATAAAGCCTCAACAAAGGATGCTGCACAGAAAGTTTGGAAATCAGCCATGCATTTTTGAAGGTTATCTAGATACATATTTCTTACCCTGTCATCCCTCATCAATGTATAGTGCTCATTGGTGGAGGTCCTATGGTTAAGGTGAATAGGCCTAATGAGCAAAACTATCTGTAATTCCATGGATTTGTTGGTTTTCTTTTCCTTCTCCCAATATATTTGATTCTAGCGTGTAGACTGAAAAGCACTAAGCTGAAGATCACCAGTGAAGACATGGGGAAGGAATATAACTTCTGTTGGAAAAAATAAATTGTGTAGGAATAACTCACATAACAGATTCTGGTGTTCTGGAGAACTTTTCCAAAAAGCTTCTAGAAACTCACTAGGTGTTTCCAATTTGTGAGAGAGACCAGAAGTGACCCTCATCGTTTGCCAATGGAGGTATCTCTCCTTTAGCATTAAGCTATAGAATCTGGATGGCCTCCAACACTGAACCATACATTTTGCAATCTAGCATACATCCTGCACTTGTTCCTTCAATTTTTTAATTTCTAAATTTTTTTGTTCTAACTCTTTTGTTAGGGTCTGTAACGATGAGACCTTTCCTTATAATTGATGATATTTTTCCATCCAATATGCCACATCTTCATTATATTTTGCAAGTGTGATTATGTTTGGTGATCTAACAATTGGTTGCATTTGAGGAATGATATTAACCTGGATGCCTATATCCACCTTTCCAATTGTAGGAGGTTATGTTTGTGTTCTAATTTCTACCAATTCAATCTTAGGTGCATTCAAATTATCAAGGTCTTGAGGATACTATGGTCTTATCTCTTCTTGTACTACTATTATTGTCTTTATATGTGCTATTGGTCCACTCAGCTACTGTGGATATTCAGAAACCTACACAAGTACTTCTGGATGTCCATACCCTATTTTATCTTGAGCCTATTATACTTCTTGCATTGTTTCTTCTTCTTCTATTACAGTTCTGACATGTTAGTTTCTTTTAGGATTGCTAGCTAAGTTCAGTAATAGATTAGCTAATTCATCCCTTGAGTCAGAATTATGAGGCTACTAATCTAGAAGTGTTGACCTAGCCTTTACAGTCTCTATCTCTTACCATAACTTAGTGATAGTATTCATATTTCTCTTTCAAGGAAGCTTCACTCTTTTCAATCCATCGTGTTTTGTTTTTATGACACTCCTAGCTGCATGCAACTGAGTTTTTATGGATATTTCTTCTTCCTCTTCAATGCTCAAATCATCTTTCCCTTCCTTAGCTACCTTAGATTCTTCCTCAAAATCTGAATAATCTACAAGTGGTGCAGACATTTCTGCAATTAGTGGTGTGTCCCTTTGCTTCTTCTGTTATGGTTCTATCTTCTAAATCTGGTGGGTAATTGAGGTACATTGTAGGTATAGCCATATTTTTTGCACTATATGTGCCCTTGGTACTTATATCTTCAACTTTCTCCATAGTTTCTTTCACGTGCAGGGTATCAACATGTGCAGTTCCTTCTTCATTTTCCACATTACCTATGTTGGTGGATTTTTGAAGTCTTGAAGACCTTCTCAATCCTAAAGCTGATTGATTTTATTTCTTTTTATATTGTGAAATAGAGTTTGTCAATCCTAGGGCATGGTCTGCTTTAGGTTTTTCCATCTCCATCTGCCTTTCTCTGCTTGAACTTCCAAATTGCTAAGTGGACTGAGTGGGAAAAATAGTTACATTTTCATAAAATGTAACCTTACTTCTCTTTCCTATAGGATCAATCTTAGACTGTTTCTCTCTTTGCTTTCTTGTCATGGAGGATGGAGGTCCCTGTGGTGAGGAGGGAATTTCTTTTTTAAAGGATTCAGTTTCAATTTCATGTTCAAAACTTTTAATTTCTATTTCTACTTCAGATCCAGGTCCTTCAAGCTCTAACTCTTCTGCAGATCTAGGATTTTCAATTGCCTCTTCCTCAATCAATTCATTCCATGCACAAAAAAAACCTATCAAACCTTCTAGGGTTTCCCCTGAAGTGATGTCTACATATAATCTTGATTAGGCCATGGTGTTTGGGAGACCCTCTTCCTGCTTGGTACTTTTTGGCCATATTTACCAGCTCTCGATATAAATATAAATGCAGTTTTACCCTAAGCTTAGGGTTTGAGTTACCATGGCGAAGATGGGTCAGAATTCTCATGTGATGTCCAAACAGGATGGGGAATTGCCCATCGCAAGTCAAAAACCTAATGACCCATATTGCAACTTCATCCCAAGGAGGCTGTAAACTTGTTCTTTTGACCCCCTAGCAAATATTATTACTTAATACAAACTCAGTGGGCCTATCATATTTTCCCCTGAACTGGTTTACTAGTTCAATTAAAGTATTCTTGCCATATTTCCAAATTTGAACCCCATGTAGTGGCATTTCAATAACTTGACTGAGAGTTTTGGGGCTTACCTAGATTGTCATGCTGCTAATGTGTATTTGATTATTGTGAAAGGTGCATGAAAACTTAGCGGCCAATCCTTCTGAATGCCCATCGAATTTGTGCAATAAGGGCATAAATCCTCCTTTTGTAAAGATTCGCATTGACTCCTCATATTTTTGTAAAAATTCTATTTTATCTTGTTCAATTTTGTTCTTCTGTCTACCCATTGTTAAGTTCCTGTGTGCAGAGTATCTCAGGCTTACAAATTTTGAACAGCAGGGTTTTTTTCAGTTTTTGAAATGCTTAAGTTTATCAATGGTAATGCTCAAGGGTGAGAAGTAAATAGATGCAGCACCATAATGACTTTAAAATGTGCTAGGAATGTGAAATTGTAACGTGACGGTAAGTTATTGCACACAGAAGTTGTCATTAATTTTTACTATATGTTATAGCTATCAAGAGTGGCATGGCATTTTTTATGGAAGTTCTTATTTTAAATATATTTTGAACCGTGTTCCAAGTGGCCACATGCTATAGTATTTGAAACTCCATACCCTCCTCAAAATTCTGCCTTAGAACTCATACTTGAAACCTGCATCCCAAGTGCTATTTCCAACCCAATTGGTGCAAAACCTTAGGAACTCACATAAATTTTGATTTATTTGACTTTTTAGCCATGTGGTTCTGGAGTAAAATGAATTAACCTTTTGTTAATTCATTTAATTGGTTTTATCACAAATTTCATTCCTGAGCAAAGACCCTTTTCATTCCAAAGCCAATTCTAGAGTTTAATTCAAGAACAGTGATATGCAATAGGTTTGTTCCATAGCAGTTTCACTCAAAATCATTTGAAGAGGCTTTTTTTTTTATCTGAAACTTATCTTGATAACTTTTCTGGAACCATACCTTATGTATGATTTATACTAACTAGGGATATCATACACTACATAATAAATATTTACAATATTAAAATAAAAAAGGCACATACCTGAAGAAACCATTCTATCTACATTTTGTACAAATATTATTTTTTGTTGATTTTAAGTTGACTCCTCACAGAGTGTAACAGGTGCAATCTGGAAAATAGTGAAATAGAGGTGAGAATGAGTGGAATGGTAAATAGTGAAACAATGGTGAAAATGAATGGAATGGTAAATAGTGAAACAATGGTGAAAATGAATGGAATGGTAAATAGTGAAACAATGGTGAGAATTAATGGAATGGTGGTGGGTCCATGAGGCAAACATACCGAAAAAACTGGTTTTCATGTAAGCCCAATTCATATGCGCCTCAAAGAGGTTTTCACATTCTGAATTATTATTATTATTTATATATATATATATATATATTTTTTTTTTTCATTTTTTTTATATATTTTGGTTCATGTCACTCGATTGAGTCCATATTGGAAGAAGTGGTTTCTTCCAATACTGATACATCCAAGTTTCCTACTTGCTTTAGAAACTCCTCATTGGTTAACGGTTAGTGATATATCTAAATACGATGACCGTTAACCACCATATTCCTTCTTGAATAATCTATTGGTGAAAAACGTACAACTCCATTTGCAAATACCTCCTCAACCTGATAAGATCTGAGCCACCAAGTCTGCAATTTTCCAGGATAGTTTTCATATCATGAATCAAAAAACAAAGCCCAATCACCTTGTTGAAACTTCCATTGTTGGATATGACTATCATGCCACAACTTGTGTTGTGACTGGATCACTTGGGTCTAGTGCAATGCATTCCTCCTTAGCTCATCCAATGCATTGAGCTACAGAATATGGTTTGTTTTTGCCTATGACAAATCAATACCAAGTTCTAAAGCAGTCTAAAGAGTTAGTAATTCAAACTCAATAGGCAAAAGAGGCTTTTTACCATAAATCAATTTATAGGGAGTAAATCCAGTAGTGGATTTCGAAGTGGTGTTATAAGCCCAAATTACTTCAAGTAACTTCTCCACCCAATTCCTCCTATGGGCTGCTATAGTTTTGGTTAAGATACTCTCTAATTCCATATTTGTCACTTCAACTTTACCATTGGCTTGTGGATGATAAGGTGAGGATTTCTTGTGTTTGATTTCATATATTTGAGTGAAGGCTTCAACAACTCTTGAAGTAAAATGAGGTCCCTGATCTGTGGTGATAGATTATGGAGCCCAAAAACGCAAGAAAATTTATGAATATAGGAAATCAACAACTTTTTCTTCTCGAGCATGCTTAAAAGCATGAGCTTCTACTCATTTAGTTACATACTCAGTACATACCAAGATATGCACTTTCCCTTGGGAAGGAGGGTCAATGGGTTCTACAAAATCTAACCCCCACCTATCAAATGGTTATGTTCCTACTTGAGGTTGTAATGGCATTTCACTAGTGAAGGTAGGTTTTCCCATCCTTTGGCATGCATCACAATGTCTAACATAATTTTTCACATCTTTATGCAAAGATGGCCATTAATAACTAGTACCCAAGATCTTTCGAATTGTACTCTTGACTGAATAGAGTCCTCCTGAAGGTTCATCATGACATGCCTGTAGGATATCATATACCTCATCCTTGTGGATGCACCTACGCAAAACATGGTCAGTACTGCATTTGAAAATTAAATCTCCTATCTATTTAAAAGAAGAAATTTGCTTGATTAACTATTTTATTTGTTTAAGAGTAAAGTGAAGAGGTATTTTTTCTATAGCAAAATAATTAGCTATATCTACAAACCATGGAGACTGTACATAAATAGCAAAAGGTTTCTTATCAGGAAATGCATCTTCAACCAACTCTCATGTATCTTCATTTGTCAATCTTGATAGAAAATCTGCAACTACATTAGCTTTCCCTAGTTTATTAACTATGGTGATATCAAATTTTTGCAATAGTATTAACCAGCAAATAATTCTTGCACTAACCAGAGGTTTATTCATCAGGTATTTAATGGCAACATGATCTGTATGAATGAATACCTGGTATCCTGTGATATAGTATCAAAACTTATTAATATCATATACTATAGCTAAGAATTCCTTCTCAGTAGTAGTGTAGTTCTTTTCAGCTCCTGTCAAGTTTTTACTGATGTAATAAATGGCATAATGCTCCCCATTATCAATTTGCCCTAATGCAGCTCCAATAGCAGTATTGGAAGCATTAGGTTGAATATGGAAGGGCAATTCCAAATTAGGTCCTCTCAATACAAGGGGAGTTGTTAAATTTTCTTTTAATTCCTCAAAAGACTTTTGACACTCAGTAGACCAATAAAATTCAAAATTTTTCATTATTAATGCAAACATTGGATTGGCTATGGTACTGAAATTGGCAATAAATTTGTGGTAGAAACCAATGTGTCCCAAGAAACTCCTCACATAAGTTCGAGTTTTTGGAGGAGAAAGGTTTTTGATGACTTCCACCTTTTTAGGATCAACCTTGATCCCATAGGAGGAGATATGATGACAAAGGACAATCCCTTCCTCCATAATTAAGAAGCATTTCTCAGGATTAAGAGATAAATGGTATGTTTCACAACGTATTAAAACTTTTTCAAGTTGTTCCAAAGTATATTCAAAACTTTCCCCAAATAT
Source organism: Wollemia nobilis (assembly GCA_028583015.1). Classification (NCBI taxonomy): domain Eukaryota; kingdom Viridiplantae; phylum Streptophyta; class Pinopsida; order Araucariales; family Araucariaceae; genus Wollemia; species Wollemia nobilis. The sequence continues at coordinate 1,413,365 of JAQPPZ010002456.1, read as the reverse complement.
TGTGAAATCATCCATGTAAATTTCTACACTCTCATTTGTCAAACTAGAGAATATGGCCAAAACAACTCTTTGAAATGTTGCTGGAGCATTACATAAACCAAAATTTAGAACCCTATAAGAAAAGGTTCCCTAAGGACATGTGAAAGTTGTTTTTTCTTGGTCTTCAGGTGCAACTTGTATCTGATTATAACCATTGAATCCATCAAGAAAATAGAAAAATTTCTTGCCAGCAAGGGTGTCTAATACTTGGTCTATGAAAGGTAATGGGAAATGATCCTTATGTGTTACCTTATTTGACTCTCTATAATCCACACACACTCTCATTTTCCCATTTTTCTTTGGAACAATGACTAATGGAGAAACCCATCTACTGTATGATATTGGATAGATGAATCCTACATCTAAAAGCTTTTAAATTTCTTCCTTGAAAATATATTTCAAAGTAGGGTTCAAACGTATTTGAGGTTGTCTCACAGGTTTAACATCTTCAGTGTATATTCTATGTGTACACACATTAGGGTGAATGTCTGTCATGTCCTTATAACTCCAAGAAAAAGCCTGAACATGTCTCTGCAAAACAATAAATAATTTGGCTTCTTGCTTTTTAGTCAACCAACTATTAATGTTCAAAAACTTTCTTGGCTGTATCTCAATCTGCTTAATCCTTGGATAAACAGAGTTTCTAGCCTCATATTTATTGATTAAAGCATTTAAGATACAATGATGTGGTTGCAGAGTATGAAATACTCTTGATTATGGTGTAAATGTGATACCTGATGGGATCATTTGCATAGGACAGGTGAAAGAAGTCAGAAGATTATGATGTCATCCATGTGGCAATGTGAAGGAGCTTTCTTGTAGTGCAATATACAACAGATGTTTAGAAGTTTTTTTTTCATATTTCCATAACAAATGATGGACAAGAATTTGATCATCCCTAAGGCCTTCTTCTTGTAATGTTTTCACCAAAACTGTTTCATGTTCAAAGATTTCTCTTTTTGGTGAATTAAGTTCTTCAATTTGTTCCTTTACTACAATGGTGGCCAAGGTGACAATAGTTTCATGTTCTTCATCAGACTCAGGATAACATATCTGTCCAAAAAAGTTAGCTGAAGTTTGGGCTGGTGGATACAAAGAAATATTTTTTAGGTCTACACCATTTGAAATAGTCATCTCACCTGACCTACAGTCTATAAATGCAGCTACAGTGGCAAGCCAAGGTCGTCCTAGAATAACAGGATAGCCATTAGTTGAGTTTATAGGTTGTAATACTAAGAAATATATAGGATATTCCCAAGAAGATACCTCAATGGCAACATCCTCCAGAATTCCTTCTAGTTTGGCCACTGACCTATCTGCTATTTCTAAAATTATGGTAGTAGGACTAAGATTATTGAGTTGTAATTTCTGCATGGTTTCCTTACTTATCACATTGATTGCAGCTCCTAAATCAATAAGTACATTTGGAATTTGAACTAACCCAACAATAATTGTAACTACTGGACTTCCTAGATCACCACATTTGGGGGGTACTAGTTTTCCAAAGAGCAGGTTAGCCAACTTACCTTCTACTTGCACAATATTAGGAAAGGCTTTCTTCTTCCTACCAGGTTTCCTAATGCACAAATCCTGAATGGTTTTCTTAATAAGAGGTACATCCTTTATTGCCTGCAACAAATGGAGTGAGATAGACATTTTCCTCAATTCTATGATTAATTCTGATTCAGAAGGAGTGATAGTGTGGTCAAACCTTTCAGGATATGGAAGGTCTACTGAGGCAAGTTCAATTTTTCCTTGTAAACTTTTTGTTTTTCCTTCTTTTTGCTCTGTTTGTGGTTTTTTTGGACTTGAAAATTCTTTTTTTCCATCAATTTCTTCAATAGTGGGTGGTGCAGGATCAGGTAAAACCTTCCCTAAATGTAACTAGATGTTACTACATTCAAGGACATGGACTATAGCAGTCTCTTCAGACTCATATCCATAAACAGGGGTTGCTTGTCTGTTGTTATTGGGGTTAGCCATAGGTTGAGCTGGAAGTGGAGGTTGCTTAACTGATTGTGAATGTTGTGGTGGCATTCTTCCTTGAAAGTTTTTATTAGGATCTGGCAATAGGTTTTGATTTTGTCCTTGATACCTCTACTACCCTTGATATGATGGGTATTGTGGCCCCCATATCTACCCAGATTGTTGATTTTGTATCCAAGGTGGATTAATAGGATTCCATGGTTGATTCCAACCAGAATGTGACCAGTCTTGAGGGGCTGACCAAGATTGATTCCATGGTTGTGAAGGTGGTTCTAAATATCCCCAAGGCATATTCTAATGATTTTATCCCCAACTTGTAGGAAAACGAGGGGTATTATAGTAGTGTGAAAATTTGCCTCCTAGCCTCTGCCCAATAACATTAAGTTCTTTAGTTTGGGTTTGCAAAAAATTTTTAAGGTGAGGCAGGAGATGGCAATTATCAATGTTATGCTCTTTTGAAAAAATACCACAAATAGTTGAGATAGAGGTTCTATACAAAGGATAATCATGTAGGGCATGTTTATTCCTGCATCTAGGACAATAGACAACTAGGGGTGGTGAAGAATTAGATTTTGCATTCCTTTCCCCTAATGTAGTATTTAGTTGAACAAGAATATTAGTTTTCATGTTAGCCATTTCCTCCATCAAATATTTTATATCAGTATTACCAGGATTTCTATTCCTTCTTCTTTGCCTAGTGCGGGAATAATTTCTACACAACTCTACAATATCATTAATATCAACCTGGTTTATATCTTCTTTTCCCATTAAGTCTAATACTTCTCTAGAATCATCCTACAAACATCTCAGAAATATAGTTTTTAATAAGTAAGTTTCCACAGGACCACATCTCTTTTGGATAAAGGCAAATCTATCAAGATAATCCTCTAAGTTTTCATCCTCTTCTTGTCTAATCTGAAATAACTCATCCTTCCTATTTCTCACTCTACAATACTCCTGATACTTATCCAAAAATGTAGTTTTCATTTGATCCCAAGTGCATATTGAATATGGTTCAAGGCTCATAAACCACCGTGAGGCTGCATCTTTGAGTGTAGAGGGAAATAACTTTAGTTTCTGGTTTTCATTGACATAGTCATAAGTCTTACACATAACTTCAAAATCAAACAAAAATTGATCAGGATCTTCGAAAACAACTCCTCTAAATATTGAAAATACTAAGGGTGAAATTGTTTTCATAGGAGCATTTTGAGTAGGATTCATATGAATAGGGTATTCAAAAGTTCTAACAGAAGGATTCTCAGCATCATGACCAACAATTTCCCTATCATGTTCTCATTGTTCTGCCATAGGTGCTACTTTAGTTTTAACTTGTTCAGTTGGTTCAGATGGCTCAGCCCTATGTCTAGAAGCAAGTGCCTCTAAGAGCTCTTCTTGCAAAGATCCTACAATTTCAGTTGATGAAGAAGATGATTCTCTTTTAAGTATTTTAGGAAGTTCATATACAAAAATATATTCACCTGATCGTGAAGAACGCCTTGGTGGAAAAGAGCCATTTTTGATAAACCTTCCTCTTTCGTCTCTTGGCCTATGCATTCATTCCTATTTACTAAATAAAATAAACCTTGAGTTTCCAAAAATTGTTTCCTGAAATAGGACAGTTTCTGGACTGCTAGACCTCTCCTAACAACACCTAAGCTTCCTCAACAAAAACACCAAAAATTATGAGTTTTGTCAACTCTTCATCATTTAATCATTATGTGTCAATCAAGGGCGGTGTCCAAGGCTATATACGAAAGAAGGGGTTAATAGACTGATTTTTAGTTCATCTAGATCATGGCCTTATTCATTGAAAATTTAGTGTTTGGGGGTGTCAGGTGTCCCTTTGATCTCCTAGAAACTAAAACTGAGTGCCTACTTATCCTTGCATAATTGAAATTCACACAGTTGTATAAAAGAAAATCTAAACTATTGAAAATGATAGAATTCAGTTGATAAAATTTTAAATAACAAAATTGAAATCACAGAATTAACTATAACAACAATGAAACTTGTTTAGAATTGAAATTTCACACCTGAAGAAAATGAAACATAATACAATGATGAAATTCAAATGTTGATAGGCAAATATTGCAAATCTGTAGCAAACTGAATTAACAAGAAAATCTCTGATGCAAACTAGAAATACAAATTGGAAATGTTGAAGCTAAAAACAAAATGTTATGCTATAAAATCTATTCTATATGACTTAAATATAATGTATTCATGTGCCACATTTATATGAAGTTTAATTCAATATCAACCATGCAAAAAGCTGTCAGATTCCTGCTGACCTGTTGCAGCAAGAAATTAGCAGAACTCTGGCAAGAATAATCCCTCTTTTGTGCCTAGAAGTGGCCCTTGCTTCTTGAACCAAAATATGGAAAAATTACTTGCTCTACACTATCAAATCCTCACACTGAACTCATAATCAAACATGAATGATAAGACTACACCTTTATTCAATTTGTAGTAACATAATAGCAGTGCAGGGGAAAATCTTGCAGAATACTATTTTTCTATAATACAAGGCTACAATATTTAAACTTCTACTAATATCTATCCTCTAGATCCTATATCATCCTATATGCTCAACCAAATGGGAGCATTTTATTTATATAAGTAGGGTACATTATTGATAAGGTTTTGTGCTATAATATAGGACTATTACAACTGTGGAAAAACTATTTCTAGAATGCAGGGATATGATCCATTACTCCTTATCCATTTCATCTGCTAGATTGCATCTATTGAAGAACCAATGTTGAAAAGGATAGGGATATCATTTAAACAGCTGTAACCACCATTTACTATCTGTTTGTTGCATTTAAAGATACTTTTGACCAAAACTATTGTTTCTACGCTCATTCTGGAGCTGCTCCAGAATATTAGGCAGTAGAACAGGGTTTGCAATAATTCTTGCACCAGAAGCGCATGCGGACAGTTGTGATGGTGGAAATAATCTCCAAGAATTCCTAGAAGACTAATTCCATCTTGTGCACTAGCTAGAGTGGACAAATTGCAAGCCATGTTTTATATGTACAACTGGCTGGAATTTGTATGGAAAAAATCATGTTTTCTGCACAATCAACTGTTGATAAAGTTCTTGGCATATTTTTGGTTATTGAAAGTGAGTAATCAATGGTAAAATCTTGTGAAAGAAGCATATAACAAAATAGATAGTAGCACCTTAATATTACAACATTAATTTTATGCAAAATATACTAAATAATATAGCTGAAATAGATTATAAAACATAGATAAGCAGTCAAAACAGGTCATATGCACTTTATCATTCCAATATGCAAACATCAGCATATAATGCATAATATCACTAAAATTAGTACAAAAACATATCATAAGTAGTTCCAAATAGTTTAATAAGTTATCAAAAGCAGTATTTGTATGAGGCAATATTCTGCCTCATCAATGGGGTCTCATAATTTTTTATAGAAACTGCAATATTATTGGAGAAACATCAAAAAAACCACACAACAAGTTAGAAATCACACACAATAGTGAGATTCAAAAGACAATAGAAAGAAACGTAAAAGACATTGGAACAAAAACAGACAAAGGGGGAGAGAAAACTAGGAAAGATAGTGGATATAATCGAGATCTAAACCAAAAAATCAACCTCTTAGACAACATCTCCCACCATATTGGAAACATATTCCAAGTAATCGATCGCAATCTTTAGCGAGCCCCAAATCGCTCACCTTGTAGCTCTTCCATTTCATGATCCAACTCATGAATGTAGAGAACTAAAAACCATACCAACTGCTTCGAACTAGTTGTCCTCACTGAGAATGAGACACAAAGCATCACCTCTTCCTCACGTTGCCAAAATAAAGAAGCTTCCAAGAGGGAAAATATCACCATCCACCACCTAGCAAGGAATGAAGTCTGAGAAAATGGCTAACTCATCAAACCATAGAGGAATCATGGACCAAGATATTGAGACTTACGAGGAGAACCAAACCTACCATTGAAGCTTCAAGATATACAAAAGGAATTTGAATTTGGTGCTTTAAGGAAGATTTAACCCCCTTATCCTGACACGATTTGCAAATCAAGGACTTTTGAGATTCAAAAAATCCTAGAATATTAATGATCCTCGTACACAAAATAAGGGTGTTAATCATGATTTTAAAAAATTGACCACCCAAAAGCTACCACTCTTCTGACAATAATTAAATTTTCTCTTCATTGATACCCTACAAAAGGTCCTTTGGGAAATCCCTATGCTAAACCAAAAATCCTGGGTAAGAAGTTCCAATATTTGCCATAAAATCAACGATAGAATTACCCTCGCTTAACACGTGAGAAATTATAACTTGGCTTAAATGATGAATATTTGATTTCCCTTCTTCCATCAGATTTACCACCTTCTAGCTAGGTTAAACCGAACTATTGAGCATATTAATCACATTCAATGAGTCACCTTCGATGACTGCTTTCAAGATATTCCCAAGTCCTTCAGCAATAACACCCCTTGAAAAGCGCCTATGGCTTCCACGAGGTCTGAGATAATAAATTTTTAGCATATGTCACTACCAAATATCCCTTACTATCTTTAACAACACTGCCCACTCTGGTAATACCATCGTCAAAATTTAATTTGAGCCGTCCACTTGGAGGGGGAACCACTTCACCAACCTCCTTGGATTTGAAGCAATCAGGCCTATAGCAAGGAGAAAATCTCAACTTCTCTAGTCGAGCTTCATTTGGTTGGCAAACATACCTATTATTTCCTAGATCTTGAAAAATCAAAGAAACATTCTTCATAACATTCCACAAAATCCTAGAACTTTCCCTATAAACATCTTTTTTCAAGATTTTAAATGCCCTTGCATTTAGCTCTTTCCAAACACCCCAAAGAATGTGGGGAAGTAAGAATTTCCACATGCACTTGAGATGGGGGGAAACAAAGGGAGAGGACCACTACTGAATGAAATCCACCCTAGAACTTGGCATCACCTATTGCACTCCAAGCTTACAAAAAATTAAAGAGCGGACCTCTTAGGAGACCGAGCAACTAAGAAGCATATGATTCATAGACTCCAATACCCTTCACACATAAAGCATCTATTTAAAATATTGAAATCTCTCTTGTGCAAATTTTGGATGGTTAAAATTTTATTTTGCACTAACATCCAAAAGAAAACATTAATCTTAGGGATTAAGTTCTTTAACCAAATCTTTCCCGCTGAGAATAGGATATCGTCCTCCGAGCCCAACGTATCATACATCGTTTTAACCAATAGGAACCCAACATATCATACATGGTTTTAACCAATAGGAGCCTTCACTATCCTTGGCCCAGACCAGTTGGTCTTCAGCCTCCTACTGCCTCAAAACTTGAAGTCAAAGCTCAGTTGCAATTACACTTTAAGCTTGCTAAATGGATACATCCCTGACTAAAGGAGGAAGTTGGAACCAAAGTTTATCACCATACAATTTTCAAATGAAATATACCACCTTGAATTTACCAACTCACTAGTAACCGGTATAAGATCTCTAAACCTTTAATCACCAGATAGCTAATTGTCCCTAAGTCAAGAGTCATTCCAAAAGTCCATGGACTCACTGTTTCCAATAATCCATCTACTATTATTACATAAGATATTCCTGAATGTAATTAAACTTTAACAAAACGCCAACTCATACTAAGTATAATTAAATCTTACAAATTAAATAATTTTAAGCGTTCTTATATATTTTTTAAATAATAAAAAATATTTAATTTGAATATATATTTTATGTTAGAATAGAACCAAGGCCTGTACGATTTCCGTGATTTTAGGTACCTTTCCGTAGAAATGACTCGGCTTTAAAAACAATACCTTTTTTTAACCTTTGGAGATTAAAATTGTATAAGTAATTATGAACTTAAAAATCTATCAAGTATAATGATGCATATTCAAATTAATCTTATGTTAAAATATAACTAATATTACATGCATTTTTTTAAAAATATTATAATATTAATTAAAACGATGTTATTTTGATAAATATATTGTTTAATAATAAAGTTGTGAGGATGTAGACTCATACTAAGTATAGTTAAATCTTGCAAATTCTTATTTGAATGTTGTAGATTTTAATAATATTTTTTAATTATTTTAAAATATATATTTTTAGATTCACCTGTAGGTGAATTGGGAAGGTCTTATTTGAATGTTGTAGATTTTAATAATATTTTTTAATTATTTTAAAATATATTTTTAAGATTTACGTGTTGTAGGTGAATTGGAAAGGGTAGGGTAATCTCCATCTTATCAAATGAATGAGATATCCAAAATACAATTAATAATGTTGGTGTGGTCAGGTTCGTGTCAATGATGATAGTGTAGAATCCTTCCTTATGATTAATTAAACCAAAATGACCTATAAGATTTTTCACTAAATGTTTTACTAAATTAAAAAATATATATTATAAATATATTTTTAATGAATAATAAAAATATTTAAATTTAACAATTACATAAAATGGTATAAATAATATGTATCTTTTAAAATAAAAAATGTCAAAAAAAACCATGATTTACTCCTTCCATAACTTTTAACACTTCTATGCCTTCTTGTAAATAATTTACTCTCGGATTAAAAATGGTATGCACGATTGCTTGAAAATTATCAAACAATAAAGATTTATTCAAAATTTTGTCTATTTGTTTTTTTAATTGTGAATATTGACCTTTATGCATGACTTAATTAAGAATGGATATATATATAGATAAAATAAATTATCTTAGCGTTATCACATTAAAATTGTGTAATTGTAATTTTAAAACCTAAAAAGTATTAGGAATTTTTTTATAGATTTAAAATATATTTTATGTTTTAAATAAAAATTTGTAATTACAATTTTAAAACCTAAAATATAGGAAACATTTTTTTATAGTTTTATAATATATTTTTATTATTTAACATTTTAAGTTTATATTATTTATTTTATATTTTTATATAATTTGTTACAAGTAAAAATACTATATAATTGTATGTTTTTTTAGTGTATATAAATTTTAAAATTTTAATGTAGGATAAAAATATTATATAATTAAAAATTTATAGATTTTGTTGTAGTATTTATTCATAATTTTTAAATTAGTAAAGTTATAAGTAGATAAAATTTTAAACAATAAAATTAATGTTAATGTTATGTCCAACAAAATATTCTAAGGATGGATATGATATTTAGTGTCTTGGTTCAAATATTTTGGTGAAATGATGGATATTCATATTGATATCCTCTTAAAAATTGCATGTTATGTTTGATGGTCTTGCTTGTCCAAAATTTTCCTTTTTACATATTTCTAAAAATAGTGAGCTAGAATATCTAGAATGTGATGTTTATCTTCAAAATAATAACCTTTGACTTCATGGATGAAATTTAATTGGTTGGATTACTTTGGTATTTCATTCTATGGATTGAGAAAAATATTCTTAGAATTCCTTTTCAGTAATCAGTTATCACCATATTATTATGATATTAGAGTTTAATGAACAAATAGGTTCAGTTTTCTCTAAAATATTGAGAAAATTTAAAACATTAAATGAAAGCATTTCTAAATTTCTTCTTAAAAAATAAATGATAGATACACTCCTAGAAATATAGAAACTTCAAGCCTAAGAATGGATAAATATCTAGTAATCTAAACAAAATATTTTGGAACATCTATAATGATAATCCATCTTTGGTGAGGTCTACCTCTTCAACATTGTCTATATGTGAAAATATTTGAACTACAATTTTATTTCTTTTTAGGAGACTTTATCATCAACCTTAGAGGCTTTACTTATTAATACAAGGGTTATGCATAAGGGGTCAGCTCCAAAATGTATTTATAAAAATTTGGCGAATCAGTTTCAAAATCCAGGTGAATAGTGTCGAAACACATGTAGAAGGTTAACTATTATTAGGGGTAATGTTAGAAATTTAAACTTAAAATGGTCAAATTATTATAAAATTGGGGTGAATCGACCCACCAAAAAAAATTGCACCCAAAATTTTTTGGCTAATGAGCCTTGGTCAAGGGTCTCAAATATTAGCTAATTCTAAATTTCGAAAATCCTAATTTTAGCCAATTGGATAAAAATAACCGCTATGCATAACCCTGATTAATACATTAGATGTTGAGGATAACATGATGGATGTAAGGTAAGTACCATTATATTATTCATATACTATAATTTATATAGGGAGGCCTCAATAACACAAAGCTAGTGCTATAAAGGATACAAATTAAACAGAAGAGACTATAAGAATGTTGAGCAATATGCAAATTAATGATAGTAACCTAAAATTCAAGAGTTTTCACCTTGCATTAGAAACTACTACAAAAAAATAGAATGAGAGAATAAGAAAATTGAAATAATACTAGATATAAAATCAATCTAATAGGAGGAATGACGAGGATATTCTTCTAACACCACTAAATATTAATACCAGTCATGATGGTCCAAATTTGAAGAAGATATCTATAAATATGAGGAACCTAACCTAAACTTGGTAATTAAATAGTAAGTTAAATTTTACCTTATACATCAAAACCATTATGATACGATAAATTAAGAAATAATTTCAAAGAAAAATTTCTCCCTTAAATTTTCTACAGCATAATGAAATATTTCCAATATAGGATTTGCACAAGAGATATGATATGAAACCTTCTAAAAAATATCAAGATTCTATACTTTTACAATATATGAACATTTCAAGTTCTAATCAAAGAACACTTCACAGTTGACATTATAACAGTTTCATTTCATAACATAAATTTATGGTTTGAACTAGCACTTCTAAAGTTTTAATTTATTTTTCTTTCATGGCAACAAATAATGGTGCAATTATTTTGAATTAGTGCTTTTTGAAAAATTGTCTGAAAAACTTATATTAAAACAAATACCATTTACAATTTGGGATGAGACTTCTCCTAGCCTTAGCCAAAGAGAGCACATATTTACAATAGTAAATGAAGATTTGAATTGGACCCAAATCTCCTAAACCATATTTCTACAATGGTTTTTTACCTGATTACAACTTTAAAATAATATCTACATTGGAGCACAAAACTCCTAAACCATATTTCTACAATTGTTGTCCAAATTAGCTAAACACTGGATTTGATCACCAACCTGCATAATCCTCTCATCCTCAATAGCCATTTCACTATGCCACTGAACCCCTACCTCCTTATCAATACCAATATTATCCAAGAAGTCTGCCACTTTATTTAGATCTCTACTCATATAAAATAGAATCACATAATCTAATTACCTCCATAGTTTCTTAATTTGAGTGACAAGAATCCTCAACCTCCATGTCTCCAAAGTAAAATTCCTCATGTATTCCAGAGCCTTTACCATTATTTGAGAATCTAATTCTAGGATTATCCTCCTATAACCTTGTTTTACTATCCAAATAGAAGCAGATTTTATAGATAAGGCTTCTACTTCATTATTTGTGGCCCTTTACAGGACTTGTAGTTGCCAATAGAGCATTGTCCCCACATGATTCCTGCAAATAACTCCAATTCCAACTGTACTCAAATTGCCTTTTGCAGCTCCATCAGTATTAATTTTAATCCAACCTTCTAGGGGTGGTTTCCAACTAGCTCTATCCTACCCCTTTTGGACTTCAACTTCATTCTCCGTTGTCCCTATAATATCCCGAGTTTCCTCTATAGCATATACTGCCACAATTTTTGTGACTTTGCACCAAATGACCTGTCAAACTCCATATAAATATGAAAAAGTTTCTCTAAAAATTTACCATTTCTCTCTAATCACACTTACCACCAAATGAAGTTTACACCAAGCTCCCAACTAATACAAAGATCTTAATATTTAAATCTACCCCTCTTCCATATTTCCCAAATATTAATCCAATTCAAATCACCATTAACTAAAATTTTATAAGATAAAAAACCATCTCTCCCAGATCTGGAGCATGAATGGGCACTCAAACATCAAGTGGTCAGATGTTTCCTCACTCTTGTAGCATAAAACACATTGATATGGACCAATTATTCCCCTATGTATGAGATTATCAAAATTAAGAATTCCATTATGTATGAACTGCCAAGCAAAAAAGTTTACTTTTTGCCAACACATGGAATGCCAAATCTTTCTCCAATCCTCAACCTAATATGCAAGAGGAGGAGGGTCTGGAAGGATCTTATCATATCCATACTTCATTGTGTAGACACCAATGCTCTCATAGACACAAGCTAATTCATCCTCCTCATATCTACCCATGAGAAATAATTTTTCCAAGATTTTAGTCATGATGGGTGTCAATTCCAGAGGGATTGAAATTGGCCACTCATCCAACTTCTTAAATTGCTTAAACTTATAATCCTCCAGCTAACTAGTGTTGAAATAACTTTCAATTTAGACCCAATCCCTGGTTTCCATGGCTATTTTTATTGGTTGTAGTTCTGGGAATTCAATAATTATAGGTGGGTATTGATCCCATGAATCTATCTAAAAATGTGTCTTCTCCTCTCTCTCCACATTCCAAAATAATCCATATTTCACTACTTGAGATCCTAACTTTAGAGCCTACCACACTAAGGATCCATTACCATCCAAAGAGAAATTACCCACCTCATTTGGGTTTACCTATTCCAAATATTTACTAGTTAAAACTTTACTAAATAAAGAAGTTGTTTGGGAAATCCACCTCTAGTAAAGATTTCCATCCAAAGCTTTATTATTTAACTTTGATCTCCTCAGTCCCAAACCTCATGTTACCTTGGGTTGGATTACTTTATTCCAATATACTAAGGCCCATTTCCTCTCTTCTTTTACTCCTCCCCATAAACATTTCTAGCCATTTTTCTCAACTCTTTCCATATGGTATGTGGGGAAGCAAGGATAGAAAATTTATAAATTGGCATGGCCTGAATGACTGACTGTAAAAAATTTAATCTACCTCCATAGCTTAACCATTTGTGAGACCAATTATTAATTATTTCCTTGATACAAGCCAAAATATTCCTCTAGGTATCTATTTTCAATTTTTTTAAATGTAAAGGGACCCCCAAGTATACCACTAGGAGAGAAGTCCTTGTGAATCCCAAGATCTCTAAAATTCTATCTTGAAGCCTTTTATCAAGATTGAAAAATATCACTTTGGATTTTTTATTATTGATGACTTGGTTTGTGGCTCTAAGGTAGACATTAAGTGTATCTCTAATCATTCTTGCTTCCCTAAAGTTGGCAAATCCCACCAATCTCGTGTCATCCACAAAATGTAGGTGATTCAAACCTCCTTCACCCACCTTGATATCTATTTGCAAATATTGTTGTCTTCTCCTCAATATGAGTCTACCCAAACCTTAAATCGATATGATAAAAATATAGGGGGAACAAGGATCTCCTTGACGAAGGTCTTGAGTAGCTCCAAATGGTTGTGAGCGAAGACACTTGATTAACACTAAGTATGTCAAAGTAGAAACATAGCTCATGACACATTCTATCCAATCTTGAGATAAAACAAAGTTGTTCATCATATTTGACAAGAATCTCCACTCCACCCTATCATAAGCCTTTGACATATCCAATTTTATGAATATTCCTCTATTACCAGATTTTTGTATTGAATGGATGACCTCTTAATATTGAACCGCACCATAAAATATCTGACTACCATCTACAAAACCCCCTTGCTTTGAGGAAATAATTCTATGTAGAAGAGGTTTTAGCCGCTCAACCATTACCTTTGTGATTATTTTATGGATGACATTGAATAAGGTAATAGGTCTATAATATGAAATGTGCACCCCCTACTCCCCTTTTTGAATTAAAGCAATGGAAGTATGATTTAATGCTTTAAGAATGCTTTTAATACCTTTAGACTACTCTATAACAACCATTACATCCTCCTCCAAGTTGTTCTCGAAGGCATGAAAATCCTCAATTGGAAAGCCATCTAGACCTGGTGTTTTTTTATGCTCATTCCAAAGACTAATTTCTTCAGTTCCTCTCTATAAATGGGTTTAAGTAGGGCTTTATTTTAATCCTCAGGGATAACAGAGGTTATGACAACAATAGATTCATTTTGAGTCTCTTCATCTTGCACCATATTTTTCTTAAATAGTTTTAAAAAATAATCCATGGAATGGTAATGCATACCTGGAATTGTATCAAAGGAGTATCCATTATCATCTTGAATAGCTTCCATGTTGTTCGTCTATCTCCTAGAACAAGAAACCCAATCTAAAAATTTGGTATTTTTATCACCTTCTAATAACCAAGTGGTTCTTGCTCTCTATTTTTAGTAGGTCTCCTCTTGGTTTTCAATGTCCTCAATTGCTTTACACAATGCATCATCCTCTTCTTTGAGCTTCTCTGTAATTGTTCCTTCCCTGAAGTGTTTTTGAACCTCATCCCATCTGGCCACCAATGGAGCTCTTTGGACCTATAATTGTGTCTTGTTAGCTCACCTCCATTGTTTCAATTGATCCTTGACATAATTAAGTTGCTTTTGGAATCTAAACATCATTGTACCATATGTTTGACGATGTTCTTCCCACCACTATGGAATTTTCTTTCGAAGTTCCTCTTTTTGTAACAAAAAGTTTTCAATTTTAAATGGTTTGTGATAATGCACTATTTTCATACCCCTTCCAATAAAATGGGAAAGTTATCTAAAATTGGACCTTCCAAAATTTGAAATTTTATACTCCATTTCACAAATGCCTCCTATAAAACCAAGAAATGATCTAACTTCACCTTCCTACTATGTGGTTACCTCCTCTTATTAGTCCAAGTATAGTTTGTTCCAGGACATTTAATATCCACCAAGTTTAATGCTTGGACTTGGGCAATCATAAGTCAATCCCTTGGGTCTAAAATTGGGGTTTCCCCTTACTAATATCTAGAGGATAATTTAGCATTAAAATCCCTAGAAAAAATTTAGTCTAACTCCTACCTTGATACTCTCATGTTATGCACAATTTTCCATTGATGCATCTAACCATCTAGGTTTTGAGCCCCATAAAAAATTATGATTAAAACCTGCTTAGTTGTCACATTGTTCCTAAAATGTGATGTGAGAACACCCCTCCAAGATATATATTCTATTGTTGTCTACTCAAGAGAGTTCCACAAAGTAACTATCCCACTTGAGACCCCTTGGGTAGCCACTTCCATATGATCAACACCCCTCCAAAGTCTATTTACTATTTTACACTTAAGATCCAATGATATTTTTGTCTCCTGCATAAGCAAAAAATTGTTTTACATTTTTCTAAGAGTCTTCAAATAGCATATTGATGGGTTATACTATTTAAACCCCTATAATTCCATGATTGTATAATAATTGGTTACCTTGAGATTAGTAAAAATATATTGGGCTCACTGATCCTCTAGTGATTAGTTTATATCCTTGAACTGCTATCAATTCCTTATTTGATTTTCTACCCACTCCTTGAGAGCTGATCTTTTTTTCTCTTTTCCACTTGAGTTATCTCTAGAGTTGGCCTTTCTCTATTCTTTTCTGCTATACCCATGATGACATCCTTAATTATTGGCTGCTCTTTGTTATGCATTATCAATACCCCTATAACTCACTACACTCAATTACCTTCTCTAGAATGGGAGGAGGTGAAAGAGGGGCTTGAACATGGTTGTTATTATTTTTATTACTCTCATCCACTCCTTCCATAAATTGTTCTTCTTCCTGGTCCACTAGTGTCTTGAAGATCTCATACATATTGGAGGCTTTGAGTTGGGTTTTCTCTTTACCATCTTGTTTCTTTTATCTTCTCTTTCTTTTGGGTTGTTTAAAACCATCTCCCTGTGCTTCTTTACCTTGATAAATATTGGTTATTTATTTATTGATTGTTGACTTACCTTCCTTAGAAATATTTGATATTCCTATAGGAGCCTTCATTTTTATATTCATATTGTTTGGGCAGGATTAGGCCAAATGGCCATATTTGTGGTAAATTGTACACCTAAAGGACAATGCCTCATAATCTAGTTGTTAAATTCAATATAGTCTTGCAAGTTCAAGTTCAACCTCTATCGACAAAGGCTTGTTAAGATCCATTTCCATGCATAATATAGCATAAACGGTTGTGTTTCCTTCCATTGTATCTTTGAAAACACCCAAATGTATTCCAAAGGAATTTTTAATAATTTCCAATACTTTCTCACTCTAAAACTCCATTTGGAAGTGAATATAAATGAAGGACACAAGCTTATATTGAGATGTGGGGTGAACAATATAAGATCACTTTTTAGTTTTCTTTCCCAAATTATATTATCTAATATAATCAATGGAAACATAAATAGTAGTAATCAAATCAATGCATAAATAGTCACACACAATAGAGACACCAATTTAACGTGGTTCACCCAATGTGGGCTACTCCACGAAGAAAATATTTCCCTAAAATTTTCTCAAAAAATCTCTTAGGAATCCTTTCCTATTACAATTTTTATGGATATTTGTCCAAAGGAGACACCAATCCCCTAATCATGTTTTTGGATCTCTATCCACAGGATAACTCCTTCTCTACTATGGCTGGTGATCTTATATAACACTACTGCCTCCACTACTCTGGCTTGTGGATCTTTCTCCACTGAAGACTCCTATCATCACTCAGAATATATCTGTCCTTACTACCCTAGCTAATGGATCTCTACCCACTGAAGACTACTATCCTCTACTCTATCACCTCCAAAGATTACTCTCAACTCTATCTCAAATTTGTACTAAACATATTCCTTCAGTCTAGCACAAATTTGCTCAATATTTGTCTCTGATCTACACTAAACACAGTCCTTCGATCTAGCACAAATTTACTCAATATCTATCTTTGGTCTGGCATAAACCTATCCTCAAATCTGCACCAAACTTTATCCTCAAATCTATCCTCAAGCCTTAACACAAAGCTTGATCCAATCACAAATAAACTCTATTAGATTTGTCCCAAATCTTAACTCAAGGTTTGAACAAATCAATCAATCAACTCATCTCTTCAATTCTTCTCAAATACTTGTCTCAAACCTATCCAACAAGTCCTCTCAAGTACTTATCCAATCTGCTCTCAATATTTGTCTTCAAATATGCATTGTAAGCTTCCACAAAATATCACACTAATCTATCCACAAGTCTTCTCCAATACTTACTTTAAATCTACTCAAAAAGTTCTCACTAGAACTCGCTCAATCTTTTCAAAAAGTCTTCACCAAGACTTACCTCAAATTTTCTCAACAAGTCCTCACTAGAAATTGTCCAATCTGCTCAAAAAGTCTTCACCAAGATTTACCTTAACTCTATTTTGTAAGCTTCTACAAAAGCTCACACAAATCTATCCTTCAGCTTTCACAAAAGCTTCCTCAATTCTATCCTTAAGTCCACTCTAGGACTTACTCAAATAAGCTCACAAGCTTTCACAAAAGCTTATTCAACTCAACTCAATCTATCATAGAAAACCTCTTCACAAACAAGTTTCACATAGAATCTTGTTTCAATTTCACATAAACATATAGAGAATGGTTAAAGACTCAATATGTTTTCACATTCACAATAATACTTAATCACTTTCAAACTTTTTTGTTCAACCACAAAAACATATGGAGAATGGCTAGAGACTCAATATGTTTCACTTTTACACAACACTCAATCACTTCCAAACTCTCTTCAAATCAATTAAAAATAAATAACATTTTTTTTACATGACTTGAATTATCACTCCAATACATTCAATAAACTAAGCTCAATCAACTCCACTCAATCAATCAATCAATGAAAGCTTAGTCAACAATGCTTATCAAACAAATCTCATACAATAATGATACTCATGATATTTCACAAATCCTAGTTCAAGATAGTTTTCAACTTCACATAACAATGATACTCATGATATTTCACAAACTCTAATCAAGCATATGAAATCTTACTCAATATTTCCAACAATGCTTATTAAACAAGGTTTCTAGTATCAACATCCATTTCAAAAAACCCACATCATTCAACATTGGATATCTCAAAATCAAACTCAAAAATGTTTATCAAACAATCCTATTCAATCCAACTTAGCATTCACAAAACCCAACAATATTTCACTCACAAGGAAGATATACCCATAACTTTTTCTTGATGAAGGGATGACCTCAAAATCTATCTCAACACAATCAATCTCTTTGCCAATATTAATGGTTAGATATCAAAATCTATCCTCAATTTTTCTTTCACCATACACAAATTATTAATTCTCAATTACACCTTATAATCTCCAACTTTATCAAATAAATATTTCACTCATTCAATTTCACAATAACCCCTTTCAAAAATTTAATGCATGAAACAATCCAAACACTACTTATGTCTCCCTACTCAATATTGCACTTTTTAAGTAATTAACTTTATAAAATAATGCAATATATTTTTAACCCTTTCACTTTCTCTAAGGTAAAAATTAATTACCTTGCACTTTTAACTCCCTAAACACTTTAACAAAAACAAATAACCCCACGTGCTAATAATTTTCCCTCTTCACACTAAACTCCAAGCGCAGAAATGAACCAGCACTTTGAGTGCTACCAACAACTTAGGGCAATGCAAATTTAATAAAAAATAAATACCTCCTTGTGCACTCCATGTCGGATTTGATCCCTGGTCAAAGCACATGTAGTGCCTTAGACGCATCTCCTTTTTGCGTGAGCCAAGCTCTCACATAGAAGTCAAAGGTGACTAGGGTGCTTTGAGTCCAACTTGTCCTCCAAGAACCAAAAATATCTTGTCCTACATCACCAACGAAATTGAACGCGGCGTCTCGCATTCCAAAACCTTCATACACGTCATATTCACCACTAGCCCAACCGTTGGTTTGTTTTTAGCCTTCCCACCTTGATTTCTTTGACTTCTGCAAATTTTGGGGACACCTAAAATTGTAACCTTGTCCTTGCTTGCTCACGAAAATATTTCATCATTCCTCAAATTCGCATGCATTAAAACTATTTTCAGATATTTACTTTCTTTAGGGGTAAGGCTATGGTATTTATACCATATGCCTCCCTCTCTCCCATGTCAGCAAATATTATAAAAATTTAATTATTTTTGGCGTCCAACCCAACTTTGGGTTATAAACAATATTATTTTATAAATAAATTTATAATATAAATATTATAAATTATTTATAAACTACCTTAGGCATAATTAAACTTTAAATATTATAATGAAATATTATAATATTATTTCCATTGGGCCTAGGTCTTTTCATCTTTCTCCCTTACGCCTTTTCTGATCGCATTTAATATTATAATAATAAATATTATAATATTATTTTATTTAGGCCTTTTCTTTAGGGTATTTAACCGTATTTTTGACCAATCATCTTGAGCTCATAGGCCAAATCTCTTGGGATTAAAATATAAATATTTTAACCCTTATTTTTCCAAGTCCTACACTGATTCCTGACATTGACTCTTGACATCAATGACAACTGAACTAACTCAAACTTTCCAACAATATTCCCCTTTTTCATTGATGGCAACCTTTTTTTTACCAAACCTCTCTATTCTTTCAAAATTGCTCCCCCTGAGAAACTGCTCCCTTGATTGAATTCTCTCTACCTAATTCTAATCTCTCCTCATTTGACATAAATGGCAAAAGGTCACCTTTGGGGCTTGGGGCTAAGAACAAGACTCTTAGCTTAGCCCCTCCCCTACCTCCTCTTGAGGTGGTTAATTCTGGGGTGGGAGTATTTCTACTCCCATCATGCATTGATCTTTACCTTTGTCGACTTTCTTTCTCAACTGATCCTTCTGATTCCTCTGACTATTATTGTTCTTTCTTTTCTCTAGAATTTTTGCTATACACCAGTTTTTGTATGCCCAACATTATTGCACTTATCACACTTAATTTTGTTCCTTGGAGGTGCAATTGTCTTGAATTTTCTTCTAGTGAAGCCATATCCATTCCTGTCATGAACCTTACAATTTATTGCCTTGTGACCAAATCAGAGTAGCAATACCCTTGAAAAAGATGCATGTTTTTGAAGTTCCCATACTCCTATATTTTATGTGTCCTGCAATTTTTAGCCTTGTGCCCAAACATGTTATATGAGAAGCATCATCCATTGAAATTTCCTTGTCTTGACCTCATTGGTCTCTTAGTCTCTTCTTCCCTGTGTTGGTTCTTGTTCCATTTGTTCCACTTTTGTGCATTTTTCCTTTCCTTTTTGAACTTTGTATTGTCCAAATCATTCTCAGAAGTATCACTCTCTCTTACACTCTCTTCTTCTAAAGCTTCTTCTTCTTCGGAGCTTGAGATTGACTCCTCTCCTTATTTTCTTTGTACTTATTCAAAACCAAGTATTGTTTTATTTGACAAGGATCTTTGTACCTTGATAATATTATCCAAGTTCTTTGAGATTCTCCCAAACCTATGTAACTTATCCTTAGACTCTTTTACTTCCTTCCTTAGTGAAGCTATCTCATTATCTAACCTTTCACATTCTAAAACCTTTGCTTCTAACTTCTATTTGAATTTCCTTGTCTTAGCTATTGATTTGGTTAGATCCTTTATAAGCTTTCCTTTCTCTTCATCACATTCTTGAAATTTAAGCTTGAGTTTTGCTTTCTTACCTCTCTTAATGCATCAAGGGAAGAAATAAACTCACCCTCAATATCAACTTATCCTTCCTCTGATTCTTCCTCTATTTGTTTACCTTTAGGATCATATTTGTTTCTTTTTTATTTATTTCCACTAGAAGTACTTCCTTATTCTTCTATTGCGATAAGAAGACTTTCTTTTGGTCCTTCAATAGAATCATCATATTCATCTTCACTAAAACTAAATCCATTCCTTGTACAAATATCTTCAATATGACCAAAGTTACCACATCTAAAACACTTGAGAATTATTGGTATCATGTTTCTAACCACTTCCTTTTCTTCTACCAGAAATATAATTTCATCTTCTTCATTATCTGAGGACCTGTCATCACTATCACTTGAACTCTTATGTGCCTTGTTTGCATAAAAACTCTTCTTATGCCTTTGGAAAAAATTATTTCCTTGTGTACCTTGTCCATCCCTATTTTTTTGGTACCTGTGCCTTCCTACTTCCCTGTTCTTATGATCTTATTTCTCATCATCATTGCTATTTCTAGCCTCTGGATAATTAGTTTCATAGTGACCATATTTACCAAAATTAAAACATCTAACTGATTTTGTACCTTTATACTTTCTTGAGTCCTTGTTCCTTCTGCCATAATTTGTTTCTTCATCACTAGATAACTCATTGCTTGAATCTGACTTCTTACCCTTTGTCTTATTAGTAGCTTTGAAGGATGCTTCTTTTTTGGAAATAGGTTCCTCTTTTATTCTCATATCAAAAGCAATGATAATGCCATGTAATTCATATCTTGTCAAAATTTCAATGTCTTTTGAATCTTCTATAGCTGAAATATTTTCACTATACCTTTTTGGGAGTGATCTTAAAATCTTATCACAAATATTTGTTTACTCAACCTTAATTCCAAGTCCTTGCATGGATTTAACAATCTCATCTACATGAATTAGATATGCTACAATTTTTTCCTCATCCTTCATCTTTAGGTCTTCAAATATTCTCTTGTAATTTTGCAACTTTGCCCTTTTGATATTTTTATCTCCTTCATATATGCCTTGCAAATTATCCCAAATTTCCTTTGATGATGCGAAATGCATAACCTTTATAAAATCTTTTTCATGTAAACCCCTTAAAATTCCATTCATTGCCTTTGAATTACTTAGTTTTATAAGCTTACCATATTTATATGTAGGTGGAGTTGTCGGTGATATGTATCCATTCTCAACTGCTTCCAAGTTCCATTAAGTGAAACTTCATCCTTGTACTCTAAAGTGCATAATTGTTCCCATCAAAAAATGGTGTTGAATTCTATGAAGATCCATTCTAAGAATCCATCTATACTCTTGTGAGATTTCTCTTCAAGTTGTTAAAATATTTTGAAGGAACCTGCTCTGATACCAATTGAATAACACAAGCTTATACTATGAGGGGGGGTGAAAATTATAAGATCACTTTTTACTTTTCTTTCCCAAACAATATTATCCAATATAATAAATTGCAATATCAATAGTAGTAACCAAATAAATTCACAAATCATCGTACACAATAGAGATACCAATTTAACATGGTTCACCAAATGTGGGATACTCCATGGAGAAAATATTTCACTAAATTTTTCTCAACAAATCTCTTGGGAATTCTTCCATATTAAAATTTTTATGGACCTCTATCCAAAGGATATACCAATCCCCTAATAAATTTCATGGATATCTCTACACAGGATAACTTCTCCTTTGCTCTGGTTGGTGATCCTCTAGAAGACTACTGCCTCCACTGCTTTGGCTTGTGTATCTCTCTCCATTGAAGAATCCTATCCTCACTAAAAATATGTCTATCCTCAATTCCCTAGCTAATGGATCTCTATCCACTGGATATTATTATCCTCTACTCTATCACATCCAAAGCTTACTCTCAACTCTATCTAAAATCTGTACTAAACACAGTCCTTTAGTCTAGCACAAATCTACTCAATTTTTATCTTTTATCTACACTAAACATAGTCCTTCGATCTAGCATAAATCTACTCAATATCTATCTCTTGTCTAGCAAAAACCTATCCTCAAATTTGTACCAAACTCTATCCTCAAATCTATCCTCAAGTCTTAACACAAAGTTTGATCCAATCACAAATCAACTCTGCTAGATTTGTCCCAAACCTTAACTCAAGGTTTGAACAAATCAATCAATCAACTCAACTCTTTAATTCTTCTCAAATACTTACCTCAAACCTATCCAACAACTCCTCTTAAGGACTTATCCGATTTGCTCTCAATATCTATCTTCAAATTTGCATTGTAAGCTTTCACAAAATATCACACTAATTTGTCCACAAGTCTTATCTAAGACTTACGTCAAATATGCTCAACAATTTCTCACTAGAACTTGTTCAATCTACTCAACAAGTCTTCATCAAGACTTACCTCAAATCTACTCAACAAGTTCTCACTAGAACTTATCCAATATGCTCAACAAGTCTACACCAATACTTGCCTCAACTCTACTTTGTAATATTCTACAAAATATCATACAAATTTGTCCTAAGATTTCACAAAATATTCCTCAATTCTTTCTTTAAGTCCACTCTAGGACTTACTCAAATCAACTCACACACTTTCATAAAATCTTATTCAATTCAACTCAATCTATCACAGAAAACCTCTTCACAAAACTTGTTTCAATTTCATAGAAACATATAGAGAATGGTTAAAGACTCAATATGATTTCACATTCACAATAATACTTAATCACTTTCAAACTCTTTTTTTCAACCACAAAAAAATATGGAGAATGGCTAGAGACTCAATATTTTTCACTTTCACGCAACACTCAATCACTTCCAAACTCTCTTCAAATCAAAATAAATAACATTTTTTTTACATGACTTGAATTATCACTCCAATACATTCAATAAACTAAGCTCAATCAACTCCACTCAATCAATCAATCAATGAAATCTTAGTCAACAATGCTTATCAAACAAATCTCATACAATAATGATACTCATGATATTTCACAAATCCTAGTTCAATATAGTTTTCAACTTCACATAACAATGATACTCATGATATTTCACAAACTCTAATTAAGAATATGAAATCTTACTCAATATTTCCAACAATTCTTATCAAACAAGGTTTCTAGTATCAACATTCATTTCAAAAAACCCACATCATTCAACATTGGATATCTCAAAACCAAACTCAAAAATGTTTATCAAACAATCCTATTCAATCCAACTTAGCATTCACAAAACCCAACAATATTTCACTCACAAGGAAGATATACCCATACCTTTTTCTTGATGAAGGGTAGACCTCAAAACCTGACTCCACATAATCAATATCTTTACCAATATTAATAGTTAGATATAAAAATATATCCTCAATTTTACTTTGACCATACACAAATTATTAATTCTCAATTACACCTTATAATATCCAACTTTGGCAAATAAAGATTTTACTTATTCAATTTCACAATAACCCCTTTCAAAAATTTAATGCATGAAACAATCCAAAAACTACTTATGTCTCCCTACTCAATATTGCATTTTTCAAGTAATTAACTTTATAAAATAATGCAATATATTTTTAACCCTTAATAAAATATATTTCACTTTCTCTAAGGTAAAAATTAATTACCTTACCCTTTTAATTCCCTAAACACTTTAACAAAAACAAATAATCCCACGTGCTAATAATTTTCCCTCTTTACAATACACTCCAAGAACATAATTGAACCAGGGCTTTGAGAGCTACCAACAACTTAGGGCAATGCAAATTTAATAAAAAATAAATACCTCCTTGTTCGCTCCATGTGATATTTTACCCCTGGTTGAAGTGCCTACAACGCCTTAGCTGTGGCTCCCTTGACGTGTGAGCTAAGCGCTCACCTGGGAGATAAAGGTGTCTAGGGCACTTTGACTCATACTTGTCCTCCAAGAGCCAAAAAGCTCTTGTCCCACGTTGTTGATGAAAATTGAACATTGTAGACACCAAAACAACACCAATCCGATTATGTGACGACAAGCACTGATCGAATTGACATACATAGCCCCTAGGGCAGCCCCTAGAGGTTAAACAGTGGTCCTAACCACTCCCACAATAGTTTTGGAAGGTCAGAGGTCAATTTGGCACCTTTCAGGCACTCTTCTCCCTACTCGTTCCACCCTGGGATGATTACAAATTGGTATTCATCCCACCCCGGGACGATTAGCAGCATTCGCTCCAGGGTGGGGCGAATAGCAGGTTTGACGGGCAAAAGGTCAAACCTTGACAAATGGCAGCTCAGATCCACCACTCAACTCCACCTTCAATGCATGGGAGTGCGAGTGAGCATTTTTGAGCTCAAAGAGGCAGTCATGGAGCCCTTAATCAGGGAGGAATCTTCTCTCCCCGGGAAGGCATGATGGCCAAGTGGCGCCTCTGCATGCTCATTCACAAGAGACCCTCAGGTCTATAAAATGGTGAGTCTTCTCACCCCAAAAAAGGAATAGAGCAGGAGCATTTGGAGCAATGGAGTGCTACCGAATTACATCCTCACCCCTCACTTGTGCTTCTTACATCCTTGATCTCTCTTTTGGAAGGGAGGTTATTGGGTGAACATTGGAAGCGCAATCCGGACCCAAAACCCAAATATTTGGCCACAATACCCCACCCAATTTTCTGACACAACCCCCTAGGAGGTTTTGGACCCATCCCAAGTGGATTGGTGCCGAAACCAAGCCCCAAACGATGGGCGTCCTGCCCTCGGGCGCCCCCGCACTGTTGTAGTCCTAATCGCCCCACCCCAGAGTGATTAGAAATATGTAGTATATTTCCTTACTATTCCTTTTGCATTTTATTTTATGTCTTTCATATATGCTTCCATTCAAATTTCATGCTATTCTGATGAGTTTTGACTGTGTTTTCATTGCTTTTCGCTTTCACTAACATACAGGGAGCATTTTCGGATATAGGGTGATCAAGGCTGAATCTACAAAATCCGACCTTCTGGGTCATCTCAAAATGCCCCATTTTTCCTAACCCCAACTTTGCAGGTGTTTTGGAGGCCTCTGGATGGGACATTTAGGAGGTTGCCTTCTGACATTTTATGATAGTCCTAATCGTCCCACCCTAGAGCGATTAGAAATCTATAGTAGATTTCTTGACTGTTCCTTTTGCAGTGTGTTCATGATGGTGTTTTCATGCTTCTGTCCAAATTTCATCTTATTCTGACATGTTTTGATTACCATTTTAATTATTTCATGCATGCATTAACCGGAGGCCTTGGGGATTGCATATTTCCCTCCATCCGTAGGTGCTACTAATCATTTGTTATTTCTTTGAATGTAGGATCTCGACACTAGAGGGGAAGCAAGGAACTATAGATGCATTCATGCAAGCGGTGGTGACGTTTGGCCCACCCATTTCAAATGTGGGCACGCGAAAGATCCCGAAGGGAAGTGTACCATCCGTGGTGTAACAAAGCTATATCTAACGCTCCTAGCTCCTAAAAAGGAAGGAGACGTATTGTAACCTGGTCTCAAAGAAAAATTAATAAAAATAAGGGCTGCACTTTACATTTGCTTTATATCTCATTTCAGTTCGTTTGTTTTCCCCTTTTTATGCACTTTAGTCCTTTGTTCATTTGTAGGACTTAGCGTTTCGCATGCTTTTGTTTGCACCGCACCCAGTATGCCTATGGGCTTCCGTATCCTCATGATTTCAGTGGCGATCATGGTGGGACCCTGTCCCTTGATTTTGGGATCAAATTTTTGATCAAAATTGTGTGTTTTTGCTTTCAGGTGTTAATCCTTCAAGCGTTGGACTGTTGCTCGTGCCACCCTGTGATGAATACAGACTAGAATTCATGCCACCCTGGGATGAATAAGGCATTCATCCCACCCTATGATGAATACAGATCTGCTATTCATCCCACCCTAGGATGATTAGCTCTCTATGCAGTTTTTGAGCAGAAACTCAGGGGCATCTGGTGTGGGCAGAGAAGAGGTAGGTTGTCTGAACACTCTCTGTAATTTTTTGTCTCTGTTTCTATGATTTTTCTATTTCTTTGCTTGCATAGGAAATTTTATTGCATGTTTCCTTTCTTTGCGCAAGTAAAAATAACCACACACACCATGAGATAATCTAAACATCAAGGCATTGGTCGTAAAACCCCAACACTTGATCAAGACCAATGGTGGATTTCATCACCACCTTGGCTTGAATTTTGCATACATAACCCTGATCGCTACTATTGCTAGACGTAAATCCTGATGAAATCTGACCAAGTGTAGCTGGGGTGATTCCCAGTGCATGAGGATAAGTCTTCTATGGTAGGTGTCAAAAATAGAGTGATTCCCCTTCCGTACCGCCTATGTTCCACGTCTTGTTCTGCTCTCGCGTACCAATAGTTTCCCTCACGTAAGGGTGGGTATATTGAGAGGTTCGGTATAATGGCCTGGCAGTGGTATATTGAAGGGGCGACCATTTTGGGAGACATAAGAGCCCTCATATTGCATATACAACAAAATTTTCTTTACAAGGTTTTCAAACAAAAATCAAAACACACTGAACCAGATTTAGGGCACACTTTTAATCCATAAATGAGATAATCACTTCTTTGTTTGTGTGGCTCCTGTTTGTTTAGTGTAGCATAAAAAATTGTAAAGAAGATAAAAATGTACGCATCTTTTAGAGAAACACCACCATGGTGTACACCCGTAGCCAAGCCCAATCACGGGCAGAAGCTACAGAAAGTGTACAAGGGGGCACAAGTCACCTCCGCTATAGCCCCAAGGACTTGGTCATACCACCTTGGTGGCCTGACCCACAAAATAGTCCACATCATACCATGACGGAATGGGACTATAGAGGCACCCCTTCGAGGGGCACTCCCATTCAACATAGACCCTTTCAGGAGGAGTCCTTACACGTGGCACTCAACATAGATGGGAAGGCTCCCTTAGACACTCGTTATGAGTGGCCACCATGCAATGAAGTGCTAGAACAACATAGGGTCCATAAGGAGGGGCCACATGATTACATCATCCCTCCTCTACCCCTTATTACTATCAGAAACAATAGGCCAAATCCAGAGCACAAGGCTCTTCAGACAGGGTGAGCCAACTCTGCCCGCCCCTTTCACATATACGAAAGGGAGCATGAGGAAGACCACTACATTCCTCAAGAGCAATACACAATGTGGGAACAATGCACTTCCACACCTGCTATTTATCAGGATCACCTACTAAGGCTAGAGCCTCGGGTGAATGCCGCTAACCTCGATAGAGGGAAGTGACCTATAGAGATCTCGGATCACCATGACCGAGATAGATGTGTAGGGGAGGCATCTAGGCCTCCTAGACTCAAGACGGTAGAACAAATCGACTTGGCATTTTCCAAACATGCCACCCATCGAGCGCAAATCATGTAGCTTGAGCAAGATCAACAATAGTTAGAGCACCTGTATCACCTTAGCAAAGAGCACATTCGGCGTCAGATAGATGAGTTGCTCCAGAACACTATGCTTGAGAGGGTCCCAACCCCTCGCATGCATAGGACAGAGTTGTATGAGAGGCACAACCCCTTGGTGCGAGACAGGTCTCCATGACCTTATCAAATGTTGCCTCCAAGACCTCCTAGACCTGAGCGGGAGACCACCCCTAGAGCCAATGATGGGCACCCTCCATGGGCACCCACCCATGTTTATAGGTCACACCCAAGGAACTCCTCAAGAAGCCTATGAGGAATTTGAGCAAGAAGAAGAGCGGGCTGAAATGCCCTACCAAGGTAGGGGGTGCTACCCGACTACCCCTCCATAGGCCTCAAGTTCCCCATAATTCACAATGGGAACAAACCAAGGAGGAAGAGATCAAATATTTTGATGCATACAAAGCACTACTAGAGCGCTTAGAGTCTATGGAGACCAAGACTTCTGGGCCCCAAAAGCCCACTTTACGCCAGCTCCACAGTCACCCTGTGCATCCTTCAGTGCTTGCACCCCCATACCCTGAACACTTTAAAATGCCTCAATTGGCAATATTTAGAGGGGAGGAGGATGCCCAAGAGCACGTGACAAGATTCCTGAGCCAATGCTTTGGCATTCAGGACAATGATGCTTTGCTTCTAAGAACATTTATAACCACGTTCGTAGGCCCTACCTCGGATTGGTTTACCCAGTTGCCAAAGCATAGCATCAGTAACCTGGACCAGCTAGTAGACACATTCCTCGAACGTTTCACCTTTAATACCAAGAAGAAGGCATCGTTAAGTGACCTAGCTAGCCTCAAGAAGTATGAGGAAGAGACCATGGTGGCTTATGGAAATCGGTGGAGGACGTTGCTTTCAAAGCTACCTTACCTCCCTCCCATGGCCGACCTGACCCAAATGTTCTCGAAAAGTTGTTTGAGATCGATCTCCATGCTATTGCAGCTACAACAATATGCCACTCTCGAGGAAGCCCTGGCACAAGCCAGAATCATTGAGGAGATCAAGATACAGGATGGCGAGATTGCCAAGCCATGCAAGAAAGAGTGGCCCAAAAATGCCAAAACTGGGTCAACACAACCGAAACCCATCACGGTCAATCAGGTTGCTATAAACATACCTAAGCCTACACAAGCAATACAACCCCCAAAGGCTAATTATCAGGCAGTTCCTCTTGACACCTATGAAAAGGAAAATCATAGGCAAGAGCAAAATCAGCAGTGTCACCCTAGGCGACAATTCACACCCTTCACAGAGTCTAAAGACTCCTTGTTTGACCGCTTGTCCATGGCAAACTTGATAAACCTACCAGAAAGTCGACCCGTAGACCCCAATGCACCAAAACCCAAGGGCTATAGGGAAGACTTGTACTGTAGATTTCATCGACAGAAAGGACATGACCTTTACGCATGTTGGAAGTTCAAAAGCTTAGTGCAAGACCTAATAGACAACAAGATGCTAGCGGTGGATAATCTCGTGGCACCAAACAACCAATAGATGGAGGTCTTCAAAGACCCCCTGCCTGCCCATGATGCGTAGGCAAAGACCCTTCAAGTCAATGAGGTGACACAGAACTGCCCCATGCAGGGGTATGTAGGGATGATAAGCATAGTGACTCGGAACAAGAGGTACCCAAGCATAGCTGCCCCCACGGTAGCTACAGGAGAGGTTCCATCAATGTCACAACCTCAACAACACCCTACACAACCTCCCCCACCTAGACCAGTGGCCATGATTCGGACTAAACTTACCCAAAGTTTAAGGACCACGTCGGCTAGGCTCTCCATCTACGAGCTCATCCAACAATCACCGCCCCATCGGGAGGCTCTAATGGAGATATTAAAAGCCATCGAGCTGCAGCCCCATGAAGCAAACTCTTTCAACAACTTTGTGGGACATGTAAAATGATGTACAGAACCAGTCATCACCTTTAGAGAAGATGAACTAAAATCGGTGATTGGTGATATGGCGGATCCACCCCTGCACGTCATTGCATGGGTCAACAGGATTCCATTTAAGAGGGTGTTGGTGGACACTGGCTCGTCCAGCAATATAATCACAATAGCGGCATTGAAACACCTCAAGTTGCCAACATCTCACATTGTGGCCTCCACCTATACTCTTCGAGCATTCAATGACGCGATATGCTCGACGGTTGGCACAATTGTCCTGCCCATCCAAGTGGGACAAAAGACTATTCCTATGTTGTGCCACATCCTGGAAGGTGATATGGCCTACAATATTTTATTGGGCCGGCCTTGGATCAGGGACATGAAGTGTGTCCCTTCGATAGCCCATCAATGCCTAAAGTACACATACGAAGGGCAAGTGCATGTGGTCCCGACAGACTTAGAGCCCTTCAAGTATTGCAATGCGGTGCAGCTGATGCCACAATCGACCCTTCCATCGACACATTTGGACTTTCAGTTGAATCCATCCAAATAGGGTCTGATTCCACATACATCCCCACTGTTAAGTCCCTCAAATCCCCAACTGGGTCCATCTTCATCGTCTGGTCCTTCACCAATGATGCCACCTATGGTGGCCACATCGAAGGACAATGGGAAGAAACCCCTGGAAGAGGCACCACCATCAGTCTCAACCATCTCTACCGAAGAGGTGCCTAGCCAAATGGAAGTCGAGATGCCTAGTTCACCCGACATGGAGTGGACTCAGGAAGAACTCCCATTCCCTCCCCTCAACCACCAATGATCACCATTGAGATGGCCAATACGGGCTTGGGGGAGTATCTAGTGTGGAACATTGTAGCAACACCCACGCTTGAGTCCATGCAGGACATGGGGAGACCTCGCCTCCCCATCGACACTATTGTCCCTTTGGGCTACCCACCAAACTAGACAAATTTTGTATATGGGGGCCTCGACAATGACATTGAACCTTACCTGCAAGAGGAAGAGGATGAAGAGCCCTTTGCTGAGAATGTCAACTATCTGTCCAACCCGGACTTCACTTTGAAATATCTTGGCCAATGTAATTGGCATGGATATGGGTTGGGCAGATATGAACAAGGGGTGCGCATTCTTTGTCAACCAAGATATCAGATGTCGTACGACAAATCAGGAGTAGGGTTCAACCACCCTCTGCCCCTTGACATCTTGGTAGAGAACATGCAAGGCCTAGGGATAGGCAACAAGGATGGGTTGGCACAAGACCCATATGCCAATCCTAACACAACGTACACATTGGGGGATTATCTCCCATTGTTAACAACCAACCTTGTTGACCTCAACAACCCTTTCCCTTCGATCGAGAAAGGAGAAAGTTTGAGGACTCACCTACAAGAGGGATATAGACAAGGTCAAGAAGGATCTTCAGAAGATGAGTCAGAGTATGAGGTAGCACCTTGGGACCCTTTCGAGTCTGATAGCAATCACTCGCAAGTGATGCCCATAGATGATTATCAGGAGGACTTCATGGCGATGTTCCCCTTGAATGCTCCAATCGAGCAAATGCCACCTCAAGAGAATCAGGTCCTCCCATAGAGAGCGAAACAACCCCGATGGGACCAAATTAACTTGCTCGAGCAGAACGAGCCTCACATGCCACAAATAGCTATCGGAGCCAATGAAGGCCTATGGATATCTGATAGCGATTATGAATATGAGACTGAGATGGCATATCTCAATCATATGCGATAGCAACAATACCCCATGGACATTGATGACATGTTTGAATAGCTAAACATGGGGCCAAGGCATAGGTGGCACCTAAACCAAGCATAGTTGGACCAACTACTGCACCCACCACTTCAGGCATACAGAGAGCACCCTCCACCCAGAGACCTTATAGAGCCATCAGTGCCAAGGGTAGACCCTATCCTTTTATCCGCACATAGGGCCGATCCATTTGTGCCAATACCCACAGAGCCAGATCCGGAGCACAAAGATCACCAAGGATGTCCGAGTCACCACCCACATGGTAATGGAGACCAAATTCACTTCATCAACATGATCTCCATTGACTTAACCACCCACATCCACAATCCATCCGATCCAGCATGACCATTGTATCTAAACCTAGATGCCATAGACTGGGATCATGCTAACTCACCACCATCTCCATCAGAGTATTGGCCTTGCGGTGAGATGCTTCATTTCACCCCAAGACCAACTCAGGATATCTTCCATGCTAAAGAGGAACCCGACGTTCCAAACGTAGATCTAAATTCAGCAACTGATATCCACCTGATCCCAACTCCACACCAGTTGGAGGACGGGTCCCACATGTCAATCGAAGAGACGACTAACGTAGACATCGGCTCTGATCCAATGAATCCACAAATCATCAAGCTAGGGGTAAGTCTATCCCCCAAAGAGCAAGCCGATTACATTGCCCTTCTCAAAGAGAAGAAGGAGGTTTTTGCATGGTCCTACAAAGACATGTCGGGGCTAGACCCGTAGCTAGTCATGCATAATCTAACGCTTGATCCGACAATCAAGCTAGTCAAGCAAAAACTATGTAAGATGCACCCAATAGTAGCCTTAATGGTCAAAGATGAGCTACAAAAGTTGTTGGATGCATAGTTTGTCATCTGTGTGGATTACCCACCATGGCTGTCCAACATGGTACCCATCAAGAAGCCTGATGGGAGGATTCACATATGCACCAATTTTTGAGATCTAAACAAAGCGAGTCCCAAGGATGATTTCCCCTTGCCTAGCATCGATGCATTGGTAGATGCTACAACAGGCCATGAAATGCTTTCCCTCATGGATGGTTTCTCGGGATACAACCAGATTCGTATCAATCCCGATGATCAACTCAAAATGGCGTTCACAATGCCTTGGGGGACATTTTGTTATAAGGTCATGCCCTTTGGCCTTAAAAATGCTGGCGCCACCTACCAACGTGCTATGACATACATCTTCCATGATCACATGCATAAAACTTTGGAAGATTATATGGATGATTTGTTGGCCAAATCTCTTTTGTGCCCAGATCATCTCGATGACTTAAGCAAGATCCTCGATCACCTCATCGAACATAAAGTCAGACTAAACCCCAAGAAGTGCGTATTTGGCATCACATCTAGAAAACTCTTGGGTTTCATAGTCTCAAAATGAGGAATCGAGGTAGATCCAAACAAATTCAAGGCAATCCTTGAAATGCTTCCCCCAACCACCATCAAGCAGCTCAGAAGCTTTCAAGGAAAGGTCACATCAATCAAGCGCTTCATAGCACAATTATCTGACAAGTGTCGACCCATGAATAAATTATTACACAAGGGGGTAGCATTTCACTGGGATGATGAGTGCCAGTCAGCCTTCGATGACATTAAACAATACTTGGCTTCACCGCCAGTATTGGCACCACCTAGACCAGGAGTGTCATTCTACTTATACATCTCAGCTACTGAGGTGGCATTGGGCGCCATGCTAGCCCAAAAAATGAACTACATAAAGAGCAAGCTACTTACTATCTTAGCCACACCCTAGTCAGTTATGAACTTAACTATGCATACGTCGAGAAGCTATGCTTAGCAGTGGTATTTGCTACCAAAAAGCTATGCCACTACATGCTGAGCAATACGACGTATGTTGTGTCTAAGGAGAATCCATTGCGGTACATGATGAGTCATACTTATCATAGTAGCCACACGATAAAATGGATCATGTTGTTGATGGAGTTTGACATCAAATTCATTGGACAAAAGTCCATCAAAGGTCAAGTCATCACCGATCAACTAGCAGAGGCTCCTCTCAAAGATGATCAACCTTTGACCATAGAGCTACCCGATGATGGGGTCTTCCATGTCTCAGAATCACCAGATTCTGATGAGCCTGAGTCATAGGCTGACATAACCTTATTCTTTGATGGTTCTAAATGTGAGCAAGGGGGTGGCATGGGAATTGTATTCTTCACACCACAAGGGGCTCCAATGCCTCTATCATTTAAACTTGATTTCTCATGCACCAATAACAATGCTGAATACGAAGCCTTGCTCATAGGTCTTCAGACAACAATCACCATGAACATCAAATGCTTGAACATATTTGGTGATTCACTGTTAATTTTCAACCAAGTAAAAGGGGTATTCCAATGCAAATGCCCAGTTCTGTAGGCCTACAAAGCCCTTGTGGACAAATTCTTGGCAAATCTTGAATGGTACGACATCGAGGCACTCCCTCGATCATCGAATCATTTTGTGGACACTATGGCCTCCTTGGGGTCACTAATCCCACAAGACCCTTCTGGTGAGATGACAACCATTCAAGTCAAAACATTATCGCAATCCATGATGGAGCATGCAAGCTCTGACCTAATGCCAGGAATCCACCTGATCCAGATTGAACCATCTCAGGATAAGTTCTCTCGAATCCATGATAGTCTGAATCATGCCAACTAGGGGTCCTTGTTCTCCCCAACCCCTCTCAATAGCAACACAATGCTATTTTTACAAATTCGTTCCCACTCAGCTTTTGCTAGGGATGAACTTCAAGAGGGATTGGCAGTTCATACCATCGAGGTTTCTGATCAGCAGGATTGGTACACACCCATAAGAGACTACCTCAAGCTAGGTAACCTCCCACTTGGATTGACGCATGCCATGAAAAGATCATTCAAATAGAAAGTGGCAAAACATGTCTTGCTAGGAGACATTTTGTACCATCGAAGCTATGAAGGAATCCTCCTCCATTGCTTGGACCAGCAGGAGTCCGCTTGGGTGATCACCCAAGCGCACGATGGTACATGCGGTGGCCACTTCAATGGTATGGCCATCGCAAAGCGCATTCTTTGCATGGGCTATTATTGGCCATATTTAGAGCGAGATTGTTGCGCATATGTAAGGAAGTGCATGAAATGTCAACACCATGCTAATTTGACACACGTACCTTCTCAGGCCTTGCAGTCGATCCAATCGGCTTGGCCATTTTTGTAGTGGGGCTTAGATCTAATCGAAAATATCTCCCCTGCATCGTTAGGCCATCACACATTTATCATAACGGCCACAGAGTACTTCACCAAGTGGGTGGAAGCAATTCCGCTTACCTCTACGACTGGACCCCGCATTGCAGAGTTTATTTTACATAACATCATATGTCATTTTGGTATTCCATCCAAGATCATCTCGGATAATGGGACATCATTTAAGAACAAAGATGTGCATGCTTTGACAACAAAGTACAAAATTCAGCATAGTTTTTCAACACCCTATTATCCGTAGGCAAATGGGCAAGCAGAGGCATCAAACAAAATGCTAGTTGCCATCCTTAAAAATATGGTCATAGATAGTCATAAGGATTGGCACATTCAAATCCCACTTGCCTTGTGGGCTTATCACACTAGCATTCGGACGCCCACTAGGGCAACTCCATTTTCGTTGGTGTATGGCTCTGAGGCAGTCATGCCTCTCGAGTTGGAAATACCTTCCCTACGCATATCAATGCAAGAGTTCATCGATGATGACACTGCATGGTAGGCCTGGTTAGACCAGCTTACGTTGCTCGATGAATGATGCATCAATGCTCTCGAGCATTTACGTATCTATCAAGAGCGACTTAAGAAAGCATACAACATGAAAGTTCACCTGAGGGACTTTCAGGTTGGTGACTTGGTCTTAAAAGAGAACCAACAAAATTCTAACTTGCCGCCCCATCTAAGGGATAAGTTCATGGTAAAAATTGGTTAGGTCCTTATGTAATTGATAGTAAAATAGGACCTAGAACATACCGGCTCGCCTCTCTTGAAGGAA
Source organism: Wollemia nobilis (assembly GCA_028583015.1). Lineage (NCBI taxonomy): Eukaryota > Viridiplantae > Streptophyta > Pinopsida > Araucariales > Araucariaceae > Wollemia > Wollemia nobilis. Next base: position 1,377,556 of record JAQPPZ010002456.1, on the reverse strand, counting down.
TCAAGGAACTAGAACCCTTGAACATCAGTCATTTGAGGCCATTCCACATTTAGAGAGCCATAGCCCACCCCAAAAAGCTCCAAGGATTCCCACAATCGCTTGGTCAACCAAAAACTCCAAGGATTCCCACAATCGCTTGGTCAACCTAAAATGCCCCAAAGGTATCTATAATCCCTTTGGTCAAACCAAAAGCTCCAAGGATTCCCACAATCGCTTGGTCAACCTAAAATGCTCCAAAGGTGCACATAATCCCTTTGGTCACCCCAAAAGCTCCAAGGATTCCCACAATCACTTGGTCAACCCAAAAATGCTCCAAGGATTCCCACAATCGCTTGGTCAACCTAAAATGCCCCAAAGGTGCCCATAATCCCTTTGGTCAAACCAAAATGCTCCAAGGATTCCCACAATCGCTTGGTCAACCTAAAATGCCCCAAAGGTATCCATAAACTCTTTGGTCAAACCAAAAGCTCCAAGGGTTCCCACAATCGCTTGGTCAAAAACAAATATTCAAAAACAAACAAAAACAAAAGATAATAAAAAATAACAAAAAAATTGCATCTCACTTCCATGCATACTCTTAAAAATCAAAACACAAAAATATAATAAACTGCATTAGGCATCACATCCATACATGGCATATTTGCTGGTCATACATGTCATAAGCACCATAGACTGTAATTGCTAGGCAATTCCATCATTTTCCACATTCAGTCCATTTTGTAAACACATCCATCCAGAATAACACCATCCACATTTTTTATCATAGTCAGTTGTCTCCTAATGTATTTAGGGTTTTTGTCATTCAGCTGTCTTTAGATTTCTAGCCAAAAACTGTACAAAGTCAGACAGATTTTACAAAGGTAGAGTTTTACTTGGATCACACCTCGTTACGTAGCATCCCCACACAAGTTAAAACACATAAAAATTTCCCAAGTTGTGTGAATGCAAGAGAAACCTACAAAGCAGTCTAGGGTACCATAGGTGAAAGGTTAGCCTGCTCATCCCCCTATGTGAATGGTTTGAGAATGCTGAGAATTGACAAAAGGACAAGCTCTTCCCCATCCAATTCCCCATAATAAATAGTGGTTAAAATCCACTATCAAAAATCCCAAAACACCTTTGATCCCCAAAGTCATAAGGATTCGTACTACACGCCCTTGACAAGGATGGGTAGTCATCCCCAAGGCCTAAAAGATCAATGCCATTACATAATCATATCCCCAATCACCTTTGGTCCCCAAAGTCATAAGGATTCATACTACATGCCCCTGACAAGGATGGGTAGTCATCCCCAAGGCCTAAAATATCAATGCCATTACATAATAACATCCCCAATCACCTTTGGTCCCCAAAGTCATAAGGATTCATACTACACGTCCCTAAATAGGATGGGTAGTCATCCCCAAATCCAAAAGGGATCAATTCCATTCGCAAGCCAAAAACCTATGAGCTCAACTTTGAAACCTAAAATGCAAAATCAAATAATAGTGGTTATCACCACTATTCAAACCCCTTGCTCAAAAAGAAAAACAAAAGAGAAAAATAAATAGTGATTTTCATCACTATGTATGAGAGCAAGTATCCCAACAAGTTGAGCAACCGAAAGATGCCTGAGCTTGAATCCTTAGAATTCTCAGCATTCAAAAAACCATCTAGGTGATCCTCATTATGGGTTTGGTGGACAACCTACCTGGCAATGGCGGTATCCTAAATGCATGATGATATGTCTATCACATTAGCTTTGCATGTGAGCAGACCAATGTTTGCATGTGGATGAGCTAGCTTATGGTACCTTAGATTGTCCTGTGGATTAATCTTACTAAATACAACAAAGGAGTTAGTGGAGCTAATTAGGTGATCCTCAGTACAGGTTTGGTGGACAGCCTACCTGGCATTGGCGGTATCCTGACAAATACCACATAAACAAATTCAATCGCACACACAGGGATGTGAAATAACTTGGTCAAACTCAAGTCTGATTCGTACCTTGTTCAAAAGTCTTGTAAGATAAATGTACAGTCTTGGCTAGTTAGTTAAAACATCTGAGTCTCATAAAAACCTTAACTACATTCTAAAACAAATGTTGTACATGTCCATTCTTGCATCACCATCAAAAAATACAAAACAAACAAAAAATATTACACATGCAAAGTCATCACATAGTACAAAAAGCCAATAAATCCTGTATAGTCTATGGTGCCACCGACAAGTTATCAACAAATCATTCCATCCATTCCATATGCATACATCATATAATTAGAAACATCGCATTCATAATAACACATGCATACATCAACGTAAATAAATGTGCATAAAAATAAACAATAAATCATGACAAGTGTATAACCAAAAATAAATTCATGTATATATATCACCAAAATGCCCGTAGGCTACAATAAGTCGGTCCTCTGACCTCACAAAAACATCAAAAACAAAACCCAAGCCTAGGGAGTCGGCCACCATGATCACGTAGGATCGGTGCGACTGGAACTACCCCTAGTGGTGTGGGTCCTATGGGACCTCTCAGGGCAGGTGCTGCTAGCCCCCGCATCATGCCCACTAGCGCTGCCCTCACCCACCCACCTATGATGAGAGGAAGCAGACTACTCAGTCTCACTGTCTCTCATTCGATATGAAGATCCACCTCTAGTGAGCTCAGGTAACTGCCCATCGAGGTGGATAATATCTGCCTCCAAATCCAATCGATGTCAAACCCAATCCACCTCCCATCGATGGTACGTAGCCAATGCATCATCACACTGTGCCAATTGAGTCCGTAGGAGATCCTTCTCTCATGAAGCATCTATGTCCCCATCCCATCGATGGTACGTAGCCAATGCATTCTCTCACTCTGCCAACTGAGTCCGTAGGAGATCCCTCTCCTATAGAACCTCCCCATGCTCCTCATCTCATCTCCATAGTAGATCCTCCAATCATGCTATCTCAGCATGATACCTAGCCTCCATGTCCCCTGGGACTGCTTGAGGCATGGGCATCTCTAGGATGGTGGGCTACTCTGGCACCCACTACTCTGGAACGTCCTATATATCTGACTGCTCCGGAACCCCTAGGTCATCCCTAGTCAAGTCGTCAACCTCCACCATATCTGCATCATCGAGCGGAGCTCCCCAACCCTCCCTCGATGCCTTTGCATCCTCACCACCTACTGCTATCGCATCCGTACCTCCTAGAGGCCCCTCACCTCGCCATCATCGCATCGTCCACCACTGGTCATACTCTATAGTCACCCCGACATTGTCCATGTTAGGGACATCAATCACTACATCCGACTCCTCACCCAGTGGCTCAATGATCGACCAGGCTAGAGTCCTCTCGTCGCCCGACGTCGATAGATCAAAGGCTCACCAGGAAATCCTTGGCACACCCTAAACTATCGAGTCACTCAAATGTACGAGAAGTACTCCTGCTCGGTCCCATGCCACTCGATCAGCCACCTCCCCTATGCGCCCATCGGAGCCACTCCCCTACCTCAGGCCATGCTGGACAATCTCGATATGGATGCCAGAACACCTCCCCTAGAGCAAGACATGAGAAGGCATCGACATAGTGCCCTATGACACCTGCCCACCATCGACTCTACCCCTGCTCCTCTGACCTCCACCATAGAGCAGCATAACCAATCTCCCTGTCCACCATCTCTACCCGAGTGGTCCAAGGCAATCCCTACGGCCGCTCCACAGCTATGTGCTGCCACCCCCAACACTACAACAGGTAGCTGCATCCAATCCCCTTCCACCTCCGATAGTGGACCTCGTACAACTCATCATAAAGTTGTGCCAGTAGTGTCTGACCCCACCTCATAATCAGTGGCTCTGAGGTCGAACACTCCACAAGTCTAAACACCACCTCAAGCAGGTTCCAAGGGAACCTCGCACCTGAGGAGTCGAGAAGCAACATGTTGGAGATGAGAGTCATGAGCAGTGCATGCCTCACTCCCAACACGCCCTTCTCCAGCCACCATCGCACCAAAATCCTACCAATCAGGCAGTCCCCCTCTGCCCTCTCCACCGCCTCATCCACCCCCATCTTCGTCGCATGCCCAAAGCACCGTGTCAACACCATCATCCATTGATCATGAGGAGTAGTCCGAATGGGTAGCCCGTCTATCAAAATCTATAGAATCTGATAAACGTCCTCTAGAGTCACTATCATCTCCCCTGTTGGGAGATGAAAGGTGTTGGTGCGGGGATCCCACAAATTGATCAGGGTAGTCAGATATGCCCGATCCCCCACCATAGGCTCTAACCGAGTCACTTGCTTGAGCCCAAGGGCATCAAGCCACTCCCAGTCCGCCATAGTCAGCGCCTCCCGTGCTTCAGAGAACATCGTCGGCTGACGGTACCGACTCTTCACCACCTGCAAAACAAAAAACCACAAAAACATTAAAACATGACAACAAAAATAAACTGTACAAGCAACATTAACAAAATGTACAACAAAAACATTCTAAAATTCAAATAAAACTGTACAAAACTAAAACAAATATACAACAATGTATACAAACTGTACAACAAAAACATTTAATAAATTGTACAACAACATTGACCAAATGTACAGTACAAACATTCAAAACAAAAAAATCAATGAACAATGCAAAATAAAACAAAATTTTAACCTAGGGTTTTTAACTCTAGTTTAAACAAAAAAAAAAAATTAACCTAGGGTTTTTAACTCTAGTTAAAAAAAAAAAAAAAAAAAATTTAACCTAGGGTTTTTAACTCTAGTTTAAACAAAAAAAAAAAAAAAAACAAATTTTAACCTAGGGTTTTTAACTCTAGTTTAAAAAAAAAAAAAAAATTTAAATCTAGGGTTTTTAACTCTAGTTTAAACAAAAAAAAAACAAAATTTAAACCTAGGGTTTTTAACTCTAGTTTAAACAAAAAAAAAAAATTTAAACCTAGGGTTTTTAACTCTAGTTTAAACAAAAAATAAAATTTAAATCTAGGGTTTTTAACTCTAGTTAAAAAAAAACAAAATTTTAAACCTAGGGTTTTTAACTCTAGAAAAATTACAACAAAAATTTTAACCTAGGGTTTTTAACCTTAGTTTAAACTTAATACAAAAAAAAATAAAAACAATTTTTTAAACTAGGGTTTTGATCTTAGTTTAAACAACGCAACACAAAATACAAATACAAAACACTTAAACTAGGGTTTTAATCTTAGTTTAAACAGAAAAATGAAATACAAAATAAATAAATTACGGTTTTGAACTGTAAAATAAAAACAAACAAAATAAAGCGAAGGAGCACCTATCGGTATTTCCTCGGCTCTTCCACTCGATGATCCGGTCCGTGAACTCATGGTATCCATGAAATCTCGATAGCGCTCCGCTACGCAGACTCGAACTCCTCCTCCTCACAGCTCCAAATCGCTAGAAAAACAAAGTGCAAATGAGCCCAAAACCTAGTTTTGGCCCTTATATAGGCTTTTAGGCCTGTAATCATTCCACCCTGGGATGAGCGCTCTAGTTAGCACTCGTCCCACCCTAGGATGATTACAAAACTGGTATTCGTCCCACCCTGGGATGATTACAGAGCAAGAAAATCAAAAATAGCAAAAACTGCATCCAAAATGCACCAAAAACAACAATAAAATTGTCGAACAAAGGGGCCTTTGCGCCTACGATTCTTGGCATCCAAAACTGATGTTGGGGTCACAAATTCTCACTATCCTACTCCCTAAGAAGGCTACCATAGCTGGACCGCTCCATGGGAGGACGGATTTTTGAGAATTTCATCCCCAAAGGCGTCACAAAAAGGGTCCAAACCCACCCAAAAATAGCAATAAAATTGCCGAACAAAGGCGCCTTTGCGCCTAACATTCTTGGCATACAAAATAGATGTTAGGGCCACAAATTATCAATATTCTACTCCCTAAGAAGGCTACCATAGCTGGACCGCTCCATGGGAGGACGAATTTTTGACAATTTTAGCCCCAATATGCATCACAAAAAGGGTTAAAACCCACCAAAAATAGGTCAGATTGTTGGGAAACTGCATAAGCATTCAACGGAAAACAACTGAAGGCACCCTTACAAAAGTCATCTTGGGTCAAGCGACTCATCGCTTTTCTCATTTCGGTCATTCCCTCATCGATTCGTCGCTTGAGGGGGTAGTCACACTTAGTCACCAATCAACAAATACACACCCAATCAAGGAAATGGCATGCATTCAAAGAATCATTGACAAAGACAATCACGCTCCTGCTTGGGGCAGCAAACAAGCAATTATCACAAGCTGATCAAACACTTGGCATTCTAGAATCATGAACTCAAGGTTCCCACAGACAAAAAGGTTGCGCCCTTTGCCTATTCATGACTGAACAATGTCCAAGATCAAGTAACACCTCACCGAAAAAGGTTAACACTTGAATTAAGCTCCTTAGCTCGTCAAAAGCAAGGATTCAAGAATGCGTGCCCTTTCCATACTTGGGGCATCAAAATTTGGTTAGGTTACTTGAGAAACCCTAATCATTAGTGCTTTGGTTATCTATTTTTGCTCAGCACTGCACCACGCACAATGCATCCCAAAAAGGGGCATCTGTAGACACCAAAATAACACCAATCCGATTATGTGATGACAAGCACTAATTGAATTGACATACATAGCCCCTAGGGCAGCCCCTAGAGGTTAAAAAGTGGTCCTAACCACTCCCATAATAGTTTTGGAAGGTTAGAGGTCAATTTGGCACCTTTCAGGCACTCTGCTCCCTACTCGTTCCACCCTGGGATGATTACAAACTGGTATTCGTCCCACCCCGAGACGATTAGCAGCATTCGCTCCAGGGTGGGGCGAATAGCAGGTTTGATGGGAAAAAGGTCAAACCTTGACAAATGGTAGCTCAGATCCGCCACTCAACTCCACCTTCAATGCATGGGAGTGCGAGTGAGCATTTTTGAGCTCAAAGAGGCAGTCATGGAGCCCTTAATCAAGGAGGAATCTTCTCTCCCCGACAAGGCATGATGGCCAAGTGGCGCCTCTGCATGCTCATTCACAAGAGACCCTCAGGTCTATAAAATGGTGAGTCTTCTCACCCCAAAAAAGGAATAGAGCAGGAGCATTTGGAGCAATGGAGTGCTGCCGAATTACATCCTCACCCCTCACTTGTGCTTCTTACATCCTTGATCTCTCTTTTGGAAGGGAGGTTATTGGGTGAACATTGGAAGCACAATCCGGACCCAAAACCCAAACATTTGGCCACAATACCCCACCCAATTTGTTGACACAACCCCCTAGGAGGTTTTGGACCCATCCCAAGTGGATTGGTGCCAAAACCAAGCCCCAAACGATGGGCGTCCTGCCCTCGGGCGCCCCCCACGCTACGTAGTCCTAATCGCCCCACCTCGGAGTGATTAGAAATCTGTAGCATATTTCCTTACTATTCCTTTTGCATTTTATTTTATGTCTTTCATATATGCTGCCATTCAAATTTCATGCCATTCTGATGAGTTTTGACTGTGTTTTCATTGCTTTTCGCTTTCACTAACATACAGGGAGCATTTTCGGATACAGGGCGATCGAGGCCGAATCTACAAAATCCGACCTTCTGGGTCATCTCAAAATGCCCCATTTTGCCTAACCCCAACTTTGCAGGTGTTTTGGAGGCCTCTGGATGGGACATTTAGGAGGTTGCCTTCTGACATTTTATGACAGTCCTAATCGTCCCACCCCAGAGCGATTAGAAATCTACAATAGATTTCTCGACTGTTCCTTTTGCAGTGTGTTCTTGATAGTGTTTGCATGCTTCTGTCCAAATTTCATCTTATTCTGACATGTTTTGATTACCATTTTAATTATTTCATGCATGCATTAACCAGAGGCCTTGGGGATTGCATATTTCCCTCCATCCGTAGGTGCTACTAATCGTTTGCTGTTTCTTTGAACATAGGATCTCGACACCGGAGGGGCAGCAAGGAACTACAGATGCATTCACGCAAGCGACGATGACGTTTGGCCCGCCCATTTCAAATGTGGGCACGCAGAAGATCCCGAAGGGAAGCGTACCATCCGTGGTGTAACAAAGCTATATCTAACGCTCCTAGCTCCTAAAAAGGAAGGAGACGTATTGTAACCTGGTCTCAAAGAAAAATTAATAAAAATAAGGGCTGCACTTTACATTTGCTTTATATCTCATTTCAGTTCGTTTGTTTTCCCCTTTTCATGCACTTTAGTCCTTTGTTCATTCGTAGGACTTAGCGTTTCGTATGCTTTTGTTTGCACCGCACCCAGTACGCCTATGGGCTTCCGTATCCTCGTGCTTTCAAACACATCACCTCATGTTCCAAACCTTTGCACACCTCATATTCACCACTAGCCCAACCACTGGTTTGTGTTTAGCCTTTCTACCTTGATTGGTTTGACTTTTACAATTTTCGAGGGCACCTAAAATTGTAACCTTGTCCTTGCTTGCTCACAAAAATATTTCATTGTTCCTCAAAGTCACATGCATTAAAAATATTTTCAGAGATTTACTTTCCTTAGGGGTAAGGCTATGGTATTTATACCATATGCCTCCCTCTCTCACACGCCAAAAGATTTTATAAAAATTTAAGTTTTTTTTTGGCACCCAACCCAACATTGGGTTATAAACAATATTATTTTATAAATAAATTTATAATATAAATATTATAAATTAATTATAAACTACCTTAACCATAATTAAAATTTTAATATTATAATTAAATATTATAATATTATTTCCATTGCGCTAGGTCTTTTCCTCTTTAGTCCTTACGTCTTTTCTGACCGCCTTTAATATTATAATAATAAATATTATAATAATAAATATTATAATATTATTTCATTTATGCCTTTTCTTTAGGGTATTTAACCATCCTTTTGACCAATAATCTAGAGCTCTTAGGTCAAATATATTGGTATTAAAATAAAAATATTTTAATCCTTCTTTTGTTAAGTCTTGCATTGATTCTTGATATTGACTCTTGACATTAATGACAACTCAACTAACTCAAAATTTCCAACAATCTCCCCCTTTGTCATTGATGGCAACCCATTTTTCTACCAAACCATTTTATTCTTTCAAAACTGCTCCCCCTGACTGAATGCTCTCTCCCTAATTAAAATTTCTCCCCCTTTAACATCAATGGCAAAGGGCCACCTTTGGGGCTTGGGGCTAAGAACAAGACTCTTATCTTAACCCCTCCCCCACCTCATCATGAGGTGGTTAATTATGGGGTGGGAGTATATCTACTCCCATCATGCACTGATCTTTACCTTTGTCCACTTTCTTCCTCAACTGATCCTTCTGATTCCTCTAATTATTCTTGTTCCTGCTTGTCTCTAGAATTTCTCTTCTACACCAGTTTGTCGTATGCCCAATATTATTGCACTTATAACACTTAATGTTGTTGTTCCTTGGATGAGCAATTTCATTGAAGTTTCTTCTAGTGAAGCCATATCCATTCCTATCATGAACCCTTTAATTTACTACCTTATGACCAAACTGATTACAAGAGTAGCAATACCCTTGAAAAAGATGCATATTTCTGAAGTTCCCATATTCCTATCTTTCATGTGTCCTACACTATGTAGACTTGTGCCCAAACCTATGATATAATAAGCATCATCCATTAAAATTTCCTTATCTTGACCTCATTGGTCTCTTAGTCTCTTATTCCCTATGTTGATTCATGTTCCATCAATTACAGTTTTGTACACTGTTCATTTCATTGTTGAACTTTCTATTGTCCAACTCATTCTCATAAGTCTCACTCTCTCTTACACTCTCTTCTTCTAAAGCTTCTTCTTCTTTAGAGCTTGATATTGACTCCTCATTTTTTATTTGTACCTATTCAAAACTAAGTATTTTTTTGTTTGACAAAGATCTGTGTACCTTGATAATCTTATCCAAGTTCTTTGAGCTTATCCCAAACCTATGTAACTTATACTTAAACTCTTTTACTTACTTCCTTAGTGAAGCTACCTCATGCTCTAACCTTTCACATTATAAAACATTTTATTCTAATGTCTCTTTGAATTTCCTTGTCTTAGCTTTTGATTTGGTTAGATCCTTTATAAGCTTTCCTTTCTCTTCATCATATTCTTGAAATTTAAGCTTGAGTTTTGAGTTTTTCTTTCTTACCTCTCTTAATGCATCAAGGGCAGAAATAAGCTCACCATCAATATCAACTTCTCCTTCCTTTGATTCTTCCTCTATTTATTTACCTTTAGGATCATATTCATTTTTTGTTCATTTATTTCCACTAGAAGTACTTCGTTCTTCTTATATTGTCATAAGAAGATTTTATTTTGGTCCTTCAAGAGCATCATCATATTCATCTTCATTGAAACTAAATCCATTCCTTGTACAACTATCTTCAAGATGACCAAAGTTACCACATCTAAAATACTTGAGAATTGTTGGTAGCCTATTTATGACAACTTCGTTTTCTTTTGCCATAAATAGAATTTCATATTATTCATTACCTGATGACCTGTCATCACTATCACTTGAACTCTTACTTGCCTTATCTACATAAAAACTCTTTTTATGCCTTTGAAAAAACTTATTTTCTTATGTACCTTGTCCATCCCTATTTTTTTTTTGGTACCTATGCTTTTATGCTTCCTTGTTCTTATGATCCTATTTCTCATCATCATTGTTATTTCCAGCCTCTAGATAATCAGTTGCATAGTGACCATATTTACCACAATTAAAATATCTAACTGATTTCATACCTTTATACTTTCTTGAGTCCTTGTTCCTTCTACCATAATTTATTTATTCATCACTGGATAACTCATTTCTTAAATCTAACTTCTTACCCTTTGTATTATTAGTATCTTTGAAGGCTACTTCTTTGTGTGGAATAGGTTCCTCTTTTATTCTCATATCAAAATCTATGATAATGCCATGTAATTCATCTCTTGTCAAAAGTTCAATGTATTTTGACTCTTCTATAGCTGAAATATTTTCACTATAACTTTTTGGGAGTGACCTTAAAATACTATCACAAACATTTTTTTTCTCAACCTTAAGTCCAAGTCCTTGCATGGAGTTAGCAACCTTGTCTACACGAAGTAGATATACCACAATTTTTTCCTCATCCTCCATATTTAGGTCTTCAAATATTCTCTTCTAATTTTGCAACTTTACCCTTTTGACCTTTTTATCTCCTTCATATATGCCTTGCAACTTATCAAAAATTTCCTTTGCTTGTGTGCAATGCATAACCTTTATAAACTCTATTTCACGTAAGCCCCTTAAAATTCCATTCATTGCATTTGAATTACTTAGTTGTATAATCTTACCATATTTATCTATAGATGGATTTGTTGGTGGTCTGTATCCATTCTCAACTGCTTCCCATATTTCATTTCCAAGTGTCATTAGATGAAACTTCATCCTTGTTCTCCAAAGTGCATAATTGTTCCCATCAAACCATGGTGATGAATTCCCTAAAGATCCATTTTGAGAATCCATCTGTGTTCTTGTGAGCTTTTACTTCAAGCTGGTAAACTCTTTCGAAGGAACCCGCTATGATACCAATTAAAGAACACAAACTCATATTGTGAAGGGGTGAACTGTATAAGATCACTTTTTACTTTTCTTTCCCAAATAATATTATCCAATATAATCAATGGTAATATCAATAGTAGTAATCAAATTAATTCACAAATAATCACATACAATAGATACACCAATTTAACGTGGTTCACCCAATGTGGGGTACTCCATGGAGAACATCTTTCACTAAAATTTTCTTAACAAATATCTTTGGAATCCTTCCCTATTAAAATTTTTATGGACCTCTATCCAAAGGAGACACCAATCCCATAATAAATTTTGTGGATCTCTATCCACAGGAGAACTCCTTCCCCTCTACTCTGGATGGTGATCCTCTAGAATACTACTGCTTCCACTACTCTACTTGTGGATATCTCTCCATTGAAGACTCTTATCCTCACTTAAAATATCTTTATCCTCACTGCCCTAGCTAATGTATCTCTATCCACTAGAGACTATTGTCCTATAATCTATCATCTCCAAAGCTTACTCTCAACTCTATCTCAAATCTATACTAAATATAGTCCTTTGGCCTAGCATAAATTTGCTCAATATCTACCTTTGATCTACACTAAACATAGTCCTTTAATCTAGCACAAACTTGTATAATATCTATCTCTGGTCTAGCACAAACCTACCCTCAAATCTACACCAAAATCTATCCTCAAATCTATCCTCAAGACTTAACACAAAGCTTGATCCAATCACAAATCAACTCTACTTGATTTGTACCAAACATTAACTCAATATTTGAACAAATCAATCAATCAACTCAGTTCTTCAAGTATTCTCAAAGACTTACTTCAAACTTATCCAACAAGTCCTCTCAAGGACTTATCCAATCTGCTCTCAATCTTTGTCTTCAAATATGCATTGTAATCTTTCACAAAATATCACACTAATATATCCATAAGTCTTCTCCAAGACTTACCTCAAATATTCTCAACAAGTTCTCACTAGAAATTTCTCAATATGCTCAACAAGTCTTCACCAAGACTTACCTCAAATCTTCTCAATAAATCCTCACTAGAAATTGTCTAATATGATCAATAGTATTTACCAAGACTTACCTCAAATCTCCTTTGTAAGATTTTAAAAAATCTCACACAAATATTCCCTTAATATTTCACAAAATCTTCCTAAATTTTGTCCTTAAGTCCACTCTAGGACTTACTCAAATCAGCTCACAATATTTCACAAAAGCTTATTCAACTTAACTCAATCTATCACAGAAAACCTCTTTACAAACAAGTTTCACACATAATATTGTTTCAATTTCACAAAAACATATAGATAATGGTTAGAGACTAAATATGTTTTCACATTCACAATAATACTTAATCACTTTCAAACTCTCTTGTTCAACCATAAAAACATATGGAGAATGGTTAGAGACTCAATATGTTTCACTTTCACAAAACACTCAATCACTTTCAAACTCTCTTCAAATAAATTAAGAATAAAGAAAAATTTGTTTCACATAACTTGAACTATCACTCCAACACTTTCAATCAACTAAGCTCAATCAACTCCACTCAAACAAGCACTCAATGAAAGCTTAGTCATCAATGCTTATCAAAAAAATCTCACATAACAATGATACTCATGATCTTTCACAAACCCTAGTTCAAGATATTTCTCAACTTCACATAACAATGATACTCATGATATTTCACAAACCCTAATCAAGCATATGCAAGCTTACTCAATATTTCCAACAATGCTTATCAAACAAGGTTTCTAGTATGAACTTTCATTTCAAAAAACCCACATCATGAAAAAATTGGATATCTCAAAACCAAACTCAACAATGCTTATCAAACAATCCTTTTCACTTCAACTTAGCATTCACAACACACAAAAATATTTCACTCACAAGGAAGATATACCCATACATTTTTCTTGATAAAGAGATGACCTCAAAACTTGTCTCAACACAATCAATATCTTTGCCAATCTTAATGGTTAGATATCATAATTTATCCTCAATTTTTCATTCACCATATACAAATTATTAATTCTCAATTACAACTTATAATCTCCAACTTTATCAAATAAATATTTCACTCATTCAATTTCACAATAACCCCTTTCATAAATTTAATGCATGAAATAATCCAAACACTACTTATGTCTCCCTACTCAATATTGTATTTTTCAAGTAATTAATTTTATAAAATAATGCAATATATTTTTAACCCTCAATAAAATATATTTCACTTTCTCTAAGGTAAAATTTAATTACCTTACCTTTTAAACTCCCTCAACACTTTAACAAAAATAAATAACCCCACATGCTAATAATTTTCCCTCTTCACACTACACTCCTAGCGCAGAAATGAACCAACGCTTTGAGCACTACCAATAACTTAGGGTAATGCAAATTTAATAAAAAATAAATACCTCCTCGTGCACTCCCCGTGGAATCCAATCCATGGTCGAAGTGCCTACAGTGCCTTAGCCACATATCCTTTTTCGTGTGAGCTAAGCGCTCATGTGGAATTCAAAGGCACCTAGGGCACTTTGACTCCTACTTGTCCTCTAAGAGCCAAAAAAACTCTTGTCCCACATCACTGGTAGAAATCGAACGTAGCACCTCGCATTCCAAAACCTTCGCACACCTTGGATTCACCACTAGCCCAACTTTTGGTTGGTGTTTAGCCTTTCCGCCTTGATTGCTTTGACTTCCATAAATTTTGGGGTAACCTAAAATTGTAACCTTGTCCTTGCTCACGAAAATATTTTGTAGTTCCTCAAAGTCGCATGCATTAAAAATATTTTTGGAGATTTACTTTATTTACGGGTAAGGCTATGATATTTCTACCATATGCCTTCCTCTCTCCCACACCAGTGGATATTATAAAAATTAAATTGTTTTTGGTGCCTAACCTAACTTTGGGTTATAAACAATATTATTTTATAAATAAATTTATAATATAAATATTATAAATTATTTATAAACTACCTTAGGCATAATTAAACTTTTAATATTATAATGAAATATTATAATATTATTTCCATTGGGCCTAGGTGTTTTCCTCTTTCGCACTTAGGCCTTTTTTGACCACCTTTAATATTATAATAATAAATAATATTATATTATTTCCTTTAGGCCTTTTCTTCAGGGTATTTAACCGTCCTTTTTGACCAATCATATGAAGCTCCTAGACCAAATATCTTGGGACTAAAATATAAATATTTTAACCATTATTTTTCCAAGTCTTATATTGATTCCTAAGATTGACTCTTGACATCAATGACAACTCAACTAAATAAAAATTTCCAATAATAAATGGATCCAAACAAGGACATCAGTGGGTTCAATTCAAGGATCAAATCCCACTCTCCAGGGCTAAACAAATAATCATGTCGGACCATGATTTATCTTTTTTTATTCAAAAGCCCTATTTCTATTGGCAAGTGAAGAAAAACTAACAATAAAATATCCATTGCTAATAAACAACAAAGAATACTCACCAAGAGGCTCCCAATTTTACCAGACCCAAGAATGCAAAAAAATTAGATTAGGGCGAATACCCATGAATGTATAGATCAAATCATAATTTTCTCTATATAAAACCATTTCTTAAACCATTTTTTGCTCAATGACAATCTTTGGCCTTGATCTATTCCCAACAACCATAAAAAATATTTTTAATACATTTTTTTATGCTTCTTCAATCTCTGTTGGAGTTTTATCCTTTAACAAATCTACAAAAGAACTATGTCTCTCTAAAATAGAATCCAGAGATGTCCCCATTGGGCCCTTCTAGGGCAACAATCTTGTCTTCAATTCCACAACAACCAAAAATCTCTTCAGCTACCCAACTGATGTCCTAGTTTTCTCTTCTAGAGCTTTGATTGGAAACTCACCCTCCTTGCACACCATCAACCACAAAATATTCAACATTTACGTCTATTTTTAATTAGTGTTAAAAATAAATATTTAGTTTTTTATTAGTGCTAATTATATGCTAAATTTATGCTACATTTTTTTGCTAAATAAATATTATTAATATTTTTTTTTTTCATGATATAGTATAACCTAGTATTATATTACACATATAAATATTTTCAAAGGATTTTTTTAACTTACATTATGGATAGATTGATCACTAATTACTAGGACACTTTTTGTTTTCCCTTTTGTAACTATTTACCATTTATTTTATTTTTAATGATGTTAGGAGAACTCAATATAGTGGTAGCACCCATGACCCACACTTGCCTACTACATCTTGAACTCGATCCATGATTCACGCTTCAATTGATGGACATGTAGTCAATTATATTTTGGTTTAAAAAATTAGATGTACAAATACTTGTAATGGATTTACTCATTTTAGAGAATTTGATCATTAATCATTTTTTATGGATACTATGAATAAATTATTTAAGACTCGTCCTTCAATTTTACTAGGCAATATAATTATGTATTTTTTTTTTTTTTAAAAGATGTTATGAATACTATTGATTATTTTGAAATATGTTTCTCATTGTATGAAAGAATTGTATAATATATCACTATAATGAAATCATTAGCCTTCTTAAAAATCACAAGGAAATAAAATTTATTAACATATTTTTGTATCCTTGCACATAATGAATGGATTATGTCACCATTTTTATTAATTAATTTATGTGCGCTATGAAAATAGAATCGCAAATAAAATATTAAGGTTGTTTAAACAATGTTATAATACAATTGATATTATGATTTTCAATATATATTTTTTCCCTATCATAAGCATCTTACCTTTGTGAAGTTTCAAACTTTAGGTTGGTCATAGAGATCTTGAATATGGAGGCTTTACATAGTTTTGGTTGAAAATTCACTTGATATTACTTTAAAATAAAATTATGAGTACATGATTCATAATAAAAATTGGTGGTATGCTAGCACATACTGAAATGCCTATGTTATGGGCCCATCCCAAGAACAAATTGAGTTCAAAAAATTATAATATTGAAAAAAATAGTAAAGATAGGGAACCTAGTCCAAAAATAAACTGAGTTCAGAAAATTACAAATTAGAAACAAAAATAGTAAATAGTGAGACCCCAACCCAATAATAAACTTAGTTCATGGAACTACAAACTAAAATTAAAAAATAGTAAGGAACAAAAACCTAACCCAAGAACAAACTGAATTAAGAGAACTACAAAATAAAAATAGAAAATAGTAAATAAGAGCAAGAACCTACTAGAATTTCATGTTCCTCCTCTATTTATTGGTATTTGGGTCGTGGACTTCCTACTTCTGGAGAGGCATGTCTATGAGCCCATTTTTTGTCACTTGGATAAGGTCAGATCCTCTAGGAAAGAGGGAAGGGCATAATTTGATCCATAGAGAATGGAGCATTTGCCCAATGATCCAATAAAGACTTCAAATAATACATTTTGAAAACCACCTTATTGGCCCAAGCTTAGATCTACATTAATTCATTTTGGTAATGTTGTAGGAATTAGGGCTTGTACCTAATGTTCATGTATGGTTAAAGTGTTTTTTATAGATACCTCTTCTTGCCTCACCATCAATAGCAAGTACTCCACCTCATTTGCCCTGCATAGATCAATTTCCAAGGATACACACTTGCCTCAACTTTGTATGTTCTAGTAGCATAAGGATTTGGCCACCTTCCAGTGATGTAGTATCCAAGAGTTCGGTGAAATGGATTTCCTTCCCGAATACCTATTAACAACTAGTAAATGGGTACTTTAAAAATTATTATTTTTTCACTCTTATTAAGGAGGAAGACACCATCAAGCATACCTTTAAAAATCATCATGGCTCAAATATCAAATGAAATAAGATTCAATGGTATAGATAATACTTCCTTTCAAAGCCATCATGGCTCAATAGGTATGGTTGGAAGTGGATCCAACCTTGAAAATATTTAGATTCTTGGGAATACATTTTACTTTCTAATCCTCATCCTCTACCCTTTTGAAATATGGTATTTATAGAGTGGAAATAAAGTTGCACACATGGCCTACCAAGCCTCTTTCACTAGCTAAGAAATTCTAAGACTACTCCAATATATTGGAATCCACTCACATCTATTACTTTTTATTCCAGCCCCCCTCGAAAACCTCATACCATAATTTGGAGAAACTATTTGGAGACTTTTTATGGGCTTCTTCAAAGTAGGGAAAATTTCATAGAGTTTCTTGGGATTTTTTTGTCTCTAGAGGGACTTTGGAGGGATGTCTCTTTATACCAAATGGGTAATCATAGCCAACAAAGTAATGAGACCTAGAAAATATTTCTTTACAATTGATTGCATTTAAAATACCCTATGGATGAAAATCTTGGAAAGAATCAAGTATTATTACATTGGAGGTTTTAAGTTTTGTGGTGTTGGAAACTTTGTAGTCACCTAAGGGCATATCAAATAATTCATCTATAAGTACACATGTCTCAATTAAGGACATATATTATATTTTTCTTCTTATAGATCACAAGCAAATAAAATAAACGAAATAATATTTTAATTATGTGCAATACCAAATAAATTAGGGAACTACATACTTAAAAGAAGAAAACTAGTTAAGAAGTCTATTCCCATATATTGTTTTCTTATATAAAACGTAAATTATACGGAACACATACACAAATCATAATAAATAAATAAAAATATTCATGGTATATTTATGTATTTATGTTTATATTAAAATTTTTATACACATAGAAAGGAGTATTACATGAGTTTTGAAATAATTATAATATTCAGGTTACAATGCTTGTTTCAAAGAACTATTTTTAAAGCTTTTGATAACAACAAATATAAGTTTAAATAATAGGAAATAATATTACACAAAGATAAATAAAAACATGGAGATTATTATGGCTCTATCTCAACAAGGATATCTTGTGGTTGACTATATCAAGAAGCCCAAGTAGAACTCGAAGACAAAGAAAAGGAACCATACAAAAATGAAGAGTTGTAAGATGAAGAACAAAGGAAAAAATAATAAGTCTCTACAAGGATCAAATAATAGCACAACATCACCCAAGAGTCTATATAAAGAAAAATTTGAACCTGAACAAAATGAAGACTATCCACAATATGAAGGACACAAATTCAAGAAAGAAGATGAAGACCATATTGAATACTAAAGTATTTAATAACCAAATAATGTAATACACGGGAGTGTTCAAATATATTACATTATTTTGTATATACCAATGTACCATCATGGGTACATCTAAATATTAGGAAAGAGTGTCTTAGATTATTAATTACTTTATGCAATGTAATGCATAAGTGTGCAATGATATTTTGGCAATGTAAATGTGCATAATTATCCCTATATACATGTGTCAATAGAGTAGGAATATGAAGAGTCATAGGAAGAGTGACGGCCAATAAACATCCATATGAAGAGTCACATTCTATTCTATATACATCAATGCATTGATGTAAAATATATACAATGAAGGAGGAAGAGTCACTTATGTAAGCAATGGAAGGTGATGTAGTATGATGTATTTTGAGCTATTCAATCAATAAATATATCTTAGTATTTTTTAGCATTTATCATTAGCATTATTTGAGTTATTATATATCTTATTATGAGTTTATATGCTTGATTGATCAACATTATTATATCTTTCATATTGCAATTGTACTATTCATCTTGAGGTAATATTATTTTGAGTATTTACTCACTAGAAGATAACAATTTACAATACTTAGGTGTAGTCTCTAGACTATGCTAAAATATATGGTTAATGTTTGGAGGTGAAACATATGTCAAAGATAGGGTAACACTAGGAAAAGGTGTATGTACTACCCATAGCCCTCTATTATACTGCAATGATGAATGATAGTGCTTGGACCACTATTTTGGGCCACTACTCAAGGAGGGTTCCATGCATACCCTTGAGCATACTACCTACCTTTATGATAGTACAAGAGGATGATATTCCTAGATGTTGTGTTTCATACACTATGGAAAATACACAATCAATAATCTTCCTAGGACTAAAGGTTTCTTCTAATCCTAGGGGGTCTCCTGATATGCTCAAATATACTAATACCTTTTTGTAAATCAATACTCAATATAAATAACCATGTAATCATATTTAATAAAGTTTTAGTAAAATGGACTTAATAAATATAACTCATAAAATAATATGAACTTAAAATACTCACAGAATAATCACTTGGAAATGCTCACAAAAATACTAAAAATATTATAGAATAAAGGTCTACTAATGCATGTTATGTGCAATGCATTTTTGATAAAATTACAATGCTTTGTCTTAAATATAAAAGTATGTGACTCTTCATACAAAGTACTCTTTACCTCCACTCTTCTTTGAAAGTCTTCACCTTCCTATTCTAAGGATAGGTGCACTCTTACATAATGGACACTCGTGCACATCCACACTCACAACACTTGTACACACAATTACGTGACACTTGTGCATTTCTTACACATTGTTACATTACATGAAATTAAATTCACTCTAATCTAATAACCACACCTAATCTAATATTTTACCAAGGTGGTACATAAGAATGTACCAAATAATGTAATATTCTCTAACACACCCTTGTATTACATTATTTAGTTATTAAAAATTTTATCTTCAATACAATATTTATCCTTCAATTTACTTTGCATTGTATGCCTCCTTCATCTTGATCATATTCCTTGTCTTCTTTATTGTCTTCATATTTAGTTTCAGCACCATGTACTTCAATTTTTGTGTTTTCTTGAACAATATTCTTATCATTTAATTCTTCCAAAATAATTTTTATTTTTCCTTTGTCCTTTATATGACATGTCTTATTTGATATAATGTATTATGATAATTCACTTAAAGCATCATGATAAGATCCTAAATTGATGTATCCATAGTGCATGAAGAATAAAATATCTTTTGTAAAAATGATTCATCTACTTTTGGATTTCCTCTTAAGACATTCAATCAATTTTTTTCATTTCATGTTTTCTTCTTTGTAATATTTGAGTGTCAGCAATGCCATATATAGAATGCTACCAATATCTAAAGGAATTATAATATTATATGTTCCATTATCAATTGTTTTAATAATCCTAGCATGCAGATAATATTTCAAAGTTTAAAAATATTTCTCTTATTGCTTCATTATAGATTAATTTTGTAGTTACATCTATGCTTCCTTTAGATTTTGTAAGCAAATTTTTATTCTAAATTTATAAAATTTTGCTCTTTATTTTATAATTATGTTTTACATATCATTATTCATTTACTTCTTAATGTAGAAATCCTTTTGACTCCCATTTTATTGAATAACAAATTCCAAGTTTTCAAGTTTGGTAAGAACCTTTGAAGTTGAATACCTTATGGCTCCCTAATTGAATAGAAACTAGAATATTTGCAAACTTATGAATTTCTAAATTTTAAGTAGAATTCCTTGTCTCTCCAAAGATTAAATCATTGAAAATTCAATAAATCAATAAAGCTATTATTGAATCCTTTGAAAAAAAAGACTTCAAAAATAATAAATGATATTTATCACTCTAATCAAGTAAATAAAGCCTTAATTTTTATATTAAACCACTTATCTCTCCACTAGACTTATTTATCCTTAGCAAATAAATAATAAATTGAACATATTTATCCTTTTAACCTTAGGAAAATTTAATAAAATATATAAACCCTAATTTACCTCCTTAGGATGTATAACGTGGTGAACAATTTCTAGCACTATGTTATGCTCTTCCCTTGAATTTGAAAAAATATGGTTGTTCTGCTACAATCATGTGAGGCTTCAGTGCTAAATTTGTATTGGACTTTTACTTTGCTTCAACATGTGAGAAGTGAATTGTAATCTATTCATATTACTTGAGAATGTGAGAAGTGGATTGAGATTCCTTGCATGTATTCCTACTTGAGCTTCTCATAAGATGTTATAAAAAATTCCCATTTGTCTTCCTTGTGCCACATGGTGATGCATGCTTGAATAGTTGATGCTTCTTCATATGCTTGTAATTTTCAAGCATTTCACTTTATTGGGTACTCATATTAGGTTAATGCTTGCACTTCCCTCTGGCCACTAATGCATTATCTTTCAATGCTCCTTTTGAATGGTGTTAGAATGCTAGATATATTTTGCTAGAAGGTTGGCTTTTGATCTTCCATGACTTTGGCTCTTCTCTTGCCCTAATTTTTTACTTCCTTGGCACTTTGATTCCTATAAAATAGGTTTACTGTTTAAATATTCATATCCTATGTCACATGGGACGCTATGTGCATTGCTTAGTCCCTATGTTCCTTGGTTGACATCTACTATGTCCTCTATGCACCTTGGCTCATGTATCTATGGATGATACTTTCTCTATATCTTGGATGGTACCTACATAACATTGCTAGTATTTAAATTCTTCCTCAATTTTATTGTTGTCAATGAAGCTAATACCTAAGGTAAACCTTTCTTTGTTTAGCTTCTTATGCTCTTCAATAATATTGGTTGCCTTGATGGTGTTGCACTTAATATTTGTTGTCTTATTTGGGTTGAGTGATGTTACACTTCCTTTTGGAGCTTTTATTTCTTGTTATGGTGATGTTAGCTTATGACTTGGTATTATTTGGTTGCTAAAATTTATATGGTGAACTGTTCACCCTTAATTTTTTTTCTTAGATTAAAAAAGGGGTTTTGAAAAGTGTCCCTAAACCTTGTACATAAACTAAAAAAAGATCTCAAAACAAAGTAAAAAGGACATGCAAAAATTAAATTAGATAGCCACCGAAAGAAGAGAATTGTGGCTCAACACCTGGAATGAGTCCGAGTCAACAAAAGTAAAAAATTGAAGGAAAAGTGAAGCCAACAAGCCAAAAATAAGAGATAAGGCAACAAGGAAATTGCACAATTCTAGGCATCCACATTATTGACCTCCAAATTCTTTAGAATATCACACACTAAATAATTCACCTCGTATGCCATGTTAACCACCATTTTAATAGAGCCTAACATGGACTTATGTTCATCATCCACATCCGTAAGCTTGAGGAACATCAAATTCTGATCCTCCTCAAAGAAAATTTTCTCCAGTATTCTAGACTTATTAACTACTCTAGGAAGCTCCTTAGATCCAGACTAAATCATATTAATATGAGTATGGTGTTTCCTAACCACATTTTTAGATAAACATTTGGATCATCTTACTAAACCACATCTAGCACCATGAAAAGAAATAGGAACATCCTCAGCCCAATGACTACACTTCCTATCAATATAATTTGAATATGAAGATCTATGACTCATGGGATGGTGCACTTTATCTTGAACTCCTCTAGAAGTAATAATTACAACAAAAATATTATTGCCCTCTTACGCACCTCCCAGCAATAATAAAAAATACCTTCTATCGCCTCCATCGACTCTCTAGACAAAGAGAAAGAAGAATCTATTTGGAATGAGATAGGTATAGGAATAGGAAGATACTCAACACTACTCGATAGAGTTGATGACATCCTCAACCTTCAACCCTTTATCTTTAGCAATATTCTCAATAATTAATAGAGGTAATACCTGGATTTCTCCATGGAATGAAAAAGGGACATAGGCACCGTCATCCATT
This sequence comes from Wollemia nobilis, assembly GCA_028583015.1. Taxonomy (NCBI): domain Eukaryota; kingdom Viridiplantae; phylum Streptophyta; class Pinopsida; order Araucariales; family Araucariaceae; genus Wollemia; species Wollemia nobilis. The sequence continues at coordinate 1,354,431 of JAQPPZ010002456.1, read as the reverse complement.
GCTACCTATGCATATGATTAAAAAATAGCTCATGATAGCTAAGAATAACATCATTAGAAGAATCAAAAGTAAAATAATTTTTTATAACATAAAAAAATCTATTCCAAGGGGGTTAAGGGACTTAGCCCTAAATCCATTTTTCTCCCTCATACAAAACTCATCTTCGTCCAAGAAATAACTAATCTCATGAAGGAGAGAATGTTTTTTCTTATAACAAGAACAATAAAAAGGGAGACCAGTAATTTTACTTACCATATAGGGAGAGATTTCAAACTTTAAATTGGCCACTTTCACCCACCCCTCATTCCAAGAGTGAGCCATCCATCTTGAGATAATTAAATTGTGTCCATGAAACTTCAAGATACAATATATTAGACCACCATTATTCAAAATTAGATTAACCTCCTTGTCAACCACCAAAATAATAGGCTCTAATAGAAGATTTATAGGTCTATATTTAGTGAAATTGGCTTTACCCATTAAGACAACAACACACCAAGGAAAAATCCTCAGTCTGAAGAAAACACACCGGCTAAAGGTGGCAGTACTGGATAAGTGAAAATGATAAAAGGGGAAAGGAATCCATAACCAATACAAACTAAGTAGATAACAACATGCCACCCACTTCCTAGAAGCCTGATACCTAGACATAAATACCTTTCCCATGGAAGATTTTTACCAAAGAAGGAAAACAAGGATACCATGAGGTAAATCACCCAAATAGGACCAAAACCAAAAAATCAAGGGATAAACAATGAATAGGAGAGCAACTCAATAGGTAAAGTTAGATACACCCACCACCAGGAGACTAATGTCTCACCCCACCAGACCACAAGGTTCTCATCACTAAGATAAAATAATGTACCCACAAAGGAGAGGTAAAAACAAGAATAGATGTAGGTCCCCATACTACCATTAATCCAAGTCCCATCAAAAGGGTAGACTAACTCATCAAGAGGATTGGGAATCTGGCTAGCACTGAAGGATTTAAAATTTGGAAGTCTTCCAACGATCAACAATTTTTCATCCTTCATTATTTCCTTGATCACTTTTAATATTGTTGTCTATTCCTAATGTTCTTAATCTTTGTGTAGATTTTGATTTGAATACCTTGGTCCTAACATGGAATATTCTTATAAACCTTTATTTGACTGTAATGCTTTCTTATTTATAGGTGCACATACTGAGCTCTTACAAATGGTGCTCTTAAAATCTTCAACTACACAAATATACCTTATTAAATAATGGCACTTCTATGACATTTATTTTCTTTTGGTGCTACTATGGCACTCCTCATAGACTACACTAGATGCTTCTTGAATAACCTTAGTCTAGTGCATATTTGCTTCTTAATCATGCATATTTATGATTTTGCAGGTACCTCTATTTGACTTTTGAATGTATCTAGGAAGTAATACTTCCTTTATAAACTTGACCTCTATTATTTGTTCTTGACCATATATATCTAACTTTGGCTAAAACCTTGCTTTCACTATAAATGGTTGAATCTCTTTATCTTACTTATGTTGTACTTGTATATATTTTCCTTTGACTTCTTTATGGAATATTTTTATTTCCTTTGGATCCTACAATATTCTTCTCTGGTTTTTGAGCCTTCAACTTTCTAACACTTTTAGTTCTGCATAGCTTTTGTTAAAATCTACCTTGTTTGACATTGCTTGTTATTATACTTCAGTATTTTTAGATGCTTCATAGTGCTAATGGAGATTATATTCTTCTTTTTACTATTTACTTTACTAATGCTTTCTTCCTTTGCTATTTCACTTTCTTATCCTCTTGCAGGTATAGGTGTGAGAAACTCAAGCATTGGATCATTGGTGTAGGGTGATATCCAATATTAAACTCACACTATGTTGTCCTCTTGAATACCTACAACCATTAATAATTTAACTTCTTAAAATACACTTAATCACATTTAATATGCAACTTTCTCTACCTTGTATATGATTTTAGACTTCATTATTTCTTAAAGTTCCTTTGAGCCTTAATTATTCTCCTCTATGTTTAGTTTAGTTTTGAGCTTTACTTATCTATTATATATGGGATTTTCATTGAATGGTAATGGTTGTTCCAAATCCAATGATATATTTCTTGAAAAGCCTTTCCTTCTCTTGTAACTATTTTCTATCTCTTTCTCTATCTTCAATGTTGTTCTTGATGATTTCAATCATTTTCTTGATTGAATATGCTACCTTCTCTAGCTTCAATTATTTTATCTTTGATGCTATTGTAATGCTTCACTTGCTTTCAATATTGCCCTTGTGACCTTCAAATGATACCTTTATCTTTAATAATATCCTTATGATATCCAAATACTTTTACTATTGCCCTTTTGGCATTCACTCCAAATGTAGCCTTCATATTTTGCTATTCTAAATATTTTGTATTTTTGATCCAATGTGTACCATCGAATGCTTCCTTTGATGTGCTATTTATTATCCTTTAGCTAGGACTATCTTCAAGACTTTATGTTGTTTTGAATTCACTTGAAGACTTTTTCTACCTTCAAGTTTGCTTTCTTTATCAAAATTTTTTAGTAGGACCTCTTTTTTGGGTCTCTTAATTTACCTTCAATGGGACTTTTCTCAAGTCTCCTTTTTTTAATTCTATGAGACCTATTTTGTCTTGGATCTCCTTTATCTTATCAATATCAAGGTCTATCTTCAAGAACTAAAACTGTGTTGTAGATTGTCTTCTATTCTAAATATTTTCATGGAATAGGTAAAATCAATCTATCTATCAAGATCTATCTTTGATACCAAAAATACTTATCAAGATATATATATGAAATATATCTACAACTCGAATGAATCCATGTATGAAGAAATTTCATAGTCTTTTAGCAATGGAAGATGAAATTCTTCTCTATCCATTGTAGGAAGCTTCTCAAATTTTGAATATTAATTTTTACTCCAGCAAAAACTTAGATAACATTTTCTAGCATTAATATAAAACTTTTATAAACATTTTCAATAATCTAAAGCAAAATAGAAATGACCAATTTTCTTCTTGAGTTGGTTCTCTAATAATGGCCTCTTTAAATCTTCACTAGTTGTCCTTCAACCTAGTGGTATTAATTCTTGCCTTCATTAGTCTTTCTCTTAGCCAGTAGAAATATTTTTCTTCATTGGTTTTTCTTCAATACAATTGTAATATCCTTAACTTAACTAGTATTTCTTTAGCCAATGGAAATACTTGTTTTCACTAGTTTTTCTTATCCAGTGGTAATATCCTCAACTTCACTAGTCTCTCCTTGGCCAATGGAAATGTCCTTATATTATTTGCAAATTTTAAAACATGTGTGTAGCACCCTAAAATTGGCGCAGTAAAATTGGAATAATTACATTCACCTTAGTAAATAAATTTAAATTCAAATTTAACCTCCCAAACCGCCCGTTAACCGTCGAGAAACCCGTTTCCTCTTTTTTCGTGCCATTTTTAGCAGTTGTTTTGACCGTTTGACGATATCGTCTCCGATCAGACGATATCGCCCAAATTTGACGATTTCGTCTGGACTAGAACGTCCAGACGATTTTGTCGCAAAACTAAATTTGCATAGTTGGAATCCGTTCCAACGGGTCTCCAATCCGGGCAGAAGCGTGTCTGCGCCGTTGGGACCCTTCCCCCGTTGGAGATCTCCCAAATTGGGATGATCTCCAACCTCCCAACAACTATCCTATGCCTATTTAACTCTAAAACTTTTCCTTCCCCAACCCCTGGCTGAATTTTTATGTAAATCAACTCCCTATGCGCTAAAACACTTCAAATTTGCTCTTGCACTAGTCCTATATTAATTTTATTGCAGGTACACCACTGGTTTTCAGCCGGAGCCAGCACCTATCGCAGCTGACTGAACTCGTCAAGATCGGAGGCGATCTCGTCAAATTAGGGACGATCTCGTTCTGATGCGAGACGATTTCGACTGTAGCACACATCGAGGCAATCAGTGCCTAGAGTTTGCTCTTCTTTCTCTTTTATCTATCATTTTATGCTATAAATTAGATTGTCTATTCAGTTTTTATACTATATTGCATCTGGAGTTCACCCATTTTGTCTAGTTTGCATATTAAGATCATATTCTGCTATCTAAACACAGTGATTTGCATTTACTTTTGTTCTTGTATATTGTTCAATACTCATATTACTTTTTCATATAGTTTGCCCCTTGTTTACAAAATAGAATTTCTTGTATTTCGCATCTATTTTATGTTTTGCAGGTCTCTGATGAATTCGTCTGACGAATTCGTTAGATTGCAGACGATCCTGTCAGTTTAGACGATTTTATCAAATTGAAGGCGATTCTGTTGAATTGCAGACGATCCAGACTGCTACAAGTAATCAAAAACTTCATCAGACTTCCGGATCAGGTAATCTTCATTGGCCTCCTGCAAATTCTCTGTTTCTGCTTTCTTTTCTATTTGTTGTATTCATTTAAATTGCATTTTCATGTAGTTTAAGTTAGAATCATTCGGCCAAACCTAGGATGAATGTTTAAAAATAAAACGAACTCATCAAAACTCATTCCCAAAACCTAGGCGTGGAAACTGCCGCCAAATGTTTCCTGGTGAACCCACCATCCGTCGAAAAATCACCAAAATGCACCTCCCTTGAGAGGCGGGACCTTCGTGAAGTCCTCTCGTCCGAGGTACCGCACCATCCTTTTCCCATCCTCCTTCCGGGCGCGGATCCAATAGCCTGAAGGTAGGGATGCGAAAAATTTGGAGCGATACATTTTGGTGAACCCGACGTGAATGCATCATAACCTTTTGAAAACAAAAAAAAAAAAAAATATATATATACAAGAAAAACAAAAACAAAATCATCATTTCAAGTTTGTATGTTTTAGATTCAATTCTAAATAGTAGATGCTAAATATTACTTTTAGAAGTACTAAAGAAACCATGAGTTTTTACTCAAATCAATATGAGCCCATCAGTAATGTTGGAAGAATTCAGCCAAATACATTTGTTGATTATGACCAACCTCATCCCTATTCAACATCACCTCCATCACACTCTTCTTATTTTTCATCCATAACCCAACAAAACAATCCCTTTGCCAATCCTCTTCATAATGATATTATCTATTCTCCCATATATCCATATTATGTCTATCAACCCACATATAATCCTCCACCACCTTTTCAATACTCTTCTTTCAATACAACACATCCATTTCAACAAGAAAATACTTATTCTTCCAATTCTACCATGCACTCACCTCCTACATCGCAATCTTCCTATCATCATTCTACCCATAATAAAGAAAGTAGAGGTGAGAAACCATTAGGTCCTTTTATGACGAAATTCCTAAGGCATTTATCAAAAACCTCTCAAAAACCTTCATCACGTAAATTTACTAAGCTCAATCAACCAATGGATATAATTCTCAAGTATTTACTTGACACAAATAAGATTGAACTCCCTTCCATAAGACAACCTCGATACCACAACAGATTGGTTTAAACCTGAGCTACATTGTGAATATCATAGAGTAGATGGACATATGACACAAAATTGTAAAGATTTAAGATGTGCAATTCAAGATTTGATTGATAAGGATCTTTTTAATATAAAGGAATTACAATCTACAACTGATTATAAATCTCCAGTAAACAATCAAACTCCTACACAACAAATACCAATAATCAATCAAGACATGGGGATCTCCCAAGAACCCCTATTCAATTATCAACAACAAGAAACCAATCAAATATTGCATGTTAATGTGTCCCATCATGATGATATTATTAATATTGTAACAAAAACTACAAATGAGCAACCTCAAGTTCAATCAACTCAATCTGATATTCAAGATATGGATTCCTCATTTGACCAACCTTCAAAACTATCTTTGGCTCTAGAGAATGATCCAAAATGGAATGTAAGCATAGAAAGCTCATCTTTAGAATCAAAATCTCAATCTGAAATCCACTTTGATAACCAACAACAAGTGATTAATCCTCAAGCAAAGATATCCCTTTTAGAAGTATTACAAATTTATCACAAGGAAATTTTGTTCAAAATACCTAGCCAACAATTTGTTCCTCATCATATTTTCTCTAAGAACATAATTAATGGTGTAAACCCTCTTGAGGTTAACCATATTTCATTCTATGATGAGGATATTCCTTCCTCTACTCCACAAGAAGACTCCTATCTTTACATTATCGGATCTAGTAAAGAAACACTTGTTAGAACTATCATGGTAGATAATGACTCCTCTCTTAATTTATGCACTTATCAATTATTCCAAAAACTCAAATCAAAGGAAGAAGATCTTAATGAATCAAATGTTATTATAAAATCTTTTAACAATGAAATTCAAGAAGCTCAAGGTACTATAATTCTTCCCTTTAATATTGGATCCAAGATCCTGGATACTTTATTCTATGTAGGATATTGTCCTTCACCTTACAACCTACTTCTCCGAAGTCCTTGGATTCATACGATGAGGGTTGTCCCTTCCACTCTTCACCAATGTTTGAAGTTTGAACTTGCAAATAAAATTGTTACCATACATGGTGACCCAAAACCATTTGAAGAATATTTAACGATTGAAACATCAAGTTCTATACATTCTCTATTATCACAATTATCTTCTATCCATCACTTTTCTTCATCCATATATGATCATCCTTGTTTACCAAATAACATCCATGCATATCTTTCACATATACTTTCTCCATCTTATCAAGACTTGGAATATAGTGATAAGAATGAAGAACTTTCTTATCCTTCTTACATTTTATTTTGTAACATGATCAATTTTACACATATAAAAGTCAAATCTTTTTCTACATTATTCTACATTATAACAAAGCTTTTGTTATCACTACCTTTTATTCATCACCTTCTATTCTTACCTTCACCTCAACCAGATTATCCTTCAAAACCTCCTTTGATTTTGAAGCAACCTTAGACATGCTATACTCAAATAACCTTGTATAGTGTATATAGATCATCTTGTATATACCACCAATTTCAATTCATAAATTAAAATCAAAATACAAAAAAAATCAAAATCCTCAAAATCAAAAAAATACAAATGCAACCAAAGAACTTAAAGGTAAATTTGAGCCCAACTGGCTCGGACCATACATCATTACTGCAAAATTTGAATCAGGAGCATATAAATTATCTACCTTAGATGGTAAAGAACTTAAAGAACCCATGAATATTTTACATCTCAAACGTTATTATGCATAAATTTGATCATTTCATCCATGTATATATTTGTTCAAAATCATTATCTTGTATTTCTTTCAATTTATTCAAAAACCTCAAAAACATTCATAAAATCTTCAAAAATCTTCAAAAATATTTATTGCATTTATTTAAAGCACTTGTAAAGTTCCTTTTGCTCCAAAACAAAAATCAACATAAAAATCCAAAAACAGCTATATGCTTGACTCTTTCGAAACCAAAACAATATACAGAATAAAGAGAGAGTCAACATTCTCAAAACTTTCTCAAAATCATTATTTTCTTACAATTATTGCAATTATATGTTTCAACTTATTTTGGATAAAACTAGCATTTATTTGGCATCCCTCACTTGCACACTCACAACAATAAATATCTTGATTTTATCTGGCATGATTACTAATCTCTCTTATATCAAAGTTCACAAAATTCAATTAAATAAAGTTTGAGCATAGAGAATTGATCTTGTTATTTACTTAAACCAAGCACATCTTTTCACAATAAAATGATTATATTTGTAATTTCCATGTTTTGCTACATAGTAGAACTGATTTCTTGAGTGAAAAGTTTCCCTTGCTATCCTATCATGCACATGGTCTAGAATCTTTGAGAATTGGCAAAAGGACAAGCTCACCCCTACCCAGAATAAAAATCCCTTGCTCTACAGCTAATCTGAGCAAGTATCCCTAGAAAAAGAAAAAGAAAAGAAAAATTCAAGAAAAAGAGAAAAGAAAAATGTTATGTCAGCAATGTTCCAAGCATTATCAAGCAAAAGAAATACAAAAAGAAAAATAAGCAAAGTTCAAAAGAAAGCAAGAAAAGCAATAAAATCCCTTTCCCTACCCTTTGAAAAGAAAAGAAGGGTGAATGAGCTTGAATCCCTGGAATTCTCAATTATTCGAAAACTGTGAGGTAAGCCCCATAACAGGTGGTTTGTGCCCAACCTGCTTGGCCTTGGGTAACTCCTAGCGTGGCGATATGTCCGTCACATTAGCGACCTTCTTTTGTACAGACCTATGTCTGCTTATGGATTAGCTAGCTCTTGATAATCCGATCTACATAGTAGCCTAGTATGGTTATATGCATCTACATCATGGTTAATGAACACTTATTTGGTTTCTTCAAATCACTTGTATCATAGTATCTTGCTCAAAGCTGGTAAATGAACAATGCAATTGCACACACATTTGTATTTGAGAGATTTTGTCTATCATTATGATAAATCAAGATTGGCAATGAATTCACTTATGCACATGGGATTCCTTATAAATCTAACTTTTTGTCTTCAAAATACTTTGAAATATTATTTTTGCAAACTTGTTTGGAATAAACCAAGTACAATTATTTACCACAAAGACAACTATATAATAGAAAAAATCAAAAATTTCAATCAAAACATATCATATATATCTTATCGACTTTCGCAACGATGGTATAGTTTCAAAACCAAAATTGGAATTTTATGCTTAGCGCAAGTCCTCATTATCATATTTTCTGTTCATCAAAAATTAATCATGCAATAAAACTATCCTTTCTTTGATCTTCGCGATGATGGTATAAGTCTATACCTACATATTCTATGCCTAGCGCAAACCATTGTAACAATTTTATTTTCCTGATTTATCAAAGATCATACAAAACATATGACTTCATTTTTTTACAAATTATGCTTTTCAAAAGCAAACACATTTTTATTATTTCATATCATTATGTCAACCTTTGCATTTTGCAATGATGGTATAATTCTTAAGGAATTATTCAACAATTTTTATCACACTTAGGAATTTATGCCTAGCAAAAATCATTTTACAATATTTCATGCATAATATTTTCATGGAAATCTGAAAGCAAACCATCATCATCATCATTTGCATCATCACAACAAAGTCTTAAGACGAGTCTCTTAAGCACTCTTTTCTTTTAACAATATTTCTATCCTGGGACTAGCTTGACGACCGAGTGAGCAACGACTCCATGAAATGGTCTATAATAGCGACAATGTCCTTTGAAATTATTGTTAGAAATCTCTTTTTATTTTTATCACATTTCATTACAACCAATCAATTTGTTACATCAGATTATTTCATTTAAAATATTTATAGCATGACATCCAAGTTATAATATTTTCCAAAACGACATAATTACATGAATCATCAATAAAATCATTACATCAATCAACTCAATCAATCAATCAAACATAAAAAGCATCATAAGCATCACATAAGACAAGTCATATGATCAAAAATATCTCATCTATATATATCAAAAATATATATACATCATATCCACCATTTTTGCTTCAGAGCTCTAAAAACAATAAAATGAACAGTAACAATGAATTAGGGTTTTACCCTATTTTTCTTAATTTTATTCAAAATAATTCACAAATAATTTTTGCTTTTTCGCGTTTTTACCTCAAACGTTCGATTTGGGTAAAAACACGGAGGGGGCACCATAGTAAGTTGTCGTACGATTCGACCAAGAATCGTCGCCTAAAAATGGGAATAATTTTTTGCTTTCTCGTAGATCGAGAAGAACTCATCTTTAACGCATTTTCTTCGAAAAATTCGCTAAAGAGGGGGCAAAATGTAGCACCCTAAAATTGGCATAGTAAAAATGCAATAATTACATTCACCTTAGTAAATAAATTTAAATTCAAATTTAACCTCCCAAACCGCCCGTTAACCGCCGAGAAACCCGTTTCCTCTTTTTTCGTGCCATTTTTAGCAGCTTGTTTTGACCGTTTGACGATATCGTCTCCGATCGGACGATATCGCCCCGGATTTGACGATTTCGTCCGGACTAGAACGTCCAGACGATTTTGTCGCAAAACTGAATTTGCATAGTTGGAATCCGTTCCAACGGGTCTCCAATCCGGCAGAAGCGTGTCTGCGCCGTTGGGACCCTTCCCCGTTGGAGATCTCCCAAATTGGGATGATCTCCAACCTCCCAACAACTATCCTATGCCTATTTAACTCTAAAACTTTTCCTTCCCCAACCCCTGGCTGAATTTTTATGTAAATCAACTCCCTATGCGCTAAAACACTTCAAATTTGCTCTTGCACTAGTCCTATATTAATTTTATTGCAGGTACACCACTGGTTTTCAGCCGGAGCCAGCACCTATCGCAGCCGACGAACCTGTCAAGATCGGAGGCGATCTCGTCAAATTAGGGACGATCTCGTTCTGATGCGAGACGATTTCGACTGCAACACACATCGAGGCAATCAGTGCCTGGAGTTTGCTCTTCTTTCTCTTTTATCTGTCATTTTATGCTATAAATTAGATTGTCTATTCAGTTTTTATACTATATTGCATCTGGAGTTCACCCATTTTGTCTAGTTTGCATATTAAGATCATATTCTGCTATCTAAACACAGTGATTTGCATTTACTTTTGTTCTTGTATATTGTTCAATACTCATATTACTTTTTCATATAGTTTGCCCCTGTTTACAAAATAGAATTTCTTGTATTTCGCATCTGTTTGCTGTTTTGCAGGTCTCTGATGAATTCGTCTGACGAATTCGTCAGATTGCAAACGATCCTGTCAGTTTAGACGATTTTATCAAATTGAAGGCGATTCTGTTGAATTGCAGACGATCCAGACTGCTACAAGTAATCAAAAACTTCATCAGACTTTCGGATCAGGTAATCTTCATTGGCCTCCTGCAAATTCTCTATTTCTGCTTTCTTTTTTGTTTGTTGTATTCATTTAAATTGCATTTTCATGTAGTTTAAGTTAGAATCATTCGGCCAAACCTAGGATGAATGTTTAAAAATAAAACGAACTCATCAAAACTCATTCCCAAAACCTAGTCCGTCGAAAAATCACCAAAATACACCTCCCTTGAGAGGCGGGACCTTCGTGAAGTCCTCTCGTCCGAGGTACCGCACCATCCTTTTCCCATCCTCCTTCCGGGCGCGGATCCAATAGCCTGAAGGTAGGGATGCGAAAAATTTGGAGCGATACAATGTGTAGCTCAATACTCAATGTAAATAACCACATAATCATATATAATAAAGTTGTAAAATGGACTTAATAAATATAAATAAAAAAATAATTTGAACTAAAAAATAACTTAGAAATACTCACAAAATAATTGGAAGGATATTTGGATAAAAGATATACCCTTAAAGGAGGACCAAGAAGTTTTAGTTTTGGAACAAGACCTGACTCAATATTTTGGTACATAGGTGCTTGGTTACATAAGTTTCTTTGAATATGGAAGAAGTTGGAAATAGCTACAGAAAGATAGCATGGATCTGATCAAGGAACAAGCAACATGAAAATTAAAGAATTTATTGGCTATTACCCCTCTAACTAATTCTAGAACCATGGACACCTTTGTTTGGAGTAGGAAGAAAAAATATCCTATTATATCAAAATAGGGTACCAATTATTGGAGGAAGTAGGTTTAGGTTGGTTACTAGTGGCAAAAGTTTGGATCAAGGATTTAATCCCAAAATTGCATTCTTTGTTTGGATGGCCATGCAAAATAAAATTCTTACCATTGATAATATTTGTAAAAGAGGCTTCCAAGATGTTAGTAGGTGTGCTTTGTGTGAGGGTGACAATGAATCTATGTTTCATTTATTCCTAGAATGCACATTTTCAAGATGTTTGCAAGATATTCTAGAGAAGTTTCAAGTAGCATGGGTGCTTTACAATTGTATGGTAGACCTTATGTTGTAATGGGGGTCTCAATTTTCTAGCAAATGATTGAGCATGTTGTAGATATTTTACCTTTCTCACTACCTATGGGGTATTTGGAAGGAATAAAACCAGTGCATATTTAAGGTAAAAAAGAGAGTCTATGGCAATAATGAATAGAATTGATGCACTAGCAATGGAAAACCTAATAGTAGCTAACCTGAATAGGGCCAAGAAAAAGGATTAGGATAAGATCATAGCCTTGATATGGGGACTGCAACCCCTTGTTAATTGTGTTTTAAACCTAAAAAATCAATTTAGGTAGCAGGTGAGTTGGGAGTCCCCTTTGAAATGATGGTTGAAGATAAATTTTTAGGGGGCCTTAAAAGGTAACCCAGGTAAATTTGAAGTGGGTGATGTCTTAAAATATTATATAGGGTGAGTAATCTTGGATTATTCTGAACCCTTAGGCATCAAATCAAATCATTTTGTAGAAGCTAGAGTGATGTTTTTGGAAATTCAATAGTTAGAGATTTTGGGTTTAAGGAATCTCACCATCGAAGAGGATTCCATAAATATAATAAAGACTTTGAAAGGGAAATATGAGGCTATTTTTTAGTTGAAGATATTATTGAAAGGTGTAGAATAAAAATTAGAACTCTGAATAATTGTTAGATCAAACATGTCTTTAGGTAAGGAAACAAAATCATGGACTTGATGGCTATATGGTATTGCCTCAAGAAAAGCACCTATGTTGGCTTGAAAACTTCTCAAATTAGATTATTGATTTGGTAGGCTAGGAAAAACCTATCAAAAATGTCCATTTTATTAGGCATTTGATTATCAAGATGGACAAAAAATAATGCAAGAGACAATTAACAGTCAACTAGGATGACAGATGTGGATTGGTGGTAAGGTTAGAGTACCATAGAGTGACCATTAAATGGAAGTTGAAGTATATATAAGTATGGTTTATAGTTAAATTGATGGAGTAGCATCCATGGAGAGAAAATATGGAGCTAAAGAAAATGCAGAATTGAAGTTGCGTAGTGGTGGTAAGCTCTTAATGATGTGGTCTTTATTTGCTTTCTTGAAAATGATTATGTGGAGTGTTTTATCTTGTTTTAATTAAAGTTTATTTAATTAGTGCTTTGACAGTGCCAATTTATTTTGTTAATCATATGTATTATGTACTTATAAGTTTTTTTATATAGTATGCTATGATGTTTTGTGTAGGGTTAGAGCCCTAATCCCCTTCTAACCATCAATACTATATATATATATATATGTGTGTGTGTGTGTGTGTGTGTGTGTGTGTCTTCGGCTTTAGAATTGTTCATTTTGATGAAACATGAGAACTTTGGCTAATGGACAATTTTGAGTGCTCATTATTTTTAAACCTTTTAGAAGATATTTCCACGTTACCAATCAAATGTGAATATTAATAAAGTCTTTAATGTCTTGGACTTTAATTTCTCAGGAACCTCATGAATTTTCTAATTTTGATCCTTTGGCATTTCCTTTATAACTGCAAAGTCTATTTTTCTCTTTCAACCAACAATCATTCCAATTTGGAATGTTCATCTCAAAAACATGTGTTTGTAGTCGGATGATGGATTAACCTCTATAAGTATTTTGGATGCTCAATATTCTCTTGTCCTACTCTTGACTTTTTTTTATCTTCTTTAGACTTAATTATTTTATTGAAGCACCTTTAAAATGGCAATTGTTGTGGTTATTATATTTTTTTATCAAACTTGTTTCCTTTTGAAAACATGGGCTTATTGGTTTCCTTGCATTTTACTAAAAATCTCTTTTCCTTATGAAATATTACATAAAAATTCTTGGTTTGTATTACTACAGTTATTTTTAAAGCTTAGCTTATCTTGAATTGTGCTTTTGTTGCACTTTACCATGTTCCCTTGGATCATTTTATCTCTTGGGAGATAATTGTTTCTACAACTTTGAATAATGTTTCTTCCATTTTCCTTTAGTGAAATTATTTCAAATTGGAATGGTTTTAGTAACCTTTTAATGCTTCAAATAATATATTTGTAGCTTATTGGAAAGAAATGTATCCTTCACCTTTGGCCTTGAAGGTTTCTTCTATTCTTCATGAGCTCTCAATACTCTCTAATTCAACTACTTGAAATTTTTATACATTTTTTTGTGAATATTCAATGAATAATTAAGTGTTGTAATTTTTAAGGATCTTAAATGGATTCCTTGATGCCTTTTGAAATGGTAACTATTTAGAGGAAACTTATGACCCCTTTCTTTCATTCCGAAATCAACCTTGTTGTTTCTTATGGTCTTATGACCTTATTGGTTCTAGAAGGGAGGTTTTTACCTTTATGGTCTTTGGATACCTTTGAATCTACTATAGTATTTGTTAGAAATTTTGAGTTAGCTAAGTTGTCATTGATGTCAAGATTCAATGTCAGGAGTCAGTGTAGGACTTGGCAAAAGAAGGGTTAAAATATTTACATATTAATACCAAGATATTTGGTCTAAGATCTCCAGATGATTGGTCAAAAGGACGGTTAAATACCCTAAATAAAAGGCCTAAAGGAAACAATATTATAATATTTATTATTATAATATTAAATGCAGTTAGAAAAGGCCTACGGGTGAAAGAGGAAAACACTAGGTCCAATGGAAATAATATTATAATATTTCAGTATACTATTAAAATTTTAATTATGCCAAAAGCAGTTTATAAATAATTTATAATATTTAAAATAGTATTGTTTATAACCCAAAGTTCGGTTGGGTGCCAAAAACAATTTAATTTTTATAATATCCACCATTGTGGTAGAGAGGGAGGCATATGGTATAAATACCATAGTCTTACCCCTAAGGAAATTAAGTCTCTGAAATATTTTTAATGCATTTAACTTTGAGGAATGACGAAATATTTTCATGAAGAACAATTTTTGCGCTTGGAGTGTAGTGTGAAGAGGGAAAATTATTAGCACGTGGGGTTATTTGTTTTTGTTAAAGTGTTTAGGGAGTTAAAAGGGTAAGGTAATTAATTTTTACCTTAGATAAAGTGAAATATCTTTTATTGAGGGTTAAAAATATATTGCATTATTTTATAAAGTTAATTACTTGAAAAATGCAATATTGAGTAGGGAGACATAAGTAGTGTTTGGATTATTTCATGCATTAAATTTCTGAAATGGGTTATTGTGAAATTGAATGAGTGAAATATTTATTTGATAAAGTTGAAGATTATAATGTGTAATTGAGAATTAATAATTTGTGTATGGTGAAAGAAAAATTGAGGATAGATTTTGATATCTAACCATTAAAATTGTTAAAAATGTTGAGTGTTATTGAGATAGGTTTTGAGATCCAATATTCTTCAAAACAAAAGTATGGGCATATATTCCTTGTGAGTGAAATATTGTTGAATGGTGTGAATGCAAGTTTGAATGAAAAGGTTTTTTTGGTAAGCATTATTGGAAATAATTGAGTGATTTTTCACGTGTATGTTGGGTGAACATTTGTGAAGTCATTTGAGTGTGAACTATCTTGAACTAAGTTTTGTGAAAGAACATGAGTTTTGTGAAAGAACATGAGTATTATTGTTATGTGAGATTGTTTGATAAGCATTGCTGGAAATATTTGAGTAAAATTTCATATGCTTTGTCAAGGTTTGTAAGAAAGTTATGTTTCATTGAGTGATTGGTTGAGTTGAGTTGATTGAGCATAGTTGATTGAAAGTGTTGAAGTGATAGTTCAAGTTATGTGAAACAAATTGTTCTTTATACTGAATTGATTTGAAAAGAGGTTGGAAGTGATTGAGTGATTAAGAGTGTGAAACATATTGAGTCTCTAAAAATTCTCTATATGCTTTTGTGATTCAAAAAAAATTATGAGTGAATTTTTTTTGTGTGATTAAAGAGGTTTTTTGAAACAGATTGAGTTGATCTTGTATGCAAGTTTTGCAATTGACTTAAATAACTTTTGTGAAAGCTTGTGAGATGAGTTGAGTAAGCTTTTGTAAAATCTTAAGGACATATTTGTGTGAGATTTTGTGGAAGTTTACAAGAAGGTTTGAGGTAAGTCTTGGTGAAGACTTGTGGAAATATTTGAGGTAAGTCTTAGTAAATACTTGTTGAGCAGGTTAGACAAGTTCTAAAGATAACTTGTTGAGCATATTTGAGACAAATATTGAGCAAATTTTTTCTAGACCAACGGATTGTGTTTAGTGCTTATTTAATACAGATATTGAGTAGATTTGTGTAGGGTAGAGGATAGTGTTCAGTACATATCTAAGATATAGAATAGAACATAGTATGAGTAAAATTTGGAGGTGATAGAGCAAAGGATAATAGTCTCCAGTGGATAGAGATCCATTAGCCAATGTAGTGAGGATGGATATCTTCTGAGTGAGGATAAAGTCTTTTGTAGAGAGATATCTATAATCCAATGTAGTGGAGGTAGTAGTCTTCTAAGAGAATAAATAGCCATAGCAGAGGATAAGGATTTCTCCTATGAATAGAGTTCCATAAACTTGATCAGGGGTTGGTATCTCCTTTGGACAGAGGTCCATAAAAATTGTAATAGGGAAAGGATTACTAAGATAATTTATTGAGAAAATTTTATAAGGAATATTTTCTCCATGGAGTAGCCCACATTGGGTGAACCACGTTAAATCATGTCTCTCATGTGTGTGATTCTTTGTGTAATATTTATTGCTTTAATATTTTTGATGTTATCATATGGATTGAAAAGCAAAAAAATATATCTTATACTATTCACCCCCCATCTTAGTATAAGTACATGTTCTTCAATTGGTATCAAAGCAAGTATCTCTATGAAAATACTAATAGCTTGGAGTAAGATCTATCAGAAACACACGACTTCAAAAAATGAAGAAGAGACCATGTTTGACATAAAATAGGAATTCTTTCTTGCTCTCGGGAATCTTGAAAAAGTTAGAATTAAAAACTCAAGTTTGAAGGATCAAATTCAATAGGATGAAGAAGCAAGGATAGAACTTCTATAGAGTATCATAGAACTCAAGATAAAGGTAGAAGAGGGAAATAAAATTGAACAAGATATGACAAATCTATTAAGAGCAAGAAAAAAAAATGTGAAAGAATGGAAGCATAAATTATTTATCTAAGGAATGAAGTTAAAAAGACCAAAATACTACAAGATATAAAGTTTGGTAAATAGAGAGAGGAGTCAAGCCTTTAAGAAGCAAATATTTCAAATAAGCAAGTGACTCATACTCTAAAAGGAAAAGACATCAGGAAATAAGAAAGTAAATAGGAACCATAGAAAAAGGTTAATTGCAACAAAAGAAGAAGCACTCGATCATATTTTTGAAGGTATTCAAACATGTTACATAATATCTTCCATGGCTATTATTTTTCATGTAACAAATATGTTCATAGATCTATACATTGCACTGGTTATGTTAAAAAGGATGTAAATAGAAATTTCAATTCTTTTGCACCTCTTATGGATAGTGATGTTATATGTTATAAGTACAATAATCTTGGGCACAAGGCTAGATGGTGTAAAATGGTATTGCATGAGTCAAGTAAAAATAATACAACTTCAACAATTAGAAAAGAGAGAAAAGGGGATGAGAAAGTTAGATAAATGTTAATACAAACAACTCTTCATGTTCAGGACAAAGGAAAACAATGGTATCTTGATAGTGGATGTTCTAGTCACATGACAGGAGATAAAAGTAAATTTCTAGTACTCAAAGAAACTAATGGAGGGTCACTAATATTTGGTGATAATGGATCAACAAAGATTTGTGGGAAAGGAACTCTGAGGTTAGACAATGGGAAAACAAAATCATAGAATGTACTGTATGTCAAGGGATTGAGGTACAATCTACTAAGTGTAAGCTAACTTTGTGATCAAGGGCACATGGTTACCTTTCATCCAAGTAGGTGTGAGATTAGAAAGTCTAAAACTAGAAAACTTATTGCAAATGCAAATAGAACTACAAACAACCTCTACATGTTAAATGAGATTAAAGGATAAAAGTGTTTCCTATCACAATAATATGAGAGGTTTTTTTGGCATAATAGAATGGTTCATTTGAATTTTAACAACATAGTCAACATAAGCAATAAACAGGCTATCAGAGATTTACCCAAGCTCAAATTGCCACAAAACACAATTTGTGCACCTTGTCAGCATGGAAAGCAAACTAGAACTAGTTTGAAATCAAAAGGATTTATGTCATCTAAGCCATTGAAACTAATACATACTAATTTATGTGGTCCTACCAGAACCCAAAGTATTCAAGGTGAAAGTTACTTCATATTTTTTATAGATGATTATTCCAGAATGAATTGGGTAGCCTTCCTAAAAGAAAAGTTAGAATTACTTGTTAAATTCAAGGCGTTAAAGAGTTGGTTGAAAATAAAACAAGTAAAAGGATTAAGTCTTTGATATAATACGGAGGAGGAGAATTTACCTCAAATGAATTTGTAAACTATTGTGAACAACATGGGATCAAATGAGAAGACTCAGCTACAATAACTCCTCAACAAAATGGAGTTGTTGAAAGGAAGAATAGGACTATTGAAAATATGGATAAAGCTATGTTAAATGAATCCAAGCTTTCAGATGGTTTTTGGAGGGAGGTAGTTAACACATTAGTTTATATCATTGATAGGTCTCAAATAAGAGTGAACCATCACAAGACTCCATATGAGCTTTGGAATGGAAGATCAGCCATTGTAAAACACTTCAAAGTTTTTGGAAGCAAGTGTTACATAAGATGAGAAGAGCAAAACTTGGGAAACTTTGACCCAAGATGTGATGAGGGTATTTTTATTGGTTATTCTACTAAGATAAAATCCTATAGATGCTACAACAAAAGGACACACACTATTATAGAAAGTATAAATGTAATAGTTGATGAGAAGATAGGATTAAGAGAACCAGTTCAAGAAATTGTGTATCAGGAAGATGAAAGTTGTCAAAAGGAGTTTTATGAGGAATCATAAGAATAATAGAAAGAAACACAAAGACTTATTCCTAAGACTCCATCTAGTTATGTATAGAAACATCATCCAAGAGAGCTAATCCAAACAAGGAGAAGGGTAATAACATCAACTCAACAAGCAAATTTTTCTTTGTTATCTAAAATTGAGCCAAAAGAATTCAATGAGGCAAGTGAAGATAAGTTTTGGGTTAAGACAATGGATAAGGAATTAGATCAGATAGAGAAAATCAAGACTTGTAAAATTGTTCCATGACCAAAAGATAAAAATGTTATTGGCACTAAATGGATATTCATAAATAAAACAAGATTAGTGTGCAAAGGTTATGCACATGTAGAATAATTTGACTTTGATGAGATATTTGCTTGAGTTGCATGACTTGAAGCTATCATAATGTTCATAGACTTTTCAAGCTTCAAAAATTTCAAAGTATATCATATGGATGTTAAATCAGCCTTTCTAAATGGTGTTTTAGAAGAAAATATTTACATTGAGCAACTAGAAGGTTTCAAATTAATTGATAAATCAGACTATGTATGCAAATTGAATAAAGCACTTTATGGATTAAAGCAAGCTCCTAGAGCTTGGTATTCAAGATTGGATAAGTACCTACAAGAATAGGGTTTCATGAAAGGAATAGTGGACAGTAACTTAAACATCAAAAATTAAGGGAATGACTTATTAATTGTGGTTTTTTATGTTGATGATATGATTTTTGGAGGAAACAATGATAAGATGTGTCAAAAATTTACAAAGAGTATGCAGAATGAATTTGAGATGTCTATGCTTGGTGAGTTGTCCTTATTTATTGGACTTTAGATTTCACAATCAAAGAAAGGGGTGTTCCTTTCACAAACCAAGTATATAAAAGAGATGCTAAATAAATTCAAGTTAGAAGATTGTAAATCAGTAAGTACTCCCATGGTTACATGATGTAATTTAAGTAAATATGATGAATCTCTAGGGATAAATCATAAATTATATAGATCTATGATTGGCATCTTATTGTACATCACAACTACTAGACCAAATAGCATGCATGCATTGGGATTAGTGGTAAGGTTTCAGGCAGCACCCAATCAGACACATGTAGTAGCAATAAAAAGGATTCTCAAGTATTTAAAAGGGACTATGGATTTTGGGCTTTGGTATCCAAAAAGTGATAGTTTCACTCTCATAGCTTATACAGATGCATATTGGGTTGGCAGTATTGATGATAAAAAAAGTACAAGTGGTGGAGCATTCTTTCTTGGAGACTATTTAGTCTCTTGGCTAAGTAAGAAATAGGCATCAATATCCTTATTTGCAATAGAGGCAGAGTATATTGCAACAGTTTCTAGTTGTACATAGGTATTATGGATGAAGTGAACTCTATAATATTTCAAGATAAAGCATGATCATCCTAATCCCATATTGTGTGATAATACAAGTGCTATAAATATCTCAAAGAATCCAGTGATGCACTCTAGGACAAAGCACATTACAATTAAGTATCACTTTCTGAGAGAACATGTGATGGAAAAGCAAGTCAGGTTGGAATATGTTACTACAAAGGAGCAGATAGCGAATATTTTTACTAAGCCACTTCCAAAAGAGACTTTTGAGTGTCTTCAAGGAATACTAGGAGTAGTTCTACTCCCACCCCATAATTAACCACCTCAATAGGAGGTGGGTGAGGGGCTAAGCTAAGAGTATCATTCTTAGATTCAAGCCCCAAAGGTGAACCTTTGACATTGATGTCAAAGGAGGATATATTTGAGTTAAGGGGAGAGCATTCAGTCAGCAGGAGCAGTTTCTCAAGGGAAGCAGTTTTGAAAGAATAAAAATATTTGGTAAAAAAAGGGGTTGCCATCAATGACAAAGGGGGAGATTGATGGAAATTTTGAGTTAGTTGAGTTGTCATTGATGTCAAGAGTCAATTTTAGGAATCAGTGCAGGACTTGTCAAAAGAAGGGTTAAAATATTTATATTTTAATCCCAAGATATTTGGTCTAAGAGCTCTAGATTATTGGTCAAAAGGATGGTTAAATACCCTAAATAAAAGGCCTAAAGGAAATAATATTATAATATTTATTATTATAATATTAAATGCGGTCATAAAAGGCCTAATTTCATTATAATATTAAAATTTTAATTATGCCTAAGGTAGTTTATAAATAATTTATAATATTTATATTATAAATTTATTTATAAAATAATATTGTTTATAACCCAAAGTTAGGTTGGGTGCCAAAAACAATTTAATTTTTATAATATATGCCGACGTGGGAGAGAGGGAGGCATATGGTATAAATACCATAGCCTTACCCCTAAGGAAAGTAAGTCTCAAAAATATTTTTAATGCATGTGACTTTGAGGAACGGCGAAATATTTTTGTGAGCAAGCAAGGACAAGGTTACAATTTTAGGTGCCCCCAAAATTTATGGAAGTCAAAGCAATCAAGGCAAAAAGGCTAAACACCAACCAACGGTTGGGTTAGCAGAAAATTTGAGGTGTACAAATATTTTGGAATGCGAGGTGCTGCATTCAATTTTTGTTGGTTATGTGGGATAAGAGTCTTTTGGCTCTTGGAGGATAAGTAGGAGTCAAAGTGCCCTAGGCACCTTTGACTCCCACGTGAGTGCTTAGCTCACATGACAAGGGAGCCACGACTAAGGCACTATAGGCACTTCGACTAGGGATTGAATCCCATAGGGAGCACATGAGGAGGTATTTATTTTTTACTAAATTTTCATTGACCTAAGTTTTTGGTAGCGCTCAAAGCATTGGTTCATTTATATGCTTGGATTTTAGTGTGAAGATGGAAAATTATTAGCACGCGGGGTTATTTATTTTTGTTAAAGTGTTTAGGAAGTTAAAATGGTAAGGTAATTAATTTTTACCTTAGAGAAGGTAAAATATCTTTTATTGAGGGTTAAAAATATATTGCATTCTTTTATAAAGTTAATTACTTGAAAAATATAATATTGAGTAGGGAGACATAAGTAGTGTTTGGATTATTTCATGCATTAAATTTTTGAAAGGGGTTATTATGAAATTGAATTAGTGAAATATTTATTTGATAAAGTTAGAGATTATAAGGTGTAATTGAGAATTAATAATTTGTGTATGGTGAAATAAAAATTGAGGATATATTTTGATATCTAATAATTAAGATTGTCAAAAAGGTTGATTGTGATTAAGACAGGTTTTCAGATCCAATCTTCTTCAAAAAAAAGGTATAGGCATATCTTCCTTGTGAGTGAAATATTTTTAAATGTTGTGAATGCAAGTTGGAGTGAAATTGTTTTGTTTGGTAAACATTATTGGAAATGATTGAGTGAGTTTTCACATGTATGTTGGGTGAACATTTGTGAAGTCATTTGAGTGTGAACTATCTTGAACTAGGGTTTGTGAAAGAACATGAATATCATTGTTATGTGATATTGTTTGATAAGCATTGTTGGAAATATTTGAAAAAAAAAATTATATGCTTGGTCAAGGTTTGTAAGCAAGTTATGTTTAATTGAGTGATTGGTTGAGTGGAGTTGATTAACCATAGTTGATTGAAAGTGTTGAAGTGATAGTTCAAGTTCTGTGAAATAAATTGTTCTCTATACTAAATTGATTTGAAAAGACATTGGAAGTGATTGAGTGATTAAGAGTGTGAAACATATTGAGTCTCTAACAATTCTCTATATGCTTCTATGATTCAAACAAAATTCTGAGTGATTTTTGTTTGTGTGATTAGAGAGGTTTTATGAAACATATTGAGTTGATATTGTATGCAAGTTTTGCAATTGACTTAAACAACTTTTGTGAAAGCTTGTGATTTTAGTTGAGTAAGATTTTGTAAAATATTAAGGACATATTTGTGTGAGCTTTTGTGGAAGTTTACAAGAATGTTTGAGGTAAGTCTTGGTAAATACTTGTGGACATATTTGAGGTAAGTCTTAGTAAATACTTGTTGAGTAGGTTAGACAAGTTCTAGAGAGAACTTGTTGAGCATATTTGAGATAGAGATTGAGTAAATTTGTGCTAGATCGATGGATAGTGTTTAGTGCATATTTGAGATAGAGATTTATCAAATTTGTGCAGGGTAGATGATAGTGTTCAATATAGATTTGAGACAGAGAACATAACAGAGTAAGAGAAGACTTTGGAGGTGACAAAGTAGAGGATAATAGTCTCCAGTGCATAGAGATTCATTATCCATGGTAGTGAGTATAGAGATATTCTGAGTGAGGATATATTCTTCTATGAAGAGAGATCCAAAAGACAATGTAGTGAAGGCATTAGTCTTCTATCAGGATCACAAGACAGAGTAGAGGAGAAGGAGTTCTCCTATGGATAGAGTTCCACAAACTTGATCAGGGGATTGGTGTCTCCTTTGGACAAATATCTATAAAAATTGTAATAGGGAAAGGATTCCAAAGAGAATTTATTGAGAAAAATTTATAAGGAATATTTTCTTCATGGAGTAGCCCACATTAGGTGAACCACGTTAAATCATGTCTCTCATGCGTGTGATGCTTTGTGTAATGTTTACTGCTTTAATATTGTTGATGTTATCATATGGATTGAAAATAAAAAAGTTTTATATTATACTGTTCACCCACCCTCTCAATATAAGCACATGTTATTCAATATTTTTCTTGACAAATATTATTACCTCTCTTTTGAGGTTTTCTTTAAACAATATTATACAGGGTAATTTTACCCTTGAAACTTATTTTTCTCATATAGAGTGCCATTTTGGTTTCTTTATGTTGAAGCTAGTAGAGTATTATAAGGATAATTATTGTTCCTTCTATCTTCCCTCATACCACATGTTAGACCTCAATGCTTTGATGGTTGTATTATGGAAGTGATAGGTATTTAAATACATAGAATTCCTATTTTAGGCATCATAAACCTTCAACTAAACTTGTAACTATATTTATATTGTACTACATGCATATGTCTTATGAGAGGTATTTAAACCACTTGCCTTCTTCATTGGACCATAATGTAATAAACACTAATACGTTTTCCCATCATTCCTTCATGGAACATGCACACCGTTATTCATGAAGCTAAGGTCTTGATACAAAGTTTTTGCAATACTACAACTTGCCATGTATATTAGGAATCTAACAAGTCTGTTTATTTGCTCACCAATATTGTGGTTAGTCACAGGAATATGTTCATATGGCACTAAAATTTCCCTTAAAATATTCATAACGTTGTTGTTATCGACTTGGAAATGCAAAACCAGACCTAAGAGGTATGCTCACCTCAAAAAGTCTGATGATGGAAATGACAAAACTACTTATTCGATGGCCATATTCAACTTGGTCCACAAAACCATACTTAGTAGCATCATCAATGGTATGGATAGCATCAACACCTCCTTTAAAATATTTGTCAAGAAACATGGCCAAAAGAGCTATGTAGCCAAAACATTTCAATGATGAGAGTTGGTTTGTTTTGTCATTCGAGCTATGTTCCTCTATGTGGGAATTTTTATACTAACATTTTAATCCCTGTGTGGGTATTGGTTTGATTTTTCTTTATGTTTTACTTAACCCCTATGTGGGCTCTCTCTTTCGATCTTTTTCTTTTTGTTAAACAACCCCTACATGGGTCTATTTTTTCTCTGGTCTTGTTGGAGCGGCTAGGGTATAGATACCCTTGTTTGTGCTTCTCTATGTAATTTTTAATATATGCTTATGTTTCTAGTTTTGGGAACCATTTAAAACCCAAATAATATAATTTCTACTACCTACCAAAAAAATTGCATCACCAATCAATTATTATGGCCAATTAAGAAAAAATAACCCTTTTGCACCCAAATTTAGGGTAAAAAGTAGTCTAAAATTTGAGGCTTACAATAATCTACAAAATATTGAAAAATCATCATAAATTTTATATAATCATAAGGTTCTTAGAAATATATTTCCAACACATATAAATATGCCTATGTTCTAATGAGGTTTGACCCATCAAAACAACCCACAATAAAATCATCATATGATTGCATAAGTGCCATACAAAATTTTAAACGGTGCCTATGTAAGCACCATATAGATTTATATATGGTATGTTCATACTACAATGATGTCTTTGTACTAACCCCACTAAATTCGTAATCTATTCATCCTTATAGGAAATGGTATTATGTTCCCCTCCCCACCCTTAACCCTACCATTTAAATTTAAACTTGGGTGATTTAACTACCTATCACCACCCATTTTCCATGGATCTTGCTTGTTACCTCATTAAACACTTATGCTAAACTACCAATATTACTTTTTAAGAGGCTACATATAATCAAAACTACCAATCATATAGCATACTAATCTTTATTAGATTAGACAAGCCCCATTTGACTAACACACTATTTTTTTTTTTGGTCATAACATCTTCTATCTATTTACAAGTTTTGGTGACCACACTACATAGTAACCAATGCATCATACCAATATGAATGCATTATTCTGTAGAGTACTTCCACAATATGCCTTTACACAATTTCATAATATGATGCCTTTGTACTTGCATGGTACCTTTATAGGTTTGTGGCACCTCTATTAATATTTTTGCACTATCACTAGACTCAAATTTTGGATAGATTATTGTGGTTAATTCTATTTTCTATTTTTGATCTAGTAGATAAAAAAATAGGCCTTCAACTATCTTGCAAGTTTCACCAAAGGTATATTGTTGTATTCTAAAGTTAGAAGTTGCATTACATAATGTTTCAACATAGGACAATCATTGATGTGCCTTATAGTCAATTAGGAGTTTCATTGTATTTTTTATCAATTTGAGGCTTTTATTATTTTTTTTTAGCTTAACAAAAAAAAGGTACATTTTCTTTCTTTCATGCATTGAAAAGATAAATCATTTAGATCCAAAGTCCTCTTGTATAGTTATTTCCTTTCATTTTTTGAACTTGAACCAAAGGGATTAGGTTACTTGTTTATTACAATAAACGAAAGGAAAAGGAGAGCGAGCCTTTATTTGAAAAGAAATCACATTTAGATATAGAGTTATATAACAAGATCTTTAGTCCAACTTTTGCATTATTTCATACTTGCTTGTTGTGATTATCTTTTGTTTAGGAGGAAAAAAAAAAAGAAGAAATATTTTTGTTTCCTACATTCATTGAGAAGAAAAATAAACATTTAGCTTTAGATCCTTGTAACATAGGCTAAAATTGTGTTTTTTGTATTGCATATTTTTTGTTTCTATTTTGCTTAAAATAAAAGAAAAGAAAGCAAAAAATTTTAATTATTATAGGTGTTAGAAGTGAAAGGGAATTTCAATTTAAATATTATTTGTTGCATTTTCCTTCATAGTTTCACCGATATCCTAGGGTAATTGGTATTAACAAACGATTTTCTTAACTCCTTTTCACAATAGAAAAAAAAAAGGAACAAGCTGCTACCTTCTTTGGATACATTAGAAAGTTAAAGTGTATTTTAGATCTAGATATTTGTTTGAACACATCTTGTTTTCATATATTATGTTGCATTGATGTCCCTCATGCATATTAGATTTACATAAAAAATTTAGGTGATTTTTAAACATAACTCATCAAACATAGATTTAGGACGAATCTATAAAATAACCTTGGTGAATCCATTCATTCTAAAAATCCACCAAACTCAAAGACATGGGTGTTTTTCCTTATCTAAGGTGTGGTACCTAGATCTCCATGTTTTGTGCCACGCATATGATAGTCAAAATATTAAAACACATGAGCAAATCAAGCCTATTTATGAGAAGTAATTTCTTGCAATTATGCATGCTTTAGAAAAATAGAGGTAATATCTAATTGGTAGCAATTTTTCAATTTAGGGTGACCATGATAGCCTTAAATATTTACTCCAATAAAAAACATTAACAACTAAAGAATAGAAATGGGTACCTAAAATTTAATCATTTGATTTTGAAATCCTACATAAGAATGGTAAAGATAACTAGGTTGTTGATAGCTTATCTAGAAAATATGAAGAAGCAATCTCATATGCAATTTTAGTAATTACTCCAAAATGGATATATATGTGCAATTTGAATATGTCAAAAGTAACAAGCTTAATAAATCATTAGGAATATTGAGGAACATCCACAATTTACATGAAAAATGAACTTATGGATCAAGAATCATATATATCTACCTCAAAATTCAAAATTCATACTAAAAATTCTTGTAGATAGTCATGATTCCCTGAATTTAGGACATGTTGATTTCTTTAAAACATATTATAATGCTTGACAATCATTCTTTTATAGAGGTATTCAAAATAATATTTGAAAGCATGTGAGTAAGTACACTATTTTTCAAAAACATTAAAATGAGCATGTCACATACCCAAGGACTATTTCAACCATTACACATACCATAAAAAAGTGGAAAGAAATATCCAGGAACTTTATTGATGGATTACCTATATCTAAGGGAAATGATATAATTTTGTGGTGGTGGATCATATTATAAAATTTATCCATTTTATTTTAATGAATCATACATGCTCCACATCTCAAGTGGTAGAAAAAATTATCAACCATGTTTATAAGATTCATATGTTTTCAAAGGTAATTATAAATGATTGTGATCCATTATTTACTATCAATTTTTTGAAATAATTATGCCAACAAATGGAAATATTGTAAATAATAATTTTAAAATATAATCCTTAAACTGATGGACAAATTGTGGTTGTAAATAAATATCTAGAGGGTTACTTATGATGTTTTTTATCAGATAAACCCCAACAATGGGATAAATAATTACCTCTAGCTCAATGGCAGTATAACATAACTTATTATATGTCACCCAAAATGACTTGCTTCACTATTTTATATGGTTATGAATACCATGAACTAAAGACCTTATGCTTAATCAAGTAAAGGTTTTAGTTGTACATGATTATCTTGAATAATCCAATGCAATTGTACATGCCTTAAAAAGTAACCTAGAACATGTTAAAAATAGGTTGAAGTAACAGGTTGATAGTCATAATTCTAAATGTGAATTCCAAGAAAATGATTGGATTTATATGAATATTCATTATGTTGGTCATGAATATACCTAAGTATAAAAATATGCACCCTAGACCTAGCCAACATTGAGAGGCCGAAGGAAAATTGATGTCCTTCAGGCCAATCTCTAGAGAGGGTTGGTTTAATTACTAATCTAAAAATCGATATAAAGCTTGGGGAGAGATTAACAGAAAGAGATGGGAAATATGGTTGTAAGCTAGAAAAACAGAGTGGGGATGAACTAACAACTAAATAACCAAGTCAAGTTCGAACCAACATTTAACATAAAGAAAAACATAGGAACCAATCACATATCACAAATATGACTTCCAATTAACATTTCAACATTTACTTCCTCATAAAAAATTAAATTCAAATGTAGAATTCAATCTATCTAACAAAGGGAGAATATTTTTAAGATTTTTAGGAGGAAGGAGGAGGGAATATGCAGGTGACTTCCTTTGGAAATCCTTTTCTGCTTTCCTGCATCCCTTCCTCAGCCCTGTCCCAGGTCCCTGATCCTTTTCTAGTTTCCTTGGCACCTCATTTTACCATTCTTTTTGGTTGGAAAGGTGTTGCATACAATCTCCTTTGAGGTGGGAGATCATTGTTCCATTGTTATGCCCATTTCCTTGCCATTCAGTGGGAAAACCTGTGTTCCACCTTTGCTCCACTATCCTGCCTTTTCCTCTGGTGTCAGGGTTCTAGGTTGGGTTTAGGTTTTTCTTCCTGGGACTCTTCCTGGGTTTTCTGAGGTTGTTTTTGGAAGTCTTCTTCACATCTTCTCGTTGAGGATATTCAGTGGTGAATGGATGGATCTAAAGAATTATGGCTTTTTGAGAAGCTTTACACAAAATCCTTTTGGTTAGAGGAGGGACCACGTGCTTGATACTATGACTCTGCTCTTTGGATTAGAGGTGGTGGATTTTGTAGGATATTAGTTCCTTTCGTGGTTTTGTAGCCTCTAGTTATTTTGCTGCTGAATCTTTGTAGGTTCTCATCCTTGTTTTCTTGAAGCTATTTTTTGTGGGTTTGATGAATTTTGGCTTCTTGGGCAATTTTGCACAACATCCTTTTGGGATTGTGGGGTTGCCCATGTGCTTTCTACTATGAATCTACTCTTGGGGTTTGAAGTGGTAGTTCCTGCAGGTCTCAAATTTTTTTGTGGCCTCTGGGGGCCTTTGGTTTTATAGCTACTGATTCCTTAAGGGACTTCCTTTTCTTTGTACCTGAAGCTATTGTTGAAGGTTGTATGGGATGTATGGCTATTGTTTTTTGGTTTGAGCTCTAACATCTGCAGTCATGCCTTTTTGTGCTTCCTTCTTAGTGAATTCTTGTGGCACTCTCCCATCCTTTCCTTTAGAAGTGCTATTTTGCTATTGTTGCTTCCTTTGCTGAGTAGATGTTCTTGAAGGCTTCCTTTTCGCATAAGGACCCTATGGCCTGGGGTGTTCCTTTTGCTATTGCACCACTTCAGTACCATATTCAGGCTATTATTCCATTTTGCTTCATTTTGAGCTCCCCTACATGGGATGCTAGTTTTCTACAGAGCTTTGTTTCCCAAGGGTGGTTTCTAGTTTTCCCGCCCTTGGGATGTTTCAAATTTTAAATCCTTGGCTCTATTTTCTTTTCCCGTCCATGGGAAAGTTTCAAAAGGATTTTCATGGTTAGGATAGTTTGGCATTTTCTCTCGGCCTTTTTCAATGCCTTGTGTTTCAAATTTGGGTTTCTGGCGGGCTTTCCCTTCCTGCCCATTTTTTATTTGGCTCAAAGAAAGACGTCTTCCTCTGGCACAAAGTATTGTGTGTTCCTTATTTTTTTTCCTTTGGGCTGACCTTGCCTGGATTTTTGTCCATCCTTGGACAAATTCCTTTTTTTTCATTTTGATGTTTCATGTTGTATTATGATCCTTTGTTATCAGGTTTTGCGATCCTTGACAAAAACCCACTTTTAATATAACAAAAAAACTCTATCTAACAAAGGCATGAATATAACAAGAAGAATAGATAAAAAATAATAACATACACAATTGATCTAGGAACCAGAGTCAAAAGTCTTTCAATTGATGCAAAATTTTAAATTCAAAAAATAAATTTAGTAGAATATCCCTCCTCCTTTCTTACATCAAATTTTATAGTTTTTATAGAGGATTTCATCTCCAAAATTTAATAAGCATTAAATAAAATGTTAGCCGATCAAAGATTGATCAGCAAAAATTTCCTCGTTGGCAACATCAACGAACCAATCTGGTGGTAACTTGGGAAGCAACAAATAATTTCATCACATAGCATATTGGGACTTAGTAATTTTGATATCCTTGATGGTGCCTCAAAAATGAAAATCCACTACAATAGACGGTGCCTCAAAATCAATCAGGATCACACTAGGGTCAAGAGTGAACGACATTTAATTTGGGCAATATTATGATTATCTGTTGAACTTGATATTCATTAGCAAAATTTTTGGAAACTTTACTCCTTTCACCCCAAAAAATTAAATTCATCACAAGCCTTGAAATCTCCTCCAATCAACATTTTACTCAGAGTGCCTTTGACTATGTTTTTTACCTTGAGAAAATGACACAGATTGATATCACCAAGGTGAAGGCCAAAAAGTGCTTTTGTCATGCATGGCCTGAAAGGTACCTTCACCAAAGCATGAGTGAAAGAGTGACATGCTATATCATAGCACAAAATGGTGCTTTCACTCTAGCATGGGTGAAAAATAATTTCACTAGAAAATGGGCAAAAATAAATTTTGCTAGAAAAAAGGGTGAAAAGGGAGTTTTACTGGAAATATAGGATTTCGCTGAGAAGCTAGGTAAAAATGGAATTTCACTGGGAAAGGGGAGAAAAATGAATTACACTGCAATTTTACTCGGATATTATTTTCACTGCACCTACGGGTGAAAATGTTTAGAAGATAATTTCGTTGGTCCTGGGGGCAAAAATACCCGAAAGATGATTTCGTTGGTGAAATTCATTTCATACTTAGGCAAAATTTTGGCAAAATTTGAATGTGGCAAAAATGGATGCTCGACCATTGTTTTCACCCAAAACCAAGTGAAAATGGTATATTGCTGAAGAGAAAGGTAAAATTGACTTTGACCTTTGAAAATGCATGAATTTTAGCGAACACATATTTACTTATTTTTGCTAATGAAAGCATTGAAAGAGAGATGTATACTAGCAAAAATGCTAAAAAATATAAGTGAAAATATTAAAAGGTTATGGAGACCAACGACAATGCACGATTTATATTTTATACTTAGAATTTTTTACAAAAATGTTCTAGAGTGGCAAAATTGCCAATAATTTTGGTGGCTCTCAGGGTATTCAGCTTGTTTGGATGTAATCAACCCTAAGCCTTTATCAATTGTGCTTAATTATCACCTCTACTTGCTACATCATATGGTTCATTTTGTTTAGCAACCTCCTTCTAATCTCTTTTTTCCTATACCCATTCTTACTTCTCCTTGAGATGTGCATTGGTGGTATCATACACTACAACTACCTCGGGCCAAGAATCCTCATCAATCATTAAAGGATTATGGAGTGAATCAATAATGAAGCACAATATCTAGATATGGTCCAAGCTAATGTGATTGGCTCTTTGGCTCATATCTAGTAAGGATGACTTGATGCGGGTAAGATTTTTCATGAACGATAATACTTGCTCTTCTGTTATTATCTCTATACAACTATCAATCTCCAAGGTATCTTCTATAAAGTCTCTCTATACTGCTTTCAACTCTTTCTTAGATAAAATATCCTCATGATCATCAGTGAAACTAGAGAATCCGACATTAGCTATAGCATTGAAATAAATGAGTGAAATACAATGCTCCTTCTCATACATATCAAGTAGCTTACAACCTTCTCTAGCTAGATTCAATCTAGAAAAATAATTGCGTAATGTTATCCTAGCATTAGACCAAGCTCGGTCCATCCCACTCATTGGTTTAAATCAAAGGGCAAAATGAGCTAATGATTGAATCTTCAATGCCATATCCAATTTTGGTTCTAGCTACTCCTCGGCATATTGTAATGTTTCCTCATCGAGTATAATTATTGTTTGAGCCTCTTGAATATACAACAAAACCAAGAGTGCTTTCACTACCCATTTTGTGCAATCTTCAATCAAAATATGATGAGCCTCCTTGATTTTCTCCTTGGATAAACCCACTGATTGTACTACCTTTTTAGCTAGTTGATTCTATAAAGTTTCAAGTTGGGTAGTCAATGCTTCCACTTGTTGTTCCACTCCTTCTTGGGCCTTCTGGTGTTCCTCAACCACTTTCCTATATATTGCATTTTATTTCTCCAAGCCATATACCTTATACCGTCAATTATCTACCTATAATTTTGATGTTTCTAGCTACACCTTATGTAAAGTAAGAACATCTTCCAACTCGATGATTTTTGCTTTAGCCTTAAAAAAGTTCTTCCTGAAATTCTCACCATGCAAATAGATTGAGCTCATCTCCACCTAGATATTCCCTATATTTTTCATAATGTTAATCTATGTAAGGTCCTCTGTAATGAATTCATAAACATAGATGCTTGGTCCATCTCTCCTTGGGGCTTTTGGACCTAGGGAATCATTTTCACCATGTGGAACTCCATAGCTTCAAGGTCAAAATATACCTTATTCAATGTTTTTGATGGAGCTTGAGCCTCCTTCTACTTACTATTTTTTAGTCATCATGATGATATTTTGTGGGCTCGACTGATATTTTTTGTGATAGGGTGCTCTAACACAACTTCCATATTTAACTCTCATAGGTCCTGCAAATCAAGAAATGAGGAAAAGGAAAAAAGAGTCTATTGAGGGTTTGGGTCACAAAAGAAAACAAAAATGAGAGTAGTTGATAGAATGGAAACTTAGGATTCGACTATAGTTACACTTACTCGAGAAGTGGTTGGTGTACTTATAGCCATGGGAAAACCAACTAGAATGGAAGATGAAAGGAGTGAAAATGGATGTGAAAATGGGTCGGGTGTGGATGCAAAAGAACTAAAAGAAAGGAAAATAGAAGAAATGGGAATAGAAGAAGGAGCATTGGTGACCGGTGACTGAGAAATTGGAAGTGAAACTAAAGTGGAAGGTATGCTAAATGGGAGTGAAATAGAAGTGGAAACTATTGAATGGGATGCAATGATCACTAAATACTCATGATCAAGGGAATAAGATAGATAAAACATACATGTGGGCTTCGACACCATTTGAGTTGATGATGAATGTTGCTACGATATTGGTTCTTTCTAAGCCCAATATTCCTCCATCTACTCCTCAATATTAATGACCTCAGCCTTCTGGTGAAGTTGCTCTTCCTAGACCAAAGGAACAATATTTGAAACACCAGCCTGTGTAGCCAAAACTTTAGGAAGAGGATGTGTGCTGGACGAAGAGACTACACCAGTTCTTGGACTCTTGGAGATGTCTGGAAAAGGAAGTGCCTCAACCACACTCCTTTTGTTGCACTGAAGCTACTATTTAGTCACAACTATTTTTCTTCTTCTACAAGTGGTTCTTCTTCAACTATCGATCGCTCTTTTCTAGCCATGATCTCTTCATTGTCAGATATTTGAATGCTTTGAGGTACAACTTTAGAAAAACTAATCATTTGGTACTTGTCACAATGCTCATCGTATATTTTAAAATACCTCATCCATCGCCAATACATAGTCTAACCTGATATTTACTTGGTGGGCTCTCATAATCCACCAATTGGTGAATTTATCCTCAAACCAATTAGGCAATTGATTCTTCATTTTACTAAATATGTTTGGAGGAGAAATCTGGTGCTTGTGGACTTCAATATTATATTCCACTTCCATATTGTAGAAGTTATTCCATGCAGGGAGTGATGTCATATTCTCAATGTGCCACTCGAGATCGTGCCCTTCTAGATTGTTCCTTTGTTGCATGATATCTTCCATAGGACAATAATGAAAACTCTTCACTTTAATAAACTTTGCAAAATGACCCAAAGGGTCATATTTCTCTTGGTGGGGTAATTTGACTAAACCAAGGTCATAGAGGGTTTTAGAAATTAGCTTGTTCTACCTCACTTGGTTTAATTCAATTTTGTCGAAGTAAAATGACATGTCACAGTCCACTTTCCCCTACCTGACCCATATGTGTCATTGTTGAAGTCACTCTGTCGCGTGACCTCCAACATAAAAATACATTCTGAAGTGAAGTATGGAAGTAGGAACAACTTACTAGTAAAGCAAAAAATTTGTACCATGATGCCTTGCATCAATAGGAAGATATCACCTTTCTCATTTGTGATGATCTCCTCCTTCATCACCCTCAAAAATCTCTCACATGCATCAAAAATAAGCTTGACGGTGGGACCTAGGAATATGTAGTTGAAATTGTAATAGACTCCTTTCTCGACAACCATTGATTCCATAAATAAACATATAATTTTCTATTTGCTTCATCAATCTACTTCATGACTATAAATGAAAAATATCGGTGCATGTGCAAAAATAAATACTACACCAAGAATGAACAATGTCTAAATGCCACCTCTTATCCACTTTGCACCTTCTCAAGTTGTGTGTGCATTCTTCGAGATACGTAATCCATCCAGTCAAAAATAATTAGATTAGTGCTCACCTTCATAGCCCTCAAGGCATATAACTCCACCTACGAAATACACTATGCAAGCGACGCTTGCCACTTATGCACCACAAAATCTGAGGGTAGCCCAATAATCCATGCCAATATCAAATATAGGTCTGGGCTCTTAAAATATGTTAGAGGCTTTGGGAAAGTTATCAATTATCCAAAGTATGGAGTCTTTATCAAATGAATCTCCTTAAACTAGTGCAACAACAATTGACTAATATCTTTCCTCTTGGTCTCTGAGATTGAGCTTTATGAATATTATATTTGAAGGATGTCTAACCCCACAAGCGAATGCTTCTCTAACTATATTAGCTGAAATGTTGAACACCTTCTCTCCATTCACATTTCGAATGAATCTCTTATAAGGATGGTAGAATTTTGAAATCGCCAAAATAATATTTGGGCACGCATGAACCAGTGTACATAAGAACTAAAAAATATGTGCATGGTATGCTATGGTTCATGAGCTCTCATGAGTTAACCCTTGTTTTATAGCAAACTCCACATCTTGGCACAACTCCTCCATGCCCTTGTTACAAATGGTGCAATCACCAATTTTATCCAATCCATCATAGTATGGTTCGAATTCCTCATCTTCACTCCTCTTGGCTTTTCTTGGATTTTTTGCTTACCTCACCTTTCTTCTATGTCTTCTTTGATTCTGCAGCTTTCTTATCTATTTTCACCCTTGAGAAACTCCTCTACAATATTCTCATAGTTCTTAAATTAAGCAACAATTTGACAATAATTCTACAACACCCTTGAGAGAATACTCTAATTTTCCTTTTTTTTACAAGCTTCACAAGTTCACCCTTTTAATAATTCTTGGCCTCAACAATATGATTTATTGCATGCGGTGCACACATCAAATTTGAGTGAATGTGCTCCTTGGTTCCCTCACTTGGCATGATTTTTCATAATTTCTAACGGTTCATAATGTCTTGTGCTGCAAATCTTCTTTGAACGTTGTGCTTAGTCACTTTTTAATTTTGAAGAGCGCAATATGGTTGTCAATAGTTGACCTGGGAAAATGTGATTCATTCCTTTTTCACCTTGAACTACGTGATTGGAGTGATTTTTAGGTGAACTTGCCCTTTTCACTGATTTTTGGCACCAAAAACACCTTTGGGTAGTTTTACTGGTGAAATTATCTTCAACTTGTACACATAACTGGAGTTTCACTGCTGAAATAAAATCATGCAGATGTAATGTGTTTCCGGGTGAACTTGTCTTTTTTCTTTTCTTTAGAATGTCATATAGGTGAAAAGGAATGTGAAATATTTTTTACCTCCTTTTTAAAATATATTTTTCAATCTAACTGGGAGTCTTGTCATGGAAAAAATAGAACATTCAGACATCTTCACTGAACTGAAATGCTAAAGATTCTTTCTTGTGCTTTCACTGGTGAAAATCAGCAATTGGGAGTTCACTGGAAAGGTAAGGCAAAAAGCAATTTTACCCACTTTTACTCTAAAAATAGCTTTTTCCACTTCATCCACTCAAAAAGGCATGTGAGTGGGAGTTTCTTGCTGCCAACTTGTGTTTTGCTCCGAAAATGGAAGATTTGCATGAGTGAAAAGCTTATTTCAGGAAAAATCACCTTTTATATTTTTCTTTTATTCTTTTCTTCCCCTTTTCATATTTTTCATCAAGTTTTTTTGTTCCATGTATCGAAAAAGTAAATATTTTTAATTCATACTATCAAAAATAAATTTTAATGTCTTTTCTACCAAAAAGCAGGGTGTGAGGTCAAAATTTCTAGTTTGGGAACCAAAAATAAAGTTTCTAGGTGAAATTAATGCCTTCGGCCCCAAAGAGTATTTTTGCTGGGTGAAAATGATTTTTGCCAGAAAAAATACCCTTGCGAGGAGAAAACGATTTTTTCTAGTGAAAATACCCTCACCAAGAGAAAACGTCTTTCAATCGTGATGTTTTTTTTAAATATTTTTTTTAAGTAACTTGATCATTTTCAAACAAAAATGACATTAGAAAACTATGTACATATTTACACTCTTGATTCTAAATTGTTTACCAGTAGTAGGCCTTTAAATGAAGACCATTCACTGGAATCAGCAACACACGACCATCCATATCCTGTAAATAATATGAGTTAATTTGATTCATATTGGAAATTTGAAATGGGCCTTCCTAAATTACCTCAAACTTGTGATGTTTTCCTGGCTTCACCTTGTTCTCATTCCATTTTACCATGAGATTGCCAACCTTAAATGCCTTCTCTAAAGTCTTCTTGCTAAACCAATTTTGTGTCATATGAGCATGCTCCATGAAAGCATTATATACTTTCTCCCTTTCTTCTTCCAACTATAATATCTGAGCCAACCTTGTGCTCATGGGATCAAATTCATCTTCATCATCAAGACTATAATGGACAACTCAATGTAAATGGTCAAGATTACTTCTTTACCATACACCAAATAATAGGGGGATGTTTTGATAGAATTTTTAATGGATATGCAATCAGCCCATAAAGCTTGGTTTAAGAGAAAATACCAACTTTGCTTGTTGTCACCAAGAGTCCTCTTTAAAATTCTAAGTAGATTCTTATTCGTAGATTCAGCCAAACCATACCCTACAGATAGTAATTTGATAAAGTTTTCAAATAAATATCATACTTACCCATAAAGTTATTTATTTTAGCACCTATGAATAGATTATCGTTGTCTGTTATAATCGCATATGGTATGCCAAAGCGAGTGATCAATCCTTCAAGGAAAGTGATGACTACCTCATAGTCTGCCTTCTTAGTTGGGATTGCTTTGGTCCATTGGGTGAAATAATTAGTTGTA
Source organism: Wollemia nobilis (assembly GCA_028583015.1). NCBI lineage: Eukaryota > Viridiplantae > Streptophyta > Pinopsida > Araucariales > Araucariaceae > Wollemia > Wollemia nobilis. Next base: position 1,317,105 of record JAQPPZ010002456.1, on the reverse strand, counting down.
GTTATAATGTATTTATGTTTGAAAGAATGAATCAGGATCAATGACCCCAACAAAATCTACACCCCATTGTTGAAATGATGCTTCTACTTGGATTGGGTGAAGAGGTAAAGGTGCATTTCTACTTCTACCGACATACCTTTGGCATTTGTCATAAATTTTATTGACCTTAAATGCATATAAAGAAAGGGTGGACCAAAAATAACCTACTTTGATGATTTTTAATGCCATGGGTCTTCCTACATATTGGCCTCCTTATAATCCAGAATAAAACTCCTCAAGGATTTTATGTTTTACTGATTCTATGACACACATGAGAAGCACTCCATCAATGTTCTTATAAAACAATATGCTTGGTAACATAACATACCTAAGGGTCTATAGTCTAAATATTCTTATTTGTGAGGCATTAATATGTGAAGGATACATTCCTAAATTAAAATATTCGACAAGGTCCATTGTCCAATCACGATCACTTGAGGAATGATTAGCAATATTACTTCCACTCATTGAATATTTATACTAAAAAACCATTGATTTGAGAGAAGCACTCTTCACAATCTCTTGGCATAGTGCTCGATAATGAACCAGCTTGGTTGGATGAATTTCAACATCATATTCCTAGATTTTAGAAACACAACCAACTCTCTTGTATCCAAGCTCACCCTAGATAAGAAAACTTTAGACATCCGGATGAACAACATAAACTATTGTTTTGCTTTGCAAAACAAAATATTGAAACTTCTTGAGGGACTTCACCATCACATACACTTGCTTCTCTATGAAATTGTACTTCTTATCATGTGGTTATATGACTTGAATTAAACATATGATTGGTCGTTCATCACCCCCTTCTCCCTTCTATGTTATCATAGTCGCGTAACTCTCTTGTTCACCAACAACATAAAGGATATGATCCATTGAATAGTTATGGTTTATCAAAAAAAGGGCTTGAGCAATTCTTTTCTTTATTTCCCTGAATGCTTACTTTATTTGCTCCATCCATTTGAAATCAGCATATTTATTCAAGAGTTTAGTCATTGATTTCACAACTTGGACAAAATCTGCAATAAACTTCCAAAAAAAATTAATCTGACAAAAAAATGACTACATGTATTTCTTGTTAGCTAGAAATGGAAGCTTCAAAATAGCCTTAACTCTAGCTGGATCAACAGTTAAACCTTTTTTTGATATTATGGCATGTATCGCTCCAAATTTTTTGCATCCCTACCTTCAGGCTATTGGATCCGTGCCCGAAAGGAGGATGGGAAAAGGATGTCGCAGTACCTCGGACTAAGAGGACTTTGCGAAGGTCCCGCCTCTCAAGGGAGGTGTATTTTGATGATTTTTCGATGGATGGTGGATTCACCAGGAAACATTTAACGACAGCTTCCATGCCTAGGTTTTGGAATGTGTTTAAATGTGTTCATTTTTAAACTTAAGCATTCATATCCTAGGTTTGGCCGAATGTATCTAGATTACTCTATATGAAAATGCAAGTTCAATGAATACAGAAAATAAATTTAAAGACAGAAAAATAGAGAGATTACAGAATACAAATGAGGAATACCTGATCCGGATGTCTGAAGAAGATTTTGATGTTGAAGTAGTCTGGATCGTCTGAGTTTCGGAAGAATCATCTGCAATCAGACAAGATCGTCTGAGATCTGACGAATTCGTCAGACGAATTCGTCAGAGACCTGTAAAACCGAAAATAGATGCAAAATACAAAAGGTACTATAGTGCTAACAGAGGGAAATGATATAAAATGGTAGCAATGTTATCAAACTAAAACTTAAACACAGAGACAGAAATGAATTGTGCTAATTAGATAATAATTAGGATTTAATTATGCACTTAATCGAAATGGGTGAACTCCAAATGCAAAATGACATAAAACACTGAATAGACTATTTAATTTGCAGAATAAAATGACAGATAAAAGGTTGAGAAATGCAAACTTCAGGCACTGATTGCCTTAATACGGATTGCAGTCGAGATCATCTCGCATCAGTATGAAATCGCCTCGAATTCGACATGTTTGCCTTCGATCTGAACAGGTTCGTCGGTGACGATAGGTGCTGACTCCGGATGAAAAATAGTGATGTACCTACAATAAAATTGGTATGGGACCAGTGCAAATGGAAAATAGGGATGTTTTAACGTGAATGGAGTTAACTTGCAGATAATTTTCAGCCAGGGGTTGGGAAGGGAAAATCCTAAAGACTAAATAGGCTTAGGGGAGTAGTTAGGAGGTTGGAGATCATCCCAATTTGGGAGATATCCAACGTGGGGAGGGTCCCAACGGTGCAGACACGCTTCTACCCAGATTGGAGACCCGTTGGAACAGATTCCAACTTTGCAAAATCAATTTTGCGACAAGATTGTCTGGACGTCCTAGTCCAGACAAAATCATCAAATCTGGGGCGATATCGTCTGATCGGTGATGATATCGTCAAACGGTCAAAACAACCTCTAAAAATGGCACGAAAAATGGGGAAACAAATTTCCCGACGGTTAACGGGCGGTTTGGGAGGTTAAATTTGAATTTTAAATTATTTACTAAGGTGAATGTAATTATTACAATTTTTACTGCGCCAATTTTAGGGTGCTACATTTTGCCCCCTCTTTAGCAAATTTTTCGAAGAAAATGCGTTAAAGATGAGTTCTTCTCGATCTACGAGAAAGAAAAAATTATTCCCATTTTTAGGCGACGATTCTTGGTCGAATTGTACGACAGCTTACTATGGTGCCCCCTCCGTGTTTTTACCCAAATCGAACGTTTGAGGTAAAAACGCGAAAAAGCAAAAAAAATATTTTTGAATAAAATTAAAAAAAATAGGGTAAAACCCTAATTCATTTTTATTGTTCATTTTTTGGTATTTAGAGCTCTGAAACAGAAATGGTGGAGACGACGCACAAATCGACAGAGGTCCGGCACGGTCTACGGGTAAGAGTCTAGACTGTTCTAGAATGCTCTAATTTAATTTTACATGCTTTTTAGGTAGATTTTAGGTGAATTTTGAGAATCACGGCCGTTTTTGGGCCGTCGACGTCGTCAGGACGAAATCGTTCTAATTTCGATGAAATCGTCTCAATTTTGGCAATTTCACCCGAGGGCGAAATCGTCGAAAGGGGGACGATTTCGTCAAATTAGGGACGATTTCGAACTGCAAAATTGGAGACAATTATGCTCAAACTTGGGACGATATCATCTAATAGTGGGCGATATCATCAATTGCACAAGATTAAATTTTTAACTTGCATTATTGTTTACTTGAATTATTGATTAATGATTGTTTATTTTTTTATTGTTTATGTTTGCAGAGAGGATTACTAAAGAGAAGGGAGTGGAAATACGATGGGTTGAGAGATGATTTGGCCGCTCTCACACAGGCAGAGCGGGATCAGCTGGCACAAGCTGGCTTACTGCATGTGGCAGAGATGCCACAAGTTTCTACGGACATGGGGCTACTGACGGCCCTAGCAGAGAGGTGGTATCCGGGCTCTTCATGTTTCTGGCTACCTACAGGGGAGATGGCTCCCACTTTGGAGGATGTATGGAGGATTCCGAGAATCCCCATACAAGGACGACTGATTACACCTATGGCCAATCAGGGCCGTGCTATGGGATGACTGTGCGGTGACCCGAGCTTCGCCCTAGAGAAGGGCAGAGTTAACATCGAGGCACTGCGCCAGATGCTTGGGGCATCTACACTCACACGGGTTCTAGCTGGAGTAGTTGGTGGACTTCTGCTATGCCACTAGAGCGGGTGCAGGGTGTCGTGGATGCTCGTAGATGTGATCTGTGATATGCGGGACCATGGGTATAGGTTCTCATGGGGCAGTTTTGTTCTATGTTGGTTGTACAGGATCCTATATGGGGTCGTGTACAAGGGCGACCAATGTCTAGTCATGACATCGCTACTACAGGTTTGGTTCTGGGAGCACATTGCGATGCGGAGGCCGATAGGGCTTCCTTTGACAGGGGTTGATGGGGAGAGGCCCCGAGTCTTCTACTGGTGGCTCCGGAGAGGGGCACAACGACGGATCGACTTGCCGATGTCCCGGAGGCTATTAGATGACTTAGTCCCGGACCAGATCACCTGGAGGCCATGGAGGGAGCATCCAGGGTGGCCAAAAGACAGATAGGAGTTAGCTCATGTTAGGCGTTTGCTGGCTGAGGATGGAGAGGGGAGAGGTGGAGCTCCACAGGTATGACCAAGTTTTTTGGCAGTTCGATCTACAACAGGGGATCCCATCCCTTAGAGATTACGAGTTTTCCCAGACTGTTCGGGATAACACTATAGTTAGCGGGGCTCCAGACATGCAGCGGTTTTGGAGCTAAGACACGGATGATGCCCCCATCCAGCCAGTGGATGGGGACGACGCAGGAATAGCCGATGGCTACGATGCCTGGTACATAGGCATCCGCCCTCCTCGGATGACAAGGGCACAGGGTCCAATCCATGCGGTTGTGTGTCGGATAGGGAGGTGACACCAGGCAATGATGGAGGCAGCCCAGGGTCGCAACGAGAGAGATGCGAGGAGGCTACAGGCATAGGAGTGGTCACGGTAGAGAGAGAGGGAGAGGAGGGAGGTGAGACCCCCATCTCCATAGAGGCCACCATCGCCCGATAAGGGCAAGGGTGTGGACACAAGAGAGAGTAGTAAAATGGCTACTCTCCGGGTGAAGAGAGATCGTCTGTAGGCTCAGGTGTAGACGCTATAGGATGTGGCTTCACAACATCGGGCTGAGGTGTCACAACTATAGGATGAGATTGCATGCCTCAGGACATGGGGCGGAGGGGCGAGCTCTGGGGAGTTGACACGGGCTATCGCCCAGCTGACATTTTACCAGACACTACACTTCCAGCTGGTGCCAGAGGTAGATAGACTACCCCTTCCAGCTAACATCGCAGATCCGATTAGGATCGGGTCATCGAGGACCACGTCCCGATCGAGGACAAGGACTACACCGACTACGATGGAGCCACCTCGTCCACCTCAGGGCGGGGGAGGAGATGAGGCAAAGAGCTCGAGGGGCTCTCGAGGCTAGAGGGCTGGACACTGTATTATATTTATTTTTGTTGATAAAGGATTGAGTATGCTGAGGTTCAGATTGTGGCATACCAATCCAGTTTTGATGATGTACATATATTTGTGATAAATATAGATGAGATATTTTTGATCATATGACTTGTATCTTGTGTATGTTTATGATGCTTTTATGTTTTGATTGATTGATTTGATAATTGGATGTAATTATGTCATTGGAGATATTGCAATGTGAATGTCATGTGGTGATATTTTAAATGAAATAATCTGATGTAACAAATTGATTTGTTGTAATGAAATGTAAAAATAAAAAAAAGAGACTTCTAACAATAATTTCAAAGGACATTGTCGCTATTATAGACCATTTCATGGAGTCGCTGCTCACTCGGTCGTCAAGCTAGTCCCATTTATAGAAATATTGTTAAAAAGTAAAAGAGTGCTTAAGAAACTGTCTTAAGACTTTGGTGCAATGGTGCAAATGATGATGATGATGATGGTTTGTTTTCAGATTTTCATAAAAAATGTTTGTGCATGAAATGATTTTCAAATGATTTTTTTGCTAGGCATAATTTCCTAAGTGTGATAAATTTTTTGGATAATTCTTTAGGAATTATACCATCATTGCAAAAGGTTGACATAATGACATGAAATAATGAAAATGTGTTTGCTTTTGAAAAGCATAATTTGTGTAAAATAATGAATTAAGTCATATGGTTTTCATGACTTTTAATAAATGGGGAATAAAATTGTTACAATGGTTTGCGCTAGGCATAGAATATGTAGGTATAGACTTATACCATCATCGCGAAAATCCAAAAAATAGTTTTATTGCCTGATTGATTTTTGATGAACAGAAAATATGAAAATGAGGACTTGCGCTAGGCATAAAATTTCAATTTTGGTTTTGAAACTATACCATCTTCGCGAAAGTCAACCAGATATATATGTTTTGATTGTATATTTTGAAAGAAATTTTTGATTTTTGTATTATATAGTTGTCTTTGTAGTAAACGACTGTACTTGATTTATTCCAAACAAGTTGCAAAAATAATATTTCAAATTATTTTGAAGACAAAAGTTAGATTTATAAGGAATCCCATATGCATATGTGAGTTCATTTCCAATCTTGATTTATCATAATGATACACAAAATCTCTCAAATACAAATGTGTGTGCAATTGCATTGTACATTTACTAGTTTTGAGCAAGATAATATGATACAAGTGATTTGAAGAAACCAAATAAGTGTTCATTAACCATGATGTAGATGCATATAACCATACTAGGCTACTATGTAGGTCGGATTATCAAGAGCTAGCTAATCCACTAATCCATAAGCAGACATAGGTCTGTACAAAAGAAGGTCGCTAATGTGATAGACATATCACCATGCTAGGAGTTACCCAAGGCCAAGCAGGTTGGGCACAAACCACCTGTTATGGGGCTTACCTCACAGTTTTCGAATAATTGAGAATTCCAGGGATTCAAGCTCATCAACCCTTCTTTTCTTTTCAAAGGGTAGGGAAAGGGATTTTATTGCTTTCTTGCTTTCTTTTGATCTTTGCTTATTTTGTTGTTTGTATTTCTTTTGCTTGATAATGCTTGGAACATTGCTGAAATAACATTTTCTTTTCTCTTTTTTCTTTCTTGAACTTTTCTTCTCTTTTTCTTTGCTAGGGATACTTGCTCGGATTAGCTGTAGAGCAAGGGATTTTTATTATGGGTAGGGGTGAGCTTGTCCTTTTGCCAATTCTTAAAGATTCTAGACCACGTGCATGATAGGATAGCAGGGGAAACTTTTCGCTCAAGAAATCAGTTCTACTATGTAGCAAAACATGGAAATTACAAATATAATCATTTTATTGTGAAAAGATGTGCTTGGTTTAAGTAAATAACAAGATCAATTCTCCATGCTCAAACTTTATTTAAGTGAATTTTGTGAACTTTGATATAAGAGAGATTAGTAATCATGCCAGATAAAATCAAGATATTTATTGTTGTGAGTGTGCAAGTGAGGGATGCCACATAAATGCTAATTTATCCAAAAATAATTTAAAACATATAACTGCGATAATTGTAAGAAAATATATATGAACACTTTTGAGAAAATTTTTGAGGATGTGGACTCTCTCTTTCTTCTTTATTTTATTTGGTTTCAAGCATATAGCTGTTATTATATTTGTATCATTATTTTGATTTTTGGTTTTATTTTTGATTTTGAGCAGAAAAAATTTAACAAGTGCCTTAAATAAATGCAATAGATAGTTTTGAAGATTTTGGATGATTATGAATATTTTTGATGTTTTTGGATTTTTATAAATTTGAAAGAAATATATAAAAAAATTTGAAAACAAGTTATATACAAGGATGAAAGATGACCAAATTTATGATAGTAACGTTTAAGATGCAAAATATTCATGGGTTATTTAAGTTCTTTACCATCTAAGGTAGATAATTTGTATGATCCTGATTCAAATTTAGCAATAATAATGTATGGTCCAAGCCAATTGGGCTCGAATTTACCTTTAAGGTCCTTAGTTGCATTTGTATTTTTTTTATTTTCTTTTAAAACAAGGTTACCGATCTCAAAGGAGCGATGACAAACTTTTTAGCATATGATCTTTTAAGCTTGTTTTGGTAAGCACGGAGATGCTCCAAAGCATTGATGCATTTTTCATCTAGGAGTTCCAGTTGACTAAGTCTACCAGCACGATATTCATCTCCTACTTCGGTATCTTGAAGTAGCAGAGCCAAAGAAGGAACTTCCAATTCAAATGGAAAAACTGCTTTAGCACCATACACCAAAACAAATGGTGAAGTTCCGGTGGGGGTTTGAACACTAGTTCGATAGGCCCACAAGGTCGGATATAATTGAATGTGCCAGTCATGGCCGGTTTATTGACCAATATTTTGAGAATTTTGATTAAGGTTTTGTTAGATTCTTCTGATTGACCATTACCCTGAGGATAATAGGGAGTGGACCAGCGATGTTGAATCTTATATTTTTGACATAATTTTTTAACATCTTTATTTTTGAAACAAGTTCCATTGTCAGAGATGAGATTGGCAGGGATTCCGAACCTACAAATTATTTGATTAAAAATAAATTTAGAAACTTGTGTGCCAGTGCAGGAAGCTAAAGGCATAGCTTCGACCCACTTCGTGAAGTACTCGATGGCAGTTATGATGAACTTGTGTCCATCAAATGACACAAGATTGATTTTGCCAATAATATCCAAGCCCAATTTAGAAAAGGGCCATGGAGATGAAATAGCCTGCAGCTCTTATGCAGGCGCATGGACAAGGTCAGCATGTTTTTGACACTTGTCGCAATGGCACACATACTCATGTGCATCCATTTCCATGGTAGGCCAAAAGTATCCTATCCGAAGGAGCTTTTTAGCAATAACACTACCACTAAAGTTTCCTCCACAAGATCCATCGTGGGCTTCACTCAAGGCTGATTTAGACTCTTCTAAGTTTAAACATCTTAATAGGATACCTTCAAAAGATCTCCTATATAAAGTATTGCCAATTATTACGAATCGACTTGCTCGTCGATGTAATAACCGACGCTGGTTTCTATTAGAATTGGCAGGGAAAGTCCCATTTTGAAGAAAATCAAATATGTTTGTATACCAAGGATCGGTAGTTGTTTCATTGATTAGAAACACATCCAAAGGCTCTAAGCATGACTTATTTGAGGCGGGTTCTTGGAGTCGACGAATAATGATAGTGGCATATTCGTCATCTAACTCCAAGGGTAGGAGAGATGCAGCTGCGGCCATAGCATCAGCTGCACGGTTGCTAGTTCGAGGAATGGCTTCCAAGGTAACTTGATCAAATAAAGACATTAATTATAAAACATAGGCCTTATATGGGCGCAGTTTATCATCTCGGGTTTGATAAACTTCATTAATTTGATTTATAACCAATTGGGAATCACCAAAAACTAAAAGGTGTTTAATTTTTAGCACTAGGGCAGCTCATAATCCAAGGATTAGAGCTTCATACTCAGCAGTATTGTTGGTGCAAGAAAATTTCAATTTGAAGGACAGAGGAATAAGATGTTTTTGCGAAGAGATTAAAATAATACCCGCACCAGCCCCACTCATGCATCGGGATCCATCAAAGTATAAGGACCATTGTTCAGGATGGTCTGCCTCTAATTGAAGGCATTCATCTAGAAACTCGATGATGAGGGGATGGGTAGACTCTAAGGGTGCAGCAACTAATTGATCTGCTATGATTTGACCCTTAACATACTTCTATCCTATGAATGTGAGATCGAACTCACTTAGAGCAAGAACCCACTTGGCTGTGCGACATTATAAATAAGGTTGACTCATGAGATACCTTAAGGGATCATATTTAGCGATGACATAAGTTTTTTGACTAAGCATATAATGTCGTATTTTTTGCGTAGCAAAAATGACTACTAGACATAGTTTTTCCAACGCTGTGTAGCGGGTTTCATAACTGATGAAGGTTTGGCTAATATAATAATTAGCACGTTCTCACTTTTCATCATCAAGTTGAGCTAACATAGCCCCTAAGGCAGAATCTGAAGCGAAAATATAGAGGAGAAATGGGCGATCAGATTTAGGTGGTGAAAGCACAGGTGGATTAAGGAGGTATTGTTTGAGAAGTTCAAAAGCTTCTCTACATTCTGTATCCCAATTAAAGGGGACGTCCTTCTTTAGGAGTTTAAGAAAGGGACCGATTTTATCTGCCAGCTTATCGATGAAGTGATGGATGGCTTGAAGCTTACCTTGTAAACTTCGTAACTCAGATATATTAGTAGGTGCGGGCATATCAGTGATGGCCGCAATCTTGAGAGGGTCGATTTCAATACCATGTAAAGAAACTAAAACCCCTAATAGTTTGCCGAATTTAACTCTGAATATGCATTTTGTTGGATTTAATCGAATGAGATATTCTCGTAATCGATTAAAGACTTTCCTTAAATCATCTAAATGATTATTTTCAATAATAGAGCGAGCTATAATATCGTCCACATAATCATGTAGGATATCATGCATCATATCATGAAAAATGTAGGTCATAGCTCGTTGATAAGTTGCACCGACGTTCTTTAAGCCAAATGGCATCACTTTCTAGCAAAAGGTACCCCAGGGGGTAATAAAGGTTGTTTTAGCCTGGTCTTCAAGAGCTATCCTGATCTGATTATAACCGGATAATCCATCCATTAAGGACATCATCCCACTTTCGGCAGTGAAGTCAATGATTTGGTCCATGTTTGGAAGAGGAAAGTCATCTTTAGGGCATGCAGCGTTAATATCTCTAAAGTCTGTGCAAACCCTAACTTTGGTAGCTTCTTTCTTGGTGACTGGAACTACGTTTGAGATCCATTCAACATAATCAATAGCTTGTATAAAGATAACATTCAGGAGTTTTTCTAACTCCCCTTTGACTAGCAGAGCCACTTTGGGATGCATTTTTCTAAGTTTTTGTTTAACAGGTTTAGCATCCGGATGGACCACTAGATGGTGCATGACGACAAAAGGGTCTAGACCTGGCATATCTTCATATGTCCAAGCAAAGACATCTTCATACTCTTTAAGGAATGCAATGTATTGTTCTTGTTTTTCTTGGCTTAATTTTGATCCAATATTGATTATGTGAGGATTATCCTCAGTTCCAATATTAATTTTAATGATGTTTTCTACCTCCATGTGTAGATCTCTTTCAAAGTTAGGTGGGGCGGGTGAAACACCCAATTCTTGTAATTCTTGTAAGGTTAATTTAGATAATTCATTCTGAGGATCAGTGGCCTCAAGTTGGGCTATAGTTGGTATAGAACCATCAAAATAAAATCCATTGTGTAACATCTCTTCAACAGAGACATCATGGAAGATATATCCTTCCAATTCTTCATCGGGGTCAGCAATCATTTCAGGGTATGCTATGGACAGCATGTTGCATGAAAACAATTGATTTTTAATAAGCAAATCAACATGCCTATCCAAATAATCTTGATAGCATATGAGATGATCATCATCCTCAAAAGGAAAGGGTTGACCCTTACTAGGAAATAGGCCCACACCACAGTGGGCAGGCCACGGTTCTACCTCGAAAGGTTCTTTCATGCCATTTTGGGAAGGTCCCAAGCCTTTCCCTTCATATCCCATTTTAAGCATCATGGGTTTAGCTTTAATATAATCATTGGTAAAATAACACCGAGCATATCCCTCATGATGAGTTTTGATATTCCGAGGGATTCTTCCCCAGTCATATCCTTTATAAATGAAGGCACAACTCCCGACTTGGTAAGTACTTCCCATAGGTTGTGGGAGGCCCAAAGTACGAGGAGATGGCGGTAAGTCATTTAAAAGGTTTGAATATCGCATGAAAGCATTCATTTTTTCTGATATTAAGGTTGTAGATAAATCTGGTAAGAGTTCATCAGAAAGGGCATAAGATGTAGAAGGCTTATTACCTATGTCTTTAGCTGTGGAAGGTATGATAGATGTGTCTATAGGTTTTGAATTTATAGATATAGAACTTGAAGGATTGGTTGTAGACTTAAGATCTTTTTGAGGTTCTAAAATGATTTTTTTAGAGGGTTGTTGATCTATATAGGAGGATGAAATTAATGGAGGGGAAATAGGTGAAGTTATGGGTTTATGTTTCACGCGTTTTGGATGAAAAAGAAGAACTAGGATGTGTGGATGACGAGCAGGGCAAAATTGCACTCCAACGGGTTCTGCCAAAGCACACATATCAAAGGGTCTAGGGTCACCATGGATAGTGACCAACTGATTTTTAAACTCAAATTTAACACATTGGTGTAAAGTTGAGGGGACCGCTCACATGGCATTGATCCAAGGGTGACCCAAAAGTATATTGTACGATGCTGGACAATGTACAATAAACACGGTTGTTTCTAGGGTTCTAGGGCCAACTTGCAATGGGAGGGTAATAACTCCACATGTTTCTTGTGTTTCATCATTAAAAGATTTGATAATCATATCAGTTTTCTTCATTTCATCACTTCTAAAGCCAAATCGTTGGTAGAAGTCAAAGGTGCAAATGTTTAGAGATGAGCCATTATCAATCAAAACTCTTTTGACGACTACATCTCCAATTAAAGTAGTAATGTATAAGGGATTGTCCTTATGTAAACTATGTTGTGGGATATCTTTATCCCGAAAGTCAATACAATCAATCTCTCGTGTGATGATAGTATTGGCCATAGCTTCAAGTTGAATGTTTTGAGGTACCATCATTTGGCTCAATGTAAGCATCAACTCATCCCTATGGGTGGGAGAGGATCTTAATAAATCTAAGAGGGAAATTCTGGCCGTAGTATTGGACAATTGCTCATTAATATTGTAAGGGGGTTTAGATGGAACAGTAGGAACATGATTCCCTTTATTGGGATTTTTCAAAATGAATGGAGCTGATCCATCGTTCTGATTTGGTTCTTGTTGAGAGTTTTGAGCTTGTTGTCGAGTAACGACTCCAATGGTACCTACAATGTTATAGTGAAGACGTTGAATTGGTCTCGGTTGAGCATTAATGGCTTCTTCATTAGAAAGGAATATATTGGAAGAAGGTCGAGTAGTGACTCTTCTAGGAAATGGTTCTTCTGGAACCATAGCATCTGTGATGGGTTGAATAGGATCTGATTCGTTTTTAGAACTATTCAATTGGTTTGAAGTAATGTCTAGTTCACTTTCACTATCTGATTCTATATCACTAGAATCAGAAGTTTGAAAATTATGTAAGGGCCTAGTCGTAACCAGGGATAAGGTCATGTCAAATATTTGAGGATCCTGAATAGGTAATTGTTCGCTAATGGTTCCTACATATCGGGTAGGAGGGGGAACATTATGATGTTCGATTTTATTGGCTACCTCTTTACCATGTCTTGGTAAAGGGTGTTGAAATATGTCTAGAGTTTGATTGGCGTTTTGATTTTGGGTTTGGGGAATGGTATTTTGAGTATTATTGGGAGGGTTTTGTTTAGGTTGGAAGGCTTGCACTTCCGTTTCATTATTGTCAATCAATTCTTTTATTTTATGTTTTAACCTTTTACAAGCGTTGGTAGAATGTCTAGGTCCTCTATGGAAATCATAGTGCAAGTCAGCTCTATATCCGGGTATAGTTGGGTCAGGTTCCCGGATAGCTGGTAATTGGATCAAACCTCTTTCGAGTAATTGAGGTAAAATAGTTGATAAGGGTTGGTTTAATCTAGTGAATTCTCGAGGAGGCTTGTCAGGAGGTTTCAATATGAATTTTTTTGTTGTCTTCATTGCATTGATATTAGCAACATTTCTGCTGTCAGTGACTCCGTCATCGACAACTTGTTTGTTTTTATATTGATTTCTGGATGTTTTCTCATCATCCTTCTTCCTAAGTTGGCCTCTCCTAATGAGGGCATATTCTACTCTTTGAGCTAAATCTATAGCTTGATCGAAGGTAGTTAAAGTAGCAGTCGATAGCTCATAAGATATCTGTTCTTGTAAATTGTTGATGAAAATGTCCAACATTTCCCTATAAGGCAGCACAAAGTGTAGTTTTCCTATCAATTGCCTCCATCTAGCTAAGAAATCGGCAAAGCATTCATCCTTGTCTTGTTTTAAATTGTATAGGTCTTTAATAGTTACATGCCTCTCGATGTAAGCACTAAATCGATGGACGAATGATTCGGCTGTTTCTTCGAAGTTTCTCAAAGAATGAGTGGGCAATTGATAGTACCACTCTAATGCCATTCCACCTAAACTTTTGGGGAACATTTTTACTAATAGCAAGTCGTCATGCGATATGTTGTGACATGCTATCCTAAACATGCGAAGATGCTCTATGGGATCTTCGGTTCCTTTATATATAGGCAGGACGGGCATGGGAAAATTCTTAGGGTATGGTTGAGCTACAACTATGGGGTCCAAAGGTTGACTACAGATCTCTCAATAATTATACGAGGGACGGTAGGGATCTATTTGGTCCATATGTGAAGCCAATTGTTTCACCATGGCTTCTAGATTACTAGTTTGCCCCCCATATTGGTTTGGTAGGGCATTGACATGAGTGTTATGGGCATATGATGGAGGAACATGAAGATTAGATGCCATGTTACTGTTGTGTAAAGTATTGGTAGGAAAAGTATTATGGAGGAATTTTGAAGTTGGATTATGTTGTATTTCGGATTGTTGAAAGTTTGTATTTGGCTTTGTTTTAGGTTTTTGTTTACTTAAAGAATATTGCTCAATAGTTTGGCGGAATAAAGTAGTGAAGGAAGGTTTATTTTGTATGGGAGTGATTTTTGGTTGAATAACAGGCTCCTTAGGAGGTTGGGTAACCTATTGTTTTGACATGTTTTGAGCCATAGTGACCATATCGGTATTGGATGGCCCAACCTTGTCACTTTCTTGATCAATGAAAGACAAGGGATTAGTGCGCATATTGCAAATATATTCCATGGTTGCTTGAGTGTTACTAATTTGCCCTTTATCAAGGCGAATTGCCACATTAAGGTCATCAATGTTATCCATGAGAAATTTCTTGAAATGCTCTGCATTGTCAAAGGCAATAGTTCCATTTTGAGCTACTCTAGGGGATGAGGATCCATCCTCTTTAACACTTCCTTCTTGTTCCTTATCTTCACCTAAGTCTTCGTCTGATTGACCTAGAGTTTCTCCTTCCGGATTTGAATCTCCAAGAAGGACATTTGGGTCTTTAGTTGTATCTTGTAACCAATCTTCTCCTTCTCCTAAAGTTTCTTTACCATTCCTAAGTTTAGGCATGGTGCTAAGTTTTGATTTCAGAAAATATATATATATATATATATATATATATATATATATGCAACAAATTAAGAGGTATATATTTACTATATACCTACTACAATATTTGAAAATGAAATGTTTAAGTTTTTGCTAAGTTTTTGATTTTTTTAGTTTTTTAGTTTTTCTTTGTTTTTTTTTTTTGAAACAATATAATAAAGATAGCAAATAACACAATAAATGCAAGAAATAATACTGAAATAATAATCTAGTTTTCTATAAACAATTTATGAATATCATTAATAGGTTCGAGTTGTTCAGGAGTCATGAAGTGTTCTTCAAATTGAAAGTTTTCTTTTAAAAATTTGATGAAAAGAGCTATAGTGATGTTGTCTATTTCAGATGCTGGTTGATAAAAGTAAAGCTCATGGCAATACTCTCGATATAACACAGCTCGCGAAACTCTATTCCATCTTTCCCTATCTGTAAGAACAACATCTTGGTCTTCTACACAACCTAGGAACTGGTGCACAATGGCTGCGTTCTCGAGGTATTCCTCGAAGGTGAACTCTGAAGATACTAAAGCTCTCCTATAGGCTAACCATCTATGGCAGGCTCTCTGAAGTTCATGATAAAAAACTAATTGATGAGGATCCAGGATTCTATCTAGGACTAGCCTCTTGATTTGCTTAAGTTGTGTGGACCTAGATGAGATGAGACTAAGTCTTCTATCAAGTTCATTCCACAAGAATTGATTTCTACTTGTTTCAGGCACACTAAGGATAGAATTAACTTCTATAGCTGCCAATTGATTTTCTACGTTTATAGTAATCGCTAACCTTTTCTTAGGAGCTACCATCTAAACATGTTTTCAAACTTGAATGTTTTAAAATGCATCTATGTTTTAGTTGTTCTATAGGTGTTTTTTGTTTTTGTTTTTCAAAATGTTATGATGCATTCACGTCGGGTTCACCAAAATGTATCGCTCCAAATTTTTCGCATCCCTACCTTCAGGCTATTGGATCCGCGCTCGGAAGGAGGATGGGAAAAGGATGTCACGGTACCTCGGACTGAGAGGACTTTGCGAAGGTCACGCCTCTCAAGGGAGGTGTATTTTGATGATTTTTCGATGGATGGTGGGTTCACCAGGAAACATTTAACAGTAGCTTCCACACCTAGGTTTTGGAATGTGTTTAAATGTGTTCATTTTTAACCTTAAGCATTCATATCCTAGGTTTGGATGAATGTATCTAGATTACTCTATATAAAAATGCAAGTTCAATGAATACAAAAAATAAATTTAAAGACAGAAAAACAAAGAGATTACAAAATACAAATGAGGAATACCTGATCCAGATGTCTGAAGAAGATTCTGATGTTGAAGCAGTCTGGATCGTCTGATATTCGACAGAATCGTCTGCAATCAGACAAGATCGTCTGAGATCTGACGAATTCATCAGACGAATTCGTCAGAGACCTGTAAAACCAAAAATAGATGCAAAATACAAAAGGTAGTACAGTGCTAACAGAGGGAAATGATATAAAATGGCAACAATGTTATCAAACTGAAACTTAAACACAGATACAGAAATGAATCGTGCTAATTAGATAATAATTAGGATTTAATTATGCACTTAATTGAAATGGGTGAACTCCAAATGCAAAATGACATAAAACACTGAATAAACTATTTAATTTGCAGAATAAAATGACAGAGAAAAGGTTGAGAAACGCAAACTTCAGGCACAGATTGCCTTAATACGGACTGCAGTTGAGATTGTCTCACATCAGTACGAAATCGCCTCGAATTCGACAGGTTCGCCTCCGATCTAAATAGGTTCGTCGGTGACGATAGGTGCTGACTCCGGCTGAAAAATAGTGATGTACCGGCAATAAAATTGGTATGGGACCAGTGCAAATGGAAAATAGGGATGTTTTAACATGAATGGAGTTAACTTGCAGATAATTTTCAGCCAGGGGTTGGGAAGGGAAAATCCTAGAGACTAAATAGGCTTAGGGGAGTAGTTAGGAGGTTGGAGATCATCCCAATTTGGGAGATCTCCAATGGGGGGAGGGTCCCAATGGTGCAGACACGCTTCTGCCCAGATTGGAGACCCGTTGGAATAGATTCCAACTTTGCAAAATCAGTTTTGCGACAAGATCGTTTGGACGTCCTAGTCCAGACGAAATCGTCAAATTTGGGGTGATATCGTCTGATTGACGACGATATCGTCAAACGGTCAAAAAAACCTCTAAAAATGGTGCAAAAAAGGGGGAAACGGATTTCCCGACGGTTAACGGGCGGTTTGGGAGGTTAAATTTGAATTTTAAATTATTTACTAAGGTGAATGTAATTATTACAATTTTTACTGTGCCAATTTTAGGGTGCTACATGGCCCAAGATATTTCTCTTATTCACCGTAAATATATACTTATTCGGGTTAATGGATATCCCAAACTCCTAGTATTTCTCAAACATTTATTTTAAATGCAAGTTGTGCTCCTATATATTATGAGAGAAGATAGTCATATCATCCAAATAACTAACAATAACTTGATTTAATAACTCACCAAAAGCCATGTCTATTGCTCTCTGAAAGGTTGCTCCAGTGTTCGAGAGACCAAAAGGCATTCGTTGATAAGCAAATGTAACTCATTTTGTGGTGAATGTCATTTTGTATTGGTCTTAATCCTTGACCCATATCTGATTGTAGCCAAATAATCCATATAATAGAGAAAATATTTGAGCTCCTGCAACAATGTGAAGAATCTAATCAATATTTGGTAAAGAATAATGATCCTTCAATGAAGACTAAATTAAATTTTAAAAATCAACACAAATGTGAATATCTCCATTCTTTTTCCACATAGGGACTAAATTAGCTATCCAAGTAGAATGTTTTATTAGGTAAATAATTCTAGCTTCTAGTATCTTTAATAGTTCATCTTTCATTAGAACTTCAGGATATTGGTACTAAATGCATGCAGATATTGGTAAATACTGACAAGATGCATTGGAATATAAATATTGTGGGAGATCAGGGAAGATAGGCATCATCATATTTTGTGGGAGCTTACCAATAGCAATTAAATTAGCTTCAGCCTTCTGCTCTTGGGAGTACAAGGCCAAAAATATTTCAACATTGGACTGACGGATGGCCATGCTAATGTCATAATTGAAGGTGTGAAGATAATAGAATGCAACTTTTTTAGGAGTCGAATAGAGGCCACCAAGGACTCTCTACCAATTTTGAGTGAACCTAAAGTTGAAGTCAATAATTTCCTCCTATGGATACCTTTGAATGTTAGTAAATTGATGCAATAGAGAAAAATGATCAGCTTACTCATTGAAGCCTTTTATCATTAACTCAGCCAACAGGTTGCATGTGGAAATAGTGGTAGGTGGTAAATATTGATACCATTACACCAAATTTTCTTTAAGAGAGAGCACGAACAATCTAACCATGACATCTTCATTTGTGGTGCTATCAATAGTCACCAAAGAAACCACATCTTGAACATGCTCATAAGCTATTTTTCTCGTAACATCATAAGTAGGCAAAGCCTTTAATACTGCTAGTGAGATTAGATTCTAAGCTTACAGATTCAAAGTTTAAAAATGATTCCATGATGGAAACTGTCATGGTGGTAGTGGATTTTGGGCCATTTAGACCTAATATTTTTCTTGAGGAGGAAATCTAGTGGTAGTACTAAAAGGAATTGAAGGAATAGAAAACACACCAGCTATTTGTGAAGATGTTACAATTCATGGGATAGTTGGAGTGACTAGTCTTAAGACTTGGGTGTCAAGCGCAAAGAATTCAACAAGATTTTTTGAATTTTTGGCCTTCAATATTGTGATCATGAAGTAAATGTTTCACCAAATTCACATTCAAAGGCTTGTAAATAAAACTAAGTCACCAGATGTTCTAATAAAATAGTAAAATACAAACATCAAACCTTAATACTACTTATGGTGAAACTTTCGGGTCCCACCGGGCATGCCAGGAACTGGGTCACGAATCTACCTAAGTATAAAATATGTGCCTTAGACCCAACCAACATTGAAAGGCCGAAGGAAAGATATATCCTTCAGGTCAATCTCCAGAGAGGGCTGGTTCCCTTACTAATCTAAAAATTGGTATAAATCTTGAGAGAAATTAATATAAAGAGACAGGAAATATGGCTGTAAATCAAAAAAATAGAGTGGGGATAAACTAACAGATAAATAACAAGTCAGTTTCTAACCAACATTTAATATAAAGAACAACATAGGAACCAATCACAAATCATAAATATGACTTCCAATTAACATTTCAACATTTACTTTTTCTTGAAAAAATAGATTTAAATACAGAATTTAATCTATCTAACAAAGGTATGAATATAATAGAAATGATAAGCAAAAAGCAATCACATACAAAACTGATCAAGGAACTAGAGTCAAAAGTCTTTCAATTGATGCAAAATTTTAAACTCAAAAAAAAATTCAATAGAATGTCCCTCTTTTCTTACATCAAGTTTTGTATTTTTTATAGAGAATTTTCCCTCCAAAATTTAATCAATATTAAATAAGATGTCAGTCAGTCGAATATTGATCAACAACAATTTTCTCCTTGGTAACATCAATGAACCAATCTGGTGGTGCCTTGGGAAGCAACGGGTAATTTCATCACATGGCATATAGGGACTTAGAAGGAAATGATCTATCAAATTTTAATATCCCTAATGGTTCCTCAAAAATTAAAATCCACTACAATGGATGGTACCTTGAAATAAATCAGTATCACACTAGAGTCAATTGTGAATGACATTTAATGGGCAATTGTCTAGTTATCTATTGAAATTGATATTCATTAGTAGCAATTTTGAAAACTTTACCCCATTTTGCCCCAAAAATTGAATTCATATCTAGCATTCAAATCTCCTCCAATCTGAATTTTACTTAGAGCATCTTTGACAATGATTTTCACCTTGATAAAATAACACAGGTTGATATCGCCAAGGTGAAGGTCAAAAAATATGTCTGGCCTGAAATGTGCCTTCACCAAAGCATGAGAAAAAGAGTGACCTGCTATGTCATAACGTGAAATGGTGCTTTCTATCCCGCATGGGAAAAAAATAAATTTCGCTAGAAAAATGGGTAAAAAGAATTTCGCTGGAACAATGGGATTTCACTAAGAAGCTAGGTAAAAATGGAATCTCATTGGAAATGGGTAAAAAGGAATTTCGTTGGAAAAATGGGTCAAAAGGGAGTTTTGATATAAAAATGGTATTTCTCTGAGAGGTCGGGCGAAAATAGAATTTTGTTGGAAAATGGGGAGAAAATGAATTGCGCTGCAACTTTTCCTAGAGATGATTTTCACTGTGCTTCAGGGAAAAATGCCTAGAAGATGATTTCCCTGGCTTGGGGGTGAAAATGCCTAGAAGATGATTTCTCTAGTGAAATTCATTTCATACTTTGGCAAAATTTTGGCAAAATTCGAACGTGGCAAAAATGGATGCCCAACCATTATTTTTTCTCGAATCCAAGTGAAAATGGTATATTGCTAAAGAGAAAGGTAAAATTGACTTTGACCTTTAAAAATGCATAAATTTTAGCGAACACATCTATATTTATTTTCGTCGATGAAAGAATTGAAAGAGAGATGTATACCAATAAAAATACCGAAAAAAATCAGTGAAAACATTAAAAGGTTAAGGAGACCAGTGACAATGCACAATTTATATTTTATACTTAGAAGTTTTTACAAAAAAGTTCTAGTGTGGTAAAATTGCCAACACATTCATACAAGCAAACATATATTAAGATTAGTAGAAATAATTTAACATTGTGCCCTAAATATTATTGTCCTTATCGTATTAGAAGGGATATCATCCCTATTGACTATGATATAAAATTTCCAAACAAAGGTTGTATCCATGATATTTTTCATGTTTCATGCTTAAAACAAAAATTAGGTACCCTTGCTCTAGTTCAAATTGAGCACCCAATATTGGATGAAGAAGGTTAATTTTTAATTGAATCTAAAGGTATATTATATACATTACATGGTTCTTACATACTTGGTACACCACTAAATACCTAATTAAGTGGATTGGTCTTAACTAATAAGAAGATTCTTGTGAATCCCAGTCCTTCATCTCTACTCATCCTTCCCTTTCTATACTTTGAGGGCAAATAATTCTTAGTTAGAAGGGATTTCTATAAACCATTGAGTCTATCTATAAAGGATAACTACATGCTATATAATCTAGGTGCTTACCTTAGCCAAGGACATAATTCATAAATCATTATTTTAATATATATTTAACATAAAAATATTACTCATCCACCATGAAGAACCTAAAATTCTAGTGTGAAATCTTACTCTTTAGTAAGTTTTATTTAGTATATAAATAAACCAAATTAATATTTTATAAATGTTAGGTTATTATATGTAGATCATGAGTAAACTAATTTATAAGTAAAAAAATTGCTTCCACACATAAAGAGAGTTGGATAGATCATTGCTTTGTATATAATCCAATAATAAAAATAATAATTGATACATAGAGGAATCTACAACTACCTTTCATTTTTGAACAACTGGTCATAGGGTCAAGTTGCATTACCTCTGATCGTAGTCATAAATCATGGTGCTACCACTACAACCCCTATATCACCTCGATAAACACAACCCAGAGAGAGGGAGACCCAAAGTGGATTGGGATCGGTACTGTCATCATCAAGTTGGTAGACACTCAAATCATGGTGCTACCACTACAACCCCTATATTTACTTGATCAACACAACCCATAGTTAGGGAGATCCTAGGTGAATTAGGATTGGTACTGCCATCATCAATTTTACACACACTCAGTCAGTGGACTCAAGTCAGACTACTACCTTTTCCCTAGATTGGGTATGCCCATGAGGATTGAACCTAGGTCTCCTCTTGGTAAGTGCCCAACTTCTTACCAATCCATCTAGCATCGAGCTGGAACACACTCAGCGGAATCAAGTCAAACTAATACCTTTACCATAGATTGGGTATTCCCATGAGGATTGAACCTAGGTATCTTCTTGGTAAGTGCTCAACTTCTTACCAATCCACCTAGCCCTCGCGGACTAAAAATTTGGTTTGTAGTGAAAAGAATACCAAATAAACCCTTAGAACCTTGACCACAACTAGCAAGGAATAGGTTTTTTATTGTGTCCCCCTTTGCATCATAGAGGTTTGAACCATGGACCTCCTGTTCAACGGTGTCAGGCTCTCCTTCTCCAATTGTGCTACAAAGGCAAACAAAAAAGAAAACGTTTACAATATATAAAATTTTAGGATCATTACATAATTAAAACATGTCATTTACAAAGTTGTAGCAACTCAAATAAACTAAAATTTTGAGTTCTAAATTTCATTTATTTTTAATACATTTTTATATATAATATTATACCAACAATTGTTAACATGGATTATTAGAACTATAAATATATAATTTTAAGTTAAAATTTATCACTATTATATTTTACATTTATTTAATCTTTTTATTTTTATTACCTAAAAATATATCAAGGCTTTTAATAACATTAAGTTACAACTAATTTAAAATGCTCATAACAATTATAGTTTTTCAATTATTAGATATAATTCTATATAAATAAGAGTAAAATATCACTATATGTTATCTGAAAATATAAAAGCTTTTGCAATGATACACCTATCTAAGAAAATTTTATAAAAAATCCCCAAGAAAATGACACTCAAGACTAAAACTATCATATTTTAATAATAATATATGTAGATTTTAAATATAACTTTAAATCCTTAAAATTTATGACATCCCTAATGTATCATCTAATTTGTATTTTTATTTGGTTATCTTAACAAGAATAAATATCTAATTATTTTGTTTGACAATCTTTTAGTATTTTGTTATATATAATTTTTCTTTTTTTTAATGGTTAATTATTATAATGACAATATTTTTTTGTTAGTTGTTTAATAAGTAATTTTAAAAAATGGTATTGTAATTATTTAAATATAATACCAATTTTTCTTTTAGTTATTAATATTTTTATATAGTTCACATTTTATAGATAGATAGATAGATACAATTAAAAATGGGGGGTTTAAAAGGGTACCCCATCCTTTTACATGAAAAGTGAGCTAGAAACCAAAGGGGTCTTAGGAAAACAAAAACCACTAAAGGTGAGAAAAGCTAGACCCCTATTGAGTTTGTCTGCCCTATGCATCTATGCTTGATAGTTAAGATCTATGTTTTGTGCATGAATCTCAAAGATGATGCATCGAGGAGCTATATATAAGTGTCCCTAATATATGCATGTTGTTGTTAGGATGATCAAATGATTGCCTTGTAAGGATTGGTCTGAACAAACAACCAAGGAAACCTTCTATGGGAGATATTTTGGCAAAACATCACCAATATTATTTCAATCTAAAATCCATTAGGAGTCCATGGGTTTGTTAGCTTGGATTTTGGAACTTCTTGGTTGCTATTGTGGACTCATATGGGGAAATTTTGTTCCTTTAATATCCCAATCTAATCTAGAATCCTAGTTGCAATAAGAGAATATATTGTTAGTTTTGGCTCAAAACTAATCTCCACTTTATCTATTTGGGAATAACTAGTTCAGAAATACTTACTTGAAGCTGGTTGAAAATAGAATCAAAGTTCCTTGCTTTTCATAATATATTATAATAATAATAATAAATATAAAAAAAAATATCAAATGACATTATCTCAATCAATTAAATTTTAAAACATTCAAATAAGATACTTAGGTACAAAGTTTGTGAAGAGATACATGTATAATAGTCAATCTATTATAATATCATTATATGGTTATGACAAAATTTAAGTAGTTTTAGATGTTATGATGATATCACTATAAGAGGTCTCTTTCCTATTTAAAGATGTTATATGTGTAGTTTGCATGAAGAGACTTCCTAGCATATTTTTATGGATTTCTCCTTTTCCTCCTTTTCTAATTTTTCCTTCAGTTTTCAAGGTTGTCTTGGGTTTTTCCTAGCTCAATAGTAGATCTATTCGAGCAATGGTCATCCTCTTTTGTTAATGTCTTCTGTAAATTTTTTTTGTCTTTATCCCTTCCCCATATTCTCTAGGGAATATGGAAGGAATGCAATTGTAGGGCCTTCAAAAACTTGTCTAAAGATCCTTCCTTAGTGTGCTCTAGGATTCTTTGTGCTTTGAAAGAAAACCTCTCTTGTCATCCCTTTCCCAAAGTGTCTTGGCCCCTTCATGAGTCTTATATTACCTCTCTGTTGGGTGGTTTTTTATCTTTGCCTCCTCGTTCGTGCTTGTAACCCTTGATTTGGTAGGAGCCACCTCAAGAGGGTTAATTAAATTTTAATTTTGATGAGGCCTCTAAAGGCAATCTCGGGCCTACCAATGTAGGTGGTGTTTTTAGAAATTCTCGAAGGGATATCCTTTTGGCATTTTCTAAAAACTTAGGTCACTAAATGAACCACTTTGCTGAAGCTCGAGCTACCTTTTAGGGTTCTTGATGGTTCCATTATTTTCAAGGTAGTAAGTTCAAAATTGAGGGTGATTCTCTCAACATCATCAACGTTCTATTGGAAAAACAAGATTCTAATTGGGCCATAAAAAATATGGTGCAAGCAACAACCATAAACTTGAACAAACAAGATTCTTGGGAAATCAAACATGTGTTTAGAGAAGGGAATAAGGTGGTAGACTTACTGGAAAATCTAGGTCTACAACAAAATGGGCTGATGGTTTGGAGATCAAAATTTCCCCAGGACCTTATTCAACTCACCCGAGATGATGTCAGTTCTTAGTTATTGGTCACAAAATCCATCATTTCTGGTTGTATTGAAAGAGTCTTGGTGGGTTAAAGTGAAGGAATCAGATTAATAGTTGGTTGGGTGGTAGGGATGTGTTGTTTGTTTTGTTGTGGGTTTGATTGTTTTTTTTGTAGTTGGTTGGGTTTGGACCTCTATTTTTATCTATGTCCTTTTTGGAAAATTGGCTCCATTAGTGTTCTAGGTTGTTTTGGGATATTTAGGACTATATTTGGGTGGGCCTGCATTATGTGTATTATTTGTATTTTATTGAAAAATCTTGTGGGGACCCTTTCAAAACCCTCTTCTCAATCTAATAAAAATAAAATTAAGTAGTTTCATATTTTTATGATTAACTTAGAAATAAATAAATAAATATATGCGTAAGAGTTATTCAATAATCCATGTATGTACTATATATAAATTTCAATAAAATTATTTAAATGTAAAGTATATTTTTCAAATCAATTTAATTAAAAAAGAAAAAAATTAGGATATTTTGTATACTAATGAAAATGATTAAACAAAATGAAAACAAAAAAATTGAACAAATAAAATTACTAATAACAAGAATTAAACTATCTAGAAGAGTAGCAATGACAGAGGTGCATGGAGTGGAGGTTCCAAGGGAGAAGTGGGATCTAAGAAGCGATGTTAGAGGTGCATGGAGTGGAGGTACAAGGGTTTGATGGAGGAGCAAGAGCTAGAATTTGAATGGTGGTGATTAGGGTGGGAAAGGGTGGGAGTGGAAGACTTTGAATCTAGTTTGCACGGGTTTGCAAAAGGGTGGTGGGAGCTCTCAAAATATGTGGAGGTGGTGGTTGGATTGGATGTAAATGTGGTAGTTTTGGATCAGCTAGATGGTGTGTCTATAGGATATTCAGGTACTGGCTTCTTGGGTCCTTTTGGAAGCCATGGACTGTTAAATGGTAAGTTGGAGGTTAGATCTAATTCTCATGGCCCATAGTTTTTCCTTAAAAACTTAAGCCTCAATATTTTGTATGCTACAATGACATCTAAATGTATGAGGGAAACCTCAAAATCTATTTGCAACATATTTCCTATGGGAAACACCATTAGAATATTGAGTAAACTGGTTAAGTTCACCATGCATGATGGCAGTTGTGACCTTTTTAGAAAGTTCTAGGGGCTAAGGCTAGACCTAGATTCAAATCAAATATGGGTTATAGCAAAGTGGAAACCTTTGGGTTCCATGGAAAATATAGAAGTTTCCAAAGTCTTTTTTATATCATATTAGACTGCATGAAATATGCAAACCATATCCTGGGGAAAGGCCCATGTCTCTATGACAAAAGAGGTTTATTTTTTTGGAAGCTAGAACCTAATTTTAATACACAGACACAAAGGGTTAACTTTGTGCCTCTATGGGTTCATCTCCCTGCACTCCCTTACTATATTTGGGATGAAGATATGTTGAGAGATGTGGCTAAGGCTATGGGGATCTCCTTATTATCGATCTGATAACTAGAGCCAAATCAAGAATGGTATATGCAAGAATATGTATTATTTTAGATTCAAAGGAAGATATTTCATCATATATCAAGCTTATCTCATTCTTGGGTACTTAGGACCATCCAATTATTTACAAAAATAGGTCAATCGTATCCATTGGCTATGGAAAATTGGATCACCAGGTGAATCAATATCCCCTCAAGGCACATGTAGAGAAGGAGAAGAGATCTAAAATAATATAATAGATCTAGAAGGAGAACTCAAACCAAGTTTCCTCAAAGGATTTGGGTGGTAATGGATTCATGAGAATATTTTGCAACCCTTGAAATTAACCCTAGATAACCTAGTGGTGATTGATAAGGCCTCTAAGGAGAAGAACATAGTCTTGAAGCTTGGTGTTACTGAGGTATGTCAATCGAATATCATTTCTAAAACCATTATTTCTAAGGCCTTTCTTCATAATTAATTTTATGGGATTTGTACTAGTTCTACTCTTGAGGAGTCTATGATTTAGTTGGTGACCCCTAAGGTAGGGCCTCTGATTAGCTCACCAAAGACCTATATGGAAAATTTTTCTTTGAGTCCTAAAACCTGAATATAAATAAAGAGAAATATGAATGTGGGTGTTGAGAAGAAATTAATAAATACCCCTAACAAGTCTATGAGAAATAGGTAAATGAATTCTAAGATCACAAATAGATCTCAAGCTATTCTCAAACTTGAAAAAGGGAAGGATGTAGGAGTAAGACAACTAAGTTAGAATCATTCTACCAGATTAACCATGGGCTTTCGAGGGGAAAGAAATATAATTCTAAATCCCATAAATAAAATGTCTCTCTTAGAATTTTAGGGGCTTGAATGATATTTCTAAACAACAAGTGGTAGTTTCCTTGCATAAATAAATTTTGCTTGATATTTTTTCCTTGCATTTAAGTGCACTTCCATGGATGTGGGCTGACTATAGATTTACACCCAGATGTGGGCTAGGTGTAATTTGGTAGCTGGATCACATCCATATGTGAAAGTGCACTTAGATGCAATTCGAATGCAATTGTGCAACTAGCCCACATCCAGGTGCAAATCTATAGCCGGTCCGCATCCAATGTTTTATTGCAAAGAACATCTAGAATCATGCGAGGAGAAAACAATGTGTTTATTTTTTTTAGGAATAAAAGGGTTTGATGGGAAAGCAACATAAAATGCCTCTCTTTATTTTTTTTAGACCTCCTCAAAACCACAACCAAAATTTCAAAAAACTAGTATGACTTGATGTTTTCTAACCCATCAAAAACTGCATAGTTAAGCATGCTTGATTAGAGTAGTACTTGGATGAGTGACCTCTTGGGAAGTCCTAGTTTTACAACCTCCAAACTAAAATAATATAAATTCATCCCATTATTATAATTTTTTGATGAAAACAAAATGTAATTCGCCATGTATCCTACAAAAATTTGGCTATGATTTGCCTAGATTTCAAAACTGATTTACCTAGATTACAAAACTTAGATTTTAGATCTGACCCTTTATGCATAACCTTGGTATGTGACAAACTCTAGGTCTAACAAAAATATGTTGTAGAAAACTCTGAGTTCCATGAGAAGTATTTTTTCTCAAGAAGTCTGGTGCCTGGCAAGGGATTTTAATGCCCCTCTATTTTTTTGTATAAAAAAATTGGGAGCTCCCCAATCTCAAAAAACATGGAAGAGTTTATATATTTTATGAATGGCAATGCATTATTGAATGTTGAGTTGAAGGGTTTAAGGTATACTTGGATAAATAGGATAGTGGATAAATAGGTCATACAAATCAAGTTGGATAGGGTTCTTCTCTCCAAAGAGTGCCTTCCATTGTTTGGAAATTTATTTCTATGTTCCCTGCCTAGAATTGGATTTGACCAGAAGCCCTTATGTTTTGAAGTGGACCTAAAATAAACTAGATTCTTGAGACCATTCAGGTTTGAGGTAATGTGGTGCCTTCATCCTCAATGTGGTGCTATAGTTGTTTTTATTTATTACATTATTTAGTAATGTTAATGCATATCATGGTGGCATTCCAGAAGCCAATGTGTTGAAAATAAAATTAGTTAATGACTATGTTAGTAGTTTTAATGTTGGAAATATTGAGCATATTGAGTTGTCATTGATGTCAAAGGTTTGATGTCAAAATTTTGCATAGTATTCAAGGTAGAAATATTATTCTAAGGTTGGAAAGGTATATCTCAAAGAAAGGAAAATTATTGCAAGAAAAGAAATTATAAATTTTAAATATAAGAAGGACAAAGAGGTTTAAGAGTTTTCTTGGGATAGAAGTATTATAATATTTATTTTAAATATTATAAGGACAAAGAGGTTTAAGAGTTTGCTTGGGACAAAGGTATTATAATATTTATTTTAAATATTATGAGAAGGCAAAGTTTTAAAAGGATTTAAAAGGAAGATCAAGGTTTAAATATTTATTTGAAGGTCAAAATTTTAAGAGCCATTATTATAATATTTTTAAAATATTATAATATAACATAAGGTTATATGTTTTGGCACCAACGTCGTTTGAAAAGCAAGGTTAATATCCAATATGAAAACATGAGCCGACTCACCAAGAAATAATGGAGTGCATATAAATAAGGAGGCAATGTTTTCATTTCTTATCGAATGCGCTAATGATATATTTTGATTTATTTTTGATGCGACAAACATTTTAATATCTTGCAATTTATGTGCTAAGTCGAATATCCCTCCAGTGCGAATGGTAGAAGGATAGCGAGTTTCAAAGGATGCAAACATTAGACATTGACATATTATGTATGTGCCTGAGATGTTCCATCCGACTAGGGTGGCCCAGTGGCTGGTTGGCTTGTGCAAGTGCTGTTGTAGTAAAGGTTTCAGGGTTAAAACCCCCTGACATATTTTCATTGCATGTATTGAGCTTTGGGTTAACAAAAAATAAAGATATATTTCCCCATATTTTGGTGCTACCTGTTGTGGTAGCACAACTGGTTAGAGGTGCTTGAGGAAGGCATCATCTTGGAGGTCACGGGTTCGAGTTGCAATAGTGCATAAGGTACTTGAAATTTTTTATTTTTAAATCAATTAAATCTGAATGAGTTACAGTAGTGAAATAAAGAATTTGAATTTGATTTTAATTTGATTTAGAGAAAGTGGGAGTTGTATGGTGCATTGGTTATTTGAAAAATATATTTTATATGAAGGCATTATCTTGTTTATAGAAAAGTGGGAGTTGTATGGTGTATTGGTTTATTTTGAAAATTGTATGAAGGCATTACTTTGTATATAGAAAAGTGAGAGTTTTATGGTGTATGAGTTTATTTGAAAATTGTACTATTGTCTAAGTGTGAGAAGGGTTTACTTTTATAGTATTAAAATAAGGATTTATAAGGTGTATTAAGAGCTTTTTTTTTATTGTATTTTTGCTTGATATGTTGAAGGATTTGGTTCATTATTAAGAGGCTTTATCTTGTGAAACCAAGAGGAATTATAGAGCATTAATTTGGGACATTATTGTGCACATATTTTGAAAGGGTTTATGTGGATTATTTGAAAAGTATTGTTTCTAACGTGTTTTGAAGTGGCCAAAGAAAGGGAGTTAATTTGAGACTTTTTGAGGGCACATCTTCATCAAGGCATTTTTAGAGGGTTTGAGAATAAATTTGTGTATAATTGTTCATGATTGATTTTGTGAGTAGATGAGAAGGACTTGTGCATTGTAATTTGTTTTAAAGTGAAGTTGCAAATCAACAAATACCAGGTGAGTTATCAAGTTCTAGACTAGAGCTACATTTAGAATGCAATAAATGTGAGACATGTGAAAGCAACCGACTTAATGAATGTGAAGAACATATTGAGCATTTTTTAGTGCATATAATTATCTATATGTTCAAGAGGTTAAATGCATTATGGGTAGAATATGTCTAAACTACTTTAGTTAAAAAAACACATTGAATACTAGACAAAGTACTTGATGGCATACTTATGCAAGATTTAGAAATAAATAAACATTATTTGTATACAAGGTTTGGAGAAGATATATGCAATGCTTGTGAGTAGGATTGTGAGCTAGAGTTGAGCAGGTATGAGCAGGATATTTGAGCATGTGTTATGAGCAAATTTGAGCATATATTATGAGAATATTTGAGCATGTGTTATGATTAAATTTGAGCAGGTCGTATGAGCAGATTTGTGATGATTACACAATGACACTGAGAGGGGGGGGTGAATCAGTGTAGCTATTAATTTTTATATCTACAACATTTAATATGAAATAAAGAGAACTTGACTACTGAAAAAACAACTTGAACAAGAGAGCACACCACAACACTCAATATACCGAGGTTCACCAATTTGGCTACTCCTCAAAAATGATCGCTTGGACTCCAATCCAAATCCAGCCTTTGCAAAATCAATTTTACAAATACTTTACCAAAGACCAACCGGAAGGAGCACCAACCCCCGTAATTTTTCGTCGCAATGGATGGAGCACCAACTCCTAGTACCAAGCACCAACTTGGACCGCAATTCGATCAATTTAGAATGACATAAAAATGTCTTCACTTCATGCACGACCCCGACCGGTCCGCAATTAACCCAACTCTACACACTCTCACGGCTCCGCTTATTTTTCTCTTGATTCTTCTCTAACCCTCCTTTTACAGACAATTTCTCTCTAACAGAAGCAACATCTTCTCTCGTACGATTATTCTTTTATAACCTTTCAATCCTCGCATGCAATCGAATCACATACTCCGACCGTTCGAATCCATGCAATACGGCTGTTCGGTTCCATGCACTTCGACTGTTCGAAACCCTGCAATACGTCTTTTGAAACCATGCAGTACGACAATTTTGTTTCATGCACTTTGACTGTTCAATTTCTTCGAATACGGCTTTTCGAATGCTTTTTCGAAATTCCATATGTGATTCTTCGAAAGCTTTTCGATTCTTCATGTTCGGCTTTTTTGTATGCTTCAAATACGTCTATTAGAATGCCTGCAAATACGACCTTTCGAATGCTTTTATTATCCTTCATATTCGACTTTTCGAATGCGTTTCAATTATGCATGTTTGGCTGTTGCATTGCATGTCCAACACCTGTCAACGTTTAACTGTCTACTTTTTCCGACACGTGTCACCTTGCATGCTCCTACGGGTTTTACCCCGCCGATCATTACTCGTCGCGATATCGCGACACTTTTAACTTATGCCGACGTCACCTCAAGGTTGTCGCGAAATCGCGACCATTTTGGCCTTGAAAGCTTTTCCCCCCTCATGTCGCGATATCGCGACACTTTGAACTTTTGCCGACGTCATCCTTAAGATGTCGCGAAATCGCCGACCATTTTGGCTTTGAGAACTTTTTCTTGTCGCGATATCGCGACACTTAGAACTTTTGCTGACGTCATCCTCAATGCTGTCGTGAAATCATGACCATTTTGGCTTTGAAAGCTTTCCTTTCATCTTGTCGTGATATCGTGACACTTTTCAACATTTGTTGACGTCATCCTTAAGCATGTCACGAAATCACGACGCTTCCGGCTTCCAGCAGCTTTCCTTTCATCCTGTCACGAAATCGTGACACTTTTCAACTTTGCTGACGTCATCATCAATGTTGTCGCGAAATCGCGACGCTTCGCTCTTCTGAAATCGCGACACTTTTCAACTTTGCTGACGTCATCATCAATGGAACATGTCGCGAAATCGCGACACTTTGTTCTTCCGTACAACTCTCCTTGCCAACTCCAACGAAAATGGAACATGTCACGAAATCGCGACACTATGCTTCATGCAATGGCGAGATTTTTACATCTTTGTGCCTTGTGTTTTCACCTTGCCTCTTTTCATGAAATTTTGACTTGTAATATCATTGCCGCATCTTTCAATTCTACACTTTTGACTAGTAGCGAAATCGCTACACCTTAGTTTCCCTTTGTTTCAACATGTAGCGCCATCGCTACACCTTAGTTTCTCTTTGTTTCAACATGTAGCGAAATCGCTACACCTTAGTTTCTCTTTGTTTCAACACGTAGCGAAATCGCTACACCTTAGTTCCATGTATTTTCATCATGCAGCGATATCGCTACACCTTTGTTTCCATTCATTTCAACATGTAGCGATATCGCTACACCTTTGTTTCCTTCTCTCCAAGCATGTCGCGAAATCGCGACAGTTTAGCTTTCACTTTCTCTCTCCTCTCCATGTCGCGATATCGCGACAATTTGCTCGCATTTTCTTCTCTTTTTTTTTCTTTCTCTCTCTCATGTCGCGAAATCGCGACACATTTTCTCTCTCCTCAACGAAAACTCGACATGTCACGAAATTGCGACATTTTCGGCTATGCCTTCTCTCTCCTCGACCATGTCGCAAAATTGCGACAGAAAACATGTCGCGATATCGCGACAGTTTTCTTCCTTGTCTCTTTTTGCGCTTTCGAACTGGGTCACCTCTCGTTTTCCTTGAAACTTTCTCGCACTTGATCCGATCGACCTCCGAATCGCATCAATCGCATCAATCTGACTGTGTTGACAACAATGACAATACTTTTGCAATTCTTTTGCTGCACCTTGCTCAACAATCTCCCCTTTGGAATTGTTGGCAACACACTGCAACCTTGCTTAATTTCTTCTCCCCCTTTGCCAATAATACCAAAGGGCTGCTGTAGACTCCCCCTGAGTCTATGCACAACATTCTCAGACTTAAAAAGTTTGAATGCTCCCCCTGAGAATGTGTTTCCCATAGCTAGTCAGTGCTTGGGTGGTGTGACTACTCCCAACTTCTTTCGAAGGTATTCAAATACTTCCTTAGGCAAAGGTTTTGTGAATATATCAGCTACTTGCTCTGTAGTTGGAACAAAATCCAATTTAACCTCTCCTTCTGCAACTTTATCCTTCAAGAAATGATATCGGATTGCAATATGTTTGGTTCTTGAATGCATTATTGGATTCTTGGATATGTTGATAGCACTAGTGTTATCACATTTAATTGAAATTGGTTCATTGAAATGAATACCAAGATCTTTCAACGTTTGTCTCATCCATAATATCTGAGTACAGACATGTTGTTGCCGCAATGTATTCTGCCTCTACAAGTGGATAGAGATACTGATTCTTGTTTCTTGCTGTGCCATGCTACCACTCGTCACCAAGATAAAATGCTCCTCCACTTGTGCTCTTTCCGTCATCAATACATCCTACCCAATCTGCATCATAATATGCAATCAAAGTGAAATCTTTACCTTTTGGGTACCACAACCCATAATCCATAGTGCCCTTGAGATATCTGAAAATCCTCTTTACAAATTGTTACATGAGTTTCTTTGGGACCGGCCTGAAATCTTGCAACCATACATACTGCTTGTAATATATCTGGTCTAGTGGCTGTTAAATACAGCAGGCTTCCAATCATAGACCTGTACATTGTTTGATCTACATCTTGGGATTTATCATCCTTGCTCAACTTGTAGCACTCGTTGTCATGGGAGTGCCGACCGGTTTATCGTCTTCCATTGTGAACTTTTTCAGCATTTCTTTTACATATTTAACTTGAGAAATAAAAATGCCTTTTTCATTTTGATTGACCTGCAATCCTAAGAAATAAGAAAGTTCACCAATCATTGACATCTCAAATTCTTTTTTCATTTTAATTGATATGTCTTTGCAGTATTCATCCATGCTGCCGCCAAATATTATGTCATCTACATAAACAACAAGAACAATAAGATGACCCTTCTCTGCTTTGACATATAAGTTGCTATCCACCAAACCTTTCTTAAACCCTTGTTTAATTAGATAATTATCCAGCCTTGCATACCATGCTCTGGGTGCCTGCTTTAATCCATATAAAGCTTTCTTTAACCTGCAAACAAAATCTGGATTGTCACCAAGTTGGAAGCCATCTGGTTGTTCAATGTAAACCTCTTCTTCCAGTTTTTCCATTCAAAAATGCTGATTTTACATCCATTTGATATACTTTGAAGTTTTTATGAACTCGCTAATGCCGTAAACATTCTCGATTGCCTCTAGTCCTGCTACCGGTGCAAAAGTTTCTTCAAAATCAATGCCTTCAACCTCGAGCATAGCCTTTACATACCAATCTTGCCTTATTTCCGATAACCTCGCCCATCTTCATTCAATTTATTTCTAAAAACCCATTTAGTGCCAATTATGTTTTTATTTGTTGGTCTAGGTACTAATTCCCATGTATTGTTTTTCTCTATCTGATCTAGTTCTTCATTGATTGCCTTCATCCAACTTTCATCACTGCTTGCTTCAAACAACATTTTTAGGTTCAATACTAGATAACAGAGAATAGTTCCTCACTGTTGTTCTTCTTGTTTGAATACCATCTGTGGGATCCCCAATAATCTGTTCACTTGGATGATTTTTCTGCCAGTTGCCTGTTTTAAATTTCCTATTTTCTTCTTCTTCAGATTCTGCTTTTACACCATCTCGGATCAATTTTCTCGATTCTTCTCTCGTTTCTTTTTCATCATCACCTTCAATGACTTCTTCATACATAGGGTAGTTTTCTTGATAAGTAGTTTCTTGTTCTCTACCTTCATCAACTTTCACATCAGCACTTTCAACAATTTTCTTCAACCTCTTGTTGTAACATGTGTATGCCTTGCTTTTTGTTGAGTAACCGAGAAAGATACCTTCATCAGCTCTATCTTCAAATTTACCGAGGTTATCTTCAGTCTGTTTTATGTAGCACTTGCTGCCAAATACTTTGAAATGTCTTGCTGTTGCCTTTCTGCCAAACCACAACTCATAAGCTATTTTGCTTTCATGTGGTCTCAAAGATGCACCTGCTTTTGAATGTAAACTGCAGTATGAATCGCCTCTTTCCAAAATCATGTCACCTATTTTGTTTTCTCGCAGCATTGTCCTTGCCATTTCCTGCACCGTTCTATTCTTCCTTTCTACAACACCATTCTCGCTCGAGGTGTCCTAGCCGCTGAAAACCTGTCTTCTTATCCCATGTTTTTGACAAGTATTCTGCAAATTCTTCTGAGATAAACTCTCCTCCCCCGTCTCGATCTTAGGCATTTAATTCTTTTTCCCGATTGATTTTCAACAAGATTTTTGAAGGTTTTAAACATTTCAAAGGCTTCCGACTTGAGTTTCAGTAAATAGTACCCATGTCATTCTTGAGTAGTCATCTATACACAGCATAAAATATTTGTGTCCATTTATGCTTTCAGCTCTCATGGGTCCACATAGATCAGTGTGAATTAGTTCTAATGGCTTGCTAGTGAAGTATTCTTTTGCTTTGAAAGTGGCTCTGGTTTGTTTTCCCTTTTGGCATGACTCACAGATGCTATTTACAGGTTTGCCAATGTTTGGTATATCTCTAATTGCTTCTTTTGAACTGATTTTTGCCGTATTGTCAAAACTAATATGCCCAAGCCTCTTGTGCCATAGCCGCTTTTCATCTTCCCGTCCCATCAAGCATGTTCCTTCTGCAGCTTTCGAAAGTGTATACAGATTTCCTGAAGTTCTCACCCAGTGGCTATTAACTTTCCATTTTTTGTCTTTCTTACTTCACAACTCTCCTTCTTGAAGATTACATCATGACCTCCGTCACATATTTGACTTACACTTAGCAAGTTATGCTTCATGCCAATTACAAACAAGACTTCTTTTGATTTTATATTGCCATCACCGATCTTGACTGATCCCTTTCCAACAATCTTTGCTCCATCATTATTTCCAAATTTCACGTAACCACCTTCATAATTCTCGTAAATTCTCAAACTTTTGCTTGTCACCTCGTCATGTGACCTGGAACAACCACTGTCAAGTATCCAAGGTGCTGATTTGTTCTGAGCTTTAAAAGCAGTCTGGACAATCAAAGATTCCTTTTCTTTCCATTCTGGTTTGATAGCAGATTTTGCTACTTGTTTTGCCTTTGTCCTTTCATTAGCATGTGCCTATTTTTCAGGAAATTTCTGGTTTTGTTTCAACCCACTTGGCTGAGATTTTCTACCCTGATAATTATTTGATGCAAAAGTGCTTCTGCACTTTCTAGCAATATGTCCAAAATTATGACAATTATAACATTCAACCGCATAATTCATTAAAGGAGAAAAAACATTTCTGCCGGTAAAATTCCTTTGAGATACATTATGCCCGCAATCTGAAATCTTATGGCCATAAGCATTGCATTTAAAACAATAACCAGAAAATGCATGATTAAACCTCGGGTGCCGGTCTTTGCCGCTTTGAAGTAGGAGCCATGACTCTTCTCTTCCTCGGATGTGTGACTTTTGTGAATCCATCTTTGTCAGTATTCTTCTTGAATATCTTTGTCAGTATTCTTCTTGAATCTGGCATTATTATTTTCTTTTGCATGATTTTGTTTTTCTCGGTTCAACCCCGATATTTTCTTCTTTCTTTATGGGTTCTATATTCAAGTTCTTTGAATCCTTTGAAGATTCTCCTTCATCAAAGCCTAAACCAAATTTGATGCCGTAAGGCCTTTGGTTATTTAACATTTTATCCAACTTTATAGTACTTTCTTCAAACTTATGAAAATAGTTCAATTTTCTATTCATCTCCTCTAACTGCATCCTTAACTTAACAATGTCTTCCTCTAGCTTGCCGCATTCAACCTGTCTTTACAGCTTAATTGTTCATCAAGAACTTCGTACATTTTCTTGAATTCCTCTCGTCTCGTATTTTCAGATTGTTTATTATGTCCGTGGCATTCTCTAATTTCTTTGAAAAATTTTTATTCTTCTTCCTTTCTCGCACTCAACTCTTCAAGTGCAAGGAACCAATTCTCCTTCCAAATACACTTCACCTTCATCCTTGGAATTTTCATCACCTTCCCCGATTTTCCTCTCGTTCTTTCTTCTTCAAGTGCCATGAACAGAGCTTCACCTCCTTCTTCTTCGTACTCCTCATCTCGTGCTTTCTTCGTAATCACCGACATTCTTGGTTATGAAGCTTTTCTTCTTGAAGTTGTTCTTTCTAAAATTTTGTTTCTTCTTCCAATCACCTTTTTCTTGGTGTGAACCTTCACCATTTTTGGTTCTCTCCCCGCATTGGACATTTGGCCGCAAAATGACCGACTCCTCCACAATTGAAGCATTTAAAAGGAAGCTTACCTCTATATTTTCCTTTTCCTTTTGTGAGTTTCCGAACAAAATTGGCTTCTCGTTTCATCCAGTTGTTCCTTCATCCTCGTATTCATGTTCAGCTTTTACATTCTTGTGTGCTTTAAAAGTCGCTTCTCTGTCTCGTAGACTTGGTTTGTCCTATTCTCATTTCATATGTCTGTCAGTGGAACCATGCAACTCATCCATGCTGAAGTTGTTTAGATCTTTTGCCTCTTCTATTGCAGAGACTTTGGAGTTAAATCTTTTGTGAAGTGTTTCGAGAACCTTTTTCACAACAACCGCATCATCAATTTCTTCACCGAGTCCTCTCGATTGCATTAATAATTTCGTTGACTCTCAAGGATATAAGTCTCTATGTTTTCATCTTCATTCATTTGCAGTGCTTCGAACCGTGCTCGATGAGTTTGCGCTTTGCTTCCTTAATCTTACTCGTCTCCTTCATGGATGCTCTTCAGCTTTATCCCACATGTCCTTTGCTGATTTACAACTCATGACTCTTATCGCTCACCGTCAACAAGCCCACACATTATGGCATTCTTAGCTTTGGAGTTGTTTTCAAATTTCTTTTTCTCAAGCAGATTCTGTTGGAGGAGTAGTGGGTGCCGTGTATCCACTATCTACATAATCCCAAATATCGTATCCCAATGCACTCAGATATGTTTGCATTCTGAGTTTCTAGAAGGTGTAATTTGTTCCATCAAATAAGGGAGCTTTGTTGGATGAAAATCCTTCACCACCTGCCATTGTTTCTTCCAAGATCTCCTTAGCTGATTAAGCTTGTACAAGGAACCTTGCTCTGATACCAATTGATGATTACACAATGACACTGAGAGGGGGGGTGAATCAATGTAGCTATTAATTTTTATATCTACAACATTTAATATGAAATAAAGAGAACTTGACAACTAAAAAACAACTTGAACAAGAGAGCACACCACAACACTCAATATACCGAGGTTCACCAATTTGGCTACTCCTCAAAAATGATCGCTTGGACTCCAATCCAAATCCAGTCTTTGCAAAATCAATTTTACAAATACTTTACCAAAGACCAACCGGAAGGAGCACCAACCCCCGTAATTTTCTGCTCGCAAATGATGGAGCACCAACTCCTAGTACCAAGCACCAACTTGGACCGCAATTCGATCAATTTAGAATGACATAAAAATGTCTTCACTTCATGCACGACCTTGACTGGTCTGCAATTAACCCAACTCTACACACTCTCACAGTTCTACTTATTTTTCTCTTGATTCTTCTCTAACCCTCCTTTTACAGCAATTTCTCTCTAACAGTAGCAACATCTTCTCTGTACGATTATTCTTTTATAACCTTTCAATCCTGCATGCAATCGAATCACATACTCTGACTGTTCGAATCCATGCAATACGACTGTTCGGTTCCATGCACTTCGACTGTTCGAAACCCTGCAATACGTCTTTTGAAACCATGCAATACGGCAATTTTGTTTCATGCACTTCGACTGTTCAATTTCTTCGAATACGGCTTTTCGAATGCTTTTTCGAAATTCCATATGTGATTCTTCGAAAGCTTTTCGATTCTTCATGTTCGGCTTTTCTGTATGCTTCAAATACGTCTCGTTGAATGCCTGCAAATACGACCTTTCGAATGCTTTTATTATCCTTCATATTCGGCTTTTCGAATGCGTTTCAATTATGCATGTTTGGATGTTGCATTGCATGTCCAACACCTCAACGTTTAACTGTCTGCTTTTTCGACACGTGTCACCTTGCATGCTCCTTCGGGTTTTACCTGCCAGACTGTTACCTGTCGCGATATCGCGACACTTTTAACTTATGCTGACGTCACCCTGAAGGTTGTCGTGAAATCATGACCATTTTGGCCTTGAAAGCTTTTCCTCGCTCATGTCGCGATATCGCGACACTTAGAACTTTTGTCGACGTCATCCTTCAGCATGTCGTGAAATCGTGACCATTTTGGCTCTTGAAAGCTTTCCCTGCATCTTGTCGCGATATCGCGACACTTAGAACTTTTGCTGACGTCATCCTCAATGCCGTCGCGAAATCATCGACCATTTTGGCTCTTGCAAGCTTTCCTTCATCTTCGTCGCGATATCGTGACACTTTTCAACTTTGTCGACGTCATCATTAAGCATGTCGCGAAATCTCGACGCTTTCGGCTTCCAGCAGCTTTCCTTTCATCCTGTCGTGAAATCGTGACACTTTTCAACTTTGCTGACGTCATCATCAATGTTGTCGCGAAATCGCGACGCTTCCTCCTTTCCGTTTCAATTGCGATATCATGTCGCGAAATCGCGACACTTTGTTCTTCCGTACAACTCTCCTTGCCAACTCCAATGAAAATGGAACATGTCGCGAAATCGCGACACTATGCTTCATGCAATGGCGAGATTTTTACATCTTTGTGCCTTGTGTTTTCACCTTGCCTCTTTTCATGAAATTTTGACTTGTAATATCATTGCTGCATCTTTCAATTCTACACTTTTGACTAGTAGCGAAATCGCTACACCTTAGTTTCCCTTTGTTTCAACATGTAGCGCCATCGCTACACCTTAGTTTCTCTTTGTTTCAACATGTAGCGAAATCGCTACACCTTAGTTTCTCTTTGTTTCAACACGTAGCGAAATCGCTACACCTTAGTTCCATGTATTTTCATCATGCAGCGATATCGCTACACCTTTGTTTCCATTCATTTCAACATGTAGCGATATCGCTACACCTTTGTTTCCTTCTCTCGCCAAGATGTCGCGAAATCGCGACGCTTTGCTTTCACTTTCTCTCTCTTCGCCATGTCGCGATATCGCGACGCTTTGCTCGCATCTTCTCTCTCTCGATGTCGCGAAATCGTGACACTTTTCTTTTTTCCTTCTTTTCTTTCCAAATCGAGACACATTTTCTCTCTCCTCAACGAAAACTCGACATGTCACGAAATCGTGACATTTTCGCTGCGCCTTCTCTCTCCTCGACCATGTCGCGAATCGCGACAGAAACATGTCGCGATATCGCGACGCTTTTCTTCCTTGTCTCTTTTTGCCGTTTCGAACTCGGGTCACCTCTCGTTTTCCTTGAAACTTTCTGCACTTGATCTGACTGACCTCTGAACTGCATCAACTGCATCAATCTGACTGTGTTGACAACAATGACAATACTTTTGCAATTCTTTTGCTGCACCTTGCTCAACAATTTGATCAGGTCTTATGAGCATATTTGAGATGGTATTATGAGCATATTTGAGTAGGTCTTATGAGTAGATTTGAGTAGGTCATATGAGCAGATTTGAGTAGGTCATATGAGCAAGTCTTATGAGTAGATTTGAGTAGGTATTATGAGTAGGTCTGAGAAGATCTTATGAAGATATTTGATTAGAGTTGTGAGCAGGTTTGAATAGAGTTGTAAACAGGTCTGAGCAGAGTTGTGATAAGAGTTGAGTAGGTTTTGTATAGGGGATTGGTGTATTCTATGGATAGAGGTCCATGAACTTGAGCATAGGGGATTGGTGTCTCTTTTGGGTTGGTGCCCATAAACATTGTTATAGGGAATTGGTTCCCAAGATATTTGTTGATAAAAAATTATAATAGATATTTGCTTCATGGATGTAGGCCACATTGAGTTAAACACGTTAAATATGCATCTCTCATGTGTATGATGATTTATGCATTATTTAATTTACTACATTGATATTATTTTTGTTATCATGTGGAAATAAAAGTAAAAATTTTGATCTTATACTATTCACCCCCTTCTATATAAGCTTGTGTTCTTCAATTAATTAGGGGCTATGAATATTTGAATTTGCTATTTTATTCCTATTTATTATTGGCTA
Source organism: Wollemia nobilis (assembly GCA_028583015.1). Classification (NCBI taxonomy): domain Eukaryota; kingdom Viridiplantae; phylum Streptophyta; class Pinopsida; order Araucariales; family Araucariaceae; genus Wollemia; species Wollemia nobilis. The sequence continues at coordinate 1,276,046 of JAQPPZ010002456.1, read as the reverse complement.
TTACGGGTCAGTTCAATGTATAAATCCATTGTTGTAGAATAATAAAGTGTTTGATTTTACTACATTGGTATCAAAGTTGATGATTCATGGTTCTCGTAGTGTGGATTTCCTTTATCGACACCTGATAGTGAGCTCATATTGGTGAGCTTGCAACTAGGCATATAAGGTACAACACATATATTAAAATTCTATTGTATCTACTCTATTAGCCATCTCCTATTCTCTGGTATTAAAATCCTATTGCCTTGAATTGAATAAAAATATAAATTTTTAGGAGATAAAGCCCCTGTACCTTGATTGTAGCTACTCAAAATGCAACCATATTGGCCACATAGCCTACATGGTCATCGTAGTAGTTCACATATCACTATACCCAAGTTGTAGTCCTTGCATATAACCCACTCGATTGCAATCCATAACTAGATCAGGTCATAGGTCCACACAGCCATAGGCCTCATGCAGGGCCATACGACCACTGCACCACAAGCCAAATAAGGCATGGATTAGCCCCAAAAATCAAATTGCTTGATGCATGTAGAATATAAAAAATAAAATTGGACTGTCTAAGGTTGTAACTACTGCCCAATAGGACACACTAGAGAACCATCAAATTCACCTATGCTAAGTATATGTTGCTTATCCATTGCATGAATAAATTGTGTGCATGCCATTTGTGAGGAATTGTGGTAAATTTAGTCCCATATTTGTTGTGGTTTGGATATTTTAGATCCTTATATATGAAATAGTGCATAAGATATTATGACCACCATTGGGTGGTCATCTTGCCCTTGTGTGAGCCATTCTGCATGCATTAACCAATCTCACCTATGTTGAATATTATTTACCATTGCCCACTTCTCAAAAATTTGTGTAGTTTGACTATTGGAATTGGCTCAACAGCAGATAGAATGTTCACCTAGAGGAGTCGATGCCCCTCGTAAAAAAAAAAAAAACCCATTTTTTAAAATTAAAAAAAAATTATGCGTCATTTTTTTAATTATTTAAATTAATAAATTTAATAATTTTTTATTTTTATTTTCTAATTTAATTAATTAATTTGTTATTTTTAATTAATTAATTAGTTAATTAATTAGATTAAGCAATTAATTATTTAATTTAATTAGTTAATTTAATTAAAATTAAAGTGCATTTTTTTATAATGAGGGGGACCATTATTTGTTTTTACCATCAAAATAAAACACAAAAAATTGGCTATCAAACAAATCAAATTACAAGGGAAACAAACACATTTTTTTTGTAAAACAAAGGTCATACAAATCAAACAACATTGAATTGATTTTTTGCAAAAATTAAGGAGAAACAAATTTGAACTCCAAAATTCAAAAAGAGGGCTACAAAATTGAAACACCTTGTTCTTTTTTGCAAAACCAAAAAGGAGGCAACAAAACATTGTTTGGATATTTTGCAAATCAAACTCAGAAAAAAACAAAGCAAAAGCTACTGAATATCATTTTTTTTGTATATAAAAAACTATTGCAAAACAACTTTGTAAAAATTAGCATTGTAAAAGGTGCATTTTCGGTGGAATATGACACCTTCAAAAATAATAAATTAGTGGGCATGATGAAATTGTGAAATGCATTTAATTTTTTGTTTTATGCATTAATATATATATATATATATATATATATATATATATATATATATATAATGTTACAGCAAAAGGCCCCAAATTTATTCCCTATTTTTATACAATTTATTGCACAAGATAATGTTCGGTAAAAATGGTACCTTTATCCCACACTTACAGGTGATACTATCGTGCTTTGGGCTACTATATCTACCATATAATATACCTACAATAATGATGTCTAGGTTATTGTTCTCTATAAACCATTGAGAAGAAATAAAAAAAGCCAATATTTATATCCACTCTATTATTACCCTATTCACTACTATCGCTCGACGTAAATCCTGAAATTAAGTTCTTCCAAGTATTTAAGGGTCTTGTTGTCTTATGTATGTGGAAGTCTTTTTAAGCACATATCAAAGATAGAGTGAATCCCTTTCAGTATTGATCATATGTCATGGGTTTGATTTATATAAAATACCTTTGAGTCTTCCTCCTATACAACCACATATATTGAGGGGATAAGCTTATTCTGAGTACTCATGAGTATTATAGGAAAAAAAGTATATACAATAGATCTGGTCTATTAAACTAGCGGTATAAATAAAGGGGGATAATTTGGTGTTATAAGGAACCCTCACAATGGCTATTACAAAAGCATATTTGTCATATTCACAACTACTCAAAGGTTCAAATTTTTCTCCATGGAAGATAAAGATGAGGACAATATTGTAGGTTGAAAATATGTGGGACATCATGACTGTAAAATTTACATTCCCAAAAATAGTAGATGATGAGCAAGAAGCAGATGATGATGCAAATGTTAGGGCACTAATGATCATAGTTCTTGCCACTATTGATGAAGTTCAACCACACATCTGTGAAAAGGAGAATGTAAAATATGCATGGGATACATTTACAATAATATATGATGGAAAGAATCAACCCACGATTCTTAATATTTAATCCCAAATTCACACTCTCAACATGAATAATGGATAAAGTGTAGAGGTTTTTCTTTGTCAAGTTGCTAAACTAAGATCCAAGTTTCATGCAATCAAAAAAAATATGGAAGATAAGATCTTAACCTCTATTATTTTGAGATCTTTACCACATTATTTTATAATTATGGTCACTTCCCTTCAAGTGTCCAATACACAAGTGTCTTTTGAAGAGTTGGTTAACTTGCTACAATAACAAGAATCAAATAACAACCAAAGAGATAAAAAAATCCAATATCACATTCTTTTCTAAGAAATATGGTGCTAAGAAACAAGTCTACTTTCAAAAGGGATCTTCCTCTAAGGGTTCAAACACCACTCTCTCACAAAAGACACCTCAAAAATAGAAGAGGTACTGCCACATTTATGAGATGGATAATCATGACACCAAGAAATTTTTGTTCAATTCTTCCAATATAGGTGATAAAAATAAGCAACCATCATAGAAAAAAGGACAATACAAACCCCAAAGAAAAAATAGACAACAAAGAGATAATGTTGCAATTGAAGAATTAGTTTCAAATTGTGAGAGAGCACACAAGGTGTTCATAACTCAAAATTATCTCAAACAAAAATATAATGTTTGGTATATTTATTTTGGTGCCAATAAATACATGACTAGTGATAAAGAGTGGTTTGATATATTTGAGACCAAAGAAAGTAAACCGGTGACCATTATCGATGATAAGACCTATTGAGTCCAAGGAGAAGGATATGTTTTAGTGATCCTTTCATATGGATAATGTAAAATTTATAAGTTCATATATTTACCAAGATTGACCAACAAATTGTTGTTCACACCTTAAATCTTGGAAAAAAATATGGTGGTTGACTTTAAGTTTTTTGATGGACAAAATCATTGCTTCATTACCAAAAAGGATAAACATATCACAACGGTTTCCTACAAACATGGATTGTTTGTTTTAGATGCTCTTTATACCCCTCATGTTGCCATGGCTACCAACTCCAAAGAAGCTACTTCCTTATGGCACAAATGGTATGGGCATCTTAGTTCAAGCTATTTGCTTCAAATGAGTAATCATGATATGTGTTAGCTCTACTCAACCTATCACATAATTTATTTGTATGCTCAAATTTTTTAGCAAGAAAGTAACACTAAGTTCTATTTGAGTTGAGCTCTTCACGAGATAAAGTACCATTGGAGTTGATACACACTGATATATGTAAACCCATGCCAAATAGTTATGGTGGAAAGAAGTACTTTTAGTTGTTCATTAATGATTACTTCCAAAATATGTGGGTATTATTTCTATAAATTAATTCAAATGCCTTCCTATATTTTTAGCATTTTTAGAATCATATTGAGAAATAATCACGATGTTCAATCAAGTCCCTTCACTCATATCGAGGGAAGAATTCACCTCCAATGCATTTTCAAGGTTTCTCACTAAACATGGGATAAAAATATAGATTGCTACAACATATACTCCTCAAAAAATGGTGTTGCTAAAAGGAGGAATTTTTCCTTCATAGAAATGGTTAGGTGTATAATCATAATTGTACATATTGGGCAACAATATTGGGTAGAAGCTATCACTATAGTTGTGTATCTCCTAAATCAAGCACCAACCAAAGCTCTTCAAGGAGTAAGACAACAAGAAGTGTGGAGATGACGAAAGCCCTTCATTTCTCATCTAAGGATATTTGGATGCAAAGCCTTCATGCACACTCCAAAGAAAAAAAGAAGCATTTTAGATGAGAGAACTCTACAATACATTTTTATTGGTTATGATGAAGAATCCAAGGGGTATCAATTGACTAATCCTATTTATAGCCAATAAAATTCATGTAATTTCAGATGTGGTATTCAATGAAGCTCCCAAGTTGGATACACTAGAATCTAGCAAAGATACATCTCCTACTATACACCTATAATTGGAGGAGCCTAGGTTAAGGACTCCCTCCAAATAAAATAAAATTCCAAAATGGTATACTAGCACCATGAGAGATGTGAAATTGGATGCACCTCCTAATATCAATTCCAATCGATCATGTACTCAAAGTATATCATGCCAGGAAAGAGAAAAAGATGATGAAGAAGACATAAGTGAAGAGGAAGATAGAGGTTTCATGACTTCAATGGTAGAGAATGAACCTGCTTCAGTGCAAGAACTTAGTGTACCTCAATGGAAGGTTGTTATGGATGCATAATATTTGTATCTTATGAAGAACAAAACATGGGAGCTAGTTGATTTATCTACTGATAAGAAACCCTTTGGCTACAAATGGGTATACAAAGTCAAGTATAAGATAAATGAAACTATTGAAAAACACAAAGCCTGCCTTGTTGCAAAGGGTTATGCTAAAAAAAAGGTATATATTATGAAGAGATATTTGCACCAACTAAAAAAATGACAATCATTCATGTACTCTATGCAATGGCAGCTCAATTTGGATGGAAGCTTCATCATATGGATGTGAAGAGTGCCTTATTGAATGGTGATATCAAATAAGAAGTGTACATGACCCAAACAAAAGGATATGTTGTTGAAGGACAAGAGCAAAAGGTTCACAAATTGATGAAGTTCTTGTATGGGTTGAAATAACCTCCGTGAGATTGGTACATTAAAATTGATTATCACCTTCTACAACATGGTTTCAAGAGAATTCCCTTAGATGGCAATATTTATTTAAAGAAATGTGGTTTTTATATAGTGATACTTGTGCTCTATGTTGATTATTTGATCACCACTGATAGCTCAAATAAGATGATACAAGTAGTGAAGGGTGACTTGAAGAAATAATTTGAAATGATAGATCTAGAACTTATACATTATTGTCTTGTATTGGAAGTTGTGCAAACAAATAACCACATAAGGGTCACACAAATGAAGTATTCCAAAGCACTAATTTAATAATATTGAGTGATAGATTGTAAGTCCAAAGAAACTCCAATAGGAACAAGGTTATAACTATCTTGATACGACAAATATCCTCAACTAGATGGAACTCCCTATTGATAGTTTATTGGAAGTCTCATATATCTAACTAATACCAAGATGGATAACAATTTTGCTATAATTTTTCTATAAAGGTTCATGCAGGAACCTAAGGTCAGTCATTGGAAGGCATTGAAGTGAGTTATACACTATGTTCATGATACAATAGAATATGGCCTAGATTATAAAAAGAATGATAATTTATTGCAAGGATACACAAATTCAAATTATGCTAGATCTATAGATGATAGATAATTAATTTTAGGATACATATTTCATCTTGGATCTGGACCTATCTCTTGGCACAAAAAGAAGTAGCAAGTTGTACTTTCATATATAAAGATAGAATATTTTGTAGCATGAGGAGTAGTGTGTGATATGATATGGTTACATTGTATTCTTTTAATTATGGTTCTTCATAATAATCTTCCAATACACTTGAATTATGATAACCAGGGTGTTTTAAAACTAGTCAAAATCCAATATTTTATGAATGAACAAAGCATATTGAAACTCAATGTCACTTTATTCAAGATGAAGTTCCAAAGCACAACATTCAACTCTAGTACATTCCCACTGATGAACTGGTTGTGAACATTTTCACTAAGGCACTTGCATGTGTCAAATTTTAGTTGTTTTGCAACTCTCTATGTACATCAAATAATGTAATAAGGAGGGATTCTAGGCTATAGGCTATAGTTGTTTTTATTTATTACATTATTTATTAATGTTAATGCACGTCAAGGTGGCATTCTAGAAGCCAACGTGTTGAAAATAAAATTAGTTAATGCCTAAGTTAGAAGGGTTAATTAGGGGCTATGAATATTTGAATTTGCTATTTTATTCATGTTTGTTACTGGCTAATCTGGTCCAGTTCACTGTATAAATGCATTTTTGTAGAATACTAAAGTGTTCAATTTTACTATAGAAATAAAAAATTGGTGGTCAACAAGGGTCCAAGGCTCTAGCCTTTCCAAAATTGTGATGAAGCTTAGAGTTGTTTAAATCAGGCTTAAAGAATGGAATAAAATGTTTTTTTAGAATATTTTGCAAAAGAAGAAAGACCTAAAAAGTTAATTGAAAGCTATTGATCTGAAAACTTGAAAATCAATCTCAAAATATCAGATACAAATAAAATGATTTGTTGGCCAAATTTCATAATACTATTGCCAAGGAGGAAATTTTGTGGAAACAAAAGTTTAGGCAACCTTGGCTAAAGGAGGAAGATAAAAAAAAAATAATTTTTTTCTCATCACGACCTTGAAGCATAGAAGCGCCAATAGGATTAGATAAATTTAAAAAGTTGATGGATATAGTGCTACTCACATTAAGGATATAAGAGTTGAGGCTATGGATTTTTTAAGAAATCTCATCAAGGTGGAAGAGGTTTGTAATGAGGAAGCTCAAAATAAGTTGCTTGGTAGTATTCCCAGCCTTGTCATGACTGATATGAACCAAGCCCTTATCTCTCCTTTCAGCTATGCAAAATTCAAAGCTTCTATATCTACAATGGAAAGAATGAAGGCTCTAGGTCCTTATGGTTCCCCCCTCTTTTTCTAGAAGTATTGGTATATTATGGGAAAGAGTATTGTTGATGCCCTTCAAGAGGTCAAAACCACCAATCATATCTTGTTTGAAATGAATTCTACTTATTTAACTCTGATCCCCCAAGATTGTTGGTGCAAAGGATATGTGTGCGTTTAGACCCATTAGCTTATGTAAAACTATTTATAAAATTTTGACAAAGTCCCTTGTTAACAGATTAAAAAATTTTCTTCCAACCTTGATTGATTTAGCCCAAAGTGAACTCATGCTAGGGAGACAAATCTTAGACAGTATCATAGTTGTCCTTGAAATCCTTCATTCAGTTGATAAAAGTGACAAATTTGGTCTCCTCAAATTAGAAATGAACAAGGCTTGTGATAGGGTTTTGTGGGAGTTTTGTATTAAATATTTTGGAAAATTTTGGTTTTTGCCTAAGATAAAACTTGTCCATGCTTGTATCTCTTCTACCAAGTTTTTGATCTTAATAAATGGGTTCCCATTATGTTATTTTTCAAGTCTGAGAAGCATTCACAAAGAGGACCTCTTGTTCCATTTCTTCTATATCTTAGTGGTAGAAGCTTTGGGTAGGGCTACCAAGTTAGAACCCTTTGTGAAAGGTATCGACCCCACTTTACTAGTGGATTCTATTTCCCATAATCTATTTGCAAATGATGTTCTTCTCTCCCTCATTACTTTAGTTCCCTAAGTAAAGGTGCTAAAAGAAATCTTGGAGGTATTTAAAATTATAGCTAGGCAAAAGATAAATTATATAAAAAGCATAATCTTCTTTTTGGATACCCCATTAGAAAGCTAGAGGATAATTGTTTGTATCCTGGGTTTTGAGGTGGCTTCCCTCCTATCTCTTTACCTTAGAATACCTTTGATTAAAGGTAGAATTCGATATTTACTTTAGGAAATTGTGGTGGAAATATTGCAGGGGAAGTTGGTCAGGTGGAAAGGATCTCTCCTCAATCAAGCCAAAAAGGCTACCCTAGTAAATTATACTCTTTAAAGCATTCCAACCTTCTTCTTATCTATGTTCAAAATTTCTAACAAGATTTTATCGAAGATTGAACATATTCAAAATATGTTTCTTTGGTCCAGGTCTTATGAGAAGAAAAAAATTGCTTAGTTGGGAGCAAGTTTGTAGACCTAAAATGGATGGTGGCTTAGGTCTCCATAACATCAGGTAGATGAATAAAGCAATGGTCGTAAAATAGGGATGGAATTTGGTAAATTAAACTAAAACTAGTTGGGTCAACATTGTGTCGGCCAAGTACTTGAGAAAGATATTTTTTTTGCTTTTTGATCATCTATTGACCTCTAGTTTAGCCTTTTGGTTAAGTTTTCAAAATTCAAAGATGCTAGTCTCCAAAGGTTACAGGTGGAGGTTGGGTGATGGACTCAAGATTGATTTTTGGAAAGATATTTGGTTGATGGAAAATACCTTGTACAGATTCCAAATATGGCATGTTTAGAGCCTAGGACCTGATGTGTATTTGGGTCTAAGGTGGCTAACTTTACCGAGGTAGTCAATGGGCTAAAGGTTTAAAAATTGTTAGACCAGTCTATTCTCAATAATGTTGAACTTGAAGCTTGGATTCTAATTGCTAATAAGTTGAATTTTTAGGTCATTAAATAGAGAAATGAAGAGGATGAGATCTTATGGGTAGGGAAAAATAACAAATCCTTTTTAGTCAAGTCTACCTACAATTTTTTGTCTTCCAGGACTCCTCCATGGGTCCCACCTTTCAAAGAATTACTTAAGTGTTTAACATCAAAGATAAATATACTTTTTTAGTTGGCAACTCAAAATGAGATTTGACCATTCAAAAACTAAATAAAAAAAGGTTGCTTGATGTTGAACAAATGTTACCTCTATGGTGCTAATGAGGAATAGACAAGCCATCTATTCTTTCATTGCTCATTCTCTATGAAAGTTCTTAACATTGTTTTTAATTTTTGGGGGTTGAGTTGGGTGGTGCCAAGCTTACTTGTTGATGTTTCTGCTCATTGGTCATATCATTTTTACCCTCCAAGGCTGAAATGTTTTTGGAACATTTGTTTGTCGCATATTTTTTGGTGGGTGTCAAAGGAGAAAAATAGTAGAATTTTTTAAAACTTCAAAATATATCTTACCTCTATTTGTGTCAAAGCCTTGGATTTCAACCTAGAGAATGTGTGCTCTCTGGATTTGGAGAAGGGCAAATTTGAAAAGGTTGATCTAAAAAGGAAAATTGAATTTCAATAATATAATAGGATTGTTGGTCTTCCTAGTCCTAATGCTCGAGCCCTTGTGAGACAGGAACCTCCTTCTCTGGCTAGGTTAAATTGAACTTCGATGGACCTTCAGAGGGTAATCCTGGTAATGTTGGTGTTGATGGGGTGTTTAAGGATGATAGAGGTGGCTTATGTTGGTGTATGTCAAATTCTTACATATCCATACTTGTCATGTTGTGGAGGCTAGAGCCCTTTACCAATGTCTCCTGCTTGTGAAGAAAATGGGGTACCAAAATATTTACATTGAATGGGACTCACTTAATATTATAAACTTGGTCAAAGGTGATTCAATATCTAGTTGGAGCATTGAGATTATGATTATGGAATCTAGGTGGATTCTTCATGTTAGAAAGAATAGGGAGATAAAGTATATCTTCAAAGAAGTAAACTGCCACACAGATTTTATGGTAAACCTAGGTATAAGTCTCAATGGTATATCTATTTCGAGAGACAATTTTCTCGAAGGTCTTCTTCAATTGGATTTAGTGATGCATGCTTCTATTGCTCTGTAATATTTTACTATTTATGAAGAAATATTTTGTGTGCACTTGTGTGGGAATGTTGGTTGGCTAGGGGGGCTCACCAATGCTATTCTAATTTTATTTCTTGTGTCAAGTTGTAGCTAGTTTACTTGGTGATGGGTGGCTATTTGTAATGCTTTATAGTTGTTCTTGTCTCTATATTGTCGGACTTAAGCCATGGTTTGCAAAACTTCTTTTATTGTAAAAGGTTCAAGGACCCTTTCAAAACTCCTATATCTAAAAAAAACAAGAATAAAACTAATATATTTTTTTAATAATAGATGTAAAATTTAAATATAACTTTAAATCCTTAAACATTATGACATTCTTAATGTATCATCTAATTTGTATTTTTAGTTGGTTTTCTTAACAAGAATAAATATCTAACCATCTTGTTTGATATTTTTTCAATATTTTGTTATATATAATTTTTAATTTCTTAATGGTTAATTATTATAATGATAAATTTTTTTGTTGGTTATTTAATAAGTAATTTAAAAAAGTATTTTAATTATTTAATTATAATTTAAAAAAATACTTGTTAATATGTTTAAATAGTTCATAATATATTATGATAATAAATAAAAATAAAAATATCCTATGGCATATTTAAACCAATTAAATTTCAAAACATTTTAAGGAAGAGACTTATATAAATATATAATAATCAATCTATTACCATATCATTATGACAAAAACCTCATGAACCTCACCCTGCCCCTTACCTGCACTTCACAGCACCGCCACCTGAAAAATCTCAAGAAGGAGACGCCATCTCCGGTTAAATCCAGGGAGACGGCCATGGAGATCCATGATGTGGAGATTCAACTAAATGAGCCTACGAAGGAGGAAGGGCAAGGCGGTTCAGGTGCTCATGAAGGAGTTAGTAACGGTTCAGGAGATCCACACCCAGTTCAGCGTCATCTTCCAAGATTTGAACGAGTCTCAAACTACCGCTGAAGGCAAATGATTTGTTGTTTCCTTTGTGGGTTGCCCCCTCGGATGGTCCCTTCTTTCTGGAAGGAATCATGCTTTTGATGCTATTTTTTTTCTGTTGAGATTTTCGGATTGTTTTTGACCTGGTCAGATCCTTCCCGCGGGCTGCCTGTTGTTACGGTCATTGTGCTTGTTTTCTGCTGTTTTTTTTTTTTTGGATTTCTTTCAACCAAAAAGATTATATAATTATAATAAAATTAGAATAATTTTAATTATATATAATTAACTTGAAAATAAATATATTAATAAGACTTATTCAATAATCCAAGCATTTACTATATACAAATTTCATTAAACTTATCTAAATGTAAAGTTTCAAAACAAAATTAAGAGGAAAAAAAATTAGGACATTTTTTTTACTAATAAAAATAATTAAACAAAAAAAATTAAATAAATAAAACTATTAATGACATTTCAATTTTTATATAACAGTATATAATTGATATGTGGTTAGGACTTTGGTTTTTAAGGAGGTCCATGGTTTAAACCGCGGCCTCGGTGAGTGTGAGGGTGTGGGTGTGTGGTGGCTCTGTGTTAAATTTTCTATTGTATTAAATTCTCTATTGATAAGCATGGCGTGGGTGTGTGGTGGATGTGTATTAAATTCTCATCCAAGGTTCAAACCGCGACATGGGTAAGTGTGAGAGGGGGTGTGTGGTGGGTCTGTGTTAAATTTTTTATTGTGTTAAATTATCTATTAATAAGCATGGCGTGGGTGACGGGGTGGGAGTGTGGCGGTTGTGTGTTAAATTCTCTTTTGATAAGCATAACCCTCGTGCTTTACAAGGGGTCATGGTTGGGAGAAGACTGTTCAACCTTGTGCTTTGGTCATAAAGGTTTCTTGCACTAACCAACATTATATATATATATATATATTTATTTATTTATTTATTTATTTATTTATTTATTTTAAGTAATTTGTAAATAAAATTTTAGACACACTCAAGCAATTTTATATAGTTATAGGACCTCTAATAACTGTTGGGTTAATTTCATTTAGATTAACGTGTGAGAAAATAAAGCATGCTGACAAAGAAAGGACACCAAATTTACGAGGTTCACTCAACAATGTGTTGAGCTACATTCCCGGAGAAGCATCAAGTAATTTGTAAATGAAATTCTAGACACACTGAAGCAATTTTATATAGTTAGAGGACCTCTCATAACTGTTGGGTTCATTCCATTCAGATTAACGTGTGAGCAAATTAAACCAGTAGAAATAAAGCATGCAGACAAAGAAAGGACACCAAATTTACGAGGTTCACTCAACAATGTGTTGAGCTACATCCCCGAAGAAGCATCAACATGTGCATCTTTGTTTCTACTAACAAATACAATGTACAAAGGAATTGGTGGAACCGCAACACCCTCTCTAACTCCATACAGTACATTATGCACATCAGTATCTCCTCAACATGAGTTCTCCTCACCCACAACCATGTAATATCCATCAAAGCTACAGACTATTGTGCTATTGTTCACAATGACCAATCTGCCACATTGGGTCATTGTGAACTCTTCCCAGCACCTCCCTGTACTGCCACTACAAAATTACAATCTTGAGAGCTTTGCTCTCTACAAGCTTACAAAGGAGCATTACATTTCGTATGCCAATCCAATCCGACATCACAGCATCTGACACTAACTCAGGAATTACATCCTGACATTACAATCTGGCATTACACAACAGATTTATTTATAGTTTACACAACTATTACAGGCACCTATTATTATTGTTTGTTATAACAATAACAATCACACTTACTATTGTTGTAACAACATTTGTCCACAATAACACTAAATGCTAATCTGTTGCCAAAGACCTCCATGTGGTTTACGAACTGCATCTCCTTTCGAATCCAAACAAAGCGCCTCAAGTGCCACGCGATACTTTCCAGCACATCACATTATTGCCATCATTGTCTTCACATGGTTAAACGCCCTCCACATCAGACCTACCTTTGAATCTTGATGAGCGTCATCCACCAATACTACCTCGCCTTCCAATCATGAGGTCCTCACGATTTAGGGCAACATCTATTCTTCTTCAATCGCCCATGGATCACGCCATCAATGCCTGGAGACTTGCAACACGGATTTGCTCAACAATACATAGTCATCCGTCTATTTATGGAGAATCGGGCTCTATCCCAACAATAACATTATCTTATTTCAATTACATGTTTATTTGTATCCACGTTGAAAATATTTATTTATTTATTTTTAACAAGTGGGCATGGGAGACAAACATTCTCCTTGCGGTTTCTGTCTCCAAACACATGTCAAATCATTGAAGCTGCCTCTATAACCCATGTGAACACATGTCAAATCATTGAAGCTGCCTTTATAACCTCTGCCTCACCTATGTAAATGCAGTCTTTGGAGTGAAGGAGACCATAGGTGGCTCATGGTTGATACCACCATGGTCAAGCTGGTGCGCACTCAATGGATTCAAATCAGATTATTACTCAACCGACTCAAATCAAACTACTACCATTGCCCTCTCAAATAAAACTACTACCTTTGCCCTTATTGAACATGTCAAATGGTTTGAACCTAAATCTTCTCTTAATAAATACCCAAAGTCTTACTAATTCACCACCTTACAAACTTTTTTTTAATGTGTATGGTTACTTTTTTTTAATGTGTATTTCTTTAATTAATGTTACAGAATTCTATAACAGGACGGGTGATCTTTTCTTAATAAATACTCAAATTCTTCTCTTAACATAAGTTTAGGTATGTGTGGGGGCTGACCTTCTTATTTGTTGAAATTCCATCTCACATTAATATCTATCTACCACCTTACAAAGTTTTTTTTTTTTTTTAATGTGTATGGTTACTTTTCTCGAGAGTATCCGTTTCTTTGGTTAATGTTACCGAACTCTATAACGGCAGGGCAGAGAAACTCATCAGACTTTCCACCCATGGATATCCTCCTTTAAATAAAATATTTTTTCATTCACGAGATGCCGCCAAGTGGAAGAATCAAGAAACAACTTTAAGAATTTTCTACATTGGGAGGATTACCCCATGTGTATATGACAGTGTTAGTTAATTAAAGACGAGAACAAGTGTCCAGAAATCCATCGCCTAAAAGAAAAAATATACGATCCACAGTTTCTGTAAAGACACTTTTGCGGCTCCAGTCTACATCAAGGAAAAAGCAAGCACTGATTCAAAGATAAAATCAAATAAACAATCCTCGGAATAAGCGTAGTGAATTATTTACAGGTACATGTCAAGCAATTGTGGGTACAACCCACCATCTAATAACGCTTTATTCCTCCAACCCAACTTTTCTTTTCTAATATCTATTTTTTAAGAATCGAAGGGTTGAGATTAGGCTTCCCATGAATGCTATATATACGGGGCTCTGGATATGTTTCTTTGTAACTTGTGCATTTAAGGGTTTTCCAAATTATATAGGCAAGTTCTGCTGTCTCTTAGCCTGCACTTCTCCAGCCATGACGTTGACTTGTGTTGATGGAGATTGGCGAAGTGGAAGAAGACATGACTACCACTGTGCGCCGTTTGATCCCGGGGTAATGTGAGCATTACCTTAAATCATCTCCATTGACATTGATAGATAAGACATCAGTAATGGCGATGGAGATGGGAGATCAACAACAAATATCAACGGCAAGTCAATAGACAACGGCTAAGGGAGGCCATGCCTTTCTCTCAATTCCAGCTTTATTTAGTTGATCATTGCTTCTCTTCCCGTGGTGAGTTCCCTGTTATATGGAAGGTTTTAGTGCTATTAAGACCTTAAGATTATTATGACTTTAGAGAGCAATACATTTTCTCTTCTAAGATGATAAAATTAGGTACTATATAACTTCATTAGGATTTGGGGTGATTAAGTACTAAATTACTGGGATTTGTGTTTGATTTGATCATGAGAGGTTTAGATCAATTAATATTTTTATTTACATATCTTACCAAATATTTCAACAAATGCTTTATTATATGAGTTTGTATAAGTTCCTCTGATGTTGGGATATTATAATATTTAATTTAATATATATAATACGTAATAACAGTTGGTATATATACATCTTGATGGGTGTATTCTTGGTTTGTATGATCTTCGGTTCCTTTCCTTAGAAATTTCTGGGTTTAATAGTTCAAATGCTTTTTGCCTAAGCTTATAAGATTGAAAATGATGGGTATACTACTGGACTGAATGATCTGCACCTGCACGATCTTAGGTATCTTTCCTTAGAAACGATTGGGTTAAATAGTTCAAATACTTTAAAGGCGAGGTTTATTCAAAATTGATATATTTAATTTTTTAATTTTAAATATTAACTTTAAATAAATCTTATGCATGATTTAACCAGGAACAAGATACATATATTCAAAACATTTTATATAAAATTTTACAAGGTAACATTGTGTTATTACTGTTGTAAAACAGGAAATGTTTTCTTTGATAGTTTTAAAATATATATATATATATATATATATATATATATTTTTTTAATTATATATTTTAAATAAAGTTATATGATTACAATTTTGAAACCCAAAGTAGAGGGAATATTTTCTTAAAGTTTTGTAAATTTTTTTTGTTAACTGATACATTTTAAATATATATTATTTATTTTGTTCTTTTACATGATTTGTTAAAAATTAAATTGTTATATAATTGTATGTTATTAAGTGCATATAAATTTTGAAAACTTAAAGTAGTATAAATAGAATTTATAATTAAAAATTAAAAATTAAAAATTGTGTTGTAGTATTTATTTATAATGTTTAAACTACTAATTAAAGAAAATAAATTTTTAAATAAAAAAATTAAAGTTAATTTTATGCCTGATAAATTCTTCCAAGGGTGGATATGATATTTAGTGGCTTGGTTCAAATATTTTGGTGAAATAATGGATATTTATATTGAGATCTTTTTAGAAGATGCATGCCATGTTTTATAGTTCTACTTGCCTAACATTTACCTTTTTACATATTTCTAAAAAATGTGAGCTAGAATATTTACATATTTCTAAAAAAATGTGAGCTAGAATATCTTAAATGTGATTTTTATCTTCAAAATAGTTGCCTATAACTTCATGGAAATACTTTTAACTTTAAAATTAATGGATTGGATGCCTTTGGTATCTCATTTTATAGATTGAGAAAATAATCCTTATAATTCCCTTTTAATAATCATCTATTACCATGTTATATTGACATCGAAGTTTAATGAATGGATAGGTTAATTTTTACCCAAAAATATTGAGAAAAGATAAACCATTAAATGAAAGCATTTATAAATATCTTCTCAAAATTTTGAGATAAATAAATGATAGATATACTCCTACAAATATAGAAACTTCTAGCTTAGGAATGGATAAACAATTAGTAATATAAAAAAAAATTTAGAAGCTTATGTAATGACAATCCATATTTGGTCACTCTTTTCAACATTTACATATACATTAAAGCATTTGAATTATAGTTTTCTTTCTTTTTAGGAAAGTGCATGCCATCAAGAATAGAGGTTTTACTTATTAATATATTAGATGTTGATAATAACATGATGGATGTAAGGTAAGTACCATGGTCATCTTAATATACTACAATTTATACACAGAGACCTCAATAAGAGAAAGCTATTAATATAAAGTATAAAAATCAAATATTAGAGTATTTAAGAATGTTAAGAGATATGAGACATAATAATAGCAAGCTAAAATTCAAGAGGTATTTTCACATTATATTGGGAGTTATTACAAGCAAATAGAATTAGACCATAGGAAATTGTAATAATATTAGATATGAAAACAATCTATTAGAAGGAATAACAATCACCTATTATTAGAAGGAATAACAAGCATAAACAATAAATACTAATACTAGTCATGATGGTTTAATTTGAATAAGAAGACATATATGAAGATGAGGAACCTAATATAAACATGGTAATTGTGTTAGATTATGTATCTATTTGTTATTACATTATTAGGTAGGAGTATCTAATTTGTTAGAACGTCCTTCTAATGTCGGCTTTGTCCGTTTGATTAGCTCCATATTCCACGGACTAATCTGGGCACTATTTGTATTATTTATTGTTCATTTTTTTAATGAAATGTGAGTCTATTATCCTACATGGTATCAGAGCTATCGCTATGGGCTCGTTTTTCGAGACCCTAATTTCTTGGACCTGGAGCAGGCTCAATTTTTGAGGAGGCTCGCTTACTTTCTAATTGGGCATGCTTCCCTAGGCATGATCTGGACCTGCAACTCGGACACGATTCCCGAGGTGACCTGACAGCCGACCTCAGGCTCGCATCCCAAGGGAGATCCGATCAGTCAAAACTCGGATCCGATGCTTGCGTACTAGATCCATCAGATTTGACTACAGATCTATTTTGACAGGACTTGTCAGACCTGCAGTAACCTGACGGACTGGACAGAACGCGACCCGGTATGTCAACCTAATGGACTGGACAAAACGCGACCCAGTTCTTACTTGGCACAATTCTCGAGATCCATCACCGCGACCGACTGGATCGGGCATGGATCCCGAGATAGACAGAAAACCAACTGGATCGGGCACAGAACCCAAGGTCGACTGGACCTGACTGGACCCCGGGCATTGAACCCGAGGCCGACGACGTGACGACACATGGCGGACTGGCCACGCGCCACCTGGACCGATGAGCGGGGGACATGTGGCAGACTGGCCACACGCCACCTGGACCGACGAGCGGGGGACACATGGCAGACTGGCCACGTGCCACCCGAACGCGACACGTGGTGGACTGAGGACAAGACTGGACTGACATGTGGTGGACTGATGCGTGGATCGAGATGCATGAACTGAGACGCATGACATGGACTGGAATGACACTACTGACTGACGTGGCTGCCACGTGACCCGACGCAGGACCTGACCCCTATCGGGTGGCGTGGCAAAAGGGGTGCCATGATTTCCCGAAGGTAATCACTTTTAAAGGGGGGAATTTTTCTTTTTATTCCCCCCTCATGCACCCCGCGGGAGCAATGTGGGATTAAAGTCCCACATTTTTTTTTGCTCCCCGCAAGGGTCGCAAGGGAAGAAAGGGACAATTGTCCCTTTCCCTCCAATCGAGCGTGCTAGCCTAGCCGATAGGAGCGCCAGGCTAGCGCCCGTGAGGTCGGGGGATCAAAGCCCGCCGACTCCCCCAAACAAAGGTAAATTTTTTTTTATAATTAATTTTTTTTAATATTTTTTTTCTAAAGTTCAAATTAAAATTTTTAAATTATTTCTTTTCTATAGTTTAAAATTATTATTATTTTTTTTTAAAAAGAGATAATTTTTTTCTATAAGGAATAATTAATTTTTTTTTTTACTTTAGAATATAAAATATTTTAAAATGCTTTATAAAAGAAAATTTTAAAGGGGGGAGTTATTTTTTTTCAAGGGGGGATAGATTTTTTCTCTCCATCATCAAAGCAATTAAAGAGGCATCAAATCATCAAACCTCAAACCCTGTTTTTTAGGCTTCATAAATAACAACTTGTTTGTTTGAAGTACTTCACACAGGGGGGATTTTTTTTGGTGATATATTGTGCTAATCTGCCTACGGGGCAAGCTTTGTAAGAGCATTTTGAGGCTTAATTGTTGCATTTTTTTGCACTAAAGGGGGGGAATAACATTTTTTCTCTCCACCATCTCCTATCTTGCACTAAGGGGATATATAATTTTGCAAAAACAAAGGGGGAAGACTTATAAGGGTGCATTTTCGACAGAGTCCGACACCTTAGTCAGATTATTTTTGCAAAATTCATTGTAAAAGGTGCATTTTCGGTAGAGACCGACACCTTAAGAATGGGTAAATCAAAGAAGAAAACTATCCCAAAACCAACTGATGATGTTGTTAAATCAGTTAAAGGCCCATATTTTTCCCCACACCTGGAAGGGATAGATTATTATGAATATGGCACATTTCATACACTAAGGAGTGGTGTAAATGCCATAATCAATGATTCTGCGTCTTGTGGAGACATGCAAAAAAATGGTGTTCTAATCCCTATTGGTGCTATAATGGGCATATTCATGTCATTTTATGCTCTTGATAAAGCACAACAGAAAAGGGACTTTAGTGAGGAAACAAAGGTCAAACCCCTAATGGTCGATGCTTGTAGTGACACAAGTGACCTTTAGCCCATGGTGGTGAATGCTTGTTGTGACACATGTGACCTTGAGCCCATGATGGCCAATGCTTGTTGTGATACAAGCGACCTCATGCCTATGATGGCAGATATCAGTTGTAGCACAGGTGATCTCATCACAGTAGAAAATTTTGCTTGTGGCACTAGTGACTTAAAAATTGAACCTCCTAAAAATGAACTCCATACTCTCATCAATAGCGACAAATGTAATATTGTTAAAAGCATTGATGAAGATGATGAAATTGGGTGTTTTGAAAAAGACATCAAAGGATTTGGTTCCAAAATAATGAAGAAAATGGGATTCAATGGTGAGAGATTAGGTAAACAGGAACAAGGCATTAAATCTCCAATAATGCTAAGGTTCAGGGCAAAGCATGAAGGCCTTGGCTATACTGGACATGCAAGTACCAGTAATTCTATGTTTGTAAAACCTAAATCTCTTACATCTCCTAAAAAGCATTGTTGCAATCATTGTGGAAAGGCAAGACATGTTGCAGCTAAGTGTTGGAGATTACATCCTTGTGATTCATGTGGATGTACGAATCATTCTTCTTCAAAATGTTGGTACAAAGTGAAAATGGCCAACAAGGTTCATATAGATTGTGGATGGATAGATTTCACACAATGGACCATGATGAAAGAAATGTTGTATGGATTCTACCGAAAAGGTAAAACCTATGGTAGACCCCGAGGCAAATCCAGTGACAGACCGAGTGGCAGTCCCAGAGATAATGACCCAAAGACAGACCTAAAGACAGACCCAGTGACAAAGTTCCAGAGGTAGATCTACAGGCAGATCCAGAGGCAATAATCCAGAGGAAGATTCATAGGTAGATCTCGAGATATACCCAGAGGTACAATTCCAGAGGTATGCTTAGAGCCAGAGCCAGAGCCATGAACCAGAGCCAGAGCCGAAGACAAAGCACGAGCCACCATTCTTTCATTTCTCTTCTTATTCTTCATTGTATTGGGGCAGTTATATACTTTACCCAAATATTATTATATGGGGGGATGTTAGCATAGCTAGTAGTTATTCAATTACACAAATAATGTAATAAGGGGGGATGTTAGATTATGTATCTATTTGTTATTACATTATTAGGTAGGCGTATCTAATTTGTTAGAACGTTCTTCTAATGTCGACTTTGTCCGTTTGATTAGCTCCATATTCCATGGACTAATCTAGGCACTATTTGTATTATTTATTGTTCATTTGTTTAATGAAATGTGAGTCTATTATCCTACAAATTGAAGAGTAAGTTAAAATTTACCTTATACATAAAAAGCATTCACATGTGATAAACTAAGACACAATTTCCCTCAACTTGTCTACAATACAATACAATATTTCCAACTTAGGATTTGCACAAGAGATATGATATGAAACCTTCTAACAATGCTCAATCTGCTATAGATTTACAATATATAAACACTTAAAAAGCTATTAAAGAGATACTTCACAGTTTACATTATTATATTTTAATTTCATAGCATAGATTTATGGATTAAACTAATACTTGATCAAAAAAAATATTTTCTTTTTCTTTCATGGAAACAAATAGTGGTGTAACTATTTTGAATTATTTACAAAATTTATTTTCTAATGTCGTATTAGTGTTATTTATATGTCAATTTGATGATACATTTTTGTGCTAAAGAAATGTTATTTTTTTTTTTTTTAAACATTGATATAGAATAACCTGCTATATTACATAAATATTTTCAAAGAATTTTTCAACTTACATTGTGGATAGATTAATCATTAATTACTAGGAAAATTTATTTCTTATTTTTACCTATTTAAAATTGGTTTTATTTTTAATGGTGCTAGGAGAACTCAATTTAGTGGGAGCACCAATGAGTCACACATGCCTATTACATCTTGAACCTAATCCATGATTCAAGCTTCGAATTGATTGATGGACATCTAGTCAATTATATTTTAGTTTAAAATTAGATGTACAAATATTAGTAATGGAGTTGCTCATTTTTGAGGAGTTGGTCACTAATCATTTTTTATGGATATTATAAATAAATTATTTAAGATTTTTGTCCTTCAATTTTTCAATGCAATACAATTTGATAGCTTTCTTGTTTGAAGAGATGTTATGAATACTATTGATTATTTTGAAATATAGTTCTCATTGTATCAAAGAATTATCTAATCTATTATTATAATGAAAGCATTACCCTTCTTGAGAATTATAAGGAAATTATATTTATTAACATGCTTATTGGATTTACTATTTAACTCTCATTTTTCTATCCTTACATATAATCAATGAATTATGTCACCATTTTTGTTCATTAATTTATGTGAGTTGTGATAATAGGATCATAAATATTGTTTAAACAATGCTATAATATAATTGATATTAGTTATTTTTAGTTTGATAATTAGATTTTCTTCCCCGTCACAAGCATCTTACCTTTGTGAAATATTACACTTCAAGATGGTAATAGAGATATTGAATGAGGAGGCTTTACATTTTATTTTATGGTTGAAAAATAACTTTATATTAATTTAAAAGAAATTAAGAGTACACGATTCACAACAAAAATGGTTGATTTGGTAGTACACCCTAAGAATCGTATGCTATGATCTTAAACTAAGAAAAATTTGAGTTTAGGAAACTAAAAGCTCATAATAAAAAATAATAAAGAGTGGGAACCCAAACCAAGAACAATATGAATTCAAGTATCTAAAAATTGAAAATAGAAAATAGTAAAGAGTGGGAACCCAACCCAAAAATAAATTGATTTTGAGGAGCTACAAAATAAAAATAGAAAACAATAAAGAGTAGAAATTAATACCAAGAATAAATTGAGTTCAAAGAACTACAAACTAAAACTAAAAAGTAGTAAATAAGAATGAGAACCCACTAGAACTTCATTTTCCTCTTTTGGTTCCTCGATCCTAGGGTATTGGACTTCTTGTTTCTAAAGAGGTATGGTTGTAAACCCATTTTTATCCCTTGGAGAAGATTGAATCCTTTAGGAGAGAGGGGAGGGTGGGATCTAGGTCATAGTGATGAACTATTTTCCCATTTTTCTATAACCTAATAAAGAGTATAAATATTGGAATTTGAGAGACACCTTATTGGTTTAAGATTAGAAATGTATTGCATCATTTTGGTGATGTTGTACGTATTAAGATTTGAACCTAATATTTTGTGTATGGTTAAATTCTTTGCATAAATACCTCTTGTTGCCTCACCATCAATGGCAAGTAGTTCAAATCATTTGACTTGCACATATAAATTTTCTAGATAACTCACTTATCCTAGCTTTGTATGTTCTAGTAATGAAAGGATTTTGCTATCTTCTAGTAGATGAAGTATCCAAGGGTCTAGTGAAAGGGATTTCCCTATCAAACACCTCTTCACTAGAAAATTAACACTTTACAAATGATTCTTTTCTCACACTCATTATGAGGAAGATACCATCAAGCATGCTCTATAATATTTGGACACATTTTGCTTAGCCTCAAGCTCTAGTATCCAATGGAACAAGACTTAGTGCTACAAATAATCATTCCCTTTGAATCCCTAATTGCTTTATAGGTATGATTGGAAGCTAGACTAGAGAAATATTCAAATTCTTGGAAATACCTTTTGCTTTCCAATCTTCCTCCTCTACAAAGTTGCATAAGTGGATTACCAAACCTATTTTATTAGATAATAAGTTCTAAGTCTACTCTAAGATCTTGACCACTCATGTATATTACTCGACACGCTAGACCCCTTAAAAATCCTCATACTAGAAAATGGATAAATTTTTAGAAACATTTTGTGGGCCTCTTCAAAATAAGGGAAATATTTCCATGTTGTCTTCCAAGGAACTTTGGAGGGATTGATCTTTTGGAAATTCAGTGGCAAGGGATTGCAATCACCTACGGGCATATCAAATCATTCATCTATGTATACATGTGTCTCAATTAAGGATATATATTGTATTTGTTATGGAACTACATAAACTAAGAAAAATAATTAAATAATCTTCTCCTATATGTTTTATGCTTATATAAAATACAAATTGTATGGAATGCTCGTACATAAATCATAATATTTAAATAAAATATTCATTAGATATTGATGTCATTATATTAATATTAAATTTTGTATGCGTGTAATGTTTATATATTTTACTCTCTTTAATGTGATATTTCTCTAAAAATATATTATGCATACCCAAATAATAATAAATCTTATATATTCGATGGCTTTAGAGAGGATGAAACTTATATGATATGCTATAAGGATGTCACATAAATTAGTGATAATGTAATATTGAAGGTGTTTGACTAAGTTATCACATTTATAAGGCATGAAAAATTTTAAGAATGAAAATATAATATTAACATGCACCTTAGTGAATCTATATTGTCTCTCCGTGAGACTCTATGTACTATGCATAACCACATTTAGAGGCCTACATCAAGTACTCTATTATTGTTTTAGTGTATCCACATAACCACACATCCATACAACCATGCTTACAACTTATAAACAACCTAAACCCTAAGTTCCAAAATGACCTTGTACATGAACACCCTTATTTAACCTATATTAATGCCCTTACGTATCCAAACATTAGAGATATGCATAGGGTACTCTATACTTACACCTAGAGTGTCCAACACCCACATATATAAATATCCCAATCCCTATATTCTCATAGTATTTCTCATTACATTCTAACATTAATATTTTTATAACATATAATCCATACAACCCTTTAAGCATATTGATTCATATGCTTTATATATTAAGATTAAAATATTATATTTATGGTACATAATATTATATTTAATATCTCTTAACATTAAAATTTACTTTTGTACTGATTATGATATTAATTAATATATAGTAGTTAGTGTACACTAACTATACCATAATATTAAGTAATGAGTAACTACAATATAATAGTATTATACCATTGGTTGAGGGAAGAGTCGTTATTGGATGACCCAAATCTCAGGGCTCTTGCTTTGAATGTGATGGAGGAAGGCAAAATTTGGGTTTCCCAATATATGCCTATTGTCAATGGTAGGCGTTCGTGGAATTCTCATCCCTATTGGGTATCAACCAGAATAATTTGGTTAGTTGGAAGATACTTTTAGTGGAACTTAACAGGTATGCAATCAGACAAGATGATTCTAGAGACCATTTGATTTGGAGTAGGGAAGTTGAAGGTGATTTTACTATGAAATTAGCTTATTCCTTCCTTCTCCCAGAAGATGAGGCTCCTTTTCCAGCGAATCTTATTTAGATTAAAAGACTAATACCAAAGATAAATATTTATTTCTGGTTGGTGACTCAAAATAAAATACTTTCTTTGGAGAATATTTAAAAGAGGGATTGCATTATGGTGAACAGATGCTATCTATGCAAATCAGACTGGGAATCCACACAACATCTACTCCTCAACTGCCCGTTCACATGGTAGGTATTTATGTTTATTTTTAATTGGTTTAACATTTATTGGGTGTTTTTAGATACGTTGATGGATAGCATCATTCAATGGTTTTCAGCGTTTGTATCCCAATGGCTATCTTGGTTGTGGAAAATTATGTTTCACCATGCGTGGTGGGGGTGTGGAAAGAACGGAATGCCCATGCTTTTAATTATATTGAGACCGATGTTGTCAGGGTGGGTACTAAGATCATTAACAAAGCATCAAAGAATGTCTTGGCTACCTTTGTGGGTAAATGGCCCAAGGCGCCCTCCTCCTTCGATGAAGTTGATTTAAAATTTAAATTGGTTTGGAGCCCTCTTCCTCGCCTCCCAAACTTGATTCTAGAGTAGGAATTAAGTGGGCCCATCCGGCTCCCAATTGGCTAAAATTCAACTTCGATGGGGCCTCAAAGAGTAACCCCAGCAAGGCTGAAGCAGGCGGCATTGTGCGAAACAAGAAAGGCAATATCCTCATGGTATTTTCTGAACCCCTTGATTCCTAATATTCACACTTTGTGGAGGCTCGTGCAACTTATATGGGAGTGAAATTATTATCGGATGCTGGTTATCAGAATATGGAAATTGAAAGTGACTCTTTGAACATAATAAAGATGCTCAAAGGGGAGTGTACACTTAGCTGGAACGTTCTCAATCTTATTGCTGAAGCTAGGATATTGTTGTACACTTTTGAACAGGTGAACATTCACCATGTGTTTCGTGAGGGGAATGCACTGGCCGATATGCTAGCAAACCATTGTGTCCACTGTGTTGCTTTTTCAGTGTTGTGTCCATGATGTCCTGAATGATGTAGTCTCCCTTGCTAGGAAAGAGGCTCTTGATGCTTTGTTTTTGTAAGGAGGAGTTGGACATCGCTTTGGCTCTCGTTGGAAGGGGTGTTCGGTCTCGCTTTTTCCTTTGACCGGAGTTTGTTAGAGTTTGTTTTGCCTTCAAAGCATTGTGCTTTTCTAAGTTCTCTCCGGAATCATTATGGTTATTAGGAATTAAACTCTCTCGGTTATTCCTAATAGGTATAATATTTTGGAGATTGTTATTATGGTTGAGAATTTGGTTGTATGTATAAGGTTGTGGGAACCCTTTAAAAACCCTCTCTTTAAATTAATACCAAAAAAAAATATAATAGTATTATATTACTAGCTAAAACTAACTAATGTCATAGTTTTTCATTTTTTTAAATAAATTATATGTATATTCTACTAGGGGCCACTCCTATGAAAATACCGTAGTAATTACTAACTACAATATAATAGCATATATTTATATTTTTTATTTTGTTATTGTGAGAAACCTCTATGACCAACGCACAGGGCTGAGCATTCTTCATGACCCCTAGTAAAAGTCGAGAACTAAGCATATTAATTCATATGCTTTATATATTAAGATTAAAATATTATATTTATTGATACATAATATTATCTTTAATATCTCTTAACATTAAAATTTACTTTTGTACTGATTATGATATAAATTAATATATCGTAGTTAGTGTACATTAACTATACCATAATATTAAGTAATGACTAACTGAAATATAATAGTATTATATTACTAGCTAAAACTAACTAATGTCATAGTTTTTCATTTTTTAAATAGATTATATGTGGCTTCTAGTAGTGGTCACTCCTATCAAAGTATCAAATACGTCAATTAAACTATATCCAACATACCATTTTTTAATATATTTTATATTTTTAATTTTTCTATCAAATATATTTTTCAGCGTTCTCAAAGTGTTATGTTTTCATAATAAAATCCTTGAGATCATTTTGATTGAGAGATAAAATATGAGTTGGCTAGTTGACTTCTAAAATTTATATTTGACCAAGATGAATATCAACAGTATGATTGGTTAAATTATATGCTACCTTATTTGCTTATCTCTAAATATGCTCACATTTACAATATATTACCTTCAATAAATATGATCTACAACAACAATAAATTTATATTTCATTCAATATCCACATCTATTTGTGTTGATAACATCAATGGTAATTTGTGAATCTCCCTTAATTGAAAAATATTTCCATCCCTTTTCTAAAGCAATTTTAATCTCTCTATGAAGCACCCTAGACTTTGCATATTTGTTAGTTGAATTTCCATGTGATTCTAAGTAAGGGTAATTTTAGCTTCATTATTTCAAAAAACACCATCTACACTAGCTTTTTTCAAATTTTCTTTATAAGCACAATAACAATTAAGTTTGATAAACATAAATTTTAGACATTTTTATTTTACTCTATATCAAAGTAGGTCCTTCATTTTAATTATATTATTGTAAAATACTCTTCCATGTATGTTTAGTTCTTGTAACTATGTTGTTACAACCTATTTTTCTACACTTTATACTTCCCATTATGAGCACCATATATATAAACATTCTACAAGAAAGACAAAAATATGATTACAAAATTGGGCATGATTTTGAGATATATTTTTAAAATTCTATTATTTCTTTCAAGCCATAAATTTAAAAAAATATTGGTAGGGCCAATCCTCCATAGAATACATAATGTTTTAGCTTTAAAATAATCAATAAAACATTTCATCAACTATATCAGTGTTGATGGAGCTATCCATTATACTTACATATTTTGAAAAAAGTAACCCCAAATGATGTGAGCAAAGGAATAGTGAAAAAGTAAATAGTTTGATGTTTCTCAGTCATTCTTACATTACTACCTGCAAGTTAGTAAAGACAAAAAGTGATAGAACATGATAAGATTTGCTCAAAATATTACGAAATCGAAATTGCAAACTACCTAAGCAGCATAAGATGAAATGCAAGATAAAAATGACAGAAAGAACAATCCGCCACAGATTCCTAATCGTTCCTAAAAGGGACGATTAGAATCGCGGTAGTGCAAGGGTGCCCGAGCAGGCCGCCCACCGTTGGGACCTAATTTTTGTGCCAATCCACTTGGGATGGGTCCAAAATCTCTTGTAAGGTGTTGTCGGCAAATTGGGGTGGTATTCTATGGCCAAATGTTGGGTTTTGGGCTCAATATTTGACCTTCCAATGATCACCCAATGACCTCTTCTCCAAAAGAGATCATGGATGTGAAAGGCACAAATCGCACAAGGATGTATGGGGAAATAAAATGGTAGCACTTCATTTCTCCAAATTGCTCTTACTCTGTATATGTTAGGGTGATAAAACCCACCAATTTATAGACCTGGAGGTCTCTTGGGATGAGCATGAAGAGGCACCACTTGGCAGCCATGCCCTTCCAGGGGAGGGAATATTCCTCCCTGAATAAGGACTCCATGACTGCCCTTGTAACAACCTCTAACGCTCGAAAACGCTCAATGAAGGAAGCGTTAAGTGGCGGATTCGAGCTGCCATTTGCCAAGATTTGACTTTTTTCCTGTCAAACTTGCAATTCACCCCACCCTAGAGTGAATTGTGAATTCATCCTAGGGTGGAGTGAATCCCAATTAGAATTTGTCCCTGGGTGGAACGAATATTGAGCAAAGTTCCTGAAGGTGCCAAAATGATTTTTGACCTTCCAAAACTACTATGAGAATGGTTAGGACCACTGTTTAACCTTTGGGGGCTGCCCTTGGGGCTGTGTGTGTCAATGCAATTAGTTTTTGTAGTCACATAATCATATTGGTGCTATTTTGGTGTCTATAGATGCCCTTTTTTGGGATGCGTTGTGCAAGGCACAATGCCTGAGCAAAAATAGATTTCCAAAGCACTAATTATTAGGGTTTCTTAGTAACCTAACCAACTCTTGATGCCCCAAGCATGAAAAGGGCATGCATTCTTGAATCCTTGCTTCTGACGAGCGAAGGAAATCAGTTCAAGTGTTAACCTATTTCGGTGAGGTGTTACTTGAGCTTGGACATTGATCAGTCATGAATAGGCAAAGGGCGCAACCTTTTGTCTGTGGGAACCTTGAGTTCATGTTTCACGAATGCCAAGTGATTGATCAGCTTGTGATTATTGCTTGTTTACTGTCCCAAGCAGGAGCATGCTTTGTCTTTGCCAATTATTCTTCGAATGCATGCTAGTTCCATGATTGGGTGTGTATTTGTTGATTGGTGACTAAGTGTGACTACCCCCTCAAGTGATGAATCGATGAGGAAATGACCTGCATGAGAAAAGCGACGAGTCGCTTGACCCAAGATGACTTAGGTAAGTGTGCCATCAGAGATTTATCTTTGAATTGTGTGTGTAGTTTTCTGACATTTAGACCTATTTTTGGTGGGTGTTAACCCTTTTGGGGGCACTGTTTGGAACTGAAATTGTCAAAAATCCATCTTCCCGTGGAGCAGTCCGGCCATGGTGGCCTTCTTAGGGAGTAGTATGGTGATGATTTATAACCCCGACGTCTATTTTGGATGCCAATAAGGTCAAGCGCGAAGGTGCATTCGTTCGGCAACTCTATTGCTATTTTTGGGTGGGTTTTGACCCTTTTGGCGACGTCATTTGGGGATGAAATTCTCGAAGATCCGTCCTCTCGTGGATCGGTCCAACTATGGTAGCCTTCTTATGGAGTAGGATAGTGATGATTTATGACCCCGACATCTGTTTTGCATGCCCGTAATTTCAAGTGCAAAAGCACTCTCATCGGGAAAGTTTGTTGTTGTTTTTGGTGCATTTTTGTGTAGTTTTGTTGTTTTGAAATTTTTTCTCTGTATTCGTCCCTGGGTGGGATGAATTCCTGTTGAGCATTCGTTCTAGGGTGGTACGAGTTCTAACCAGAGCGCTCATCCCAGGGAGGAATGATTACAGGCTTAAAAAGCCTATTTAAAGGCCAAAACTAGGGTTTGGGCTCATTTGCACTTGTTTTTTCTGGCGATTTGGAGCTCTAAGGAGGAGGAGGTCAATTCTGCGAAGCGAAGCGCTGTCAAATTTTTCTGCCACCATGAGTGCATGAATCGGATCGAGCGACGGAGCCGAAGCGAGACTAGTAAGTGAACTCCCTCTTTATTATTTTCTTGTATTATAGTTTTTTTGTTCAAATTTATCAATTTGAGAGTATAAAACCCTAGGTTGACAAATTAAATTTTGTTATTTCTGAGTTTTTTTGTGTTTGTGTTAATTTATCAATTTTGAGAGTATAAAACCCTAGGTTGACAAATTAAATTTTGTTATTTCTGAGTTTTTTTTTGTTTGTGTTAATTTATCAATTTCGAGAGTATAAAACCCTAGGTTGACAAATTAAATTTTGTTATTTCTGAGTTTTTTTTTTTGTTTGTGTTTGTATTAATTTATCAATTTCGAGAGTATAAAACCCTAGGTTGAAAAATTAAATTTTGTTTTGCGTTTATGTTGTTTGTATCTGTACACTATTTTTCATGATTCTAATGTGTTTATTTTGTTGTATGTTGCAGGTTGTGAAGAGCCAGTATCGCGTGCCGAATATTTTTGCTAAAGCATGGAAGGCGCTAGCTGTGGCTGACTGGGAGTGGCTTGATGCCCTGGGGCTCAAGCAGGTGACTTTGCTAGAGCCAGTGATTGGGGATCGGGCCTACCTGATGGCCCTGATCAACTTGTGGGATCCCCAAACTAATACTTTCCATCTCCCAACAGGGGAGATGACAATAACTTTGGAGGATGTCTATCGGATTCTTAGGATTCCAATAGATGGACTACCGATCAAGACAACGCCACGAGATCAACGGACAGTGGTGCTGACACGCTGCTTCGGGCATGGGGAGGAGTTGGGGGTGGATGGTCTAGTGGAGAGGGCAGAGACTGACTGCCAGATGGGCAAGATTCTAGTTCGATGGTGGTTTGAGAGGGGGGTGTTGGGAGTGAGGCACGCATTGCTTATGGGCCTCATTTCCAACATGCTGCTACCTAAATCGTTAGGTGCGAGGTTCCCGTGGAACCTGTTGAATGTGGTATGTCGGTTGGTGGAGTGTTCGATGCATGGACCTTTGGTCATGATATGGGGACAGACGCTGCTGGCGTAGCTCTATGGAGAGCTATATGAGGTCCACTATCAGAGGCATAAGGGGATCAGTTGTAGCTATCTATTGCAGAGTTGGGGTTGGCAACATATAGCGATGGAGAGACCAGGGGGGTTACCGTGGATGATGTGGGTAGAGATGGTAGATAATGATATAGGTTACGCAGCTCTGTGGCGGCGGTTGGGGGAGCAGGGACAGAGTCGACGGTGGGCAAGTGTTGTAGGGCACTATACTAATGCCTTCGCTCGGCTTGCTCCAGGGGAGGTGTTCTGGTGCCCCTATTAGGACTGTCCAGCCTGGGTAGAGGCTAGAGAGTGGCTCTGATGGGTATGCAGGGAGCAGTGGCTAATTGGGTGGTATGGGACTGAGCAAGAGTTCTTCCCATACAACTAGGTGACACGATAGTTTGGGGTGCACCAGGAGTTGCCTAGTGAGCCCGTGGTCTATCGGTGCTAGGGGGATGAGAGGACTCTGGATTGGCTGGTCATCGTGCCATTGGGAAAGGATTCGAATGTGATGATCGACGTCCCAAATGTGGATGACATCAGAACTACTGCAAAGTATGATTAGTGGTGGAATCTACGACGATGGCAGGGAGAGGGGCCACTGGGAGGTGCAAGGGCAGCAGCAACGGGTAGGGAGGGTGTCGAGGCGCTAGGAGATGATTGGGGAGCTCCGCTCAAGGAGGTAGACATGGTGGAGGTAGATGATGTGGATGTGGATCTTGGGGTTCTAGATCAGTTGAAGATGCAGGATGTCATGAAGCAATGGGAGCTCAAGTAGGCTGCTGTTCCAGAGATGCCCCTGCCTCAGGGAGATTCAAAGGAAACAGAGTCAGGGATGCGCGCTAAGAGTGCACG
This sequence comes from Wollemia nobilis, assembly GCA_028583015.1. NCBI lineage: Eukaryota > Viridiplantae > Streptophyta > Pinopsida > Araucariales > Araucariaceae > Wollemia > Wollemia nobilis. Next base: position 1,244,730 of record JAQPPZ010002456.1, on the reverse strand, counting down.
ATTGGTAGAGCTGCTACGAAGGCGAGATGAGGAGTTGGGGGAGGCTCTATAAGAGAGGGATCTCTTTCAGGCTCAGTTAGTGGAGCGGGAGAATGCATGGGCTGTGCACCACCAGCAGGAGGGGGATACTGATGCTGCATAGGAGAGGGATCTCCTATAGGTGCAGCTGACGCAACATGATGATGTAATCATGATGTATCATCGATGGGAGGCAAAGTGGTGTCGACACCGGATGGATTTGGAGGGAGAGATCATTTTCCTCGGGGGCGAGTACTTGAGCCCTCGGGTGATGGGTCATTGCGTAAGACGAGGGGCAGTGATACTGAGCAGTAAGCATCGTCTTATCGTAGGCAACTGGATGAGGGAGGGGGTAGCAGGCATGATGCGGGGGCTAGCAGTAGTCGCCCTAAGGGGTCCCATAGGACCCACACCATGGGGGGTAGTTCCCATTGCACCGATCCTACGTGATCATGGTGGCCGATGCCTTAGGCTTGGGGGTTTTGAGATTTTGGATTTGGTTGCGGGGTCACATGACCAGTTCTTTGTAGCCTGCGAGCATTTTTGATGATATATATACAGACTTTATTTTGTTTATGTGCATGTGATGATTTGATTTTATGAATGATGATTGATGAATATGTTAGAGCATATGACATATATTATGCATGGCGTATTTCATTATTGTAAAATATTGCTCGTAGGCAATCTCCAAGTTACGTTGATTAACCAACTCATCGGTTAATCAACTGCTTCAACTATTTTGTAAATTCTTATATTGCAATCAATGAGAATGTATCGTATGCTTCGTAATTTCAATATGGCATCAGAGCCATGGAGACAAGACACAGACGGGCACAAGACGCAGACCAGACAGAGGACAGACCGGGACTGACGCAGACGCAGACCAGACGGGACTGACAACAGACCGGGACTGACGCAGACGCAGACAGGACTGACGACAGAGGACAAACCGACGCAGACAGGACTGACGACAGAGGGAGCAGGCCTGGCGGATCGGGACGACCAATAGGACGCAGGACACGCAGATCGGTTCGTGGATCGGGGCGGTTCGGCGGAGGCAAAAGGAGGGGGGGTGGTTGCCCGAAGGCAACCGAATCTCCTATGTTCGTTGCGGCAAATAAAAAATTTCCCACAGTGGCCGCATCGGCCATGTGGGACTAATATTTTTTCCCTACTCGCACAGTCCCAAAGCCTCTAATATCTCCTCGTCCCTGTTTCATTTCGTCGGGGTCGCTGGCTCCAGTGGTATTTGCGCTCGCTGTTTACCCGGAGGTTATGGGTTCCAGTCCCGACAACATTTTTTTTTTGATGCCCTACGCGCTCTTGTGACGGCGGCGCAGCCGCTTTGACGCCCTCTGTGCACTTGTGACGGCGGCGCAGCAGTTTTGACGCCCTGCGCGCCCTTGTGACGGCGGAGACGACGTTTTGACGCCCTGAATGCAGTTGTGACGGCGGAGAAGGGGTTTTTTGATGCCCTGCCGTGCATTTGACACCTTCACATGGTGATTTGACGCCTATAACACTTGGTTTTAGGTATTTTTTTTCCCATCTTGTCTCATTTGCAAATCAAAGGGGGGGAGATCTCAGTTTCTTCACATTATTCATTTGCAAAGTTAACAGATAAAGGGGGGAAATCAACTTTATAGGAGATAAAATTTGTGGGCATTTATGATTGTTTTTTTTTGCATTTAAATATTCTGTTTTCTTGCATTCACAATCATAAATTAAACAAAAGTATAAGACCCCAAATTTATACCCTATTTGTGCAATTTATTGCACAACAGCGTTCGGTATTTGAGATACCTCTGGTCCACACTTACAGGTAATGTTGTCGTGCTTTGGACTACTGTATTCGCCGCCTAATATAGCTGCAACAACGACGTCTGAGCTTGTTCTCTATAAATCGTCGGGGAGAGATAAGGCAAACCAATTTTGTTTCATTTCCATTTCATACCCACATCGTGATTGTTGTTAGGCGTAAATCCTGACGAAAGTATTTTTTCCAAAGTGTTTAGGGGAAGTTACGCCCCACGCATGCGGAATAAAACTTTCTATGGTAGGTGTCATTAACAACACGATGCCCTTTCAGTATCGCCTATGTTCAAAATATTGTGCTTCTCATTTGTACTTATAGTCTCCCTCACGTAAGGGCGAGTACATATTGAGTAGTATACTGTTCATATATACCTATAGTTTCCCTCATGTAAGGGCGGGTATATATTGAATGGTTACAATATAATGATCTGGCAGGTATAAAGAAAGGGAGACCAATTGGTGATATAAGGAACTTTCATAATGGCCACAATTCATAAGTACCTCTCAGACTCACAATTGTTGAAAGGTCCTAACTTTGTTCCATGGAAGACAAAGATGAAAGCCATACTTCAGTTGGAAGATTTATGGGATGTAGTGACTGGCACTGAAACACGTCCTACATCACCAGGAACAGATCAAGATGCTTGGGATAAAAAAGACAAGAAGAGTTTTGTATTTATCTTACTTGCTACTACAGATGAGGTGCAGCCTCATATTTGTGATGCAAAAACTAGTAAGATAGCCTGGGATGCCCTGCTCACAGTTTTTGAAGGCAAGAATCAATCCTCTATCCTTCATCTTCAAACTCAACTACATAATCTCAGTATGAGTTCTGGAGAAACAGTTGACATATTCCTTTGCAGAGTAGCAGACTTGAAAGCAAAATTGAATGCTATGGGAAAACCTGTGGATGATGATGTCTTGAATTCTGTTATCTTGAGAGCATTACCAAGTTCCTACAAGATGTTGATCACTTCTCTCAATGTCTCTGGTAGACAAGTCTCTTTTGTGGAACTGGTAAACTTGCTTCAAACTGAAGAGGCAACTCAGGTCCAGAAAGATGATATGCCTGATAATGCTCTATCCACACAACAAAGTGGTAAAAAGCAAGGTCAGTTTCAAAAAGGAGGTGCTTCTTCCAAAGGAAAAGGGAAGCAATCTCAACAACAAGATACAAAATATTGCAAAATTTGTGACATGAATAACCATGACACCAACAGGTGTTGGTTTAAAAACAAGCAACCAAATGACAAAGGTCCACAGAAGAAGGGCAAGCACAAGAAAAAATACAATAAGCATAAGCAATCTAAAGGCCATGTTGCTTATGCTGAATCCAACTCAGACTCCAATTCTCCTGAGTCTGATTCAGATTCTGACTCTGAAAGAGCACACAAGGTGCTCATGACTCATACTTCATCTTCCCAGATAGATGTTGTATGGTATATTGATTCAGGAGCTAGCAAACACATGACTGGCGATAAATCCTGGTTTGATACTTTTGTGGCGAAAGAGGGCAAGCCAGTCACAATTGCTGACAATCAGGTATATCAAGTAAAAGGAGAAGGAGATATTTCTGTGTCTCTTCCTGATGGTAAGTGTCAGATTGAAAAGGTTCTCTATGTTCCTGGCTTAGCCAATAATTTACTATCAGTTCCACAAATGTTGGATAGAAACATGGAAGTCGTGTTTCGCATTGTCAATGGCAAGAAGAGATGTTTTATCACACACAGTGGTAAACATGTTGCAACTGGCTCTTACAAACATGGCTTGTTTATTCTCGATGCTATTTCCACTCCCCATATTGCTTTGGCTGCAACTACAAAGGAGACCACCTCTCTTTGGCATCGACGTTATGGTCATCTCAGTTCTGGATATTTGCTTGAATTACACAAATATGGGTTAGTGAAAGGTCTTCCACCCCTCTCATCTACCTTACCAGTTTGCTCGGATTGCTTAGCAGGGAAGCAACATCGAGTGCCTTTTGAAGCCAGCTCCTCTCGAGCTGCAAAACCTTTAGAGCTTGTGCATACCGATCTGTGTGGTCCTATGCCAACCAGCTATGGTGGGAAAAAGTATTTTCAACTATTCGTTGATGATTACTCATGGAAGATGTGGGTTTTCTTTCTTCAGTTGAAATCAGAAGCGTTTCTCTACTTTCAACAGTTCAAGAAACTTGTTGAGAAGGAGTCGGGATGTTTGATCAAGACCCTCCGCTCAGATCGAGGGGGGGAATATACCTCTAAAGAGTTTTTAGAGTTTCTTAAGGAACATGGGATCAAAAGACAATTGACTACAGCCTATACACCTCAGCGAGAATGGAGTTGCGGAAAGAAGAAATCGTTCCATTATGGAAATGGTTCGATGTATGCTAAAAGGAGCACATCTTGAGGATCAATATTGGGCAGAAGCAGTAAATACAACATCATACCTTCTAAATAGAGCACCCACTAGAGCTCTACAAGGGAAGACTCCACAAGGAGCATGGAGTGATAAGAAACCTTCCATTGCTCATCTGAAGGTGTTTGGATGTAAAGCATTCATGCACATTCCAAAACAGAAAAGGAGAAAGCTGGATGAGAAAACCCTGCAGTGTATCTTTCTTGGTTATGATGAGTACTCAAAAGGTTATCGATTGATTGATCCTAAGACCAAGAAGACACATGTAAGTAGAGATGTTATATTTGATGAAGCTCTCACATCAAAAGACACATCCACAACTGTATACCTAGATGAAGAAGAGCCTAAGAAGGAGGTTCAACTTCCACAGCAAAAACAAAAAATTCCAAAATGGTATACTAGCACTTTGAGAGATGCTAAGTTGAAATCCCTTCCAGATCTATCTCTTGATAGGCCATGTACTCGCAGTATGACTCAAAATATGAGAGCAGAAGAATCTACTTCAGAGGTTGACGAACTTTGTCAACACTTTGATGATTTGTCAGTGGGTACAGAAAATGATAGAGAGGAAGAAAAGGATGGAGAAAAAATTTATATGTCTACATTGAATACAAACGAACCCACAACGGTTCAATCTGCACTTGATGAACCACAGTGGAAAGAGGCCATGGATGTAGAACATCAATCTCTCCTTAGAAATAATACTTGGAAGTTAGTCGATCCGCAAAAGGGAAGAAACCCATAGGGCTGCAAATGGGTGTTCAAAGTGAAATATAAGGCGAGATGGGTCTATTGATAAGCATAAAGCCCAGCTTGTTGCAAAGGGATATGCTGAGAAAGAAGGCATAGATTATGAAGAGACTTTTGCCCCTACTGCAAAAATGACTACCATTCGTGTACTTTGTGCCATGGCAGCTCAGTTTGGGTGGAAATTACATCAGATGGATGTTAAAAGTGCCTTCTTGAACGGTGACTTACAAGAAGAAGTATACATGACTCAACCAGAAGGATTTGTGGTCAAGGGGAAAGAACAAAAAGTATGCAAATTGATTAAATCCTTGTATGGGCTAAAACAAGCTCCTCGAGCTTGGTACATCAAGATAGACAGTCACCTTGTGCGGCATGGATTCGAAAGAAGTCCTTCAGATGCAAATCTCTATATCAAGAAAAATGGTTCTGATATAGTGATTCTTGTACTTTACGTAGATGATCTGATCATTACAGGAAGCTCAGAAAGTATGATTAGCTTAGTGAAAAAAGACTTGAAGCAATCATTTGAAATGACAGATCTAGGACTTCTGCACTATTGTCTTGGTTTAGAATTTACTCAAGAACAATTTCATATACGAGTAACACAAAAAAAATATGCCAAGACTTTAGTAGAAAAATATCGGATGACTGATTGTAAGTCCAAAGCAACTCCAATGGAGCAAGGACTTAAGTTATCTCGATATGATGAGTCACCTCAGGTAGATGGAACTCTCTATCGTCAGTTGATTGGGAGTCTCCTATATCTGACAAATACCAGGCCAGATCTCAGTTTTGCTGTGGGATATCTTTCACGATTCATGCAAGAGCCTAAGATGAGTCACTGGAAAGCAGCAAAAAGAGTTCTTCACTATGTTCGTGGTAGTACAAATTATGGCCTGGAATATAGAAAGAATAATAAATTTTTCTTACTTGGATACACAGACTCGGATTATGCTGGATCTCTTGATGATCGTAAATCCACTTCCGGATATGTTTTTCATCTCGGGTCTGGACCAATCTCATGGCACGATAAGAAACAACATGTGGTTGCTCTATCTTCAACAGAAGCAGAATATCGTGCAGCCAGTGAAGCAGTCTACGAGATAATGTGGTTAAGTCGCATTCTTACAAACATGGGCCTTCCAAAGAACCTTCCACTTCATTTGTTTTGCGACAATCAAGGTGTTTTGAATCTTGTAAAAAATCCAATTTTTCATGAACGTACCAAACATGTTGACACCAGATGTCATTTTATTCGGGATGAAGTTCCAAAGCACCATATACAACTCCAATACATTCCTACTGATGAGCAAGTTGCAGATATCTTTACCAAAGCACTTGGCCGTATCAAATATGAAAAATTTCGAGCAACTATTGGAATTTGCCAATAATGTAATAAGGGGGGATGTTAGAGCATATGACATATATTATGCATGGCGTATTTCATTATTGTAAAATATTGCTCGTAGGCAATCTCCAAGTTACGTTGATTAACCAACTCATCGGTTAATCAACTGCTTCAACTGTTTTGTAAATTCTTATATTGCAATCAATGAGAATGTATCGTATGCTTCGTAATTTCAATAGAATATGGATGTATGCATGTTAAGTTATAGTGATGAATGCATATGTTTTGATGAGTGCAAATGTTTCTAATTTATATGAAATGCAAATGGAATGGATGAATTGAATTTGTGATGTTTGGTAGTCTCACCATAGACTATGTAGAAATTTATGGCTTTTTGTCCTAGGCGATGGCTGCGGTGAATAGCTTTTTATGTATACATGTTTTTTTTTTTTTTTTTGGTATTTTCTGATGGCGATGCAAGGATGAAAGATAGCAAGTTGGTTGAGAATGTAGTTAAGGTTTTTTGGGACTCAGATGTTTTAACTAACTAGCCACGACTATACTTTATCTCACAAGACTTTTGACCAAGGTATGAATCGGACTTGTTTTGGACCAAGTTATTTCACATCCCTGTGTGTGCAATTGAGTTCATTTATGTGGTGTTGGTCGGGATATCGCCGATGCCGGATAGGTCGTCAACCAAACCTGTACTGAGGATCACCTAATTATCTCCACTAACTCCTTTATTGTATTTAGTCAAATTAATCTACGGTGCTATCGTAGGATACCATATGCTAGCTCATCCACATGCAAACATTGATCTGCACACAAGTTAATGTGATAGATATATCATCATGCGAGAGGTTTACCACCAGTGACCAATAGGCTATCAACCAAACCGATATCGAGGTTTGCCTCATGACCTGTCAAAATGCTTGAGAGTTCCAGGGATTCAAGTTCGACTCCCTTCTTTTCTTCAATTGTATTGGGATACTTGCTCTTTTGTAGTGATAAAAATCACTATTTATTTTTGTATTATATTTTTCTTTTGAGCAAGGTATTAGGATATGGAGTGATGAGGATCACTATTTTATGTGCTTTCCTTGATGTATGCACTCTGGTTGTGATGTCAAAATTTGGATTTTTGACGTTTGCAAATTGTTGATGTTTTGTAACTTTTGAGAACTTGGGATTCTTGGAGAATTGGGTAGGGAGTATGCTTGTCCTTTTGCCAACTCTCAGAATTCTTGGGGTCATTCGCACAGGGAGATGAGCAAGATAACTGTTTCGCTTATGGTGACCTGGATTGCTTTGTAGGGTTCATCTTTCGTTCACACAACTTGGGAATGTTTTGTGTTTTAATTTGTGCTGGGATGCTATGTAACAAGGTGTGATCCAAGTAGAATTCTACCTGCGTAAAATCTATCTGACTTGGTATAGTACGTGGCTAGAAAGATAATGACGACTGAATGACAAAAACTATCGATACATGAGAAAACAACTGACTAGGATGTGGGAGAATAACGTGAATGGCGGTTATAGGCGATGAGCTATTGATAAAGCAGAAAAATGTAGAAGATGATGGTTTTGCCAAGTAATGATAGTCTATGGCGCTTTGACCTTTATGACCATAAATATGCAATGTGTGGGTGTGATGCGTAATGCAGCTATATGTTTTTTTGTTTTTGATGTATTGATTTGTGTGAAATATGAAGATGATATGCAAAATAGAGCTCTTTATTTTTGTAACGATTTTGAGCATGTATGGAAATGAGATGCAAATTTTGTTATTTTTGATTATTTTATTGTTTTTGAATTTTCTTGTTTTTGACCAAGCGATTGCAGGAATCCTTGGAGCATTTTGGGGATTGACCAAGCGATTACGGGAATCCTTGGAGCATTTTGGGGATTGACCAAGTGATTACGGGAATCCTTGGAGCATTTTGGGGATTGACCAAGCGATTACGGGAATCCTTGGAGCATTTTGGGGATTGACCAAGCGATTACGGGAATCCTTGGAGCATTTTGGGGATTGACCAAGTGATTGCGGGAATCCTTGGAGCATTTTGGGGACTGACCAAGCGATTGTGGGAATCCTTGGAGCATTTTGGGGATTGACCAAGCGATTACAGAAATCCTTGGAGCATTTTGGGGATTGACCAAGCGATTGCAAGAATCCTTGGAGCATTTTGGGGATTGACCAAGCGATTATGGGAATCCTTAGAGCATTTTTGGGATTGACCAAGCGATTACGGGAATCCTTGGAGCATTTTTTGGATTGACCAAGCGATTACGAAAATCCTTAGAGCATTTTGTTTGGGCTATGGCTCTTCTAAACATGAATGGCTACAAATGACTGATGTTCAAGGGTTCTAGTTCCTTGATTCCATCAAGAGAGGCTAGCGGGTATGTTCCAGGTCCTATTTTGCTATCAATTACATAGGGACCTAACCAGTTTGTCATGAATTTTTCCCTTAAATGGGACGGCAGACTAGAGATCTTTTGGTTTTCATTCAAGACCAAGTCACCGACTTGAAAGTCCCTCAAGTGAACTTTCATGTTGTATGCTTTCTTAAGTCATTCTTGATAGATACGTAAATGCTCGAGAGCATTAACGTGTCATTCATCAAGCAACGTAAGCTGGTCTAACCGGGTCTGCCGTGCAGTATCATCATCGATGAACTCTTGCATTGATATGCGCAAGGAAGGAATTTCCAACTCAAGAGGCATGACAGCCTCGGAGCCATACACGAGCGAAAATGGAGTTGCCCCAATGGGTGTCCGAATGCTAGTGCGATAGGCCCATAGGGCAAGTGGGATATGAATGTGCCAATCCTTATGATTATCTGTGACTGTATTTTTGAGGATGGTGACTAGCATTTTGTTTGACGCCTTTGGTTGCCCATTTGCCTACAGATAATAGGGGGTCAAAAAACTATGCTGAATTTTGTACTTTGTGTTCAAATCACGCACATCTTTGTTCTTGAATGGCATCCCAATATCTGAGATTATCTTGGATGGAATACCAAAATGACATATGATGTTATGTAAAATGAACTCCACAATGCGGGGTCCAGTCGTAGAGGTTAGCGAAACCGCTTCCACCCACTTGGTGAAGTACTCTGTGGCCGTTATGATAAATGTGTGATGACCTGACGACATAGGGGAGATCTTTTCGATTAGATCTAGGCCCCACTACAAAAAATGCCAAGCCGATTGGATCAACTGCAAGGCCTGGGAAGGTACGTGTGTCAAATTAGCATGGTGTTGACACTTCACGCACTTCCTGACATATGCGCAACAATATTGCTCTAAAGATGGCCAATAATAGCCCATGCAAAGAATGCACTTTGCGATGGCCATACCACTGAAGTGGCCACTGCATGTACCATCGTGCGCTTGGGAGATCGCTCAAGTGGACTCTTGCTGGTACAAAATGTCTCCTAACAAGACATGCTTTTCCGCTTTCTACTTGAATGCACATTTTGCAGCGTGCATCAATCCAAGTGGGAGGTTACCTAAATTGAGGTAGTCCCTTATGGGGGAATACCAATCCTGCTGATTAGAAGCCTCGATGGTATGAACAACCAGTCCCTCTCGAAGTTCACCCCTAGCAAAAGCTGAGTGGGAGAGAACTTGTAATAATAACATTGTGTTGTTATTAAGGGGAGTAGGGGAGAACAAGGACCCCTAGTTGGTGTGTTTCAGACGATCATGGATTCGAGAGAACCTGTCCGTGGATGGCTCAATCTGGATCAAGTGGATTCCTGGCATTAAATCAGAGCTTGCTCTCTCCATCGCTGATTATGATAGTGTTTTGACTTGAATGATGGTCATATCACCAGAAATGTCTTACGATATTAGCGACCCCAAAGAGGCCATAGTGTCCGCAAAATGATTCGATGATCGAGGGAGTGCCTCGATGTCGTACCATTCAAGATTTACCAAGAATTTGTCCATGAGGGCTTTGTAGGCCTGTAGAACTGGGCATTTGCATTGGAATACCCCTTTGACTTGGTTGACAATTAACAACGAATCATCGAAGATATTCAATCGTTTAATGTTCATGGTGATTGTTGTCTGAAGACCTATGAGCAAGGCTTCATACTCTGCATTATTGTTGGTGCATGGGAAATTTAATTTAAATGACAAGGGCATTGGAGTGCCCTGTGGTGTGAAGAATACTATTCCTGTGCCACCACCTTGCTCACATTTAGAACCATCAAAAAATAGGGTTATGTCGGCCTGTGACTCAGGCTCGTCCGAATCTGGTGATTCTAAGACATGGAAGACCCCATCATCGGGTAGTTCTATAGTCAAAGGCTGGTCGTCTTTGAGAGGAGCCTCTACTAGTTGATCGGATATGACCTGACCCTTTATGGATTTTTGTCCAATAAACTCTATGTCAAATTCCATCAACACGATCCATTTCATCGTGCGACTACTATGATAAGTACAACTCATCATGTATCGCAATGGATTCTCCTTAGACACAACATACGTCTTGTTGCTCAGCATGTAATGGCATAGCTTTTTGATAGCAAACACCACTGCCAAGCAGAGTTTCTTGATGTATGCATAGTTAAGTTCATAATTGACCAGGGTGCGGCTAAGATAGTAAGTAGCATGTTCCCTGTGAAGTTCATTCTTTTAGGCTAACATTGTTTTCTCGGGCATCTCCTTCTGTGGATTCCTAGTGTGGAAGAGTGTGGTCTTAAGTAGTAGGGATTTTATAACTTATTTGAATATGGGAAAGGCTAAACTTTATGGGCCAAATTAAAAGTAAGTTAAATCTAGGGTGGAGCCTGATTCCATGATTATTGATGAAGAGGTTAAATATATTCTGAAGGATGGGGGCTTGCTGGAGTGTGTCCAAAAATTTCATGGATACAACACAGTTCTTTCCAAATGGATAGTTGCTTTGTAGAATGAGGGATGAGTAAGATTCAGGTCCTGGTCCTTCAACATTTATGCAGATGTGATAAATCGCACTACGGGTTTGGTATTAGATGGTGTGTATCACAATTGGAATATGAATTCATTTTTGAAAGAAATCAAATTCTTCCTAGAGGTATATGAATTTTTACCCAGAATCTAGAATGGATACAATGCTAAGGCCTTGTCTCCACCATGGAACATAGTGATTAAGGTTATTATGTACTATTTTATGTTGGATTATATTTATGATGTCATACGTAGTTTCCACGCTATGTTTATGAGGAAGTTGATGTTGGTTGTTCAAGGAGTGCATGGTCAATTTTCCCTTCACTAGGGACTAGCCCTTTTGGTTTTTAAGCAAGCTACAATGGAGAAATAGGTCACGGTGGTGGATATTTTGTAGTCTTTGGATGCTCTTTCGATACCTTTTCCTGGATAGTTTTTGATGGCTTAAAAAATCTTGAGTGATGACTATGGATTTTTACTCATTTTATATGGGCTCTAGTCTAGAGAAGATTTCCTGCAAGATTCATGTTTCTGATAAAGGTGTGAGGGGATCTGCCGTTAATATTTCTATTGATGAGTTTGTAAAAAATTCCTTTATTTTTTTAGTGGATAATCCTATGATGGGGGGTCCTTCTGTGAGTGTGGTAGAAGCTAGTGGCACTTGTAAGTCAATGCGGTTGATTGGTAAAAAGAGGGATGTGGCAGAGTCTTCTCCCTTATCTCTTTCGAATGATGTGGAGGTTCTTCCTAGAGAATTTGTAAAGGATAAAATGATGGCTGATGTTTATACTTCGAGGGAAGCTTCTACGAATAAGAGAGTACTTTTGCATAGTTTAAAATTGATGGAAATCAATCAATGTGTAGTGTGGAGTTCTTATTAAAATGGTGTTGGGTTATGCTAAGGAGGTTGCTCAAATATTTCGTAATATTTCCCATGAGATCGATTCAATATTTTAGAACTCTCTCGGTTATCTCATTGATCATTTTCATCTTATTTCCTTTATGTTATTTGGTGTGCCTCTTTTCCCTATTGTGTTTTGTGGTTTGCTCAGCTGGCTGTGTTTGTGGCAATTTTTTTGTAAAAGGTTGTGGGGTCCCTTTAAAAACCCTCCTTTTATTAATACTACCAAAAAATATATATCTTATACATCAAAATAATTATCATGTGATAAATTAAAACACAATTTCAAATGAAATTTTGTACCTCATCTTGTCTGTGACATAGTGCAATACTTCTAATCTACGATTTGCATAAGATATATGATATGAATTATTTTGAAAAATATCAAGATTCTATACTTCTACATTATATGAACTCTTAAAATTCTATTCAAAGAACACTTTGTAGATGACATTATTGCATATTCATTTCATAGTATTGATTTATATCGATTGAATTAGCACTTGGATCCAAATAATTTTTTTTTCTTTCTATTTTTTTGGTTTGTGGAAAACATGCCATAATAGATGCCACGTTTGGGTAAGACCCAAAATTGGATAAGACTTTTGGGATGCCACTTTTGGGTATGACATAGTGCAAAACTTTTGATCTACGATTTGCATAATATATATGATATGAAGTATTTTGAAAAATCTCAAGATGCTATACTTCTACATTATATGAACTCTTAAAATTCTATTCAAAGGACACTTCATATATGAAATTATTGCATATTAATTTTATAGGATTGATTTATATAGATTGAATTAGCACTTGTATCCAAAAAAATTATTTATTTTTTCTTTTCTTTTTTTTTGTTTGTGGAAAACATTCCAGAAGGGATGCCACTTTTGGGTAAGACCCAAGAAGGCAGGGGTATCTCTTCCACCAAAAACACCCAAGGCTCACACCTGGCCTACCATATTTGACTCACTCAAGGAGCATGCTTAAAACAACAAAAAACAAGAACACACAAACACAAACACACAACATGCTAAAATAAAATAAAACATACTTGTGGAGTGTGTTGACAAGATAAAGCACAACCAAACACATACAATAAAAAAACAATATGAACCACACAAAAAAACCAACCACAACAACATAACAAAACACAAACAAATAAAACACACACATAAGAACAACAACATAATAAATAATAATAAAAAAGAGATAAACAACACCAAAATATGAAACACACGGAAAATGTCACAAACACAGCATAACAAAAAGATACAAATACACCACAAATATAAACCATAGAACACAAAACATGAAACACATAAAAAACCATAAAAACAACAAAAAAAAATAGATCCAAAATAGAAACAAAAAAATGATACAAATACACCACAAAAAAAACATAAAAAATAAATACAACAAAAACTAATCCAAAGGAGCTAATGAAAAATTAAAAAATATAAGGTAATACTAAAAATAAACCAAAAAATTAACAAATTACCAAAAATATCATAAATTACTTAGCAAATTAGCCAAATATTCCAACATTAACAACAAGAAAATGAAGGATAACACCCATTCTATAAACCCTTAGGATTATGGCATCTTTACACTGTTATTTATTTGTTGCTTCGTTTCAGCTGGGACTATAGGCTAGTTACTGTTAGAGTAAATCACTATATAAAAATTATATTTATATAGAAAAGCAATTATAGTGTTTCAAAATTTAACGGCAGAATTAAAGAAAAATTAGACAAACACACACAGAAAAAGAGACAATGATTTTAACGTGGTTCACCCAATGTGGGTTACATCCACCAAGAATTTTCAGTCCTTCATTTTCTCAATCCAAGCAATAGAGGGTTACAACCTACAACAAAAATTTGCTGTAATTTCCTCTCTATATTTCCAAGGAATTAACACAGTAATTTTCTTTGTCATAGTCTTCTTTGTTTTTTCTCACAACTATATATAAGAAAAAAAATAGAAAAAAAAACTGCTTTTCTTAATACATTCCAAGATTAACATTGAGTTCCCAACATCTAATTTTGGGATAAAAACAAAAAAACTTTCCCTGGTTGTCCTGTTGTAAATCCGAAAACTTTCTCTGGTAGACTAACAGACTGTAAATCTGGAAACTTTCCCTGCCCGTCCTGCAGTAAATCCATAAACTTTCTCTATTTAGCCTCCTCATAATTAGGCTCCATTCCTAACAATCTCCCACTTGGAGACTAATTCCATTGCACCATACTGCAACCAAGGACTGAAAAATTCTCATCATGGCCTCTTATTCCTTAAGGCCAATTGAAGTTGAGCAAAAGCTCAACTTTTCTCTTGACACCACTTTTGTAAGCATATCAGCAGGATTTTGTGATGTGTGAACCTTCCCTAATTTCAAATATCCATCTTCCACTACTGATCTAATGAAATGATACCTGAGTTTGATGTGTTTAGTTTTTGAATGGAATGCTGAATTCTTTGCAAGGTGTATAGCACTCTGGCTATCACTCCACAACCTATTATCCTCTTGCTTCTTCCACAGTTCTTCCATTAGTCTTTGCAACCAAACCATATCTTTGCTTGCTTCTGTAGTAGCAACATATTCAGCTTCAGTGGTTGAAATGGCAACTACGTGTTGGAGTTTAGAAATCCAACTAACCGCTCCTCCTCCTATAGTAAATATGTAGCCAGTAGTGCTCATTCCACCATCAAGATCACCTGCCATATCAGAATCTACAAAACCTTTCAAGCATATATTAGAGCCTCCAAAATTCAAAGAATAATTTGAAGTTCCTCTCAAGTACCTGAGTATCCATTTTACCGCTTGCCAATGTCCTTTTCTCGGATTACTCATAAATCTACTCACTACTCCCACTGCATGGGCAATATCTGGTCTTGTACAAACCATTGCATACATCAAACTTCCAACTACTGATGCATAGGTAACCTTAGCCATATGCTCTTGTTCCTTTTGTGTCTTGGGACACAAATCTTTGGTGAGTTTGAAATGCTTTGCCAATGGAGTAGCAACAAACTTTGCATTGTTCATGTTGAATCTCTTAAGCACTTTTTCAATGTATTTTTCTTGTGATAATTTCAGAGTGTGACTCTCCTTGTCTCTTGTTATTCTCATACCAAGGATTTGTTTGGCTTCTCCCAAATCCTTCATGGCAAAGGATTTAGCCAACTTATTCTTGAGCATGTTTATATCTTGCATATTTGTTCCTGCAACTAACATGTCATCCACATACAATAGCAAAATAACATAGTTACCATTTCCAGTTTGCTTAAAATATACACGGTGATCACTTTGACATCTTTCAAACCTTTGATTAGCCATGAACTTATCAAATTTTAAATACCACTTGTCTAGGAGCTTGTTTTAACCCATACAAGCTCTTTTTCGGTTTACATACCCAATCCTCTTTACCTTTCACCTGAAAGCCTTCTGGTTGGTGCATATAAATTTCCTCCTCCAAATCACCATGAAGAAATGCTGTCTTCACATCCAATTGCTCCGAAACAAATTTTCTATAGCTACAAGACTCAAAATAGCTCTAATAGAGGTCATTTTTACAACTAGAGAAAAAATCTCATCAAAATCAATACCTTTTTTTTTTTGAGCAAATCCCTTGACCACTAGTCTTGCTTTGTATCTCTTATGCCCTTCATTCTCCTCTTTAATCCTGTACACCCATTTATTGGTCAAATCTCTTTTACCTTTGGGTAGCTCAACCAAATCCCAAGTTTGGTTGTGAAATAAAGAGTCCATTTCTTCATTCATTGCAAGCTCCCACTTATTCTTGGTATCCATTTGTAATGCTTCCTGAAAACATTCTGGCTCACCAGCATCAGTATACAAAACATAATCAGAGAAATGTTGAGGAATTTTACTTATCCTGGTAGAACGTCTAACAGCACTTTCTGGAGATTGAGGTGCTTGTTGTTGCTGCTGAACATTTTGATCTTCTACCACCTTTGGAGTTACCTTTTCTATGTGTCCATCAAGGTCTATGTATTCAGCATTTTCCTCTTTCTGTTTCTTTCCCTGCAACCGATCTTTATACAAGTTTTTTTCATTAAATATGACATCCCTACTTCTAATGACTTTTCGGTTATCACAATCCCATAATCTATAACCCAAGCCATAAATACCGTAACCAATAAAATAGCACTTTTGGGCCATAGCATCTAACTTATTTATGTTCTCTTTGTCTATATGCATAAAAGCCTCACATCCAAATACCTTAAGGAAAGAATAATTTACTGGTTTACCTGTCCAAAGCTCTTCCGGAATTCCTCCATCCAAGGCACTATACGGTCCTCTATTAATCAGATATACTGCAGTATCAACAACATGAGCCCATAAAAATAATGGTAAGCCTGCATGTATTCTCATGCTCCTAGCATGCTCCATGATGGTTCTATTCATTCTTTCTGCAACCCCATTTTCTTGAGGTGTTCTTGGAACTACCTTGATTCTTATAATTCCATTTTTAGAACAAAACACATCAAATTATCTACTGCAATATTCTCCACCATTATCCGACTTTAGACACTTTAACCTTTTTCCAGTTTCATTTTCAACTAATGCTTTCCAATTCTTAAAGGTATTAAAAACATCACTTTTATTCTTAATGCAATATATCCATGTTTTCCTTGTTGCATCATCAATAAAAAGTACATAGTAAGAGGAACCTCCAAGAGAAGTTACCTGAGCTAGGCCCCAAACATCTGAGTGCACTAGCTCCAATTTCTCTTTCTTCCTTTCCTTGCCATCCTTGAGAAATCTAACTCTCTTTGCTTTACCATAAACACAATCCTCACAAAATTCCAAATCAATCTCTTTTAACTTAGGCAATAACTTTCTTGAATGTAAAATTTCCATACCTTTTCCACTCATATGGCCAAGTCTTTGGTGCCACAAAGATGCACTCTCACTTGTAGAAACTAAATTCATGGAGCAGTGAGAAAAATCAGTAAGTAAATAAAGAGTACCCACCAATTTACCTCTAGCTACTATCAATGAACCTTTAGTAACTTTCCAAGCATTTTCTCCGAATGCAACCGTGTATCCTTCACCATCAAGCTTACTTGCCGATATAATATTTCTCTTTAAATCTGGTATGTGTCTCACCTCTTTAAGAGCCCATTGACATCCATTTGGGGATTTAATCAAAATCTTTCCAATACCCACGATTTTACATGGTTGGTCATTTCCCAATAGAACCTGTCCATAATCTCCATAAACATAATCTATGAAGTATTCCTTATGTGAGGTAGCATGGAATGAAGCACCACTATCAATTACCCAATAATCACTATTTCTATCAAGAGATAAGATTAAAGCATCTTGTAGAATTTGTCAAGTAATATTGGCTTCTGAAGTGTTACCATTATTATCATTACCTTCATTTCCATCACCCTTTCTTTGCCAAAAGTCCTTCTTGAGATGACCCTTTTTTCCATAGTGCCAACACTGTAGCTTTCCTTTTCCACGTGATTTGGATCTGCCTTTGGATTTTCCACGATGTGAACTCTTGCCTCTTTCTCTTCCTCTTCCTCTATTCTCAATAGTTAAGGCGGTGCTAGATGATTCTCCTGTGGTTTTTCTTCTCATGTCCTCACTAAGTATCACACCAACCACATCATAAAATTCTAATTTATTTGAACTCGAAGCAGAGTTACTTACCGCCATTACCAAATTGTTCCAACTTTCCGAAAGAGAGCATAAGATTAATAAGGCCCTAAGCTCATCATCAAAATCCAATCCTACTGAATGCAATTGATTAGTGACAATATTAAATTCATTTAAATGATCATGCACAGATCCTCCTTCACTCATTTTCATGTTAAATAACCTTTTCATTAAGAATACCTTATTTGATGCTAATGGTTTCTCATACATCTTGGCCAACTTATCCATGACTCCCTTGGTAGTCTTTTCATCAGAGATGTTGAAGGCTACGGTGGCTCCCAAGCACAGCCTCATAGTACCCAATGCCTTTCTATCAAGGAGACTCCACTCCTCATCAGACATAGATGAAGGTCTCTTTGTTTCCCCCTCAAGAGGTAAGTAAAGATCCTTCTGGTACAAGTAATCCTCCATCTGCATCTTTCAGAATTGAAAGTTCTAGCCATTGAATTTTTGAACTCTAAACCTCCCTTCTTCCGCCATTGCTCCCACTTGATCCAAAAATTCTCCTTCCGTCAAGTGCACCCAACAAAACAACCGCTCTGATACCACTTGTTAGAGTAAATCACTATATAAAAATTATATTTATATAGAAAAGCAATTATAGTGTTTCAAACTTTAACAACAGAATTAAAGAAAAATTAGACAAACACACACAGAAGAAGAGACAACGATTTTAACGTGGTTCACCCAATGTGGGTTACATCCACCGAGAATTTTCAGTCCTTCATTTTCTCAATCCAAGAAATAGAGGGTTACAACCTACGACAAACATCTGCTGTAATTTCCTCTCTATATTTCCAAGGAATTAACACAGTAATTTTCTTTGTCATAGTATTCTTTGTTTTTCCTCACAACTATATATAAGAAAAAAAATAGAAAAAACAAACTGCTTTTCTTAATACATTCCAAGATTAACATTGAGTTCCCAACATCTAATTTTGGGATAAAAACAAAAAAACTTTCCCTGGTTGTCCTTTTGTAAATCCGAAAACTTTCTCTGGTAGACTAACATACTGTAAATCTGGAAACTTTCCCTGCCCGTCCTGCAGTAAATCCAGAAACTTTCTCTGTTTAGCCTCCTCATAATTAGGCTCCATTCCTAACAGTTACTTAGAACCACAACACTACTATTGGAATTTGTATGGTCTTTTTGAGGATCCATTTTGTTTGTAGTTTTAATATATTCTTTGGTTTTGCACTTGGGTTGGTTTTATACATTGTACTTTTTTATATAGTTTAAAGTTGGATGAGATGGCTCTTCTTTGTTGTTATTTCTTAGTGACAAGGCAAGCTCTTTTAGTGATTTCTCATATGCAATCCTTCCTATTCACTCTCTTCATAAAACTGTGTTTCCATAATAATTATTTCCATTTGATCATCCTTATCATCTGCTTGCTCATTTGTGGAGAGAATTTCAAAGGTAGTAGGTGAAAGTATTGTTTTCTCTTTTGATGCTATTTTTCTTTGTGTTTTGTTTTTTTTTTTAGGTATTTGAAACCCTACTAAGCACCCATTCTCTTTCTCTTTGTTAGGGATCTTATGTAGACAATCCTTGGTGAGATGGCCATATTCATGACAAATTCTACATCTAAATGGAATGTTTTCATAATCTACTACTTGCTCCCATATTTATTCCCCATATTGTAAAGTAATCTTCTCTAGAAGTGGTTTGTCAAAATCAATAAAAACATAAATCCTTGCATAAAAAATATGCTCTAAGTGTTGGGTGCTATCAGAAACCATCATGAAAAATCCTAAAGAATTGCCAATTGTTGTGAATATATTTGTATGCCAGTATTCTATCGAAAGACCAAATAAACGGATCCAAAAAGGGACAGTTGATGGTATATCTTCCTCAGCTTTGAACTTGAAATGCCAAGGCTTCATGAAGAACCCTACCTTACCAAAAAACCATGCTGCCTTGAAAAATTTCCTCCCTATATTCTTCATTAGCAAATAAAATAAGAAAGTAGTCATTAGGGTAAGTAAAAATTTGGAACCTACCTTTAGTGCTCCATTTTTTGGTAGCCCATTGCTTGAAAGTAACAAGAGTCGATCGAAATCCCATGAATAGATAAATTAGTTTATTTCTCTTCATCTCAAATATTCCTTCTTGAACATCCATTATTTCCAACTTCACTAATGGGGATCCATTAGTTGCTTTCATGCAACCCATCTCTTTTTTCCTTGAATCAATCTTTGTCATCCTCAGTGGTTTCCTTGGAAATCATTGATTGTGTTTCCCTCCTGTTTGAGGTGGTCCTCCATGGATTTATTCTTTAAACTTCATTTTTGGCTTAAAGTATGCATATCTCTATTTATTTTTTCTTTCATGGCAATAAATAGTGGTGCAGTTATTTTGAATTAGTGTCAAAAGTTAATTTTTAGTGTTGTATTAGTGCTATTTAAATAATAATTAGATGCTACATATTTGTGGTAAATAAATATTAATTTTATTTTTTTGTTGATATAGCATAAGCTAGTGCTATGTTACATAAATATTTTCAAAGGATTTTTTACTTCCATTATGGATATATTGATAATAAATACTACGAAAATTTAATTATTTTCATTTGTAATAATTTACCATTGATTTTATTTTTAATGATGTTAGGAGAACTCAATTTAGTTGTAACATCCATTACTCACACATGCCTACTATGGTTTGAATCTAATATATGATAGTCAATTATATTTTAGTTTAAAATATTTAATGAACAAATATTATTAATGGAGCTGCTCATTTTAAATAAGTTGATCACTAATCATTTTTTAATGCATATTATGAATAACTTCTTTAAGACACTTGTCCTTCAATTTTACTAACTAATATAAATCTATAGCTTTCTCTTTTTACAAAAGAAGACATTATGAATACTATTGATTATTTTGAAATATGATTCTTATTTTATCAAAGAATTATCTAATGCGATACTATAATGGAAGCTTTAGTCTTCTTGAAAATTATAAGGAAATCAAATTTATTTATTTTTATTAGGGTAAAACCAATATTTTGAAATGGCTCGAACCCTTTTACAACACAAATTCAACCCATCAATTGCATAGTTTCCAAGGTCAAGTACTAGTAGCCAAAAATCCCCTAGATGCAAGACAAAAAATATCCATCATGGACCCCAATTAATTGCAGTTCTCCCTCGTGAACTTTTCTAAGTCCTCATGGACCACCCCTAGGTGGATCCATATCCTATCCTCTTATTTAACGGTACCAAAGTTTATCAATCAGTCTACTGGTTTGTTACCTACTCTAAATACATGAACAAAGTCAACTTCTTCAAAATGCTTTACAACGTCTCTAATATCTTGCATAATGTAATCAACTTGCCAATTAGCTTCTTCCTCATTTTTAAAAATATTGATAATATTCGAGTCCCCTTAAAATATAATTTTTTTAGCACCTAGATCCTTAGCTAGCTCTGCACCCAGATGTAAAGCATTAACTTCAGCTTTATGACTAATAGTAATTCCTAAAAACTTGTAGGTTACCCCTACCAATTTGCCCTGATTGTACCTCAAAATTTCTCCTGCTTTAGCCTTGTTTGGGTTACCTTTGGATGCCCCATAAAAATTTAACTTCAACCATTCATCTTGGGGTGTTTGTCATTTTACATCAATTCTAACATGAGCATTTACCTCTCCAGCACTAACAGGTTCCAAATTCCATGCTTTAGCTATCATAGTCTCTTTATTTTTCTTTGGCTTGATAGTGTACTTGATAGATTTAACATTCTCCTATAAAAAATGGGTGATACTTCCAAAAATTCTCATTGTTGACCTTTTCTCCCATCTAAAAATTCTCCTATTTCTCTCTAACCATACTTCCTACACAAGCATAGGGACATTCCAAGAATATGTGTTCCACTGATTCTTCCACATTTTTCACATAAACTGCATTTATTAGGTAAGTAAAAACCTCTCTTCTTAACATTATCCATCATTAGGATCTTATTCTAGAATACTTCCCAAAGAAAAATATCTAGTTTTGGAATAACTCCCTTACCCCAAATTCTATTCCAAGGTAAAGTATTATCTATAGCAGGATCCAAAATATCATATATTGTCTTCATGTTGAATTTACTATTCTCAGTTCTCAACCAAATAATAGAGTCTCTTTTCCTAAAAAAACCTAAGTAATAAGACTTTAGTTTAGCTTTGAGGAGGTTTGAAACCTCCAATTACTTATGGCCTACCTCTAGATCTTTCCAACTCAACTGGTTATCCAATAAATTCATGTAGTCACAAACCTTTTTATCATATCTATTTTCTAGATCCTCTTTCAGATTAGAGAAAATATCATTGTTGACTAAAGGGTTGTCATCAATCCAAGCATCTTCCTAAAAACTTATAGAGACCCTATCTCCAACGTGCCATTTCATACTATTTTTGGATTGACATGCTTGTTGGATTGACTATTTTCCTCTCATTTTTCTTTCCTTATATATAATGAATGGATTATTTCACTGCTATTATTATTTATTTTATACAGGATGTGAGAATAGGATCAAAAATTAAATATTATGGTTGTTTAAAAAATGCTATAAGCCAATTGATATTAGTTAATTTCAACTTGATAATTCTATTTATTAACATGCTTATTGGATTGACTATTCTATTCTCATTTTTTCACTTACATATAATTAATGGATTATGTCACCATTATTATTCTTTAATTTATATGGGTTGTGAGAATAGGATCACAAATAAAATATTATGGCTGTTTAAACAATGCTATAATAAAATCTATATTAGTGACTTTCAATAGCCAATAGTCAAGAGATAGCCAATATATGTTATGAGATATTATGTAATTTAAATTTATAAGTTTCATTATTGTTTCAAGGGTATGAACACACATAAATCAAGGCTAATAGGGCTAACATTAACTATGTGTAAATATAAATAGGGTGTTTTGCTATTCATTGACTAAGCTATCAAGTTCATGAGACATGAATAATTTTACAAATTAAAATATAATATTGACATGCACCTTAGTGAATCTATATTGTCTCTCCCTCACACCCTATGTGCTATGCACAATTGCACTTGTGTACCCCAACTTTGTAGTCCTACATCAAGTACTCCATTGTTGTCTTAGTGTATCTCCACAACCACACATCCATACAACCATACCTACAAATTATAAACAACCTAAGCCTTAATTTCCCAAATGATCCCTACCTCCTTATACATTAGAATCCTTCTTTATCCTATACTAATGCACTTGTGTATCCCAACATTGGATGTATGCATAAAGTACTCTATACGGACACCTAGTGTATCCCACACCCACATATCTAGATGATATTGTTTATAATTTTCAAATCCCAATCTCAATGTTCTAACATTATTTCCCATCACTAAATTTTATCATTAATATTCTTGTAACATATAAACCCTACAATCCTTTAATTATATTAATTCATATATTTTATATATTAAAATTTAATAACTCTTAGCATTAAATAATACTTTTGTACTAAATATGGTATTATTTAATATATCATAGTTAGTGTACATAACTATACCATAATGTTAATTATTAACTATAATATATTAGTATTATATTACTAAAACTATCTAATAATAGTTTTTTTTCTAATAAATTACATGTGGATTCTATTAGGAGTCACTCCCATATAAATACCAAAATATTACATTTATTGATGGGTCAATTAAACTGAATCCAACATGCCTTTTTATCAAACATTTTTTTTTTTTCTATCAAATATAATTTTCAAATTCTGCAAAATGTTATGTTTCCACAATTAACTCCTTGACATGATTTTGATTAAGAGATAAAATCTCATTTAGCTAGTTTCCTTCTAAATTTTGAATTTCACCAAGATCAAGATCAACATTATGATTGGATAAATTATCTACTACTTAATTTCCTTTTGTATATACATGATCACATTTTCAAGAGATTGCCTCCAATGATAGATGATGGAAATACACAAAAATGTTATATTTTAACTATTCCCACATCCATTCTTGTTGATAACATTTTTTTTAAGCGAAAAACCCCTTGCGGGGATGCCTTTGTCTGAGATACCACGAACAGGGGGTTCTACACCGTCAAATTCACCTAGGAGTCGCACCCAACCCTGCCCGCACCAACATTATCAATTGGATTTTGGATACCCAATTCAACTTTTTGGTAGGGTGGATATTCGAACCTGGGACCTCCCTTGGAGGATTGCCCTCTCCTCTCCAACTCACCTACAACACCTGGGTTTGTTGATAACATTAATGAAAATTTGTGAATACCCCTTTAATTGAAATATATTTCCATCATTTTTTGTTGTAATTTTAATCCTTGTAAGAAGTTAACTAACCTTTGCATAGTTGTTAGTTAAATTTCCATATGATTCTAAGTAACTGACGAGAATTTTACCTTTATTTTTTTGAATAACACCACCTTCACTAGCTTTTCCTAAATTTTCTATGCAAGCATCAGCAAAATTAATTTTGATAAACCCAATTTAATGATATTTCTATTTTATCCTAGATCGAAACAAATTCTTTATTTTAATTCTATTATTTTAGATGACTCTCCCATGTATGTTCAAATATTATAACTAATTTGTTACCACCTTTTTTTTCTATACTTGAGATTTCCCATTATGAGCACCATATTTGTATACATTCTGCAAGAAAGGTAATAATATAATTTTAAACATGGGAATTATTTTGAGATTTATTTTTAAAATTATGTTGTTCCTTTCAAGCCATAAATTTTAACAAATAATGATAATCACAATACTATATAGAATGTATATGCTTTGGCTTTGAAATAATTAATAAATATTTCATCAACTCTTTCAATATTGGTGGAGTTACCCAATATATTTACATATTTTTAAAAAGTAACCCCAAATGGTATGAGCAAAGGGACAATGGAGAAGTAAATTATTTGAGGTTTCTAAATCCTTGTCATAAAAAATTAGGTATGTGATTCAAAAGGACCATTCTTTGCAACATGAATACCTTTGATTTTTCCTTCCACTTTTGCCTTTGAGAAAGCCCTCCCTAATGCCTCTGCAAGAATAATAAATAGATAATAATATTGTGGTTTCCCTTGGTGGAGTTAACAATATAACTTAAAATAACTAGTAGGAGAATCATTTAACAAAATGAAAAAATTTGTAATGCAATAAAATATAGTTCATTCATACTAACTACAATCAAATCCAAAGTTATCAAGAATATCATGTAGAAAACTCTAGGAAACCCTATCATATGCTTTATTCATAATTAATTTCATAGGATACCTAGTTTTTCATGGAATAAAGAGAATGCAAAGCCTCTTATGTAATGATTATACCATTAAAAAAATGCTTACAATGAAAACACCATCTTGTTCTTCTATAGTAACATAATCTAGAATACATTTCAACATGTTTGCCATAGTTTTTAAAATGATATTATAAATCATATTACAAAGGCTTATTGAATACAAATTATCAAAATATTTTATCTTGCCTTTCTTTTTAACCAACATAACAAAAGTGGCATTGATATCACTTCTTGTAGCATTCCTTTTCTAGGCCTTTTCAACCACAACTAATGTATCACACTTTAATAAATCCTAAATTTTTTGAAGAAAAATTATAGGATTTCCATCAAGGTCAGGTCCCTCCTAGGATAGAAAGAGAAAACTACTTCATGTAGCTCCTCCATATATATCTTCTTCATTATGCTTCTAATTTATCCTTATGTAATAACTAATAGAATATTTTGTAAAACCTTATCTTGTACCTCTTGACCTTGCCATATATTTAAAAAAATATTTTTAAAATAATTAATTGTTGTCTTCCTTATATCTTCTTCTTACTTAATATTTCTTCCATTTGGGGTTAAAATATTTTTTATGTTACAAAAAAATACTTTTGCTATAGCATGAAAAATTGTGTATTTCTATCTTATTCCTCAAGCCATTTATCCATATATTTTTGGAACTAATATGAATACTCTTTTTCAATGCATTATGATAAAAAAGTAATTGTTTTTTTCACATAATAATTTTAATCCATTCCATTTGTTTCTACTATGTATTATAAATAGTTGAGCTTGGATTTAATCTCTTTCTTTTCTTTGAAAATATTACCAAAATATTTTGCATCCTAAATATTATTTTCATATTTTGAACAAACCTATACATATATAATCCTTCAAAACATATTTCATTCCATTATAATATAATTATGGTGAAGAAATCAAGGTCTTGGAGTTGCATAGACTAGAAGAAAAATGGCTTTAAATGAACATTATTGGGTAAATTATAATTCAAAAGAAAGTAATTATGATCCAATCTATGATCCATTCCTGCTTGCAATAAAATATTTAAAGGGATTGTTTACTTCACTTGTAAGTGTGGTAGATAAAAAATTATTCAATATTTTTACGATATGAGTTTGCCCAATGTGTCTATTATATCGTGTATATTGAAGAATTGAAGGACTAACATCCAAAACGTTATTTGAATTGACAAATGAAGCAAAATATTGTATTGATTTAGTCCATCCTAGAGTACCACCCTTATTTTACAAAAGAGATAGAACAATGTTTAATTCAACCCTAATAATATATAGATCACAATTATCAATCATCATTGTTTTTGACAAAAATA
Organism: Wollemia nobilis; assembly: GCA_028583015.1. Taxonomy (NCBI): domain Eukaryota; kingdom Viridiplantae; phylum Streptophyta; class Pinopsida; order Araucariales; family Araucariaceae; genus Wollemia; species Wollemia nobilis. The sequence continues at coordinate 1,218,209 of JAQPPZ010002456.1, read as the reverse complement.
GGTTAAGATCATTCCAACATGTTTTATGAGGAGTTACTAGTGTTGAAGCACATACATTTATAACACCGAATATGATATTTTTCTCTTTCCTAAAAAATAGTCTAGTAAATTACATTTACATAAGCTATGGATAGAGATAGTCTCTCATGTATGGGATAGAATCTTGGATCCAATAAGACCCTTTCAGGTGTTGGAATTTTGGGAGAGAAAAAAGGTGGAAGCAATTCAAAAAATTTGGGAGGTTTTTTAAGATGTTTTTATTACACATATCAAGAAAGAGGGAAATAGGGTGGTATATTATTTAGCAAATTTGGGAAAATAACTAGAGAAAGGATAATATGTGGACTCTCATATGGAAAATCAGATAAGTTGGTGCCAAATAATCCAAGGGATGTGAGAGGTGGTACAAGAAGATAGCATAATAGGAAGAGCAAATAGTGATTCTAATGAATCTATCATAGTTAGACCATGGAGCAATGGCCAAGAAGAAAATAAATGACAAGTTGTCCTAGTGTCAAGCTAGGTAAGCAAGGTTCTTGGTTATTTTTTGTAGGATCTTGTGTCTTCATCCTTAGGATATTATTTATCTACTATATGACATTACTACCAGTAGACTTAGAGTGGCCAAGGTGGATGGTTTTTAAAAACAAAACACACATAGCCATAGATATTTTATTGAGTATGTCTAGATTAAGAGAAAATAAGCCTCCACCCCACAGACCAATAGATATGTTAGACATGTTCAAGATACCAATAATAACTTCAAAACAACATGAATATATATGGATCATCTATGAAATTTATATGAATGAGAAAAAATGTAATTCAACAATGGTAATATTGATGTGTATGTATATCTGCATTATGGTGGCCTCAAGTGATGTTTTCAACAAACACAACTATATACTATTTTTATGGATAATTTTTATGCCATGAGGGATTGGACAAGGATTATATTTCTCCCTTATTTCCTATCTAGCTCATTTTACTTTGTAATACAACTTATATATCTATAATTTATATTTTTAATTTTAAAAAATAAGACTTAATTGCTTTTTGCTTCTAAAAATCCCCTATCCTATTTACATTTATCCCATATTGTTGAAATATTACCCGAGTCTCCTATAGAAGAAACTCCTAGACAATCATTCATATTCCAATTTTTTCTAAAAGCATCCTTACATTTTTTACTACTTAATTTTATTTCTTGTACTAGAATAAAATTAAGATTATGACAACCTATTAATTCCTTAATTACTATATTTTTAGAGGCCTTACTCATACCCTAATGTTCCCTGATATAATTTTTTCATAATAACTTTTATTTTTATTAATGAGATTAGCTCTACTTTTTGTTAACACTTTTAATATTTTTATGAGGTGGTTGAGATCTTCCACACAATATTACTAAATCATTTGAGACATCATAATTGGATGACCATTCCCATGTTTATTTTCTAGTCTATGTAGAAATCCATGACTGATATGTAAGGTGGCAAAGGGTTGGATCTCATCCATCAGGTACTAGCATTACTAGGTTTTGAATATTTTTCCAAAGAAAAAGGAGTGATTACGGAGGACGTTCTCAAGTCCATTGAGTCTCAACCAATTCCAATATTTTTTTTCTCAATCTAAGTCCTCAAAGTCTCTTTCCATAGGTTCGAGTGAGTTCTTGGAGGGGGATGAATTGGAGGGCTTTGAGACCCGAGTCTTTGGATTTTGAAGAGAGGGATAGTCTTTCTAAATCCCTAAAAGAGGTTGAAAATAGCAGAAGATCCGACAAAGTTTCTATTTCTTCTAGAGGTGTAAGAGGGGGCATGGCAAGGAGGTATAAATGTTTATCAAAGAAATTTTTAAAGAAAGATGATCCCCAAGTCACCTTGATATAGTCGGAACTTATCCAAGACTAAGCAAAAAAGTATATTTGTTAAGGAGGTCCATAGACCCAATCTTTCAATGATGGACAATGCAATGTTACTCAAAAAATCAAGATGGTCGAAATTAAACAATAGTTCATTTTGTTTAAATTGAAGATCATTGTGGATTATTCTAAGGAGGTGAACCATCTTGTGGGTGAAATTATGCATGATACGGATATGGGTAAGAATTCCTAGAACTATATTAGTTTTGAACTTACCATTGTTTCCTTATCTCTTGGTCTGTGTTTTCACCTTCCTGTTGATGGTGATGTTAGTAATATTTTATCTTTTTTGTGTTCACTTTTGGGCCCCTTTTTTGGGGTTTTCTGGTAGTATTTTTTAGCTGTGTTTGTGATTTTTTTCCATTGATGGAGTTGATGTAAAAGGTTGAGGCATGCCTTTCAAAACCCTCCCTCCATTATTTTACAAAAAAAAAATATCTCTTCGAGTTTTTTTTTTGTGTGTTCATAGTTTGATGGCCTTTCTCTCCTTATTCCATTCCCATAAACACTCTCATACTCATCAATATCTACTAATTTTTTATATTGTTCATAATGAGAGTTAAATTCTAATAATTTATTTTCTCCTAAAAATATGAAATGCAAGGAAACTATCGTAAACACTTTCTTCTTTTTATTTTCCTAAAAACTCTAAATTACACAAACGATGCTCCATATTCATTACTTTCTTATGCTACCCTATAAATACTCTATTTTCTTGGATATTATTTATTGTGTTGGTCTTTATACCTTAAAGTGTAATTAATACACTATGTATTAATTTGATTTTTATTGCATGAAGTATATTTTAGACTACTTGATAATGAAGATGATTTACCTAGATTAACCTTGAACTCCTTTACCTCGATCACTTTAAAATTTGACTCCCCATATTCTTGTGTTTAAAAATTTACCTCTTCGTATTATTTTTCACCTTTCAATCCTTTTGTATTTAAATGTGTGCATTATACTTCCTCATCCCTTGTGTCATATTTTTCTTCTAATGTTTTATTTGAGTGAATCATAATGGCCTTTATCATTTAATAATGTTTTCCTTACCACTCTGTTAGGAGTTAAAAATCCTTGATTTGAGCCAACATATCCTATGATATGATATCCTTGTTTTATATTGAATTTTAGCTCATTCTCAAAATGTTTCATCTCTTTCTTCATCATTCTCACTTTGTAAATTCTTTTTATATTCCTAGTTTCATGATATTTAACGTTAGAATACAATATTTTCATAATCCACCTATTGATCACATTCTCTTGATTCAAATTTAATCCTAATAGGCTATGGTAAATTTTTTGAAATATCCATGGATACAAATATTTGAGTGTATATAGAATGCATTATATCCTTAGTAGTTGGTCCCTCCTATATGAAATTGCCTAGAGTATTGCCCATATTATCCAAAACATCCTTATTGACGAGTTGATAAGGAAGTCCTATAAGTCTAATCCACAATGAAATACTTTTAATAATATTTGTATCCATAGAAAAAAATCTCACTTCATGGTATTAAATTTAATGCATCTTTGCTCCTAATGTAAGCACCTCCATTCATTATTTTATCTATTAAATTTAAATTGGAGAAGTTAATGAGAAAAAATCCTTTCATAAGAAAATTCATAGAATAATTTAAATTCAATCCTAATTTGCACTTAATTCAATTTTAAATCTCAAAAAACCTACCAATATTCATGGAACCTATATATTAACCCTCTGACCTTAAAAACCATTATATCATGTTGGATAATCTCATATTTGATAATCATATTTGATGTGGCATATCCTACCTAGATAAGGTTATCCATAGACTCACTCTTCCTCTTATTACTAACTAGCACATCCATACTTATAACCATCTGTAGTTTCAACCAAGGCATCCTTACTTTCAAGTAGGCCATCCTCCCTTCCCATTCTCCCTCTCCCTTATTTATTTTTTCAACTGACCTCAGATGCAATAATATGATGATGCTATATAGATTCTCAAATGATGTTACATCAATACTATGAAATTTACCTAACATCAAAATATATATATATGATTTTTTACCATGCAATTAAAATTTTCTTACAAGATTTTTTAAAATCCATACTTACTTTATTGATTAGAGTAAATCTCATAAATGTTCCAATTAGATGGCCTAGTTAAATATTTTTTCAATATTTTATTTTATGATTTGTAAAAAATCCTTGATATAATTATCTGCTTTTTAATAGTACACATAACAAAAGTATAATTTAATGAGTAGTTTTGCTTTCTTTCTTGTCATACATAACAATATACATAATAATTTGAAGCATTTCATGTTTTACATTCTCAACATTTACTTACAAAGTATATTTTTACTTATATTTTCTACCTCGATGTTTTCTTTGGAAGATGCTATAATAGTGTTTTGTATATATGTATTTTTCAATAAATATAATTTATTTTGTGAATGATTATATTGTTTTATTTCATATTTCGTTTAATTATATTTAAAATATATTTATTATTTTTAATTATTTTTTTAATATTTTTTAATTAACTTCATCTATTTTATTCCATCTATATTATATTATCTTTAATATATATATATATATTAAATATATATTTTTTCTATATTGATAAAATAAAGTTTTGAAAGGGCGTAAATTCTTTTACATAGCCTTACATTAAGTTTTTTCTCTTACCAAAACCTTTAAGACATACCTAAATCTTCATAACAACATTCTACAATTATTATTTCTCTTATTTTTTTTTATTAGATAAAGAAGGAATTTTGAAAGGGTCATGTCCCGAACCTTTTACATAAGGGATTTTGAAAGGGTCTCCAAACCTAAGATCTAGCAATACAAGCATCTAAAGAGAGCAAAATAAAATGAGGTTTGATCTATAGAATGAAAATAAAAACTAAACTTCAAATAAATCTAAAACCAGCTGAGTTAGGTCCTACCCAAAGTAAACCATGTACGACCAAATTTAAATAAAATTCAACCAAAATTGAACCCACAAAGTTGGGCAGCTAAACTCCACTAGAGAAACTAATCCAAATCAATAAACCAAGATCCAAGAGACCAACTGGATCTGATGGTCCAAAATAAACATTTGCAACCTCAAGGATGAACAAATCGTGAATGCTAAGAAAATCTCAAAATCCATGAATCCATCAACTTTGACCCCCAAAATATTCCTGCCCTAACTTGGAAAATTTTAAAATAAAATTCATAGTACAGCTTCCTACCTAAGCCATAAATCACATAACTAATTTAAGAAAAATAAAAAAGTTCAAACTTCGAATTTCTCGCCCATGGGGGGAACATGCATTTGATTCAAGAAATTCAACAAGACTAAATTGAAAATTTCTTCCCCCAATCATAGGGGAAATAGGAAGACAACATGAACTAAGAATCTAACTTTGCATCTAACAAAAAGCTATCAACTTTCTATAGAAGAGATCCTAAACAAAGAACCATCCACACCTCCCCTAGTTTGGTTCCTAGCCTAAAGCAGAATAGAAGACTCCAACCATCCCCAACTTTGGATGAACAAAATCCAACAATAAAAAAAATTGGATATGCTTTGGATCCACTCAAGGTCCCAACATCTGCAATATCTGTAAATGCTCATGATCTGCTATAAGACCCATGATGTCGGGTAAAGCAAAACAAAGGCCAATGATAAAATTATGGTTGGTATCCATCTCATGACCGAACAAGCCCTTGAAAATGACCAACATCCACAAGTTCTACATAGTAACCAACAATAGAACCATTAACGTCAACCGTAGCTAACCCAAGCCACAAAAGACTATCATACAAATACTATAACTGCAACCTCAAAACTATGGGTATGCCACAAAATTTCCAATGATATTTCTATATTGACCAAGCACCAAAAAGGAAAACCCTAAGATCTCCAAAAAATGGGGGAGATTTTCCCCAATCCCTATGGATTCTAAACCCACAAGCACACAAAAATGAAAATAGGTTCAAAGCACTAGTGCATATGATAAACTAGCCATCCACTGCAACTCTAATTTTTTCCACCTCTTTTCCAACCCCACCAACCCATCCAGATCCTTAGCCTACCAACCAGCAACTTTGGGGAAAGAGAGACCACAACCAAGAAACCGAGAACAAAGGGATGATAATTTTCAATCCCAAGTGTAGACAACACCATCCAATAGAACACCCAAAGTTAATCTCAAACTTCCCAATTGAACTACCCAAAGAGACAAATCTCACTTTATCGATCTTGCTCAATAGCTTTCGTGGAGCCAGCAACGGTTCAGTGCCAATAAGACCATCAATTTTTAGGGAGAAAACTAGTAGATTTTTTGGAACCACAAAGATCCCCTAATTACGGCTAGCCCCTCTAAGCTATTTTTTCACTCACTCTCTACCATTTGATTCCACACCCAATATCAATAAGGATCATATCTTCTCAGTCCAAAATGCAATCTAGATTTTGCTATCTTCATACCCCTCAAAAGTTAAAATTAAATGGGTAGTATGATAAACCCCTATGACACCAACGCATACAGTTAAGAAATCTCCTTCCAGCCATGACCCCTAGTAAAATAAATCTTGAACTACGCTTATCAATAGAAAATTAACATACAACCAAAAATCGTAATCAATATATTGTTTCCATCAAAATATTATTACTCTTTTATATATATATATATATATATATATATATATATAATTGATTTAATTAAATATATTAATAAATAAATAATTTTTTTAATTTATTATAATGGTGTTGTCATTTTACCATAAGCACCATGTATAGGCTAGCCATTGTATCTTGATTGAATAAACAACTTCAACAATGGAACTTTTGCATGCAACATTATGAAATCCACATTCAAAAGGCATCATCTCACAATCCGATATATGATCCAAGAAAGAATATTTTTGAGTTTTTCCGCTACTAGTCCTCTCTAACAACTTATGAGCAATATAAGAATATTTTAAAACACCAAATAGGCACCACATCTTTAAAACTTACGAAGAAAAATTCAGACGGTACACTGCCGCTTCTAACAAGCAGATTTGCCTTTTCTTCAGTTCCGTAGGGAGACAAATATGTCACACGAATTTAAATTCATATATAACTAATCAAAATTATTAAATCGAATTATACAAATATCACAATATTAGCTACTACAACATTGAGAATATTGCAGTATACAGTAAAACAATGCTTCCATTTTTCATCTAGACCAGAAACACCTCATACAGAAGTGAGAGACTATAATGCAATGCAATACATACAGTTCGTTAGATGTCCTTATTCATTATAGCATTTGTTAATCGTGGAGTTGAAATGCAGCCTTTTTTAAGTCATAGTAGACTGGTAGGTCTTGATATCATTAAAACCCTCCATGCAAACAGAGAACTCACCATGAGACGAAAATGTAAAACCAATTAGAATTGGAATTGATAGAAAAGCCTCCCTTTGTTGTTGTGTATTAACTTACCGCTTTAATCCCTCCTTGATCCTCCCATCTCCATTTTTATTGTTTTATCTATCAATATCAATGGAGATGGGTTACGTTAACGCCCACGTTACACTGGGATCAGATGGTACATAATGATCGTCATTCCTTATTTTTCTTTAAAATCTCGATGGATGTCTGCCAACGCCATGCCTGGACAACTGTAAGCAATGAGAAAGCAGAACCTGGTTATAAATTTGTAAAAGCTTGAAATACACAGGCTATAAAGTAACCTGTGCTAAGCTTCCCTAGGGTCCCTTTGATTATAAAAGTAAATAAAATATATTGATTAGAAACAAAAAGTATGGTAGAGGGAATAAAGCTTGAGCAGCTGGCGATTTGTACCGAGCATTACTGGAGACATGCCAAAGAATAATGCACCATGCTTATTCTAAGTATTCTTTTATTCCTGCGTTGTACTGAATCTGTGCTTGTTTTAATCTGATGTAAAGATGATTCGCAGGGATGGCTGTAAATGAATCATAGTTGTTTTAACTTTAAATCTTAGCAAATCTACTCTCTGAGGTTGCAAAAATGATGTTGACTTCGCGTGACGTTTGGGCGTCAATATCAGCTTGGAGAATCTCTCTTTATAGTATAGCATATATAGTATATAAGTGCAATTATTTTATACTCCACTTATTGAACTCACTTGTGTAGACTAATTAATGAACTCACTGTTTTCTTCCTGAGAAAGTTGACTCTAAATATTCCTTCAAATCTTGCACTCCTACAACCCTTATTTTCTTATTAACTATAAATATTATTTTCTTATTTATTTTAAATAATGGATTCTTTGACAACTTTATACACTTTTTAATTTTTCTTATATTTTTTTTTTTATATATAGAAGCAATGGTTACAATCACGTAACTACAAGCATAGCTGGTAGGGTTCAAACTATCTGCGAAGGCTCTCAGGACTTCCACCATCTTAGTACATGGTAACCCGACGTGATATGGGATATGGGGACCGCCGGACGCACAGGGGTTGCACCGTCGTCATCAATTTGACGCACCACTCAGAGGAATCGGATCTGGGCTACTGTCTGTGCATGGGCAAGCCCGTGGGATTGGAACCTAGGTCTCCTCTCGGTAAGCGCCCCAACTTACCAATCCACCTAGACCCACGAACTTTAATTTTTTTTTCTTATATCAAGGTTGTGGGATAGTGTCATATAAATACAATGTTTATGTTCAACCTCATAGCATATACCTAGCATATATGGTATATAATTGCAATTATTTTATAGTTCACTTAATGAATTCATTTTTATAGTTTAATTATTAAACTTACTATTTTTTTCCTTGAGAAAGTTGATTCTAAAGATTCCTTCAAATCTTTAAAAAAATATAATTTTAATTTTAATTTTAATATTCTATTTTTTTCTTAGTGAAAAATAATTATTTTGAACTATATTATATTTTTTATTTAATCCTTCATATTAAATAATGCATTATTTCAAAACCTTTCATGTCTATTTATTTTTCTAATATTTAGTTAGTGTTCAAGCTCATGGGTATGTGACATGTTTTCATCTAACCTTATAACATATCTAATATATATGTGCAACTCGTTCATGGTTTAATTATTGAACTCTCAATTTTAAATCATTTGGATATATAAAAAAATTTAAACATATTTTAAAAAGCACATCTAAAGATTTCTTAAAAAAAATTAAACCTTTTGAATTTGAACTCTAGTATAAAATTCTTCTTTCTTACTCATAAAGATTGATCTAAACCAATTGTATTGAATTATATATATCTCTCATCTCAAATAACTTCATGGAAACAAGTGTGTCTTCTAAGAAAGAATGGAGGTCTTGGTTTAAAGAGAGTGTCTCAAATGAATAAGGCTCTTGTGGTGAAGTTGGGCTGGAAAGTAACGTCAAATAGTGAGGATCACTCCGTCCAAATCCTCAAGGTGAAGTATATGTTTAATGATTTTTTTTTACCTTCTTCCTTCTTAAGGCTCTTCTTTCTAGCAATGTTAAGTCCAAAAAAAATTGAATAGTAATAGCAGATGGATTGTAGGTAGTGGTTCTACAGTGGATTTTTGGCAAAAGCTTAGATATTCTCCTTTGGCTGATGATCAACGTCTTTTGGTGATAGAGATGTTATAGAGTCTTTCACCTGGGATATGGATCACTTCAAAGATAGGGATTTTATTGAAATTTCAAATGGAAAAATACCTTGGTTTCATTTTCCTCTAGGGATGGTGATGCAGAGGTTCATTAGGCTTGGAGTTCTATAAAAAATGAGCTTCGGTTTCAAGTTTTACGAAATGAGGTTGTAGAAGATATTATTATTTGGGCTGACGATAGCGAAGGTACATTTTTAGTTAGATTGACCTACTCCATGTTGGAACCTGATGTTGTTTTTCCTTTACTAGTAGGAAACATTTAGTGTAAAAAATTGATTCCCACAATTAATATTTTCTATTGGTTAGCTATGCAAAACAAGATCCTCTCGATTGAGAATTTACATAAAAGAAGGTTTAGCATCACTAAAAGATGTTTCTTATGTGAATATGACTAGAAATCAACTAATCATATGCTTCTTCATTGTTATTTTTTTATGAAGTGTTCTCATTATTTTTTGAGAAGCTTAAGATCCAATGGATCTTGCTTAAGTTCTTGGAATATTGTGTTCTCCAATGGTCTTCACCCTTCTCCACCCCCGACTTAAGTGCCTTTGGAACTTATTTCTCCTACAATTATTGTGGGGTTTAAAAAAAGAGAAATGCTCGAGATTTTAAGAGCTACAAAAGGGATGCCTTGCATTTCAGTTTGAGAAACCTTTGGGATGTTGTAAAAAATATCTCCTCTATTTTCTTCAAGCCTGAGAAAATTTGAGTTAAAATCTCTCCTTCTAAATTTCTCTTGGAGGATGTTTTGGGCTTCCTATGTATCGGCTCTGGTCCTTTAATTCTCAATCTAAGAAGTGTGGTCAGGTGGACTCCACCTACCATGGGTTGATTAAAATTAAATTTTGATGATGCTTCTAAAGGTAACCTAGTGATTGATGGTTTAAGAGGTATTATAGAAAATTCAAGGGTGATCTATTGGTGGTTTTTTCAGAACATATTTCCTATTAATACTCTTAGTTTTTTGAGGTAAGAGCCTCACTTCAAAGTATTATGTTATTTATGGAGATAGGAATTTTTTATGCTGAGATTGAAGGAGATTCATTGAATGTCATTAATATGCTCAACGGATCAAGCTCATCTAGTTGGAAGGTGGCCAATATGATGTGTGAATCAAGAAGAATTATTCAACTTTTTAGGAAAGCTTAGATTAAGCACATTTTAAGAGAAGGTAATTATTTAGTTGATTTTATGGCTAATCTTGAAACTAGCCAGACTAGGTCATCAGTATAGAGAAATGACTTTTCTAAGGAACCTTATTAATAATATGAATGATGGACATTCTTAATACCTATCAGAGTGTTGGTTGTTTTTTAAATTTGAATTGTTTGAGCAAGGCCCTTTTTTATTGTGGCATCTTCATCGAATTTCAGAGATCTTGGTGGTACAATACTTATTTCTTCCTTATAGCATGGTAGTTGGTGATGTCTCCTTCTAATTTGAATTTAGATTCAAATTGCCCGTGTGGGTGTGTTGATTGGAGGGATATTGTTTCCTTTGATCTCCAGCTTAGGTGAATCATTATGTGGATTCCTTTTGGGCATATGGGATGGCGGTTCTTTTTCATCCTTGTTGTGGTGATTAGTGCCCTATGTGGTTCTTTGAATTTCTTATCCTGGATGCCTCAACTGATGAAATTTTTTTCTCTTTGTATGTCATTATATATATGAGGAAGAAGTGGTTCCAGGATGGGGATGCTTCTTTTTTAGGGAGAGCATTTTTTTTTCCTTGTGTCTTGGTTGTCCTCAGCTTATGGAGTTTAGATTTTTTGTGTGGGCTTGGATATTGGATGACAAGTAGAGGTGTCATAATCTTGCTTTCTTCTGAGGTTAGACCTGGTATGAGTATTATGTTTTGGGACATGCTAGATTTGATGTTCGTTTCACTTTGGATTCATATTTTTCTAGATTTTGGTGTGATATATTTTTGGATTTTCACCGAATGGGTTTGTAACCATATTTAATCATGTGGGATTGTGCTATGGAAGTACCTTAGTTGACCATTGTCTATTAATATGAGGTGGTATCCCTGGTGGTTGAGAGATTGTTTCATCTGTTACTCCTTGTTTATTTTACTCACGGGTAAAGCAAATATTTCTAGTTATAAATAAAGATCTTTGAAGCTACATTTAGAACCTACTTCATTAATTTTTTTTGTTGTAAATCCCAGAAGGAATGCCACTTTCAAGTAGGACCCAAGGAGGTTGGGGTATCTATTCTGCCAAAATCACCCAAGGCTCGTACCTAGCCTACCACCTTTGACATACTCAAGGAGAAAACAAACACATAATAAGATTATAAATAAATAAATAAATAAATAAAAATAAAAAACATGCTCCTTGAGTGTGTCGAAAAGATAAAACACAACCAAACACACACAATAAGATAAAAAAAAATCACAACACAAAACACATATAAAAAACACAAGAACAACATAACAAAACACAAATATGACAAAAACAACAGAATGCTACAAAGACATAACCAACCAAAAAACCAAAACCTAAAAAAAAAAAAAAAAAAAAAAAACCAACAAAATACATTAAACAAAAACAAAAAGTATAGAAAACACTCACACACAAAAAAATGAATTTAAAAAAACATACAAAAACACAAGAACAAGAACAAAACACACACAAGAACAATAACAAAAAATACAAAAAAACACAAGAACAATAAAAAACAACACAAAAACAAAACAAAACAAAAAACACACACCTCAAAAAACTAAACAAAAAAAAATAAAAAAATTGAACACAACAATGACCTTTCTAGACCAAAATACTTTTAAGGCAAGAATCAACAGAGGAAATAAAAGAAAGAATAAATTGAGCTAGGGAACTAAAATACCCTAACAGAACCAAAGAGAACTAAGAAGAAACTAGGTACATCCAAAACTAGAGCTATCCAAGAAAATGATAGAAAGAAGAGCTTCCCTTATTTGTGAAGCCCACCATCTAGGAGGGTGGCCATAGCAAGTAATATAACCTTTTTCAAAATCCCAATTAGCTAAAGCATCAACACTCTTGTTTTGATCTCTAAACACATGATTGTAATCAAATTTCAAAAATCCCATCTAGATTAATTGAATCTTCTCAATAATTTTTTTATTCTCCAATCAACCTTATGATTCTTAGAAGGAGTCTTCAAAATATTAATCATGAGTTGAGAGTCAGACTCAACTAGCACCTTTTCCCATCCAACCTTAGTAGCCTCTTGAAGGCCTCTAAGGATACCATACCCCTCAGCAAGGTTATTGGAAAGAATACCCAAATTCTCAGCAAAAGTATTAACCAAGGAACCATTTGAAAGTCTAACAATTCCTCCCGCACTAGATTTTCTAGGGTTCCCTCTAGAGGCTCCATCAGTATTGACTTTTCTAAAATCCTTAGGAGGAGGTTGTCAATTTCTTGTCCTATCCATATTACAATTACTCACATTCCCTTTAAGTTGGTTACCCTTAGAATATTTAATCTTCAATATTTGCATCACTTTATCCCATATTTGGTGGGATTTTTTAGGGTGACTAAGGATTTGTTGGACCGATTCAACTAAGTTGGCAATGGTCTTTTGTCAAATATAGTAAATATTATTCCTATATTGATTAAAATTTTGATTGTTCCTTTCATTCTAGATATTCCAAAGGAGAGTGGTAGAACCCATTCAAACTAACTACCTAATAAAATGATCAACACCCTCTTGTTTAGGCCAATCCCTCCAAAGTTGTTTAAATGTAAAAAAAATTGGACCACTGTAAGCCAAGTAAAGTGGCCATTCTCCTCCATAGCTCAGAGGATAAAGTACACTCAATATAAATATGGTTGAGAGTTTCTACATTCTCTCCATACATTGCACATATAAAAGGGCCATGAAAACCATGCTTCATAAGTTGCTCACCAGTAAGAACCCTACGATGCAATAAAATCCAAGTAAATAACCTCACCTTAGGCCAAAGCTTTTGAGCCCACAACTAAGAAAATATGTTAGATGATTGGTTGGGATTATTATGACATAAGTTCAAATAACCTTGAGCAACTGAATACTCACCCTTAGTAGTGTTGTTCCATCCAAAATAATCTTTTTCATGGGACAAAGAGAGATATCTCATATGAAGGATGCCTTGGATATCTTGTATTTGTATTTCTAGTATTTGAATAGGTCAGTCCTCAATAGGGATTCAATATCTACCAACCTTTGAATTACCAGTATGGTAGCAACAATAATTATCCACCTTTATCCAGTTAGCTTGATGAAGCTCCTCCATTCAAGGCCTCCAATCAAAAAACTGAGTTATCAAAGGCTTGTGACCATCCCAAGAATCTATCCAAAAAATTACCTATTGACCATTATGAATGATCCAAAATAAATTTTTCTTTATCAAATCCTCACCAATCTTAAGAATTGCTAAAATGGGAGAACCTTTGGTAGGCAATTGATAAAAAACAAGGTCTTCAAGACTTTTGTTCTCAACACATTTAGCACAAAGACCCATTGGGGTTATGCAACATCATCCAATATAATTTAACAACTAAATATTTGTTGTTATTAATATAATATTGGAATCCTAACCCCCCTTCATTATTAGGAAGACATAAAGTATCCCATTTCACCAAGGCCCATTTTATTTTCTCCTTAGTACCACTCTAGAGGAACCGATGACTGATTTGATCCAGTTCTTGAAGAACAACCTTTGGGATATTCAACACAAAAGAAACATAAATAGGAATAGCTTGAAGGAATAATTTTACCAAGGCGATTCTACCCCCAGAAGAAAGCCAACTGTTGGTCCACTTTCCAATTTTCTTCTTGACTTTGTCCAACAACCAATTCCAATATTTTTTTTTTGCCTTTGAATATTGATCGGAATACCCAAATAAGTGATCAAAATGGAGGTCTTCTTATATCTTAATTTATCCAATACCATGGATTCCTATCTGGAAGAGTAGTAAAAGAAAATGACTTTATATTTGTCTTCATTGATCAATTGCCCAATAGCCTTAGAAAAACAATTAATGATTTTCTTAATATTAGAATCTTCCATTAATTATAGATGAGAAGGTCAAGTCAATTTTGAAGGAATGGGGTATTTTTAGTTATCTTTATAAGTTTCACGATCACAATTTTTATCTTTTGAGGTGGGTGACCCATACTTGGAAAAATGGCTAGGTTAAAGTGGGTATTTAGACCTTTGAGGTCTTGATGGAGTTGATAAGTAGAACCACTGGTCTTTCCCCACCTATCATAATAGGGACAAGAACTCCCTTCTCAAAGAGATCATTTTTTTTCTGGATGAGGATGAGTTCCTACCAAAGGTTCAAAATGGGCTTAGTGCTAAGGCTCTCTCCTCTCCTTGGGATAGGGTGATAAAAGTAATCATGGATTTATTTACCCTTGACCTGACTTATGAAGTTATTAGGAGATTTCATGCCATGTTTTTGAATCATCTCAAGCATCACATTTGGATGAACATCCCATTATTTATTTTTCAATCCATGGAAAAAGTCAATTAAGGACATTCAAGATGGTAAATGCTTATATTTTAATCATCAAGGTCTTGCTCTATTGGTTTTTGGGTAGTTTTCCAATGAACATGGCTTGGTTATAGATGATATATTAAAATATATTGATGGTCAACAATTTATGGAGTCTTGCATCCTTGAAGTGGAGTCAGGAGGTTCAAGTGATATTCAGGTTCGTGATGATGAAAACTCTTATTCCTTCGTGACTAGAGAAGGTAAAATTTCTAGAAATTTTTATTTCTCTACTCGTAGTGTAAGGAGGAAGGACCTAGCATTTCGAGCGAAGAGAGGTGATTCTCTGGATGTCTTTTTGAAGGATGCTATTATGTTTAACTGCGTTGATGGGGATCAAATTCCAATCTCTAGTAGGGGTGGGATCTCAACTAGAAATTTCAAAAGGTTTGTGGTTAAATTGACTAGTAAGGTGGATCCACATTTCTTGGTAAATCATTTGGAATCAAAACCTTTAACCAAAAAATTTTGTAAGTAAATGGTGGTTAATGAATTTTTTTATTTTATGTTGCTCATGAAGGGGCTTCTAATGTTATTCACAATCTTAAAATGACAGAAATCAAACAAGTCTTATTCTGAGGTCTCTAAAAATTTTCATTGATTACACTGAGGAAGTGACTCGGATTGTGAGTGAGTCTATCCAAGGACTGGAATCGGGTGCTAATTTCTAGATCTAGATCTAGTTTTTTTTCTATGAGTTTAGGGATTTCTTTATATTTTACCTTGTTTTTCATTCAATTATACTTGATCTCCTGTTGTTCTCTCCCACTATGGTGGGTTTCTTGGTTCTACCTTCGTTGGGTGTAATTTGTTTTTAGTAGTATTATCCCTAGGTGAAGTTGTTGTTCAAGGTTGAGGGACCCTTTCAAAACCCTCCTTTCTTTTTTAATAATACCAAAAAAATGATTACTTCAAAACCTTTCACATCTCTTTATTTTTCTAATTCTTCTAAATTTTCAAGCAAGTGGGATATGTGGCATATAAATACAATATTTACATCCAACCTCATAGCATATGTGGTATATAAGTGCGACTCTTCTGTAATCTAGCTATTAAACTCACTTTTTTGGATCACATAGATATTGAAAAATCTTTAAATATAATGAAAGAAGTGCACCCATAAAAATGCTACTAGATTTACCTTCAAAGTTGTTATTTCCACCTAATTAAGTTCTCCCAAAGTATTATCAACATATTTTTCAAACATGATTAGTTATAGAATGATTAGAAATTTCCAAAAATTCCAACTAATACTAAAATCCTTTAAGATTTTTTAGATCTATAGTAAAATAATCACTTGATTATTTTGAATATAAACCAACTTTTATCAAAAATCATATGGTCATTATGTATTATTATGTTCATGATATTTGAGCTAGATAAAATATAAAAAAATTTGATCTTTAAAAATTTATAGACTAATATAAATTTAGCATCCATATAATTTCAATATATTTTTTGTTTATACATATACATAACATGTTTTAGTATTCATTAAGTTTATAAATTCAACTTAAATTTATAAAATTAATAGCTAATTATGAATCATCTCATTTTCCCCCTTGATAAGGGACTTTAATAGATTCATTTCTCTTTATCTTTGGTAAATAAAATTACTTTCTCAATTATGTTATGTAATTTCCTTCCAGGTAAAACTTTTGTGGATGCCTTTCATTATTGATAGCTAACTTGTCCTCATGAGAACCTCACATTTTTTAAATTTATTTAAATATTTTGAGTATAACACCAAAAATAAAATTATATTGCCAATACATGAGATATAAGGATAGACGAGTGATTTTATATAGATAGGTGTAGATATAGATATAGATATATGAAAAATATTGTGTACATTTTAAATATATTTGTATAAAATTATAGGGTAAATAAATAGCCCTACATGAGTTATATATATCACAAAACAATAATAATTAAAAATTGTCAATTACATTTTACATATTTATAGGATAGAAAGAAGAGAAGTCCACAATGTATCTAAAATACTTATTTGAAAGTCATGATTAATATAATATCAATATACTATACTATCTAATAATAGTAAATTAGACTAATGTTTATTTTTATTAGATAGTATAATAACTTGATATTATATTAACAATGACTTTCAAATACATATTTTTAGGCACAACCTCTACCAATAGTTGATGAACATTAGCAATAATGTAAATTTTTATCCAATCCCCACATATGCCTTTGTTGATAGCATTAAAAACCATTTGTGAACCCTCTAAATTGAAATGCCTTTCCATATTATTTTAATGATAATTTTGATCACTAAAAGAAGTGTTCTAGCCTTTACACTCTTACTAGTTGAAGTTGCATATGATTAAGAGTATGTAAGCAATTTTTTGGATTCATTGTTTTGAAAATGCTACCTCCACCAAATTTTCTCACATGTTATTTGGAAATATTGTCAAAATTATTTTTGATAAACCCAAATTTTGGACATTTCCATTCTTCTATCTATCAAAGAAGACTCCTTGTATTAAATCCATATACTCTATTGTCATATATGACCCTTCCATGTATGTTTAAATCCTATAATCAAGATGTTAGAACCTCATCTTCTACACTTGAAACTTCTCATGATGAGTACCATATTTGTAGACATTATAAAGCAAAGGTAATAATATGATCTTAAAATTCGACATGGTTTTGGGATTTGTTTTTGTAATTATATTATTCCTTTTAATCTATAAATTCCAAAAAATAAGGTCAAGATCAATCTTTCAAATAATTCATTATAATTTAGATTATAAGCAATTAGTCTAACTTTTCATTAACTTTTCCAACATTGATAGAGCTACTCAATATATTCTCATGATCTTGAAAATGAAACCTCAAGTGGTGTAAGCAAAGGGACAATGACAAAATGAATAAATTGATGTTTCTATATTCTTCTTATACAAGTTACAATTGAAAGATTAATTATATCATTTTTTTTCTAGGATCTCATTTATAAGAATGTTGACTTGAAATACTAACCAAATGAATATTGAGTCCTTAGTGAGAACCTTGGGTTATCAAACATTCTTCCAAGGGAATCCATTTTGAGTATAAAATCTTGATTTCTCTAATCCTCATATCATAATCTGACTAAGTATCTACCATATTTTGGTAGGTTTCCAACTAACTTATAATTTTGTATAAAAATAGGGACACAAAACTCTTGAAAAATATTTTACTACTCATCCACTATGTTTTTGAGGTCCTTTCCTTCAATAAGGTTGCTAATAGAAAACCATTATTTGAATTTATTGTTCATATTGATATGATTTGTTACCTATAGGTTGTTATAAGCTAAACATAATTAAGGTCACTATTCTTATTTTGGATAAAAAATAAAAGGATGAAACTTGAACCAAGCATCACACTAAAAATCTATAGAATACCCTTCACTTACTATCTATATAATTTGTTTATTGATTAATTATAAAGTATTTGGTATGGAATTCCATGTCATTGATCCTCTAGATAGAGTAAATTTTCTAAAAAATTTAATTGCCACAAGAGAACACATATTTTTCGAGTAATAATTTTTTTCAACTCATTCCTTGATTGTTGAATAAAATCAACTCATATTTTATTCCTAGTTTATTCCATTACTAGTGTAGTCATCCATTTTTGCATGCTAATAACAATTAAATAAGTAATTTTCCTTGCCAAATAGTTTTTAAAACAAATTAAGTTAGTTTGACTCCATTATACATGAATTTACGAGAAAAACTATTTTGATATGTGAGGCTTACAAAATTGTTTCAAATATTTGTAAAAATTTCCAAAATTAGTACTGTTAGAATGAGCTTAAAAAAATATTTTTAATGAGTATAAATATACGTATTCTTGTATGATATATGATACCTAAAAATGCCCTACAACAAAAGCACAATGATGTAGACACCAAAACAACACCAATCCGATTATGTGACGACAAGCACTGATCGAATTGGCATACACAGCCCCCAAGGGCAGCCCCCAGAGGTTAAACAGTGGTCCTAACCACTCCCACAATAGTTTTGGAAGGTCAGAGGTCAATTTGGCACCTTTCAGGCACTCTGCTCCCTATTCGTTCCACCCTGGGATGATTACAAACTGGTATTCATCCCACCCTAGGACGATTAGCAGTATTCGCTCTAGGGTGGGGCGAATAGCAGGTTTGATGGGAAAAAGGTCAAACCTTGACAAATGGTAGCTCAGATCCACCACTTAACTCCTCCTTCAATGCATGGAGTGTGAGTGAGCATTTTTGAGCTCAAAGAGGCAGTCATAGGGGCAGTCATGGAGCCCTTAATCAGGGAGGAATCTTCTTCCCCCTGGCAAGGCATGATGGCCAAGTGGCGCCTCTGCATGCTCATTCACAAGAGACCCTCAGGTCTATAAAATGGTGAGTCTTCTCACCCCAAAAAAGGATAGAGCAGGAGCATTTGGAGCAATGGAGTGCTATCGAATTACATCCTCACCCATCTTTTGTGCTTCTTACATCCTTGATCTCTCTTTTGGAAGGGAGGTTATTGGGTGATTATTGGAAGTGCAATATGGACCCAAAACCCAAAAATTTGGCCACAATACCCCACCCAATTTTCTGACACAACCCCATAAGAGGTTTTGGACCCATCCCAAGTGGATTGGTGCCAAAATCGAGCCCCAAACGGTGGGCGTCCCGCCCCGGGCGCCCCCTGCACTGCTGTAGTCCTAATCGCCCCACCCCGGAGTGATTAGAAATTTGTGGTATATTTCCCTACTATTTCTTTTGCATTTGATTCTAGGTCATCCATATATGCTGTCATTTAAATTTCATGTCATTTTGATGAGTTTTGACTGTGCTTTCAATGTTTCTCGCTTTCACTAACATACAGGGAGCATCATCGGATACAGGGTGATCGAGGCTGAATATGCAAAATATGACCTTCTGGGTCATTCCAAAATGCCCCATTTTTCCTAACCCCAACTTTGTAGGTGTTTTGGAGGCCCCTGGATGGGACATTTAGGAGGTCACCTTCTGACATTTTATGACAGTCCTAATCGTCCCACCCCGGAGCGATTAGAAATCTGTGGTAGATTTCTCGACTGTTCCTTTTGCAGTGTGTTCCTGGTAATGTTTTCTTGCTTCTATCAAATTTTTAGCTTATTCTGATATGTTTTAGTTATCATTTTAATTATTTTATGCATGCATCAACCGTAGGCCTTGGGGATCGCATGTTTCCCTCCATCCGTAGGTGCTACTAATCGTTTACTATTTCTCTGAATGTAGGATCCCAACACCGGAGGGGCAGCAAGGAACTATAGATGCATTCACGCAAGTGGCGACAATGTTTGGTCCGCCCATTTTCAATGTGGGCACGCGGAAGATCCCCAAGGGGAATATATCATTTGTGGTGTAACAAAACTATGTCCGACGCTCCCAGCCCCTGAAAAGGGAGGAGACGTATTGTAACCCGATCTCGAGAAAATTAATAAAATAAAGGGCTGCACTTTTACATTTGCTTTAAATCTCATTTCAATTCATTTGTTTTCCCTCTTTTCATGCATTCTCGTTCGTAGGACTTAGCGTTACATTTCCCTTTTGTTTGCTTCCGTATCCTCGTGCTTTCAGTGGCGATCACGGTGGGACCTTGTCCCCTAATTTTGAGATCAAATTTTTGATCAAAAGTTGTGTGTTTTTGCTTGCAGGTGTTAATATTTCAAGCGTTGGACTGCTGCTCGTTCCACCCTGTGACGAGTACAGAGCTGGAATTCGTGTCACCCAGGGACGAATGGGCATTCGTCCCACCCTGTGATGAATACAGATCTGATATTCATCCCACCCCGGGATGATTAGCTCTCTGTGCCATTTCAGAGCAGAAACTCAGAGGCATCCGGTTTGGGCAGAGAAGAGGTAGGGGTTCTGAGCATCCTCTATCATTTTCTGTTTTTTGTCTCTGTCATTTCATGTTTCTTTGCTTGCATAGGAGAGTTTTGCTGCATGTTTTTCTTTCTTTGCGCAAATAAAAAGAACCCCACACACCACGTGGTAATTTAAACACCAAGGAGTTGGTCGTAAAACCCCAACCCTTGATCAAGACCAACGGTGGATTTCATCACCACCTTGGCTTGAATTTTTGCATACATAACCCCGATCGCTACTGTTGCTAGACGTAAATCCTGATGAAAGCTGACCAAGTGTAGTTGGGGTGATTCCCAGTGCATGAGGATAAGTCTTCTATGGTAGGTGTCAAAAATAGGGTGATTCCCCTTTCATACCGCCTATGTTCCACGTACCATTCTGCTCTCACGTACCAATAGTTTCCCTCACGTAAGGGCGGGTATATTGAGAGGTTTGGTATAACGGCCTAGTAGTGGTATATTGAAGGGGCGACCATTTTGGGAGACATAAGAGCCATCATATTGCATGTACAACAACACGTTCTTTACAAAGCTTTCAAAACAAAAATCAAAACACACTAAACCAGATTTAGGGCACACCTTTAATCTATAAACGAGATAATCACTTCTTTGATTGTGTGGTTCCCTTTGTTTAGTGTAGAATAAAAAATCATAAAGAAGATAAAAACCTACATAGCTTGTAGAGAGACACCACCATGGTGTACACCCGTAGCCAAGCCCAATCATGGGCAGAAGCTACAGAGAGTGTACAAGGGGGCACAAGTCACCTCCGCTATAGCCCCAAGGACTTGGTCATACCACCTTGGTGGCCTGACCCACAAGATAGTCCACATCATGCCATTTTAGAATGGGACTATAGAGGCACCCCTTCGAGGGGCACTCCCATTCAACATAGACCCTTTCAGGAGGAGTCCTTACATGTGGCACTCAACATAAATGGGAAGGCTCCCTTAGATGCTCGTTATGAGTGGCCACCATGCAATGAAGTGCTAGAACAACATAGGGTCCATAAGGAGGGGCCACATGATTACATCATCCCTCCTCTACCCCTTATTACTGTCAGGAACAATAGGCCAAATCCAGAGCACAAGGCTCTTCAGACAGGGCGAGCCAACTCTACCCGCCCCTTTCACATATACGAAAGGGAGCACGAGGAAGACCATTACATTCCTCAAGAGCAATACACAACATAGGAGCAATGCGCCTCTGCACCTGCTATCTATCAGGATCACCTACTGAGGCCAGAGCCTCGGGTGAATGCCGCCAACCTCGATAGAGGAAAGTGACCTATAGAGATCTTGGATCATCATGACCGAGATAAATATGTAGGAGAGGCATCTAGGCCTCCTAGACTCAAGATGATAGAACAAATCGACTTGGAATTTTCCAGACATGCCACCCACCAAGCGCAAATCATGCAGCTTGAGCAAGACCAACAATAGTTGGAGCACCTGTATCACCTTAGCAAAGAGCGCATTCGACGTCAAACAGATGAGCTGCTCCAGAACACTATGCCTGAGAGGGTTCCAACCCCTCGCACATAGAGAGCAGAATTGTATGAGAGGCACAACCCCTTGGTGCGAGACAGGTCTCCATGACCTTACCAAGTGCTACCTCCAAGACCTCCTAGACCTGAGCGGGAGGCCACTCCTAGGAACAATGATGGGCACCCTCCATGGGCACCCACCCATGTTTATAGGTCATGCCCAGGAACTCCTCAAGAAGTCTATGAGGAGTATGAGCAAGAAGAAGAGCGGGCTGAAATGCCCTACCAAGGCAGAGGGGGTGCTATCCGGCCACCCCTCCATAGGCCTCAAGTTCCCCGCAACCCGTAGCGGGAACAAACCAAGGAGGAAGAGATCAAATCTTTTGATGCATATAAAGCACTGCTAGAGCGCTTAGAGTCTATGGAGACCAAGACTTTTGGGCCCCAAAATCCCACTTTACGCCAGCTCCATAGTCACCCTGTGCATCCGTCAGTGCTGGCACCCCCATACCCTGAACACTTTAAACTGCCCTAGTTGGCAATATTTAGAGGGGAGGAGGATGCCCAAGAGCACGTGACTAGATTCTTGAGCCAATGCTTTGGCATTCAGGACAATGATGCTTTGCTGCTAAGAACATTTATAACCATGTTCGTAGGCCCTGCCTCGGATTGGTTCACTCAGTTACCAAAGCATAGCATCAGTAACTTGGATCAGCTAGTGGACGCGTTCCTCGAATGCTTCACCTTCAACACCAAGAAGAAGGCGTCACTAAGTGACCTAGCTAGCCTCAGGAAGTATGAGGAAGAAACCATGGTGGCTTATGGAAATCGGTGGAGGACATTGCTGTCAAAGTTACCTTACCTCCCTCCCATGGCCGACCTGACCCAAATGTTCTCAAAGAGCTATTTGAGGTCGATCTCCATGCTATTGTAGCTGCAACAATATGCCACTCTTGAGGAAGCCCTGGCGCAAGCCAGAATCATTGAGGAGATCAAGATACAGGATGGCGAGATTGCCAAGCCATGAAAGAAAGAGTGGCCTAAAAATGCCAAAATAGGGACCACACAACCGAAACCCGTTATGGTCAATCAAGTTGCTATAAACATGCCTAAGCCTGCACAAGCAACACAGCCCCCAAAGGCTAACTATCAGGTGGTCCCTCTTGACAGTTATGAAAGAGAAAATCATCGACAAGAGCAAAATCAACAGCGTCACCCTAGGCGACAATTCACACCTTTCACAGAGTCTAAAGACTCCTTGTTTGACCGTTTGTCAATGGTAAACTTGATAAACCTGCCAGAGAGTCGACCTATAGACCCCAACGTGCCAAAACCCAAAGGTTATAGGGAAGACTTGTACTGTAGGTTTCACCGATAGAAGGGACATGATCTTTATGCATGTTGGAAATTTAAAAGCTTAGTGCAAGACCTAATAGACAACAAGACATTAGCGGTGGATAATCCCATGGCACCAAACAACCAATAGATGGAGGTCTTCAAAGACCCCCTGCCTACCCATGATGCATAGGCAAAAACCCTACAAGTCAATGAGGTGACACATAACTGCCCCATGCAGGGGTATGTAGGGATGATAAGCATCGTGACTAGGAACAAGAGGTACCCAAGCACAGCTGCCCCTGCTGTAGCTACAGGAGAGGTTCCATCAATGTCACAACCTCAACAACACCCTACACAACCTCCTCCACCTAGACCAGTGGCCATGATTCGGACCAAACTTACCCAAAGTTTGAGGACCACGTCGGCTAGGCTCTCCATTTACGAGCTCATACAACAATCATCACCCCATCGGGAGGCTCTAATGGAGATACTAAAAGCCATCGAGCTGCAGCCCCATGAAGCAAACTCTTTCAACAACTTCGTGGGACATGTCAAATGATGCACCGAGCCAGTCATCACCTTTAGAGAAGACGAACTGAAATCAGTGACTGGTGACATGGCGGATCCACCCCTGCACGTCATTGCGTGGGTCAATGGGATTCCATATAAGAGGGTGTTGGTGGACACTGGCTCATCTAGTAATATAATTACAACAACGGCATTGAAACACCTCAAGTTGCCAGCATCTCACATCATGGCCTCCACCTATACTCTGCGAGCATTCAATGATGCGATATGCTCGACGGTTGGCACAATTGTCCTACCCATCCAGGTGGGACAAAAGACTATTCCTACGTTGTGCCACATCTTGGAAGGTGAGATGGCCTATAATATCTTGCTGGGCCGGCCTTGGATCAGGGACATGAAGTGTGTCCCTTCGATAGCCCACCAATGCCTAAAGTACACATTCGAAGGGCAAGTGCATGTAGTCCCGATGGACTTAGAACCCTTCAAGTATTGCAATGCGGTATAGCTAATGCCGCAATCGACCCTTCCATCAACACATTTGGATTTTTAGTTGAATCCATCTAAACAGGGTCTGATTCCGCATACATCCCCATTGTTAAGTCCATCAAACCCCCAGTCGGGTCCATCTTCATCATCTGGTCCTTCACCAATGATGCCACCTACGGTGGCCACATCGAAGGACAATGGGAAGAAACCCCTGGAAGAGGCACCGCCATCAGTCTCAACCATCTCTACCGAGGAGATGCCTAGCCGAATGGAAGTCGAGATGCCTAGTTCACCCGACATGGAGTGGACTCAGGAAGAACTCCCATTCCCTCCCCCTCAACCGCCAACGATCACCATTGAGATGGCCAATACGGGCCTGGGGGAGTACCTAGTGTGGAACATTGTAGCAACACCCGCACTTGAGTCCATGCAGGACATGGGGAGACCTCGCCTCCCCATCGGCACTATTGTTCCTCTAGGCTACCCACCAAATCAGATAAACTTTGTATATGGGGGCCTCGATCATGGCATTGAACCTTACATGCAAGAAGAAGAAGATGAAGAGCCCTTTGCTGAGGACGTCAACTATTTTTCCAACCCAGACTTCGCTTTGAGATATCTTGGCCAATGCAATTGGCATGGATATGGGTTGGGCAGATATGAGCAAGGAGTGCACGTTCTTTGCCAACCGAGATATCAGATGCCATACGACAAGTCAGGAGTAGGGTTCAACCACCCTCTACCCCTGGACATCTTGGTAGAGAACATGCAAGGCCTAGGGATAGGCAACAAGGATGGGTTGGCATTAGATCCATATGCCAATCCTAACACAACATATACATTGGGGGATTATCTCCCATTGTTGACAACACACCTTGTTGACCTTGATAGCCCCATCCCTTTGATCGAGAAAGGAGAAAGTTTGAGAACTCACTTACAAGAGGGATATAGACAAGGTCAGGAAGGATCTTCGAAAGATGAGTCAGAGTATGAGGTAGCACCATGGGACCCTTTCGAATCGGATAGCAATCACTCACAAGTGACCCCCATGGATGACTACCAAGAAAGCCTCTTGGCAATGTTCCCTTTGGATGCTCCAATCGAGCAAGTGCCACCTCAAGAAAATTAGGTCCCCCTATAGAGAGCGGAACAACCCCGATGGGACCAGATCAATTTGCTCGAGCAGGATGAGCCTCACATGCCGCAAACAGTCGTCAGAGCCAACGAAGGCCGATGGATCTCCGACAGTGATTATGAAGATGAAACTGAGATGGCATATCTCAATCATATGCGACAGCAACAATACCCCATGGATATTGATGACATGTTTGAACAATTAAACATGGGGCCAAGGCATAGGTGGCACCTAAACCCAGCACAGTTGGACCAAGTGTTGCATCCACCACTTTGGGCATACAGAGAGCACCTTCCGCCCAGAGACCCTATAGAGTCATCAGTGCCAAGGGTAGACCCTATCCTTTTATCCGCACATAGGGCCGATCCATTTGTGCCAATACCCCCAAAGCCAGATCCGGAGCACAAAAATCATCAAGGAAGTCCGAGTCACCACACCCATGGTAATGGAGACCAAAATCATTTCATCAACATGATCTCCATTGACTTAACCACCCCCATCCACAATCCAGCCGATCCAGCATGGTCATTGTATCTAGACCTAGATGCCATAGACTGGGATCACGTTAATTCACCACCCTCCCCATCAGAGTACTGGCCTTACGGTGAGATGCTTCATTTCACCCCAGGACCAACTCAGGATATCTTCCATGCTGAAGAGGGACCCAAAGTTCCTAATGCAGATCTAAATTCAGCGAATGATATCCACTTGATCCCAACTCCACACCAGTTGGAGGATGGGTCCCACATGTCAGTCGAGGAGATGACTGACGTAGACATCGGTTCTGATCCAATGAATCCATAGATCATCAAGCTAGGGGTAAGTCTATCCCCCGAAGAGCAAGCCGACTACATTGCCCTTCTCAAAGAGAAGAAGGAGGTTTTTGCATGGTCCTACAAAGACATGTCGGGGCTAGACCCGCAGCTAGTCACGCATAATCTAACGCTTGATCCGACAGTCAAGCCAGTTAAGCAAAAACTACGTAAGATGCACCCAACAGTGGCCTTAATGGTCAAAGATGAATTACAAAAGTTGTTGGATGCATAGTTTGTCATCTGCATGGATTACCCACCATGGTTGTCCAACATGGTGCCCATCAAAAATCCTGATGGGAGGATTCGCATATGCACTGATTTTCGAGATCTAAACAAAGCGAGTCCTAAGGATGATTTCCCCTTGCCTAGCATCGATGCATTGGTAGATGCTACAGCGGGCCACGAAATGCTATCCCTCATGGATGGTTTCTCGGGATACAATCAGATTCGTATCAATCCCGAGGACCAACTAAAAATGGCGTTCACAATGCCTTGGGGGACATTTTGTTATAAGGTCATGCCCTTTGGCCTTAAAAATGCTGGCGCCACCTACCAACGTGCCATGACATACATCTTCCATGATCACATGCATAAAACTTTGGAAGATTACATGGATGATTTGTTGGCCAAATCTCTTTTGCACCCAGATCATCTCGATGACTTAAGCAAGATCCTCGATCGCCTCATCGAACACAAAGTCAGACTAAACCCCAAGAAGTGCGTATTTGGCATCACATCTGGAAAACTCTTGGGTTTCATAGTCTCAAAATGAGGCATCGAGGTGGATCCACATAAAGTCAAGGCAATCCTTGAAATGCTCCCCCCAACTACCATCAAGCAGCTCAGAAGCCTGTAGGGAAAGGTCGCGTCAATCAAGCGCTTCATAGCGCAGCTATCTGACAAGTGCCGACCCATGAATAAATTATTGCACAAGGGGGTAGCATTTCATTGGGATGACGAGTGCCAATCTGCCTTCGATGACATCAAACAATACTTGGCTTCACCACTAGTATTGGCACCACCTAGACCAGGAGTGTCATTCTACTTATACATCTCAGCTACTGAGGTGGCACTGGGCGCCATGCTAGCCTAGAAAAATGAACTACACAAAGAATAGGCTACTTACTATCTTAGCCGCACCCTGGTCAGTTATGAACTTAACTATGCATACGTTGAGAAGTTATGCTTGGCAGTGGTGTTTGCTACCAAAAAGCTATGCCATTACATGCTGAGCAACATGACGTATGTTGTGTCTAAGGAGAATCCATTGTGGTACATGATGAGTCGTACTTATCATAGTAGCCACATGACAAAATGGATCATGTTGTTGATGGAGTTTGACATCGAATTCATTGGATAAAAATCCATCAAAGGTCAAGTCATCACCGATCAACTAGCAGAGGCTCCTCTCGAAGACGATCAGCCTCTGACCATAGAGCTACCCGATGATGGGGTCTTCCATGTCTCAGAATCGCCAGATTCTGATGAGCTTGAGTCACAGGTCGACATAACCCTATTTTTTGATGGTTCTAAATGTGAGCAAGGGGGTGGCATGGGAATCGTATTCTTCACACCGCAAGGGGCTCCAATGCCTCTATCATTTAAACTTGATTTCTCGTGCACCAATAACAATGTAGAATATGAAGCCTTGCTCATAGGTCTTCAGACAACCATCACCATGAACATCAAACGCTTGAACATCTTTGGTGATTCATTGTTAATCGTCAACCAAGTGAAAGGGGTATTCCAATGTAAATGCCCAGTTCTGTAGGCCTACAAAGCCCTTGTGGATAAATTCTTGGCAAAGCTTGAATGGTACGACATCGAGGCACTCCCTCGATCATCAAATCATTTTGTAGACACTATGGCCTCCTTGGGGTCACTAATCCCGTAAGACATTTCTGGTGATATGACAACCATCCAAGTCAAAACACTATCGCAATCCATGATGGAGCATGCAAGCTCTGACTTAACACCAGGAATCCACCTGATCTAGATTGAACCATCTCAGGATAAGTTCTCTCGAATCAATGATAGTCTGAATCATGCCAACTAGGGGTCCTTGTTCTCCCCGACCCCTCTTAATAGCAACACAATGCTATTCTTACAGGTTCTTTCCCGCTCAGCTTTTTCTAGGGATGAACTTCAAGAGGGATTGGTTGTTCATACCATCGAGGCTTCTGATCAGCAGGATTGGTACACACCCATAAGAGACTACCTCAAGCTAGGTAACCTCCCACTTGGATTGACGCATGCCGCAAAAATATCATTCAAACAGAAAGTGGCAAAACATGTCTTGCTAGGAGACATTTTGTACCATCGAAGCTACGAGGGAATCCTCCTTCATTGCTTGGACCAGCAGGAGTCCACTTGGGTGATCACCCAAGTGCATGATGGTACATGCGGTGGCCACTTCAGCGGTATGGCCATCGCAAAGCGCATTCTTTGCATGGGCTATTATTGGCCATCTTTAGAGCGAGATTGTTGCGCCTATGTAAGGAAGTGCATGAAGTGTCAACACCATGCTAACTTGACACACGTACCTTCTCAGGCCTTGCATCCGATTCAATCGGCTTGGCCATTCTCGTAGTGGGGCTTAGATCTAATCGAAAAGATCTCCCCTGCATCGTCAAGCCATCACACGTTCATCATAATGGCCATAGAGTACTTCACCAAGTGGGTGGAAGCAATTCCGCTTACCTCTACGACTGGAACCCACATTGCGGAGTTTATTTTACATAACATCATATGTCATTTTGGTATTCCATCCAAGATCATCTCGGATAATGGGACGTCGTTCAAGAACAAAGATGTGCGTGCTTTGACCACAAAGTACAAAATTTAGCATAATTTTTTGACACCTTATTATCCATAGGCAAATGGGCAAGCAGAGGCGTCAAACAAAATGCTAGTTGCCATCCTCAAAAATATAGTCATCGATAGTCATAAGGATTGGCACATTCAAATACCACTTGCTCTGTGGGCATATCACACTAGCATTCGGACGCCCACTAGGGCAACTCCGTTTTCGCTGGTGTATGGCTCCGAGGCAGTCATGCCTCTCGAGTTGGAAATTCCTTCCCTACGCATATCAATGCAAGAGTTCATCGATGATGACACTGCATGACAGGCCCGGTTAGACCAACTTACGTTGCTTGATGAATGATGCATCAATGCTCTCGAGCATTTGCGTATCTACCAAGAGCGACTTAAGAAAGCATACAACATGAAAGTTCACCTG
Organism: Wollemia nobilis; assembly: GCA_028583015.1. Lineage (NCBI taxonomy): Eukaryota > Viridiplantae > Streptophyta > Pinopsida > Araucariales > Araucariaceae > Wollemia > Wollemia nobilis. The sequence goes on along the minus strand of JAQPPZ010002456.1, from coordinate 1,188,184 downwards.
AGGGACTTTCAGGTTGGTGACCTGGTCTTAAAAGAGAACCAACAAAACTCTAACTTGCCACCCCATCTAAGGGACAAGTTTGCAGCAAACTGGTTAGGTCCTTATGTAATTGATAGTAAAATAGGACCTGGGACATACCGACTAGCCTCTCTTGATGGAATCAAGGAACTAGAACCCTTGAACATCAGTCATTTGAGGCCATTCCATATTTAAGAGAGCCATAGCCCAACCAAAAAAGCCCCAAGGATTCCCATAATCGCTTGGTCAACCCCAAAAATGCCCCAAAGGTGCCCATAAACCCTTTGGTCAAACCAAAAGCCCCAAGGGTTCTCATAACTGCTTGGTCAAACCAAAAGCTCCAAGGATTCCCATAATCGCTTGGTCAACCCCAAAAATGCCCCAAAGGTGTCCATAAACCCTTTGGTCAAACCAAAAGCCCCAAGGGTTCTCATAACTGCTTGGTCAAACCAAAAGCTCCAAGGATTCCCATAATCACTTGGTCAACCCCAAAAATGCCCCAAAGGTGCCCATAAACCCTTTGGTCAAACCAAAAGCCCCAAGGGTTCTCATAACTGCTTGGTCAAACCAAAAGCTCCAAGGATTCCCATCATCGCTTGGTCAACCCCAAAAATGCCCCAAAGGTGTCCATAAATCCTTTGGTCAAACCAAAAGCCCCAAGGGTTCTCATAACCGCTTGGTCACCCAAAAGCTCCAAGGATTCCCACAATCGCTTGGTCAACCCCAAAAATGCCCCAAAGGTGCCCATAATCCCTTTGGTCAAAACCTCCAAGGATCCGAAAGAATCACTTGGTCCGCACCCACTCGGGATAAACCAACCATAAAGAATTTTCAAAAACAATAAATAATCAAAAATAACAAAAAAATTGCATCTCACTTCCATGCATACTCGTAAAAAATCAAAACACAAAAAAAATAGCTGCATTAGGCATCACATACATACATTGCACATTTGTTGATCATACAGGCCTAGAGCGCCATAGACTGTAATTACGGGCAATTCCATCATTCTCCACATTTTTCCACTTTGAAAATAATTCAGCAAAAATAAACGCCATTCACATTTTTCACAATATCATAGTCAGTTGTCTTCTAATGTATCTAGGGTTTTCGCCATTCAGTTGTCTTTAGATTTCTAGCCAAAAATTGTACAAAGTCAGACAGATTTTACAAAGGTAGAGTTCTACTTGGATCACACCTTGTTACGTAGCATCCCAACACAAGTTAAAACACATAAAAAATTCCCAAGTTGTGTGAACGAAAGATGAAACCCTGCAAAGCAATCCAGGATACCATACAGTGAAAAGGTTATCTCGCTCATCCCCCTATGCGAATGACCCCAAGAATGCTGAGAGTTGGCAAAAGGACAAGCATCTTCCCTACCCAATTCCCCAAAAATCCCAAGTTCTCAAAAAGTTGCAAACATCAAAAATTGCAAAAGTCAAAACACAAACTCCAAAGTTTGATATCCAAACCCCTCAAAGTGCATACACCAAAAAGCACAAGCAATAGTGATTCTCATCACTCAATATCTAAATCCCTTGCTCAAAAGAAAAAACAAAAATAAACAGTGATTTTTATCACTATATAAGAGCAAGTATCCCAATACAATTAAAGAAAAGAAGGGAGTTGTTGAGAAGCAACACACCCCCACTGAAAAATGAATTTCCATCCTTTGAAAACCTTGAGCTTTCATTTTGCAGTAAGGACCCTCTTGATATTTTTCAGGTTTTAATTTCAAATTTGCTTGCCTCTTCTTCTTCAAGTTGTGCTTGTCTATAATTGCATTCTGGCTTTGATTTATTCCAGAGTTCATTTTTCACATGTTAGAATCATTGCTGATTAAAGAAAATCTTTCACCGGTATGAAAAAAATGCAGATTCCAGATAGATAAATTCATTAGAAACCAAAACTTTCCTTTTTTGGAAGTGTCGCGATATCGCGACACTTCCATTTTTGGAAATGTCGCGATATCGCGACGGGTTTTGGAAAATCCGCCAAGTCAGAAAAACGTAGCGAAATCATGACACTTCCATTTTTGGAAATGTCGCGATATCGCGACACTTCCATTTTTGGAAATGTCGCGATATCGCGACACTTTCCATTTTTGGAAATGTCGCGAAATCGCTACCAGTCTGGAGAGAGAAAGCAAGATCGTACGGAACGTCGCGATTTCGTGACATGTCGCGAAATCGCGACATGTCGCATTTTCGCGGCTGCAAGAGAGAAGCAAGGTGCAAGGGTGAAAAACGTCGCGATATCGCGACACATTTTGGAAGAAAGGTGCAAGGGTGGAAAACGTCGCGATATCGCGACACATTTTGGAAGAAAGCTGCAAGTGTGAAAAACGTAGCGAAATCGCGACACTTCCATTTTTGGAAATGTCGCAAAATCGCTACAGTTTTGGAGAGAGAAAGCCAGAGTGTACAGAACGTCGCGAAATCACGACATGTCACGAAATCGCGGCTGCAGGAGGCAAAAGGAGGCAAAGGACAAAACATGTTGCGATTTCGCGACATGTCGCGAAATCGCGACATGTTGCATTTTCGTGGCTGTGAGTGAGAAAAATCGACTAAGGCACAGAAAGGGCACGATTTCGTGACATGTCACGAAATTGTGACATGTTTTGAAAAAAGGAAGTTAAGTGTAATCGCGACGTCGCAAAATCGCGACTTTTGAAAGAGGGCTCGGAGTACGGACGTCGCGATTTCGTGACATGTCGCGAAATCGCGATGTCAATCAAAGAAAGTGAAAAAGAACAAGGCAAAGGGAGTGTCGCGAAATCGACGTCGCGATTTCGAATGGAAATCGTGAGCTGAGAAAGGGTAAAGGCGAAGTGTCACGAAATCGCGACGTCGCGAAATCGCGACGAATGAAAAGATGGAAGGAGAGAAAATGCGCGATCCGATGTCGCGTTCGTGGCTGCGGGAAGAAAGCACCGAAGTAAATAAGCAATGCGTGATTTCGCGACATGTCGCAAAATCGCGACATGTCGCGTTTTCACGGCTATAAAGAGAAAAGGCTGCAAGACGCTGGGGATGTCGCGATTTCGCGACATGTCACGAAATCGCGACATGTCGCATTTTCGCGACATGTCGCGAAATCGCGACATGTCGCATTTTCGCGACCCTGGCAGAAAAATAGCTCAGCAAAGGAAAACAGCTGGAAATGGACACGTGTCACGATTTTTGCGACACGTGTCAAAACAGTAGAACAAAGCATGCCGCATATACTGAACCTTAGGGCTTCTTTTTAATATTAAAGCTTTTGATTTAATATTTTTAAAATACTAATCCATCTTTTGTTCTTTCATGCAGGAAGCCATCTGGCACTTACATGATAACGGAGAAATGGCCATAAAGACAAAGTTAAGTGCAAATTAATCAAAGACAGCCATATTGAAAGGAAAGATGCCGAAAATTGTTGTTTCATCCAAATTTTATAGATCTGGCTGCAAAGAGACTTTACGGTGACTAAGCAGCTGCCCATTTAATGGAGTATGTCGAGAATTGGCCGAAAAATGAAAATATCTACACTCAGTTACCGGAATTTGCCGATGGATGCATTTAATGAAAATTTATGGCAGAATTAATAGCTTGCAGACATTTTCAACTCAGGGATGGCTCTGCGGAGATGAAATGTCAGAGAAGTGGTGACTCATCCAAATTACCCGAGGGAATTAATGAGGACATTTATTCACAGTTGCGGGTGAATGCAAGTGGCATTCGAATTCTATCTTCTCCATTTATGGCAAGTGACTGCACTGATTTGCAGAATGGTTAAGTTTTATCCGAACTTTGTTTTAAAAGAGCTTATATTGTAAAACCCGGGTCCTAGGGTTTAAGATGATAAGATTTAGGGTTTGAGAAGAAGATATTTCTGAAAAGATCAGGGTCTGTCCTGAGTCTATAAATACTTCTTCTCAATGTAATCGCAAGGAGGCGGAGACTTAGAAATAAAAGGCTATTGAAGCAATTTCTTGCAAATATTGTTAAATACTTTGTTTCTGGACTTGGAGTTGATGTGCTTTTGTTTTCTGTGATAGCATGGCCAGGAGCCTAATATTTTGCGGATTGTGATAAGTTCATCTTCTTTTGTTATCCGTTTCTTTAAAGTTTATTAAATATATGCTATGAATCTGTGTTATCAAGATTAAATATGTTGTTGGGCTTCATTTGTTCTATTGTATGCTAGGGAAAATTATAGATTTGAGGTTCAGGTCTGTTCTAATTGCTCTGTCCTCACTGTGCGAGCTAGGCTATCGGTGAAAGATACCAATTTTAACCGACTTCCCTTCGGTTTATAATTTTCTGTTAGATCTGTTCCATCTCTGCCTTATGCTCTTAGTAGAAAGTGATCTTAGAAAGCTGGACACTTTCTTCTTTGATTTGTTCTGTTGTGAAGCTGATAGTATAAATAAAATTGGTAGTTTTGTTTTACAGCTAAGTTTGATAAACTTCTCTTTCTGCCTTACCCTACCCTCTTTGTTTTACCGTGAAATGATCCATTTTTATTTTCTTTAATTTGTCCTTTATTTAAATCTGCTGACCCATAAGAGCTAGATCAAAGAATTAACTTTAAATCTGATTGTCAACAAGTGACAACTCCTAAACACTACCGAGCAAGTTCAGAGCCCGTTGTAAGGTAACCAGACAGTCCATATTGAAGACTATTCCAGAAGCGAAAAAGAGTGAATTGACATTCGACCCGACTCTGTAACTCACACCTTGGATAACCAGCTAGATCCTAAAGTGAGTGGGATTTATCCCGTATAAGTGTTATCAGAGTTTCATGCTCATTCTTCACAGGGTGTGTATGAAAGTCGGACCAACATTTAAAAATGGCGCTAGAAGGAGGGCTCGAACTTGCATTCTTAGTGTGCTTGAGTTGAGAAATCTGATTGTATGTGGTACTTGACAAATGCTGTATTTTATCCAAGGTCTGGTAGCCAATTTTCCTTCCTCCTCAGCCTTTAAAATTTTGTTGTTTGAGTTTTTCCTGAACAGCAGAACTTAACACCAACATTTAAAAATGGCAAGCTGGTTAGGTGCCACTGCTTTGAATATTTCGGGTATAGCCCATGACCTGCCCAAAAATCCGGAAAGATATCTCCCCAGATATAAACATGATGGGACAAGGACAGCAGAGGAACATCTGCTAGCATTCAAGAATGCTTTGAAATTATTAAATATACAGCATGAAGATGTTGCTTGCAGATTGTTCCCGTTCACTCTCCAGGAAGGAGCTTATGACTGGTTTCTAAATCTCACTAGCAATTCTGTTACCAGTTGGAATGACCTAGAGAAAGTTTTTATATCACAATTTGGGGAAGTGATAGACCCCAGTGTGTTATACCAACAATTTTCCAGCATCAAGAGAGAGTCGGGAGAAACTGTCAGGTCATTCAATATGAGGTTCCAAAGAGCTTACGGTAGAATGACTGGTCATTACATCCCAAATGCAAATCTGGCCTTAGAAATCTATAAGAATGCATTGGATTCAGTGACCTCTATTTTCCTCAAGAGAGACATCAATATCACAACCCTGGCAGGAGCTTATAAAGAGGCTTTAATTCTTGAAAGACAGTTAGGACCTCAAATTCTGAGCAGTCCTTTGATATCCTATGTTACACAGAACATGCCTATTTCGGATCCCATTCCACATCATGAGTTAGTACCAACATGTCATGCTCTACCCAAGGAGACTCCGTTAACTGTAACATCCACTCAGCATGTGCAAAATATAGAGAAAGGTTCTGACAAGTTCAAAGTGGAAGTGCTTGAAGTAAACATTTGTGATCTAGCATTACCCAAATCTGAAGTTTTTCCTGGTGAGTTAAATTTTCCTAGGAACCAAAGAAATATTGATATTTCTGGTTCATCCAAAAATAGTACAACCAGGGTTTCAGGTTCTTTCACTTTTCTCGAAGAGTCAGAAAGTCTTGTAGAGACTCCTATGGATGAAATGCAAGATTTTCAACAGTTCAAAAGGGACAGTTATAATTTGAGATGTGAGAGTCCAGAACCTAATAATGATCCTTCCTCATCAGAGGATGATGAAAGTGGGATTCAATATCACTATGCAGAAGTAACTGAGGAGAAGGATAACATCATTGAGGATATGAAGGAAATTGAAGCTGACATCACCCTCCATGAACTGGCCCAGATTGTTGAACAAAAAGATAACTTGATTGAAGCTTACTCTGGACCACCTATTGAATTTCAAGAAGAGGAGGAAAAGATAGTAAATGTGAATGTGGTCAGCCAACTTGGAATAGGTGAAGAGTCTCAATATAAGCCTGTAACTACTGAACATAATATCAAAGAAAAGGTTGTAAACTGTGTTGATGCAGATATTGGATCTTATAATTTGGCAACTGAGAAGGTGAGAATAGTTACAGCTCTAATCAATCACAACAATGATGTTTGGACATTACACATTGATGGGGTTAAATCTAAGCAAGGCTCAGGTGAAAAAGCAAATTATGAAAATTCTGCTAGAGGGATAAAAATTGAAGTCTTGGATATTGAAGCGGTAGAGCAACCACAAAATGTTCAAGTTGTTAAGAACCAGGACATACGGATAAAATATGATCTCTTTTAGTTGTCACATAAATCCGAAGATGTGGTGGTCTGGGTCTATAAGGGCTTTAAGGTATTTGATCCTGGGGGTTTTTACATTCCGTCTTTTTGAAAGAATTCCGCAAACCCTTCAAGTAGAAGCATAAACATGTTATCATATGATTTGTTATTATATGATTTGTTTAAATTGAAAGAGTTGCAGATTTGTTTTTCAGTGGGACAAGATCCATAAAAAAAATAAAAAATAAAAAAAAGGAGAGAGGGAAGACGGTAAACACAAGTTTTTCCCAGGTAACAAAAAAATTTGGAAGCATAGTCTGGAGTGCATTTCGTCAACAGGACCTGAAAGGTAATTTTTCTAAATTTACTTGCAAATGGTCAAAAAATTTTTAAGGCACTAGTTCTCTGCTTTTCCATCTGCTACATATTTTGAGTCACAAAGAAGTTGTAACATGTGTATACATTGTAAATAAGCTTTAAAGTTGTTTTATTTCCTTTAGTGCCTGTATAGTTTTATTTTGTTTTATTTGATTTTGTTTTATTTTAAAGTCTATATAGTGTTGTTTTATTTTAAATGTCTGTACAGTTTTATTTTGTTTTTAAGTTTCAGTTTATTTTAGTTTATCCTTAGAAGTCTGTACAAAGTTCTTTAGCTTTTAAGAATTCTGTTCTTTAACCTTTGCTTGAGCATCAATGAAAAAGTCGACCTTCTAAAGATTGTTTCATTCTGAGTCCAGAATCCAGTGTTCATTATCATAATTGTGAGATAGTCTGTTTGAACTGAACAGTGGAACTATTTTTTTAGTCAGAACAACAGTGGAAGGATGATTGGATTTTGTGTCTTGCTTGCCACAGTTGTTTTAATTATAAAGAAAACTGCTATGCTTTTTGGTTGGAGAAACTCCCGAGGAATCCAAGAAAAGTTGGTTATAAGAGGGGACTATGATTCATGTAATTATTTGAGTATCCATAGAGGCTATCAGTGCCCAGGTTGAAGCGAGTTCCAGATTGATGAAATATTAAAAGAAAATTGTTATTCTTTCTAAGGCTTTTCAGATGTTGATGTATTTCAAAAGAAAGAGATGAGAGTTGAGCAAGACAACATGAAATTGGCACTCTGTTATTTCCAATATATATATATATAAAAAAAAAAAAGATAAAAAAAAAAAGAGAAAAGAGTTATATAATGAAAGAGGCAGCCAAGATTTCAAAAGATATTTTTCTTCTACCAAGTTGTAGATTCTACCTTACAGTTGTAAATTTGGGTCGTGTAAATCTAAAGGGTAACTCTGTCGTGGCTGTAAAAGGCTAAACTAGTAAACAGAGCTCTACTCGGTTTCCCCTTTTTACAATCTAGAAAAGCTTGATCAATCCAGAGTTCAACATTCGATGCCGAGTCATTCTTGAAGAAAGTTTTATACGCTTGTAATTGCACATCAGAAATCTTCCTTAAATAATTCAGCCTAGTATGTCCTTGGGAAATTTTAACAACTATCAGTTAGTAGTCAATTTATTTTGAAGAATATCTGTGGCAAGGCAAGATACATGGTCTATGTTGTTTTGAAACTAGAGTCCTGGGTTCTAAAATAATGCTACTATTTTACCCGTAGATATCGCCATTTGTTGAGAAGCAACACACCCCCACTGAAAAATGAATTTCCACCCTTTGAAAATTTTGAGCTTTCATTTTGCAAGTAAGGACCCTCTTGATATTTTTCAGGTTTTAATTCCAAATTTGTACTTGCCTCTTTCTTCTTCAAGTTTTGCTTTCAAATATCCAAGATTGCATTCTAGCTTTGATTTATTCCAGACTTCACTTTTCACATGCTAGAATCATTCATTGATTAAAGAAAATCTTTCACCGGTATGAAAAAAATGCAGAATCCAGATAGATAAATTCATTAGAAATCAAAACTTTCCTTTTTTGGAAATGTCACGATATCGCGACACTTCCATTTTTGGAAATGTCACGATATCGCGACGGGTTTTAGAAAATCGGCTAAGTCAGAAAAACGTAGCGAAATCGCGACACTTCCATTTTTGGAAATGTCGCGATATCGCGACACTTCCATTTTTGGAAATGTCGCGATATCGCGACACTTCCATTTTTGGAAATGTCGCGAAATCGCTACAGTTTTGGAGAGAGAAAGCAAGATCGTACGGAACGTCGCGATTTCGCGACATGTCACGAAATCGCGACATGTCGCATTTTCGTGGCTACAAGAGAGAAGAAAGGTGCAAGGGTGAAAAACGTCGCGATATCGCGACACATTTTGGAAGAAATGTGCAAGGGTAGAAAACGTCGCGATATCGAATTTGGAAGAAAAAGTGTGAAAAGTAGGAATCGGACACTTATTTTGGAAATGTGGATATCGCGACACTTATTTTGAAATGTCAGAAATCGCTATTTTGGAGAGAGAAACAGTGTAGAAGGGATGGATGTGGAGGCAAAGGAGGCAAAGGACAAAAAGGCGATTTCGTGACATGTCGAAATGCGAAGTCATTTAGAGGAGAAAAAGACTAAGGCATAAAAGGGCGCGATTTCGTGAAGTGATCGGAATGTGGGACAGATTGGAGAAGAGAAAAGGACAAGTGATAAGTCGCGAAATCGTGACATTTGAAGAGGGGTAGGACCGTCGCGATTTCGTGACATGTCATGAAATCGCGACAGGTCTAATTCAAAGCAAAGTCCATGAAAAAGAACAAGGCAAAGGGAGTGTCGCGAAATTGCGACGCAGTCGAGAGAAAGGGGTCAAAGGCCAGAAGTGTCGCGAAATCATGACGATGGAAAAGAGAAGGAGAGAAAAGGGAAAGTGAAGTCAGAATCGTGACATGTCGCGAAATCGCGACATGTCGTTTCGCGGCTTGTAGGGAAGAAAGCACCAAAAGAAAGAAGCAGTGCACGATTTCGCGACATGTCGCGTTTTCGCGGCTATAAAGAGAAAATGCTGCAAGACGGGGATGTCGCGATTTCGCGACATGTCACGAAATCGCGACATGTCGCATTTTTGCGACCTTGGCAGAAAAATAGCTCAGCAAAGGAAAACAGCTGGAAATGGACACGTGTCACGATTTTTGCGACACGTGTCAAAACAGTAGAACAAAGCATGCCGCATATACTGAACCTTAGGGCTTCTTTTTAATATTAAAGCTTTTGATTTAATAATTTTAAAATGCTAATCCTTGTTTGTCTTTCATGCAGGAAGCCATCTGGCACTTACATGATAACGGAGAAATGGCCATAAAGATAAAGTTAAGTGCAAATTAATCAAAGACAACCATATTGAAAGGAAAGATGCCGAAAATTGTTGTTTCATCCAAATTTTATAGATCTGGCCGCAAAGAGACTTTACGGTGACTAAGCAGCTGCCCATTTAATGGAGTATGTCGAGAATTGGCCGAAAAATGAAAATATCTACACTCAGTTACCGGAATTTGCCGATGGATGCATTTAATGAAAATTTATGGCAGAATTAATAGCTTGCAGACATTTTCAACTCAGGGATGGCTCTACGGAGATGAAATGTCAGAGAAGTGGTGATTCATCCAAATTACCCGAGGGAATTAATGAAGACATTTACTCACAGTTGCGGGTGAATGCAAGTGGCATTCGAATTCTATCTTCTCCATTTATGGCAAGTGACTGCACTGATTTGCAGAATGGTTAAGTTTTATCCGAACTTTGTTTTAAAAGAGCTTATATTGTAAAACCCGGGTCCTAGGGTTTAAGATGATAAGATTTAGGGTTTGAGAAGAAGATATTTCTGAAAAGATCAGGGTCTGTCCTGAGTCTATAAATACTTCTTCTCAATGTAATCGCAGGAGGCGGAGACTTAGAAATAAAAGGCTATTGAAGCAATTTCTTGCAAATATTGTTAAATACTTTGTTTCTGGACTTGGAGTTGATGTGCTTTTGTTTTCTATGATAGCATGGCCAGGAGCCTAATATTTTGCAGATTGTGATAAGTTCATCTTCTTTTGTTATCCGTTTCTTTAAAGTTTATTAAATATATGTTGTGAATCTGTGTTATCAAGATTAAATATGTTGTTGGGCTTCATTTGTTCTATTGTATGCTAGGGAAAATTACAGATTTGAGGTTCAGGTCTGTTCTAATTGCTCTGTCCTCACTGTGCGAGCTAGGCTATCGGTGAAAGATACCAATTTTAACCGACTTCCCTTCGGTTTATAATTTTTTGTTAGATCTGTTCCATCTCTGCCTTATGCTCTTAGTAGAAAGTGATCTTAGAAAGCTGGACACTTTCTTCTTTGATTTGTTCTGTTGTGAAGCTGATAGTATAAATAAAATTGGTAGTTTTGTTTTACGACCTAAGTTTGATAAACTTCTCTTTCTGCCTTACCCTACCCTCTTTGTTTTACCGTGAAATGATCCATTTTTATTTTCTTTAATTTGTCCTTTATTTAAATCTGCTGACCCATAAGAGCTAGATCAAAGAATTAACTTTAAATCTGATTGTCAACAAGTGACAACTCCTAAACACTACTGAGCAAGTTCAGAGCCCGTTGTAAGGTAACAGACAGTCCATATTGAAGACTATTCCAGAAGCGAAAAAGAGTGAATTGACATTCGACCCGACTCTGTAACTCACACCTTGGATAACCGACTAGATCCTAAAGTGAGTGGGATTTATCCCGTATAAGTGTTATCAAAGTTTCATGCTCATTCTTCACAGGGTGTGTATGAAAGTCGGACCAACATTTAAAAATGGCGCTAGAAGGAGGGCTGAACTTGCATTCTTAGTGTGCTTGAGTTGAGAAATCTAACTGTATGTGGTACTTGACAAATGTTGTATTTTATCCAAGGTCTGGTAGCCAATTTTCCTTCCTCCTCAGCCTTTAAAATTTTGTTGTTTGAGTTTTGCCTGAACAACAGAACTTAACACCAACATTTAAAAATGGCAAGCTGGTTAGGTGCCACTGCTTTGAATATTTCGGGTATAGCCCATGACCTGCCCAGAAATCCAGAAAGATATCTCCCCAGATATAAACATGATGGGACAAGGACAACAGAGGAACATCTGCTAGCATTCAAGAATGCTTTGAAATTATTAAATATACAGCATGAAGATGTTGCTTGCAGATTGTTCCCGTTCACTCTCCAGGAGGGAGCTTATGACTGGTTTCTAAATCTCACTAGCAATTCTATTACCAGTTGGAATGACCTAGAGAAAGTTTTTATATCACAATTTGGGGAAGTGATAGACCCCAGTGTGTTATACCAACAATTTTCCAGCATCAAGAGAGAGTCGGGAGAAACTGTCAGGTCATTCAATATGAGGTTCCAAAGAGCTTACGGTAGAATGACTGGTCATTACATCCCAAATGCAAATCTGGCCTTAGAAATCTATAAGAATGCATTGGATTCAGTGACCTCTATTTTCCTCAAGAGAGACATCAATATCACAACCCTGGCAGGAGCTTATAAAGAGGCTTTAATTCTTGAAAGACAGTTAGGACCTCAAATTTTGAGCAGTCCTTTGATATCCTATGTTACACAGAACATGCCTATTTCGGATCCCATTCCACATCATGAGTTAGTACCAACATGTCATGCTCTACCCAAGGAGACTCCGTTAACTGTAACATCCACTCAGCATGTGCAAAATATAGAGAAAGGTTCTGACAAGTTCAAAGTGGAAGTGCTTGAAGTAAACATTTGTGATCTAGCATTACCCAAATCTGAAGTTTTTCCTGGTGAGTTAAATTTTCCTAGGAACCAAAGAAATATTGATATTTCTGGTTCATCCAAAAATAGTACAACCAGGGTTTCAGGTTCTTTCACTTTTCCCGAAGAGTCAGAAAGTCTTGTAGAGACTCCTATGGATGAAATGCAAGATTTTCAACAGTTCAAAAGGGACAGTTATAATTTGAGATGTGAGAGTCCAGAACCTAATAATGATCCTTCCTCATCAGAGGATGATGAAAGTGGGATTCAATATCACTATGCAGAAGTAATTGAGGAGAAGGATAACATCATTGAGGATATGAAGGAAATTGAAGCTGACATCACCCTCCATGAACTGGCCCAGATTGTTGAACAAAAAGATAACTTGATTGAAGCTTACTCTGGACCACCTATTGAATTTCAAGAAGAGGAGGAAAAGATAGTAAATGTGAATGTGGTCAGCCAACTTGGAATAGGTGAAGAGTCTCAATATAAGCCTGTAACTACTGAACATAATATCAAAGAAAAGGTTGTAAACTGTGTTGATGCAGATATTGGATCTTATAATTTGGCAGCTGAGAAGGTGAGAATAATTACAGCTCTAATCAATCACAACAATGATGTTTGGACATTACACATTGATGGGGTTAAATCTAAGCAAGGCTCAGGTGAAAAAGCAAATTATGAAAATTCTGCTAGAGGGATAAAAATTGAAGTCTTGGATATTGAAGCGGTAGAGCAACCACAAAATGTTCAAGTTGTTAAGAACCAGGACATACGGATAAAATATGATCTCTTTCAGTTGTCACATAAATCTGAAGATGTGGTGGTCTGGGTCTATAAGGGCTTTAAGGTATTTGATCCTGGGGGTTTTTACATTCCGTCCTTTTGAAAGAATTCTGCAAACCCTTCAAGTAGAAGCATAAACATGTTATCATATGATTTGTTATTATATGATTTGTTTAAATTGAAAGAGTTGCAGATTTGTTTTTCAGTGGGACAAGATCCATAAAAAAAATAAAAAAATAAAAAAAAAAGAGAGAGGGAAGACGGTAAACACAAGTTTTTCCCAAGTAACAGAAAAATTTGGAAGCATAGTCTGGAGTGCATTTCGTCAACAGGACCTGAAAGGTAATTTTTCTAAATTTACTTGCAAATGGTCAAAAAAATTTTAAGGCACTAGTTCTCTGCTTTTCCATCTGCTACATATTTTGAGTCACAAAGAAGTTGTAACATGTGTATACATTGTAAATAAGCTTTAAAGTTGTTTTATTTCCTTTAGTGTGTATAGTTTTATTTTGTTTTATTTAATTTGTTTTATTTTAAATTATTGTTTATTTTAAAGGTACGTTTATTTTGTTTTTTAAGTTTCAGTTTATTTTAGGTTTATCCTTGGAAGTCTGTACAAAGTTCTTTAGCTTTTAAGAATTCTGTTCTTTAACCTTTGCCTGAGCATCAATGAAAAGTCAGCCTTCTAAAGATTGTTTCATTCTGAGTCCAGAATCCAGTGTTCATTATCATAATTGTGAGATAGTCTGTTTGAACTGAACAGTGGAACTATTTTTTTAGTCAGAACAACAGTGGAAGGATGATTGGATTTTGTGTCTTGCTTGCCACAGTTGTTTTAATTATAAAGAAACTGCTATGCTGTTTGGTTGGAGAAACTCCCGAGGAATCCAAGAAAAGTTGGTTATAAGAGGGGACTATGATTCATGTAATTATTTGAGTATCCACAGAGGCTATCAGTGCCTAGGCTGAAGCAGTTCCAGATTGATGAAATATTAAAAGAAAATTGTTATTCTTTCTAAGGCTTTTCAGATGTTGATGTATTTCAAAAGAAAGAGATGAAAGTTGAGCAAGACAGCATGAAATTGGCACTCTGTTATTTCCAATATATATAAAAAAAAAAAAAAAAGAGTTATATAATGAAAGAGGCAGCCAAGACTTCAAAAGATGTTTTTCTTCTACCAAGTTGTAGATTCTACCTTACAGTTGTAAATTTGGGTCGTGTAAATCTAAAGGGTAACTCTGTCGGGTCTGTAAAAGGCTAAACTAGTAAACAGAGCTCTACTCGGTTTCCCCTTTTTACAATCTAGAAAAGTTGATCAATCCAGAGTTCAACATTCGAAGGGCCAGTCATTCTTGAAGAAAGTTTTATACGCTTGTAATTGCACATCAGAAATCTTCCTTAAATGATTCAGCCTAGTATGTCCTTGGGAAATTTTAACAACTATCAGTTAGTAGTCAATTTATTTTGAAGAATATCTGTGGCAAGGCAAGATACATGGTCTATGTTGTTTTGAAACTAGAGTCCTGGGTTCTAAAATAATGCTACTATTTTACCCGTAGATATCGCCATTTGTTGAGAAGCAACACACCCCCACTGAAAAATGAATTTCCACCCTTTGAAAATTTTGAGCTTTCATTTTGCAGTAAGGACCCTCTTGATATTTTTCAGGTTTTAATTCCAAATTTTTACTTGCCTCTTTCTTCTTCAAGTTTTGCCTGTGTCAAAGTATCAGTTCTTTGCATCTGGCTTTGTTTACTCTAGACTTCACTTTTTACATGCTAGAATCATTCATGGATAAAGAAAATCTTTCACCGGTATGAAAAAAATGCAGATTCTAGATAGATAAATTCATTAGAAATCAAAACTTTCCTTTTTTGGAAATGTCGCGATATCACGACAGGTTTTGAAAAAATCCGCTAAGTCAGAAAAACGTAGCGAAATCGTGACACTTCCATTTTTTGAAATGTCACGATATCGCGACACTTTCCATTTTTGGAAATGTCACGAAATCGCTACCAGTTTGGAGAGAGAAAGCCAGATCGTATGGAACGTCGTGATTTCGCGACATGTCGCGAAATCGTGACATGTCGCATTTTCAAGAGAGAAGCAATAGTGAAAAGGATATCGTGACACATTTTGCGGTGAAAGTGTGAAAGTGCGATCGGATAGTGATATCAGGACTCATGTCATGAAATCGCTAGTGGTTTGGAGAGAGAAATCTAGAGGTACGGAACGTGGATCATGACATGTCGAACGTGAATGTCGCGAGGAGGCAAAAGGAAGCAAAGGACAAAATAGTCGCGATTTGGCATGTCGCGAAATCGTGACATGTTGCATTTGTGAGTGAGAAAATGGCTAAGGCATGAAAGGCGTGATATCATGACATGCATTTGAGGCAAGTAAGTGGAAATCGCGACATTTCGAAAGATGGTCAAGGACGTACGGAGTCGCGATTTTGTGACATGTCGCGAAATCGCGACAGAATAAAGAAGAGAAAAAGAAAAGGCAAAGGAGTGTCACGAAATTGTGATGTCAGATTTAGACGTCGCAAAATCGTGACGAAAGAAAGGTCAAAGGGAAAGGTCACGAAATCGCGAGTGAAAGGAAAGAGAAAGCACGATTCGTGACATGTCATGAAATCGCGACATGTCACGTTTTCGCGGCTTGTAGGGAAGAAAGCACCGAAAGAAAGAAGCAGTGCACGATTTCGCGACATGTCACGAAATCGTGACATGTCGCGTTTTCACGGCTATAAAGAGAAAAGGCTGCAAGACGCTGGGGATGTCGCGAAATCGTGACATGTCGCATTTTTGCGACCCTGGCAGAAAAATAGCTCAGCAAAGGAAAACAGCTGGAAATGGACACGTGTCACGATTTTTGCGACACGTGTCAAAACAGTAGAACAAAGCATGTTGCATATACTAAACCTTAGGGCTTCTTTTTAATATTAAAGATTTTGATTTAATAATTTTAAAATACTAATCCTTGTTTGTCTTTCATGCAGGAAGCCATCTGGCACTTACATGATAACGGAGAAATGGCCATAAAGATGAAGTTAAGTGCAAATTAATCGAAGACAGCCATATTGAAATGAGAAGATGCCGAGAATTGTTGTTTCATCCAAATTTTACAGATCTGGCCGCAAAGAGACTTTACGGTGACTAAGCAACTGCCCATTTAATGGAGTATGTCGGAATTGGCCAGAAAATGAAAATATCTACACTCAGTTACCGGAATTTCCCGATGGATGCATTTAATGAAAATTTATGGCAGAATTAATAGCTTGTAGAGATTTTCAACTCAGGGATGGCTCTGCGGAGATGAAATGTCAGAGAAGTGGTGACTCATCCAAATTACCCGAGGGAATTAATGAAGACATTTACTCACAGTTGCGGGTGAATGCAAGTGGCATTCGAATTCTACCTTCTCCATTTATGGCAAGTGACTGCACTGATTTGCAGAATGGTTAAGTTTTATCCGAACTTTGTTTTAAAAGGGCTTATATTGTAAAACCCGGGTCCTAGGGTTTAAGATGATAAGATTTAGGGTTTGAGAAGAAGATATTTCTGAAAAGATCAGGGTCTGTCCTGAGTCTATAAATACTTCTTCTCAATGTAATCGCAAGGGGCGGAAACTTAGAAATAAAAGGCTATTGAAGCAATTTCTTGCAAATCTTGTTAAATACTTTGTTTCTGGACTTGGAGTTGATGTGCTTTTGTTTTCGTGATAGCATGGCCAGGAGCCTAATCTTTTGCAGATTGTGATAAGTTCATCTTCTTTTGTTATCCGTTTCTTTAAAGTTTATTAAATATATGCTATGAATCTGTGTTATCAAGATTAAATATGTTGTTGGGCTTCATTTGTTCTATTGTATGCTAGGGAAAATTACAGATTTGAGGTTCAGGTCTGTTCTAATTGCTCTGTCCTCACTGTGCGAGCTAGGCTGCCAGTGAAAGATACCAATTTTAACCGACTTCCCTTCGGTTTATAATTTTCTGTTAGATCTGTTCCATCTCTGCCTTATGCTCTTAGTAGAAAGTGATCTTAGAAAGCTGGACACTTTCTTCTTTGATTTGTTCTATTGTGAAGCTGATAGTATAAATAAAATTGGTAGTTTTGTTTTACAGCTAAGTTTGATAGACTTCTCTTTCTGCCTTACCCTACTCTCTTTGTTTTACCATGAAATGATCCATTTTTATTTTCTTTAAATTTGTCCTTTATTTAAATCTGCTGACCCATAAGAGCTAGATCAAAGAATTAACTTTAAATCTGATTGTCAACAAGTGACAACTCCTAAACACTACTGAGCAAGTTCAGAGCCCGTTGTAAGGTAACAGACAGTCCATATTGAAGACTATTCCAGAAGCAGAAAAGAGTGAATTGACATTCGACCCGACTCTGTAACTCACACCTTGGATAACCAACTAGATCCTAAAGTGAGTGGGATTTATCCCGTATAAGTGTTATCAAAGTTTCATGCTCATTCTTCACAGGGTGTGTATGAAAGACGGACCAACAGGAGTCAAACTTGAATTCCTGGAACTCTCAGCTTTCGTCAGGTCATGAGGTGATCCTCAGTACCGGTTTTGTGGATAGTCTGTTGGTCACTATCGGTAAACCTCCCACATGACGATATATTTGTCGCATTAAATTGTTTACAGATCAATGTTTGCATGTGGATGATCTAGCTTATGGTATCCTAGATAGCACCATAGATTAATCTTACTAAATACAACAAAGGAATTAGTGGATCTAATTAGGTGATCCTTAGTACAGGTTTCATTGATAGCCTATCTGGCACTGGCGGTATCCTGACAAATACCACATGAACGAACTCAATTGCACACATAGGGATGCAAAATAACTTGGTCAAACTCAAGTTTGATTCATACCTTATTCAAAAGTCTTGTAAGTTAAAAGTACAGTCTTGGCTAGTTAGTTAAAACATATGAGTCTCAGAAAAACCTTAACTACATTTTAACACAACTGTAGCACATTCCATTATTACATCACCATCAAAAAATACAAAACAAAAAATTACACATGCAAAGTCATTCCATAAAGCAATCACATAGTACAGAAAGCCAGCAAATCCCATACAGTCTATGGTGCCACCGCCAAGTTATCAACAACTCAATTCATCCATTCCATATGCATATCATATAAATTAGAAACATTCGCATTCATCATAACATATGCATACATCAATGTAAATAAACATACATACGTAAATAAATGTGCATAAAAATAATAATAAATCATGACAAGTGTATAATAAAAAAAAGCAACGTCATGTATATATATCATCACAATGCCCTCAGGCTACAATAAACGATCCTCTGACCTTGTAAAAAAAACAAAAACTCAAAAAACCCCCAAGCCTAGGGTGTTGACCACCATGATCATGCAGGATCGGTGCGATGGAAACTACCCCCAATGGTGTGGGTCCTATGGGACCTCTCAGGGCAGTTTTTGCTAGCCCCTGCATCATGCTCGCTAGTGCCCCCATCATCTAGCCACCTGCGATGAGAGGATGCTTACTACTCAATATCGTTGTCTATTGTTCGACATGAAGATCCACCTCCAGGGAGCTCAAGTAATTGCCCACAAAGGCGAATAATATTTGCCTCCAGCTCCATCCGGTGCCAAACCAAATCCATCTCCCATCGATGGTATGCAACAATGCATCATCACATTGTGCCAACTGCGTCCATAGGAGATCCCTCTCCCGTGATGCATCGATGTCCCCATCTCGTTGATGGTATGCAGCCAATGCATTCTCCCGCTCTACCAACTGAGTCTGTAGGAGATCCCTCTCTTGCAGAGCATCCTCGAGCTCCTCATCTTGTCTCTGAAGCAGATCCTCCAATCATGCTATCTTAGCATGATACGTAGCCTCCATATCCCATGAGACTACCTAAGGCATGGGCATCTCTTGGACGGTAGGCTGCTCCGGCACCCACTACTCTGGAACGTCCTGTATATCCGACTACTTCGGAACCCCTAAATCATCCCCCATAATATCATCAACCACCACCATGTCCTCATCCTCCAGTGGAGCCCCCAACCCTCCCCTAATGCCTCTACATCCTCCCCACCTACTGTTGCTGCATCTGGACCTCCTGGAGGCCCCTCACCCTGCCATCATCGCATCATCCACCACTGGTCGTACTCTGTAGTCGCCCCGACATTGTCCACATTAGGGACATTAATCACTGCATCTAACTCCTCACCCAGTGGCTCAATGATCGTCCAGGCCAGAGTCCTCTCGTCGCCCTGACGTCGATAGATCAAAGGTTCACCAGGAAATCCCTGGCACACCCCAAACTATCGGGTCACCTGGACATACGAGAAATACTCCTACTTGGTCTTGTGTTGCTCGATCAACCATCTCCCCCTGCACACCCATCGGAGCCACTCCCTAGCCTCAAGCCAAGCTGGATAGTCCCGGTATGGACGCCAAAACACCTCCCCTGGATCAAGATGCAAGAAGGCATCGACATAATGCCCTACGGTACCTTCCCACTTCCAACTCTACCCCTGCTCCTCTGACATCCACCATAGTGTTGCATACCTGATCTCCCTATCCACCATCTCTGCCTGAGTAGTCCATGGCAAACCCTATGGCCGCTCCACAACTATGTTCTGCCATCCCCAGCACTACAACAGGTAGCTGCATCCAATACCCTTCTGCCTCTAGCAGCGGACCTCATATAACTCATCATATAGTTGTGCCAGTAGTGTCTCACCCCACCTCATAATTAGTTGCTCTAAGGTCGAACACTCAACCAGTCTGAAAACTACCTCCAACAGGTTCCACGGGAACCTTGCATCTGAGGAGTTGGGCAGTAGCATGTTGGAGATGAGGGTTATTAGTAATGCATGCCTCACCCCCAAAACGCCCTTCTCTAGCCACCACCACACCAAAATAATGCCAATCAGGCAATCCCCCTCTGCCCTCTCCATCGGACTATCCACCCCCATCTCCACCCCATGCCCGAAGCACCGTGTCAGCACCATCGTCCGCTGATCACGTGGAGTAGTCCTAATAGGAAGCCCATCTATCAAAATCTGCAACATCCGATAGACATCCTCGAGAGTCACCATCATCTCCTCTGTTGAGAAATGAAAGGTATTGGTGTGGGGATCCCACAAGTTGATCAGGGCAGTCAGATATGCCCGATCCCCCACCACAGGCTCTAATCGAGTCACTTGCTTGAGCTCAAGGGCATCAAGCCACTCCTAGTCCACCGTAGTTAGCGCCTCCCACGCATCCGAAAACACCGTCGGCACATGGTACCGGCTCTTCACCACCTGCAAAACAAATCAACAACATTAAAAAAAATGAAAGCAAAAAACTGTACAACAAAAACATTTAATAACTGTACAACAAAAACATTAACAAAATATACAGTACACACATTCACAAAATCAAATAAACGATAAATACAAAAACAAAAACAAATTCAAAATCAAAATTTGTCAGTTACCTAGGGTTTTTAACTTTAGTTCAAACTGATAAATAAAAAAACAAAAACAAAAACAAATTCAAAATCAAAATTTGTCAGTTACCTAGGGTTTTTAACTTTAGTTCAAACTGATAAATAAAAAAACAAAAACAAAAACAAATTCAAATTCAAAATTTGTCAGTTACCTAGGGTTTTTAACTTTAGTTCAAACTGATAAATAAATAAAAAAAAAACAAAAACAAATTCAAAATTTGTCAGTTACCTAGGGTTTTTAACATTAGTTCAAACTGATAAATAAAAATTTGTTAGTTACCTATGGTTTTTAACCTTAGTTTGAACTAACAAAACAAAAACAATAACAAACAATAACAACAACAGAATAAATACAGTTTTTAAACTAGGGTTTTATTTTAGTTTAAATCGAAACACAAAATACAAAAACAAAGTAAAACAAATTAACCTAGGGTTTTCATCCTAGTCTAAATGAAAAAAATACCAAAACAAAACAAAACAGTTTAACCTAGGGTTTTCATTCTAGTCTAAACGAAAAAATGCAATATCAGATATATTACGGCTTTTGAAAATAAAAACAGGCAAAAGAACGAGGAGCACTCACCGGTCTCGCTTCAGCTCTACCACTTTAAGACCCGATCTCTGAACTCATGATGTCTGAGAAAATTTGATAGCACTCCGCTACGCGAACTCAACCTCCCCCTCCTCATAGCTCCAAATCGCCAGAAAAACAAAGTGCAAATGAGCCCAAAACTTAGTTTTGGCCCTTAAATAGGCTTTTAGGGATGTAATCATTCCACATTGGGATGAGCACTCTATTTAGCACTCATCCCATCCTGGTACAATTACTAAACTGGTATTCGTCCCACCCTGGGACGATTACAGAGTAAGAAAATAAAAAACAGCAAAAAATGCATCCAAAATGCACCAAAAACAACAATAACATTGTTGAACAAAGGCGCCTTTGCACCTAACATTCTTGGCATGCAAAACTGATGTTGGGGTCACAAATACTCACTATCCTACTCCCTAAGAATGCTACCATATTCATATCGCTCCACGGGAGGACGGATTTGCGAGAATTTCATCCCCAAAACAATGTCACAAAAAGGGTTAAAACCCACCAAAAATAGGTCAAATTGTTCAAAAACTGCATAAGTGATCAACGAAAAACAACTGAAGGCACCCTTATTAAAGTCATCTTGGGTCAAGAAACTTGTCACTTTTCTCATGGTGATCATTCCCTCATCGATTCGTCGCTTGAGGGGGTAGTCACACTTAGTCACCAATCAACAAATACACACCCAATCAAGGAAATGACATGCATTCAAAGAGTCATTGACAAAGAAAATCATGCTCTCGCTTGGGGCAGAAAACAAGCAATAATCACAAGCTGATCAAATACTTGACATTCGTTAATCATGAACTCAAGGTTCCCACAGACAAAAGGTTGTGCCCTTTGCCTATTCATGACTGAACAATGTCCAAGATCAAGTAACACCTCACTGAAAAAGGTTAACACTTGAGTTAAGATCCTTAGCTCGTCAGAAGCAAAGATTCAAGAATGCGTGCCCTTTCCATACTTGGGGCATCAAAATTTGTTTAGGTTACTAAGAAACACTAATCATTAGTGCTTTGGTTATCTATTTTTTCTCAGCACTGCACCACGCACAACGCATCCCAAAAAGGGGCATTTGTAGACACCAAAACAGCACCAATCTGATTATGTGATGACAAACACTGACCAAATTGGCATACACAACCCCCAAGGCATCCCCCAGAGGTTAAACAATGGTCCTAACCACTCCCTCAGCAGTTTTTGAAGGTCAGAGGTCAATTTGGCACCTTTCAGGCACTCTGCTCCCTATTCGTTCCACCCTAGGACGATTACAAACTGGTATTTGTCCCACCCTAGGACGATTAGCAGTATTCGCTCCAGGGTGAGGCAAATAGCAGGTTTGACGGGAAAAAGGTCAAACCTTGAAAAATGGCAGCTCAGATCTGCCACTTAACTCCTCCTTCAATGCATGGAGTGTGAGTGAGCATTTTTGAGCTCAAAGAGGTAGTCATAGGGGCAGTCATGGAGCCCTTAATTAGGGAGAAATATTCTTCCCCCTAGCAAGGCATGATGGCCAAGTGACGCCTCTACATGCTCATTCACAAGAGACCCTCAGGTCTATAAAATGGTGAGTCTTCTCACCCCAAAAAATGATAGAGCAGGAGCATTTGGAGCAACGGAGTGCTGTCGAATTACATCCTCACCCATCTTTTGTGCTTCTTACATATTTGATCTCTCTTTTGGAAGGGAGGTTATTGGGTGATTATTGGAAGTGCAATCCAGACCCAAAACCTAAACATTTGGCCACAATACCCCACCCAATTTTTTGACACAACCCCATAAGAGGTTTGGACCCATCCCAAGTGGATTGGTGCCAAAACCAAGCCCCAAACGACAGGCGTCCTGCCCCCAGGCGCCCCCCGCACTATTGCAGTCCTAATCGCTCCACCCTGAAGCGATTAGAAATTTGTGGCATTTTTCCTACTATTTTTTTTGTATTTTATTTTAGGTCATCCATATATGCTGTCATTTAAATTTCATGCCATTTTGATAAGTTTTGACTATGCTTTCAATGTTTCTCGCTTTCACTAACATATAGGGAGCATAATCGGATACAAGGCGATCAAGGCCGAATATGCAAAATCTGACCTTTTGGGTCATTCCAAAATGCCCTGTTTTGTCTAACGCCAACTTTGCAAGTGTTTTGGATGCCCTCAAATGGGACATTTAGGAGGTCACATTCTGACATTTTATGACAATCCCAATCGTCCCACCCTAGCGCGATTAGAAATATATGGTAGATTTCTCAACTATTCCTTTTGCAATGTGTTCTTGGTAATGTTTTCTTGCTTCTATCAAATTTTTAGCTTATTCTGATATGTTTTAGTTATCATTTTAATTATTTTATGCATGCATCAACCGTAGGCCTTGGGGATCGCACATTTCCCTCCATCCGTAGGTGCTACTAATCATTTATTATTTCTCTGAATGTAGGATCCCAACACCAGAGGGGTAGCAAGGAACTATAGATGCATTCATGCAAGCGGCGGCAATGTTTGGTCCACCCATTTTCAATGTGGGCACACAGAAGATCCCCAAGAGGAATATATCATTTATGGTGTAACAAAACTATGTCCGATGCTCCCAGCCCCTGAAAAGGGAGGAGACGTATTGTAACCCGATCTCAAGCAAATTAATAAAATAAAGGGCTGCACTTTTACATTTTCTTTAAATCTCATTTCAATTCGTTTGTTTTCCCTCTTTTCATGCATTCTCGTTCGTAGGACTTAGCGTTACATTTCCCTTTTGTTTGCTTCCATATCCTCATGCTTTCACATGATATTTTGAAATTCTATATTTTTCACACTATGGCTCCTTTGTAAGTCAAACCTTAGGGTTCACAAAACTATATCAAAAATTTACAAACTTTTACAAGAATCATATCAACAAGTATAAACATATCTATGATTTTCTAATGTCTACTACCCAAAAAATATCTAGATACAATAGTGTTGTAACCCTACCAAAATTCATATGACACTCTTGTCATCGATGGAATTCAATATAGCAATTTTGTATGACCATAATAATTTTATATTTCCCTTGTTGAAATTGAAGTCTCAACTGTTAGACTACCTATCGCAACCCTTGGGGGAAGCCACTAAAATAAGTATTGAACCTTTTGTGGGTACTTTTATGCTACTAAAATCATAATGAAAAGGACTTACCTCCATTGATATGGTATTTCAACCTTGAAATGATATTTCCTACTTGCACCTTTACATTATTTCTCATGCACAAATGTGTGCATAACTAGTCAAAGAGAGCATCAATGAGAACATTTATAAAGCATTATACATAGATATCAATAAGTTATATAGAATCCTTGTTTTGATATATCCTTCATTTTTTTTGCATTTTTACTCATTTTCATTAATCAACATTTTTGAAAATTTGTATGCTTCTATTCTGTATGTATTTGTCAATATTCCATTTACCAATTATAAAAGGAAAGGGAGGTTGATCGCTCTACCAAGAAAATTCATTATTCCTATAGAGATAAGATAAACCCCTTAAACTAATCATAACATTTACCTATTTTTTCTTGCAAATTTTGTGTTTTATAGGTAAAAGATTCATATGCCTAGCAAAACCCCATACAGAAAACTATTGCAGTATAATACTTCTATATTAAGGTTGAAACTATAGTGGTACAAGAATTTAATATCAAGGGTGAAGCTATTGCAATACAACACTTCTATATTAGAAGTGAAGTTATTGTGGTATGATGCTTCTTTTTTATGTTATATTACATACAAATCTCTCTAGTTTGACCCTATTTAACTCTTAGATTAGTAAATATATAGTTTGTATTATTGTTTGATAACCGTTTAGGTAGTTATTATAAAATTTATCAAAATGGATAGAAGTTGTATATTTCATTACAAATTCACTATAAGGGTAGTCCTAGATGTTAATTCCTACTTTATATAAAACTTGTAGGCATAATTATTAGTGTCATAGAATAATTTAGTAGATTTTGGATTTGTTATTATATTTTATAGTGATGTTTGTAATAGATAATAGATAGTTGATAATATCCTATCTAAAAAATAGTACACATAATAGATAGAGATAAACAAGGAAAATAGTCTAAATTTTAAGATATATATAGAGCTCCTCACTATAAAAGATGTCATAAATATCATCAACACTTTAGTAAATCATGAATTACAAATACAAGAAGTCATACTTAGGGTAATTAGCTTTGTACATAATGATAAAATTAAGCTTTACCAATGCTATTATTATTTTTAAAAAGTAATATTGTCCTTAAAAGAGGAATGTGAGGAAGTAAAGGCCTTAACAAATAAAATTTCACCATAGTGGCTCCCCCATTTTCTATTTATATTCATTACCATTTTACCCCTTTTATTTTCTTTTTCTTTTTTTAAATTTCCATGTCTCATTTTTTACTATATCCCATGGAAAAGGCATGTGTTGCTTATGATTCATCATCTTTAGCATGCCAAATATCCCCTAGGAACCACCAAGACTATAGGAAAGTTTTCCCACACCCTTGCTTCAATTAAAATAACACTTACTCAAAAGTGGGTCCAAAAAATGAGATTCTAAATGTATGACCTACTTCAGTTAAAAGGATAGGTGCTAGCTTTGCAGTGTAAAATAATATGGATAAGAATTAAGTTCAATCTAGTCATCAGATCCTACATCAATGGTTGGTATTATTATTTCACCTAAATATTAATATGAATATAGAAAAGAAAATAAATATAATTATTGAAGAAGCAGGGAGAGTTGGAGCAAAAGAAGACATAGAAGCTCAAATTGCACCCTTTGTTAAACTTGAGGATGTTGTAGTAAAAATTGAAGGGGATGATAAAGATTATCTTCTTGATATGAACGTAAAGTTGTATCAGTTTATCAAATATGGGAAATGGTGGAAGGAAGGAGAAGATACAATTATAAATTTGTTTAAGCATAAGGAAACTAGAAAGGTCGTACTAGTTATGAAG
The DNA here is from genome assembly GCA_028583015.1 of Wollemia nobilis. Taxonomy (NCBI): domain Eukaryota; kingdom Viridiplantae; phylum Streptophyta; class Pinopsida; order Araucariales; family Araucariaceae; genus Wollemia; species Wollemia nobilis. Next base: position 1,162,035 of record JAQPPZ010002456.1, on the reverse strand, counting down.
TAGTCAAAAACCCTCAAAATATGTGTCAATCATTTTGTTCTTCCTTCAAACTCTCTCCATGAGTATGTTGGTAATGATAAGTCTTATGTCTAGCATGATGTCAATTACTCAAATGGCGAGTTTAAGGAAAAAATATTCTACTTACAATTTTCCATAGCTAAGAACGCTAAGAAATTTATGTAGATGGTAGAAAATATTATTGAATTTTAAGTCCAAAAATCTAAAGAGGAAGATGAAGTTGCACCAGCCTTGAAATAAATGAAGGTTAAATTCAAAGAGAAGTCAAAATAAAAGGCACAAGTGGCAAATATGGAAGTAGAGAAATTCAAGGTCAAAGAAGAAAATAGAAAGAAAAAAATCTAGAGAAAGAATAGGTACAACAAAGAAGAAATATAAAAGTGACAATCATCAAACAGTCATATGAGAAAAAGAGAGGAATTGAAACTTTTCAAGTATGGGATTATAGTTGAAGATTTTATAAAATGTTCATAAGCTTTAGCTCATGAAATACTTCCTATTTTCCAATGGGTATGATGCATGAGCATCCAGGCGAACAAGCTATCTCGCATAACCAAAAAAATATGGAAAAAATGAGAAGAATTAAAACAAGAGAAAAGAAAAAGAAAAAAAAGGTGGCAACTTTAATAAAAATAAAAGAAGCAATAAAGCATTTTATTAAATAAAATAATAAAGTACCTTTATTTAGTTAGTTAGGCATTAGTATTTAAATATAATGAGATTTATCTAAAGCACCCAGAGGAAAACTATAAAAATAGTTGGTAGGTTTGAATTGCATAGTGTAGAGAGGTATGAGAAAAATTGCTAAGGCTAAGATTGTAATTTTTGTTTACTTTCCATAAGAATGTAATTGTTGTGCTTTAATTTTTTGAATAATATATTTTTTGTTATTTTCTTGGTTGTGTTCACACATTTTAAGCTTTCACAAAGCATAGGATCAAGTTAAGTTTCTTTGAGGTAAGCTTAACTAGTTTTCATGTCCAAGATTGCATCATATATTATTATTGATCTAACCAGGAAAATAAATTCCATCAAATGGAATTAGCATTATTTTTATCTATCTATCCACCTATATATATATATATATATATATATATTATTTCTCATACACCATATAGGACCTAAAAATCTAGTGTGAAATATTAACGTTTAATAAGTGTTGTTCATTTTTTTTATTGGAACCAACAATTATATTCAATAAACATAAAAGAGGTTACAATAAAAAGGAGCTAGAAAGATCACATATCGGGGTGCAAGGCCATCCATACAATCAAAACCAGAACCAACCCTTAAAATGGTGAATACACAACATAAATAAGCATAGAAAAATAAACTAGAGTAACAAAAAACTTTAAAATGTAGAACTATAGCTCTAGGCACTAAGTAGACTTATTGCTCTGCCATTCTGTGTCTATGTCATTCCACTGCTACAAAGGTGTTGGAATTCTTGAGTTGAAAGGCTAAAACCCTTTTTTGGGTAGATTGACTCCATCTTCTTTCCCTTGTCGAGGACTACAAGAACGTTGAAACCACACAAAAGGGGAAGGAACTTTAGATTTTGCTTCCTCCGTAGGAACCGCCAATTCCATCGATGAAGGCTCTGCATCCAATGATATATTTTCACCGCCGCTAAGATACTCCAACACACTATAGTTTTTGGATGAATCAGGAACATAACTGCCTAACTAAACACTTGTTAATCACTTTTCTGGAGCGACATCTTCTTCTACAGATCCCTTTCTTAGGCTAAGAGAGCACCTTGCGTTAGCTGAGGGAAAATGTACTAGAGGACTAGCTGGTTGGGAAGACTATGAAGCAACCTCTATTGCATCATTTTGGGTATGAATCTTCTGATACTGAGGAGCCTCATTGCTGGAAATTTTAGTTGGAGAACCAACTTTTTCTTTTATATATCTTTTTATCGATTGTGAGACATGTGTTGACTTTGATTGTGTATCTTTAGAAGTAGCCAAATATGGATTTGTATGCCCTCCCATAGTCGTTCAATCATCCTCCTAAGGTTGAGGAGTGGGTGCACTCGGTGTGGTGGGACTCTACTTGTCCTTGTTATGTGGCATCAAGGGATAATCTTTGATCTTATATGCTGAGGACTGGCACCAAAAACATGTATTGGGTAAATTAATGTAGAGGACCCGCTCAAATAGAACAGTGTCACCAACTTGTATATCAATGAACTCTTTGAGATCTTGAGAAATATCAGCCTTGATGCAAACACTTTTTTGAGGGCATGAATGGAAAAATTTGTCCCCCTCCACCAAAATGACATGCTCTTTTTAATAATTCCAAAATGAATATTTTGTAAATATTATGTTATTATAAGAAAATTTTGAGTAAAATAATGTATAAGTGAAATAAATTGCTTCCACACATTAAGATATTTGGATAGGCCATTGTTTTGTATATAATCCTATTGGCATTTTTGCTACAGTGTAGTCAAAAGTCAAAAAAAGGCAAAAACTGAGAAGAGGCTATTTTTAGAAAATTGACATAAATAAACACCTATGGACTTGAAAATTTACCCAAAGGAGGAAAATTGCAAAATTAGAATTATGGTGAAAGAATCACCCCAATATCCTAAACGGATTGAGTGATATTAAAGTTTTTGTCTTGAGAAATTCTCCAGCATAGTTTAAAAATACAATATGAAAACCTTAAAGGCCCCAAAGAGGGATGAAAATTTACCTCAATGGTGTTCTATATATCTTCCCAAGATTTCCAATGATATATTATAGTAGAAAATCGAGTCAAAAAATCAAAAGTTATGGCTTTGGGAAGCTATACCACCAAAAATCATTTTCAGGCACTTTTTGGGAATAAATAATGGATAGGAGTTGGTCAAATTCAATTTTGCCCTAGAGAGGGGGTGAAAATCATTTTTGCCCTTCTTCAGGGTAAAAATATAAATGAAGATGTTAAGGGGTAAAAATTAAGCAAAAAATGTGCTTTGTGAAGTCAAAGCCAAATTCACCTCAAGAGGGGTAAAAATCACTTTCGCACTTCAGAAGGGTGAAATCATAGTTGAGGATGTTTTTCGAAGTGCAAATGATGAAATGACATCATTCGGGTGAAGGTGGCACTAGTCAAAGTCAAAATAAATTTAAAGAAGTCACCTGCCAATGTAATTTCGTCCATTTTAAGCAAAAATATTGATTTCACCTAGTTTGGGGTGAAAGTCTAGAAAATGCTTCCCTATGTATCAGTCAAATTCAAAGTTGCCCCATGCCAAAAATCATTTTTGCCCTTTTTGAGGGTGAAATTAATCATTTTTTCCCATTTTTCATAGAAGTCGTTCCCATTCCATTTTCTGGCATATTTTGGGTGAAATTAATCATATGAAGAGCGAAAGCATATTGATGGGCGAAAACACCAAACTGCCTAAGTGAAATCAATTATTGCCCCTTCCTTTCAGCAAATTTTTCTTTCGAAGGCACCATTATTGCATGTATTTTTTAGAAAAGGATGGAGATTGAAAAAAATTAATTCTTGGAGCAATGTAATTAGTATTTCCAAATTTTCTACTCAAAATTTTTTGAGATTAAATACTATGCCCCTGATTTCAGTGCGATCCTATTCATTTTTTAGATGCCCTCTACTGATTTCACTCCTTTTCCATGCAAATTTAATTTTTTATGGGTCTTCTTGGAAAGGATAAAATTCTTAGGCACAACACGATCAAGCAGCCACTTGAATTTAATATTCAAGCTCCTAGTCTTCGTGCAACATTATCGTGTTTCAATGCATCAATGTCTAAGATGATTTCCATCATCCAATCAAGTTGATTTCCCAAATATTTTCCACCAAAATGGGATCATTGCTTCCAGGGGCAAGTTATGATTTGAGTGTTGCTATTTCTAAGGAGAGAATTGCTCTTGCTAGTTTTTGACTAACCAGTATTTTATTTTTATTTGCATTTAATTACAGTGTTGAAATCCTCTATAAATACTAAGAATTTTGATGTAAAAGGGGAGGATAGACATTCTACTAAAAAAACTCTTTGAGTTTAAATTTTTTCCTTAATCAAAAGATGCTTGACTCTAGTTCCTGGAGCAGTCTTTGTGTGTATGTTTTTTTCTTGTTATTTATATTAAATTCATATCTTGGTTAGATGGATTAAATTTTGCATTTGAATTTGATTGTTGATGAAGAGTGAATGTTGAAATACTAATTGGAGGTTATCTTTGCAAGTTGTAATCAATTTCTATGTTATTCTTTTGGTTAAATACTGTTAAAACTTGATGTGGTTGCTTAGCTGCTAGTTTATCCTCATCTTATGTTTCTAACCCATAGCCATATTTCCCATTTCTTTCCATTATTTCTCATCTCTTTCATATTACTTTAAACTAAATTATATTAGTAAGGGAACTATTGGCATTTTTGCCACATTGTTTTGATTGTTTCTTATTCATGCATAAACTGTTGAAGTTCTCACTCCTCTATGTTTCTCTACGAGTTTTGTGCCAAAACAGCTAAGTCCGAAAACTATCGCGATATCGCGACATGTCGCGCTATCGCGGGTTTTTAGAGGAGAGAGAAGCCAAAGTCGGAGAATGTCGCGATATCGCGACGTGTTCCAAAATTGTGGTCAAAACAGTCAATGACAGCAAGGGAGTAAAACCGTCGCGATATCGCGACGTGTTGGATTTTCGTGGTCAACGTAGTCAATGAAAGCACTAAAATGAAAGTTGTCATGATATCACGACATGTCGCAAAATTGTGACTTGCGGTGGACATGGAGCAGAGTGATAGAAAATGTCACGAAATCGTGACATAATTGAGCAAAGGGCAATGTCAATGAAACTCGTCATGATATCGTGACAGAAAAGCAGAGAGGGAGCAAATGGAGAAAAATGTCATGATTTCGCGACATTTTTAAGGACAAGACCAAGCAAGAGGAAAACGTCGCGATATCGCGACATGAAGCGATAATGATGAAGAAGGCAAGAAAATGTCACGATTTCATGACATATTTGACAGGAAGGGCAAAGTGCGGAGAATTGTCACGATTTTGTGACATGTCGCATTTTCGCGAGGCGAAAGCAAGGAGGCGGCCAGATTGTACGGAATGTCACGATTTCGTGACATGTTCCATTTTCGTGAGGCGAAAGGTGAAAATAAGGAGAACATAGAAACTTGTCACGATTTCATGACATATTTGATAGGAAAGAACCAAATGGAAAACCGTCGCGATATCGCGACATGTCGCATTTTTGTGACCTATTGCATTTTCGCGGGTTGAAAGCTGAACCGTACAAGACAGCGAGAAAGTGTCACGATTTCACGACATGTCGCATTTTCATGACCTATCGCATTTTCACGGGTAAGAAGGAGGCAAAGACAGCACAAGAGAAACATGTCGCGATATCACGACATGTCGCATTTTCGTGACCTGTCTCATTTTCACGATAGAATCAATGACAAAAGGCCCGATACAATTCTGTTGCATTTTTCTTCAAGATTGCATAGGAGAACGTGCAGAGGAGATAAGGATCAATTAAAGGCTCTCCAACGGTTTTCAGATCGTGGTCAAAGAAGTGGTTCCAAGATTAAATGTTGCTGATTACCGAGGTGTGCAAGATGGAAGAACTTGAAGCAGTTTTCGATGCCGCTAGAATTAAAGACGCCTCCAATATTCAAAGCACCTGTTCATGATCTCTTATAGCTTTCAGCTTCCCTTGATAACGGTCATTTGATGAAGAGATATGGGCCCTCGTTTTTTGTTGTAATCCATTAAAAGCAGGGACTGTCATTTCTTCGAGGCAGATTAAGGGGATTGTTCTTCGAAATTTGCTTCATGTATTAAATGTTGTAATATGAAAGGAAGAGGACGGACCTCTATAAATACCAATGTAAAAACTCAAGCAAGGGAGGAGGATCTTGTTGCAAAAATTGAAATAGAAATCCTAGATGCAATTGCTTCCATTCTTAGTGTCTTCTAGAGTTGGTGATCTAATTTGTTGTGTATGTTTGTCTTTCTGTGTGATTTACTTCTATGTAGTCCTATGTAATATCAGTTGAATTCTACTGTCTTGAATTTGGCTATATTGGCATCTGAATGTTTGAAGTTTATTTGGAAGCAAACTCATGGCTAATGTGTGATCTAATTTCTATGTTCTAAGAGTCAGTTGTTGTTGAGCTTTAGGATCTAGTTGAAGTTATTGTTGTTTGAGATTATTCTCCCCATTAATGATCAGCTTCGGCTATATTTACATCCCTTTCAGTTTATTTCCCATTTCTTTCTGCATTTTCCCATTTCTTTCCTGTATCTCTAGTCTTGAAACCAGTTTAGATTAGTGTGGGAACCAGCCCTCTCTGGAGATTGGTCCGGGAGACATTTCTTTCTCTTGGCCTTTCAATGTTGGTCGGGTCTAGGGCGCATAAATGTAGAAAATCCTTTCCTGTGGTAGATTCGTGACCAACAATTTTGGCACGCCCGGTGGGACAGACTGTTTCTGTCTCTCAAAGATCCACAATCGGTGGGACAAGTATTATTTCAAATCGATACCCGGAGGAATCAAGATCTTGATGAACTATCTTGACCTCAAAGCGGAGATTGTAAGTTCATCTGGTGACTCTGTTGAAGGTGATTGTACCTGGAAAGTTCTAATTGTGAAGCTAGTGAAAATCATTTGCTTCATGATCATGAGATCAAGTGCCAAAGAATCGAAAGATCCAATCAAATTCTTCGAGATTGATGTTCAGAACTGGAGGGAGCACCCAAGATTGGTAAGCCCTATGAATCCATCATTTGCTATTTCATCATAGGATGCAGGTTAGTTTGTGCCATCCCCGACTCCTCCCAGTACTGCTACAAGCTTCTTATATCTAGATCCAACAGCCCAAATGGCTCAGCATCCTCCAAGGAAGTTCTCGACATGGAATGGTTCTAGAGCTTTGAACTTATTGGCACAAAATCCAGTTCCTCAAGCTGCTTTGAAAGCTTTGCCGACCTATGATGGTACTGGTAAGACTGCTTATGAGCATATTAATGATGTAGCCTCTTTGGCGGCCATCCATGACATAACCGATGAAGATGTAATGATTAAGTTGTTGGTGTTATCACTGAGAGGTAAATTGTTGTATTGGTATCGATCATTGCAACCAGGCACCATTACATCATGGGATCAATTAGGAGAATTGTTAGTCAAAAAATTTCATGAACAAGCTGATCCATACTCTTTATTGCATCAATTTAATGTAATTCAAAGGCACCCGTAGGAAGAGATAGCTGATTTCAATGTCATATTTACCAGAAGCTGGCAGAGAATTCCTGATGGTCTTCGGCCTACTGATGAGCTAGCTACATTTTATTACCTCAGAGCATTTAACACATACATCGGTTGGGCTTTTCGACAGTCCAACGTGACTACATTTCCAGAGTTGTTCGAACAAGCGTTAAAGGCGGAAGTTGATTTGATTGCTATAGGTAGGCTTCCTCCAAAGGTAACAATGCCTATCATACCTAATCTTCCTAAGTATTTGTACTCTGGTTCACTTTCACAACCCATGCCTTCCATGTATCCTACCCCATCATGGATCTCAAGTGCGCCTCAGATCGCACCCATTCCAGTTCCCTAGCTTCTTGCTCCAACTATTCCCCAGTTTCCTGCATCGAGCATTCCACGGTTAGCCTCTCCACTTCCAACTCCTGCATTACCTTCCCCACAGGTTCCATTACCTTTACCGACACTGCCTGTATCCTCAAGCCTAGATCCTCAATTGGCTATGTTACAAGAAATTCAGTTGGCTATGAGATCTCTCACTAACAAGGTGACATCTATGGAACGGAGAGAGGCAGAAAGGAACTATCAGCCATGAAGATTTATGCTGGCAGTAACTAGAGAACAACTTGCTCCTAGCAAGGCTATGGAGAAAGTACCTGAAAGGAACTCAGCAATCTTGGTAAGTGAAGAGGTTGGCCCTTCTGAAGTTTCACATGAGCCATCTTACTGGTGTTCTTCCTGCAATGACCCACATGATGAGTCCACTTGCATGGTCCACCAAAATTATTTGCAAGTTCTTACAGGGAGCCATGTAAACATGATTCGAGAGGTGGATCTTAATTCCGTGGAGTCTCTGGAGGAACATATAGCAATACTAACATGCAGTGGCAAGAAACCAATGTTGGTAGATCCAGCTAAGATGGAGCCATTGAAAGTGCCTCCTGTACAAGCAACAAAGCAACAAATGCCAACAAAGGCTCATGATCCCCCAGCGCAATGACAATCACCTATTTTGTTGAAGGATCCACTTCCACCACCAAAAAAAGAGAAGGAAAAAGCTTCTACTTCCCAATCGCAAGCAAAAACAAAGGAACAAGCCAGAGAGACGTTGCGGTATCCATCATTGACCAAACGACAACGAGTGGAGGCTACCCAGCAATATAAAAGCAAATTTGAATCTGCTAGTGGAGGAAAAGAATAGATCTCCATGGAGTACAACATTGTTGAAGAACTCAAATGGATACCAGCTAAGGTAAGTCTGTATGACACCTTGCAGTTGCCTGGACAGGTAAATATTTTACAAGAATCCCTGAAGACCATACAAAGTAAGGGGAAAGCTCCAGCCCAGGTAGTTATGGCTCAAACATTAACTACTTCAACCACTGGAAAGAATAGACCACCCCCATTTTATCTGTCACTCAGGATGGAGGGTTGGATTGTACACAATTGCCTGATTGATTCTAGTGCTGCGACAACTGTCATGCCAAAGGCAGTTTGTGAAGCGATGGGAATGGAATATACAAGAAGTAGCCCTGGTGTCTTGTAGTTGGATGGGACTCCAATGAAAATAGTGGGTGTAATCAAGGATGTTCCTATTGCTCTACATAATATGCCTTAGATTACAGTAATCCAAGAGATAGTTGTGGTTGATTTAGAACCATATTTCAACATGTGTTTATCGAGAGAATTCACTGCTAAGCTGGGAGGCTACCTTGCTCTGGATTATTCTCACTTGGAGATTCCTTTCAAAGGAAGAAGAGTCCGGATCTATAATCAGAAGCCTTCTACTTTTCATATAGAGAAGATAGAAGAGGAAGAAAAGTCCAAACATGCTGTCAATATGATAACTAAAGAATTGGAGGATCCTGATTTGATGATGGATGAGTTTTCAATGCTCAATTTTAATGCCATGATCAAAACTAAGATTGGTTGTTACTCCATTACGAAGCCTGAAGAGGTTGAAGTCAAGTTGCCTCCTGATCAAGTTGGTCGAGACTCTTTGCCAGATCAGCTCTATTTTGATGGAGCACAATACAGAAACGGTGCTAACACTGAGAAACTTGGAGTGCAGCAGTTGCAAATCTTTGGTGACTCCGAGCTGATTATCAATCAGGAGTCTACTGAGTGTCTATCAAAGGTCTAGGATCCAGGAGATAGAACCATGTTTGGGTTCGTGTCTTTCCCGAGAGTTCACAGCTAATTCGGGAGTTACCTTGCTTCAAAAACAAAAAAAAAAATTGTTTTTACTTCGGCTCTTTTTGCATGCGAGCCCGTAGGTATGTTTCTTTTTCTTTTTCTTTTCTTTTCTTCCTAGAAGTTAGTGGCTTCCTCTATACTTCTTCCCTCCCCTCTTCATTCCCTTCTTCTTCTACTCCTTCTTATTCAATTAATCAAGCCATTGTTGTTGTTTCTACTTCCCCCTCTGATGTTCCCATTTCTACTTTCCCTTTCTTCTAGTCCTTTGTCGTGTGAGTACTTCATCATAGCCACGGGTCTATACTATATCCCCCCTCCACTTCCATTTCATTCTCCGTTTCCCCAGTGGGTAGCAGTAGCACTTTGTTGTTGTATCTACCATTTCCATTCCTCCATCTTCCACCATTCCATCATTCCCCATTCCCGTTCCATGGCCTGCGCATCCACGGGTCATCCCTCCATTCATTTCCATTTTTGTATCGCAAGTGCTTTTCTCTACTGCCCTGGAGATATTTTCACAACACCTGGTGATTACCCAGCTCATCCGAGCTAGGCACAGTGTAGTAGTTCTAAAGAAATAAAGGAAGTTTTGTTATTCCACACATTTCTATTGAAGATCCTATTTTTGAATGAGTACCAGCAAGAGTTTGTTGCAGCAGTCTGCAGACGCATCCAGCATCAACCAGCACTTACTTTTTTGCTTCTCCAGCTTCTTGACTCTATTGCCCAATGGATTAAGGCCTGGAGTTCGTGCATATAGTAGAACTGTATACCCCACGAGCCGCCAAGAATGTTGGCATTTTTGCCACATTGTTTTGATTGTTGCTTATTCATGCATAAACTGTTGAAGTTCTCACTCCTCTGTGTTTCTCTACGAGTTTTGTGCCAAAATAGCTAAGTCCAAAAATTGTCGCGATATCGCGACATGTCACGCTATCGCAAGTTTTTAGAGGAGAGAGAAGCCAAAGTTAGAGAATGTCACGATATCACGACGTGTTCCAAAATCATGGTCAAAACAGTCAACGAGCAGCAAAGGAGTAAAATCGTCGCGATATCGCGACATGTTGGATTTTTGCGGTCAACGCAGTCAACAAAAGCACTAAAATGAAAGTTGTCGTGATATCATGACATGTCACGTAATCATTACTTGCGGTGGACATGGAGCAGAGTGATAGAAAATGTCACGAAATCGTGACATAATTGAGCAAAGGGCAATGTCAATGAAACTCGTCGCGATATCGCGATAGAAAAGCAGAGAGGGAGCAAATGGAGAAAAACGTCGCGATTTCGTGACATTTTTAAGGACGAGACCAAGCAAGAGGAAAACGTCGCGATATCACGACATGAAGCGATAATGATGAAGAAGGCAAGAAAATGTCACGATTTCGTGACATATTTGATAGGAAGGGCAAAGTGCGGAGAATTGTCACGATTTTGCGACATGTCACGTTTTCGTGAGGCGGAAGCAAGGAGGCGGCCATATTGTACGGAATGTCACGATTTCATGACATGTTCCGTTTTCACGAGGTGAAAGGCAAAAATAAGGAGAACATAGAAACTTGTCGCGATTTCACGACATATTTGACATGAAAGAACCAAATGGAAAATCGTCGCAATATCATGACATGTCGCATTTTTGCGACCTGTTGCATTTTCGTGGGTTGAAAGCTGAACCATACAAGACAGCGAGAAAGTGTCACGATTTTGTGACATGTCGCATTTTCGTGACCTGTCACATTTTCGTAGGTAAGAAGGAGGCAAAGACAGCACAAGAGAAACATGTCGTGATATCGCGACATGTCGCATTTTCGTGACCTGTCTCATTTTCACGATAGAATCAATGACAAAAGGCCCGATACAATTCTATTGCATTTTTCTTTAGGATTGCATAGGAGAACATGTAGAGGAGATAAGGATCAATTAAAGGCTCTCCAACGGTTTTTAGATCATGGTCAAAGAAGCGGTTCCAAGATTAAATGTTGCTGATTACCGAGGTGTGCAAGATGGAAGAACCTGAAGCAGTTTTCGATGCCACCAAAATTAAAGATGCCTCCAATATTCAAAGTGCTTGTTCGTGATCTCTTACAGCTTTCAGCTTCCCTTGATAATGGTCATTTGATGAAGAGATATGGGCCCTCGTTTCTATTTCATTTTTAGTTGTAATTCATTAAAAGCAGGAACTATCATTTCTCCGAGGCAGATTAAGGGGATTGTTCTTTGAAATTTGCTTCATGTATTAAATGTTGTAATATGAAAGGAAGAGGATGGACCTCTATAAATACCAATGTAAAAACTCAAGCAAAGGAGGAGGATCTTGTTGTAGAAATTGAAATAGAAATCCTAGATGCAATTGCTTCCATTCTTAGTGTCTTCTAGAGTTGGTGATCTAATTTGTTGTGTATGTTTGGCTTTCTATGTGATTTACTTCTATGTAGTCCAGTGTAATATCAGTTGAATTCTGTTGTCTTGAATTTGGCTATATTGGCATCTGAATGTTTGAAGTTTATTTGGAAGCAAACTCATGGCTAATGCGTGATCTAATTTTTGTGTTCTAAGAGTTAGTTGTTGCTGAGCTTTAGGATCTAGTTGAAGTTATTGCTCGTTTGAGATTATTCTCCCCATTAATGATCAACTTTGGCTATATTTACATCCCTTTCAGTTTATTTCCCATTTCTTTCTGCATTTTCCCATTTCTTTCCTTTATCTCTAGTCTTGAAACCAGTTTAGATTAGTGTGGGAACCGTCCCTCTCTGGAGATTGGTCCGGGAGACATTTCTTTCTCTCGGCCTTTCAATGTTGGTCGGGTCTAGGGCGCATAAATGTAGAAAATCCTTTCCTATGGTAGATTCATGACCAACAGGAACCAACCCTCTCTGGATATTGGCCCAAAGGACATCTTTCTCCTTCATCCTTTCAATGTTGGTCGGGTCTAGGGCACATATATTTTATGATTAGGCAAATTCGTGACCAATAGTTTTTGGTATCCCTAGTGGGATGAATAGTCTCTGTATTTAAGTGAGTCCAAGTTTGGTGAATCTTTGGCTTACCTTCATATATAAAAATCACCTAACAACTCTATTGAGCTGAAGATCTAGATCTCATGATTGATGGATGCCTTTTATGTTGAAAGAAGACACCCTAGAGGAATCAAGATTTGGTGAGAAACCTTGGCCTCACAAGCAGAGAATAATGTTTACCTAGTGATTACGATTCAGTAGTAAGTATCATGATTCTTAAGGACCATTGCCATAATGGCAAAGGTATGCTATCCGAGCTAGGATGATCCTGACCCTCTAAATCTCCAAAGTCGACATTATATTTCTAAAAATACCTTAAAGATCCTGATAAAATACAATGGCACTAAGAGAATGGCCCAAGAGCACCTTGAATATGTTGCTCTAGTGAACCTCTATGGCATAACCCATGAAGATGTCATGATTAAACATTTGGTCCTATTTCTAGAGGGAAAGGTGCTACAATGGTACAGACTGCTCAGGCGTAAGATCATCTGCTCATGGGTGAACTTGATAGGAGCACCAGTCGATATATTTCATGGCTCTAAAGATCTCTTTCAACTCTTGATTATCCTCTCCACCATCATGAGAGCACCTCTAGAGAGCATCAAAGACTTCAATATCAAATTTTGGAGGAGTTGGAGGAGAATTCCAGAGAAGATTAAATCGACACCTGGCCAAAATCACCTCTACTATATTCAATCTTTCCACCCAGACATAGGCCTCCTCTTGCAGTAATTTTGGGAATAAATATTCCAAGTATTTTAGGAGGTAGTACAAGTAGACTGGCTCCTACTCCAAGAAGGAAAGTTACAGTGGAGAGAAACTACCTTTCCATCACTCTCTCTGATAGTTGATGCTCTTGTCCGTCTTGCACAGTATTCACAATGGTATATCCCTCAAACTATGTAGAGACCTGGAACGTAGTTGTGTGGAGAACAAGAGGTAGATCTCATACAAGGCCAATGAATGGAATATGCAAGCACTACTATAGCAATGAACAATATGGTTTCTTGTATTTTCCATCAGTATATGGACCAAGAAGGGGAACAGGCTCAAGTGGTATATTTTGAGAGTGAAGAAGACACATTTTTGCACCCTTTTTGTGTCCCAAGGTATAGCATGAAAGTATTTATCCAAAACACAATAAGAATACCTTATGAGAAGGTTGATCCTAAGGAGATCCTGATAGAAGGTTTATCACCAAAAAAAATCTTACTATCACATTAAGGAGTTAGAGGAACTCGTACTCAAGAGCCCGCATCCAGTGGACTCTCTCAAGTGGTGGCATTGGCTCCAACCATCACCGCAACCAATACTCGAATAAGGCTCCCATGTGGTAAATATCTTTGCCACATTATTCATTAATTGTATGAGTACTGGCATGCATGATAACCTACCACGTTGCATCTTTTTCATAACCTAGCAAACTTTGGGAAGAGGCCAATCAAACTTCAAATATCAACTGAAGTACAATAAGATCTGGTTCAAACACTGCAGATTCATCGGATAAGAACCCAAATCCAAGTTTGTGGTGGTGGTATGCCAATCATGTCATAAAATTTTGTGTAAATAGTGTAAATAGGTTGATTGATAAATAGAGTGTTGAGGGCACTAAATGGTGTGATCTAGTTAAAAAAATCTAACATTGCAACCACCCACGTCATTGGATCAAATGGTTTTAGAGCCCGTAGGTAATAATTTTTTCTTCTCTTGATCATGAGCATTTGGTAACCATTTTCCTTCATTCTATATTACCTTCTTCCACTTCACTTTTATTCATTGTACCCATCACTTTTGTTCCCCTCCCCGTTCCACAATCATCAGTCACCAATGCTCCTTCCATCATTCTCATTTCTTCCATTCCTCTATATTTTAGTTTTTTGGCCTTTATCCCTAACCTATTTTCTATTCCACTATCATCTACCTCATCTTCCACCCTCATTAATAATCCCATAATAACTATAAGTACACCAACCCTATCAAGGGTGAGCGTAACTATGGTCCCATCCATTTTTGCTCCTTCGATTGAGCCAAACCCTCAGTAGCCTCTGTTCCATTTTTTCCCATTTTGCGGACTATAGGAGTCATTGGCGTTAGATATCAAAGTCATTTCAAAGTACCCTGAAGCAAATAAAATCAGTTGATCTCAACAAAATTCTTTGCATTGGGTGAAAAATACAAACAAGTGGTCGAACAATATTAGGTAGCATAGGAAGAAGCTAGTGCAAGCAATAAATTATTTGATGCAGTAAGTGATTATGAATATTTTTTCCAATGGATAAATGCCCTAGGTTTGATTGCATCCATATGAGCTGAATACCCCGCGAGCCACCATAAGTGTTGGCATTTTACCACACTATAGTCAGAAGTCAAAAAAAAGCAAAAATCGAGAAGCGGCTATTTTTGTAAAAATGGACTAAATGGACACCTATGGACTTGAAAATTTACCCAAAGGAGAGAAATTGAAAAATTGGACTTATGGTAAAAGAATCACCTCAATATCCTGAACGGATTGAGAGATATTAAAGTTTTTGTCCCGAGAAATCTCTCCAATACAACTTAAAAATATAATATAAAGACCTTAGAGTCCCCAAAGAGGGATGAAAAATTATCTCAATAGAATTTAGGTAATTTAGGTGTTGTAGATATCTTCCCAATATTTCCAACGATATATTACAATAGACAATCAGGTCAATGGATCAAAAGTTATGGCTCCGAGAAGCTATACCACCAAAAATCATTTTCAGGCACTTTTGGGACAAAAATCCATTTTCGAGAACTTTTCGGGTGAAAATAATGGATGGGAATCAGTAAAAGTCTATTTTGTCCCAAAAGAAGGGCGAAAATAATTTTCGCCCTTCTTCACGGTGAATTTATAAATGAACACATTAAGAGGTAAAAATCAAGCAAAAAATGTGCTTTGTGAAGTCAAAGTCAAATTCACCAGTGGGGCGAAAATCACTTTCACCCTTCTTGAGGGTGAAATTATAGTTGAGAAAATTTTCAGAGTGCAAATTATGAAGTGACATCATTCAGGTGAAGGTGGCGCCAGTCAAAGTCAAAATAAATTTAAAGAAGTCGACTGCCAATATAATTATATCCATTTTACGCAAAAATATTGATTTCGCTTAGTTTGGGGTAAAATTCCAGAAAATACTTCCCTATGTGCCATTCAAAGTCAAAGTCACCCCAGGCAGAGGGCAAAAATCATTTTTACCCTTTTTGAGGGTGAAATTAATCATTTTGACCCAATTTTTCATAGAAGTTGTTCCCATTCCATTTTATGGTATTTTTTGGGAAAAATTAATCAGATGAAGGATGAAAGCATATTTATGGGCAAAAACACCAAAATGTCTAGGCGAAATCGATTCTTGCCCCTTCCTTTCAGCAAATTTTTCTTTCGAAGGCACCATTGTTGCATATATTTTTCAAAAAAGGATGGAGATTGACGAAATTTAATTCTTGGAGCAATGTAATTGGTATTTCCATAATTTATGCTCAAAAGTTGCCAAGATTAAATACTATGCCCCTGATTTCAGTGTGATCCTGTTCATTTTTGAGGTACCTTTTACTGATTTCTCTCATTTTTTTATAGGTCTTCTTGGCATTGATAAAATTCTAAAGTACAACACGATGAAGCAGCCACCTGAATTCAATATTCAAGCTCCCAGTATTCATGCAACATTGTTGTGTTCTAATGCACTGATGTCTGAGATGATTTTCCATCATCCAATCATGTTGATTTCCCAGATGTTTTCCATTAAAACAGGATCTTTGCTTCTGGGGGGATGTTCTAATTTGATCATTTTTGTTGTTGAGGATAGAATTGCTCTTACTGGTCTTTGACTAACTGATATTTTATTTTTATTTGTATTTAATTACAAAGGTGAAATCCTCTATAAATACTAAGAATTTTGATGTAAAGGGAAAGATAAACATTCTTCTAAAAATACTGAGTTTAAATTTTTGCCTTAATCAAAAGATGCTTGACTCTGGTTCCTAGAGTTGTCTTTGTGTATGCTTTTTGCTTGTTATTTCTATTAAATTCATATCTTGGTTAGATAGATTAAATTCTACATATGAATTTGATTTTTGATGAAGAGTGAATGTTGAAATACTAACTGGAGGTTATCTTTGCAAGTTGTAATCAATTTCTATGTTATTATTTTAGTTAAATGTTGTTAAAACTTGATGTGGTTTCTTAGTTGCTATTTTATCCCCATATTACATTTCTAGTCCATAGCAATATTTCTCGTTTCTTTCTATCATTTTCCATCTCTTTCCTGTTACTCTAAGCTTTAAACTGAATTATATTAATAAGGGAACCGGTCCTCTCTGGAGATTGGCCCAAAATACATCTCTCTCCTTCATCCTTTCAATGTTGGTCGGGTCTAGGGCGCATGTATTTTATGATTACGCAGATTCGTGACCAACAAATCCAAAACAAAAAACTAATCGTTACATTATATAAACTTTTAAGATCATTATTTAATAAAAAGTTAATATTTACAAAGATGTAGTAGCTCAAATAAACTAAGCTTAAATTTTAAAATTCACTTATTTGTGTAGTGCATTGTTAGATGTAATATTGTACCAATTGTTAAATGTGGCTTTAATAGACATCACATTCTATAAATTAAGTCTTGTGATTTTACTAATTAATATTTTAGAATAACTTAAAATTTATCATAAATTTATACACCATGATAACTATATTTACATTAAAAATATGGGATAACAACCTTTTTCAAAAAAATAATAAATTTATAATTTAAAATTGAATTTTACCACTATTATATTTTGTATTTATTCAATCATTTTGTTTTTTAATTATATTTCTTACCTAAAAATGTATCAATGCTTCTAATAACATTAAATTATAATTAATTTAAAATTCTTATAAAATTTTTAGATATGATCCTATCTAAAGAAGAATAAAACATCATTATATATTATGTGAAAATATGAAACCTTTTGCAATGATACAACTATCTAAAAACAATTTATAATAAATTTCTCCAAAAAAAATACACTTAACAATAAAACTAACATCATATTTTTATAACAATATGTAAATTTTAAATTTAACTCTAAAGGCTTAAACTTTATAGCATTCTTAATGTATCATGTAATTTGTATTTTTATTTGGTTTTCCAAACAAGAATAAATATATATATTTTTAATATATAATTCTTTTTTATTTTCTTAGTGGTTAGTTATGATAATGATAGTATTTTTTTTATATAATCCGTGAGATGTGGGCCTTTGGTTCTTTGGGATCTCCAGGATTCTAATATGTTTTAGGTTTAGGGAGCCTTCGAAAATCCTATGGTCCTATGCTGGCGGCTTGATCCATTTATATAAAGTTCTAGGAGCATTGCTGGGGATAATATGTTTCATTTAACTTTTAGTATTTGAGCAAGAATTTGATTTTTGAATCATTTTAGTGCTTTTGGTTCTCTTTGGATGGGAAATGGTTGTTATTTCCATCCTTGTGTTTGTTTAGGCTCGGGGAGCCTATCAAAACCCAATGGTCCTCTACTTGAGGCTTGATCCACTTGTACAAGGTTTTGGGAGCCTTTCAAAACCTTGTTTGTAATGGTTTGGGAACCCTTCCAAAACCCCCTATGAGGTTCAAGGAGTCTTCCAAAACCTTTTGATCCTCTGCTTGAGGCTTGACATTTTTTTAAGGTTTTGGGAGCCTTTCAAAATCCTGCTTAAAGGTTTGGGGATCCTTCCAAAACCTCCTTGTTTAAGGTTTTGGGATCCTTTCAAAACCCCTTTGTTTAAGGTTTTGGGAGCTTTTCAAAACCTCATATTTATGTAGGATTCCAATTTATTATTGTCAGAGTGATTACTAAAGGTGTTGGGTACCTGCTTGTGGAGACCTGAGTTTCTATAATTAGGATTCCCATACTTGGTGGAAAGGCCTAATGTTTTTATTCTAGTTTTAGTAGATTTTTTGTAAATTGAGTGCTCTATTTAAATTTTTAAATTAAATTATCATTAGATGACATGGATGGTTGTCCCATTTTCTAGATTTACTTCTCCTATGGTGGCTTGGGTAGGAAGTTCCTTTCTAGGTCTGATTTTAAATTTTGAAGTTTAGGCAGGTGTAGACACCAAAACAGCACCAATCCGATTATGTGACAACAAGCGCTGATCGCATTGACACACACAGCCCCTAGGGCAGCCCCCAGAGGTTAAACAGTGGTCCTAACCACTCCCAAAAGTAGTTTGGAAGGTCAAAGGTCAATTTGGCACCTTTTTGGCACTTTGCTCCCTACTCGTCCCACCCGGGGATGATTACAAACTGGTATTCGTCCCACCCAGGGACGATTATCAGCATTCGCCCCAGGGTGAGGCGAATAGAAGGTTTGACTGGCAAAAAAAGTCAAACCTCGATAGGTCCGCCAATTAACTGCAGCTTCAGGCCATGCAATTGCGAGGAACGACTTCAAATCAAGGAGAGAGACTTCAGTCATGCATGTCTTTGATTTTTGGAGGCCTCATGCAAGGAGACTCTAAATCAGGGAATAATATTTTTCCCAAAATAGGACATGCAACTCCAGTGGCGCCCTCGCATGCGCATTCAAACAGAGAGACCCTAGGTCTATAAATTGGTGAGTCTTCTCACCCAAAATATATAGAGAGAGGTAGCATTTTGAGCAATGAAGTGCTGCCATTTTACATCCACACACATACCTTTTGATTTGTGCCTTTCACATCCTTGATCTCTCTTTGAGAGGGAGGTCATAGGGTGGTTATTGGAAGCACAAATCCGGAGCCCAAACCCAAACATTTGGCCACAATATCCCACAAAATTTGCTGAAAAAACCCCATAAGAGGTTTTGGACCCATCCCAAGTGGATTGGTGCCAAAACAGAGTCCCAAACGATGGGCGTCCTGCCCCCGGGCACCCCCCAAACTGTCGTAGCTCTAAACGCCCCACCCCGGAGTGAATAGAAATATGTGGTAGATTTCTCTGATTTTTATTTTGCATTTTATTCTAGGTTATTTAAATATGCTGTAATTTAAATTTCACTTTATTCGGACAAGTTTTGATCATGCTTTTATCATTTCCCGCCTTCACTAACATGCAGATAGCGCCATCATATTCTGGGTGATAGAGGCCAAATTGGAGAAATATGACCATCTGGGTCATCCCAAAATACCCCCAATTAGCTAACCCCAACTTTGTAGGTCATTTGGAGCTTCCTGGATAGGACATTGAAGAGGGTGCTTTCTAACAATTTGTTGTAGGTTTATTCGTCCCACCCGGAGCGAATACAAATATGTGAGGAATTTCTTGACTGTTCCTTTTGCAGTGGCTTCCTGGTAAGGTTTTATTGCTTCTATCAAATTTTTAGGTCGTTCTGATGTTATTTGGTTATCGTTTTAATATTTTCATGCATACACTAACAGTAGGCCTTGGGAAATACATGTTCTATTCTATCTGCAGGTGCTACTGATCTTTTCTGTTTCCTTGAATGTAGGTCTTCGACATCAGAGGAGTAGTAAGGAGTCAAAACTCATATACACAAGCGGCGGTGACGTTTTGGTCCGCCCATCTTACATGTGGGCACGCGGAAGAAGGATTGCTATCCATGGATGTGACAAGAAACATATTTGACGCTCCTATCCCCTAAAAGGGAAGGAGACGTATTGTAACATGACTTTAAAAGCATATCAATAAAGAGGGCCATATTCCATATTGCTTTTATCTTGTGTCGATTCGTCTATGTCCTTTCTTTTTATGCATTTTTCAATATATAGGCTTTTAGCGTTAAGTTTGGTTTTACACGCATCGTACTTGGCATTTTCCTTTTTGTTTTTGTATCCTCGTGCTTTCAGTGGCGATCATGGTGGGACCTCTGTCCCTTGATTTTAAGATTAACTTTTTGATCAAAAGTTGCTTGTTTTTGCTTACAGGTACCAAGTTTTCAAACGTTGGACTGTTGTTCGTTTCAGTCTGTGACGAGTACAGAGCTGGAATTCGTCTTACCCAGGGATGAATAGGACTTCGTCCTACCCTGGAATGAATACAGATCTATTATTCATCTCACCCTAGGATGAATAGCTCTCTGTGCAATTTTAGGGCAGAAATTCAGAGACATCCGATTTGGGCAGAGAAGAGGTAGGGGTCTTAAACACCTTCTATCAATTTTTTGCTTTCTGTTTTCTGTTCTCTGGTTATTTGCTTGCATAGGAGAGTTTGAATGCTTGTTTCCTTCATTTATGCAACTTAAAAAGAACCCCACACACCACGTGGTAATTTAAAACAACAAGGAGTTGGTCGTAAAACCCCAACCCTTGAGCAAGACCAACGGTGGATTTCATCACCACCTTGGCTTGAGATATTGCATACATAACCCCGATCATGATTGTTGCTAGACGTAAATCCTGATGAAAGCTGACCAAGTGTAGTGGGGGTGATTCCCAGTGCATGAGGATAAGTCTTCTATGGTAGGTGTCATAAACAGAGTGATTCCCCTTCCGTACCGCCTATGTTCCACGTACCATCTGCTCTCACGTACCAATAGTTTCCCTCACGTAAGGGCGGGTATATAGAGAGGTTGGTATATCGGTCCGGAAATGGTATATCGAAGGGGCGACCATTTTTGGGAGTCATAAGAGCCATCATATTGCATTTAAATGTTCTTTACAAAAGCTTTCAAAACAAAAAAATCAAAACACACTAAACCAGATTTAGGGCACACTTTTAATCTTTAAACAAGATAATCATTGCTTTGATTGTGTGTTTCCCTTCTATTTAGTGTAACATAAAAATCATAAAAAGAGATAAAAATCTATGCATCTTGTAGGAAAGCATCACCATGGTGTACACCCATAGCCGAGCCCAATCACGGGCAGATGCTACAGAGAGTGCACAAAGGGGGACAAGTCACCTCCGATATAGTCCTGAGGACTTGGTCATCCCGCCTTGGCGGCCTGACCCACAAGATAGTCCACATCATGCCACTACAGAATAGGACTATAGAGGCACCTCTTTGAGAGGCACCCCCACTTAGCATAGATCCTTTCAAGAGGAGAACCTACACGTGGCACTCAACATAGAAAGGAGGCCTCCCTTAGATGCTCGTTATGAGTGGCCTAGTGATGAAGTGCTAGAGCAACATAGGGTCCATAAGGAGGGGGCACATGATTTCGTCATCCCTCCTTTACCCCTTATTACTGTTAGAAACACTAGACAAAATCTAGAGCACAAGGCTCTCCAGGTAGGGCAAGCCAATTCTCCCTGCACCCTTCACACATACGAAAGGGAGTACGAGGAAGACCACCACGTTCCTCAAGAGCAGTACACAGCATGGGAGCGATGCACCTCCACACCTGCTATGTATCAGGATCACCCATTGAGGCCAAGCCTCGGGTGAATGCCGCTAACCTCGATAGAGGAAAGCAACCCATAGGGGTCTCGGATCACCATGACCGAGATAGACATGTAGGAGAGGCATCTAGGCTTCCTAAACATGAGACGATGGAACAAATTGACTTGGCATTTGCCAGACATGCCACCCACCAAGCGCAAATCATGCAGCTCAGGCAAGATCAACAATAGTTAGATCATCTGTACCGCCTTAGCAAAGAGCGCATTCAACATCAAACAGCTGAATTGCTTCATAACACTATGCCTGAGAAGGTCCCAACCCCTCACGTGCATAAAGTAGAAGTGTATGAGAGGCGCAACCCCTTGGTGCGAGACAGGTCCCCGTGACCTTACCAAGTGCTACCTCCGAGACCTCCTAGACTTGAGCGGGAGGCCACTCCCAGGAACAATGATGTGCGCCCTCCGCGGGGACCCACCCATGGTTATAGGTCTCATCCAAAAACTCCTCAAGAAGCCTATGAGGAGTATGAGCAAGAAGAAGAGTAGGCTGAAATGCCCTATCAAGGCAGAGGGGCTGCTATCCGGCCACCCCTCTATAGGCCTCAAGTTCCCCCCAACCCACAATGGGAGCTAATTAAGGAGGAAGAGATTAAATCTTCCGATGCATATAAAGCGCTGCTAGAGCGCTTAGAGTCTATGGAGACCAAGACTTCTGGGCCCCAAAAGCCCACTTTACGCCAACTCCATAGTCACCCTATGCATCCGTCAGTGCCGGCACCTCCATACCCTGAACACTTTAAACTGCCCTAGTTGGCACTCTTTAGAGGAGAGGAGGATGCCCAAGAGCATGTGACTAGGTTCCTGAGCCAATGCTTTGGCATTCAGGACAATGATGCTTTGTTGCTAAGAACATTTATAACCACATTCGTAGGCCCTACCTCGGATTGGTTCACTCGATTGCCAAAACATAGCATCAATAACTTGGATCAGCTAGTGGACGCGTTCCTCGAATGCTTCACCTTCAACACCAAGAAAAAGGCGTCACTAAGTGACCTAGCTAGCCTCAAGAAGTATGAGGAAGAAACCATGGTGGCATATGGGAACCGGTGGAGGACATTGCTTTCAAAGCTGCCCTACCTCCCTCCCATGTCCGACCTGACCCAAATGTTCTCAAAGAGCTATTTGAGATCGATCTCCATGCTATTGCAGCTACAGCAATATGCCACTCTTGAGGAAGCTCTGGCACAAGCCAGAATCATTGAGGAGATCAAGATATAGGATGGCGAGATTGCCAAGCCTAAGAAGAAAGAATGGTCTAAGAACACCAAAATAGGGACCACGCAATAGAAACCCGCTGCGGTCAATCAGGTTGCTATAAATGTCCCTAAGCCTGCACAAGCAACACAACCTCAAAAGGCTAACTATCAGGCGGTGCCTCCTAACAATTATGATAGAGAAAATTAGAGGCAAGAACAAAATCAGCAGCGTCACCCTAGGCGACAATTCACACCTTACACAGAGTCCAGGGACTCCCTGTTTGACCGCTTGTCAGTAGCAAACTTGATCAACCTTCCAGAGATTCAAACCATAGACCCCAATGCGCCAAAGCCTAAGGGGTATAGGGAGGACTTGTATTGTAGGTTCCACAGATGGAAGGGACATGACCTTAATGCATGTTGGAAGTTTAAAGGCTTGGTGCAAGACCTAATCGACAACAAGACGTTGGTGGTGGACAACCCCGTAGCACCAAACAACCAATAGATGGGAGTCTTCAGAGACCCCTTGCCTGCCCATGATGTGCAGGCAAAACCCCTTCAAGTCAATGAGGTGCAATAGAATTGCCCCATGCAGGGGTATGTAGGGATGATAAGCATAGTGACTAGGAACAAGAGGTACCTAGGAGCTGCCCCCGTGGTAGCCACAAGAGAGGTTCCATCGACGTCACAACCTCAACAACACCCTACGCAACTTCCCCCACCTAGACCAGTGGCCACGATTCGGACTAGACTTACCCAAAGTCTAAGGACCATGTCGGCTAGGCTCTCCATATACGAGCTCATTCAACAATCAACGCCCCATCGGGAGGCTCTAATGGAGATATTAAAAGCCATCGAGCTGCAACCCCATGAAGCAAACTCTTTCAACAACTTCGTGGGACATGTAAAACAATGTACAGAACCAGTCATCACCTTTAGAGAAGATGAATTGAAATCGGTGACTGGTGATGTGGCGGATCCACCCCTGCACGTCATTGCACGGGTCAACGGGATTCCGTATAAGAGAGTGTTGGTGGACACTTGGCTCATCCAAGTAATATAATTACAACAGCAGCATTGAAACATCTAAAGTTGTCGGCATCTCACATCGTGGCCTCCACCTATACTCTTCGAGCATTCAATGATGCGATATGCTCGACGGTGGGCACAATTGTCCTACCCATCCAAGTGGGACAAAAGACTATTCATACATTGTGCCACATCTTGGAAGGTGAGATGGCCTATAATATCTTGTTGGGCCGGCCTTGGATCAGGGACATGAAGTGTGTCCCTTCTATAGCTCATCAGTGCTTAAAGTACACATTTGAAGGATAGGTGCATGTAGTCCCGGTAGACTTAGAGCCCTTCAAGTACTGCAATACGGTGCAATTCATGCCGCAATCGACCCTTCCATCAACGCATTTGGATTTTTAGTTGAATCCATCTAAACAGGGTCCGATTCCATAGGCATCCCCATTGACAAGTCCATCAAATCCCTAGTCGGGTCCATCTTCCTCATCTGGTCCTTCACCAACGATGCCACCTACGGTGGCCACACCAAAGGACAAGGGAAAGAAACCCCTAGAAGAGGAACCACCCCTAGTCTCAACCATCTCTACCGAAGAGATGCCTAGCAGAATGGAAGTCGAGATGCCTAGTTCACCCTACATGGAGTGGACTCCGGAAGGACTCCCATTCGCTCCCCCTCAACCACCAACGATCACCGTTGAGATGGCCAACATGGGCCTGGGGGAGTATATAGTGCGAAACATTGTAGCAACACCCACACTTGAGTCCATGCAGGACATGGGGAGACCTCGCCTCCCCATCGGCTCTGTGGTTCCTCTAGGCTACCCACCCAATCAGACAAACTTTGTTTATGGGGGCCTGGATAATGGCATTGAACCTTACATGCAAGAAGACGAAGATGAGGAGCCCTTTGTTGAGGACGTCAACTATTTGTCCAACCCAGACTTCGCATTGAGATATCTTGGCCAATGCAATTGGCATGGATATGGGTTGGGCAGGTATGAGCAAGGAGTGCGTGTTCTTTGCCAACCAAGATATCAAATGCCGTATGACAAGTCGGGAGTAGGGTTCAACCACCCCTTGCCCCTGGACATCTTGGTAGAGAACATGCAAGGCCTAGGGATAGGCAACAAGGATGGGTTGGCATTAGATCCATATGCCAATCCTAACACAACATATACATTGGGGGATTATCACCCATTACTAACAAACAACCTTGTTGACCTTAACAACCCTTTCCCTTCGGTCAAAAAGGGAGAAAGTTCGAGGACTCACCTACAAGAGGGATATAGACAAGACCAAGAAGGGTCTTCAGAAGATGAGTCGAAGTACGAGGTAGCACCTTGGGATCCTTTCGAATCTGATAGCAATCATTCACAAGTGCATCCCATGGATGATTATCAGGAGAGCTTCCTGACAATGTTCCCTTTGGATGCTCCAATTGAGCATATGCCACCTCAAGAGAATCAGGTCCCCCGTAGAGAGCGGAACAACCTCGATGGGACCACATTAATTTGCTCGAGCAAGATGAGCCTCATATGTCACAAATAGTTATTGGAGCCAATGAAGGCCTTTGGATCTCTGACAGTGATTATGAAGATGAAACTGAGATGGCCTATCTCAATCATATGCGATAGCAACAATATCCCTTGGACATAGATGACATGTTTGAACAACTACACATAGGGCCAAGGCATAGGTGGCACCTCAACCAGGCATAGTTATAGCAATTACTGCACCCGCCACTCTGGGTATACAGAGAACATCTTCCGCCTGGAGACCCTATAGAGCCATCAGTGCCTCGGGCGGACCCCGTCCTCTTATCCGCACATAGGGCCGATCCATTTGTGCCAGTGCCCACAAAGCTAGATCCGGAGCACAAAGATCATCTAGGATGTCCGAGCAGCCACACCCATGGTAATGGAGACCAAAATCATTTCATCAACATGATCTCCATTGATTTAACCGCCCCCATCCATAATCCAGCCGACCCAACATGGTCATTGCATCTAGACCTAGATGCTATAGACTAGGATCACGCTGACACACCGCCATCCCCATCAGAGTACTGGCCTTGTGGTGGGATGTTCCATTTCACCCCGGACAGACTCAGGATGTCTTCCATGATAGAGAGGAACCCGACATTCCAAATGACGATCTAAATTCAGCAAATGATATCCACTTGATCCCAACTCCACACCAGTTGGAGGACGGATCCCACATGTCAGTCGAGGAGACGACTAACGTAGACATCGGCTCAGATCCACTGAATTTGCAAATCATCAAGTTGGGGGTAAGTCTATCCCCCGAAGAGCAAGCCGACTACATTGCCCTTCTCAAAGAGAAGAAGGAGGTTTTTGCATGGTCCTACAAAGACATGTCGGGGCTAGACCCGTAGCTAGTCATGCATAATCTAACGCTTGATCCGACAGTCAAGCCAGTAAAGCAAAAACTACGTAAGATGCATCCAACAGTAGCCTTAATGGTCAAAGATGAGCTACAAAAGTTGTTGGATGCACAGTTTGTCATCTGCATGGATTACCCACCATGGTTGTCTAACATGGTGCCCATCAAAAATCTTGATGGGAGGATTCGCATATGCACCGATTTTTGAGATCTAAACAAAGCGAGTCCTAAGGATGATTTCCCCTTGCCTAGCATCGACGCATTGGTAGATGCTACAGCGGGCCATGAAATGCTTTCCCTCATGGATGGTTTCTCAGGATACAATCAAATTCGTATCAATCCCGAGGACCAACTAAAAATGGCGTTCACAATGCCTTGGGGGACATTTTGTTATAAGGTCATGCCCTTTGGCCTTAAAAATGCTTGGCGCCACCTACCAACGTGCCATGACGTACATCTTCCATGATTACATGCACAAAACTTTGGAAGATTACATGGATGATTTGTTGGCCAAATCTCTTTTGCGCCCCGATCATCTCGATGACTTACGCAAGATCCTCGATCGCCTCATTGAACATAAAGTCAGACTAAACCCCAAGAAGTGCGTATTTGGCATCACATCTGGAAAGCTCTTGGGTTTCATAGTCTCCAAATGAGGAATCGAGGTGGATCCAAACAAATTCAAGGCAATCCTTGAAATGCTTCCCCCAACTACCATCAAGCAGCTCAAAATCCTGCAGGGAAAGGTCGCGTCAATCAAGCGCTTCATAGCATAGCTATCTGACAAGTGCCGACCCATGAATAAATTATTGCACAAGGGGGTAGCATTTCACTGGGATGACGAGTGCCAATCAGCCTTTGATGACATTAAACAATACTTGGCTTCACCGCTAATATTGGCACCACCTAGACCAGGAGTGTCATTCTACTTATACATCTCAGCTACTGAGGTGGCACTGGGTGCCATGCTATCCCAGAAAAATGAACTACACAAAGAACAGGCTACTTACTATCTTAGCCGCACCCTGGTCAGTTATGAACTTAACTATGCATACGTTGAGAAGCTCTGCTTGGCAGTGGTGTTTGCTACCAAAAAGCTATGCCACTACATGCTCAGCAACACGACGTATGTTGTGTCTAAGGAGAATCCATTGCGATACATGATGAGTCATACTTATCATAGTAGCCGCACGGCGAAATGGATCATGTTGTTGATGGAGTTTGACATAGAATTCATTGGACAAAAATCCATAAAAGGTCAAGTCATCACCGATCAACTAGCAGAGGCTCCTCTTGAAGATGATCAGCCTCTGACCATAGAACTACCGGATGATGGGGTCTTCCATGTTTCAGAATCGCCAGATTCTAATGAGCCTGAGTCACAGGCCGACATGACCCTATTCTTTGATGGTTCTAAATGTGAGCAAGGAGGTGGCATGGGAATTGTATTCTTCACACCGCAAGGGGCTCCAATGCCTCTATCATTTAAATTAGACTTCTCGTGCACCAACAACAATGCATAATACGAAGCCTTGCTCATAGGTCTTCAAACAATAGTCACCATGAACATTAAATGTTTAAACATCTTTGGTGATTCGTTGTTAATTGTCAATCAAGTAAAGGGGGTATTCCAATGTAAATGCCTAGTTCTGTAGGCCTACAAAGCCCTTGTGGACAAATTCCTGGCACAACTTGAATGGTATGACATCGAGGCACTCCCTCGATCATCGAATCATTTTGCGGATACTATGGCCTCCTTGGGGTCACTAATCCCGCAAGACCCTTTCGGTGAGATGACAACCATTCAGGTCAAGACATTATCGCAATCCATGATGGAGCGTGCAAGCTCTGACCTAACGCCAGGAATCCACTTGATCCAGATTGAACCATCTCAGGATAGGTTCTCTCGAATCCAAGATTGTCTGACTCAGGCCAACTGGGGGTCCTTGTTCTCCTCGACCCCTCTTAATAGCAACACAACGCTATTTTTACAAGTTCTTTCCCGTTCAACTTTTGCTAGGGATGAACTTCAAGAGGGATTGGCCATTCATACCATCGAGGTTTCTGATCAGCAGGATTGGTACACACCCATAAGGGATTACCTCAAGTTAGGTAACCTCCCACTTGGATTGACACAAGCCACGAAAAGATCATTTAAATAGAAAGCGGCAAAACATGTCTTGCTAGGAGACATTTTGTATCGTCGGAGCTATGAAGGAATCCTCCTCCGTTGCTTGGACCAGCAGGAGTCCACTTGGGCGATCACCCAAGCCCATGATGGTACATGTGGTGGCCACTTCAGCGGTATGGCCATCGCAAAGCGCATTCTCCGCATGGGCTATTATTGGCCATATTTAGAGCGAGATTGTTGCGCATATGTAAAGAAGTGCATGAAGTGTCAACACCATGCCAATTTGACACACGTACCTTCTCAAGCCTTGCAACCGATTCAATCGACTTGGCCTTTTTCGTAGTGGGGCTTTGATCTAATCGAAAAGATCTCCCCTACGTCGTCGGGTCATCACACGTTCATCATAACGGCCATAGAGTACTTCACCAAGTGGGTGGAAGCAATTCCGCTAACCTCTACGACTGGACCCCGCATTGCGGAGTTTATTTTGCATAACATCATATGTCATTTTGGTATTCCATCCAAGATCCTCTCGGATAATGGGACGTCATTCAAGAATAAAGATGTGCGTGCTTTGACAACAAAGTACAAAATTCAGCATAGTTTTTCAACACCCTATTATCCGTAGGCAAATGGGCAAGCAGAGGCGTCAAACAAAATGCTAGTCGCCATCCTCAAAAATACCATCATAGATAGTCATAAGTATTGGCACATTCAAATCCCGCTTGCCCTATGGGCTTATCGCACTAGCATTCGGATGCCCACTGGGGCAACTCCATTTTCGCTGGTGTATGGCTCCGAGGTAGTCATGCCTCTCGAGTTGGAAATCCCTTCCCTACGCATTTCAATGCAAGAGTTCATCGATGATGACACTATGCGGTAGGCCCGGTTAGACCAACTTACGTTGCTCGATGAACGACGCATCAATGCTCTCGAGCATTTGCGTATCTATCAAGAGCGACTTAAGAAAGCATACAACATGAAGGTTCACCTAAGGGACTTTCAGGTTGGTGACTTGGTCTTAAAAGAGAACCAACATAATTCTAATTTGTCGTCCCATCTAAGGGACAAGTTCACAATAAACTGGTTAGGTCCTTATGTGATTGATAGTAAAATAGGACCTGGAACATACCGGCTCACCTCTCTTGAAGGAATCAAGGAACTAGAACCCTTGAACATCAGTCATTTGAGGCCATTCCACATTTAGAGAGCCATAGTCCACCCAAAAGCTCCAAGGATTCCCACAATCGCTTGGTCAATCCCAAAATGCCCCAAAGGTATCCATAAACCCTTTGGTCAAACCAAAAGCTCCAAGGATTCCCATAATCGCTTGGTCAACCCAAAATGCCCCAAAGGTATCTATAAACCCTTTGGTCAAACCAAAAGCTCCAAGGATTCCCATAATCGCTTGGTCAACCCAAAATGCCCCAAAGGTATCCATAAACCCTTTGGTCAAACCAAAAGCTCCAAGGATTCCCACAATCGCTTGGTCAATCCCAAAATGCCCCAAAGGTATCTATAAACCCTTTGGTCAAACCAAAAGCTCCAAGGATTCCCACTGAATAAAGTTGTTTTGTAACCAAAATGCCCCAAAGGTATCCATAAACCCTTTGGTCAAACCAAAAGCTCCAAGGGTTACCATAACCGCTTGGTCAAAATAAATATTCAAAAACAAACAAAAACAATAAAATCATCAAAAATAACAAAAAAAATTGCATCTCCATTCCATGCATACTCGTAAAAATCAAAATACAAAAATATAAGTTGCATTAGGCATCGCATCCATACATTGCATATTTGCTAGGTCATACATGTCAAAAGCACCATAGACTGTAATTGCTCGACAATTCCTTCATTTTCCACATTCCATCCATTTTATAAACACATACATCTAGAATAACACCATCCCCATTTTTAGCATAGTCATTTGTCTCCTAATGTATGTAGGGTTTTCGTCATTCAGTTGTCTTTAAATTTCTAGCCAAAAATTGTACAAAGTTAAACAGATTTTACAAGGGAAAAGTTTTACTTGGATCACGCCTCGTTATGTAACATCCCTACACAAGTTACACACATAAAATAATTCCCAAGTTGTGTGAATGTAAGAGACACCTACAAAGCAGTCTAGGGTACCATAGGTGAAAGATTAGCCTGTTCATCCCCCTGTGCGAATGGTTCAAGAGTGCTGAGAATTGATAAAAGGACAAGCTCTTCCCCATCAATTCCCCCTAATAAATAGTGGTTTTCACCACTACCAAAAATCCCAATCACCATTGGTCCCTAAAGTTGTAAGGATTCGTACTACACGTCCCTGACAAGGATGGGTAGTCATCCCCAAGGCCTAAAAGGATCAATGACCATTCAAAAAAAAAATCCCAACAAGCCATCATCATGATCATCTCCAATCACCTTTGGTCTCCAAAGTCATAAGGATTCGTACTACACGCCCTGACAAGGATGGGTAGTCATCCCCAAGGCCTAAAATATCAATGCCCTTACTTCATAATCTCCATAATCCCCTTTGGTTCCCAAAGTCGTAAGGATTCATACTACACGTCCCTGAATAGGATGGGTAGTCATCCCCAAGGCCAAAAGGATCAAGGTCATTCATAAGCCAAAAACCTACAAGCTCAACCTTACGAAGCTCAAAATGCAAAATCAAATAATAGTGGTTATCACCACTATTCAAAATCCTTGCTCAAAAGAAAAACAAAAGAGAAAAATAAATAGTGATTTTCATCATTATGTATACGAGCAAGTATCCTAACACATTGAGCAAATAAAAAGCCTGAACTTGAATCCCTGGAATTCTCAGCATTCGAAAACCATCTAGGTGATCCTCATTACGGGTTTGGTGGACAGCCTACCTGGCAATGGCGGTATCCTAAATGCATGATGATATGTCTATCACATTAGCTTTGCGTGTGAGCAGACCAATGTTTGCATGTGGATGAGCTAGCTTATGGTACCTTAGATTGTCCCATGGATTAATCTTACTAAATACAACAACGGAGTTAGTGGAGCTAATTAGGTGATCCTCGATACGAGTTTGGTTGACAGCCTATCCGCACTTGGCGGTATCCTGACAAATACCACATAAATGAACTCAATTGCACACACAGGGATGTGAAATAACTTGGTCAAACTCAAGTCTGATTTATACCTTGTTCAAAAGTCTTGCGAGATAAATGTACAGTTTTGGCTAGTTAGTTAAAATATCTGAATCTCAGAAAAGCTTAACTACATTTTAAAACAACTGGTACATTTCATTACATCCATCCCCATCAAAAAATACAAAAAATACAAAAACAAAGTTCTCACATGCAAAGTCATTCCACAAAGCCATCCCATAAGTACAGCAAGCCAATCAATCTTGTACAGTCTATGGTGCCATCGACAAGTTATCAACAACTCATTTCATTCATTCCATATGCATACATCATATAATTAGAAACATCGCATTCATAATACCACATGCATACATCATCATACATAACTGTGCATAAATAGAAAAACAAACCATGAAAAGTGTATAAACAAAACAAAGAAAGTCATCTGTATATATATCATCAAAAATGCCCATAGGCTACAATGAACCGGTCCTCTGACCTCGCAACAAAAGCAAAAACTCAAAAACCCCCAAGCCTAGGGCATCGGCCACCATGATCACGTAGGATCGGTGCGACGGGAACTACCCCCCATGGTGTGGGTCCTATGGGACCTCTCAGGGTGGCTGCTGCTAGCCCTCACATCATGCCCACTAGCCCCCCTCATCCAATCACCTACGATGAGACGATGCTGACTGCTCAGTATCGCTACCCCTCGTTCGACGTGAAGACCCACCTCTAGAGGGCTCAGGTACCCACCCCCGAGGTGGATGATCTCTCCCTCTAGATCCATCTAGTGTCGATACCACTCCACCTCCCATCGATGGTACATCGCTACTACATCATCGTCTGTGCCAGTCTGCATCCATAGGAGATCTCTCTCTTAGAGCATCGGTATCCCCATCCCATCGATGGTACGCAGCCCATGCATTCTCCCACTCCACCGAGTTCGTAGGAGATCCCTCTCCTGTAGAGCATCCCCGAGCTCCTCATCTCACCTCCGAAGTAGCCCTACCAATCATGCATTCTCAGCATGTAACCCTACCTCCATGTCCTCCGAAATTGCTTGAGGCATTGACATCTCTGGAGATAGCTTCTCGGCTCCCACTACTCCAGGACGTCCTGCATCTCCGGCTGATCCAAAACCCCAAAATCCACACACACATCCTCAACCTCCACCATGTCTGCATCATCCAGTGGAACACCCCAACCCTCTCCTGGTGCCTCTGCACCCTCATCACCTCTTCTACCGCCTCTACACCGCCTAGAGGCCCCTCACCTCGCCATCATCGTAGAGTCCACCATTGCTCATACTCAGTGGTAACCTCGATGTCATCCACGTTCGGGACATCAATCATTGTATCTGAATCCTCACCCAGTAGTGCAATGACTGGCCAAGCTAGAGTCCTCTCGTCCCCCGATGTCGATAGACCACGGGCTCACCAGGAAACCCCTGGTGCACCCTAAACTATCATGTAACTTGACCATATGGGAAGAACTCCTGCTCAGTCCCATGATGCCCAATCAACCATCGCCCCCTACGTACCCATCGGAGCCACTCTCCAGCCTTAGGCCAAGCTGGATAGTCCCGATAGGGGTGCCAGAACACCTCCCCTGGAGTAAGCCAAGCGAAGGCATCGACATAGTGCCCTACGACACCTGCCCACCGTCGACTCTAACCCTGCTCCTCAGATCTCCACCATAATGCCCCATATCCGATCTCTCGGTCTACCATCTCCACCTGCGTCATCCATGGCAACCCAATCGGCCTCTCCACCGCTATGTGCTACCAAGCCTAGCACTACAATAGATAGCTACATCCAATCCCCTTCCACCTCCGAGAGGACCTCGTACAACTCATCATAGAGCTATGCCAACAGAGTCTGTCCCCATCTCATGATCATAGGTGCATCCGTAGGACACTCCACCAACCTGAACACCACCTCCAATAGGTTCCACGGGAACCTCACCCGAAGAGTCGGGTAGCAGCATGTTGGAAATGAGGCCCATCAGTACGATGTGCCTCACTCCCAACACACCCATCTCAAGCCACCATCGAACCAAAATGCCACCAATCTGGCAGTCACCCTCTGCCCTCTCCACTGGGTTGTCCACACCCACCTCCTCCCCATGCCCAAAGCATCACGTTAGTACAACTATTCGCTGATCACGCGGCGTCGTCTTGATCGGTAGTCCGTCTATCGAAATCCATAGAATTCGATAGACATCCTCCAAGGTCACTGTCATCTCCCTTGTTGGGAGATGGAAGGTGTTGGTCCGGGGCTCCCATAAGTTGATCAGGGCCATCAGATAGGCCCGATCCCCGACCACAGGCTCTAGTCGAGTCACCTGCTTGAGCCCAAGGGCATCAAGCCACTCCCAGTCAACCAAAGTCAGCGCCTCCCACGCTTCAGTGAACACCATAGGCACACGGTACCGGCTCTTCACAACCTGCAAAAGAAAACAACATAAAAACATTAAAACCATGAAAAATTGTACAACAAAAACATGAATATATAGCAATGCATAAAAATGTACAGCTAAAAAAACAAAAAATTAAAAAAAATTTGTCAGTTCTAGGGTTTTTAACTCTAAATGATAAATTAAAAATAAACAAAAACATTCAAAAATAATTTGTCAGTCTAGGGTTTTTAACTCTAACGATAAATTAAAAAAAAATAAAAAAAATCAAAAATAATTTGTCAGTTCTAGGGTTTTTAACTCTAAATGATAAATTAAACAAAAACAAAAAAAATCAAAAAATAATTTGTCAATTCTAGGGTTTTTAACTCTAAACTGATAAATTAAAAACAAAAAAAATAAAAAATAATTTGTCGGTCTAGGGTTTTTAACTCTAAACTGATAAATTAAACAAAAAAAAAAAAAAAATAATTTGTCAATTCTAGGGTTTTTAACTCTAAATGATAAATTAAAAAAAAAAAAAAAAAAATTTGTCGTAGGGTTTTTAATCTAACCGATAAATTAAAAAAAAAAAAAAAATTCAAAAATAATTTGTCAGTCTAGGGTTTTTAACTCTAATGATAAATTAAAAAAAAAAAAAAATTCAAAATAATTTGTCAGTTCTAGGGTTTTTAACTCTAAGATGATAAATTAAAAAAAAACAAAAAAATCAAAAAATTTGTCAGTCCTAGGGTTTTAACTCTAAAGGTCAACTGATCAATTACAAACACAAAAACACAATCACAAAAATAAACTAGGGTTAAGCTACGTTTTTACGCTCAGTTTTACCCTACGTTTCTAACCTAAGTTTTAATCTTTGTTAAATTAGGGTTAAGCGAAGTTTTTAAGTTACGTTCTAAACTAAGTTTTTCAGCTAAGTTTTAAACTAAACTTTTGATCTTTGTTTAACTAGGGTTAAACTAAGTTTTAAGCTAAGTGTTAATTTTTGATAGACTAGGGTTTCATTTTAATTTGAAAAACAAAATAGACAAAAAACAAAACAAATTGCGGTTTTCAAATTATAATGCCAACAAACAATAAAGAGGAAGAACACTCACTGGTCTCGCTTCGGCTCCACCGCTTGAGGATCCGGTCCATGAACTCATGGTAGTGGGAAAAATTTGGTAGCGCTTCGCTTCGCAGAATTGACCTCCTCCTCCTCAGAGCTCCAAATCGCCAGGAAAAACAAATGCAAATGAGCCCAAAACCTAGTTTTGGCCCTTAAATAGGCTTTTTGAGCCTGTAATCGTTCCTCCCTGGGATGAGCACTCTGGTTAGCACTCGTCCCACCCTGGGACGATTACTAAACTGGTATTCGTCCCACCTAGGGATGAATACAGAGCAAAAATTTCAAAAACATCAAAAACTGCACAAAATGCACCAAAAACAAGCAATAAAATTGTCCAATGAGAGTGCTTTTGCACTTGACATTTCGGGCATGCAAAATAGATGTCGGGGTCACAAATCCTCACTATCCTACTCCCTAAGAAGGCTACCATAGCTGGACCGCTCCACGGGAGGATGGATTTTTGAGAATTTCATCCCCAAATGGCGTCACCAAAATGGGTCAAAACCCAACCAAAAATAGCAATAACATTGCCGAACGAAGGCGCCTTTGCGCCTAACATTCTTGGCATCCAAAATAGACATTGGGGTTACAAATTGTCACTATCCTACTCCCTAAGAAGGCTACCATAGCCGGACCGCTCCACGGGAGGATGGATTTTTGCCAATTTTAGCTCCAAAATGCGTCACAAAATGGGTTAAAACCCACCAAAAATAGGTCAGAATGTTCAGAAACTGCTTACGCATTCAACGGTAAACAACTGAAGGCACCCTTACCTAAGTCATCTTGGGTCAAGCGACTCATCGCTTTTCTCATGTTGGTCATTCCCTCATCGATTCGTCGCTTGAGGGGGTAGTCACACTTAGTCACCAATCAACAAAAACACACCCAATCAAGGAAATGACATGCATTCAAAGGATCATTGACAAAGACAATCACGCCCCGCTTGGGGCAGCAAACAAGCAATAATCACAAGCTGATCAAACACTTGGCATTCATGAATCATGAACTCAAGGTTCCCACAGACAAAAGGTTGCGCCCTTTGCCTATTCATGACTGATCAATGTCCAAGCTCAAGTAACACCTCACCGAAAAAGGTTAACACTTGAATTAAGTTCCTTAGCTCGTCAAAAGCAAGGATTCAAGAATGCGTGCCCTTTCCATACTTGGGGCATCAAAAGTTGGTTAGGTTACTGAGAAACCCTAATCATTAGTGCTTTGGTTATCTATTTTTGCTCGATGCTGCGCCTTGCACAGTGCATCCCAAAAAGGGGCATCTGTAGACACCAAAATAACACCAATCCGATTATGTGACAACAAGCGCTGATCGCATTGACACACACAGCCCCTAGGGCAGCCCCTAGAGGTTAAACAATGGTCCTAACCACTCCCAAAAGTAGTTTGGAAGGTCAAAGGTCAATTTGGCACCTTTTTGGCACTTTGCTCCCTACTCGTCCCACCCTGGGACGATTACAAACTGGTATTCGTCCCACCCAGGGACGATTATCAGCATTCGCCCTGGGGTGAGGCGAATAGAAGGTTTGACTGGCAAAAAAAGTCAAACCTCGACAGGTCCGCCAGTTAACTGCAGCTTCAGGCCATGCAATTGCGAGGAACGACTTCAAATCAAGGAGAGAGACTTCAGTCATGCATGTCTTTGATTTTTGGAGGCCTCATGCAAGGAGACTCTAAATGAGGGAATAATATTTTTCCCAAAATAGGACATGCAACTCCAGTGGCGCCCTCGCATGCGCATTCAAACAGAGAGACCCTAGGTCTATAAATTGGTGAGTCTTCTCACCCAAAATATAGAGAGAGAGGTAGCATTTTGAGCAACGAAGTGCTGCCATTTTACATCCACACACATACCTTTTGATTTGTGCCTTTCACATCCTTGATCTCTCTTTTGGAGGGAGGTCATAGGGTGGTTATTGGAAGCGCAAATCCAGAGCCCAAACCCAAACATTTGGCCACAATATCCCACAAAATTTGTCGACAACACCCCATAAGAGGTTTTGGACCCATCCCAAGTGGATTGGTGCCGAAACAGAGTCCCAAACGATGGGCGTCCTGCCCCCGGGCGCCCCCCAAACTGTCGCAGTTCTAAACGCCCCACCCCAGAGTGAATAGAAATCTGTGGCAGATTTCTCTGATTTTTCTTTTGCATCTGATTCTAGGTTATTTAAATAGGCTGTAGTTTAAATTTCACTTCATTCTGACAAGTTTTGATCATGCTTTTATCATTTCCCGCCTTCACTAACATGCAGATAGCGCCATCATATTCTGGGTGATAGAGGCCAAATTGGAGAAATCTGACCATCTGGGTCATCCCAAAATACCCCCAATTAGCTAACCCCAACTTTGCAGGTCATTTGGAGCTTCCTGGATAGGACATTGAAGAGGGTGCTTTCTAACAATTTGTTGCAGGTTTATTCGTCCCGCCCCAGAGCGAATACAAATCTGTGAGGAATTTCCTGACTGTTCCTTTTGCAGTGGCTTCCTGGTAACATATTATTGCTTCTATCAAATTTTTAGGTCGTTCTGATGTTATTTGGTTATCGGTTTAATATTTTCATGCATACACTAACAGTAGGCCTTGGGAAACACATGTTCTATTCCATCTGCAGGTGCTACTGATATTTTCTGTTTCCTTGAACGCAGGTCTTCGACATCAAAGGAGCAGTAAGGAGTCAACACTCATATACACAAGCGGCGGTGACGTTTTGGTCCGCCCATCTTACATGTGGGCACGCGGAAGAAGGATTGCTATCCATGGATGTGACAAGAAACATATTTGACGCTCCTATCCCCTAAAAGGGAAGGAGACGTATTGTAACACGACTTTAAAAGCATATCAATAAAGAGGGCCGTATTCCATATTGCTTTTATCTTGTGTCGATTCGTCTATGTCCTTTCTTTTTATGCATTTTTCAATATATAGGCTTTTAGCGTTAAGTTTGGTTTTACACGCATCGTACTTGGCATTTTCCTTTTTGTTTCCGTATCCTCGTGCTTTCATTAGGAATGTTATTTATTTTGGATATGCATGATCCGACTATCTCGAATGCTGGATCAATATTTATTAGATGCTAAATCAGTTTTCCTTTAGGGATGCAATCCTATTTGTGATCTTCTTTAGTGTGTTTTGTATGTCTTCATGATTTTGTAAAGGTTAGGGGACCCTACCAAAACCCCTATGTAAAAGGTTTGGGGAATATTCCAAAACCCTTTCTTATACCAAATATATATATATATAATAAATTAAAAATAATATTTTATATATATTGATGTAAAAACACATTTTATCAAAGAATTAACAAAATATATTTTTACAAACAAAAAAGATGTAGATAAACACTACACGTGGCTAACGCCATTAACCAAAAAACCATCCCTATCAAAATAGAGTGGGAATCCAAGTAAACAAATTATAGTTATTCACCACCTTATAGAAGTGATGGACAACAGAATAAACTAATTAGAAAATAATGAGGCTTAACCACCCTTGGGACTGATTCCCATCTACCAGAAGCATCAAGATACTTTGGCATCGAGTACCTCCCCTATTTAGAAGTGCTGGAAACATCCACCCAACCATAAACTCTTAAATTATCAAGTCACATAGTCACGACCATATTTGTAAGGACCTTGAGCTATGATAGAAGTGTAGTTTGGAAGCGAGTGATGCTATTGTCTAGACCTGGACTGACTCCGAGGAGTATCCTACTCAGGAGAAACCCGATTGATTGAGCATGATGCATTGCCCCACTGATGAATAATCTCCTAAAGATTAGTGAGCTTCATGGATACCTTATTGGATTTAACTATAATCTAAAAATAAATAGATGAAATAATATTAGACTTCTCAAAAGCAGAGATATGCAAAGAGGAAGAATATTTACCAAAGATATAGTCATTTTTAGCTCTCCATATATTGAACATGGTCGCCATACGAAATAAGTGCCACACTTTAAAAAACATAGTTCGTAATGGGGGGAGGTCTCCCAAAATGATATACTTCCACTCAAACATGGCAAAGGAATAGGGTCTAAAAAGGAAAAAACACTCTCAAAGGGAATGAGCATGAGCACAAAACCAAAAAATATGAACAAAGTATTTAGATTAAAGATAAAAAGGGCAAGAAGGGTTAGGGATGCCTAAATGTTGCAGATGCTCCCCAATAGGAAGCCCTTGGTGCAAAATACTCCAGGCAAAACAAGAAATTTTGGGCTCCAAGAAAGGAGCCCAAGTGATCTGAAACCTACACATCCAAATAGGTCGAGGGGAGGAAATCTTCCACCATTGATTATCAATCATGGGAAGGCTTATAATTTTGTAGTGAAGTGTTTGGATACCACTTCCAGTCCTTCCACCAAGGTCGTTGTGAAAGCATAGAAATCTTGTGTAACATGGAGTCAAGGAGAGTAACCTTAATAGCCTCAAAGGTATCCTTATAAGAGTGATTAAGTCTAAATTTAGCTCTAAAATCATCCCAAGGGAGTCAATCGCTGGTAGGACAAGAAAATAAATTAGTGATGCATCGTACACCTTTGTAAAATAATCTCAGCGCATGAACCCAGGGAACCTGCGCAAGCAGGCAACCTTGGTAAGTGATAACTGGTGATCACCAAACATTCATTTGATTGATGGAGAGACCATACCAAAAGCTCTGGTCATTCCATATAAACCAAGGCTTAACACTCTCCTAGACTTTCTAAATGCTCCTAATTACGAAGGATCCAAATACTTTGATAGATACAGGGGCAACAAGGAGGGAAGGGAACCCCATGCCCTTCCAACTCTTATATACAAAAGGGGAAACTTCACTAATATAGTGTCGAATGAGAATATTCTAGGCCTTATTGCCCGTGAGGGCTCTGATGATCCACTTAACATAAAGGACCCACCCTTGACGTTGGGTATTGAGAATGCCAAGTCCACCATGGTTTCTAGGAAGACAACAATACTCCCAGGCAACACGGTGGAATATCAAAGCATTATTGGAAGAGGACCATAAAAAATCCCGTAGAAGTTTATTGATCTTTTTATAGCAATTTTTGGATGGGAACCAACAGGAAGAATAATAAACATGGGTGGTCGCAATGACTTTTGTGCAAATTTGAAATTTACTAGCAAGGGAGAGCTCTTGTTGGACCAGTAAGTAAGTTTCTATTCCACCCTGTTAACAACATACTTCCATAGCTCTAGCATCGAACCATTAAAGGCAAAAGGAATGCCTAGAAAATGAAAAATTTCCCTCTTGGATGAACTTCCATTGGTATTGATTAAGTCAGTGGAGCATTGGGTCAAGAGACTGCCTATAACATTGGGTCTTTCATTGAATGGAGAATCCAGAAGCCACACAAAAAGTGTTCAGGCAAGCAAGCGCTTGTTGATGACACCTTCTTCCTCAATAAGAATGAGGAAAGAGTCATCAGCAAAATGACCATTGATCAAATGAGTCTCACCTTTGAGCAGAGGAATTCCCCAAATAAAATCCTGAGCAGCGTGGTAAACCAATGAATAGCCAAACCCTTCAACAACAAGGACATAAAAGGATGGTGCTAATAGGTAGCCTTGTCTAATGGATTGAAAGAGACTAATGGCCAATAATATTTAAAATTTAAATTTAAGGAAATAAATTTCAAGAGAAACCAAAAAAATAATTGAAAAAATAAAATTTTAAATAAAGTGAGAACTTGTTTTATATGTGTTCAACTTTTTTTTATCTGTGAAGTGTTACAAAGTACATAACGGCAGGGTAGAGAAATCAGACTTTTTATCCATGGATATCTTCCTTTAAATACAGCTTGCTTTCTTTCTTTCACGTAATGCCGCAATGAGGAATAATCAACAAACAGCTTGAAGAATTAGCTATATTGGGAAGAAACGAGTTTAAGAATTTGCTATATTGGGAAGAAACGAGTTTAAGAATTTGCTACATATGGAGGATATTGTAGACATCATTTAATCAATGTGTATATGACAGAGTGTTAATTAAAGATGGGAACAAGTGTCCAGATATCCATCGCCTAAAAAGAAAAATATTGTCAAGCCGATATTGACAGCGAACCGTCGTTATTCGGCTGCCAAGCCGGCCATTTTCTATTGAGTAGATTCGGTAAGATTTAAAGTTAAAACGATCCACAGTTCCTGTAAAGACGCTTCTGCGGATCAGTCTACATCGGGAAAAAACAAGGAGAGATTCAACAATAAATCCAAATAAACAATCCTCAGAATAAGTTTGGTGAATTATTTACTGGTACATGTCCGGCGATCGTGGGTACAACTCACCAGCTAATAATGCTTTATTCCTCCAACCCAACTTTTCTTTTCTATTATCTATTTTAAAAAGTCGAAGGGTTCATATTAGGCTTCCCATGAGCGCTATATATGCGGGTCTCTGCATATATTTCTTTGTAACCTGAGCATTTAAGGGTTTTCCAAAATTATAGAGGCACGTTCTGCTGTGTTGTAGCTTGCACTTCTCCAGGCCATGACGTTGACTTGTGTTCATGGAGATTGGCAATGTGGAAGAAGCCATGACTACCACTATGTGCCGTTTGATCCCGGGGTAATGTGAGCATTACCTTAAATCATCTCCATTGATATTCATAGATAAGACAACAGTAATTTAGACGGAGATGGGAGAATTAACAACGACGGCAACGGCAAGTCAATAGACAATGGCAAAGGGAGGCCCATGCCTTTCTCTCAATTCCAGTTTTATTTAGTTTATCATTTCTTCTCTTCTCGTGATGAGTTCTCTGTTATATGGAAGGTTTTAAGGCAATTATGACTTCATAGCGGAATACGTTTACTCTTTAAAGATTATCACTATATACCTAGATCTAATGTATGTGTAAATTAAGTACTCAATTACTGGGATTTGTGTTGGATTTGTATTGTGAGCTCATTCTGGGGAAAGGTTTAAATCAATTGATATTTTTATTTGCATATCTTACCAAATACTTCAGTGCTTTGTTATATGGCTGTTTTACTTGATCCTGGGATATTATAATATTTTAACATATATGTAATAACAGTCGGTATATATATATATCTTGATGGTGTATTATTGGCCTGTATGATCTGGGTGGCCTTGTTTATTTGCTAATCTTATAATATTTGAAATGTATAAATAATTAGTATTTAAACACACATATTTTATTTCAAGCAGATTCAGACTGCTAAAGTGAGTTGCTTTCTTTCTGTAGCTTTACAAAGGTTGCAAAAGACAGGATTTTAGATGACAATATGCAACATCCAGTCAACTCTTTAACTGGAAAACTATTGATGTTAAGTGGAAATATTTTGTCAACTATCTATGTAGTGTATAACTTGCAATGGCAATAGATGGGTTCAACCCTTTTGCTAACTTTAGTACTACTTACAGTTGCGGGTCCATTGTGTTGGTCACTTACAACCTTCCATCATGGATGTGGATGAAGAGGAAATATTTAATGGTCACCTTGTTAATACCTGATCCCAATAATTCAGGCAATGATATTGATGTTTATCTATAGCCATTGATTGATGACTTGCATGAACTATGGACTAAAGAAGTAGAAATGTATGATGCATTTTCTAATACTATGGTCAATATGAGAGTAATAATGATGTGGACCATCCATGAATTTGTTTCTTATGAAAACCTATCAGGATGTATGACAAAGGGAAAGGAAACATGTCCAACATGTGAGGAGAACACTTATGCAGAATATCTTATATGCAGTAGGAAGATCGCTTACATGGATCACAAGAGATTACTTCCTCTAGATCATTTGTTGCATCATTAGAGGACATCTTTCAATGGCAAATAATAGCTCAATAAACCACCCTAACCTTTAAATGAGACAAAAATATTGAAAATAGTATAGGGAATTCCACCAAATTAGGGAAAGAGCAACTCAAATAAAAGGAAACATGACACAAATGATGATAGTGTGTTTGTTCCTATAGAAGTGTGGAAGAAGAAACCTATATTCTTCAATATGGCATATTGGGAGGTACAACATGCAACTTTCTTTCTGTATTTATTGTTATATCTCTGAATGTCAAGTAATTTCAATTTGATATTGCTACCTATTAACATCTTCTAGTTCATCACAACTTGAATGTGATGCATGTGGAGAAAAATATCTGTGAAATCTTGTTTAGAACATTACTAGGTATCAATGAAAAGTCAAATAATGGCAAAAAATCTCGGGAGGATTTAAAAAATATGGGTATCAGGAACATATTGTGGCCAGTAATGGATGGAAATAAGACATATCTTCCACCATAACCCTACAATCTATCGAAGGTTGAGAAAGAAAGGGTTTCTCATACACTATACAATATGAAAGTATCAGATGGATGTAGTTTGAATATTATAAAATGTGTCTCTATGAAAGAACTTAATATTTAGGGCCTGAAATCACATGACTACCATGTTCTCATGCAATAGCTTCTTTTGGTAGTGCTACAACATATACTTGATAAGCTAATGTGACAAACCATTTTTGGTTGTGCATGTTCTACAAGGATATATGTGCTAAAGTGGTGGATCCTATAAAAATAGATAAATTATCAGTAGAGGTCATGGAGACATTATGTTTGCTCAAAAAGTACTTCCCACCTTCATTTTTTTTTTTTTTTTTATTTGTGGAAAACATCCCAAAAGGGATGCCACTTTCGGGTAAGACCCAAGGAGGCGGGGGTATCCATTCCGCCAAAAATGCCCGGGACTCGGACCTGGCCTACCACCTTTGACACACTCAAGGAGCAAACAAACACACAAACCCAATTAAAAATAAGCAAATAACAACAAAAATAATAAAATAAAATAAAAAACATGCTCCTTGAGTGTGTCAAAAACAAAAGCACAACCAAACACGCACAATAAGATAAAAGAAACCACAACACAAACC
The DNA here is from genome assembly GCA_028583015.1 of Wollemia nobilis. NCBI lineage: Eukaryota > Viridiplantae > Streptophyta > Pinopsida > Araucariales > Araucariaceae > Wollemia > Wollemia nobilis. The sequence goes on along the minus strand of JAQPPZ010002456.1, from coordinate 1,117,847 downwards.
ACATAGAAAAACACAAGAAACACATAACAAAACACAAACAAGACAAAAACAAGAGAACACTACAAAGACATAACCCAAAAAAAAACAAGAAAAATAAACACAACCAAAACCTTAAAAATTAAAAAATAAAACAAAAATAAAAATAAAAAACAACCAACAACAGACAATAAAACAAAAACAAAAAATATAGAAAACACTCACCCATAAAAACACGAAATAACACAAACAAAGAGAAACCCAAGAACAAGAACGAAAAAAAACACAAGAACAATAACAAAAAACATAAAAAAAAAAACAAAACAACAAAAACACAAGAACAACAAAAAACAACACAAAGAACACAAAAACAAAACAAAATAAAAAAACCCACCCACCTTAAAAAACTAAACAAAAAAAAACAAAAAGGAAAAAAGAAATAAAAAATGAACAAAACAAAGACCTATCTAGACCAGAAGACTATTAAGGCAAGAATCAACAGAGGAAACAAAATAAAGAATAGAATGAGCTAGGGAACTAAAAAAAACTGAATGAACCAAAGAGAAGCAAAAAAAAAAAAACAAGAAGAAACTAGGTACCTTCAAAACTGGAGCCATCCAAAGAAATGATAGAAAGAAGAGCTTCCCTAATTTGAGAAGCCCACCATATAGGAGGGTGGCCATAACAAGTAAGATCACCTTTGTCCAAAGCCCAATTAGCTAAAGCATCAGCACTCTTGTTTTGATCTCTGACCACATGATTGTAATCAACTTTCAAAAATCCCATCTGGATTAACTGAATCTTCTCAATAATTCTTTTTATTCTCCAATCCACCTTATGATTCTTAGAAGGATTCTTCAAGAGATTAATCATAAGTTGAGAGTCGAGACTCAACTAACACCTTTTCCCATCCAACCTTAGTAGCCTCCTGAAGACCTCCGAGGATACCATACCCCTCGGCAAGGTTATTGGAAAGAATACCCAAATTCTCGGCAAAAGTAAAAACCAGGGAGCCATCTGAAAGTCTACCAATTCCTCCCACCCTTGGCTTTTCCGGGGTTCCCTCTAGAGGCTCCATCGGTATTGACTTTTCCAAAATCCTTAGGAGGAGGTTGCCAATTTCTATTCCTATCCAATTTACTAATACTCACATTCCCTTTAAGATGGTTGCCCTTAGAAGGTTTAATCTTCAATCTTTGCATCACTTGATCCCATATTTGGTGGGAGTTTTGGGGGTGATTAAGGAGATGATGGACTGATTCAACTAAGTTGGCTATGGTCTTTTGCCAAATATAGTGAATATCCTTCCTATCTTGATTAAAAATTTGGTTGTTCCTTTCATTCCAAATATTCCAAAGAAGAATGGTAGAACCCATCCAAACTACTCGCCTAATAAAATGATCAACACCCTCTTGATTAGGCCAATCCCTCCAAAGTTGTTCAAAAGTAAAAAAATTGGACCACTTGTAAGCCAAGTAAAGTGGCCATTCTCCTCCATAGCTCGGAGGCTAAAGTACACTCAATAAAAATATGGTTGATATTTTCTACATTCTCTTCACACATTTCACATCTAAAAGGGCCATGAAAACCACGCTTCATAAGTTGCTCACCGGTAAGCACCCTACGATGCAATAAAAGCCAATTAAAGAACCTCACCTTAGGCCAGAGCTTTTGAGCCCACAATTGAGAAAATATGTCAGAAGAATGGTTGGGATTATTATGGCATAAGGTCAAATAACCTTGAGCAACTGAATACTCACCCTTAGTAGTGTTGTTCCATCCAAAACAATCTTTTTCATGGGACCAAGAGAGGGATCTCATATGAAGGATGCCTTGGATATCTTGTCTTTGCCTTTCTGGGATTTGAATAGGCCGAGTCCTCAATAGGGATCCAATATCTACCAACCTTTGAATTACCGGTATGGTACCGACGGTAATTAGCCACCTTTATCCAATTAGCTCGGTGAAGCTCCTCCATCCAAGGCCTCCAATCGGGAAGCCGAGTTATCAAAGGCTTGTGACCATCCCAAGAATCTGTCCAAAAATTTGCATGTTGACCATTATGAATGATCCAAAATAATTTTTTCTTTATCAAATCCTCACCGAGTCTTAAGAACTGCTAAAATGGGAGAACCTTTGGAAGGAAGTTGATAGTGAACAAGGTCTTCAGGACTTTTGTTCTTAGCATATTTAGCACAGAGATTATTGGCCCAAAGAGCATTGGGGTTATGCAACATCCTCCAATATAATTTAGCGGCTAAAGCTTTGTTGTTATTAATTGAAGACCGTAAACCTAACCCCCCTTCACTCTTAGGAAGACATAAAGTATCCCATTTCACCAAGGCCCATTTTCTTTTCTCCTTAGTACCACTCCAAAGGAAACGATGACTGATTTGATCCAATTCTCGAAGAACAGACCTTTGGAATATTCAAAATGGAAGAAACATAAATAGGAATAGCTTGAAGGACTGATTTTACCAAGGTGATTCTACCCCCATAAGAAAGCCACTTGTTGGTCCACTTTCCAATTTTCTTCTTGACTTTGTCCAACAACCAATTCCAATCTTTATTTTTTTGCCTTTGAATATTTATGGGAATACCTAAATAAGTGATTGGAAGAGAGGTCTTCTTATATTTTAGCTTATCCAAGACCATGGATTCCTGTCTAGCAGAGCAGTGAAAGAAAATAACTTTAGATTTGTGTTCATTGATCAAGCGCCCGATAGCCTTAGAAAAATAGCTAATGATTTGCTTAATATTAGAAGCTTCCTTAAGCTGTAGCTTTACCTAAAATAGTAGAGTCATCCACAAATTGAAGATGAGAGATAGGTCTAGCTCCATGAGCAATGGTAACTCCCTCAAGGGTTTTGTTTTCCCTCTTTTTGGTTATAGTCCTACCCAAGCATTCAGCAAGAATGATGAATAAATAAGGGGATAGCGGGTCACCTTGCCTAATACCTCTGGAAGCTGGGAAAGACTGAGAAGGCCTGCCATTGATAAGAACTAAGTAGGAAACTAAAGAGATACATCCCATAATCCAATCCATCCAATCCTTAGAGAAACCAAATTGCCTCAAAACTTTGATAAGGAAGTGCCAATCCACTCTGTCATAAGCTTTGGATAAGTCTAACCGAATGAACATGGAAGGAGAATTTTGCATATCCATGGAATGGATGGCTTCTGAGCAAGAACTATCTCATCTACTATTTGACGTCCTTCCACATAACCCCCTTGCTGCGGGAAATAATCTTATGCAAAAGAGGCTTCAACCTTTATGCCATGATTTTAGTAATGATTTTGAGAAGAACATTACATAAAGCAATAGGTCTAAAAGCTGAGATATGATCAACCTCTTGAGCTTTTGGAACAAGAGTAATATAAGTTTTATTGATAACCTTCAAAATTTCTTTGGCTTTCCTGGCTTCTTCCACCACCTCTAATAAATCAACATGAAGGATATCCCAGAACTCTTGGTAGAACTCAATAGGAAAACCATCGGGACCTGGGGTTTTCCCTTTTTGCATTTTAAAAACTACTTGTTGAAGCTCATTGATAGTAACGAGGAGCGAGTCAAAATAGAGTTCTCCTCGAAGTGATAAGAGAAGGGATTGCTTGAAGAACATTATATTGTGAAGGTGAGTCAAGGGGAGTAGCAGCAAAAATATTGGAAAAGTAATCAACAACAATAGAGTTCATGCCATCCCAAGTATAAACAACATCTCCAGAATCTGATTTTAAGGAAGAAATAAAGTTGTGAGATCTTCGAGCTAGAAGAGATTTGTGGAAAAAATTTGTGTTTCGATCTCCTTCTTTGAGCCATTGAATTCTAGATTTTTGCTTCCATAAGATTTCTTCTCTTTTTTCCCATTCCTCTAAGTGAGTTGTGAGTTTAATTTCATCTGCACTTCTCTTCTCTGTGAGGCCATCTAAACGGATTTTCTTATTCAAATTTTCAAGATGAGCAATAACTTCATGTTTTTTTTTATGAACATCCCCAAACTCTTTCCGGTTCCAAGTCTTGATTTTGGATTTAATGTATTGTTGTCTTTTGACAAAACAGAACATCTTAGTCCCATGCCTAGGTTTACCTTCCTTCCACCATTGTTGCACATGAGGTCTGAAGGAAATGTCTCTAAGCCACATTAATTGAAAACGAAAAGGAGAGAAACTCACATTGGTTTTCCACATTTCCACCATGGTTGGCCAATGATCCGAACCGACATTATTAAGAGTCTTCACTTTAGGAATGTGACCATGGATTAAGAAATTTTTAGAGAGCAAAAACCTATCCAATCTCTCCATTATACAAGCTAAGCCTTGCCTTCTGTTAGACCAAGTCATAAGGCCATTATCTGGTTGGATATCCACAAGATGGAGGTTTGCAATATATTCGCTCATGAGGTCGGTGCTTTTGTCCAAATTTCTATTTCCCCCCCTTTTCTCATCCAGAGAGAGGATGGTATTGAAATCTCCTCCGATCAAGATCCAAGCTTTAGGAAAATGAGAGATAATATGAGTAATATCCTTCCACTTGTCTTCTTTTTTCCTCCAAAGAAGTCAGAGCATAATCTGGTTGGAATGTCTACTTTGAATAGCTATAGCCAACAAACCCCAACTACCAACCATATGGTGAATAACTACCTCTTTTGGATCCCAAAGACAAGCAATGCCACCCGAAGTCCCTTGGGAGCCGAGGGAAACCACTTTCCAGTTGGCCAAATTTTACTGGCAATTAAGTCCATATCCTCCATTGACATCTTAGTTTCTTGAAGGAAAACAAGATGTGGATGATTTACTTGAATCATTCTTCTAATTTCATTTTGTTTTGAAAGACTCCCTTTGAGTCCTCTAATATTCCAAGTGATGATCTTCATTAATACCAGGGCTAAAAAAGTTGGGAAGGGCATTAATCTTACCTTCCTCTACAAGCTTTTCACCTTCTTTTACCATATGATATTGATTGGTCTTGCGACCTACTTTTTGATTAGAATCCATCTTCAATTTTTTTTTCCCTGTTTCTTGACTTATTCCAATTGAATCCGAGATGGCTTCTAACCTTGAAGAATGCTCGTACACGACCAAAATTTTACTAGATGGTTCAATAGAGTCTATATTGGGACCTGCATTATTTGAAGTTTTGACATTTGAAATATTGTTTTTCTTGTGTAAATTTTCTCCTTTTTTTTTTTTTGAAAACCTTTGATTTGTTGGTTTGTCTCCGAGTTCTTCCCTTCATATTTAAATTGTGTTTCTAAGATTTCAGTTTCCATTATTTCCTCTTCCTCACTTGGGACATCATTTGTGGAAAGGATTTCAAACATATTAGCAGATGACTTTGATTGATCCTTCATAACTGGTTTTTTTTAGTGTTCTTCTTCTTAGGTATTTGGAAACCTGCTAAGTTTATATCTTCTTTCTTTTGATCAGGAATTTTATTTGGGCAAGCACTGGCCAAATGACCATATTCATGGCAAATTCTACAATGAAAAGGAATGTTCTCATAGTCCACTACTTGCTCCCAAGTGTCTTCCCCAAATTGTAATGTGATCTTTTTAGGTAGGGGTTTGTCAAAATCCATTAAAACACAAATCCGAGCATAAATAATATGTTCAAAATTTTGAGTACAATCAGCAGTCATCATAAAAGTTCCTAAAGAGTTTCCAATTGAAGAAAAAATAGTAGGATTCCAAAATTCAATAGGGAGGCCAAAGAGTCTAACCCACACGGGAGCAATAGAAGGCATCTCTTCTTCGGCTTTAAATTTAGTATGCCGGGGCTTCATGAAAAGCCCTGCCCTTCCAAAAAACCAAGGACCCCCTTGAAAAGTTTTCTCTCTATCTTCATTATTAGCAAATAAAACAAGAAAATAACCATTTGGATAAATAGAGATTTGTAACTCACCTTTAGTTTTCTAGCTTTTTGCAGCCCAGACTTTGAAAGCAGATAGACTCGGACGAAAACCCACGAACCGACAAATTAGTCCTCTTTTTTCCAAATCTTCAATGCCAGTCTGAATGTTATCCATATCAAGCTTAACAATAGGAGTTCCATCAGCTGCTTTAAGACATCCTGACTCCATTTTCTTGGGATCAATCTTAGGCATTCTTAGAGGTTTATGGGAAGCCCTAATATTGATATTAGCATTGGGCTGAGGCTGTCCACCATGAAGGGCATCCCTAAAATTCATTTTTGGGACTGAGTCTTCAAAATTCTTACCCTTGATAGGGGTTTTCACGGTAGAATTATTTTGTGGGTGCACCTTAGCACCAGATTCACTTGAGATATGAGCCATTTTTTGATCAACTGCTTGAAACTTGTTTCGTGATCTCTTTAATCCTTGCCCTAGACGTCGTGGAAAGGTATGGTTTTCACTTTTCTTTTGTGCAGCAAATTGGAAGCCGTTGTCACTCAAGTTCACAGTATGATCTGTTGAAAGACAAATTTCTAACCCATCTTGTATCTCCTGCAACATTTCCTGCTAAAATATTGAGAATAAACCACAAAAATATTGGCCGCTAGGGCCCGAAGGCCCTAAAAACCAACCTCTGGAGCTGCTTGCACTCAACCCAGATGAAACCCTCGCATAGCCGCTTGCCAAATATGTCGTTCACACATAGGGATGCGCTAGGATCTGTGTTGCTCCAAATGATATGAAAATTGGTGGAGACGTTCTAGGGTTTTTCAGGCATCTACCCTCAAAATTTTAGCTCAATCCGAGTCCGGATGAGTGAGATATGACCGAAACAAGTTCGGTAGTTTGGGCAGTCCTACGAAAAACGTCTCCCCTTGGGGTATCTTTCTTCTTACCTCCTATCTCTATACCTAAAACTAATTTATAGTGGAAAACACCCCTTTCGAGGTGCCACTTTCAACAGGTTGGGCATAGGAGGAATGGAGCCTTGTCGGCCTCTACCAGCACATAGGACATTCCTAACTATACCATATATCTGTAGGATGGAGACAAGGGGAATGGAACCTGGGTCGGCCTCTACCAGCACCCAGGGCATTTACCACTGCACCACAACAAGCAGATCCACCTTCATTTTTTGATATCATGGTGCACCTAACTATTTATTTGGTGTGAGAGGTATGTCAATGTGGACCTATACAATATCGATGGATGTGCCCTTTTGAGAGGTTTATATGCATTCATGAGTTTCATAAACCACCATTTTTCTAATTTTTGTATAGTGTCTCATCTATTCAAAATTTTTTATTTTCTTTCTCAAAATTATGAAGATTTTTAAGGGCTATGTAAAGAATTGAGCTAGTCCCAAAGGTTGTATTGTGGAACATATCTTATCAAGGAATTTATTTCATTCTATGCAGACTACATGACAGGTATGAAAGCAATTGGTGATCACCTTGGTCACAACGAGGTATGGAGTGATGAGGATGAAGAAAATATAATTGATGGAAGACCTTGTTCTAGTCGTGAAGACTTTGATTTGGATTAAACTTCTCATGAGCAAGCCTCTCGATGCATTATCGTTAATATGGACAAAGTTCAGCCTTGGATAGACTAAGTAGATTTTTATTTGTTGCTATTATATATGGTTGAATATTATTTAGATCCAACTATGCTTGACAAAATTTAGGCCAAATTAGGAATAACTTGAAGTGTATCAAATAATCCAACCCTCGTGCAGTGAGAGATGAAGGTATGTTGCAAAAAATCCATAATCGAATATTCATCACTTAGCTATAAGATCAAGTTATTGTTTGATCTCTTGAATACGATCTTCAACATTTATATTGATCATGTACTAAACGTCATGTCATGTTCTGCAATCATCTTCAAAATATTATTCTTTGTTTTAATTTCATGGAGATGGCATGCAAAATTATGACAACGATTCTAACACAATAAAATTATTAGTATGTGGTTCAAGAAAAGTTACAACCAAATATTTAGGCTATTTGATCATCGGTTATAAATTTCATATCAAAGACAAAGAGGAAGAAGAACAAATCAAAATAGTGGTGTGTGTATCAATGCTACTACTTTATGTAGAGCAAGCGCAAAAGACACAAACTTGATGCTTCAAATAGTTACATATTATGGTATTATTAGGAAAATAATCTTGTTGGATTACTATCAGTTTTGATACCCCTTATTCAAATGTAACTGGGTGAATATTCTTGATATGAAATTTATGGATGTAGGAAGGATGAAATGGGCTTCACATTGGTCAACATGAATATATTACTTGGCTAGGATAGACTAAAGGATGATCCATTTATCCTAGAATCACAAGCTAGACAAGTATTTTATGTACAAGATCCATTTGATACCAGCTAGTATGTGGTTCTCACATTACCTCCAAGAGGGATCAAAGACAATGAATAATACAAGGCATAATATGTCAATATCTCTAGAGCAATATATTTTTTTGGACCTAAAACTACACAAGATAAAAAATGTAAATGACAACACTAGTCAATACGTTTGTGAAGAATGTGAGGGTACATGGTTGGAAGCATGATCTGGTAATATCCTACAGTTATTAGTACCTTGTAGGTAGTATTCTATGCTATGCTATACTATGTTATGCAGTCATTAGTACCCTACCGGTAGGAATGCTATGCTAGGATGTGGGCATTTCTTACATTTATTGTTTATGCATATATAATTATGAGTAAAGGGAAAATTTAGGATATATTGGCCTATTTTATATTCAAGATATGTGAGTAGTTATGTCAATATGTATACCATGTCACCCCTATAATATTTGGTGAGGAAATGACAACAAAGACTTTAAAGGCCTCAGCTAGTGGATAACATGAATCTCTTTACTGATATTTTCTAGATTTTGGTGTTAGGAGTGTTGTTGGTTGATGTTATGCAAATCATTACTACATGTTAACTCTTTTAGAGCTTCTTTGTATGTCCTTTCATTTTGGCAACTCTTTGTACTAGTTTCACTTTTTACTTTGATTTTTTTGTATTTTTTCTTCTTTATATTTCTTGTATAGCTCATATTTGAGTTTCTATCATTTGCTTTTCCAATATTACTCTTTAGGGGTGAGTAAGTTGTTACTATCATACACTCTATTCACTATAATTTTACAATCCTATTAGCCATCTTGGTAGCTAATGGACATTAATATTTAAATTAAATTAAATATAAGTGGATAACTAATACACTACACACATTTTCTTTTAACATATATATGCAATCTATTTGTGTTTTTGTATATTATTGTGATTCATAATCATAATTGTGGTTTCCTCTTGTGAAACTCGTAGTACTGAGATCTTGTGGCATCTTGCAAGTACAATGGACAGCCAAGCTAGAAGTGAGATGAGTAGGTATCCTGAGCATAAGGTTGGCCAATTAGATATTTATCTATCTGATGGAAGTTGCAGGATACCCTCTCACCCCATATCTGATGGTTGGGGTGGGTAGGGATGTTTAGAAATTTACCCGTTATATGGAGGGTTTAGGTTGTCCAAATGAGATTTGAAGCCTTGTGTTGCATTTCAAAATACACAAAGTTGCAAGGCCACCTTAGCACTAGCCCTATGTAGGGATCCTACAATCAAAGATAAGGATATTTATATCATATTCATTTTGTATTCTCTTAGTGGTATTTGGTATCATGACAATATTTTATATTTGATGGTGTTATCTGGTCTAGAATTTGTGTTGCTAGATTTCCTAATTTTATGAAATTAACTAATGTAAATAGTTGTTGAAGTCACTACATTATTGATGTCCATAGTTTTTGAATTGATATTTTACCATGCAATCTCTCTTTAAGAGATTATGATATACCCATTTTGGAGGGAAATCATCCAAACCAATCAAATTTTTTTACAAATAGGATCTCATTCTCAAATTTTCTCATTAAATGAATGATGTTGTTCTTGTATTTCTTGAACTCTAGTTTTAACATAAATGTTCCTCTTGCACTAGAGTAAGTTGTAGTCATCCTTTAGTGTTTAACCTATTTCTATGATAGTGCACACCTTTGTTATTATTTCAACCAAATATTGACAACAAAATTTCATAATTGACTGATGTTATTTGTGTTCTCTTCTTGGTCTACAATTTTTTTTTAACGTGAAAATAATTTTATTAAATTTGTGGTTTATCTAGCAGCATAGAACGATTTAGAAAAGTTCATGAGTAGTTCAAAGCATATTTCTAAAAGTAAGCCTCACAAGAAGAAGAGGAAGAGCAAGAAAATAGGTAATAGTATTTAAGACATTAACAAGTGCTTTGAATTTGTTTTTATATGTTTTATTTTTTAACAACATGTATATGGGATGGAGAAATAAAGATACAATATTGAGCATTGGATGATCTAAAATGAGTCAATCCAATTTGTTTTGGTAGGTTTGTTATCAATACATGTAGGCAGTTGCAGGAGCCAAAGTCTTTTCTTGTTTGGGAAGCAATTAGGACACTTGGTGTTTCTGCCATGAAAAACTTTGTGGAGGAGGTGATCATTCTATTTAAGTTCCATTTTCATAAATATGTTTATTTGATTGCATTATCTATATATTGTGCATTTTGACATAGCATTAGTTATCAACTCATCAGTATCCACTAAACTATATAGGCATTTGTCTAGAGTATGGGCATACAAGCATATATTAGTGTATCCATTCATTATACCAAGACATAAAATTCCAGGCTATATTTGAAGTTCCAATCATAAAACACATAAATCCATATGAGTAGCATCTCTAAAGTACACTTTGGTTTTAGTTGAGGACTCTACCTAGCTAATTTTGTGTTTTGATTCTGAGAATGTGGAAGCCAATTCTAGTCACAAGCCAAATAGATCATGGATGTATTTTTTATCTTTTACATGAAATATATCTCTTGCATTATGCATTTTATGTTATTATCCAGAAGAGTTAAGTCACACGCCTAGTACATATAATAAGAATGTACACTAGAAATAAGCTTTTTTTTTTTAAATCCCTTAGTAAGGATTGAAATTATTTCTAACATTGGACTATAGTTTTGTACTCTAAGAAGATGTAACAAGTACAACTTAGTACTAAGTGGGATTTTGGGTTACCTTCTAAGCCTTTTTTGGGTCATTTTTTCTAGAAGTGTTGAATTTAAATGAACCTTTTATTTTTCTTTCATCATAAGGGAGAAAGTTATATGATGCTTATGGGCACCTCAAAATAGTTGTATGGGTGATTTCATTGTAACATGAGCTTCAAAAAATCAATAGGCCAATTTTTAGATTGTTATTCAAGTAGCTTAGGACCCCTCTTGTTGGTTGATCCTAAAAATTTGTTGAGAAAGGTGCAACGACAATATTGTCATTGTTGTCAACACACTCAGATGGACAGGTTGATGCAGTGGATAGTTGTTCGGAGGTTGTTCAGAGTATGTACAGTGGTGTTCAATGCTTATGATAATATTTGTGATGTTCAGGTGAAGTTGTTACAGGTTGTTCGTGCAAATTTGGAAAAGTTGCAAAAATCGTCAGGAAGTTGTCAAAGTAGCAAAAAAGGAAGTTGTCAAAGTGGAAAAATATCAATGGAATGTGTTGGACAGCCCAAGATACTATTTGGAGGTTTTTTTATCATTAGAAAGTGTGGTTGCAGTGTTGGAACGTCCGGTTGCTTCACTAGTGCATTGTTGGTCATGAAATAGTTGTAAAATCTGCGTCGGAGGTCACTTTTGTAGGAGGTATATTAAGAAATATATGAGGAATAAAACTTTAAAATTTTTACTGGAGGTAGTCTGATATACAGAGAGCTTATGTTTTAAATTTCAGCCCGAACGAAGACCCGAGGAAGAAACGGCAGCAGTTGCAAAATGCCTTCGTAGCATTTTTTCTAGTTTTGGGCAGCCAAGTGCTTTTGCACTCGAATACTCAAATTCATATTTTCTTGTTGCCGAATGTGTCGTTTAAGTGTTGTTTCATGTATAGCTCATCGAATTGAACATCTTTGCTTTTTGGTCGGAGTAATTTTGAGGCCTCCAAGTGTGAGAATGAGTAATGTGCACAACACTTTGTCCGTGAACTGTTTGACAAAATGCCTCTCCAAAATAAAAGTGAAATTTAACTTTTGATCCGTAACTCCTTTTGAGTCCGTTCTTTTTCCAGCGCATGCAGAATTTTAAAATCTAGAAGAACGTTATGTCTCCCATGGGAGACGTTATTGAATGCTGAAATGGTCATCTTGCAACTCAAAATTTGTTAGGAAGTTGAAGTGTTGGAAGTTGAAGGGATTGCAAAAAGGTTTTTAAAAAGGAGTCAGTGTGAGTACAGAGAATAGTGTGAGATTAAGATTCAGATCAGATGAGATTAGTCAGAGTGGATGTGTAGAGAGAAGCAATGAGCTAGACCACTCAGGGTCTTTTAGAACGGAGATCAGATTTTCTACTACAGTTTTTGTTTTTACCGAGTGGGTGCTTGGAGATCGGGGTCGGTGCTCCTTGCAGTTGGTGCTGCTAAAGTCTGGGTTGGTTGGTGCCATTCCCTGTAGTTGGTGCTGCAAAAATATTGTAAAGACCAAATATTTTTGAGGCTAGATTTGGATGGGAGTCCAAACAGTCCATTGGCACAATGGTTTTCCCACATCGGGTTTCCACTATAAATCCGGTGTTATGTGATGCATGTTTGTGTGATTTCTTATTTTGATTTGATTTCATAGTTGGATTAAATTTTTAATATACACTGATTCACCCCCCCTCTTAGTGTCATGCTTAGTTCAACAATTAGTATCAGAGCGAGGTTCCTGAACAGGCTTAACCGGCTAGGGTGATCTTGGAAGTGACACAATGGCAGGAGGTGAAGGCTTCTCTTCGAACAAGGCACCATTGTTTGATGAAACTAATTATGCTTTTTGGAGAATCAAGATGTAAACATATCTTTGTGCATTGGGATACGATATTTGGGAATCAGTAAGCAGTGGATATACACCACCCGCCACTCCTCCAATCGATGCTGCTGGTAAGAAACTATTTGAGAATGACTCAAAAGCAAAGAATGCCATCATGTGTGGATTAGTGGACAACGAACTGGTAAAGATTATGGGTTGTAAAATGGCAAAGGAAATATAGGATAAATTGAAGAGCATTCATGAAGGAGACGATAAGATCAAGGAGGCCAAGTTACAAACACATCGAGCTCAGTTCGAAGGATTAAAGATGAATGAAGATGAGAATATAGAGGCCTACCTGTTAAGAGTAAATGAAGTCATCAATGCTATTAGAGGACTTGGAGAGGAAATCAAAGACTCGGTAATCATCAAAAAGGTATTAAGATCTCTTCCTCAAAGGTTTGATTCTAAAGTTTCTGCAATAGAAGAAGCTAAAGATTTAAATACTCTTACTATGGATGAGTTGTATGGTTCTTTAACCGCCTATGAAATGAGAATAGGAAAAGCTAAATCTACAGATAAAGAAGCTACCTTTAAAGCTCAAAAAAATGCAAAAACAAAACCAGAGTCAGATGAAGATGAAATGTTAGATGAAATGGAAGCTAACTTCGTGAGAAAACTAAAAAAGGGAAAAGGCAAATACAGAGGAAAGTTACCATTTAAATGTTTCAACTATGGAGGCATTGGGAATTTCGTAGCTAAATGTCCACTTAATGAGAAGAATAGAAGTGATGAAGGATCACACGGAGAAAGAAGTGACTGGAAGAAAAAATCAAATTTCAGAAAAGGTAACTTCAAGAAGAAAAGTTTCATCTCCAAGAATGTCAGTTCATCAGAAGACAACTCTAGTGAGGATTCTGAAAAAGAAATAGGTGAAGCTCTTTTCATGGCATTCAAAGAAGAAAAACCAGAAAAAGAATAGGAATGTGATGAAGAAGAAATTGATGCATAAGTGAATTTGGAAGAGGAACTAATTGCAGCTCTAGATGAATTGAAGACAGAAAGAAAAAGGAATAAGAAAATTTCAAGAAAGCTTGAGGATGCAAATGAAATCATAACAAGTTTGAAAGTGTAGATAGAAGAATCCAAGAAGATCTCCGAAGATCTCGAAGTACAAATAACCATGAAAATAGATTATTGCAACAAGTTAGAAGAAGAGATTGTTGGTTTAAGGATGTAGCTAGAAGAAATGAATCAGAAAATTAGCTTTTATCACAAACGTGAAGAGAGTTCTATAAAGTTGGATAAGATCATAAAGAACCAGAAGACTACAGGCATCAAATTTGGTTTGGGTTTTGATGAAGGAGAATCATCAAATGGATCAAAGGCCACAAATGAAGAATCCACAAAGAATGAAGAAAAGAAACAGGTTAATCAAGCAAAAATGAATCATGCAAAGGAAAGCAATAATGCAAGGCACGAAAGAAGAATTGACAATGATGGTTTCACCAATGTCACACATCAAAGAAGAAGAAGATTTATGGCTCCTACAACAACATGGCAAAGACCACCACCCAGGTTCAATCATCTCTTTTCTGGTTACTGTTTTAAATGCAATGGTTATGGACATAAGATTTCAGATTGCAAGTATAATGTAGGACCAAGGAATTTTGCTAGTAGAAATGTTTTTTCACCTTTGATGGATTATGCAGTAGAATGTTATAACTATCATAACTTTGGGCATATTGCAAGAAATTGTAGAAGTACATTTGCATCAAATCAATTTTAGGGAAGAAAATTTCAGCCAAATGGAATAAGACAAAATAGAAAATTTCTCGAAAAACATGCACAAGCTACTGAAAAAGAAAAGCCAAAACAAGAGCCCAAAACTGTAATCAAACCGAAGTGGAAAGAAAAAGAGCAACCTAAGGAAGAAAATGAATCCTTGATCATACAAACGATATTTAAAGTGCAGAATAAATCCGCACCATGGATACTTGATAGTGGATGCTCCAGTCATATGACAGGTGACAAACAAAAATTTGAGAAGTTGCAACAATATGAAGGTGGTTCAGTGAAATTCAGAAACAATGATGGAGCTAAGATAGTTGGAAAAGGTTCAGTTAAGATCAATGATGGAAAAAATCAGGTCATAAGAAGTCTTGTTTGTGGTTGGTCTGAAGCATAACTTGTTGAGCGTAAGTCAGATTTGTGACAGAGGTCATGATGTGATCTTTAAGAAGCAGGGTTGTGAAATCAGAAAGGCAAACAATGGGAAGTTGATAGCATCTGGATCAAGGACATATGGCAACCTGTACACTCTTTCAAAGACTTCAGAAGGAGCTTGCTTGATTGGATAGGAAGAAGAGAATTGGTTGTGGCACAAGAGGCTCGGTCATATCAGTTTTGACAATCTAGTAAAAATCAGTTCAAAGAAAGCAGTGAGAGATATTCCCACCATTGGCAAACCATCAAATAGCATTTGTGCTTCATGTCAAAAAGGGAAGCAAACTAGAGTCTCATTTAAAACAAAAGAGTACTACACGAGCAAACCTTTGGAACTAATACATACTAATTTATGTGGACCCATGAGAATGCAAAGCATAAATGGTGACAAATATTTCATGTTGTGTATAGATGACTATTCCAGGATGACATGGGTATTGTTTTTGAAGCATAAATCAGAAGCTTTTGAGATGTTCAAGGTTTTCAAAAACCAAGTTGAGAATCAAACAGGAAAAAAGATTAAATGTTTAAGGTCAGACAGAGGAGGAGAGTTCATTTCAAAGGATTTCATAGAGTATTGTGAAAAATATGGCATTAGGAGACAGTTTTTAGCAGCTAGGACACCTCAACAGAATGGTGTGGTAGAAAGAAAGAATAAGACAATGCAGGAAATGGCATGGACTATGTTGACTGAGAGTAAAGTAGTAGATATATTTTGGAAAGAGGTAGTCCATACTGTGGTATACATCCAAAATAGGTGCATGTTGAGGACGCATGAAAGCAAAACTCCTTATGAGTTGTGGTTCGGTAAAAAGGCAATAACAAGATATTTTAAAGTTTTTGGCAGCAAGTGTTACATCAAAATAACTGAAGAAAACCTTGGTAAGTTTGAAGATAGAGCGGATGAAGGTATTTTTCTTGGCTATTCATCAAAAAGTAAAGCTTACAAATGTTACAACAAGAGGCTAAGAAAAATTGTGGAAAGTGTCGATGTTAAAGTTGATGAAGGAAGGGAATGAGTAATTAGCTATGAAGAGAACTACCCAATTTATGAAGAGGTCATTGAAGGAGATGAGGAAGAGGAAATGGAAAAGAAATCAAGAATTGACTCAGAGGATTCGAAAAGTGATTCAGAATTGGAAGAAAATATGAAATTCAAAATAGGTAGTGGGTAGAAAGATCATCCTAGAGAGAAAATAATTGGAGACCCCACAGTTGGTGTTCAGACAAGAAGAAGATTAGTAAGTAACTACTCTTTACTATCCAACATTGAGCCCAAAAATGTTGTCTAAGCAAGCAAATATGAAAGTTGGGTAAAGGCAATAAATGAAGAATTAGATCAGATCGAGAAAAACAAGACTTGGGAGTTAGTACCAAGACCCGCAAATAAAAATGTAATCGGTACTAAATGGGTCTTTCGAAACAAATTGAATGAAGATGGACAGGTAGTCAGGAACAAAGCAAGATTGGTATGCAAAGGGTATGCGCAAGTTGAAGGTATTGACTTCGAGGAAACCTTTGCACTTGTGGCCAGACTAGAGGCAATTAGAATGTTTCTTGCTTTAGCAGTTTACAAGAATTTCAAAGTTTATCAAATGGATGTGAAATCAGCATTTTTGAATGGGAAACTTGAAGAAGAGGTTTATATTGAGCAGCCAGATGAGTTTTCAGCTTGGTGATGATCCCAACTTGGTTTGCAAGTTGAAGAAAGTGTTATATGGCTTAAAACAGGCACCCCGGGCATGGTATGCAAGGCTAGACAATTATCTTACTCAGCAAGGGTTCAAGAAAGGTATGGTGGATAGTAATTTGTATGTCAAAACAAAAAATGGTCATCACATTGTTGTTGTTATATACGTAGATGATATCATATTTGGCAGTAGCAAAGATGAGTTGTGTAAAGATTTTGCAAATAAGATGCAGAAAGAGTTTGAAATGTCAATGATTGGTGAACTTTCGTATTTTCTCGGATTGCAAGTTAATCAAAAGGAGAAGGGCATATTTATTTCTCAAATCAAATATGTGAAAGAGATGCTGAAAAAGTTCACAATGGAGGATTGCAAGCCAGTTAGCACTCCCATGACAACAGGTTGCAAGTTGAGCAAGGATGACAAATCTCCACCTGTTGATCAAACTATGTACAGATCCATGATTGGGAGCTTACTATACTTGACAGCTACTAGACCAGATATTTTGTAGGCAATATGCATGGTAGCATGATTTCAGGCTAGTCCCAAGGAGACTCATGTGACAACAGTGAAGAGGATTTTTTGGTACCTCAAGGGTACTATGGAGTATGGGTTATGGTATCCGAAAGGTAAGGACTTCACCCTTATTGCGTATTCAGATGCAGATTGGGCAGGATGTGTAGATGACAGGAAGAGTACTAGTGGAGGTGCATTCTATCTTGGTGATAATCTTGTTGCGTGGCATAGCAAAAAGTAGGAGTCAGTCTCATTATCCACAGTAGAGGTAGAGTATATTGCAGCAACATCATGTTGTACACAGGTACTTTGGATGAAACAAACTCTGAAGGATCTTGGAATAAATTTTAGTGAGCCCATCTCGATCATGTGTGACAATACAAGTGCAATCAATATCTCAAAGAATCTGGTTATGCATTCTCGCACAAAACATATTGCTATCCGGTACCATTTTTTGAAGGAGAAAGTTGTGGAAGGTGAGGTTAAGTTGGATTTTGTTCCAACAACAGAGCAAGTAGCGGACATCTTCACCAAACCATTGCCCAAGGAAGTCTTTGAGTACCTTCGCAAGAAATTGGGAGTGGTCACACTTCCCAAGCATTGACTAGCTATCGGGGTCACATTCTTAGGGGGAGCATTTGTGTCTTTGTTTATCTTTTTGCTCATGTTTGTGATTTTTGCTAAGTGTAATAATTTTTGCCTGAGAATGGTGTGCATGGACTCAGGGGGAGTTTGCAGTAGCCCTTTGGTCTTGTTGTCAAAGGGGGAGAAGAGTTACAGGAAATTGTGCGTGTGTTGCCAACAATTCCAAAGGGGGAGATTGTTGAGCAAGGTGCAACGACAATATTGTCATTGTTGTCAACACACTCAGATGGATAGGTTGATGCAGTGGATAGTTGTTCGGAGGTTTTTCAGAGTATGTACAATGGTTTTCAATACTTATGAGAATATTTGTGATGTTCAGGTGAAGTTGTTACAGGTTGTTCGTGCAAATTTGCAAAAGTTGCAAAAATCGTCAAGTTGTCAAAGTAGCAAAAAAGGAAGTTGTCAAAGTGGCAAAATGTCAATGGAATGTGTTGGACAGCCCAAGATACTATTTGGAGGTTTTTTTATCATTAGCAAGTGTGGTTGCAGTGTTGGAACGGCCGGTTGCTTCACCGGTGCATTGTTGGTCATGAAACTGCAGTTGTAAAATCTGCGTCGGAGGTCACTTTATTGGAGGTATATTAAGCAATATGTGAGGAATAAAACTTCAAAATTTTTATTGGAGGTATTATGATATATAGAGAGCTTATGTTTTAAATTTCAGCCCAAACGGAGACCCGAGGAAGAAACGAAAGCAGTTGCAAAATGCCTTCGTAGCACTTTTTCCAGTTTTGGGCAGCCAAGTGCTTTTGCACTCGAATACTCAAATTCATATTTTCTTGTTGCCGAATGTGGCGTTTAAGTGTTGTTTCACGTATAGCTCATCGAATTGAACATCTTTTCTTTTTGGTCGGAGTAATTTCGAGGCCTCCAAGTGTGAGAATGAGTAATGTGCACAACACTTTGTCCGTGAACTGTTTGACAAAATGCCTCTCCAAAATAAAAGTGAAATTTAAAAAGGTCATAACTTTTGATCCGTAACTCCTTTTGAGTCCATTCTTTTTCCAATGCGTGCAGAATTTTAAAATCTAGAAGAACGTTATGTCTCCCATGGGAGACGTTATTGAATGTTGAAACGGTCATCTTGCAGCTCAAAATTTGTTAGGAAGTTGAAGTGTTGGAAGTTGAAGGGATTGCAAAAAGGTTTTTAAAAAGGAGTCAGTGTGAGTACAGAGAATAGTGTGAGATTAAGATTTAGATCAGATGAGATTAGTCAGAGTGGATGTGTAGAGAGAAGCAATGAGCTAGACCACCCAGGGTCTTTTAGAACGGAGATCAGATTTTCTACTACAGTTTTTATTTTTGCCGAGTGGGTGCTTGGCGATCGGGGTCGGTGCTCCTTGCAGTTGGTGCTGCTAAATTCCGGGTTGGTTGGTGCCATTCCCTGTAGTTGGTGCTGCAAAAATATTGTAAAGACCAAATATTTTTGAGGCTGGATTTGGATGGGAGTCCAAACAGTCCATTGGCACAGTGGTTTTCCACTGCTATAAATCTGGTGTTATGTGATGCATGTTTGTGTGATTGCTTGTTTTGATTTGATTTTGTAGTTGGATTAAATTTTTAATATACACTGATTCACCCCCCTCTCAGTGTCACGCTTAGTTCAACAAAATTTTAATTCTCATTTTTTTTGTTTCAAACTTGATTTAGTATTTCTTTTATTCACAAGCCAGACACTTCAATTCAGCATGTTGTGATGATCCATATTAATCACAAAACTTGGAACAACTATTAGTTTAAGCAAGCAATATTTTTAAAAGGACAAACATTCTTAACCATAATATTGCATGTAAAATTTATCTCGATGTAAGTTAGCTAGAATATAATTGTGTTATCATTTACACAATGTTAGAAAGTTTTATACCTACCTATGGGGCCCTTTGGCATCATTTGTAATTGATTTTTGGATCAGTGTTTTTTGGGACACTGGGAATATTTTATTATTACTTCGTTATGCATGGTTGAGGCCTACTCTTTTATCACCTTTATAATATATAATTTATATCACTTCATCATCGCTTGTTATTCATTCCTTTTAAGGATTCCTTATCTCAATTCTTTGGTCTTACTTTTGAATGTATGGATCCTCCAACATTGTGTTCAGAGGATAAGGTGACAAGCATTAGGACCTAAGATTAGTTTTTTTTTTGAGCAACTAGTGGGAGAGTCTTAGTGAAGTGGAAATATGGTGGGATTGCACCATGACTCCTTTATTGAGAATACCATGCACTTCACCTCTAAAAGGAGGTCATCTCAAGAAGATTGAATTCATTTTGAGGTTGGAAAATTATTTCAAGAGCTAACTAAATAAAGGGTGAGGTTTGTGAGTTTTCCCCCATATAGAAATAGTTGATTACCTATACCTAGTTATTGACGAAGACTCAAGGAGCTTGTGGTCTAAGTGGTGACCTGTAACTCTAAATAATTGCAGAAATATTGTGACTTTTCTATGATTGAGAAAATACACATATCTTGAAGCCTAAATAAAATTTCTAAAAAATAATTGTAGATTTGGAATCTTCGTGGGAAAATGGGATTTATTTTTTGGCACTTTGTAAAATTAAACTATCTAGGTCATGAAAATTTTAGTCAAAGTTGCCCTCTATTTAATGCAAAATTATGAAAATTGAATTTTTTGAATTTTGAGTCTTTGGAATATTTTGTGGAATTTTCCTTGCACATGTGGGCATCATCGATGATTGTTTTTTGAGTTGTTTTGCAATATCAAACAATAGTTTTCAAAATTCTATTAATATTCCAAGCAAGTTGATTAGTGGTTTGTGTAGGCCCCATCTTCAAGGAAGGTGCTCACAAAATAAGTGCATCAACTTCCATATCCAACCATGTGTTTGGATCAAATGGTTTTTGAGTAAAATTTTAAAACCTTGAGCCAAGAGGTGTCAAATTCGGACCCTTATCCCTTCCTTCCCTATCCTTTTTATAAGTTACTACATGAGCAATAAATTGCGTCTCTAGTTCCCCACCTCCATCATAGCATGTTGTCAAGTGGTAAGGATAATGTTGTCAAAACCTATCTCTAAGTCCAACAAGGATACTTGGCATTGTGTTGTTGACTACAACTCAACCTGTATCTCATGAAGTGGTGGGCTTATGTGGCATTGAGCACCTAGTCATCATCCAATCCACTAGTGATGGTTAAGACTTTGGTACTCCAAATAGGAGGTCCAAGGTTCAAATCTAGAAGGGGGTAGGGTTGTACACCAAACTTCAGTAAGTAGATTTTGGAGATTGAGAAGTTTAACATATATTGTATAAACAACATCATCCCATATGGTTGATGACCTTGTGGACATTAAGAACTACTTTCCTTTTTATTTTTTCTAAGTGGAAATCCAATCAATTTTCCATTCAACATTCTCCAAGGCATCTGCCTATAGGTATTGCAAATCATAGGAATACATGGACAATTTGGTCAAACAATTTATTGGAAAAATTACTATAATACCAATATTCAGCCATGCAAAGCCATAAAACCTCCTTATGGTCTTATGATTAATCAAAAGAATTGACTATAGCTATATTCAGTCTGATTCATGTGTGATGAGTCTCTAAGAACCTAGGAGGTTCTTCATTTTTCTTTGGAAATATTGACTATTATCATCTTTATTGCTAAGATGTGTAGGATGAAGCCTTTCTTGCTTGGTGTTGTAGAGATTATCCATTATATCTTACATGTCTCCTCTGTGTGTGGTAGCATGTGAGAATACCACTTAATGGTGTGTCATTATTTGGTCTATCATCTGAATGTCTCTTTAAGTTTTTTACTTAAAATTTGACCTAATGGATACCATTTACTTTCATTCTTAAAAGCTTATCATGTTTCCTTTTAGATGTTTGTTTGATTTCAAGATTTGTTTAAACACAAAGTGTTCAACTAGTGTGGCTTTTCAACATTTGCATCTTCTAAATTTTAGGTGCATGAAAGCTAAATTATTATGTCTTTTTTTTTTTTGGAGAATAGACTCGGGTTCCCCAGTTTCTTAGTGTATCTTTAGATTTTTATTTAAGATATTTAAGTTCAAACCTTGGTATAAATACAACACAAGAGAGCTAAGGCCCCTTTTAAGTGTATCTTTAGCTTTCTTTTTTTAAGTAATAATAAGAGGGTAGTTTAAAACCACCCTCTTACGGTATATTAAGGCAGTTATAAATTGTCCTCTTAGAACCTAAAAGTGAGTTTATAAACCACCCTAATAGATCCTAATAGGATGGTTGTAAACCACCCTAATATAACATAAGAGGGTGGTTATAAACTACCTTAATAGACCCTAAGAGGGCATTTTTAAACCACCCTCATAGTGATAAACCAAGGTAAATTTTTAGGTAATTTTTAACTACCCTAATAGACCCTAAGAGGGTGTTTTTCTGAGGTGGTTTTTTGAGGTAGTTTTTAACTACCCTTGTATGATGAAGACTTTTTACAATACCCTCATATATAATAACTCAATAACCACCCTTAAAGGTCTTTAAGGGCATTTAAAAACCATCCTTAAAGATCATTTTTAGTGTAGTGTATATCAAGGTAAAAGAATAGAAATAATAAAACATAAATTATTAGTGGGAATTTCAATAAATGGTTGGGAAGATTGCACTTGTGTATAGTCACATAGATGAAGATAAGGAGTTTAACAAGAATTATTACAAGGAGTGTCTAGATGTAAAATATAATTATGTAGGTGAATGTAGTGAAGAGACAATAGGGGTAGGATTTTCATGGTGACCATAGCAAAATATGTGACTTCAAAAGAATTTGTCCATGTAAAGGAATCACCACCAAAAACTGTAGAAGCTCCAATCCCTCAATATCCTAGGGAGACTACTATAACTCAATATCCACTGTTATAATAAAATTCTCTAGCACCATAATAATTAAGGAGAAGAAAGTTAGCTTGAGGCAATATTCCTTCACATATATAAATAAGAAAAGTGTAGACCATAGGAGTGTAATCATAAGCCACTATGTTTAAAATAATTGGTTATTTTCCTAGCATCCTCTTCCTTTATATTTCACTTGTTAGTTACTCGCTTCCTATTTTGTTATCCCCATTGGATCAAGCCCATGTGATGTTCGACTTGATGATGAAAAATCTCTTTATATCTCCATTGATGCCACTTTTCCATATGGGACCTCTGCCAACAACCCTTAAAGTTCACACCCTGCTAGCTTTCACTCTAGCTATACCACATGTCAACCCTCATTATCTTCTAGCCAAGGAGTGAATAACACAAGCTTATACAGAGAAGGGGGGTGAACAGTATAAGACCTCTTTTTACTTTCTCTATTTAACTTCAACTTTGCAAAGCAATGAACCAATAGCAATATCAAAGAAATACATAGAGCAACACACAATGAGACGCCAATTTTAACGTGGTTCACCCAAAATGGGTTACATCCACAAAAATTTTCTCTAAAAAGCTTTCTCAAAGTTCTTTGGGAATCCTTCCCAATTACAATATTTATGAGCCTCACCACAAAGGAGAAACCTTCCCCTACTCAAGTATTTATGAGCCTCTGCCCAAAGGAGAATCCTTCCCCTCCTCATAAATTTATGAGCCTCCTGCCCAAAGGAGAATCCTTCCCCTCCTCACAAATTTATGAGCCTCTTGCCCAAAGGATAATCCTGCCCCTCAGCTTTGGAAATGATACTTTAGAAGATCACCTGCCTCTTATTATGCTAGCACGTGGAACTCCTTTCCACAGAAGACCTCCTATCCTCAATGCTCAGCCTCAAGAGACCTTTGTCCTCATTGATCACCTCCACAACAACTCATAAACCTGTACTAAACACAGTCAGTCGGTCTAGCACAAGTCTTCCTCACTCTGTCAGATTTGTCCCAAGCTCAACTCATAAAGCTTGAAAAAATCAATCTCTGCTACACACAAGCCTTCTCAAAGACTTGTCAAATCTATCCTCAGGTTCTTCTCAAAGAACCACTTCAACTCTGTCCTCACGTCCTCTGCTAGGACTTGTCCAAATCAGCTCACAAGTCCTCACTAGAACCTGTCCAAATCAGCTCACAAGTCCTCACTAGAACCTGTCCAAATCAGCTCACAAGTCTTCACTAGAACCTGTCCAAATCATCTCACAAGTTTTCACTAGAACCTGTCCCATACTTTGTGCAATTCCAATTTCTTTTACTCCATTGCTTTGGACTATAGGTTATGGATTATATAGCCAAACTTCCATGCTATGCATGACGTCGACGGGAGGATTAATTTGAACTTTTTGAATTATGGAGGAATCTTCCCTCCCCTGGAAGGGCATGGCTGCCATGTGGCACCTCTGCATGCTCATCCCAAGAGACCTCTAGGTCTATAAATTGATGAGTTTCCTCATCCCAAAATATACAGAGAAGGAGCATTTTGAGCAACGAAGTGCTGTCATTTTGTTTTCACACCTATTCCCCTTTTGGATTGTGCCTTTCACATCCTTGATCTCTTTTGGAGAAGAGGTCATTGGGTGGTCATTGGAAGCACAAATCCGGAACCAAACCCGAAATTTGGCCACATTATCCCACCCAATTTGCTGACAACACATTACAAGAGATTTTGGACCCATCCCAAGTGGATTGGTGCCGAAATCAGGTTCCAACGGTGGGCGGCCCGCCCGGGCGCCCCGCACTACTGCGAGCCTAATCTTCCTTTTTAGGAATGATTGGGGATTCATGGCAGATTGTTCTTTTTTGTCATTTTTTTATTTTGCATTCTATCTTATGCTGCTTAGATAGCTTGTAATTTTGATTTCGTAATGCTTTGATCAAATCTTATCATGTTTTATCGCTTTTGTTGTCCTCACTAACTTGCAGGTAGTAGCATCAAATTCCCATTGATGGAGGCCAAATTGGGGAAATATGACCATCTGGGTCTTCCCAAAATGCCTCCAATTAGCTAACCCCAAGTTTGCAGGTCTTTTGGAGCTCCCTAGATGCGACATTTTGGGCAGTATCACTTCGGCGCTTTGTTGCAGGTGAATTCGTTCTACCCCGGAGCGAATTACAGTCGAATCCGTCCCGCCCCGAAATGAATTCAAATCAGTGAGGAAATCCCTGACTGTTTCTTTTGCAATGCCTTCTTGGTGATGTTTCTATGTCCTTGCCAAGTTTTCATGTCATTTGGATAAGTTTTAGTTGCAGTTTAATTCATTTTCCCATCTGCTTATTGTAGGCTTGAGGATCACATTGCTTTGTCTTATTTGCAGATGCTACTAACGGTTTCTTGTTCCTTTGAACGTAGGGTCTGAACATCGGAGGAGCAGCAAGGAACCAACACTCGTATACACAAGCGACGGCGACGTTTGGTCCGCCCATCTTACATGTGGGCACGCGGAAGAGGGATGGCTTTCCATTGATGCGACCAAGAGACAAGTTTGATGCTCCTCGCCCCTAAAAGGGGAGGAAGCGGATTGTAACCGGATTTGAAATACATTAATAAAAGAAGAGGGTTGTTTCATTCCATTTGGGTTCCAATTTGTCTATGCTTTCTCCATTTTATGCATTTTAATTCATAGCATCAAGTTTAGTTTCGTTCTTGCATCGTACTTGGAGTTTTTCCCTTTTTGTTTCTGTATCCTCGTGCTTTCAGTGGCGATCACGGTGGGACCCTATTCCCTACTTTTTGAGATCAAGAAACTGATCAAAATTTGTGTTTTCTTGCTTACAGGTGCCATTTTTCGAACTCTGACTGTTGTTCATTCCAGCCTGTGGCGAATACAGTACTGGAATTCATCTGACCCTGGGACGAATTGGAATTCATCTCAGCCCAGGACGAATCCTATTCTGGTATTCGTCTCACCCAGAGACGAATTTTTGTCTATGCAGTTTCAGGGCCGAGAGTCAGAGACAGCCGATTTGGGCGAAAAAGAGGTAACAGTTTTTAACAGTTCCTGTCATTTTCTTGTTTTTGTTTTCTATTTTCTGTCCATTCTTGCTTGCTTAGGTAAATATGTTGTTGCTTGTTTCAGTTTCATTAAAATAAACTCCACACACATCACGTGGTAAAATTAAACCAAGGAGCTGGTCGTAAAACCCCAGCCCTTGATCAAGACCAACGGTGGATTTCATCACCACCTTGGCTTGATTTTTGCATCCATTTACCCCGATTGTCACTGTTGCTCGACGTAAATCCTGACGAAAGCTGACCGAGTGTAGCTGGGGTGATTCCCAGCACACGAGGATAAGTCTTCTATGGTAGGTGTCATAAACAGGACAATCCCCCTTCCGTACCGCCTACGTTCCATGTACCATCTGCTCTCACGTACCTATAGTTTCCCTCTCGTAAGGGCGGGTATATAGAGAGGTTGGTATATCGGCCTGGCAATGGTATATCGAAGGGGCGACCATTTATGGGAGTCATATGAGCCTTCATTATGCATTTAAACGTTCTTCAAAACTTTCAAAAACAAAAACAAAAATAAAAAACACACTAAACCAGGTTTAGGACACACTCTCAATCTTTAAACGAGATAATCACCGTTTGTGTATGTGTGTGTTCATTTCTATTTAGTGTAGCATAAAAAATCATAAAAGAGATAAAATCTACATAGCTTGTAGGAAAGCACCACCATGGTGTACACACGTAGCCAAGCCCAATCAAGGGCGAAAGCTACGAAAAGTGTACAAGGGGGCACAAGTCACCTCCGCTATAGCCCTAAGGACTTAGTTATACCGCCTTGGTGGCCTAACCCGCAAGAGAGTCCGCATCAGTCCAGGTCAAGATGGAATTATAGGGACACCCCATTGGGGGACACGCCCGTCCATCATAGCCCCTTTCGGGAAGAGTCCTTACATGTGGCACTCAACATAGATAAAAGGGCTCCCTTAGAAGCTCGATATGAGTGGCCACCATGTGATGAAGTGCTGGAATGATAGAGGGTCCATGAGGAGAGGCCTCAAGATTATATCATCCCTTCATTGCCTCCTCTCATTGTCAAAAACAACAGGACAAATCCGGAGCACAAGGCTCCTCTGACAGGGCGAGCCAACTCCGCCCGCCCCTTTCACACTTATGAAAGGGAGAATGAGGAAGACCCCTATCTTCCTCAAGAGCAATATACAACATGGGAGCAATGCGCCTCCGCACCTGCTATGTACCAAAACCATCCTTCGAGGCCAGAGCCTCGAGTAAATGCCACCAACCTCGATAGGGGGAAGCGACCTATAGAGATCTCGGATCACCGCGACCGAGATAAGTGCATGGGAGAGGCATCTAGGCCTCCGAGACTCAATATGGTAGAACAGATTGACCTGGAAGTCGCCAGACATGCCACCCACCAAGCGTAGATTACGCAGCTTGAGCAAGATCAACAACAACTAGAGCATTTATATCGCCTCAGTAAAGAGCGCATTAGGCGCCAAATAGATGAGCTATTGCATAACACCATGCCAGAGAGGGTTTCGACCCCTCGCACCCAAAGGGCAAAACCATATGAGAGGCGTAACCCCTTGGTACAAGATAGGTCCCCGCGACCTAACCAAGCGCTGCCTCCAAGACCTCTTAGACCTGAACGGGAGGCCACTCCCTGGAATAATGATGGGCTCCCTCCACGGGGACCCACTCATGGTCATAGGTCTCACCCAGAGACTCCTCAAGAAGCCTATGAGGAGTATGAACAAGAAGAAGAGCGGGCCGAAATGCCCTATCAAGGCGGAGGGGTTGCTATCCGGCCACCTCTCCACAGGCCTCAAGTCTCCCACAACCCACAATGGGAGAAAATTAGAGAGGAAGAGATTAAGTCTTCTGATGCATATAAAGCGTTGTTAGAGCATTTGGAGTCTATGGAAACCAAAGCTGCTGGGCCCCAAAAGCCCACGTTACGTCAACTCCGTAGTCATCCGGTGCATCCGTCCGTGCCTGCACCACCTTATCCCGAGCACTTTAAGTTGCCTCAGCTGGCAATCTTTAAAGGTGAGGAGGATGCCCAAGAGCATGTGACGAGGTTCCTGAGCCAATGCTTTGGCATTCAGGACAATGATGCTTTGTTGCTGAGGACCTTTATAACCACATTCGTAGGCCCTGCCTCGGATTGGTTCACCCAATTGCCGAAGCACAACATCAGCAACTTGGATCAGTTAGTGGATGCGTTCCTCGAACGCTTCACCTTCAACACCAAGAAGAAGGCATCACTAAGTGATTTGGCCAGCCTTAGGCAGTATGAGGAAGAGACTATGGCGGCCTACGGGAATCGATGGAGGACTCTGCTTTCCAAGCTACCCTACCTTCCCCCTATGTCCGACCTTACACAGATGTTTTCAAGAAGTTGTTTGAGATCGATCTCTGTGCTATTGCAAGCTGCAGCAATATGCCACCTTAGAAGAGGCTCTGGCGCAAGCCAAAATCATCGAAGAGATCAAGATACAGGATGGCGAGATCGCCAAACCTAAGAAAAAATAATGGAACAAAAACACCAAAATAGGGACTACGCAACAAAAACCCGCTGCGGTTAACCAAGTTGCTATAAATGTTCCTAAGCCTGCACAAGAAATACAGCCTCAAAAGGCTAATTATCAGGTAGTGCCCCCTAACAATTATGAAAGAGAAAACCAGAAATAGGGGCAAAATCAGCAGCGTCGCCCTAGGCGACAGTTTACACCCTACACGGAGTCTAGGGACTCCCTATTTGACCGCTTGTCAGCGGCGAATTTGATCAACCTCCCAGAAATTCAAACCATAGATCCCAATGCACCGAAGCCTAAGGGGTACCGGGAGGACTTGTACTATAAATTCCATCGACGAAAGGGACATGACCTTAATGCATGTTGGAAATTCAAAGGCTTGATACAAGACCTGATTGACAACAAGACATTGGTTGTAGACAACCCTGTAGCACCGAACAACCAGCAAATGGGAGTTTTTAGAGACCCCTTGCCTGCCCATGAGGCACAGGCAAAACCCCTTCAAATCAATGAGGTGCAACAGAATTGCCCCATGCAGGGGTATGTAGGGATGATAAGTATAGTGACTAGGAACAAGAAATACCCAGGAGCTGCTCCCGCGATAGCCACAAGAGAAGTTCCATCAACGTCACAGTCTCAACAGAACCCTACGCAGCTGCCTCCGCCTAGACCCATGGCCACGATTCGGACTAGACTTACCCAAAGTCTATGGACCACGTCGGCTAGGCTCTCCATATATGAGCTTATTCAACAATCAACGCCCCATCGGGAGGCTCTTATGGAGATATTGAAGGCTATCGAGTTGCAGCCCCAGGAACCAAATTCCTTCAACAACTTTGTGGGGCATGTCAAAAGATGCACCGAGCCAGTCATCACTTTTTGGGAAGATGAAGTGAAGTTAGTGGCTGATGACATAGCGGATCCACCCTTGCACGTTATCGCGCGGGTCAACGGGATCCCCTATAAGAGGGTGTTGGTAGACACTGGCTCGTCTAGTAACATCATTACTACAGTGGCATTGAAACATCTGAAGCTACCGGCATCTCACATCACGGCCTCCACATATACACTACGAGCATTTAACGATGCAATCTGCTCGACAGTCGGCACAATCGTCCTACCCATTCAAGTAGGACAAAAGACGATACCAACATTGTGCCATATTTTGGAAGGTGAGATGGCTTACAACATCTTGTTGGGCCGGCCATGGATCAGGGACATGAAGTGTGTCCCATCAATAGCACATCAATGTCTGAAGTATACATTTGAAGGGGAGGTACATGTGGTCCCGACAGACCTAGAACCCTTCAAGTACTGCAATGCAGTGCAGCTGATGCCGCAATCGACCCTTCCATCAATGCATTTGGATTTCCAGTTGAATCCATCTCGACAGGGTCCGATTTTGCAAGCATCCCCAAAGGCAGATCCACCAAAACCCCAACCAGGTCCATCTTCATCAGTTGGTCCTTCATCAACGATGCCACCTATCATGGCCAAATAGAAGGACAAAGGGAAGAAACCCCTGGAGGAGGCACAACCTCTGGAAGAGGCACCACAATCAGTCTCAAACATCTCTATCGAAGAGATGCCTAGTAAAATGGAAGTGGAGGCTCCTAGCCCACCCGACATGGAGTGGAGTCCGGAAGAGCTTTCGTTCCCTCCCCCTCAGTCACCAACAATCACTATTGAAATGGCCAATACGGGCCTAGGGGAGTATCTGGTGTGGAATGTTGTAGCAACGCCCACACTAGAGTCCATGCAAGACATTGGGAGACCTCGCCTCCCCATTGGTACAATTGTTCCTCTAGGCTACCCACCAAACCAGACTAACTTTGTGTATGGGGGCCTTGATCATGGCACTGAGCCATGCATGCAAGAGGACGAGGATGAAGAGCCTTTCGTAGAGGATGTAAACTATCTGTCCAACCCAGACTTCACTCTGAGATATCTTGGCCAATGCAATTGGCATGGATATGGGTTAGGCCGGTATGAGCAAGGAGTGCGTGTCCTTTGTCAACCAAGATACCAAATGCCTTATGACAAGTCAGGTGTAGGGTTCAATCACCCCCTGCCCTTAGACATCTTGGTCGAAGACATGCAAGGCCTGAGGATAGGCCACAAGGGTGGATTGGCATCAGATCCATATGCCAACCCTAACACAACATACACATTGGGGGATTATCTCCCATGGTCAACAACCACCCTTGGTAACCTCAATCGCCCTTCCCCTTTGCTAGAGAGAGGCGAAAGTTTGGGGACCCACTTTTAGGGTGGATATAAATAGTGTCAAGAAGGATCTTCGGAGGATGAGTCAGACTATGAGCCAGCATCATATGACCCCTTCGACTCAGATAACAATCACTCGCAAGTGATTCCTATGGACGACTATCATGAGAATATTTTGACAATGTTTCCTCTAGAGGCTCCAACTGAGCCAGTGATACGTCAAGAGAATCAGGTCCCCCCATAGAGAGTGGAACAACCATAGTGGGGCTAGATAAATTTGCTTGAGCAAGGCGAGCCCTTAATGCCGCAAGCAGTCAGAGCCAACGAAGGCCTTTGGATCTCTGATAGTGATTATGAAGATGAAATAGAAATGGCATATCTTAATCACATGCGATAGATGCAGCATCGGTGCCCCTTGGAGATTAATGACATATTTGAATAGATGGGCATACTGCCAGGGCATGAGTGGTACGTAGACCCAGCAGGGTGGGACCAAGTGTTGGATCCGTGGCTCCAAGTTTACGATGAGCACCGTCCACCCCGAGACCCTATAATGACATCAGTGTCGAGGGTAGACCCTGTCTTCCTATCCGCACATAGGGCCGATCCATTCGTGCCCATCCCTCTAGAGCCAGATCCAGAGCATAGAGAACATCTAAGATGTCCGAGGAACCACACCTATGGTAATGGAGACCAAAATCATTCCATCAACATGATCTCCATTGATTTAACCACCCCCATCCACAATCCGGCCGATCCGACACAGTCATTGTATCTAGACATAGATGCCATAGACTGGGATCACGTCGATTCCCCTCCATCCCCATCTGAGTACTGGCCATTCGATGAAATGCTTCATTTTACCCCTAGGCCAACTCAGGATATCTTCCATGCTGAAGAGGAACCTGAGGTTCCTAACGATGATCTTAACTCAGCAAATGATATCCATTTGATCCCGACTCCACACCAGTTGGAGGATGGATCCCACATGTCGGTCGAGGAGACGACTGACGTAGACATCGGCTCAGATCCAATGAATCCACAGATTATCAAGCTGGGGGTAAGTTTATCCCCCGAAGAGCAAGCCGACTACATTGCCCTTCTCAAAGAGAAGAAGGAGGTTTTTGCATGGTCATACAGAGATATGTCGGGGCTAGATCCATAGCTAGTCACGCATAATTTAATGCTTGATCCGACAGTCAAGCCTGTTAAGCAAAAACTATGCAAGATGCACCCAACAGTGGCCTTGATGGTCAAAGATGAATTGCAAAAACTATTGGATGCACAGTTTGTCATCTACGTGGATTATCCGCCATGGCTGTCCAACATGGTGCCCATCAAGAAGCCTGACGGGAGGATTCACATATGCACTGATTTTCATGATCTAAACAAAGCGAGTCCTAAGGATGATTTTCCCTTGCCTAGCATCGACGCATTGGTAGACGCTACAGCGGGCCACGAAATGCTATCCCTCATGGATGGTTTCTCGGGATACAATCAGATTCGTATCAATCTCGAGGACCAACTAAAAATGGCGTTCACAATGCCCTGGGGGACATTTTGTTACAAGGTCATGCCTTTTGGCCTTAAAAATGCTTGGCGCCACCTACCAACGTGCCATGACGTACATCTTCCATGATTACATGCATAAAACTTTGGAAGATTACATGGATGATTTGTTGGCCAAGTCTCTCTTACGCCCAAATCATCTCGGTGACTTAAGCAAGATCCTCGATCGCCTCATGGAGCATAAAGTCAGACTGAATCCCAAGAAGTGCATTTTTGGCGTCACATCTGGAAAGCTCTTGGGTTTTATAGTCTCAAAGTGAGGCATCGAGGTGGACCCAAACAAAGTCAAGGCAATCCTTGAAATGCTTCCCCCAACTACCATCAAGCAGCTCAGAAGTCTACAGGGTAAGGTCACGTCGATCAAGCGCTTCATAGCGTAGTTATCGGACAAGTGCCGACCCATGAACAAATTATTGCATAAAGGGGTAGCATTTCACTGGGATGACGAGTGCCAGTCAGCCTTTGATGACATCAAGCAATACTTGGCTTCGCCACCAGTATTGGCACCACCTAGACCAGGAGTGCCATTCTACTTATACATCTCAGCTACTGAGGTGGCACTGGGCGCCATGCTCGCCCAGAAGAATGAACTTCACAAAGAACAGGCTACTTACTATCTTAGCCGCACCCTGGTCAGCTATGAACTTAACTATGCATACGTTGAGAAACTCGCTTGGCAGTGGTGTTTGCTACCAAAAAGCTATGCCATTACATGCTGAGCAACAAGACGTATGTTGTGTCTAAGGAGAATCCATTGCGATACATGATGAGTCGTACTTATCATAGTAGCCGCACGGTAAAATGGATCATGTTGTTGATAGAATTTGACATAGAGTTTATTGGACAAAAATCCATCAAAGGATAGGTCATAGCCGATCAACTAGCAGAGGCTCCTATCGAAGACGATCAGCCTCTGGTCATAGAACTACCCGATGACGGGGTCTTCCATGTCTCGGAATCGCTTGATTCTGATGAGCCTGAGTCACAGGCCGACATAACCCTATTTTTTGATGGTTCTAAATGTGAGCAAGGGGGTGGCACAGGAATTGTATTCTTCACACCGCAAGGGGCTCCAATACCCTTGTCATTTAAATTAGACTTCCCATGCACCAACAATAATGCAGAGTATGAAGCCTTGCTCATAGGTCTTCAGACAACAATCACCATGAACATTAAATGATTGAACATCTTTGGTGATTCGTTGTTAATCGTCAATCAAGTCAAAGGGGTATTCCAATGTAAATGCCTAGTTCTGCAGGCCTACAAAGCCCTTGTGGACAAATTCTTGGCAAAGCTTGAATGGTACGACATCGAGGCACTCCCTCGGTCATCGAATCATTTTGCGGACACTATGGCCTCTTTGGGGTCACTAATCCCGCAAGACCTTTCTGGTGATATGACAACCATTCAAGTCAAAACATTATCGCAATCCATGATGGAGCGTGCAAGCTCTGATTTAATGCCAGGAATCCACATGATCCAGATTGAACCATCCTCGGATAAGTTCTCTCGAATCCATGACTATTTGAAGCATGCCAACTAGGGGGCCTTGTTCTCCCCTACTCCCCTTAATAGCAACACCACGCTATTCTTACAAGTTCTTTCCCGCTCAGCTTTTGCTAGGGATGAACTTCAAGAGGGATTGGCTATTCATACCGTCGAGGCTTCTGATCAGTAGGATTGGTATTCACCCCTCAGGGACTACCTCAAGCTAGGTAACCTCCCACTTGGATTGACGCATACCACAAAATGAGCATTCAAGCAGAAAGTGGCAAAGCATGTCTTGTTAGGAGACATTTTGTACCGTCGTAGCTATGAAGGGATCCTCCTTCGGTGCTTGGACCAGCAAGAGTCCACTTGGGCGATCGCCCAAGCGCACGATGGTACGTGTGGTGGCCACTTCAGTGGTATGGCCATCGCCAAGCGCATTCTTCGCATGGGCTACTATTGGCCATCTTTAGAGCGAGATTGTTGCGCATATGTGAGGAAGTGCGTGAAGTGTCAACATCATGCCAATTTGACACACGTACCTTCCTAGGCCTTGCAGCCGATCCAGTCGGCTTGGCCATTTTTGTAGTGGGGCTTAGATCTCATCGAAAAGATCTCCCCTGCGTCGTTCGGCCATCATACGTTTATCATAACGGCCATAGAGTACTTCACCAAGTGGGTGGAAGCGGTTCCGCTAACCTCTACGACTGGACCCCGCATTGTGGAGTTCATTTTGCATAACATCATATGTCATTTTGGTATTCCATCCAAGATAATCTCGGATAATGGGACGTCATTCAAGAACAAAGACGTGCGTGCTTTGACCACAAAGTACAAAATTCAGCATAGTTTTTTGACACCCTATTATCCGCAGGCAAATGGGCAAGCAGAGGCGTCAAACAAAATGCTAGTTGCTATCCTTAAAAAGATAGTCATAGACAGTCATAAGGATTGGCACATTCAGATCCCACTTGCCCTGTGGGCTTATCGCACTAGCATTCGGACACCCACTAGGGCAACTCCATTTTTGCTTGTGTATGGCTCCGAGGCTGTCATGCCTCTTGAGTTGGAAATTCCCTCCCTACGCATATCAATGCAAGAGTTCATCGATGATGACACTACGTGGCAGGCCCGATTAGACCAGCTTACGTTGCTCGATGAACGACACGTTAATGCTCTTGAGCATTTACGTATCTATCAAGAGCGGCTGAAGAAAGCATACAACATGAGAGTTCACCTGAGGGATTTTCAGGTTGGTGACTTGGTCTTGAAGGAAAACCAGCAGAACTCTAGTTTGTCATCCCATCTCAGGGACAAGTTCATGGCAAATTGGTTAGGTCCATATGTAAT
This sequence comes from Wollemia nobilis, assembly GCA_028583015.1. Lineage (NCBI taxonomy): Eukaryota > Viridiplantae > Streptophyta > Pinopsida > Araucariales > Araucariaceae > Wollemia > Wollemia nobilis. The sequence goes on along the minus strand of JAQPPZ010002456.1, from coordinate 1,082,948 downwards.
TGATAGCAAGATAGGACCCAGGACGTACCGGCTAGCTTCCCTTGATGGAGTCAAAGAACTCGAACCCTTGAACATCAGTCATTTGTGACCATTCCATATCTAAAGTAGCCAATCCCAAAATGCTCCAAGGATTCCCGCAATCACTTGGTCAATCCCAAAATGCTCCAAGGATTCCCGTAATCGCTTGGTCAATCCCAAAATGCTCCAAGGATTCCTGCAATCGCTTGGTCAATCCCAAAATGCTCCAAGGATTCCCACAATCGCTTGGTCAATCCCAAAATGCTCCAAGGATTCCTCAATCACTTGGTCAATCCCAAAATGCTCCAAGGATTCCTGCAATCGCTTGGTCAATCCCAAAATGCTCCAAGGATTCCGAAAATCGCTTGGTCAATCCCAAAATGCTCCAAGGATTCCCACAATCGCTGGTCAATCCCAAAATGCTCCAAGGATTCAATTTGGTCAATCCAAAATGCTCAAGGATTCTCAATCGCTTGGTCAATCAAAAATCTCCAAGGGTTCCCACAATCACTTGGTCAAAAGAAAAATAAGAAATATCAAAAACAATAAAATCATCAAAAATAACAAAAACTTGCATCTCATCTCCATGCATGCTCAAAATCATCACAAAATTAAAAATCTCTTTTTACATCCCATTTTCATACTCACCAAGATCAATCCATCAAAAACACAAAAATAATAGCTGCATTAAGCATCGCATCCATACATTTGCATATTTGTGGTCATACAGGTCAAGGCACCATAGACTGTAATTACTTGGCAAAGTCCATCTTCATTCCATATCTCTCCGTTGTATAAACAATCCATCAAAATAAAATGCTATCCATATTTCCGCCATACTATAGTCAGTTGTCTTCTAATGTATCAAGAGTTTTTGTCATTCAGTCGTCATTAGCTGTCTAGCCACATACTGTACCAAGTCAGATAGATTTTACGAAGGTAGAATTCTACTTGGATCACACCTTGTTACGTAGCATCCCAGCACAAATTAAAACACATAAACATTCCCAAGTTGTGTGAACGAAAGATGAACCCTGCAAAGCAATCCAGGTCACCATAAGTGAAATGGTTATCTTGCTCATCCCCCTGTGCGAATGACCCCAAAGAATGCTGAGAGTTGGCAAAAGGACAAGCATCCTCCCTACCCAATTCCCCATGAATCCCAAGTTCTCAAAAGTTGCAAAACATCAAAAATTTGCACATGTCAAAACTCCAAAAAAAATTTGACATCACCCTCAAAGTGCATACATCAAAAGGCACAAACAATAGTGATTCTCGTCACTCCACATCCTAATCCCTTGCTCAAAAGAAAAATTAATACAAAAATAAATAGTGATTTTTATCACTACAAAAGAGCAAGTATCCCAATACAATTGAAGAAAAGAAGGGAGTTGAACTTGAATCCCTGGAACTCTCAGCATTCATAAGGTCATGAGATAAACCTCAGTACCGGTTTGGTTGATAGCCTATCGGTCACTCGTGGCAAACCTCCCGCATGACGATATATCTGCCGCATTAACTTGTGTGCAGATCAATGTTTGCATGTGGATGAGCTAGCTTATGGTATCCTAGATTGCACCATAGATTAATCTGACTAAATACAACAAAGGAGTTAGTGGAGCTAATTAGGTGATCCTCAGTACAGGTTTGGTTGATAGCCTATCTGGCACTGGCGGTATCCTGACAAATGCCACATCAAACGAACTCAATTGCACACACAGGGATGTGAAATAACTTGGTCAAAGACAAGTCCGATTCATACCTTGTTCAAAGTCTTGTCAGATAAAAGTACAGCCTTGGCTAGTTAGTTAAAACATCTGAATCTCATAAAACCTAACTACATTCTAAACCAACTGTAATATCTTTTCAGCTTTACTTCACCATCAAAAAATACAAAAATAACATACAAGAAAAGACATGTATGCCTACAAAGCTATTCACCGTAGCAATCGCCTAGGACAAAAAGCCATACAGTTCTGAACAGTCTATGGTGCGACCTCCAAACATCACAAATTCAATTCATCCATTCCATTTTTGCATATCACATATAAATCAAAAACATTTGCATTCATCATAACATATGCATCCATCAAAATAAATTAACATGCATACATCCATATTCATCAAACCATCATGCATAAAATCAAATCATCACATGTGCATAAACAAAATAAAGCGATATATATATATATATCATCAAAAATGCCCGTAGGCTACAAAGAGTTGGTCCTCTGACCCCGCAACAAAATCCAAAATCCCAAGCCTAAGGCGTCGGCCACCATGATCACGTAGGATCGGTGCGACGGGAACTACCCCCATGGTGTGGGTCCTATGGGACCCCTCAAGGCGGCTGCTACTAGCCCCCGCATCATGCCTACTACCACCTCCCTCATCCAATCACCTACGATGAGATGATGCTGATTGCTCAGTACCACTGTCCCTCATCCGACGTGAAGAGCCACCTCCTAAGGGCTCAGGTAACCGCCCACCAAGCCGGATAATCTCTCCCTCCATATCCATCCGATGTCGAGACCAACCCACCTCTTACCACAACCACTCTACCTCCCATCGATGGTAGTAAGCTACTCCTCATCGCGCTCGCCTACATCCGTAGGAGATCTCTCTCTGTGCTGCATCCCCATCCCCTCAGGTGTGCAACGAATGCGCTCTCCCGCTCCACTAGCTGAGCCCATAGGAGATCCCTCTCCTACAAAGCTTCCCCCAACTCCTCATCCCACCTCCGTAGCAACTCCACCAACCGTGCATTCTCAACGCGTAACCCTGCATCCATGTCCTTCGCATCTGCCCGAGGCATGGGCATCTCTGGAATAGCAGCCTGCTCTAGCTCCCACTACTCCGTGATGTCCTGCATCTCCGGCTGATCTAGAGCCCCAAGATCCACATCCATACCATCCACCTCCACCATCTTCGCATCCTCCAACGGAGCTCCCCAGTCATCACCTGGTGCCTCGACACCCTCCCCGCCCGTTGCTACCCCCGTGCCTCCCAGTGGCCCCTCGCCTCGCCATCACCGTAGGGTCCACCACTGGTCATACTCTGTAGTAGTCCCGACGTCGTCCATGTTTGGGACGTCAATCATCACATCTAAATCCTCACCAAGTGGCGTGATGACTGGCCGATCTAGAGTCCTCTCATCCCCTCGACGTCGATAGACCACGGGTTCACCAGGCAACCCCTGGTGCACCCCAAACTATCATGTCACTTGACTGTATGGGAAGAACTCATGCTCGGTCCCATGCCGCCCAATCAGCCACCGCCCCCTACGTACCCGTCGAAGCCACTCTCCAGCCTCAGGCCAGGCTGGACAGTCTCGATAGGGGCGCCAGAACACCTCCCCTAGAGCAAGCCGAGCGAAGGCATCGACATAGTGCCCTACAACACCTACCCATCATCGACTCTATCCCTGCTCCTCAGATCACCGCCATAGATCCACGTAGCCTATATCCTTATCCTCCATTTCCCCTGAGTCATCCATGGTAGCCCCATCGGCCTCTCAACTGCTATGTGCTACCAGGCCCAGCTCTGCAATAGATAACTACAGCTGATCCCCTTCCGCTTTCGATAGTGGACCTCGTACAGCTCCCCATAGAGCTGTGCCAGCAGTGTCTGTCCCCACCTCATGATCAATGGTGCCTCCATCGGGCACTCAACCAATCGCCAGACCACATCCAGCAGGTTCCATGGGAACCTCGCACCTGACGAGTCAGGCAACAACATGTTGGAAATGAGGCCCATAAGCAATGCGTGCCTCACTCCCAACACCCCCCTCTCCAACCACCATCGAACCAGAATCCCGCCCATCTGACAGTCCACCTCGGCCATCTCCACTGGGCTCTCCACGCCCAGCTCCTCCCCGTGCCCAAAGCATCGTATCAGTACCGCTGTCCGTTGGTCACGCGACGACGTCTTGATCGGTAGTCCATCTATCGAAATCCGTAGAATTCGATAGACATCCTCCAATGTCACTGTCATCTCCCCTGTTGGGAGATGGAAGGTGTTGGTCCAGGGATCCCACAGATTGATCAAGGCCATCAGATAGGCCCGATCCCCGACCATAGGCTCCAGTCGAGTCACCTTCTTGAGCCCAAGAGCATCAAGCCATTCCCAGTCTGCCACAGTTAGCGCCCCACATGCTTCGGCAAAAGCGGTAGGTACACGATATCGGCTCTTCACAACCTACACAAGAAAACAATACAAAAACATTAAAAATTATAAAAAAATGTACAACAATAACATGAATATACAGCATTGCCTACCAATGTACAGCCAAAAACATAACAAAATTTTTTTACAAAACTTAATTTGTGGTTCTAGGGTTTCTAATCCTAATGATAAATTTAAAAAAAAAAAAAAATTTACAAAAACTTAATTTGTCAGTTCTAGGGTTTCTAATCCTAATCGATAAATTTAAAAACAAAACAAAAAATTTAAAATTTTTAAATTAAAAAAAAAAAATAAAGGTTTATAAAAATTAATTTGTCATATTTTTTGTATTTTAAGTTTAAAAAGTCCGTACAAGTAGCACAAAATTAAAATAATAGTTTTTAACCTAGGGTTTTCACCTACGTTTTAAAACTGACAAACTCAACCTAAAAAACTAGGGTTTTTCGTTCCGTTTATCCTAGGGTTTTAGTTAAAAACAAAAATAAAGATTTTTCACCTAGGTTTTAGCTACGTCTTCCATTCAATTTTCAGCTAAAGTCTTGGTTTGTGTTCAGTTAAGTTTTTAGGGTTTCCATTTTAATTTAAGAAAACAACATCACAAAAGAAAAATAAACAAATAACTTGCAATTTTGAAAACACATAACAAAAAGTAATAATACTAAGGAGCACTTACTGGTCTCGCTTCGGCTCTGTCGCTCGATCCAGTTTGTGCACTCATGATGTCGGGAGAAATTTGGCAGTGCTTCGCTTCGCAGAATTAACCTCCTCCTCCCTAGAGCTCCAAATCGCAAGAAAATTCAGATGCAAATGAGCCCAAACCCTAGTTTTGGCCTTTAAATAAGCCTTTTGAGCCTATATTCATTCCTACCTAGGATGAGCACTCTGGTTAGCGCTCGTCCTACCCTGGGACGAATACTAAGCTAGAATTCGTCCCACCTTGAAATGAATTCAGGGCAAAAATTTCAAAAAACAACAAAAATTGAACAAAAATGCACCAAAAGCAGCAATAAACCTGTCCAATGAGAGTGCTTTTGCACTTGACATTCCGGGCATGCAAAATAGATGTCGGGGTCACAAATCCTCACTATCCTACTCCCTAAGAAGGCTACCATAGCCGGACCGCTCCACGGGAAGATGGATTTTTGAGAATTTCATCCCCAAATGGCATCGCCAAAAGGGTCAAAACCCAAAAATAAGTAATTTGCCAACGAAGGGGTGGCGACATTCTTGGCATCCAAAATAGACGTCGGGGTTATAAATTGTCACCATCCTACTCCCTAAGAAGGCCACCATGGCCGGACCGCTCCATGGGAAGACATAATTTTTGACAATTTCAGCTCCAAACGACGTCGCCCAAAGGGTTAACACCCACCAAAAATAGGTCTAAATGTCGGAAAACTGCACACACGTTCAATGATAAACATCTGAAGGCACCCTTACACTAAGTCATCTTGGGTCAAGCGACTCGTCGCTTTTCTCATGAAGGTCATTCCCTCATCGATTCGTCGCTTGAGGGGGTAGTCACACTTAGTCACCAATCAACAATTACACACCCAATCATGGAAAATGGCATGCATTCAAAGGATCATTGACAAAGACAATTACGCTCCTGCTTGGGGCAGTAAACAAGCAATAATCACAAGCTGATCAATCACTTGGCATTCGTGAATCATGAACTCAAGGTTCCCACAGACAAAAGGTTGCGCCCTTTGCCTATTCATGACTGATCAATGTCCAAGTTCAAGTAACACCTCACCGAAAAAGGTTAACACTTGAGTTGAGTTCCTTCACTCGTCAGAAGCAAGGATTCAAGAATGCATGCCCTTTCCATGCTTGGGGCATCAAGAGTTGGTTAGGTTACTAAGAAACCCTAATCATTAGTGCTTTGGTTATCTATTTTTGCTCGACGTTGCGCCATGCATAACGCATCCCAAAAAGGGGCATCTGTAGACACCAAAACAGCACCAATCCGATTATGTGACTGCAAACACTGATCGCATTGACACACACAGCCCCAAGGGCAGCCCCCAGAGGTTAAACAGTGGTCCTAACCACTCTCACAGCAGTTTTGGGAAGTCAGAGATCAATTTGGCACCTTCTAGGCACTTTGCTCAGAATCCGTCCCTCCCTGGGACGAATTCAAAATGGGATCCGTCCTCCCCTGGGACGAATACAGAATCCGCTCCAGGGTGGGACGAATTCCAGGTTTGACGGGCAAAAAGTCAAAGCTTGACAAATGGCAGCTCGGATCCGCCACTTAACGCCTCCTTCATTTCATGGGAGCATGGGTGAGCGTTTTCGAGCGTTAGAGGTTGTTACAGGGGTAGTCATGAAGCCCCTAATCAAGGAGGAATCTTCCCTCCCCTGGAAGGGCATGGCTGCCATGTGGCACCTCTGCATGCTCATCCCAAGAGACCTCCAGGTCTATAAATTGATGAGTTTCCTCATCCCAAAATATACAAAGAAGGAGCATTTTGAGCAACGAAGTGCTGTCGTTTTGTTTTCACACCTATTCCCCTTTTGGATTGTGCCTTTCACATCCTTGATCTCTTTTGGAGAAGAGGTCATTGGGTGGTCATTGGAAGCACAAATTCGGAACCAAACCCGACATTTGGCCACATTATCCCACCCAATTTGCTGACAACACATTACAAGAGATTTTGGACCCATCCCAAGTGGATTGGTGCCGAAATCAGGTTCCAACGGTGGGCGGCCCACCCGGGTGCCCCGCACTGCTGCGAGCCTAATCTTCCTTTTTAGGAACGATTGGGGATTCATGGCAGATTGTTCTTTTTTGTCATTTTTTTATTTTGCATTCCATCTTATGCTGCTTAGATAGCTTGTAATTTCGATTTCGTAATGCTTTGATCAAATCTTATCATGTTTTATCGCTTTTGTTGTCCTCACTAACTTGCAGGTAGTAGCGTCAAATTCCCATTGATGGAGGCCAAATTGGGGAAATCTGACCATCTGGGTCTTCCCAAAATGCCTCCAATTAGCTAACCCCAAGTTTGTAGGTCTTTTGGAGCTCCCTAGATGCGACATTTTGGGCAGTATCACTTCGGCGCTTTGTTGCAGGTGAATTCGTTCTACCCCGGAGCGAATTACAGTCGGATCCGTCCCGCCCCGAAACGAATTCAAATCAGTAAGGAAATCCCTGACTGTTTCTTTTGCAATGCCTTCTTGGTGATGTTTCTATGTCCTTGCCAAGTTTTCATGTCATTTGGATAAGTTTTAGTTGCAGTTTAATTCATTTTCCCATCTGCTTATTGTAGGCTTGAGGATCGCATTGCTTTGTCTTGTTCGCAGATGCTACTAACGGTTTCTTGTTCCTTTGAACGTAGGGTCTGAACATCGGAGGAGCAGAAAGGAACCAACACTCGTATACACAAGCGGCGGCGACGTTTGGTCCGCCCATCTTACATGTGGGCACGCGAAAGAGGGATGGCTTTCCATTGATGCGACCAAGAGACAAGTTTGATGCTCCTCGCCCCTAAAAGGGGAGGAAGCGGATTGTAACCAGATTTGAAATACATTAATAAAAGAAGAGGGTTGTTTCGTTCCATTTGGGTTCCAATTTGTCTACGCTTTCTCCATTTTACGCATTTTAATTCATAGCATCAAGTTTAGTTTCGTTCTTGCATCGTACTTGGAGTTTTTCCCTTTTTGTTTTCGTATCCTCGTGCTTTCAATTTTTTTCATCATTCATCTTGAGTTGTTCAAACATACCTTTGAAGTGTCTCAACTTGGCCTTTTGGACATTTGCATCACCTGTATGAACCACATTCAACTGTTTCCACATTTCACTAGTTGTCTTGTAGTGAATCACCTTGGTAAGATCCGCTTCCGTAAACCCTTCAGGATTGCATTCATTGCCTTTGAATTGCTATGATGTAGGAGACTCTCTTCATTAGTAGAATGACCATGCTCAGGAATGGTATACTCATCCTCAATCACTTCCCAAACTTCATTTCCAAAAGCCATAAGATGAACCTTCATCCTAGCACTCCAAAGCCCAAAATCTACCCCATCAAGAATAGGTGTTGCATTACCACTTGTAGATTCCATTGTGTTCTTTACAATCTTTTCCTTCAAGCTGTTAAACTTTTCGAAGGAACCTGCTCTGATACCAATTGAATAACACAAACTTATACTGAGAGGGGAGGGGTGAATAGTATAAGACCTCTTTTTACTTTCTCTATTTAACTTCAACTTCGCAAAGCAATGAACCAATAACAATATCAAAGCAATGCATAAAGCAACACACAATGAGACACCAATTTTAACGTGGTTCACCCAACATGGGTTACATCCACAAAAAATTTCTCTAAAAAGCTTTCTCAAAGTTCTTTGGGAATCCTTCCCAATTACAATATTTATGAGCCTCAGCCCAAAGGAGAAACCTTCCCCTACTCAAGTATTTATAAGCCTTTTCCCAAAGGAGAATCCTTCCCCTCCTCACGAATTTATGAGCCTCCTACCCAAAGGAGAATCCTTCCCCTCCTCATGAATTTATGAGCATCCTGCTCAAAGGAGAATCCTTCCCCTCAGCTCGGGAAATGATACTTCAGAAGATCACCTGCCTCTTATTCTACTAGCATGTGGAACTTCTTTCCACAGAAGACCTCCTATCCTCAATGCTCAGCCTCAAGAGACCTCTGTCCTCACTAATAAACTCCACAGCAACTCATAAACCTGTACTAAACATAGTCTGTCAGTCTAGCACAAGTCTTCCTCACTCTGTCACATCTGTCCCAAGCTCAACTCATAAATCTTGAACAAATCAATCTCTGCAGCACACAAGCCTTCTCAAAGACTTGTCAAATCTATCCTCAGGTTCTTCTCAAAGAACCACTTCAACTCTGTCCTCACGTCCTCTGCTAGGACCTGTACAAATCATCTCACAAGTCCTCACTAGAACCTGTCAAAATCAGCTCACAAGTCCTCACTAGAACCTATCCAAATCAGCTCACAAGTCTTCACTAGAACCTGTCCAAATCAGCTCACAAGTCTTCACTAGAACCTGTCCAAATCAGTTCACAAGTTCATCAAGAAAAACTTGCTTAGCATGTACCCACAAAGAGAACTCGTTAGAGACCCAATGTGATTCATCAACCTCATAGAAGCATAAAGAGAATTGTTAGAGACTCAATATGTTCTATACTTAACTCCCAATATCAATCTCAAATCTCATAGAAACATAAAGAGAATTGTTAGACTCAATATGTTCTATACTTAACTCCCAATATCAATCTCAACTCAATCTCAATCTCAAAAGAATAAGATAGATGTAGTATGCTTTTCTCAAGAACATGAAACACAACCCAAAAATTGCCAACCATGCAATATCTCATATAACAATGATACTCATGTTTTTTCCACAACCAATATCTTTTCTCAACCAATTAGGGCTTTAACAACAATTCTTATAGACAAGGTTTAACCAACATCATTCAACTCAACATTAACCTTGAAGCATTCAACCAATCACTACATGAAAAGGAAACTAGTAGACATCCTTTTCCCTCCAAAGATATTTGAAAAAAACAACCACCAACATAAATCACAAATGCAAGGAATAACTTGCTCAAATCAATCTCAATGGAGTAAGCCCAAATCATGTATCAAGTAAAGCATTAACTTGATCAAAACAACCTCTATGGAAGCAACTCAACCATCAATCTCAAAACAGCCAACTAAGGGTTTCACCAACTCAAAGCAAGTATCAAGACTTACTAACATAAACCCTAGTGCAAAAATGCTTCCTCTTCCTCAACCAAAATTATGCATTCACCCAAAAAACTCATCAATGATTTTAATGCATAAACAATCTTCAATATCCAGAAAATGGAATTTACACCAACAAGAATACCTAGTAGACAACCTTTTCACTCCAAACTCAATTTCAGAAAAATACACCATCAACAATATACATGGAAGAAGTTTCCCATACCTTTGTTTGAGGAAGAAGAGAATAGTTCTTCAACCTGTTACCAACACCACCCTCAACTTTGCCACCAAGTTAGGGTTAGATCATAAAAGTAACCACAAAAATATTTATTCCATAAAACACCTTATGACTCCAATCCTTAGAAGTCAACTACCAAAAATAAAAAGCATACAAACAATATATCCTTTTACACCTTATTTCTCCAAATTAATTAAACCATGCTCAAGGAATAATAGCTTCTAAGAAAATCTCACTCAACAATCAAGCCAAAAATCTCAACCACACACTATCAACCTTATATCTCCAAAGAAGCATTTAAACTTAAAAATAATTTTAAATAAATCTGCCCAACCACTTCTTCTTTAACAAAATGCAGATTTTATTTAAAAAACCTTACCAAAAAAATGCTTCCGAAAATCGCGGGTCAACAGTGCTTCCAAAAAAAATCGGAGTGCAAAAACTCCTCTCACACTCCACAACGGGAGTCCAACACTTAACCTCCCTTCAAGCGCCTTCGCAGAACAGTCATTGCCACTAGGCCAATGGTGCTAGCTTGAAGGCTAGCAAGAGTCTCCTTCTCCTTAACCCTTTGGCGGCGGATAAACGTGGCAAAAAAATGATAGTCGTAGCTTTTACTTCCCAACCTTTGCGCAATATCAATTTATTTTACTCCTTTGCTTTGGACTATAGGTTATGGCTTATATAGCCAAACTTCCATGCTATGCACGACGTCGGTGGGAGGATTAATTCAAACTTTTTGAATTAATATTATTTTGGCGCCTTCGAAACAACTTTAGGGTTTATGAAACCCTTTTGATTATTTAAAAAATAATCAAAGGTCTTTTAGACCTTAGACCTTAGGTGGAGAACCCATTAAATTATTAAAATAATTTAATCACTAAATCAAATAAATAATTAATTAAAAAACCTTAAAAAGGTTTTATTAATTAAGTTATTTAATTAATAAGTGTCTCCAACCTTTGCATTAAGCTGAGAGTGGTTTTGAGAAAAATCCTTAATGCATCCACCTAGTTTTAATAAAAACCCTTAAACCTACCATGGTTTTGATAAAAACCTTTTCATCTGCCACATGGAATCTCTTCGAAATATTCTAGAAAATATTCTTTGGAATATTCAATATTTGAATCCAATAAATCCTCTTGAAATTAATGTCAGTTCCTTTTGACATCAATGACAACTCATAAACAAGAAGCTAGGATCTCAAACCCAAAATTGCCAACAATCTCCCCCTTTGTCATTGATGGCAAACCATGCTTCTCAACAACACTGAAACTCAAAACTATTGTATAGAAATCAGCTCCCCCTAACTTGAGGCTCTCCCCCTTACTCATATCTCTCCCCCTTTGTCATCAATGGAAAAGGGTCACCTTTGGGGCTTGGGACTAAGAATGAGCCTCTTAGCTTAGTCCCTCCCCCACCTCCTGTTGAGGTGATTAATTTCGAGGTGGGAGTAAAACTCCCATTAGGCACTGATCTTCATTAGTGTCTATAGTTGCCTTACCATGTCTTCTCTTGTTCTCCTTGTCCATATTCATGTTCCTGTTCATGTCACTGTTGTTGTTCTTGTTATCATTCATGTTCTTATCCATGTCTTGATTCTTGTGCCTGTTCATACCCATGTTCCTGTTCCTGTAACTTGGAATTTTAGCTCTACACTGTCTAGCTATGTGACCTTCATTGTTGCACTTATAACAACTAACAATGTTATTTCTTTGAGGCATACCTGATCTTTGACTCCATTTGTTCTGACCAACCCTGTTCCTATTTTTAGCCTTGCAATAAGTAGCCTTGTGCCCAAACTGTTTACAAGAGTAGCAATACCCTTGAAATAAATTACCACCTCTGAATCTGTCATTTACCTTCCTCACTTGAGTCATGCAATGTTAAGCCATGTGAACAAACTTGTGACAAAGAAAACATCTGCCATTAAACTTTCCTTGATTTGACCTCTTAGGTCCTGTAAACTTTCTCCCCTTTTTTTGATTCTTGTTTTCTAATTTTGTGCATCTATCACTCAAGGACTCTTTTTCTGAAGTACTTTCCTCATTAGAACTCTCTTCCTTTCGGAATCTCTTACTAGATTCCCCAGCAGAGTCACCAACATGTTCCATGTGTTTCTTACCAAAACCAAGACCTGTTTTATCTATTGTCCTTCTTTGATATTTGATGATTGACTTTACCTTTTGGTGCTATATTCAAACATGTAAAGCTTCTCCTTGTACTCTTTAGTTTCCTCTTTCAAGGAAGCCACTTTTTGTTCCAACTCTCTACACTCAAGAACCTTAGACCCTAACTTATCCTTAAGTTTTTGTGTCTTAGCTATAGAGAAGTCAAGACTTTTTATAAGCTCATCTCTCTCAATACAACATTCATCCAATTTATCATTGAGTCTAGCATTCTTCTTTCTTTTCTTTTTCAAAGCACTAAGAGCACTAACAAGTTTAGCTTTAAGATCTACTTCACCATCCTCTATAACTTACTCTATTTGTTTACCTTTTGAAACATCAATGACTTTTTCAGATTTCTTATCACTAGAGGTGCTACCCTTTTCTAAATCCATACAAAGATCTTCCTCACACTTTTTCGAAGCATCCTCATACATAGTATAACTATAAATCAATCCATTATTTGTGCAATCATCCTCAAGATGTCCAAAATTTCCACATCGAAAACATTTCATAAGGACAAATCTATGTTTCTTTTCTTCTTTTTCTGTTAGGAACAACATCTCATTTCCAACATCACTTGAAGAAATTTCACTATCACTACTAGAACACTTACTTGCCTTGTCTAGGTAGAAACTTTTCTTGTGTTTGTGAGAGTACCTCTTTCCTTGATTGCTTTGCTCATATTTATTCTTCCTTTTATGCCTGTGCCTTTCAGGATCCTTGCTCTTATAATCTTGTTTATCTTCATCACTTTCATCCTTGGCATCAGTACAATTAGTAGCATAATGACCAAACTTTCCACAATTGAAACACTTGACATATTTCATACCTTTGTGCTTTCTTTAGAACTTGCCCTTCTTGCTGTAATATGCATCTTCATCACTAGAAGACTCATCACTATCTTGAAGCTCTTTACCCTTGGATTTCTTGGTAGCCTTGAAAGCTGCCTCCTTCTTAACATCAACCTTCACTTGAGTTCTCAACTCAAATGTTGCAAGTATACTATGAAGCTCATCCTTTTTCAACTTATCCAAATCCTTAGCTTCCTCAATAGCAAAAATATTTTCACTAAATCTATTTGGAAGAGACCTCAAAATCTTATCACAAATATCATTTTCAGCAAGCTCAAGACCTAGTTCCTTCATAGAGTTAACAATCTCATCCATACAAAGCATATAGTCACTAATATTTTCTTCATAATTCATCTTGATTTGTTCAAACATACCTTTGAAGTGTCTCAACTTGGCCTTTCGGACATTTGCATCACCTGTATGAACCACCTTCAACTATTTCCACATTTCACTAGTTGTCTTGCAGTGAATCACCTTGGTAAGATCTCGCTTTCAGTAAACCCTTCAGGATTGCATTCATTGCCTTTGAATTGCTATGATGTAGGAGCCTCTCTTCCTTAGTAGAAGGACCATGCTCAGGAATGGTATACTCATCCTCAATCACTTCCCAAACTTCATTTCCAAGAGCCATAAGATGAACCTTCATCCTAGCAATCCAAAGCCCAAAATCTACCCCATCAAGAATAGGTGTTGCATTACCACTTGTAGATTCCATTGTGTTCTTTACAATATTTTCCTTCAAGCTGTTAAACTTTTCGAAGGAACTCGCTTTGATACCAATTGAAGAACACAAGATTCTACTGAGATGGGGGGTGAACAGTATAAGACCTCTTTTTACTTTCTCTATTTAACTTCAACTTCGCAAAGCAATGAACCAATAGCAATATCAAAGCAATGCATAAAGCAACACACAATGAGACACCAATTTTAACGTGGTTCACCCAACATGGGTTACATCCACAAAACTTTTCTCTAAAAAGCTTTCTCAAAGTTCTTTGGGAATCCTTCCCAATTACAATATTTATGAGCCTCATCCCAAAGGAGAAACCTTCCCCTACTCAAGTATTTATGAGCCTCTGCCCAAAGGAGAATCCTTCCCCTCCTCATAAATTTATGAGCCTCCTGCCCAAAGGAGAATCCTTCCCCTCCTCACAAATTTATGAGCCTCTTGCCCAAAGGAGAATCCTGCCCCTCAGCTCTGGAAATGATACTTTAGAAGATCACCTGCCTCTTATTATGCTAGCACATGGAAATCCTTTCCACATAAGACCTCCTGTCCTCAATGCTCAGCCTCAAGAGACCTCTGTCCTCATTGATCACCTCCACAACAACTCATAAACTTGTACTAAACACAGTCATTCAGTCCAGCACAAGTCTTCCTCACTCTGTCACATCTGTCCCAAGCTCAACTCATAAAGCTTGAACAAATCAATCTCTACTGCACACAAGCCTTCTCAAAGACTTGTTAAATCTGTCCTCAGGTTCTTCTCAAAGAATCACTTCAACTCTGTCCTCACATCCTCTGCTAGGACCTATCCAAATCAGCTCACAAGTCCTCACTAGAACCTGTCAAAATCAGATCACAAGTCCTCACTAGAACCTATCTAAATCAGCTCACAAGTCTTCATGAGAACCTGTCCAAATCAGCTCACAAGTCTTCACTAGAACCTGTCCAAATCAGCTCATAATTTCATCAAGAAAAACTTGCTTAGCATGTACCCACAAAGAGAACTGTTAGAGACCCAATGTGATTCATCAACCTCATAGAAGCATAAAGAGAATTGTTAGAGACTCAATATGTTCTATACTTAACTCCCAATATCAATCTCAAATCTCATAGAAACATAAAGAGAATTGTTAGAGACTCAATATGTTCTATACTTAACTCCCAATCTCAATCTCAACTCAATATCAATCTCAAAAGAATAAGATAGATGTAGTATGCTTTTCTCAAGAACATGAAACACAACCCAACAATTGCCAACCATGCAATATCTCATATAACAATGATACTCATGTTCTTTCCACAACCAATATCTTTTCTCAACCAATTAGGGCTTTAACAACAATGCTTATAGACAAGGTTTAACCAACATCATTCAACTCAAAATTAACCTTGAAGCATTCAACCAATCACTACATGAAAAGGAAACTAGTAGACATCATTTTCCCTCCAAAGATATTTGAACAAAATAGCCACCAACATAAATCACAAATGCAAAGAATAACTTGCTCAAATCAATCTCAATGGAGTAAGCCCAAATCATGTATCAAGTAAAGCATTAACTTGATCAAAACAACCTCTATGGAAGCAACTCAACCATCAATCTCAAAACAGCCAACTAAGGGTTTCACCAACTCAAAGCAAGTAGCAAGACTTACTAACATAAACCCTAGTGCAAAAATGCTTCCTCTTCCTCAACCAGAATTATGCATTCACCCAAAAAACTCATCAATGATTTTAATGCATAAACAATCTTCAATATCCAAAAAATGGAATTTACACCAACAAGAATACCTAGTAGACAACCTTTTCACTCCAACTTCAATTTAAAAAAAATACACCCTCAATAATATACATGGAAGAAGTTGTCCATACCTTTGTTTGAGGAAGAAGAGAATAGTTCTTCAACTTGTTACCAACACCACCCTCAACTTTGCCACCAAGTTAGGGTTTGATCATAAAAGTAACCACAAAAATATTTATTCCATAAAACACCTTATGACTCCAATCCTTAGAAGTCAACTACCAAAAATATAAAGCACACAAACAATATATCCTTTTACACTTTATTTCTCCAAATTAATTAAACCATGCTCAAGGAATAATAGCTTCTAAGCAAATCTCACTCAACAATCAAGCCAAAAATCTCAACCACACACTATCAACCTTATATCTCCAAAGAAGCATTTAACCTTTAAAATAATATTAAATAAATCTGCCCAACCACTTCTTCTTTAACAAAATGCAGATTTTATTTAAAAAACCTTACCAAAAAAATGCTTCCAAAAATTGCGGGTCAACAGTGCCTCCGAAAAAAAAATCGGAGCGCAAAAACTCTTCTCACACTCCACGACGGAGTCGAACGCTTGACCTCCCTTCAAGCGCCTTCGCAGAACAGTCGTTGCCACTAGGCCAACGGCGCTATCTTGAAGGCTAGCAAGAGTCTCCTTCTCCTTAACCCTTTGGCGGCGGATAAACGTGGTAAAAAAATGATAGTCGTAGCTTTTACTTCCCAACCATTGCGCAATTCCAATTTCTTTTACTCCTTTGCTTTGGACTATAATTTATGGCTTATATAGCCAAACTTCCATGCTATGCATGACGTCGATGGGAGGATTAATTTGAAATTTTTGAATTAATATTATTTTGGTGCCTTCGAAACAACTTTAGGGTTTATGAAACCCTTTTGATTATTTAAAAATAATCAAAGGTCTTTTAGACCTTAGACCTTAGGTGGAGAACCCATTAAATTATTAAAATAATTTAATCACTAAATCAAATAAATAATTAATTAAAAAACATTTAAAAGGTTTTATTAATTAACTTATTTAATTAATAAGTGTCTCCAACCTTTGCATTAAGCTGAGAGTGGTTTTTAGAAAAACCCTTAATGCATCCACCTGGTTTTAATAAAAACCCTTAAACCTGCCATGGTTTTGATAAAAACCTTTTCATCTGCCACATGGAATCTCTTCGGAATATTCTAGAAAAGATTCTTTGGAATCTTCAACCTTTGAAGCCAATAAATCCTGTTGACATTAATGTCAGTTCCTTTTGACATCAATGACAACTCATAGACAAGAAGCTAGGATCTCAAACCCAAAATTTCCAACAAGGAGTTCTTTCCCTATGCTTTTATCTCTCAATCCATTTTCACTTACCCATTATTCCAATCGATATTCACACCACCTATCCTTAAATTCTAACTAGTAGGTTGACAAGTCTTTACCCCTACATATGCATACTATAACACTTTATAGATATCTAATAGAGATCCACATAGTACATCCAAAGAAAAAAATCCAAAGGGGAAGTGAGTCTTGTGAAGGATAGACTTAGAATCTAGTTCAATCCCCAAGGTCACATCCTCCATTTTGCTCATTTATATCCAATGGTATCTAATATAGAAGAGTAGATGCAAGAACAAGACTACCAAATATCCCCATATGGAGTTTATCTCCAACTTTCCAGAGCTAGGGATGAAGTCAATATGGTAGACTAGGCAAACAATATTGTCATATATGCCTTCATAGCCTTTGACATAAAACTAACAAAGAGGAAGGAAGAGTTTCAAGAGGTCATAAATACTGTCAAAATCTCATTGCTTGATTTTGAAGGGCCCTAGAAGTAGATAGAGTAGCTTGCAAGTGTCTAGGTATTAAATTCTTACCTCAGAGAATGAAAGAGATCAAAACAAAAACTTGATCTATTTACTTGCCACCTTAGAAGTTGAACTCATTTTATATTTACAAGAGCTAGAAGTAGAGAAGAGACGAATATTTGAGGTAATATAGTAGAATATCATTAGGCTAAGTTGGATATTCTATACCGCATATTGGGATAGTATGTCCAAGACCATGTCTTTGATGTTTTATTGATCAAGTTGATCAAAACTACTTCCTTAAAAAGCACACTAATTAGTAAAGATATTGAGCAAGCCCTAATAATAACTTCAAAAAAGTGGCTAATGTAGAGAGGTACCAAGAATTATTGCAACTCTCAACCAGGAGTTATTATCCACTAGTGTCCTAGATCAAGAAGCAATACAAAAAAGTTTTGAAACACACTCTATAAGAAGTAAGTTGTGTAGGAATACAAATCCCGCATGCATGTCCTAGTCATGATGATCACCAGCATAAGGAGTACCATAGACTCCATGATCTAGAGAGGTATCTCCATCCCTTGGATAGTTTATGTTAAGATCCTATATAAATAAGAGTACACATAATATATAGAGCTAAAAAAGGAAAAGAGTCTAAATTTTAAGAAATAGATAGAGCTCCTCACTATAAAATATGTCATATTTATCATCAACACTTTACTAAAGCATGAATTACAAATACAAGAAGTCATGATTAGGGTAATTAGCTTTGTACATAGTGATCAAATTAAGTTTTAGCAATGCTACTGTTATTTTTAAAAAGTAAGGTTATCCTTCAAAGAGGAATGTGAGGAAGTTAAGGCCTTAACAAATACAATTTTGCCATAGTAGATCCCCTATTTTCTCTTTATATTCATTCCCATTTTACCCCTTTTTTTTCTTTTTCTTTTTTCTATTTTCATGTCTCATTTTTTACTATGTCTTATGGATAAGGTATGCATTGTTTATGTTTCATCATCTTTAGTAGACCAAAGATCCCCTAGGAACCACAAAGACTATAGAAAAAATTTCCCACACCCTTGCTTCACTTAAAATAATACTTACTCAAAAGTGGATCCAACAAAAGAGAGTCTAAAGGTATGATCTACTTCAGTTAAAAAGATAGGTTCTAGCTTTACAGTGTACAAAAATATGGACAAGCATCAAGTTCAATGTAGTCATTGGATCCTACATCAATGGTTGGTATTATTCTTTCACCTAAATATGAATATGAATATAGAAGAAGCAGGGAGAGTTGGAGCAAAATAAGAAGACATAGAAGCTAAAATTGCACCCTTTGTTAAACTTGAGGATATTGTAGTAATAATTGTAGGGGAGGATGAGGATTATCTTATTGATATGAATGCAAATTTGTATCAGTTTATCAAATATGGGAAATAGTGGAAGGAAAGAGAAGATACAATGATAAAGTTGTTTACGCATAAGAAAACTAGAAAGGTCATACTAGTTATGAAGGAGTCAAAGACCCTAAAAATCTATGTCAAGCATTTTGTTCTTCCTTCAATCTCCCTCCAAGAGTATGTTGGTAATGATAAGTCTTATGTCTAGCATGATTTCAATTACTCAAATTGTGAGCTTAAGGAAAAACTCTTCTAATTACAATTTTCCATAGCTAAGAATGATAAGAAATTTATGTAGATGGTAGAAAATATTATTGAATTTTAAATCCACAAATATAAAGAGGAAGATGAAGTTGCACCAGACTTGAAATAAATGAATGTTGAAGTCAAAGATAACTTAAAAGAAAATGCACAAGTGGCGAAGATGGAAGTAGAGAAATTCAAAGTCAAAGAAGAAAGAAATAAATAAGAGAATCTAGAGAAAGAATAGGTATAACAAAGAAGAAATATAAAAGTGGCAATCATCAAAGATTCATATGAGAGAAAGAGAGGAATTGAAACTTTTTAAGTATGGGATTATAGTTCAAGATTCTATAAAATATTCATTAGCTTCAGGTCATGAAATACTTCCTCTTTTCCAATGGATCTAATGCATGAGAATCCAGGTGAACAAGATATCTCGCATCACCAAAAAAAGGGGAAAGAATGAGAAGAATTAAAATAAGAGAAAAGAAAAAGAAAAAAAGTTGTTGTAGCTTTAATAAAAATAAAATAAGCAATAAATTAGTTCATTAAAGAAAATAATAAAGTACCTTCTTTAGTTAGTTAGGCATTAATCTTTAAATATAAACATATTTGTCTAAAGCAGCCAAGGGGACAACTGTAAAAATAATTGGTAGGTTTGAAGTGCATAGTGTAGAAAGGTATGAGAAAAATGGCTAAGACAAATACTATAATTGTTGTTTACTTTCCATAGAAATGTAATTGTTATGCTTTACTTTTTCGAATAATATAATTGTTGTTATTTTCTCGATTGTGTTCACAAGTTTAAAGCTTTTACAAAGCATGGGATCAAGTTAAGTTGCTTGGAGGTAAACTTAACTAGTTTTCATGTCCAAGATTGCATCATATATTATTATTGATCTAACTAGGAAAATAAATTAAATCGATCCATAAAATTTATTTTTATCTATCTATCCATCTATTTATTTATATATATGATTACTCATAAACCCCAGAGGACCTAAAAATCTAGTGTGTAATAAGTGTTGTTCATTTTGTCACTAATACAAATGAATATTTTGTAAATCTCATGTTATTATAAGAAGTTCGTGAGTAAACTAATGTATATGTGAAAGAAATTGCTTCCACACATTAAGATATTTGGATAGTGATGAGCAAGGTGCAACCTAAGTATTGTCATTGTTGTCAACACAGTCAGGTTGATCAGTTGATGCAATGGTTAGAAGTTGATTGGTGAGCAAGGTGATGGATAGGAGTTGTTTGTTGAGCAAGGTGCAGCAAAAGCATTGCAAAAGTATTGTCATTGTTGTCAACACAATCAGATTGATGCAGTTGATGCAGTTCAGAGGTCAGTCAGATCAAGTGCAGAAAGTTTCAAGGAAAACAGAGGTGACCCAGATTCAAAAACTGGCAGAAAGAGACAAGGAAGAAAACTGTCGCGATATCGCGACATGTTTTCTGTCGCGATTTCGCGACATGGTCGAGGAGAGAGAAGGCACAACCGAAAATGTCACGATTTCGTGACATGTCGAGTTTTCATTGAGGAGAGAGAAAATGTGTCGCGATTTCGCGACAAAAAGTAGGAGAGAGAAAATGTGTCACGATTTCGCGACATGTCCGAGGAGAGAGAAGATGCGAGCAAAACTGTCACGATATCGCGACATGGCAGAGGAGAGAGAAAGTGAAAGCTAAACTGTCACGATTTCGCGACATGCTGGCAGAGAAGGAAACAAAGGTGTAGCGATATCGCTACATGTTGAAATGAATGGAAACAAAGGTGTAGCGATATCGCTGCATGATGAAAATACATGGAACTAAGGTGTAGCGATTTCGCTACGTGTTGAAACAAAGAGAAACTAAGGTGTAGCGATTTCGCTACATGTTGAAACAAAGAGAAACTAAGGTGTAGCGATGGCGCTACATGTTGAAACAAAGGGAAACTAAGGTGTAGCGATTTCGCTACTAGTCAAAAGTGTAGAACTGAAAGATGCAACAATGATATTACAAGTCAAAATTTCATGAAAAGAGGCAAGGTGAAAACACAAGGCACAAAGATGTAAAAATTTCGCCATTGCATGAAGCATAGTGTCGCGATTTCGCGACATGTTCCATTTTCGCTGGAGTGGGCAAGGGGGTTTGGACAAGTGTTCCGATTTTAGGGAAATGTTTGGACAGAGGAGGCCAAAGAAGAGTGTACGGAAGCTGAAAGTGTCACGATTTCACGACAAGAAGGATGATGACGTCAGCAAAGTTGAAAAGTGTCACGATTTCACGACAGGATGAAAGGAAAGCTGCTGGAAGTCGAAAGCGTCACGATTTCGTGACATGCTTAATGATGACGTCGAAGAAGTTGAAAGTGTCGCGATATCGTGACAAGATGAAGGGAAAGCTTGCAAGAGCCAAAACGTCACGATTTTGCGACATGCTTAAGGATGACGTCAGAAAAGTTCTAAGTGTCGCGATATCGCGACATGATGAGGAAAGCTCAAGAGCCAAAATGGTCATGATTTCGTGACATGCTTGAGGATGACGCAAAAGTTCTAAAGTGTCGCGATATCGACATGAGCGGGGGAAAAGCTTTCAAGGCCAAAATGGTCACGATTTCGCGACAACCTTCAGGGTGACGTCAGCATAAGTTAAAAGTGTCACGATATCGCGACAGGTAACAGTCTGGCAGGTAAAACCCATAGGAACATGCAAGGTGACACGTGTCAAAAAAATCATGCGTAAATAAAGTCAGACAGAAGTTAAACGTTGATAGGTGTTGGACATGCAATGCAACAGCCAAACATGCATAATTGAAACGCATTCGAAAAGCCGAATATGAAGGATAATAAAAGCATTCGAAAGGTCGTATTTGCAGGCATTCTAATAGACGTATTTGAAGCATACAAAAAAGTCGAACATGAAGAATCGAAAAGCTTTTGAAGAATCACATATGGAATTTTGAAAAAGCATTCGAAAAGCCGTATTCGAAGAAATTGAACAGTCGAAGTGCATGAAACAAAATTGCCGTATTGCATGGATTCAAAAGACGTATTGCAGGGTTTCAATAGTAAGTGCATGGAACCGAACAGCCGTATTGCATGGATTCGAACAGTAGTATGTGATTCGATTGCATGCAGGATTGAAAGGTTATAAAAGAATAATCGTACAGAGAAGATGTTGCTGCTGCGTGATAGAAGATGCTGCAGAAAGAGGCTGGCTGTAAGTGAGCTGTGAGAGTGTTGTAAGAGATTATAACAGTGTTGTGTTAATGCTGTGAAGAGCTGCAAGAGCAAGCCATATGAAAGGGTCGAAGTGTGCGTAAGGTAGAACTGTAAAAGAGTGTATGCTTCCATGAGATTGATTTGATTTAAGCTAGACCAGTGAGGATCTTGTAACACTGAAGGCATTTTTATGTCAATCAAAATTGAAAATAGAAATCCAAGTTGGTGCTTGGAATCGTGGGTTGGTGCTCCTTCCAGTTGATGCTGGTAAATTAGGGGTTGGTGCTCCTTCCAATGGATGCTGGTAAATTGATTGTAAAGTTGGTGCTTTGCAATGGCTGGATTTGGATGGGAGTCCAAGCAGTCTAGTTTGAGGAGTAGCCAAAACTGGTGAACCTCGTTACATCTTGTGTTATGTTATGCTCTCTTGTGGTACTTGCTATTTCTGGTTTTAGCTTTCTTTTGTTTTGGCTTTAAGAGTTAAAGCATTAAGTTTTAAAATAGCTGCACTGATTCACCCCCCTCTCAGTGCCATTGTAAGACTAACAATTGGTATCAGAGCAAGGTTCCCAACTCAGGCTAAATCAGTCAGGGTTGATCTTGGATTAGTTTACAATGGGTAAGAAGAATAGATTATCCTCCATTAAGGCATCTCAGTCGGCTTCAATTCCTTCGAAGAGAAAATTGCACTAAAGAAGGAAGAAGAAGTGAACTCTGAAGTTTGCAATGAAAACCTGGAGATTGAAGTAGATCTAGAAGGTGAGTTGATCGCCGCTCTTGAAGAGTTAAGTATACAAAAGAAAAGCAACAAAAGACTGTCCAAAAAGTTGGAAGAATACGGGGATGAGATTGAAAATCTCTGTTTACAAATTCAAGAGGCCAAGAAAGCGGAAGAAGCCTTGAAGACACAACTTGAATGATAAAGTCGATGTATATAGCAAACGTGAAGAAGAATCTAACAAACCTGTTAGTAATCTAAAGTCGCAAGTAGATGTGTCCAAGAGGGTTGAAGAAATTCTCGGGTCTCAGCTCAATGAGAAAAAGACCGCTTGTTGCCAACAAGAAGAAGAGATTGTTTCTTTGAAGAAACAACTAAAAGAGGCCAATATAAATCTCAAATTTGAGAAAAGCACAGAGTTGCTAGATACAATGATAAATCAACAAAGAAGCTCCACGTCTAAGTTTGGTCTTGGATATGAAGCTGAACAACCTTCATCCTCTAAACATGCAGAGAAGAAGAAGTCCTCGGTTGAAGGTTTGAAAAAAAAAAGTCTGAAGCTGAATCCTCAAAAGGAAGAAATCATCAAAGAAAATCTACAAAGAAAGCAACCACAACAACAGAGGTTCTCTCACTCTCACTCTTTTAATAATAATGCTTTTAATGGCTATTGTTCTAAATGCAACTACTATGGTCACAAGGCATTTTATTGTGGACAGAATAATAGATCAAAGAGTTATGCTGATAAAAACACATCTGCTTTCCTGAGTGAACACCCTGTGCAATGTTTTAAATGTAATGGCCATGGGCACATAGCAAGGTTTTGTCCAAGCATTTCTGTATCTAATCTAAGGCCAGACCATAGATTTCATCAGACACACGTAATGCAATACAGACAGGGAATAAAACATGTGCAATGTTTTAAATGTAATGGTCAAGGGCACATAGCAAGGTTCTGTGCAAGCACTTCTGTATCTAATCTAAGGCAAAACCCTAGATTTCATCAGACGCAAAGAATACAATACAGACAGAGAATAAATCATGTGCACAACAGAAAGGAAAATAATCATCCTTCAAGAATGCACAAGAGACAACCCCGCAAGAAAAATGTTCAAGTTCACGAACAGGGGCAAAATAGGGATGTAGTTGAAAAACTCAAGCCCAAGTTCAAGAAAGTCTGGAGAAAGACAGAAGAAAGGAATTCGTGTCTCCTTGGACGAAGGAGATTACTCCTCTTCTCGCTTTAAGCTAGCCCAGGTGGCACATCCTCGTGGGGAGCAATCTTAAAATTTTATTTTAATGCTCCTTTGTTTTTGGGCCAGTTTTCGAAGGATGAAAGGTAAGAAGTCGAGTTATTGTTGTTTGCGGCTAAAGTGTGTTGTCGGCTCTTGTTGTTGTTTTTGAAGGTGCCGTGAAGTGTGCTGTTTAATTTGAAGAGTTGTCACATTTGGTAGTGTTGAGATATGTCACCGCTGTATCGTTGATAATTCTTCCACCAACCGTTCATTACTTCGGATCATAACAGTTCAGAATTTTTTTGCGTGTTTGCTCTAGCCGCATATACGTGTTTCGAGCAGCGTGTATTTGTTTTACACTTTGAGGTAAAGCTTGCAAGATCCTTCTTGTCGCCTTGGTAAGATTATTCAATTCACGGACAGCTCGGGTTAACTCGTTGATAAAATATCAATCCGAGGTTAAGAAGTTGAGGTTGAGTAAGGGGCTCTATGGTTGCCCATAAAGTGTTTGTCAAAATGTCTTCTCCAAGATTTGCACCGTTAAAAGTAAAGTGATCTGCAGATCTCAGTAGAAAACTCGGATCAGGTTTTAAGTTTAAAAAGGAATCCAGTTGTGCCACAAAGATAGTATTTATTGCTTGCACTAAGTTGGCAGTAAATTTGTAGAGTTGGTACAAGTGAGTCTCCTATCAATTTTGTTGAAAGATGTGAAATCTGCTTGTTGAAGTGAAGAAGCGTTGGGCAGAGGTGCCAAGTTTGACCCATGTTGTGGGCAATTTCGTCTTGGTCGTGATGCTCGTGGATAGAAGCAATAAAAGCGCTTTAGCTTTTGTGGTGGTGTTATTCACTTTCTCCAAAGGTTGGAGAACTAAGTTTGGCCAAGGTATATCTTTTATTATTATTTGCTTGGAGTATTTTGAATTGACTTGGCAAATATAATTGATGGAGGTATAAGGTTAAGTTGTCATATTTTGCTTTGACATTATCTTATTGGCATGTTTTGATGATTGTGTTTAAAGAAGTGGAGCTAAAAGGTGTAATAAAGGAAGTTCACTTTATTGCTAATTTATTTTTATTCCTTCCCTAAATTGGTTGAAAGTTTGAGAGTTGTGTGTGGTGTCAGCTTGAAGGTTCAATTATCTTCTACTCAAATAAGGTATGGACTCATTCTTCTTATGAGTATGATTGGTGTATGTTTTCCGAAATAAGGTTGGAGTGAAAAGGTACTCTTCTAGGTATCCCTTGGCTTGGTGTAAATCCTAATTTCTGGTTTGAGATAGTGGAAGCTTTGTGCTCTAGGGCTTATTTTTGTGAGTCTAGCTACTTGCATTAAGTTGGTGGAACCCTTGGTTGGTCTGTCTTGAGTTTAATAGTTGAGTTTGAGATTGGGAATTAAGTATAGAACATATTGAGTCTCTAACAATTCTCTCGTATGTTTCTATGAAGTTGATAAATCACATTGGGTCTCTAACAATTCTCTTTGTGGGTTCATGCTAAGCGTGGTTCTAGTGAGAACTTGTGTGCTGATCTGGACAAGTTCTATGTGTGCTTCTTAAGCAGGTTCTTAGTGAGTCTATGACAGAGTACAGAGGGTTGAGGCTCAGAAGACAGCGTGATCTGAAGAGGTCATTTTTTCCCAAGTATTGGCTAAGATTTGACTAGACATCAGGATCAAATTCTCAGAGGGAGAATTTATGGATCTGTTCATCATATTGCTCATGTTTATGCTTTTTGCTAACTGGATTAATTTTTTTTTTTTTGCCCGTGAATGTTGTGCATGGACTAAGGGGGAGTTTTGCAGCCGCCCTTTGGTATTATTGTCAAAGGGGGAGAAGAATTACAGGTAATTGCAGACAATTACGTGTGTTGCCAACAATTCCAAAGGGGGAGATTGATGAGCAAGGTGCAACCTAAGTATTGTCATTGTTGTCAACACAATCAGGTTGATCAGTTGATGCAATGGTTAGAAGTTGATTGGTGAGCAAGGTGATGGATAGGAGTTGTTTGTTGAGCAAGGTGCAGCAAAAGCATTGCAAAAGTATTGTCATTGTTGTCAACACAGTCAGATTGATGCAGTTGATGCAGTTCAGAGGTCAGTCAGATCAAGTGCAGAAAGTTTCAAGGAAAACAGAGGTGACCCAGATTCAGAAACTGCAAAAAGAGACAAGGAAGAAAACTGTCGCGATATCGCGACATGTTTTCTGTCACGATTTCGCGACATGGTCGAGGAGAGAGAAGGCGCAGCCGAAAATGTCACGATTTCGTGACATGTCGAGTTTTCGTTGAGGAGAGAGAAAATGTGTCGCGATTTCACGACAAAAAGTAGGAGAGAGAAAATGCACGCCAAATTGTCACGATTTCGTGACATGTCCGAGGAGAGAGAAGATGCGAGCAAAACTGTCGCGATATCGCGACATGGCAGAGGAGAGAGAAAGTGAAAGGTAAACTGTCGTGATTTCGCGACATGCTGGTAGAGAAGGAAACAAAGGTGTAGCGATATCGCTACATGTTGAAATGAATGGAAACAAAGGTGTAGCGATATCGCTGCATGATGAAAATACATGGAACTAAGGTGTAGCGATTTCGCTACATGTTGAAACAAAGAGAAACTAAGGTGTAGCGATTTCGCTACATGTTGAAACAAAGAGAAACTAAGGTGTAGCGATGGCGCTACATGTTGAAACAAAGGGAAACTAAGGTGTAGCGATTTCGCTACTAGTCAAAAGTGTAGAACTGAAAGATGCAGCAATGATATTACAAGTCAAAATTTCATGAAAAGAGGCAAGGTGAAAACACAAGGCACAAAGATGTAAAAATCTCGCCATTGCATGAAGCATAGTGTCGCGATTTCGCGACATGTTCCATTTTCGGAGTTGCAAGGAAAGTGTACGGAAAGAGCAAAGTGTCACGATTTCGTGACATGTTCCATTTTGGGTTTCGAAGGGGAAAGAAGAGTGTACGGAAGCCGAGAAGTGTCACGATTTCATGACAAGAAGGATGATGACGTCAACAAAGTTGAAAAGTGTCACGATTTCGCGACAGGATGAAAGGAAAGTTGCTGGAAGCCGGAAGCGTCACGATTTCGTGACATGCTTAAGGATGACGTCAAAAAAGTTGAAAAGTGTCACGATATCGTGACAAGATGAAAGGAAAGCTTCTAAGAGCCAAAGCGGTCATGATTTCGTGACATGCTTAAGGATGACGTCGAAAGTTCTAAGTGTCGCGATATCGCGACATGATGAGGAAAGCTTCAAGAGACAAAATGGTCACGGATTTCGCGATAGGATGACGTCGAAAGTTCTAAGTGTCGCGATATCGCGACATGAGCGGGGAAAAGCTTTCAAGGCCAAAATGGTCATGATTTCGTGACAACCTTCAGGGTGACGTCAGCATAAGTTAAAAGTGTCGCGATATCGCGACAGTAATAATCAGCGGTAAATCCCGAAGCAACATGCAAGGTGACACGTGTCAGAAAAAGCAAACAGTTAATCGTTGACAGGTGTTGGACATGCAATACAATAGCCAAAACATGCATAATTAAAACGCATTCAAAAAGCGGAATATGAAGGATAATAAAAGCATTCGAAAGGTCGTATTTGAGGCATTCTAATAGACGTATTTGAAGCTATACAAAAAGCCGAATATGAAGAATCAAGAAAAGCTTTCGAAGAATCATATATGGAATTTGAAAAAGCATTCAAAAAGCCGTATTCGAAGAAATTGAACAGTCGAAGTGCATGAAACAAAATTGCCGTACTGCATGGTTTCAAAAGACGTATTGCAGGGTTTCGAACAGTCGAAGTGCATGGAACCGAACAACCGTATTGCATGGATTCGAACAGTCAGAGTATGTGATTCGATTGCATGCAGGATTGAAAGGTTATAAAAGAATAATCGTACAGAGAAGAAGTTGCTGCTGCGTGATAGAAGATGTCGTAGAAAGAGGCTGGCTGTAAGTGAGCTGTGAGAGTGTTGTAAGAGATTATAACAGTGTTGTGTTAATGTTGTGAAGAGCTGCAAGAGCATGCCATATGAAAGGGTTGGAAGTGTGCGTAAGGTAGAACCGTAAAAGAGTGTATGCTTCCATGAGATTGATTTGATTTAAGCTAGACCAGTGAGGATCTTGTAACACTGAAGGCATTTTTATGTCAATCAAAATTGAAAATAGAAATCCAAGTTGGTGCTTGGAATCGTGGGTTGGTGCTCCTTCCAGCTTGATGCTCGGTAAATTAGGGGTTGGTGCTCCTTCCAGTGGATGCTCGGTAAATTGATTGTAAAGTTGGTGCTTTGCAATGGCCGGATTTGGATGGGAGTCCAAGCAGTCTAGTTTGAGGAGTAGCCAAAACTCGGTGAACCTCGTTACATCTTGTGTTATGTTATGCTCTCTTGTGGTACTTGTTGTTTCTGGTTTTAGCTTTCTTTTGTTTTGGCTTTAAGAGTTAAAGCATTAAGTTTTAAAATAGCTGCACTGATTCACCCCCCCCCCTCTCAGTGCCATTGTAAGACTAACAGATAGACCATTACTTTGTATATAATTAAAAAAAAAAAACTAACCCTTACATTATTTGAACTTTTGAGATCAATATTTAATAAAAAATTAATATTACAAAGATGTAGTAGCTCAGATAAACTAAGCTTAAAGTTTTAAATTTCACTTATTTGTATAGTGCATTGTTATATGTAATATTGCAGCAATTGTTAATGTGACTTTAATAAATAGTAATTACTATTTTAGAATAATATTAAAATTTATCCGTCCATGTAGAGGAGTTGGAGAGCAAGTGGGTAGTTAAACCTCTCTAGTTGCTGAGAGGCCCAGGTTCAAATCTCTCGCCTCACATGTTGCGGATATGTTATGTAATGGTTCTCTCGTGGTCACAGTCTGTTTACCCCTTGTGGCCACCACCAAAAAAAATATATATATATTAAAATTTATCATAAATTTATCATATATTTTTATAGTGGTAGTACTATGATTTGACTTTACTGTCCGAGGCAATACAACTTGACCCTATGACGAGTAAGGAAAGATACTTATCCATTCCTCTACCTCTATGTATCAATAATAATAATAATTCAAATTCATTAAATATATATCTCATGCCTATTTTATATAATATTTTAATTTTAAATAATTTGTTACCTAAATTTTTATAAAAATATATTTAAAAAACAATATGTTACGTATTGTGAAGTAAAATTAAATATATATAGGACCTCTCATTACCTGCTAGTAGCCTATAACATAAATAGGTCTCATTTCAATTACATGTTTATTTTTATGTAATTTAAATATGATCACTCTATGAACATATAAATTTAATTATAAAAAATATATTTTTATTTAAAATTAAAAAAAATAATTATTATTATTTAAATTTAAAATAAAAAATTAGAAAAAAGAGTTATTAAAGTGAAACGTAATTCCTGAAAAATAAAATTTTGAATAAATTGAACTGTTTTTTTTTTCCAGTACCCATTTCTTCTCTTTGTTACCAAATTATATAACGGTAGGGTACAGAAACTCATCAGACTTTCCATCTATGGATGTTGTCCTTTAAGTACAACCTTCTTTTATTCACGTAATGCCGCAAAGTGGAAGAATCAACAAACAACTTTATTTTTCACTCAATGCCGCCATGTGGAAGAATCAACAAACAACTTTAATAAGAATTTGCTACAGTGGGAGGATATTATAGACATCATTACTCCATGTGTATATGATAGACATCATTACTCCATGTGTATATGAGAGAGTGTTAATTAAAGATGAGAACAGGTGTCCAGAAATCCATCGCTTAAAAGAATAAATATATTGTCAAGCCCATATTGACACCGAAACGTCATTATTCCACTGCTGCTGGCGGCCATTTTCGATTGAGTAGATTTGTTAAGATTTAAAGTTAAAACGATCCACAATTCCCATAAAGACACTTCTGCGGATGCGGATCCACTCTACATCAGGAAAAGCAAGCACAGATTCAACGATAAAATCAATAAAATAGTCTCAGAATAAGCAATTGGGGGTACAACGCGTTATTCCTCCAACCGAACTTTTCTTTTTCTAATATCCATTTTTAAGACTCGAAAGGTTCAGATTAGGGTTCCCATAAATGCTATATATATATATATATAGGGGTTCTGCATTAGGTTCGAAATTATAGAGACACGTTCTGCTGTCTTGTAGCTTGCAGTTCTCCACCCATGACGTTGACTTGTGTTCACGGAAATTGGCGAAGTGGAAGAAGACATGACTACCACTGTGTGCCGTTTGATCCCGGGGTAATGTGAGCATTACCTTAAATCATCTCCATTCATATTGATATTGATAGATAAGACAACAGTAATGGAGATGGAGATGGGAGGATCAACAACGAACGGCAACGCAAGTCAATACACAACGGCAAAGGGAGGCCCATGCCTTTCTCTCACTTCCAATTTTATTTAGTTTTATTATTTCTTCTCTTCTCATGGTGAGTTCTCTGTTATATAGAGGGTTTTAGCGCCACTAGGACCAGAAGACTATTAGACTATTATTACTTCAGAGCGGTATACATTTACTCTTCTAAGAATATCAAAGTAGGTACTATATTACTAGATCTAACGTATGTGGTGATTAAGTACTCAATTACTGGGACTTGTGTTGGATTTGTATTGTGAGCTCATTCTGTGGAAAGGTTGAAATCAATTGATATTTTTATTTGCATATCTTCCCAAATATTTTAGTGCTTTATTGTATGGCTGTTTTACTTGATCCTAGGATATTATAATATTTTAACATATATGTAATAACAGTCGGTATGTATATATATCTCGATGGTGTATTATTGGCCTGTATGATCTGGGCGGCCTGTTTTCCTTAGAAATAATTGGGTTTATTTTCTAATCTTATAAGATTTGAAATGTATAAATATTTTTTTTATTGAGTAATATAATGTATAAATAATTTTTTTATTGAGTAATATATTTCTTATATACATCATCCATCATAGGGATTGAATCCGGGTCACATCCCGAATAATACAAGTGGCGTCTTTGCGGTAGACCACACTCAAACATACGTATTAAACACATATTTTCTTTCAAGCAGATTCAGACTGTTCTTATGTTAAAAAATAGAATCATTACAACAAGTCATTTTTAAAATAAAAACATATATATTAAAATAATATATTTGTGGCTATCAATTGGCTTGTGGGTCGGATTTTGATGGGAATGAAGACACTTACTCCTTCACCTTTGGTACTGGTTCCGAGCAGATCTCCAAAAAAATTCAAGTTTCTTTCAAAAGGGTTTGGGGTAGGACTTTGGATGTAGAAGTCATTGCTCATTTGACTGGTCCTACTGTTAAATTTGACTTCCCACCTAAAGTGAGTGATTACGGAAGACTTTGTTGATCCGTATCGGAACTGGTGAACGAATCCAAACAGTTATGTTGTAAACATGGTAAGGGTGACAATCCTTCCCCTCCCTCTATCCTTTTCGATTTTGAAGTTCTTCCTAGGAATCACTCTCAGGAGAAATCTATGGAGGAAAATTTTTGCTCCAGTTGCTCCTGTGGATTTGAAACATGTTGTCTTTCATGACTTAAAACTTATTGATATCAATCAACGTAAGATTTGGTGCTCTTTGAAGTCGGTCATGGATTGGTTTGAGAATGTAACCCGTTTAGGTGTTGATGTTGCTCAGGGCTTTGATAAGTTGGTGTAGAACTATCTCAGTTTTCCCTTGTTTTGGGCCTTGAGGTTTGGGTGTCTGTAGTTCTTTTTTTTTGCTTCCGGTTTGTCTTCCAAGGTTTGTTCAGTCTTGTTGGCCTTTGTGGCTTTCTTTATACTAGTTGTGGAATCCCGTTAAACCTTTTTTTATTAATCTTACCAAAAAAAAATAATAATATTATTTTGTAAGTATATTGTTTAGCAATTAATATGTAGACCAATATTAAGTATGGTTAAATCGTACAAATTTTTATTTGAATGTTGGAAAAGTTTTATAATATTATTTTTAATTATTATTTTATAAAAAATATATTTTATATTATAAAATAATATAAATATTATTTATTTTTTTAAGATAGAAAACCAGTATAAAAAATAACTTCCTTAAAATATATATATTTTTTATTTAGTGTATTTTTTTAAATTGTCTGGCCTTACCATAATTTCTTTTAAATCAAAAATTTATTTGTTTTATTTTTTTATTATTTTACAAATATAAAATAACGTGCATGGAATGGAAAATGGTATGCAAATTTGCTTGAAAATTACCAAACAATAAAAGTTTATTTAAAATTTTATTTATTTAATTTTTTTTATGATAAATGTAAATTTATATTAATTTAAGATAATAGTCTTTACAATAAAAATAATAAAAAAAAGTGGGTGGGTTAACACACCTCTCATTGACAAGGGTTAGTAAACAAAGCTACCAACAAAATACAAGTTTACCAATCATGATCAGTGGTGATTATTACATCAAAGAAAGCATATCATATGGGGTAATATTTATTTAATTTTTAATTGTAAATATATTTTTATGAAAAAAACAAATATATATTAAATTAAGATAAAAGCCTTTATAATAAAAAAAAGTGAGTGGTTTAACACACTCCATGGCGAATCAAACTAACGTTCATTGACAAGGTTTAAGAAACAAAGCCACCAACAAAACACAAGTTTACCAATCATGATCATTGATGATCATTACATCAAAGAAACCATATCATATGTAGTAATGTACCCTAGTGTAATGTCCTACATACATTGCTAGTGATTATGGTATGGGAATCTACCTCTCTACATCACGATTAAGGCCTTTAGTACCCATGTCACTCCAACCAACAACTGGCCCAGGTGAAACTGGTTGAACATCATCCCACCCCCCAAACTGGTGGGACGAACAAGCAATGCTAAAATTAGGCCGCTTCCTAATTGGTGAGGGCTGGGACCAGTGCCTATATGCATGAGCACTTGGATATAATGAATGCTGACGGTGAGAGTGGGATCAAAAATACTCCTGATAAGAGTACTCTTGGAGGATCTAGTTGACTGTACATGGAGCATTGGCCCAGTGCACCAGAATAACTTGCAGGTGATCCAAATCCATAGTAACTTTTTTGGCTTGAGTACATATATGTAGCCATGTGTCATTAAAAACTTATAATTTATCAACATGAGTAAATGTGAAAAAATGTGTATACTATTTAAAAACAATTCTATTACAGGCCTTCCAAATATGAAAGAGTATGCTAATCCTAAAAACCTACCACACTTCAAAAAGTGGGAGAGAAAAAGTAAAATATTCCTCAAGAAGAGCTTGGGGTCAAGAAACTCTTGTAGCTGTAAATGGGGAAAAAAGGAAAGAACCCATTCCCAACCTTGTCTAGATCTTCTACAATTTTAAAAGAGGTGAGTACAAGACTCAGGTACACCATGAAAAGGATATTTAGGATAAGTAATTCCAAGGTGCTTCAAACTTTCTCCTAAGGGAAGGCCTTGACACAACAAGCTCCACACAAAAAATATTTCTTGGGCTCAACATAAGTAGCCCAAACATTCTGAAATCTATAATTCCATCTAGTCCTTGTAGAAAATAAGTCCCATCGATGATTGAGCGTAGGCACCAGAGGAATATGAGGAGATAACTATTTATACCCCAAATGAACCTTATAATTAAGCAAAGGAGTGTAAACATACCATCTCCAGTATGACCACCAAGGAAACGATGAGCGTACACCAATATTGTGCAACATAGAAAAAGAGGTAAGAGCAATAACAACATCATAAGTATCTTTATTCACATAATTCAGCTTGAAGGTGAATTTGAACTCATTCCATGGGATCCAATTCCTAGTCTGACGAGAAAAGAAATCAGCTATTGTAATAATACCCTTTTTGAAAAACTGTTGAGAATGAATCCATTGCACCCGAGCTAAGGCAAAATCTTGATGAAGAAACACAGGGGCCCACCAAATATTCATAAAATTAAGGATAAGCCTTTATAGAAGCCATCACATCTCCAAAAAATCCAAGGAGTAAGTTGTTTCTAGGATTTCCATATACTTTTAATAACAAAGGAGCCATAAATCTTAACAAAAATTGGAGCAACAATGAGAGAGGTAAAATCCAACCCTCTCCATGCTCTATGATTTAAGGGAAGACTAGAGGAAATGAAATTTTGAACCAAAATTTTTTAAGCTTCAGCTCCCCTTAGAGCCCTAACCACCCACTTAGCACACATAGCAATACCTTTCCATCTGCATTCCAGTAGACCCATTCCATTAGATTCTTTAGGAAGACAAAAAATATCGCAGGCAACTCTATGAAATCCCTTTGTTTCAAAAGAATTATTCCAAAGAAAAACTCGAAGGAGTTTCTCAAGCTTCTTATAGCAAGCCCGTGAAGAAACCTAGCAAGAGGAATAGTATACATGAGTGGTAACTAAAACTTTAGAGCAAATCTGAAATTTACCTACTAATGACAGCTTCTTTGTAAAGCCAAAAATCAAGTTTCGTTTCAACTCTTTGAAGAACATAATTCCAAATCTGAACAAGGGAACCTTGAAAGGAAAAAGGAATACCAAGAAACTTAAAAACTTCTCTAGGAGGGATCCAATTCCAATGACACCCTTGAAGCCAAGGTGACATAGGCAAGGGATATTTTCTTAAGCAAGAGGTCTTCCTCCATTGTATGCTAGAACCAGAGGCTGTGCAAAAGGTGTTCAGACAAAATAGAGCATTAGAAAGAAATTGCTCCTCTTCCCTTATAGTAAGAAAGGAGTCATCACCAAAGTGACCATTAATAAGTTTTCCTTGATAATTTGGAAGAGCGATTCCTTTAATAAGACCTACATAAGCTTGAGCAGCTAAAATAGTCGAAGGCTTCAACAATAACCACATATAAATAGGTAGCAATATGACACCCTTGCCAAATAGACCTAAAAAGTCCCACTACTTCAGACTATGAATTGTTCATATCTAAATAGCATAACAATAGTTTGAATGACAACTAGCCTGAATCTTAAAGCTTTGAGCACATCAAGAATGAATCTCCATTCAATGTAGGTCATAATATTTCTCAAAATCAATATTAATAAAAAACATGTTCTGGTTTGACATCCGGGCCCATTCCATGCCCTCCCAAATAGCCAAAATATTGTCAAGGATGTACCTTCCTTGAATAAAGCTAGTTTGCTCTAATATAACTATCAAAGGAAAAAGAGGCCTACAACGAAGAGCCAAAGCTTTGGCAATGATATTGTAACTAACATTCAACAAATTAATGGGCCTCCAATTAGTAATAAACTTTGGGTCCCCTTGCTTGGATATGAATTTGATATTGTCCCTGTTAGTAATTTCTCCTAAAGAGCCTACTCGAAGAGCCTCACTTTATGCATATCAGGACCAACTAAGTCCCAAATACCCTGGTAGAACTCATAGGGAAATCCATCTAGACCTCACACTTTGTCATTTACCATTTGAGATAATGCATCCTCCAAATCTATAAGGGAGAGTAGTTTATCACACCCTTCTCTTTGAGACTCTAAAATCTTAACTGATACAATTGCCATACAAGCTACCAGTGCTTGCTCCCGCTTAGGGAATAAGCTTGAGCGATAAAAATAGTAGTATAGTGCTTGACAAAAGCATCAATCATCTCAGGAAGAGAGGTAAGTCTTATTCCATTGTCTTGAATGGCCTTAAAAACTGAATATATATATATATAAACATTTTCTTTAATTGTTTTAAAATGGATTTTTTATTGTATATTTTAAATAAAACTCTATGATTACAATTTCGAAACCTAAAGTATATTGATAGTTTTTTAATACTCTCCTATTACATTTTAAATATATATTATTTATTTTGTTCGTTTCTATGATTTGTTAAAAATAAAAATATTATATAATTGTATGTCATTAAGTGCATATAAATCTTAAAAATATGTAGTATAAAAACATTTTATAATTAAAAAATTATAAATTGTGTTGTAATTTTTGTTTATAATGTTTAAATTAGTAAAATCTTACGCAGAAAAATAATTTTTTAGACAAAACCAATTAATGTTGATGTTATGTCCAACAAAATCTTCTTAAGAATGAATATGATATTTAGTGGTTTGGTTGGAATAATTTTATTTCACAAAATTATTCCAAAGCCCCAAGAAGGATGGCTATCCTGCATTCAAAGGAACAAGAAATAGTTAGTAGCACCTGCGGATGAAACAAAACATGCAATCCCCAAGCCTACGATAAGTGAATGAGAAAAATGAATTAAACTATAACTAAAATGAATCCAAATGCTCTAAAAATTTGACAGGGGCATCAAGACATCACCAGGAGGGCACTGCAAAAAGAACAGTCAGGAAATTCCTCGCCAATTTGAATTCGCTCCGGGGCGGGGCGAATTTACCTGCAACAAAATGCCGAAAAGGTACTGTCCCAAATGTCCTACCTAGGAAGCTCCAAAAGACCTACAAATTTGGGGTTAGCTAATTGGGGGCATTTTGGGAAGACCCAGATGGTCAGATTCTCCCAATTTGACCTTCATCAATGGGAATTTGATGATGCTACCTGCAAGTTAGTAAAAGCGAACGAAGATAGAAACATGATCAAAATTATTCAAAATGAGACGAAATTTAAATGACAACCTATCTAAGCATCATAGAATTGAATGCAAAAAACAAAAATGATAGAAAGCAAAATCTGCCACAAATTCCCAATCATTCCTAAAAGGGACGAATAGGCCTGCAGCAGTGCGGGGGGGCCGGGCGGGCCGCCCACCGTTTGAGGCATGATTTCGACACCAATCCACTTGGGATAGGTCCAAAATCTCTTATAAGGTGTTGTCGGAAAATTGGGTGGTATACTGTGGTCAAGTGTCGAGTTTTGGGCTCAAGATTCGTCCTTCCAATAGTCACCCAATGACCTCCTCTCTGAAAGAGATCAAGGATGTAAAAGGCACAAATCGCACAAGGATGTATGGGGAAGTAAAACGGTAGCACTTCGTTGCTCCAAATTGCTCTTCCTCTGTATATTTTGGGGTGAGAAAACCCACCAATTTATAGACCTGGAGGTCTCTTGGGATGAGCATGCAGAGGCGCCACTTGGCAGCCATGCCCTTCCAGGGGAGGGAAGATTCCTCCCTGAATAGGGACTCCATGACTGCCCTTGTAACAGCCTCTAATGCTCGAAAATGCTCACCTATACTCCCATGCAATGAAGGAAGCGTTAAGTGGCGGATCCGAGCTGCCATTTGTCAAGATTTGACTTTTTTCCCGTCAAACCTACAATTCGCCCCACCCTAGAGCGAATTGTGAATTCATCCCTGGGCGGAGCGAATCCCAATTAGAATTCATCCCTGGGTGGAACGGATATTGAGCAAAGTGCCTGAAGGTGCCAAAATGATTTTTGACCTTCCAAAACTACTGTGAGAGTGGTTAGGACCACTGTTTAACCTCTAGGGGCTGCCCTAGGGGCTGTGTGTGCCAATGTGATCAGTGTTTGCAATCACATAATCAGATTGGTGCTATTTTGGTGTCTACAGATGCCCCTTTTTGGGATGCGTTGTGCAAGGCACAGCGCCAAGCAAAAATAGATAACCAAAGCACTAATGATTAGGGTTTCTTAGTAACCTAACCAACTTTTGATGCCCCAAGTATGAAAAGGGGCATGCATTCTTGAATCCTTGCTTCTGACGAGCGAGGGAACTCAATTCAAGTGTTAACCTTTTTCGGTGAGGTGTTACTTGAGCTTGGACATTGATCAGTCATGAATAGGCAAAGGGCGCAACCTTTTGTCTATGGGAACCTTGAGTTCATGATTCATGAATGCCAAGTGATTGATCAACTTGTGATTATTGCTTGTTTACTGCCCCAAGCAGGAGCGTGATTTGTCTTTGCCAATGATTCTTCGAATGCATGCCATTTCTATGATTGGGTGTGTATTTGTTGATTGGTGACTAAGTGTGACTACCCCCTCAAGCGACGAATCGATGAGGGAATGACCTGCATGAGAAAAGCGACGAGTCACTTGACCCAAGATGACTTAGGTAAGGGTGCCTTCAGATGTTTTAGCATTAAACGTGCGTGTAGTTTTTTGACATTTAGACCTATTTTTGGTGGGTGTTAACCCTTTTGGGGACGCCTTTCTGGAGCTGAAATTGTCAAAAAATCCATCTTCCCGTGGAGCGGTCCGGCCATGGTGGCCTTCTTAGGGAGTAGGATGGTGACAATTTATAACCCCAATGTCTTTTTTGGATGCCAAGAATGTCAAGCGCGAAGGCGCCTTCGTTCGGCAACTCTATTGCTATTTTTGGGTGGGTTTTGACCCTTTTGGCGACGTCGTTTGGGGATGAAATTCTCGAAGATCCGTCCTCCCGTGGAGTGGTCCGGCTATGGTAGCCTTCTTAGGGAGTAGGATAGTGAGGATTTGTGACCCCGACATCTGTTTTGCATGCCCGGAATGTCAAGTGCAAAAGCACTCTTATTGGACAGTTTTATTGTTGTTTTTGGTGCATTTTTGTGCATTTTTGTTGTTTTGTGAAATGTTTGCTCTGTATTCGTCCCTGGGTGGGACGAATTCCTATTGAGCATTCATTCTAGGGTGGGATGAGCGCTAACCAGAGCGCTCATCCCAGGGAGGAATGATTACAGGCTCAAAAAGCCTATTTAAAGGCCAAAACTAGGGTTTGGGCTCATTTGCACTTGTTTTTTCTGGCGATTTGGAGCTCTGAGGAGGAGGAGGTCAATTCTGCGAAGCGAAGCACTACCAAATTTTTTTGCCACCATGAGTGCACGAACCGGATCGAGCGGCGGAGCCGAAGCGAGACCAATAAGTGAATGCCCTCTTTATTAGTTTCTTGTATGATAGTTTTTAAAACTGCAAGTTATTTTTCGCGTCTTGTTTTATATTTTGTTTTTCAAATGTACAAATGAAAAAAACCTTAGTGAAATGAA
The DNA here is from genome assembly GCA_028583015.1 of Wollemia nobilis. NCBI lineage: Eukaryota > Viridiplantae > Streptophyta > Pinopsida > Araucariales > Araucariaceae > Wollemia > Wollemia nobilis. The sequence goes on along the minus strand of JAQPPZ010002456.1, from coordinate 1,043,674 downwards.
TGTGTTTATTTGTTTTGGTATGACTTCACTAAAACGTAGGTTGAAATCCTAGTGGAACCATGTTTGTTTGTGTTCATGTTTTTTTTTTTTTTTTGCTAATTTATCAATTTGAGAGTATAAAACCCGAGTTTGACAAATTAAATTTTGTTATTTTTGATTTTGTTTTGTTTTAATTTATCAATTTGAGAGTATAAACCCTAGGTTGACAAATTAAATTTTGTTATTTTTGATTTTTTTTGCTTTATTTTATCAATTTGAGGTTAAACTAGGTACAATTAATTATTTTTGATTTTGTTTTGCTTTAATTTATCAATTTGAGAGTATAAACCCTAGGTTGACAAATTAAATTTTGTTATTTTTGATTTTGTTGTTTGTAGTTGTACACTTTTTTTTTTTCATGATTCTAATGTGTTTATTTTGTTTTTATTTGCAGGTTGTGAAGAGCCGGTATCGTGTGCCTACTATTTTTGCTGAAGCATGGGAGGCGCTAGCTGTGGCTGACTGGGAGTGGCTTGACGCCCTGGGGCTCAAGCAGGTGACTCGATTGGAGCCAGTGATTGGGGATCGGGCCTACCTGATGGCCCTGATCAACTTGTGGGATCCCCGGACTAATACTTTCCATCTCCCAACAGGGGAGATGATAGTCACTTTGGAGGATGTCTATCGGATTCTTAGGATTCCAATAGACGGACTGTCGATCAGGACGACGTCGCGGGATCAGCAGACAGTAGTGCTGACACGCTACTTCGGGCACGGGGAGGAGTTGGGGGTGGATGGTCCAATGGAGAGGGCAGAGATTGACTGCCAGATGGGCGGGATTCTGGTTCGATGGTGGCTGGAGAAGGGGGTGTTGGGAGTGAGGCACGTAGTACTCATGGGCCTCATTTCCAACATGCTGCTACCTGACTCATCAGGTGCGAGGTTCCCATGGAACCTGCTGGATGTGGTCTATCGGTTGGTGGAGTGTTCGATGCATGAACCTTTGATCATGAGATGGGGACAGACACTACTGGCATAGCTCTATGGGGAGCTATATGAGGTCCACTGCTAGAGGCGAAAGGGGATCAGCTACAGCTATCTGTTGTAGAGTTGGGGTTGGCAGCATATAGCGATGGAGAGACCAGGGGGGTTACCATGGACGATGCGAGCGGAGATGGCAGATAAGGATATAGGTTACATGGCTCTATGGCGATGGTCTGAGGAGCAGGGATAGAGTCGATGGTGGGCAGGTGTCGTAGGGCACTATGTCGATGCCTTTGCTCGGCTTGCTCCGGGGGAGGTGTTCTGGCATCCCTACCGAGACTGTCCAGCCTGGCCGAAGGCTGGAGAGTGGCTCCGATGGGTGCGTAGGGAGCGGTGGCTGATTGGGCGGCATGGGACCGAGCAGGAGTTCTTCCTATACAGCCAGGTGGCATGATAGTTTGGGGTGCACCAAGGGTTGCCTGGTGAGCCCGTGGTCTATCGACATCGGGGGGTGAGCGGACTCTAGATCGGTCGGTCATCGCACCATTGGGCGAGGATTCGGATGCGATGATCGACGTCCCGGACATGGATGACGTCGAGACTACTGTAGAGTACGATTAGTGGTGGACTCTATGGCGATGGTAGGGAGAGGGACCACTAGGAGGTGCGAGAGGCAGCAACAGAGGGGATGATGGTGCGGAGGCACCAGGTGAGGGTTGGGGAGCTCCGCTAGAGGATGCGGACATGGTGGAGGTGGATGACTTGGGCATGGATTTTGGGGCTCCGGATCAGCCGGAGATGCAGGACGTCCCAGAGCAGTGGGAGCCAGAGCGGCTGCTGTTCTAGAGGCACCTATGCATCAGGCCATGGCAGAGGACATGGAGGCAGGGGTGCACGCTGAGAATGCACGATTGGTGGAGCTGCTATGGAGGTGAGATGAGGAGTTGGGGGAAGCTTTGCAGGAGAGGGATCTCCTACGGACTCAGCTAGCGGAGCGGGATAGCGCATTTGCTGCACACCGTCGGGGGATGGGGACACTAGCGCTGCATAGGAGAGGGATCTCCTACGGACGTAGCTGGCACAGCGCGACGATGTAGTAGCTTACTACCATCGATGGGAGGCAGAGTGGTTGCGATGGGAGATAGATTGGTCTCGGCATCGGATGGATATGGAGGGAGAGATTATCCACCTCGATGGGCGGTTACCTAAGCCCCCTGGAGGTGGCTCTTCGTGCCAGACGAGGGACAGTGGTACTGAGTAGTCAGCATCATCTCGTCGCAGGTGATTGGATGAGGGAGGCGGTAGTAGGCGTGATGCGGGGGCTAGCAGCAGCCGCCCTGAGGGGTCCCATAGGACCCACCACACGGGGGGTAGTTCCCGTCGCACCGATCCTGCATGATCATGGTGGCCGACGCCCTAGGCTTGGGGGTTTTTGAGCTTTTGGATTTGGTTGCGGGGTCACATGACCGGTTCTTTGTAGCCTATGGGCATTTTTGATGATATATATATACAGACTTTATTTTGTTTATGCGCATGTGATGATTTGATTTTATGCACGATGATTGATGAATATGGATGTATGCATGTTAAGTTATAGTGATGGATGCATATGTGTTGATGAGTGCAAATGTTTCTAATTTATATGATATGCAAATGGAATGGATGAATTGAATTTGTGATGTTTGGTAGTCGCACCATAGACTGTTTAGAACTTTATGACTTTTTGTCCTGGGCGATCGCTGTTGTAAATGACTTTTCATGTATACATGTGTTTTTTTTTTTGGTATGGTGAGAATAAAATATAGCAAGTTGGTTTCGAATGTAGTTAAGGTTTTCTGAGACTCAGATGTTTTAACTAACTAGCCACGACTGTACTTTATCTCACAAGACTTTTGAACAAGGTATGAATCGGACTTGTTTTGGACCAAGTTATTTCACATCCCTGTGTGTGCAAGTGAGTTCATTTATGTGGTGTTTGTCAGGATACCGCCAGTGCCAGATAGGCTATCAACCAAACCTGTACTGAGGATCACCTGATTAGCTCCACTAACTCCCTTGTTGTGTTTAGTCAGATTAATCTATGGTGCTATCGTAGGATACCATAAGCTAGCTCATCCACATGCAAACATTGATCTGCACACAAGTTAATGTGACAGATATATCATCATGCGGGAGGTTTACCACCAGTGACCGATAGGCTATCAACCAAACCGATACTGAGGTTTGCCTCATGACCCGTCTGGATGCTGAGAGTTCCAAGGATTCAAGTTCGACTCCCTTCTTTTCTTCAATTGTATTGGGATACTTGCTCTTTTGTAGTGATAAAAATCACTGTTTATTTTTGTATTATTTATTTTTTTTTTTGAGCAAGGGATTTTGAATAGTGAGTGAGGAGAATCACTATTGTATGTGCTTTGTGATGTATGCACTTTGAGGTGTCAAATTTTGGAGTTTTGACTTTTGCAAATTTTTTTGATGTTTTGCAACTTTTTGAGAACTTGGGATTCTTGGGGAATTGGGTAGGGAGGATGCTTGTCCTTTTGCCAACTCTCAGCATTCTTGGGGTCATTCACACAGGGGGATGAGCAAGATAACCGTTTTGCTTATGGTGACTTGGATTGCTTTGCAGGGTTCATATTTCGTTCACACAACTTGGGAATTTTGTTATATGTTTTAACTTGTGTCGGGATGCTACGTAACAAGGTGTGATCCAAGTAGAACTCTACCTACGTAAAATCTATCTGACTTGGTACAGTACGTGGCTAGAAAGCTAATGACGACTGAATGACGAAAATCTCTCGATACATTAGGAAACAACTGACTATGATAGGGGAAAATAACGTGAATGGCGGTTATAGGCGATGAGTTATTGATAAAGTGGAAAAATGTAGAAAAATGATGGTTTTGCCAAGTAATGACAGTCTATGGTGCTTTGACCTTTATGACCACAAATATGCACTGTATGGATGTGATGCTTAATGCAGCTATATATTTTTGTATTTTTGAGGGATTGATTTTTGTGAATATGCAGATGAGATGCAAAAGAACTATGTACTGTTATGATGATTTTGCGTATGCATGGGAATGAGATGCAACTTTTTGTTATTTTTGATGATTTTATTGTTTTTGAATTTTCTTGTTTTTGACCAAGCGATTGAGGAATCCTTGGGGCCTTTGGGTTGACCAAGCGATTATGGAAATCCTTGGAGCTTTTGGGTTGACCAAGTGATTATGGGAATCCTTGGAGCTTTTTGGGTTGACCAAGCGATTATGGGAATCCTTGGAGCTTTTTGGGTTGACCAAGCGATTATGGGAATCCTTGGAGCTTTTTGGGCTATGGCTCTTTTAAATATGGAAGGGCCTCAAATGACTGATGTTCAAGGGTTCTAGTTCCTTGATTCCGTCAGGAGAGGCTAGCCGGTATGTTCCAGGTCCTATTTTATTGTCAATGACATAAGGACCTAACCAGTTTGCCATGAACTTGTCCCTTAAATGGGGCGGCAAATTAGAGTTCTGTTGATTCTCTTTCAAGACCAAGTCACCAACCTGAAAGTCCCTCAGGTGAACTTTCATGTTGTATGCTTTCTTAAGTCACTCTTGGTAGATACGTAAATGCTCGAGAGCATTAACACGTCGTTCATCAAGCAACGTAAGCTGGTCTAACCGGGCCTGTCGTGCAGTGTCATCGTCGATGAACTCATGCATTGATATGCGTAGGGAAGGAATTTCTAACTCGAGAGGCATGACTGCCTCGGAGCCATACACCAACGAAAATGGAGTTGCCCCAATGGGTGTCCGAATGCTAGTGTGATAGGCCCATAGGGCAAGTGGGATCTAAATGTGCCAATCCTTATGATTATCTATGACTGTCTTTTTGAGGATGGCGACTAGCATTTTTTTGATGCCTCTGCTTGCCCATTTGCCTGCGGATAATAGGGTGTCAAAAAACTATGCTGAATTTTGTACTTTGTGGTCAAAGCATGCACATCTTTGTTCTTAAATGACGTCCCATTATTCGAGATTATCTTGGATGGAATACCAAAATGACATATGATGTTATGCAAAATGAACTCCACAATGCGGGGTCTAGTCGTAGAGGTTAGCGAAACTACTTCCACCCACTTGGTGAAGTACTCTGTGGTCATGATGATAAACGTGTGACGACCTAACGATGTAGGGGAGATCTTTTCGATTAGATCTAGGCCCCACTGCGAAAATGGCCAAGCCGATTGGATTGGTTGCAAGGCCTGGGAAGGTACATGTGTCAAATTAGCATGGTGTTTGTTATAATCATAGTGACATTGAGAGGGGGGTGAATCAGTGTGATCTTTTAAACTTCAAATATACAGTTCTAAAACCAGCAGTAGTTTAAAACTTATATACAGATATATCAAATATAGCAAGAAAGCATTACACACAACACAACATTTAACGAGGTTCACCAATGTGGCTACTCCTCAAAAATGATTGCTTGGACTACCATCCAAATCCAGCCTTTGCAAAGCTACAACTTTACAATCCCTTTTACCAGAACCAACTGGAAGGAGCACCAACCCCTCAGATATTTTTTGTACCAAATAGAAATGAGCACCAACTCCTAATTTACCAGCACCTACTGGAAAGGAGCACCAACCCCTTATGCCAAGCTGTAACTTGGAATTTAATAAAAACAAAGAAAATTACATACTAATACCTTCACCTTATTGCGCATAGTCTGTAGTTTCTATGCACTCTGCTTCTTCTGTGCAAACGCTTCGCACTATCTGATTATGAGCGGACTGCTTCTGTGATAATACTTCGCACTCTCTGCTGCTAAACAGTTGATCGATCACTTCTGCCCCTTTGTGCTTTTTTGCTCTCTGCATGCTATTACTTTGCACTTGGCTCGGTTCGATACGATTCACTTTTTGCGCACAACAGACTTAATTCACACAAAAATCAACTTGTCCAAATCTCCCAACAGCCCTCCTTTTATAACAAACTTTTCATGAGCAAATATCTAATCTTAGTCGATTGAAAAACCCTAATCTTAGTCGGTTGCAAACCCTAAACATGGTCGGCTGCAAACCCTAAATTTGGTCGACTATAAACCCTAAAATTTGTTGGCTTGCATCGGTCTTTGTTTGCCTCGACTGCCCCTACAAATCTTCTATTTCTGTTGTCACGAAAACACAACATGTCGCGATATCGTGACACTTCTGCCTTAAAAGACTTGTGTTTTGTTCATGTCACGATATCATGACACTTTTGTCTTTGATAGCCTCTGCTTTGCTTTTTTCACGATATCACGACACTTCTCCCTTCGTCGATCTCCTTTTTGTTTCTATTGTGAAATCGTGACATAATCTACAATCGTAATCTTTCTCTTCAACTTGTCGTGAAATCATGACACTTTCGCTTCCATACACTTTTCTCCTCAGTCACCAACGAAAAATAGAACATGTCACGAAATCATGACACTTTCACTGCCTTGTGCTTTTCTCTGCTTTACGCACGCAAAAATGGAACATGTCACAAAATCATGACACTTTCTGCATCCATACGCTTTTTCTCCAACCTATCGTGAAATTGCGACAGTTCTCACTTTGAACACTTTCCTTTGTTGCATGTCACAAAATCGTGACAGTTTCCATTTTGAACTCTGCAGTATGTCACAAAATCATGACACTTCTCACTTTGAACTTTGCAGCATGTCATGAAATCATGACAGTTCTCACTTCGAACTCTGTAGCATGTCACGAAATCGTGACACTTTTCGAGTTACTTTCTCTCTCTTCGAACTTGTCACGAAATCGTGACAATTCACACTATGGACTCTCTCTTCTGCATTATGTCATGAAAACGTGACGCTTTTTCTATCAAACTCTCTTTCCTACAACATGTCACGAAATCGCGACAATTTTCCTTCCTTGCACTTTTTCTTTCAACATGTCACAAAATCGCGACAGTTTTCTTCCTTGCGCCTCTGCTTTGAACATGTCACGAAATCGTGACAGTTTTTCCACTTGCTATCTTTTCTTCCAACATGTCGTGAAATCGTGAAAATTTTGCCAGCCTTTTCTCTCTCCTTTGATATGTCACGAAATCATGACAGTTTTTCTTTCTTCCTTCTTTATTCTCAACCTGTCACGATATCGCGACAGAAAACATGTCGCGATATCGTGACAGTTTTCTTACTTGTCTTTTTCTTTGATCCTTTGAATCTGGACCACTTCTGTCTTCTTGGATATTCACTTGTACATGCTCTCACTGACCTCTGAACTCCTATCCACTGCATCAACTGATCTATCTGTCTGTGTTGACAACAATGACAATACTTTTGCTGCACCTTGCTCAACAATCTCCCCCTTTGGAATTGTTGGCAACACACATGCACTCTCCTGTAAATCTTCTCCCCCTTTGACAATAATACCAAAGGGCTGCTACAGACTCCCCCTGAGTCCAAACACAACATTCTCAGGCAAAATTTATTACACTTAGTAATAAATAAAGACATGAGCAAGAAGATGATCAAACACTTCAATGCTCCCCCTGAGAATGTGATCCCTGTAGCTAGTCACTTCTTGGGAAGGGTCACCACTCCCAATTTATTGTGAAGGTATTCAAAAACATCCTTGGGCAAAGGTTTTGTGAATATATCTGCTACTTGCTCTGTAGTTGGAACAAAATCCAGCTTAACCTCACCTTCAACAACTTTCTCTTTCAAGAAGTGATATCTGATAGCAATGTGTTTTTTTCGTGAATGCATTACTAGATTCTTGGAGATGTTAATTGCACTGGTGTTATCACACTTAACTAATATTGGTTCACTAAAATTAATGCCAAGATCTTTCAGAGTTTGTTTCATCCACAAAACTTGTGTACAGCAAGTTGTTGCTGCAATATATTCTGCCTCAGCTGTTGATAAAGAAACTGACTCTTGTTTCTTGCTTGTGCCAAGCAACCAACTTTGTCATCGAGATAAAAAGCACCTCCACTTGTACTCTTCCTATCATCAACACATCCTGCCCAATCTGCATCTAAATAAGATATAAGGGTGAAGTCTTTACCTTTCGGATACCATAACCCATACTCCATAGTACCCTTGAGATACCTGAGAATCCTTTTTACTACTGTCACATGAGTCTCTTTGGGACTGGCCTGAAATCTTGCTACCATGCACACTGCCTGCAGAATATCTGGTCTGGTAGTCTGTTAAATAAAGTAAGCTTCCAATAATTGATCTGTACATGGTTTGATCAACAGGTGGAGATTTGTCATCTTTGCTCAACTTGCACCTGTCCCATAGGAGTGCTAAGCGGCTTACTGAGTCCTCCATTGTGAATCTTTTTAGCATCTCTTTCACATATTTGACTTGGGAAATAAATATGCCTTTCTCATTTTGATTAACTTGTAACCCAAGAAAGTAAGACAGTTCACCAATCATAGACATTTCAAATTCTTTCTGCATTTTATTTGCTAAGTCTTTACATGATTCATCTTTGCTGCTGCCAAATATGATATCATCTACATATACAACAAGAACAATGAGATGCCCATTTTTTGTTTTGACATATAGATTACTATCCACCATACCTTTCTTAAACCCCTGTTGAGAGAGATAGTTATCTAGCCTTGCATACCATGCTCGGGGTGCCTATTTTAGGCCATATAAAGCTTTCTTTAATTTGCAGACAAGATTGGGATCTTCACCAATTTGGAAACCATCTGGTTGTTCAATGTAAACTTCTTCTTCAAGTTTCCCATTTAAGAAAGCTGATTTTACATCCATCTGGTAAACTCTGAAATTCTTATGAACTGCTAAGGCTAGAAACATTTTGATTGCTTCTAATCTGGCCACAAGTGCAAAAGTCTCTTCAAAATCAATGCCTTCAACTTGTGCATAACCTTTACAGACCAATCTAGCTTTATTTCTAACTACTCGTCCATCTTCATTCAATTTATTTCGAAATATCCATTTGGTGCCGATTACATTCTTATTTGCCGGTCTAGGAACTAATTCCCAAGTTTTGTTCTTTTCAATCTGATCTAACTCTTCATTTATTGCCTTCATCCAGCTATCATCTTTGCTTGCCTCAGCTATATTTTTGGGCTCAATGCTGGATAAAAGAGAGTAGTTACTTACTACTTTCTTTCTTGTCTGAATACCAGCTATGGGATCTCCAATTATTTGATCTCTGGGATGATTCTTCTGCCAGTTGCCTATTTTGAATTTCTTGTTTTCTTCCACCTCTGAGTCATCAATTAAGTCATCTGAGTTAAGAGTTGGTTTCTTTTCTGTTTCATTTTCCTCATCTCCTTCAATGACTTCTTCATAAATTGGGTAGTTTTCTTCATAGTTAGCTGTTCTTTCCCTTCCTTCATCAAATTTAACATCAACACTGTCCATAATTTTATTGAGTCTCTTGTTGTAGCATTTATAAGCTTTGCTTTTTATCGAGTACCCAACAAAGACACCTTCATCTGCTCTATTTTCAAACTTCCCAAGATTGTCTTCAGTTTTTCTGATGTAACACTTACGACCAAAAACTTTGAGGTGTTTTGTTGTTGCCTTTCTACCAAACCACAGCTCATAAGGAGTTTTGCTTTCATGAGTTCTCAGCATGTACCTGTTTTGGATGTATACTGCAGTGTGGACTGCTTCTTTCCAAAATATGTCTGCTATTTTGTTCTCAGCCAGCATAGTACGTGCCATTTCCTGTACTGTTCTGTTCTTTCTTTCTACCACACCATTTTGCTGGGGTGTTCTAGCTGTTGAATATTGTCTCCTGATACCATGTTGTTCACGGTATTCTGTAAACTCATCTGAGATGAATTCTCCTCCTCTATCTGATCTCAAACATTTAATTCTTTTTTCTGTTTCATTCTCAACTAGATGTTTGAAAGATCTGAACATTCCAAAAGCTTATGTTTTATTCTTTAAGAAGAATATCCATGTCATTCTGGAATAATCATCAATACACAACATAAAGTATTTGTCACCATTTATGCTTTGAGTTCTCATGGGTCCACACAAGTCTGTATGTATAAGGTCCAGAGGTTTGCTGGTGTGGTACTCTTTTGTTTTGAATGAGGTTCTGGTTTGCTTTCCCTTTTGACATGAAGCACAAATGCTATTTGAAGGTTTTCTAATGGTTGGAATGTCTCTTACTGCTTGTTTTGAGTTGATTTTCACTAGATTATCAAAACTAATGTGTCCAAGCCTCTTGTGCCATAGCCAGTTTTCTTCTTCCTGTCCAATGAAACAATTACCTTCTGAAGTTTTTGAGAGTGTGTACAGGTTGCCAGATGTCCTTGATCCAGTAGCTATCAATTTTCCACTGTTTGATTTCTTGACTTCACAACCCTGCTTCTTGAAAACAACTTCATGTCCTTTATCACAGATCTGACTGACACTCAACAGGTTATGTTTCAAACCATCCACAAACAAAACTTCTTCTGACTTGATCTTCCCATCACTAATTTTAACTGATCCTTTTCCAATTATCTTAGCTCCATCATTATTTCCAAAACCACCCTCATATTTTTGTAATTTTTCAAATTTTTGTTTATCACCTGTCATATGACTTGAGCATCCGCTGTCAAGTATCCATGGTACCCTTTTACTCTGTGCCTTGAAAGTTGTTTGAACTATTAGGGATTCCTTTTCTTCTTGAGGCTGCTCTTTCTATTTCCACTCTGATTTGGCTACCGTATTGGGCTCTAGTTTGGACTTTCCTTTTCCAGTATCTTGAGTATATCTTTTAGAAGGATTTCTATTTTGTCTTGTCCTATTTGGTTGAAATTTTCTTTTCTGAGGTTGATTTGCGGCTAAAGGACTACGACAGTTTCTTGCAATATGTCCAAAGTTATGACAATTAAAACATTCTACTGCATAATTTAATGGTGAAAAAGCATTCCTACTGAAGAGATTTCTTGGTCCTACATTATACTTGCAATATGCAATTTTATGCCCATAACCATTACACTTGAAATAGAAACCAGAAAAGAAATGATTGAACCTGAAAGATGGTTTTTGCCAGGTTGTTGTAGGAGCCATAGATCTTCTTTTCTTTTGATGTGTGACCTTGGTAAATCCATCATTGTCGGTTCTCCTTTCGGTCTTGGCATTACTTGCTTTCATTTGCACGAGTTGTTTTTCTTTCATCGATCTGTTTCTTCTCTTCATTCCTTACAGTTTCTACATTTCTGGCTTTTGGTCCATTTGACGATTCTCCTTCTATGAAGCCTAGACCAAATTTGATGCCAGTAGGTCTTTGATCACTTAAAATTTTATCCAGCTTCATCGAACTTTCTTCATGCTTTTGATGGCAGCTAATTTTTTGATCCAGTTCTTGCATCTGCATTCGTAGACTAACATTCTCTTCTTCTAGTTTATAGCAGTAATCTATCTTCATGGTTATCTGAACTTCGAGATCCTTAGACATTTTCTTGTATTCTTCTGTCTGTATTTTTAAACTGGTTATGATGTCATTTGCATCCTCAAGCTTTCTTGAAAGTTTATAATTCTTTCTTTTCTCAGATTTCCATTCTACAAGAGCAGAGACCAGCTCACCTTCTAGATCTACTTCAGCCTCAAGATTTTTAGTAGAAACTTTAGAATTCATTACTTCCCTCTTTTCTGATTGTTCTACCTCTTCCGATTTTTTTGATTCAAATGCCATGAATAGAGCTTCACCTGTTTCTTCTTTAGAATCCTCACTAGAGTTGTCCTTTGAAGAATTTGCATTCTTGGAGATGAAACTTTTCTTTTTGAAGTTGCCTTTTCTAAAGTTTGATTTCTTCTTCCAGTCACTTCTTTCTTGGTGCGAAACTTCCTCACCCTGGTTCTTCTCATTGAGTGGACATTTTGTCGCAAAGTGCCCAATGCCTCCACAGTTAAAACATTTAAATGGTAGCTTTCCTCTGTATTTTCCTTTTCCCTTTCTTAGTTTTTTGACAAAATTTGCTTCCATTTCATCTGATACCTCCTCTTCTTTAGACTCTTGTTTTGTGTCTTTGCCTTTTAGGGCTTTAAAGGCTGCTTCTCTATCTGTGGGATTAGACCTTCCTATTCTCATTTCAAAAGCAGTCAAAGAACCATGCATCTCATCCATACTAAAGCGATTTAGATCTTTAGCTTCTTCTATGGCTGAGACTTTAGAATCAAACCTTGGAGGGAGTGATCTTAATACCTTTTTCACGATAGTAGCATCATCCATATCTTCGTCGAGACCTCTAATTGAATTAGTGATTCCATTGACTCTTAGCATGAAAGCCTCTATGTTCTCATCATTGTCCATCTTTAAGGATTCGAATTGAGCTCGATGTGTTTGAAGCTTGGCCTCCTTGATCCTATCTTCTCCTTCATGAATGTTCTCTAGTTTATCCCATACATCTTTCGTTGATTCACAATTTATGATCTTGACTAGCTCACTATCCACTAATCCACACATGATGGCATTTTTTGCTTTTGAATCATTTTCAAATGCCTTTTTACTGGTAGTGTCTGTTGGAGCAGTGGTGGGAGCTTTGTAACCATTAACTACTGCACCCCAGATGTCAAAACCCAAAGCATGGAGATATGTCTGCATCCTGATTTTCTAGAACGCATAATTAGTTCCATCAAACAATGGTGCTTTGTTTAAGGAGAAACCTTCACCACTTGCCATTGCGTCACTTCCAAGATCACCCTAGCTGATTGAGCCTATTCAGGAACCTTGCTCTGATACCAATTGTTATAATCATAGTGACACTAAGAGGGGGGTGAATCAGTGTGATCTTTTAAACTTCAAATATACAGTTCTAAAACTAGCAGTAGTTTAAAACTTATATACATATATATCAAATACAACAAGAAAGCATTACACACAACACAACATTTAACGAGGTTCACCAATGTGGCTACTCCTCAAAAATGACTGCTTGGACTACCATCCAAATCCAGCCTTTGCAAAGCTACAACTTTACAATCCCTTTTACCAGCACCAACTGGAAGGAGCACCAACCCCTCAAATTTTTTCTGTACCAAATAGAAAGGAGCACCAACTCCTAATTTACCAGCACCTACTGGAAAGGAGCACCAACCCCTTATGCCAAGCTGCAACTTGGACTTCAATAAAAACAATGAAAATTACAGAATAATACCTTCACCTTATTGCGCATAGTCTGTAGTTTCTATGCACTCTGCTTCTTCTGTGCAAATGCTTCGCACTATCTGATTCTGAGCAGACTGCTTCTATGATAATACTTCACACTCTCTGCTGCTAAACAGTTGATCGATCACTTCTGCCCCTTTGCGCTTTTTTGCTCTTTGTGCGCTATTACTTCGCACTTGGCTCGGTTCGACACGATTCGCTTTCTACGCATAGCAGACTTAATTCACACAAAAATCAACTTGTCCAAATCTCCCAATAGCCCTCCTTTATAACAAACTTTTCATGAGCAAATATCTAATATTAGTCGGCTCAAAAACCCTAATCTTAGTCGACTGCAAACCCTAAACAGATATTCACACAATGACACTGAGAGGGGGGGTGAATCAGTGTAAATATTAATTATCAAATCTACAGCTTTTAAAATGAAGCAAAGAGAACTTGAAAACCAGAAAAGCAAATTGAACAATAGAGCACACCACAACACTCAATATACCGAGGTTCACCAATTTGGCTACTCCTCAAAAATGACTTCTTGGACTCCAATCCAAATCCATTCTTTGCAAAATACCAATTTTACAAACACTTTACCAGCATCTACTGGAAGGAGCACCAACCCCTTAGTTTTTTGTTGCAATAGATAGGAGCACCAACCCCTAGTCCCAAGCACCAACTTGGACTACAATTTCGAGCAATTTAAAATGATATAAAAATGTCTTCACTTCTTACATGACCCTGACTGGTCTGCAATTAAACAAACTCTGCACACTCTCACGGCTCTGCTAATTTCTCTCTTGGCTCTCTTCTAACCCTCTTTTCACAGCAATTTCCCTCTAACAGCAGCCATAGTATTCTCTATACGACTGTCCTTTTATAACCCCTTTTTCTCATCGGGACTCTTCGTCTTCTATAACTTTTCAATCCTGCATGCAGTCGAATGACATACTCTAACTGTTCGAATTCTTTTCTCCTCTCCATAAGCGACTGTTCGAATCCTTGCAAATACGGCTGTTCGAATGCTTTTACGATCCTGCATATACGGCTGTTTTGAATGCTGCAAATACGTCTGTTCGAAAGCTTTTACGACCCTTCATATTTGGCTATTCGAATTCTACAAATACAGCTTTTCGAATACACTTTCCATTCTCCATATGTGATTCTTCGAATGCTTTTCAATCATGCATATACAGATGTTCCAGTGCATGTCCAACACCTCTCAATGTGTAATCGCTGATCTGACTTCAGTTACTTCTTACGTAACTGGCTGCATGATGCTTTTTCGACACGTGTCACCTTGCATGTTCCTTCGGCATTTACCAGCCAAACTGTTACCTATCACGAATTCATGACATTTCTGCCCATTTGACTTTTTTAGGGCTGTTGACCGTGAAAACCTGACCTGTCGCGATATCGCGACACTTTTTGTAGCCGTACGCCTTCATGCCCTTGCTGTCATGAAATCGTGACCATTTTGGCCTTTGAAAGCTTTCCCACCGTTCATGTCATGAAATCGTGACACTTCAAACTTTTGCTGACGTCATCCTTAATGTTGTCACGAAATCGCGATGCTTCCGGCTTCCTGAGGCTTCTCTTGCAACTTGTCATGAAATCGTGACACTTTCAGCTTTTGCTGACGTCATCCTCATCATTGTCGTGATATCGCGACGCTTTCGGCTTCCAGCGGCTTTTCTTTCACCCTGTCATGAAATCGTGACACTTTCAATTTTTGCTGACGTCATCCTCAGCTTTGTCACGAAATCACGACGCTTTCGGCTTCCGTACAATCCTTGCTTCATGCAGTAGCGAAATCGCTACAACTTTGTGCCTTGTGCTTTCGACTTGCTACATCTTTGAGTTTTGCGATTTTGACTGGTAGCGAAATCGCTACACCTTCGCATAGTGCACTTTTGGATTTGTAGCGAAATCGCTACACCTTCATGTTGAGCTTTTCAACTTGTAGCCGTATACACCCACCTTTGCTTTGTGTATTTTCGACTTGTAGCGAAATCGCTACAACTTTTTCACTTAGCACTTTCTCCCTGCTTCGGCTAAAATTCAACATGTAGCGAAATCGCTACAGTTACTCGACTTAGCTTCTTGGCCTCCGACATGTCATGAAATCGTGACAATTTTGCTTGCGCCTTCTCTCTCCTCGGCCATGTCACGAAATCATGACCATTTTGCTTGCACCTTCTCTCTCCTCTATGTCACGAAATCATGACAATTTTGCTTGCACCTTCTCTCTCCTCGACCATGTCGCGAAATCATGACAATTTTGCTTGCACCTTCTCTCTCCTCGGCCATGTCACGAAATCGCGACCATTTTGCTTGCACCTTCTCTCTCCTCGACCATGTCGTGAAATCGTGACAATTTGGCATGCATTTTCTCTCTCCTCGGCCATGTCGCGAAATCGCGACCATTTTGCTTGCACCTTCTCTCTCCTCGACCATGTCGCGAAATCGTGACAATTTGGCATGCATTTTCTCTCTCCTTCGTTATGTCGCGAAATCGCGACATTTTTCTTTCTGCCTTCGGACCTCTCAACCTGTCGCGATATCGCGACAGAAAACATGTCGCGATATCGCGACAGTTTTCTTACTTGTCTTTTTCTGCAAATTTTTGAATCTGGGTCACTTCTGTTTTCTTGCAAATTCACTGTACTTGATCTGACTGACTTCAGAATTCTTGTCCATTGCTTCAACCGCATCAATTTCTGTCTGTGTTGACAACAATGACAATACTTTTGCTGCACCTTGTTCAACAATCTCCCCCTTTGGAATTGTTGGCAACACTTATGCACTCTCCTGTAATTCTTCTCCCCCTTTGACAATAATACCAAAGGGTTGTTGCAGACTCCCCCTGAGTCTATGCACACCACTCTCAGACAAATGTTGTTATAGTTAGCAAAAATCATGAATATAAGCAAAACTATAAGTATAGGCATAAATGCACCCCCTGAGAATGTGATCCCAAATGAAAGTCAGTTCTTGGGAATTGTGACCACTCCCAACTTATGTCGAAGGTACTCAAAAACTTCCTTGGGCAATGGTTTTGTGAATATATCAGCTACCTGCTCTGTAGTTGGAACAAAGTCCAATTTGACCTCTCCTTCAGCAACTTTATCCTTCAAGAAATGATATCGGATTGCAATATGTTTGGTTCTAGAATGCATAACCGGATTCTTGGATATGTTGATAGCACTAGTGTTATCACATTTTATTGATATTGGCTCTTTGAAGTGAATACCAAGATCTTTCAAAGTTTGTCTCATCCATAATATCTGTGTACAGCATGTTGTGGCTGCAATGTATTCTGCCTCTGCAGTGGATAGAGAGATTGATTCTTGTTTCTTGTTGTGCCATGCTACCAGCCTGTCTCCAAGATAAAATGCTCCTCCACTGGTACTCTTTCTGTCATCTATACATCCTGCCCAATCTGCATCAGAATATGCAATCAAAGTGAAATCTTTACCTTTTGGGTACCACAACCCATAATCCATAGTACCCTTGAGGTACTCGAAGATCCTCTTTACAATTGTCACATGAGTTTCTTTGGGACTAGCCTGAAATCTTGCAACCATGCATACTGCTTGTAATATGTCTGGTCTAGTGGCTGTTAAATACAACAGGCTTCCAATCATAGACCTGTACATTGTTTGATCTACATCTGGAGATTTGTCATCCTTGCTTAACTTGCAGCCTGTTGTCATGGGAGTGCTAACAGGTTTGCTGTCTTCCATTGTGAACTTTTTCAGCATTTCTTTTACATATTTAACTTGAGAAATAAAAATGCCCTTTTCATTTTGATTGACCTACAGTCCTAGGAAATAAGAAAGTTCACCAATCATAGACATCTCAAATTCTTTCTTCATTTTAGTTGATATGTCTTTGCAATATTCATCCATGTTGCTGCCAAATATTATATCATCTACATAAACAACAAGAACAATAAGATGCCCCTTCTCTGTTTTGACATATAAATTGTTGTCCACCAAACCTTTCTTGAACCCTTGTTTAATAAGATAGTTATCCAGACCTTGCATACCATGCTCTGGGTGCCTGTTTCAAACCATATAATGCTTTCTTTAACCTCGCAAACAAAATCTGGATTGTCACCAAGTTGGAAACCATCTGGCTGTTCAATGTAAACCTCTTCTTCCAGTTTTCCATTCAGAAATGCTGATTTTACATCCATTTGATATACTTTGAAATTTTTATGGACTCGCTAAAGCCAGAAACATTCTGATTGCCTCTAGTCTGGCTACCGGTGCAAAGGTTTCCTCAAAATCAATGCCTTCAACCTGAGCATAGCCTTTACAGACCAATCTTGCCTTATTTCTGACAACCTGTCCATCTTCATTTAACTTATTTCGAAAAATCCATTTAGTGCCTATTATGTTTTTATTTGTTGGTCGTGGTACTAATTCCCAGGTATTGTTTTTCTCAATCTGATCTAGTTCTTCATTAATTGCCTTCATCCAACTTTCATCTGTGCTTGCTTCAGCAACATTTTTAGGTTCAATGCTAGATAACAGAGAATAGTTCCGCACTGCTGCTCTTCTTGTCTGAATACCATCTGTGGGATCCCCAATAATCTGTTCACTGGGATGGTTTTTCTGCCAATTGCCTGTTTTAAATTTCTTGTTTTCTTCTTCTTCTGAGTCAGTTTTTACAACATCTGGATCAATTTTTTGATTCTCATCTGTTTCCTTTTCATCATCACCTTCAATGACTTCTTCATAAATAGGGTAGTTTTCTTGATAAGTAATTTCTTGTTCTCTACCTTCATCAACTTTCACATCAGCACTCTCAACAATTTTCTTTAGCCTCTTGTTGTAACATGTGTAGGCTTTGCTTTTTGTTGAGTAACCAAGAAAGATACCTTCATCAGCTCTATCTTCAAATTTATCGAGATTATCTTCAGTCCGTTTGATGTAGCACTTGCTGCCAAATACTTTGAAATGTCTTGTTGTTGCCTTTCTGTCGAACCACAACTCATAAGGTGTTTTGCTTTCATGTGGTCTTAGCATGCACCTGTTTTGAATGTAAACTGTAGTATGTACTGCCTCTTTCCAAAATCTGTCAGCTATTTTGTTCTCAGCCAGCATTGTCCGTGCCATTTCCTGCACTGTTCTGTTCTTCCTTTCTACAACACCATTCTGCTGAGGTGTCCTAGCTGCTGAAAACTGTCTTCTTATCCCATATTTTTGACAGTATTCTGCAAATTCTTCTGAAATAAACTCTCCTCCTCTGTCTGATCTTAGGCATTTAATCCTTTTTCCAGTTTGATTTTCAACCTATTTTTTAAAAATCTTAAACATCTCAAAGGCATCTGATTTAAGCTTTAAAAATAATATCCATGTCATCCTGGAGTAATCATCTATTAACAACATAAAGTATTTGTCACCATTTATGCTTTGTGTTCTCATGGGTCCACACAAATCAGTATGAATTATCTCCAAAGGTTTTCTGGTGAAGTATTCCTTTGATTTAAAAGTGGATCTGGTTTGCTTCCCTTTTTGACATGAAGCACGAGATGCTATTTACTGGTTTGCCAATGGTTGGTATATCTCTTATCGCCCTTTTTGAACTTATTTTTGCCAGATTGTCAAAACTAATATGACCGAGCCTCTTGTGCCACAACCAATTTTCATCTTCCTGTCCAATCAAGCATGTTCCTTCTACAGTTTCTGAGAGAGTATATAGATTACCAGAAGTCCTAGATCCAGTAGCTATCAGCTTCCCACTGTGTGCTTTTCTCACTTCACAGCCCTGCTTCTTAAAAATGACTTCATGACCTCTCGTCACAGATTTGACTTACACTCAGCAAGTTATGCTTCAGACCAATCATAAACAATACTTCTTTTGATTTTATCTTTCCATCACCGATCTTGACTGATCCCTTTCCAACAATCTTTGCTCCATCATTATTTCCAAATTTCACCGAACCACCTTCATAATTCTGTAAATTCTCAAATTTTTGCTTGTCACCTGTCATGTGACTGGAGCATCCACTGTCAAGTATCCATGGTGCAGATTTGTCTTGTGCTTTAAAAGCAGTCTGAACAATCAAAGATTCCTTTTCTTTCCATTCTGGTTTGATGACAGATTTGGCTACTTGTTTTGCCTTTGTCCTTTCATTAGCATGTGCCTATTTTTCAGGAAATTTCTTGTTTTGTTTCAACCCACTTGGTTGAGATTTTCTACCCTGATAATTATTTGATGCACAAGTGCTTCTACAGTTTCTAGCAATATGTCCAAAATTATGACAATTATAACATTCAACTGCATAATTCATTAAAGGAGAAAAAACATTTCTACTGGTGAAATTCCTTTGAGATACATTATGCCTGCAATCTGAAATCATATGGCCATAAGCATTGCATTTAAAACAATAACCAGAAAAGGAATGATTAAACCTGGGTGCCGGTCTTTGCCAGTTTGAAGTAGGAGCCATGAATCTTCTCCTTCTTGGATGTGTGACTTTTGTGAATCCATCTTTGTCAGTACTCTTCTTGAGTCTGGCATTATTGCTTTCTTTGGCATGATTTGTTTTTTCTAGGTCAACCTTGATCTTTTCTTCTTTCTTTATGGGTTCTACATTCAAGGCCTTTGAACCCTTTGATGATTCTCCTTCATCGAAGCCTAAACCAAATTTGATGCCGGAAGGCCTTTGGTTATTTAACATTTTATCCAGCTTTACAGTACTTTCTTCAAACTTATGAAAGCAGCTCAATTTTCTATTCATCTCCTCTAGCTGCATCCTTAACTTAACAATGTCTTCCTCTAGCTTGCTGCATTCAACTGTCTTTACAGTTAATTGTTCATCAAGAACTTCAGACATTTTCTTGAATTCCTCTGTCTGTATTTTTAAACTGTTTATTATGTCAGTGGCATCCTCTAGTTTTCTTGAAAACTTTTTGTTCTTTTTCCTTTCTACACTCAACTCTTCAAGTGCAGCAACCAATTCTCCTTCCAGATAAACTTCAGCCTCATCTTTAAAGCTTTCATCACCTTCCTGATTTTCTTCTGTTCTTTCCTCTTCAAGTGCCATGAACAGAGCTTCACCTGTTTCTTCTTCAGAATCCTCACCTGAGCTTTCTTCAGAAGAGCTGACATTCTTTGATATGAAGCTTTTCTTCTTGAGGTTGTTCTTTCTAAAATTTTGTTTCTTCTTCCAGTCACCTTTTTCTTGGAGTGACCCTTCACCATTTTTGGTTTTCTCATGCATTGGGCATTTGGCTGCAAAATGACCGACTCCTCCACAATTGAAGCACTTGAATGGTAGCTTTCCTCTATATTTTCCTTTTCCCTTTGTGAGTTTTCGAACAAAATTTGCTTCTGTTTCATCCAGTGTCTCTTCATCCTCAGATTCATGTTCAGTTTTTATATTCTTGTGTGCTTTAAAAGCAGCTTCTCTGTCTATAGGCTTAGTTTGTCCTATTCTCATTTCGTATGCAGTCAAGGAACCATGCAGCTCATCCATGCTAAAATTGTTTAGATCTTTTGCCTCTTCTATTGCAGAAACTTTGGAGTTAAATCATTTGTGAAGGGTTCTGAGAACCTTTTTCACAACAACTGCATCATCCATTTCTTCATCGAGTCCTCTGATTGCATTGATGATTCCATTGACTCTCAGCATATAGGCCTCTATGTTCTCATCTTCCTTCATTTGTAATGCTTCGAATTGAGCTCGATGAGTTTGCAGCTTGGCTTCCTTGATCTTGTTGTCTCCTTCATGGATGCTCTTCAGTTTATCCCACATGTCTTTTGCCGATTTGCAGCTCATGACTCTTATCAATTCACTGTCTACAAGTCCACACATTATGGCATTCTTAGCTTTGGAGTTGTTCTCAAATTTTTTCTTCTCAGCAGTATCTGTTGGAGGAGTAGTGGGTGCTGTGTATCCACTATCTACAGAATCCCAAATATCATATCCCAATGCACTCAGATATGTTTGCATCCTGAGTTTCCAGAAAGTGTAATTAGTTCCATCAAACAAGGGAGCTTTGTTGGATGAGAATCCTTCACCGCCTGCCATTGTCTCTTCCAAGATCACCTTAGCTGATTAAGCTTGTTCAAGGAACCTTGCTCTGATACCAATTGATATTCACACAATGACACTGAGAGGGGGGGTGAATCAGTGTAAATATTAATTATCAAATCTACAGCTTTTAAAATGAAGCAAAGAGAACTTGAAAACCAGAAAAGCAAATTGAACAATAGAGCACACCACAACACTCAATATACCGAGGTTCACCAATTTGGCTACTCCTCAAAAATGACTGCTTGGACTCCAATCCAAATCCAGTCTTTGCAAAATACCAATTTTACAAACACTTTACCAGCATCTACTGGAAGGAGCACCAACCCCTTAGTTTTCTGCTGCAACAGATAGGAGCACCAACCCCTAGTCCCAAGCACCAACTTGGACTGCAATTCTGAGCAATTTAAAATGATATAAAAATGTCTTCACTTCTTACATGACCCTGACTGGTCTGCAATTAAACAAACTCTGCACACTCTCACGGCTCTGCTAATTTCTCTCTTGGCTCTCTTCTAACCCTCTTTTCACAGCAATTTCCCTCTAACAGCAGCCATAGTATTCTCTGTACGACTGTCCTTTTATAACCCCTTTTTCTCATCGGGACTCTTCGTCTTCTATAACTTTTCAATCTTGCATGCAGTCGAATGACATACTCTAACTGTTCGAATTCTTTTCTCCTCTCCATAAGCGGCTGTTCGAATCCTTGCAAATACGGTTGTTCGAATGCTTTTACGATCCTGCATATACGGTTGTTTTGAATGCTGCAAATACGTCTGTTCGAAAGCTTTTACGACCCTTCATATTCGGTTGTTCGAATTCTACAAATACAGCTTTTCGAATACACTTTCCATTCTCCATATGTGATTCTTCGAATGCTTTTCAATCATGCATATACAGATGTTCCAGTGCATGTCCAACACCTGTCAATGTGTAACTGCCGATCTGACTTCAGTTACTTCTTACGTAACTGGCTGCATGATGCTTTTTCGACACGTGTCACCTTGCATGTTCCTTCGGCATTTACCGACCAAATTTACTGTCACGAATTCGCGACATTTCTACCCATTTGAATTTTTTGGTGTTGACCGTGAAAACTCGACTGTCGCGATATCGCGACACTTTTTGCGCGTACGCCTTCATGCCCTTGTTGTCGCGAAATCGTGACCATTTTGGCCTTTGAAAGCTTTCCCACCGTTCATGTCACGAAATCGTGACACTTCGAACTTTTGCTGACATCATCTTTAATGTTGTCGCAAAATTGCGACGCTTCTGGCTTCCCTGAGGCTTCTCTTGCAACTTGTCACGAAATCGTGACACTTTCAGCTTTTGCTGACGTCATCCTCATCATTGTCGCGATATCGCGACGCTTTCGGCTTCCAACGGCTTTTCTTTCACCCTATCGTGAAATCGCGACACTTTCAGTTTTTGCTGACGTCATCCTCAGCTTTGTCGTGAAATCGCGACGCTTTCGGCTTTCGTACAATCCTTGCTTCATGCAGTAGCGAAATCGCTACAACTTTGTGCCTTGTGCTTTCGACTTGCTACATCTTTGAGTTTTGCGATTTTGACTGGTAGCGAAATCGCTACACCTTCGCATAGTGCACTTTTGGATTTGTAGCGAAATCGCTACACCTTCATGTTGAGCTTTTCAACTTGTAGCGAAATCGCTACACCTTTGCTTTGTGTATTTTCGACTTGTAGCGAAATCGCTACAACTTTTTCACTTAGCACTTTCTCCCTGCTTCGGCCAGCGAAAATTCAACATGTAGCGAAATCGCTACAGTTACTCGACTTAGCTTCTTGGCCTCCGACATGTCGTGAAATCGTGACAATTTTGCTTGCGCCTTCTCTCTCCTCGCTCATTTTTGTCATGTGACAATTTTCTTTCTCTCTCCTGATATGTCGTGAAATCATGACAATTTTGCTTGCACCTTCTCTCTCCTCGACCATGTCGCGAAATCATGACAATTTTGCTTGCACCTTCTCTCTCCTCGACCATGTCACGAAATCGTGACAATTTTGCTTGCACCTTCTCTCTCCTCGACCATGTCACGAAATCACGATAATTTGGCATGCATTTTCTCTCTCCTCGGCCATGTCATGAAATCGCGACCATTTTGCTTGCACCTTCTCTCTCCTCGACCATGTCGCGAAATCATGACAATTTGGCATGCATTTTCTCTCTCCTCCGTTATGTCGCGAAATCGCGACATTTTTCTTTCTGCCTTCGGACCTCTCAACCTGTCGCGATATCGCGACAGAAAACATGTCGCGATATCGCGACAGTTTTCTTACTTGTCTTTTTCTGCAAATTTCTGAATCTGGGTCACTTCTGTTTTCCTGCAAATTCACTGTACTTGATCTGACTGACTTCAGAATTCTTGTCCATTGCTTCAACTGCATCAATTTTTGTCTGTGTTGACAACAATGATAATACTTTTGCTGCACCTTGTTCAACATAAACATGGTCGACTGCAAACCCTAAATTTGGTCGGTTGAAACCCTAAAATCTATCGGCCTACATCGGTCTTTGTCGGCCTCGACTGCCCCTGTAACTCTTCTATTTCTATTGCCACAAAAACACATGTCATGATATCGTGACACTTCTGCCTTAAAATACTTGCATTCTGTTCCTATCGTGATATCGCGACACTTTTGTCTTTGACAGCCTCTACTTTGCTTTTGTTGTGATATTGTGACACTTCTCCCTTCGTCGATCTCCTTTCTATTTCTGTCGCGAAATCGTGAAACAATCTGCAATCATAAGCTTTCTCTTCAACCTATCGCGAAATCGTGACACTTTCACTTCCATACACTTTTCTCCTCAGTCACCAGCGAAAAATGGAACATGTCGTGAAATCGTGACACTTTCACTGCCTTGTGCTTTTCTCTGCCTTACGCCCGTGAAAAAGAAACATGTCACAAAATCGTGACACTTTCTGCATCTGTATGCTTTTTCTCCAACCTATCATGAAATTGTGACAGTTCTCGCTTCGAACACTTTCCTTTGCTGCATGTCACAAAATCGTGACAGTTTCCATTCTGAACTCTGCAGTATGTCACGAAATCGTGACACTTCTCACTTCGAACTCTATAGCATGTCACGAAATCACAAAAGTTCTCACTTTGAACTCTGCAGCATGTCACGAAATTGTGACACTTTTTGAGTTACTTTCTCTCTCTTCGAACTTGTTGTGAAATCGCGACAATTCACACTATGGACTCTCTCTTCTGCATTATGTCGTGAAAATGCGACGCTTTTTCTATCAGACTCTCTTTCCTGCAACATGTCGCGAAATTGCGATAGTTTTCCTTCCTTGCACTTTTTCTTTCAACATGTCGCGAAATCACGACAGTTTTTCCTGCTTGTGCCTCTGCTTCGAACATGTCACGAAATCGCAACATTTTTGCCACTTGCTATCTTTTTTTCCAACATGTCGCAAAATCATGACAGTTTTGCCAGAATTTTCTCTCTCCTCTGATATGTCATGAAATCGTGATAGTTTTTCTTTCTGCCTTCTTTATTCTCAACATGTCGCGATATTGCGACAGAAAACATGTCGCGATATCGCGACAATTTTCTTACTTGTCTTTTTCTTTGATCTTTTGAATCTGGACCACTTCTATCTTCTTGGATATTCACTGTACATGCTCTCACTGACCTCTGAACTCCTGTCCACTGCATCAACTGATCTATCTGTCTGTGTTGACAACAATGACAATACTTTTACTACACCTTGCTCAACAGTGTTGACATTTCACGCACTTCTTGACATATGTGCAACAATCTCGCTCTAAAGATGGCTAATAATAGCCCATGCAAATAATGCGCTTTACGATGGCCATACCACTAAAGTGACCACCGCATGTACCATCGTGCGCTTAGGCGATCGCCCAAGTGGACTCTTGCTGGTCCAAGCACCGAAGGAGGATCCCTTCATAGCTGTGATGACACAAAAATGTCTCCTAACAAGACATGCTTTGCGGCTTTCTGCTTGAATGCAAGTTTTGTGGCATGTGTCAATCCAAGTGGGAGGTTACCTAACTTGAGGTAGTCCCTTATGGGTGAATACTAATCCTGCTGATCAGAATCCTCGATGGTATGAACAGCCAGTCCCTCTCAAAGTTCATCCCTAGAAAAAGCTGAGTGGGAGAGAACTTGTAGGAATAGCGTTGTATTGCTATTAAGGAGAGTAGGCGAGAACAAAGGACCCCTAGTTGGCGTGTTTCAAATGATCATGGATTCGAGAGAACCTGTCCATGGATGGCTCAATCTGGATCGAGTGGATTCCTGGTGTTAAATCAGAGCTTGCTCGCTCCATCGCTGATTGCGATAGTGTTTTGACTTGAATGGTGGTCATATCACCAAAAATGTCTTACGGGATTAGCGACCCCAAAGAGGCCATAGTGTCCGCAAAATGATTTGATGACCGAGGGAGTGCCTCGATGTTGTACCATTCAAGCTTTTTTAGGAATTTGTCCACAAGGGCTTTGTAGGCCTACAGAACTGGGCATTTGCATTGGAATATCCCTTTGGCTTGGTTGACGATTAGTAACGAATCACCAAAGATGTTCAATCGTTTAATGTTCATGGTGATTGATGTCTAAAGAGCTATGAGCAAGGCTTCATACTCTGCATTGTTGTTGGTGCATGGGAAATTTAATTTAAATGATAGGGGACATTGGAGCGCCCTGCGGTGTGAAGAATATTTTTCCCGTGCCACCACCTTGCTCACATTTAGAACCATCAAAAAATAGGGTTATGTCAGCCTATGACTCAGGCTCGTCAGAATTTTGTGATTCTAAGACATGGAAGACCCCATCATCGGGTAGTTCTATAGTCAGAGGCTGGTCGTCTTCGAGAGGAGCCTATGCTAGTTGATCGGCTATGACCTGACCTTTTATGGATTTATGTCCAATAAACTCTATGTCAAATTCCCTCAACAACATGATCCATTTCACCGTGCGACTACTATGATAAGTATGACTCATCATGTATCACAATGGATTCTCCTTAGACACAACATACATCTTGTTGCTCAGCATGTAATGGCATAGTTTTTTGGTAGCAAACACCACTACCAAGTAGAGTTTCTCAACGTATGCATAGTTAAGTTCATAGCTGACCAGGGTGCGGCTAAGATAGTAAGTAGCCTGTTCCTTTTGAAGTTCATTCTTTTGGGCTAACATGGCTCCCAGTGCCACCTCAGTAGCTGAGATGTATAAGTAGAATGGCACTCTTGGTCTAGGTGGTGCCAATACGCGCAACGAAGCCAAGTATTGTTTAATGTCGTCGAAGGCTGACTGGCACTCGTCATCCCAGTGAAATGCTACCCCCTTGTGCAACAACTTGTTCATTGGTTGGCACTTGTCAGATAGCTGTGCTATGAAGCACTTGATCGACGTGACCTTTCCCTGTAGGCTTCTGAGCTACTTGATGGTAGTTGGTGGAAGCATTTCAAGCATTGCCTTGACTTTGTTTGGGTCCACCTTGATGCCCCATTTTGAGACTATGAAACCCAAGAGCTTTCCAAATGTGATGCCAAAAATGCACTTCTTGGGATTTAGTCTGACTTTATGCTCCATGAGGCGATCGAGGATCTTGCTTAAGTCACCAAGATGATCCGGGTGCAAAAGATATTTGGCCAACAAATCATCCATGTAATATTCCAAAGTCTTGTGCATGTAATCATGGAAGATGTATGTCATGGCACGTTGGTAGGTGGCACCAGCATTTTTAAGGCCAAAGGGCATGACCTTATAACAAAATTTCCCCCAAGGCATTGTGAATGCCATTTTTAGTTGGTCCTTGGGATTGATACAAATTTGATTGTATCCCGAGAAACCATCCATGAGGGAAAGCATTTCATGACCCACTGTAGCGTCTACCAATGCGTCGATGCTCAGCAAGGGAAAATCATCTTTAGGACTCACTTTGTTTAGATCTTGAAAATAAGTGCATATGTGAATCCTCCCATCAGGCTTCTTGACGGGAACCATGTTGGATAGCCATGGTGGATAATCCATGCAGATGACAAACTATGCATCCAACAGCTTTTGCAATTTGTCTTTGACCATTAAGGCCACTGTTGGGTGCATCTTGCGTAGTTTCTGCTTAACTGGCTTGACTTTGGATCAAGTGTTAGATTATGCATGACTAGATGCGGGTCTAGTCCCGGCATGTCTTTGTATGACCATGCAAAAACCTCCTTCTCCTTGATAAGGGCAATGTAGTCGGCTTGCTCTTCGGTGGATAAACTTACCTCCAGCTTAATGATCTATGGATTCATTGGATCTGAACTGATGTCTACATCAGTTGTCTCCTCGACTGACATGTGGGATCTGTCTTCCAACTGATGTGGAGTTGGGATCAATTGGATATCATTTGTTGAGTTTAGATCATCGTTAGGAACCTCGGGTACCTCTTCAGCATGGCAGATATCCTGAGTTGGCCCAAGGGTAAAATGGAGCTTTCATCGAAATGCCAGTACTTGAATGGGGATGGAGAGGAATCGATGCGATCCCAGTCTATGGCATCTATGTCTAGAGATAGTGACTATGTTGGATCGGCCGAATTATGGATGGGGGCGGTTAAGTCAATGGAGATCATGTTGATGAAATGATTTTGGTCTCCATTATCGTGGGTGTGGTTACTCGGACATTCTAGATGCTCTCTGTGCTTGGGATCTGGTTCTATAGGGACTGGCACGAATGGGTCAGCCCTATGTGCGGATAGGAAGACAGGGTCTGCCCTCGACACTGATGTCGCTATAGGGTCTCTAGGCGAAAGGTATGCTTCGTATGCCCAAAGTAGTAGATCCAACACTTGGTCCCACTGTGCTAGGTCTACGTACCACTCATGCCCTGGCACTATGTTTAGTTGTTCAAATATGTTGTTAATCTCCAAGGGGTGCCGATGCTACATCTACCGCTTGTGATTAAGATATGTCATTTTTATTTTGTCTCTGTAATCACTATCAGAAATCCAAAAGCCCTCATTGGCTTCGACAACTGTTTGAGGTATGACAGGCTCATCTTGCTCAAGCAAATTAATGTGGTCCCACCTAGGTTGTTCCACTCTCTACGGGGGGACTTGATTTCCTTGGAGCGGCGCTTGCTCGATGGGAGCATCCAGGGGGGACATTGTCAAGAGGCTTTCTTGATAATAATCCATGGGGATCACCTGTGAGTGATCACTATCTGATTCGAAGGCGTCATACGATGCTGGTTCATACTCTGGCTCATCCTCTGAGGACCCTTATTGACATTGTCTAGACCCTCCTTGAAAATGAGCTCTCGAGCTTTCTCCTCTCTCGAGCGAAGGGAAGGGATTGCTAGAGCCAACAAGGTTGATTGCCATTAATGGGAGATAATCCCTCAATGTATATGTGGTGTTAGGGTTGGCATATGGATCTGATGCCAATCCCCCATTGTTACCTATCCCTAGGCCTTACATGTTCTCCACCAAGATGTCCAAGGGGAGGGGGTGGTTGAACCCTACTCCTAACTTTTCATATGGTATTTGGTATCTTGGTTGGCAAAGAACATGTATTCCTTGCTCATATCGGCCTAACCCATATCCGTGCCAATTGCATTGGCCAAGGTATATCAGAGCAAAGTCTGGGTTAGACAAATAGTTGACATTTTTAGCAAAAGGCTCTTTGTCTTCGTCCTCTTGTGTGCATGGTGCAACGTCGTGATCAAGGCCCCCATACACAAAGTTTGTCGGTTCGACGGGTAGCCTAGGGGAACAATAGTGCCAATGGGGAGTCAAGGTCTCCCCATGTCCTGAATGGATTCTAGTGCGGGTGTTGCTACAATATTCCACACCAGATACTCCCCCAGGCTTGTATTGGCCATTTCAATGGTGATCATTGGCGGTTGATGGGGAGGGAATGGAAGTTCTCCTTGAGTCCACTCCATTTTGAGTGGACTAGGAGCCTCGAATTCCATTCGGCTAGGCATCTCCTCAGTAGAGATAGTTGATACTGATGGCAGTGTCTCTTCCAAAGGTTTTGCCTCTTCCAGGGGTTTCTTCCCTTTGTCCTTCTGTTTGGCCCCCAAATATGGTGTCGTTGGTGGAGGACCAGATGATGAAGATGAACCCGACTGGGATTTTGAAGAACTTGCTAATGGGGATGCCTACGGAATCAAACCTTGTTTAGATGGATTTAACTGGAAATCCAAATGTGTTGATGGCAGGGTCGATTACGACATCAGCTGCACCACATTACAATACTTGAAGGGTTCCAAGTCCAATGGGACTACATGCACCTCCCCTTCAAATGTATACTTTAAGCATTGGTGAGCTATCGAAGGGACACACTTCATGTCCTTGATCCATGTCCGGCCCAGCAAGATGTTGTAGGCCATCTCACCCTCCAATATGTGGCACAATGTGGGTATGGTCTTTTGTCCCACTTGTATTGGTAGGACTATTGTGCCGACTATCGATCATATTGTGTCATTGAATGCTCGCAGAGTGTCGGTGGAAGTTGTGATATGAGATGCGAGCAACTTCAAATGTTTGAGAGCCACAGTTGTGATGATATTGTTGGACGAGACAGTGTCTATCAACACCCTCTTGTATGGGATCTCGTTGACCCGCGTGATAACATGCAGGGGTGGATCTGCCATGTCATTAGTCACTGATCTCAATTCATCTTATCAAAATGTGATGACCGGCTCAGTGCATCATTTTACATGCCCCACGAAGTTTTTGAAAGAATTTGTCTCATGGGTCTACAAATCGATGGCTTTCAAAATATTCATTAGAGCTTATCGATGGGGCGTAGATTGTTGTATAAGCTCGTATATGGAAAGCCTAGCCGTTGTGGTCTTCAAACTCTAGGTGAGTTTGGACCGAAGTGTGGCCATTGGTCTAGGCGGAGGAGGTTGTGCAAGGTGTTGTTGTGGTTGCGAAGTTGTTGGCACCTCTCCTGCCGCTGCCGCAGGAGCATTCGTGCTCGGATACCTCCTGTTTTGAGTCACTATACTGATCATCCCTACATATCCCTGCATGGGGCAGTTCTGTGTGACCTCGTTAACTTGTAGGGTCTTTGCCTACGTAGCATGAGCAGGCAAGGGGTCTTTGAAGACCTCCATTTGTTTATTGCTTGGTGTGACGGGATTATCCATCGCTAGTGTCTTGTTATCAATCAGGTCTTGCACCAAGCCCTTAAATTTCCAATAGGCATTTAGGTCATGTCCCTGTTGCCTATGGAACCTATAGTACAAGTCCTATCTATACCCCTTAGGCTTGGGCATGTTGGGATCTATAGTCTGAACCTCTATAAGGTTGATCAGGTTTGCTGCTAATAAGCGGTCAAACAAGGAGTTCCTTGACTCTGTGTAGGGTGTGTATTGTCACCTAGGGCGATGCTGTTGATTCTGTTATTGCCTTTGATTTTCTCTGTCATAGTTTTTAGGAGGCATTGCCTGATAGTTAGCCTTTTGAGGTTGTGTTGCTTGTGCAGGCTTAGGGACATTGATAGCAACTTGGTTAACCGCAGCGGGTTTTTGTTGCATGGTCCCAGCTTTAGTGTTTTTAGTCCACTCTTTTTTCTTAGGTTTGGCTATCTTGCCATCCTGTATTTTGATCTCTTCAATGATCTTGGCTTGCGCCAGAGCTTCTTCTAAGGTGGCATATTACTACAGCTACAATAGCATAGAGATCGATCTCAAACAACTCTTGGAGAACATCTGAGTGAGCTCGAACATAGGAGGGAGGTAGGGCAGCTTTGAAAGCAATGTCCTCCATCGATTCCCGTAGGCCGCCATGGTCTCCTCCTCATACTGCCTAAGGTTGGCTAAGTCACTTAGTGACGCCTTCTTCTTGGTATTGAAGGCAAAGCATTCGAGGAACGCATCCACTAACTGATCTAAGTTGTTAATTTTGTGCTTTGGTAACTGAGTAAACCAATCCGAGGCACGGCCTACAAATGTGGTTTTAAACATTCTTAATAACAAAGCATCATTGTCTTGAATACTAAAGCATTGGCTCAGGAATATCGTCACATGCTCTTGAGCATCCTCCTCACCTCTAAAGGTTTCCAACTAAGGCAGATTAAATTTTTCAAGGTAAGGGGGTGCTGGCACGGACGGATGCACAGGATGACTGCGGAGATGGCGTAAAGTGGGCTTTTGGGGCCCAGAAGTTTTGGTCTCCACAGACTCCAAACGCTCTAGCAGCGCTTTATATACATCTGAGGATTTAATTTCTTCCTCTTTAGTTTGCTCCTATTGTGGGTTGTGGGAGACTTGAGGCCTATAGAGGGGTGGCTGGATGGCAACCCCTTCGCCTAGGTAGGGCATTTCGGCCCGCTCATCTTCTTGCTCATATTCCTCGTAAGCTTCCTGAGGAGTCTTTGGACGAGACCTATGACCCTGGGTGGGTCCCCGCGGAGGGTACCCATCATTGTTTCGAGGAGTGGCCTCCCGCTCAGGTCTAGGAGGTCTCGGAGGCAGTGCTTGGTAAGGTCACGAGGACCTATCTCGCACCAAGGGGTTGCACCTCTCGTATGGTTCCGCTCTTTGGGTGCACGGGGTTGGAACCCTCTCAGGCATCGGGTTATGTAGCAGCTCATCTGTTTGGCGCCTAATGCACTCTTTTCTAAGGCGATATAAATGCTCTAGTTGCTGCTGGTCTTGCTCAAGCCGTGTGATCTGTGCTTGGCGGGTGGCGTGTCTGGCGACTGCCAAGTCAATTTGTTCTACCATCTTGAGCCTAGGAGGCCTGGATGCCTCTCCTATGCACTTACCCCGATCACGATGATCTGAGATCTCAATAGGTTGCTTCCCTCTGTCGAGGTTGGCAATATTTACCTGAGGCTCTGGCCTTATTGGGTGATCATGGTACATAGCGGGTGTAGAGGCGCATGGCTCCCGCACTATACGTTGCTCTCAAGGAATGTAAGGGTCTTCCTCGTGCTCCCTTTCGTATGTGTGAAAGGGGTGGGCAGAGTCGGCTCGCCCTGCTTGAAGAGCCTTGCGCTCTGGGTTTTGTCTATTGGTTCTAATAGTGATGGGGGGCAAATGAGGGATGCCATAATAATGTGGCCTCTCCTCCTGGAAACTATGTTGCTCTGGCACTTCATCGCATGGTGGCCACTCATATCGAGCTTCTAAGGGAGCATTTTTATCTATGTTGAGTGCCACGTGTAAGGACTCTTCTCGAAAGGGGCTATGATGAATGGGCATGTCCCTCAAAGGGGTGTCCCTATAGTTCCATCTTGACATGGAATGATGCGGACTCTCCTGTGGGTCAGGCTACCAAGGTGGTATGACCAAGTCCTTAGGGCTATAGTGGAGGCGACTTGTGCCCCCTTGTACACTTTTCGCAACTTCTGCCCTTGATTGGGCTTGGCTACGTGTGTACACCATGGTGGTGCTTTCCTACAAGCTATGTAGATTTTTATCTCTTTTTATGATTTTTTTTTTTTTGCTACACTAAACAGAAAATATCATACACACACACAAAGCAGTGATTATCTCGTTTAAATATTGAGAGTGTGTCCTAGACCTGGTTTAGTGTGTTTTGGTTTTTTTTTTTTGTTTTTTTGTTTGTTTTTTTTTTTGAAGGTTTTTTTAAAGAATGTTTAAATGCAAATGATGGCTCTTATGGCTCCCAAAAATGGTCGCCCCTTCGATATACCATTGCCAAGTCGATATACCAACATCTCTATATACCCGCCCTTACATGAGGGAAACTATAGGTACGTGAGAGCAGATGGTACATGGAACATAGGCGGTACGAAAGGGAAATCACCCTATTTATGACACCTACCATAGAAGACTTATCCTCATGTGCTAGGAATCACCCCAGCTACACTCGGTCAGCTTTTGTCAGGATTTACGTCTAGCAATAGTAGTGATCGGGGTAATGGATGCAAAAATTCAAGCCAAGGTGGTGATGAAATCCATCGTTGGTCTTGATCAAGGGCTGGGGTTTTACGACCAGCTCCTTGGTGTTTAATTTGCCATGTGGTGTGTGGGGTTCTTTTTATTTTGCAAAATGGAAACAAGCAAGCAGTAAAGGAAAACTACTTTCCCTAAGCAAGCAAGTACCCTAAAAACAGAAAAACTGAAGACAGAAATTGACAAGAAAAGTTTAGAATCCTTACCTCTTCTCTACCCAAATTTTCCGATTTTGAGTTTTTGCCCGAATACTGCACATATAGAAATTCATCCCGGGGGGGAATGAATTATAGGACTGTATTCGTCACAGGGTGGGGCAAATTCCCATTCGTCCCTGGGTAAGACGAATTACAGCTCTGTATCTGCCTCCTGATGGAACGAACAACAGTCAGCGTATGAAACTTGGCACCTGCAAAAAAAAAACAACCAAGTTTGGATCAGATCTCTGATCTTAAAAATAGAGGAAAAATGTCCCACCGTGATCGCCACTGAAAGCACGAGGATACGAAAACAAAAAAGGAAAACTCCAAGCACGATGCAAAAACAGAACTAAACTTAATGCTAAATCCTACGAATTAAAAATGCATGAAATGGAGAAAAACATGAATTGAAACCCAAATGAAATAACAGCCCTTTTCTTTTATTGATGTATTTCAAAATTTGGTTACAATTCGCATCCTCCCTTTTTAGGGGCGAGGAGCGTCAAATTCATCTCTTGGTTACATCCATGGATAGCCATCCTTCTTCCGCGTGCCCACATGTAAGATGGGCGGACAAAAATGTCGCCACCGCTTGTGTCTACGAATGTTGATTCCTTGCTGCTCCTCCGATGTTCTGATCTTGCGTTCAAAGGAACAAGAAATAGTTAGTAGCACCTGCGGATGAAACAAAACATGCAATCCCCAAGCCTACGATAAGTGAATGAGAAAAATGAATTAAACTATAACTAAAATGAATCCAAATGCTTTGAAAATTTGATAGGGGCATCAGGACATCACCAGGAGGGCATTGCAAAAAGAACAGTCAGGAAATTCCTCGCCAATTTGAATTTGCTTCGGGGCGGGGCGAATTTACCTGTAATAAAACACCGAAAAGGTACTGTCCCAAATGTCCTGCCTAGGAAGCTCCAAAAGACCTGCAAATTTGGGGTTAGCTAATTGGGGGCATTTTGGGAAGACCCAGATGGTCAGATTCTCCCAATTTGACCTCCATCAATAGGAATTTGATGATGCTACCTGCAAGTTAGTAAAAGCGAACGAAGATAGAAACATGATCAAAATTATTCAAAATGAGACGAAATTTAAATGACAACCTATCTAAGCATCATAGAATTGAATGCAAAAAATGAAAATGATAGAAAGCAAAATCTACCACAAATTCCCAATCGTTCCTAAAAGGGACGAATAGGCCTACAGTAGTGCGGGAGGGGCGCCCGGCGGGCCGCCCACCATTTGAGGCATGATTTTGACACAAATCCACTTGGGATAGGTCCAAAATATCTTACAAGGTGTTTTCGGCAAATTGGGTGGTATACTATGGTCAAGTGTCAGGTTTTGGGCTCAAGATTCGTCCTTCCAATAGTCACCCAATGACCTCCTCTCTGAAAGAGATCAAGGATGTAAAAGGCACAAATCGCACAAGGATGTATGGGGAAGTAAAATTGCAGCACTTCGTTACTCCAAATTGCTCTTCCTCTGTATATTTTGGGGTGAGAAAACCCACCAATTTATAGACCTGGAGGTCTCTTGGGATGAGCATGTAGAGGCGCCACTTGGCAGCCATGCCCTTCTAGGGGAGGGAAGATTCCTCCCTGAATAGGGACTCCATGACTGCCCTTGTAACAACCTCTAACACTTGAAAATGCTCACCTATACTCCCATGCAATGAAGGAAGCGTTAAGTGGTGGATCCGAGCTGCCATTTGTCAAGATTTGACTTTTTGCCCGTCAAACCTGAAATTCGCCCCATCGTGGAGCGAATTGTGAATTCGTCACTTGGCGGAGCGAATCCCAATTAGAATTCGTCCCTGGGTGGAACGGATATTGAGCAAAGTGCCTGAAGGTGCCAAAATGATTTATGACCTTCCAAAACTGCTGTGAGAGTGGTTAGGACCACTGTTTAACCTCTGGGGGCTATGTGTGCCAATGTGATCAGTGTTTGCCGTTACATAATTGGATTGGTGCTGTTTTGGTGTCTACAAACATGTCGGGCCACATTACTCCGTATGATATGTTTTCTTTGATGTAATGATCATCAATGATTATGATTGGTAAACTTGTGTTTTTTTGACGACTTTGTTTTCTAACCTTTGTCAATGAAAGTTAGTTTGATTTCCCATAGGATGTGTTAACCAACTAAATATTTTTATTGTAAAGGTTTTAATCTTAATTTAATATAAATTTACTTTTTCATCCAAAAAACTGATACTCCTATAACCCTTATTTTCTTTTTTTATAAATTAAAAATAATTATTAATTATAAATTTTATTTTCTTATTTATTTTAAATAATGAACTATTTTAAAACTTTATACATTTTTTAATTTTTCTATTATCATGTTAATATGTTTGCGGGGTATGTGATATATAAATACAATTTTTATGTTGAACCTCATAGCATATATGGTATACAAGTGCAATTATTTTCGAGTCCACTTATTGAACTCACTTTTGTAGTCTAATTAATGAACTCACTATCTGCTTCCTGAAAAAGTTGACTCTAAATATTCCTTCAAATCTTGCACTCCTGCAACCCTTATTTTCTTATTAACTATAAATATTATTTTCTTATTTATTTTAAATAATGGATTCTTTCAAAACTTTATACATTTTCCTTATATCAAGGTTGTGGGTATGTGACATATAAATACAATATTTATGTTCAAACTCATAGCATATATGGTATATAATTGCAATGTATGTGGAATATAAATACAATATTTATGTCCAACCTCGTAGCATATATGGTATATAATTGCAATTATTTTATAGTTCATTTATTGAATTCACTTTTGTAGTCTAATAATTGAATTTTTTTGTTTGATTGAGAAAGTTGACTTTAAAGATTCATTTAAATTTTCAAACTTTTTAAATTTAAACTTTGATATTCAGTTCTTGGTCCCTACTCTTAAAGTTTGCTCTAAATCAATTGTGTTGGATTATGCTATCTCATGAGGAAGAAAGTCTTTTTTTTTACATTTTTAATAGTGAGAAATGATTATTTTGGGCTATATTATATTTTTTATTTAATCCCTCATCTTAAATAATGGATTATTTCAAAACTTTTTCGGTCTATTTATTTTTCTAATATTTAGTTAGTTTTCAAGCTCATGGGTATGTGACATGTTTTCATCAACCTTATAACATATCTAATATATATGTGTAAGTTCATGGTTTACTTATTGAATTCTCAATTTTGAGTCATTTAGATATTTAAAAAAATTTAAAAATATTTTAAAACACTAAATTGGTTTTCCATATTTCCACCTCCAATCCTTCCAAATATGACCTACAAGACCATTGGAAAGCTTGTATAGTTGCTCCATCGGAAGAAGATGATCTTTGGGATGGAAACACTGGTATTTGGATTTAAACTGAACATCATTATATGTTATGTGAAAACATGAAACCTTTTGCAATGATACAACTATCTAAGAAAATTTTACAAAAATCCCCCCGAAAAAATACACTCAACAATAAAACTAACATCATATTTTATAACAATATGTAAATTTTAAATTTAACTCTAAAGCCTTAAACTTTATAGCATTCTTAATGTATCATGGAATTTGTATTTTTATTTGGTTTTCTTAACAAGAATAAATATATAT
The DNA here is from genome assembly GCA_028583015.1 of Wollemia nobilis. Lineage (NCBI taxonomy): Eukaryota > Viridiplantae > Streptophyta > Pinopsida > Araucariales > Araucariaceae > Wollemia > Wollemia nobilis. The sequence continues at coordinate 1,006,787 of JAQPPZ010002456.1, read as the reverse complement.
TTTTAATATATAATTATTTTTTATTTTCTTAGTGGTTAGTTATAATAATGATAGTATTTTTTTATCTAATACCTGAGGTGTGGGCCTTTGGTTCTTTGGGATCTCCAAGATTCTGACATGTTTTAGATTTATGGAGCCTTCCAAAACCCTATGGTCCTCTGTTGGAGGCCTAATCCATTTATAGAAGGTTCTAGAAGCCTTGATTTTTCATTTCACTTTTAGTATTTGAGCAAGAATTTGAATTTTGAATCATTTTAGTGCTCTTGGTTCTGTTTGGATGGGAAATGGTTGTTATTTCCATCCTTCTTTTTTTTAGGCTCGGGGAGCCTATAAAAATCCAATGGTCCTCTACTTGAGGCCTGATCCACTTGTACAAGATTTTGAGAGCCTTTCAAAACCATGTTTGTAATTGTTTGGGAAGCCTTCAAAATACCTTATGAGGTTCAAGGGGCCTTCCAAAATCTTTTGATCTTCTACTTAAGGCCTAACCTCTTTTTAGCCTTTCAAAACCCTACTTAAAGAGGTTTTGGGATCCTTCCAAAAACCTCCTTGTTTAAGGTTTGAAGATCCTTTCAAAACCCCTTTTTTTAAGATTTGGGGAGCATTTCAAAACCCTATATTTAGGTAGGATTCCAATTTGTTATTGTTGGAGTGATTACTAAAAGTGTTGGATATCTGATTCTGGAGACCTGAGTTTCCATAATTAGGATTCACATCCTTGGTGGGGAGGCCTAATGTTTTAATTCTAGTTTTAGTATAATTTTTCCAAATTGAGTGCTCTATTTAAATTTCAAAATTAAATTATCATTAGATGGCATGGAAGGTTATCCCATTTTCTAGATTTACTTATCCTATGGTGGCTTGGGTGGGAAGTTCCTTTCTAGGTTTGATTTTAAATTTTGAAGTTTAGGGAGGAATGTTATTTATTTTGGATATGCATGATTTGACTATCTCGGTGATACAAGAAACACTCTTAAAAGACAACACGAAATGACACAAATGAAAACTATCTTTGCATTCAAACCAAAAATATATTTATAGGCATGTTTGCCTTTACAAAAGTGGTATTTAATGCACCCAATCCATGTGAGCATTAAATATTGTACAATATGATCCATGTGATAGGGATAATATTAGAGAATTAAATATTAATCCCTATCATTCCTCCCCACCATATAAGCATTGGATTCCAATGCATCCAAAAGTGAAGGAAAATCATGAGCCAACTATGCTAAAGTGATCCATTGAGCTTGGTGTAGAAGCTCTCTGTGGCATGTAACCAGATATGAAGTGGATGAGCCCTGTCTGGTGTGTCGATTTTTGGTGTCAAACAAACAATCTTCTTCCAATGAAAGCTAAAAATCTGGAACAACATTGGTAGGATGATTGATGACAGGTGGGATCTCTAATGTGGACTCTTGATATGGCTAGAGTAGATCAACATTGAAAACATCATGAATACCCAAGTGTGATGGAAGTTCCAATTGGAATGCATTCTTGGAAAAAATTTGTATTATAGTGTAAGGCCCATAATTAAGAGGCTTGATTTTGCTACGTGCCTTCTCTAGAAATATACAATGATCAAGGTACAACTAGACTCTATCACCTATTTGAAAAGAGTGTGGAACATGGTGATAATTCATGGTCTATTTCTTTTTTTGTTTTGTCTTCTTCAAGATTTGGATGACTTTGGACTGGAGCTACTATAGGTACTGGATAAAGTGTTGTGCTTTATCCTATTCTTTCTATATGTGGACTGTGATTGGATATGGAAGAACCAAGGGTAACTCATATGGAGCAACTGGTTGAAAACCTAGACATACCTCAAAAGGGGAATGACCTATGGAAGAATGGATAGCTCTATTGTATGCATGCTCAATATGAGTTAGACTCAAATCCCACTTGGCTAGTGATGAATGGTGGAAGACATGAAGACTTTGTACAAGTGTATGATTGATGACTTATGTTTGACCATCAGACTGTGGATGAAAAGTTGTTGAAAAATAAAGGAATACACCTAATAATTTCCACAAAGACCTCCAAAAATAATCGATAAAATGGGAGTCACGATTAGACAAAAGACTTGTGGGAAGACCAAATGATCACTAGATGACATCAAAGAACAGTTGGGCTAAGTCTGCAGTAGAATTTATTTTTTGAAAGGGAATGAACTTAGCCATTTTACTGAAATGGTTTACTATGACAAATACACAATCATGTTGACAAAAAGTCATGGGAAAAACACTAAAAAGATCCATAGATATACTTTCCAAAAGATGATACACAATGGGCAAGGGCATACTAAGACCAAGATTACAGTTGGATGACTTAGAATGACTACAAGGGACACACTATTTCAAGTACTTGAGGATATATCGCTCCATGTGTGGCTAATAGAAGAATATTTGCAGATGGTGAAGTGTTTTATGTTTTCTAAAATGACCACCATAGAGGGTGTAATGATCCTCCCACAAAATTGAAGGTCTGCTCTCAATGGGTACACAAAGTTTATCTAGATGGTAAAGCAACCCCTCCTTGAGATGGATATCCTGAAAGGGACTTAAATTAGGGGAGGTTGGATGTTGTAAATGTTGATAAACTATGGTAAAATATGGGTCCCTAGGATACTTAGAATGCCAATATTGGAAACCCAAGTTAGAGGTAGTGACTATGGTTAAGGTATGATAAGATGGAGGATGTCTTAGACAATTGACAATAGATTTTTGACTTTCTTTATTGTATTTAATAACTAAGTGAAATTTTTGAATATAGGAGTTCAATTTTATGTGGCATGCTTCTTGAATCTTGGTTTGATATTGAAGAAATTACAAGGGCAAATGATCACTGTGGACAATAGTTTCTTTACCAAGAATATAGTGATGCCAATATTTTATAGCTTGAAATAAGGCATATAGTTTCTTATCATAAGTGGAATAGTTCTATTTTATGGTGGAAAAGGACTCAGAATGATAAGCTATGGGATGGTCATTTTGTTTGAGAATAGCACCAAGGGAAAACTAAGAGGCATCAATTTCTATTTCAAAAGGCTACCAGAAATCAAGAATGGCTAAGATAGGAGCTGAATAAAGCTTATATTTTAGAGTAGTAAAATATTGGGTATGGGCATCTATCCAATGAAAAATATATTTGGCCTTAGTCAAGGAATGCAATGGAGCAACAATTTTGAAGTAGCTTGGAATGAATTTGTGGTAGAAGTTATAAAGGCCAAGAAAACTTTGTAGTTCAGTGATGGTGGTGGGAGTAGGCCATATGAGAACATTGACTTTGGCAGGATCAACTTGAATACATTTAGCATTAATGATGAAACTAAGGTATGAAATGGATGTTTTTCCAAAGGATAAAATTTTCATATTGGCATACAATTGATTCTTTTGAATTATGGCAAGGACATGATCCAGATGTTGTATATGTGTTGGCCAGGTCTTGGAAAATATCAAGATATCATCTAGATAAATGATTACATATTTATCTAGGTACTCACATAACACTTCATTCATGAGCCTCATAAATGTAGTTGGAGTATTAGTGAGGCCAAAGAGCATAACCAACCATTCAAACAAACCCATATTAGTCTTAAAAGTTTTTTTCCAAGTATCTTCTATATGTATTCTAACCTGATGGTAGCCACTTTTAAGATCAAGTTTGCTGAAGAATTTAGCACCTTGGAGTTGATCTAACAAGTCATCAATGCGAGGAAGGGGATACATGTTTTTTATAGTGATTTTAGAACAAGTCATCTAACAAGTCATCTTTTTTTAGAACAAGTAAAATGGGTGAGGCACAAGGGGAAGTGTTGTGTTTGATGAAACCTTTATCCAACAATTCCTGTAATTGTTCATTTATTTCATCATACTATAAAATGGATTGCCTGTACATCAAAAAATTTGGAAGAGGTGCTACTAGAATTATCTCAATTGTATGATTAATTACCCTTTTAGGTGGTAAATAAGTGGGCTTCTAAAACACACTTTCATAATTGTGTAATATTTTATTCACTTGAGAATTATGTACTTGAGACTTAGTGCTATTTTTAGGCCCTTTTGTTTGTGATGGTTGTTCTTGTTGACAAATGAAAATTAGTTCAAGTTCTTGAGCATTATTAGTGGATTTTTTTGCTTGGGGGCACGTAAGTAAAATATTAGTGGAGTGCTTTTCTAAGAGTGGAGTGCTTTTAATGAGAAAGTGATTTTTATATTTTTGTAGTTTGTATGTGTTCTTATATTCATCATATGTTGCTCTCCTATCATATTTGTAAGATTTACCCATAAGTAACCCACAATAATCCATTGGAGTGATATCACACATGATCGAGTTCCAAAACTTGAGGCCAAATGCAAATGTGATGGTGAATGTGTGTGTTATTTTTGATATGTTTATGCTATCCTTCCATCCAAGAGAGTAGGGGTGAGGATGTTTTTATGTAGGTAGATTGAGCTTATCAACAATGAACTGCGCAATAATATTCTTTTACGATCCATTATAGATTATACAATCTACTGCAAAGTTATGGAGCAAGTGCGCATGAGTGACAAACAGATGGTAATGATCACTAGCTCTAAAATGGTGATTCATGAGTGTTACATTATTAATTTTCCCTCTCAACTCCTCATAAATTTCTTCTTCATCGGAAGTCTCGATGGGGTTATCACAAGTTCCCTCATCAAACTGTACAAAAATATTGTTCTTCTTTTGTAAGTGTGGACATTGAGTTTTATCATGGCATTATCTCTTACAATAGTTACAAGATTTAGTATTTGGAGCATGATACATTAAATAAGAAGAGGAAGAAGAAAATGATTTTTTAGAAGCAGGGGATGAGTAATAAGTGGGAGTAACAGAAGAAGAAAAGTGGTAAGATTTTTTTCTTTTATTTGATTCTTGTGCCCATCTTTTGTTGATCCACCTGAAGAGTAGCTGTTGGAAATATGTTGAATATTTTCCATGTTATTCTAGTGGGGTTAACACTAAAAGGTATTGGATGTTGTGTATGATATACTCGCTGGGATTCGAAGCCGGACTGGGCCTTGAACAAGGGTTCGAGGGTGGTAGCCCTTCGAAAATAAGGGGTTCAAGGGCGACATATTTAAGTTTTTTTAATTATATTTAGACCCATATGGGCTTTTAGGGTTACTATATTTGAACCCTTGCTTTTTTGCCCATGATATTGTAAAATATGTGCATGTGCCTTTGTTATATATATCGCACTTGCATTAGGGTTTGAGGGAGATAGAAGGAGAATATTATTGTATTGGAGACGGTCAATTTAATGCAATAATAAGATAATGTTATGCTGGTTTTTGCCTAATTGAGATTTTCTAGGATAAATATTGTGTAATGTGTGAATTTGTTATCTTCTTATTTTGATTCTATTATTACTGCTTTTATGATTTAGTTTATTGGGGCTCCTTATTTCTCTTCATTTGGTATCATAGCTAGGTTTTTTATTTCTTTGAAGAGTAATAGTTTCAACCCTATGATACATTAATTCTTGAGTAGGAGTTGTACGTGAAAGAATCCAAACAAAGTAGAAATATGGGAAGCATAGGAATAGAGATTGAGAAATTTAATGGATAAAATTTTAAGTTATGGAAACTCAAGATGGAGGATATGTTGGTTGATAGAGATCAGTGGATTGCGGTCTCGGGAACAAAACCAACATTGATGACATATGAGGATTGGTTGAAAATTGATAGGAAGGTAAAGAGCTCTATTACATTGTGCTTATCTAACTCGGTATTGTTGAATGTATCTACAGAGACCACAACAAATATATTATGAGAGAAGCTGGGAATATTGTATTAGATAAAGTCACTGGTAAATAAAATCTCTGAAATAAGTTATATTCACTTTGAATGAATGATGGTGACTCTATGGCTGAACATCTGAATGCTTTTAACACTATGGTAAGTCAACTAACCTCTATAGAAGTAAAAATGGATGAAGAGGAAAAATGTATTACTTTCCTTTGTTCATTAGTTGATTCATGGGATAACATAGTTATGGCTATCACCAATACTACATCTACATTGAAATTAGAGGATATAGTAGGAACTTTGTTGCCTGAGGAGATGAGACAAAAATATTTTGAGGATTATCATCAAAAGGATGTATTTGTTATGAGAGGTCATTCTCAAGAAAGAAGCAAAAAGAAATTAGGAGAAAAGAAATCAAAATCTAGGGGTAAATTTATTGCCTCAAAAAAGAGGAAATGTTGGAATTGTGGTAAAGTGGGGCATTAGAAAAGAGACTATAGATCTAGAAAGGTTGATAATAATCTATCATCTGATGAAGGAACTTCTATAGAAAAGAAGACCACAATTGAAGATTTAGGGGACTTATTCTTAGCTGCAACTTGCTCAAGTGAATGCCATGAATCATAGTCAATTGACTTAGGTGTTTATTTTCATATGACTCCTCATAGGGAGGGGTTTAGTGAATATGAAAATATAGATGGAGGTAAAGTCTTCTTGGGAGACAATTCAACATATAAAATAATAGGTCGAGGAAGAGTCAAGCTAAGGTTAAAATATGGAAGAATTAAAACCCTTCCTAGTGTGTTGCATATTCTAGGTTTGGCAAGGAATTTGATATCTATGAGTAAGATGAATGATGCAGCTGTGAATGTGGTATTCAATAAGGATAGTTGCAATATGGTTCACGGATATTTGGTGTTGGAAATGGGAGTTCACACAGGAACTTTATTCAGACTTGAGGCTAGCACTATAAGTATTAATTGCAATAACTCTTCAGTGTTATAGGAAAATAATGCAGTTGAAATAGCTCCAAGTATTCCTACAAATAAGACAATGTTGTGGCATCAACACATGGGGCACATTGGTGAGAAAGGACTTCGAACATTGAAAATGAAAGGTATGGCTAAAGGAATTTTTGATTGCCCATTAAATTTTGATTTTTGTGAGCACTATGTTTTCGAGAAACAAACTAGAGTCAAGTTTCCAAATAGTGCTACAAGATCTGAAGGAATTCTACATCTAGTTCACAGTGATGTGTTTGGACCTGCAAAAATACCATCATTAGGTAAATCTATCTATTTTTTTATATTTAGAGATGACTTCTCAAGAAAGGCATGGGTATATTTTCTATGGAATAAATCTGAGGTTTTTAATAAATTTAAAGAGTTTAAGGCTCTTGTAGAAAATCAGATAGAGAAAAAGATAAAGGTTTTGAGAAGTGATAATGGTGGTGAGTATTACTCTAATGAATTTGAGTAGTTTTGCAAGGACTGCGTAATAGAAAGGCAAAGAACAACTCCGTATACTCCAAAACATAATGGGGTTGTAGAACAGATAAATAGGACATTTATGGATAAGGATAGAAGCATGCTAAGTGGTGCATGGTTAGAAAAGAATTTTTGGGTAGAAGTTGTGTTAACAACTTGTTATCTCATCAATAGATCTTCTGCCTCAACTTTCGTGGACAAAACTCGATAGGAAGTATGTATTGGTAAGAAACCCTCTCTCAGACATATAAGGGTTTTTGGTTGTGATGCTTATATGTGTGTCCCAAAAGAGAAAAGGACTAAGCTAGAATTTAAATCTGAAAAATACATATTTGTGGGTTATAGTACTAGTATTAAAGGATATAAGTTGTGGAACCCAGAAATACATAAGGTTATTTACAGTCGCAATGTGATCTTTAGAGAAACAAAATGGGTAGAACCTGAATTACAAAGAGAGTTTGAAGAGGAATATTTAGAGGAAGAAGGTGAGGAGGAAGTTGAATGTGCAGAACCTAGAACTCCAATTTTGAGGAGATCAGATCAAGAGAGAAGACTTCCAGATAACTGTAGTCCTTTAAATTTTTATTCTGCATTTAATTAAACAGTTACTGATGAAGAACCCAAGATTGTAAAGGAGGCACTATAGTCAAGTGAGAATAAGTCTTGGAAAATGGCTATGGAAGAAAATATGGAGTCCTTGGATAAAAATAAGACATCATACTTGGTGAAATTACCTCATGGTAGAAAACATGTTGGTTATAAATGGTTATTCAAGAAGAAGTATGATATAGAAGGAAACATGGAGAAGTACAAGGCTCGCTTGGTAGCAAAAGGATTTTGATAGACACATGGGCAACAAGGAGGGAAGGGAACCCCATGCCCTTCCAACTCTTACACCCAAAATGGGAACCTTCACTAATATAGCATCAAATAAGAATCTTCCAGACCTTATTGCCTATGAGGGCTCTGATGACCCACTTAACACAATGGTCCCACCCTTGACGTTGGGTATTGAGAATGCCAAGTCCACCATGGATTATGGGAAGACAACAATACACCCAAGCAACATGGTGGAATCCCAAAGCAATTATTGGAAGAGGACCATAAAAAATCTTGTAGAAGCTTATCAAGCTTCTTATAGCAATTTTTGGATGGGACCCAGTAGGAAGAATAATAAACATGGATGGCCACATGGACTTTTGTGCAAGTTTAAAATTTACCAACAAGGGAGAGCTTCTTGGTGGACTAGTCGGTAAGTTTATGTTCCACCCTGTTAACAACATACTTCCACAGCTCGACATTGAACTATTAAAGACAAAAAAAATGCCTAGAAAACAAAAATTTCCCCTTCTTGGATGAACTTCCATTGGTATTGATTAAGCCAATAGGACATTGGATAGAGAGACTGCCTATAACATTGGGTCTTGCTCCATTGAATAGAGGATCCAGAATCCAGACAAAAAGTGTCCAAGCGAGCAAATGCTTGTTGATGACACTTCCTCAATAAGAGTGAGGAAAGAGTCATCAACAAAATAGCTATTGATCAACTGAGTCTTACCTCCGAGGAGAGAAATTCCCCGAATAAAAACCTGAGCAGCCTGGTGGGCCAATAAATAGACAACAACAATAGATATGGAGATGGGAGGATTAATGACTAACGGAGACGGAAAGTCAATAAACAATAGCAAAGGGAGGCCCATGCCTTTCTCTCACTTCCAGTTTTATTTAGTTTATCATTTCTTCTCTTCTCTGTTATATGGAGGGTTTTAGTACTAAGACTATTCTGACATCAGAGCGGAATACATTTACTATTCTAAAAATATCAAATTAGGTACTATATTACTAGATCTGACGTATGTGGTGATGAAGTACTCAATTAGTGGGATTTGTGTTGGATTTGTATTGTGAGCTCAGTCTGTGTAAAGGTTTAAATCAATTGATATTTTTATTTGCCCATCTTACCAAATATTTCAATGCTTTATTATATGTTTGTTTTACTTGATCATGGGATATTATAATATTTTAACATACATGTAATAACAGTCGGTGTATATATATATATATATATATATATATATATATATATCTTGATGGTGTATTATTGGCCTGTATGATTTGGGTGGCCTGTTTTCCTTAGAAATAATTGGGTTTATTTCCTAATCTTGTGAGATTTGAAATGTATAAATAATTAGTATTCAAACACATATGTTTTCTTTCAAGCAGATTCAGATTGTTCTTATGTTAAAAATAGAATCATTACAACAAGTTTTTTTTTAATTATATATATAATATTATTTTTATAAGTATATTTTTTAGCAATAAATATGTAATAAGGATGAAGTATGGTTAACTCTTACAAATGTTTATTTGAATGTTGGAAAAGTTTTATAATATTTTTTTAATTATTATTTTATAAAAAAAATATTTTTCATTTAATATAAATAGTAAAAATAATTTAACTTTAAAATTAAATAAAATGATAAAAATTATCTACTCTTGCAATAATTTTCTTTAAATCAAAATTTTATTTGTTTAATATATATATATATATATATATATATATATTATTTTTTTTATTAATATAAGATAACGTGCATGGGATTGAAAATGGCATTTAATTTTGCTTGAAAAATATCAAACAATAAAATTTTATTTCTTTTATTTTTTAATTCTAAATATTTTATTTTTAATGAAAAAAGAAAATTTATATTAAATTACAAATAGTTTTGATGAAAAAGTCGTGTTCTCATACCTCTTCTCTTGTTGATTTCTGCAGGATTTTAGGAAGACCAGCTAAGGCTTTCTTTCTTCAAGTTGTGTGGAGTATTGGGCTCTCATGTATTATATGGTAGATTTGGCTTGAAAGAAATTGAATATTTTTTCAAGGTAGGAAGTTAACTGTTTATCATACTTGGAAGAGGATTATTGGTATGATCCAAGAAACTATTTCTTCTAAATGTCATGTCAGTCTTCCTTTGGAGCAGTCTGAGATTCTGATAATGCAGGATCTGGGTTTAGTGGAGAATGACCCTCGTCCTTCTGTATCAGTCAGGAGGAGAGGCCTTAATCAAAAAGTATAGAGAGATGGTAGATGGCATCCTCCACCTCGGGGGGTGTTTAAGATTAATACTAATGACTCTTCTAGAGGGAATCCTAGGCATACAAGTATTGGTGGTGTTGGGAAAGATAGCAATGGTGCAGTTCTTTTCATTTTTTCCTGTTATAAGGGGAAGAAGACTAATAATTATATGGAGGCCCTTGCTATTTGTTTTTCTTTGAAAAAAGGTTATGCTCTAGGATGGGAGAAGATAATTTATGATTCAGACTCTCATATTATTATTAATTTATTGAAGACTCATAATATTTCCAATGTTCATTGGCATTTGGCAATAGTAGCTCGGAAGATCTTTCAAATATGTTGGTATATGGAGTTTATTTCTTTTGTTCATATTCCTAGGAAATGGAATGGTGTGGTTGATTGCTTGGAAAAATGGGCTTCTAAGTTTCAAGAATACTAGAATGTTAGGAAATGGGATCAGCTTCCATTGGACTGTTCTCAGCATCTTGTTAATTTGCTTGCTATGGATATGTCTGGTTGAGGCTATTGTTTGTTGGCTATCTTCTGGGTGGGTGCTCAGTGATATTAGGGGTTTCTTTCTTATCACCCTTGTAAGGGTTATCATTATGGGATTATCTGGTTCTTGTAAAGCTTGTTGATTCAAAAAAAAATTACCATTTACAAAAAAAAAAAAAATCCTTTACAATAAAAAAAAAGTGGGTGGGTTAACACATCCCATGAGGAATCAAACTAACCCTAAGTGACAAGGTTTAGGAAACAAAGTCACCAACAAAACACAATTTTACCAATTATGATAATTGATGATCATTACATCAAAGTGTAGACACCAAAACAACACCAATCCGATTATGTGACTACAAACACTGATCGCATTGACACACATAGCCCCCAGAGGTCAAACAGTGGTCCTAACCACAATCACAGCAGTTTTGGAAGGTCAGGAGTCAATTTGGCACCTTCAAGCACTCTGCTTCATACTCCTTCCACCCAGGGACAATTACAAACTTCTATTCGTCCCACCCAAGGACGAATAGCAGTATTCGCTCCAGGGTGGGGCGAACAACAGGTTTGACGGGAAAAAAGTCAAATCTTGACAAATGGCAGCTCAGATCCACCACTTAATTCTTCCTTCCTTGCATGGGAGTATGAGTGAGCATTTTTGAGCATTAGAGGAAGTTACAAGGGCAATCATGAAGCCCCTAATCAGGGAGGAATCTCCTCCCTCCTAGGAAGGCATGATTGCCAAGTGGCGCCTCTGCATGCTCATCCAAAGAGACCTCCAGGTCTATAAATTGGTGAGTTTTCTCACCACAAGAGATACAAAGAAGGAGAATTTTTTAGCAATGAAGTGCTGCCATTTTACTTCCATACACTAGCTACCAAAATGACATCTGAGCTTGTTCTCTATAAATCATCGAGGAGAGATAAGTTTGCCATTTTGCATTTTTTTACTCCATCCATTACCCTAATAGTTCTTGTGTTTAGGCATAAATCCTGATGAAAGTTCTAAAATCCAAAGTGTTTAGGGGAAGTTACGCCCCATGCATGAGGATTGTAGACTTTCTATGGTAGGTGCCATCAACAAGACTATTCCATTTCAGTACTGCTTAAGTACCACGTATCATATGATCTCTAAAAATTACCTATAGTTTCCCTCACATAAGGGCGGGTGATTTTTTTTATCTTTCTAAATACCTATAGTTTCCCTCACGTAAGGGCGGGTATTTTATATGGTATAACGACCTAGCAAAAGGTATATCGAAAGGGGGACCAATTGGTGTTATAAGTAACCTTCACCATGTCTGCAAAATTAATGATTGATTCTCATCAGTTGTTGAAAGGTCCTAATTACACACCATGGAAAAACAAGATGAAGGTAATCCTAGCAATGGATGACTTATGGGATGTTGTATATGGAGCAACAATAAGACCTTCATCTGCCGTCGGTGCTACTGACTCCATCTACTGCTCAAAAAGACTTTGACAAGAAAGACAGCAAAGCAAAAGTGCTCATTTTTCTTGCTGTGTCTGATGAAGTTCAACCCCATATTTTTGACTATGAACATAGTAAAGAGGCGTGGGATGCCCTTAATACTATATATGAGGGAAAGAATGATTCCACTATTCTATTTCTTCAATCTCAATTACACAGTCTAAGCATGAAGCAAGGGGAGACAGTTGAATTTTTTCCTTGTAGAGTGTCTGAATTGAAAGTAAAGTTGAATTCTTTGGGAGAACCCAGTTGATGACAAGCTCCTTACCTCAATTGTATTGAGAGCTTTACCTGATTCTTATAGGGTGTTGATCACTTCCCTTTAGGTGTCACAATGGAAAGTTACCTTTATAGAGTTGGTTAATATGCTTCAGGAGGAGGAGGCATGCCAAATACAGCGAGATGATTCTTCTAACACTGCCCTCTACATCAACAGGAAAGGGCAGAACCAAAAGAAGGGTAATTTTCATAAGGGATGGAATTCACAAAAGGATTCAAAAGGGAAACAAACTCAACAACATCAATAGAAAAATATATATTGCAAGATCTGTAACAAAGAAGGTCATGATACAAATAGATGTTGGCATAAGAATAAACAATAAAAAAAGAAAGGCCAAAACAAACCACAAAAGAACAAACAAGTGAATGTTGTTGTTGAAGAATATAACATAGATTCTAAGAGAGCCCACAAAGTTCTCATGACTACCACAGTGTCCAAGCAGACGAATCTTATATGGTATGTTGATTCTGGAGCCAGTAAGCACATGACTGGTGACAAATCGTGGTTTGAGTCTTTTGAAGCCAAAGAGGACAAATCGATCACTATTTCTAATGATAAAACCTACAAGGTTCAGGGAGAAGGAACAGCCTCTGTCACTCTTCCCAATGGCAAGTACCAGATTGAGAAAGTCCTTTATGTTCCAAGATTGGCAAACAACTTATTATCAATGACACAAATTCTAGACAAAAATATGGTTGTAAATTTCAGTGTTGAGGGGCAAGAAGTGTTGTTCTATCACCAGGAGAGGTAATAACATTGCAACCGCTTCATATAAGCATGACTTATTTTCCCTAGATACTATCTCTTCTCTAGATGTAGCCATGATTGCTTCTACAAAGGAGGCAACTTCCCTATGGCACAAGAGATATGGACATTTGAGTTTTGGTTACTTACTTGAGTTAAGTAAGTATGAAATGGTAAAGGGTCTTCCTTCCCTTTATACCACTTTACTAGTTTGCTCTGACTGCTTGGCAGGAAAGCATCATAGAGTGCCTTTTGAAAAGAGCTCTACAAGAGCAAAGAAACCTTTGGAGTTGGTTCACACCGATCTGTGCGGTCCCTTCACTCCCAAAAGTTGTGGCGTTAAGAGGTTTTTTCAGTTATTCATGGATGATTACTCACGAAATATGTGGGTATTCTTTCTTCAACTGAAATCTGAAGCCTTTGGTTTTTTTCAGCAATTCAAGAAATCTGTTGAAAAGGAGTCAAGGACTTCTATAAAGACCCTCCGCTCAGATCAAGGGGGGAGTTCACCTCTAAATAATTCTTTGAGTTATTGAAATAAAATGGGATCACACGATAGTTAACTACTGCTTATACTCGTCAACAAAATGGAGTTGTTGAAAGGAGGAATCGTTCCATCATGGAAATGGTTTGTTGCATGCTCACAGGTGCTAGTCTTGAGCAACTATATTGGGCAGAAGCTGTCACCACAATAGTATATCTATTGAATAGGGCACCCACAAAGGCCCTACAAGGAATGACTCCACGGGAAGCATGGAGTGGTAGGAAACCCTCCATTTCTCATCTACGCATTTTTGGATGTAAAGCTTTCATGCACATACCAAAAGAGAAAAGGAAGAAGCTAGATGAGAAGACATTGAAGTGTATTCTTCTTGGGTATGATGAGTACTCTAAGGGTTATCGTTTGATTGATACCTTGACCAAGAAGATACACATTAGTAGAGATGTAGTTTTTGATGAAGCTTTCACATCAGAAAACACATCAGATGTATACCTAGACCTTGTGGAAACTAAGGTTGATAAATCTCCTTCATCAAAGGTTGGAGGTTCTTCTTCATCTTCTTCAACACCTCAGAAGAAGAATACAAATTTGTATACAAATACAATAAAATATTATAAGCTATCCACTCCACCAGATTTGACATTGGATAGGCCTCGTACTCGTAGCATGGCTCAACAGGAGAATGCTGCAACAGAGAATACTGGGGTTGATGATCTGTGTCAATATTTTGAGGAACTTTCTATAGATCCAGAGAGAGATACAGAAGATATAGATATTGATAATGGTAGGGTGTTTATGTCTTCAATAGACGATCTTGAACCCACATTAGTGCAAGATGCTCTTGGTGAGCCTCAATGGAAGGCCGTTATGGATGCATAGTATAAGTCTTTGTTGAAAAACAAAACTTGGAAGCTTGTAGATCTGCCATACGGAAAGAAGCCCATAGGCTGCAAATGGGTGTATAAAGTTAAGTATAAAGCAGATGGGACAATAGATAAGCATAAATCCTGACTTTTTGCAAAGAGTTATGCTCAAAGAGAAGGCATTGACTATGAGGAAACTTTTGCACCTACTGCTCGGATGACAACCATTCAAGTTCTTTATGCTATGGCAGCACAGTATGGATGGAAAGTACACCAAATGGATGTCAATAGTGCTTTTCTAAATGGTGATCTCCAATAAGAAGTCTACATGACTCAACCAGAAGGATTTGAAGTGGAAGGTCAAGAGCAGAAAGTTTGCAAGTTGGTCAAATCCTTGTATGGTTTGAAACAAGCTCCTTGAGCTTGGTATATAAAAATGGATAATCACCTCCTGCAACATGGTTTTAAGATATGTCTATCAGATTCAAACCTCTATTTTAAGAAACAATGTTCTAAAATAGTGTTTTTTGTACTCTATGTTGATGATCTGCTCATTACAGGGAGTTCAAAAACTATGATCTCTACTGTCAAAAGAGACTTGTTTCAATATTTTGAGATGTCAAATCTCGGGCTTCTCCATTATTCTCTTGGTCTGGAAGTCATCCAGAGGGAGCACTACATCAAAGTGTCTCAAAAAAAATATGCCAAGACTCTATTGGAAAAATATCGCATGACTGATTGCAAGCCAATGTCAACTCCGATGGAAACAGGAATTCAATTATCATGATATGATGATTCACCTTAGATAGATGGTACTCTCTATCGATAGTTGATTGGGAGTCTCATACATCTGACCAACACTAGGCCAGATATCATTTTTGTTGTCAACTATGTTTCGCTTTCATAACAAGAGGTAGGTGTGGGAAAGGAAACAAATAAGGAGGATGGTTAAACCCTAATGAGGGAGAGATCAACTACAAATTCCATTAGCAAGGAGGAAGAGGCGGTGTGAAGAACCAACAAAGTGGATCCGGTTAGAATAAGGACAAATCCAAGGTTCAATGCTACTACTACAAGAAGTTTGGCCATTACATCTTCGAGTGCAAAAAAATGATGGCCAAGGAGAACCAACAACAAGCTCACTACACAAATGAAGCCAAAAATGCAGCAGGTGGGAATGTGTTGCTAACTTGCAGTATTGAGGAGGAGAGCCAGAAGAATATCTGGTACCTAGACAGTGGGTGCAACAACCATATGACAGGGAACAAGGAGATGTTCTCACAATTAGATGAAATAGTCCAGTATGAGGTAAACATGGGGAACAACATCAAGGCTCCCATTATGGGGAAAGACAAAATCCTCATCCGCACCAGGCATGATGAGAGAAATCATATTTGTGATGTCTACTATGTGCCTGGTCTGAAGCACAACTGGCTGAGTGTTGGACATCTCGTGTAGAAGAGGTACACTTTCCAGTTCAATGATGGAACCTGCACCATCAGAGACAAAGAGCATAGATAAATTGCAACAATGTCAATGACAAAAAATAAGATGTTTTCAGTGCAGATTCAAAATGAGTCTTTGATGTCTTTGAGTGTAGTCATGAAGGATGCTACTTGGCTGTGGCATCTCAGGTTCAGTCACCTGAGTTTCAGTGGCCTAAATTTGTTGCACAAGAAGTAGATGGTGAAGGGTTTACCCCTTATTAAGCAGTCAAATCAGGTTTTTGAGGGCTGCTTAGTTGTCAAACATCATCGAGATTCGTTCCCTTTAGGGTGATCTGAGCTTCATAGCCATTGGAGCTGGTGCACTCAGACATCTACGGTTTGATGCAAACTAGCACGTTTACCGACAACAAGTACTTCTTGACCTTCATTGATGACTTCAATCGAAAGACATGGATTTATCCCATCAAGATGAAGTTAGAAGCCTTTTCTAGATTCAAGGAGTTCAAGGCTCTGATGGAGAAACAAAGTAGCTACCAGGTGAAAACCCTTAGGACAGATGGTGGAGGTGAATACATCTCCAATGAATTCCAATTTTTTTGCAGGGCAAATGGAATTCAGAAGTAGCTCACTACTAGATACACACCGCAGCAGAACAACGTAGCTGAGAGGAAGAAAAAAACCATCATGGAGATGGAATGGAGTATGATGAATTTGCCACATGATTTCTGGGTAGAAGCTATGTCATGTGCAGTTTACCTGTTGAACAGATGTCCCACCAAGAGCATGAAGGATAAAATTCTTGAGGAAGCCTAGAACAATCAGAAGTCGAGTGTGGCTCATTTGTGTGTGTTCGGGTGCATTGCATATGCACATGTTCTAGAAGAGAAGAGGTAGAAGCTGGATGATAAAGCGAAGAAATGTATCTTCACAGGGTACAGTGAGCAAGCTAATGCATACTAGCTATATAATCCTGTAACGAAGAAGCTCGTCATAAGTCGTGATGTGAAGTTCCTGGAGGATAAAGCCTAGAACTGGAAATCGAAGACTGGCAAGTCAAAGCCAGCAGTTGTTGATTCTATTGACTTGGAGGAGAGTAGTGTACAACCACTAGTAGCCTCAAGTAGTAGTAGTGGTGCTAGTAGTAGCACAACCTCACCATCTCGGCCGCCTTCACTTTTAAGAAAAATTCCTAACTTAAGGACACTCACGAAGACGAGGAGCTTGTAAGACATCTACGATGTAACCCAAAATCATGAATATGAGGAGCATTCTGACTTCGCATTCTTTACTGAGGTTGATCCAGTTGATTTTGAAGAGGCAAGTCAGAATCAAAAGTGGGTGAAGGTGATGGATGAAGAGATAGAAGCCATTGATAAGAACAAAACATGACAACTTACAGATCTTCCAGCAGGGAAGAAGACCATTGGGGTCAAATAGGTTTACAAAACCAAGTTCAACGCCCAAGAAGAAGTGGAAAGGCATAAGGTCAAACTGGTGGTGAAGGGCTACAAGCAAAAATCAGGCATTGACTATCATGAGGTCTATGCACCTGTAGCCCAACTTGACACTGTCAGGATGATCCTGGCACTGGCAGCTTAGAAGGGCTGGAGTGTTTACCAGATGTACGTCAAGTCAGCCTTCCTCAACGGTGTTTTATAGGAGGAGGTCTACATAGACCAGCCACTAGGTTATGAGATTGAAGGACATGAGGGCAAGGTCCTCAAATTGAAGAAGACCCTATATGGGTTGAAGTAGGTACCCATGGTATGGCACAGTCAGATTGACAGCTACTTTCAAGAGAATGGGTTCATCAAATGCCCATATGAGCACACCCTGTACCTAAAGACAAATGAAGCAGGGGAGTTGATAATCATTTATCTGTATGTGGATGATCTGATTTACACTAGCAACAACACTGCCCTATTTGACCAGTTTCAAACATCCATGAAGAAGGAGTTTGAGATGACAAATTTGGGGTTGATGAAGTATTTTCTCGGTATTGAAGTTGACTAATCAGTAGATGACATCTTCATCTCTCAAGAAAAGTATGCGAAGGATGTCCTCAAGCGGTTCAATATGGAAGACAACAAACCTACCATCACACCTATTGCCACAGGTTTGAAGCTGAGCTAGTTGGACTCCGGAAAAAATATTGATCCAACTTTGTACAAGCGGCTAGTTGGCAGCCTAATGTATCTGACTGCAACTCGTCTAGATTTGATGTTCGGAGTAAGCTTGATTAGTCGATTTATGGAGACTTTGAAGGATACACATTGGCAAGCAGGGAAGCGGATATTGCACTATGTCAACGAGATGTGAAACCATGGCATATTCTATGCCAGACGACACCAGTTGGAAATAGTGGGCTACATAGATAGCGACTGGGCTAGTAGCACTGATGATCGGAAGAGCACTTCCGGGTATGCATTCCATCTCGGATTGGGAGTAGTCTCATGGGCATCCAAGAAGCAACCAATCATTGCATTGTTCACTGCTAAAGCAAAGTACATCATTGCCATGTCATCCACATGCTAGGCAGTATGGCTTGCAGAGGGTTTTGGGTGAACTGAACCATCCATCGAAAGGCACGACAACAGTGTTTTTGACAACAATTATGCCATAGCATTATCAAAGGATCTAGTGTTCCATGGCCGGACAAAGCACATCGACATTCAGTATCACTTCATCTGAGAGCTGGTGATGTTGGGCGAAATTCAGCTACAGTTTTGTAGATCCAAGGATCAGGTAGCTGACTTTTTCATGAATCCTTTGAAGGAGGAGGACTTCAGCAGATTGTGTGAGCAGTTGGGGACCAAAGCGCTTGTGAAATCAGGTTTAAAGGAGGGTGTTAGAAAAATTAAACCTTCTTTCACTCATGATGCTGGTCGCTCTAGAGGTAGGAATCGCTCGCCCACTGCAACGATCCCGAGAATCGCTCAAGAAAGGAGCGATTCCGGGAATCGCCCGACCAAAACAGCGACACAAGTTTTTCTTGCCTGCAGGTGATTTGACGGGGATGGAGTACTTTCGCCTGACATGATTTGATGTCACACGTGTTTTCTGTCCTGTCATTGTTATTATCCCTCATGCGGGTTGGTGTGAATTTTCCCATATTTTTGTGTTTCAATTCCAGCCTATAAATACCCTAGTTCCGCTGGCATTTTGGATTTGACGCAGATTAGCAGCAGAAGGAGAGCAGAGCAGATTGAAGAACCAAACAACAGTTTCGGAGTGTTCCTTTGATCTTTGTTTATCCTGCATCAATTTGTAGAAGTTTGTAATCCCTCTGTGGAGGAAGCTCTGAAATGAATCTTCTTACATAAATAAATTCGTGTTTTATTTGAGTGTACTGCATTTCGCCAAGAACCCTCGATTTGCCCTGTTTTTTTTCTCTTTGAATCAACTGCGGACATATTCCAGTCAAAAAGTGAAGTTCGGAAGTATTTTCCTTTGTCACTGGCAAATCTGTGTGTCACTGCCAGTCGCTCCTCAAAGCGAGGGATTCTCGGCTTTGAAAGCATTGAGAGCGATCTACGTCAACTCCCGTGTTCGCTCGCTTTAACTCCAAAATCCCATAGTCGCTCTTCATTTAAGCGACTTTCGGCAACCTTCTACTTCGTCAAACAAATTAAAAGATAAGAGTTTGTCTTTTATTTCTTTGTCCTTAACGCCGTGTCTCTTATGGTTTTGTCCTATTCATCTTAATAACATTGCTGGCGATCGCCGCCCTAGCTTCACATTTCCCTCGGTCGCTAATTATTTTAGCGATCCTCGCTCTCGCTCATTAGCGAGAGCGATTCCGGGGCAAACCTTTCTCCCAGTCGCTAAATTATCTAGAGACTGAGCGACAGCGATCCGCAGCGGGCGTCGCATTTGAAACTTCATATAGTACCTAACATGACAATCTTAGAACAGTAAATGTATACCTCTGTAAAGTCATATTGGTCCGATTATCTTAATAGCATTAAAACCTTCCATATAACAGAGAACTCACCAATAGAAGAAATGATCAACTTAAACTGGAAGTGAGAGAAAGGGATGGGCCTCCCTTTGCCGTTGTGTATTGACTTGCCGTTGCCGTTCGTTGTTGATCCTCCCATCTCCGTCTCAATTACTGATGTCTTATCTATCAATATCAATATGAATGGAGATGATTTAAGCTAATGCTCACATTACCCCGGGATCAAACGGCACACAGTGGTAGTCATATCTTCTTCCACTTTGCCAATCTCCATCAACACAAGTCAACGTCATGGCTGGAGAACTGCAAGCTATGAGACAGTAGAAAGTGCCTCTATGATTTGGAAAACCCTTAAAATGCGCAGGTTACAAAGAAACATATGCAGAGACCCGCATATATAGCACTCATGGAAGCCTAATCTGAACCCTTTGACATTTTATTAGTAAATACTTCCTAAACACAGGATTGAATTTGGGTCACATTAATGCAAATGGCGAGTAAACCCAAGTCACATCACCGTTAATGCAAGTAACGTCCTTGCCTTTCGACTCTTAAAAAATAGATAATAGAAAAGAAAAGTTGGGTTGGTGGAATAACGCGTCAGTATATTGCGCGGTGTACCCATAATTGCTTATTCTGAGACTATTTTATTGATTTTATCGTTGAATCTGTGCTTGCTTTTTTCTGATGTAGAGTGGATCCGCATCCGCAGAAGTGTCTTTACGGGAATTGTGGATCGTTTTAACTTTAAATTTTACCAAATCTACTCAATCGAAAATGGGCTTGACAATATATTTATTCTTTTAAGCGTGAATTTTTAAGCGTGAATTTCTTGACACCTGTTCTAATCTTTAATTAACACTCTCTCATATACACATGGAGTAATGATGTCTACAATATCCTCCCACAGTAGCAACGTTGTTTGTTGATCCTTCCACATGGCGGCATTAAGTGAGTGAAAGATAAAGTTGTTTGTTGATTCTTCCACTTTGCGGCATTACGTGAATAAAAGAAGGCTGTACTTAAAAAGACGATATCCATGGATGGAAAGTCTGATGAGTTTCTCTACCCTGCCGTTATATAATTTGGTAACAAACAGAAGATGGCTATTTTAAAGATATAGAGGGAAAAAAGAAAAAGAGACATATAAAACAAGTTCAATTTATTCAAAATTTAATTTCTTAATTTTTATAATTTATAAATATATTTTTTCCTTTATAATTAAATTTATATGAGATAAAGTGATCATATTAAAAATTAGATAAAAGAGGGTTTGATTACTTCTTTTTCTTCTCTAAAGATTTCAGAAGATATCAGGGAAGACATGCTGAGAATTTTTTCATATAACAAACTCTCCTACAGATGAATGTTGATATTTGGAGTATTGCAACAAGATATAGCTATAGGCTTTTTGTTGATAGTAGCTTCTATTTTTATGTATATTCTTATGTATATTCAGTTATGGATACTTTACTCCTGATCCACCTCATTTTGTTTTTTAGCTGGTGGAAAGTGCTAACTCCAAAATATTGTAATGCTCCGGTTAATGATATAATATAATCTATTTTTTTTTTCCAAAAAAAACCAAAAAAAAAAAAAGATAAAAATAAACATGTAATTGAAATAAGACCTACCTATGTTATAATGAGAGGTCTTATAACTATTTAATTTTACTTCATAATATATATATTTATTAATTTGGTGGAAGAAGGGGTTTTAAATGGATCCTCAAATATTTTATAACAAAGAAGCAGAAGCTTCCAATGAATAACTAAGAGAAACTAACAAAGAGGGAACCCACCTAGGAGAGTCAAGAAACAAGCACAAACTTAAACTAAAAACCGACAGCTCTTTTAAAAACGAGGACCTCCCCCATTCTGGCTATGGATTGTACACAAATTCAATACCCGAACTTGTAAAAGACTTTATCTATTGTTTAAAGCTCTAAGAAACAAACTACATTAACAAAAATTAGGATTGGATCTCTTTCCCCTAGAAAAGGGTTGAGAAGGTTGACAATTTCCAACACCTATTTTCAATAGAGACTGGGAACCATTGGCGATCTCTAAATGTCCCCTTTTTTCTTAGAGCTTTAATTGATGGTCTCCCAACATTATGCTCCACCCTAACATCTACAAATATCTTTTTAAGACTTCTTGGATTAGGGCCAAGAAATCCCTTCTCCAAGAAGGGTTTTGAGGGACATTTATGACTTCTAGTTTTAGGGCTCGAGGACCCTTTCTCTAATTTCACCATCCTTTCAATAGAAGTCAATGGGGGGGGGTGGGATTTACCGAATTGGATGAAACATCCAACCTAGGGAGATTTAGGCAATCAAAAGAGTTTTCCAAAAATAGTGGGGCCAACAAAGAAGGGGTACTTACTTATGCAAAGTGTGTTTGAATCTTACTTTAAAAAAAAAAAGACGAAAGCACATCATGGTCTTCAACCATGGAAGGCATATCACCTTAAAGGAGAAGCACAACATGACCTTCAACTAGTGGTGGCTTCTCACTTTGAACAACCTTAGAGCCTAAAATATCAACTTCCTCAACTTGTTAGAACTCAGCGGGCTTAAATTCTTGGTTACTAGTCTTGGCCACATTCTTCAAGGGCTTATCTTGGCTAGATTTAACCTACAAATTCTTTGAGGGTTCCTCTTGATCAGATTTACCCTTTGATATTGTCTTTGTCTGGGAACTCGACATTGGTTTCTTCATGGGGTACTCGCCCAAAATATGACCAATAGATTTGCAATTGGTATAAAAATAATGGTGATTCTCATACACAATGGGTTGGATCTAAGATCTTAAGCTCAAAGTGAGATTAATAGAGGATGGAAGACTAGCTTCTAGATCCACATTTATGCACATTCTTGCATAAATTATTCTCAATTTTGCTCTAGTCATGGTATTGATAGAAATCCATTCACCCACTGCCTTGACTATAGCATACAAAACATCAATGCGCCAATACTAAATGGGTAAGTCGAGGAGTCACCATACAAAACATAAATGTGCCAATACTGAATGAGTAAGTTGGGGAGACTAACCCAGAGAGGGATCATATTGATTTTCTATATATCAGATAAAAAATTTGAGGTCCACCGATGCAAGAAGAGGGATTTTTGTCCAAATAACCATGGACCTCTATAAAGGACCCATTGAGAATCCTCTTTACATTTGAACTTGAATATGAAAAAATCTTTAGGAAAAACAACAATATCCAAGTGACCTTGAGGCCATCGTTTGGATAAATCCCACCTCCTAACATCGTCTAGATTTGGATGGGCACCTAGAAACTTACCTACCAAATTAAAGGTTTCATCCTCCATCATGATCTTAATCAGGCCCTCAGGAACATAGAGGATGTCTTCAACTAGAGAAATGTCAAAAATAGCATTCGAAAAACACAAACTTGAATGATATGAAACTATTACTGCAAATGAAGCTTTGACACGAGGATCGAAGGGATTTTGGAGTGAAACCCCATTCACAACATCACCTGGAAAGGAACCCACACCCACTAAAGGACCAACCTCTCTACCTAACGAAAACACATGATCTACCACAAGGTCAACAAGATCATCCTTTAACTCACCTTTTTTTGTTGCCTCAAAATATTCACCCATAGTCTTCTCACCATTTCTGCTATTCTGGTCGTTGATTCTACAACCCTGAACTCCATCCCCTCTACCCTACACCATTCATGCTTGAATATAATTTAAAAAAATATTGAGTCCATCCATATTTGAAAGCATTGATGTCTATCATTGAGTAGAGCTACAAAGGTGGAAGTCGTGGGATATAGTGGGAGACAAGGATGTATTGTGTATTGTAGTGTTTAATAGTCATCCCCAGGTAGCAAATCCTAACTTTAGGGTGAATCATTACTACAACCCTAGACTTGGCCCTGCAACAACACCCTACCCCTAGATTCATAGAAGGAATCACTATGATAGCCACAATAACCGCTAAGATTCTGCAAAAAATAGTCACTCCCACTATTGATGTCTATCATGGAGAGATCCTGCTTCACAACCTGACTACCTTAGCATAGCATCGGTACCCATAAATCTATCATGCAACCTCCACAACCCTAACACAGTGCCTATCCACACAAATCCACTTCACAACCTGGTTGCCCTAGCACGATGTCTATCTATACAAATCCATTATGTGGCCTCCATAGCCCTAGCATAATAACCATCAGCATAAATCTGCTTCATAACATATAAAACTTTAGTTAAAAAATTACCTAGAATTAAAATATTATATAAAACACACATAGATACATTTTAAATATTTTTTTTTGTGTAATATGAAGAGAAAAGATGGTTTTGAAAGGTACTCCACAACCTTTTACAAAGCACACAACAACATAGATAGAAAAAAAATAGAACAAACACTACAAACAAACAAAGAGAAGAAGGAGCCCACGAACCCAAGAAAAAGCCAGACGAATTGACCAGTGAGAGAACCAAGATGGTTCTACATCAAAGAATCAAATTCATGAATAATATCTCTAGACATATGGGCAGCCTCCTTAGCATAATCCAAATCCATTTTAACAGAGCTCCAAACTACATGTTGCTTGATTTCCATCAAGAAAATACTGTGGAGGATAGCGCTCTTCTTCACTGCATATTTACTCAAGGAGTACACATCAGCCATCGACTTGTCTTTGGTGAAATGTCTAGGAAGAACCTCTACCTCATCAACCACATCATCCACCTTAGATAGGGGGGAATATCCCACTAAATCTCTCCTTTTTCCAATCAGTTGAACAGATTTATGAGTACCTCCAATTTCCACAAAAACACCCAATATAAATACTATCCATAGCTGTAAAAGTGACATGAGACACCAGAGGGTTCTTTACTACCTCAACAAGAGAATTTCTCATCGCTAATCCCCACACCCATTTTGCAAAATAAAACCCTTTGCGAGATAACATTTTTGAACCTGATCCCAAGGAGGACTACGCATCTTCTGATTTCAAACTTGAACTTTTGAAAACCTATGATAGAGATGCAAGAATGGGAATGCAACTAAAGGTATTTAAAATATCATCCACTGCTACCCCATTCTCCAAGGTAGCACTTTCAAACACCAATAGAGCAAACAAAAGGAGCTCAAAAAACCCTACAATGGGCACGTGCCATCTTTTAAGATTAAGGGGAGAAGAAAAATTGCCACCTAGCCCCTGACCTAGATGACAAACACCCACCACACCTCCAACTTGTGAGAAGAATAAAAGGAAGCAAAGAGGTGGAGCAAAGGCTAAGGGACACCTTGCAAACAAAATCTTCGAAGGTGGTAGAAAAAAAGTGGATATTCTAAGGTATGAATTCCATAGGAGAAAGGGCGTGAACCAATCCCAATGAAAGGAGATTTCACCATCCTCTAGACCTACCTGACAACTCAAATGGAATAGAAGCCACCAAAACTCAATGCATATTGGAAAAGGTACCCATGGAGCAACCCAAGGCCAGTCCATAAACCAAAGCCTATACCTCAAACCAAAAGAAAAAGTACCTCGAGTAGAGGGCACCTTCCAAAGGAAGCTTGGGAAGGTTCAAAACATTCCCTGACAACTAAGGCGTAAAGGAAAACAAGATTTGGAACTTAAAATTTGAAAAATGGGCACTTCAAAAGTGCCACGGGGAAGAAATTCATTTGCCCACCTACTACGGCTATAACTCCAAAACCCCATCCACCTCAGCAAGAAAGCACCAACCACTAGCCACCAATTAATTAACGTCATTATGGATGTGGTTGATGATCTTAGGAGGGAAATCCCTTTGCCAAATCGTAATTCCTTGGAGATTTATGCCCATATTTACCATTAAATCCGTAGTCGAATTTCCCTCTCTAAAAATATGTCGAATTTGAATTGCCTCTAGAGTGTGAGACAAATGCACTACCTCATTGATTAAATTAACCACTTTCCAACTGATGTGGTAGGAGTTGTTGAGCATTATGATGATATTTAATGAATCACCTTCAATTATAGCTCTGCTAAAACCAAAATATTTTAAAAGGGACAACCCTAAGAAATCCACCCTCACTTCAGTATCCTGAGAAGAATTCACACCAATAGGTTTGACATAGGCAAAGACCAAGATTCCTTTATCATCACAAATTACCCCTCCCACTCTAGCCAATCTAGCATTGCCTTTAGAGGCCTCATAAAAATTCAATTTAACCTATCTCACGGTTGGAGGGGTCCAAAAAAGTATGTTCTTAGTATCGGGCATAGGAGGAGGGTGATCCACGTGCCCAAAGCCTAGAATTTTCTCAACCAAGAATTCATTGGGGATGGAAGCCTCCGGAAGCTCCAACTCCAAGTAGGCACATAAAACATTCTCCATAGTCTTTCCCAAAATGCAAACACTCAAATGATGAGAAGAAAAATCTTTATCCCTAAAAACCCGGGCGTTCCTCACCTTCCAAACACCCCACATAACATGTGGTAGCAAAAATATCCAAAAATACTTCAACTTAGGCGACAAGAAGGGGGGAACTAATAGTAAAATACAATCTATCACAGAGTTAGAAAAAACCCAACTAACACTCGAGGATAGATAGCAAAATATCCTTGAATACTTCGTAGTTGAGAAGTAAAACTATGAAGTCGATTCCCATGCACATTTACACATATAGCATCTATTAACAAAGCACCAACCTCTTTTGTAAATATTCTTGATTGTAATAATCTTGTTTTGAGTAGCCATCCAAAAGAATATGTTTACTCTAGGAGTGAGGTGCTTAAGACAAATGGAGCCATGAGGGAAAATCCTCCACCGTCCTCACTAATAAGCTCATAGGAAATCTTCACAGAGTAATAGCCCACACTATCCGCCTTCCATATCAGACGATCCTCCACGTTAACTTGTTGAACTACATAGAGGTGGATCTTGATGAGGGTCGTTGATCATTCATCATTTAGTAATTATATGTCAGTCCAGGGCGGTGTCCAAAGGCTGTATACGATAGGAAGTGTCACAGTTGCAGGTTCAGTTTATCCAAGAACAGGTTTTTATTGATGGATCAGTTAGCATTTGGGGGGTTTTGTTGTGACCTCTAACTCCTAAGAATTGAAATTAACTCCTATTTACCTTTGCAAAAATAAAATTGCAGGAAATGAAATTGCAGAATCTGAAAATGACAGAAAATGAAATGTTGCTAAATTGAGAGTGACAGAAAAGTAAATTGCAGAATTGAAAACACACACACTCTTGCATGAAAGTAAATCAACTGGAGAATTTAAAAATAGAATTTTTAACTACTGCAAAACAAATCAACAATTACTGCACAACTGCAAAATAACAAAATATCTGGAAATTGCTGTGAAATGCAAAACTAAATCAACAATTACTGCAAAACTGCAAAATGACAAAATATCTAGAAATTTCTGTGAAATGCAGAAAATGTTGTCAAAGGCTGAAAACTGTGTTGAAAACTACTAAAGAAATGAAAAACTGGCAGAATTCTGCTAACCTGCTGTAGCAAGAAATCAACAAGAAATTCTGTCAGACATTGCCTTCCTCTGGCCCTACAAGTGGCCCTTGCTTCCAGAACTAGAAGAAGGTGAGAAGTTATGCTAAGAAAATCTAGATGCTAATCATCAACCTCAAAATGCCAATTGATATCTAAAGATTGCACCTTTTTATTCAATCTGAAATTGCATTACAGTAATGCAGGAAAAACCTGCAAATTACTGTTCTCCTACAAAGAAACTTCACTCTATGCTAATTTCGGTATTCTATTGCCTATCTATCTATATGCTCAACCATCTAGGAGCTTTATTATTTATAATATAATGTTGATATGCTTGGTTATTGCTTTGTAGGGATTTACAACTGATTGCATAACTGTTTCCTAGAATGCAAAAATTTGCTTTGTCAAAACTTTATCCATTCATCATTGTTGGGCTGCATTTGTTGAGGAAATCATGTTAAGATGAGTTGGGACAACCTCTTGGTCAATTTCCAATAATTTCCTCCACTGATTTGTCACTTTTTGACCACTTTCGGTTGTTCCTGCGCTATTCCCTATTCCTGCACCGCTTATTCCTGCACTGCTCCGAAACAACAGGCAGGTGACCATTTGTTGCTGATCTGTGCTCCAAACGCGTAGGGAGTAACGTGTTGACTTTTCCTTTCTCTTGCACACCCTTCTGCATTGGTGGCATGTGCTGGAGTGACTGATTCCAAGCCCTGCTATATATGTACAGCTGGCTGGAACTATCATAGTTATAGCCTGTTTTCCTGCACAGTCAGCTATAGTGGACAAATTCTTGGCACCTTTTTCCATTTGAATTAGTTTAAACAAAGGAACACAATATTACTAAGCATCAGATATTCAACAAGGTCTGAATTGCTATAATACTACTGATTAATTAACTAAAAAATAGGTGAAATTGCAGTAAAAATAGTAAAACACAGTATATGCACTTTGTCATTTCAGAATTTGCAAACATCATTATATAATGCATTTTTCCCATAATTAACATAAAATCATAGTAAAAAGGGTAAGTCAAATAGTTAAAATGTATCAAAGAGTGTTCATGGATGAGGCAATTCCTGGCCTCATCATTCCCCCCCAACTTATGGTAATGCATGCCCTCATGCATTTTGTACAGCGACAGCGGCACACAGATCCAGGTCTAGACATCTTTCATGAAATTTGAGTAATGCACCACCAATTTTATAGAATCCACTGACTGCTTTGATGGACTGAAACCACTGTTGGAAGTGCATATCAGGTTGTGGGTCAGTATCAAAGAAGTAGGGGACATGAGTGATAATTATGGGCATCCTATATCTCAGACCTATCCAAAGCTCCTTGATTTCTGAGATAATTTGGACAATGCCTTCTGCCCTTCTCCTCGACCACAACAAATTAGTGGGAGAAATTGGCTCTCTTTTCTATAGAGAGATAGATAACTCACCCCATCTATTTTATAGGCTGCCACAACATCATCAAAGAAATCTACACAAAAATTTTGAAACTGGGTTATACATTTCTGAAGGTTCCCTAGATAGAGTTGTTTCATTCTGATATCCCTCATGAAGGTATAATGAACATTTGTACAATCCCTGTGATTCAGGGGAGCAGGTCTGATAAGTAAAACAACTTGTGATTCCAATTCCTTAGTTAACTTCTTTTCTGTGTCCCAATAGATCTGATTTTGTAGAGTGGACATGAAGGCTCTAAGCTGTAAGTCACCTGTATAAATATGAGGCAGAAACATACTTTCTGTTGGCAAAAAGAAATTATGCAAAAATAACTCACATAACAGGTTTTGTTGCTCTACTGGACTCTGCATAAATGCCTCTATGAATTCTTCAGGAGTGTTCAACTGATGAGGCAGCTCAGAAGCAAGTCTCATGATTTGCCAGCGAAGGTATCTCTCCTTGAGTAGGAGGCTATAAAACCTAGGTGGTCTTCTGCACTGTATTGCATATTCTGCAATCTGGCATACATCCTGCACCTATGCTTTTAACCTATTAAGCTCTGTTTCCTTCTCTGCTAATTTAGCTGTTTCAGAGTTTAAAGTGGCAACCTTTCCCTCTAACTGATGACACTGAGTCATCCAATATGCTAGGTCTTCATTGTACCTAGTTAAAGGCACTGTGTCTGGGGGTCTTACAATGGGTTGCATTTGTGCCACTATATTTACTTGTACACCAACTTCCACAGTTGGTATTACAACTGGAAAATCTGTTTGTGTTCCTTGTTCTGTTGTAATAGAAACGAGAGGAGAGAGTGTGGATACCTGATCTTGTGCTGCAACCTCTTGTTCCTCCATAGAAGGTGTCTGTGTTTCCTGCTGAAGTGCAGTATCATTTGTCAGCAGAATTCTTGATGGACTCTCATGTTGAATCACATCATCAGATATTGCTATTCCTGCTTCCTCTCTGATAGGTGATCTTTGTGCAGGTGCTATGTTAGCTTCAGAATGTTCAGCTAAATCCAAGAGGATCTGTGCCCATTCATCAGGTGATGCTTCTGGTAACTCTGTAGATTGATATTCCAGTTGAGACAATTGGTTCTGCAAATCTTGAATTTTCTGCTGAAGTAGAGAAATTTGTTGATCCTTTTGTTTTATGGTCTCTTCAGCCTGCTCAATCCAATGGGTCTGGGTTTTAATAACACTCTTTGCAGCATGCAATTGAGTGTGGATATCGATTTCCTCTTCAGACTCAGACTCATAATATTGCTCAGACTCAGCATGCACTAAAACATGCACATCATCCTCAGCTGGTTCAGAATCAGATTTTAGCTGCTCCTCAGGATCAGAGTCAGTATAATCAACTAATGGACGTACAGGGCTTATTGGAGTTTCTTCCATAGTTGTATCCAGTTCCATTGTCTGTATCCCTGTGTCTGTCATTTCTATTTCAACATTTTGTTCCTGTGCATCTTCTGTTCTAACTTCTCCTTCACTTGATAAACAGATTGGGTCTGTGATATCTATTAGTTTTTCTGGTAGGGTTTTAGTTTTCTGAAGTCTAGCAGACCTTCTTAACCCTGTAGACCCTGGATACTTCTTAGCAGGTGTAGTTTTTGGATGTTCTGGAGCAACTACAGATGTTGCTATTGATTCAGGAGTAGATACAGGTTCTTCTGTTGATTCTAGAGTAGGTGCATGTTCACTTGAACTCCCAATGTCTCCGTTGGGTTGTACAGTATCTGCAAATGTTACCCTTTTTCTTTTTAACTGGGAACCAGATGTGGATGCTTGTTGTTTCCTAGTTCGTGAAGATGGGGGACCGTCTAGAGAAGGAGAAATTCTGATTTCAGAGGGTTCTGGACTAGGGTTCTCTTCAGATTCTTCCTCTGCTTCTTCTTCTCCTGATGCAGGGTTAGAGTCATTTGTTTCTGCCCAAGGAGCGAAGAAGCGGTCAAAATTCCTAGGGTTGCCCCTAAAGTGATACTGGCAAATAAGTTTGATGAGCCCATGGTGCTTAGGGCTTCCCTTCCCTGCTTGGTATTTTAGGGCCATAGCCTTTAACTCTTGATAAAGATATAAGGGCATATTGACCCTACATTCTGGTTTGACTGCTCCATGGCACAGATGGTTGAGGATACGAAGGTGTGGGCCAGATACAATAGGAAATTGGCCATCACAAGTGATGTATCTCATAACCCACATTGCAACTTCGTTCCAAGGGAATGGTAAACTAGGTCTTTTTACCCCCTTACAAACATTTCTATGCATCAAGAATTCAATTTCTCCATCCCCTTCTTCCTTAAACTGATTAACTAGGTCAACTAAAATATTTCTCCTAGTTTTTACAATCTGCAAACCCTGAAGGGGTAATTCAGTGATTTGGCTGAGTATTTCGGGAGTTACCTGGATGGTCATCCCGTTAATGTGCACTCGATTGTTGCGGAAGGTGCATGCGAATTCTACCACCAAGCCCTCGAAATAGCCATCAAATTTTTGTAGGAATGGCATAAATCCTCCATCAGTGAATATTTGCAGAGATGCAGGATCACTTTCCAGGTAGCTAATATTTTTAGGTTCGGCTCTGATTTTCTTTCCCCCCATGGCGTAATTTCCTGCCTTCTGTTCTGTAGTTTCTGTAAATTGGTGGACAGTACGAGCGTGTGTCTGATTTAGGGTTTTAATCACCGTAGCAGGAATAATTATAGCAGCACAGGAACTACTTCAAAACTTGCAGAGTAATCAGGGCAGGTGACGTGGCAGCGCACGTGAAGTTACCACCCTTAATTTCGCTCATTTTTGTTATGGATGCCAGCTGTCACATGCAACCTTGAGTCGGCGACCTATCTTTTTCTTTCTAAACCAATTAACTCACCGCAGGCCACGTGTCGTAAAATTTTTTTACACATAATTTCATTCCTGTGCTTAATCAATCATTTTAGCATTTATACACAGCTCGTTCCTGCACCTAAAACATAAACAACTTATTCCTGCGCTTGATAAATCATTCCTGCGCTCTGGAATATAAACAGTTTATTCCTGCGCTTTATGGATTATTCCTGCGCTTTGGAATATAAACAGTTTATTCCTGCGCTTCCCTTTTTGATTCCAGCGCACTTCTATTTTTTTCATTCTAGAGCAGAATTAGGCAGAGGCATTACTGACAAGGACTTTCCATTTTTGATTCCCCCTTTTTATATGCTTTTATACTAATCAAGGATATATACACTATATACTAATGATTTACATTATTCAGAGAATGAAAAAGACACATACCTATTATAACCATTTTATCTACATTTCGAGGTGCTCCTGCTGAGATTTCCAGCTAATCAATCTTTGAACTAAGGTAGGTGCAATCTAAAAATAGATGAAACAACGGTCATGAGACAAGACCGAACAATGATAGTGAAACCAACTAGGTAAACATGCCGAAACACCGGTTTTCATGTAAACCCAACTCAGGAGTGCCTCAAAGAGGTTTTCACTTCCTGAATTTTTATTTTTTTTTATTTTTTGAATAAATCTTGTGTCAATCTGCTGAATTTGGTATGGAAGAAGTGTTTTCTTCCCAAATGTGTACATCCAAATTTTCCACTTGCTTGAGAAATTCTTCCCTGTTGTATGGTTTGTGGTACATACGAAGACGATGTCCATTCACCACCAACTTGCATTGTGAGTCATCAATAGGTGTAAGATGAACAACTCCATTGTCAAACACTTCCTCAATTTGGTATGGTCCAAGCCATCTGGTCTACAACTTTCCAGGGAAATCCTTGTATTGTGAATCAAACAACAAGGCCCAGTCACCTTGCTAAAATTTTTGTTGCTTTATGTGACTATCATGCCACATCTTTCGTTGTGCTTGGATTATCTCTATCTGATGTAGTGCATCCATGCGTAGTTCATCCAATGCATCAAGTTGCAGAATACGATCTTCTTGTGCCTGTGATAGATCAATACCTACTTCCAAAGCAGTTCGAAGAGTTAGTAATTCAAACTCAATAGGCAAAAGCGGTTTTTTTCCATAAACCAATTCATAGGGCGTAAATCCAGTGGTAGATTTCCAAGTGGTATTATAAGCCCAAATAGCTTCTGGTAACTTGTCCAACCAATTTCTTTTATGGACTGCTACGGTTTTGGTCAGAATTCGTTCTAATTCCCTATTGGTCACTTCAACTTGGCCATTGGCTTGTGGATGATAAGGTGAGGATTTTCTGTGTTTGACTTGATAGAGGTGAGTGAAGGCTTCAATAATTTTGGAAGTAAATTGGGGTCCGTGATCTGTGGTGATGGATTGTGGGGCTCCAAAATGCAGAAAAATCTGTGAATACAGAAAATCAGCAACTTTTTCTTCTCTAGCATGCTTAAAGGCACGAGCTTCTACCCATTTGGTAACATAATCAGTACATACCAAGATATGCACTTTGCCTTGGGAAGGAGGATTAATGGGTCCTACGAAATCTAAACCCCATATTTCAAATGGTTCTGTTCCTATTTGAGGTTGTAATGGCATTTCATTAGTAAAGGTAGGTTTTCCCATTCTTTGGCAGGCATCACAATGTCTAATGTACCTTTTTACATCTTTATGCAAAGATGGCCAATAGTATCCGGTTCCCAAGATTTTGCGAATAGTGCTTTTGACTGAATAATGCCCTCCTGATGGTTCATCATGGCATGCTCGTAGGATATCATATACTTCATCCTGATGGATACACCTACGTAAAACATGATCAGGACTGCATTTAAACAGTAATCCCTCTATCCATTGAAAAGAAGAACTTTGCTTGATTAACTGTTTCTTTTGTTTAGGGGTAAAGTGAAGAGGAATCTTCCCTGTAGCTAAGTAATTAGCTATGTCTGCAAACCATGGAGATTGTACAGAGACAACAAACAACTTTTCATCTGGAAAGGTATCTTCCACCACTTCTCCTGTATCTGCATTTGGTATTCTTGACAAGAAATCTGTGACTACATTAGATTTCCCAGGCTTGTTTACTATGGTAACATCAAATTCCTGCAATAGAATCAACCAACGAATAATTCTTGCACTAACCAATGGTTTATTCATCAAATATTTGATTGCAGTATGATCCGTATGGATGAATACTTGGTACCCTGTGATATAGTGTCGAAATTTGTTAATAGCATAGATTACAGCCAAGAATTCTTTTTCAGTGGTAGTGTAGTTTTTCTCAGCTCCTGTCAAGTTTTTACTGATATAATAAATAGCATAATGTTCCCCATTTTCAATCTGTCCTAACACAGCTCCAATAGCAGTATTGGAAGCATCAGTTTGAATATGAAAAGGTAACTCCCAATTAGGACCTCTTAGTACAGGTGGAGTGGTTAACTTTTCCTTTAAGTCTTCAAAAGAATTTTGACATTCAGAAGACCAAACAAATTCAGAATCTTTCATGAGTAAGGCAAACATAGGATTTGCTATGGTACTAAAGTTAGCAATGAATCTACGATAAAAACCAATGTGCCCTAAGAAACTGCGTACATCAGTTTGAGTTTGTGGAGGAGGGAGGTTTTTGATGACTTCAACCTTCTTAGGATCAACCTTGATTCCATAAGAAGAGATATGATGTCCAAGAACAATTCCTTCCTCCATCATTAAGAAGCATTTCTCAGGATTCAGAGAGAGGTGGTATGTTTCACAGTGAATCAGTACTTTTTCAAGCTGTTCTAATGCATATTCAAAACTATTTCCAAATACCGTGAAATCATCCATATAAATTTCAACACTTTCATTGGTTAAATCAGAAAAAATTGCTAAAACAGCTCTCTGAAATGTTGTTGGAGCATTACATAAACCAAAGGGTAAAACCCTGTAAGCAAAGGTTCCCCAAGGACATGTAAAGGTAGTCTTTTCTTGATCTTCTGGCGCAACTTGTATCTAGGTTATACCCGCTGAAACCGTCAAGAAAACAAAAAAATTTCTTCCTAGCAAGGGTATCCAATACTTGGTCTATGAATGGTAATGGGAAATGATCCTTATGTGTGGCCTTATTTAACTCCCTATAATCCACACATACTCTCATTTTACCATTTTTCTTTGGAACAATGACCAGTGGTGAAACCCACTTACTGTCTGAAATTGGATAAATGAATCCAACATCTAAGAGTTTTTCAATTTCTTCTTTCACAATTTCCTTTAGAGCAGGATTCAAGCGTCTCTGAGGTTGCCTTACTGGTTTTACATCTTCTGTGTATATCCTATGTGTACATACCTCAGGATGAATGCCTGTCATGTCTTTATAGTTCCATGCAAAAGCTTGAACATGGTTTTGTAAGACTACAAACAATTTGGTTTCTTGGTCCTCAGTTAGCCAGCTATTAATGTTCAAAAATTTACCTGGCTGGATTTCAATTTGTTTGATCCCTGGATAGATAGAACTAGCTGCTTCATAGTTACTGGATTAATGCATTTAATGGACAATGATGTGGTTGTAGAGTATGAAATACTCTAGAATCTATCTCAAAAATGATACCTGGTGGAATCAGAGGACATTTGAAGGTGTTAAGGAGATGATGATGCCATCCATGTGGTAGAATGAATGATCTTTCCTGATTAGGCATGGATGACAGAGGTTCTGAATTTTGTTCCTCCTCTTGCCACAACAACCGATGAACAAGAATTTGATCATCAGTTAGTCCTTCCGATTGTAATGTTTCAATTAGGACAGTTTCATTCTCGAATATTTCTCTTTCAGGTGTAGTGATTTCCTCAATATGTTCTTTTACTACAACTGTAGCCAAAGTGGCAATGGTTTCTTGTTCTTCATCAGATTCAGGATACCAAATTTGTCCCAAAAATTTAGTTGAAGGTTGAGCTGGTGGATACAAATAAATTTTCTTTAGGTCAACACCATTAGAAATGGTCATTTCCCCTGACCTGCAGTCTATAAAAGCAGTTGCAGTAGCCAACCAAGGTCGTCCTAGAATGATAGGGTATCCATTGACTGAATTTCTAGGCTGCAACACTAAGAAGTCTACAGGATATTCCCAAGAAGAGACTTCAATGGCTACATCTTCTAGGATACCTTCAGGTTTAGCAACTGACCTATCCGCCATTTCCAAAACTGTGGTGGTAGGATTGAGATTCTTGAGCTACAATTTTTGCATTGTGTCCTTAGTCATAACATTAATTGCAGCTCCAAGATCAATTAGCACATTAGGAATTTGCATTAATCCAATAGTAATTGTAACTATTGGACTACCGGGGTCACTATATTTGGGAGGAACTAGTTTCTCGGACAATAAATCAGCTAATTTTCCTTCTACCTGAATGGTTTTAGGAAAGGCCTTCTTTTTACCAGGTTTCTTGATACATAACTCCTGAATAGTCTTTTTGATTGAAGGCACATCCCTTATTGCCTGCAACAAAGGGAGAGAAATTGACATCTTTTTAAGTTCTGTCACTAATTCTGATTCAGGGGCAGTATCAATATGATCAAACCTTTCAGGGTATGGTAATGCTACTGGAGAAGATTCTTGCATTTTTTTTGTTACTTCTTCTTTTTGTTTTTGTTGCATTGTCTCCTGATTTGGAGGTTCTTGTTTCTCACTTATTTCTTCAATGGTGGGTGGAACAGGTTCAGGTAAAACCTTCCCTGAATGTAGCTGGATGTTACTACAGTCAAGTACATGAACTACAGTAGAGTCTTCAGACTCAGCCTCATAAATAGGGGTTGTTTGTCTGGTATTATTTGGGTTAGTCATAGGTTGAGTTGGGAGTGGAGGTTGTTTCATTGGTTGCATTTGTTGATGTTGTGTTCTTCCCTAAAAATTTGGATTAGGAGCTGGCAACAAGTTTTGAGCTTGCCCTTGATACCTTTGTTGTCCTTGATATGGTGGATATTGTTGTCCCCATCTTTGTCCTTGTTGTGTCCACTGTGGATGAATTGCATTCCAAGGTGGGTTCATCCACCCAGGATGTGACCAATCTGGAGGAGCTGTCCAAGGTTGGTTCCAAGGTTGTGCAGGGACTTCTGCATGTCCCCATGGCATGTTCATATTCCAAGGAGATTGTCCCCAATTTGGAAATCGAGGAGCATTGGGATATTGTGTATAGCCACCACCGGATCTCTGCCCAATAGCATTAAGTTCTTCTGTTTGGGTGCCTAAAATAGATTTTAGATGAGGCAACAAAGGACATCTATCTCGTTGAATGTTCCTTGGAACAAATTCCACAAATAGAAGTTTTTTTTAAAGGGAAATCCTGCAAAGCATGCTTATTCCTCGCATCTCGGGCAATAAATTGCCAAAGGTGGTGTAGAATTGGGTTTTGTGTTTCTCTCACCTAATGCAGAATTAAGTTGAACAAGGATATCAGTTTTTAAATTAGCCATTTCCTCCATCAACTCCTTTATGTCATTATTGCCAGAATTTCATTTCTTTCTTCGTTGGTGAGTGCGGGAATAATTTCTACATAACTCCACAATATCTTCAAGGTCAAGTTGATCTATGTCTCCTTTTCCCATTAAATCTAACACTTCCCTAGATTCATCCTGCAATCCTCTTAAGAAGATAGGCTTTAAGAAATCAGGTTCTACAGGACCACATCTCTTTTGGACAAAGGCAAAGCGATCAAGATAATCCTCTAAACTCTCATCTTCTTCTTGCTTGATCCGAAACAACTCATCTTTCCTGTTTCGTACTCGACAGTAATCTTGATATTTATGTAAGAATGCAGTCTCCATGTCATCCCAAGTATGGATTGAATTAGGTTCAAGATTACTCATAAACCATCGGAGAGCAGCATCCTTAAGCGTAGAAGGAAACAATTTCAATTTTTGATTATCATTTATGTAGTCATAAGTCTGACATAACACTTTGAATTCAAACAGAAATTGATCAGGATCTTCTAAAATAGTTCCCCTAAAAATTGGCAATATGGATGGAGAAATAGTTTTCATGGGAGCATCTAGAGCTGGATCCAACCGTATGGGATATTCAAAAGTCCTAGGAGGATCATCAGCATACCCACCTGGTGGTGGTGGTGCTGCTGCCATAGTTATTTTCTTTCTTGAGTTTGATGTGGATGGTTCAGTCTTAAGGGAATGTTTAGCAAAAAGTGCTGCCAAAAGTTCTTGTTCTAATCTGTCCAAAGCTTCAGTTGGTGAAGAAGGTATTTCTTGCTCTGGCAATTCTTCATCTGATCATGAAGAATGCCTTGGTGGTTCAGAACTAGTTCTGATAAACCTCCCTCTTTCGTCTCTTGGCCTATGCATTCATGCCTATTCAGTAAATAAACTGAAATACAATATTTCAAAAATTGTAACACAATTCTTGACCTGTGTCACTTTTCCTAACAACACCGTTTGTTCCCCAAAAATGACACCAAAAATGATGAGGGTCATTGATCATTCATCATTTAGTAATTATATGTCAATCCAGGGCGGTGTCCAGAGGCTGTATACGATAGGAAGTGTCACAGTTGCAGGTTCAGTTTATCCAAGAACAGGTTTTTATTGATGGATCAGTTAGCATTTGGGGGTTTTGTTGTGACCTCTAACTCCTAAGAATTGAAATTAACTCCTATTTACCTTTGCAGAAATAAAATTGCAGGAAATGAAATTGCAGAATCTGAAAATGATAGAAAATGAAATGTTGCTAAATTGAGAGTGACAGAAAAGTAAATTGCAGAATTGAAAACACACACACTCTTGCATGAAAGTAAATCAACTGGAGAATTTAAAAATAGAATTTTTAACTACTGCAAAACAAATCAACAATTACTGCACAGCTGCAAAATAACAAAATATCTAGAAATTGTTGTGAAATGTAAAACTAAATCAACAATTACTGCAAAACTGCAAAATGACAAAATATCTAGAAATTTTTGTGAAATGCAGAAAATGTTGTCAAAGGCTAAAAACTATGTTGAAAACTACTAAAGAAATGGAAAACTAGCAGAATTCTGCTAACCTACTGTAGCAAGAAATCAACAAGAAATTCTGTTAGACATTGCCTTCCTCTGGCCCTACAAGTGGCCCTTGCTTCCAGAACTAGAAGAAGGTGAGAAGTTATACTAAGAAAATCTAGATGCTAATCATCAACCTCAAAATGCCAATTGATATCTGAAGATTGCACCTTTTTATTCAATCTAAAACTGCATTACAGTAATGCAGGAAAAACCCTGCAAATTACTATTCTGCTACAAAGAAACTTCACTCTATGCTAATTTCGGTATTCTATTGCCTATCTATCTATATGCTCAACCATCTAGGAGCTTTATTATTTATAATATAATGTTGATATGCTTGGTTACTACTTTGTAGGGATTTACAACTGATTGCATAACTGTTTCCTAGAATGCAAAAATTTGCTTTGTCAAAACTTTATCCATTCATCATTGTTGGGCTGCATTTGTTGAGGAAATCACGTTAAGATGAGTTGGGACAACCTCCTGGTCAATTTCCAATAATTTCCTCCATTGATTTGTCACTTTTTGACCACTTTCGGTTGTTCCTGCGCTATTCCCTATTCCTACGCCGCTTATTCCTGCACTGCTCCGGAACAACAGGCAGGTGACCATTTGTTGCTGATCTGTGCTCCAAACGCGTAGGGAGTAACGTGTTGACTTTTCCTTTCTCTTGCACACCCTTCTGCATTGGTGGCATGTGCTGGAGTGACTGATTCCAAGCCCTGTTGTATATGTACAGCTGGCTGGAACTGTCACAATTACAACCTATTTTCCTGCATAGTCAGCTACAGTGGACAAATTCTTGGCACCTTTTTCCATTTGAATTAGTTTAAACAAAGGAACACAATATTACTAAGCATCAGATATTCAACAAGGTCTGAATTGCTATAATACTACTGATTAATTAACTGAAAAACAGGTGAAATTGCAGTAAAAATAGTAAAACAGAGTATATGCACTTTGTCATTTCAGAATTTGCAAACATCATTATATAATGCATTTTTCCCATAATTAACATAAAATCATAGTAAAAAGGGTAAGTCAAATAGTTAAAATGTATCAAAGAGTGTTCATGGATGAGGCAATTCCTGGCCTCATCGGAGCTCCTCCATGATCAGATACCACATCTGAGAATCCCTAGCATTCCTCACCATCCTTGGAGAATTAGACCAAACAATTCTATTCCCATGGACCTCAATGAAGTCCACAACATTCACCAATTTAACAACCCTAGACCCATCAATAAGATCCCTAAAATGAGCGTCTTCATTCAGAGGTCAATCTCTCAACCACACATCATCCCAAAAATTAACTTGCCTCCCATTACCAACTATCCATCTGTAGTTATGATTAATAAAGTCCCTTGATTTCACTAGGCTATTCCAGAACCCTGAACCTCTAAAGGGGAGAAAATCATAAATAAAGGAATCAAAATTATAATTGGCCTTCAAGATTTGACACCATAGATGACTATTATTGGAGGTGACCTTCCAATATAGCTTTGCCATCAGATCCTTGTTCATTCTATCAACATTTTTCAAATTCAATCCCCCAGCGTTCTTCCTTCTACAGAGTTGCTTCCAAGAAACGAGATGGAACCTACCTTTGATTTTTGAGCCTACCCATAAGAAATCTTTACAAATACTATCAATCTTAGATGCCACTTTCCTAGGGACATGAAATAAAGACATAAAATATATAGGGAAACTTTGCAAAGTGCTATGTACCAAAACCACCTTGTCAGCTTGGCTCAGAAGGGCCCCCTTCCACGTCGTTAACTTACGATGAATTATTTCAATCACAGGGGACCACATATCACTCTTAACCCTCCCAACAAAAAGAGGAAGACCAAGGTACGAGGAGGGAAGAGAAGCTATCCAACAATTCAATATGTCGGTAATCCTCCTCTATCGCACTTTTGGGGTGTTAATGAAAAATAGATTGCTCTTCAAAAAAATTTATCTACTGACCAACTGCTTTCTCATAACAGTCCAAGATGGCTTTCACTTCCTTGGAAATAACCACCGATGCCACACATGAAAGAAGAGTATCATCTACAAATTGTTGATGTGAGATCGGGTTGCAAGGAACCGTAGGGCGCATCCCCAACTCATTGTGATGCCTAGAAATTGTTCTTCTCAGAGCCTCCTCCATGATAATAAAAAGGAAAGAAGCTAATGGATCCCCCTATCTCATACCACGGCAAGAGCGAAAGAATCCTCCCAGAGAACCATTGACAAGAATCGAAAACTAGGCCAATGAAATGTAAGCCTTAACAAGGTTGATCCAATCCTAAAAAAAAACCAAACTTCCTCAAAATGTTGAACATGAAAGCCCAAGAAACACAATCATAAGCTTTATTGACATCTAACTTAATAAAAAACCTCGCCCTCCCACTTGTATACATAGAGTGCATCAATTCATAGCCACACA
This sequence comes from Wollemia nobilis, assembly GCA_028583015.1. Lineage (NCBI taxonomy): Eukaryota > Viridiplantae > Streptophyta > Pinopsida > Araucariales > Araucariaceae > Wollemia > Wollemia nobilis. The sequence continues at coordinate 965,331 of JAQPPZ010002456.1, read as the reverse complement.
TACATCTTACCCACATATGTTCCATAATTTATGGAAAAACACAAGAGGGAAACCATCCAATCTCGACACCTTGAGGGGGCCCATCCCCTTGACCTCTTCAAAAAAAATATCATCAGAGAAGGGGGCCAGGTGTCTTCTATTCCAACAAGCAAAAATAAGTGAAGGGGTCACTTCTAACATCTCACCTTCATCTGAGAGATCACGGATAGACACCGAACATAGTAAATTGCTAAAAACATCTACCACTTCCTCCTGGACCTCCATGACACCAGAGGAAACACCACCACTTCCTCTCTCAATTTCTCTAATTCGATTACGCCCTCTTCTCCTTAGAGTGAATGCATGAAAGAAATGGGTATTGCAGTCCCCTTATTTATGCCATAGATCTCTAGACTTATGTTTCCATAACAACTCTTCTTGCACTAGCCTATTGTGATAATCCACCAACAAGGATATTTATTCCAACAACAAAGCCTCTAAGCAACCATGAACCTCCATAATAGCTTTCATATATTTCATTTGTGCTTTCAATCTTTCCTTCTATCTAAAAAAGTTTCCAAATGAAATATTGTTCCATAACTTAAGATAATTTATGAGCCTTCTAATTTTATTACTCAATCAAAACATCCCTTCCCCCTCGATATATTCCTACCACCATTCTTTTAAACGGTATTCAAATTCAAGGTGCAAGCACCACATAACTTCAAATCTAAAGAGGTGAGGGAGGAACGACAAACCATAAGGGACTTCCAACCAAAGAGGATTATGGTCAGAGCCAATCCTAGGCAAGGCAAATAAAGATGCATCACCAAACAAATTAAGCCTATGAGAAGAGAAAAATTCTATCAAATCTGCTCAAAATCAGACTTTCACCCGAGCGCTGATTACTCCATGTGAATTTCTCACCTTTAAGGTCCAAATCCTATAGCTTGGTAAAGTTAACAAATTCGAATAAATCATGCAGATGCCTATCATCCAACGGATTGCCACCCATTTTATCATAAGGATAAAGCAGAGAATTAAAATCACCAACAATCTAGTATTCATTCTGAAAGGTGCTTCACATATCAAGGAGCAACTGCCAAAATTTTTGTCTATCAATATATGAATTAGGGGCATAAATATTGGAAAGGACCCATCTCTTGTTAGTGATTTTACACCCAAAAAAATATTGATAATCCTGCTGGATGAAGAAATAACATGGCCATCAAGACATGATAGATCCAGAAGGAGAGAAGACCACTAGAGGAACCAACCACCTCACTTGCCATAACATCGGAGTCCTTCTACACCGACTTATGAACAGTCTCCCATGAAGAAGAATACACAAGATATCTAGATAATTATCCCTCTGAAACGTCGTAAGTAACCTTTTCTTAGAGGAGCTATTGAACCCTCTAAAATTCTAGGAACTAATTTGGACTTTTAAATACACAAGATATCCAGATAATTATCCCTCTGAAACATAGTAACCTTTTCTTAGAGGAGCTATTGAGCCCTCTGACATTCCAAGAACTAATTTTCATTGGAAAATTAGAAAGAGAGTTTCTTGCCCACTCCCTCGGGATGAGAGGATTTGAAACCATCCAGCTTCAAAATATTATCGTCAACCCCTTCTTTCACCATCAAAAATATCCTAACCACCATAAGCCACTGCATCATACATTGACCTCTTCCTGCCTGACTTGCTAGGGGGTCTACCAGGCATTTTTACCATCCCAATATCCACACCTTTCTTGCATTGGCTTCTAGTATTGGGACCAGACGACCCTTTCTCCACTATAGGCAGTGGAGAAAAATGTGGGATTTGACCCCCCACCAACTCAAATACTCCTCCCCCAAATGTGGGAGGGGAATTCAAGACATTCTCGAGAGCAAAAATCTCCTTAAATGGAGTAGCCGAAGAAGCCACCGAAGAATATAGGTCCACCTCTTCCTAAAATACTTGAGCACCTTCTTCCCTCTCCACCTCCAAACACCCAAAGTAATTAGAGAGAGGTAAATCAACAACATAACTCATAGGGTCAACATGGAGGACCACCTCCATATTATGAGGGGAAGGGTTCAAATAACCCTTCTTACAATGCACCAACTCCTTACGAGCCGAAATAAGAGCCTCACTAGCTTTCTTCAACTGAGAAGGAGAACAAACAACCTCTTTACCTTTCGATGACCCAAGACGTTTCTTGTACCACACCTCTGCTTCTTCAAAGGGTTCCGTTTCGGAATAGGATCCACATTGGCCCCTTGCTTTAGGTCTTTAAAAATAGGATGGTCAATTGACTTGTTCTGAGGGTAAAAATTCTAATGGTGGCCCCCAATCCCACACAACTTACATGCCTATGGCTTATTCTCATAGACCACAACCTGACTCCATGATCTTAGTTGAGAAACAAGCTCCACAGAACTAGGGAGGTTTCTCTCGATGTCCACCATGATACACATTCTGACGTACTGCCTTTGTTTTGTGGACAAAGAGACTTTATCAAAAGAAACAAAGTCACAGATGATGCTACCCACCACTCTAAAAATAGACTCGTGCCACAAATACATAGGAAATTCTAGCAGACGAATCCAAACTAGGACCAGATTGACCCTTTGGGTCGCTGGGTTAAAATCATGGCCCCACTTCCTGAGAAAAAGACCGTGATTCCCGTAAAACCAGGGGCCACCTTCCAAAATCTTGCAAGAGTCCTCCTCACAAGAGAGCCTAATAAGAAAAACATTTCGGGGAAGAGTGGCAATTTATATTACTATTAATAATTTCATTTATTTAATTTTATGTTTTCACTTTATTTAATTATGTTTATTAGCATACAAAAATTGCACATAGTGGAGTGAGGATGTGGTATGCAGGCAAGAGCACAACGGAGGAACTGGAATTGTTGCTGGACCCTGAGCTCACTTATGCAGTCCATGTAGTTGCAAAGGTTTCCCCACATGTGAGGAATGATGGTGCTTTGAGGCTTAGGACCGAGATTGTTGTAGAGGAGCAGGAGTGGCTCCTAGTTTTTTGGTCTGGTGTTTTTTGTGGTCATGAGAATGAGCTTACCTAGTTTTCAGTTGCCCTTGTCTCTATTCCTCAGGTGGTGTCTGATGTGCTAGCTTTCGGTATTTTCCTCATGCTTCATGGGTGGTGGTGCTTCTATTTGTGTTTGCCCTATATTGGGGTTTGGTGGGTCCACTTTTATGGACGGTGGAGTTGTCACCACGATTATCCATGTGCTGGGTTCATGGGAATCCCCTGTTTCCATTTATTCCAAATCATTATTGAGATGGGGGTTGGTTGACCTATTTTCTTCAGTATGTGTTGGCTGGTAGTGTTGTTGGTTTTCATCCCTAGTGGAAGCTTTGTTCTTTTGCTTGCCAAAGGGACTCAAACCTACAGGCGTTGGGGGTTCTTAGTTTCTAGTTGCTTATGGGGGTTTCTTCCCATAGGTATCTGGGTTTTGGGTTCCCCTTTTAACCCTGATTTTTGGCCTCCATGTTCTCCTCTGTGAAGGTTGGTTGGTGTGACTTGGGTTTTTGGTGTCCTTGCCCTGCTCTGCTACTTTTGTTAAGGATCCCTTTCAGGGTTTCGGGACTATGGTTTGTGCTTGGTTTTTAGGGCCGTTGTCTTTTTGCTTCATGATATTGCCCTATTTTGGAGCTTTGGTGGTTTGGTGGTTCCGGAGATGAATCCCTGGTGTGTAGGGATGGTTCTCAGTGTTGTTTTTTGGGTAGTTTGTTCCAAACAAGATGGTTTTTATGGCTCTGGTTTGCCTAGTTTCTTGTTTTCATTTTATGGTGGCTAGTCTAGATTGGTACTTTGGTTTTTTCTCTCTTCCCGAGAGACTCTATTTTCTCTGGCCAACTCAAGCGATAGTTTTTTTTTCAAATCTTTACCGCTTTGCTCTTCGACAGTCAGTTTCACCGGCTTGTGGGTTCCCTGGTTGTTTTTTGTTCGGCTTGTGGGTTCCCGTGAGTCTTCTTTTTCTCGATTGAGTTCAAGTGGGAGTTATTTAAATTTTAAACCTTTACCACTTGGTTCCTCGACAGATGGTTTCACCGGCTCGTGGTCGCCACATGGCTCGTGGGTTATCGTGTGGTTCACTTTTCTCTTTCTTGATCAAGCCGGAGCTATTTAAATTCCAAATATGTAGTGCCTCTTTGGACACGGTTGTTTTCCTTTGTATTGTTCTTTTTGTTTCTCTAAGATTGTGCTCCTTCGGGAGTTGTTGTTATAGGTTGTGGGACCCTTTAAAACCCTCTGTATTAAGTTGTGGTACCCTTTAAAACCCTATGTTTCTTAATATTACCAAAAAAAAATTATGTTTATTAGCATACAAATGTTGTTAGAATTATTTTCACAATTCTAATTAAATATTTTAAAACACATACTTTACATTTAAGTAAGTTATTGAAATTTCTACATAATAAAGATATTATTTTACGTAATAACCCTAAACTCCATATTATGGTTCATATTTCTAATTTTTTATTTTCAAGTTACTTATATAAAATTGAAACCTCAAATTATATTATATCCACATAATGATATTGTAATGTCTTTATTATTATACATATATCTAGATTAGTATCTAAGTTTATTTTTTAAAAGTTTAAAAATTTAATTGATTGAGATAATGTCATATTATTATTCTTATTTTTATTTATTATAATATATTACAAGTTATTTTAAAATATTAACAAGTAAAAGAAAAAGTTATTATTGTATTCAAAAATTTGCAATACCATTTTTTAAAATTATTCATTAAATAAAAAAAACAATTATTATCATAACTAACCGCGAAGAAAAAAAAAATAAAATTGTATATAACAAAATCTTAAAATATTATCAAACAAAATGGTTAGATATGTACTCTTCATACGATAACCAAATAAAAATACAAATTATATTTAGGAATGTTATAAAGCTTAATGATTTAAATTTATATTTAAAATTTGTATTTTTTTTATACTCTTAAAAAGCTTTTGAAAGGGATATTCCAACATTACTTAAAAACACCAAAAAAACCGCTAGAAACCACCTGCAACAACTAAAAAGCCCAAAGACAACTACACTAAAATTTACATCTATTGTTTTAAAAATATGATAGTTTTAATGTTGAGTATCACTTTCTTAGGGATATTTTATAAACGCTTCTTAGATAGTTGTATCATTGCAAAGGCTTGCACATTTTTACATAACATAGCATATAGTGATATTTTGCTCTTCTTTAATTACAATCATATCTAATATATTACAAAATAAAAAACATTATAAACATTTTAATTTAATTGTAATTTAATATTATTAGAAGTATTAGTGTATATTTAGTTTTTTTATAGTGTATATTTAGTTAATAAATATAATCTAAAAAAATATTAAGTAATTTTCAACTTTAAATTATTTATATATATTTATTGTAAAAATAATTTTGAAAATAATTGTTATCCCATGAATTCTTAACATAAAAATAGTTATAATGTGATGTGATTTATTTACTGGTGTATAAATTTATAAGAAATTTTAAAGTTATTTTAAAACCTTTAGTAAATTACAAGATTTTTTTTTTTGGGTACTATTAAAAATAGAGGTTTTAACGGGACCCCACAACCACTACAAGGAAGACCAAACGGGAGAAAACCCCGAAACAAACCTGAAAGTAACCAAAGTGAAAGCACGAGGATACGGAAGCAAGAAAGGAAAGACTCCAATCACGATGCAAAAAATGAAGCTAAACTTAATGCTAAATCCTACGAACTAAAAATGCATGAAATGGAAAAAGCATGAATTGAAACCCAAAATGAAATAACAGCCCTTCTCTTTTATTAATGTATTCCACAACTCGGTTACAATTCACATCCTCCATTTTTAGGGGCGAGGAGCGTCAAATTCGTCTCTTGGTTACATCCATGGATAGCCTTCCTTCTTCCGTGTGCCCACATGTAAGATGGACGGACCAAAACATCGTCGCCGCTTGTGTCTATGAATGTTGATTCCTTGTTGCTCCTTCGATGTTCCAATCCTGTGTTTGAAGAAACAAAAAAATGATCAATAACACCTGTGGATGAAGCGAAACATGCAATCCCCAAACCTACGATGAATGAATGAGAAAAATGAATTAAATTATGACCAAAATAAATCCAAATGCTCTAAAAATTTAATAGGGGTATCAAGATATCACCAGGAGGACACTGCAAAAATAACAGTCAGGAAATTCCTTGCCATTTTGAATTCATTCAGGGGCGGGACGAATTCACCTGCAACAAAATGTCGAAAAGGTACTGTCTCCAATGTCCTGCCTCGAAAGCTCCAAAACATTTGCAAACTTGGGGTTAGCTAATTGGGGGCATTTTGGGAAGACCCAGATGATCGTATTTTCCTAATTTGACCTCCATCAATGGGAATTTGATGATGCTTATCTACAAGTTAGTGGGAGCGAAAACGCAATAGCATAATGACAATTAATCGAAACGAAATGGAATCAAAATTATAAACTATCTAACAGCATAGAAAACAAATGCAAGGAATGAAAATTATAGAAATTAAAATATGCTACACATTCCCGATCGTTCCTAAAAAGGGCGATTAGGCCTACGGCAGTGCGGGGGCGCCCAGGTGAGCCACCCACCGTTGGGACCTGATTTCGGCACCAATCCACTTGGGATGGGTCCAAAATCCCTTACAAGGTGTTCTCAAAAAATTGGGTGGTATTCTATGGCCAAATTTCGTGTTTTGGGCTCAAGATTCGACCTTCCAAAAGTCACCCAATGACCTCCTCTCTAAAAGAGATCAAGGATGTAGAAGGCGCAAATCGCACAAGGATGTATGGGGAAATAAAATGGCAACACTTCGTTGCTCAAAATTGCTCTTACTGTGTATATATTGGGATGAGGAAACTCATCAATTTTTAGACCTGGAGGTCTCTTGAAAGGGGCATGCAGAGGAGCCACTTGGCAATCATGCCTTCCCGGGGGGAAGGAGATTCCTCCCTGAATTGGGACTTCATGACTGACCATGCAAATGCCTGTAACGCTCGAAAATGCTCACCCATACTCCCATGCGATGAAGGAAGCATTAAGTGGTGGATATGAGCTGCCATTTGTCAATATTTGACTTTTTTCTTGTCAAACTTGCAATTCGCCCCAACTGGAGCGGATCCAAAATTTGTCCTTGGGTGGGGCGAATCCCAATTTGAATTCATTCCAGGGTGGAACGGATACTAAGCAAAGTGCCAGAAGGTGCCAAAATGATTTCTAACCTTCCAAAACTATTGTGAGAGTGGTTAGGACCACTGTTTAACCTCTGGGGGCTGCCCTTAGGGCTATGTGTGTCAAAGCGATCAGTGTTTGCAGTCACATAATCGGATTGGTGTTGTTTTGGTGTCTATAGATGCCCCTTTTTGGGATGCGCTATGCATGGCACAGCGTCGAGCAAAAATATATAACCAAAGCACTAATGATTAGGGTTTCTTGGTAACCTAACCAACTTTTGATGCCCCAAGTATGGAAAGGGCATGCATTCTTGAATCCTTGTGGAAGCATGAGGATACGAAAACAAAAAGGGAAAAACTCCAAACACGATGCAAGAACGAAACTAAACTTGATGCTACAAATTAAAAATGCGTAAAATGGAGAAAGCATATACAAATTGGAACCCAAATGGAACGAAACAACCCTCTTCTTTTATTGATGTATTTCAAATTCGGTTACAATTTGCTTCCTCCCTTTTTTAGGGGCGAAGAGCATCAAACTTGTCTCTTGGTCACATCAATGGAAAGCCATCCCTCTTTTGTGTGCCCACATGTAATATGGGCAGACCAAACGTCATCGTCGCTTGTGTATACGAGTGTTGATTCCCTACTACTCCTCTGATGTCTAGACCCTACGTTCAAAGGAACAAGAAATCATTAGTAGCACCTACAAATAAGACAAAGCATGTGATCCTCAAACCTACAATAAGCGGACGAGAAAATGAATTAAACTATAACTAAAAATTATCCAAATGACATGAAAACTTGGCAAGGACATAGAAACATCACCAATAAGGCATTGCAAAAGAAATAGTCAGGAAATTTCTCATCGATTTGAATTCGCTCTAGGGAGGGACGGATTCGACTGTAATTCGCTCCGGGGTAGAACGAATTCACCTGCAACAAAGCGTCGAAGTGATACTGCCCCAAATGTTGCATCTAGGGAGCTCCAAAAGACCTGCAAACTTGGGGTTAGCTAATTGGAGGCATTTTGGGAAGACCCAAATGGTCAGATTTCCCCAATTTGGCCTTCATAAGCGAGAATTTGATGCTGCTACCTGCAAGTTAGTGAGGACAACAAAAGCGACAAAACATGATAAGATTTGATCAAATCATTACGAAATCAAAATTACAAGCTATCTAAGCAGCATAATATGGAATGCAAAATAAAAAAATGACAAAAAGAACAATCTGCCATGAATCCCCGATCGTTCCTAAAAAGGAAGATTAGGCTCGCAGTAGTGCGGGGGGCGCCCGGGAGGGCCGCCCACCATTGGAACTTGATTTCAGCACCAATCCACTTGGGATGGGTCCAAAATCTCTTGTAATGTGGTGTCAGAAAATTAGGTGGGATATTGTGGCCAAATGTCGGGTTTGGTTCCGGATTTGTGCTTCCAATGACCACCTAATGACCTCTTCTCCAAAAGAGATCAAGGATGTGAAAGGCACAATTCAAAATGGGAATAGGTATGAAAGCAAAACGACAGCACTTCGTTGCTCCAAAATGCTCCTTCTCTGTATCTTTTAGGGTGAGGAAACTCACCAATTTATAGACCTGGAGGTCTCTTGAATTGGGCATGCAGAGGCACCACTTGGCAATCATGCCTTCCCAGGGGGAGGGATATTCCTCCCTGAATAGGGACTTCATGACTACCCTTGTAACAATATCTAATGCTCGAAAACTCTCACCCACACCCCCATGCTATGAAGGAAGCATTAAGTGGCAGATTTGAGATGCCATTTGTCAAGATTTGTCTTTTTTCTCATCAAACCTAGAATTCATCCCACCCTGGAGCGAATTCTTTATTTGTCCCAGGGGAGGACGGATCCCATTTTGAATTCGTCCCAGGGAGGGACGAATTCTAAGCAAAGTGCCTAGAAGGTGCCAAATTGATCTCTAACCTCCCAAAACTATTGTGAGAGTGGTTAGGACCATTGTTTAACCTCTGGGGGCTGCCCTTGGGGCTGTGTGTGTCAATGCGATCAGTGTTTGTAGTCACATAATCATATTGGTGCTGTTTTGGTGTCTATAGATGCCCCTTTTTGGGATGCGCTATGCATGGCACAACGTCGAGCAAAAATAGATAACCAAAGCACTAATGATTAGGGTTTCTTAGTAACCTAACCAACTCTTGATGCCCCAAGCATGAAAAGGGGCATGCATTCTTGAATCCTTGCTTCTGACGAGCGAAGGAACTTAGTTCAAGTGTTAACCTTTTTCGGTGAGGTGTTACTTGAGCTTGGACATTGATCAATCATGAATAGGCAAAGGGCACAACCTTTTGTCTATGGTAACCTAGAGTTCATGATTCACGAATGCCAAGTGATTTGATCAGATTGTGACTATTGCTTGTTTACTGCCCCAAGCAGGGGTGTGATTGTCTTTGTCAATGATCCTTTGAATGCATGCCATTTTCCATGATTGGGTGTGTGTGTGTTGATTAGTGACTAAGTGTGACTACCCCCTCAAGCGACGAATCGATGAGGGAATGACCTTCATGAGAAAAGCGACGAGTCGCTTGACCCAAGATGACTTAGGTAAGGTTGTCGTCAGATGTTTAGCATTGAATGTGTGTGCAATTTTTTGACATTTAGACCTATTTTTGGTGGGTGTTATCCCTTTTGGCGATGTCATTTTGGGATGAAATTCTCAAAGATTCGTCTTCCCGTGGAGTGGTCCGGCTATGGTAGCCTTCTTAGGGAGTAGGATAGTGAGTATTTGTAACCCCGACGTCGGTTTTGCATACCCGAGATGTCAAATGCAAAAGCACTTTCATCGAGCAAGCTTTATTGCTTTTTTTTGGTGCATTTTTGATGATATATATAGATTTTATTTTGTTTATGCGCGTGTGATGATTTGATTTTATGCATGATGGTTGATGACTATGGATGTATGCATGTTAAGTTATAGTGATGGATGCATATGTTATGATGAATGCGAATGTTTCTAATTTATATGATATGCAGATGGAATGGATGGATTAAATTTGTGATGTTTGGTAGTCGCATCATAGACTGTGCAGAACTTTATGGCTTTTTGTCCTAGGTGATTGCTACGATGAATAGATTTGTAGGCATACATGTCTTTTATTGTATGTTATTTTTGTATTTGCTGATGGTGAAGTAAATCTGAAAAGATATTACAGTTGGTTTAGAATGTAGTTAGGTTTTCTGAGATTCAGATGTTTTAACTAACTAGCCAAGGTTGTACTTTTATCTGACAAGACTTTGAACAAGGTATGAATCAGACTTATCTTTGACCAAGTTATTTCACATCCCTGTGTGTGCAATTGAGTTCGTTTATGTGGTTTTTTTCAGGATACCACCAATGCCAGATAGGCTATCAACCAAACCTGTACTGAGGATCACCTTATTAGCTCCACTAACTCCTTTGTTGTGTTGCGGTAATCCGGCAACAGGATACCATAAGCTACACCACATGCAAACATTGATCTGCACACAAGTTAATGTGACAGATATATCGTCATGCGGGAGGTTTAACACTAGTGACCGATAGGCTATCAACCAAATCGATACTGAGGTTTGCCTCATGACCTATCGAAATGCTGAGAGTTCCAGGGATTCAAGTTCTACTCCCTTATTTTCTTCAATTATATTGAGATACTTGCTCTTTATAGTGATAATAATCACTGTTTATTTTTGTTATATATATTTTTTTTTTTCTTTTGAGCAAGGGATTTGGATTTCGAGTTATGAGAATCACTATTGTATGTGCCTTTTGATGTATGCACTTTGAGGGTGATGTCAAATTTTTGGAGTTTTGACATGTGCAAATTTTGATGTTTTGCAACTTTTGAGAACTTGGGATTCATGGGGAATTGGGTAGGGAGGATGCTTGTCCTTTTGCCAACTCTCAGCATTCTTAGGGTCATTCACACAGGGGGATGAGCAAGATAACCATTTCGCTTATGGTGACCTTTATTGCTTTGTAGGTTTCATCTTTCATTCACACAGCTCGAGAATGTTTATGTGTTTTAATTTGTGCTGGGATGCTATGTAACAAAGTGTGATCCAAGTAAAATTCTACCTTCATAAAAGCTATCTGACTTTGTATAGTTTCGGTTAGAAAGCTATTGGCATCTGAATGACAAAAACTCCTGATACATTAGAAGACAACTAACTATAGTATGGCAGAAATATGGATAACGTTTTATTTTTTATGGATTGTTTATACAATGGAGAGATATGGAATGAAGATGGACTTTGCTAAGTAATTACAGTCTATGGTGCCTTAACCTGTATGACCACAAATATGCAAATGTATGGATGCGATGCTTAATGCAACTATTATGTTTGTGTTTTTGATGGATTGATCTTGGTGAGTATGAAAATGGGATGTAAAAAGATATTTTTAATTTTGTGATGATTTTGAGCATGCATGGAGATGAGATGCAAGTTTTTGTTATTTTTGATGATTTTATTGTTTTTGAATTTTCTTGTTTTTGACTAAGCGATTGAGGGAATCCTTGGAGCCTTTTGGGATTGACCAAGTGATTGCGGGAATCCTTGGAGCATTTTGGGATTGACCAAGCGATTGCGAGAATCCTTGGAGCATTTTGGGATTGACCAAGCGATTACGGGAATCCTTGGAGCATTTTGGGATTGACCAATCGATTGCAAGAATCCTTGGAGCATTTTGGGATTGACCAAGCGATTACGGAAATCCTTGGAGCATTTTGGGATTGACCAAGAGATTACGGGAATCCTTGGAGCATTTTGGGATTGACCAAGCGATTGCGGGAATCCTTGGAGCATTTTGGGATTGACCAAGCGATTCTAGGAATCCTTGGAGCATTTTGGGATTGACCAAGTGATTGCGGGAATCCTTGGAGCATTTTGGGATTGGTTGCTTTAGATATAGAATGGTCACAAATGACTGATGTTCAAGGGTTTGAGTTCTTTGACTCCATCAAGGGAAGCTTGCCGGTATGTCCCGGGTCCTATCTTGCTATCAATTACATATGGACCTAACCTATTTGCCACGAACTTGTCCCTGAGATGGGACGGAAAACTAGAGTTCTGTTGGTTTTCCTTCAAGACCAAGTCACCAACCTGAAATTCCCTCAGGTGAACTCTCATGTTGTATGCTTTCTTCATCTGATCTTGATAGATACATAAATTTTGAAGAGCATTAACGCGTCGTTCATCGAGCAATGTAAGCTGGTCTAACCGGGCCTACCACACAGTGTCATCATCGATGAATTCTTGCATTGATATGCGTAGGGAAGGAATTTTCAACTCAAGAGGCATGACAGCCTTAGAGCCATACACAAGCAAAAATGCAGTTGCCCCAGTGGGTGTCTGAATACTAGTGCGGTAAGCCCACAGGGCAAGTGGGATCTGAATGTGCCAATCCTTATGACTGTCAGTGACTATATTTTTGAGGATCGCAACTAGCATTTTGTTTGACGCCTCTGCTTGCCCATTTGCCTGTGGATAATAGGGTGTCAAAAAACTATGCTGAATTTTGTACTTTATGGTCAAAGCATGCACATATTTGTTCTTGAATGACGTCCCATTATTCGAGATTATCTTGGATGGAATACCAAAATGACATATGATGTTATGCAAAATGAACTCCACAATGCGGGGTCCAGTCGTAGAGGTTAGCGGAACCACTTCCACCCACTTGGTGAAGTACTCTATGGTCGTTATGATAAACATATGATGACCTGACGATGCAGGGGAGATCTTTCCGATTAGATCTAAGCCCCACTATGAAAATGGCCAAGCCGATTGGATTGGCTGTAAGGCCTAGGAAGGTATGTGTGTCAAATTGGTGTGATGTTGACACTTCATGCACTTCCTCACATATGCACAATAATCTCGCTCTAAATATGGCCAATAGTAGCCCATGCAAAGAATGCGCTTGGTGATGGCCATACTGTTAAAGTGGCCACCGCACGTACCATCGTGCGCTTGGGCGATCACCCAAGTGGACTCTTGCTGGTCCAAGCACCGAAGGAGGATCCCTTCATAGCTGTGACGATACAAAATGTCTCCTAACAAGACATGCTTTGTTGCTTTCTACTTGAATGCTCATTTGGCGACATGCGTCAATCCAAGTGGGAGGTTACCTAGCTTGAGGTAGTCCCTTAGGGGTGAATAACAATCTTGCTGATCAAAAGCCTCGATGGTATGAACAACAAATCCCTCTTGAAGTTCATCCCTAGCAAAAACTGAGTGAGAAAGAACTTGTAAGAATAGTGTGGTGTTGTTATTACGGGGATTAGGGGATAACAAGGTCCCCCAGTTGGCGTGCTTCAAACAGTCATGGATTCAAGAGAATCAATCCTAAGGTGGTTCAATCTGGATCATGTGGATTCATGGCATTAAATCATAGCTTGCATGTTCCATCACTGATTATGATAGTGTTTTGACTTGAATGTTTGTCATATCACCAAAAAGGCCTTGCGGGATTAACGACCCCAAAGAGGCCATAGTGTTCGCAAAATGATTCGATGACCGAGGGAGTGCCTTGATGTTGTACCATTCAAGATTTGCCAAGAATTTGTCCACAAGGGCTTTGTAGGCCTGTAGAACTAGGCATTTATATTGGAATACCCCTTTGACTTGATTGACAATTAACAACGAATCACCAAAGATGTTCAATCGTTTAATGTTTAGGGTGATTGCTATCTGAAGACCTATGAGCAAGGCTTCATATTCTGCATTAATTTTGGTGCAAGGGAAGTCTAATTTAAATGACAAGGGTATTGCAGCCCCTTACAGTGTGAAGAATACAATTCATGTGCCACCCCCTTGCTCACATTTAGAACCATCAAAAAACAAGGTTATGTCGGCCTGTGACTCAGGCTCATCAGAATCAGGCAATTCTGAGACATGGAAGACCCCATCATCGGGTAGTTCTATGACCAGAGGTTGATCATCTTCGATAGGAGCCTTTGCTAGTTGATCGGCTATGACCTGTCCTTTGATGGATTTTTGTCCAATAAACTCTATGTCAAATTTTGTCAACAACATGATCCATTTCATCGTGCGACTACTATGATAAGTATGACTCATCATGTATCGCAATGGATTCTCCTTAGACACAACATACGTAGCGTTGCTCAGCATGTAGTGGCATAGCTTTTTGGTAGAAAACATCGCTACCAAGCAGAGTTTCTTGACGTATGCATAATTAAGTTCATAGCTAACTAGGGTGTGGCTAAGATAGTAAGTAGCCTGCTCTTTGTGAAGTTCGTTCTTCTGGGCGAGCATGGCACCCAATGCCACCTCAGTAGTTGATATGTATAAGTAGAATGACACTCCTGGTCTAGGTGGTGCCAATACTGGTGGCGAAGCCAAGTATTATTTAATGTCATCAAATGCTAACTGGCACTCGTCATCCCAGTGAAATGCTACCCCTTTATGCAACAACTTGTTCATTGCTCGGCACTTGTCAGATAGCTATGCTATGAAGCACTTGATCGATGCGAACTTACCCTGTAGAATTCTGAGCTACTTGATGGTAGTTGGGGGAAGCATTTCAAGGATGCTGATGAGTGTCGTTGAATCTCATCATTTAATCTCAATTATTTATCAATCCGGGGTGGTGTCCAAGGCTATCTACGATAGAAGGCTAGGGCAAAGTATAATTCATGCATTTAGATTTCAAGCATTTATTGGTGAAGCAGATTTGGTTTAGCCTTTTGGGGTCACACTAAACCTAGTATGAAGAATGGAAACTAAAATAAATTACAAAAATTAAAAAATAATTCTAAATTGCAGAATTTAACAATTAACTACAATTGCATGAATTGAAATCTAATCTACTTTTGCAGAATTGAAATAACATAATTGAAATTGCTAAATTGAAATCTAATATACTTTTGCATAATTGAAATCTAATCTACTTTTGTATAATTGGAATCTAATATAATTTTGTAGAATTGAAATCTAATCTAAAACACCTGTCAATGCCCTGCCACAAAAGGTCGTCAAGCTTCTGCTATAGGAATTGACAGCAAAATAAAATATGCTAAAAGTTGCTAAAATAGAAAGCAGGGAAAACATGAAGGAAAATGCTTAATATGATTTGTCAGATGACATACACACAAATGTTGTACACAAACATAATAGGAAACATAAATCACACAACACAAAATAAAAACAAGAAAATGAAATCTGGAAAGGAATCTATTAATTATGCTGCAACAAAATTATAGATTAAAACCTGCCATAAAATCCCTCATTCTAGATCTGAAAGTGGGCCCATACTTCCTGATCTAGAAGGAGGTGAAAAGAACTCCTTAACTAATTAACACTCAACAAAAAATGATAAAATAGCTGCACTTTTATTGATGACAAAACATGCTGAAAACTATTACAAAAAATTACTGTATAGTCCTAATTGTTGTAATTGAAAACTCTCCTCTATTCTAATTTCTAACTAGCTCAACCAAGGAGGGAGTTGTGTTATTTATATAAATATTTACAATATATCCCATGCTCAAATCAGCCTATGTGCTATTTTATAGTCATTTGCCAATAATTTTGGATCTAAAATAAATGTAAATCTGGATAGTTTGTGTTGCAGTAGTAGTCATTGGCCCTTAGAAAGCATCTTCAGTGGTGGGAGTACGTGAGAGGAGTCTAGAAATATCTCACACATCATTATCCACTTCATAATATGTCATTCCTATCTTGCAAACAACTTTCTATTATGTTGTAGTTTTTCTGGGTTTATCCTAGAAGAGGATCAAAATTGATCTTTTCCATGAATGGTGGCTTTGGATGGCAATGACGGCAAAGCCAGGTGGAAGATCTTTTCCTTTACCTTTTCCAACCTTTATTTCCCTTTTTTCAGCTTCAAAAATCGGTCAATAAGTCAAAAAACACATTTTGTTTTCATTTCGAAGATAAGTGGCTTCATTCCGAAGACAATGCAATTCTCATTTCAAAGATCGCTCATTCCGAAGATACTGCAATTCTCATTCCAAAGATACTGCAATTCTCATTCCAAAGATCCACTCATTTCGAAGATACTGCATTTCTCATTTCGAAGATGTCTTCTCATTCCAAAGACACTATGTTTTTTCATTCTAAAGATATTTGTTCATTCCGAAGATACTTCAGAATGAACAAATGTGTACTTTTCAAGTGATTTCTTCTGCATCTCTCAGGTGGGTTATCTCCTAGGATCATATTCCAATGGTCTTCATCTCTTTTCATATGTGAATTCCATGCCTTGTCGTTTATTTGTAGCTTGCTGGAATTTACATGGTAAATTACTCGCATTTTCCAGTTCTGTTGCACAGTTGTAAAATATTGGTATTTTTTGCAAATTCAAACAAATTAGAACGTGAAAAAATTATTCAAGTATCAACATGAAGGAGTACATCAAGTTGCTACTGAATTTATACACTTCATTCACCAAGTAACCATGCTGAAATAGTGCAACAAGGTGCTGCACAATTGTCCCTGCTCTGTTATACCCTATTGTTGCCTATTTAGATCATGTGGAAACGTTTCTAAATAGGTCAGATGTCTTCTGTAATCCTTCTGAATGCATTCTATCTATATCCTCATGCTTTGCTTGACAACTTCAAGGTGTTCCTATAAAGTGACAGCTTGCTAATTTTTATATGGTTGTTTTTCTCAGATTTTTAGATTTATGATAGTCCTAAACTTTTGGCTTCAATGTGGATTTGAAAAAATTTGAAGGGCAGGAAAACATTCGAAAACCATTTAGAAGTTAATGGATATCAGCATACCACATTTTGTTAATTGAAATACATGTTATTACTTGCTACTTAATCGAGCAAAATCAGTCATAAAATGCTGAAAATAGTCAAAAACAGAGATATAGTATTCCTAACAAAAAATCATGCAAACACTTAACAAATAGTATATTCTATTCAACTATTTGGCAATTAACTTATCATATGGTAGTCAAACATTGTGCAATAATGAGTCAAACATTATGCAATAATGAGGCATTCTTGGGCATCATCATCCCCCCCAACTTGAACTGATGCATGCCCTCATGCATCTTAGTATGCCATAGTAATATGCAGGTTTTATTCTTGTGAACAACATCCTTTGCTACCTGCTAACTGAGAAATTCCTCCTTGTTGCACTATATCAAGTATTTTGCAATTAAGCACATGTATGACTCTTTTTCTATTTTTCTACAAGTTTTAGTGTTGCAAGGTACCTCTTAAAGGCTTGATATCATATGATTCATCTTGCAATAGTCTTATTGTGGAACCGTATTTTTCAGATGCACTACTACTAATAGAATTTTTTGTTCTTAACAACATTTCAGCCTGAATGCTTATTTTTATTGTTTGCACCTTTTGAACAAAATTGATAAAATATTTGATTTGAAATGCTTGAGGGATGTACTTGTGGTAGAGCCTTATAAACCTAAATATTTGATGTACCCTACTCTTTTTGCTATTCTGTAGCATTTCCAGCAATTCTGGTATAGTTTCTGCTCATTCCAGAGATATCCTGCTCATTTCGAAGATACTGCATTTCTTATTTCAAAGATCTTCAAAAAATGCAGAAATGACCTTCTATGCAAAAGTTAGCTACAGATTCTATTGTGGGTCCATATCTAGAGTGTATAAACCTTCCATAAAATCAAAAATCCCTTCTTCATCCTTTTTTTTAGATGTTATTCTTTGTTTTGTATGTTGTTTTATTCCAGTAGTACTAAAATACAACCTTCAGGTGCATTTTGTTGATTATCCTCCTTCAATTTATCAGATAATTGTGAGATATAAACTTGCAGTTCTCCTTCTAAAATTTGCCCTATAAATTGAAATAGAATTGCTGCCATGTCTGTCCTAAAATCAGGTTTTTGCATAGTTTTGGAATTTCCATGCAATTAATGGCATAAGGGGGTGTTTCTTGACATCTTGAACATGTTCCTTTTTCATATTGTCACTATTGTATGAATAGTTTATGCCAAATACCTACTATCATACACTAAATTCTAAATGTTTACTATGAATTATATGCAAGAAACACATACCTTACTGTCCTAAAAATTGGTCATGCACCTTACAAGTCGCTTTTGACGATTGTTAGCGAAGCTATCTCGAAAACATAAACAAACATAACACATGTGCAGTGTGAGATTTGTACAATGGTGGAACAATGATGGGTAGATCAACAAGGCAATGCATGCCGAAAAATCGATTTTCATGCAAGCCAACTCAGTAGCGCCTCCAAGAAGGTTTTCACTACTAAATTATTCATTTTTTTTTTTCATCATTTTTTTTTCATTTTTTTTTTCATCTCTTTTTTTTTCATTTTTTCATCAAAAGAGGCTACCATTTCTGGTTTTCAACCAAATTCTGTCTTTTTTTTTTTTCAAGTGCTTCAATTAGAGAGAACATCTCTCACTCTTATTTGGATAAGACCAATCCTTATTCTGCAAAAACATGTCAATTGTTGTATGAAAACACCATCTCTTTCTGTTGAAACCTGCAACATTGATGCAACCTTCCTTTCTAGATGAGTAGTAAGAATATTTATACATCATGATTGCCTCCTTATTGCTGGAAATGAAGTATTGGCTCCATTGTTCCTCTTTCTTGCTGAAATTGATGCTTGTCCTCATGTATCCCCATTTTGTGGGACATGCCTTTGCTGCAATTTTTTTTTTTCAATTTTTCTTGTCTTGCTTGTACCCAAGAAGGAAGTTCACAAACAAGACTATTCTTCTTTTTGCTTTTCTTGTATTTTTTTGCTTTTTTTTATTTTTTTCAAACTTTTCATCATCACTCTGAATCTGATATTGAAGAGAAATTCTCTTCCATTATGTGTACATCCAATGGAATCTCCTTCAAGAACTCCTCCTTAGTTAATGATGCATGGTATACCCGAAGGCAATGTCCATTCACCACTAACATCCTCCATGAATTACCAATGGGAGAAAGAAGCACTACTCCATATCTGAAAACTTCTTCAATCAAGTGTTGTCCATGGCTCCTAGTCTGCAAAATCTTGTCAATCTATTCTTGAAACAATTAAATACCAATTCCCAAAAGATGTTAAGTGCTTACATCAAGATAAAATCTTGATATACCCTTGTAATTCCATGTAAAGGGATTGAAATATTATTTCAAAATAGCAACAATTTTGCTTTTTGTTTATAATTTAGCCAGCTAATAATGTTTAAGAATTTTCTTGGCTGCACTTCAATTTGTTTCATTCCTAGGAGGACAGAATTTACCCCTTTGTAAAATGGAAGTAAATTTTCTATGTGTAGTTTTTCTAGTTTTTCTCCTTTATCCAAGGCTAATTTCTGTGTGTTTGGACTAAAGGTTTTTTGTGTATCTCCATTGATTTTTGTCTCTTTAAGCTCAGGTAAGTTCTTGTTTTAGCATAGTTGGATGTTGCTGCAGTCAATAATATTTCCTACAATTTTTTTTTTATATATATACCAGATTCAGCTACATAGACAGGGGTTGCCTATCCTGTATTATTCAGACTGATTACAGGTTGTGCTAAAAAAATATTTTTGGTTTGCACAATAAGACAAGAAGTGTACAACTTTAGCAGATCAACTACTTGTCAGGTAGGATCACCTCTAATGAGATCAACTATTGTTTATGTAGGCTAAGAATTGTTAGGTTGCGGTTTAGCATGGTAAAATCCTAACAATCTTTAAGTAATAATGGAAAACTCTAGGATCATCATTAAGTTGTAAACTCCTATTTTGATTATGCAAAAGTTTTTTTTTTGTGATTTTTTTTTTAGCTTACATAGACAGGGGTTGCTTATCCTGTATATTGGCCACAAGTTGGGCTGAAGGTGGTGGTTGATTTACTTGCCCTGTTTATTGTTGTTGGGATCTCTCTTTGAGAAGAATTCAAACTAGGCAATTTAACCCCCAAGTGTGAAGATCACCTCCATGTGGTTGCTTTTTTTCTAAATGAACTAAAATGCAACTATCAATAATTATTATTTATACCAACTATTACATTCAGATTTAACTCTAAACTTCATAACTTAGCACAATAATAATTATTTGACTGCTTTTACCCTCTAACAACACCATGGTCCTCGAAAACGGTGCCAAAATGATGAGTGTCATTGAATCTCATAATTTAATCTCAATGATTTATCAATCCGGGGTGGTGTCCAAGGCTGTCTACGATAGAAGACTAGGGCAAATTACAATTCAGGCATTCAAATT
Organism: Wollemia nobilis; assembly: GCA_028583015.1. NCBI lineage: Eukaryota > Viridiplantae > Streptophyta > Pinopsida > Araucariales > Araucariaceae > Wollemia > Wollemia nobilis. Next base: position 944,913 of record JAQPPZ010002456.1, on the reverse strand, counting down.
TCAAGCATTTATTGGTGAAGCAGATTTGGTTTAGCCTTTTGGTGTCACACTAAACCTAGTCTGAAGAATGGAAACTAAAATAAATTATAGAAATTAAAAACTAAATCTAAATTGCAGAATTTAACAATTAACTACAATTGCATGAATTGAAATCTAATCTACTTTTGCAGAATTGAAATAACAGAATTGAAATTGCTAAATTGAAATATAATATACTTTTGCATAATTGAAATCTAATCTACTTTTGCAAAATTGGAATCTAATATACTTTTGCAGAATTGAAATCTAATCTACTTTTTTAGAATTGAAATCTAATCTAAAACACCTGTCAATGCCCTGCCACAAAAGGTCGTCAAGATTCTGCTATAGGAATTGACAGCAAAATAAAATATGCTAAAAGTTGCTAAAATAGAAAGCAGGGAAAACATGAAGTAAAATGCTTAATATGATTTGTCAGCTGACATACACACAAATTTTGTACACAAACATAACAGGAAACATAAATCACACAACACAAAATAAAAACAAGAAAATGAAATCTGGCAAGCAATCTATTAATTCTGCTGCAACAAAATTACAGATTAAAACCTGCCATAAAATCCCTCCTTCTAGATATGAAAGTGGGCCCATACTTCCTGATCTAGAAGGAGGTGAAAATAACTCCTTAACTAATTAACACTCAATAGAAAATGATAAAATAGCTGCACTTTTATTGATGACAAAATATGCTGAAAACTGTTACAGAAAATTACTATACAGTCCTAATTGTTGCAATTGAAAACTCTCCTCTATTTTAATTCCTATTTGGATCAACCAAGGAGGGATTTCTGTTATTTATATAAATATTTACAATATATCCCATGCTCAAATCAGCCTATGTGCTATTTTACAGTCATTTGCCAATAATTCTGGATCTAAAATAAATGCAAATCTAGATAGTTTGTGTTGCAGTAGTAGTCATTGGCCCTTAAAAAGCATCTTCAGTGGTGGAAGTATGTGAGAGGAGTCTAGAAATATCTCACACATAATTATCCACTTCATAATATGCCATTCCTATCTTGCAAACAACTTTCTATTATGCTGTAGTTTTTCTGGGTTTATCCTAGAAGAGGATCAAAATTGATCTTTTCCATGAATGGTGGCTTTGGATGGCAATGACAGCAAAGCCAGGTGGGAGATATTTTCCTTTACCTTTTCCAACATTTATTTCCCTTTTTCCAGCTTTAGAAATTGGTCAATAAGTCAAAAAGCACATTCTATTTTCATTCCAAAGATAAGTGGCTTCATTTCGAAGACAATGCAATTCTCATTCCGAAGATCACTCATTCCGAAGATACTACAATTCTCATTCCGAAGATACTACAATTCTCATTCCAAAGATACTGCAATTCTCATTCTTAAGATTCGCTCATTCCGAATATACTACAATTCTCATTTTGAATATACTGCAATTCTCATTCTGAAGATCCTCTCATTCTCAAGATACTATATTTCTCATTCCGAAGATGTTTGCTCATTTCGAAGACACTATGTTTTCTCATTTCGAAGATATTTGTTCATTCTAAAGATACTTCGGAATGAAAAAATGTGTACTTTTCAAGTGATTTCTTCTGCATCTCTCAGGTGGGTTATCTCCTAGGATCAGATTCCAATGGTCTTCATCTCTTTTCATATGTGAATTCAATGCCTTGTTTATTTGTAGCTTGCTGGAATTTACATGGTAAATTACTGCATTTTCCAGTTCTGCTACAGCTTGTAAAATATTGGCATTTCTTGCAAATTCAAACAAATTAAAACATGGAAAAATTATTCAAGTATCAAAATGAAGGAGTACATCAAGTTCTTACTGAATTTATACACTTCATTCACCAAGTAACCATGCTGAAATAGTGCAATAGTGCTACACAATTGTCCCTGCTCTGTTATACCCTATTGTTGCCTATTTAGATCATGTGGAAATGCTTATAAATAGGTCATATGTCTTATATAGTCCTTTTTAACTCATTCCATCCATATCCTCATGCTTTGCTTGACAACTTCAAGGTGTTCCTATAAAGTGACAGCTTGCTGATTTTTATATGGTTGTTTTTCTCAGATTTTCAAATTTATGACAGTCCTAAACTTTTGGCTTCAATGTGGATTTGAAAAAATTTGAATGGCAGGAAAACATTCAAAAACCATTGAGAAGTTAATGGATATTAGCATACCACATTTGGTTAATTGAAATGCATGTTATTACTTGCTACTTAATCAAGCAAAATCAGTCAAAAAATGCTGAAAATAGTCAAAAATAGAAATATAGTATTCCTAACAAAAAATCATGCAAACACTTAACAAATAGTATATTCTAGTCAACTATTTGGCAATTAACTTATCATATGGTAGTAAAACATTGTGCAATAATGAGTCAAACATTATGCAATAATGAGGCATTCTTGGGCCTCATCAATTGGCTTGAATTTGTTTGGGTCCACCTCGATGCCTTGCTTTGAGACTATGAAACCCAAGAGTTTTCTAGATGTGATGCCAAAAACGCACTTCTTGGGATTCAGTCTAACTTTATGCTCCATTAGGTGATCGAGGATCTTGCTTAGGTCACCGAGATTATTTGGGCATAAGAGAGACTTGGCCAACAAATCATCCATGTAATCTTCCAAAGTTTTATGCATGTAATCATGGAAGATGTACATCATGGCACGTTGGTAGGTGGCACCAGCATTTTTAAGGCCAAAAGGCATGACCTTGTAACAAAATATCCCCCAGGGCATTGTGAACGTCATTTTTAGTTGGTCCTCGAGATTGATACGAATCTGATTGTATCCCGAGAAACCATCCATGAGGGATAGCATTTTGTGGCCTGTTGTAGCGTCTACCAATGCGCCAATGCTAGGCAAGGGAAAATCATATTTAGGACTTGCTTTGTTTAGATCACAAAAATTAGTGCATATGCAAATCCTCCCATCAGGCTTCTTGACGGGCACCATGTTGGACAGCCATGGTGGATAATCCACGCAGATGACAAACTGTGCATCCAACAGTTTTTGCAATTCATCTTTGACCATCAAGGCCACTGTTGGTGCATCTTGCATAGTTTTTGCTTAACAACCTTGATTGTTGGATCAAGCATTAAATTATGCGTGACTAGCTATGGATCTAGCCTCAACATATCTTTGTATAACCATGCAAAAACCTCCTTCTTCTCTTTGATAAGGGCAATGTAGTCGGCTTGCTCTTCGGGGGATAAGCTTACCCCTAGCTTGATGATCTGTGGATTCATTGGATCCGAGTCGATGTCTACATCAGTCATCTCCTCGATCGACATGTGGGATCCGTCTTCCAACTGGTGTGGAGTCAGGATCAAATGGATATCATTTGCTGAGTTTAAATCTTCATTGGGAACCTCGAGTTCCGCTCCAACATGGAAGATATCTCGAGTTTTCCCTAGGGTGAAATGAAGCATCTCACCAAACGACCAGTACTCTGATGGGGATGGAGGTGAATTGATGTGATCCTAGTCTATGGAATCTATGTCAAGATGCAATGACCATGCTGGATCGATCGGGTTATGGATGGGGGTAGTTAAGTCAATGGAGATCATGTTGATGAAATGGTTTCGGTCTCCATTACCATGGGTGTGGTGATCTGAGCATCCTAGATGTTTCTTGTGTTCCAAATCTGGCTCTATGGGTATGGGCACGAATGGATCATCCCTCTATGCTGATAAGAGGACAGGGTCTACCCTTAGCACTAATATCACTCTGGGGTCTCGGGGTGGACGGTGCTCATCGTAAACCTGGAGCCACGGATCCAACACCTGGTCCCACCCTACCGAGTCTACATACCACTCATGCCATGGTAGTATGTTCATCTGTTAAAATATGTCATTAATCTCCAAGGGGCATCGATGCTGCATCTGTCGCATGTGATTAAGATATGCCATTTCTATTTTGTCTTCATAATCACTATCGAAGATCCAAAGGCCTTCGTTGGCTCCGACTGCTTGCGGCATTAAAGGCTCGCCTTGCTCAAGCAAATTTATCTGGCCCCACTGTGGTTGTTCCATTCTCTGTGGGGGGACCTGATTCTCTTGACGTATTTTTGGATCGGCTGGAGCCTCTAGAGGAAACATTGTCAAAAGATTCTCATGATAGTCATCCATAGGAATCACTTGCGAGTGATTGCTATCTAATTCGAAGGGGTCATATGATGCTGGCTCATAGTCTGACTCATCCTCCGAAGATCCTTCTTGACACTGTTTATATCCACCCTGAAAGTGGGTCCTCGAACTTTTGCCTCTCTCTAGCAAAGGGGAAGGGTGATTGAGGTTACCAAGGGTGGTTGTTGACCATGGGAGATAATCCCCCAATGTGTATGTTGTGTTAGGTTTGGCATATGGATCTGATGCCAATCCACCCTTGTGACCTATCCTTAGGCCTTGCATGTCTTCAACCAAGATGTCTAAGGGCAAGGGGTGGTTGAACCCTATGCCTGACTTGTCATAAGGCATTTGGTATCTTGGTTGGCAAAGGACATGCACTCCTTGCTCATATCGGCCTAACCCATATCCATGCCAATTGCATTGGCCAAGATATCTTAGAGTGAAGTCTGGGTTGGATAGATAGTTTACATCCTCTGTGAAATGCTATTCATATTAGTCCTCTTGCATGCATGGCTCAGTGCCATGATCAAGGCCCCCATACACAAAGTTTGTCTAGTTTTGCGGGTAGCCTAGAGGAACAATTGTACCAATGGGGAGGCAAGGTCTCCCCATGTCTTGCATGGACTCTAGTGCAGGCGTTGCTACAACATTTTGCACCAGATACTCCTCTAGGCCTGTATTGGTCATTTCAATAGTGATTGTTGGTGACTGAGGGGGAGGGAACGAAAGATCTTCCAAACTCCACTCCATATCGGGTGGGCTAGGAGCTTCCACTTCCATTTTACTAAGCATCTATTCGGTAGAGATGTTTGAGACTAATTGTGGCACCTCTTCTAGAGGTCGTGCCTCCTCCAGGGGTTTCTTCCCTTTGTACTTCTATTTGGCCATGATAGGTGGCGTCATTGATGAAGGACCAACTGATGAAGATGGGCCTGGCTGGGGTTTTGGTGGATCTGCCTTCGGGGATGCTTACAAAATCAAACCTTTTCAAGATGGATTCAACTAGAAATCCAAGTGCATTAATGGAAGGGTCGATTGCAGCATCGACTGCATTGCATTATAGTATTTTAAGGGTTCTAAGTCTACCAGGACCACATGTACCTCCCCTTCAAACGTATACTTCAGACATTGATGAGCTATTGACGGGACACACTTCATGTCCCTGATCCATGGCCGACCCAACAAGATGTTGTAAGCCGTCTCACCTTCCAAAATATGGCACAATGTAGGTATCATATTTTGTCCCACTTGAATGGGTAGGATGATTGTGCCGACTGTCGAGCATATTGCATCGTTAAATGCTCATAGTGTATATGTGGAGGTTGTGATGTGAGATGCCGACAACTTCAGATGTTTCAATGTCATTGTAGTAATGATGTTACTAGATGAGCCAGTGTCTACCAACACCCTCTTATAGGGGATCCCATTGACCTGCACGATAACATGCAGGGGTGGATTCGCTATGTCATCAGCCACTAACTTCACTTCATCTTCTCAAAAAGTGATGACTGGCTCGGTGCATCTTTTGACATGCCCCACAAAGTTGTTGAAGGAATTCGGTTCCTGGGGTTGCAACTCGATAGCCTTCAATATCTCCATAAGAGCCTCCCAATGGGGCGTTGATTGTTGAATAAGCTCATATATGGAGAGCCTAGCCGACGTGGTTCGTAGACTTTGGGTAAGTATAGTCTGAATCATGGTCGTGGGTCTAGATGGGGGTAGCTGTGTAGGGTTCTGTTGAGACTATGATGTTGATGGAACTTCTCTTGTGGCTGTCGTGGGAGCAGCTCCTGGGTATTTCTTGTTCCTAGTCACTATACTTATCATCCCTACATACCCTTGCATGGGGAAATTTTGTTGCGCCTCATTGATTTGAAGGGGTTTTGCCTGTGCCTCATGGGTAGGCAAGGGGTCTCTGAAAACTCCCATTTGTTGGTTGTTTGGCGATAGAAGGTTGTCTACAACCACTGTCTTATTGTCAATTAGGTCTTGTATCAAGCCTTTGAATTTCCAACATGCATTAAGGTCATGTCCCTTTCGTCGGTGGAATTTACAATACAAGTCTTCCCGGTACCCCTTAGGATTCGGTGCATTGGGATCTATGGTTTGAATCTCCAAGAGGTTGATCAAATTCGTCATTGACAAGCAGTCAAATAGGGAGTCCCTAGACTCCATGTAAGGTGTAAACTCTCGCCTAGGGTGACGCTACTGATTTTGCCCCTGTTTTTGGTTTTCTCTTTCATAATTGTTAGGGGACACTGCCTAATAGTTAGACTTTTGAGGCTATATTTCTTGTGCAAGCTTAGGAACATTTATAGTAACTTGGTTGACCGCGACGGGTTTCTGTTGCGTAGTCCCTATTTTGGTGTTTTTGTTCCATTCTTTTTTTTTTAGGTTTGGCGATCTTGCCATCCTGTATCTTGATCTCTTCGATGATTCTGGCTTGCGCCAGAGCCTCTTCTAAGGTGGCATATTACTGCAGCTACAATAGCACAGAGATCGATCTCAAACAACTTCTTGAAAACATCTGTGTAAGGTCGGACATAAGGGGAAGGTAGGGTATCTTGGAAAGCAGAGTCCTCCATCGATTCTCGTAGGCCACCATAGTCTCTTCCTCATATTGCCTAAGGCTGGCTAAATCACTTAGTGATGCCTTCTTCTTGGTGTTGAAGGCGAAGCGTTCAAGGAACACATCCACTAACTGATCCAAGTTGCTGATGCTGTGATTTGGTAACTGGGTGAACCAATCTGAGGCAAGGCCTGTGAATGTGTTTATAAATGTTCTCAGCAATAAAGCATCATTGTCCTGAATGCCAAAGCATTGGCTTAGGAACCTCATCACATGCTCTTGGGCATCCTCCTCACATTTAAATATTGCCAGCTGAGGCAGCTTAAAGTGTTCGGGGTAAGGGGGTGCAGGCATGGACGGATGCACTAGATGACTACGAAGTTGACGTAACATGGGCTTTTGGGTCCCAGTAGCTTTGGTTTCCATAGACTCCAAACGCTCTAGTAGCGCTTTATATGCATCGGAAGACTTAATCTCTTCCTCTCTAACTTTCTCCCATTGTGGGTTGTGGAAGACTTGAGGCCTGTGGAGAGGTGGTCGGATAGCAACCCCTTCACCTTGATAGGGAATTTTGGCCCACTCTTCTTCTTGTTCATACTCATCATAGGCTTCTTGAGGAGTCTCTAGGCGAGACCTATGACCATGAGCAGGTCCCCACGGAGGGAGCCCATCATTGTTCTGGGGAGTGGCCTCCCATTCAGGTCTATGAGGTTTTAGAGGCAGCGCTTGGTAAGGTCGCGGGGACCTGTCTCATACCAAGGAGTTATGCCTCTCATATGGTTCTGCCCTTTGGGTGTGATGGGTCGAAACCCTCTCTAGCACAATGTTATGCAACAGCTCATATGTTTGGTGCCTAATGCGCTCTTTACTGAGGCGATATAAATGCTCTAGTTGCTGCTGATCTTGCTCAAGCTGCGTAATCTGCGCTTGGCGGGTGGCATGTCTGGCGACTGCCAGGTCAATATGTTTCACCATCTTGAGTCTCGAAGGCCTAGATGCCTCTCTTATGCACTTATCTCGGTAGCGGTGATTCGAGATCTCTATAGGTCGCTTCCCCCTATCAAGGTTGGCGGCATTTACTCGAGGCTCTAGCCTCAAAGGATGGTTTTGGTAAATAGCAAGTGTGAAGGCGCATTGCTCCCACATGGTATATTTCTCTTGAGGAATATAGGGGTCTTCCTCGTTCTCCCTTTCATAAGTGTGAAAGGGGCGGGCAGAGTTGGTTCGCCCTACCAGAGGAGCCTTGTGCTCCGGATTTGTCCTATTATTTCTGACAGTGAGAGGAGGCAATGGAGGGATGATATAATCTTGAGGCCTCTCTTCATGGACCCTCTACCATTTCAGTGCTTCATCACACGGTGGCCACTCATATCGAGCTTCTAAGGGAGCCCTTTTATCTATGTTGAGTGCCATGTGTAAGGACTCTTCCCGAAAGGGGCTATGACAGATAGGCGTGTTCCCCAAAGGGGTGTCCCTATAATTCCATCTTGACATGGACTGATGCAGACTCTCTTGTGGGTTTGGCCACCAAGGCGGTATGACTAAGTCCTTAGGGCTATAGCGAAGGCGAATTGTGCCCCCTTGTACACTTTTTGTAGCTTTCGCCCTTGATTGGGATTGGCTACGTGTATACACCATGGTGGTGCTTTCCTACAAGCTATGTAGATTTTTATCTCTTTTATGATTTTCTATGCTACACTAAAAAAAAATGAGCACACACATACACAAACGGTGATTATCTCATTTAAATATTGAGAGCGTGTCCTAAACATGGTTTAGTGTGTTTTTGATTTTTGTTTTTGTTTTTGAAGGTTTTTGTAAAGAACGTTTAAATGCAAATGATGGCTCTTATGACTCCCATAAATGGTCGCCCCTTCGATATACCATTACCAGGCCGATATACCAACCTCTCTATATACCCATCCTTACATGAGGGAAACTGTAGGTATGTGAGAGCAGATGGTACATGGAACGTAGGTGGTACAGAAGGGGGATCGCCCTATTTATGACACCTACCATAGAAGACTTATCCTTGTGTGCTGGGAATCACCCTAGCTACACTCGTTAGTTTTCATCAGGATTTACGTCTAGCAACAGTAGCGATCAGTGTAATGAATGCAAAATTCAAGCCAAGGTGGTGATGAAATCGACTGTTGGTATTGATCAAGGGTTGGGGTTTTACGACTAGCTCCTTGGTTTTTATGATGCCACATGATGTGTGGGGTTCTTTTTATTTTTGCAAAATGAAACAAGCAAACAACAAAGGAGAACTACTTTCTCTAAGCAAACAAGTAATCTATGAAAAATAGAAAACTGAAAACAAAAAAAGATAGGAAAATTTTAGAGTTCTTACATTGCCCTTGCCCAAATCTTCTGGTTCTGAGTCTTCATCCTGAAACTGTGCAGACAAAGATTCATCTCGGGGAGGAATGAATTACAGTACTGAATTCATCATAGGGTCAGGTAGATTCCAATTCGTCCCTGGGAAGGACAAATTATAGACTTGTATCCGCCTTAGGCTAGAACGAATAGCAGTCTCGCATCCAAAAACTTGGTACCTGCAAGAAAAACCACCAAATTTTGATCAGATCTCAGATCTTAAAAATATAGGACTAGGTCCCACCGTGATTGCCACTAGAAGCACGAGGATACATAAAAAAAAAGGAAAAACTCCAAACACGATGCAAGAACGAAACTAAACTTGATGCTACAAATTAAAAATGCGTAAAATGGAGAAAGCATATACAAATTGGAACCCAAATGGAATGAAAAAACCCTCTTATTTTATTGATGTATTTCAAATTTGGTTACAATTCGTTTCCTCCCTTTTTTAGGGGCGAGGAGCATCAAACTTGTCTCTTGGTCACATCAATGGAAAGCCATCCCTCTTTCGCATGCCCACATGTAATATGGGCGGACAAAATGTCATCGTCGCGTTGTGTATACGAGTTTTGATTCCCTGCTGCTCCTCCGATGTCTAGACCCTGCGTTCAAAGGAACAAGAAACCGTTAGTAGCACCTGCGAATAAGACAAAGCATGTGATCCTCAAACCTACAATAAGCGGATGAGAAAATGAATTAAACTGTAACTAAAACTTATCCAATTGACATGAAAACTTGGCAAGGATATAGAAACATCACCAAGAAGGCATTGCAAAAGAAATAGTCAGGAAATTCCTCACCAATTTGAATTCTCTTCGGGGAGGGACAGATTCGACTGTAATTCGCTCTGGGGTAGAACGAATTCACCTGCAACAAAGCGCCAAAGTGATACTGCCGCAAATGTTGCATCTAAGGATCTCCAAAAGACCTGCAAACTTGGGGTTAGCTAATTGGAGGCATTTTGGGAAGACCCAGATGGTCAGATTTCCCTAATTTGGCCTTCATTAGTGGAAATTTGATGCTGCTACCTGCAAGTTAGTGAGGACAACAAAAGCGACAAAACATGATAAGATTTGATCAAAGCATTACGAAATCGGAATTACAGGCTATCTAAGTAGCATAAGATGGAATGCAAAATAAACAAATGGCAAAAAGAACAATCTACCAGGAATCCTTGATCATTCCTAAAAAGGAATATTAGGCCCGTAGTAGTGTGGGGGCGCCCGGCCGGGCCGCCCACTGTTGGAACTTGATTTCGGCACCAATCCACTTGGGATGGGTCCAAAATCTCTTGTAATGTGGTGTCGGCAAATTAGGTGGGATATTGTGGCCAAATGTCAGGTTTGGTTCCATATTTGTGCTTCCAATGACCACCTAATGACCTCTTCTCCAAAAGAGATCAAGGATGTGAAAGGCACAATTCAAAATGGGAATAGGTGTGAAAGCAAAACGACAACACTTCGTTGCTCCAAAATGCTCCTTCTCTGTATCTTTTAGGGTGAGGAAACTCACCAATTTATAGACCTGGAGGTCTCTTGAATTGGGCATGTAGAGGCACCACTTGGCAATCATGCCTTCCTAGGGGGAGGGAGATTCCTCCCTAAATAGGGACTTCATGACTGCCCTTGTAACAGCCTCTAATGCTCAAAAACACTCACCCACACTCCCATGCTATGAAGGAAGCGTTAAGTGGCGGATCTGAGCTGCCATTTGTCAAGATTTGAATTTTTGCTTGTAAAACCTGGAATTTGTCCCACCTTGGAGTGGATTCTGTATTCGTCTCAGGGGAGGACGTATCCCATTTTGAATTCATCCCAGGGAGGGACAGATTCTAAGCAAAGTGCCTAGAAGCTACCAAATTGATCTCTGACCTCCCAAAACTACTGTGAGAGTGGTTAGGACCACTGTTTAACCTCTGGGGGCTGCCCTTAGGGTTGTGTGTGTCAATGCGATTAGTGTTTACAGTCACATAATCAGATTGGTACTATTTTGGTGTCTACACCTTGCTTCTAACGAGCAAAGGAAATCAACTCAAGTGTTAACCTTTTTCGGTGAGGTGTTACTTGAACTTGGACATTGATCAGTCATGAATAGGCAAAGGGTGCAACATTTTGTCTATGGAAACCTTGAGTTCATGATTCACTAATGCCAAGTGTTTTATCAGCTTGTGATTGTTGCTTGTTTGCTGCCCCAAGCAGGAGCGTGATTGTCTTTGTCAATGATCCTTTGAATGCATGCCATTTCCTTGATTGGGTGTGTTTTTGTTGATTGGTGACTAAGTGTGACTACCTCCTCAAGCGACGAATCGATGAGGGAATGACCTTCATGAGAAAAAAAATGAGTTGCATGACCCAAGATGACTTGTGTAAGGGTGCCTTCAGAGATTTATCTTTGAATGTGTGTGCAGTTTTTCGACATTTAGACCTGTTTTTGGTGGGTGTTAGCCCTTTTGATGACGCGTTTTTGGAGCTAAAATTGTCAAAAATTTGTCTTCCCGTGGAGTGGTCCGGCCATGGTGGCCTTCTTAGGGAGTAGGATGGTGACGATTTACAACCCCATTGTCTATTTTGGATGCCAAGAATGTTAGGCACGAAGGCACCTTCGTTCGGCAATGTTATTACTTATTTTTGGGTGGGTTTTTGACCCTTTTGCTGATGTCATTTGGGGATGAAATTCTCAAAAATTCGTCTTCCCGTGGAGTGGTATGGCTATGGTAACATTCTTAGGGAGTAGGATAGTGAGGATTTGTGACCCCGACGTCTATTTTGCATGCTCGAAATGTCAAGTGCGAAAGCACTCTCATCGGGCAAATTTATTAGGTATTTTAGTGCATTTTTGTTCAATTTTTGTTGTTTTTTGAAAATTTTGCCCTGAATTCGTTTTGAGGTGGGACAAATTCCAGCTTAATATTCATTCTAGGGTGGTACAAGCACTAACCAGAGTGCTCATCCCAGGTAGGAACGAATATAATCTCAAAAGGCTTATTTAAAGGCCAAAACTAGGGTTTGGGTTCATTTGCATCTGAATTTTCTTGCAATTGGGAGCTCTGGGAGGAGGAGGTTAATTCTGGGAAGCGAAGCGTTGCCGAATTTCTCCCGACATCATGAGTGCACAAACCAGATCGAGCGGCGAAGCCGAAGCGAGACTAGTAAGTGCTCCCTAGAGTTATTGCTTTTGTTATGTGTTTTTGAAATTGCAAGTTATTTGTTTATTTTTCTTTTCTGATGTCGTTTTCTCAAAATTAAAATGGAAGCCCTAAAAACTAAATTGAACACAAACCAAGACTTTAGCTAAGAATTGAATGGAGGACATAGCTAAAACCTAGGTAAAAAAAATCTTTATTTTTGCTTTTAACTAAAACCCTAGGATAGACAGAATGAAAATCCCTAGTTTTGTAGGCTGAGCTTGTCAGTTTTAAAACGTAGGTGAAAACCCTAGGTTAAAAACTATTATTTTAATTTTGTGCTACTCGTACAGAATTTTTAAACTTAAAATACAAAAATCCTGAGACTGACAACTGTATAAACCTTAGGACTAACGAATTAATTAATTTTTTTGAGTTTTTTGTTTTGTTTTTAAATTTATCAGTTAGGATTAGGAACCCTACGACTGACAAATTAAGTTTTGTAAAATTTTGTTTGTTTTGTTTTTAAATTTATTAGTTAGGATTAGAAACCCTAGAACTGAAAAATTAATTTTTGTAATTTTTTTTTTTTAAATTTATCAGTTAGGATTAGAAACCCTAGAACTGACAAATTAAGTTTTGTAAAATTTTTGTTTTGTTTTTGGCTGTACATTGGTAGGCACTGCTGCATATTCATGTTATTGCTGTACAGTTTTTTTTCATGATTTTAATGTTTTTGTGTTGTTTTATTTTTTAGGTTGTTAAGAGTCGGTATCGTGTACCGACCGCTTTTGTGAAAGTGCGGGGGGCACTAACTGTGGCTGACTAGGAGTGGCTTGATGCCCTTGGGCTCAAGCAGGTGGCTCAACTGGAGCCTATGGTCGAGGATAGGGCCTATCTGACAGCCCTGATCAACTTGTGGGATCATCGGACCAACACCTTACATCTCCCAACAGGGGAGATGACAGTGACCTTAGAGGATGTCTATCAGCTTCTATGGATTTTGATAGATGGACTGCCGATCAGGACATCGCCATGTGATCAACGGATAGTGGTACTGATGTGATGCTTCGGGCATGGGGAGGAGTTGGGGGTGGATGGTCCAGTGGATATGGCAGAGGTTGACTGTCAGATGGGAAATATTCTAGTTTGATGGTGGTTTGAGAGAGGGGTGTTGGGAGTGAGGCACACATGGCTTATGGGCCTCATTTCCAACATGTTGCTACCTGACTCATCAGGTGCGAGGTTCCTGTGGAACCTGCTAGATGTGGTCTGGCGACTGGTGGAGTGTTCGACACAGGAGCTATTGATCTTGAGATGGGGACATACACTGCTAGTGCAGCTCTATGGGGAGCTATATGAGGTCTGCTACCAGAGGCGAAAGGGGATCAGCTATAGCTATCTGTTGTAGAGTTAGGGTTGGTAGCACATAGTGGTGGAGAGACCAGGGAGGTTATCATGGACGACACGGGCGGAGATGATGGATAAGGATATCAGGTATACGACTCTGTGGCGATGGTCTGAGGAGCAGGGATAGAGTCGACGATGGGAAGGTGTCGTAGGGCACTATGCTGATGCCTTTGCTTGGCTTGCATCGGGGGATGTATTCTGGTGACCCTATCGGGACTGTCTAGCCTGGACAGAGGTGAGAGAGTGGCTCCGACGGGTCCGTAGGGAGTGATGGCTGATCGGGCGACATGGGACCGAGCATGAGTTTTTCCCATATAGCTAGGTGGCATGATAGTTTGGGGTGCATTAGGGGTTGCCTGGTGAGCCCGTGGTCTATCGACGTCAGGGGGACGAGAGGACTCTGGATCGATCGGTCATCATGCCACTAGGTGAGGATACAGATGCAGTGATCGATGTCCTAGATGTGGATGACGTCAAGACTACCATAGAGTACGACCAGTGGTGGGTACTACGATAATGGCAAGGAGAGGGGCCACTAGGAGGCATGGAGGTAGCAGCCAGGGGCGAGGAGGGTGCCTAGGCACCAAGAGAGTCTTGGGGAGCTCCTTGAGAGGATGCAGTTATGGTGGAGGTGGAGGATGAGGATGTGGATCTGGGGGTTCCAGATCAGTCGAAGATGCAAGACATCACAGAGCAGTGGGAGCCAGAGCAGGTGACTATTCCAGATATGCCTATGCCTCAGGTGGGAGTAGAGGACATGGAGTTCGGAAGATATGCTGAGATTGCACGGTTGGCAGAGCTACTATGGAGGCAAGATGAGGAGTTGGGGGAAGTTTTGTAGGAGAGGGATCTCCTGAAGGCTCAGCTAGCGAAGCGAAAGAGCGCATTCGTTGCACACTATCGAGGGGATGGGGACACTAGTGCTACATAGGAGAGGGATCTCCTATAGATGCAGCTGGCATAGTGTGACGATGTAGTAGCTTACAACTGTCGATAGGAGGCAGGGTGGTTGTGGTGAGAGGCAGATTGGTCTCGACATTGGATGGATATGGAGGGAGAGATTATCCGCCTCGATGGGCGATTACCTAAGCCCTCAAGATGTGGGTCGCCACATCAGACGAGGGACAATGATACTAAGCAGTAAAAATTATCTCATTACAGGAAATTGGATGAGGGAGGTGGTAGTAGGCATGATGCGGGGGCTAGCAGCAGCCGCCCTGAGGGGTCCCATAGGACCCACACCACGGGGGGTAGTTCCTGTCGCACTCATCCTGCATGATCATGGTGGCCGATGCCTTAGGCTTGGGGGTTTTGAGATTTTGGATTTTGTTGCGGGGTCACATGACCGGTTCTTTGTAGCCTATGGTAATTTTTGACGATATATATATACCAACTTTATTTTATTTATGCACATGTGATGATTTGATTTTATGCATGATGGGTGATGAGTATGGATGTATGCATATTAATTTATTTTGACGGATGCCTATGTTATGATGAATGCAAATGTTTTTGATTTATATGTGATATGCAAAAATGGAATGGATGAATTGAATTTGTGATGTTTGGTAGTCACACCATAGACTGTTCAAAACTTTATGGTTTTTTTTTTTTGTCTTAGGCGATTGCTGTGGTGAATAGCTTTGTAGGCATACATGTTGTGTTTTTTTTTTTTTTTTTTTTGCAATGGGAGAATGAAATATGGCAAGTTGGTTTGGAAATGTAGCTAAGGTTTTCTGAGACTCAGATGTTGTAACTAACTAGCCATGACTGTAGTTGTGTCGTACAAGACTTTTGCTCAAGGTATGAATCGGACTTGTTTTTGACCAAGTTATTTCACATCCCTGTGTGTGCAATTGAGTTTGTTTATGTGGTGTTTGTCAGGATACCGCCAGTGTCAGATAGGCTATCAACCAAACCTATACTGAGGATCACATGATTAGCTCCACTAACTCCTTTGTTGTGTTTAGCTAGATTAATCTGCGGTGCTATCTAGGATACCATAATATAGC
The DNA here is from genome assembly GCA_028583015.1 of Wollemia nobilis. NCBI lineage: Eukaryota > Viridiplantae > Streptophyta > Pinopsida > Araucariales > Araucariaceae > Wollemia > Wollemia nobilis. The sequence continues at coordinate 929,257 of JAQPPZ010002456.1, read as the reverse complement.
TCATCCACATGCAAACATTGATCTACACACAAGTTAATGTGATAGATATATCGTCATGCGAGAGGTTTACCACCAGTGATCGATAGGCTATCAATCAAATCTATACTGAGGCTTGCCTCATGACCTGTCAGAATGCTGAGAGTTCTAGGGATTCAAGTTCTACTCCCTTCTTTTCTTCAATTGTATTGGGATACTTGCTTTTTTGTAGTGATAAAAATCACTGTCTATTTTTGTTTTATTTTTATTTTTTTTGAGCAAGGGATTTGGATATGGAGTGATGAGAATCACTATTGTATGTGCCTCTTGATGTATGCACTCTGGGGGTGATGTCAAATTTGTTGGAGTTTTGACTTTTTGCAAGATTTTGATGTTTGCAACTTTTTGAGAACTTGGGATTCTTGGGGAATTGGGTAGGGAAGATGCTTGTCCTTTTGCCAAATCTCAGCATTCATGGTGTCATTCGCACAGGGGATGAGCAAGATAAACGTTTCGCTTATGGTGACCTGGATTGCTGTGCAGGTTTCATATTTCATTCACACAACTTGGGAATTTTTTTAATGTGTTTTAATTTGTGTTGGGATGCTACGTAACAAGTTGTGATCCAAGTAGAACTCTACCTTCATAAAATCTATTTGAATTGATACAGTACATGTCTAGAAGGCTACATGATGACTAAAATATGAAAACTCTTGATACATTAAAAGACCATTGACTCTGGTATGGTAAAAATAAGTGAATGGTGTTTAATTTTGATGGACTTCTTATAGAATGGAGAAGCATGGAACAAGATGGATTGGTGGAGTGATTACAGTCTATGGTGCCTTTGACCTGTATGATCACAGATATGCAAAGTATGGATGTGATGCTCAATGCAGCTACATATTTTTGTGTTTTTGATGGATTTATTTTTGTGGATATGAAGATGAGATGTGAGAAGAGCTCTCTATTGATGGGTTTGAGCATGCCTGGAAATGAGATGCAATTTTTTTTTTTGTTAATTTTGATAATTTTATTGTTTTTGAATTTTCTTATTTTTGACCAAGCAATTGTAGGAATACTTGGAGCATTTTTGGATTGACCAAGCGATTGTAGGAATCCTTGGAGCATTTTGGGATTGACCAAGCGATTATAGGAATCCTTGGAGTGTTTTGGGATTGACCAAGCGATTGTAGGAAAAAATAAGCGATTGTAGAAATACTTGGAGCGTTTTGGGATTGACCAAGCAATTGTAGGAATACTTGGAGAATTTTGGGATTGACCAAGCGATTATAGGAATCCTTGGAGTGTTTTGGGATTGACCAAGCGATTGTAGGAATCCTTAGAGCATTTTGGGATTGACCAAGCGATTGTAGGAATCCTTGGAGCATTTTGGGATTGACCAAGCGATTGTAGGAATCCTTGGAGCATTTTGGGATTGACCAAGTGATTATAGGAATCCTTGGAGCATTTTGGGATTGACCAAGTGATTGTAGGAATCCTTGGAGCATTTTGGGATTGACCAAGTGATTATAGGAATCCTTGGAGCATTTTGGGATTGACCAAGCGATTGTGGTAATCCTTGGAGCATTTTGGGATTGACCAAGCGATTGTAGTAATCCTTGGAGAATTTTGGGATTGACCAAGCGATTGTAGGAATCCTTGGAGCATTTTGGGATTGACCAAGTGATTGTAGGAATCCTTGAAGAATTTTGGGATTGGCTGCTTTAGATATGGAATGGTCTCAAATGACTGATGTTTAAGGGTTTGAGTTCCTTGACTCCATCAAGGGAAGCTAACCGGTATGTCCCAGGTCCTATTTTGCTATCAATTACATATGGACCTAACCAATTTGCCATGAATTTTTCCCTCAGATGGGATGGCAAACTAGAGTTCTGTTGGTTTTCCTTCAAGACCAAATCACCAACCCAAAATTCCCTCAGGTGAACTTTCATGTTGTATGCTTTCTTAAGTCGCTCTTGATAGATACGTAAATGCTTGAGAGCATTAATGCATCGTTCGTCAAGCAACATAAGCTGGTCTAATCGGGCTTATCGTGCAGTGTCATCATCGATGAACTCTTGCATTGATATGTGCAGGGAAGGGATTTCCAACTTGAGAGGCATGAATACCTCGGAGCCATACACGAGAGAAAACGAAGTTGCCCCAGTGGGCATTCGAATGCTAGTGTGATAAGCCCACAGGGCAAGTGGGATTTGGATGTGCCAATCCTTATGACTATCTGTGACTATCTTTTTGAGGATGGCAACTAGCATTTTTTTTATGCGTTTGCTTGCCCATTTGCCTGCGGATAATAGGGTGTCAAAAAATTATGCTGAATTTTGTACTTTGTGGTCAAAGCACGCACATATTTGTTCTTGAATGATGTCCCATTATCCGAGATTATCTTGGATGGAATACCAAAATGACATATGATGTTATGCAAAATGAACTCCACAATGCGAGGTCCAATCGTAGAGGTTAGCGAAACCGCTTCCACCCACTTGGTGAAATACTCTATGGCTGTTATGATAAACGTATGACGGATAGACAATGCAGGGGAGATCTTTTCAATGAGATCTAAGCCCCAATATGAAAATGGCCAAGCCGACTGGATCAGCTACAAGGCCTGGGAAGGTACGTGTGTCAAATTGGCATTATGTTGACACTTCACACACTTCCGCACATATGCACAACAATCTCGCTCTAAATATGGCCAATAATAGCCCATGTGAAGAATGCACTTTGTGATGGCCATATCGTTGAAGTGGCCAACACACATACCATCGTGCGCTTGGGCGATCGCCCAAGTAGACTCTTGTTGGTCTAAGCAACGAAGGAGGATTCCTTCTTAGCTGCGACGGTACAAAATGTATCCTAACAAGACATGCTTAGCCGCTTTCTTCTTGAATGCTCATTTTACGGCATGCATCAATCCAAGTGGGAGGTTACCTAACTTGAGGTAGTCCCTAACGGGTGAATACCAATCCTGCTAATCGGAAACCTTGACAGTCTGAATAGCCAATCCCTCTTGAAGTTCATCCCTAGCAAACGCTGAGCGGGAGAGAGCTTGCAAGAATAGCATTGTATTGCTATTAATGGGAGTAGGGGAGAACAAGGACCCCCAGTTGGTGTGTTTCAGATGATTATGGATTGGAGAGAATTTATCTGAGGATGGTTCAATCTAGATCATGTGGATTTCTAACGTCAAATCAGAGCTTGCTCGCTCCATCACTGATTGTGATAGTGTTTTGACTTGAATGGTTGTCATATCACCAGAAATGTCTTGCGGGATTAGTGACCCCAAGGAGGCCATAGTGTCCACAAAATGATTCGATGACCAAGGGAGTGCCTCGATGTCGTACCACTCAAGCTTCACCAAGAATTTTTCCACAAGGGCTTTGTAAGCCTATAGAACTGGGAATTTGCATTGGAAAATCCCTTTGAATTGGTTGACAATTAACAACGAATCACCAAAGATGTTCAATCATTTAATGTTCATGGTGATTGCTATCTGAAGACCTATGAGCAAGGCTTCATACTCTGCATTGTTGTTGGTGCATGGGAAATTTAATTTAAATGACAGGGGCATTGGAGCACCCTGTGGTGTGAAGAATACTATTCCCGTGCCACCACCTTGCTCACATTTAGAACCATCGAAAAATAGGGTTATGTCGGCTTGTGACTCAGGCTCATTAGAATATGGTGATTCTGAGACATGGAAGACCCCATCATCGGGTAGTTCTATAGTCAGAGGTTGGTCGTCTTCAAGAGGAGCCTCTGCTAGTTGATCGGCTATGACCTGACCTTTTATGGATTTTTGTCTAATAAATTCTATGTCAAATTCCGTCAACAACATGATCCATTTTACCGTGTGGCTACTATGATAAGTATGACTCATCATGTACCGCAATGGATTCTCCTTAGACACAACATACGTCTTGTTGCTCAGCATGTAATGGCACAACTTTTTGGTAGCAAACACCACTACCAAGAAGAGTTTCTCAACGTATGCATAGTTAAGTTCATAGCTGACCAGGGTGCGGCTAAGATAGTAAGTAGCCTATTCTCTATGAAGTTCATTCTTCTGGGTGAGCATGGCTCCCAGTGCCACCTCAATAGCTGAGATGTATAAGTAGAATGACACTCCTAGTCTAGGTGGTGCCAATATTGGTGGCAAAGCCAAATATTGTTTAATGTCATCAAAGGCTGACTGGCACTCGTCATCCCAGTGAAATGCTACCCCCTTGTGCAACAACTTGTTCATTGGTCGGCACTTGTCAGATAGCTGCGCTATGAAGTGCTTGATCGACGCGACCTTTCCCTGCAGGCTTTTGAGCTGCTTGATGGTAGTTGGGGGAACCATTTCAAGGATTGCCTTGACTTTGTTTGGATCGACCTCGATGCCTCACTTTGAGACTATGAAACCCAAGAGCTTTCCAGATGTGATGCCAAAAATGCACTTCTTGGGATTCAGTCTGACTTTATGCTCCATGAGGCGATCGAGGATCTTGCTTAAGTCACCGAGATGATCCGGGCACAAAAGAGATTTGGCCAACAAATCATCCATGTAATCTTCCAAAGTCTTGTGCATGTAATCGTGGAAGATGTATGTCATGGCACGTTGGTAGGTGGCGCCAGCATTTTTAAGGCCAAAAGGCATGACCTTATAACAAAATGTTCCCCAAGGCGTTGTGAACGCCGTTTTTAGCTGGTCCTCGGGATTGATACAAATTTGATTGTATCTCGAGAAACCATCCATGAGGGAAAGCATTTCATGACCTACTGTAGCATCTACCAATGCATCGATGCTTGAAAAGGGGAAATCATCCTTAGGACTCGCTTTGTTTAGATCTCAAAAATTAGTGCATATGCGAATCCTCCCGTCGGGCTTTTTGATGGGCACCATGTTGGACAACCATGGCGGATAATCCACGCAGATGACAAAATGTGCATCCAAAAACTTTTGCAATTCATCTTTGACCATCAAGGCCATTGTTGGGTGCATCTTACGTAGTTTTTGCTTCATTGGCTTGATTGTCGGATCAAGCATTAGATTATGCGTGACTAGCTACGGATCTAGCCCCGGCATGTCTCTGTACGACCATGCAAAAACCTCCTTCTTCTCTTTGAGAAGGGCAATGTAGTCGGCTTGCTCTTCGGGGGATAAACTTACCCCCAACTTGATGATCTATGGATTCATTTGATCTGAGCCGATGTCTATGTCAGTCATCTCCTCGATCGACATGTGGGATCCGTCTTCCAACTGATGTGGAGTTGGGATCAAATGGATATCATTTGCTGAGTTTAGATCATCATTAGGAACCTCGGGTCCCTCTTCAGCATGGTAGATATCTTGAGTCGGCCCAGGGGTAAAATGGAGCATTTCACCGAAAGGCCAGTACTCGGATGGGGATGGAGGGGAATTGACACGATCCCAGTCTATGGCATCTATGTCTAGATACAATGACTATGTCGGATCGGCCGAATTGTGGATGGGGGCAGTTAAGTCAATGGAGATCATGTTGATGGAATGATTTTGGTCTCCATTACCGTGGGTGTGGGTGCTCGGACATCCTAGATGTTCTCTATGCTCTAGATCTAGCTCTAGAGGGATAGGCATGAATGGATCGGCCCTATGTGCGGATAAGAAGACAGGATCTACCCTCGGCACTGATGGCACTATAGGGTCTCTGGGCGGAAGGTATGCTTCGTATGCCCAGAGTAGTGGATCCAAAACTTGGTCCCACCGTGCTGGGTCTACGTACCACTCATGCCCAAGCCTTATGTTTAATTGTGCGAACATGTCGTTAATATCCAAGGGGTATGGTCATCGCATTTGCCGCATGTGATTAAGATATGCCATCTCGGTCTCATCTTCATAATCACTATCGGAGATCCAAAGGCCTTCGTTGGCTCCGACTGCTTATGGCATTAAAGGCTCGCCTTGCTCAAGAAAATTGATGTGGTCCCACCTAGGTTGTCCTGCTCTCTGCGGGGGGACTTGATTTTCTTGGAGTGGCGCTTGCTCGATGGGAGCATCCAAGGGGAACATTGTCAAGAGGCTTTCTTGACAATCATCCATGGGGATCACCTGTGAGTGATCGTTGCCTAATTCAAAGGGGTCATGTGACACTGGTTCATACTCTGATTCATCCTCTGAGGACCCTTCTTGACATTGTCTAGACTCTCCCTGAAAGTGAGCTCTCGAGCTCTCTCCTCTCTCGAGCGAAGGGAAGGGGTTGCTAGAACCAACAAGGTTGATTGCCATTAATGGGAGATAATCCCTCAATATATATGTGGTGTTAGGGTTGGCATATGGATCTGATGCCAATCCCCCCTTGTTGCCTATCCCTAGGCCTTGCATGCTCTCCACCAAGATGTCCAAGGGGAGGGGGTGGTTGAACCCTACTCCTGACTTGTCGTATGGCATTTGGTATCTTGGTTGGCAAAGAACACGTATCCCTTGCTCATATCTTCCTAACCCATATCCGTGCCAATTGCATTGGCCAAGGTATCTCAGAGCAAAGTCTGGGTTAGACAGATAGTTGACATTTTCAGAAAAAGGCTCTTCGTCTTCGTCCTCTTGCGTGCATGGTGCAATGCCATGATCAAGGCCCCCATACACAAAATTTGTTTGGTTCGACGGGTAGCCTAGGGGGACAATAGTGCCAATGGGAAGGCGAGGTCTCCCCATGTCCTGCATGGACTCTAGTGCGGGTGTTGCTACAATATTCCACACCAGATACTCCCCCAGGCCCGTATTGGCCATTTCAACGTTGATCGTTGGCGGTTGAGGGGGAGGGAATGGAAGTTCTCCTTGAGTCCACTCCATGTCGGGTGGACTAGGAGCCTCGAATTCCATTCGGCTAGGCGTTTCCTCCGTAGAGATAGTTGATACTGATGGCAGTGTCTCTTCCAAAGGTTTTGCCTCTTCCAGGGGTTTCTTCCCTTTGTCCTTCTGTTTGGTCTCCATAGATGACGTCATTGGTGGAGGACCAGACGATGAAGATGAACCCGGCTGGGGTTTTGAAGAACTTGCTAACGGGGATGCCTACAGAATCGGACCTTTTTTAGATGGATTTAACTGGAAATCCAAATGCGTCGATGGTAGGGTCGATTGAGGCATCAGCTGCATCGCATTACAATATTTGAAGGGTTCTAAGTCCGTCGGGACTACATGCACCTCCCCTTCAAATGTATATTTTAAACATTGGTGAGCTATCGAAGGGACACACTTCATGTCCCTGATCCACGACCGGCCCAACAAGATGTTGTAGGCCATTTCACCCTCCAATACATGGCACAATGTGGGTATGGTCTTTTGTCCCACTTGGATTGGTAGGACTATTGTGCCGATTGTCGAGCAGATTGCGTCATTGAATGCTCACAAAGTGTAGGTGGAAGCTGTGATATGAGATGTGGGCAACTTCAGATGCTTGAGAGCCGCAGTTGTGATGATGTTGCTAGATGAGCCAGTGTCTATCAACACCCTCTTGTATGGGATCCCATTGACCCATGCGATAACGTGCAAGGGTGGATCCGCCATGTCATCAGTCACTGATCTTAGTTCGTCTTCTCGAAATGTGATGATCGGCTCAGTGCATCGTTTTACATGCCCCACGAAGTTGTTGAAAGAATTTGTCTCATGGGGCTACAACTCGATGGCTTTCAAAATCTCCATTAGAGCTTCTCGATGGGGCATAGATTGTTGTATAAGCTCATATATGGAGAGCCTAGCCGAGGTGGTCCTCAAACTCTGAGTTAGTTTGGTCCAAAGTGTGGCCATCGGCTTAGGCAGAGGAGGTTGTGCAAGGTGCTATTGTGGTTGCGATGTTGTTGGCACCTCTCCTATAGCTGTCATAGGAGCATTCGTGCTCGGATACCTCCTATTTCGAGTCACTATACTAATCATCCCTACATACCCCTGCATGGGGCAGTTCTGTGTGACCTCGTTAACTTGTAGGGTCTTTGCCTACGGAGCATGAGCAGGCAAGGGGTCTTTGAAGACCTCCATTTGCTGATTGCTTGGTGCGACGGGATTATCCACCGCTAGTGTCTTGTTATCAATCAAGTCTTGCACCAAGCCCTTAAATTTCCAATAGGAATTTAGGTCATGTCCTTGTCGCCTATGGAACCTATAGTACAAGTCCTCTCTATACCCTTTAGGCTTGGGTGCATTGGGATCTATAGTCTGAATCTCTGGCAGGTTGATCAAGTTTGCCGCTAACAAGTGGTCAAACAAGGAGTCCCTGGACTCTGTGTAGGGTGTGAATTGTCGCCTAGGGTGACACAGTTGATTCTACTCTTGCCTCTGATTTTCTCTGTCATAGTTGTTGGGAGGCACTGCCTGATAATTAGCCTTCTGAGGTTGAGTTGCTTGCACAGGTTTAGGGACGTTGATTGCAACTTGGTTGACCGCAACGGGTTTTTGTTGCATGGTCCCAGCTTTAGTGTTCTTGTTCCATTCTTTTTTCTTAGGTTTGGCTATCTCGCCATCCTGTATTTTGATCTCTTCAATAATTCTGGCTTGTGCCAGAGCTTCTTCTAGGGTGGCGTATTGCTGCAGCTGCAATAGCACAGAGATCGATCTCAAACAACTTTTGGAGAACATCTGAGTGAGGTCGAACATAGGAGGGAGGTAGGGCAGCTTTGAGAGCAATGTCCTCCATCGATTCCCGTAGGCCGCCATGGTCTCCTCCTCATACTGCCTGAGGTTGGCTAAGTCACTTAGTGACGCCTTCTTCTTGGTATTGAAGGCAAAGCGTTCGAGGAACGCATCCACTAACTGATCTAAGTTTTTGATGCTATGCTTTGGTAACTGGGTAAACCAATCCGAGGCAGGGCCTATGAATGTGGTTATAAATGTTCTCAATAACAAAGCATCATTGTCCTGAATGCCGAAGCATTGGCTCAGGAATCTCGTCACATGCTCTTGAGCATCTTCCTCACCTCTAAAGGTTGCCAACTGAGGCAGCTTAAAGTGCTCAGGATAAGGAGGTGTTGGCACTAACGGATGCACAGGATGACTACGGAGCTGGCGTAAAGTGGGCTTTTGAGGCCCAGAAGTTTTGGTTTCCATAGACTCCAGACGCTCTAACAACGCTTTGTATGCATCGAAAGATTTAATCTCTTCCTCTTTAGTTTGCTCCCATTGTGGGTTGTGGGAGACTTGAGGCCTCTGAAGGGGAGGCCGGATGGTGACTCCTCCGCCTAGGTAGGGCGTTTCGACCCGCTCATCTTCCTGCTCATACTCCTCATAAGCTTCTTGAGGAGTCTCTAGGTGAGACCTATGACCCAGGGTGGGTCCCCGTGGAGGGTACCCATCGTTGTTTCGGGGAGTGGCCTCCCGTTCAGGTCTAGGAGGTCTCGGAGGTGGCGCTTGGTAAGGTCACGGGGACCTATCTCGCACTAAGGGGTTGCGCCTCTCATATGGTTTCGCTCTTTGGGTGCGCGGGGTTGGAACCCTTTTAGGCACCGGGTTATGTAGCAGCTCATCTGTCTGGCACCTAATGCGCTCTTTGCTAAGGCGATATAAATGCTCTAGCTGTTGTTGGTCTTGCTCAAGCCACGTGATCTACGCTTGGCGAGCGGCATGTCTGGCGACTGCCAGGTCAATTTGCTCTGCCATCTTGAGCCTAGGAGGCCTGGATGCCTCTCCTATGCACTTACCTCGGTCATGATGATCCGAGATCTCAATAGGCTGCTTCCCTCTGTCGAGGTTGGCGGCATTCACCCGAGGCTCTGGCCTCAGTGGGTGATCATGGTATCTAGCTGGTGTGGAAGTGCATGGCCCCCATGTTGTATATTGCTCTTGAGGAATATAATCATCTTCCTCGTGCTCCCTTTCATATGTGTGAAAGGGGTGGGCAGAGTTAGCTCACCCGGTTTGAAGAGCCTTACGCTCTGGATTTTGTCTATTGGTTCTAACAGTGATGGGGGGCAAATGGGGGAGGCCATCATCATGTGGCCTCTCCTCATGGACACTATGCCGCTCTAGCGCTTCATCGCGTGGTGGCCACTCATATCTAGCTTCTAAGGGAGCTTTCCTGTCTATGTTGAGTGCCATGTGTAAGGATTATTCCGAAAAGGGGCTATGATGAGCGGGCGTGTCCCCCAAAGGGGTGTCCCTATAGTTCCATCTTGACATGGACTGATGCGGACTCTCTCATGGGTCGGGCCGCCAAGGCGGTATGACCAAGTCCTTAGGGCTATAGCGGAGGCGACTTGTGCCCCCTTGTACACTTTTCGTAGCTTTCGCCCTTGATTGGGCTTGGCTACGTGTGTACACCATGGTACTATTTTTCTACAAGCTAAATAGATTTTTATCTCTTTTATGATTTTTTATGCTACACTAAATAGAAAAGAGCACACACATACACAAACAGTGATTATCTCGTTTAAATATTGAGAGTGTGTCCTAGACCTGGTTTAGTGTGTTTTTTTTTTTGTTTTTTTTTTTTTTTTTTTGAAGGTTTTTGTAAAGAACGTTTAAATGCAAAATGAGGGCTCTTATGACTCCCAAAATTGGTCGCCCCTTCGATATACCATTGCCAGGCCGATATACCAACCTCTCTATATACCCGCCCTTACGTGAGGGAAACTATAGGTACGTGAGAGCAGATGGTACGTGGAACATAGGTGGTACGGAAGGGGAATCACCCTGTTTATGACACCTACCATAGAAGACTTATCCTCGTGCACTGGGAATCACCCCAGCTACACTTGGTTAGCTTTCTTCAAGATTTACGTCTAGCAATAGTTGCGATCGGGGTAATGGATGCAAAATTCAAGCCAAGGTGGTGATGAAATCCATCGTTGGTCTTGATCAAGGGCTGGGGTTTTATGACCAGCTCCTTGGTTTTTAAGTTGCCACGTGGTGTGTGGGGTTCTTTTTATTTTGCAAAAGGAAACAAGTAAACAGCAAAAATAAAACTTTCCCTAAGCAAACAAGTAATCCAAAATAGAAACACTGAACATAAAATGACAAAAAAAAAATGCAGAATCCTTACCTCTTCTCTCGCCCGCATCTGTCGGTCCCGAGTTTCTACCCGAAAACTTCATAGGTTGGAATTCATCCCGGGGTGGAATGAATTACAAGACTGTATTCACCCCAGGGTGGGACGCATTCCAATTCGTCCCTGGATGAGACAAATTACAGTTCTGGGTTTGCCACAAACTGGAACAAACAGCAGTCTCGCGTCCCAAAAAAAAAGGTACCTGCAAGCAAGGTCAAGTTTTGATCAAATTTCTGATCCAAAAAGGAAGAGGACAAAGTCCCACCATGATCACCACTGAAAGCACGAGGATACGAAAACAAGAAAGGAAAGACTCCAATCACGATGCAAAAAATGAAGCTAAACTTAACGCTAAATCCTACGAACTAAAAATGCATGAAATGGAAAAAGCATGAATTGAAACCCAAAATGAAATAACAGCCCTTCTCTTTTATTGATGTATTCCACAACTCGGTTACAATTCGCATCCTCCCTTTTTAGGGGCGAGGAGCGTCAAATTCGTCTCTTTGGTTACATCCATGGATAGCCTTCCTTCTTCCGCGTGCCCACATGTAAGATGGACGGACCAAAACATCACCATCGCTTGTGTCTACGAATTTTGATTCCTTGCTGCTCCTTTTATGTTCCGATCCTATGTTCGAAGAAACAAAAAATGATCAATAGCACCTGTGGATGAAACGAAACATGCAATCCCCAAACCTACGATGAATGAATGAGAAAAATGAATTAAACTATGACCAAAATAAATCCAAATGCTCTAAAAATTTGATAGGGGTATCAAGATATCACCAGGAGGGCACTGCAAAAAGAACAGTCGAGAAATTCCTTGCCGTTTTGAATTCGTTCCGGGCGGGACGAATTCACCTACAACAAAACACCGAAAAGGTACTGTCTCCAATGTCCTACCTCGGAAGCTCCAAAACACCTGCAAACTTGGGGTTAGCTAATTGGGGGCATTTTGGGAAGACCCAGATGATCAGATTTTCCCAATTTGACCTCCATCAATAGGAATTTGATGATGCTTATCTACAAGTTAGTGGGAGCGAAAACGCGATAGCATAATGACAATTAATCGAAACGAAATGGAATCAAAATTATAAACTATCTAACAGCATAGAAAACAAATGCAAGGAATGAAAATTATAGAAAGGAAAATATGCTACACATTCCCGATCGTTCCTAAAAAGGGCGATTAGGCCTGCGATAGTGCGGGGGCGCCCAGGCGGGCCGCCCACCGTTGGGACCTGATTTTGGCACCAATCCACTTGGGATGGGTCCAAAATCCCTTACAAGGTGTTGTCGAAAAATTGGGTGGTATTCTATGGCCAAATGTCGGGTTTTGGGCTCAAGATTCGACCTTCCAAAAGTCACCCAATGACCTCCTCTCTAAAAGAGATCAAGGATGTAGAAGGCACAAATCGCACAAGGATGTATGGGGAAATAAAATGGCAGCACTTCGTTGCTCAAAATTTCTCTTACTGTGTATATCTTGGGATGAGGAAACTCATCAATTTATAGACCTGGAGGTCTCTTGAAAGGGGCATGCAGAGGCGCCACTTGGCAATCATGCCTTCCTGGGGGGAAGGAGATTCCTCCCTGAATTGGGACTTCATGATTGACCATGCAAATGCCTCTAACGCTCGAAAATGCTCACCCATACTCCCATGTGATGAAGGAAGCGTTGAGTGGCGGATCTGAGCTGCCATTTGTCAAGATTTGACTTTTTTCCGTCAAACCTGCAATTCGCCCCACCCTGGAGCGGATCCAGAATTCGTCCCTGGGTGGGGCGAATCCCAGTTTGAATTCATTCCAGGGTGGAATGGATACTGAGAAAAGTGCTAGAAGGTGCCAAAATGATTTTTGACCTTCCAAAACTACTGTGAGAGTGGTTAGGACCACTGTTTAACCTCTAGGGGCTACCCTTGGGGCTGTGTGTGTCAAAGCGATCAGTGTTTGCAGTCACATAATCGGATTGGTGCTGTTTTGGTGTCTACACAAAGGTAAACCATAACAATGGTGGAAGCAAAACAAAAAGGAGACAAATAAAGGAGGAATGAGAAGGTTCTACCCTAACTTATAAACACCTTGAATAACATTAGCTGCTAGACTTGAAACATTCTCTGTCAAATCAAGGGTAAGTTTCAACGAGCTCCAAATTTTAAACTGGTTAATATCAATAACCAATAAGTCTCGAAGAACCACATATTTAGAAATTTCTGACTCTCTTAGAGAAAATATTTCCTCCACTGAATTTTCTTGGGGAAAATCCTATGGAATAATATCCGTATCAGAAGAATCCATCACAAAGGAAGAGTCATCCTCCACCACCTTACTCCGAAGCTGCTTAGACAAATGACATTCCAAGTAGCAATGCCATCCAACATCGAATCAGAACCACTAAGACCAACCAAGCTCTCCCTATGGGCCAACTCTAAATTATCAGTGTGATCTGACGAAAGAACCTCAATCACCTTTGGATCGCCACCCCAAACCCCTCTCGAAGAGATTTGGATCTTTTTAGAAATCTGCTCTGTGCCAACACCAAAAGTGAAATAAATAGTGTCCCTACTCTCGTTAGAGTTTGATCTATAGGTAAACCAATAATCACCATCAATGGAGGGGGATTCAATACTCCGCTTAGGGCCACAAAATAATTGGCCATAGGAATCTACAAGAGACTTAAACACATCGTTAGCATCAAGGTCATTATCCAAATTTGCTTGATCAAAAACCAACAACGCCAAACCTTGGTGAATAAGAACTTGACCATGACCAGCCTGGACATTAAGGAAAGACTTTTGCATAGAATGAAAAAGGAATAAAAGAATGTTCATGGAGGCTTTACATGTGAGATGGTTCAAGAACATTGCATGAAAACTCCTTATGATTTCATAAGAGTGATCTAGGGTAAAATAATCCATAATAACTTGAACCACAGGTTCGAAGGAGGGGGTAAAGCCACACCATCTAAGGCTAAACCAGTCGTTCTACTAATAAGATCAGCCAAAATATGAAAATATCAAGAACTGACCTTGACCCAACCCTCATTCCAAGAAGATACCAAGCAGTTAGTGAGAGAGGGATTATAACCATGGAACTTAGAAATGCAGTTTAGAAGACCACCCTCTACTAAAATGGACTTGAACTCTTCATAGAAAGAAATAGACGAAGGTTCCAAATGATATTTACACAACTTATTCTTAGCAAGGTAAATCTTAGCTTTTACCATGAGTAAACCACCCCTGCAGACTATAGACTTAGGCCACACAGAAGAGACCTTGAACAAGAGAATAACAAGGACCAACAAACACCAACAATAAACAAGGCAAGGAAGAGTGGCACTCAAGTATAGGAAATTATAATGGAAATCAATCCCCCAACAGAGAGGAAAGGCAAAGCAGACCCACTCACATAACCACAATTAACATCGGGAAAGGGCCTCAACGCAAAATCCACTCGATAAAAAGTGATGCGACCATGGCACTAGGAAAGGGAGGAAAGATCCTCACAGGGGCCATGCTCGAAAGCTAGAACACAAGAAAACCAAAAATTATCTCGCTAAATCGTGAAACAAAAACAATGAAATCCTGAGAAGGAAAGGAGGGGAAAACATGAAAAAACCAATCTAGCACAAGACACCCATGAATCATACGATCCCACAGGGAACCAATCCACAAAAAACCATCTAAGGACCAACCCGAAGACCAAAAATGGCTCCACTTTGAAGAAAATAAATCCCAATAGAGAGTGGAGAAAAAGGCAACACAGAGAAGCCCAACTATCTTGTCCAGAAATAAAGGAGGGACATGTGTGCAAAAATTAATTAAAAATCTGAGCAGAAGGGAAGTTACCAACCGCCACCTCCATCCAAACTTGGGAAGACCACCAACAACCGTGCTTAGGAATAAACCATCAAACAACATAGACCACGAGGCACCCATTTCAAAAAGGGGGTGATGATCACAAAACCTTAAAACAATGCTCCCGAACGTTCCAGAAGTCAAATATTCTAGCCCAAAATCATGAAAATGCTTAATCAGAAGTCTGAGAAAAGAGGGACCATAAAACCGTCTGACATGGTTAATTTGAAGAAATATACTAAAAGCAAAGCTCCCCTTAACACAAAAAGGACTAAAATCCCACCAAGTACACTGAGCAACCGCCATCAGTACAACTCCCAAAGAAATCCAATCCCCAAAAAATAGATAGTGGAGCAAAGGAGAACTAGAATTTAAAAAATAGCCCCTCTAGATGGGACCCTTCAGATAACTGCACCACGCCTACCATCTAACATCATAAATGGAAGTGATCATCATGACGTCTATGGTTAACCACCAAATATTAGTAGAATATACAATGGGAAAACATTTAAAATTTGAATCGAAGCTCTCCCCCATAAAAGTTGAATTAAATGAGGCCACCAAACTCCCCATCCTAAAACACTTGTTTAAAAGTTGAATTTAAAATTTGAAAATCGCCAAGAGAAGATAGGCCATTAAATAAGGCAACAGTTGCCCACTGACAGCGTCTTCGAGCTTATCAACCGATATTCTCAACAAACACCGAAACATCATCAGAGTCCCAAGACTAAGGCAATCAACTTGGTGGCTTATCATCATTAACTAGTCTGATAAAATCTGTCGAAAAGTCCGAGCGCCAAATATTAAACCCTTGAATTTCAACAACCAAATTAGCCAAAAAATTGGTCGTCGCATTACCTTCCCTATACACGTGGTTAATAGAGAAATCATTGAATGAAGAAAGGTGGGCCTTGGATTCACTAGTGAGATTAGAAAAACACCAACCCTAACAACACGAACCTTTCAGCAAATTCACTGTGTTCAACGAATCACCTTCAATGATGACCCTGCGCCCTCCCAAATACTTTAATAATAAAATACCCCTATAGGTAGCTCTACACTCAGCAAAGTGGGAAGATTGAAAACCTAGGTCTTCAAAAAATGCCAGAATGATATCACCAAGATGATCTTTAATTAAACCACCCGCACCTGCTTTGCCAAGATTTCCCTTCGACACACCGTCGAAATTCAATTTTAGCCACCCAAGAGGAGGTGGGGACCACTTAACAGATTTGTGAATATTGGGCATCGGGGGAGGTCTCAGATCTAGACAAAAGCCCAATTTTAACTCCACAAAATAGTCAGGATGATCCTTTGGAATAGAAGGGAGGGTCTCCTTGAGAGCGACATCAACATTTTCACCAACCTTCCAAATAATTCTATAGCAAATATGAGTCAGGTCACCCTCTTTATTTTTTAAAACTCAAACATTTCGTTCCTTCCACACTTCCCATAAAATATGATACAATAGGAATCTCTAAAAGCATTTCATATGAGGCAACCTAAAAGGAGACGACCACTGATTGAACATATCAATAATGGAATTTGAGAGCACCCAAGATAACCCAATTTGCTGAAGATAAAAATATAAAATTTTCTGAAACACCCTACATATGAGAAGCAAATGATAAACATATTCCCTTCCTTGCTTACACAAAAAACAATGATTGACCAAATTGAATCCTCGCTTAAGAAGATTTTCAATTGTTAGAATTTTATTTTGGACAGCAAGCCAATAAAAGATGTTGATTTTAGGCATCATATTCTTCACCCAAATTTTATCCCAGGGCCAAGCATCATTTCCTTGAGGGCATAAAATAGAGTAAGAAGATCTCACTGTAAAGTTACCCTCACTATCACTATTATAAACCAACCTATCCCCCCTTTCCTCTCTACAAAGCACATACCGGTGAAGTTCCACCAGAATAGAACTCCAGTCCCTATGATCCTGAATAGTTTGAATAAAAGGCGGGGCCAACAACCAGGTCCTTTGATTGTCTTGGAAAAGAATGAAATCCTCCACTTTGATAAAACTGGATTCCTTAGAGAGCACACATAAATCACCGTAATGTTGATCCACCACCAAGGGATGATCCCTAAGCCACTGATCATCTCAGAATAAAATTGATCTACCATTTCCAATCACCCAAGAACTGTTAAATTTAATGAAGTCCCTATATTTTATGATGCTTTTCCAGAAGGCAAAACCATTAGAGGGGAGAGGATCAGATAAAAAATTTATGAATTGGTATTTGGAAGCCAAAATGTGACACCAAAGACTATCCACCCCGAAAGCGACTCTCCAAGCTTGTTTAGCAACCAAGGCCCTATTCATGAGTGTGGCATTCTTCAAGTTAAGACCTCCATATTTTTTCCTTAGACAAACTTGTTCCCAGGAACAAAGATGGATCTTACCTTTTAGCTTCGGGTCCACCCATAAGAAATCCTTACAAATACTATCAAATTTTACCTCCATTTTAGCAAGAACATTGAAAATAGAAATAAAATAAATCAGAATGATTTGAAGAGTACTCTGAATGAGAGTAATTTTACCAGATTTACTTAAAAGAGCACCCTTCCATGAAGAAAGTTTCTTCTGAATCCTCTCCACAACCGGAATCCAAAGCTCATTTTTCAAATGCCCAGAGAACAAAGGAAGACCCAAATACGTGACTGGGAGAGAAACAATTTGGCATCCCAATAAGGACGCAATCCTGTGCTGATGAATATCAAGAGTATTAGTGAAGAAAATGCTACTTTTAAGGAAGTTAATTAGCTGACCAGAGGCTCTCAAGTAATAATCTAAAATTATTTTAATATCTCTAGAATGGAAAACCGATGCCAAATAGGAAATCATTGTATCATCAGAAAACTACTGATATGAAATAAAGGGGATTTGCATAGCCAACATGACACAAAACTATGAACCCCGCACCTTAATTGCACACTAGAGGACCTCCACCATAATAATAAAGAGAAAGAGAGAGATCGAATCACCCTTGCGCAAGCCTCTCAACGAGTTGAAAAAATCGGTTGGGTATCCATTTATCAAAATTGAGAACCAAGATGAAGAAATAGTGGCTTTTGCAGGCCAAACAAGGTGAATGGTTTCCTATTTTCGTCACATGCCCGTGCATTTAATTATCAACCCAGGGAGCTTCGTAAACTTGCGAAGAGTCGGAATTAGGTTACTACAATACCACTGGAGGTGAATTTGCTAATCCTACATTTGGGGGGTGTTCTTGAAATGGTTGTCAATCATTCCCGCACTCCTCAATAAATTACATAAGAAGAATAGAATTAAATCTACAGAAATAAATCATGTACACATTCCTAAAAATAAATCTACTGCAAATACTGGAACTAGCAAACCAATGAACATTCCTATGAAAGCAATAAACTAATTAAAATAAATAAACAAAAAAAGAAATGGGGAAGAAATACTGGCTTGGAGTGGGCCCAGGCTCCAACAGCTTCTTCCCGATCGAACACGCGCTTTAGAACTTTTGGAACTGTAATATATTTATCAACGTATTACAATCTATCTTCTGCAACTCTAAATGGATCTTTATTAATTATTTCTATATATTTTTTAGAACGATCTACGTGTGTTTATATAACACACCCATAGAACTTCTATTACAGAAGTGGTTGCAATAGTCGATTCTTCCTAGACTAAATTAGAATAGTCTAGCGAATGCAATCAATGTCTGGCATTCTATTTTTATGGTGGCATGTTCGTTTCGGTTTGTAATTTTCCTGGCATTCGTAAGATGTTTTGATACATTGGTGCTATCTCCAATTTAGCTTTGCATGATGTAGAGCTGAAACTACACCAGCCGCTGCCGTCCATGTTGTTCAAATCTGGTCAACGGGAAAAGAATCAGTGGCACCTTCCTTATGAGGAAGATACCTTGTTATCATGACACCTTCTGGTTGTAGGGAGGTGCTTGCATTCTATTAGCACCTTTTGGCTATGGGGAGGCACTTGACTTCTATTATCGCATTTCGGCTGTGGGGAGGCACTTGCGTTCTGTTGGCACCTTCCAGTTGCAGGGAGGTGCTCACATTTAGTTGGTGCCTTCCAACTGTAGGGAGGCGTTGGTATTCAGTTGGCACCTTTCGACTACAGGGAGGCGTTCGTATTCAATTGGTACCTTTTTGCTGCAGGGAGGCACTGGTATTCAATTGGCACCTTTCGACTATAGGGAGGCGCTGGTATTCAGTTGGCACCTTTCGACTGTAGGGAGGCACTCGTATTTGATTTGGCGCCTTTTGATTGCAGGGAGGCGCTTGTTCCCTTTGCGCCTTCTAGTTGCAGGGAGGCGCCTATGTTCTCTACATTGACCCCCAATGAAATAAAGTGCCCGGTCCATCAAAAGGACCTCGACCATTCCAAATCTAACTAAATCAGCTACAATTCCACAAAACATACTAAAAACACACAAATTAGATAACACACATAATTATATCAAATATCTATATAATGATTCATAAAAGTATGCAATCCTTATTATACAACTACATATTGATTAAATAAATATGTACAAATATGAGCATTTTTGGTGCTCATCATCCCCCCATGCCTAACATATGCCACACCCTCATGGCATCCAAGCTGCAGGTAGTCCTCTGAATTTTCATCGTCACCATCTCTTGGAGGATTCGGCTGTCCCTGCAGCCTGAGTCTGTCTTTTCATGTCGATATTTGAAGCTGTGGTTTGCATTTGCCTATGGGAAACTATGGTTGTCAATTGTCCTCTTCTTGTTCTGGCCGCTACTGGTGGTGGTCTAGCCAGTGTTGTTCCTGTCGATTGAAATGCAGCTTCGGTAGCTTGCCATAGGTCGACGTCTAGAGGTCTGACCACTGCCAGAGGGATATCCAAGTTATCCCTCCTGGAAGGCACTACTTGGACCTTGTATAATTCGACCACTTAAGGGGTAAGCCCTACATTCTCCTTTACAATCGCAGTGACCTCCAATTATGGGCCATATACTCCCCACCATTCCAAGTACCTCCTCATCATGGAAGGTCACACTCGAGATGAGCAATTCGCCTATCTCTTTCCTCCAATTCCATTTTATGCTGGTTCTAGCAATCTTCTAGAATATGCTATGCCATCCAACAATTAGTTTGCCATTCGAGCACCTCCTCCAAGGCCACATCGATCTGGTCATTACTCCTAGAAGTTCCTTCATTCTGTGGGCTCTGATTCATTAATTATTGAAGGGTTTGGGTGACAACGTCTATCTCTGGGTCACTCTGTCCTTCCTCTATCGAGAGGAATCATCGCAGACATTTCCTCTTGGGGATTGGTTCATCCTCACCACCAGTGAGTGGCACTCTTTTCTCCTCATACTTGGGCAATGGGGAATGCCCTCTATCCTATATGTCTTCGGGCATCGATGACTGCTCTACTCCTCCTAGAAAATAGGGCAACGCCAATTGCTCGATGTTTGTTATCTTCTCTGTAGGGGATGCTTCACCTTGCCCTAATTCGGCAACCACATTGTGTTGCTCTATCTGGCCACCATCTCCCTCTGCGTCGCTATTCTATCCTTGTGCTTTCGCATGGCAAACCAATGCCGATATCAGCCCATGGTGGGCTAAGGTGGACGGTACCCCATTTTGGTACCGAGCCACTTCATCTTTCAGAGTAGTTGCCAGGTAGAAAGGTATATTTAATTTCCTCCCATGCACTAGGTGATTGAGGAAGTGCACATGATTAATGTGTAGATGGGTATACTTCCTTGTGCATGTGAAGAATCGAGCAATATGCTCGAACATCTTTCACATATTCATGGGGAGACTATTTTTGAGTAACCCCTCCCTATCTATCTGCACATTTTCTCCTGGCAGCATTATTTCGACGTATAGTTTTAACACTCCGCCCTTGTATGTACATTCCCATGTGAGAGGCAATCCAGTCGCCTGTGAGATGAACTCAGGGGTGACTGGAATTTCCATCCCTCGTACTTTGGCTGCATCGCCCATCAAAGAGGCGATGAATTCTCTAGCTACCTCCATGTCCTGGCCCTAACTGACCAGGGTGCAACATTCGAGCCACCCCTCGGATTTGAATTGGGTCTTCATTGCCCCTCTGATCCCATCAGTATCACTAGGTTCATTCTTCCTTACCGCGTGATTCTTGGACCTTCCTCCCATGGCACTTTCTGCTATTGTATTTTTTTCTGTCCTTCCTTCTTCAGGAAGGCGCCTTCTTATAGAAAAGATGCCTAACCCTAGTAGTTATGGAAGACGCCCTATCATTGGCATGCAATTTCGACCATGTGGGGATATGATCTCTATGACGGTGGTATCTTTTCGGTACTGCATATTTATAAATAATTATATAAATGATTTGATTTAGTATGCACATACCTGATTTGGTGTTCCAGTTGTCATGGTAGTCGCTGATTTGCTGACTTGTGACACAAGGGAGGGGTATGGTCATTTGATGTCACTTATTCGTGCGATGCTTCGTTCCGCTCGAGGCATCCGATATATGTAAATTTTGCACTTAGGAGGCATTCTTTGGTTCCTTCCCCATGTGTATGGTGCCCTTGTAGTGTCTTTCCAACGTTGTCGATGCTCTTCTTCGAATGAATGCGCATTCTGGTGCCAGGAAGTGCCTCTGATTGGCTATCGTCTGGCAATGGAAGGCGCTTTTTTTTGCAAGCATCTTCCCAATGTGGGAGGCACCTCCTTCTGGTTCATGCATTATCAATGTTGGAAGGTGTTCGTCTTGATGAATGTGCCTTCCTGATGTTGGAAGGCGTATTCGGCTAGATGAATGCGCCTTCCTGATGTTGGAAGGCGTATTCGGCTGGTTTTTTTTTTTAAGACTTGGTGCCTTCCTGCCACGGAAGGTGCCTACATATATATATATATATATATATATATATATATATATATATATATATATATATATTAGAACTTCTGAATGTATGGAAGGCGTTGTATTCTAATTTGGTGCCTTCTAGATGTAGTAAGGTGCCTTCTTTTGGATGGGTACCTTTTGGGTGCAGTAAGGCGCCTTCTTGTGGACTTGGCGCCTTCTTTTGGATGGGCGCCTTTCGGGTGTAGTAAGGTGCCTTCTTCTGGATGGGCACCTTTTGGGTGTAGTAAGGTGCCTTCTTCTGGACTTGGCACCTTCTAGATGCAGTAAGGTACCTTCTTCTGGATGGCGATTTGACTGGAAAAAGGGTGATCAAGCCTTCCTAGGTTTTCATGCTACCCGGATTCTACCTACGAGCCGGTGTCGGAATGCTGAGCCGAATCAGGCCTGGTTTCCTAGATACCTATCCCTCGTGCTGTTAGGTCCTCCACCTACAAAAAGCAACTAAAAAATAAAGGAAAATAAAGGCAGTTAGACGTGTTTCGTGCCTGTTAAGCCATGGATTAGGATGCCTACAACTTGCATGCGGGCGTCATCCCTGCAAAAACACACATTACAAAAAAACCTATATTAACTAAAAAAATTTGGGTGAGCACTTTCATGCCCACCATTTCACCTGTGAGAGTTTGGTCTAGATCTAGCAAGATGGGGTATCCCCCACGCCTACTCTGGATTCCACTTGTAACGTTTTGGACGTATTATAGGGGCGTAGTCGGTGGCCATTAACTGTGAACATGGTTTTGCTGCCGTCAATTGTCTTAATGCGCACTACCTCATTCCTAATGAGCTCTGCCACCTCATACGGCCCCATCCACCTCTACATAAGTTTGCCCTTCCTTTCCTGGAATCGGGAATCGTACAACAATACCCATTCCCCTACCTGGAACTTCTTTAGCTTGATGTGGTTGTCATGCCACTTCTTTCTTTGCTTTTATATAATCTCTGTCCTCTGCAAAGCATCAAGTCAGATTTCGTCCAGCTGATATAGCTAGCGAATCCTCTATTTTTGAGCTTCGTCCAAGCTCAAATTTAAATCTAAAGCCATCCTGAAAGTTTTGATTTTGAACTCGATGGGCATCATCGCATTTTTTCCATAGACCAGTTGGAAAGGGGTGCATCCTGTGGTGGATTTCCATGTGGTGTTGTATGCCCAAACTGCCTCCGAAAACCGTGTGGCCCAATCTTTCTTATGTTGCTACATGGTTTTGGTCAGGATGTTTTCTATCTCCCTATTTGCCTGTGGATGGTAGGGCGTGGTTTTATTGTGCCGAACTCTATATTGCTCCATCAGCTCCTCAATCAATTTGGAGGTGAATTGGGGCAATTGGTCTGTTGTTATCTCTCGAGGAACCCCAAATCCTGTGAAAATATGGGCAAATAAGAAATCGATGACCGTTATTTCCTTTAAGTCCCTTAATGCCTGCACTTCCACCCATTTGGTGACGTAATCCGTGCAGAACAAAATAAACCTTCTTCCCATCGAAGGTGGATTAAATGGTCCCATGAAGTCCATGCCCCATTTATCAAAAGGTTCCAGGTGTACCTGGGGATGCAGGGGCATTTCATCTCGATGGGTTGGTCTACCCATCCTCTGGCACTCATCACACTTGCTAGTATACGCTGTCGCGTCCTTGAACAGAGTGGGCCAAAAATACCCAGCTTGTAGGATTTTGTAGGTAGTTCGTTTCCTTGCAAAGTGTCCTCTGCATGGCTCATCATGACATGCCTTGAGCACTTCTAAAAAATCTTGTTCTGCTATGCATCTTCTTATAATTTGGTCCCGTCCTATTTTAAATAGGAGACCATCCATCCAAAGGAATGATGCGCTCTTCTCTATGACCGCCTGCTTTTCTCTGTAGGAGAGAGCAGGTGAGGTCCTTTTTATGGCCAAGTAATTGGCTATGTCTACATACCACGAAGTTTGTTCACTAATAGTGAACAAATGTTCATCCAAAAACTGATCTTCCACTGCTTGATGATCTGTTGGTATCAATCTGGATAGAAAATCCACCACGACATTGTCCTTGCCTGGTTTATCAACTATAGTGATGTCGAATTCCTACAATAGCAACAACCATCTAATAATTCTGCCACCAATGGCCGGCTTTCTCATCAGATACCTGATAGCTGCGTGGTCCGTATGCACAAATACCTTGTATCTGGTAATATAGTGGTAGAATTTGTTTATTGCATGGACAACTTCAAGGAATTCTTTTTCTGTCACTATATAGTTGAGCTTTGCTCCTACCAATTTTTTACTGACATAATAGATGGCATAAAATTCTTCATCATATTTCTTCCCGATGAATGCTCCGATCGCATCGTTAGATGCATCGTAGTAAATATGGAACGGTATGGCCTAATTCGGTCCTCTCAAGACTAGTGTAGATATCAATTTTTATTTTAGCAATTAGAACGCTTCTTCGCAATCTCCCGTAAAATTGAACTCTATGTCCTTAGAAAGTAGGGTGTGCAGTGGTTTGGAAATCTTACTAAATTCAGTGATAAATCGCTGGTAGTACCCGACTGATCCAAGGAAACTTCTTACCTCCTGCGTTCTGGGGCTAGGTAGGTCTCTGATGACCTCGATCTTTCTATTGTCTACTTTTATTCCTTCCATAGAGACATGGTGTCCCAACATGATGCCTTCCTACATCATCATAAAACATTTTTCATTACTTAGGGACAAATGATTTTCCTTGCTCCTGTCGAGCACTCTTTCCAAATTTGTCATTGCCTCCTCGAAGGTTTCTCCATAGGCGATGAAGTCATCCATGTATACTTCCACCCCGTCTCCTATCATATCAGAGAATATGCTAAGCACCGCCCTTTGAAAGGTGGTCGGTGCATTGCACAGTCCAAAAGGCAATACCTTATAGGCAAACGTTCCCCATGGACAGGTGAACGTTGTTTTATATTGATATTCTTCCCCTATCTAGATCTGGTTGTAACCACTAAAACCATCTAGAAAGGAGAAGTATTTTATTCCTGAGAGTGTGTCCAAGACCTGATCGATGAACGAGAGTGGGAAGTGGTCTTTCTTAGTCACCTTGTTCAACGCCCGATAGTCCATGTAGATCCGCCATTTCCCGTTCTTTTTGGGGACCACCACTAATGGTGATACCCATTCACTATCAAAAATTGGATATATGAAATCGAAAGCCATAATTTTGTGCAGTTCTTCTCTGACAATGTCTTTCATTGCTGGGTTCATCCTTCTCTATGGCTGTTGACTAGGAGTTGCCTAGTCATCTAAATAAATATGATGGGTAAATATTTCTGAGCTGATGTCGTGCATATCTGCATAGTCCCATGCAAATGCTTGTTGGTGTTTTACCAGAACCTCTTCCAAATTTTCTAACTATGTGGGCATCAACCTGCTGTTGAAATTTAATATCCTCCCTGGCCCAACGTGTATTTTTTGGATGTGCTGATCTTGGGCACCAGTCAACGACGATCCAGGTGTGGGGGTGGACGATTCTCCATGGAGAAACTCCATGATAGCACCATCCTCGTCCTCTTCTGCCACCTCCTCCAAGGTCATCACCGGCTAGATTATGGACAACTCCGTAGTTCCATGCTCGATGATCCTAGGTTCTTCTACCGAGTCCATAGACTGAGCTGGCGGTGAAATGGTTAGCCTTTTGACATTTTTCCCATTGGAGATGGTCATTAGCCCATCCCGACAGCTGATGTAAGTGTCAGCTGTTGCCAGCCATGGCCTCCCCAAAATGAGTGGGTAACCGCCCAGCCTGGTCTTGGTTTGCAAAACTAAAAAATCAGCTGGATATTCCCATGCACTGATTGTTACGATCACATATTCTAGCATCCCTTCCGGTGACACGGTTGATCGATCGGCTAACTGCAGCACTATCATGGTTGGCTTCAGGTTTGTGAGCTACATCCTCTGCATGGTCTCTTGAGGCATCACGTTGATGGCTGCCCCGAGGTCAACCAATGTGTTGGATAGGGAATGTCCTCCAATTTTTATGGTCAGCACTGGGCTGCCTGGATCTACATACTTCGGATGACGTGTTCTACCCATCATTAGATCTACTAGTTTACCCATGACATTGATAGTCTAGGTAGCTTTTCATCCCGGTCTCCTTAGACACATTTCTCTAATTGCCTTGGTGTAAATGGGGACATCTCGAATTGCTTAAAATAATGGGATTGTCACCGTGAGATTCTTCAAGCTCGACAAGATGTCGAATTCTAGCTGTGTTGTTTTTCTTTGTTCCTACAGTCGACTATGAAATGGAGCCTCCGCTCTCTCAAGTGCTTTTCCCTCTTCTACCAGACGTGTCTCCTCTATTTCTTCCTCCTCTTCTACTAGTGGAGGTGTCTCTACTATTTCTTCCTCCTCTTCTACCAGAGGTGGTGTCTCTACTCCTAGCTGGCTACCTGATCTAAGCTGAATATTGTACATATGATACGTCTCACCTTCTACGTTGTATGCCGGATGATTTACTCTGTTGTTTGGGTTTGCTGTCAGTTGTGCTGGTAGCTACATAGGTCTTGCTGTTGGCAATGCTGGTAAGTTCTATTGGATGTGAGTAGGCGCTGCACTCTGTGGAGTCTGATTCCATGCATTGTGGCCTCTCCACTGCTGCCCAAGATATGGATATGGTATCCATGGCTGCTGATTTGAAAATGCTGCTGGGGGTGCGTTAGTCTAGGGTGATGGTCCCCACCACCCCATATTAGGTGGTTGAGGGGGTCCTTGGTGCATGTATGACCCTCCCCCATATGATGGCATTTTGGTTGGTATATTCGCCATAGGGGTCTATGGCCAACTCTTCCTATTGCTTATGAAGTAGGCCTCCATGCTCTCAGCCACTTCCTAGTTACTGGGCAGTTGTGGGCATAATCGAGTTTTATGATTCAGCCTGCAAACTGTGCATACTTTGACCTTGTTTTTTGGACATGCATTCTTTGCATGCCTTCCTCTACATTTTGGGCAGAAATAGGCTAATGTTGCATAATTTTATTGTTTCTTCTTTTCTAATAGCAGTGTATCCATCTACAGTGCTAGAGATGAGAGCATTTTGCTCTTCAAATCCTTCAGCATGTTACCTATTTTTATTTTTGTGACTGAAGCAGTTGCCTTCATGGTCCTGGCGATGATTTTGCCTCACCTTCTTGAGTAGTTCTAGCATAATTGCCGGATGTCATCCATAGCATGCTGATAGACATCACCTCCAGAGATCATGTTGAGAGCCTCTAGTGACTCATTGGTAAGTCCCCTCAAGAAGATGCTTTTGAGGGACTTATCAGATAGCTTCGAGTGAGGGGACCGTTGAAGATTAAAGCTGAATCTCTCCCAATACTCCTTGAGAGACTCATATTCTCTTTGTGTCATGCTCAGGACCTCCTCCCTGGAGTCTCTTGCTCTCCCAAAATCTTGATATTGCTCTAGAAAGAGCTTCTTCATCTGGTCCTAGGTGGTGATGTGTTTGTCTCCCAGATTGATGAACCATCATAGAGCTACATCGTCTAATGTAGAAGGAAATAATTTCAACTTCTACGTGTTTGATTTGTAATCCACAGACCTACACAAAACATCAAACTTGAATAAAAACAGGTCAGGGTCCTCAGTTGGGTGTCCTCTGAAGGACGAAAGGTGAGTAGGGGATATGTTTTTCATTTTGGTATCTCCTACTCCCTCCTCTATTGGGAAACTAAATCCAGATGATACTTCATCGTTATCTGCCATTTTTTTGGAAAATGTGGTTTCTAATGCAGCATTTATGGCCTTCTAGTCATTTAAAAATTTTTGAGTCAATGCTCTAAGGTTGTCTGGAGAGATCGTCTGATCCTCCATAGCCTTCCACAATAGGGCTTCCTCTAGAGGAGTCCTATTAATCAGGGGATTTGTGATTATTCATTCATCCCCTTGTTTATGGGATGAGGCAGCACTTTGCACAAAGTGTGGTTCCTCACTCCAATGGACTGCTGGTAGGTCGGGCAAGTCTAACTCAAATCCAAAATGCTCGACTGACTCAGGTCCTGATGGATTAGTTCTTATAAAGCGACCGTAAGGTCCTCTTCTTCTCAAAGAACTCATATAAAGTCAGATGGAAGGTTTCAGGGTATTGTAAGTAATCTAATTAAGACGCTTCCCCGACAACGATGCCAAAATGTTGTGGGCCAAACAAGGTGAATGGTTTCCTATTTTTGTCACATGCCCATGCATTTAATTATCAACCCAAGGAGCTTCGTAAACTTGCGAAGATTCAGAATTAGGTTACTATAATACCATTGAAGGTGAATCTGCTAATCCTACATTTGGGGGGTGTTCTTGAAATGGTTGTCAATCATTCCCACACTCCTCAATAAATTACGTAAGAAGAACATAATTAAATCTACATAAATAAATCATGTACACATTCCTAAAAATAAATCTACTACAAATACTGGAACTAGAAAACCAATGAACATTCCTATGAAAACAATAAACTAATTAAAATAAATTTAAAAAAAAGGAAATGGGGAAGAAATACTGGCTTGGAGTGGGCCCAGGCTCCAACAGCTTCTTCTCGATCGAACACGCGGTTTAGAACTTTTGGAACTATAGTATATTTATCAACGTATTACAATCTATCTTCTGCAACTCTAAATGGATCTTTATTAATTATTTCTATATATTTTTTAGAATGATCTATGTGTGTTTATATAACACACCCACAGAAATTCTATTACAGAAGTGGTTGCAACAGTCGATTCTTCCCAGACTAAATTAGAATAGTCTGGCGAATGCAATCGATGTCTGGAATTCTGTTTTGATGGCAGTGTGTTCATTTCAGTTCATGCTTTGCCTGGCATCCGTAAGACATTTTGATACGTTGGTGCTATCTCCAATTTAGCTCTGCATGATGTAGAGATGGAACTGCACTAGCCGCTGTCGTCCATGTCATTCAAATCTGGTCAACAGGCAAAGAATCAGTGGCACCTTCCTTATGAGGAAGGCACCTTATTATCGTGGTGCCTTCTGGTTGTAGGGAGGTGCTTGCCTTCTATTAGCACCTTTCGATCGTGGGGAGGCACTTTCCTTCTTTTAGCACCTTTCGGCTATGGGGAGGCGCTTGCCTTCTGTTGGTGCCTTTCGATTGCAGGGAGGCAGTCACATTCAGTTGGTGCCTTCTGACTGTAGGGAGGCGCTGGTATTCAGTTGGCATGTTTCAACTGTAGGGAGGCACTCATATTCAGTTGGCGCCTTCTGACTACAGGGAGGCGTTGGTATTCAATTGGCACATTTTGACTACAGGGAGGCGCTGGTATTTAGTTGGTGCATTCCAACTGCAGGGAGGCGATCATATTTGATTTGGCACATTTCGATTGCAGGGAGATGCTTGTTCCCTTGGCGCATTTCAGTTGCATGGAGGCGCCTATGTTCTCTACATTGAATCCCGATGAAATAAAGTGCCAGGTCCATCAAAAGGACCTCGACCATTCCAAATCTAACTAAATCAACTGCAATTCCACAAAACATACTAAAAACACACAAATTAGATAACACACATAATTATATCAAATATCTATATAATCATTCATAAAAGTACACAATACTTATTATACAACCACATATTGATCAAAGAAATATGTACAAAATATGAGCATTTCTGGTGCTCATCAGTGGCCTCCATTAGACTAACCCAAGCGTCGTAAAATCCAAAATTTATAAGTACTGATAATAAAAAGGGCCAAGAAACCCTGTCATAAATTTTATTAACATCCAATTTAAGGATAAAAACCACCCGTCTGCTTTTCTGAGCTGAATGAAGAATCTCATGGATAACAATTGCCCCATCCAAAATTTGTCTTCCTGGAACAAAGCCGCTCTAAGTTACGTCAATTATGGAAGACAAAATAGGTTTTAACCTATTGACCATAGCTTTGGAGAAAAATTTATAAACTATGTTACACAGACTTATTGGTCTAAATTCATTGAACGAAGACAAATATTTCTTGGGAATAAAAGCTAGAAATGTAGAATTCAATGTCCTTGGGAAAGTCCTCGAGGTTTGGATATGTCTAATGGCTTCACAAAAATCCTTCCCACAAATATGCCAATATTTTTGGAAAAAAATGGGTGGGAAACCATCTGGACCAGGAGCCTTTAACGGGCCCAAAGACTTGGTGGCAGAAATAATCTCATCATCCGAAAGTGGGGCAATAAGAGAATCATTCATTTCACCCATAACCAAACAGGGAATAGCCTCCAACATTTCAACCTCTGCCACCTGGTCACGGGGAGGCAAGGAGCACAAAAACGAACTGAAGAAATCCATCGCTTCTTGCCTGATTTCTAAGATATCAGTAGAACTACCACCATCCGACTTATCGATCTCCCTGATTCTATTTCGGGCTCTTTGCTGGAGGGTATACGAATGAAAAAAATGTGTATTCCTATCACCTTCCTTGAGCCACAGCTCCCTGGACTTCTGCTTCCAAAAGAGTTCTTATTTAGCTTGTATGTCATGGAAAGTGTAAAGAACAGATCATTCCTCAGAAAGTAAACCTTCAGAGAGACCCTGACTTTAATCTTGGATTCAATGGAAGACATGAGAGACTTTAGCCTTTATTTTTCCTGAAACAAATTTTGAAAAGAGAATTTGTTCTACAAATTGAGTATATTTCTAATCCTTCTTAGCTTAAATAACAATTTGTGTATACCAACACCAGGAGTAGGTGCTTGCCACCACTCAAAAACTCTAGCTTCAAAATCAGGGTGGGAACACCACATAACTTCGAATTGAAATGGACGGGGAAGAAAAGGAAGCCCCTCAAGAACAACAAGCCACAAAGGATTATGATCCGATCCAATGCGAGGAAGAGCATGTAAAGAGGTGTCCCCAAATAATTCCATAGAAGAATGTGAAGCTAACATTTTATCCAATCTACTCAAAATAAGGCCATTACCTATCCTTCGATTACTCCAAGTAAACTTGGCTCTCGAGAGGTCAATGTCACGAAGAACAACTTGATTGATGAAATCATGAAAATCTGAGATGCTTCTCTCATCCATGACATTACCACCTCGCTTTTTAGAAGGAAAAAGAGGAGAATTGAAATCTCCCACCACTAGCCAAGACTCGTGCTAAAAAGTAGCCCTCATATCCAAAATAAGGGACCAAAATCTGCATCTATCAAAAAAAGAGTTAGGCACGTAGATGTTTGACATCACCCAACATTTTTGAGAGGATTTACACCAAAAAATAATATTAATAATTCTACTAGATGACGAAATAA
Organism: Wollemia nobilis; assembly: GCA_028583015.1. NCBI lineage: Eukaryota > Viridiplantae > Streptophyta > Pinopsida > Araucariales > Araucariaceae > Wollemia > Wollemia nobilis. The sequence goes on along the minus strand of JAQPPZ010002456.1, from coordinate 898,252 downwards.
CATGGCCCTCAAAATTGGACACGTCCCAAAATAAAAGGAGACCACCTGCAGAGCCAACAACCTTCGAAGCCATAAAACCCGCATATTTATAAATTAACTTATGGGTAACATCCCAAGCCGAAGCCTCAAGTTTCAACTCTTCAATACATAAAATATCAAGAAGTTTTTCCTTACGTAAATATGCAAGATGCTTTTTAGAGGCACTATTGAGGCCCCTAATATTCCATGAGAATATCTTCACGACCAATTAAAAAGGAGGCCTACCAATGATAATATATTCTTTCCAATTCCCCCAGCTTGTGGGGAAATAAACCCATCCAATCTTAGTTGTGTCTTTCCAATATCGCCTTCAACAATAATATGGGCTTGATCACCATCTACCAATGCCACATCAATGGACCTCTTCTTGCCAAACTTAGAAGGAGGCCTACCAACCTTCTTGGGAAAGCCAAAAACCACTGATCTTTTACAAAGACTTCTAGTTTTAGGACCCGAAGAGCCCTTTTCAATGACAAGCTTAGGAGACCCAGCCATCTCCGTAAAACATCCAACCGGAGAGGACTCCGAAACAATAGGAGAGGCCACCTTCAAAGGAATTTTTTGGATAGGAGCTTCTTCCACCTCGAGACATTCCAAACCCAAAAATGAATTCGAGAGAGGAATATCCTTCCCCACATCAACAGAATCCCCCACCAAAACAATATCCAAATTTCCCCCACAGGGGAGGGACTTGGGAGGAGGAGAGTGACAATTCTCATTAGGAGAAGTGACACCAGGACCACCAACAACAGGGCCAGAAGACACAATATTATTTCCTTTCGAACCTTGGGAAGCATAAGGAGTCTTATTTTTCTAGATTCTATTCTTTTTTTCCAGGGTTTGCCATACATTCTACTTTCCTAAAAAATATCCATCAAAGGGGAAAGGACTAGACTTATACACCTTACCAGAATTGGAAAGATCAGATTTACATTTCTTTGGGCATAATTTATAGTGATGGCCATCCATACCACAATGTTGATAAGCCTAAGGTTTATTTTCATAAAAAACAAACTAAATTATAGTCCCAACTCAAGATGCCAATTCCATAGAAGTAGGGATAGATTTCTCAATGTCAACCAATAAGCACATCCAAACGAACTGGCAACGAGAATGAGATAAAGAGATTTTTTTGAAAGCAACAAAATCCCCAATCACTTCAACAACTCCACAAAAAACACTTTCATGCCACATGTGAGTCAAAAAATCAGGAAGACGAACTCAAACTAGGATAATATTAACTCTCTGAGTGGCAGGATTGAAATAATGACTCCATATTCTTAGAAAAAGGCCTCGCTTCCCAAAAAACCAAAGGCCACCTTCAATAATTCTACTCGAATCCTCCTCACATGAAAGCCTTTTGAGGAAAATTTTTTGAGGGAGCAACGCTAAGTCCAGGGAGCCCCTCGACCTCCATTTAGAAAGGGCCCATCATTTAAGATATTCTCACTCGAGGCACCCCCAGCTAACTTGCCTATCAAATCCCAAGTCCCATTCTTAAGCAATGAGTCCACAGTAGCATCCAGAACATGGATTTTGAGGGAGTTACCATCCACCAAACAAGAAGGGAACTCTTCGTCAACATGAGCTCCTGAAACTGCACTGGTGTAGGACAAAGAGCTCTTCTCAACATAGAAATCAGCAAACCCTTGATGATAGACCCCAAGATCCCACCAAGGGAAAACACCATAGGTCGAGGACTTACCTATCCAAAATGGATCCTCCACAATGATCTCCACCGCCTCCTCCTCTTCACCATTAGCAGAAACCACTTCAAAATACCACATATCTCCATAAATTTCTTGCTCCACACTTCAATGCTCCACAGATCACAAGACTTAATTTATACACTGTGATGTCTATTAAAGCCACATTAACAATTCATGGTACAATATTATACACAATAATGTACTAAAAAAATAAGTAAAATATAAAAATTAATTTAGAACTTTAAGTTTTAGTTTATTTGAGCTACTAATCTTTGAAAATATCAACTTTATTAAAGAAAAATCTTGAAGTTTATGGAATTTAAAGGTTTTATTTGGATTATATACAAAGCAATGATTTATCCAACTCTAGAAATATTTTTTCACTTATGCATTAGTTTACTCATGCTCTCCTTATAATACCCTAACATTTACAAAATATACATTTGGTTTACTGACAAAGTGAAGAACAATTATTAAACAATAATATTTCACAATATATTTTTAGGTTCTCTATGGTGGATGATATATATATATATATAGAATAAGAGATAGAGAGAAATGATTCTTGTTCTATTTCAAGGGATTTATCTCATTCAATTTTTATATTAGATTAATAATAATATAGTTTAATATAGATGAAACCATTAGCACCTAGATTTTTTCTTAAGGTGTGATACTATGTGTAACATCTAATACTTTAGAGATTACAAAATTTACAATATAAAATGAAAATTTTCTTCTTATAATTTTTTTTGAGGTAAAATTGAAATATATTTTAATTATTAATCTAAAAGCACTGTAAATATGTTTTTATTATACATTATCTCATGCTTAGGGTTATTTTATAATAGCAAAAGTCTTAAAATAGAATAGGAACTGTGTCAATTTTCATTACTCACTTCCATGTTCCCATTGAGATTGGTAAGTGTATTACATTCCATTTCAAGTGTCAATGAACTAGTAAGTTAATGAGTCTAACTAGCCTTTATGTTCTTTATTAAATCATTGAATATGTTAATTTTATTTGGTGTGTTTTAGCCTAGTTTTCCATCTTCAATGTCCTTTTGCAAGATTAGCAACTTTGTTTGCTTCCATGTTCTAATAGTCTAGAGATTTTTATTTTTTTTCCACTTCCACATCTTAGTATGACTATTGGTACATTGATAATTAGCTCCTATGTCTCTCAAAGGTGTAATTAATTGGGTTCTATTTCAACCTCTTTTTTCTTTTATGTTCAATCTTAAACTAAGGAGTTGAATTTATCCACTTTTGAAGTCCCACCAAGACTAGTGAATTCTTTATATTTAAATACCTTCTATGTACTTCGTAATACGAAGAGTTATACTATCCACATTCAAATTTGCATTAAAACAAATGAATTATTTTTGAACTCCATATTTATCCTTCTCAATATTGAGAGCTAGGTTGTCTAGATTCAAATCCCAAATAATGATCAATGAATTGTTTGTTCATACTCTCATCTATATCATTAATTCATCCAATTTCTAAACTATATTTTATAATCAATGGTATTGTCAAATTGACTCCCTTAAATATCCTTCCTCGGAAAAATATGTTAGCTAATTCATTTTTTTACATCCATTTATCCATATTAATTTCTTAGACATAACTATCTTCCATACCCCATTTATGGGCTAGAAATTTGTTTAGTTTGAATAGGAAAAGTGGCATGAAGCTTACTATGGTAATGTTACAAGAGCTACAAAAACATGTTCCTTACATAGTAAAACATACTACATTTGATATTTTCTGTGATATCCTTTCAAGATATAACTATAGTTTTAATTACTACAACAACAAGATTTGATGACACCATAGTAAGGTACAACCAAAACCTTAGTGACATTATTGTATAGCTATTTTTATTACTCATACTAAATTATTTAAGGACATGTAGCATGGAAACCATCTAGAATTCCACATGATATTATTAACAATTCAAAACAAAATAATTTCTGCTTCATTGTTTTTAATTTTGTCCCATTACCAAATCTAAAACTTTTAAGGTTGTAAAAAAAATTTAAATAACTCCAATATATTTCATACATTATTTATGATAGTATTAATTAAATACCTTTCTAGAATAACTATGCTAATAATTCTTCTCACATTCATTGCTATAATGCAAGTAGTATAAGTCCATGTCAATTTATATTTTGGTAAGGATCAAATTTATACATACATCTATATGAGTTCTTAGTAAAAGCAATAGCTACAATTACAAAGTAAATTATTTATTATGTACTCTTGAAAAAGAAAGTGGCATAAACATTTTCAAGTAAGGGGATGAAAAATGATGGTTTTTATTAATTAGCTTTGATGATCTATATTCACTTATTTTACAAAATGGGCTATAAAATCAACTTGGTCACAAAGGATCCTCCTAAATAGCATAGGAAATTAAATACATTTATGTTTCTTTCTTTGTGTTAAGTATAAATTAACTATTAGCATATAAGTTACTCCATTAATGCATACAATCTTGCTTGTTATCAAAGACACTAATCACTCAATCCAAAGCAAAAAAAAAAACAATTGTTTGGTCATTAGTACTCTTGTATCAAGATATAGTATATAGGTAGTCATGATATTATTTTGAAAGGTAATTAAACAATTTAGCAATTAACACAAACATCATTCATTCCCAATGTTCATAGTTCAATAATGTAATTCTCTATAAAGTCATTATAAATTTAATTCAGGCTTCAAATACCACATATATGTTAGTATTATTTTTTCTAAGGAATAATAGTTCAATTATATCATTAATATATAGGAACTAAATATCATAACAATTTTTAAGTTACAATAAGTTTTGAATTGTTATTTTTTCATTCAATTTGTTTTCCCTTGTCTATTTTTATTCTTGATACTAAACATTGTCATTTCAACTTCATATTGAAGTTTTGACCCTCTAAAAATGGATAGATACATATGGAAAAGATACAAGTAGAGAGGAATAATCAATGTAAGTATACTCATGCATCAATGAAAAATGCAATAATTTCCACAATACGTATAAGTACAAACTCACAAATAGATCTATATTTTTAATGTAGTGATCATATTGCACTTAATATAGATTTTACAATACCCATCAATATTCATATAACAAATATATGATTCATACTTTCTATGATGAATGAAACTTTTCTATGCATGTATAAATTAGTGCATTATCCCTATTTCATGGTGTCTGAGCCATTAATTTGGATAACGTCTCTATCTAGGTAGGATGATTTGATACCTCAAGGTAGAATAATACAATAACCTCAAACACTTGGTGTAGGAATTATGTTTTTTTGTGTGTGTGTATTATAGAGTGATTAAGAATATTTTTTTGAGTTAATGTTACAATAACCCATGCTTAATATAGAGCTTTTCCATCCATTTAGGGTCCAAGAATACTCTATTTTACTTTACTATAACACTCTCATACATACAACAAATCAAATACCTCTAATCTAGATGAAGTTAAAATTGAATAAATGAAGCACTCCCCTGGATTTTTATGGGTTTGGTTCGTAGTGCTTGTGTGTCTAAGCATTTTTAGCCAGCCTGTTTGCTGCGGAACCTAGTCTGAATCAATGGGGAAAGCAAAATTGATGAAGCAAAAATATATTTTTCTCAAAAATTAGATTGGAGCCTACGACCTTAGTCATGGATGAGGAAGTCGTTGATATTCTAAGTAAGGGAGAGCTTCTAGAGTGTATAAAAAAAATTCACAGTCGTAACCTCCTACTCTCCAAGTGGGTGGCATATTCATGGAATGAAATAATGGTTCGAGTGGCTAACCTAAAATTTAAAATAAATGATGAGCTTATGGCGAAGGTAACTGGACTATCAGCGAATGGGAACTCCTATAATAAGAATGGGTATTTTCTGCTTACGGAGTTAGCCTTCTTCCTTGATGATGGTGAATTCCTGCCAAAGGAGAAGAGAGGATTCAGAGCTAAGGCCCTCCTACCACCCTAGGATCAGGTGATTTACGTCATTATGGATTATTTTTCCCTATATCTCTCTCATGAAATTGTCAAAAGTTATCATGTTATTTTTCTTAATCAGCTTAGGAGATGGAGATGCATGAATGTGCCTATATTTTTGTATCACTCACTGAAACATTCAGAATGGTAAGGGCTTGAATCCTCTACATCAAGGCTTAATTTTTTTAATTCTTGAATTTATGGTTGTTGAAAACGGGATAGACATGGCCAAAATTATAAAATTTATTGAAAATAACCCTCTGGTTCCACCAGAGCTTCCTACTTCCAAAGCCTCTCTATCTGCACATGAGATCTCTAGTGGCTCTGAGTTTTACCTAAATCTAGGGCCTCGGCTTAATCGCCAGGCCAAAGAGTTATCTGTATCCTCTTTTGGGGTGCACGATGGAAACTTTAGCTGGCCCTTGGAGCCCGGGGTTACAGACTATCTGGATGATAGTTAACACTCAGGAGGGTTGTCAGTCACCTTGACTAGGGTTAGGGGTAGCAAAAATCACCACTCCATTAGATTTTCTAAGAAGTTTGTTAAAGAGATTTCTAGCTATAAGGACTGTTTTTCCTAAATGGAGGTCTTCCAAGATGCACATCACCAGAGGTGGTCCACTGGGAAGATTGTTTAAGATAGTGCTAAGAAAGAATCTATCCTGATCCAATAGATCAAGTCCATTGCAAATAAGTAGAATTCAGTGGTAAGCACTCTTAAAATGGTTGTAGAATTTATGAAGGATGTGAATAAATAGATGGATTTTATGTGGATGTTGTTGCTTCAGGCATGAATGCTTCTGATAAAGCTAAGTTTTAGTCCTAAGTTTAAGGGCCCTACTCCAGTAGGGTAGTTTTGGATTTTTTCACTGAGAAAATCTTATCTTTATTTTTTTCTAGCTCCTATGTTTTGTGATGTTCTAGTTGGTGCCCATGTGGGATTTTTTCTTTCTAATATCTTTCGGGATTTTCTATTTCGGGTTGTGGGAGCCTCTCAAAACCCTCTTTTAATTATAAAAAAAAAATTGAAAAATTAAATAAATGAAAAATATTTTTAAAGTGGACATTACTATTGTATTAATAGTTCCCTTACAATATGCAATTCATATTTCATATTCCTCTAACACAATTAATGCTCCATACAAGAGTTTACACATTAATAGATATGTTATAATAACTTTTTTATGCAATTAGGTAACAAGGTGAACACTACCCATTTATAAATATGCTACAACTTTTTTATGCACACATGTATCCTAGGTAAACACTCCATATAAATATAGTAATAACTCCTTTTGGAATCTATGCAAATAGGGTGTACACTACTCAATCATAGACATGCCATCATAGATTATTTTTGCACACATGCAAATAAGGTAATTCCATCGTTTGTAGTTTAAAGATCCGATGTGCTGTGTTACTCTGCGGCCCATCCGGCCCCTTCCCCTCCTTATATAGTGGGATAGGACTAGATCTTCTGGAAGGGAAAGTAGCGGCCTAGAGTGGGGGAGTTTGGTTTCGGCCCTTCCCTTTAATGGTGGCCGACGGCCCCGTATTCTACCACTAAGCAGTCGATCTCCCTCCGTCCCAACCCACATGATCGAAGTGCTACCCAATTGAATGAATAGTTCTAAACTCTGCAACTGAATGAATAGTTCTAAACTCCGATCTGGCGATAACGATGAGCAGGGCGAAGAGAGCTTGAAATAACGAGAGAGACTTCTTAAATTAAAAGGCGGACATATTCAAGTACAGAGGAACGGAGGGATAGGGAAAGGTACCTAAAATCATGCAGATCATAAGCCAATGATACACCTATCAAGAAAATATATACATACACTGTTATTTTATATATATATATATAATCCCAAGATGAGAGTAACTTATAAATCATACAAAAAGTCATATAATTAAGCACAGAAATATTTGGTAAAGTAGTAAATAAAAATATCTAAACCTCTCCAAGGAATGAGATCACAATACACTTTAAACACAAATCCCAGTAATTGAGTGCTTAATCACAACATACATTAGACCTAGTTATATAGTATCTAATTTGATAATCTTAGAAGAGTAAATGTATACCTCTGTAAAGTCATACTGGTCTGATGGAAATAATAGCGTTAGGACCCTCCATATTACATATTACAGAGACCTCACCATGAGAAGAGAAGAAATGATAAAACTAAATAAAACTGGAATTGAGAGAAAGGCATGGGCCTCCCTTTGCCATTGTCTATTGACTTGCCGTTGCCGTCGTTGTTAATCCTCCCATCTCCGTCTCAATTACTGATGTCTTATCTATCAATATGAATGGAGATGATTTAAGCTAATGCTCACATTACCCCGGGATCAAACGGTGCAGAGTGGCAGTCATGTCTTCTTCCATTTCGAACACAAGTCATGACAGACAACCGCAAGCTACGAGACAACAGAACGTTCATATATAATTTGGAAAACCCTTAAATGGGCGGATTACAAAGAAACATATGCTGAGGCCCGTATATATAGCATTCGTGGGAAGCCTAATCTGAACCCTTCAATACAAAAGCTGGGTTGGAGGAATAAAGCGTTATTAGTGGTGAATTGTACCCACAATTGCTTGACATATACCAGTAAATAATTCACCACGCTTATCCTGAGCACTTTTTATTTGAGTTTATCGTTGAATATGTGTTTCCTTTTTTCTGAAGTAGAGTAGGTCGGCAGAAATGTCTTTACTGGAATTGTGGATCGCTTTAACTTTAAATCTTACCAAATCTACTCAGTACAAAATGGCCGGCAGCAGCAGCAGAATAATGACGTTTCGGTGTCAATATCGGCTTGACATTAAATTTTTTCTTTTAGGCGAAGGATTTCTGGACACTTGTTCTCATCTTTAGTTAACACTTTCCCATATATACATGAAGTAAAGATGTTTACACATGGCGACATTATTAGAATGAAAGAAGGCTGTTTTAAAAGGAGGATATTCATGGATGCAAGTCTCGTGAGTTTCTACCCTGCCTTAAAATAAGCCGAAGAAATGGATACTCTAAAGATACAAAAAAGCATACACATATAAAACAAGTTGTTACTTTATTTTTTGAAAAGAGAATTATGAAAAAAATATAGTTAGGGCGAGATTCTCTTTAAACACTTCTTTCAGTCTAAGATAGCTTTCTTCCTTTTATTTTTTTAATAAACTTTTATAACTCTAAAATTTAAGATTTTAAAAAACTATTTTTAGTTATATTATTAAAAATAAATATGTATTGGAGTTAAGTCTGGTTGTTCAAATTAGTCAAACATTGGATTTGCTCACCAACTTGCCTTTTCATCTTTGTTCTCAATAACTATATCATTATGCCATTGAACTCCTATCTCCTTCTTAGTACTTGTCTTAGCCAAGAAGTATGCCAATGTATTTAGAGCTATACCCACATAAATGAGGATCACATCATCCAATTCCCTATTCACCCCTTTAATTTAGGTGACAAGAATTATCAACCTCCATGTCTTCAAAGAAAAGTTCCTCATACAATCTAGAGCTCCTACCAAGATTTGAGAATTTGATTCTATGATGTAGGAGTCTACCTTCCAAAGGGCATAAGTTTTGATCTTACTATTGGATCGACTTCAGATTTTGTGATAAGCTAGATAATGAGAAGAACAATGCCACCACTAGACCACAAAGGGGTCTAGATTGGTGTTTTAGGCCTTTTCAAAATTTTATCGAACCCAAATTCCTTTATTTAGTGCCCCGAAAATGTATTTTAGTATTTTTTTTAGAAAACCCTCGTGTAAAACTTTATAATTTAAATACTCTTTTTTTAGACATTTTTAGGTGTTGATATTCTCTAGGATGATTCATATGGGTGATACAATGATGCGTATTAATTTAGAGGGATATTCGAGATTTTTTTTTAATTATTCTAAAAAATATTGTTTTGGCTAAAAATGTAAATAACCAAAAATAGTAATTTTTTATCTTTAGGAATTTAAGATTTAGAGTTTCTTTTGAAATATATATTTCTTTTAATTATTCTAAAAAATATTGTTTTGGCTAAAAATAGTAATTTTTTATCTTTAGGAATTTAAGATTTAGAGTTTTTTTTAGGGTTTATTTTGGAATATATATTTCTTTGGTATCACATTGTAAAGGTGGTGAAATCCAAGAATGATAAAATAAAGTATTTTTTAGTTTATTTTCATGTATTACAATTTTGTGTGATTGGAGGTTCTTATCTTGACCTCTTGCGGCTGTATGTATACCATTCTATGATTATCCTTCTATAATATTGTTTTACTACTCAAATAGAAGCAGATTTGATAGCTAAGGTTTCTGCTTCATTATTTGTGGCCTTTCCCAAGCTTTACAATTCCAAATAGAGCAATGTCCCACCAAACATGATTCTTGTAGACCACTTCAATTCCAACTTTAATTGGATTAATTTTTGTAGCTAATCAATATTATGCACACTGGTGAATATTTGAAAATTGGGTGAATATTAGGATTTCCAAAATTGGAAATTGGTGAATATGAGGACCCTCAATGTCGGCCCATTTGCCTAAAATTTTTGGGACTATTTTTTTCTTACGATCAACTTGCCATAATATGTATCCAAACATAGGCATATTTATACTCATTGGAAAGCTCTTTTCGATCTTGATCTAACGATGGTGTTTTTAGGAAGTTATAATATGATTTAGTAGGTCAAATGTATCTTAAATACTACCTTAATTTGTAGGGCTTCAAATGCCTCAAATTTTGGTGTTAAGATTATTTATTTGATTTTCCTTGATTTCAATTAAGATTCATCATTTTTTACAAGTACATTTCAAGTCCAACCCCTTATGCATAACCCTAGGGGTGTTTTCAAACAAACTATGTCCTATTCCTCTTGCATTTTAGCTTCCTTCTCCACCATCCCTATATCATCTTGAGTATACCCTTTAGTATATACTAACATAGTTTCCATGATTTTTTTCCAAATGACCTACTAGATGCCATCCAAGGATAAAAAGGTTTCTCTAAAAATTTAACCATTCCTCTCCAACAATATTTACCACCAAAAAATGTTTACACCAAGCTTCCACTCAATACAAAAATATTTAGATTTAAATCTAACCCTCTTCCATATTTCCAAAATATTAATCTAGCTCATATAATTATTGGTTCAAATTTTATAAACTAAAAACCATCTCTTCCAAATTTGGCACATGAATAGACACTCAAATATTAGATGGTCAAATGTGATAACTATTCATCCATACCTCATATTATCAAAAGTAAGAATTCCATTATGCATGAACAGCTAGACAAAGAAGCTTACTTTCGACCAACCCTTGGACTACCAAATATTTCTCCAATCCTCAACTTGATATGCAAGAGGAGGATATTTTGGAAGGATATTTTCATATCTATCCTTTACAATGTAAACTCCAAGGGTCACATAGCCCTAAGCTAATCCCTAGTCCTCATCCCTACTTGTAAAAAATATTTCTACCAAGATTTTAGTCATAATGAGTTTCAATTTTATAGGGATTGGAATTGACCGCTTGTCCAAATTCTTAAGTTGCTTAAATATATAATCCTTTAAATGATTGGTGTTGAAATGCTATTCAATATTTATCCAACCCTTATTTTATATAGTTGCTTTTGCAGGCTATGGTTTTAAAAATTTAGCAATGATAAGTAGGTATTGATTGCATTAACCTATCCAAAATCATGACTTATATCTTCTCCACACATTCCAAATTAATCCATTTTTCACTACTTGAGATGAAAGCTTTAGAACCTACCATAATATGGACCAATTACCATCCAAAGGGAAATGACTCACCTAATTCAAGTTCACCTGTCCCAAATATTAACTAGTTAAATCTCTGTTTAATAAAAACGTTGTCTAAAAAATCTACCTTTAATAAATATTTCTAGACAATCTTTATTATTTAGCTGACTTCCTTAATCCAAAGCCTCCCTCTGTCTTAGGTTGGCTTACTCTCTCCCAACCTACTAATACCCATTTTCCCTTTTTTTTTCAACTATATTATCGTGTGCCATGAAATCCATCCTATGCAATAAAGAGGTACTCCAAGCCGATATTGACGCCCAAACGTCAGGCCAATACAACTTCTTTTCGCAACCGCAGATGATCTTCAGTAAAGTAGATTTGCTAAGATTTAAAGTTAAAACAACTATGATTCATTTACAGCCATCCCTGCGAATCATCTTTACATCAGATTAAAGCAAGCACAGATTCAGTAGAACCCCGGATTAAAAAAATATTTAGAGTAAGCATTATTCTTAGGTATGTGTCCAGTAGTGGGCGGTAGAACTCGCCAGCTACTCAAGCTTTATTCCTTCCACCATACTTTTTGTTTCCAACGAATTTTTTTTTATAATCAAAGGGGCCTTAGGTCTGCGATGAAGGCTATATATGCGGAAGCTGTGCACAGGTTACTTTATAACCTGTGTATTTCATGTTTTTACAAATTATAACCAGCTTCTGCTCTCTCATTGTTTACTGTTCTCTGGGCATGGCATTGGCAGACGTCCATCGGGATTTTAAAGAGAAAGAACGAATGACGATCAGTATGTACCATCTAATCCCAGGGTAACGTGGGCGATAACGTAAACCATCTCCATTGATATTGATAGATAAAACAATAAAAAAGGAGATGGGATGATCAAGAACGGATTAAAACGGCAAGTTTATACACAACGGCAAAGGGAGGCTTACGCCTTTCTATCAATTCCAGTTTGAATTTATTTTTCTTTGAGTCTCATGTTGAGTTCTCTGTTTGCATGGAGGGTTTTAATGATTTCAAGATTTAACAGTCTACTATGACTTTACATAGGTTGCATTTCAACTCCACGATTAACAGATCCTATACTGAATAATGACATCTAATGGATGTCCAGAGTGATTAAGTATTTCATTGCATTACTAGGATCTGTCTTGGAAATGTTTAGATAAATTGGATTTTGTGTCGACACCTTTCCCTGGTTCCTTCAGTCTGTCTCCCTTCGAACTGTCTCCCTTCTTCTGTATGAGGTGTTTCTGGTCTAGATGAAAATTTGAAGCATTGTTTTACTGTGTATTCTCAATGTTGTCCGAGCGAATATTGTGATATATGTATAATTTCATTTTATAAATTTGATTAGTTATTTATGAACTTAAATTCGTGGACATATTTGTCTACCTAAGGAACAGAAGAAACAGCAAATCTGCTTGTTAGAACCGGCAGCGCATCGTTTAAAATTTTATTCGTAAGTTTTAAAGTTGTGGTGCCTATTTTGTGTACTCAGATGTTGTGTTTTTAAATCTTCTGATATTGATCGTAAGCTATTATTAATTATAAATCAAGCTAGATTTTCTAGACTCTTGTTATCGTGTATATTCTATGTTATATTTAATATGAAATGCAGCGTAGATTTCATCTAACATTATATATATATATATATATATATATATATATATAAATCTTATGCTCTGTATAGCATTGCTATAGTGTCGAGAAAGCTAGCATCAGAAAAACATATATATATATATATATATATATATATATATATATATATATATATATATCTTATGCTCTGTATAGCATTGCTATAGTGTCGAGAAAGCTAGCATCAGAAAAACTCATAATGTTCAGTTACGTGGACCATATTTTTGTTTTTGAAATGATGCATTTTGAATGTGGATGTCTAAATATTCCATCCAAACGTTCCATCGTTGACGTTGTTTATTAAATAAAATCAGATATATGAATATAAACAAGCTAGTATATATATATATATATATATATATATATATATATATATATATATATATATATATATATATATATATATATTTTGTTAATAAGAACATAAATTTTATCCTACTTTTTAATATCATAGGTGTTAAAAGTGGGTTAATCCCATAAATAAAAATAAAAATAAAAAATGATGATAATCAAAATAATATCTTGAGGTATGAAAATAACCTCTATAAAAAAAGAGTTATTTAGGAATTAATATGTTGTTATAATATTGATGTTATTTTAATACAAGAAATAAAACTAGATAATGAGGAATGTTAGGTTGATTTTAAAATATTTGGAAGATGGTAATTATCTAGAAGTTACTTCTACATAAGCTTCATATGCTATTTTAAAAATATAAGACAAACACACATGGGATGGGCAATTGTTAAAAGCAAAAAATAATTAGGTTAATATACTATTTTGTAGGAAGGAGGAAAAACATCAAAAGTGGGTTAATAAATGTATATGCTTCAATTATAGTTACTCCTCATAAAACGTGTTAGAAGGATCTTAGCATATTTTTTCAAATAGAATGATGATTCATAATTTTGATTTATAGATTGTTCGGGATGATTTCAACAATGTTTTATCTCATTTTTAAAAAGGTTGTACTCTAGATTGGACTAAACCAATACAATATTTTGCTTTATTTTTAATTTAAATAGTCTTTGGTATATTAGTCCTTTAATTCTACAATATACATGGGATAATAGACATATTGTTAGAAATAATTAAATTTGATTTCACATCTGATAGATCATATCATCCAGATCCATTCATTGCATTTTAAGTACAGTTATTACCAACAGTTGAAACTATCAGTTAGTTCGACAATTGGATGGAAACCATAATTTTGTATTAAATGCATGACAGAAGTTGGTGGATTTTTTCCTGCCTCATCCTTGAATCCCTAGCTATATACTATCACGGTTCAATTTTCAAAGTTAGAGAGGTTAGAGAAAATCATATCAGAAGGAAGAAGAAGGAGAAAGGAATGCTGCAGTCTGGAAGACCAGAAGAGATACAAGGCCAGTGAAGCCTAAGAGTGAAGAAGACAAGTCTATTTATCTTTTGTGATTGTATACTACATAATTCAAATTTGCAGTCTTGTGGATGTATTTACAATATGAGTTTCTTGTGGATGTATTTCTAGAGATAAGTAATATATATTTATTTAAATACATTTCTATATTTTGTGTATTTATTGGATAAACTTGAAATATAGCTTAGAAAAGGTTATGTTTATCTTAGTGTTTTTTTTTGAAAATTTTGAAAAAACTTGTATTAAAACAAATAACAGTTACAAGTGGGAGTAAAAACATCCCAGTCGAAAGCAGAGAAGCCAGAAAACAACAGGGCGTGAAAACGCGACAAGTCGAGAAAACGTGACATGTCACGAAATCGCGACACCAAACATACCTAAGGCCGCGCCACGGCAACAGGTCATGAAATCACGACAAGTCGCGAAATCGCGACATGTTGCGAAATCACGACATGTCGCGAAATCGCGACAGACAGACGTCGAGGCCGCAAAACACAAAAAGTGTCACGAAATCGCGACGACACAACACCAAAGCGCCCAACCACCAAAAGTGTCACGAAATCGTGACGAGAAATCTAGAAGGCGCCTGTTCTCCAGAAGTGTCGCGATATCGCGACAAGTTCTCCCCTTGGTGCCAAATCTGCAAAAGTGTCGCAAAATTGTGATGTCTTTTCCCCATGGTGCCAGTTCTCCAAAAGTGTCATGAATTCGTGACGAGTTTTCCCCTTGGCGTCCCTTCAGCAAAAGTGTCACGAAATCACGACGTGTTCTCCCCTTGGCGCCCTTTCCTCAAACGTGTCGTGATATCACGACAATTTTCCCCCATGAAGCGAGTTCTCCAAAACTTTCACGAAATCGCGACAAGTTTACCCCTTAGCACCCTTTCCTCAAAAGTGTTGTGAAATCGCGACGAATTTTCTCCTTGGTGCCCGATCTTCAAAAGTGTCGCGATATCGCGATGACTTCTCCCCTTGGTGCTAGTTTTGCAAAAATGTCACGATATTGCGACGATTTTCCCCCTGGGTGCCCATTCCTCAAAAGTGTCATGAAATCACGATGATTTTTCCTTTGGGCGGCTATTCACCAAAAATGCCACAATATCGCGACGATTTTCCCCCTTAGCACACTTTTTCCAAAAGTGTTGCGATATCGCGATGTTTATCTTAGTGTTATAAGTCTCATTATCGATTAATATCTTTGTCAAGACTTTCAGATTTGATTATCTTTGATTTCACTCAAAACATTAGTAATATTTATGGATTTTTTCAAATTCACTCTAGCTCAAAGTTAAACCCCATTTCATACTAAATCCTTTGTATTTCCTTATGGATGGGAATCTCTCTTACTCTACTCCAATTTATTTATTTTATGTGGATCACTGACCAACATGTGTAAATCTAGAATATTTTACTTGTGTCTACCGACAGATTGCAATCCTCTTACATTCCTTTGCATTTCGGAGCAGATTACATTCGGTACTCCCTCCTTTGTTAAAAATATCGAATTTATACTCCACATTACATATGCAAATTATAGTGACGTTAGCCAAATGTTTTTCAGACTGACACCTTCCTTTGAAATTTTATTTCGCAATTATTATCTCCTTATCTCGAGCAAAATCTAGTCCGCATGTGTTACCTTGTTCTAAGTGGCGGATTGAAACTTACAACATTATATTCAAATTTCAAATTCGGTACTACTTTTGTGTTGTTTAGTGCAGAATCCATATTGCACTTAGTTCTTTGTTTTAGACAGTGGATTGATGCATCCCAAACATGATTGTTTATCATATGCAATTCCACTATAGATTTAAAACTCTCAAATTGGTATCATAGCTTGAGCCTACCTGTGGAAGATAGAAGCAATGGCTTTCAGAAACAACTCCTTGTAGTTGTAGATACCATGGTTCAGTGGCAAAATTTATGATTACCAGAGCATTCAAATGAAAATTTTATTTGAGTCTCAAGAGCTATAGGACTTGGTGGAGAATGGTTATTCAGAAATAACAATTGTAATAGCATTGGTTGCTCTCTCCCAAGAAAATTCAGACTTTCTTAAGGAGAATCAAAATAAGGATTAGAAAGAATTATTTTATAATGCAAGTGGTTGAAGAGATCATCTTCCCATAGATTTTAGTAGCAACCAAAGCAAAGCAAGTTTGGAAAATTCTTACCAGTTCTTATCAGGGTATCAACAAGGTGAAGTTGGTGAAGCTACAGATGTTGAGAAGGGAGTTTTAGAATTTGCAAATGAGTAAGAGTCCACGAGTTATTTCTTCACCCAAAAAATGAATGTCATCAACCAGATGTAGTTGAATAGGGAGAACATGGAAAACCTGAGGATAGTGAAAAATATAATGATGAGCCTACCGACAAGGTTTGACTCAGTTGTGATAGCAATAGAATATTTGAGGGATTTGATAACCCTCTCTATGGATGAGCTCATTGGTTTTCTGCAAACACATGAGCATAGGCTAAGTCGGTCATCTCAATCCTTGTTAGAGAAAGCATTCAAGACCTAGGTATCATTTCAAGATAGTAGTAGAAGAGAAGAATCCCACTAGGGTATGTCATGTTCTCAAGGAGGAAGAGGAAAGAGCAATCGAGGCAAGCATGGAAGAGATAAAAAGCGAGGAGGAGGGATAAAGTCCAATGACGAAGAGAATAGTTGTAACTTCTATCAAGCAAGAGGAAGATGTAATAAAAAAATAACAAGTTGGGTCTAATTAGAGGTTTGACAAATCCAAGATCCAGTGCTATTATTGTAATAATTTTGGTAATTATAGCTATGAGTGTAGAAAGAAGTTGGTCAAATATAACAAACAACAAGTCCACTATAAAAATGAAGCTAAAAATGCAGAGTTTAGAGATGCATGTGGGAATATGTTGCTAACATGTAGTACTAATGAAGAGAGCCATAAGAACACTTAGTATTTGGAAAGTTGGTGTAGCAATCACATAACTGGGAACAGAGATATGTTCTCACAATTGGATTAAATAGTCCAATCTGAAGTGAAAATAGGAAACAATATCAAGGTACCTATCAAGGGAAAAGGAAAAATCTATATCCACACCAGGAAAGGCAAAAGGAAATAGATATGTGATATGTATTATGTGCCTTGGTTGAAACATAACTTGTTGAGCATTGGAAAGCTTGTGCATAAGGGGTACACTTTTCAATTTAAATATAAATTTTGTACCATCAGAGACAAAGAGCATTATAAAATTGTAAATGTGTCTATAACAAAGAAAAAAATGTTTCCCCTACAAATTCAAAATGAATTGCTGATGTCATTAAGTATAGTAGTGAAGTATGCTACCTGGCTATGGCATCTTAGATTTGGTCACTTGAGTTTGAATGGCCTAAACCTGGTGCACAAGAAGAAGATGTTGAAGGGTTTACTCCTTATTAAGCAACCAAATCAAGTTTGTGAAGGTTGTTTCATTAGCTAGCAGCATTGGGATGTTTTCCCTATAGGGTAGTCTTGGAGAGCTTCACAACCATTGGAGCTAGTGTACTAATATATTAGCGGTCCAATGGAGACCATCACATTTGCTGAAAATAAATATTTTTTGACTTTCATAGATGCCTTCAGTTAGAGGACATGGGTATATCCCATCAAGAAAAAGTTAGAAGTATTGGTAAATTCAAGGATTTCAAGGCTCTAGTTGAGAAATATAATTACTACTATGTGAATACTCTTAGGATAGATGGAGGAGGTCAGTACATCTCCAATGAATTTAAAAATTTGTGCAAGGTAAATGGAATTCAAAGGTAGATCACTACTAGATATGCACCATAGTAGAATGGTGTTGTAGAGAGAAATAATAAAACAATAATAGAAATGACACGAAGTATGTTGAAGGTAAAGGATTACCACATGATTTCTAGGGAGAAGTTGTAGCTTGTGTAGTTTATCTGCTAAATATATGTCCCACAAAGAGTATGAAGGATAAAATTTCTCAAGAGGCTTGGAGTAACTAGAAGCCAAGTGTTACTCACTTAATAGTGTTTAGATGCATAACACATGCATATGTTCTAGGTGAGAAGAGGAAGAACTTGGATGACAAAGTAGAGAAGTGCATATTCACTGGCTACAGTGAAGAATTGAAGGCTTATAGGTTGTATAATCCCATAATAAATAAGATGATCATCAATTGATATGTGAAGTTCTTGGAGGATGAAGCATGGAACTAAAAATTAAAGACTGTCTGACCAGAGCCAACAATTATTGAATATGAGGATTCAGAGGGAGATAGAGTACACATTCCTATAGCTTAAAGCAATAACAATGGTTCCAATAGTAGCACAACCTCATCATCATGATCAAATCCACTTGCAACAAGTATCTCCAACTTGAAGACACCAACAAAAACAATGAACTTGCAAGATATTTATGAGGTAACTAGAATTGAAATTGATGAAGAACATTGTAATTTTGCTTTATTTTTTGAGTGTGATCCAATTACTTTTGAAGAAACAATTCATAATAGAAAAATGGGTGAATGCCATGGATGATGAGATAAAGTCCATAGAGAAAAATTAGACCTGGGAGTTAATGGATCTTCTACTAGGTAAGAAGACCACTAGGGTCAAATGGGTGTATAAAACTAATTTTAATGCCCAAGGTGAAGTAGACAGGCATAAGGCCATACTGCTGGTAAAATGCTACAAGCAAAAGCCAGATATTGAATATCATGAGATTTATGCACCTGTATCTCGACTTGACACAGTTAGAATGATCCTGGTATTGGCAGATCAGAGAGGTTGGAATATTTACCAGATGGATGTCAAGTCAACTTTCCTAAATGGAGTGTTGGAATACAAGGTCTACATAGATCAACCACTTGGCTATGAGCTGAAAGGGAAAGAAGGCAAGGTCCTAAAACTTAAGAAAGCTTTATATGGGTTGAAGCAAGCACCCAAATATTGGTATAGTAGAATTGATTGTTACTTTTAGGAGAATAGGTTCATAAAATACTCATATGAGCACACTTTATATATGAAGAAAAATGCAGAGGGTGATATGATAATTATCCGCTTGTATGTAGACAACTTGATTTATACTGGCAATAGTAGCATTCTATTTGATTAGCCCAAAATAACAATGAAGAAGGAGTTCGCAATGACAAACTTGGGGCTAATGAAGTATTTTCTTGGCATTAAAGTTGACCAATCTATGAATGACATCTTTATTTATCAGGGTAAGTATGCAAAGGATGTCTTGAAAAGTTTTAAGATGAAGGACAACAAACCTGCCATCACACCTATAGCCACAGGTCTGAAGTTGAGCAAGAAATATTGTAGCAAAAATGTTGATCCAACTTTCTATAAAATGTTAGTTATAAGCTTGATGTATTTGACTACAATCAGACCAGACTTAATGTTTACAATGAGTTTAATTTGTAGGTTTATAGAGTCACCCAAGGACACTCACTAGAAATAAAGCAAAAGGATTTTACTATATCTCGATGGGACTAGGAACCATGGCATTTTTATGTCAAAAAATACCATCTTAAATTGGTTAGCTACATTGATAGCGATTGGGCTAGCAGTATTGATGATAGGAAGAGCACTTCCGATTATGCATTTTATCTTTAATCAAGAGTAGTTTCATGGTCCTCAAAGAAGCAGCCAATTGTTGCATTATCAAATGCTAAGGTAGAGTATGTTGTTGCCACCTCAGCTGCATGCCAGATAGTTTGGTTGAGAAGAGTTATGAGTGAACTGAATCATCCACCATAAAGGGCAACAACTATTTTTGTGATAACAATTCTGCCATAGCACTATCAAAGGATCCAATATTCCATGGCATAAGCAAGCACATCGATATCCACTACCACTTCATCAAGGAGTTGGTAAAATTTAATGAAATTGTGTTATTGTTTTGTAGGTCCAAAGACCAAGTTGTGGATATCTTCACAAAACCTTTGAAGGAGGAGGACTTTAACATATTAAGGGAATAACTATGTGTCAAAGCCTTTGTGAAATCTAGTTTAAAGAAGGATGTTATAAATAATTAAACTGGATTTCACATTTGATAAATCTATGATAGATATTATCATCCAGATCTGTTCGTCGTTTATTAAGTGTAGTTATTACCGATAGTTGAAATTGTCAGTAAGTTCGGTAATTGGATGGAAATCATAATTTGTATTAAATACATGATAGAAGTTGGTGGATTTTTTCCCACCTCATCCCTGAATCCCTAGCTATATACTTCTATCGAGGTTCTATTTTCAAAGTTAGAGAGGTTAGATAAAATCAAAGCAAAAGGGAGAAGAAGGAGAAAGGAATGCTGCAACTTGGAAGACCAGAAGAGATACAAGGCCAGTGAAGCCGAAGAGTGAAGCAGCCAAGTTTGTTTGTATTCCATGATTGTATACTACATATTTCAAATTTGTAGTCTTGTGGATGTATTTCCAGTCTGAGTTTCTTGTGGATGTATTTATAGAGATAAATAATATACTTATTTGAATATATTTCTGCCTTCCATGTATTGATTGGCTAAACTTGTAAAATAGCTTAGCAAATCTTATGTTTATCTTAGTGTTAGTGTTACAAGTCTCATTCTAGATTAATATCTTTGTCAAGACTTCTGGATTTGATTCTCTTCGATTCCACTCAAAATATTAGTAATTTTTGTCTCAAATTTGCTCTAGCTCAAGGTTAAACCCCATTCTAGACTAAATCCTTTGTATTTCCTTACAGATTGGAATCTCTCTTACTCCACTCTAATTTATTTTTTTTATGTGGATCGTTGACCATATTGTGTAAATATAAAAGATTTTACTTGTGTCTATTGGCGGATTGCACTCCGCTTACATTCCTTTGCATTTCATAGTGGATCGTATTCCACACTCCCTCTTTTATCAAAAATAATGGATTTCTACTCTGCATTACATATGCAAAAATAGTGATGTCATCCAAATTATTTTATGGACCGACACCTTCCTTTGAAATTTTATTTCACAATTATTTTCTCCTTGTCTCTAGCAGAATCCAGTCCAAATATGTTACCTTGTCCCAAGTGATGGATTGAAACTTACAATATTATCTCTGAATTTCGAATCCGCTATTGCTTTTGTGTTGTTTAGTGAGGAATCCATCCCGTACTTAATTCATTTTTTTAAACAGTGGATTGTTGCATCCTGGACCTGATTTTTTATCATTCGTAATTCCACTACGAATTTAAAACTCTCACACATTGGATAAGCTTATATAGCAAGAGATTGAACAAATTCATTTTATTCAATACATGGTTACAAGTAAAGTATGCAACCTCTAGACATATTTTATTGCAATCAAGATTGATCATAAACCCATTCTTTGACTTATAATTCAACCCATAGTGGTCATAAAAATCTATTTTTCTTCTACTCTATGCAACTCCAAAACTTAAATTTCTTCACATGGTTATGTTATGGTGGGATGAAGTAAAATTTGAAGGATCATAAGTGTAAAATTTTTCTCAAAGGATGAAATATTTAAAGGATAAAATAAATATTTGGAATGTCAAATATTTTGGTAACATTTTTAAATAAAATATAGAGATTGAATTCAAGCTCAAAAATTTACAAGAGAGAATAGGAACTAATGGAATGTATCAATATTCTTATGTGAAAGGAAACAATTAGTTTCTAATTATCATAATGCATTGAAAAATATGGAGTCATATTAGTTCTAAAAATTGAAAGGGAGTCATTGAAATGGCTTGAGGAATAAGATATAAATATAATATTTTTCATGCTAGAACAAAACAAAATTTTCTTTTTGTCACATCAAAAGTACTTTAACCCTAGATAAAATAAATATTTAGAAAAAATAAGATATAAGGAAAAGAAATAATTATTTATTTATAAAATATTTTGTCAAATACTGGGCAAGCTAAGGAGGTATAATATTTTACAAAATATTCCATCAACTATCACACAAGGGAAAATGAAAGCCTAATAAATAATATATCAATGGAAGAGCTACATGAAGTAGTTTTCTCTATCCATCCTAGCAAGGGAACTAGACTTGATGAATTTTCTATAATTTTTCTTCATAAATTTTAAAATATATTAAAGAGTGATATATTACTTGTGGTTTAATAGGTCCAAATAATAATCCTGTATTAAGCAAAATTAGTGTCGCTTTTATTATGTTGATTTCCAAGAAATGTTAGACAAGATATATTGATAATTTTTGTCTAGTAAGCCTTTGGAATATGATTTATATCATCATTTCAAAATTTGTGACAAAGAGGTTGAAAGACATCCTAGATTATGTTATCACAAAGGAACAAGGTGGCTTTGTTCATTGTAAACAAATTATTGATGATATAATCATTGCATAAGAGGCCATAAATCACTTAATTCGATGAAAAAATATTAAAGAAAAATAAATGAAATTAGATATGAACAAAAAATATGATAGGGTTTCCTAGATTTTTCTACATGATATTCTCAAAAATTTTGAATTTGATTATAGTTATTGTGAATGGATAAAATATTGCTATAGCACCATGGAATATTTTATTTTGATCAACGGTTCTTGTAGTGGTTACTTGAAGTCATTTGGTGGACTTTATTAAGGAAACCCACTGTCTCCTTATCTATTAATTGTTATTGTAGAGGCATTAAGGAGAGATTTCTTAAATGCAAAAATTGAAGGAAAAATCAAAGGTATTTAGGATGTAAAATATTTCCCTTTTGAATCTCATATCCAATTTGTTAATGATACTTTTATTTTCAACTATCCTGATTCAATTAGACCATGGATTTTTAATCAATATTAGAATTCTATAAAAAAAACCATCAATCTACTTTGTTATTTCTTTGTCTCATAAATAAAATAAAAAGGATCTTTGTATCTCCTATTTAGATATAAATAAAGATTGTTTGGTAGGTTTGAAAGGTAAGTTCTTAACCATGCAAGAGTGCTACAATCCATAATGAATACTTTGCAATCCATACCTATTTATATGGTGTCACTTTCAAGATTTCTAGTAGGTATAGCATAAAAAACTGATAAAAATTAAAAACACATCCTTTGGAAATGATGTGAGGAAAACTTTAGGTATGCTTATTGTAAGTGGGACAGGGTTTGCAAAGGAAAGAATATTGGAGCAACATGCTTGTAAAATTGTAGACTTGTGAGTTTGGCATTAGAGATAAATTTTGCGTGGATATTATTCATAGATGAAGGAAATAATTGGGAAAAAATATTACCTCAAAAATATACATGTTATCTTGATGCATTGAAATTATTTAGGAAATGATCTCTATCCAAATGAACATCAAGATTAGAATTCATAACAGATGGTTTACAATTGCTAATTAAACATATTAGATGGTCAAACAATCAGGGGAATTATTCAACATTTTATTTAAAGCTTGGTTGAAGGCTTATCATCATATCTATAACTAAAATGCCAACCATGGGATTAGGTAATATTACATTATAAAGGTTCAAATATTAAATACTATATTAATATGACCAACTCAAGATCATGAATTTCTATTGGTAATTTGGTTCAAGAGGAGGAACTCAAACAAATTATAAATTATCTTTAAAAGATACTTCAAGAAAAATATTTTACACTTTTTACATGAAATGATGTGTTGGTTTGGAATATATCAAAATGAAAGCACGAGGATACGAAAACAAAAATGGAAAAACTCCAAATACGATGCAAGAATGAAACTAAACTTGATGCTACAAATTAAAAATGCGTAAAATGGAGAAAGCATAGACAAATTGGAACCTAAATGGAATGAAACAACCCTCTTCTTTTATTGATGTATTTTGAATTCAGTTACAATTCACTTCCTCCCTTTTTAGCGGCGAGGAGCATCAAACTTGTCTCTTGGTCACATCAATGGAAAGCCATCCCTCTTCCGCGTGCCCACATGTAAGATGGGCGAACCAAACATCACCACTGCTTGTGTATACGAGTGTTGATCCCTTGATGCTCCTCTGATGTCTAGACCCTATGTTCAAAGGAATAAGAAACCATTAGTAGCACCTGCGAATAAGAAAAAGCATGCGATCCTCAAGCCTACAATAAGCGGATGAGAAAATGAATTAAACTGTAACTAAAACTTATCCAAATGACATGAAAATTTGGCAAGGACATAGAAACATCACCAAGAAGGCATTGCAAAAATAATAGTTGGGAAATTCCTCACCGATTTGAATTCGCTCTGGGGAGGGACGAATTCGACTATAATTCGCTTCGGGGTAGAACGAATTCACCTGCAACAAAGTGTCGAAGTGATACTACCCCAAATGTCATGTCTAGGGAGCTCCAAAAGACCTACAAACTTGGGGTTAGCTAATTGGAGGCATTTTGGGAAGACCCAGATGGTCATATTTCCCCAATTTGGCCTCCATCAATGGGAATTTGATGCTGCTACCTACAAGTTAGTGAGGACAACAAAAGCGATAAAGCATGATAAGATTTGATCAAAGCATTACAAAATCAGAATTACAAGCTATCTAAGTAGCATAAGATGGAATGCAAAATAAACAAATGAAAAAAAGAAAAATATGCCATGAATCCTCAATCGTTCCTAAAATGGAAGATTAGGCTCGCAGCAGTGTAGGGGGCGCCCGGGCGGGCCGCCCACCGTTGGAACTTGATTTCGGCACCAATCCACTTGGGATGGGTCCAAAATATCTTGTAATGTGTTGTCAAAAAATTAGGTGGGATATTGTGGCCAAATGTCGGGTTTGGTTCCAGATTTGTGCTTCCAATGACCACCCAATGACCTCTTCTCCAAAAGAGATCAAGGATGTGAAAGGCACAATTCAAAAGGAAAATAGGTGTGAAAACAAAACGACAGCACTTCGTTGCTCCAAAATGCTCCTTCTATGTATCTTTTAGGGTGAGGAAACTCACCAATTTATAGAACTGGAGGTCTCTTGAATTGTGCATGCAGAGGCGCCACTTGGAAATCATGCCTTCCCAGGGGGAGGGAGATTCCTCCCTAAATATGGACTTCATGATTGCCCTTGTAATAGCCTCTAACGCTCGAAAATGCTCACCCACACTCCCATGCTATGAATGAAGCATTAAGTGGCGGATCTGAGCTACCATTTGTCAAGATTTGACTTTTTCCCCATCAAACCTGGAATTCGTCCCACCCTGGAGCGGATTCTGTATTCGTCTCAAGGAGGGACAAATTCTGAGCAAAGTGCCTAAAAGGTGCCAAATTGATCTTTGACTTCCCAAAACTACTGTGAGAGTGGTTAGGACCACTGTTTAACCTCTGGGGGCTGCCCTTGGGGTTGTGTGTGTCAATGCAATCAATGTTTGCAGTCACATAATCGGATTGGTGTTGTTTTGGTGTCTACAGATGCCCCTTTTTGGGATGCATTGTGCATGGCGCAGTGCCAAGCAAAAATAGATAACCAAAGCACTAATTATTAGGGTTTCTTAGTAACCTAACCAAATCTTGATGCCCCAAGCATGGAAAGGGCATGCATTCTTGAATCCTTTCTTCTGACGAGCGAAGGAACTTAATTCAAGTGTTAACCTTTTTTGGTGAGGTGTTACTTGAGCTTGGACATTGATCAGTCATGAATAGGCAAAGGACGCAACATTTTGTATGTGGTAACCTAGAGTTCATGATTCACAAATGCCAAGTGATTTTATCAGGTTGTGAATATTGCTTGTTTACTGCCCCAAACAGGGGCGTGATTGTCTTTGTCAATGATCCTTTGAATGCATGCCATTTTCCATGATTGGGTGTGTGTGTGTTGATTAGTGACTAAGTGTGACTACCCCCTCAAGCAACGAATCGATGAGGGAATGAAATTCATGAGAAAAGCAACGAGTCACTTGACCCAAGATGACTTAGGTAAGGGTGTCATCAGATGTTTAGCATTTAATTTGTGTGCAGTATTCCGACATTTAGACCTATTTTTGGTGGGTGTTAACCCTTTTGGCAATGTCGTTTGGGGATGAAATTATTGAAGATCCGTCTTCCCATGGAGCGGTCTAGCTATGGTAGCCTTCTTAGGGAGTAGGATAGTGAGGATTTGTAACCCCGACATTAGTTTTGCATACCCGGGATGTCAAATGCAAAAGCACTTTCATCGGGCAAGCTTTATTGCTTGTTTTGGGTCATTTTGTTCTTTTTTTGTTATTTTTGAAATTTGTGTGCTAAATTCATTCCAGGGTGGGACAAATTCCTGTTAGTATTCATTCCAGGGTGGGATGAGCACTAACCAGAGTGCTCGTTCAAGGGAGGAACGATTACAGGCTCAAAAAGCCTATTTAAAGGCCAAAACTAGGTTTTGGGCTCATTTGCACTTGCTTTTTTTTGGCGATTTGGAGCTCTGAGGAGGAGGAGGTGAATTCTGTGAAGCGAAGCACTGCAAAATTTCTCCCAAAATCATGAGTGCACAAATCGGATCGAGCAGCGAAGCCGAAGCGAGACCAGTAAGTGGTCCTCCTCATTTATTTGCTTTATATTTTCATGTTATTTGTTTATTGTGCTTTGTTATGCTTGAAAATGAAATCCAAGTGGAACTTTATTTTGACAAGATGTAATTAACGTCTAAAATTTGCATTCCATTTGACACTAAGGTAAACCCTAGGTAAAAAAATTTGTATTATGTGATGCTTTTGTTACACGAAAACCCTAGGAACACAAAACCCTAGTTTTTTAGGTTTAAATTTGTTAGTTTTAAAACGTAGGTGAAAACCCTAGGCTAAAAAACTGTTATTAAAATTTTGTTTTGCTTTTTTTGCAGACTTTGTCAGTTTTAAACTTAGAGTACCTAAACCCTAGGACTGACAAACTGTATTTTGAACATTGTTTGTTGTTGTTTTTATTTTGTCAGTTTTAACTTAGAGTACAGAAACCCTAAGACTGACAACTATTTTTTTTGTTTTTTTGGTTTTTTTTAAATTTTTTTTGTTGTGAATTTTTGTTGCTTTTGAGCTGTACACTTTCATGTAGTGTTGTATATTCATGTTTTTGTTGTACAGTTTTTCATAATTTTTAATGTTTTGAATTGTTTTCTTTTGCAGGTTGTTAAGAGCCAGTACCATGTACCGACCGCTTTTGCCGAAGTGTGTGGGGCGCTAACTGTGGCTAACTAGGAATGGCTTGATGCTTTTGGGCTCAAGAAGGTGACTTGACTAGAGCCTGTGGTCAGGGATTGAGCCTATCTGATGGCCTTGATCAACCTGTGGGATCCCCAGACCAACACCTTCAATCTCCCAACAGGGGAGATGAAAATGACACTAGACGACGTCTATCAGATTCTACGGATTCTGATAGATGGACTGTCAATCAGGACATTGCCGCATGACCAATGGATAGCTATACTAATACGGTGCTTTGGGAACGAGGAGGAGTTGGACGTAGAGAGCCCAGTGGAGAGGGTAGAGCTTGACTGCCATATTGGCGATATTCTAGTTCGATGGTGGCTGGAGAGGGGGTGTTGGGAGTGAGGCACATAGTACTTATGGGCCTCATTTCCAACATGCTGCTACCTGACTCATTAGGTGCAAGGTTCCCGTGGAACCTGTTGGATGTGGTTCAGCGGCTGGTGGAGTGCCCGACGGAGGCACCATTGATCATGAGGTGGGGATAGACGCTGCTGGCACAACTCTATGGGGAGCTGTATGAGGTCCACTGCCAGATGCGAAAGGGGATCAGCTATAGTTATCTATTGTAGAGCTGGGCCTAGAAGCACATAGCAATTGAGAGGTCGACGAGTCTA
This sequence comes from Wollemia nobilis, assembly GCA_028583015.1. Taxonomy (NCBI): domain Eukaryota; kingdom Viridiplantae; phylum Streptophyta; class Pinopsida; order Araucariales; family Araucariaceae; genus Wollemia; species Wollemia nobilis. Next base: position 869,939 of record JAQPPZ010002456.1, on the reverse strand, counting down.
CCATGGATGACTCGAGGGGATATGGAGGATAAGGACATAGGCTATGTGGCTCTTTGGTGGTGATCTAAGGAGCAGGAACAGAGTCAATAGTGGGTAGGTGTTGTAGGGCACTATGTCAATGCATTCACTCGAATTGCTCCAGGGGAGGTGTTCTGGCACCCCTATCGAGATTGTCCAGCCTATCCTGAGGCTGGAGAGTGGATTCGACGAGTATGCATGGGGCAGTGGCTGATTGGGTGGCACAAGACTGAGCATGATTTCTTCCCATATAGCCGAGTGACATGATAGTTTGGGGTGTGCCAGGGGTTTCTTGGTGAACCCGTGGTCTATCGACATCGGGGGGATGAGAGGACTCTGGATCGGCCAGTCATCGCGCCACTTGGCAAGGATTTAGACATGGTGATTGACATCCTAAACATGGATGATGTTGGGACTACTATAGAGTATGACCAGTGGTGGACCCTACGATGATGGTGAGGCGAGGGCCCACTGGGAGGCACGGGGGCAACAGTCACAGGTAGGGAGGGTGCGGAGACACCAGGTGATGACTGGGGAGCTCCACTGGAGGATACAAAGATGGTGGAGGTGGATGGTATGGATGTGGATCTTGGGGCTCTAGATCAGCAAAATATGCAAGACATTACGGAGTAGTGGGAGCCAGTGCAGGCTGCTATTCCAGAGATGCCCATGCCTTGGGCAGATGTGGAGGATATGGATGTAGGGTTACGCGCTGAGAATGCATGGTTGGAGGAGTTACTATGAAGGCACGATGAGGAGCTGGGGGATGCACTGCGGGAGAGAGATATCCTACGAGCTCAGCTAGAAGAGTGGGAGAGCACATGGGTTGCACACCACTAGTAGGAGGGGGAGACCGACACTTCCCGGGAGGGAGATCTCCTATGGGTGTAGCTGGCGCAGCGCGACGATGTAGTCATGATGTACCATCGGTGGGAGGAGAAGTGGTTCTGACACTGGATGGATTTGGAGGGGGAGATCATCCGCCTTGGGGGGTAGGTACTTGAGCCCTCTAGAGGTGGCTCATTATGCCGGATGAGGGGCAGTGATACTGAGTAGTCAGCATCATCTCATCGTAGGCGATTGGATAAGGAGGGGCTAGTGGGTATGGTGCGGGGGCGAGCAGTAGTTGCCTTGAGAGGTCCCATAGGACCTACACCATAGGGGGTAGTTCTTGTCGCACCGATCCTGCGTGATCATGGTGGCCGGTGCCCTAGGATTTGGGGGTTTTTGAGTTTTTGCTTTATTTTTGTGCGGTCAGATGACCGGTTATTGTAGCCTACGGGCCATTTTGATGATATATATACAAATGATTTTATTTGTGTTATACATGTGTCATGATTTGATGTTATGCATAATGATTGATGAATGTGTATGTATGTATGTTAATTTACCTAAATGGATGCATGTGTTCTGATGAATGCAAATGTTTCTAACTTATATGAGATGCAGGTGAAAATGATGATTGTGATTTGAATTTGTGATTTTTTTTTTTGTTTTTGTTGGTGGTGGCACCATAGACTGTCTATAACTTATATCTATTTTTCGTAGGCGATTGTTGTGGTGAATAGATTTGTATGCATACATGTATTTTCTTGTATGTTATTTTTGTATTTTCTAATGGTGAAGTAAATTTGAAAAGATATTACAGTTGGTTTAGAATGTAGTTAGGTTTTCTGAGATTCAGATGTTTTAACTAACTAGCCAAGGTTGTACTTTTATCTGACAAGAATTTGAACAAGGTATGAATCGGACTTGTCTTTGACCAAGTTATTTCACATCCCTGTGTGTGCAATTGAGTTTGTTTGATGTGGCATTTGTTAGGATACCACTAGTGCTAGATAGGCTATCAACCAAAACTGTACTGAGGATCACCTAATTAGCTCCACTAACTCCTTTAATGTATTTAGTCAGATTAATCTATGATGCAATCTAGGATACCATAAGCTAGCTCATCCACATGCAAACATTGATCTGCACACAAGTTAATGCGACAGATATATCATCATGCGGGAGGTTTGCCATGAGTGACCGATAGGCTATCAACCAAACCGGTACTGAGGTTTATCTCATGACCTTCTGAATGCTGAGAGTTTCAGGGATTCAAGTTCAACTCCCTTCTTTTCTTCAATTATATTGGGATACTTGCTCTTTATAGTGATAATAATCACTATTTATTTTTGTTATATATTTTTTTGTTTTTCTTTTGAGCAAGGGATTTGGATTTCGAGTGATGAGAATCACTATTGTATGTGCCTTTTGATGTATGCACTTTGAGGGTGATGTCAAATTTTTGGAGTTTTGACATGTGCAAATTTTGATGTTTTGCGACTTTTGAGAACTTGGGATTCATGGGGAATTGGGTAGGGAGGATGCTTGTCCTTTTGCCAAATCTTAGCATTCTTGGGGTCATTCGCACAGGGGGATGAGCAAGATAACCGTTTTGCTTATGGTGACATGGATTGCTTTGCAGGTTTCATATTTTGTTCACACAACTCGGGAATGTTTATGTGTTTTAATTTGTGCTAGGATGCTACGTAACAAGGTGTGATCCAAGTAAAATTCTACCTTCATAAAAGCTATCTAACTTTGTACAGTTTTGGTTAGAGAGCTATTGGTAGCTGAATGACAAAAAATCCTGATACATTAGAAGAAAACTGACTATAGTATGGCAGAAAGATGGATAGCGTTTTATTTTTGATGGATTGTTTATACAGTAGAGAGGTATGGAATGAAGATGGATTTTGCTAAGTAATTACAGTCTATGGTGCCTTAACCTGTATGACCACAAATATGCAAATGTATGGATGCGATACTTAATGCAACTATTATGCTTGTGTTTTTGATGGATTGATCTTGGTGAGTATGAAAATGGGATGTAAAAAGATATTTTTAATTTTGTGATGATTTTGAGCATGCATGGAGATGAGATGCAAGTTTTTGTTATTTTTGATGATTTTATTGTTTTTGAATTTCTTATTTTTCTTTTGACCAGGCGATTGGGGGAACCCTTGGAGCTTTTTGGTATTTACCAAGCGATTGTGGGAATCCTTGGAGCATTTTGGGATTGACCAAGCGATTGTGGGAATCCTTGGAGCATTTTGGGATTGACCAAGCGATTACGGGAATCCTTGGAGCACTTTGGGATTGACCAAGCGATTGCAGGAATCCTTGGAGTACTTTGGGATTGACCAAGCGATTGCGGGAATCCTTGGAGCACTTTGGAATCTATGTCTAGATACAATGACTATGTCGGATTGACCAGATTGTGGATGGGGGTGGTTAAATCAATGGATATCATGTTGATGGAATGATTTTTGTCTCCATTACCGCAGGTGTGGTGATCTGAGCATCCTAGATGTTTCTTGTGTTCTGGATCTAGCTCTGGAGGTATGAGCATGAATGGATCGGCCCTATGTGCAGATAGGAAGTTAGGGTCTACCCTCGACACTGATGTAATTATAGGGTCTCTAGAAAAAGGTGTTCTTCGTATGCCCAGAGTAGCAGATCCAACACTTGGTCCCACTGCGCTGGGTCTACATACCACTCATTCCCTGGCACTATGTTCATCTGTTCAAATATGTCATTAATCTCCAAGAGGCACCGATGCTGCATCTGTCGCATGTGATTAAGATATGCCATTTCTATTTCGTCTTCATAATAACTATAGGAGATCCAAAAGCCTTCATTGGCTCTGACTGCTTGTGGCATTAAAGGCTTGCCTTGCTCAAGCAAATTTATCTGGTCCCACTGTGGTTGTTCCACTCTCTATAGGGGGACCTGATTCTCTTAACGTATCACTGGCTCAGCTGGAGCCTCTACAAGAAAACATTGTCAAAATATTCTCATGATAGTCGTCCATAGGAATCACTTGCGAGTGATTGCTATCTAATTCGAAGGGGTCATATGATGCTGGCTCATAGTCTGACTCATCCTCCGAAGATCCTTCTTGAAACTATTTATATCTACCTTGAAAGTGGGTCCCCGAACTTTCACCTCTCTCTAGAAAATGGGAAGGGCGATTAAGGTTACCAAGGGTGGTTGTTGACCATGGGAGATAATCCCCCAATATGTATGTTGTGTTAGGGTTGGCATATGGATCTGATGCCAATCCACCCTTGTGGCCTATCCTCAGGCCTTACATGTCTTCGACCAATATGTCTAAGGGCAGGGGTTGGTTGAACCCTACACCTGACTTGTCATAAGGCATTTGGTATCTTGTTTGGCAAAGGACACACACTCCTTGATCATATCGGACTAACCCGTATCCATGCCAATTGCATTGGCCAAGATATCTCAGAGCGAATTTTGAGTTGGACAGATAGTTTACATCCTCTGTGAAAGGCTCTTCATCTTCATCCTCTTGCATGCATGGCTCAGTGCCATGATCAAGGCCCCCATACACAAAGTTTGTCTAGTTTGGTGGGTAGCCTAGAGGAACAATTTTACCAATGGGGAGGCAAGGTCTCCCCATGTCTTGCATGGACTCTAGTGCGGGCGTTACTACAACATTCCGCACCAGATACTCCCCCAGGCCCGTATTGGCCATTTCAACAGTGATTGTTGGCAACTGAGGGGGAGGGAATGGAAGCTCTTCTGAAATCCACTCCATGTCAAGTGGGCTAGGAGCTTCCACTTCCATTTTACTAGGCATCTCTTCGGTAGAGATGTTTGAGACTGATTGTGGTGCCTCTTCCAGAGGTCGTGCCTCCTCCAGGGGTTTAGGCAATCACAATGTTAATATTGGATTCAAGGATTTTGAGCAGCAAAATTATCATTAATGTTATCATAAAAATAGATGTGTTGATGTTCATCATCTATTATTGGAGGTAATATCTTATAAATGTGTCCATATTTATAGACAAACAAATAAGGTAGCAAAAAGTTTAGGCAATCACAATGTTAATCTTTATCTTGATAAAATTCAAATTTTAGAAACCAATTGATAAAGTGTGATTCTATCTCTTAATCAAAATGATCTCAAGGATTTGATTGCGGAAATATAGCACTTTAAAAAAGTTGAAGTATATATTGATAGAAAAATAAGTAAAAAGTAATTTTGATAAAAATGCATGTTGGATATGGTTTACTTGACCTATCAATTAATGTAATATTTTGATATTTTGATGGGAGTGCCCTCTCCCCAATAGAGGCCAAATATAATTTATTCTAAAAACATTAAAAAAAACATTGATATTAGTTAGTTTTAGTTACTAATAGAATACTATTATATTGTAGTTAGTAATTAGGTGATGTTATGGTATAATTAGTTTGCACTATGATATATTTATTAATAACATATTTAGTACAAAAGTAAATTTTAATGTCAAAATATATTAAATTTAGTATTGTGTAACAATAAAGATAATATTTTAATATTAGCATACATAAAACGAATAAATTATTATACTTAAAATATTTTATTTTTGATACTATTAAGAAAAGGAGGGTTTTGAAAGGAAACCCATAACCTTTTCAGGAGATAAGCCCCACGGACCACCACCAAAGAACACAAACAAAAACCCCAAAGGTGAACCAACAAAACAACCAAAGAGACAAGACCATACAAGAGGAATGAACAAAAGGGCCGAAGATAACCGAGGAAGTTCTACTCTGAAGCACCAAGGGAAAAATACCATGTCCATTGTATTGCTTCAAGGGAAAGGATTTAAAATTTAAAAATTTCAGACAAATCTAAAAGGCACATATCATGAGGAGAACCACGTACTCAATAGGAGGGCAAAGGTACAATAATTATAACCAATGTCTCTAAATGCACATGTCGTAAGGAGATCCGCATACCCAATGAGAGGGTGAAGGTAAAGAAAATAATATTAGATCCAATCACACACAAATAACACCATAAATTCCATGTACCTACAATACACTACCAAATATCTATAGACGTAGCAAATGGTCCACCATGAATGCGACCCATGAATAAACTTTCAGCATTTAAGTAACTTCATCTCTGACGCGACTAACAATCTCCATGGGGAAATCCTCCTACCAAACAAAAAATTCTTGGGATGATACATCCAGCTTCACCAATAAATCGGCCATCGTATTTCCCTCTCTGAGCACGTGCTCAAACACCACATTATCAAAGGAGCAGGAGTTCCAAATCATTTCATTAATAATATTAGACACCTTCCAACTAGGTTGATAGACCCCTTTAAGCATATTAATCACTAACAACGAGTCACCTTAGATTATTGCATTATAGATACCAAGATTTTTTAAATGCATCACACCAACAAAGGTAGCCAAGCTTCTCCAAAAATGGAAGATTAAGTACTGAGATAGTCTACAAAGGCCATAATAAGATCACCATTACTATACCATATCACTCCTCACACACCAGTAAGGCTGGGATTCCATTTAGAATTTCTATTAAAGTTTATTTTAAACCAGTCTACAGGTGGCAGGGACCAACGAACATGCCTTCTTAGGTTAGAATCAGGAGGATGAATATACTTAAAATATTTTAGGGTTTATACGTTATAACAATATTAATGTTAGAATGTTGTGATGGAAAATAATGTAAGACCATAGTGATTGATCGATTTAGAAATTATAAACAATATTATATAGTTATGTGGGTGTGGGATACACTAGGCGTAAGTATAGATCACCCTATGCATACCTTCAATATTAGGTACACAAGTGCATTAGTATAGGAAAAATAAGGGTGTTAATGTACACGCTGGTAGGGTTTATTTTGGAACTTATGGTTTAGGTGGTTTATAAGTTGTAAACAAGTTTGTAATGATGTGTGGCTATGGGGATACACTAAGACAAAAATAGGGTACTTGATGTAGACCTCCACTAAGATAAAAATAGAGTACTTGATGTAGGCCTCCCAAGATGTGGTATGTAAGTGTAATTGTGCATAGCACATAGGTGTGAGGGAGAAATAATAAGGATTCACTAAGGTGCATGTTAATATTATATTTAATTCTTAAAATTATTCATGCCTTATGAACATGATACCTTAATCAATGAAGATTCAAATCCCTCAATATAATTACACATTGTTAATGTTAGCCTTAATTTATAGGTGTGCATACCATTGAAACAATAGTAAAACTTATAAATTTAGGTAACATAACATCTCATAACATATAATCATAGTTTCATCCTCTCTAAAGCCATTGACTCTAAACATATAAGATTAATTATTATTTGGCTATGCATACTATATTGTTAGGACAAATAATACATCAAAGATAAAAAACAAATATACAAATATTATGTGCATATAAAATTTAATATTAACATAAAGACATGAATATTGCATGAATATTTTTATTTATTTATTATGATTTGTGTATGAGTTTTCAATAAAATTTGAATTTTATATAAGAAATAAAACAAATGGGAATAGATATTTTAACTAGTTTTCTTATTTTAAGTATGTAGTTCCATAGTTTATTTGGTATTGCACATCATTAAAGTATCATTTATTTTATTTTATTTTCTTGTGATCTACAAGAAGATAAGTGCAATATATGTCCTTAATTGAGACACATGTACTCATATATGAATGAATTTATATGCCCTTAGGAGATTACAAAGTGTCCAACAACACAAAAATTAAAGCCTCCAATGTAATAATGCTTGCATCTTTCCAATATTTTCATCTATAGGGTGTTTTAGAGGTAATGTAGTTGTAAAGCAATATTTTCTAGATATCATTACCTTGTTGGGATCTCATGACCTATTTTCTATAGAGATTCATCCCTCCAAAGTCCCTCAAGAGATGACAAAATTCCCAAGCAACTCTATGAAAATTCCCCTACTTTGAAGAGTCCCACAAAAATCCTTTGAGTAGTTTCTCCAAATTATGGTATGAGGCTTTCAAAGGGGACTAGCATGATAAGTAATAGATGTGAGTAGCTCCCAAGATCTTGGAACAAATTTAGATTTTTTTAGCTAATGAAAGATGCTTGGTAGGCCACTAATGCAACTTTATTTCCACTCTATCAATGACATATTTCTAAAGGGTAGAAGAGGAGGATCAAAAATCAAAAGGTATTTCAAAGAATCTAAATATTTTCAAGTCTAGATCCACTTCCAACCATACCTATTGAGCCATGATGGATTTGAAAAGAAGGATTACCTATACCACAAAGTCTTCTTCCATTGGATATTGGAGCCATAATGACTTTGAAAGGTATGCTTGATCATGTCTTCCTCATCAATAAGAGTTCAAAAAGAATCATCTATAAATTTTCCATTTAATAGTTAATAAGAGGTACTCAGGATGAAAATCCCTTTCACTAGACCCTTAGATACTATATTTGATAGAAGGTGATCAAATCCTTATGCTACTAGAATATACAAAGTTGGGTCAATTGGGTATCCTTAGCAAATTTATCTATGTGGAGTAAATGAGGTGGACTACTTATTATTGATGGTGAGGCAAGAGGAGGCATATATGAAAAGCACTTTAACCATACACAAATATTACGTCCAAGCTCTAATTCCTACAACATTACCAAAATGAGTTAATGTAGATCTAAGCTTAGGCTAATAAGGTGGATTTCAAAATTTAGCATTTGAAGTCTCTATTGGATCGTTGGGAAAATGCTCTATTCACTATGGCTAAAATCATACCCTTCCCTCTATCCTAGAAGAGCTGAATTTCTCCAAGGGATACAAAATGAGCTCATAGACATGCCTATCTATAAATAAGAAGTACAAGACCCCAAGAAAAAGGAACTAGAGGAGAAACATGAAATTATAGCAAGTTCTTGCTTTTATTTAGTATTTTTATTTTTTTAGTTCTCTTAATTCAGTTTGTTCTTTGGCTAGGTTCATGCTCTTTAGGTAGTTCCATAAAATATGTTTATTCTTAGGATTGATTCTCACTCTTTACTATTTTTTATTTTCAATTTGTACTTCCCTAAACTCAGTTTGTTCTTGGATTGGGTTTTCCACTCTTTACTATTTTTTCTTTTCAATTTGTACTTCCCAAAACTCAGTTTGTTCTTGGATTTTGTTACCATTATTTACTATTTTTGTTTCAATATTATAAATTTTTTAACTTAATTTGTTCATGGGATGGGTCCATAGTATAGGCATTTCAAGGTGTGCTAGCATACCACCAATTTTGATTATGAATCATGTACTCTTAATTTTATTTTAAAGTAATATAAAGTCACTTTTCAACCAAAAGGATGTAAAGCCTCCACATTCAAGATATCTATGACCAAATTGAAGTTTAATATTTCATAAAGATAATATGCTTATGATAGTGAAAAATATATATCTTAAAAATAATAATATCAATTGGATTATAACATTGTTTAAACAACCATAATATTTGATACGTGATCTTATTTTATAGTGCACAAAAATTAATGAATAAAAATTGTGACATAATCTATTCATTATGTGTAAGGATAGAAAAATAAGAGTTTAATAGTCAATCCAACAAATATGTTAATAAATTTTATTTTCTTGTGATTTCATTATAGTGATAGATTAGATATTTCTTTCATCCAATTAGAAACATATTTTAAAATAATCTCTAGTATTCATAACATTTTCTTTTTGAAAAAGAGAAAGCTACATAGTTATATTGCTTAGTAAAATTGAAGTACAAGAGTCTTAAATAATGTATTCATAGTATCCATAAACAAATGATTAATAACCAGTTTCTCTAAAATGAGCAACTTCATTACTAGTCTTTGTACATGTAATTTTTCAAACCAAAATATAATTGACTAGATGTCCATCAATTGAATCTTGAATCATGGATAAGGTTCAATATGTAGTAGAAATGTGTGAGTTATGGGTGTTACTAGTAAAATGAGTTATCCTAACATAATTAAAAATAAAATCAATGGTAAATAATTACAAACGGAAAAAAAAGTTTGCTAGTAATTAGTGATCAATCTATCCATAATGTAAGTTAAAAAAATCCTTTGAAAATATTATGTAATATAATACTAGGTTATGCTATATCATCAAAAAATTTTATAATAATAATATTACTTTAACACAAAAATGTAGAATCAAATTAGCATATAACTAGCACTAATAAAATACTAAATATTAAATTTTAACACTAATTCAAAACAATTGCACCAATAGTTGTTGCCATGAAATAAAAAATAAATAAAATTTGGATCCAATTGCTAGTTCAAACGATAAATCTATGTTATGAAATGAAAATGTAATAATTTCAAAACCTTAAGTGCTCATATATTGTATAAGTAAAACATCTTGAGCTTTGTTAGAAGGCTTCATGTCATATCTCTTATACAAATCCTAGATTGGAAATATTGCATTATGTTGTAGAAGCGTTAAGGGGTAAATTTTTATTTGAAATTATTTCTTAATTTATCATATCATAATGGTTTTGATGTATAATGTAAAATTTAACTTAATATCATAATGTTTTTGATGTATAATGTAAAATTTAACTTACTCTTTAATTACCATGTTTAGGTGAGGTTCCTCATCTTCATAGATGTCTTCTTCAAATTTGGATGATCATGACTACTATTAATATTTATTTGTTTTAGAAGAGTAACCTTGTCATTCCTCCTATTAGATTGATTTGATATCTAATATTATTTCAATTTTCTTATGCTCTTGTTATATTTATTTGTAATAGGTCCCATTGCAAGGTAAAAAGGCCTCTTAAATTTTAGGTAGCTATCATCATTTACTGTATCCCTCAACATTCTTATAGTATTTTCTATTTAATTTCCATCCTTTATATTACTTTTTTTATCTTATTAAGGCATCTGTATATAAATTCAATTATAGTATACGAAGAAGATCATGGTACTTACCTTACACCCATCATGTTATCTTCAACATCTAATGTATTAATAAGTAAAGCCTCTAAGGTTGATGATATGTATTCTCTTAAAAAGAAAGCAAACTCTAGGTCAAATATTTTAACATACATCTACAATGTTGAGTAGGTAGACCTAATCAAAGATGGATTATCATTACATAAGTTCCAAAATATTTTGTTTATATTACTAATTATTTATCCATTCTTAGGATTGAAGTTTCTATTTTTATAGGAGTGTATCTATCATTTATTTTTCTCAATATTTTAAGGAAACATTTATAAATACTTTTATTTAATGATTTAATTTCAACCTATATCTATATTAAACTCTAATATCATAATAACATGGTAATAGTTGATTATTGATAAGGAATTCTAAGGATTTTTTTCTCAATCCATAGAATGAGATACCAAAGGCATACAATCTATTAACATTCAGCCATGAACTCAAAGGTTATTATTTTGAAGATAAAAATCACATTCTAGATATTCTAGTTTACATTTTTTTAGATATATGTAAAAAAATTTGGCAAGTAGATACATGAAATATAACATGCAACTTTTTAAAAAAATATCAATATGAATATCTATCATTTCACCAAAATATTTGAATGAAACCACTAAACCTTGTATCCATCATTATTATTATTATTTTTATTTGTGGAAAACATCCCAAAAGGGATGCCACTTTCGGGTAAGACCCAAGGAGGTAGGGATATCCATTCCACAAAAAATGCCCAGGACTCGGACCTGGCCTACCACCTTTGACATACTCAAGGAGAAAACAAACACACAAAACCAATTTAAAAATAAGTAAATAACAACAAAAATAATAAAATAAAATAAAAGACATGCTCCTTGAGTGTGTCAAAAACAAAAGCACAACCAAACACGCACAATAAGATAAAAGAAACCACAACACAAACCACATAGAAAAACACAATAACCACATAAAAAAACACAAACAAGACAAAAACAACAAAACACTACAAAGACTTAACCCAAAAAAAACATGAATAATTAACACAACCAATACCTAAAAAATTAAAAAAAATTAAATAAAAATAAAAATAAAAACAACCAAAAACAAAAAATAAACAAAATAAAAAAACATAGAAAACATTCACACATAAAAACACGAAATAACAAAAAAAAACGAATTCAACAGAAGTTGGACGTTTTTCGCAGGACTGCCCAAACTACCGAACTCGTTTCGGCCATATCTCACTCATCCGAACTCGGATTGAGCTGAAATTTTGAGGGTAGATGCCTGAAAAACCCTAGAACGTCTCCACCAATTTTCATATCATTTGGAGCAACACAGATCCTAGTGCATCCCTATGTGTGAACGATATATTTGGCAAGCGGCTATGCGAGGGTTTCATCTGGGTTGAGTGCAAGCAGCTCCAGAGGTTGGTTTTTAGGGCCTTCGGGCCCTAGCGGCCAATATTTTTGTGGTTTATGCTCAATATTTTAGCAGGAAATGTTGCAGGGGATACAAGATGGGTTAGAAATTTGTCTTTCAATAGATCATATTGTGAACTTGAGTGACAACGGCTTCCAATTTGCTGCTCAAAAGAAAAGTGAAAACCATACCTTTCCACGGTGTCTAGGGCAAGGATTAAAGAGATCTCGAAACAAGTTTCAAGCAGTTGATCAAAAAATGGCTCATATCTCAAATGAATCTGGTGCTAAGGTGCACCCACAAAATAATTCTACTATGAAAACCCCTGTCAAGGGTAAGAATTTTGAAGACTCAGTCCCAAAAATGAATTTTAGGGATGCCCTTCATGGTGGACAGCCTCAGCCCAATGCTAATATCAATATTAGGGCTTCCCATAAACCTCTAAGAATGCCTAAGATTGATCCTAGGAAAACAGAGTCAGGATGTCTTAAAGCAGTTGATGGAACTCCTATTGTTAAGCTTGATATGGGGAACATTCAGATTGGCATTGAAGATTTGGAAAAAAGAGGACTAATTTGTCGGTTCGTGGGTTTTCGTCCGAGTCTATCTGCTTTCAAAGTCGAGGCTGCAAAAAGCTGGAAAACTAAAGGTGAGTTACAAATCTCTATTTATCCAAATGGTTATTTTCTTGTTTTATTTGCTAATAATGAAGATAGAGAGAAAACTTTTCAAGGGGGTCCTTGGTTTTTTGGAAGGGCGGGGCTTTTCATGAAGCCCTGGCATACTAAATTTAAAGCCGAAGAAGAGATGCCTTCTATAGCTCCCGTGTGGGTTAGACTCTTTGGCCTCCCTATTGAATTTTGGAATCCTACTATTTTTTCTTCAATTGGAAACTCTTTAGGAACTTTTATGATGACAGCTGATTGTACTCAAAATTTTGAACATATTATTTATGCTCGAATTTGTGTTTTAATGGATTTTGACAAACCCCTTCCTAAAAATATCACATTACAATTTGGGGAAGACACTTGGGAGCAAGTAGTGGACTATGAGAACATTCCTTTTCGTTGTAGAATTTGCCATGAATATGGTCATTTGGCCAGTGCTTGCCCAAATAAAATTCTTGATCAAAAGAAAGAAGATATAAACTCAACAGGTTTCCAAATACCTAAGAAGAAGAACACTCAGAAAAAAATAGTTATGAAGGATCAATCAAAGTCATTTGCTAATATGTTTGAAATACTTTCCACAAATGATGTCCCAAGTGAGGAAGAGGAAATAATGGAAACTGAAATCTTAGAAACACAATTTAAATATGAAGGGAAGAACTCAGGAGACAAACCAACAAATCAAAGGTTTTCAATAGAAAAAAAAAGGAGAAAATTTACACAAGAAAAACAATATTTCAAATGTCAAAACTTCAAATAATGCAGGTCCCAATATAGACTCCATTGAACCATCTAGTAAAATTTTGGCTGTGTATGAGCATTCTTCAAGGTTAGAAGCCATCTCAGATTCAATTGGAATAAGTCAAGAAATAGGGAAAAAAAATTGAAGATGGATTCCAATCAAAAAATAGGTCGCAAGACCAATCAATATCATATGGTAAAAGAAGGTGAAAAGCTTGTAGAGGAAGGTAAGATTAATGCCCTTCCCAAATTTTTTAGCCCTGGTATTAATGAAGATCATCACTTGGAATATTAGAGGACTCAAAGGGAGTCTTTCAAAACAAAATGAAATTAGAAGAATGATTCAAATAAATCATCCACATCTTGTTTTCCTTCAAGAAACAAAGATGTCAATGGAGGATATGGACTTAATTGCCAGTAAAATTTGGCCAGCTGGAAAAGTGGTTTCCCTCGGTTCCCAAGGGACTTCGGGTGGCATTGCTTGTCTTTGGGACCCAAAAGAGGTAGTTATTCACCATATGGTTGGCAGTTGGGGTTTGTTGGCTATAGCTATTCAAAGTAGACATTCCAACCAGATTATGCTCTGCATTACTTATTTATGCCCCGACTTCTTTGGAGGAAAAAAGAAGACAGTGGAAGGATATTACTCATATTATCTCTCATTTTCCTAAAGCTTGGATCTTGATCGGAGGAGATTTCAATACCATCCTCTCTCTGGATGAGAAAAGGGGGGAAATAGAAATTTGGACAAAAGCACCGACCTCATGAGCGAATATATTGCAAACCTCCATCTTGTGGATATCCAACCGAGATAATGGCCTTATGACTTGGTCTAACAGAAGGCAAGGCTTAGCTTGTATAATGGAGAGATTGGATAGGTTTTTGCTCTCTAAAAATTTCTTAATCCATGGTCACATTCCTAAAGTGAAGACTCTTAATAATGTTGGTTCGGATCATTGGCCAATCATGATGGAAATGTGGAAAACCAATGTGAGTTTATCTCCTTTTCGTTTTCAATTAATGTGGCTCAGAGACATTTCCTTCGGACCTCGTGTGCAACAATGGTGGAAGGAAGGTAAACCTAGGCATGGGACTAAGATGTTCTATTTTTCCAAAAGACTGCAATACATTAAATCCAAAATCAAGACTTGGAACTGGAAAGAGTTTGGGGATGTTCATAAAAAAAAACATGAAGTTATTGCTCATCTTGAAAATTTGAATAAGAAAATCCGTTTAGATGGCCTCACAGAGAAGAGAAGTGCGAGATGAAATTAAACTCACAACTCAGTTAGAGGAATGGGAAAAAAGAGAAGAAATCTTATGGAAGCAAAAATCTAGAATTCAATGGCTCAAAGAAGGAGATCGAAACACAAATTTCTTTCACAAATCTCTTCTAGCTCGAAGATCTCACAACTTTATTTCTTCCTTAACTTCAGATCTCTGGAGATGTTGTTTATACTTGGGATGGCATGAACTCTATTGTTGTTGATTACTTTTCCAATATTTTTGCTGCTACTCCTCTTGACTCAGCTTCTCAACAAAATGTTCTTCAAGCAATCCCTTCTCTTATCACTTCTGAGGAGAACTCTATTTTGACTGCTCCTATTACTATCAATGAGCTTCAACAAGTAGTTTTTAAAATGCAAAAGGGAAAACCCCAGGTCCTGATGGTTTTCCTATTGAGTTCTACCAAGAGTTCTGGGATATCCTTCATGTTGATTTATTAGAGGTGGTGGAAGAAGCCAGGAAAGCCAAAGAAATTTTGAAGGTTATCAATAAAACTTATATTACTCTTGTTCCAAAAGCTCAAGAGGTTGATCATATCTCAGCTTTTAGACCTATTGCTTTATGTAATGTTCTTCTCAAAATCATTACTAAAATCATGGCAGAAAGGTTGAAGCCTCTTTTGCATAAGATTATTTCCCCAGAGCAAGGGGGATATGTGGAAGGACGTCAAATAGTAGATGAGATAGTTCTTGCTCAGGAAGCCATCCATTCCATGGATATGCAAAATTCTCCTTCTATGTTCATTCGGTTAGACTTATCCAAAGCTTATGACAGAGTGGATTGGCACTTCCTTATCAAAGTTTTGAGGCAATTTGGTTTCTCTAAGGATTGGATGGATTGGATTATGGGATGTATCTCTTCAGTTTCCTACTTAGTTCTTATCAATGGCAGGCCTTCTCGGTCTTTCCCAGCTTCCAGAGGTATTAGGCAAGGTGACCCGCTATCCCCTTATTTATTCATCATTCTTGTTGAATGCTTGGGTAGGACTATAACCAAAAAGAGGGAAAACAAAACCCTTGAGGGAGTTACCATTGCTCATGGAGCTAGACCTATCTCTCATCTTCAATTTGTGGATGACTCTACTCTTTTAGGTAAAGCTACGAGTTAAGGAAGCTTCTAATATTAAGCAAATAATTAGCTGTTTTTCTAAGGCTACTAGGCGAGTTGATCAATGAAGACAAATCTAAAGTTATTTTCTTTCACTGCTTCTGCTAGACGAGGAATCCATGGTCTTGGATAAATTAAGATATAAGAAGACCTCTCTTCCAATCACTTATTTAGGTATTCCCATAAATATTCAAAGGCAGAAAAATAAATATTGGAATTGGTTGTTGGACAAAGTCAAGAAGAAAATTGGAAAGTGGACCAACAAGTGGCTTTCTTCAGGGGTAGAATCACCTTGGTAAAATCAGTCCTTCAAGCTATTCCTATTTATGTTTCTTCCATTTTGAATATCCCAAAGGCTGTTCTTCGAGAATTGGATCAAATCAGTCATCGTTTCCTTTGGAGTGGTACTAAGGAGAAAAGAAAATGGGCCTTGGTGAAATGGGATACTTTATGTCTTCCTAAGAGTGAAGGGGGGTTAGGATTCCGGTCTTCAATTAATAACAACAAAGCTTTAGCTGCTAAATTATATTGGAGGATGTTGCATAACCCCAATGCTCTTTGGGCCAATAATCTCCGTGCTAAATATGCTTGAGAACAAAAGTCCCGAAGACCTTGTTCGCTATCAACTTCCTACCAAAGGTTCTCCCATTTTAGCAGTTCTTAAGACTGGTGAGGATTTGATAAAGAAAAAATTATTTTGGATCATTCATAATGGTCAACATGCAAATTTTTGGATAGATTCTTGGGATGGTCACAAGCCTTTGATAACTCAGTTTCCCGATTGGAGGCCTTTGATGGAGGAGCTTCACCGAGCTAATTGGATAAAGGTGGCTAATTACTTGTCGGTACCATACTTGGTAATTCAAAGGTTGGTAGATATTGGATCCCTATTGAGGACTGGCCTATTCAAATCCCAGAAAGGCAAAGACAAGATATCCAAGGCATCCTTCATATGAGATCCCTCTCTTGGTCCCATGAAAAAGATATTGTTTTGGATGGAACAACACTACTAAGGGTGAGTATTCCGTTGCTCAAGGTTATTTGACCTTATGCCATAATAATCCCAACCATTCTTCTGACATATTTTCTCAATTGTGGGCTCAAAAGCTTTGGCCTAAGGTGAGGTTCTTTAATTGGCTTTTATTGCATCGTAGGGTGCTTACTGGTGAGCAACTTATGAAGCGTGGTTTTCATGGCCCTTTTAGATGTGAAATGTGTGAAGAGAATGTAGAAAATATCAACCATATTTTTATTGAGTGTACTTTAGCCTCTGAGCTATGGAGGAGAATGGCCACTTTACTTGGCTTACAGTGGTCCAATTTTTTTACTTTTGAACAGCTTTGGAGGGATTGGCCTAATCAAGAGGGTGTTGATCATTTTATTAGGCAGTTAGTTTGGATGGGTTCTACCATTCTTCTTTGGAATATTTGGAATGAAAGGAACAACCAAATTTTTAATCAAGATAGGAAGGATATTCACTATATTTGGCAAAATACCATAGCCAACTTAGTTGAATCAGTCCATCAACTCCTTAATCACCCTCAAAACTCCCACCAAAGATGGGATCAAGTGATGCAAAGATTGAAGATTAAACCTTCTAAGGGCAACCAACTTAAAGGGAATGTGAGTATTAGTAAGATGGATAGGACTAGAAATTGGCAACCTCCTCCTAAGGATTTTGGAAAAGTCAATACTGATGGAGCCTCTAGAGGGAACCCTGGAAAAGCCAGTGTGGGAGGAATTGGTAGACTTTCAGATGGCTCCCTGGTTTTTACTTTTGCTTGAGAATTTGGGTATTCTTTCCAATAACCTTGTTGAGGGGTATGGTATCCTCGGAGGCCTTCAGGAGGCTACTAAGGTTGGATGGGAAAAGGTGTTAGTTGAGTCTGACTCTCAACTTATGATTAATCTCTTGAAGACTCCTTCTAAGAATCATAAGGTGGATTGGAGAATAAAAAGAATTATTGAGAAGATCGAGTTAATCCAGATGGGATTTTTGAAAGTTGATTACAATCATGTGGTCAGAGATCAAAACAAGAGTGTTGATGCTTTAGCTAATTGGGCTTTGGACAAAGGTGATCTTACTTGTTATGGCCACCCTCCTATATGGTGGGCTTCTCAAATTAGGGAAGCTCTTCTTTCTATCATTTCTTTGGATGGCTCCGGTTCTAAAGGTACCTAGTTTCTTCTTGTTTTTTTTTTTTTGCTTCTCTTTGGTTCATTCAGTTTTTTTTAGTTCCCTAGCTCATTCTATTCTTTATTTTGTTTCCTCTGTTGATTCTTGCCTTAATAGTCTTCTGGTCTAGATAGGTCATTGTTTTGTTCATTGTTTTTTTTTTTTCTTCTTTGTTTTTTTTTGTTTAGTTTTTTAAGGTGGGTGGGTTCTTTTGTTTTGTTTTGTTTTTGTGTTCTTTGTGTTGTTTTTCGTTGTTCTTGTGTTTTTGTTGTTTTGTTTTTTTTTATGTTTTTTGTTATTGTTCTTGTGTTTTTTTGTTCTTGTTCTTGGGTTTCTCTTTGTTTGTGTTATTTCGTGTTTTTATGTGTGAGTGTCTTCTATGTTTTTTGTTTTTTTTTATTGTCTGTTGTTGGTTGTTTTTTTATTTTTATTTTATTTATTTTATTTTTTAGGTTTTGGTTGTGTTTATTTTTCATGTTTTTTTTGGGTTATGTCTTTGTAGTGTTCTGTTGTTTTTGTCTTGTTTGTGTTTTGTTATGTGGTTCTTGTGTTTTTCTATGTGGTTTGTGTTGTGGTTTCTTTTTTCTTATTGTGCGTGTTTGGTTGTGCTTTTGTTTTTGACACACTCAAGGAGCATGTTTTTTATTTTATTTTATTATTTTTGTTGTTATTTACTTATTTTTAAATTGGTTTTGTGTGTTTGTTTGCTCCTTGAGTATGTCAAAGGTGGTAGGCCAGGTCCGAGTCCTGGGCATTTTTGGCGGAATGGATACCCCTGCCTCCTTGGGTCTTACCCGAAAGTGGCATCCCTTTTGGGATGTTTTCCACAAAAAAAAAAAAATAAAAATAACAAAAAAAAAAAAAAAAAAAAACAAAAACACAAGAACAAAAAAAAACAACCAAAGAACACAAAAACAAAACAAAACAAAAGAACCCACCCACCTTAAAAAACTAAACAAAAAAAAACAAAAAAGAAAAAAGAAAAAAAATTGAACAAAACAATGACCTATCTAGACCAGAAGACTATTAAGGCAAGAATCAATAGAGGAAACAAAAAAAATAATAGAATGAGCTAGGGAACTAAAAAAAATTGAATGAACCAAAGAGAAGCAAAAAAAAAACAAGAAGAAACTAGGTACCTTCAGAACTGGAGCCATCCAAAGAAATGATAGAAAGAAGAGATTCCCTAATTTGAGAAGCCCACCATATAGGAGGGTGGCCATAACAAGTAAGATCACCTTTGTCCAAAGCCCAATTAGCTAAAGCATCAACACTCTTGTTTTGATCTCTGACCACATGATTGTAATCAACTTTCAAAAATCCCATCTGGATTAACTGAATCTTCTCAATAATTCTTTTTATTCTCCAATCCACCTTATGATTCTTAGAAGGAGTCTTCAAGAGATTAATCATAAGTTGAGAGTCAGACTCAACTAACACCTTTTCCCATCCAACCTTAGTAGCCTCCTGAAGGCCTCCGAGGATACCATACCCCTCAGCAAGGTTATTGGAAAGAATACCCAAATTCTTAGCAAAAGTAAAAACCAAGGAGCCATCTGAAAGTCTACCAATTCCTCCCACACTGGATTTTCTAGGGTTCCCTCTAGAGGCTCCATCAGTATTGACTTTTCCAAAATCCTTAGGAGGAGGTTGCCAATTTCTAGTCCTATCCATCTTACTAATACTCACATTCCCTTTAATTTGGTTGCCCTTAGAAGGTTTAATCTTCAATCTTTGCATCACTTGATCCCATCTTTGGTGGGAGTTTTGGGGGTGATTAAGGAGTTGATGGACTGATTCAACTAAGTTGGCTATGGTTTTTTGCCAAATATAGTGAATATCCTTCCTATCTTGATTAAAAATTTGGTTGTTCCTTTCATTCCAAATATTCCAAAGAAGAATGGTAGAACCCATCCAAACTAACTGCCTAATAAAATGATCAACACCCTTTTGATTAGGCCAATCCCTCCAAAGTCTGTTCAAAAGTAAAAAAATTGGACCATTGTAAGCCAAGTAAAGTGGCCATTCTCCTCCATAGCTCAGAGGCTAAAGTACCCTCAATAAAAATATGGTTGATATTTTCTACATTCTCTTCACACATTTCACATCTAAAAGGGCCATGAAAACCACGCTTCATAAGTTGCTCACCAGTAAGCACCCTACGATGCAATAAAATCCAATTAAAGAACCTCACCTTAGGCCAGATATTTTGAGCCCACAATCAAGAAAATATGTCAGAAGAATGGTTGGGATTATTATGGCATAAGGTCAAATAACCTTGAGCAACTGAATACTCACCCTTAGTAGTGTTGTTCCATCCAAAATAATCTTTTTCATGGGACCAAGAGAGGGATCTCATATGAAGGATGCCTTGGATATCTTGTCTTTGCCTTTCTAGGATTTGAATAGGCCAGTCCTCAATAGGGATCCAATATCTACCAACCTTTGAATTACCAGTATGGTACCGACAGTAATTAGCCACCTTTATCCAATTAGCTCGGTGAAGCTCCTCCATCCAAGGCCTCCAATCGAGAAACTGAGTTATCAAAGGCTTGTGACCATCCCAAGAATTTGTCCAAAAATTTACATGTTGACCATTATGAATGATCCAAAATAATTTTTTATTTATCAAATCCTCACCAGTATTAAGAACTTCTAAAATGGGAGAACCTTTGGTAGGAAGTTGATAGCGAACAAGGTCTTCAGGACTTTTGTTCTCAACATATTTAGCACAAATATTATTGGCCCAAAGAGCATTGGGGTTATGCAACATCCTCCAATATAATTTAGCAGCTAAAGTTTTGTTGTTATTAATTGAATACCGAAATCCTAACCCCCCTTCACTCTTAGGAAGACATAAAGTATCCCATTTCACCAAGGCCCATTTTATTTTCTCCTTAGTACCACTCCAAAGGAAACGATGACTGATTTGATCCAATTCTTGAAGAAAAGCCTTTGGGATATTCAAAATGGAAGAAACATAAATAGGAATAGCTTGAAGGACTGATTTTACCAAGGTGATTCTACCCCCAGAAGAAAGCCACTTGTTGGTCCACTTTCCAATTTTCTTCTTGACTTTGTCCAACAACCAATTCCAATATTTATTTTTCCGCCTTTGAATATTTATGGGAATACCTAAATAAGTGATTGGAAGGGAGGTCTTCTTATATCTTAAATTATCCAAGACCATGGATTCCTGTCTAGCAGAGTAGTGAAAGAAAATAACTTTAGATTTGTCTTCATTGATCAACCGCCGACTAGCCTTATAAAAATAGCTAATTATTTGCTTAATATTAGAAGCTTCCTTAACTATAGCTTTACCTAGAAGAGTAGAGTCATCCACAAATTGAAGATGAGAGATAGGTCTAGCTCCATGAGCAATGGTAACTCCCTCAAGGGTTTTGTTTTCCCTCTTTTTGGTTATAGTCCTACCCAAGAATTCAGCAAGAATGATGAATAAATAAGGGGATAGCGGGTCACCTTGCCTAATACCTCTGGAAGCTGGGAAATACTGAGAAGGCCTACCATTGATAAGAACTAAGTAGGAAACTGAAGAGATACATCCCATAATCCAATCCATCCAATCCTTAGAGAAACCAAATTGCCTCAAAACTTTGATAAGGAAGTGCCAATCCACTCTGTCATAAGCTTTGGATAAGTCTAACCGAATGAACATGGAAGGAGAATTTTGCATATCCATGGAATGGATGGCTTCCTGAGCAAGAACTATCTCATCTACTATTTGACGTCCTTCCACATAACCCCCTTGCTCGGGGAAATAATCTTATGCAAAAGAGGCTTCAACCTTTCTGCCATGATTTTAGTAATGATTTTGAGAAGAACATTACATAAAGCAATAGGTCTAAAAGTTGAGATATGATCAACCTCTTGAGCTTTTGGAACAAGAGTAATATAAGTTTTATTGATAACCTTCAAAATTTCTTTGGCTTTCCTGGCTTCTTCCACCACCTCTAATAAATCAACATGAAGGATATCCCATAACTCTTGGTAGAACTCAATGGGAAAACCATCAGGACCTATGGTTTTTCCTTTTTGCATTTTAAAAACTACTTTTTGAATCTCATTGATAGTAATAGGAGCAGTCAAAATAGAGTTCTCCTCAGAAGTGATAAGAGAAGGGATTGCTTGAAGAACATTTTGTTGTGAAGGCTGAGTCAAGAGGAGTAGCAACAAAAATATTGGAAAAGTAATCAACAACAATAGAGTTCATGCCATCCCAAGTATAAACAACATCTCCAGTATCTGGAGTTAAGGAAGAAATAAAGTTGTGAGATATTCGAGCTAGAAGAGATTTGTGAAAGAAATTTTTGTTTCGATCTCCTTCTTTGAGCCATTGAATTCTAGATTTTTGCTTCCATAAGATTTCTTCTCTTTTTTCCCATTCCTCTAACTGAGTTGTGAGTTTAATTTCATCTGCACTTATCTTCTCTGTGAGGCCATCTAAACGGATTTTCTTATTCAAATTTTTAATATGAGCAATAACTTCACATTTTTTTTATGAACATCCCCAAACTCTTTCCAGTTCCAAGTATTGATTTTGGATTTAATGTATTGCAGTATTTTGGAAAAATAGAACATCTTAGTCCCATGCCTGGGTTGACCTTCCTTCCACCAATATTGGACATGAGGTCTGAAGGAAATGTCTCTAAGCCACATTAATTGAAAAAAAAAAGGAGAGAAACTCACATTGGTTTTCCACATTTCCACTATGACTGGCCAATGATCCGAACCAACATTATTAAGAGTCTTCACTTTAGGAATGTGACCATGGATTAAGAAATTTTTAGAGAGCAAAAACCTATCCAATCTCTCCATTATACAAGCTAAGCCTTGCCTTCTGTTAGACCAAGTCATAAGGCCATTATATGGTTGGATATCCACAAGATGGAGGTTTGCAATATATTCACTCATGAGGTCAGTGCTTTTGTCCAAATTTCTATTTCCCCCCTTTTCTCATCCAGAGAGAGGATGGTATTGAAATCTCCTCCGATCAAGATCCAAGATTTAGGAAAATGAGAGATAATATGAGTAATATCCTTCCACTATCTTCTTTTTTCCTCCAAATAAGTTGGAGCATAAAAAGTAATGCTGAGCATAATCTGGTTGGAATGCCTACTTTGAATAGCTATAGCCAACAAAACCCAACTGCCAACCATATGGTGAATAACTACCTCTTTTGGGTCCCAAAGACAAGCAATGCCACCCGAAGTCCCTTGGGAAATGAGGGAAACCACTTTTCCAGCTGGCCAAATTTTACTGGAAATTAAGTCCATATCCTCCATTGACATCTTTGTTTCTTGAAGGAAAACAAGATGTGGATGATTTATCTAAATCATTCTTCTAATTTCATTTTGTTTTGAAAGACTCCCTTTGAGTCCTCTAATATTCCAAGTGATGATATTCATTAATACCAGGGCTAAAAAATTTGGGAAGGGCATTAATCTTACCTTCCTCTACAAGCTTTTCACCTTATTTTACCATATGATATTGATTGGTCTTGCGACCCACTTTTTGATTAGAATCCATCTTCAATTGTTTTTCCATGTTTCTTGACTTATTCCAATTGAATCTGAGATGGCTTCTAACCTTGAAGAATGCTCATACACAACCAAAATTTTACTAGATGGTTTAACGAAGTTTATATTGGGACCTGCATTATTTGAAGTTTTGACATTTGAAATATTGTTTTTCTTGTGTAAATTTTCTTCTAATTTTTTTTCTATTGAAAACCTTTGATTTGTTGGTTTTTCTCTGAGTTCTTCCCTTCATATTTAAATTGTGTTTCTAAGATTTTAGTTTCCATTATTTCCTCTTCCTCACTTGGGACATCATTTGTGGAAAGGATTTCAAACATATTAGCAGATGACTTTGATTGATCCTTCATAACTAGTTTTTTTTAGTGTTCTTCTTCTTAGTTATTTGGAAACCCGTTGAGTTTATATCTTCTTTCTTTTGATCAGGAATTTTATTTGGGCAAGCATCGGCCAAATGACCATATTCATGGCAAATTCTACAATGAAAAGGAATGTTCTCATAGTCCACTACTTGCTCCCAAGTGTCTTCCCCAAATTGTAATGTGATATTTTTAGGTAGGGGTTTGTCAAAATCCATTAAAACACAAATTCGAGACTAAATAATATGTTCAAAATGTTGAGTACAATCAACAGTCATCATAAAAGTTCCTAAAGAGTTTCCAATTGAAGAAAAAGCAATACGATTCCAAAATTTAATAGGGAGGCCAAAGAGTCTAACCCACACGGGAGCTATAGAAGGCATCTCTTCTTCGACTTTAAATTTAGTATGTCAGGGCTTCATGAAAAGCCCTACCCTTCCAAAAAACCAAGGACCCCCTTGAAAAGTTTTCTCTCTATCTTCATTATTAGCAAATAAAACAAGAAAATAACCATTTTGATAAATAGAGATTTGTAACTCACCTTTAGTTTTCTAGCTTTTTCCAGCCCAGACTTTGAAAGCAGATAGACTCGAACGAAAACCCACAAACCGAAAAATTAGTCCTTTTGTTTTCAAATCTTCAATGCCAATCTGAATGTTACCCATATCAAGCTTAACAATAGGAGTTCCATCTGCTGCTTTAAGACATCTTGACTCCATTTTCCTGGGATCAATCTTAGACATTCTTAGAGGTTTATGGGAAGCCCTAATATTGATATTAGCATTGGGCTGAGGCTGTCCACCACGAAGGGCATCCCTAAAATTCATTTTTGGGACTGAGTCTTCAAAATTCTTACCCTTGACAGGGGTTTTCACAATAGAATTATTTTGTGGGTGCACCTTAGCACCAGATTCACTTGAGATATGAGCCATTTTTTTATCAACTGCTTGAAACTTGTTTCGTGATCTCTTTAATCCTTGCCCTAGACGTCATGGAAAGGTATGGTTTTCACTTTTCTTTTGTGCAACAAATTGGAAGTCGTTGTCACTCAAGTTCACAGTATGATCTATTGAAAGACAAATTTCTAACCCATCTTGTATCCCCGCAACATTTCCTGCTAAAATATTGAGCATAAACCACAAAAATATTGGCTGCTAGGGCCCGAAGGCCCTAAAAACCAACCTCTGGAGCTGTTTGCACACAACCCAGATGAAACCCTTGCATAGTCGCTTGCAAATATCTTGTTCACACATAGGGATGCGCTAGGATTTTTGTTGCTCCAAATTATATAAAAATTGGTGGAGACATTATAGGGTTTTTCAGGCATCTACCCTCAAAATTTCAGCTCAATCCGAGTCCGGATGAGTGAGATATGGCTGAAACAAGTTCAACAGTTTAGGAAGTCCTGCGAAAAACGTCTCATCAATTTTGACTAATTTTTTTTCCATCCACTTGTCGTCTATCTTTTGTTGGACATAATATCAACATTAATTTTATTTCTTAAAATTTTAACTTTTTGGTTATGATTTTACTAATTTAAACATTTTATTTCTTAAAATTTTATTTTTTTCTCATGATTTTACTAATTTAAACATTTTGAATAAGTACTACAACACAATTTAAAAAATTTATATAGACTTAAAAGCATGCAATTATGAAGTTTACATCCAGTGTGACACTCATAGGGAGAAGCGGGTTGATAGAAGTTTACATCCCGAGGTTTCTGCGGAGAAAAAGTAAGTCTTTTATAATTTAAAATTTATTGATATTAACCAAAAATAAAAATAAAAAATTCTCAAGATATTGCTCGTCTGACTACTTCTATTGTTCAATACTATTGCTCAAGATATGGGCAGGTTGGGATAGAACTATCTCAGTTCTCCTCTCCTTTTGCTTTCTTGGGTTAGTTTGGTGCAATTATTTTTTGTTCTATTCCTCGGTGTTTGTTTCTCTGTTCTATCCTTGGTGTTTGCTAAGTTAGTTCTGTTTTTTGTCCTCTAATTAAAAGCTTCTTGGTTGTGGAATACTTTTAAAACCTTCTTCATTATTAATACTACCAAAAACAAAATTAATTATATAATATTTTTATTTTTAACAATTTATATAAAATACCAAAATAAATAATATACTCACAATGTAAACTAATAAAAATGTTTTATAAAATTATAAAAAAGGTTTCCTATATTTTAGGTTTTAAAATTGTAATCATAAAGTTTTATTCAAAATATAAAATAATAAAATTATATAAAATAATAAAATATATTTTAAAACTATAAAAATGTTTGCTAATACTTTCTAGGTTTTAAAATTACAATCACAGAATTTTAATGTGATAACCCTAAGATAATTTTTATAATAAATTATTTTATATATATTCTTAATTAAATCCTGCATAAAGGTTAATATTCACAATTTAAAAAAATAAAAATACACGTTTATTGTTTGATAATTTTCAATCAATCGTGTATACCATTTTCAATCCGAGCTTTCCATGCACGTTATCTTATATTTAAAAAAATGAAAAAAATTAAATTAAATTTTAAATTTAATAAAAAATAATGTATACAATTGTTGTAAGAAGAAAGGAAATATTAATATGGAACGAAATTATTTTCAAATGAAGAAAATTCTTAAATGTTATGCAGGAAGGAAAACAAGGTTTTTAATATTTGTTCTATATCTTAAAACATTCATATTATTTATATCATTAATATAAAATGTATATTCTTTTAAATGACTTAAAAAAATTAAATAAAAATCTTCCAACATTCAAATAAGAAATTGTAAGATTTAACTATAGTTATTATGGGTCTACATCCTTATAACAACTTTATTATTAAATAATATATTTATCAAAATAATAGTATTTTAATTAATATTAAGGATTTTGTGGATGTTTTTGGGTTTAAAATATTTTAAATGATTTTCGGCATTAAAATAATTGTAATATGGTGGTTATAAAAACCGACTAAAAAACTGTCTAACAACTTCAAAAATAAACAACCCAAAATGCAAATACTATTACAACCATAAAAACCAACCATAAGAACCTAACAAAAATTTACATGTAATATTAATTCTATTTTATCTTAAGAATAATTTGAATCTGCATCGTTATACTCGATAGACAAAAATATGTGTTAAATTCCTAATTACTTATACAGTTTTAATCTTCAAAGGTTAAAAACAATGTATTTGAGTTACTAAATCTCAAACATTTTTGGGAAAGGTACCTCAAATCATGTAGATCACATAAGATTTGGTTTTATTTTTTAGTAATATTTTTTATACACATAATAAATTGATCCCGGTCATCACGATAATATAAGTAGCGTTTTTGTCCATAAACCACACTCAATATAAAAATAATTTAAATATACATCATTATACTTAACATAACAGACAAAAATATGTGTTAAATTTTTAATTATTTATAAATTTTAACCTAAGTTAAAAATGTATTTGAGTTATTAAATCCCAATCATTTCTACTGAAAGGTACCTAAAATCATGCAGATCATACCAGCCTCGGTTGTATTTCAACATAAGAATAGTTTGAATCTGCATCATTATACTTGAAAGACAAAAATATGTGTTAAATTCTTAATTATTTATTAAATTTTAATCTTTTTAAAGTTAAAAAAAATATTTATTAAACTTCAACCACCGAAATATTTGGTAAAATATGTAAATAAAAATATCAGTTGATGTAAACCTCTCCAAGGAATCAGATCACAATACAAATCAAACACAAATCCCAATAATTGAGTACTTAATCACCACATACATTGGATTTAGTTATATAGTACCTAATTTTATCATCTTAGAAGAGTAAATGTATACCTCTGTAAAGTCATATAGTCTGATGGTCTTCATTGCCTTAAAACCTTCCATATAACAGAGAAGAGAAGAAACGATAAACTAAATAAAACTGGAAGTGAGAGAAAGGCTTGGGCCTCCCTTTGCCGTTGTGTATTGACTTGCCGTTGCCGTTCGTTGTTGATCCTCCCATCTCCGTCTCAATTACTGATGTCTTATCTATCAATATCAATATGAATGGAGATGATTTAAGGTAATGCTCACATTACCCCGGG
This sequence comes from Wollemia nobilis, assembly GCA_028583015.1. Taxonomy (NCBI): domain Eukaryota; kingdom Viridiplantae; phylum Streptophyta; class Pinopsida; order Araucariales; family Araucariaceae; genus Wollemia; species Wollemia nobilis. Next base: position 841,717 of record JAQPPZ010002456.1, on the reverse strand, counting down.
ATCAAACGGCACACAGTGGTAGTCATGTCTTCTTCCACTTCTCCAATCTCCATGAACACAAGTCAACGTCATGGCTGGAGAAGTGCAAGCTACAAGACAGCAGAACGTGCCTCTATAATTTCGAAAACCCTTAAATGCGCAGGTTACAAAGAACATATGCAGAGCCCCTATATATACCAATTATGAAAACCCTAATCTGAACCTTTGGAGTCTTAAAAAATAGATATTAGAAAAGAAAAGTTAGTTTGGAGGAATAACGCGTCAGTAGATTGCGCGTTGTACCCACAATTGCTTATTCTGAGGCTTTTTTTTTTTATTGATTTTATTGTTGAATCTGTGCTTGCTTTGCGTCCGCAGAAGTGTCTTTACGGGAATTGTGGATCGTTTTAACTTTAAATCTTACTAAATCAACTCGATAGAAAATGGCCGGCAACGTTTCGGTGTCAATATGGACTTGACAATATATTTATTCTTTTAGGCGATCGATTGCTTGACACCTGTTCTCATCTTTAATTAACGCTCTCATATACGCATGGAGTAATGATGCTTGCAATATCCTCCCACTGTAGCAAATTCTTAAAGTTGTTACTTGATTCTTCCACATGGCGGCATAAAGTGAGTGAAAGATAAAGTTGATTCTTCCACTTTGCGGCATGACCTGAACGAAATAAGGCTGTACCTAAAGGACGATATCCATGGATGATGAGTTTCTCTACGGCCGTATTATATAGTTTGGTAACAAATAGAAGAAATGGATACTTTAAAGATGGAGGGAAAAAAAGAGCAGTTCAATTTTTTTAAAAGAAAAATTAAATTATATTAAATAATTAAACCATATAAAATTCGGTGGGTGCAATCAACACAGTGTTCACACTAACCATAAGGTTAGGATAAACAATCAACCAACCAAAAAAAAACATTTTAAGAATTACGTTTCACTTTAATATTTCTTTTTAAATTTAAATAAAAATATTTTTTTTATTTTTTTATTTTTAAATAAAAATATTTTTTTATAATTAAATTTAAATATTCGTAGAGTGATCATATTTAAATTACATAAAAGTAAACATGTAATTGAAATGAGACCTACCTATGTTATAGGCTACTAGCAGGTAAGGAGAAGTCCTAACATATTGTTTTTTTAAATATATTTTTATAAGAATTTAGTTAACAAATTATTTAGAACTAAATATTATATAAAATGATTTTATTATATTTTTAATTTATTTGAATTATTATTATTATGATTATTGATAAATAGAGTGTCAAGTTGCATTGCCTCAAATCTAGCATCGAATCATAGTGCTACCACTATAAACACCATCATTGTCTCAGGGTACTGTTATTGCTGGTGTACACTCAACAAACTGAGGAGAGACTACTACCTTTGCCCAGATTGGCTATGTCCCAAAGATTTGAACCTAGATCTCCTCCTTGTAAATTCTCAACTTCTTACCAATCCACTTAAAAACAAAAAAAAATAAATAAAATTTTTAATAATTTTATTTATTTAATTTTAGGTTTTCAATTTATTAAATTATCTTTATTAGCATATAAATGTTGTTATAATATTTTTGTCATTCTAATTAAATATTTTGTACCACATATTTTACATTTAAGTAAGTTATTGAAATTTTTGCATAATAAAAACATATATTACTGAATAACTCTAACTTCATATTATTGTTAATATTTTTATTTTTTATTTTTAAGTTAATTAAATATAATTGTAACAAACATATTTAAATTATATTATAATTATATAATAATATTGTAATATTTTTATTATTATCCATATATATTTTCACAAAAATAATACTTAGATTTATTTGTTAAAAATTTAAAAATTTAATTAGATGAAATACTATAACATTAATATTCTTATTTTTATTTATTATCATAATATTATTAGTTATTTAAATATTAACAAGTAAAATAAAAATTTGTTCTTGTATTTAAGAAATTACAATATCATTTTTTAAAAATATTTTTTAAATAACAAGAAAAAATATTATTGTAACTAACCACTAAAAAATAAAAAAAAAATTATATATAATAAAATATTAATAAATTATGAAACAAAATGGTTAGATATGTATTCTTCTTCAGAGAACCAAATACAAATATAAATTAGGTCATACATTAGGAATGTTTTTTTTTTTTTTTAAATTGAAAATCTTGAATTAAAACAACGAGCATATACAAGAGGGAGCCAGAACATCCCTAACAGGAACCCAAAGACAAGAAACCTCAGCAAAGAGCGAGAGGGGAGCACAACCCAACCCAAAGCACAAGAAGAAGGCAAGGCGCGAAATCGCGACATGTCGCGAAATCGCGGCAGTCAAGCCGACCGAGGCCATAACCGCGCCACAGGTCACGAAATCGCGACGTGTCACGAAATCACGACGGACGAAGCCAGCAGCCCCCAACCACAAAATATGTCGCGATATCGCGACGAAAACCTTACAGAGCAGACAGTCCATAAAATTGTCACGAAATCGCGACACAAAATCCAATAGCCACCATTGCGCCAGAAGTGTCGCGATTTCGTGACATGTCGCGATTTTGCGACATGTCGCGAAATCGCGAAAACCAAATCCAGCGGCCCCCAACCACAAAAGATGTCGTGATATCGCGACGAAAACATCTCAAAGCAGTCAGTCCTCATAATTATCGCAATATCGCGACGCATCCTCCAATTGTCACCTTTACGCCAAAAGTGTCGCAATTTGGCTCGCAAAATCGTGACAACCAAAGCCAACAACCATCGACCACAAAAAAAGTCGCGATATCGCAACAAAAACCTCACAAAGCGGTCAGCCCTCAGAATTGTCGCGATATCATGACGCATTTGCCACTTGCCAACATTAGGCCATAAGTGTCGCGAAATCGCGACAAAAAGACCTTTCTGCATCAAAACATCCCAAGTGTCGCGAAAACTCGATAGGTTGCCCACTTGATGACCAGTCTTCAAAAAAGTCTCAAAATCACTATTGTTGTCCTCTGTGATGCCCCTGCAGCCAAAATGACGCGAAAAAGTAGCAATTTCGAGCCAAAGGTCCCAGCGACATAACATATCGCAAAAAGTAGACATCTTACAACCTTTAGTTGCAACCACCAAACCGGTCGCGATATCGCGACAGCAACTAGCCAAAGAGCACATCGGCTCGAGATGTCACGATATTGCGACAGGAAGTCTCCAAAGGCTGTGGCGACGAAACCTGTCGCGATATCATGACAGGTTGCCACCAAGGGTCGCGACATCATAGAAGGTCGCGAAAACGTGACGAAAAACTCCCTTAACACAGAAGTGTCTCATTTTCTCAAAAAGTTAGCAAGCCCTTGTCGAATCACCGGATCTTCCACAGGCATATTACTGTGTAGCTGAACTCCAACCTCCTTCTCCGCACCCATCTTGGCGAGGAAATCAGCCGTCGAATTTGAGTCCCGATTCACATGGATAGGGATCACATCCTCTAATTCCCTCCAAAGGACTTTGATTTGAGAGACTAATATCTGAATCTTCCACGCTTTCAGAGCAAAATTTCTCAAACAATCAAGCGCACCAACCAGAATTTGAGAATCGGTCTCCAAGATAATCTTTCTATATCCCTGAGTGACAGCCCAGAAGGAAGCAACTTTGATGGCAAAAGCTTCGGCTTCATTATTTGTGGCTCTTCCCAGGCCCTGCAACTCCCAGTAAAGCACAGTTCCAGTGTGGTCATGGCACACAACACCGATTCCAGCATTTCCCAGATTTCCCTTTGCAGCTCCGTCCGTGTTAATTTTAATCCAGCCAACCGAAGGGGGTTTCCAACTAGCCACTTTTTCTCTACCTTGAGCCACAACTCTCTCTTCCTGAGGATCCAGCTCACCCATAATATCTTTTGAAGCATGTAAAGCAACCGTCTCAGTGACTTTGCTCCAGATAACCTGCCAAACACCATCAAGGGAGGAGAAGGTCTCTCGAAAGAGACGGGCGTTTCTTTCCAACCACACTTGCCACCAGATGAAGAGAAGACCAAGCTCCCACCCCAATCGGAGGGCTTTTGATTTAAATCTAGCTTTCTTCCATCTTTGCCAAATATTATTTCGAGTCAGAGCACCATTACTCTTAAGTTTGAAATGAGAAAACCAACGATGCCAAATCTGACCTGTGAAAGAACACTCGAACATTAAATGGTCAGCAGTCTCTTCATGCTTAAGACACAAAATACACTGAGAAGGACCATTAATTCCTCTGATTTTGAGATTATCATAGGTGAGAATGCCATTATGCATAAGCTGCCAGGCAAAGAAGTTCACTTTCGGCCAGCACTTGGAATGCCAGATTTTCTTCCAGTCATGAACCGAAAAAAAATGTGGAGGAGGTTCTGGGAGAATCTGATCATAACCATCCTTCACAGAATAAACTCCAAGATTCCCATGACCCCAAGCTAATTCGTCCTCTTCGTCTCTGCCCGTGAGAAATCTAGCAGTCAAGATGGTGGAGAGAATGGTTGCCAGCTCCGGAGGGATAGTGACAGGCCACTCCTCAAGACGCTTAAATTTCTTGAATTTGAACTCCCCCAATTGACTAGTGAGGAAATAGTTCTCAATAGTAACCCAACCCTTGGATTCTATGATAGTTTTAATTGGAAGCAGCTCAGGATGCTTAGCAATGATGGGTGGAAACTGGTCCCAAGAGTCAGTCCAGAAGCGAGCTTTGTCCCCTCTCCCCACTTTCCATAACAATTGGTCATTAATAATTTGAGAACCCAACTTAAGAGCTTGCCAAACTAGGGAACCGTTACCATCCAAAGGGAAACGGCTAACTTCAGAGGGATGGACTCTACCCAAATATTTGTTGGTCAAGATTCTACTGAATAAAGAAGATGGCTGAGAGATCCATCTCCAATACAATTTACCCACTAAGGCTCTGTTGTTGAGTTTAGAGCTTCTCAGACCCAGTCCTCCTTTTTCTTTAGGCTGAGTGACTTTATTCCAGCCAACCAAGGCCCATTTCCTACCACCTTTTGCTCCTTCCCATAAGAATCGTCTAGCCAGTTTGTCCAACTCTTTCCAAATAGAAAGCGGGGCAGCCAAGATTGAGAATTTATAGATAGGCATGGCCTGAATTACGATTGTAAGAAAGTTAAACGGCCACCGTAGCTTAACCATTTGTGAGACCAATGGTTCATTCTATCTTCGATGCCATCCAAAAGATCTTTCCAAATATCCTTTTTCAATTTCTTGTAGTGCAAAGGAACTCCCAAGTAGACTATAGGAAGAGAAGCTCTAGTGAAACCCAAAATCTCTAAAATTCTGTCCTGCAACCTTTGGTCGAGATTGAAAAAGACCACTTTAGATTTTTTGTCATTAATAACTTGATTAGAGGCCCTAAGGTAAACAGAAAGAGAGTCTCTGATTCCCCTGGCTTCCCTGAGACTAGCCACTCCAATCAAGCCAGTGTCATCCACAAATTGTAAATGATTCAAGACTTCTTCACCAACCTTGATACCTGATATCATGCCTTGAAGTCTTCTTCGCACGAAGAGCCGACCTAATCCCTCAGCTAAGATAAGGAATAGATAAGGCGAGCAAGGGTCCCCTTGTCGGAGACCACGAGAGGCTCCAAAGGGGGGGGAGGGAATCCCCTTGATGAGAACCGAGTAAGAAGGCATGGAAACACAGCTCATAATCCAGTCTATCCATTCCTGGGAAAATCCAAAGGCGGCCAGCATCCTTGACAGGAAACCCCATTCCACTCGATCATAAGCCTTAGACATATCCAGTTTGATGAACATTCCTTTGTTACCAGAAGTTTGCATTGAGTGAATAGCCTCCTGAGAAAGAACCACTCCATCCAAAATCTATCTACCCTCAACAAAACCCCCCTGTTCTGAGGAAATGATGTTGTGGAGGAGAGGTTTAAGACGTTCAGCTATAATTTTTGTGATAATTTTATAAATCACATTGCATAAGGCAATGGGCCTGAAGTCAGAAATGTGAACTCCTTCCTTCCCCTTTGGAATTAACATGATGAAGGTATGATTTAGAGCCTTGAGCATTCTCTTATTAGATCTGGATTCCTCAGTAACATCCAAAACATCTTCCTCCAAGATATCCCAAAAGGCCTGAAAAAATCAATAGGAAAACCATCTGGACCTGGAGATTTGCCTGTGCTCATTCCAAAGACCACATTTTTCAATTCATCCCGGTCAATAGGTCTGAGGAGAGCCTGATTTTCAGCTGGAGTGATAATAGAGGGAATAACAGCAAGAACTTCATTTTGAGCCCCCACATCTTGGTCCCTGTTTTCTGCAAAAAGCTTGGAGAAGTAATCCACTGAATGGGAGTGCATGGCTGGAAGAGTATCAAAGGAGTGCCCATTTTCATCTTTTAAAACTACCACATACATTAGGAATGTTATAAAGATTAAGGATTTAAAGTTATATTTAAAAGTTATATCTATTATTTTAAAAATATGATGTTAGTTTTATTGTTGAGTGTTACTATCTTAGGGATATTTTATAAAATTGTCTTATATAGTTGTATCATGTTAAATTCTTTCACATTTTCACATAGCATATAGTAATTTTTTGCTCTTCTTTAAATATGATTATATCTAATATAATGTTATTAGAAGTATTAATACATCTTTAGTGTGTAGTTGAGTTGGTGTGAGGTGGTCAATTGAGGAGCGTGATATGTACGGTGTGGATCCACACAACTTCGGTTCAAATCACACTAGTTTACCATAAACCCTTTTGTCCACCTTTGTAGTGCAAGTGGATAAGGCAAGCCTGGCCTATTGAATGGGAGGTTCATGGTTTGAACCTCTACAATGCAAAGGAGGACACATAAACCCTTTTGTCCACCTTTGTAGTGCAAGTGGAGAAGGCAAGCCTGGCCTATTGAATGGGAGGTTCATGGTTTGAACCTCTATGATGTGGATTCCTTTTAAATAGTGGTATATCTGGATGGGACGACATTGTCAACCACCTAAGACCGGCTCTTGAGGTTTCTTTGTAACCTAAAAAATTGCATCTACCTTTGTAACACAAGTGGAGAAGGCAACTCTGGTCCTGTTGAAAGGAAGGTCCATTGTTTAAACCTCTACAATTCAAAGGGAACACAAAAATATCTTATGGTTTCCCTCTAGATAATGGTATATCCCAAGATGGGATGATATTTTTGGCCATTTAAGAGTGCCTCTCAAGGTTTATTTCTAACCTAAATGTTTTTTGCCCCCAAGGACTAGGTAGATTGGTAATTATCTATCAAGCCAGGCACTTACCTAGAAGAAACCTAGGTTCAAAGCTTGGGGGCATGTCTATTTGCAAAGGTAGTAGTCTACTATGAATCCTGTGAGTGCATGGTGGATCAATGATGATAGTACGCAACCGGTGGTCCTCTTCACACAAAGTTATAAAATAATGAAGTGGTATAAGCTTGTTGAAAAAATGAAGAACAATTATTAAATAGTAATATTTCACATTAGATTTTTAGGTTCTTTATGGTGTATGAGTAGTTTTATATATATAAAAAGAGAGATACATAGATGATTCTTATTCTATTTAATGAATTTATATCATTAATTTTTATATCATATCAATAATAATATGTTTCAATATAGATGAACCCATTAGCCCTTAGTTTTTTATTTAAGGTGTGTTACCATGTGTAACATCTAATATTTTTGAGATTACAAAAATCATAATATAAAATGAAAATCCTCTTCTTATAATACTTTATGAAGTCAAATTGAAATATATTCTAATAATAAATCCAAAAGCACTTTAAATAAATTTTCTATTATACATTATTCCATGCTTAGGATTATTTTATAATAGTTCAACTCTTAAATGGACTAGGAAGAGTGTCAATTTTCATTACTCATTTCCATGTCCCATTGAAATTGGTGTGTATATTATATTTCATTTCAAGTCTCAATGAACTAGACTTAGCCTTAATGTTCCTTATTAGACCAGTGAATATGTTCATTTTATTTGGTGTGTTTTAGCCTAGTTTTCCATCCTCAATGTTATTTTTCAAGACTAGCAGCTTTGTTTGCTTTCATGTTCTAATAGTCTAGAAAGTTTTATTTTATTATCCACTTCCACATCTTAGTATGACTATTGATACATTTATACTTATCTCCTATATATCTAAAAGGTGTAATTATTTAGGTTCTATTTCAACCTTAATTTTTTTTGTTCAATCTTTAACTTAAAGTCCCACCAAGACTAGTGAATGTTTATTTTTAAAAAGCTTTTATATCCTTCGTAGGACCAAGAGTCACACTATCCACATTCAAAGTGCAATTAGAGCAAGTGAATTATTTTTTAACTCTATTTTTTTTCTTCTCAATATTGAGAGCTAGGTTGTCTAGATTAAAATCCTAAATCAAGATCAATGAATTATTTATTTATACCCTCATATATATCCTTAGACTGAGATCTATTCATATATTTATTAAATTATATTTTATAATCAATGGTATTGTCAACTCGAATCCCTTAAATATCATTCCTTGGAAAAATATGTTATATAGTCCATTTTTACATCCATTTAGGCCTATGAATTTCTTAGACTTAACTCCCTTCCATACCCCATTTCTAGGCTAGAATTTTTTAGTTTGAATAGGGAAAGTGGCATGCAACTTACTATGGTAACATTACAAGAGCTACAAAATCATGTTTCTTACATAGTAAAACATACTACATTTGATTTTTTCATTGATATTTTTCCAAGTTAGAACTATAGTTTTAATTACTACACCAACAAGATTCGATAACACTATAGTAAGATGCAACAAAAAAAAAATTATTGACATTACACATAACACTTTTTATTACTCATACTAAATTATTTACAACCATCTAGATTTCCACATTATATTATTAACACTTCAAAACAAAACAATGCTTGCATCATTGTTTTTAATTTTGTCTCATTACCAAATTTATAGCTATTAAGGTTGTCAAACATGATTAAAGAACCCTAATATATTTCATACATTAGTTATGACAGTATTCCTCAAGTACCTTTCTAGCATAATTATGTTAGTAATTTGTCTCACATTCATTGCTATCATGCAAGTAGTATAAGTCCATGCCAATTTCTATTTTGGTAAGTATCAAATTTATACATACATCTATATGAGTTCTTAATAAAAACAATTATTACTATTATAGAGTCCATTATTTATTATGTAGTCTTAAAAAAGAAAGTGGCATAAGCCTTTTCAAGTGATGGGATGAAAAATAATGGTTTTTATTCATTAGCTTTGATGACCTGTATTCACTTATTTTACAAAATAGAATATAAAATCAACTTGGTCATAAAGGATCATCCTAAATAGCATAGGAACTTATATACATTTATATTTATTTCTTGATGTGAAGTATAAATTAACTCTTAGTATATAAGTTACTCCATTAATGCATACAATATTCTTGTTATCAATGACACTAATCACTCAATCCAAAGCATAAAATAATAATTGTTTGGTAATTTATACTCTTGTATCAAGATATAGGATATAGGTAATCATGATATTATTTTGATGGGTAAATAAAAAATTTAGCAATTAACAAAAACATCATTAATTCCCAATTTCATAATTCAATAATGTACTTATCTATAAATTCATTATGAATTTAATTCATCTTTAAAAAATCATATATATGCTAGAACTATTTTTTTCTAAGGAATAATAGTACAATTTTATCATTAATATATTGGAACTAAATATCACAACAATGTTTAGGTTACAATAAGTTTTGAAGGATTATTTTTTACATTCAATTTGTAATCCCTTGGTTATTTTATTCTTGAATGACAACACCAAAGTGCTTTACTATCCAACTGAGTGATATAATATTGAACTTTGTCATCTCAACTTTATATTGAAGTTTCAACCCTCTAAAAATAGATAGATACATGTGGAAAATATCTAGGTAAAGAGGAAAAATCAATTTAAGCATACTCATGCATCAACAAAAATGAAATAATTTCTACAATACTTATACACACAAACTCACAATGAGACCTATATTTTTAATGTAGTGATCAACTTGCACTTAATGTAGATTTTATAATACCCATAAACATTCATAAAATTTATGTGTGATTCATACTCTCTATGGTGAATGAAGCTTTTCTATGCATGTACAAATTAGTGTATTATTTCTAGTTCATGGTGTGTGAGCCATTATCTTGGATAACACCTCTATCTAGCTAGGATGATTTGATACCTCAATGTAGAATAATACTATAACCTCTAAAACTTGGTGTAGGAGTTATATTTATGTGTGTGTATGTATTAAAGAGTTATTAAGAATCATTTCATAAGTTAATGTTACAATAACCCATGCTTAATATAGAGATTTTCCATCCATTTATGGTCCAAGCATCCTCTATTTTACTTTACGATAACACTCTCATGCATACAACAAATTAATATGCCTCTAAGCCAGATGAAGTCAAAATTAAAGAAATGAAAAATATTTTCAATGTTCACATTACTATTGTAGTAATACTTCCCTTACAACATGTAATTCATATTTTATCGTCCTCCTAACATAATTAATGCTCCATACAAGAGTTTACACATTCATATATACGTTATAATAAATTTTTTATATAATTAGGCAACAAGGTGAACACTACCCATTTATAAATATGCTACTTCTTTATACACACATGCATCCTAGGTGAACACTCCATATAAATATACTACTAACTCCTTTTGGAACCCATACAAATAGGGTGCACACTACCCAATCATAGACATGCTATAATAGATTATTTTTGCACACATGCAAATAAGGTAATCACTCCATCATTTATAAATTAAAGTACTAATATTTATAGACACTAAATTTTGCATGTCAATTACATCAATAACTAGTCATCTTGGCCAATTTAGTGAAATCGACCCCTTTATACCTAAATTCAGGATAAAAAGTAGTCGAACATTTAAGAATCCCAAAACCATATCATATATTTACAACATATTACAAAAGTGGTATATTTGGAAATGGGTCAAAAATAGATTTCCAATGAGTATAAATATACCTATATTTTGACAAAATATAGTATCTCAAACCACTAAAAAGCAATAGCATTGTAAACCTATGACATTTTTTCATAGTGCTTGAATTAGTGCCATATGGAATTCTTACAATGCTTTCACCCTTTTGTCATTAGAACTTGAGTTTTGATAGTTTAACTAACCATCAGTGCCCATTCCTTGTAGATTTCACCTATCATCCTACTCATTTTGTGATTCAACTAACAACTTAGCCATTTAACTGCTAATCAAGGAACTTAACTAATCAATCAAAATTCGATCAATTCAGTTAACTTCTAATGAATCACCTCTTGCAATTTAGCTCAACTAGACACCTCACCTTGTAAACTTACCATCTCTTCCTATAAACTAGATACATGATCCATCCTCATATGCATCTACGATAGATCATCCAAAGAGTTTGGGTGTTCTATAAAATCATCCTTGAAGGAGCCAAATAATCCCAATCATACATATGTAATTATATTCTACCAAAATTATTTGTGAAAGGAACTTTTATCAATTCACATAATGCTGCTATTCTGAAGCATATTCCTTGTATTTTGGAAAACCTTTATGAGGAGCAAATTAAGGCATTAAGGGTAACCACCCAAGGAAATCGATAGGAACATAAACAAGTATCCAAGGGGCATGTTGGGTTGTGGTCTTTCCTCTCAAATCTCATCTTTTCTAGTTTATTTATTTTTGTAATTGTTTATTTATTATATTTTTTAAAATTTATAAGCATTTCGCTCTATATAGTTGAAGCATTTTTTAATCCATTCAAAATAAAGCAAGGGATTTGATCACTCTACCAAACAAGATTAGTTTTTCTAGAGAGAATCAAACAAACCTCCTTAGCCTAATCATGATGTTTCCTATTTTTAGTCCTAGGTCTTCATATTCTATAGGTTAACAATGGAAATCAATGTACCATTGTGAAAGCACCATATAAAATTTTATACAATGCTTCTACAGTATTGTAGTGTTTTTGTAGTTTTGTTGTGCTGAAAGCACGAGATTCCGGTCAAAAGAAACACCAAGTGCGATTGCACTCAAAATTAAGTACGCTTAAGTCCTAGAAATGTAAATTGCATGAAACGGAAAAGAGACACATTGAAAGAGACACAATCAGATAAAGAAAACATAGCCCTTTCATTAATTTCCTTTGATCTCCGTTACAATGATGCCTCCTCCCTTTTCAGGGGCTAGGAGCGCAAATAGAGTTTGATTACAATCGCTAAATGATTCCTCCTTCCGTGTGCCCACGATTGCAATGGGCGGGCCAAGATGATGTCGCCGCTGATGTCGATGAGTTCTTCGCCTCTGCTGCTTCTCCTGTGAACAAAGAAATGACCAAGGCGTCAGTAGCACCTGCTGCAAATGAAAAGCATTCTCTCTCTAAAACCAATGAAATATGCATATGAATATTTGCCTAAAACAGTGAATACAATGACACCAAATTGCTTCAAAACTTGACAGAAGGTAAGAGAAGTTACCAGAAGGCCACTGCCACTGAGGCAGCTGGCCAATCCACCTTAAACTGGAATTCGTCCCTGGGTAGGACGAATTCTGACTGTAATTCGTCCCTGGGTGGGACGAATTCTTTTGAGTTGGAGAAACCGACTTGCTTCTACTCCAATGTCGGATCCCGGGTCCTGCAAAATGCCTACAGACAGGGGGGTTAGGTAATTGGGGCCATTTTGGGATGACCCAGATGGTCGGATTTTCCCAATTTGGCCTCCACCCTCGGGATTTTGACTTTGACACCTGCAAGTTAGCGAAACGACAAAGCAATACAAAACATCCTAAAATCTTCCCAAAAGTTACAAAATTGCAATTATGGACTAATCAGACCTAGTAACACATAATGCAATCTAAAAAATAATCTAAAGTGCTCAAAAACTAAAATTAGGACTTGGGAGGTGCGGGGGTGCCCAAGTGGGCCTCCCACCATTGGCCCTCGATTTTGGAGCCAATCCACCGGGGATGGGCCCAAAACCTTTTAGGATTGGGGGGTCGGCGAATTGGTAGGTTCAGATGTCCATGCGTCGGATTCGAGTAAGGTTCAAGCTTCCAAAGGCCACCCAACAACCTCCCTTGCAAAAGAGATTGGTGGATGTCGGAAGGTGAACAAAGGGGGATGCAAGTGAGTCTTCAATTTGGCAGCACTTCGTTGCTTGAACACTCCTTCAACCTGTCTTTCTTGGGTGAGAAAAGTCCCACCTTTTATAGACCCAAAGGGTCTCTTTTGGGAGGGAAGCACCAATGCCAAGTGTTGGCCATAGGCGCCATGTGGCAGTCTTGTCTTCCCATGAGGGAGGGGAGTCCTCCGTTGACTTGAACTTTGATAAATGCTTCTTGTAACAGTCCTCTAACGGCCCCTCTATCCACTTACACATGCGTGCAAGGTAGGAGCCCTTAACTGACTGTTCTGGGCTGCCACTTGGCACCATTTGCATTTTTTCCCGTTAAGCTTAGAATTCGTCCCACCCAGGGACGGATTCAGAATTCGTCCTGGGGTGGGACGGATTCTATTTTGAATTCGTCCCTAGGTGAGACGAATACTGGGCAAAGTGTCCAAGTGTGCCAAATTGCTTCTTGACCTCACAAAATTGCTATGAAAGTGGTTAAGACCACTGTTTAACCTCTAGGGCTGCCCTGGGGGCTGTGTTTGTTAAAGCGATCAGTGTTTGCAGTCACATAATCGGATTGGTGCTGTTTTGGTGTCTACAGATGCCCCTTTTTGGGAAGCGCTGCGGGTGACGCAGTGCTGAGAAAAAATAGATAACCAAAGCACAAATAATTAGGGTTTCTTGGTAACCTAACCAAATTTTGATGCCCCAAGTATGGAAAGGGCATGCATTCTTGAATCCTTGCTTCTGACGAGCTAAGGAATTTGATTTCAAGTATTAACTTGTTTTGGTGAGGTGTGACTTGAACTTGGACATTGATCAGTCATGAACAAGTGAAGGGCGTTTTTATCCTCGGGGGAACCTTGTGTTCATGATTCACGAAATGCCAAGTGTTTGATTGATTTGATTGTTGCTTGTTCATCGCCCCAGCGGGAGCGTGATTGTCTTTGTCAATGATTCTTTGAATGCATGTTGTTTTCCTTAATTGGGTGTGTGATTTTTGGTTGGTGACTAAGTGTGACTACCCCCTCAAGCGACGAATTGATGAGGGAATGACCTTCATGAGAGAAGCGACGAGTCGCTTGACCCAAGATGACTTGTGTCGGGGTGCCTTTAAAGGGTTTACCGTTAAGCATGTGCAATTTTTCCAACATATGGACCTATTTTTGGTGGGTGTTAACCCTTTTGGTGATGTCATAATGAGGTGAAATCGTCGAAAACCTATTTCCCGCGGAGCGGTCTGGCTATGATAGCCTTCTTGGGGAACGTGGAGAGCGATAATTTGGACCTCGACATCGATTTTCTTTGCCTAGAGGTTAAGTGCATGAGCACTTATGCCCGGAAATGTTTTTGTTGTGTTTTTTTTGAATTTTGTACTATTTTTGTTTTTTTTGTGACATCATTTAGTGATTGAATTGTCGGCAATCCGTCCTCCCGTGGAGCGGTCCGACTATGGTAGCCTTCTTCGGGAGTAGGATAGTGAAAATGCAAACCCCGACATCAATTTTGCTATGCCAAGAGGTTAAGTGCAAGAGCACTTGTGTCTGGTAATGTTTATTGCTTTTTGTGTTGTTTTGATTTTCTTGTTGTTTTTGAGTGGGCTTTGACCCTTTTGTGACGTCGTTTGGGGATGAAATTGTCAAAAATTTGTTTCCCGTGGAGCGGTCCGGCTATGTTAGCCTTCTTCGGGAGTAGGATAGTGACAATTCAAACCCCGACATCAATTTTGCTATGCCAAGAGGTTAAGTGCAAGAGCACTTGTGTCTGGCAATGTTTATTGCTTTTTGTGTTGTTTTGATTTTCTTGTTGTTTTTGAGTGGGCTTTGACCCTTTTGTGACGTCGTTTGGGGATGAAATTGTCAAAAATCTGTTTCCCGTGGAGCGGTCCGGCTATGTTAGCCTTCTTCGGGAGTAGGATAGTGACAATTCAAACCCCGACATCAATTTTGCTACGCCAAGAGGTTAAGTGCAAGGGCACTTGTGTCTGACAATGTTTATTGCTTGTTTTGTGTTGTATTTTTTTGTTGTTTTGTTATTTTTTGTGACACCATTTTGGGATTAAATTGTCAAAAATTTTCTTCCCCTGGAGCGGTCCGGATATGGTAGCCTTCTTAGGGAGTAGGATATTGATAATTTGTGACCCCGATGTCGATTTTGTATGCCCTTGTTGTCAGTTGCATTTGCAATCCTGTCAGACAGTTTTATTGTCTGTTTTTAGTGCATTTTTAGTCATTTTTCTTGATTTTTTTTTGTGCTGGCCTGAATTCGTCCCTGGGTGGGACGAATTCCAGCTGGAGAATTCATCCCTAGGTGGGACGAGCGCTGATCAGAGCGCTCGTACCAGTCAAGGACGAATTCCAGTGCAAAAGGCCTATTTAAGGGCCAAAACTTGATTTTGGGCTCATTTGTGTCATTTTTTTCTTGCGATTTTGGAGCTCTGGGAGGAGGAGGTAATTCTACGAAGCGAAGCACTGCTGGAATTCTCTCTGCCATCATGAGTGCACAAACTAGTTCGA
Source organism: Wollemia nobilis (assembly GCA_028583015.1). Classification (NCBI taxonomy): domain Eukaryota; kingdom Viridiplantae; phylum Streptophyta; class Pinopsida; order Araucariales; family Araucariaceae; genus Wollemia; species Wollemia nobilis. The sequence goes on along the minus strand of JAQPPZ010002456.1, from coordinate 826,007 downwards.
GCGGCGGAGCCGAGGCGAGACCTGTAAGTGACCCTATGGTTTATTTTGCTTTAACTTAATGCATGTTTTTGTGTTGACGCTTTTCTAAACTTTAAGATTTTTTGTGATGTTTTTGTTTAACAACTAAGGTTAGAAACCCTAGAATTGAAAATTTTATCTTTTTCATTTATTTATTTATTTATTTATTTTTATTTTTTTTGTTTGCTTGCAGGTTGTTAGGAGCCGCTACCGTGTACCCGCTGCCTTTACTGAGGCGCGGTTGGCATTGACTGATGACGACTGGGAATGGCTTGATGCCCTTGGGCTCAAGCAGGTGGCTCGACTAGAGCCTGTGGTTTTGGATCAGGCCTATCTGACGGCCCTGATCAAGCTTTGGGATCCGTGGACCAATACTTTCCATCTCCCGACGGGGAGATGATCGTGACACTTGAGGACGTCTATCGGTTGCTTCGGATTCCGATAGATGGTCTGCCTATTAGGACATCTTCGTTTGATCAGCAGACTGCTATACTCACGAGATGTTTTAGGCATGGGGGGGAGCTAGGTGTAGCAGACCCAGTGGAGATAGCCGAGGTGGATTTCCAGGCTGGCGGGATTTTGGTTGGCTGGTGGAAGGAGAGGGGGGTGTTAGGAGTGAGGCACGCATTCCTAATGGGCCTCATTTCTAACATTCTTCTCCCTGATTCGTCGAGCGCGAGGTTCCCATGGAACCTGCTTGGATTTGGTGTGGCAGTTGGCAGAGTGCCCGATAGAGGCACCGTTGATCCTGAGATGGGGACAGACTTTGTTGGTGCAGCTTTACGGGGAGCTGTATAGGGTCCACTATCGACAATGGAAGGGTGTCAGTTGTAGTTTTCTGTTGCAGTGCTGGGGTTGGCAGCACATAACTGTTGAGAGGCCTACCGGGTTACCGTGGACGACTCGGGCGGCGATGGAGGATGATGAGATTGGTTATGCAGATTTGTGGCGACGGTGCACGGAGCGAGGCGAGTCGGCGATGGGCAGGTGTAGTTGATCACTACATTGATGCCTTTTCACGGCTCACTCCAGGGGAGGTGTTTTGGCGTCCCTATCGGGACTGTCCAGCCTGGCCTGAGGCTGGAGAGTGGCTCCGACGAGTATGGAGGGAGTGATGGTTGACTGGGCGGCACGGGACGGAGCATGAGTTCTTTCCATACCGTCGGGTTACACGACAGTTTGGGGTGCGCCAGGGGTTGCCTGGTGAACCCGTAGGCTATCAACGTCGGGGAGATGAGAGAGATTTGGAGCCGCCTGTCCTCGTGCCATTGGGCGAGGAGTTAGATGCGATTATTGAGGTGTTGGATGTGGATGACGTAGGTACTACCACTGAGTATGACTCGTGGTGGGTTTTGCGGCGCTGGAGAGGTGAGGGTCCACTGGGAGGCGCAGAGGCAGCAGTGGAGGATGCTGAGGTGGTAGGGGGTGATTGGGGAGGGTCGTTGGATGATGTAGACATGGTGGATGTGGGAGATGAGGATGTGGACTTGGGTGTTTCGGAGCAGCCAAACATGCAGGATGTGGAGGAGCAGTTTGAGCCTGAGCAGGCTTATGTCCCCGTGAGTCCTATGCATCCGACAGCTACGGAGGGGGTGGGGTCAGATGTAGGTGATGAGGTTGCACGACTTACAGAGTTGCTACGGATGCGGGATCTGGAGAGGGATCTTCTACGGGCTCAGTTGGCAGAGTGGGATAGAGTTTTGGCACAGCGTGATGATGCATTGTCTATCTATCATCGGCGGGAGGCAGAGTGGTGTCTGTACCGGATAGACTTGGAGAGGGAGGTCATACGCCTTGGCGGGTGGCTCCCTGAGCCTTCAATCAACAGATCTTCTCGACGGACGAGGGATAGTCTGACTAAGCAGTCAGCATCATCTCGCTGCAGGCGGTTAGGTGAGGGGGGGTGGTAGTAGGCATGATGCGGGGGCTAGCGATAGCCGCCTTGCAGGGTCCCGGAGGACCCACACCACGGGGGGTAGTTCCCGTCGCACCGATCCTGCGTGATCATGGTGGCCGACGCCTTAGGTTGGGTTTTGGATATGATTGCGGGGTCTAAGGACCTGTTTTGTAGCCTGCGGGCATCTTTTTGACGATATATATATATATACTAGTTTTATTTTTGCATTTGTACATTTGATGATGTGATTTTTGTTATGCATGTTTATTTATTTGATGAATGCAGATGTTATGATGAATTGAATTGTTTTAGATGTCTATGTGATATGCAAAATGGATGAATGCTATTTTTATTTATCTGGTTTTTCTTTGCTGTTTTTGTATTTTTTGATGGTATCATAAGGATGATAAGTAGCGCAGATGGTTTTGGGATGAATGTAAGATTTTCTGAGATTCAGACAGTTTTAACTCACTAGCCATGATTGTACTTTATCTTACAGGACTTTTAAACAAGGTATGAATCGGACCTGTTTTTGACCGAGTTATTTAACATCCCTATGTGTGCAATTGAGTTCATTTAGTGGTATTTGTTAGGATACCGCCAGTGCCAGATGGGCTTTCAACCGAACCTATACTGAGGATCACCTAATTAGCTCCATGCACTCCTTTTTTGTATGTACTAAGATTAATCTACGGTGTAATCCAGGATGTCATAAGCTAGCTCATCCACATGCAAACATTGATCTGTACACAAGTTAATGTGACAGATATATCGTCATGCGAGAGGTTTACTTCTGTTATCGATTTGGTATTGAAGCTTGCCTTATGACCTACAGAATGCTGAGAGTTCCAGGGATTCAAGGTCAACTCCCTTATTTTTTTCAATTGTATTGGGATACTTGCTCTTTTGTAGTGATAAGATCACTGTTTATTTTGATTTTTTTTTTTTTTTTTTTTTGAGCAAGGGATTGGGGATATGGAGTGATGAAAATCACAGTTGTTTGTGCCTTTTGATGTTTGCACTGTAGTTTGTCAAATTTGGAGTTTTGACATTTTGAAAATTTTTGTGTTTTGCAACTGTTGAGAACTTTAGGGATTCTTAGGGAATTGGGTAGGGAGGAAGCTTGTCCTTTTTCCAACTCTCAGCATTCTATGGGTCATTCGCACAGGGGGATGAGCAAGATAACCATTTCGCTTGTGGTGACTTAGATTATTTTGCAGGTTTCGTCTTTCGTTCACACAATTTTGGAATTTTAGTGTTTTGATTTGTGTTGGGATGTTACGTAACAAGGTGTATTTCAAGTATGACTCTACCTTTGTAAAATCTGTTCGACTTGGTACACTACATGGCTAAAGAGGAAAATGATGACTGAATCACTGAAACTCTTAGTACATTCCCAGACCACTGACTGTAGTGTGGTAAAATTTATGCATGGTGTTTTTATTGATTTTGATGAATTCGATTATGCCTAGAATTGAGATGCAAATCTTTGTTGATTTTGTTGATTTTGTTGTTTTGTTTTTGTTGAATTTATTGATTTGTTTGACCAAGAGATTGCGATAATCCTTGGAGTTTTTTGGGTTGACCAAGAGATTGCGATAATCCTTGGAGCTTTTTGGTGACCAAGAGATTGCAATAATCCTTGGAGCTTTTTGGGTTGACCAAGAGATTGTGATAATCCTTGGAGCTTTTTGTATTGACCAAGAGATTGCGATAATCCTTGGAGCTTTTTGGGTTGACCAAGAGATTGCGATAATCCTTGGAGCTTTTTGGGTTGACCAAGAGATTGCGATAATCCTTGGAGATTTTTGGGTTGACCAAGAGATTGCGATAATCCTTGGAGATTTTTGGGTTGACCAAGAGATTGCGATAATCCTTGGAGCTTTTTGTTTTTTGTTTTTGTTGAATTTTTTTTTTTTTTTGGTACATGGCTTTCTTAGATATGAAATGGTCGCAAATGACTGATATTCAAGGGTTCTGTTTCCTTGATACCGTCAAGAGAAGCTAGCCTATACGTTCCTGGTCCTATTTTGCTATCAATGACATAAGGACCTAGCCAATTTTCCACGAATTTGTCCCTCATATGGGACGGCAAATTAGAGTTTTGTTGGTTTTCCTTCAGAACCAGATCACCAACCCGAAAGTCTCTTAGGTGAACTTTCATGTTGTAAGCTCTCTTAAGCCGCTCTTGATAGATACGTAAGTGCTCGAGAGCATTAACGCGTCTTTCATCAAGCAACGTAAGTTGGTCTAATCGGGCCTGTCGTGCAGTGTCATCATCGATGAATTCTTGCATTGATATGTGGAGGGAAGGAATTTCCAACTCAAGAGGCATTACTGCCTCTGAGCCATACACTAGTGAAAATGGAGTTGCCCCAGTGGGCGTCTGAATGCTAGTGCGATAGGCCCAAAGGGAAAGTGGGATTTGTATGTGCCAATCCTTATGACTGTCTGCGACGGTCTTTTTAAGGATAGCGACTAGCATTTTGTTTGACGCCTCTGCTTGCCCATTTGCTTGCGGATAATAGGGTGTTGAAAAGCTGTGCTGGATTTTGTACTTTGTGTTTAAAGCACGCACGTCTTTGTTCTTGAATGATGGCCCATTATCCGAGATTATTTTGGATGGAATACCAAAACGACATATGATGTAATGCAAAATGAACTCCGCAATGCGGGGTCCTGTCGTAGAGGTTAACGAAATTGCTTCCACCCATTTGGTAAAATATTTTGTGGCCGTTATGATAAACGTGTGACGGCCTGACGATGCAGGGGAGATATTTCCGATTAGATCGAGGCCCCACTGTGAAAATGGCCAAGCAGACTGGACTGTCTTTAAGGCCTGGGAAGGTGCATGCATTAAATTGGCATGATGTTGACATTTTATGCACCTCTTGACATACGCACAACAATCTCGCTCTAAAGATGGCCAATAATAGCCCATGCGAAGAATGCGCTTTGCAATGGCCATACCACTGAAGTGGCCGCCACATGTACCGTCATGCGCTTGGATGACTGCCCGAGTGGACTCTTGCTGGTCCAAGCAACGAAGAAGAATTCTGTCGTAGCTGCGACGATACAAAATGTCTCCTATCAAGACATATTTTGCCGCTTTCTGCTTGAATGTTCGTTTTGCGGCTTGCGTCAATCCAAAGGGTAGATTACCTAACTTGAGGTAGTCTCTTATTGGTAAATACTAGTCTTGTTGATCGGATACCTCGACAGTTTGAACAACCAATCCCTTTTGGAGTTCTTCCCTAACAAATGTTGATTGGGAGAGAACTTGTAAAAATAGCGTTGTGTTGCTATTAATGGGAGTGGGGAAGAACAAAGACCCCCAGTTGGCGTGTTTCAAATAGTCTCGGATTCGAAAGAACTTATCCAAAGATGGTTCGATCTGGATCATGTGGATTCCTGGCGTCAAGTCTGAGCTTGCGTGCTCCATCGCAGGTTGTGATAAGGTTTTGACCTGAATGGTTGTTATATCACCGGAAAGGTCTTGCGGGATTAGTGACCCCAAGGAGGCCATTGTGTCCGCAAAACGGTTTGATGATTGAGGGAGTGCCTCGATGTCATACCACTCAAGTTTTTCCAGGAATTTATCCACGAGGGCTTTATAAGCCTTCAGAACTGGGCATTTGCATTGGTATATCCCTTTGACTTGATTGACGATTAACAGCGAATCGCCAAAGATTTTCAGTCTTTTGATGTTCATGGCGATTACTGTCTGAAGACCTAGGAGCAAGGCTTCATATTCTGCATTGTTGTTGGTGCACTTGGAAGTTTAATTTAAATGACAAGGGCATTGGAGCGCCTCGCGGTGTGAAGAATACAATTCCTGCGCCACCACCTTGCTCGCATTTAGAACCATCAAAAAATAAGGTTATGTCGGCTCGAGACTCGAGCTCTTCGGAATCTGGCGATTCTGAGACATGGAAGACCTCATCATCGGGTAGTTCTATGACCAGAGGTTGATCGTCTTCAAGAGGAGCCTCTGCTAGTTGATCGGCTATGACTTGTCCTTTTATAGATTTTTGCCCAATAAACTCAATGTCAAATTCCATCAACAACATGATCCATTTTTCCGTGCGACTACTATGATAAGTACAACTCATCATGTATCGCAATGGATTCTCCTTAGACACAACATACGTCGTGTTGCTCAGCATGTAGTGGCGTAGCCTTTTGGTAGCAAACACCACTGCCAAGCAGAGTTTTTCAACGTATGCATAGTTAAGTTCGTAACTGACCAGGGTGCGGCTAAGATAGTATGAGCCTATTCTTTGTGAAGTTCATTCTTCTGGGCTAGCATTGCACCCAGTGCCACCTCAGTAGCTGAGATGTATAAGTAGAACGGCACACCTGGTCTAGGCGATGCCAATACTGGCGGTGAAGCCAAGTATTGTTTGATTTCGTCAAAGGTTGACTGGCACTCGTCATCCCAATGAAATGTGACCCCCTTGTGCAATAGTTTGTTCATTGGTCAGCATTTGTCAGATAATTGCGCTATGAAGCGTTTAATCGACGCGACCTTTCCTTGCAAACTTCTGAGCTGCTTGATAGTGGTTGGGGGAGCCATTTCAAGGATTGCCTTGACTTTGTTTGGGTCCACTTCGATGCCTCGTTTTGAGACTATAAAACCCAAGAGTTTTCCAGATGTGACGCCGAACACGCACTTCTTGGGATTCAGTCTGACCTTATGCTCTATGAGGCGATAGAGAATCTTTCTTAAGTCACCGAGATGATCTGAGCGCAAGATAGACTTGGCTAACAAATCATCCATGTAATCTTCCAAAGTTTTGTGCATGTAATCGTGGAAGATATACGTCATAGCACGTTGGTATGTAGCGCCAGCATTTTTAAGGCCAAAAGGCATGACCTTATAGCAAAATGTCCCCCAAGGCGTTGTGAATGCCGTTTTGAGTTGGTCTTCAGGATTGATACAAATTTGATTGTATCCTGAAAAATCGTCCATTAGGGAGAGCATTTCGTGACCTGCTGTAGTGTCTACCAATGCGTCGATGCTTAGCAAGGGGAAATCATCCTTAGGACTCGCTTTGTTTAGGTCTCGAAAGTCGGTGCATATGCGAATCTTCCCGTCGGGCTTCTTTACGGGAACCATGTTGGACAACCATGGCGGATAATCCACGCAGATGAAAAATTGTGAATCCAACAGCTTTTGCAATTCATATTTGACCATCAAGGCCACTGTTGGGTGCATCTTTCTTAGTTTTTGCTTTACTGGCTTGATTTTTGGATCAAGCGTTAAATTGTGCATGACTAGCTACGGGTCTAGTCCTGGCATATCTTTGTATGACCATGCAAAAACTTCCTTCTTCTCTTTAAGAAGGGCAATGTAATCGGCTTGCTCTTCGGGGGAAAGGCTTACCCCCAGCTTGAGAATCCTTGGATTCATTGGATCTATGCCGATGTCTACGTCAGTCATCTCTTCGACTGACATGTGAGATCCGTCCTCCAACTGATGTGGAGTTGGGATTAAATGGATATCATCAGCTGAGTTAAGATCTGCGTTTGGGACCTCGGGTCCCTCTTCAGCTTGAAAAATATCTTGAGTTGTCCTTGGGGTAAAATGAAGCATTTCATCGAAAGGCCAGTACTCTGATGGTGACAATGGTGAATTGACGCGATCCCAGTCGATGGCATCCATGTTTAGATGCAATGACCATAATGGATCGGTCGGATTGCGGATGGGTGTGGTCAAATCAATGGAGATCATGTGGATGGAATGAATTTGGTCTCCAGAACCACGGGTGTGATGACTTGATTCTTTCAGATGTTCCCTATACTCTGGATCTGGCTCTACGAGAATAGGCACGAATGGATCCTCTCTAGGTGCAAATTCATCTCTATGTGCGAAAAGGAAGGTGGGGTCTTCCCTTGGTACTATTGTCCTGATGGGATCTTGAGGTGGACGATGCTCCTCTTGAATTTGGAGCCATAGGCCTAACACTTGGTCCCACCTCATTGGGTCTACATGCCATTCATGTCCTAACCGTATACCCATTTGTCCCATTAGATCATCATGGGTTAGAGCTCGGTGATGTCATCGCGCATGTCTGAGATAGTCCATTTCGGTTTCGTCTTCTGAATCGCTTTCATAGATCCAAAATTGTTCATCCTCTTCAGCATCTGTTGCTTGCGACATTGAGGACTCTTCCTGTTCCAGTGAATTAATCTGGTCCCATTGCGGTTGTTCCACTCTCAGTGGAGGGACCTGATTCTTTTGAGATTGTGTTATTTCGTCTGGAACCTCTAAGGGAAATAGTTTCAAAAAAATGTCTGGAAGCCGTTGTTGTTCTCTTTGATGACTGCTCTCTGAATTTTCACCTCTCTCTAGAAAATGAGAGGGATTATTGCTATTTCCAGGGGTGTTTGTAGACCATGGGAGATAATCCCCCAATGTGTATTCTATGTTTGGATTGGCCTACGGGTCTTGTGCCAATCCCCCCCTGTTGCCTATTTCTAGGCCTTGCATGTTTTCAACCAAGATGTCTAATGGCGGGGGATGGTTGAACCCTACCCCCGACTTGTCATATGGCATCTGATACCTTGGTTGGCAAAGGATCCGCATCCCTTGCTCATATCTGCCTAGCCCATACCCATGCCAATTGCATTGTTCGAGATGTTTTAGGGCAAATTCTGGGTTCGACAGATAATTGATGTTTTCGAAAAAAGGTTCTTCATCTGTTTCCTTTTGTTCGCATGGTTCAGAACCATGATCAAGGACCCCATACACAAAATTCATTTGGTTCGGTGGGTAGCCTAGAGGGACGATTGTTCCAATGGGAAGGCAAGGTCTTCCCATGTCTTGTACTGACTCCAGTGTGGAGGTTGCCACAACATTTTGCACTATGTATTCTCCCAGGCCTGTACTGGCCATCTCAACAGTGATTGTTGATGATTGGGTAGGAGGAAACGGTAGTCCTTCTTGAGTCCATTCCATGTTTGGTTGTTCAAGAATCTTGGTTTCCGTTGCGTTGGGCGCTTCCTCTGTTGATATTGCTGAGATCGTGGGCAACCCCTCTTCTAGAGGCTTAACCTCCTCCATGATTTGATTTCCCTTGTCCTTCTGTTGGGCCATGATAGGTGGTGTTGATGATGAAGGAGCCGATGATGAAGTCTCACCTGGCTAGGATTTTGCCTTATTGGCCACCAGTGGTGCCTGCGGTATCGGACCCTATTTAGATGGATTCAATTGAAAATCCAAATGCGTTGATGGTAGGGTCGATTGAGGTATGAATTGTACCGCATTGCAATACTTGAAGGGCTCTAAGTCCATTGGGACTACATGTATTTGCCCTTCATAGGCATATTTCAAGCACTGGTGTGCGATCGAGGGGACACACTTCATGTCCCTGATCCAAGGCCGCCCTAGCAAGTATGTTATAAGCCATTTCGCCTTCCAGCACATAGCACAGTGTAGGTATTGAATTTTTTCCTACCTGTATAGGCAGTAACAACCGTGCCGATCGTCGAGCAAATTGCATCGTTAAAAGCTCGCAGATGTGTACGTGGAAGCCGTGATGTGAGAGGCTGGCAGTTTTAAATGCTTTAACGCTACAGTGGTTATGATGTTACTGGACGAGCCAGTATCTATCAGCACTCTCTTGTACGGGATCCCGTTGACCCGTGCGATAACGTGCAGGGGTGGATCCGGCATGTCATTCGATATTGTTTTGACCTCATTTTCTTTGAATGTGATGATAGGCTCCGTACATTGTTTCACATGTCCCACGAAGGCATTGAAAGAATTAGCTTCGTGGGGTTGTACTTCAATGGCTTTTAATATGTCCATAAGAGCTTCTCTATGTGGAGTTGATTGTTGAATAAGCTCGTAGATGGACAGCCTAGCTGACGTGGTCCGCAAACTCTGTGTGAGTTTGGTTCGTATCATGACCTCAGGTCTAGGCGGAGGTAACTGCGTTGGGCATTGTTGAGGCTGCGATGTCGACGGAACTTCCCTCGCGGGTACCTCGGGGGCAACTGCTGGGTATTTTTTGTTCCTTGTTACAATGCTAATCATTCCCACAAATCCTTGTGCGGGAAGATCTTGTCGCACCTTGTTAATTTGGAGCGGTTTTGTTTGCGCCTCGTGGGCAGGCAAGGGCTCCTTGAATACCCCCATTTGTTGGTTGTTAGGTGCGATGGGGTTGTCCACGACCAATGTTCGGTTTTTGATCAAATCCTGGACTAGTTCTTTGAATTTCCAGCACCCATTTAGGTCATGTCCTCTGCGTCTATGAAATCTGCAATACAATTCCTCCTTATACCCCCTAGGCTTGGGAACGTTAGGGTCAAAAATTTGGATTTTTGGTAGAGTAACTAAATTTGCCGCTGACAAGAGGTCAAATAAGGAGTCCCTAGACTCCGCATACGAGGTGAATTGTCGCCTAGGGTGACGCTACTGATACTGTTCCTGTCTCCTGTTATCTCTTTCGTAAGCAGGGAGGCACCGCCTAGTAGTTAGCCTTTTGAGGTCGTGTTTCTTACACGAGCACGGGGACATTTATCGCAACTTGGTTGACTGCAGCGTGTTGTGGTTGCGTTGTCCCGGCTTTTAGTGGTTTTATTCCACTCTTTCTTCTTAGGCTTGGCAATTGCGCCTTCGCCTATCTTAATCTCTTCTATGACTCTGGCTTGCGCCAAAGCTTCTTCTAAGCTGTCGTATTGTCGCAGCAACAATAGACCAGAGATTGATTTTAAACAACTTTTCATGAACATTTGCGTGAGGTCCGACATGGGAGGACGATAGGGTAACTTAGAAAGCAAAGCTCTCCATCGGTTCCCGTACGCTGCCATTGTTTCCTCCTCAAATTGTTTAAGGCTAGCAAGATCACTAAGTGATGCCTTCTTCCTTGTGTTGAAGGCGAAACGTTCAAGAAACGCATCTACTAGCTGATCTAAGCTGCTTATGCTGTGTTTGGGCAGCTGTGTGAACCAATCCGAGGCAGGGCCTGCGAATGTGCTTATGAATGTTCTAAGCAATAATGCGTCAGTATCTTGAATGTCGAAGCATTGGCTTAGAAATCACGTAACATGTTCCTGTGCGTCCTCTTCACCTTTAAAAACTGCCAATTGAGGCAACTTGAAGTGTTCGGGGTAAAGAGGTGTAGGCACTGAGGGATGCACCGGATTATTGCGGAGTAGACGTAATGTGGGTTTTTGATGCCCAACAGCTTTTGTCTCCACCGACTCTAAATGCTCCAATAGCGCTTGGTATGCATCGGAAGATTTTATTTCTTCCTCTCTTGTTCGCTCTTGTTGCAAGTTACGGTAAACTGGAGGCCTATGGAGGGGTGGCCGAATGGCATCCTTCCTGCCTTGATGAGGAGTTTCAATATATTCCTCTTCTGGTTCATACTCCTCGTAAAATTCTTGAGGAGTCTCAGGGCGAAACCTATGACCCTGATCAAGTTCTTGCTGAAGGTACCCATCATTGTTTCGGGGAGTTGCCTCCCTCTCGAATCTATGGGGTCTTGGAGGCAGAGCTTGACGAGGTCATGGAGACCTATCTTGCGCCAATGGATTACGCCTCTCATACTGTTTAGCTCTTTGGATGCGAGGGGTTGGCCCCCTCTCAGGTATTTCATAGCGTAACTCATCCGCTTTGCGTTGCATGCGTTCTTTATCCAAGCGGTATTGATACTCTATCTCTTGCTGACTCTGTTTAAGCCGCATGATTTGGGCTTGACGGGTGGTATATCTGGGCGACCGGGTCAATTTGATCTACCCTATTTTGTTCAGAAGATTCAAATGTTCCTCCTATGTGTTTACCTCGAGTTTGCTGGTCTAAGGTTTCAATGGGTCGCTTCCCTCTATCGAGGTAAGCGGTATGTGCTCGAGGTTCTGGCCTCAAGGGGTGATCATGATATCCTGCTGGTGCAGAAATGCAAGGTTCCCGCATTGTTTGTTGCCCTCGAGGAATGCGATGGTTTTCCTCATACTCCCTTTCACGGGTGTAAATGGGATGGGCGGAATTAGGTCGCCCTATGTAAGGAGCCCTGCGCTCCGGATTTGGTCTCTCTGTTCTGATGATAGGTAAAGAAGGGACGCCATATCCACGTTGTCCCTCCAAATGGACAGTGTGCCTATTTAGCGCTTCATCGCGCGGTGGCCACTCATGCCTAGCTTCAAGAGGTGATTCTCTATTTATGTCAAGGTCTACATGTAAGGCATCTTCCCGAAAGGGGCTGCTTTGAATAGGCATACCCCACCGAGGATTTTGAATTGGATTATTTTGTAGGTTTGACCTATAAGGCGGTATGATCAAATCCTCAAGACTGAAGTGAAGGCAACTTGCGCCTGCTTTTCGTGTACCTTTCGGAGCTTCTACCCTTGATTGGGCTTGACTGTGGGTGTACACCATTGCGGTGCTTCTATGCTACCTAAATAAGTTTTTATCTCGTTTTTATGATTTTCTTTTTTTTTGTCTACACTAAGCAGAATTAAACACACACATTCACAAAACCGTGATTATCTCTTTTAAGGATTCTTGGTGTGTCCTAAACTGGTTTAGTGCATTTTTATGTTTTGTTTTGTTTTTGTAGGTTTTGTAGAACGTTTAAATGCATCATGTAGGCTCTTATAACTCCAAAAAGGTCGCCCCTTCAATATACCAGCCAGGCCGATATACCAACCTCTCTATATACCCACCCTTACGAGAGGGAGACTATAGGTATGTGAGAGCAGAAGGTACGTGGTACATAGGTGGTACGAAAGGGGGATTGTCCTGTTAATGACACCTACCATAGAAAACTTATCCTCGTGCGCATGGGAATCACCCCAGCTATGCTCGGCCTGTCTTCGTCAGGATTTACGCCTAACAACAGTTGACAATCGGGAAATGGATGCAAATCAAGCCAAGGTGGTGATTAAATCCACCAATGGTCTTGATCAAGGGCTGGGGTCTTACGACCAGCTCCTTGGTTTAAGATTGTTTCGTGATGTGTGTGGGATTCGTTTTATCCAACAAAATGAAACTAGCATACATGACTTTTCCTAATGCAATGCAGGATTAAATGAAAACAATTAAAGAAATAGAAACAGAAATAGAAAAAATATAACAGAGATCATGAAAATCCCTACCTCTTCTCTCGCTGCTCCTGTTGTCTCTGAATTTCTGCTCTGAAAATCCGCAAACAGGAATTCGTCCCTCTGAGAGATGAATTGCAGAACAGAATTCGTCCCTCCAAGAGATGAATTTGAATTCGTCTCAGGGTCAGACGAATTACAGAAAATAATTCGTCCCTATCAAAGACGAATAGCAGTCTGCAACAAAAAAAGATGTACCTGTCAAGCACAAACACAAAACTTTAATTATTTTATGTGATTTTAAAAACCAGGGAACAGAGTCCCACCGTGATCGCCACTGAAAGCACGAGATTTCGGTCAAAAGAAACACCAAGTGCGATTGCATTCAAAATTAAGTACGCTTAAGTCCTAGAAATGTAAATTGCATGAAACGGAAAAGAGACACATTGAAAGAGACACAATCAGATAAAGAAAACATAGCCCTTTCATTAATTTCCTTTGATCTCCGTTACAATGATGCCTCCTCCCTTTTCAGGGGCTAGGAGCGCAAATAGAGTTTGATTACAATCGCTAAATGATTCCTCCTTCCACGTGCCCACGATTGCAATGGGCGGGCCAAGATGATGCCATCGTTGATGTCGATGAGTTCTTCGCCTCTGCTACTTCTCCTGCGAACAAAGAAATGACCAAGGCGTCAGTAGCACCTGCTGCAAATGAAAAGCATTCTCTCTTTAAAACCAACAAAATATGCATATGAATATTTGCCTAAAACAGTGAATACAATGACACCAAATTGCTTAAAAACTTGACATAAGGTGAAAGAAGTTACCAGAAGGCCACTTCCACTGAGGCAGCTGGCCAATCCACCTTAAACTAGAATTCGTCCCTGGGCAGGACGAATTCTGACTGTAATTCGTCCCTGGGTGGGACGAATTCTTCTGAGTTGGAGAAACCGACCTGCTGCTGCTCCAATGTCGGATCCCGGGTCCTGCAAAATGCCTGCAGACAGGGGGGTTAGGTAATTGGGGCCATTTTGGGACGACCCAGATGGTCGGATTTTCCCAATTTGGCCTCCACCCTCGGGATTTTGACTTTGACACCTGCAAGTTAGCGAAACGACAAAGCAATACAAAACATCCTAAAATCTGCCCAAAAGTTACAAAATTGCAATTATGGACTAATCAGACCTAGTAACACAGAATGCAATCTAAAAAATAATCTAAAGTGCTCAAAAACTAAAATTAGGACTTGGGAGGTGCGGGGGTGCCCAAGTGGGCCTCCCACCATTGGCCCTCGATTTTGGAGCCAATCCACCGGGGATGTGCCCAAAACCTTTTAGGATTGGGGGGTCGGTGAATTGGTAGGTTCAGATGTCCATGCGTCGGATTTGAGTAAGGTTCGAGCTTCCAAAGGCCACCCAACAACCTCCCTTGCAAAAGAGATTGGTGGATGTAGGAAGGTGAACAAAGGGGGATGCAAGTGAGTCTTCAATTTGGCAGCACTTCGTTGCTTGAACACTCCTTCAACCTGTCTTTCTTGGGTGAGAAAATTCCCACCTTTTATAGACCCAGGTCTCTTTTGGGAGGGAAGCACCAATGCCAAGTGTTGGCCATAGGCGCCATGTGGCAGTCTTGTCTTCCCATGAGGGAGGGGAGTCCTCCGTTGACTTGAACTTTGATAAATGCTTCTTGTAACAGTCCTCTAACGGCCCCTCTATCCACTTACACATGCGTGCAAGGTAGGAGCCCTTAACTGACTGTTCTGGGCTGCCACTTGGCACCATTTGCCTTTTTGCCCGTTAAGCTTAGAATTCGTCCCACCTAGGGACGGATTCAAAATTCGTCCCGGGGTGGGACGGATTCTATTTTGAATTCGTCCCTAGGTGAGACGAATATTGGGCAAAGTGTCCAAGTGTGCCAAATTGCTTCTTGACCTCACAAAATTGCTATGAAAGTGGTTAAGACCACTGTTTAACCTCTGAGGGCTGCCCTGGGGGCTGTGTTTGTCAAAGCGATCAGTGTTTGCAGTCACATAATCGGATTGGTGCTGTTTTGGTGTCTACAGGTGCTTTTGAGTCTCATGGCACTTATATAGTCTCATGGTGTTTCAACAATTCCATCACACTTCTGCATCTACAACATTTTTTCCTTTATTATAAATATCTATTCTATTCTATTTTTTCTATTATGTTATGCTCTATCTAGAAGGTATTTCAAATATTTTTGTATAATATTGCAAGAGGCATACAAATTGCATATCATGATTACAAAATCATAGTAGGAATACGTATATGCTAATAATTATTACACCTTTCTAAAATTAAGGTAGGATTCATCAAATTTGAAGAGTAATTTTATCAATTTTTAGGTTTTGTAAATCTTTATCACATCTTGCAACCAATTTTATAGAAAATTTTAAGCAAATTAGACACTTTTATAAAAATTGTAAGAAGGACAACTATTATTTTTTTCTTTATATTTAGTCAATAAGCACAAATACATGTAGTTGCATTTCATGGTAATCTCATTAAGTGTATCCATGCTTTTGATCTCTTAATTAAATTAAGTGAAAAGAGTCTTCATTTTCTATAAACATTGAAAGAAAAAAACATGCAAATCTAGGACTTGTTTTCTTGCATTAATGATTGCACTTGCATTGCATCTATAAATTTGCATTAGGATACGATCTAATATTTCAAGACCCGATCTAATCTTTAGAAGAAAATTTTAAATAATTAAATTTTTAATTTAAAGAAAAATAATGTATAATATTGTTGTAAGAGTAGATGATTTAAAAGAAGAGGAGAAATTAAAGAAAAACTTAAAAGTAAAACAAAGTTTTTGATAATAGTTCCCTATCTTAAAACATATATATTTTTATATCTTCTGTTTAATGTTAAAATCAAATCAATTTTATTATTTATATTAATTTAAAAATATAAAAATACCTTTTTAATATATATATATATATATATATAAAATAAAAATTTTCCAACGTGAAAATTTAACCATAGTGTAGTCTACATTCTTACAACAATTTTATTATTGAACAATATATTAATTAAAATAATGTGATTTTAATTAGTATTATAATATTTAAAATATATTATTAATATACTTTTAAATATTTAAAATAATTTTTATTTTTCAAGAAACTGTATATAGTAATGGTTATATTTTAACCTAAGAATAGTTTGAATATGTGTGTTAAATTCCTAATTATTCACATGATATTAATCATTAGTTTCTAGGAAGGATCCCATGTGTTGTATTACTCGACCGCCCCCTTGCCCCTCATATAGTGGGACTGCTGGAAGGGAAAGTAGCGGCCTATCTATAGTGGGGGAGTTTGGTTTCGGCCCTTCCCTTTAATGGCGGCCGGCGGATCCGTATTCTACCATTGAGCAGTCGATCTCCCTCCTGTCCCAACCCACATGATCGAAGTGCTACCCAATTGAATAGAATAGTTCTAAACTCTGCAACTGAATGAATAGTTCTAAACTCTGATCTGGCGATAATGATAAACAGGGCGAAGAGAGTTTGAAATAAAGAGCAGAGACCTCTTACATATTCAAGTAAAGAAGAAGAGAGGAAATAGGAAAGGTACCTAAAATCATTCCGATCATATACATATCCCAAGATCAGAGTAACTTATAAAACATATACAAAGTCATATAATTAAGCACCGAAATATTTGGTAAAATAGTAAATAAAAATATCTAAACCACTCCAAGGAATGAGATCACAATACACTTCAAATACAAATCCCAGTAATTGAGTGCTTAATCACCACATTCATTCGACCTAGTTATAGAGTACCTAATTTGATAATCTTAGAAGAGTAAATGTATACCTTTGTAAAGTGATGGGCTTAATAGCGTTAAGACCCTCCATATTACAGAGACCTCACCATGAGAAGAGAAGAAATGATAAACTAAATAAAACTGGAATTGAGAGAAAGGCATGGGCCTCCCTTTGCCGTTGTGTATTGACTTGCCATTGCCGTTCGTTGTTAATCCTCCCATCTCCGTCTCAATTACTGTTGTCTTATCAATCAATATGAATGGAGATGATTTAAGCTAATGCTCACATTACCCCGGGATCAAACGGTGCAGAGTGGCAGTCATGTCTTCTTCCATTTCGAACACAAGTCATGACAGACAACCGCAAGGTACGAGACAGCAGAACGTTCGTATATAATTTGGAAAACCCTTCAATGGGCGGGTTACAAAGAAAGATATGCTGAGCCCCGTATATATAGCATTCGTGGGAAGCCTAATCTGAACCCTTCAATACAAAAGTTGGGTTGGAGGAATAAAGAATTATTAGTGGTGAGTTGTACCCACAATTGCTGGACATATACCAGTAAATAATTGACCACGCTTATCCTCAGGACATTTTATTTGATTTTATCTTTGAATCTGTGTTTACTTTTTTCTGAAGTAGAGTGGGTCCGCAGAAATGTCTTTACTGGAATTGTGGATCGCTTTAACTTTAAATCTTACCAAATCTACTCAGTATAAAATGGCCGGCAGCAGCAGCAGAATAATGACGTTTCGGTGTCAATATCGGCTTGACAATATATTTGTTCTTTTAGGCGATGGATTTCTGGATTTCTGGACACTTGTTCTCATCTTTAGTTAACACTTCCCCATATATATGGAGTAAAGATGTTTACGGTAGTGAGTTTTCACTTTTCTTTAAAAACTGAAGCTTTAATCTAAGCCAAATATAATGTGTCTTCAATACTCTCCTTGTTGTTTATTGATTCATACAAAAGGAAAATTACGAAGGCTGTATTTAAAGAAGGATATCCATGGATGCAAAGTCGGATGAGTTTCCCTACCCGGCCCTTAAATAGTTTGGTAACATAAGCCTCTAAAGATACAAAAAAGCATACCCATATAAAACAAATTTTTACTTTATTTTTTGAAAAAATTATAGTTGGGGCGAGACTCTTTTTAAAGACCTTTTTGAGGCTTAAATAATTTTTATTTTTAACAAACTTTTATAACTTTAAAATTATATATATATATATATATATATATATATATATATATATATATATATATATATATATATATATATTATTAAGTAATAAGGGTTTTGAGAGGAACCTATAATTAAATATATTTATTTTCATAGGAGACCAGAAAGGCTGAAATCCCACTAGGGATCACCATTCAATCTAACCAGAACAAAGCCTATCAACAGGAATAAACAACAGGAGAGGAAAACGTTCTGATTCCAACCAAAAATACTCTCTCAAACATAACAATTTCTTGATTTCTCAAGCCATCATCTAGGAGTTGGCAGAAGCATTTAGTCCTAAGGAGACAATCTCCAACATATAGCATTGGAAGCAATTCACATCCTCTATAAATTCAATAGCGATCTTAAGGGTACCTAGAATGGTCTTCTATTTCTCATCAATACTTTTGACCAACTACCCCCAATTGTAGAGTGATTATGTCTGGGCATAGTCAAAATATTCCAGTACTTTAGGCCAAACATGATGCTTCGCCTCAGCCTTTTCTCACCTTCTATGGTTGACCTTTGGATTCTTGTTCTTGTCCCTCTTGTTCTTCTTCTTCTCTCCTTCTTTCCTTCTTCTTTATTTCCCTTTATTCTATTCATCCATGCATTTCATGCTAGTTGCATTAGATTCATGTTGTACCCAGTGATATTTGCACTGTTACCTGTTTGCTTGCTTTATTATCTATGTTTTTTGTATTTTGTCTTCTCTTCCTTACCCTTTTTTTGAGTTTCTTGAGGAATTTTCATCCCTTTCGAAACTCGATAGGGCACCCTAGCCATAAAGGCATTAATAGTAGTAATGTCTCACCCTTTTGCCCAAACTTGGCCACACCTTTTTTGTGCTTTTTTTCTTTCCTATAGAGGTCTACATCTTTCTTTGAAGCATTTACTTGGCATTAAATGCTTCAAATAGGGGGTAAAATGTATACACATAAAATTGACCCACTTTAGTGGGCAATCATCTCTTGGCCCTCTAGAGGACCCCTTAGAATTGCCTAGGGCAAGGGTAAGCCTCACTTCCCTCTTTTTTGACTTTTTTCTCTCTTTATGCAAAATCATGTCTGGTCCTTGACGGGGATGACTTTCACTGTGAAATTACGGTCGGTCCTAATAGGGCATGACTTCACCTTTTTTGAGGTTTGACAAGTTGGAACCCTAATTTTTTGGAGCTAGCGTGTTTTATGTCGATCCTCGATTTTTTTGCTCTTTTACCCTTCAAATCCGCTATATAAGGAGGGTTTGATTTCACTCTTCACACACGGTACTATACACGCTCATATAATTGGTATTCTAAGGATTGATAACTTATTTCTCACTAACATTTGATTTCTTGCAAAGTATTTTATTCGATCTGGATGCTTCTTCTTCTTTCACAAGCAACTTAGAAATGTGGAGTTTGATTGATTGTTCACTACATTGGATTGCTACTGCTCTTGATGGATTGTTATTAAATCCCTAAGGAGAGATTGACTACTTGGGAGATTTCAAATCTTTCAACTTGCTCCCTCACTCTCTTCTAGGTGAAAGCATTCTGTTGCATGTTTGATTCCGTTCGTTGTATCTTAGTTTCGTTATTTCACTTCAATTTGAGATGTTTCATCTCACTTCTATAAAATTGTGTTTGGTCTACTACAGGGTATGATTTTGCTTTGCGTTATCGCAATTACCTATTATGAGGTATGATTTCACCTGAGCTAATCTCTTGTTCTATTTTTCATCATTGCATTCTAGACTACACTTAGAGCATATTGGTATATTCTATTTTTATGATTTCATCATTTTTTCTATTATATTGTATTATGTTTGTTTTCCTCCAAAGGTTAATTTTCACTTTTAATTATCAAAGTTCAATTAAAAGGACCTAGGGGGATTGACTGCTGCATATCCAAGTACTTTTATACACTGGCCTAAGTAGACCCCCTAACACTAATTACATTTTCAAGTGTTTTTCAAGTTATCTTGTAGGAACAAGAATTATTGATAACATTGGATAAAATGATAAAAGCAAGGATAAATCACTGGATAAGATAAGTGTTCTGATTATTCTTTAGGATGTTTTTTTAATGCTTTATAATTCTATTATAAACCCTAGATCTAATTTTATTTAAATATATATAATTAATTTCTAGGTATTTGAAAGATAAAAAGCATATCAAGTGCACTTTGGGTTAATTATGTTTGTGCATCTCTTCTTGAGCTCTTGCTTAAAGGTTGTTTGTTTAAAACGCTAGATTAGAAAATCATTCAAAGGAAATAATCATTTTAGGTTTAGCTCTTTTATTCCTACATTTTGTATTTTTACATATGTCCTTTATCTTTTATAGCATAGGTCTAAAAGACCATATCTAGGTGTTTATCTCGAATATCATACATCAAATATTATTGAAAAATAGAGGACTTAGAATGAGTCTTTAAACCATTCCTGTTGAACCCTTCTACCCTAGCACCGAGTGTAGATAACAACAAAACCCCCATGGTTCACCCCAAAGGCTCTCTTGTGGATTCATATTTTGGGAATTGTACGTGGTAGGGCATTTTTTTCCCTCTATATATGTGGTGTATTGAAAAATCAAGAGGGAGAAAATGTGCAAACAAAGAAGAGAAGAATGTATATCCTTATCTGAACAAAGAAGGCATAGGAGAATATAAGAAGCATGCAAAATATAAGTATATACCAAAAGGAGGTTGCATTCCTTGACTCCAAATCAAGGAATACAAGAAGAAGAGAGAAGATAAGGAAAAATCAAAAGGAAGAAAAACAGAGAAGAAAGGATGAAAATTTATGGGCCCTAGTTTGGAAATTTGCTAGGCATCAGAGCTCTAGTGAGAGTGCAATGCATATGAGCTATGACCCAGCTAGGTATCATCACTTACCATTGTCACAAATCCTAAAAAAACTATATGAACAAGTAGCCATGAGCAAGCATCAATACAATTATGATAAGTAGAAGTGCAAGAGAACAGAATGTCAAGCAATCATGAAAAATATGACAAGCAGTCATGCAATATGAAGAAGCATCAATGCAATATGATCTAGGCTAAATGTAAAATGTAAAATGTAGACAACAAATCAAGCATAATATCTTTTTAAATGTATTATATTCATAGGTTCTTTAAGTTATTTACCATCCAAAGAAGCCAAATGATAGGCACCTGAGCCAAACTTGGTTGTTATAATAAAGGACTATTACCAATTGGGTTGAAATATACCTCGAATATTAGTACAAACATTAGTATTCTTTTAGTTTTATTTGAGGACAAGATCCCCAACTTCGAAAGAATGATTGCAAACTTTCTTGGAGTAAGCTCACTGAAGCCCATGCTGATAGGCTCTTTAATGCTCTAAGACATGGATGCACTTTTCATCCAATAACTCCAATTGATGCAAACACTCTACATGATACTCATCACTGACCTCGATATCTTGTAATAAGATGTGCAATGAAGGAACCTCAAGCTCAAAATGAAACACTACCTCAAACCCATATACCAAAACATATGGTGAGGCCCTTGTAGGAGTATGCACACTAGTACGATAGGTCCACAAGGCAAGATAAAGTTGGGTATGCCAGTCATGACTAATCTTATTAACCAACTTCTTCAAGATCTTAATAAAGGACTTATTAGATTCTTTGAATTACCTATTACCCTAAGGGTAATAAGGAGTTGACCACATGTACTAAATCTTATACTTAACACAAATATTATTAACATCATTATTCTTAAAAGGAGTGCCATTGTAAAAAACAATCACTGAAGGAATCCTAAACATACAAAGAATTTGGTTGAAGATGAACTTATAAACTTGAGTTCCAGTCACCGTAGCTAGAGGTATGGCTTCAAACCATTTAGTGAAATACTCAATCACTATAATGATAAATTTATTACCATTAGATGACATTGGGTTAACCTTCCTAATAATTTCCAATCCCCACATGGAGAATTACCAAGGGGAATAGATAACCTGAAGGTCTTGAGAAGGAGCATGCATAATATGATCATTGCATTGACACTTGTAGCAACACCAAACATAGTCACATGCATCTTTCTCCATGGAAGTCCAGTAATACCCCATTCAAAGGATCTTCTTGGCAATAGCATTACCACTAAAATGGTTCTTGCATGAACCTTCATGAGCATCACTAAGAGCAAGCTAGGTTTCATCGAAGTTAATACATTATAATAGGATACCTTCAAAAGAACATCGATACAAATTATTATTGATTATGATGAATTAGTATGCTCTCTTGTGCAAAATCTTACACTAGTTTTTATCTAAACCATCAGGTATCAAACCATCCTTGAGAAAATTAAAGATATTATTATACCATGGCTCATATGGGAAACCTCCGATGATTAAGCAATATAAAAGAATAATACAAGAACCAAGCAACACATGTTCTCGAAGTTCTCAAATGATAATTGATGCTTGATCATATTCTAACTGTAAATAGAACAAGGATGTAATAACAACCATGTCATCTGCATGGCGGTTTGAGGATCTAAGGACAAACTCTATGGTTACTCGATCAAACAAAGATAGATAAGTGACAATTTTCTTGTAAGGTTTAATTTTATCATCCCAATTTTGATAAACATTTTTAATATAATTAACCATAATTTGAGAGTTACCAAAGACCAAAAGTACCCTAACTTGCAAAGCTAAAGCTGCTATAAGGCCAAGGATCAAGGATTCATATTCTGTAGAATTATTTGTGCAAGAGAAACAAAGCTTGAAGAACAAGGAGATGAGTTTCTTTTGTGGGATGACTAGAATGACTCTAGCACCAGTGCCCTTCATGCATCAGGTTCCATCAAAATACAAAATCCAAGACTCAGACTCTTCAATTTTGATATTGAAGCACTCATTGGAAAACTCAAAAACTATAGGATGGGTAGCTTCTAGGGGAGTAGAGGCTAGCTGATCAATGGTCACCTGATCCTTGATAGCCTTTTAACCTATGAATATAACATAAAAATCACTAAGGGCCAACACCCATTTAGTAGCTTGACCTAAAAGGTGGGGCTTAGACATAAGATAGTACAAGGGATCAAATTTTGTAACTACCAACATCTTATGGATGAGCATGTAGTGCCTTAACTTCTAAGAAAAAAACACTATAGCAAGGTAAATATTTTCTAATGGAGAGTACCTAGTTTCATAGCTAACCAAGGTTCTACTAATATAGTAGATATCTCATTATATTTTTATCATCATGAGTAGTGACTTCTATGTAAAGCATCAAATGACTACTACGTATAGGAGGAACTAAAGTAGGTTGGGAGGTGAGATAGTGCTTGAGATCATAAAAATATTTTTGACACTCAAAATACCACCAGAAGACTACATGTTTTTGAAGAAGCTTAAAAAAGGGCTGGCACTTACTAGCTAACCGTTCAATGAATCAAGGAATAGACTGAAGTTCACCTTATAGACTACGTAGTTCAGTCAAGGTACAGGGAGGAGGTATATCAATACTAGTCATTATCTTAGCAAAATACACCTTATTACCTTGCCTATAAACTGTGAAGCCTAACAACTTATAAGATGTAACCTTGAACACACAGTTAGCGGGTTTAAGACAAACCTTGTACTGCCAAATCCTTTCAAATTTTTATTCTTAAATCATGAACATGATACTTTCATTCTATAGAGTAAGCTAGAATATCATCTACATAATTCTAGAGAATATCATGCATCATATCATGGAAAATATAAGTCATGGCATGTAGGTAGGTAAATCCTACGTTCTTCAGGCCAAAAGACATGACCTTACAACAAAATGTACCCCATGGAGTAGTGAATGTTGTCTTAGTCTAATCCTCAAGGAAAATAATAATCTGATTGTAGCCTAAAAAACCATCCATAAGCAAAAGCATTCCACATTTGATAGTGAAATATACAATTTGATCTATGTTTGAAAAATATAACTCATCCTTGGGACTTTCTAAGTTAATGTCACGAAAGTTGGTACATATTCTGATTTTTTCTTCCTTCTTAGCTATAGGACTGATGTTGGAGATCCAATCAGAATAGTCAATAGATTTTATAAAACCTACAATCAAGGAGTTTTTGGAGCTCTTCCTTGACTAAAAGGGTGACCTTAGGATGCATCTTCCTAAGTTTTTTCTTAAAATGCTTAGCAGTAGGCTTAACTACTAAATGATACATGATAAAGGAGGGATCAAGACCTGGCATGTCAACATATGACCAAGCAAAAATGTCTTGATACTCTATTAATAAATTGGTCAATTGATCTTGCTCATCCATGGACAAGGTTTTACATAGCTTAAGGATTCTAGGGACTTTCTTAGAACCTATATTCACATCTATGGTCTCCTCAATAAGGATGGACAAGTCATCCTCAAGAGGAGGTGGTGTAGGAGTCACTCCTAATTGCTCAAGGTCCTCAAGAGACATAGAACTAAATTCATCTTGAGAATTAGAATATTCCACCTACGCAGCGCAAAGGACAAACCCATTGAAGTAGATGTCATCTGATGTGGATCCTCATCTTTGAAATACTACTCAGGTATCATGACTGATATAGAAGGAGAGGGTGGCCCCTCATCCTTAACACTCCACTCTAAACCATGATGAGATTTATCTAAGAGAAATTATTGACAAGAAGATTTGGCTTGATCTTGTGATGAGATATTAATTGATGATTCCTTATCAAGATTTTCAACTTACTTACCTTTGTTAGATGAGGAATCTAATGAAACCCTCATAGAGGAAACCCTCATGGGCCCTCTCTGCCATGGTGAGTCTTAGGACCTCTCTACCATGGTGAGGCTCAAGCTCTCTCTACCATGATGAGGCTCAGGCTAGAGAAAGCCTTCACCACAATCACATAATTTTAAGGTAATAACCTTATAATAATTTATGTAATAATTTATAATAATTTTTTTTGAACATACATATCCCGTTCCTGATTCAATCAAGCATAGAGGTTATTTAAAGTTAATATTTACAATTAAAAAATTAAATAAATAATTTTTTTATGAAATATTTATTTTTTTAACTTCCAAGGAATTGTTACATTATAATTAGAAGACATTTTTAAACAATTAAAATTTTGACTTGAAGAAAAACAATGTATAAAGTTGTAAGAGTAAATGATTTAAAAGAAGACATCATACGAAGAAAAATCTTAAACGTTATGAAAGGAAGTAAAATAAATATTTTGATACTAGTTCTTTATCTTAAAACATACGTATTATTTATATCACTCTATTTAATTTAAAAATCAAAACATGTTTTAATTTTTTTTTAAATATAAAAAAAATATTATAAGATTTTTTAAACATTTAAATAAGTATTTCTAAGACTTTACCTAATGGGTATCAGTCTATATCTTTATAATAATTTTATTTATTTATTATTTGGTGGAAGAAGAGGTTTTGAAAGTATCCTTGAGCATTTTACAACAAAGAAGCATAAGCTTCCAAGGAAGAACCAAGAGCAAACATCAAGGAGTGAACCCACCTAAGGAAGTCAAGAAACAAGAACAAACTTAAACAAAAAACTAGTAGTTGTTCTAAAAACAAGAGGGACCTCCCTTTTTCTAGCTCTAGGTTATACACAAATTCAACACCTTGAAATTATAAAAAAATTCATTTACCAATTATAGCTCTAGGGAAAAAACTACATTAACAAAAATTTGGATTGGATCTCTTTCCCCTAGCAAAGGGTTGGGAAGGTTTACAATTTCCAACATCCATCTTCAATAGAGACTAAGAGCCATTGTTGATCTCCGAATTTATCTCTTTTTTTCTTAGAGATTTAATTTATGGTCTCCTAACATTGCACTCTATGCCAACATCTACAAATCCCTTTTTAATATTTCTTGGATTAGGGAAAAAAATGTTCCTTCTCCAATAAGGGTTTCAAGGGATATTTATGACTTCTAATTTTAGGGCCTGGGAACCCTTTATTTAGTTTTACCATCCTTTTAATAGGAGTGGATGGGGGAGGATTTACCAAATATGATGAAACATCTAACCCGTGGAAACTAAGGTAATCAAAGGAATTCTGCAAAAATAATGTGATCAATGGAGAAATGGCACTTACCTATTCAAAGTGTTTATGAATCCTAGATTTGAAAAAATATGGAGGCACATCATGATCTTCAACCATGGGAGGCATCTATCCCTAAATGAGAGGAACAACATGGCCTTCAACCAGGGGTGGCTTATCACTCTAAATAATCTTATAATCTAAAATATCAACTTATTGAACTTGTTGAAACTCAATGGGATCAAATTGTTGGCTATCCATATTTATCACATTCTTTTGGGGCTTCTCTTGTCCATATTTACCCTATGAATTTATCCTCTTCGAGGGTTCCTCTTGAGAATATTTATCCTTCAAGTTTATATTTTTCTAGGAATTCACCATCAATTTCTTCATGGGGCACTGACCCAAAATATGACCATAATATTTACAATTGGTACAAAAATTAGGGTGATTCTCATACACAATAGGTTGGTTCTATGACATAAAATAAATATGATATTAATAGAGGATGTAATATTAGCTTCCAGATATGTAATTATGCACATTCTTGCATAAATCATTCTTTATTTTTCTTTAGTTGTGGAATCAAAAGAAAACAATTCATCCATAACCTTGGTTATACCACATAAAACATGAATGTGCCAATACTGAAAGGGTAAGCTAGGAAGTCATACATAGAGAGGGGCCATACTAATTTTCTATGTGTTAGAGTAGAAATCTAGGCTCCATGGACATAGGAAGAAGTTCCCCTTCTTGAAGAACCAAGAAAATTCATAGAGAACTGTTGGTCACGAATCTGCCACAGGAAAGGATTTTTACAATTGCGCCCTAGACCCGGCCAACATTGAAAGGCTGGAAGCAAGAAATGGCTCCCAGACCAATCTCCAGTGAGTGTGGTTCCCTCTACTATTCTAAAATTGGGTTTAAGATAGGGTTGCTGGAAAGAGATTTAAAAGGTTGCAGAATGAAATGGGAAATATGGCCACAGGCCGAAGTGATGGGATCAGAAAAACAACAACAGGAAACTACAAATGCAACAACAGCAAGTAACATAAGAAATCAGCTTCATCTTCGCACAATCACATGCCGCAAATCCCTCCAAACCCACATTCCAGGAATTGTACCCTGACCGCGATATTTAAATCCAGTATGCAGAATTTAAATGTAATAGCAATGCAAGAGTACGAATGCTATTAGAAATGCAGAAAACAGAAAGCAAATTCATCCATGCGACGCTTGAAAAATTAGAAGTCGATCCTTGTATTCCTGCAAATACAATTCCAGTTTCTAGCAGCAAGTTTTTCCAACCTTTGCAAATGAAAATTACATTGGTTTTTATAGAGGTCCGTCCTCTTTGCAGCATTAAAAACATAAAACCAACTTCCTCGTGATCTACAATAATATCTTGGAAATCAGGAACACGACCCCTTAATAGCGGCCTCGAGGAAATACAAATTAAATACCATGAAACGTTCGCGGCCCTTCATTAAATTCATTTTTTCAAACATGTGCATGAAGCCGTTAAAATAATCCACGAACCAATACTTTGAACCAATAAATCCTTTAATTTTGGTGGCCTGGGCACTCTTCGACCATAACCGCATCGGAAATCCGCAAATTATTTAATTCGGGTCAGCATTAAATCATCGGAAATCGAAAAAACCCTTTCGGCCGTTCATATTGCACTTGGCGGGAAAACTGCGCAGGTCGCGAAAATGCGACGGGTCGCGAAATCGCGACGTCTTTTTCCGCCGTACGCTTCGACCACCGTTGACCCGCGAAAATGGAACATGTAGCGATTTCGCTACATGTTTCCGCCGTTGGCTCCTCCCTGCGCTCTGCCCCGCGAAATCGGAACATGTAGCGATTTCGCTACATGTTTCCGTCGCCGTACCAATCGCCTTTTTCGGTCGCGATTCGCTGACATGTCAGCGACGCGCTGCAAATTTTGACTTAACGCCTTCGACGCTGCCCGGGTCGCGATTCGCTGACATGTCAGCGAATCGCTGCATGTTTTCAACTTAATGTTTTTTGCCCGCCGACCCGCGATTTCGGAACACGTCGCGATATCGCGACGGTTCCGCCAACCTGCCTGCGTTGACTGCGTTGACCGCGATTCTGCAACATGTCAGCGCGTCGCTGCAATTTTCAGACTTAGTCATTTTTTGCTCATTTTTTCTCCTTTTTTCGCCCAAGCTGCATCAATCAAAGGTCAGATCCCCAACAATACATCAATGCATTCATCAATGAGAATCAATGTGGCAAAAATGCCAACATTCTTGGCGGCTCACGGGGTATACAGCTCACTGTATGCAAGAATCCAGGCCTTAGTCCATTGGGCACAGAGTCATATTGGAACTATAAACAAGCTGCTGCAAAACATGTCAGGGGACTGCTGCAAAACTTCTTCTGCTGCTGAAAACTAGAACTGGAAGAACCTGCATAGAACTGATTATGAAACAACTAATGGAACGCGATGATGGAGTGAGCTCCTGCGATTGCGCAAGCGGTGACTGCAATGGAATGATGAAATGAAAATGAACGAAGTTATGGAGTGGGAATGGAACTAGGAAAGCTGTGAAATGAAATGAACTAGACTGTTAGCAAATGCGTAAAAGACTAAACTTAGAGGAAAGGGATAAGAAGATACGGGGAAAAATAGAAAAGGGAAAAAGAAACAACAGCCGTGGCTCATTTTGTTTTAATGCAGAAGAAAAAGAAGTAAAAGAAGGAAGATGAAGAAGGGAAAGGAAAGAAAAAGGGAAGGGAAAAGAAGAAAGTGCTAGAAAGCCACCAAACTGTTGGGAGGAGAAAAACAAAGGAAAAAACAAGCATCTACGGCTCGCAGGCAACAAGAACCGAGATGAACAAATAAAAACAATACCCCTCTTTTTTTTTTTTCTTCTTCTTTTTTCTATTTTTTTTTGTTTTTTCAAAATACTATATACAATAATGCACGACATGATTGGCATGTCGCCACCAGACACCCAATCTCAGAATGTTATCCGGTAAATCTGCAATGTCCCGACCAGATCTGATCATACTTAAGTCGGTCCTTGAAATTAGGCTGGCTCCTTCCTGAAGTTCTCCATGGTGCTGATAGGATGCAATTCAGCAGATTATCCTTCTTACTAGTACCCACATGAAGGACTTCGTCAGGTACTGGATGTAGTGGCTGGAACCAAAACCACCACTTTGCAGACTTTACTGGCTGTGGGTTGAGTACAGGCTCTTCTAACTCCTTGATGTGATCACAGGGCTCTTCAAGTGAGAAATCTGATTCCGGGATCTCCTCGGGTTCGGAATTTGCACTTGTTCTTCTACTTGGCCCATCTCTTGATGAAAACTGCAAGCAACCATATTGTTCATTGCTGGAAAAGTGCTTGCATGTCCCAATCCTTGACTTTGGACGAGATCTGTCCCTTGAAATTCACATGACTGCATCTCAGGGATCTGGCATGAATGTGCAGGGTAAACAGGAGCAGCAACCACCGGAGAAGGTAATGGAGTTTCTCCCCACGGTAACTTTCTTGATAAGTGCAACATCTGTTCTGCTCGCACTGCTTCCTCAAAGATTTGTGGGAACTGTTGTTCACCTGACTGCAGCAAAAAGAGACCTATGTCAGAATTAAAAGCTCGAACATAAAAGAGGAGGGCTTGGGTGGGTGATGGACGGATCTTCTCTGGAATTCTCTTCCAACTTATTAAAAATCGGACATTGAAGTCCGTGATGCTTTCTTGAGGTGCTCTCTTGATGTACATGAAAAATTGGTAGAGATCCAAAGAACTGTAGAAAGGATCTTCGTCAAATCTTCTTATCAGTGCTCCCGCTAGATCGTCCCATGAGCTAATGCTTTGACATTTGAGCAGTCTGTACCACTGCAATGCTCTTCCTTCCAAATACTGAACCAGAAGTCGGATCATGACATCCTCGTGTTCTATGACATGGATCATGGACAGAATAGCAATGTCTTCAACATGTGCCAGAGCCATGCCTTCGGTACCGTCATATTTTGCCAGATTCTTCAAGGCACCTTCGGGAATTTCATGCCGAACTTGCAGATTCAGAGGGCCAGGATCATCCCATCTAGAAAAAACCCTCACCTTTGTGGCAATGGTCTACGGAATCACGGCCATCGCCATTAAGTCAGAGTCGCCAGAAAAAACATTCTTTGAATTTTTTTTTTTTTTTTTTTTTAAACAAAAACAGGCGTCCACAAACAGATCTTCAACTTAGCAAAGTCGCCAGATGAACTTAAAAATCTCCGCTGTGAGGCCAAGACAGATCATCAAATCTTGAGACCTCCGGGTGTTAAAACGTGCCAAAAAGTTGGCACCGGTGGGGTTATCACTTTGGAAAATTATGCGTATCCCACCGATTATGAATTCTTGGAGACAGAAACAGTCTGTCCCACCGGGCGTGCCAAAAACTGTTGGCACCGGTGGGTTTATCACTTTGGAAAATTATGCGTATCCCACCGATTATGAATTCTTGGAGACAGAAACAGTCTGTCCCACCGGGCATGCCAAAAACTGTTGGTCACGAATCTGCCACAGGAAAGGATTTTTACAATTGCGCCCTAGACCCGGCCAACATTGAAAGGCTGGAAGCAAGAAATGGCTCCCAGACCAATCTCCCGAGTGGGCTGGTTCCCTCTACTATTCTAAAATTGGGTTTAAGATAGGGTTGCTGGAAAGAGATTTAAAAGGTTGCAGAATGAAATGGGAAATATGGCCACAGGCCGAAGTGATGGGATCAGAAAAACAACAGCAGGAAACTACAAACGCAACAACAGCAAGTAACATAAGAAATCAGCTTCATCTTCGCACAATCACATGCCGCAAATCCCTCCAAACCCACATTCCAGGAATTGTACCCTGACCGCGATATTTAAATCCGAGTATGCAGAATTTAAATGTAATAGCAATGCAAGAGTACGAATGCTATTAGAAATGCAGAAAACAGAAAGCAAATTCATCCATGCGACGCTTGAAAAATTAGAAGTCGATCCTTGTATTCCCGCAAATACAATTCCAGCTTTCTAGCAACAAGTTTTTCCAACCTTTGCAAATGAAAATTACATTGGTTTTTATAGAGGTCCGTCCTCTTTGCAGCATTAAAAACGTAAAACCAACTTCCTCGTGATCTACAATAATATCTTGGAAATCAGGAACACGACCCCTTAATAGCGGCCTCGAGGAAATACAAATTAAATACCATGAAACGTTCGCGGCCCTTCATTAAATTCGTTTTTTCAAACATGTGCATGAAGCCGTTAAAATAATCCACGAACCAATACTTTGAACCAATAAATCCTTTAATTTTGGTGGCCTGGGCACTCTTTGACCATAACCGCATCGGAAATCCGCAAATTATTTAATTCGGGTCAGCATTAATCATCGGAAATCGAAAAAACCCTTTCGGCCGTTCATATTGCACTTGGCGGGAAAACTGCGCAGGTCGCGAAAATGCGACGGGTCGCGAAATCGTGACGTCTTTTTCAGTCGTACGCTTCGACCACCATTGACCCGCAAAATGGAACATGTAGCGATTTCGCTACATGTTTCCGCCGTTGGCTCCTCCCTGCGCTCTGCCCCGCGAAATCGGAACATGTAGCGATTTCGCTACATGTTTCCGTCGCCGTACCAATCGCCTTTTTCGGTCGCGATTCGCTGACATGTCAGCGACGCGCTGCAAATTTTGACTTAACGCCTTCGACGCTGCCCGGGTCGCGATTTGCTGACATGTCAGCGAATCGCTGCATGTTTTCAACTTAATGTTTTTTGCCCGCCGACCCGCGATTCCGGAACACGTCGCGATATCGTGACGGTTCCGCCAACCTGCCTGCGTTGACTGCGTTGACCGCGATTCTGCAACATGTCAGCGCGTCGCTGCAATTTTCAGACTTAGTCATTTTTTGCTCATTTTTTTTTTTCCTTTTTTCGCCCAAGCTGCATCAATCAAAGGTCAGATCCCCAACAATACATCAATGCATTCATCAATGAGAATCAATGTGGCAAAAATGCCAACAAGAACCTATCTAGAATCCTATTCACAATTGAACTTGAACATGAGAAAATTTTTGGGAAAAGCGATGATTTATAGGTGACCCTAAATCTTCCATTTGAATAAATCCCACATTCTAACATCATCTATATTTGATCAAGCACACAAAAATTTACCCACAAAATTGAAAGTCCCATCCTCTATTGTGAACTTAATTAGACCCTCAAGAAATATCAAAAATAGTGATTGAAAAACACAAAAATGAATGAGATAAAACTATCACTACAAAAAAATATTTGACACCAAGATCAAAGGGATTTTGGAGTGAAGCCATTAGAGGAACCCCATTCATAACACCACTTGGCAAGGAATCCACTCCCACCAAAGGGTCTACCTCTCCACTTAGCAAAAAACATGATCTGGCACAAGGCCAACAAGACCATATTTCAACTCACCTTTTTCTATTGCCTTCCCAAAAATTTCACCCATTATCTTTTGACCATTCTCGTTACCTAGGCCATCAATCTAGCAAGCCACCTAAGGTTGTCAAGAAACAAGCACACACTTAAACAGAAAACTAACATTTGTTCTAAAAATAGTAGGGACCTCCCTTGTTCTAGCTCTAGGTTATACACAAATTCAACACCTCAAACATATAAAAAACTTCATCTACCAATTAAAGATCTAGGGAAAAACTATATTAAAAAAAAATTGGATTGGATCTCTTTCATCTAGTAAAGGGCTAGGAAGGTTTATAATTTCCAACATTTATCTTCAATAGAGACTACAATCCATTGTCAATATCTGACTTTGTCTCCTTTTTTCTCAAATATTTAATTAATGGTCTCTCAACATTCTGCTCTATGGCAACATCTACAAATATCTTTTTAAGACTTCTTAGAGTAGGACCAAGAAATCCCTTCTTCAAGAAGGGTTTCAAGGGATATTTATAACTTCTAATTTTAGTGCCTAGGGACCCTTTCTTTAGTTTCACCACCATTTTGATAGGATTGGATGGGGGAGGATTTATCAAATTTGATGAAACATCTAATCCAAGGATACTAAGGCAATCAATGGAGTTCTACAAAAAATAATGAGGTCAACGAAGAAGGGGTACTTACCTATAGATTGGAATCTCTCTTACTCCACTCTAATTTATTTATTTTATGTGGATCATTGACCAACTTGTGTAAATCCAAAATATGTTTCTTGTGTCTATTGGCGAATTGCAATCCGCTTACATTCCTTTGCATTTTAGAGTGTATTGTATTCCACACTTCCTCCTTTGTCAAAAACAATGGATTTCTACTCTGCATTACATATGCAAAAATAGTGATATCATCCAAATTATTTTACGGACCCACACCTTCCTTTGAAATTTTATTTCACAATTATTTTATCCTTGTCTCGAGCGGAATCCCGTCCAAATATGTTACCTTGTCCCAAGTGACGGATTGAAACTTATAGTATTATATCTGAATTTCGAATCCGCTACTTATTTTGTGTTGGTTAGTAAGGAATCCATCCCACACTTAATTCTTTTTTTTAGACAGTGTATTGTTGCATCCTGGACCTGATTGTTTATCATCCATAATTCCACTACGGATTTAAAACTCTCACACATTGGATAAGCTTATATAGCAAGAGATTGAACAAATTCCTTTTATTTAACACATGGTTATAAATAGAGTATGCAACCTCTACACATATTTTATTGCAATCAATATTGATCATAAACCCATTCTTTGACTTATAATTCAACCCATAGTGGTCATCAAAATCTATTTTTCTTCTACTCTATGCAACTCCAAAACTTAAATTTCTTCACATGGTTATGTTATGGTGGGATGAAGTAAAATTTGAAGGATCATAAGTGTAAAATTTTTCTCAAAGGATGAAATATTTAAAGGATAAAATAAATATTTGGAATGTCAAATATTTTGGTAACATTTTCAAAGAATATCTAGAGATCGAATTCAAGCTCAAAAATTTATAAGATAGAATGGGAACTAATGGAATGTATCAAGATTCTTATGTGAAAGGAAACAATTAGTTTCTAATTATCATAATGCATTGAAAAATGTGGAGTCATATTAGTTCTAAAAATTGAAATGGAGTCATTCAAATGGCTTGAGGAAGAAGATAGAAATATAATATTTTTCATGCTAGAACAAAACAAAATTTTATTTTTGTCACATCAAAAGTACTTTAAACCTAGATGAAATAAATATTTAGAAAAAATAAGATATAAGGAAAATAAATAATTATTTATTTATAAAATATTTTTTCAAATACTGGGCAACCTAAGGAGGTATAATATTTTACAAAATATTCCATCAACTATCACACAAGGGAAAGTGAAATCCTAATAAAGAATATATCAATGGAGGAGCTACATGAAGTAGTTTTCTCTATCCATCCTAGCAAGGGAACTAGCCTTGATTAATTTTCTATAATTTTTCTTCATAAATTTTAAAATATATTAAAGAGTGATATATTACTTGTGGTTTAATAGGTCCAAAAAATAATCCTGTATTAAGCAAAATCAGTGTCACTTTTATTATGTTGATTTCAAAGAAAGGTGATACAAGATATATTGATATTTTTTGTCTAGTAAACCTTTGGAATATGATTTATAACATCATTTCAAAATTTGTGACAAAGAGGTTGAAAGACATCCTAGATTATGCTATCGCAGAGGAACAAGGTGGCTTTGTTCATTGTAAACAAATTATTGATGATATAATCATTGCATAAGAGGCCATAAATCACTTAATTTGATGAAAAAATATTAAATAAAAATAAATGAAATTAGATATGAACAAAAAATATGATAGAATTTCCTAGAGTTTTCTACATGATATTATCAAAAAGTTTGAATTTTATTATAGTTTTTGTGAATGGATAAAATATTACTATAGCACCATGGAATATTTTATTTTGATGAACGGTTCTTGTAGTGGTTACTTGAAGTCATTTGGTGGACTTTATTAAGGAAACCCATTGTCCCCTTATCTATTCATTGTTATTGTAGAGGCATTAAGGAGAGATTTCTTAAATGCAAAAATTGAAGGAAAAATCAAAGGTATTTAGGATGTAAAATATTTCCCTTTTGAATCTCATATCCAATTTGTTAATGATACTTTTCTTTTCAACTATCCTGATTCAATGAGACCATGGATTTTTAATCAATATTAAAATTTTATAAAAAAAAAAACATCAATCTACTTTGTTATTTCTTTGTCTCATAAAGAAAATAAAAAGGATCTTTGTGTCTCCTATTTAGATATAAATAAATATTGTTTGGTAGGTTTGAAAGGTAAGTTCTTAACCATGCAAGAGTGCTACAATACACAATGAATACTTTGCAATCCATCCCTATTTATATGGTGTCACTTTCAATATTTCTAGTAGGTATAGCATCAAAAACTGATAAAACTTAATAACGCATCCTTTGGAAAGGATGTGAGGAAAACTTTAGGTATCCTTATTGTAAGTGGGATAGGGTTTGCAAAGGAAATAATATTGGAGCAACATGCTTGTAAAATTGTAGACTTGTGAGTTTGGCCTTAGGGACAAAGTTTGTGTGGATATTATTTATAGATGAAGGAAAGAATTGGGAAAAAATATTACCTCAAAAATATATAGGTTATCTTGATGCATTGAAATTATTTAGGAAATTATCTCTATCCAAATGAACATCAATATTAGAATTCATAACAGATGGTTTACAATTGCTAATTAAACATATTAGATGATCAAACAATCAGGGGAATTATTCAAATTTTTATTTAAAGCTTGGTTGAAGGCTTATCATCATATCTATAACTAAAATGCCAACCATTGGATTAGGTAATATTACATTATAAAGGTTCAAATATTAAAGACTATATTAATATGACCAACAACTCAAGATCATGAATTTCTATTGGTAAGTTGGTTCAAGAGGAGGAACTCAAACAAATTATAAATGATCTTTAAAATATACTTCAAGAAAAATATTTTACACTTTTTACATGAAATGATGTGTTGGTTTGGAATATATCAAAAGATGAGCGATACTCAGTCAAGATTGGATTCAAGGATTTTGAGCAGCAAAATTATGATTAATATTATCATAAAAATAGATGTGTTGATGTTCATCATCTATTATTGGAGGTAATCTCTTGTAAATGTGTCAATTTTTATATACAAGCAAACAAGGTAACAAAAATTTTAGCCAATCACAATGTTAATCTTCATCTTGATCAAATTCAAATTTTAGAAATCAATTGATAAAGTGTGATTCTATCTCTTAATAAAAATAATCTCAAGGATTTGATTGTGGAAATATAGCACTTTAAAAAATTTGAAGTATATATTGATAGAAAAATAAGTAAAAAGTAATTTTGATAAAAATGCATGTTGGATATGGTTTACTTGACCTATCAATTGATGTAATATTTTGATATTTTTATGGGAGTGCCCTCCCCCCAATAGAGGCCAAATATAATTTATTCTAAAAACATTAAAAAAAACTTTGATATTAGTTAGTTTTAGTTAGTAATAAAATACTATTATATTGTAGTTAGTAATTAGGTGATGTTATGGTATAATTAGTGTGCACTATGATATATTTATTAATAACATATTTAGTACAAAAGTAAATTTTAATGTCAATATATATTAAAGTTAGTATTGTGTAACAATAAATATAATATTTTAATATTAGCATACATAAAACAAATAAATTATTATACTTAAAATATTTTCTTTTTGATACTATAAAGAAAAGGAGGGTTTTGAAATGAACCCCACAACCTTTTCAAGAGATAAGCCCCACGGACCACAACCAAAGAACACAAACAAAAACCTCAAAGGTGAACCAACAAAAAAACCAAAGAGACAAGACCAGACAAGAGGAATGAACAAAAGGGCCAAATAGAACCGAGGAAGTTCTGCTCTAAAGCACCAAGTGAAAAATACCATGTCCACCACATTGCTTCAAGGGCAAGGATTTAAAATTTAAAAATTTCCAACAACTCTAAAATGCACATGTCATGAGGAGAACCACGTACTCAATAGGAGGACAAAGGTACAATAATTATAACCAATTTCTCCAAAGGCACATGTTGTAAGGAGATCCACATACCCAATGAGAGGGTGAAGTTAATGCAAATAAGATTAGAGCCAATCACACACAAATAACACCATAAATTCCATGTACCTACAATACACTACCAAAGATCTATAGATGTAGCAAACGGTCCACCATGAATGCAACCCATCAATAAACTTTTTACGGCATTTAAGTATCTTCATCTCTGACATGACTAACAATCTCCATGGGGAAATCCTCCTACCAAACAAAAAAATCTTGGGATGAAACATCCAACTACACCAATAAATTGGCCATTGCATTTTCCTCTCTGAGCATGTGCTCAAACACCACATTATCAAAGGAGTGGGAGTTCTAAATCATTTCATTAATAAGATTAGACACATTCCAACTAGGCTGATAGACCCATTTAAGCATATTAATCACTAACAAGGATTCACCTTAGATTATTGCATTACAGATACCAAAATTTTTTAAATGCATCACACCAACAAAGGTAGCCATGCTTCTCCAAAAATGGAAGATTAAGTACCGATATAGTCTACAAAGGCCAAAAGAAGATCACCATTACTGTCCCATATCACTCCTCACACACCAACAAGGCTGGGATTCCCTTTAGAATCTCTATTAAATTTTAATTTAAACCAATCTACAGGTGGCAGGGACCAACAAACATGCCTTCTTAGGTCAGAATTAGGAGGATGAATATACTTAAAATATTTTAGGGTTTATATGTTATAACAATATTAATGTTAGAATGTTGTGATGGAAAATAATGTAATACCATAGCGATTGATTTATTTATAAATTATAAACAATATTATATAGATATGTGGGTGTGGGATACACTAGGTGTAAGTATAGATCACCCTATGCATGCCTCCAATATTGGGTACACAAGTGCATTAGTATAGGAAAAATAAGGGTGTTAATGTACACACTGGTAGGGGTCATTTTGGAACTTATGGTTTAGGTGGTTTATAAGTTGTAAAAAAGTTTGTAATGATGTGTGGCTATGGGGATACACTAAGACAAAAATAGGGTACTTGATGTAGACCTCCACTAAGATAAAAATAGAGTACTTGATGTAGAACTCCAAAGATGCGGTATGTAAGTGTAATTGTGCATAGCACATAGGATGTGAGGGAGAAATAATAAGGATTCACTAAGGTGCATGTTAATATTATATTTAATTCTTAAAATTATTCATGCCTTATGAACATGATACCTTAATCAATGAAGATTCAAATCCCTCAATATAATTACACATTGTTAATGTTAGCCTTAATTTATAGGTGTTCATACCATTGAAACAATAATAAAACTTATAAATTTAGGTAACATAACATCTCATAACATATAATCATAGTTTCATCCTCTCTAAATCCATTGACTCTAAACATATAAGATTAATTATTATTTGGCTATGCATACTATATTGTTAGGACAACTAATACATCAAAGATAAAAAAATAAATATACAAACATTATGTGCATATAAAATTTAATATTAACATAAAGACATGAATATCCCATGAACATTTTTATTTATTTATTATGATTTGTGTATGAGTGTTCCATATAATTTGAATTTTATATAAGAAATAAAATAGATGGGAATAGATATTTTAACTAGTTTTCTTATTTTAAGTATGTAGTTCCGTAGTTTATTTGGTATTGCACATTATTAAAGTATCATTTATTTTATTTTATTTGCTTGTGATCTAAAATAAGATAAGTACAATATATGCCCTTAATTGAGACACATGTACTCATAGATTAATGAATTTATATGCCCTTAATTGAGACACATGTACTCATAGATTAATGAATTTATATGCCCTTAGGAGATTACAAAGTGTCCAACAACACAAAACTTGAAGCCTCCAATGTAATAATGCTTGAATCTTTCCAATATTTTCATCCATAGGGTGTTTTAGAGGTAATGTAGTTGTAAAGCAATATTTTCTAGATATCATTACCTTGTTGGGATCTCATGACCCATTTGGTATAGCGATTCATCCCTCCAAAGTCCCTCAAGAGATGACAAAATTCCCAAGCAACTCTATGAAAATTTCCCTACTTTGAAGAGTCCCACAAAAATCCTTTTAGTAGTTTATCCAAATTATGGTATGAGGCTTTCAAAGGGGACTAGCATGACAAGTAATAGATGTGAGTAGATCCCAATATCTTGGAACAAATTTAGAATTTCTTAGCTGATGAAAGAGTCTTGGTAGGCCACTAAATCAATGACATATTTCTAAAGGGTAGAGGACGAGGATGAGAAATCAAAAGGTATTTCAAAGAATCTAAATATTTTCAAGTCTGGATCCACTTCCAACCATACCGATTGAGCCATGATGGCTTTGAAAAGAAGAATTATCTATACCACTAAATCTTCTTCCATCGGATATTGGAGCCATAATTACTTTTAAAGGTATGCTTGATCATGTCCTCCTCCTCAATAAGAGTGCAAAAAAAAGCATCTATAAATTTCCCATTTAATAGTTACTAAGAGGTACTTAGGATGAAAATCCCTTTCACTAGACTCTTAGATACTATATTTGATACAAGGTGATTAAATCCTTATGCTACTAGAATATACAAATTTGGGTCAAGTAGGTATCCTTAGAAAATTTATCTATGTGAAGTAAATGAGGTGGACTACTTATTATTGATGGTGGGGCAAGAGGAGACATCTATGAAAAGCACTTTAACCATACACAAACATTACGTCCAAGCTCTAATTTCTACAAAATTACCAAAATGAGTTAATGTAGATCTAAGCTTAGGCTAATAAGGTGGATTTCAAAATTTAGCATTTGAAGTCTCTATTGGATCATTGGAAAAATGCTCTATTCACTATGGCTAAAATCATACCCTTCCCTCTATCCTAGAAGAGCTGACTTTCTCCAAGGGATAAAAAATGGGCTCATAGATATGCCTCTCTATAAATAAGAAGTACAAGACCCCAAGAACAAGGAACTAGAGGAGAAACATAAAATTATAGTACGTTCTTGCTCTTATTTAGTATTTTTATTTTTTTAGTTCTCTTAATTCAGTTTGTTCTTTGGCTAGGTTCATGTTCTTTAGGTAGTTCCATAAACTATGTTTATTCTTAGGATGGTTTCTCACTCTTTACTATTTTTTGTTTTCAATTTGTACTTCCCTAAACTCATTTTGTTCTTGGATTGGGTTTTCCACTCTTTAGGATTTTTTATTTTCAATTTGTACTTCCTGAAACTCAGTTTGTTCTTGGATTGGGTTACCATTTTTTACTATTTTTGTTTCAAGATTATAAATTTTTTAACTTAATTTGTTCATTGGATGGGTCCAAAGTACAGGCCTTTCAAGGTGTGCTAGCATACCACCAATTTTTATTATGAATCATGTACTCTTAATTTTACTTTAAAGTAATATAATGTCACTTTTCAACCAAAAGGATGTAAAGCCTCCACATTCAAGATCTCTATGACCAAATTGAAGTTTAATATTTCACATAGATAATATGCTTATGATAGTGAAAAATATATATCTTGAAAATCATAATATCAATTGGATTATAACATTGTTTAAACAACCATAATATTTTATATGTGATCTTATTTTCATAGTGCACAAAAATTAATGAATAAAAATCGTGACGTAATCCATTCATTATGTGTAAGGATAGAAAAATAATATTTGAAAAGTCAATCCAACAAATATGTTAATAAATTTGATTTCCTTGTGATTTTTAAGAAGGCTAATGATTTCATTATAGTGATAGATTAGATAATTCTTTCATACAATTAGAAACATATTTTAAAATAATCTATAGTATTCATAACATTTCTTTTTGAAAAAGAGAAAGCTACATAGTTATTTTGCTTAGTAAAATTGAAGGACAAGAGTCTTAAATAATTTATTCATAGTATCCATAAACAAATTATTAATAACCAACTTCTCTAAAATGAGCAACTCCATTACTAGTCTTTGTACATATAATTTTTCAAACCAAAATATAATTGACTAGATGTCCATCAATTCAAGCTTGAATCGCGGATAAGGTTCAATATGTAGTAGAAATGTGTGAGTCATGGGTGTTACTAATAAAATGAGTTATCCTAACATCATTAAAAATAAAATCAATGGTAAATAATTACAAAAGGAAAAAAATGTGTCCTAGTAATTAGTGATCAATCTATCCAAAATGTAATTTAAAAAATCCTTTGAAAATATTATGTAATATAATACTAGGTTATGCTATATCATAAAAAAAATTAATAATAATAATATTTCTTTAACACAAAAATGTAGAATCAAATTAGCATATTAGTAGCACAAATAAAATACTAAATATTAAATTTTAACACTAATTCAAAACAATTGCACCATTAGTTGTTGCCATGAAAGAAAAAATAAATAAAATTTGGATCCAATTGTTGGTTCAATCCATAAATCTATGTTATGAAATAAAAATGTAATAATGTCAAAACCTTAAGTGTCCATATATTGTAGAAGTACAACATCTTGAGCTTTGTTAGAAGGCTTCATGTGATATCTCTTATACAAATCCTAGATTTGAAATATTGCATTATGTTGTAGAAGCGTTAAGGGGTAAATTTTTATTTGAAATTGTTTCTTAATTTATCATATCATAATGGTTTTGATGTATAATGTAAAATTTACCTTACTCTTTAATTACCATGTTTAGGTGAGGTTCCTCATCTTCATAGATGTCTTCTTCAAATTTGGACGATCATGACTACTATTAATATTTATTTTTTTAGAAGAGTAACCTTGTCATTCCTCCTATTAGATTGATTTGATATCTAATATTATTTCAATTTTCTTGTGCTCTCATTATATTTATTTGTAATAGGTCCCAATGCAAGGTAAAAAGGCCTCTTGAATTTTAGGTAGCTATCATCATTGTATCCCTCGCATTCTTATAGTCTTTTCTATTTAATTTCCATCATTTATATTACTATATTTGCCTTATTAAGGACTCTGTATATAAATTAAATTATAGTATACGAAGAAGATCATGGTACTTACCTTAAACCCATCATGTTATCCTCAACATCTAATGTATTAATAAGTAAAGCCTCTAAGGTTGATGATATGTATTCTCTTAAAAAGAAAGCAAACTCTAGGTCAAATATTTTAAATATTTTAACATACATCTACAATGTTGAGTAGGTAAAACAAATCAAAGATGGATTATCATTATATAAGTTCCAAAATATTTTGTTTATATTACTAGTTATTTATCCATTCTTGATGTTTCTATATTCCTAGGAGTGTATCTATTATTTATTTTTCTCAACATTTTAAGAAAAAAATTATAAATACTTTTATTTAATAATTTAATTTCAACCTATCTCTATATTAAACTCTAATATTTTTTTTTTAAGCGAAAAACCCTTTGCAGGGCCGCCTTGGTCTAAGAGACCACGAACAGGGGGTTCTACACCGTCAAAGACACCCGGGGGTTGCGCCCTGCTGGTACTAACATTATTAATTGGATTTTGGGTACCCAATTCAGATTTTTGGTAGGATGGAGATTCGAACCTGGGACTTCCCTTGAAATATTGCCCTCTCCTCTCCAACTCACCTAGAACACCTGGATATATTAAACTCTAATATCATAATAACATGGTGATAATTGATTATTGACAAGGAATTCTAAGGATTGTTTTCTCAATCCATACCAAAGCCATACAATCTATTAACATTCAGTCATGAAGCCAAAGGTTATTGTTTTGAAGATAAAAATCACATTCTAGATATTCTAGTTTACATTTTTAGAAATATGTAAAAAGTTTTTGTCAAGTTGAAACATGAAATATAACATGCAACTTTTAAAAAAAATATCAATATGAATATCTATCATTTCACCAAAATATTTGAATGAAACCACTAAACCTCGTATCCATCCTTGGAATATTTTGTTGGACATAATATCAACATTAATTTTATTTCTTAAAATTTTATTTTTTTGCTTATCATTTTACTAATTTAAACATTTAGAATAAGTACTACAGCACAATTTTAAAAATTTATATAGACTTAAAAGCATGCAATTATGAAGTTGAAGTTTACATCCAGCGTGACACTCATAGGGAGAAGCGGGTTGATGGAGTTTACATCCCGAGGTTTCTGCGGAGAAAAAGCAAGTCTTTTATAATTTAAAATTTATTGATATTAACCAATAAAAAATTTGGAGGTCGTTGAAGTCGTTAAACGGATTTTCCTGAAGATATTGCTCGTCTAACTACTTTTATTTACTTTTATTGCTCAAGATATGGGCAAGTTGGAATAGAACAATCTCAGTTCTTCTCTCCTTTTATTTCTTGGTTAGTTTGGTACAGTTTTTTTTGTTTTGTTCCTGGGTGTTTGTTTTTCTGTTCTATCTTTCGGTGTTTACTAGGATTTAGTTCTGGTTTTTGTCCTTTAATTAAAAGTTTTTTTTTTTTGAATAGTCGTGGATACTTTTAAAACCCTCTTCGTTTATTTTTATTTTTTTGTAAGCGAAAAATCCTTTGCGGGGTCGCCTTGGTCTCAGAGAAATTGGATTTTGGATACTCAATTCAGCTTTTTGGTATGGTCGAAATTTGAACTTGGTACCTCCCTTGGAGGATTGCCCTCTCCTCTCCAACTCACCTACAACACTGGGTGAACCCTCTTTGTTTATTAATACTACCAAAAACAAAATTAATTATATAATATTTTTATTTTTAACAAATTATATAAAAAACCAAAATAAATAATATACTCACAATGTAAACTAATAAAAATGTTTTATAAAATTATAAAAAAGGTTTCCAATATTTTAGGTTTTAAAATTGTAATCATAATGTTTTATTTAAAATATAAAATAATAAAATATTTTTTAAAACTATAAAAATGTTTGCTAATACTTTCTATGGTTTAAAATTACAATCACAGAATTTTAATGTGATAACCCTAAGATAATTTTTATAAAAAAATATTTTATATATATTCTTAATTAAATCATGCATAAAGGTTAATATTCACAATTTTAAAAAATAAAAATACACGTTTATTGTTTAATAATTTTCAATCAATCGTGTATACCATTTTCAGTCCGAGCTTTCCATGCACGTTATCTTAGTGAAAAATAAAAATAAAAAATTTAATAAAAAATAATGTATACTGTAAGAAGAAAGGAAATGTTAATATGGAACGAAATTATTTTCAAATGAAGAAAAATCTTAAAAGTTATGGAAGAAGGAAAACAAGGTTTTTGACATTTGTTCTTTATCTTAAAACATTCATATTATTTATATCATTAATATAAGATGTATATTTTTTTAAATGACTAAAAAATATTATAAAAATCTTCCAACATTCAAATAAGAAATTGTAAGATTTAGCTATACTTATTATGAGTCTACATCCTTATAACAACTTTATTATTAAATAATATATTTATCAAAATAATAGTATTTTAATTAATATTATAATATTTAAGAAGGATTTTGTGAATGTTTTTTTTGGGTTTAAAATGTTTTAAATGATTTTCGGCATTTA
This sequence comes from Wollemia nobilis, assembly GCA_028583015.1. Taxonomy (NCBI): domain Eukaryota; kingdom Viridiplantae; phylum Streptophyta; class Pinopsida; order Araucariales; family Araucariaceae; genus Wollemia; species Wollemia nobilis. Next base: position 781,343 of record JAQPPZ010002456.1, on the reverse strand, counting down.
AAATGATTGTGGTATGGTAGTTATAAAAACGAACTAAAAAACTGTGTAACAACTTCAAAAATAAACAACCCAAAATACAAATACTGTTACAACCATAAGAACCTACCAAAAATTTACATATAATATTAATTCTATTTTAACTTAACAACTTAAAAAATGAACAACCCAAAATACAAATACTACTTAACAACTTCAAAAATGAACAACCCAAAATACAAATACTGTTACAAGAACCTACCAAAAATTTACATATAATATTAATTCTATTTTAACTTAAGAATAATTTGAATCTGCATCGATAGACAAAAAAATGTGTTAAATTCCTAATTACTTATACAGTTTTAATCTTCAAAGGTTAAAAAAAATGTATTTGAGTTACTAAATCCCAAACATTTTTGAGAAAGTACCTAAAATCACAAATCACATAGATCACATAAAATTTGGTTGTATTTTTTATACATATTTATCATGGGGATTGATCCCGGATCACATAATGCAAATGACGTTTTTTATCCATAAACCACACTCAACATAAAAATAGCTTGAATATACATCATTATACTTAACATAACAAACAAAAATATGTGTTAAATTTTCAATTATTTATAAATTTTAATCTAAGTTAAAAACGTATTTGAGTTATTAAATCCCAATCATTTCTACTGAAAGGTGCCTAAAATCATACAGATCATACAAGCCTCGGTTGTATTTCAACATAAGAATAGTTTGAATCTGCATCATTATACTTGAAAGACAAAAATATGTGTTAAATTCTTAATTATTTATACAATTTTAATCTTTTTAAAGTTTAAAAAAATATTTATTAAACTTCAACCACCGAAATATTTGGTAAAATATGTAAATAAAAATATCAGTTGATGTAAACCTCTCCAAGGAATCAGATCACAATACAAATCAAACACAAATCCCAATAATTGAGTACTTAATCACCACATACATTGGATTTAGTTATATAGTACCTAATTTTATCATCTTAGAAGAGTAATTGTATACCTCTCTAAAGTCATATAGTCTGATGGTCTTAATTGCCTTAAAACCTTCCATATAACACAGAACTCACCATGAGAAGAGAAGAAATGATAAAACTAAATAAAACAGGAAGTGAGAGAAAGGCATGGGCCTCCCTTTGCCGTTGTGTATTGACTTGCCGTTGCCGTTCGTTGTTGATCCTCCCATCTCCGTCTCAATTACTGATGTCTTATCTATCAATATCAAAATGAATGGAGATGATTTAAGGTAATGCTCACATTACCCCGAGATCAAACGGCGCACAGTGGTAGTCATGTCTTCTTCCACTTCTCCAATCTCCATGAACACAAGTCAACGTCATGTCTGGAGAAGTGCAAGCTACAAGATAGCAGAACGTGCCTCTATAATTTCGAAAACCCTTAAATGCGCAGGTTACAAAGAACATATGCAGAGCCCCTATGTATACCAATTATGAAAACCCTAATCTGAACCTTTGGAGTCTTAAAAAATAGATATTAGAAAAGAAAAGTAAGGTTGGAGGAATAACGCGTCAGTAGATTGCGCGTTGTACCCACAATTGCTTATTCTGAGGCTTTTTTTTTTTATTGATTTTATCGTTGAATCTGTGCTTGCTTTGCATCCGCAGAAGTGTCTTTACGGGAATTGTGGATCGTTTTAACTTTAAATCTTACTAAATCAACTCGATAGCAAATGGCCGGCAACGTTTCGATGTCAATATGGACTTGACAATATATTTATTCTTTTAGGCGATGGATTGCTTGACACCTGTTCTCATCTTTAATTAACGCTCTCATATACGCATGGAGTAATGATGCTTACAATATCCTCCCACTGTAGCAAATTCTTAAAGTTGTTAGTTGATTCTTCCCCATGGCGGCATAAAGTGAGTGAAAGATAAAGTTGATTCTTCCACTTTGAGGCATTACCTGAATAAAATAAGGCTGTACCTAAAGGACGATATCCATGGATGATGAGTTTCTCTACGGCTGTATTATATAGTTTGGTAACAAATAGAAGAAATGGATACTTTAAAGATAGAGGGAAAAAAAGAGCAGTTCAATTTTTTAATAGAAAAATTAAATTATATTAAATAATTAAACCATGGGTGGAATCAAGACAGTGTTCACACTAACCATAAGGTTAGGATAAACAATCAACCAACCAAAAAAACATTTTAAGAATTACGTTTCACTTTAATATTTATTTTTAAATCTAAATAAAAATATATTTTTTATTTTTAAATAAAAATATTTTTTTATAATTAAATTTAAATATTCGTAGAGTGATCATATTTAAATTACATAAAAGTAAAGATGTAATTGAAATGAGACCTACCTATGTTATAGGCTACTAGCAGGTAAGGAGAGGTCCTAACATATTGTTTTTTTTTAATATATTTTTATAAGAATTTAGTTAACAAATCATTTAGAACTAAATATTATATAAAATGATTTTATTATATTTTTTATTTATTTGAATTATTATTATTATGATTATTGATAAATAGAGTGTCAATTTGCATTGCCTCGGATCTAGTATCTACCATCGAATCATAGTGCTACCACTGTAAACACCATCATTGTCTCAGGGTACTGTTATTGTTGGTGTACACTCAACAAACTGATGCCAAACTACTACCTTTGCCCAGATTAGCCATGTCCCAAAGATTTGAACCTAGATCTCCTCCTTATAAATTCCCAACTTCTTACCAATCCACTTAAAAACAAAAAAAAAATTAAATTTTTTAATAATTTTATTTATTTAATTTTAGGTTTTCAATTTATTAAATTATCTTTATTAGCATATAAATGTTGTTACAATATTTTTGTCATTCTAATTAAATATTTTGTACCACATATTTTACATTTAAGTAAGTTATTGAAATTTTTGCATAATAAAAACATATATTACTGAATAACTCTAACTTCATATTATTGTTAATATTTTTATTTTTTATTTTTAAGTTAATTAAATATAATTGTAACAAACATATTTAAATTATATTATAATTATATAGTAATATTGTAATATTTTTATTATTATCCATATATATTTTCACAAAAATAATACTTAGATTTATTTGTTAAAAATTTAAAAATTTAATTAGATGAAATACTATAACATTAATATTCTTATTTTTATTTATTATCATAATATTATTAGTTATTTAAATATTAACAAGTAAAATAAAAATTTGTTCTTGTATTTAAGAAATTACAATATCATTTTTTTTAAATATTTATTAAATAACAAGAAAAAATATTATTGTAACTAACCACTAAAAAAAAAATTATATATAATAAAATATTAATAAATTATGAAACAAAATGGTTAGATATGTATTCTTCGTCAGAGAACCAAATACAAATATAAATTAGGTCATACATTAGGAATGTTATAAAGCTTAAGGATTTAAAGTTATATTTAAAAGTTATATCTATTATTTTAAAAATATGATGTTAGTTTTATTGTTGAGTGTTACTATCTTAGGGATATTTTATAAAATTGTCTTATATAGTTGTATCATGTTAAATTCTTTCACATTTTCACATAGCATATAGTAATGTTTTGATTATATCTAATATAATGTTATTAGAAGTATTAATACATCTTTAGTGTGTAGTTGAGTTTGTGTGAGGTGGTCAGTTGAGGAGCGTGATATGTACGATGTGGATCCACACAACTTCGGTTCAAATCACACTAGTTTACCATAAACCCTTTTGTCCACCTTTGTAGTGCAAGTGGATAATGCAAGCCTGGCCTATTGAATGGGAGGTTCATGGTTTGAACATCTACAATGCAAAGGAGGACACATGAACCCTTTTGTCCACCTTTGTAGTGCAAGTGGAGAAGGAAAACCTAGCCTATTGAATGGGAGGTTCATGGTTTGAACGTATACGATGTGGCTTCTTTTTAAATAGTGGCATATCTGGATGGGACGACATTGTCAACCACCTAATACCGGCTCTTGAGGTTTCTTTGTAACCTAAAAAATTGTATCTGCCTTTGTAACACAAGTGGAGAAGGAAAGTCTAGTCCTGTTGAAGGGAAGGTCCATTGTTTAAACCTCTACAATTCAAAGGGAACACAAAAATATCTTATGGTTTCCCTCTAGATAATGGTATATCCCAAGATGGAATAATATTTTTGGCCATTTAAGAGTGGCTCTCAAGGTTTATTTCTAACCTAAATTTTTTTTGCCCCCAAGGACTAGGTGGATTGGTAATTATCTATCTGGCCAGGCACTTACCTAGAAGAAACCTAGGTTCAAAGCTTGGGGGCATGTCTGTTTGCAAAGGTAGTAGTCTACTATGAATCCTGTGAGTGCATGGTGGATCGATGATGATAGTACGCAACCGGTGGTCCTCTTCACACAAAGTTATAAAATAATGAAGTGGTATAAGCTTGTTGAAAAAATGAAGAACAATTATTAAATAGTAATATTTCACATTAGATTTTTAGGTTCTTTATGGTGTATGAGTAGTTTTATATATATAAAAAGAGAGATACATAGATGATTCTTATTCTATTTAATGAATTTATATCATTTAATTTTTATATCATATCAATAATAATATGTTTCAATATATATGAACCCATTAGCCCTTAGTTTTTTATTTAAGGTGTGTTACCATGTGTAACATCTAATATTTTTGAGATTACAAAAATCATAATATAAAATGAAAATCCTCTTCTTATAATACTTTATGAAGTCAAATTGAAATATATTCTAATTATAAATCCAAAAGCACTTTAAATAAATTTTCTATTATACATTATTCCATGCTTAGGATTATTTTATAATAGTTCAACTCTTAAATGGACTAGGAAGAGTGTCAATTTTCATTACTCATTTCCGTGACCCATTGAAATTGGTGTGTATATTATATTTCATTTCAAGTCTCAATGAACTAGACTTAGCCTTTATGTTCCTTATTAGACCATTGAATATGTTCATTTTATTTGGTGTGTTTTAGCCTAGTTTTCCATCCTCAATGTTATTTTTCAAGACTAGCAGCTTTGTTTGCTTTCATGTTCTAATAGTCTAGAAAGTTTTATTTTATTATCCACTTCCACATCTTAGTATGACTATTGATACATTTATACTTAGCTCCTATATATCTAAAAGGTGTAATTATTTAGGTTCTATTTCAACCTTAATTTTTTTTTGTTCAATATTTAACTTAAAGTCCCACCAAGACTAGTGAATGTTTATTTTTAAAAAGCTTTTATATCCTTCGTAGGACCAAGAGACACTATCCACATTCAAAGTGCAATTAGAGAAAGTGACTTATTTTTTAACTCTATTGTTTTTCTTCTCAATATTGAGAGCTAGGTTGTCTAGATTAAAATCCTAAATCAAGATCAATGATTTCTTTATTTATACCCTCACATATATCCTTAGACTGAGATCTATTCATATATTTATTAAATTATATTTTATAATCAATGGTATTGTCAACTCGAATCCATTAAATATCCTTCCTTGGAAAAATATGTTATCTAGTCCATTTTTACATCCATTTAGGCCTATGAATTTCTTAGACTTAACTCCCTTCTGTAGACACCAAAACAGCACCAATACGATTATGTGATTGCAAACACTGATCGCTTTGACAAACACAGCCCCCAGGGCAGCCCTCAGAGGTTAAACAGTGGTCTTAACCACTTTCATAGCAATTTTGTAAGGTCAAGAAGCAATTTGGCACACTTGGACACTTTGCCCAGTATTCGTCTCACCCCGGGACGAATTCAAAATAGAATCCGTCCCACCCCAGGACGAATTCTTGAATCCGTCCCTGGGTGGGACGAATTCTAAGCTTAACGGGCAAAAAGGCAAATGGTGCCAAGTGGCAGCCCAGAACAGTCAGTTAAGGGCTCCTGCCTTGCACGCATGTGTAAGTGGACAGAGGGGCCGTTAGAAGACTGTTACAAAAAGCATTTATCAAAGCTCAAGTCAATGGAGGACTCCCCTCCCTCATGGGAAGACAAGACTGCCACATGGCGCCTATGGCCAACACATGGCATTTGTGCTTCCCTCCCAAAAGAGACCCCTTGGGTCTATAAAAGGTGGGACTTTTCTCACCCAAAATATACAGGTTGAAGGAGTTTTCAAGCAACGAAGTGCTGCCGAATTGAAGACTCACTTGCATCCCTCTTGGTTCACCTTCCCACATCCACCAATCTCTTTTGCAAGGGAGGTTGTTGGGTGGCCTTTGGAAGCTCGAACCTTACCCAAATCCAACGCATGGACACCTGAACCTACCAATTCGCCGACCCCCCAATCCTAAAAGGTTTTGGGCCCATCCCCGGTGGATTGGCTCCAAAATCGAGGGCCAACGGTGGGAGGCCCACTTGGGCACCCCCGCACCTCCCAAGTCCTATTTTTAGTTTTTGAGCATTTTAGATTATTTTTTAGATTGCATTCCGTGTTACTAGGTCTGATTAGTCCATAATTGCAATTTTGTAACTTTTGGTCAGATTTTAGGATGTTTTGTATTGCTTTGTCGTTTCGCTAACTTGCAGGTGTCAAGGTCAAATTCCCGAGGGTGGAGGCCAAATTGGGAAAATCCGACCATCTGGGTCGTCCCAAAATGGCCCCAATTACATAACCCCCCTATTTGCAGGCATTTTGCAGGTCTCGGGATCCGACATTGGAGCAGCAGCAGGTCGATTTCCTCAACACAGAAGAATTCGTCCCACCCAGGGACGAATTGCAGTCAGAATTCGTCCTGCCCAGGGACGAATTCCAGTTTAAGGTGGATTGGCCAGCTGCCTCAGTGGCAATGGCCTTCTGGTAACTTTTCTTACCTTCTGTCAAGTTTTGAAGCAATTTGGATTCACTGTATTCACTGTTTTAGGCAAATATTTACATGCATATTTCGTTAGTTTTAGAGAGCAAACGCTTTTCATTTGCAGCAGGTGCTACTGACGTCTTGGTCATTTCTTTGTTCGCAGGAGAAGCAGCAGAGGCGAAGAACACATCGATATCAGCGACGGCATCATCTTGGCCCGCTCATTGCAATCGTGGGCACGCGGAAAGAGGAATCATTCAGTGATTGTAATCAAACTCTATTTGCGCTCCTAGCCCCTGAAAAGGGAGGAGACGTCATTGTAACAGAGATCAAGGGAAATTAATGAAAGGGCTGTGTTTTCTCTATTTGATTGTGTCTCTTCCAATGTGTTTCTTTTCCATTTCATGCAATTTACATTTCTAGGACTTAAGCGTACTTAATTTTGAATGCAATCGCACTTGGTGTTTCCTTTGCCCGGAATCTCGTGCTTTCAGTGGCGATCACGGTGGGACTCTGTTCCCTGGTTTTTAAAATCACAGAAACTGATCAAATTTTTGTGTTTGTGCTTGACAGGTACATCTTTTTTGTTGCAGACTGCTATTCGTCTCTGACAGGGACGAATTCTTTTCTGGAATTCGCTCGACCTTGAGACGAATTCAAATTCGTCTCTGGGAGGGACGAATTCTGTTCTGCAATTCGTCTCCCAGAGGGACGAATTCCTGTCTGTGGATTTTCAGAGCAGAAATTCAGAGACAACAGGAGCAGGCAGAGAAGAGGTAGGGATTTTTATTATCTCTGTTAAATTTTTCTGTTTCTGTTTCTGTTTCTTTAATTGTTTTCATTTAATCTTGCATTGCATTAGGAAAAGTCATGTATGCTAGTTTCATTTTTGTTGGATAAAACGAATCCCACACACATCACGAAACAATCTTAAACCAAGGAGCTGGTCGTAAGACCCCAGCCCTTGATCAAGACCATTGGTGGATTTAATCACCACCTTGGCTTGATTTGCATCCATTTCCCGATTGTCAACTGTTGTTAGGCGTAAATCCTGACGAAGACAGACCGAGCGTAGCTGGGGTGATTCCCATGCGCGTGAGGATAAGTTTTCTATGGTAGGTGCCATTAACAGGACAATCCCCCTTCCGTACCGCCTACGTACCACGTACCTTCTGCTCTCACGTACCTATAGTCTCCCTCTCGTAAGGGCGGGTATATAGAGAGGTTGGTATATCGGCCTGGCCGGTATATTGAAGGGGCGACCTTTTTGGAGTTATAAGAGCCTACATGATGCATTTAAACGTTCTACAAAACCTACAAAAACAAAACAAAACATCAAAATGCACTAAACCAGTTTAGGACACACCAAGAATCCTTAAAAGAGATAATCACGGTTTTGTGAATGTGTGTGTTTAATTCTGCTTAGTGTAGACAAAAAAAAAAAAAAAATCATAAAACGAGATAAAAACTTATTTAGATAGCATAGAAGCACCGCAATGGTGTACACCCGCAGTCAAGCCCAATCAAGGGCAGAAGCTCCCGAAGGTACACAAAAAGCAGGCACAAGTCGCCTTCACTTCAGTCCTGAGGATTTGGTCATACCGCCTTATAGGTCAAACCTACAAAAGAATCCAATTCAGAATCCTCGGTGGGGTATGCCTATTCAAAGCAGCCCCTTTCGAGAAGATGCCTTACATGTAGACCTTGACATAAATAGAGAATCACCTCTTGAAGCTAGGCATGAGTGGCCACCGCGCGATGAAGCGCTAAACAGGCACACTGTCCATTTGGAGGGACAACGTGGATATGGCGTCCCTTCTTTACCTATCATCAGAACAGAGAGACCAAATCCGGAGCGCAGGGCTCCTTACATAGGGCGACCTAACTCCGCCCATCCCATTTACACCCGTGAAAGGGAGTATGAGGAAAACCATCGCATTCCTCGAGGGCAACAAACAATGCGGGAACCTTGCATTTCCGCACCAGCAGGATATCATGATCACCCCTTGAGGCCAGAACCTCGAGCACATACCGCCTACCTCGACAGAGGGAAGCGACCCCTTGAGATTTTAGAGCATCAAAACCGAGGTAAACCCATAGGAGGAACATTTGAACCTTCTGAACAAAATAGGGTAGATCAAATTGACCCGGCTGTCGCCAGATATACCACCCGTCAAGCCCAAATCATGCGGCTTAAACAAAGTCAACAAGAGATAGAGTATCAATACCGCTTGGATAAAGAACGCATGCAACGCGAAGCGGATGAGTTACGCTATGAAATACCTGAGAGGGGGCCAACCCCTCGCATCCAAAGAGCTGAACAATATGAGAGGCGTAATCCGTTGGTGCAGGACAGGTCTCCACGACCTCGTCAAGCTCTGCCTCCAAGACCCCATAGATTCGAGAGGGAGGCAACTCCCCGAAATAATGATGGGTACCTTCAGCAAGAGCTTGATCAGGGTCATAGGTTTCGCCCTGAGACTCCTCAAGAATTTTATGAGGAGTATGAACCAGAAGAGGAATATATTGAAACTCCTCATCAAGGCAGGAAGGATGCCATTCGGCCACCCCTCCATAGGCCTCCAGTTTACCGTAACTTGCAACAAGAGCGAACAAGAGAGGAAGAAATAAAATCTTCCGATGCATACCAAGCGCTATTGGAGCGTTTGGAGTCTGTGGAGACAAAAGCTGCCGGGCATCAAAAACCCACATTACGTCTACTCCGCAATAATCTGGTGCATCCCTCAGTGCCTACACCTCTTTACCCCAAACACTTCAAGTTGCCTCAATTGGCCGTTTTTAAAGGTGAAGAGGACGCACAGGAACATGTTACACGGTTTCTAAGCCAATGCTTCGGCATTCAAGATAATGACGCATTATTGCTTAGAACATTCATAACCACATTCGCAGGCCCCGCCTCGGATTGGTTCACACAACTGCCCAAACACAGCATAAGCAGCTTAGATCAGCTAGTAGATGCGTTTCTTGAACGTTTCGCCTTCAACACAAGGAAGAAGGCATCACTTAGTGATCTTGCTAGCCTTAAACAATTTGAGGAGGAAACAATGGCAGCGTACGGGAACCGATGGAGAGCTTTGCTTTCTAAGTTACCCTACCGTCCTCCCATGTCGGACCTCACGCAAATGTTCGCAAAAAGTTGCTTAAAATCAATCTCTGGTCTATTGTTGCTGCGACAATACGACAGCTTAGAAGAAGCTTTGGCGCAAGCCAGAGTCATAGAAGAGATTAAGATAGGCGAAGGCGCAATTGCCAAGCCTAAGAAGAAAGAGTGGAATAAAACCACTAAAATCGGGACAACGCAACCACAACACGCCGCAGTCAACCAAGTTGCGATAAATGTCCCCGCGCCTGTGCAAGAAACGCAGCCTCAAAAGGCTAACTACCGAGCAAGTGCCTCCTGCTTACGAAAGAGATAACAGGAGACAGGAGCAAGATGTCGAGCCGTCGCCCTAGGCGACAATTCACCCCGTATGCGGAGTCTAGGGACTCCTTATTTGACCGCTTGTCGGCGGAAAATTTAGTTACTCCGCCGTAAATCCAAATTTTTGACCCTAACGTTCCCAAGCCTAGGGGGTATAGGGAGGAATTGTATTGCGGATTTCATAGGCGCAGAGGACATGACCTAAATGGGTGCTGGAAATTCAAAGAACTAGTCCAGGATTTGATCGACAACCGAACATTGGTCGTGGACAACCCCATCGCACCTAACAACCAACAAATGGGGGTATTCAAGGACCCCTTGCCTGCCCACGAGGCACAGACAAAACCGCTCCAAATTAACGAGGTGCGACAAGATCTTCCCGCGCAAGGATTTGTGGGAATGATTAGCATTGTAACAAGGAACAGAAAATACCCAGCAGTTGCCCCCGAGGTACCTGCGAGGGAAGTTCCGTCGACATCGCAGCCTCAACAACGCCCAACGCAGTTACCTCCGCCTAGACCTGAGGTCACGATACGAACCAAACTCACGCAGAGTTTGCGGACCACGTCGGCTAGGCTGTCCATCTACGAGCTTATTCAACAATCAGCTCCCCATAGAGAAGCTCTTATGGACATTTTAAAAGCCATTGAAGTACAACCCCACGAAGCAAATTCTTTCAACGCTTTCGTGGGACATGTGAAACAATGTACGGATCCTGTCATCACATTCAAAGAAAACGAGGTCAAAACGATATCAAATGACATGCCGGATCCACCCCTGCACGTTATCGCGCGGGTCAACGGGATCCCGTACAAGAGAGTGCTGATAGATACTGGCTCGTCCAGTAACATTATAACCACTGCAGCATTGAAACATTTAAAACTGCCAGCCTCTCACATCACAGCTTCCACGTACACACTGCGAGCTTTTAACGATGCAATTTGCTCGACAGTCGGCACGGTTGTTCTGCCTATACAGGTAGGACAAAAGTCAATACCCACACTGTGCCATGTGCTGGAAGGCGAAATGGCTTATAACATACTGCTAGGGCGGCCTTGGATCAGGGACATGAAGTGTGTCCCCTCGATCGCACACCAGTGCTTGAAGTATGCCTATGAAGGGCAAATACATGTAGTCCCAATGGACTTAGAGCCCTTCAAGTATTGCAATGCGGTACAATTCATACCTCAATCGACCCTCCCATCAACGCATTTGGATTTTCAATTAAATCCATCTAAACAGGGTCCGATACCGCAGGCACCACTGGTGGCCAACAAGGCAAAATCCCAGCCAGGTGAGACTTCATCATCGGCTCCTTCATCATCAATGCCACCTATCGTGGCCCAACAGAAGGACAAGGGAAAGCAAATCATGGAAGAGGTTAAGCCTCTAGAAGAGGGGTTGCCCACGATTTCAGCGATATCAACAGAGGAAGCGCCCAACATAACACAAACCAAGATTCCTGAACAACCAAACATGGAATGGACTCAGGAAGGACTACCGTTTCCTCCTACCCAATCATCAACAATCACTGTTGAGATGGCCAGTACAGGCCTGGGAGAATACATAGTGCAAAATGTTGTGGCAACCCCCACATTGGAGTCAGTACAAGACATGGGAAGGCCTCGCCTTCCCATTGGAACAATCGTCCCTCTAGGCTACCCACCGAACCAAACGAATTTTGTGTATGGGGGCCTTGATCATGGTTCTGAACCATGCGAACAAAAGGAAACAGATGAAGAGCCTTTTGTCGAAAACATCAATTATCTGTCGAACCCAAAATTTGCCCTAAAATATCTCGAACAATGCAATTGGCATGGGTATGGGCTAGGCAGATATGAGCAAGGGATGCGGATCCTTTGCCAACCAAGATATCAGATGCCGTATGACAAGTCAGGGGTAGGGTTCAACCATCCCCTGCCATTAGACATCTTGGTTGAAAATATGCAAGGCCTAGAAATAGGCAACAGGGGGGGATTGGCACAAGACCCGTACGCCAATCCAAACACAGAATACACCTTAGGGGATTATCTCCCATGGTATACAAACACCCCTGGAAATAGCAATAATCCCTCTCCTTTACTAGAGAGAGGTGAAAGTTCAGAGAGCAGTCCTCAAAGAGAACAACAACGGCTTCCAGATATTTTTCTGAAACTGTTCCCCTTAGAGGTTCCAGACGAAATAACACAGTCTCAAAAGAATCAGGTCCCTCCACTAAGAGTGGAACAACCGCAATGGGACCAGATTAATTCACTGGAACAGGAAGAGTCCTCAATGTCGCAAGCAACAGATGTTGAAGAGGATGAACAATTTTGGATCTATGAAAGTGAGTCAGAAGACGAAACTGAAATGGACTATCTCAGACATGCGCGACGACATCACCGCGCTCTAACTCATGAAGATCTAATGGGACAAATGGGTATACGGTTAGGACATGAATGGCACGTAGACCCAACGAGGTGGGACCAAGTGTTAGACCTATGGCTCCAAATTCAAGATCAGCATCGTCCACCTCGAGATCCCATCAGGACAGCAGTACCGAGGGAAGACCCCGCCTTCCTTTTCACACATAGAGATGAATTTGCACCTAGAGAGGATCCATTCGTGCCTGTTCCCGTAGAGCCAGATCCAGAGTATAGGGAACAGCTAAAAGAATCAAGTCATCACACCCGTGGTTCTGGAGACCAAATTCATTCCATCCACATGATCTCCATTGATTTGACCACACCCATCCGCAATCCGACCGATCCATCACGGTCATTACATCTAAACATGGATGCCATTGACTGGGATCGCGTCAATTCACCATTGTCACCATCGTAGTACTGGCCTTTCGGTGAAATGCTTCATTTTACCCCAAGGACAACTCAAGATATTTTTCAAGTTGAAGAGGGACCCGAGGTCCCAAACGCAGATCTTAACTCAGTTGATGATATCCATTTAATCCCAACTCCACATCAGTTGGAGGACGGATCTCACATGTCAGTCGAAGAGACGACTGACGTAGACATCGGCACGGATCCAATGAATCCACGGATTCTCAAGCTGGGGGTAAGCCTTTCCCCCGAAGAGCAAGCCGATTACATTGCCCTTCTTAAAGAAAAGAAGGAGGTTTTTGCATGGTCATACAAAGATATGCCAGGACTAGACCCGCAGCTAGTCATGCACAATTTAACGCTTGATCCGAAAATCAAGCCAGTAAAGCAAAAACTAAGAAAGATGCACCCAACAGTGGCCTTGATGGTCAAAGACGAATTGCAAAAGCTGTTGGATGCACAATTTGTCATCTGCATGGATTATCCGCCATGGTTGTCCAACATGGTTCCCGTCAAGAAGCCCGACGGGAGGATTCGCATATGCACCGACTTTCGAGACCTAAACAAAGCGAGTCCTAAGGATGATTTCCCCTTGCCAAGCATCGACGCATTGGTAGACGCTACAGCAGGTCACGAAATGCTCTCCCTAATGGACGGTTTCTCAGGATACAATCAAATTCGTATCAATCCTGAAGACCAACTCAAAACGGCATTCACAACGCCTTGGGGGACATTTTGTTATAAGGTCATGCCTTTTGGCCTTAAAAACGCTGGCGCTACATACCAACGTGCTATGACGTATATCTTCCACGATTACATGCACAAAACTTTGGAAGATTACATGGATGATTTGTTAGCCAAGTCTAAATTGCGCTCAGATCATCTCGGTGACTTAAGCAAGATTCTCGATCGCCTCATAGAGCATAAGGTCAATCGAATCCCAAGAAGTGCGTGTTCGGCGTCACATCTGGAAAACTCTTGGGTTTTATAGTCTCCAAAAGAGGCATCGAAGTGGACCCAAACAAAGTCAAGGCAATCCTTGAAATGGCTCCCCCAACCACTATCAAGCAGCTCAGAAGTCTGCAAGGAAAGGTCGCGTCGATTAAACGCTTCATAGCGCAATTATCTGACAAATGCCGACCAATGAACAAACTATTGCACAAAGGGGTCACATTTCATTGGGATGACGAGTGCCAGTCAGCCTTTGATGAAATCAAACAATACTTGGCTTCGCCGCCAGTATTGGCACCGCCTAGACCAGGTGTGCCGTTCTACTTATACATCTCAGCTACCGAGGTGGCACTGGGCGCAATGCTAGCCCAGAAGAATGAACTTCACAAAGAACAGGCTACTTACTATCTTAGCCGCACCCTGGTCAGTTACGAACTTAACTATGCATACGTTGAGAAACTCTGCTTGGCAGTGGTGTTTGCTACAAAGAGGCTACGCCATTACATGCTGAGCAACACGACGTATGTTGTGTCTAAGGAGAATCCATTGCGATACATGATGAGTCGTACTTATCATAGTAGTCGCACGGCGAAATGGATCATGTTGTTGACGGAATTTGACATTGAGTTTATTGGGCAAAAATCTATAAAAGGACAAGTCATAGCCGATCAACTAGCAGAGGCTCCTCTTGAAGACGATCAGCCTCTAGTCATAGAACTACCCGATGATGAGGTCTTCCATGTCTCAGAATCGCCAGATTCTGAAGAGCCCGAGTCTCATGCCGACATAACCTTATTTTTTGATGGTTCTAAATGCGAGCAAGGTGGTGGCGCAGGAATTGTATTCTTCACACCGCAGGGCGCTCCAATGCCCCTGTCATTTAAATTAAACTTCCAGTGCACCAACAACAATGCCGAATATGAAGCCTTGCTCCTAGGTCTTCAGACAGCAATCGCCATGAACATCAAAAGACTGAACATCTTTGGCGATTCGCTGTTAATCGTCAATCAAGTCAAAGGGGTATATCAATGCAAATGCCCGGCTTTGAAGGCCTATAAAGCCCTCGTGGATAAATTCCTGGCAAAACTTGAGTGGTATGACATCGAGGCACTCCCTCGATCATCGAATCATTTTGCGGATACAATGGCCTCCTTAGGGTCACTAATCCCGCAAGACCTTTCCGGTGACGTAACAACCATTCAAGTCAAAACCTTATCGCAACCCGCGATGGAGCGCGCAAGCTCAGACTTGACGCCAGGAATCCACATGATCCAGATCGAACCATCTTCGGATAAGTTCTTTCGAATCCGAGACTATTTGAAACATGCCAACCGGGGGTCTTTGTTCTCCCCCACTCCCATTAATAGCAACACAACGCTATTCTTACAAGTTCTATCCCAATCAGCATTTGTTAGGGAAGAACTCCAAAAGGGATTGGCTGTTCAAACTGTCGAGGTATCCGATCAACAGGACTGGTATTTACCAATAAGAGACTACCTCAAGTTAGGTAATCTACCCTTTGGATTGACGCAAGCCGCAAAACGAACATTCAAACAGAAAGCGGCAAAATATGTCTTGATAGGAGACATTTTGTATCGTCGCAGCTACGACGGAATTCTTCTTCGTTGCTTGGACCAACAAGAGTCCACTTGGGCAATCACCCAAGCGCATGACGGTACATGTGGCGGCCACTTCAGTGGTATGGCCATTGCAAAGCGCATTCTTCGCATGGGCTATTATTGGCCATCTTTAGAGCGAGATTGCTGCGCGTATGTCAAGAGGTGCGTAAAATGTCAACATCATGCCAATTTAATGCACGCACCTTCCCAGGCCCTACAGACAGTCCAGTCTGCTTGGCCATTTTCGTAGTGGGGCCTCGATCTAATCGGAAAGATCTCCCCTACATCGTCAGGCCGTCACACGTTTATCATAACGGCCACGGAATATTTTACCAAATGGGTGGAAGCAATTCCGTTAACCTCTACGACAGGACCCCGCATTGCGGAGTTCATTTTGCAATACATCATATGTCGTTTTGGTATTCCATCCAAAATAATCTCGGATAATGGGCCATCATTCAAGAACAAAGACGTGCGTGCTTTAACCACAAAGTACAAAATTCAGCATAGCTTTTCAACACCCTATTATCCGCAAGCAAATGGGCAAGCAGAGGCGTCAAACAAAACGCTAGTCGCCATCCTTAAAAAGACCGTCGCAGACAATCATAAGGATTGGCACATACAAATCCCACTTGCCCTTTGGGCTTATCGCACTAGCATTCGGACGCCCACTGGGGCAACTCCGTTCTCACTAGTGTATGGCTCAGAGGCAGTAATGCCTCTCGAGTTGGAAATTCCTTCCCTCCGCATATCAATGCAGAAATTCATCGATGATGACACTGCACGGCAGCTCCGGTTAGACCAACTTACGTTGCTTGACGAAAGACGCGTTAATGCTCTCGAGCACTTACGTATCTATCAAGAGCGGCTTAAGAGAGCTTACAACATGAAAGTTCACCTAAGAGACTTTCGGGTTGGTGATTTGGTTCTGAAGGAAAACCAACAAAACTCTAATTTGCCGTCCCATATGAGAGACAAATTCATGGCAAATTGGCTAGGTCCTTATGTCATTGATAGCAAAATAGGACCAGGAACATACAGGCTAGCTTCTCTTGACGGTATCAAGGAAACAGAACCCTTGAATATCAGTCATTTGCGACCATTTCATATCTAAGAAAGCCATGTACCAAAAAAAAAAAAAAAAAAAACACAAAAACAAACAAACAAAAAGCTCCAAGGATTATCGCAATCTCTTGGTCACCTAAAAAGCTCCAAGGATTATCGCAATCTCTTGGTCACCCTAAAAGCTCCAAGGATTATCGCAATCTCTTGGTCAATCTAAAAGCTCCAAGGATTATCGCAATCTCTTGGTCACCCAAAAAGCTCCAAGGATTATCGCAATCTCTTGGTCACCTAAAAAGCTCCAAGGATTATCGCAATCTCTTGGTCACCTAAAAAGCTCCAAGGATTATCGCAATCTCTTGGTCAACCCAAAAAGCTCCAAGGATTATCGCAATCTCTTGGTCAACCCAAAAAGCTCCAAGGATTATCGCAATCTCTTGGTCAAACAAATCAAAAAAAATTCAACAAAAACAAAACAATAAAAATCATCAAAAACAACAAAAATTTGCATCTCAATTCTAGGCATACTCGAATTCATCAAAATCAACAAAAACACCATGCATAAATTTTACCACACTACAGTCAGTGGTCTGGGAATGTACTAAGAGTTTCAGTGATTCAGTCATCATTTTCCTCTTTAGCCATGTAGTGTACCAAGTCGAACAGATTTTACAAAGGTAGAGTCATACTTGAAATACACCTTGTTACGTAACATCCCAACACAAATTAAAACACATAAAATAATTCCCAAAATTGTGTGAACGAAAGACGAAACCTGCAAAATAATCTAGGTCACCACAAGCGAAACGGTTATCTTGCTCATCCCCCTGTGCGAATGACCCCTAGAATGCTGAGAGTTGGCAAAAGGACAAGCATCCTCCCTACCCAATTCCCTAAGAATCCCTAAAGTTCTCAACAGTTGCAAAACACAAAAAATTGCAAAATGTCAAAACTCCAAATTTGACAAACTATAGTGCACACATCAAAAGGCACAAACAATAGTGATTTTCATCACTCCATATCCCCAATCCCTTGCTCAAAAGAAAAACAAATCAAAATAAACAAGTGATCTTATCACTACAAAAGAGCAAGTATCCCAATACAATTGAAAAAAAGAAGGGAGTTGACCTTGAATCCCCGGAACTCTCAGCATTCTATAGGTCATAAGGCAAGCTTCAGTACCAATTTGGTTGATAGCCTATCGGTAATGTAGTAAACCTCCCGCATGACGATATATCTGTCACATTAACTTGCGTACGGATCAATGTTTGCATGTGGATGAGCTAGCTTATGGCATCCTGGATTACAACGCAGATTAATCTTAGTACATACAACAAAGGAATTAGTGGAGCTAATTAGGTGATCCTCGCATACGGGTTCGGTTGAAAGCCCACCTGGCACTGGCGGTATCCTAACAAATACCACTAAATGAACTCAATTGCACACACAGGGATGTTAAATAACTCGGTCAAAAATAGGTCCGATTCATACCTTGTTAAAAAGTCTTGTAAGATAAAGTACAGACATGAATAATGAGTTTAAAACTGTCTGAATCTCAGAAAATCTAACATTCATTCCAAAACCATCTGCGCTATTTATCATCCTTATGATAACATCAAAAAATACAAAAACAAAAAAACAAGGTAAATAAAAAGCTGCTGAAACAGCCTACAGTGCAATCACCACAAATATCATTCATCCATTTCAATTTGCATATCACATAGACATCTAAAACATTTGCATTCATCATAACATTTGCATTCATCAAAATGAATAAACATGCATAACAAAAATCAATCACATCATCACATGTACAAATCCAAAAATAAAACAGGATATATATATATATATATATATATATCATCAAAAAGATGCCCGCAGGCTACAAAACCGGTCCTCAGACCCCGCAATCATATCCAAAACCCAACCTAAGGCGTCGGCCACCATGATCACGCAGGATCGGTGCGACGGGAACTACCCCCCGTGGTGTGGGTCCTACGGGACCCTGCAGGGCGGCTACTGCTAGCCCCCGCATCATGCCTACTACCACCCCCCTCATCTAACCGCCTACGGCGAGATGATGCTGATCGCTCAGTCAGACTATCCCTCGTCCGTCGAGAAGATCTGCTGATCGAAGGCTCAGGGAGCCGCCCGCCAAGGCGGATGACCTCCCTCTCCAAGTCTATCCGGTACAGACACCACTCTGCCTCCCGCCGATGATAGATAGACAATGCATCATCGCGCTGCGCCAAAACTCTATCCCGCTCTGCCAACTGAGCCCGCAGAAGATCCCTCTCCAGATCCCGCATCCGCAGCAGCTCTGTAAGTCACGCAACCTCATCGCCTACATCCGACCCCACCTCCTCTGTATCTGCCGGACGCATAGGACTCGCGGGGACAGTAGCCTGCTCAGGCTCCAACTGCTCCTCCACATCCTGCATGTCCGGCTGCTCCGGAACACCCAAGTCCACATCCTCATCTCCCACATCCACCATGTCCGCATCATCCAACGGCCCTCCCCAATCACCCCCTACCGCCTCAGCATCCTCCACTGCCGCCTCCGCGCCTCCCAGTGGACCCTCTCCTCTCCAACGCCGCAATACCCACCACGAGTCATACTCAGTGGTAGTACCGACGTCATCCACATCCAACACCTCAATCACCGCATCCGACTCCTCGCCCAATGGCACGAGGACCGGTGGCTCCAGATCCCTCTCATCTCCCCGACGTCGATAGCCTACGGGCTCACCAGGCAACCCCTGGCGCACCCCAAACTGTCGTGTAACCCGACGGTACGGAAAGAACTCATGCTCCGTCCCGTGCCGCCCAATCAACCATCGCTCCCTCCGTACCCGTCGGAGCCACTCTCCGAGCCTCAAGCCAGTGCGGACAGTCCCGATAGGGATGCCAAAACACCTCCCCTGGAGTGAGCCACGAAAAGGCATCAATGTAGTGCTCAACTGCACCTGCCCATCGCCGACTCTGCCCTTGCTCCGCAGACCGTCGCCACAAAGCCGCATAACCAATCTCCTCATCCTCCATCGCCGCCCGAGTCATCCACGGTAACCCGATAGGCCTCTCAACAGCTATGTGCTGCCAACCCCAGCACTGCAACAAAAAGCTACAATCGACACCCTTCCGCTGTCGACAGCGGACCCCGTACAGCTCCCCGTAAAGCCGCGCCAACAAAGTCTGTCCCCATCTCAGAATCAACGGTGCCTCTTTCGGGCACTCTGCCAACTGCCACACCAAATCCAGCAGGTTCCACGGGAACCTCGCGCCTGACGAATCAGGGATAAGAATGTTAGAAATGAGGCCCATCAAGAATGCGTGCCTCACTCCTAACACCCCCCTCTCCTTCCACCAGCCAACCAAAATCCCGCCAGCCTGGCAATCCGCCTCGGCTGTCTCCACTGGGTCTGCTACACCCAGCTCCCCCCCATGCCCAAAACATCTCGTGAGTATAGCAGTCCGTTGATCAAACGGAGATGTCCTAATAGGCAGACCATCTATCGGAATCCGAAGCAACCGATAGACGTCCTCAAGAGTCACAATCATCTCCCCGTCGGGAGATGGAAAGTATTGGTCCGCGGATCCCAGAGCTTGATCAGGGCCGTCAGATAGGCCTGATCCGAAACCACAGGCTCCAGTCGAGCCACCTGCTTGAGCCCAAGGGCATCAAGCCATTCCCAGTCATCATCGGTCAATGCCAACCGCGCCTCAGTAAAGGCAACGGGTACACGGTACCGGCTCCTAACAACCTGCAAGCAAACAAAAAAAAAAATAAATAAATAAATAAATAAATAAAAAGATCAAATTTTCAGTTCTAGGGTTTCTAACCTTAGCTGTTAAACAAAAACATCACAAAAAAAATCTTAAAGTTTTGAAAAGCGTCAACACAAAAACAATGCATTAAGTAAAAGCAAAATAAACCCTAGGGTCACTTACAGGTCTCGCCTCGGCTCCGCCGCTCGAACCAGTTTGTGCACTCATGATGGCAGAGAGAATTCCAAGCAGCGCTTCGCTTCGCGAATTACCTCCTCCTCCCGCAGCTCCAAAATCGCAAGAAAAAATGACACAAATGAGCCCAAAATCAAGTTTTGGCCCTTAAATAGGCCCTTTGCACTGGAATTCGTCCTTGACTGGGACGAGCGCTCTGATCAGCGCTCGTCCCACCCAGGGACGAATTCTCCAGCTGGAATTCGTCCCACCCAGGGACGAATTCAGGCCAGCACAAAAAAAATCAAGAAAAATGACTAAAAATGCACTAAAAACAGACAATAAAACTGCCTGACAGGATTGCAAATGCAACTGACAACATGGGCATACAAAATCGACATCGGGGTCACAAATTATCACTATCCTACTCCCTAAGAAGGCTACCATAGCCGGACCGCTCCAGGGGAAGACAGATTTTGACAATTTAATCCCAAAATGGTGTCACAAAAAAACAACAAAAAAAAACAAAAAATGCAACACAAAACAAACAATAAACATTGCCAGACACAAGTGCTCTTGCACTTAACCTCTTGGCATAGCAAAATTGATGTCGGGGTTTGCATTGTCACTATCCTACTCCCGAAGAAGGCTACCATAGCCGGACCGCTCCACGGGAGGACGGATTGCCGACAATTCAATCTCCAAATGGTGTCACAAAAACAACAAAAACAATACAAAATTCAACAAAAACACAAGCAAAAATAATGCCGGACACAAGTGCTCTCGCACTTAGCCTCTAGGCAAAGAAAATCGATGTCGAGGTCCAAATTATCGCTCTCCTAATTCCCCAAGAAGGCTATCATAGCCGGACCGCTCCACGGGAAATAGGTTTTCGACGATTTCACCTCATTATGACATCACCAAAAGGGTTAACACCCACCAAAAATAGGTCCATATGTTGGAAAAATTGCACACGCTTAACGGTAAACCCTCTAAAGGCACACCTTGCACAAGTCATCTTGGGTCAAGCGACTCGTCGCTTCTCTCACGAAGGTCATTCCCTCATCGATTCGTCGCTTGAGGGGGTAGTCACACTTAGTCACCAACCAACAATCACACACCCAATTAAGGAAAACGACATGCATTCAAAGAATCATTGACAAAGACAATCACGCTCCCGCTTGGGGCAAGAAACAAGCAACAATCAAATCAATCAAACACTTGGCATTTCGTGAATCATGAACACAAGGTTCCCCCCGAGGATAAAAACGCCCTTCACTTGTTCATGACTCGATCAATGTCTAAGTTCAAGTCACACCTCACCAAAACAGGTTAATACTTGAAATCAAATTCCTTAGCTCGTCGAAGCAAGGATTCAAGAATGCATGCCCTTTCCATACTTGGGGCATCAAAAGTTGGTTAGGTTACCAAGAAACCCTAATCATTAGTGCTTTGGTTATCTATTTTTGCTCAAGCATCGCGTCACCCGCAGCCGCTTCCCAAAAAGGGGCATCTCGTAGACACCAAAACAGCACCAATCCGATTATGTGACCGCAAACACTGATCGCTTTGGCAAACACAGCCCCCATGGCAGCCCTCAGAGGTTAAACAGTGGTCTTAACCACTTTCATAGCAATTTTGTAAGGTCAAGAAGCAATTTGGCACACTTGGACACTTTGCCCAGTACTCGTCTCACCCCGGGACGAATTCAAAATAGAATCCGTCCCACCCCAGATCGAATTCTGAATCCGTCCCCGGGTGGGACGAATTCTAAGCTTAACGGGCAAAAAGGCAAATGGTGCCAAGTGGCAGCCCACAACAGTCAGTTAAGGGCTCCTACCTTGCACGCATGTGTAAGTGGACAGAGGGGCCGTTAGAAGATTGTTACAAAAAGCATTTATCAAAGCTCAAGTCAATGGAGGACTCCCCTCCCTCATGGGAAGACAAGATCGCCACATGGCGCCTATGGCCAACACATGGCATTTGTGCTTCCCTCCCAAAAGAGACCCCTTGGGTCTATAAAAGGTGGGACTTTTCTCACCCAAAATATACAGGTTGAAGGAGTTTTCAAGCAACGAAGTGTTGCCGAATTGAAGACTCACTTGCATCCCTCTTGGTTCACCTTCCCACATCCACCAATCTCTTTTGCAAGGGAGGTTGTTGGGTGGCCTTTGGAAGCTCGAACCTTACCCAAATCCGACGCATGGACATCCGAACCTACCAATTCGCCGACCCCCCAATCCTAAAAGGTTTTGGGCCCATCCCCGGTGGATTGGCTCCAAAATCGAGGGCCAACGGTGGGAGGCCCACTTGGGCACCCCCGCACCTCCCAAGTCCTATTTTTAGTTTTTGAGCATTTTAGATTATTTTTTAGATTGCATTCTGTGTTACTAGGTCTGATTAGTCCATAATTGCAATTTTGTAACTTTTGGTCAGATTTTAGGATGTTTTGTATTGCTTTGTCGTTTCGCTAACTTGCAGGTGTCAAGGTCAAATTCCCGAGGGTGGAGGCCAAATTGGGAAAATCCGACCATCTGGGTCGTCCCAAAATGGCCCCAATTACATAACCCCCCGTTTGCGTGCATTTTGCAGGTCTCGGGATCCGACATTGGAGCAGAAGCAGGTCGATTTCCTCAACACAGAAGAATTCGTCCCACCCAGGGACGAATTGCAATCAGAATTCGTCCTGCCTAGGGACGAATTCCAGTTTAAGGTGGATTGGCCAGCTACCTCAGTGGCAGTGGCCTTCTGGTAACTTTTCTTACCTTCTGTCAAGTTTTGAAGCAATTTGGATTCACTGTATTCACTGTTTTAGGCAAATATTTACATGCATATTTCGTTAGTTTTAGAGAGCAAACGCTTTTCATTTGCAAAGCAGGTGCTACTGACGTCTTGGTCATTTCTTTGTTCGTAGGAGAAGCAGCAGAGGCGAAGAACACATCGATATCAGCGGCGACATCATCTTGGCCCGCTCATTGCAATCGTGGGCACGCGGAAAGAGGAATCATTCAGTGATTGTAATCAAACTCTATTTGCGCTCCTAGCCCCTGAAAAGGGAGGAGACGTCATTGTAACAGACATCAAGGGAAATTAATGAAAGGGCTGTGTTTTCTCTATTTGATTGTGTCTCTTCCAATGTGTTTCTTTTCCATTTCATGCAATTTACATTTCTAGGACTTAAGCGTACTTAATTTTGAATGCAATCGCACTTGGTGTTTCCTTTGCCCGGAATCTCGTGCTTTCACCTTCCATACCCCATTTCTAGGCTAGAATTTTTTAGTTTGAATAGGGAAAGTGGCACGCAACTTACTATGGTAACGTTACAAGAGCTACAAAATCATGTTTCTTACATAGTAAAACATACTACATTTGATTTTTTCATTGATATTTTTCCAAGTTAGAACTATAGTTTTAATTACTACACCGACAAGATTCGATAACACTATAGTAAGATGCAACAAAAAAAAAATTATTGACATTACACATAACACTTTTTATTACTCATACTAAATTATTTACAACCATCTAGATTTCCACGTTATATTATTAACACTTCAAAACAAAACAATGCTTGCATCATTGTTTTTAATTTTGTCTCATTACCAAATTTATAGCTATTAAGGTTGTCAAACATGATTAAAGAACCCTAATATATTTCATACATTAATTATGACAGTATTCCTCAAGTACCTTTCTAGCATAATTATGTTAGTAATTTGTCTCACATTCATTGCTATCATGCAAGTAGTATAAGTCCATGCCAATTTCTATTTTGGTAAGGATCAAATTTATACATACATCTATATGAGTTCTTAATAAAAACAACTATTACTATTATAGAGTCCATTATTTATTATGTAGTCTTAAAAAAGAAAGTGGCATAAGCCTTTTCAAGTGATGGGATGAAAAATAATGGTTTTTATTCATTAGCTTTGATTACCTATATTCACTTATTTTACAAAATAGAATATAAAATCAACTTGGTCATAAAGGATCATCCTAAATAGCATAGGAACTTATATACATTTTTATTTATTTCTTGATGTGAAGTATAAATTAACTCTTAGTATATAAGTTACTCCATTAATGCATACAATCTTCTTGTTATCAATGACACTAATCACTCAATCCAAAGCATAAAATAATAATTGTTTGGTAATTTATACTCTTGTATCAAGATATAGGATATAGGTAATCAATTTAGAAATTAACAAAAACATCATTAATTCCCAATTTCATAATTCAATAATGTACTTATCTATAAAGTCATTATGAATTTAATTCATCTTTAAAAAATCATATATATGCTAGTACTATTTTTTTCTAAGGAATAATAGTACAATTTTATCATTAATATATTGGAACTAAATATCACAACAATGTTTAGGTTACAATATGTTTTGAAGGATTATTTTTTTCATTCAATTTGTAATCCCTTGGTATTTTATTCTTGAATGACAACACCAAAGTGCTTTTCTATCCAACTGAGTGATATAATATTGAACTTTTTCATCTCAACTTTATATTGAAGTTTCAACCCTCTAAAAATAGATAGATACATGTGGAAAATATCTATGTAAAGAGGAAAAATCAATGTAAGCATACTCATGCATCAACAAAAATGCAATAATTTCTACAATACTTATACACACAAACTCACAATGAGACCTATATTTTTAATGTAGTGATCAACTTGCACTTAATGTAGATTTTATAATACCCATAAACATTCATAAAATTTATGTGTGATTCATACTCTCTATGGTGAATGAAGCTTTTCTATGCAAGTAAAAATTAGTGTATTATTTCTAGTTCATGGTGTGTGAGCCATTATCTTGGATAACACCCCTATCTAGCTAGGATGATTTGATACCTCAATGTAGAATAATACAATAAACTCTAAAACTTGGTGTAGGAGTTATATTTATGTGTGTGTATGTATTAAAGAGTGATTAAGAATCCTTTCATAAGTTAATGTTACAATAACCCATGCTTAATATAGATATTTTCCATCCATTTATGGTCCAAGCATCCTCTATTTTACTTTACGATAACACTCTCATGCATACAACAAATTAATATTCCTCTAAGCCAGATGAAGTCAAAATTAAAGAAATGAAAAATATTTTCAATGTTCACATTACTATTGTAGTAATACTTCCCTTACAACATGTAATTCATATTTTATCGTCCTCCTAACATAATTAATGCTCCATACAAGAGTTTACACATTCATATATACGTTATAATAATTTTTTTATGTAATTAGGCAACAAGGTGAACACTACCCATTTATAAATATGCTACTTCTTTATGCACACATGCATCCTAGGTGAACACTCCATATAAATATACTACTAATCCTTTTGGAACCCATACAAATAGGGTGCACACTACCCAATCATATACATGCTATAATAGATTATTTTTGCACACATGCAAATAAGGTAATCACTCCATCATTTATATATTAAAGTACTAATATTTATAGACACCAAATTTTGCATGTCAATTGCATCAATAACTAGTCATCTTGGCCAATTTAGTGAAATCGACCCTTTTATACCTAAATTCAGGATAAAAAGTAGTCGAACATTTAAGAATCCCAAAACCATATCATATATTTATAACATATTACAAAAGTGGTATCTTTGGAAATGGGTCAAAAATAGATTTCCAATGAGTATAAATATACCTATATTTTGACAAAATATAGTATCTCAAACCACTAAAAAGCAATAGCATTGTAAACCTATGACATTTTGTCATAGTGCTTGAATTAGTGCCATATGGAATTCTTACAATGCTTTCACCCTTTTGTCATTAGAACTTGAGTTTTGATAGTTTAACTAACCATCAGTTCCCATTCCTTGTAGATTTCACCTATCATCCTACTCATTTTGTGATTCAACTAACAACTTAGACATTTAACTGCTAATCAAGGAACTTAACTAATCAATCAAAATTCGATCAATTCAGTTAACTTCTAATGAATCACCTCTTGCAATTTAGCTCAACTAGACACCTCACCTTGTAAACTTACCATCTCTTCCTATAAACTAGATACATGATCCATCCTCATATGCATCTATGATAGATCATCCAAAGAGTTTGGGTGTTCTATAAAATCATCCTTGAAGGAGCCAAATAATCCCAATCATACATATGTAATTATATTCTACCAAAATTATTTGTGAAAGGAACTTTTATCAGTTCACATAATGCTACTATTCTGAAGCATATTCCTTGTATTTTGGAAAACCTTTATGAGGAGAAAATTAAGGCATTAAGGGTAACCACCCAAGGAAATCAATAGGAACATAAACAAGTATCCAAGGGGCATGTTGGGTTGTGGTCTTTCCTCTCAAATCTCATATTTTCTAGTTTATTTATTTTTGTAATTGTTTATTTATTATATTTTTTAAAATTTATAAGCATTTCACTCTATATAGTTGAAGCATTTTTTAATCCATTCAAAATAAAGCAAGGGATTTGATCACTCTACCAAACAAGATTAGTTTTTCTGGAGAGAATCAAACAAACCTCCTTACCCTAATCATGATGTTTCCTATTTTTAGTCGTAGGTCTTCATATTCTATAGGTTAACAATGGAAATCAATGTACCATTGTGAAAGCACCATATAAAATTTTATACAATGCTTCTACAGTATTGTAGTGTTTTTGTAGTTTTGTGGTGCTTTTGTAGTCTCATGGCACTTATATAGTCTCATGGTGTTTCAACAATTCCATCACACTTCTGCATCTACAACATTTTTTCCTTTATTATAAATATCTATTCTATTCTATTTTTTCTATTATGTTATGCTCTATCTAGAAGGTATTTCAAATATTTTTGTATAATATTGCAAGAGGCATACAAATTGCATATCATGATTACAAAATCATAGTAGGAATACGTATATGCTAATAATTATTACACCTTTCTAAAATTAAGGTAGGATTCATCAAATTTGAAGAGTAATTTTATCAATTTTTAGGTTTTGTAAATCTTTATCACATCTTGCAACCAATTTTATAGAAAATTTTAAGCAAATTAGACACTTTTATAAAAATTGTAAGAAGGACAACTATTATTTTTTTCTTTATATTTAGTCAATAAGCACAAATACATGTAGTTGCATTTCATGGTAATCTCATTAAGTGTATCCATGCTTTTGATCTCTTAATTAAATTAAGTGAAAAGAGTCTTCATTTTCTATAAACATTGAAAGAAAAAAACATGCAAATCTAGGACTTGTTTTCTTGCATTAATGATTGCACTTGCATTGCATCTATAAATTTGCATTAGGATACGATCTAATATTTCAAGACCCGATCTAATCTTTAGAAGAAAATTTTAAATAATTAAATTTTTAATTTAAAGAAAAATAATGTATAATATTGTTGTAAGAGTAGATGATTTAAAAGAAGAGGAGAAATTAAAGAAAAACTTAAAAGTAAAACAAAGTTTTTGATAATAGTTCCCTATCTTAAAACATATATATTTTTATATCTTCTGTTTAATGTTAAAATCAAATCAATTTTATTATTTATATTAATTTAAAAATATAAAAATACCTTTTTAATATATATATATATATAAAATAAAAATTTCCAACGTGAAAATTTAACCATAGTGTAGTCTACATTCTTACAACAATTTTATTATTGAACAATATATTAATTAAAATAATGTGATTTTAATTAGTATTATAATATTTAAAATATATTATTAATATACTTTTAAATATTTAAAATAATTTTTATTTTTCAAGAAACTGTATATAGTAATGGTTATATTTTAACCTAAGAATAGTTTGAATATGTGTGTTAAATTCCTAATTATTCACATGATATTAATCATTAGTTTCTAGGAAGGATCCCATGTGTTGTATTACTCGACCGCCCCCTTGCCCCTCATATAGTGGGACTGCTGGAAGGGAAAGTAGCGGCCTATCTATAGTGGGGGAGTTTGGTTTCGGCCCTTCCCTTTAATGGCGGCCGGCGGATCCGTATTCTACCATTGAGCAGTCGATCTCCCTCCTGTCCCAACCCACATGATCGAAGTGCTACCCAATTGAATAGAATAGTTCTAAAATCTGCAACTGAATGAATAGTTCTAAACTCTGATCTGGCGATAATGATAAACAGGGCGAAGAGAGCTTGAAATAAAGAGCAGAGACCTCTTACATATTCAAGTAAAGAAGAAGAGAGGAAATAGGAAAGGTACCTAAAATCATTCCGATCATATACATATCCCAAGATCAGAGTAACTTATAAAACATATACAAAGTCATATAATTAAGCACCGAAATATTTGGTAAAATAGTAAATAAAAATATCTAAACCACTCCAAGGAATGAGATCACAATACACTTCAAATACAAATCCCAGTAATTGAGTGCTTAATCACCACATTCATTCGACCTAGTTATAGAGTACCTAATTTGATAATCTTAGAAGAGTAAATGTATACGTTTGTAAAGTGATGGGCTTAATAGCGTTAAGACCCTCCATATTACAGAGACCTCACCATGAGAAGAGAAGAAATGATAAACTAAATAAAACTGGAATTGAGAGAAAGGCATGGGCCTCCCTTTGCCGTTGTGTATTGACTTGCCATTGCCGTTCGTTGTTAATCCTCCCATCTCCGTCTCAATTACTGTTGTCTTATCAATCAATATGAATGGAGATGATTTAAGCTAATGCTCACATTACCCCGGGATCAAACGGTGCAGAGTGGCAGTCATGTCTTCTTCCATTTCGAACACAAGTCATGACAGACAACCGCAAGCTACGAGACAGCAGAACGTTCGTATATAATTTGGAAAACCCTTCAATGGGCGGGTTACAAAGAAAGATATGCTGAGCCCCGTATATATAGCATTCGTGGGAAGCCTAATCTGAACCCTTCAATACAAAAGTTGGGTTGGAGGAATAAAGAATTATTAGTGGTGAGTTGTACCCACAATTGCTGGACATATACCAGTAAATAATTGACCACGCTTATCCTCAGGACATTTTATTTGATTTTATCTTTGAATCTGTGTTTACTTTTTTCTGAAGTAGAGTGGGTCCGCAGAAATGTCTTTACTGGAATTGTGGATCGCTTTAACTTTAAATCTTACCAAATCTACTCAGTATAAAATGGCCGGCAGCAGCAGCAGAATAATGACGTTTCGGTGTCAATATCGGCTTGACAATATATTTGTTCTTTTAGGCGATGGATTTCTGGATTTCTGGACACTTGTTCTCATCTTTAGTTAACACTTCCCCATATATATGGAGTAAAGATGTTTACGGTAGTGAGTTTTCACTTTTCTTTAAAAACTGAAGCTTTAATCTAAGCCAAATATAATGTGTCTTCAATACTCTCCTTGTTGTTTATTGATTCATACAAAAGGAAAATTACGAAGGCTGTATTTAAAGAAGGATATCCATGGATGCAAAGTCGGATGAGTTTCCCTACCCGGCCCTTAAATAGTTTGGTAACATAAGCCTCTAAAGATACAAAAAAGCATACCCATATAAAACAAATTTTTACTTTATTTTTTGAAAAAATTATAGTTGGGGCGAGACTCTTTTTAAAGACCTTTTTGAGGCTTAAATAATTTTTATTTTTAACAAACTTTTATAACTTTAAAATTATATATATATATATATATATATATATATATATATATATATATATATATATATATATTATTATTATTATTATTATTATTAAGTAATAAGGGTTTTGAGAGGAACCTATAATTAAATATATTTATTTTCATAGGAGACCAGAAAGGCTGAAATCCCACTAGGGATCACCATTCAATCTAACCAGAACAAAGCCTATCAACAGGAATAAACAACAGGAGAGGAAAACGATCTGATTCCAACCAAAAATACTCTTTCAAACAGAACAATTTCTTGATTTCTCAAGCCATCATCTAGGAGTTGGTAGAAGCATTTAGTCCTAAGGAGACAATCTCCAGCATATAGCCTTGGAAGCAATTCACATCCTCTGTAAATTCAATAGTGATCTTGAGGGTACCTAGAATGGTCTTCTATTTCTCATCGATACTTTTGACCAACTGCCCCCAATTGTAGAGTGATTATGTCTGGGCATAGTCAAAATATTCCAATACTTTAGGCCAAACATGATGCTTCGCCTCAGCCTTTTCTCACCTTCTATGGTTGACCTTTGGATTCGTGTTCTTGTCCCTCTTGTTATTCTTCTTCTCTCCTTCTTTCCTTCTTCTTTATTTCCCTTTATTCTATTCAT
This sequence comes from Wollemia nobilis, assembly GCA_028583015.1. Classification (NCBI taxonomy): domain Eukaryota; kingdom Viridiplantae; phylum Streptophyta; class Pinopsida; order Araucariales; family Araucariaceae; genus Wollemia; species Wollemia nobilis. The sequence continues at coordinate 750,438 of JAQPPZ010002456.1, read as the reverse complement.
CCATGCATTTCATGCTAGCTGCATTAGATTCATGTTGTACCCAGTGATCTTTGCACTGTTACTTGTTTGCTTGCTTTATTATTTGTGTTTTTTGTATTTTGTCTTCTCTTCCTTACCATTTTTTTGAGTTTTTTGAGGAATTTTCATCCCTTTCGAAACTCGATAGGGCACCCTAGCCATAAAGGCATTAATAGTAGTAATGTCTCACCCTTTTGCCCAAACTTGGCCACACCTTTTCTGTGCTTTTTTTCTTGCCTATAGAGGTCTACATCTTTCTTTGACGCATTTACTTGGCCTTAAATGCTTCAAATAGGGGGTAAAATGTAGACACATAAAATTGACCCAGTTTAGTGGGCAATCTTATCTTGTCCCTCTAGAGGACCTCTTAGACTTGCCTAGGGCAAGGGTAAGCCTCCTTTCCCTCTTTTTTGACTTTTTTCTCTCTTTATGAAAAATCATGTCTGATCCTTGACGGGGATGACTTTCATTGTGAAATTGCGGTCGGTCCTAATAGGGCACTGTTGGTCACGAATCTGCCACAGGAAAGGATTTTCTAAAAACTAAGCACCCTAGACCTAGCCAACATTGAAGTGCTAGGAGAAAGAGATGTCTCCCAGACCAATCTCCAGAGAGGGCTGGTTCCCTTACTATTTCTAAACTTGATTTCATATTAAAGTTGCAGGAAAGAGATGAGAAACACGCAGAAAGAAACAATAAATTATGGAAAGAGATTTGAAATATAGCCGTAGGCTGAATTTGTTAGATCGGGACAAGAACTCAGCAAGAATCAAACCTCAAGTGTATAAACAACATAAAATAACAGATTACTGCATAATTCACTTACGACCTTGCGCAGACAACCTCCAGTATGGCATTCCAGAACTCACTTTCTTTTAAGCAATATTCAAACCCAAATGCAGAATTTGAATCTAACAGTAGATTGGAAAGACGAGCTTAACAGGAAATACATGGAAATAGAAGGAAATCATTACACATAAAGACACTTGCAAAATCAGAGGCCAAATATTTCTTATTTATGCAAAAACTTGAATGTTTCCAGCAAATGTCTCTCAAACTCCCGACACTTGTTTTTGAGATTTACATTGATTTATATAGAGGTCTTGCCTCTTTGCAGCATTAAAAATATAAAATAGACCTCCTCGAGATCTACAAATTATGCAACAAAAACAAGGAAATGATATCCTTAAACAGCCTCGGAGAAACCAAAAATTAAATGCAATAAGGAGTCAGTCGTCTTCATTAAATGGTCATTTTTGAAATACGCTTGAACCGTTAGAAAAATCGCAAACAACAGCTTTGAATGATGGCGCATATTTAATTCTGATGGCTTGGACGTGTTCTTCTACCTTGACCACATCGAAAAGCAGCAAAAAATTTAATTCTGAAGTGCTTTTAATTCTTAGAAATTGCAAAACTGCATCGGGCCGTTTGAACTGCTTCCTGGCACGAAACTATAACAGGTTGCGAAAATGTGACAGGTCACGAAATCGTGACATCTTTTTTCTTCGTACGCTTTTGTTTCTTTGGATCCGCAAAATCCTACATGTCGCAAAATCACGACGTATTCGGCTTCCTTATCTTCTTCGCAACCTTGAACCGTAAAAACGTGACGTTGCGTGATTTCGCTACGTCTATACAATTATGCTCTTTCTTTGCCCTGTTGCCATGAAAATGTGACAATGCACGATTTCGCTACATTTTTCATCTTTTGTTATCTTCACTGCTTCAAACTGTGAAAACATGACACTGCGCAATTTCACTACATCTTTCTATCGGCACCTTCATCGTTGTCTCCAAGTCATGAAAACCAAGCAAGTCATGAAATCGCTACCATTTTCTGCACTTGATCCTTCTTCAACAATGTGTCATGAAATCGTGACATTTTTCTGCGTTCTCCACTGCTATCACTTCCTGTCGCGATTTCGCGATGTCTGCTTCGTGCCTTGGTCTCATGTGTCGCGAAATCGTGACACCGTTTGTGCCTTCAACTTTTTCATCCACCTTAACCGTGACCATGCAACACGTAGCGATTTCGCTACGTCCTCATCTTGCTTGGCTTCATGTCACAAATGTCACGAAATCATGACGTATTCATGCCTTAAGCTTTTCTGTCTTCTCTTGCCGCGACCACGCAACACGTAGCAATTTTGCTACATCCTCGTCTTGCTTGGCTTCATGTCACAAATGTCGTGAAATCATGACGTATTCATGCCTTAAGCTTTTTTGTCTTCTCTTTCCGTGACCACGCAACACGTAGCGATTTCGCTACATCTTCCGCCTCTCGCATTGTGTGCCATATTTTGTCGTGATTTCGCTACCAAGTTGAGTCTCATCGCCTGTTGCTCAGTTATGTTGCAATTTCGTGACCCTTTTTACCCTGCTCTGCTCCATGCCATTATAAGTCACGAAAACATGCATGTCACAATTTTGCTACCTTTTTGCCGCACTTACCTCATTGACCATTTTGACCGTGATTCTCCGATGCATTGCAAAATCATGATGGTTTTACCTCCCTGCTGTCGTTGACTACGCTAACCACGATTTTTCAAAACGTTGTGATATCGCGACAGTTTTGCGTTTGTTTTCTCTCTCCTCAATCGACCTGTGATAACGTGACATGTCGCGATATCGCAACGGTTTTTAACTTTGGCTCTCCATGCTGGTTTTTGTCGTGATTTCGTGATAGTCTTCGGACTTAGCTTGTTTTTTGCATCAAAACCTGTAGAGGAGTTAGAATTTCAATAGCTTATGCATGAACAATCAATAATCAACATAATGTGGCAAAAATGCCAACATTCTTGGTGGCTCACGGGGTATACAGTTTTGTTGTATGCACGAATCCCAGGCCTGAATCCATTGGGCAACAGAGTCAAGAAAAACTGAAAACAGAAAGTTGGATGATGGGATACATCTTGACAGACTATTGCAAAAACTCTTGTTGAATGACTGAAACTTCAAGGAATTCTGTATTTGGTTGAACTGACCATGGAATGGAAATGCTTAATGATAGAATAATGGAATGGAGGGAGTGATGCGATAGATACAGTAACAGAGTGCTTATGTGCTACCAGCTGCTATGAAAGGGAAATGGAAGTGAATGGAATAAACATAATGATGACTAGCAAATATGTAGGCTGTGGAATGAGAATGGAATGGGGAAATGAACTGTGGATAAATTTTTAAAACAACAATGCAGTTAGAAGAAAAGGAAAAGAAGAACCAAGAATATTAGAAAAGGGAAAAGAAACAACAACAGTGGCTTGATTACTGCAGAAGAAAAAGGGGTAGGAGAAGGAGGAAATAAATAGGGGAAGGGAAGAAATAAAAAGGAATGGGAAGGAAGAAATTAATAGGAAGCCACTAACTGCTAGGATAGAAGAAGAAAAATAAAGAAAAAAAACACATACCTGTGGGCTCGCAAGCAAAAAGAACCGAAGTAAACAGAGGAAAACACCACTTTTTTTTCTTTTTTTGTTTTTTCTCTTTTTTTTTTGCTATGTACAAGGGTTTACGACACGTTGGCATGTTGCCACCAGAAACCCAGTCTCAGGGGGTTATCCAATGAATCTGCAGTGTCTCGACCAGATATGATCATACTTGAGTTGGTCTTTGAAATTGGGATGACCTCCTGCTAAAGTTCTCAACGTTTCAGACACGGGCAAGTTATCCTGCATGCCAGTACCCATACAATTGACAAATTAGCAAAGAAATTTGCCACATGGAGGGCTCTTGTAGGTACCAGTTGTAGTAACGACTGAAGCCAATACCACCACTTTGAAGACTCCATTGGCTGTGAGCTGAGTATAGGATCCTCCAACTCCTGGATTCGATCACAAAAATTGTCCAACGACAGTCCTTTCTCTAGGATCTCTTCAGGCTCTTCCTCTTGATGAGGCATGCTCAACAGGTTCTGGCTAAATACTTGCATGTTGTGCACGAGTATGCCCTCCTCAGGTTCTGGAACTTGAATCGGTTTCTCTCCTTGGACCATCTCCTGATAGACATTGCAAGCAACCATATGGTTCATTGCTAGGAAAGTGCTTGCATGTTCCCATCGTTGGCTTTGGATGAAATCTTCCCCTTGAGTTCCACACAACTGCATTTCAAGACTCTACATAGTATGTGGGATCTGCCATGATGAATACTACGTAGGAGTTGTGACTATTGGATAAGGTAATGGAGCTTCTCCCCATGGTAATTTTCCTGATAGGAGCAAAAGCTGCTCCGCTTGTAATGCTTCCTCAAAGATTTGAGGGAATCTACGTTCGCCTGATTGTAGCAAGAGGAGGCTTATGTCCGGATGGAAAGCTCGAACATAGAAGAAGTGGGCTTGGGCGGGTGTTGGTCGGATCATCTCTAGAATTCTCCTCCAACTTCTATTGAATCAAACATTGAAGTCAGTGATACTCTCCAGGGGTGCTCTCGTGATGTACATGAAAAACTAAAAGGGATCCTGAGAGCTATAAAAGAGATCCTCATCGAATCTTTTGATTAGCGCTCCCGCTAAGTCATCCCATGAGCTGATGCTTTGATGCCTGAGCAGTCTGTACCACTGTAACGCCCTTCCTTGCAAAGATAGAACCAGAAGTCTGATCATAACATCTTCATGAACTATATCATGTAGGGTCGACAAAGCGGCAATATCTTCAACATGCTCTCGGGCCATTCCTTAGGTGCCATTATATTTTGTTAGGGATTTCAAGGCACTTTTGGGAATCTCGTGCCAAATTTGGAGATTCAGAGGGCCAGGATCATCCCATCTAGGACAGCTTACCCACGCCATTATATTTTTTTTTAACTTTAAAAGGTAGGTGTCCACGATTCAGAAATTCGGATCTTCAACTCAGCAAAGTCGCCAGATGAACTTACAAATCTCCGCTATGAGGTCAAGACAGCTCATCAAATCTTGATACCTCTGGGTGTTAAGCAATGAAACATACAGTCTCATCGATTATGGATCTTTTGATATAGAAGAAGTATGTCCCACCGGGCGTGCCAAAAACTATTGGTCATGAATCTGCCACAGGAAAGGATTTTCTAAAAACTAAGCACCCTAGACCAGCCAACATTGAAAGGCTAGGAGAAAGAGATGTCTCCTAGACAAATCTCCAGAGAGGGCTGGTTCCCTTACTATTTCTAAACTTGATTTCAGATTAAAATTGCAGGAAAGAGATGAGAAACATGCAGAAAGAAATAGGAAATTACAAAAAGAGATGGGAAATATAGTCGTAGGCCGAATTTGTTAGATCGGGACAAGAACTCAGCAAGAATCAAACCTCAAGTGTATAAACAACATAAAATAATAGATTACTACATAATTCACTTACGACCTTGTGCAGACAACCTCCAGTATGGCATTCCAGAACTCACTTTCTTTTAAGCAATATTCAAACCCAAATGCAGAATTTGAATCTAACAGCAGATTGGAAAGACGAGCTTAACAGGAAATACATGGAAATAGAAGGAAATCATTACACATAAAGACGCTTGCAAAATCAGAGGCCAAATATTTCTTATTTACACAAAAACTTGAATGTTTCCAGCAAATGTCTCTCAAACTCCCGACACTTGTTTTTGAGATTTACATTGATTTATATAGAGGTCTTGCCTCTTTGCAGCATTAAAAATATAAAACAGACCTCCTCGAGATCTACAAATTATGCAATGGAAACAAGGAAATGATATCCTTAAACAGCCTCGGAGAAACCAAAAATTAAATGCAATAAGGAGTCAGTCGTCTTCATTAAATGGTCATTTTTGAAATACGCTTGAACCGTTAGAAAAATCATGAACAACAGCTTCGAATGATGGCGCATCTTTAATTCTGATGGCTTGGACATGTTCTTCTACCTTGACCACATCGAAAAGTAGCAAAACATTTAATTTTGGAGTGCTTTTAATTCTCGAAAATCGCAAAACTGCATCGGGCCATTTGAACTGCTTCCTGGCGCGAAACTGTAACAGGTCACAAAAATGCGACAGGTCACAAAATCACGACGTCTTTCTACTCCATATGCTCTTTTTGCTTTGGATCCACGAAAATCATGCATGTCACGAAATTGTGACATATTCGGCTTCTTTATCTCCTTCGCAACCTTGAACCGCGAAAACGCGACGCTGCGTGATTTTGCTACGTCCGTAAAATTATGCTCTTTCTCTGCCCTGTTGCCGTGAAAATGTGACAATGCGCAATTTCGCTACATTTTCCATCTTTTGTTCTCTTTGCTGCTTCAAACCGTGAAAACATGAAACTGCGCGATTTCGCTACATCTTTTCGTCGGCACCTTCATCATTGTCTCCAAGTCGCAAAAACCAATCAAGTCACGAAATCGCTGCCATTTTCTACACTTGTCCTTCTTCAACAATGTGTCGCAAAATCGTGACGTTTTTCTACGTTCTCCACTGCTACCACTTCCTGTCGTGATTTTGTGACGTCTGCTTCTTGCCTTGGTCTCATGTGTCGCAAAATCACGATACCATTTGTGCCTTCAATTTTTTCATCCACCTTAACCGTGACCACGCAACATGTAGCGATTTCGCTACATCCTCATCTTGCTTGGCTTCATGTCACAAATGTCATGAAATTGCGACATATTCATGCCTTAAGATTTTCTGTCTTCTCTTGCCGCGACCACGCAACATGTAGCGATTTTGCTACATCCTCGTCTTGCTTGGATTCATGTCACAAATGTTGTGAAATCATGACGTATTCATGCCTTAAGCTTTTCTATCTTCTCTTGCCGCGACCACGCAACACGTAGCGATTTCGCTACATCTTCTGCCTCCCGCGCTATGTGCCATATTTTGTCGCGATTTCGCTACCAAGTTGAGTCTCATTGCCTATCGCTCAGTTATGTCACAATTTCATGACCCTTTTTACCCTGCTCTACTCCATGCCATTATAAGTCACAAAAATGCGCATGTCGTGATTTTGCTACCTTTTTGCCGCGCTTCCCTCGTTGACCATTTTGACAACGATTCTCCGACGCGTCACAAAATCATGACGGTTTTACCTCCCTGCTGTCGTTGACTGCGCTGACCGTGATTTTCTGACACGTTGTGATATCGCGACGATTTTGTGTTTGTTTTCTTTCTCCTCAACCGACCCGTGATAACGTGACATGTTGCGATATCATGACGGTTTTTAACTTTGGCTCTCCATGCTAGTTTTTGTCACGATTTCACGACAGTCTTCGGACTTAGCTTGTTTTTTGCATCAAAACCTGTAGAGGATTTATAATTTCAATAGCTTATGCATGAACAATCAATAATCAACATAATGTGACAAAAATTCCAACAAGCACGATTTCACCTTTTTTGAGGTTTGACAAGTTGGAACCCTAATTTTTTGGAGCTAGCGTTTTTTATGTCGGTCCTCAATTTTTCTACTCTTTTACCCTTCAAATCCGCTATATAAGGAGGGTTTGATTTCACTTTTCACACACGGTACTATACATGCTCACATAATTGGTATTCTAAGGATTGATAACTTATTTCTCACTAACATTTTATTTCTTGCAAAGTATTTTATTCGATCTGAATGCTTCTTCTTCTTTCACAAGCAACTTAGAAATGTGGAGTTTGATTGATTGTTCGCTACATTGGATTGCTACTTCTCTTGATGGATTGTTATTAAATCCCTAAGGAGAGATTGACTACTTGGGAGATTTCAAATCTTTCAGCTTGCTCCCTCACTCTCTTCTAGGTGAAAGCATTATGTCATGTTTGATTCCATTCGTTGCATCTTAGTTTCATTATTTCACTTCAATTTGAGATGTTTCATCTCACTTCTATAAAATTGTGTTTGGTCTACTACGGGGTATGATTTTGCTTTGCGTTATCGCAATTACCTATTATGAGGTATGATTTCACCTGAGCTAATCTCTTGTTCTATTTTTTATCATTGCATTCTAGACTACACTTAGAGCATATTGGTATATTCTATTTTTATGATTTCATCATTTTTTCTATTATATTGTATTATGTTTGTTTTCCTCCAAAGGTTAATTTTCACTTTTAATTATCAAAGGTCAACTAAAAGGACCTAGGGGGATTGACTGCTGCATATCCAAGTATTGTTATACACTAGCCTAAGTAGACCCCCTAATACTAATCACATTTTCAAGTGTTTTTCAAGTTATCTTGTAGGAACAAGAATTATTGATAACATTGGATAAAATGATAAAAGCAAGGATAAATAACTGGATAATATAAGTGTTCTAATTAGTCTTTAGGATGTTTTTTGAATGCTTTATAATTATATTATAAACCCTAGATCTAATTTTATTTAAATATATATAATTAATTTCTAGGTATTTGAAAGATAAAAAGCATATCAAGTGCACTTTGGGTTAATTATGTTTGTGCATCTCTTCTTGAGCTCTTGCTTAAATGTTTTTTGTTTAAAACCCTAGATTAGAAAAGCATTCAAAGGAAATAATCATTTTAGGTTTAGCTCTTTTATTCCTACATTTTGTATTTTTACATATGTCCTTTATCTTTTATAGCAGAGGTCTAAAAGACCATATCTAGGTGTTTATCTCGAATCTCATACATCAAATATTCTTGAAAAATAGAGGACTTAGAATGAGTATTTAAACCATTCCCGTTGAACCCTTCTACCCTAGAACCGAGTGTAGATAACAACAAAACCCTCATTTTTCACCCCAAAGGCTCTCTTGTGGATTCATATTTTAGGAATTGTATGTGGTAGGGCATTTTTTTCCCTCTATATATTTTGTGTATTGAAAAGTCAAGAGGGATAAAATGTGCAAACAAAGAAGAGAAGAATGTATATCCTTATCTGAACAAAGAAGACAAAGGAGAATATAAGAAACATGCAAAATATAAGTATATACCAAAAGGAGGTTGCATTCCTTGACTCCAAATCAAGGAATACAAGAAGAAGAGAGAAGAGAAGGAAAAATCAAAAGGAAGAAAAAAAGAGAAGAAAGGATGAAAATTTATGGGCCCTAGGTTGGAAATTTGCTAGGCATCAGAGCTCTAGTGAGAGTGCAATGCATATGAGCTATGACCTAGCTAGGTATCATCACTTACCATTGTCACAAATCCCAAAAAAACTATATGAACAAGTAACCATGAGCAAGCATCAATACAATTATGATAAGTAGAAGTGCAAGAGAACAGAATGTCAAGCAATCATGAAAAATATGACAAGCAGCCATGCAATATGAGCAAGCATCAATGCAATATGATCTAGGCTAAATGTAAAATGTAAAATTCAAACAACAAATCAAGCATAATATCTTTTTAAATGTATTATATTCATAGGTTCTTTAAGTTATTTACCATCCAAAGAAACCAAATGATAGGCACCTAAGCCAAACTTGGCTGTTATAATAAAGGACTCTAACCAATTGGGTTGAAACATACCTCGAATATTAGTACAAACATTAGTATTCTTCTAGTTTTATTTGAGGACAAGATCCCCAACTTTGAAAGAATGACTGCAAACTTTCTTGGAGTAAGCTCACTGAAGCCCATGCTGATAGGCTCTTTAATGCTCTAAGACATGGATGCACTTTTCATCTAGTAACTCCAATTGATGCAAACACTCTACATGATACTCATCACTAACCTCGATATCTTGTAATAAGATGTGCAATGAAGGAACCTCAAGCTCAAAATGAAACACTACCTCAAACCCATATACCAAAACATATGGTGAGGCCCTTGTAGGATTATGCACACTAGTATGATAGGTCCACAAGGCAGGATAAAGTTGGGTATGCCAGTCATGACTAATATTATTAACCAACTTCTTCAAGATCTTAATAAAGGACTTATTAGATTCTTTGACTTACCTATTACCCTAAGGGTAATAAGGAGTTGACCACATGTACTAAATCTTATACTTAACACAAATGTTATTAACATCATTATTCTTAAAAGGAGTGCCATTGTAAAAAAAAATCACTGAAGGAATCCCAAACGTACAAAGAATGTGGTTGAAGATGAACTTATAAACTTGAGTTTCAATCACCGTAGCTAGAGGTATGGCTTCAAACCATTTAGTGAAATACTCAATCACTATAATGATAAATTTATTACCATTAGATGGCATTGGGTTAACCTTCCTAATAATTTCCAATCCCCACATGGATAATTACCAAGGGGAATAGATAACCTGAAGGTCTTGAGAAAGAGCATGCATAATATGATTATTGTGTTGACACTTGTAGCAACACCAAACATAGTCACATGCATATTTCTCCATGGAAGCCCAGTAATACCCCATTCAAAGGATCTTCTTGGCAATAGCATTACCGCTAAAATGGTTCTTGCATGAACCTTCATGAGCATCCCTAAGAGCAAGCTAGGTTTCATCGAAGTTAATACATTGTAATAAGATACCTTGAAAAGAACATCGATACAAATTATTATTTATTATGATGAATTGGTATGCTCTCTTGTGCAAAAGCTTACACTAGTTTTTATCTAAACCATCAGGTATCGAACCATCCTTAAGGAAATTAAAGATATTATTATACCATGGCTCATATTGGAAACCTCCGATGATTAAGCAATCTAAAAGAATAAGACAAGAACCAAGAAACACATGTTCTCGAAGTTCTCAAATGATAATTGATGCTTGATCAACTTCTAACTGTAAAGAGAACAAGGATGTAATAACAACCGTGTCATCTGCATGGCGGTTTGAGGATCTAAGGACAAACTCTATGGTTACTCGATCAAACAAAGATAGCTTAGTGACAATTTTCTTGTAAGGTTTAATTTTATCATCCCAAGTTTGATAAACATGTTTAATCTAATTAACCATAATTTGAGAGTTACCAAAGACCAAAAGTACTCTAACTTGCAAAGCTAAAGCTGCTATAAGGCCAAGGATCAAGGATTCATATTCTGTAGAATTATTTGTGCAAGAGAAACAAAGCTTGAAGAACAAGGAGATGAGTTGCTTTTGTGGGATGACTAGAATGACTCTAGCACCAGTGCCCTTCATGCATCAGGTTCCATAAAAATACAAAATCCAAGACTCAAACTCTTCAATTTTAATATTGAAGCACTCATTGGGAAACTCAACAACTATAGGATGGGTAGCTTCTAGGGGAGTAGAGGCTAGCTGATCAGCGGTCACCTGATCCTTGATAGCCTTTTAACCTATGAATATAACATCAAAATCACTAAGGGCCAACACCCATTTAGTAGCTTGACCTAAAAGGTGGGGCTTAGACATAAGATAGTACAAGTGATCAAATTTTGTAACTACCAACATCTTATGGCTAAGCATGTAGTGCCTTAACTTCTGAGAAAAAACACTATAGCAAGGTAAAGATTTTCTAATGGAGAGTACCTAGTTTCATAGCTAACCAAGGTTCTACTAATATAGTAGATATCTCATTATTTTTTTATCATCATGTTGGGCTAGCATGGCTCCTGAATCATGAGTAGTGACTTCTATGTAAAGCATCAAATGACTACTACGTATAGGAGGAACTAAAGTAGGTTGAGAGGTGAGATAGTGCTTGAGATCATAAAAATATTTTTGACACTCAAAATCCCACCAGAAGACTACATGTTTCTTAAGAAGCTTAAAAAAGGGCTGGCACTTACCAGCTAAGCATTCAATGAATCGATGAATAGACTGAATTTCACCTTATAGACTACGTAGTTCATTCATGGTACGGGGAGGAGGTATATCAATGCTAGTCGTTATCTTAGCAAAATCCACCTTATTACCTTGCCTATAAACTGTGAAGCCTAACAAATTATAAGATGTAACCTTGAACACACAGTTAGCGGGTTTAAGACAAACCTTGTACTACCAAATCCTTTCAAAAAATTATTCTTAAATCATGAACATGATACTTTCATTGTAAAGAGTAAGATAGAATATTGTATACATAATTCTAGAGATTATCATGCATCATATCATGGAAAATGTAAGTCATGGCTCGTAGGTAGGTAGATCCTATGTTCTTCAGGCCAAAATACATGACCTTACAACAAAAGGTACCCCATGGAGTAGTGAATGTTGTCTTAGTCTGATCCTCAAGGGAAATAATAATCTGATTGTAGCCTAAAAAACCATCCATAAGCAAAAGCATTCCACATTTGATAGTGAAATATACAATTTGATTTATGTTTGAAAAATAAAACTCATCCTTGGGACTTTCTAAGTTAATGTCACGAAAGTTGGTACATATTCTGATTGTTTCTTCCTTTTTAGCTATAGGAATGATGTTGGAGATCCAATTAGAATAGTCAATAGCTTTTATAAAACCTAAAATCAAGGAGTTTTTGGAGCTCTTCCTTGACTAAAAGGGTGACCTTATGATGCATCTTCCTAAGTTTTTGCTTAACAGGCTTAGCAGTAGGCTTAACTACTAAATGATACATGATAAGGGAGGGATCAAGACCTGGCATGTCGACATATGACCAAGAAAAAATGTCTTGATACTCTCTTAATAAATTGGTCAATTGCTCTTGCTCATCCATGGATAAGGTTTTACATAGCTTAAGGATTCTAGAGACTTCCTTAGAACCTATATTCACATCTATGGTCTCCTCAATAAGGATGGACAAGTCATCCTCAAGAGGAGGTGGGGCAGGAGTCACTCCTAATTGCTCAAGGTCCTCAAGAGACAGAACTAAATTCCTCTTGAGAATTAGAATATTCCACCTACGTAGTGCAAGGGATAGACCCATTGAAGTAGATGTCATTCTGACGTGGATCCTCATATTTGACATACTACTTAGGTATCATGACTGATACAGAAGGAGAGGGTGGCCCCTCATCCTTAACACTCCACTCTAAACCATGATGAGATTTATCTAAGAGAAATTATTGACAAGAAGATTTGGCTTGATCTTGTGATGAGATATTAATTGATGATTCCTTATCAAGATTTTCAACTTACTTACCTTTGTTAGATGAGGAATTTGATGAAACCCTCATAGAGGAAACCCTCATGGGCCCTCTTTGCCATGGTGAGTCTTAGGACCTCTCTACCATGGTGAGGCTCAAGCTCTCTCTACCATGATGAGGCTCAGGCTAGAGAAAGCCTTCACCACAATCACATAATTTTAAGGTAATAACCTTATAATAATTTATGTAATAATTTATAATAATTTTTTTTTAACATACATATCTCGTTCCTGATTCAATCAAGCATAAAGGTTATTTAAAGTTAATATTTACAATTAAAAAATTAAATAAATAATTTTTTTATGAAATATTTATTTTTTTAACTTCCAAGGAATTGTTACCTTATAATTAGAATATATTTTTAAACAATTAAAATTTTGACTTGAAGAAAAACAATGTATAAAGTTGTTGTAAGAGTAAATGATTTAAAAGAAGACAACATACGAAGAAAAATCTTAAACGTTATGAAAGGAAGTAAAATAAATATTTTGATACTAGTTATTTATCTTAAAACATACATGTTGTTTATATCACTCTATTTAATTTAAAAATCAAAACATGTTTTAATTTATTTTTAAATATAAAAAAAATATTATAAGATTTTTTAAACATTTAAATAAGAATTTCTAAGACTTTACCTAATGAGTATCAGTCTATATCTTTATAATAATTTTATTTATTTATTATTTGGTGGAAGAAGAGGTTTTGAAAGTATCCTTGAGCATTTTACAACAAAGAAGCATAAGCTTCCAAGGAAGAACCAAGAGCAAACATCAAGAAGTGAACCCACCTAAGGAAGTCAAGAAACAAGAACAAACTTAAACAAAAAACTAGTAGTTGTTCTAAAAACAAGAGGGACTTGCCTTGTTCTAGCTCTAGGTTATACACAAATTCAACACCTTGAACTTATAAAAAACTTCATTTACCAATTATAGCTCTAGGGAAAAACTATATTAACAAAAATTTGGATTGGATCTCTTTCCCCTAGGAAGGGTTGGTAAGGTTTACAATTTCCAACATCCATCTTCAATAGAGACTAAGAGCCATTGTTGATCTCCGAATTTATCTCTTTTTTTCTTAGAGATTTAATTTATGGTCTCCTAACATTGCACTCTATGCCAACATCTACAAATCCCTTTTTAATATTTCTTGGATTAGGGAAAAAAATGTTCCTTCTCCAATAAGGTTTTCAAGGGATATTTATGACTTCTAATTTTAGGGCCTGGGAACCCTTTATTTAGTTTTACCACCATTTTAACAGGAGTGGATGGGGGAGGATCTACCAAATATGATGAAACATCTAACCCATGGAAACTAAGCTAATCAAAGGAATTTTGCAAAAATAATGTGATCAACAGAGAAATGGCACTTACCTATTCAAAGTGTTTATGAATCCTAGATTTGAAAAAATATGGAGGCACATCATGATCTTCAACCATGGGAGGCATCTCACCCTAAATGAGAGGAACAACATGGTCTTCAACCAGGGGTGGTTTATCACTCTAAATAATCTTATAATCTAAAATATCAACTTCTTGAACTTGTTGAAACTCAGTGGGATCAAATTTTTGGCTATCCATCTTTATCACATTCTTTTGGGGTTTCTCTTGTCCATATTTACCCTGTGAATTTATCCTCTTCGAGGGTTCCTCTTGAGCATATTTATCCTTCAAGTTTATATTTGTCTAGGAATTCACCATCAATTTCTTCATGGGGCACTGGCCCAAAATATGACCATCATATTTACAATTGGTACAAAAATTAGGGTGATTCTCATACATAATAGGTTGGTTCTATGACCTAAACTCAATATGAGCTTAATAGAGGATGTAATATTAGCTTCCATATATGTAATTATGCACATTCTTGCATAAATCATTCTTTATTTTTCTTTAGTTGTGGAATAAAAAGAAAACAATTCATCTATAACCTTGGTTATACCACATAAAACATGAATGTGACAATACTGAAAGGGTAAGCTAGGAAGTCATACATAGAGAGGGGCCATACTAATTTTCTATGTGTTAGAGTAGAAATCTAGGCTCCATAGACATAGGAAGAAGTTCCCCTTCTTGAAGAACCAAGAAAATTTATAGAGGACCTACCTAGAATCCTCTTCACAATTGAACTTGAACATGAAAAAATGTTTGGGAAAAGAGATGATATATAGGTGACCCTAAAGCTTCCATTTGAATAAATCCCACATTCTAACATCATCTATATTTGATCAAGCACACAAAAATTTACCCACCAAATTGAAATTCCCATCCTCTATTGTGAACTTAATTAGACCCTCAAGAAATATCAAAAATAGTGTTTGAAAAACACAAAACTGAATGAGATAAAACTATCACTACAAAAAAATATTTGACACTAAGATCGAAGGGATTTTGGAGTGAAGCCATTAGAGGAACCCCATTCATAGCACCACTTGGCAAGGAATCCACTCCCACCAAAGGGTCTACCTCTCCACTTAGCAAAAAACATGATCTAGCACAAGGCCAACAAGACCATATTTGAACTCACCTTTTTCTATTGCCTTCCCAAAAATTTCACCCATTATATTTTGACCATTCTCGTTACCTAGGCCATCAATCTAGCAAGCCACCTAAGGTTGTCAAGAAACAAGCACACACTTAAACAGAAAACTAACATTTTTTCTAACAATAGTAGGGACCTCCCTTATTCTAGCTCTGGATTATACACAAATTCAACACCTCAAACATATAAAAAACTTCATCTACCAATTAAATATCTAGGGAAAAACTATATTAACAAAAATTTGGATTGGATCTCTTTCATCTAGCAAAGAGCTAGGAAGGTTTATAATTTCCAACATTTATCTTCAATAGAGACTACGATCCATTGTCAATATCTGACTTTGTCTCCTTTTTTCTCAAATATTTAATTAATGGTCTCTCAACATTCTACTCTATGGCAACATCTACAAATATCTTTTTAAGACTTCTTAGAGTAGGACCAAGAAATCCCTTCTTCAAGAAGGGTTTCAAGGGATATTTATAACTTCTAATTTTAGTTCCTAGGGACCCTTTATTTAGTTTCACCACCATTTTGATAGGATTGGATGGGGGAGGATTTATCAAGTTTGATGAAACATCTAATCCAAGGATACTATGGCAATCAATGGAATTCTACAAAAAATAATGAGGTCAACAAAGAAGGGGTACTTACCTATTCAATTTTTTTTTAAATCTAAGCTTTGAATAAATATGGAGGCACATCATAGTATTCATGGGAGGTATATCACCCTAAATGGGAGGCACAACATGGCCTTAAACCAGAGGTGGCTTCTCACTTTTAGAAACCTTAGAACCTAAAAATCTCAACTTCTTCAACTTGTTGAAACTGAAAAGGCTTAAATTATTGGCTATCCATCTTGGATGAATACTTTAAGGGCTTCTCTTAGCCAGATTTATCCTATGAATTTATCATCTTGGAGGGTTTCTCTTGAGAAGATTTATCCTTCAAGCTTATATTTATCTAGGAACTCAACATCGATTTCTTCATGGGGCACTGGCCCAAAATATGACCATTAGATATTTAATTGGTACTAAAATTAGGATGATTCTCATACATAATAGCCTAGGTCCAAGACCTCAACTCAAAGTGATCTTAATAGAGGATGGAATATTATCTTCCAGATCTGTATTTATGTACATTCTTTCATAAACTATTCTTGATTTTTTTGTAGTTTTGGTATTGATATAAATTAGTTCACCCACAACCTTGTTTATACCATGCAAAACATCAACGTGCCAATACTAAAAGGGTGAGCTAGGGATTCTGACCTAGAGAGGGGCCATACTAATTTTCTATGTATTAGTGTAGAAATATAGGCTCCACTGACATAGGAAGAGGACCCACTTCTTGAATAATGAAGAACCTTTGTAGAGAACCCACCTATAATCATATTCACAAATGAACTTGAGCATGATAAAATCTTTGAAAAAAGTGATGATATCCATGTGACTCTAAGGCCACCATTTGAATAAATACCACCTCCTAATATCACCTAGATTTGACTGAATACCCAAAAATTTATCCACAAAATGGAAGGCCCCATCCTCCATTGGGAGCTTGATCAGGCCCTCAAGAAATGTCAAAAATAGTATTTAAAAACCACAAACTTGAATGATGTGAAACTATCACTACAAATAAATATTCGACATCGATATTGAAGGGATTTTGGAGTGAAGCCCCTAGAGGGACCTCATTCATAGCACCACCTGGTAAAGAATCCACACCCACCAAAGGACCTACCTCTCCACTTGGAAAAAATACGTGATCTACCACAAGGCCGACAAGACCATCTTCGAACTCACCTTTTTCTATTGCCTCCCCAAATTTTTTACCCATCATCTATTGACAATTCCTGCTACCTATACCTTCAATCTTGCAACCCTAAGCTTCATATTCGCTACACTTCATCTTCGCTACCTTGCACACCATTCCCACTCAAAGATAAGTTAATAAAATCTCAATTCCATCGATATTTGAAAGTCTTGATGTTTATCATCGAGTAGAGCTAGGATGCACTATATATTGCAGTGTTTAATTGTCACTTGGCTATAGAAAAATCTAGCTTTAGGATGAATCATCGCTGCAACCCCATATTCGAATGTAAGAATCATTGTGATAATCATCATAACCCCTAGACTTTGTAGAAAAATAGCTTCTTTCGATGTAGAAAGCCATAGCTTTGGGGTGAATCATCGTTGTAAGCCCATATTCGACCTTGCAACAACAACTAGCCCATAGATTTATAGAAGGAATCATTGTGATAGCTATTACAACCCCTAAATTCTGCAAAAAAAAAAAAATCATCCTTATTGTAACAAACCCTAAATTTATAATAACTTTATTATTAAACAATAAATTTATTAAATAAATATCATTTTAATTAATATTATAATATTTAAAAATATGTCATTAATATACTTAATATATTTTATTAATATTTAAAAATAAATTAAAAATAATTTTTATTTAAAAATAAACTACATATATAGTAGTGGATCTATTTTAACATAAGAATAGTTTAAATTTGTATCATTATACTTGACAAATAAAATATGTGTTAGATTCCTAATTATTTATAGGATTTCAATATTATAGGGTTAAGAAAAAGTTATTTGATTTATTACACCCAATCATTTCTAATATAGGTACTTATTATCATGGAGACAATAAGAATATATATATGAATTATGTCACTTGTAAAACATATATAATATTATATAATAAAGAAAATATTATAGGTCAATATTTAATCTTGACTATCGGTAATAAGCATTTTTTCAATCTAACCTTAATAAAAAAAATGTTAATCCGCATATCTTTGATTAATTTTTTCCTTGAAAATGATAAAATCCATTTTCAATCCATCGCTTTTGTTTATTCATGGTAGTTGTCATTATTAGGTGATTAAAATGCTAGGTTTCCATTAATTAATTAATTAATTAATTAATTAATTATATATATATATATATATATATATATATATATATATAAATAAATAAATAAATAAATAAGTGTTAATGCTATTTATATGAGTGTTAGGCATGATTTAATTTTAGATTGAAGTGGTGCAAATTATTAGAAGAGCATAGAGTTGCTCAAACAATAGGGTGTAGGAGAAACAAAAGTATTAATGGGAAGAGGAGTGAACAGCTCTAGAAGTGCGCAAACCAGAGACTTACAAAAGATAAGAATTTTTTTTTTGTACGAAGAAAGAAAACCTTTTATGTATGTTTCTTATTGTTAAGAAAATTCTAATAAAAATTGTAGAATAATTTACCTATTTAAAAATAATTTGTAAAAAAATATTTTTAATAAAAAATCTTAAATATCAAAAATTTTGTTAATAAAAAATAACTTAATAAAAAATAGTTGAAAATAAATACTTCCAATTGATATGAAAGTGTTTTAGATAAAAACTTCCAACGAAAGTTTTGCTCATAGAAAATGATTTTCTACAAATAAAGTTGCTTAAGCTTAATATAATAGTGAATATTTACATGTAAATCGCACCTGTTTTTTTTTTTTTTTTTTTTTTGTGGTTTGAGGGGGACTTTATCTTATCTAAAGTTCCAATTATAGGTCCCATAAATAATGTAAAATTCTCTTTTATCTTTCTGATGTATGTGTCTCCTTGAAATATCGATTGATCTGAACCTCTGTCTCAGAAATGAGATCACAACACAAATCAGACACATAGTTGAGTACTTAATCGCGACATACATTAGACCCAATTTCATAATCTCAGAAGAGTAAATGTATATCTCTGTAAATCTCTGTAAAGTCATAATAGTCTCATGGTCTTAATAGCGTTAAAACCCTCCATATAACGAACTCACCATGAGAAGAGAAGAACTGATAAACTAAATAAATCTGAAACTGAGAGAAAGCCATGGACTTGCCTTTGACGTTGTGTATTGACTTGACGTTGCCGTTCGTCGTTGATCCTCGCATCTCCATCTCCATTACTGTTGTGTTATCTATCAATATCAATATCAATGGAGATGATTTAAGCTAATACTCACATTACTCATGTATTCTTCCACTTCGCCAATCTCCATGGCTGGAGAACTGCAAGCTATGAGACGGCAGAACGTGCCTATATAATTTGGAAACATATGCAGAGCCCCATTCATGAGAAGCCTAATCTCAACCCTTCGATTCTTTAAAAATAAATATTAGAAAAGAAAAGTTGGGTTGGAGGAATAAAGCGTTATTAGATGTTGAGTTGTACAGGACATGTACCAGTAAATAATTCACATCTTATTCTAAAGATTTTTTTTAAATATTATTATTATTTAAAAACATACATGTTGTGAATTTATTTAAAATTTTATTTTTTTTAAATATTATTTTTTTTTTTAATAAAATAAAAAAAGTGAAGACAGAAAGATGTGATAAACTTATCATTATTGCCTTATCTATAATGTAAATGGTGTCACCACATTCATAGGGATAAACTTATGTAATAATTTGTGTTGCAGATAATATATAAAAATAATACAAAAGGTGAAGACAGAAAGAGGTGATGAAGAGGAAGGGAGAAATTGAAAGTTGAGAAGTTGTGGTGTTTTATAAATAGAGTTTAAAACAATTGGAGTTGCTATGAAATTATGTAATAATTTCATGTTGCAGATAATATATAAAAATAATACAATTTTATATTATAATATAATTAAATTATATAAGTTTTATATTATACTTTTAAATTTTTTAATATATATTTAAATTTTTTTATAATTATATTTATATTTTCATGAAGGGATTATATTGAAATTAGATAGAAATACGCATATAATTCAAATGAGACCTATCTATGTTATAATCTATTGGCATGTAACGAAAGGTCCTATAATTTAATTTTGCTTCACAATGTGTAACATATTGGTTTTTTAATATATTACTAAAAATGTAGTTTATAAATTATATAGATTTTAAATATTATATAAATTATAAATTAAATTTTTAGATATATTTTTAAAGAATTTGAATTGTTATTAACATATTTTAATTTTTTTTTAGGTGTTTATATATATATATATATATATATATATATATATATATATATATATATATATATATATATAAAACATTTTAAAACAAATACTTACAATTAAGTAATGTTTTTTTGGTATTAAACTAAAGAGAGGGTTTTGAAAGGGTCCCCATAACCTTATACATACAGCAAAACTCTCAACCATAATAACTATTTCCAAAATATTATACCTATTAGTAGTAACCAAGAGAGTTTAATTCCTAATAACCATAATGATTCCGGAGAGAACATAGAAAAGCAGGCAAAACAAACTCTAACAAACTCCGGTCAAAGGGCAAAGTGAGACTGAACACCCCTTCCAACCAGATCCAAAGGAATGTCCGACTTTTCCTTACAAAAAAAAGCATCATGAGCCTCTTTCCTAGCAAGGGAGACTACATCGTTTTTCCACACCAAAAAAGCAGCACAGTGGACACCACGGTTGGCTAGCATATCGGCCAGTGCATTCCCCTCACGGAACACATGGAAAATGTTCACCTATTCAAAAGCGTAAGCAATCTCCTAGCTTCGTTGAAAACGTTCTAGCTAGTTGTACACTCCTCTTTGAGCATCTTGATTATGTTCAATGAGTCACCTTCGATTTCCACATTCTAACAGCCAACATTTGATAACAATTTCACCCCATATAAGCTGTGTGAGCCTCTGCGAAGTATGAATATTGGGAATCAAGGGGTTCAAAAAATGCCATGAGGATGACGCCATTCATATTTTGCACAACGTCGTTTGCTCCAGCCTTGTCAAGGTTACCTTTTGAGGCCTCATCAAAGTTGAGTTTCAGCCAATTGGGATCCAAATGAGCCCACTTAATTCCTATTCTAGGATCAGGTTTGTGGGGGACGAGGAAGAGGGCTCCAACCCAATTTAAATTCCAAATCAACTTCATCGGAGGAGGATGCCCTAGGCTGATTACCCACAAAAGCAGCCAAGACATTCTCTGATGCTTTGTTAATGATCTTATTACCCACCTTGACAACATCAGTCTCAATGTCATTAGAAGCATGGGTATTCCATTCTTTCCACACCCCACCATGCATGGGGAAGCATAATTTTCCACAACCAAGATAGTCGTTAGGACATGAATGACAAACACCATTGAAGGATGTTGTCCATCAACGTACGTGGAAACACCCAATAAATATTAAACCAATTAAAAATAAACATAAATACCTACCATGTGAACAGGCAGTTGAGGATAAGATATTGCGTGGATTCCCAGTTTGATTTGCATAGATAGCATCTATTCACCATAATGCGACCTCTCTTTTGAAGATTCTCCAAAGAAAGTATTTTATTTTGAGCCACCAACCAGAAATAAATATTGATCTTTGGGATTAGTATTTTAATCCAAATAAAATTCGCTGTAAAAGGAGCCTCATCTTCTGGGAGAATAAAGGAATAATTTGATTTCATAGTAAAGTCACATTCAGCTTCCTCTCTCCAAATCAAACGATCTCTGGAATCGTTCTGGAATTGTCCTGTCTGATCGCATACCTATTAAGTTCCACTAAAAGTATCTAGCAACTGACAAAAATTCTCTTACAATTAAGTAATTTTATTGAAAGTTTTAAATAATAAATACATTAATTATTGAATAACCTTTCACTAATTGAAATGATCCTCTAGATCATCTTAAACTATGTGATGTAGGGCATCTACATAAATAATAATAATAAGTGATAACTGTTGAAACCATGGGTTTAGAAACATGGTTTTCAAATCATTAGTTTGTGCACATGATTTATGTTTCGTGTATATAGTTTTGGTTTTTTGCACATGGTTCTTCTTTTGTACACAAAGTTTTGGTTTGTGCATAGGATTTTGTATATTTTTGTTTATTTATATATAAGTACACAGGGTGAAGGTAAAAATATAATATGAAGAGGAAAGGTAGAATTTGAAAGTTGAGAAGTTGTGTTTTATGAAGAGAGTCTATAGCAACTGGAGTTGCTATGAAACTATGTAATAATTTGAGTTGCAAATAATATATAAAATAAAAATATTTTTTTTTTTTGTTTAATAGTGTTTTATTTTATTTTATTTTTTTAATTATGATATTTTATGGTTGTTGTATACTTTTATCTCGTAGTTTAAATTTTAGTAGTAAATTTATAAAAAAATAAAAAAATCCTACACTCATTTTATTGGACTATTTCATTAGGTTATAGTACAAAGGGTGAAGGTAAAAAGATAAGATGAAGAGGAAAGGGAGAATTTGTGTTTTATGAAGAGATTCTATAGCAACTGGAGTTGCTATGAAACTATGTAATAATTTGTATTGTAGATAATATATAAAAAATATATTCTATTTTTTTTTGTTTAACATTATATTTTATTTTATTTTATGTTTTTAATTATGATATTTTATGGTTGTGTATATTTTTATCTCCTAGTTTAAATTTTAGTGGTAGATTTATAAAAAAATAAAAAAATCCTACACTCGTTTTATTGGACCATTTCATTAGTTTATAAACACGTAATGGTATTATAATAGCTTTATTATTATACATATATCTTTACACAACTTTTCTATCTAAATGTCTTTTTTAAAATTTTATAAATTCTATAAATTTAATTGATTAATATAGTGTTTGTTTGTTTATTTATTTATTTATTTTTGAGTAAATACTTCTTATACACATTTGTCGTGGGATTGAACCCTGGATCACATCCGGCGATAATGCAAGTGGCATCCTTAGCAATAGACCACAACACACATGCAAGTGGCATCCTTACCAATAGACCACAACACACGGATAAAAATCTTGATTATGATAATGTTATATGATATTCTTGTTTTTATTTATTATTATACTATATTAAAAGTTATTTAAAAATATTACCAAATAAAAGAAATTTTGTTAAATAATTACAATGCATTTTTTTTATCTTTCATAAATAACCAATATTTTTTATCATTACTAAAACTAACCACTAATAAAATAAAATAAATACATATAATTAAATATTAAAAACTATCAAACAAAATGTTTATTATTGTTAAGAGAACCAAATCAAAGTATAAATTAGGTGATACAATAGAAATTTTTTAAGGGTTAGGGCTTTAAAGTTATATTTAAAGTTTGCAATAAAATATAATAGTTTTATTATTGACTATTATTTTCTTGAAATTTTATTGGATGAAAAGGTTATTATATTAATAAAATAATGTCTAATCATACAAAGTGGTGAGATTAGAACATCTCGTAAATCAATACACTAACTACTGTGGTTAGGAGTATACAAGAATGTCAAAAATAGTCCGATAACAACTACCAAAATGGTATCAAATATACATTCAGAAAGAAAGAAGACGAGAAATCAATACCACCTTGAGGGAAGGAAGAGACACATCACTCATAATGTAGGGTGCATTCCTCCAATGATCCATGAGGGTAAGTAAGTATTTACAACTCCACCTATACTTTTTCAACTTGTACTTGAATCTGTAACTAACAATCAAAGAATATATTATATTTATCAACAATATAAAAGACACGTCCGAACATCTTGTTGAAAAAAAATAGTTCTATTTCAAGATTTCCATAGATAATATAGGATACCAATTCTAAAATTATTCCAAACAACAGGAAAAAACAATAACATCACTTAATTTATTTTCTTGAAAATTTTAATAAAATATTCTTATATAGTTGTATCATCACAAAAGCTTTTGCATTTTCATATAGTGATGGTTTGCTCTTCTTTAGATAGGATCGTATCTAATTTAATTAAAATTTTTAAAAAATATAAGTATTTTAAATCGATTGTAATTTAATATTATTATAATCATCGATACATTTATAAGGAAAAAAATATAATATAAAAAATAAAATGATAAAATAAATTTAAAATATAATTATTATAAATTTCAATTTTAAATTAATATTGTATAAAAATAATTTTAAAAACAATCATTAACCCATAATTTTTTAACATAAAATATTCATCATGTAATGTGTTTTATTCATTGATGTATAAAACTATGAAAACCTTTAATGTTATTTTAAAAAAATAATAAAACATAATTAAAAGAAAGTGATGTCTATTAAAGTTATATTAACAATTGTTGGTACAATATTATATAACAATATACTATAAAAATAAGTGAAATTTAGAACCTTAAGTTCTAGTTTATTTGAGCTACTGTCAACTTTTTATTAGATAATGATCTAAAAAGTTTAGACAACGTAAAGGCTACTTTTGTGGATTATATACAAAGCAATGACCTGCCCAACTCTTGGAAGCAATTGTTCACTTTACATTGGTTTAGTCATGATGTTCTTATAACACCCTAACATTTTTAAAATATTATTTGCTTTATTGACCCTTATTAAATAGTAAGATTTCACGTTAGATTTTCTTGGAAAATAACCCCAACTGCCCCCATTAAATACGGATGTATATAGTAGATATGCCATTTTAAAATAGCCATTTTTTCTCTATGAAAATAAATTCGAGAAGCTTCTCCACCATAGAATTCTCCTATCATCTCAAAGTTTCCTATGTATGTATATATGCTTCAGGAATGTAATATACAGTTCTCTTTTTAGATAATAGAATGAAATTTCTTGAATTAGAAGTAGCTAGTTTGTGATTCCTTTTTACTTTCCCTGTTTTTCTTTGTTATTTATAAAACCGCTTTGTTCATTTATACCTTTGTCTGGTATATGTATATTTATTTGTGCAGGTTTTGTAATTCTACGAAAGACAATAGAAAATCATAAATAGTAGCTACAAGCTTGTTTTGAAAGTGTAGCAACCTACAAAGTGGTATCAGAGCTAAAAATTCCTCTCTTGCCATGTGAATAAAATGAGCTAAGAAGAGGTCGTGGAAGTTTTTAAGTGCATATTTATGTACCAAAAGAGTTGTTTATGTGCACATGTGAAGGAGAACGATACGATGCATGAGACTGCACGTGAGGAGATATAAGATGAAGTCTATATTTAGTAAGAAAGCACACAATGAAGAGTGCTACCTGCAAACTCATATTAGTGAAAGGAGAAACTGCATGGTCAGCAGTTTTTATAGTCCATACCAAAGTTGGAGGTCAAATGGAGGTCATAAGTGAAATCTGCCATAACAAAAGCACTTGAAAATTTTAGTCCATGAAGAGAAGATTTCAAAGGAGTTAAAGGGCTTCAAAGCTAAATACTTTTGAGAGCACAAGAATTTCAGAGTAAATATTTCAAAGGCCAAAATGGTAGCTCCAAGCGTAAGCTTGAAAAATCCCCAAATTCCCCAATCCAATGGTAAGAATTATGAATATTGGTCAATCACAATGAAAGTATTATTTTATTCTCAAGATATATGGGATCTTGTGAAGAATGGCTTCCTTGAACCTGTAGATGCTATAACATACAATGCATTAACACAAGAAGAGAAAGATAAATTTAAGGATAATAAAAAGGACTCCAAAGCCCTCTTATATATATTTCAAGGAGTGGAAAAAAGTATTTTCCAAGGATTCAATCAACAATGAAGTCCAAAAAAGCATGGGATATTTTACAGATAGCATATCAAGTTTTAGATAAGGTGAAGACAACAAAGCTACTAATATTGAGAAGGGATTTTGAAAAAATATATATGGAGTCTGAATCAGTAGATTCATTTTTCACTCAATTTATTGGTCTTGTAAACCAAATTAGATCTCATGGAGAGACTATTGAGGATAGAAGAGTTGTTGATAATATTTTGAGAATTTTACCTACAAAATTTGACTCTCTTGTGGTAGCCATAGAGGAAACAAAGAATTTGGTACACTATTTTGTTGATGAACTTCATGCATCTCTAGTTTTAAATCAACATTGGTTGATTAGGTCTAGAAATACTTCATTAGAGCATACTTTAAAAATACAAGCTACAATTATTCTTGGAAGAGGAAGAGGTAGAGGAAGATAAATTTTTTGAGGTAGAGGAAGGAATTCATCTATAGGAGGAAGAGACAGCCCATCAAGCTCAAGTCGAAGAGGTAGCAGCCAAGATCCAAGCCAGATTTTGAGCTAGAATCAAGCTCAAGTACAAAGGTGTGATAAATGTTAAGTTCAATGTTATTATTGTAAAAAGTATGGGCATTATAAAAATGAATGTAGGAAGAAGCAATATGATATTAGCAAACAAAATGCAAACTTCACAAGAGAACAAAACCAGGATAGTATACTTTTAGTATGTAATGTAGTGCAAGAGAATCAAAAGGATGTGTGGTTTTTAGACTCAGGTTGTAGCAATCATATGTCAGGAAACAAAGAAATAATTCTAAATCTAGATGAGAATGTAAAATTGAATATTATATTAGGAAATAACCACAAAGTTTTAGTCATGGAAAAAGGAAACATCAATATTCTAACAAATAAGGAGGAGAATAAGCATATATCAGATGTGTATTTTGTTGTAGGCTTGAAACACAATTTTATGAGTATTAGATAACTTGTTCAAAAGGGTTATAGAGTTTATTTTAAAAACAAGGAATGTATAATCTTAGATAAATTTCCTAGTAATTAACTTATAACAAATGTTCAAATGACAAGCAATAGAATGTTTCCCCTAAATATAACACATGATTTGATGAACCCACAAGTGGAATAAAAAATTGCATCACTCACTCAAACTATTCTTCAAGCTGAAATAAAGGATGAAAATTGGTTGTGGCATCTAATATTTTGACATCTTAACTTTGGAGTTTTAAGCCTACAACATAGGAAATAAATGGTAAAGGGTTTTCCACCCATAGAAAAATCAATAAGAGTATGTGAAGGATGCATCTTGTGAAAACAACATAGGAAATCATTTCCAAAAGGAAATTCAATTAGAGAAAAAACACCTTTGGAGATAATTCACTCATATTTTATGGTAAAATGTAAACATCCTCATTTAGTGGAATAAATTACTTCTTGAAATTCATATATGACTACACAAGAAGAACATGGGTCTACTTTCTAAGACATAAGGATGAATTTTTTGAGTATTTTCGTCAATTCAAGGCTCTTGTTGAGAAGCAAATTGGGCATTATATCTAAGCATTGATAATGGATAGAGATTTTGAATACATTTCAAATAAATTTCTAAGTTTTTGCAAGCATAATAGAATCCACAAACAATTTATAGCAAGGTACACTCCTCAAAAAAATGGTGTAGCTGAAAGGAAAAATAGAACGATCATGGAAATAGCTAGGAGTATGCTGAAAGCAAAGCATTTGCCAAATGAATATTGGGCAACAATAGTATAATGTGAAATCTATATTATGAATAGATGCCTAACAAAGAGTATAAAAAATATGATTTAAGAAGAAGCATGGAGTAGAAGAAAGCATAGTATTTCTCACATGAGAGTATTTGGATGTGTGGCTTATGCACATATCCTGGATGAGTTGAGAAAGAAGTTAGACAACAAAGGAGAAAGATGCATATTTGTGGGATATAGTAAAGAATCAAAAGTATACAAATTATTCAATCTAATAACCAATAAAATCATAATCAATATGGATGTGTAATTTATAGAAGAGGAAGCATGGGATGGAAGTTTGAAAAAAATAGTAAAAGTTATTGCAAATTCATCATAAGAAGATGAAGAATATTTAATACCAATAAATACTCCTTCAATTGTGTCTCCTCCCACACCCGTTCAAGCTCAACAAAGTGGTCCTCAAGTAACACCTTCAACAAGCACAAGGATAGCCTCACAAATTCAAGAAAGTAATCCTCCAAGTGCACATCAAACACCAACAGGTCCATCTACAAGTGCAATTTCAAGTGATTCTTTAAAACAAACTTTGTCAAGCTTAAGGAGGCAAAAATTTAGAAGTCTAAATCATATTTATCAGTAAGAAGAAGGTGAAAATAATGCAGGTCAGAATTCTCTATTTGCTTTATATACACCATTAGATGATCCAATTCATCTTGAAGATGCAATTAAGGAATAAAATGGATAGCAACCATGGATGAAGAAATAGAAGCTATAGAAAAGAATGATACATGGGAATTAGTGAGTCTTCCACAAGGAAAATATGTCATAGGTGTAAAGTGGGTCTATGAGACCAAATACAATGCTGAAGGAAAAATTGAAAGACATAAAGCAAGACTAGTATTTAAGGGATACAAATAACAACAAGGAAATGATTATGATGAAATATTTACTCCAGTTGCAAGAATGGAAACTGTGAGGATAGTTTTAGCAATAGCAGCTCAATATGGATGGAAAGTATATCAAATGGATGTAAATTCAGTATTTTTAAATGGAGTATTGAAAGACGAAATGTATGTGGAACAACCACCTTGTTATGAAGTTCCTAGATAAGAAGACAAAGTATATAGGTTGAAAAATGCACCCTATGGACTCAAGCAAGCTCCAAGAGCTTGGTACAAAAGAATAGACTCTTATATTTTGAGCTATAATTTTTGTAAAAGCGATGGTGAGCCTACCCTTTACATTAAAGTAAGTAATGGTAAGATTTTGATTGTTGTTTTGTATGTAGATGATCTAATATTTATAGGAAATGATAATTATTTCATAAATAATTTCAAAGAGGTTATGAACAATGAATTTGACATGATATACTTAAGGCTATTAAGGTATTTTATAGGTATAGAAGTGTCGTAAATAGAACATGGTATTTTTATTTTACAATCAAAGTATGCAATGAATATCTTGAAGATATTCAAAATGGAAAGTTGCAAGCCTACTCTATCTCCAATAGCTATGGAAATAAAACTGAAAAAGGAATATTGGAGCAAAAATGTAAGTCCAACTTTATACAAGAGCATCATAGGAAGTTTGATGTACTTGATAGCCACAAGGCCTAATATAATGTATATTATGAGTCTAATTTCAAGGTTTATGGAGACTCCAAATACTACACACTTGCAAGCTACCAAAAGGATCTTAAGATACGTTAATAGAAAAAAGGAATATGGTATTTTTTATAGTAAGACTAATGAGTTCAAGCTGATTGGATATACAGACAATGACTGGGAAGGTAGTGTAGATGATAGGAAGATTACATCAGGATATGTATTTCATCTTGGATCAAAGGTTGTTTCATGGGCTTCAAAAAACAACCAATTGTTTCTATTTCTACAGCTGCAGTTTAGTATGTGGTAGCTACAGGTATAGCTTATCAAGAAATATGGATGAGAAGGATGTTAAAGGATTTGGGACACAAGCAAGAAGAACTAACAAGAAATTTTTGTGACAAGAAGTCTACAATAGCTCTATCCAAAAATTCATTTTTTCACAAGAGAACTAAGCATATAGATACAAGGTATCATTTCATTAGGGAGGTGATCAATGCTGGAGAAATTCTTTTGGAACATTACAGGTCTGAAGATCAATATGCAGAAATATTTACCAAACCATTGGGAAAGAAGAATTTTGTTTATCAATGAGACAACTTGGGTATAATTGATGTTAGTAGCAGTTGTGATTAAGTGGGAGTGCAACTGCTCCCATTAAATGTGGATGTATATAGTAGATAGGCCATTTTAAAATAGCTTTTTTTTGCTCTACAAAAATGAATTCGAGAAACTTCTCCACCATAGACTTATCATGTCTTCTCGAAGTTTTCTATGTATGTATATATGCTTTACGAATGTACTAGACAGATATTTTTTGAGATAATAAAATAAAATTTCTTTGAGTAGCAGCAACTAGTTTATGATCCCTTTTTACTTTCTCTATTCTGCTTTGTTCTTTATAAAATTGCTTTGTTCCTTTGTGCCTTTCTCTGGTCTATGTATCTTTGTTTGTGCAAGGTTTGTAATTCTACGGGAGTCAATAGCAGATCAGAAACAACAGCTACGAGATTATTTTGAAAGTGCAGCAGCCTACAGACTTTTAGGTTCTATGTGGTGGATGAATAGTTATATATATATATATATATATATATATATATATATATATATATATATATATATGTTTTATTGACAAAGTAAAGAAACTTTATTAAATAGTAATATTTTCTTCTAGACTTTTATGTTTTATGTGGTGGATGAGTAGTCTCTCAAATGGTTGTTCTATTTGATGTATCTTATTCATTTTGTTTATTAAATCAAGAATAATATAGTTTAGTATAAATAAAGTTATTAGTTTATAGTTTTTTAATTGAGTTGTGATATCATGTGTAACATCTAATGTTTTAGATATTATAAAAATAATAATATAAAATGAGTTTTTTAATAATATTTAATGAAGTAAAATTGTAATTTATTTATTTATTTATCTATTTTTTGATTGGTGGAAGGGGGTTTGAAAGGTTCCCTAAACCTTTTACACAGCCAGAAATAAAAACAAAGGATAGTTTTCAATAACATATAAAGAGTAGCACTGAATTAAACAAGACACACCATCTAGGAAGAGCAAGAGAAAGATTGGGTATGCAGACCCAAAGCTAGAATCATCATAGATTCTAAAAGGAAAGGGTACACAAATCCAAAATTGGAAAAAAAATAAGTTTCAAGAAACCAACACAACAAGCCTCGGGAAGAAATTTCCCTAAAAAATAGAATAAAAGAAAAAGCAACTCACTCACTATATGACTTTTTGCCTCATCTTAAATTGTTCTTCATCAAAGCAAGGAGTTCACAATCTAGGAAGGGTTCATCATCAAATTTTTGAGAACACCTATTCACCATCATTGCATCCACCTGATGAGTTGATACCTGCAATTTGGGCATTTGCATCCTCGCTCCAACCATATTTCAAATAGGGTTTTCCACTTTGACCCTTTTTGGGTAAGCATCCATTCTTCATAACACTACCAATGAAAACCAAGCATTTCTTCTGAAGCAGCTCAGAAACTAGAGTCTCGGATAGTAGGGGAACAACGGGGGACAAATCCTTAATAGGAATAGACTCCTCATTCACAAGATAAGAGACTTGATTAGGATTAGTGGAATCTTTTGTACTATTCAAATATGCCTTAGCCATGGGAGAGATGGTCTTTCTTTTTATTTTTGCCCATATCAATCTCAGATTTTTTGTGACTTATAGTGTTGGACTAGGGACATGAGGGGCATCTCCAATCTAGTCAGAGTCATCAGTAGAGATATTGAGGGGCTTAGTGGATCCAAAAAACATGTAACTATGTTTTTGGTGACTTGGTCACTTAGAGGTAAGAAAGGACTAGGACTTTTAATTAATGGGTGTACCTGATTGGAAATGTCCTTAGAATGTGAACGCACCCGAGGCTGAGTGGTTCCTTGCTTTCCCTTATCAATATGGTTCTTTCTTTAGAAATTCTACATAGTCTGACCACTTTCTAGGTCTTTCTTATCATTGAGTCCATCATTTTTCATTTATTTCCTTAGAGATGGGCATCAATTTCTAAGGTGCCCCTATTTTTGGCATTCAATGAAAAATGTTGGTTTATTCTCATACTCCATTGCTTGTCACTTGTGATAGGATCTTGAGTTGATATCAATGTAGGTGGGGATATCTAAGTCCATATTTGCAGTGACACATATGTAGACATAATTTAGTCAAGTTCTTGCTTTAGTAGTCAAATCTATGATGACCAGTTCTCCACTAGTTTGAGATATACCTTTAAGAATCTTAATTTCCCAAAACTAAGCCAGTAGACCAGGAAGAATATCCAAATTGGTACCATATTTATGGTTTGAGTATTAGGATCAAAATACCCTCCTCATATTCTCAAGAAGAGACTTATTCAATTAAATAACTAGGTCCCGCTACTGAGGATTCAACCTATATCCTTAGGGTTATTTAACCTTCTCATGAAAAAACCTCTAGGAAGGGTAATCAAATCCAGATTGCCATTGGGTCACGATTTTGTGAAAGCCCATTTTAGAATAGACTTGATGTCTGGATGAATGTCAAAAAACTTCCCAACCAAACATAGGGATTTTTGAAAAATAAAATGTACCATTACCTCAAGTGGAATGATGACATCTCTTCTAAAATTTTTGAGAGGGATTGAGTATTGATTGATGGGTATGGATGACCTTGAATCGAATTATATTTTATCCATAAAGGAACCAGAAAGGGAATTCCAAGGAGGGTTTGATGGGGGTTTCCTCCAATCCTAGAAAATTTCCAAGTCCTCATCCAAATTTTTAGCATCTTCTCCATCACTGAGATCCTCATCATTGATTGAAGGTCTACCATGGTTCTTAGTCCCTCTAGGTTGCCTGCCTAGTAGTTTGCATGATTTCTCGCCCTTAAGAAATTGAAATTTTTGAGATTCCACTGCTCCTAGAGAACAGCTCGACATGCTCCCTTAAGCAATTTATTTTAATTATAAAATCGAAATAAATTTAAATAAAATTTCCATTATACATTAGCCCATCTTTAAAATTATTTTATAATAGTGTACATTTTAAAATATATCAATAAGAGTACCAATTTACTCACTTCCATGTTCCCATTGAGAATGATGAGTGTATTAAATTTGAATTCAAGTCTCATGAACTAGTAAGTTAACAAATTCAATTACCTTTTATGCTCCATATCAAACCATTGAATATGTTAGTTTCATTTGGTTATTCTTAGTCTGGTTTACCATATTCTATGTATTTTTGCAAGATTAGTAGCTTGGCTTGCTTGCATGTTATAATAGTCTAGGGAGTTTTCTTTTGTTTTCCAACTCTACATATTTTTTTCAATTGGTTATATGGGATTGAAACATACCCCACCCATATTACATCATCAGAACATAGTGGTATTACAACAAATATTGGATATTATCCATGTATCACTTAGCAAGATTTGAACCTTGGTCTCCTCCTTAAATGTTGAGGAATCTAACCAGTTGATCTAATACCACTTTATTATTTACACATATTATTATGAATATTGGTACATTGATACTTTGATCCTATGTCTCTCAAATGTGTAATGAATTAGGTTATATTTCAACCTCATTCATCTTTTATGTTCAATCTTAAACCAAGTTAAATTTATCCACTTTTTAAGTTCCACCAAGACTAGTGAATCCTTTATTTTATAATTCCATTCTATGTACTTCTTAGGAATAGGAGCTATAGTATCCACCTTAAATTACCATTAGAACAAGTTAATTATGCTCAAACTTTATCCTTTTCCTTCTTAGGATTGAGAGCTAGGTTGTCTAGCTTCAAATCCCAAGTAAATATCAATAAATTCTTTATTTTATACTCTCATCTATGTCCTTAGACTATTATTTATTTATCCATATTTAGATTATTTTTTTAGAATAAGTAGTATTTTCAACTTGAATCCTTTCAATGTAATTCCTTGGGACAATGAGTTAGCCAATCCAATTTTTACATTCGTTTAGGCCTAATATTTTTTTATACTTAACTTCCTTCCATACATCTTTTTTTGGTCTAGCAGTCATTTTGTTTTGAATAAAAAAAATTACATGAAGCTTACTATGGTAATGTTATGAGAGTTATAAACTCATGTTCCTTACATAGTAAAACATACTACATTTGATAATCCCTTTATATATTTTCATGTTAGAATGATAGTATCAATTACTACACCAACAAGATTTGATAAAACCATAGCAATATACTAGAAAAGCCCTAGTGATATTATCATGTAGCAATTTTTATTACTCGTATTAAATTATGAAAGGACATATAGCATGAAAATCAACTATAATTCCAAATGATATCATTAACATTTCAAAACAAAATACTTTTGCTTCATTGTTTTTAATTTTGTTCCATTACAAAATTTGTAGCTATTAAGGATGTTAAATAAATTTGGAGAACTCCATTATATTTCATACATTAGTTATGATAGTAATAATCATATATATTTATAGTATAAGAATTTTAGTAATCCTTCTCACACTCATCACTATAATATGTTGCTTCATATTTGGGTAAGGATCTAGATTATACATACATCTATATAAGTTCTTAGATAAAGAAATAACTACAAATGTAGAGTCACTTCTTTATTATTTAGTCTTCAAAAATAAAATAACATAAACCTTTTGAAGTTATGGGAGAAAAACAATTAATTTTTTTCATTAGCTTTGACAACCTATATTCATTTATATTTTAAAATGGGCTATAAAATTAATTTAGTTGTAAAGGATCATCCTAAATGGCATAGGATCTCAAATACATTTATGTTTCTTTCTTGACATGAAGTATAAATGATCTACAAGCATATAAGTTACTTCATTAATGAATACAATCTTGCTCGTTATCAAAGACACTAATCATTTAATCCAAAGTAAAAAGTAATAATTGTTTGGTCATTCATACTCTTGTATCAAGGTATAGTATATAGGTCATCATGATATTCTTTTGAAAGGTAATTAATCAATTCAAAAGCTTACACAAAAATCATTCATTCCCAATGTTCATAATTCAATAATCTACTTTTCTATAAAGTCAATACAAATTTAATTTATTCTTAAAAAAACATATATATGCTAGTATATTTTTTAAAAAGGAATAATAGTACAATTCCATCATTAGTATATTGGAAATAATTGTTACAATAATTTTAATGTTATAATAAATTTTGAAGGATTTGGTTTTTTCATTCAATTTATTTCCTCTATCTATTTTTTAATTCTTAAATGAGGGTATCACCAAAGTGCTTTGCTATCCAACCAAGTGATATGATACTAAGAATTGCCATTTAAACTTCATATTGAAGTTGAAACCTTTCAAAAATGGATAAATACATGTGGAAATAATCCAAGTAGAGAGGAATAATCAATGCAATTCTAATCATGCATAAAAATATATATAATAACTTCTTTACTTATAAGTACAAACACAAAACTATTTATGTGTAGTGATTAAATTATACTTGTAAATACATTTTTTATGCATTTTATAATACCCATCAACATGTTAGTCTTACAATGACACTGAAATGGGGGGGCTGAATCAGTGTAGCTCTTTAAAGTTGAATTTACAGCTCTTAATACCGCAACAATTAAAACTTATTACTAGATACAGCAAGTATAACAAAAGAGCATCACACAACACAAGATTTAACGAGGTTCACCAATGTGGCTACTCCTCAAAAATTGACTGCTTGGACTACCATCCAAATCCAGCCTTTGCAAAGCACCAACTTTATAATCAATTTACTAGCACCCACTAGAAGG
This sequence comes from Wollemia nobilis, assembly GCA_028583015.1. Lineage (NCBI taxonomy): Eukaryota > Viridiplantae > Streptophyta > Pinopsida > Araucariales > Araucariaceae > Wollemia > Wollemia nobilis. The sequence goes on along the minus strand of JAQPPZ010002456.1, from coordinate 714,841 downwards.
AGCACCAACCCCTGATTTATCTATACTAACAGAAAGGAGCACCAACCCCTGATGCCAAGCACCAACCTGGACTTCAATTTGAATCTATAAGTTTGACAGTAAGATACCTTTGCTTTTGCAATACCCTGACTGGTCTTCTTCACCTTCACGTTCTCTACACACTCTGCTCTCTCTATGCAATTACTTTGCACACTCTACTTCGTTACAATCGAACTTCATGATCATCTTCTCCCTTTTGTGAACTCTGCTCTATTTGCAAATTTTTCACTTAGCATGATTCGACATGACTTGCTCTCTGCACACAACGACCGTATTGCTCACACATTTCACACCTCTCAATTCTCCAAATAGCTCTCCTTTTATAACAATATTTTTATGATGAAAACCCTAATATTAGTTGGTTGTAAACCCTAATCTTAGTCGGCTTTCATAACAATTGTAAACCCTAATTTTAGTCGGCTATCATCGGTCTTCATCGACTTCAACTCGGTTTATCCATCGCTTGATGATTTCATTCTGGACAGACCCTGTAACTACCATAGTGATATCGGTCCACTATCATACTTCTCATTTCAGTCGGGTTCTCCTTCTTGACTTACGCATTTATGACCTGTCGTGAGATCGTGACATTTCTGCCTCTATAGCTTCTTTTGTCGCTGTTGTCATGAAACTACAACATGTCGCGATATCATGACACTTTTTCTTTCTCTCTCCTTCCCTTTGCATCGAACTGCAAAAATGCTACATTTTGTGATATCGCAACACTTTTTCTCCTTACGCTTTCTCTTTGCTTCGGCCCCTGAAAGACACTTTTTCTCCTTGCTCTTTCTCTTAGCTTTGGCCCGTGAAAATACATGTCGTGAAATCGTGACACTTTTTCTCCTTGCATTTTCTCTTCTCTTCTGGCCGCGAAAATGCAACATGTCGTGATATCGTGACACTTTTTCTCCTTGCATTTTCTCTTCAATTCTGGCCGCGAAAATGAACATGTCACGATATCGCGACACTTTTTCTCCTTGCATTTTCTCTTCTCTTCTGGCCGTGAAAATGCAACATGTCGCGATATCATGACACTTTTTCTCCTTGCATTTTCTCTCTCCTATTTTAGTCGCGAAAATGCGACATGTCACGAAATCGCGACACTTTTCAAACTTATTTTCTCTCTCCTATTTTAGTCGCAAAAATGCGACATGTCATGAAATCACGACACTTTTCCAACTTACTTTCTCTCTCCTGTTTTAGTCGCAAAAATGTGACATGTCGCAAAATCGTGACACTTTTCTTACTTGTTCTCTTTCTTCGAACTTGTCGCAAAAACGCGACACTTTTTCATGCTTTCTCTTGCTCTTCCAACATGTTGTGAAATCATGATAGCTTTTCCACTTGTATTTTTCTCTTCCAACATGTCGTGAAATCGCGATAGTTTTTCCTTCTTTTTCTCTCTCTTCCAACATGTCGTGAAATCGCGACAATTTTTCCACTTGCCTTTTTCTCTTCCAACATGTCACGAAATCATGACAGTTTTTCCTGCTTTTTCTCTCTCTTCCAACATGTCGCGAAATCGTGACAGTTTTTCCTGCTTTTTCTCTCTCTTCCAACATGTCACGAAATCGCGATAGTTTTTCCTGCTTTTTCTCTCTCTTCCAACATGTCGCGAAATCGCGACAGTTTTTCTTGCTTTTTCTCTCTCTTCCAACATGTCACGAAATCACGATAGTTTTTCTTGCTTGCTGTATATGTCACGATATCGCGACACTTTTCTTGTATTTTTCTTTGATATTTTGCATATGGGCCACTTCGGTCTTCTTGGAAAATCACTGTACATACTCTGAATAACCTTTGAACTCCTGTCTTCTGCATCTGAATAGCTTTTGAATTTCCCATCCACTTTGCATCAACAAATCTATCTGACTATGTTGACAACAATGACAATACTGTTGCTGCACCTTGCTCAACAATCTCCCCCTTTGGAATTGTTGGCAACACATGTGCAATTTCTTGTAACTCTTCTCCCCCTTTGATAATAATACCAAAGGGCTACCAAAGACTCCCCTTGAGTCCATGCACAACATTCTCAGGCAAAATTTATTACACTTAGCAAAAATCATGAACATGAGCAAAAAGATAATCAAATACTTAAATGCTCCCCCTGAGAATGTGATCCTTGTAGCTAGTCAATTCTTGGAAAGTGTGAACACTCCCAATTTATTGCGAAGGTACTCAAAAAATTCCTTGGGCAATGGTTTTGTGAAGATATCCGCTACTTGCTCTGTAGTTCGAACAAAATCCAACTTAACCTCACCTTTCGCAACTTTCTCCTTCAAAAAGTGATACCTGATAGCAATGTGTTTTGTGCATGAATGCATAATCATATTCTTGGATATGTTAATGGCATTGGTGTTATCACACTTAACTGATATTGGCTCATTGAAGCTAATACTGATATCTTTCAAGGTTTGTTTCATCTATAATACCTGCATACAACATGTTGTCGCTATAGTATATTTTGCCTCTATTGTCGATAAAGAAATTGACTCTTGTTTCTTACTATGCCACGTGAACAACTTGTCTCCAAGATAGAATGCACCTCCATTGGTACTCTTTTTTTCATCTACACATCTTGCCCAATCTGCACCTGAATATGCAATAAGGGTGAAGTCCTTACCTTTCGAATACCATAACCCATACTCCATAGTACCCTTGAGGTATCGAAGAATTCTCTTCACTGTTGTCACATGAGTCTCCTTGGGATTAGCCTGAAATCATGCTACCATGCATACTGCCTGCAAAATATCTAGTCTGGTAGCTATCAAGTACGATAAGCTCCCAATCATAGATCCGTACATGGTTTGATCAACAGGTGGAGATTTGTCATCCTTGCTCAACTTGCAACTTTGTCATCATGGGAGTGTTAACTGCCTTACAATCCTCCATTGTGAACCTTTTTAACATCTCTTTCACATATTTAACTTGAGAAATAAATATGCCCTTCTTATTTTGATTAACTTGCAACCCGAGGAAATACAAAAGTTCACCAATCATTGACATTTCAAATTCTTTCTGCATCTTATTTGCTAAATTTTTACACGACTCATCTTTGCTACTGCCAAATATGATATCATCTACATATACAACAAGAAAAATAAAATTCCCAGTTTCTATTTTGACATACAAATTACTATCCACCATACCTTTCTTAAACCCTTGTTGAGTGAGATAGTTATCTAGCCTTGCATACCATGCTCGGGGTGCCTATTTTAAGCCATATAATGCTTTCTTCAACTTGCAAACCAAGTTGGGATCATCACCAAGTTGGAAACCATCGGGTTGCTCAATATAAACCTCTTCTTCAAGTTTCCCATTCAAAAATGCTGATTTCACATCCATTTGATAAACTTTGAAATTCTTGTAGACTGCTAAAGCTAGAAACATTCTAATTACCTCTAGTCTAGCTACTGGTGCAAAAGTTTCCTCAAATTCAATGCCTTCAACTTGTGCATAACCCTTACATACCAATATTGCTTTATTTCTGACTACCTTTCCATCTTCATTCAATTTGTTTCGAAAAATCCATTTAGACCCGATTATGTTTTTATTTGCAGGTCTAGGTACTAACTCCCAAGTTTCATTTCTCTCGATCTGATCTAATTCTTCATTTATTACCTTCATCCAACTTTCATATTTACTTCCGTCAACAACATTTTTGGGCTCAATGCTGGATAATAGAGAGTAGTTACTTACTATTCTTCTTCTTTTCTGAACACCAACTTTGGGGTCTCCAATTATTTGCTCTCTAGGATGATTTTTCTACTAGCTGCTTGTTTTGAATTTCTTATTTTCTTCCACTTCTGAATCACAACTTAAATCATCTGAGTCAATTTTCTGTATCTTTTCCGTTTCATTTTCCTCATCTCCTTCAATAACCTCTTCATAAATTGGGTACATATGTTCATAGCTAATTACTCGTTCTCTACCTTCATCAAATTTAACATCGACACTCTCCACAATTTTCTTTAGCCTCTTGTTGTAGCATTTGTAAGCTTTTCTTTTTGATGAATAACCAACAAAAATACCTTCATCCACTCCATCTTCAAACTTACCAAGATTATCTTCAGTTCTTTTGATGTAGCACTTGCTGCCAAAAATTTTGAGGTATTTTGTTGTTGCCCTTTTACCGAACCACAACTCATAAGGAGTTTTGCTTTCATGTGTTCTTAGCATGTGCCTATTTTGGATATACATCGCAGTATGGACTGCTTCTTTCCAAAATCTATTTGCTACTCTTCTTTCAGCCAACATAGTCCGTGCCATTTCCTGCACTGTCATGTTCTTTCTTTCTACCACTCCATTCTGCTGAGGTTTCCTGACTGCTGAAAACTGTCTCCTAATACTATATTTTTCATAGTACTCTGTAAAATCCTCTGACATGAATTCTCCTCCTCTGTCTGATCTTAAAAATTTGATCCTCTTTCCTGTTTCATTCTCAACATGGTTTTTGAAAATCTTGAACATGTTAAGAGCTTCTGATTTATGCTTCAAGAAAAATATTCATGTCATTCTGGAATAGTCATCAATGCATAACATAAAATATTTGTCATCATTTATGCTTTATGTTCTCATGGGTCCACATAAATCAGTGTGTATTAGTTCCAATAGTTTTCTTGTGTAGTACTCTTTTGTTTTGAATGTGACTCTAGTTTGTTTCCCATTTTGGCATGAAGCACAAATGTTGTTTGCAGGTTTGCTAATGGTGGAAATATCTCTCACTGCCCTTTTTGAGTTGATTTTTACTAGATTATCAAAACTGATATGACCGAGTCTCTTGTGCCACAACCAATTTTCTTTTTCTTGTCTAATAAAACAATCTCCTTTTGAAGTCTCTGAGAGCATGTACAGGTTGCCAGATGTCCTTGATCCAGTTGCTATCAATTTTCCACTATTTGTTTTTCTGACTTCACAACCCTGCTTCTTAAAAACTACTTCATGACCTTTATCACAAATCTAGCTTACACTCAACAAGTTATGTTTCAAACCATCCACAAACAAGACTTCTTCTGAATTAATCTTTTCGTCACTAAATTTAATTGAACCTTTGCCAACTATCTTAGCTCCATCATTATTTCCAAACTTTACTGAACCACCTTCATATTTTTATAACTTCTCAAATTTTTGTTTGTCACCTGTCATATGACTAGAGCATCCACTATCAAGTATCCATGGTACATATTTATTCTATGCTTTAAATGCTATTTGTACGATTAAGGATTCCTTTTCTTCCTTAAGTTGCTCTTTTTCTTTCCACTCCATTTTGATAGTAGTTTTGGGCTCTTGTTTTGCCTTTCCCTTATCAATATCTTGTGCATGTTTTTCGAGAAGTTTTCTATTTTGTCTCATCCTATTTGGTTGAAATTTTCTTCCCTGAAATTGATTTGATGCAAATGTACTTCTATAGTTTCTTACAATGTGCCCAAAATTATGACAATTATAAAATTCTACTGTATAATTCATCAAAGGAGAAAAAGCATTTCTACTGGTGAAATTCCTTGGTCTTACATTATATTTGTAGTCTGAGATTTTATGTCCATAGCCATTGCATTTATAATAGAAACTAGAAAAGGGATAATTGAACTTGGGGGATGGTCTTTGCCATGTTGTCGTAGGAGCCATAGGTCTTCTTCTTCTTTGATGTGTGACATTGGTGAATCCATCATTGTCAATTCTCCTTTCGTGTCTGGCATTATTGCTTTCTTTTGCATGAAATATTTTTCCTTGATCAACCTGTTTCTTATTTTCATTCTTTATGGATTCTACATTTCTGGCCTTTGATCCATTTGATGATTCTCCTTCGATGAAACCCAGACCAAATTTGATGCCTACAGGTCTTTGGTCATTTATAATCTTATCCATCTTCATAGAACTTTCTTCGCATTTGTGATAGCAACTAATTTTGTGATTCATCTCTTCTATATGCATTCGTAAACCAACATTCTCTTCTTCTAGTTTGCAACAATAATCTATTTTCATGGTAATTTGTACTTCAAGATCTTTAGATATTTTCTCGTATTCTTCTGTCTGTAATTTCTGACTGGTTATGATTTCGTTTGCATCCTCAAGCCTTTTTGAATTTTTTTTATTCTTTTTCTTCTCTATTTTCCACTCTTCAAGTGCAGAGATCAAATCACCTTCTAGATCTACTTCAGCCTCAGGGTTTTCACCACATACTTTAGAGTTCACTCCTTCTTCCTTTTCTTATTCAAATGCCATGAAAAGAGCTTCACCTGTTTCCTCTTCAGAATCCTCATCGGAGCTATCTTTTGATGAACTGGCATTCCTGGAGATGAAACTTTTCTTCTTGAAGTTGCCTTTTTTGAAATTCATTTTCTTCTTCTAGTCACTTCTTTCTTGGTGTGATCCTTCATCATTTTTGTTCTTCTCATTAAGTGGACATTTAGTCGCAAAATGCCCAACGCCTCCACAGTTGAAAAATTTAAGCGGTAGCTTTCCTCTGTATTTTCCTTTTCCCCTTTTTAGTTTTCTAAAAAAGTTTGCTTCCATTTCATCTGATGTCTCTTCTTCCTCGGACTCTTGTTTTGTGTTTTTATTTTTAAGGGCTTTAAAATCCACTTCTCTATATGTGGGTTTAGATCTTCCTATCCTCATCTCATATGTAGTCAAAGAACCATACATCTCATATATACTAAAATAATTTAGATTTTTAGCTTCTTCTATCACTGAGACTTTAGAATAAAACCTTTGAGGAAGAGATCTTAATACCTTTTTCATGACGACAGAGTTTTCGATATCCTCGTCGAGTCCTCTGATCGCATTAATGATTCCATTAACTCTCAGCATTTATGCCTCAATATTTTCATCGTCATTCATCTTTAATGCTTTGAACTGAGATCGATGTGTCTGTAACTTGGCCTCCTTGATCTTATCATCTCCTTCATGAATACTCCTCAGTTTGTCCCATATTTCTTTTTTCATTTTATAGCTCATGATATTTACTAGTTCACTGTATGCTAATGCGCACATGAGAGCATTCTTCGCTTTTGAGTTATTTTCAAATAGTTTCTTTTCGTCAGCCTCTTTTGGAGGAGTGATGGGTATTGTGTATCCACTAACTGCTGAATCCAAGATGTTGTATCCCAAAGCATAGAGATATGTCTACATCCTGATTCTCTAGAACGCGTAATTAGATCCGTCAAACAATGGTGCTTTATTTGATGAGAAGCCTTCACCACTTGCCATTATGTTACTTCCAAGATCACCCTAGCTGGTTAAGCTTGTACAGAAACTTAGCTCTGATACCAATTTGTAGTCTTACAATGACACTAAGAGGGGGGGTGAATCAGTGTAGCTATTTAAAGTTGAATTTACAGCTCTTAATACTGCAACAATTAAAACTTATTACTATATATAGTAAGTATAACAAAAGATCATCACACAACACAAGATTTAACAAGGTTCACCAATGTGGCTACTCCTCAAACATTGATTGCTTGGACTACCATCCAAATCCAGCCTTTACAAAGCACCAACTTTACAATCAATTTACTAGAACCCATTGGAAGGAGCACCAACCCCTGATTTATTTGTACTAATAGAAAGGAGCACCAACCCCTGATGCCAAGCACCAACCTAGACTTCAATTTGAATCTATAAGTTTGACAATAAGATACCTTTTCTTTTGCAAGACCCTGACTGGTCTTCTTCACCTTCGCGTTCTCTACGCACTCTGCCCTCTCTACGTAATTACTTCATACACTCTACTTCGTTATGAAAGCATGAGATTCCGAAAAAAGAAACACTAATTACAATGAAAACAACTAGCTTGATGCATGAAATAACACGGATATAATCAAATCAAAAGCAGGAGCACAGCCCTTTTTATTAATGTGATTTCGCTCGGTTACAATGCATCTCCTCCCCTTTTAAGGGCTAGGAGAGTTAGCATGTTTCTATTACAACCAGTGAATAGTGATCTTCTTTCGCATGCCCACATTTGAAACGGGCAGGCCAAAGTGTTACCACCGCTTATTGCTGATGAATCTTTGCTCCTTGTTGTTCTTCCTACGTTCAAAGAAACAGCAAACCGTTTAGTAGCACCTGTGTTAAAATGAAACATTTACTTCTTGAAATTAGTGAAAGATGTATGCCTAAGATCATTGAAAACAGTGAATAAAATGAATATAAATGACCTGCACATTTAACAGAATAAGCACGTAATGAACGAATAGACTAAAATGACAGAACGTAGAACGTAGAACGTAATGCGTCTAACAGAATAGCATAGAACGTAATGCTGCAATGAAAAGCATGAGATCAATGGAAAAATATGAAACTAGCAAAAATGTGTGGGGTGCCCAAGCGGGCCGCCCCCGTTAGAACTTCATTATGGCACCAATCCACTAAGGAAGGGCCTAGAATATTCTTAGGTTGAGTTGTCGACGAATTGGTGGATTACGGTGGTAAAATTTTGGGTTGAGGTCCGATTCACGCTTCGAAAAACCACCCAACAACCTCTCTTGTGAAAGAGATTAATGGATATGAAAAGCTGAATCAAAACGGATGCAATCGGGTCTTTGAATGGACAGCACTTAGTTGCTTGGAAAATGTCTATCAACCTCCTCTTTCTTTGGGTGGGAAAATCCACCGTTTTATAGACCCACAGGGTCTCTTTGGAAAGGTACGCAGGGACGCCACGTGGCGGCCATGCCTTCCCAAGAGGGAGGAGACTCCTCCCTGACTTGGGCTTACATGACTGCCCTTGTGACAGTCTGCTAACTGCCAATTTGCCCACCTACGTGCACATGCACAGTAGGCGGCAATAATTGACTGTAAGAGCTGCCACTCGTTTTAATGTCCACCTTCGATGTTTTAATGTTTGCTTTTAATGTTTTATTGTTTGATTTTAATGTTTTAAATGTTTGCTTTTAATGTTTTAAATGTTTGCTTTTGATTGGTTAACGCCTGCTTATTTTAATGTTTTTTTTGCTTATTTTAATGTTTTGTTTTTGTTTAACTGTGAAGTTTGTGTCGCGATATCACGACACAAATAGGGGAATAAGGCGCAACGGCTGGAGCTGTCATGATATCGTGACAGTTGCGACATCGCGACAGTGTGACGTCGTGACTATCATGATATCGTGACTATCGCAACATCACGACAGCACGACGTCACGACTGTCGTGATATCGTGACAACATGACATCGTGACTGTCGTGATATCGTAGTCGTGCGACGTCGTGACTGTCATGATATCACGGCCATGCGACGTCGTGACTGTCGCGATATCATGACCATCATGATTTTGTGGTAGTGCGACGTCGCGACTGTCGTGATATCGTGACTGTCGCGATATCATGACAACATGATGTCGCAACTGTCATGATATTGTGACTGTCGCAATATCGCAACAGGCAGCAACTCTTTTGCCTAAGTGTCCCAAAAAGCAATTTTTGCCTAAGTGTCCCAAAAAGCAATTTTTGCCTAAGTGTAACCAAAGCACTATCATGTAACCGGATTGGTACCTTCCAAATTGACCTCTGAGGGCTACCCTGAAGGTTGTGTGTCAATACGATCAGTTTTTGCAGTCACATAATCGGATTGGTGTTGTTTTGGTGTCTACACGTTATAGTTGAACTTCATGATCATCTTCTCCCTTTTGCGCACTCTGCTCTCTTTGCAAATTTTGCACTTAGTATGATTTGACACGACTTGCTCTTTGCACACAATGATCGTATTGCTCACACATTTCACACCTCTCAATTCTCCAAACAACCCTCCTTTTATAACAATATTTTTATGATGAAAACCCTAATCTTAGTTGGCTATAAACCCTAATCTTAGTCGGCTTTCATAACAACTATAAACCCTAATTTTAGTCGACTGTCATCGGTCTTCGTCGACTTCAACTCGGTTTATCCATCGCTTGATGATTTCATTCTAGACAGACCCTGTAATCGCCATAGTGATATCGGTCCATTGTCATACTTCTCATTTCAGTTGGGTTCTCCTTTTTGACTTGTGCATTTACGACCTGTCGCAATATCGCAACATTTCTGCCTCTATATCTTCTTTTGTTGTTGTCGCAAATCTACAACATGTTGTGATATCGCGACACTTTTTCTTTCTCTGTCTTTCTCCTTGCTTTGGCCCACAAAAATACATGTCGTGATATCGCGACACTTTTTCTTTCTCTCTCTTTCTCTTTGCATCGGACCACGAAAATGCTACATGTCGCGATATCGCGACACTTTTTCTCCTTACGCTTTCTCTTTGCTTCGGCCCCCGAAAATACAACATGTCACGATATCGTGACACTTTTTCTCCTTGCTCTTTCTCTTAGCTTTGGCCCGCAAAAATACATGTCGCGAAATCGTGACACTTTTTCTCCTTGCATTTTCTCTTCTCTTATGGCCGTGAAAATGCAACATGTCACAATATCGTGACACTTTTTCTCCTTGCATTTTCTCTTCTCTTCTGGCTGCAAAAATGCAACATGTCGCGATATCACGACACTTTTTCTCCTTGCATTTTCTCTTCTCTTCTGGCCACGAAAATGCAACATGTCGCGATATCGCAACACTTTTTCTCCTTGCATTTTCTCTCTCCTATTTTAGTCATGAAAATATGACATGTCGTGAAATCATGACACTTTTCAAACTTACTTTCTCTCTCCTATTTTAGTCATGAAAATGCGACATGTCGTGAAATCGTGACACTTTTCCAACTTACTTTCTCTCTCCTATTTTAGTCGCGACGTCGCGTTGTTGCTACGTCACGCTGTCGCGATGTCGCGATTGTCGCGATATCGCGACAGCGTGATGTCACGACTGTCGTGATATCACGGCCGTGTGATGTCGTGACTGTCGCAATATCACGACCGTCGTGATTTCACGGCAGCGCGACGTTGTGACTGTCGCGATATCGCGATAGCGCGACGTTGCGACTATCGTGATATCGCGACGATCGCGATATCGCGACAGTCGCGATATCGCGACAAGAAGCAAATTTTTGCCTAAGTGTCCCAAAAGACAATTTTTGCCTAAGTGTCCCAAAAAGCAATTTTTGCCTAAGTGTAACCAAAGCACTATCATGTAACCGGATTGGTACCTTCCAAAATTGTTGTGTAAGTGGCTAGGACCACTGTTTGACCTCTGAGGGCTGCCCTGAAGGCTGTGTGTCAATACGATCAGTGTTTGTAGTCACATAATCGGATTGGTGCTGTTTTGGTGTCTACAGATGCCCCTTTTTGGGAAGCGCTATGCATGGCGCAGCGTCGAGCAAAAATAGATAACCAAAGCACTAATGATTAGGGTTTCTTGGTAACCTAACCAACTTTTGATGCCCCAAGTATGGAAAGGGCATGCATTCTTGAATCCTTGCTTCTGACAAGCTAAGGAATTTGATTTCAAGTGTTAACCTATTTTGGTGAGGTGTGACTTGAGCTTGGACATTGATCAGTCATGATTAGGCAAAGGGCGTAACCTTTTGTCCACAGGGGGAACCTTGTGTTCATGCTTCGGGAATACCAAGTGTTTGATCAATTTGATGATTGCTTGTTTACTGCCCCAAGCAGGAGCGTAATTGTCTTTGTCAATGATTCTTTGAATGCATGTCATTGCTTTGATTGGGTGTGTGCTTGTTGATTGGTGACTAAGTGTGACTACCCCCTCAAGCGACGAATCGATGAGGGAATGACCTTCATGAGAAAAGCGACGAGTCGCTTGACCCAAGATGACTTGTGCAAGGGTGCCTTTAGATGTTTTATCATTTAAGCATGTGCAATTTCCCGACATTTGGACCTATTTTTGGTGGGTGTTAACCCTTTTGGTGATGCCATAATGGGGTGAAATCATCAAAAACCCGTCTTCCCGTGGAGCGGTCCGGCTATGGTAGCCTTCTTGGGGAAGTAGGAGAGTGACAATTTGAGCCCCGACATCGATTTTTTATGCCAAGAGGTTAAGTGCAAGAGCACTTGTGTCCGGCAATGCTTATTGCTATGTTTTTGTGTTGCATTTTTGGGATGTTTTTGTTGTTTTGATTTTCTTTCTTTGTGTATATGTCATGATTTTATGTTATGCATAATGATTGATGTTGATGGATGCATGCTACTTTATATTGATGTATGCATATGGTATGATAAATGCGATTGTTGTATGTTGATTTATTTTGATGGATGCATATGTTGTGATGAATGCAAATGTTTTTTATTTATATGTGATATGCAGAAATGAAATGGATGGATGGAATTTGTGATGTTTGGCTATGGCACCATAGACTGTTTAGGACTTTGTGATTTTGTTTTTATGCGATTGCTGTAGTGGATGACTTTGTATGTATACATGTGGTTTTTCTTTTTTTTGTATTTTTTGATGGTATTGTAAGGATGAAAAGTAGCGCAGTTGGTTTAGAAATGTAGCTAAGGTTTTCCGAGACTCGGACGGTTTTAACTTACTAGCCATGACTTGTACTTTATCTTACAAGACTTTTGAACAAGGTATGAATCGGACTTGTTTTTGACCAAGCTATTTCACATCCCTGTGTGTGCAATTGAGTTCATTTATGTGGTATTTGTCAGGATACCGCCAGTGCCAGATGGGCTTTCAACCGAACCTGTACTGAGGATCACCTAATTAGCTCCACTAACTCCTTTGTTGTATTTAGTTAGATTAATCTGCGGTGTTATCCAGGATACCATAAGCTAGCTCATCCTTATGCAAACATTGGTCTACACATACGCAAAGCGAATGTGACAGACATATCGTCATGCGGGTAGGATACCACCATTGCCGAGATAGGCTATCAACCAAACCTGTAATGAGGATCACCTAGATGGTTTTCGAATGCTTGAGAATTCCGAGGATTCAAGTTCGGGATATTTGTTGGCTGAATGATTTAGAAAGTTGCTCGTCTATATAGTGATGAAAATCACTGTTTATTTTCTATTAATTCTTTTTGAGCAAGGATTTTGAATAGTAGTGATAACCACTGTTATTTGATTTTGTATTTTGAGTATTGTGAGTTTGGGCTTGTGAGTGGCCTTGATCCTTGTGGACTTGGGGACGACTACCCATCCTTTGCAGGGACGTGTAGTACAAATCCTTACGACGTTAGGGACCAAGGGGGTGATGGAGATTATGGAGTAAGGGCATTGATATTTTAGGCCTTGGGGATGACTACCCATCCTGGTTAGGGGCGGATAGTACGAATCCTTACAACTTGGAGACCAAAGGTGAATGGAAAGTGTTAGGATGATGATTTGTTGGAATTTTGTTTGTGAATGGTGTTGATCCCTTTAGGTCTTGGGGATGACTACCCATCCTTGGCAGGGACGTGTAGTACAAATCCTTACAACTTTGGGAACCAACTATGATTGGGATTTGGTAGTGGTGAAAACCACTGTATATGGAGGTGAATGGATAGGAAAGAGCTTGTCCTTTTGTCAATTCTCAGCATTCTGGAACCATTCGCACAGGGGGATGAGCAAGATAACCGTTTCACTTATGGTGACCTGGATTACTGCACAGGTTTCATCTTTCGTTCACACAACTTGGGAATTTTTATGTGTTTTAATTTGTGTTGGGATGTTACGTAACAAGGTGTATTTCAAGTGTAACTCTACCTTCGTAAAATCTGTCTGACTCGATACATTACATGGCTAAAGAGCAAAATGATGACTGAATCACGAAAACTCTTGATACATTAAAAGACCACTGACTCTAGTGTGGTAAAAAGCAATGCATGGTGTTTTTGTTGTTTTTGTAAAATGGAACAGTGTGGAACAAGATGGACTAGCAGAGCAATTACAGCCTATGGTGCCTTTGACCTATACGACCACAAATATGCAATGTATGGATGCAATGCTTTAATGCATCTATGTATTTTTGTATTTTTGATGGATTGATTTTTGTGAATATGAAGATGAAGTGCGAGAAGAGCTCTCTATTGATGAATTTGAGTATGCCTAGAAATGAGATGCAAATTTTTGTTGTTTTTGATGATTTTTGTTGTTTTTGAATTTTCTTGATTTTTGACCAAGCGATTGTGGAAATCCTTGGAGCATTTTTGGATTGACCAAGCGATTTTAGGGATCCTTGGAGCATTTTTGGGATTGACCAAGCGATTTTAGGGATCCTTGGAGCATTTTTGGGATTGACCAAGCGATTATAGAATCCTTGGAGCATTTTTGGGATATGGCTCTCTTAGATATGAAATGGTCGCAAATGACTGATATTCAAGGGTTCTGTTTCCTTGATACCATCAAGAGAAGCTAGCCGGTATGTCTCGGGTCCTATTTTGCTATCAATGACATATGGACCTAACCAATTTGCCACAAATTTGTCCCTTAGGTGGGATGGCAAACTAGAATTCTGTTGGTTTTCCTTCAAAACCAAATCACCAACCCGAAAGTCTCTGAGGTGAACTTTCATGTTGTAAGCTTTCTTAAGTCGCTCTTGATAAATACGTAAATGCTCAAGAGCATTAACGCGTCGTTCATCAAGCAACGTAAGCTGGTCTAACCGGGCCTACCACGCAGAGTCATCATCGATGAACTCCTGCATTGATATGCGTAGGGAAGGAATCTCCAACTCTAGAGGCATGACTGCCTCGGAGCCATACACGAGCAAAAACGGAGTGGCCCCAGTGGGTGTCCGAATGCTAGTGCGATAGGCCCATAGGGCAAGTGGGATTTGAATGTGCCAATCCTTATGACTGTCTGCGATGGTCTTTTTAAGGATGGCAACTAGCATTTTGTTTGATGCCTCTGCTTGCCCATTCGCCTACGGATAATAGGGTGTCGAAAAGCTGTGTTGAATCTTGTACTTTGTGGTCAAAGCACGCACGTCTTTGTTCTTGAAAGGCGTCCCATTATCCGAGACTATTTTGGATGGAATACCAAAATGACATATGATGTTATGCAAAATGAACTCCACAATGCGGGGTCCTGTCGTAGAGGTAAGCGGAATCGCTTCCACCCACTTGGTAAAATACTCTATGGCCGTTATGATAAACGTGTGATGGCCCGACGACATAGGGGAGATCTTTCCAATTAGATCGAAGCCCCACTACGAGAACGGCCAAGCGGATTGGACTGTCTGCAAGGCCTGAGAAGGTACGTGCATCAAATTGGCATGATGTTGACACTTCACGCACTTCTTGACATATGCGCAACAATCTCGCTCTAAAGATGGCCAATAATAGCCCATGCGAAGAATGCGCTTTGCGATGGCCATACCACTAAAGTGGCCACCACATGTACCATCGTGCGCTTGGGCGACTGCCCAAGTGGACTCTTGCTGGTCCAAGCAACGAAGGAGGATTCCTTCATAGCTACGACGATACAAAATGTCTCCTATCAAGACATACTTAGCCGCTTTCTGCTTGAGTGCTCGTTTTGTGGCATGAGTCAATCCAAGCGGGAGATTACCTAACTTGAGGTAGTCTCTGATGGGTAAATACTAGTCCTGTTGATCAGAAACCTCGACAGTATGAACAACCAATCCCTCTTGAAGTTCATCCCTAGCAAACGTTGAATGGGATAGAACCTGTAAGAATAGCGTTGTGTTGCTATTAATGGGAGTAGGGGAGAACAAGGACCCCCAGTTGGCATGTTTCAGACGATCTCGAATTCGAGAGAACTTCTCCGAGGATGGTTCAATCTGGATCATGTGGATTCCTGGCGTCAAGTCTGAGCTTGCACGCTCCATCGCGGATTGCGATAAGGTTTTGACTTGAATGGTTGTCATATCACCGAAAAGGTCTTGCGGAATTAGTGACCCCAAGGAGGCCATTGTGTCCGCAAAATGATTCGATGATCGAGGGAGTGCCTCGATGTCATACCACTCAAGTTTTGCCAGGAATTTGTCCACGAGGGCTTTATAAGCCTACAGGACTGGGCATTTGCATTGATATACCCCTTTGACTTGATTGACTATTAACAACGAATCACCAAAGATATTCAGTCATTTGATGTTCATGGCGATTGTTGTCTGAAGACCTAGGAGCAAGGCTTCATACTCTGCATTATTGTTGGTGCACGGGAAGTTTAATTTAAATGACAGGGGCATTGGAGCACCCTGCGGTGTGAAGAATACAATTCCCGTGCCACCACCTTGCTCACATTTAGAACCATCGAAGAATAGGGTTATGTCGGCCCCGTGACTCGGGCTCATCGGAATCTGGCGATTCTGAGACATGGAAGACCCCATCATCGGGTAGTTCTATGACTAGAGGCTGATCGTCTTCAAGAGGAGCCTCTGCTAGTTGATCGGCTATGACTTGTCCTTTGATAGATTTTTGTCCAATAAACTCTATGTCAAATTTCGTCAACAACATGATCCATTTCGCCGTGCGACTACTATGATAAGTACGACTCATCATGTATCGCAATGGATTCTCCTTAGACACAACATACGTAGTGTTGCTCAGCATGTAGTGGCATAGCTTTTTGGTAGCAAACACCATTGCCAAGCAGAGTTTCTCAACGTATGCATAGTTAAGTTCATAACTGACCGAGGTGCGGCTAAGATAGTAAGTAGCCTGTTCCTTGTGAAGTTCATTCTTCTGGGCTAACATGGCACCCGGATGCCACCTCGAGTAGCTGAGATGTATAAGTAGAACGACACTCCTGGTCTAGGTGGTGCCAATACGGCGGCGAAGCCAGGTATTGTTTGATCTCGTCAAAGGCTGACTGGCACTCGTCATCCCAATGAAATGTAACCCCCTTGTGCAATAATTTGTTCATGGGTCGGCACTTGTCAGATAATTGCGCTATAAAGCGTTTAATCGATGCGACCTTTCCCTGTAGACTTCTGAGCTGCTTGATTGTAGTTGGGGGAACCATTTCAAGGATTGCCTTGACTTTCTTTGGGTCCACCTCGATTCCTCGCTTTGAGACTATGAAACCCAAGAGTTTTCTAGATGTGACGCCAAATACGCACTTCTTGGGGTTTAGTCTAACTTTATGCTCCATGAGGCGATCGAGGATCTTGCTTAAGTCATCGATATGATTTGAGCGCAAAAGAGACTTGGCTAACAAATCATCCATGTAATCTTCCAAAGTTTTGTGCATGTAGTCATGGAAGATGTACGTCATGGCACGTTGGTAGGTGGCACCAGCATTTTTAAGGCCAAAAGGCATGACCTTATAACAAAATGTCCCCCAAGGCGTTGTGAACGCCATTTTTAGTTGGTCTTCAGGATTGATACGAATTTGATTGTATCCTGAGAAACCATCCATGAGGGAGAGCATTTCGTGACTGCTTGTAGCGTCTACCAACGCGTCGATGCTGGGCAAGGGGAAATCATCCTTAGGACTCGCTTTGTTTAGATCTCAAAAATTGAGTGCATATGCGAATCCTCCCGTCGGGCTTCTTGACGGGAACCATGTTGGACAGCCATGGCGGATAATCCATGCAGATGACAAACTGTGCATCCAACAGCTTTTGCAATTCGTCTTTGACCATCAAGGCCACTGTTGGGTGCATCTTACGTAGTTTTTGCTTTACAGGCTTGATTGTCGGATCAAGCGTTAAATTATGCGTGACTAGCTGCGGGTCTAGTCCTGGCATATCCTTGTACGACCATGCAAAAACCTCCTTCTTCTCTTTGAGAAGGGCAATGTAGTCGGCTTGCTCTTCGGGGGAAAGACTTACCCCTAGCTTGAGAATCTATGGATTCATTGGATCTGTGCCGATATCTACATCAGTCGTCTCCTCGACTGACATGTGGGATCCGTCCTCCAACTGATGTGGAGTCGGGATCAAATGGATATCATTAGCTGAATTTAGATCTGCGTTGGGAACCTCGGGTTCCTCTTCGGCTTGAAAAATATCCTGAGTTGTCCTTGGGGTAAAATGAGGCATTTCACCGAAATGCCGATACTCTGATGGTGATAAAGGTGAATTGACGCGATCCCAGTCGATGGCATCTATGTCTAGATGCAATGACCATGCTGGATCGACCGGATTGCGGATGGGTGCGGTCAAATCAATGGAGATCATGTGGATGGAATGAATTTGGTCTCCATTACCGTGGGTATGATAACTTGAATCTTCTGGATGCTCCCTATACTCTGGATCTGGCTCTAGGGGAACGGGCACGAACGGATCGGCCCTATGTGCTGATAGGAGGACAGGGTCTTCCCTCGGTACTGTTGTCATGATAGGGTCTCGGGGTGGACGGTGCTCATCGTGAATTTGGAGCCATGGATCCAACACTTGGTCCCACCTCGCTGGGTCTACCCACCATTCATGCCCTAACCTTATGCCCATCTGTCCCATCAGATCTTCATGAGTTAAAGGGCGATTATGCCATCGCGCATGATTGAGATAGTTCATCTTAGTCTCATCTTCTGAATCACTTTCGGAGATCCAAAAATGTTCATTCTCTTCAGCAACTATTACTTGCGACATTGAGGGTTCTCCTTGTTCCAGCAAGTTGATCTGGTCCCATGGCGGTTGTTCCACTCTTGGTGGAGGGACCTGATTCTCTTGACATTGTATTGACTCAACTGGAACCTCTAAGGGGAACAGCTTCAAGAAGATGTCCGGACACCGTGTATGTTCTCTTTGGGGATTAGTATCCGAACTTTCACCTCTCTCTAGCAAAGGAGAGGGATTATTGGTGTTGCCAAGGGTGTTTGTTGACCATGGGAGGTAATCTCCCAGTGTATATTCTGTATTTGGGTTGGCATAAAGATCTGGTGCCAATCCCCCCTTGTTGCCTATTTCTAGGCCTTGCATATTTTCTACCAAGATGTCTAAGGGCAGGGGGTGGTTGAACCCTACTCCCGACTTATCATATGGCATCTGATATCTTGGTTGGCAAAGGACACGCATCCCTTGCTCATATCTGCCTAGCCCGTATCCATGCCAATTGCATTGGCCGAGATATCTTAGAGCGAAATCCAGGTTTGACAGATAATTGATATTTTCAGCAAAAGGCTCTTCGCCTTCGTCCTTTTGCTTGCATGGTTCAAGACCATGATCAAGGCCCCCATACACAAAATTTGTCTGGTTTGGTGGGTAACCTAGAGGAACAACTGTTCCTATGGGAAGGCGAGGTCTCCCCATGTCCTGTACTGATTCTAATGTGGGCGTTGCCACAACATTCTGCACTAAATACTCCCCCAGGCCCGTACTGGCCATTTCAACAGTGATTGTTGATGCTTGGGAGGGAGGGAACGGGAGTCCTTCCTGAGTCCATTCCATGTTTGGTGGGTTAGGAGTCTCAGCTTCCGTTGTGCTAGGTATTTCCTCTGTTGATACCGTTGATATTGTTGGCAACCCCTCTTCTAGGGGCTGAGCCTCTTCCATGATCTGTTTTCCCTTGTCCTTCTGTTTAGCCATGACAGGTGGCATTGGTAGTGAAGGAGCAGATGATGAAGACTCACCTGGCTGGGATTTTGATGATTTGGTCACCAGTGGTGCCTGCGGTATTGGACCCTGCTTAGATGGATTTAACTGGAAATCCAAATGCGTTGAAGGGAGGGTCGATTGAGGCATTAATTGCACCGCATTGCAATACTTGAAGGGTTCTAAGTCCATCGGGACTACATGTATTTCTCCTTCAAATGCATACTTTAAGCATTGGTGAGCGATCGAAGGGACACACTTCATGTCCCTGATCCAAGGCCGCCCTAGCGGTATGTTGTAAGCCATCTCGCCTTCCAACACATGGCACAATGTTGGTATTGTCTTTTGTCCTACCTGGATAGGCAGAACAACTATGCCGACTATCGAGCATATTGCATCGTTGAAAGCTCGCAGTGTGTATGTGGAGGCTGTGATATGAGAGGCTGGCAACTTCAAATGTTTTAGTGCTGTAGTGGTAATGATGTTATTGGACGAGCCAGTATCTACCAACACTCTCTTGTACGGGATCCCGTTGACCCGCGCGATAACGTGCAGGGGTGGATCTACCGTGTCATTCGATATTGTTTTGACTTCATCCTCTCTGAAGGTAATGACCGGCTCCGTACATCGTTTCACATGTCCCACGAAGTTGTTGAAAGAATTTGCTTCGTGAGTCTGTAATTCGATGGCTTTTAAAATTTCCATAAGAGCTTCCCTATGAGGTGTTGACTGTTGAATAAGCTCGTAAATGGAAAGCCTAGCCGATGTGGTCCGCAAACTCTGCGTGAGTTTGGTCCGTATCGTGACCTCGGGTCTAGGCGGAGGCAACTGCACAGGGCGTTGTTGAGGCTGCGACGTTGTTGGAACTTCCCTCGTAGCTACCTCGGGGGCAACTCCTGGGTACTTTTTGTTCCTGGTCACTATGCTGATCATTCCCACAAATCCTTGCATGGGAAGATTCTGTCGCACCTCATTAACCTGGAGAGGTTTTGCCTGTGCCTCGTGGGCGGGCAAAGGGTCCTTGAATACCCCCATTTGTTGATTATTTGGCGCTATGGGGTTGTCCACGGCCAATGTTTTATTGTCGATCAAATCTTGGATTAATCCTTTGAATTTATAGCATCCATTCAAGTCATGTCCCCTTCGCCTATGGAATCTACAATATAATTCCTCTCTGTATCCCTTAGGCTTGGGAGCGTTAGGGTCTACAGTTTGGATCTCTGGAAGGGTGACTAAATTTGCCGCTGACAAGCGGTCAAATAAGGAGTCCCTAGACTCCGCATAAGGGGTGAATTGTCGCCTAGGGCGACGCTGCTGATTCTGCTCCTGTTTCTTATTATCTCTTTCATAACTAGGAGGCACTGCTTGGTAATTAGCCTTTTGGGGCTGTATTTCTTGCACAGGCTTGGGGACATTTATCGCAACTTGGTTAACCGTAGCGGGTTGTGATTGCGTATTCCTAGTCTTAGTGGTTTTGTTCCACTCTTTCTTTTTAGGCTTGGCGATTGCGCCCTCGCCTATTTTGATCTCTTCTATAACTCTGGCTTGCGCCAAAGCTTCTTCTAGGCTGGCGTATTGCTGCAGCAACAATAGCCCAGAGATTGATTTTAAGCAACTCCGTGCAAACATCTATGTGAGATCAGACATAGGGGGAAGGTAGGGTAGCTTAGAAAGCAAAGCCCTCCATCGATTCCCGTATGCTGCCATTGTTTCTTCCTCATATTGCCTGAGGCTGGCCAGATCACTCAGTGATGCCTTCTTCTTTGTGTTGAAGGCAAAGCGTTCAAGAAACGCATCTACTAATTGATCTAGGTTGTTTATGCTGTGTTTTGGTAATTGTGTGAACCAATCCGAGGCAGGGCCTACGAATGTGGTTATGAATGTCCTAAGCAACAATGCATCATTATCTTGGATGCCGAAGCATTGACTTAGGAATCTTGTGACATGTTCTTGTGCATCCTCTTCACCTTTAAAGACCGCCAATTGAGGCAACTTGAAATGTTTGGGGTAAAGAGGTGTGGGCACTGAGGGATGCACTGGATGACTGCGGAGTTGACGTAATGTGGGTTTTTGATGCCCAGAAGCTTTTGTCTCCACAGACTCCAAACGCTCTAATAGCGCTTTGTATGCATCGAAAGATTTTATTTCTTCCTCTTTTGTTTGCTCCCGTTGTGAGTTATGGGAGACTGGAGGCCTATGGGGGGGTGGCCGAATGGCAGCCCTCCCGCCTTGATGGGGCATTTCGGCCCATTCTATTTCTGGTTCATACTCCTCATAAACTTCTTGAGGAGTCTCTGGTCGAGACCTATGACCCTGATTGAGTCCCCGCTGAGGGTACCCATCATTGTTTCGGGGAGTGGCCTCCCTCTCGGGTCTATAAGGTCTCGGAGGCAAAGCTTGACGAGGTCGCGGAGACCTGTCCTACACCAAAGGGTTGTGCCTCTCATATTGTTCTGCTCTTTGGGTGCGAGGGGTTGGCACCCTCTCAGGGAGTTTATAGCGCAACTCATCCGCTTCGCGCTGCATGCGCTCTTTATTCAGGTGGTATAAGTACTCTAACTCCTGATGACCTTGCTCAAGCTACGTGATTCGGGCTTGGCGAGCGGCATGTCTGGCGACTTTCGGGTCAACTTGGTCTGCCCTATTTTGCTCAGGAGGCTTGAATGTTTCTCCTATGTGTTTGCCTCGATCTTGATGATCTAAAATTTCAATGGGTCGCTTCCCTCTGTCGAGGTAGGCGACATTTACTTGAGGCTCTGGCCTCGATGGGTGATCATGATATCTAGCAGGTGTGGAAATGCAAGGTTCCCATGCTGTATGTTGTCCTCGAGGAATGCGATGGCTTTCCTCGTACTCCCTTTCATGGGTTTGAAAGGGGCGGGCGGAGTTAGCTCGCCCTGTGTGAAGAGCCCTACGCTCTGGATTTTGTCTTTCTGTTCTAATGGGAGGCAAGGGAGAGGTACCATATTCACGTTGTCTCTCCTCATGGACACTATGCCTCTCTAGCGCTTCATCGCACTGTGGCCACTCAGATCTAGCCCCAAAAGGCGATTTTCTATTTACATTGAGATCTACATGTAAAGCTTCTTCCCGAAAGGGGCTGTGTTGAATGGGCAAACTCCACAGAGGAGGGTCCCAATAATTCCTTCTTGATGTGGCCTGATGTGGACTTTCTTGTAGGCCAGACCGCCAAGGCGGTATGGCCAAATCCTCAGGGCTAAAGCGAAGGCGACCAGCGCCCTCTCTTTGTGTACCTTCCGTAGCGTCTGCCCTTGATTGGGCTTGGCTACGGGTGTACACCATTGTGGTGCTTCTCTACTAACTAAGCAGATTTTTATCTCGTTTATGATGATTTTTCTTTTTGTTTACACTAAGCAGAAATGAACACACACATACACAAACCGTGATTATCTCTTTTAAGGATTAATAGTGTGTCCTAAAGCTGGTTTAGTGCATTTTGATGTTTTGTTTTGTTTTTGCAAGTTTTGAAGAACGTTTAAATGCATAATGTTGGCTCATATGACTCCCATAAATGGTCGCCCCTTCAATATACCATTGTCGGACCGATATACCAACCTCTCTATATACCCGCCCTTACGAGAGGGAAACTATAGGTACGTGAGAGCAGATGGTACGTGGAACATAGGCGGTACGGAAGGGGGGATTGTCTTGTTAATGACACCTACCATAGAAGACTTATCCTCGTGCGCATGGGAATCACCCCAGCGACACTCGGTCAGCTTTCGTCAAGATTTACGCCTAACAACAGTGACAATCGGGGAAATGGATGCAAAGCTAAGCCAAGGTGGTGATGAACCCACCGTTGGTCTTGCTCAAGGGCTGGGGTCTTACGACCAGCTCCTTGGTTTAATTTTACCACGTGAAGTGTGTGTGGTTCTTTTTATTTAAAAATGAAACAGGCAGCAAAAAAGAAACTTTCCCTAAGCCATACAAACACTACAAACCGGAAAACAACAAATAGAAATTTGACGGAACGTAATTTTTTTTTTTTTTTAACAATTAAATAAATAAATAAAGCATGAAAATTGACGACAACTTTCTCTACCCTTCTTTAACAATTAAAGAAAATGAAAGTAAAAATAAACAAATAAAATGATTTTTTTTTTTTGAAATTTTTAATGGATTAAAACTTTTCCTAAGAAGGCAAACATGACAGAAAACAAAAATATCACAGCAGAAAATGACAGGGACAGTTAGAAACCGTTACCTCTTTTCTGCCCAAATCGGCTGTCTTTTCCGCCCAAATCGGCTTTTTCTGATTCTCGGCCCGGTACCTGCAAGCACAAAAACACAAGCTTTAATCAGTTTTCGAATCTTAAAAAAAAAATAGGGGACAGAGTCCCACCGTGATCGCCACTGAAAGCATGAGATTCCGGAAAAAGAAACACTAATTACAATGAAAACAACTAGCTTGATGCATGAAATAACACGGATATAATCAAATCAAAAGCAGGAGCACAACCCTTTTTATTAATGTGATTCCGCTCGGTTACAATGCATCTCCTCCCCTTTTAAGGGCTAGGAGAGTTAGCATGTTTCTATTACAACAAGTGAATAGTGATCTTCTTCCGCATGCCCACATTTGAAACGGGCGGGCCAAAGTGTTACCGCCGCTTATTGCTGATGAATCTTTGCTCCTTGTTGTTCTTCCTGCGTTCAAAGAAACAACAAACCGTTTAGTAGCACCTGTGTTAAAATGAAACATTTACTTCTTGAAATTAGTGAAAGATGTATGCCTAAGATCATTGAAAATAGTGAATAAAATGAATATAAATGACCTGCACGTTTAACAGAATAAGCACGTAATGAACGAATAGACTAAAATGATAGAACGTAGAACGTAGAACGTAATGCATCTAACAGAATAGCGTAGAACGTAATGCTGCAATGTAAAGCATGAGATCAATGGCAAAATATGAAACTAGCAAAAAGGTGTGGGGTGCCCAAGCGGGCCGCCCCCGTTAGAACTTGATTACGGTGCCAATCCACTAAGGAAGGGCCCAAAATCTTCTTAGGTTGAGTTGTCGGCGAATTGGTGGATTACGGTGGTAAAATGTCGGGTTGAGGTCCGATTCACGCTTCGAAAAACCACCCAACAACCTCTCTTGCGAAAGAGATTAATGGATATGAAAAGCTGAATCAAAACGGATGCAATCGGGTCTTTGAATGGACAACACTTCGTTGCTTGGAAATGTCTGTCAACCTCCTTCTTCTTTGGGTGGGAAAGTCCACCGTTTTATAGACCCACGGGGTCTCTTTGGAAAGGTACGCAGGGATGCCATGTGGCGGCCATGCCTTCCCAAGAGGGAGGAGACTCCTCCCTGACTTGGGCTTACATGACTGCCCTTGTGACAGTCTGCTAACTGCCAATTTGCCCACCTACGCGCGCATGCACAGCAGGTGGCAATAATTGACTGTAAGAGCTGCCACTCATTTTAATGTCCGCCTTTGATGTTTTAATGTTTGCTTTTAATGTTTTAATGTTTGCTTTTAATGTTTTAAATGTTTGCTTTTAATGTTTTAATGTTTGCTTTTGATTGGTTAACGTCTGCTTATTTTAATGTTTTGTTTGCTTATTTTAATGTTTTGTTTTTGTTTAACTGTGAAGTTCTTGTCGCGATATCGCGACACAAATAGGGGAACAAGGCACAGTGGCTGGAGCTATCACGATATCGCAACAGTTGCAACATCACGATAGCGTGACGTCATGACTATCGTGATATCGTGACTATCGCGATATCACGATAGTCGTGACATCGCGACGTTGTGACTGTCGTGATATCACGACTGTCACGATATCATGATAGCATGACGTCATGACTGTCACGATATCACGACAATGCGATGTCATGACCGTCGTGATATCGTTGCCACAAGACATCGCGACTATCGCAATATCGTGATCATCACAATTTTGTGGCAGCGCGACGTCATGACTATCATGATATCATGACTATCGCGGTATCGCGATATCGCGACAGCGCGACGTCACGACTGTCACGATATCGTGACTGTCGCGATATCGCGACAGGCAGCAACTCTTTTGCCTAAGTGTCCCAAAAAGCAATTTTTGCCTAAGTGTCCCAAAAAGCAATTTTTGCCTAAGTGTCTCAAAAAGCAATTTTTGCCTAAGTGTAACCAAAGCACTATCATGTAACCGGATTGGTACCTTCCAAAATTGCTGTGTAAGTGGCTAGGGCCACTGTTTGACCTCTAAGGGCTGCCCTGAAGGCTGTGTGTCAATACGATCAGTGTTTGCAGTCACATAATCGGATTGGTGCTATTTTGGTGTCTACACGTTATAGTTGAACTTCATGATCATCTTATCCCTTTTGTGCACTCTGCTCTTTTTGCAAATTTTGCACTTAGTACGATTCGACACGACTTGCTCTTTGCACACAATGATTGTATTGCTCACACATTTCACACCTCTCAATTCTCCAAACAACCCTCCTTTTATAACAATATTTTTATGATGAAAACCCTAATCTTAGTTGGCTATAAATCCTAATCTTAGTTGGCTTTCATAACAACTATAAACCCTAATTTTAGTTGGCTGTCATCGGTCTTTGTCGGCTTCAACTCGGTTTATCCATCGCTTGATGATTTCATTCTGGATAGACCCTGTAACCGCCATAGTGATATCGGTCCACTGTCATACTTCTCATTTTAGTCGGGTTCTTCTTTTTGACTTGTGCATTTACGACCTGTCATGATATCGTGACATTTATGCCTCTATAGCTTCTTTTGTTGTTGTTGTCACGAATCTACAACATGTCGTGATATCGCGACACTTTTTCTTTCTCAGTCTTTCTCCTTGCTTTTCCCCACAAAAATACACGTTGTGATATCGTGACACTTTTTCTTTCTTTCTCTTTCTCTTTGCATCGGACCACGAAAATGCTACATGTCGCGATATCGCGACACTTTTTCTCCTTACGCTTTCTCTTTGCTTCGGCCCTCGAAAATACAACATGTCGCGATATCGTGACATTTTTTCTCCTTGCTCTTTCTCTTAGCTTTGGCCTGCAAAAATACAGCATGTAGAGAAATCGCGACACTTTTTCTCCTTGCATTTTCTCTTCTCTTATGGCCGTGAAAATGCAACATGTCACGATATCGTGACACTTTTTCTCCTTGCATTTTCTCTTCTCTTCTGGCTGCAAAAATGCAACATGTCGCGATATCACGACACTTTTTCTCCTTGCATTTTCTCTTCTCTTATGGCCACGAAAATGCAACATGTCGCGATATCGCAACACTTTTTCTCCTTGCATTTTCTCTCTCCTGTTTTAGTCATGAAAATGTGACATGTCGCGAAATCATGACACTTTTCAAACTTACTTTCTCTCTCCTATTTTAGTCACGAAAATGCAACATGTCGTGAAATCGTGACACTTTTCCAACTTACTTTCTCTCTCCTATTTTAGTCGCGAAAATGCGACATGTCACGAAATCGTGACACTTTTCTTACTTGTTCTCTTTCTTTGAACTTATCATGAAAATGCGACACTTTTTCCTGCTTTCTCTTGCTCTTCCAACATGTCGTGAAATCGTGATAGTTTTTCCACTTGCCTTTTTCTCTTCCAAAATGTCGCAAAATCGTGACAGTTTTTCCTATTTTTCTCTCTCTTCCAACATGTCACGAAATCGCGATAGTTTTTCCACTTGCCTTTTTCTCTTCCAACATGTCACGAAATCGTGACAGTTTTTCCTGCTTTTTCTCTCTCTTCCAACATGTCACAAAATCGCGATAGTTTTTCCACTTGCCTTTTTCTCTTCCAACATGTCACAAAATCACGACAGTTTTTCCTGTTTTTTCTCTCTCTTCCAACATGTCATGAAATTAACACTTCATGGTGAATGTAGTTTTCTATGTGTATAAAAATTAGTGTATTATTGCCAATTCATGGTTCACATGCCATTATCTTGCACATCATATCTATCTAGTTAGGATGATTTGATACCCCAAGGTAGAATAATATACTACCCTCAAATACTTGATGTAGGAATTATGTTTGTGTGTGCGTATTATAGAGTGATTAATAATTATTTTATGATTTAATGTTCCAACAATACAAGCTTAATACAGGACTCTTCCATCCATTTATGGTCTAAGAATCCTCTTTTTTATAATTACTATAACACTCATGCATACAAAAAAGCAATGATTTTTTAAGCTAGATGAAGAAAAAATAAAATAAATGAAAAATATTTTCAATGTTCATATTAATATTGTAGCAATAACTCCTTTACAACATGCAATTCATCTTTGATGGTCCTAAAAAATTAATACTGCATACAAGAGTTTACACATTGATGGATATGTTATAATGACTTTCTTTATGCAATAAAAAAAAAAAAGGTGAACACTATCAATTTATAAATATAATATTCTACAAAATATTTATGCACACATGTATCCTAGGTGAACGCTCCATATTAATATGCTGTAATAACTTCTTTTGATACCCATGCAAATAGGGTGCACATTACTCAATCATAGATATGGTACAGTAGATTATTTTTGCACACATGTAAATAATGTAATCACTTCGTCCTTTACATAATGAACTAATGATATCTATAAACACTCAATTTTGTAGGTTAATTTCATCATCAACCAGTCCTTTTAGCCAATTTAGCAAAATTGACCATTTTATACCCAAATTTAGGGTAAAACATAGCCTAACATTTGAGAATCCCAAAACCATATCAAATCATTACAAAATATCACAACAGTGGTATCTTTGGAAAGGGCTCAAAAATAAATTTCTAACGTGTATAAATATACATATATTTTGACAAAAGATAATACATCAAAACATTGAAAAACAATATCATTGTAACATTATGGAACTATTGTATGGTTCTTGCATTAACACCATATGGAATGATCATATCGCTTTCACATATTTACCATTAGAGCTTAAATTTTAATAGTTTAACTACCCTTCACTACCCATTGTTTTTATATCTTACTCATTGCCCTACTCATTGTGTGATTGAACTACCAACTAAGCCACTTAAATGTCAATCAAGGTACTTAATTGATCTATCATAACTGAATCAAAATATTTAACTCCTAATTGGTCAGCTCTTGCAACTTATCTCAACTAGATACCTCATGTTATAAGCTTATTGTCTCTCCTTGTACAATAGACAACTCATCCATACTCACATGCACTTACAATAGATCTTCCAAAGAGCTTGGGTGTTCTATAAAATCACCTTTGAAGGAGATAGACAATCCCAATCATGCATAGGTAATTATATGTTGTCAAAATAATTGGTGAAAGGAACTTCTATCCATTCACTTTCTTCTATTATTCAAAGGCATATTCCTTGTATTTTTAGAAACTTTTATGAGAAAAAAATTGAGGCATCAAGGGGCACTACCCAAAGAAATCAACATTCACATGAAAAAGCATCCAAGGGGCATTTTGGGTTGTGGTATTTTCTCCTATATCTCATCTCTTCCACTTTATTTCTTATTGTAATTATTTATTTCTTGCATTGTTTAAACTTTATAATTGTTTTCCTTTACACAGTAAAATCACTTTATTATCTATTCAAAATAAAACAAGGGTTTTGGTCTCTCTACCAACAAATATCAATTCCTTTTTAGAGAGAATCAGACTAACCCCTATACCTTAATCATGTTGTTTTATATTTTTGGCCATAGGTCTTCATCTTCTATAGGTTAGCAATGAAAGCACTACATGACTATGAAAACACCATAATTTATTTTATAGAATGCTTGTATAGTCTTGTAGTGCTTTTGTAGTCACATAAAACTTCTATAGTCTCATGGTCATTCATCCTATAATTTACTATTACTATAACATTCTCATATATACAACAAATATATATGCCTCTAAGCTAGATGAAGTCAAAATTGAATAAATGAGAAATATTTTTAATGTGCATATTACTTTTGTAGTAATAATTCCCTTATAACATATAATTCATCTTTCATAGTCCTAAAAAATAATTCTTCATACAAGAGTTTACATGTTTATAGATATGTTATAATAACTTTATGCAATCGGGAAACAAGGTGAACACTATCCATTTATAATTATGCTACAACTTATTTATGCACACATGTATCCTAGGTGAACACTTAATACAAATATACTACAATAACTTCTTTTGGTACTCATGCAAATATAGTCCACACTACTCAATCATAAACATGATATAGTAGATTATTTTTTGCGCACATTAAAATAATATAATAACTTCATCCTTTATAGAATAAACTAATGATATCTATATACATTCAATTTTGCATGCCAACTGTGTCATCAACTAGTTATTTTTGTGACTTTAGCAAAATCAACCATTTTATACCTAAATTTAGGGAGAAAAGCAACCTGACATTTGAGAATCCCAAAACCATATCTGATATTTATAAAATATTAAAAAACTGATACTATTGGAAATGGTTGAAAATGGGATTTTTAATGTGTATAAATATACCTATATTTTTGAAAAAATGTAACGCCATTGTCAAAAATTAACATGCTAGGAATGCAATATCAGGATAAGATCTGATTAAGGATAAATTTGGATACTTGAATCCTAGTGTAAGAGGACAAAGGTATAGGCTCTACCAGTTTTATGAAGGATTCTATCATGGTGATAATCAAATCATGACCATCTAATTATGTAATATCCATCTTACCAATGATATCAATGTCGTAAGTAGAAAATATCTAAGGAGAAGTTATGACTGAAGCTCTTAAGAAAAAGAACAAATAAGGTAGTCATGTTTTTGGTATTTTTTGTATTTGCATATATAGTTACAATATTTATTCTCCATAGAGGGCTAGTAATATCATAATTGGAGAAGTTTCTTGGCCATGGCATTTTTGTTAAAGTGGTCATCACATGTTCCATCATGGAAAACTTGAATGAATATCTTTGCTTCATTTAATTTTAGGCATACAAGAGTTTACACATTAATGAATATGTTATAATAACTTTATTTATGCAATAAAAAAGGTAAACACTATCAATTTATAAATATGCCAAGGTTATGCATAGTGACTATTTATCACCAAATTGGCTAAAATTAGGATTTTCAAATTTTGGAATTGGCTAATATTTGGGACTCTTGACCAGGGCCCATTAGCTAAAAATTTCATGGTGTAATTTTTTTGGGTCAATGCATCCCAATTTTATAATAATTTGACCATTTTAAGTTTAAATGTCCAACATTATCCCTAATAATAGTGAACCTTCTACATCTTCTTGGATACTATTCGCCTCGATTTTAAAATTGATTTGCCAAATTTTTATAAATACATTTTGGGGCTGACCCCTTATGCATAACCCTAAAATATGCTACAACATATTTATGCACACATGTATCCTAGGTGAATGCTCCATATTAATATACAGTAATAACTTCTTTTGATACTTATGCAAATATGGTGTGCATTACTCAATCATAGACATGATACAATACATTATTTTTGCACACATGTAAACAATTTAATCACTTCATCCTTTATATAATGAACTAATGATATCTATAAACACCCAATTTTGTAGGTTAATTTCATCATCAACTAGTCCTTTTAGACAATTTAGAAAAATTGATCCTTTTATACCCAAATTTAGGGCATAACATAGCCTAACATTTGAGAATCCCAAAACCATATCAAATCATTACAAAATCTCACAACAATGGTATCTTTGGAAAGGGCTCAAAAATAAATTTCCAACGTGTATAAACATACTTATATTTTGATAAATTATAATACCTCAAAACATTAAAAAACAATATCATTGTAACCTTATGGAACTTTTGTATGGTGCTTGCATTAATACCATATGGAATTATCATACCGCTTTCACATATTTACCATTAGAACATAAATTTGTATAGTTTAACTACCCTTCATTACCCATTTTTTTTATATCTCACTCATTGCCCTACTTATTGTGTGATTGAACTACCAACTGAGCCACTTAACTATCAATCAAGGTACTTAATTGATCAATCAAAATTGAATCAAGTTATTTAACTCCTAATTGGTCACCTCTTGCAACTTATCTCAACTAGATACCTTTATTAAACTTACTATATCTCCTTGTACAATAGACAACTCATCCATACTCACATGCACTTACAATAGATCTTCCAAAGAGCTTGGGTGTTCTATAAAATCACCTTTGGAGGAGATAGACAATCCTAATCATGCATAGGTAATTATATTCTGTCAAAATAATTTTTGAAATGAACTTATATCCATTCACTTGCTGCTACTATTTAAATATGTATTCCTTGTATTTTTAGAAAAATTTATGAGGAAATAATTGAGACGTAAATGGGCACTACCCAAAGAAATAAACATTCACTTGAAAAAGAATCCAAGGGGCATGTTGGGTTGTGGCATTTTCTCCTATATCTTATATTTTCTAGTTTATTTCTTATTGTAATTATTTATTTCTTGTATTTTTTAAAATTTATAGGTTTTTTCCTTTACACAATCAAAGCACTTTATTATCTATTCAAAATAAAACAAGGGTTTTGGTCTCTCTACCAAGAAATATCAATTATTTTTAGAGAGAATTAAACTAACCTTATACCTTAATCATGTTTTATATTTTTGGCCATAGGTCTTCATATTCTATAGGTTAGAAATGAAAGCACTACATGACTATGAAAACACCATAATTTATTTTATACAATGCTTGTATAGTCTTGTAGTGATTTTGTAGTCACATGAAACTTCTATAGTCTCATGGTCCAAGAATCCTCTAATTTACTATTACTATCACATTATCATATATACAACAAAGCTATATGCCTCTAAGATAGATGAAGTCAAAATTAAATAAATGACAAATATTTTTAATGTGCATATTACTTTTATAGTAATAATTCCCTTATAACATACAATTCATCTTTCATAGTCCTAAAAAAAATTAACACTTCATACAAGAGTTTACACATTCATAGATATGTTATAATAACTTTATGAAATCAGGAAACAAGGTGAACACTATCCATTTATAATTATGCTACAACTTATTTATGCACACATGTATCCTATGTGATCACTTTATACAAATATACTACAATAACTTCTTTTGGTACCCATGCAAATAGAGTCCACACTACTCAATCATAAACATGCTATAATAGATCATTTTTGTGCATATGAAAATAAGATAATCACTTCATCCTTATAGAATAAACTAATTATATCTATATACATTCAACTTTGCATGCCAATTGTGTCATCAACTAGTTATTTTTGTGACTTTAGCAAAATCAACCATTTTATACCCAAATTTAGGGTGAAAAGTAGCCTGATATTTGAGAATCCCAAAACCATATCAAATATTTATAAAATATTACAAAAGTGATACTATTAGAAAATGTTCAAAATGGTATTTTTAATGTGTATAGACATACCTATATTTTTAAAAAATATAACTCCATTGTCAAAAATTAAGGATAAGCTATATCAGGATAAGGTCTGATTAAGGATAAATTTGAACACTTGAATCCTAGTGCAAGAGTACAAAGGTATAACCTCTACCAGTTTTGTGAAGTATTTGATCATGGTGATAATGAAATCATGTCCATATAATTATGTAAGATCTATCTTACCAATGATATCAATGTCGTAAGTAGAAAAGATCTAAGGAGAAGTTATGAATGAAGCTCCTAAGACAAAGAACAAATAAGGTAGTCATTTTTTTGGTATTTTTTGTATTTACATATTTAATTGCAATATTTATTATCCATAGAGGGCTAGTAATATCATAACTGGAGAAGTTTCTTGGCCATGGCATCTTTGTTAAAGTGGTCGTCACATGTTCCATCATGGACATCTTGAATGAATATTTTTGCTTCATTTAAGTTTAGACATACAAGAGCTTACACATTGATGGATATGTTATAATGAATTTCTTTATAAAAAAATAAAAATGTGAACACTATAAATTTATAAATATGTCAGGGCTATGCATACTGGCTATTTATCGCCAAACTGGCTAAACTTAGGATTTTTAAATTTTGGAATTGGCTAATATTTGAGACCCTTAACCAGGGTCCATTAGCTAAAAATTTTGGGTGTAAATTTTTTGGGTCGATTTGCCTCAATTTTATAATAATTTGACCATTTTAATTTTAAATTTCCAACATTACTCTTAATAATAGTGAACCTTCTACATGCGTTTGGATACTATTTGCCTCTATTTTGAAACTTATTCGTCAAATTTTTATAAATACATTTTGGGGATGACCACTTATGCATAACCCTAAAATATGCTACAACGTATTTATGCACACATGTATCCTAGGTGAACGCTCTATATTAATATACTGTATTAACTTCTTATGGTACCCATGCAAATAGGGTGCACATTACTCAATCATAGACATGATATAATAGATTATTTTTGCACACATGTAAACAAGGTAATCACTTCATCCTTTATAGAATGAACTAATGATATCTATAAACACTCAATTTTGTAGGTTAATTTCATCATCAACCAGTCCTTTTAGCCAATATAGAAAAATTGACCCTTTTATACCCAAATTTAGGGCAAAACATAGCCTAACATTTGAGAATCCCAAAACCATATCAAATCATTACAAAATCTCACAACAATGGTATCCACATGATGTGGTCTACCGAAAATGATGCCACTTACATTATTGGTGATGTGACCCGGGTTCAATCCCCACGGTGGATGTGTATAAGAAGTATTTCTCAATAAAAAAAAACAATCTCACAACAGTCATATCTTTGGAAAGGGCTCAAAAAAAAATTCCGTGTATAAAAATACATATATTTTTGCAAAAGATAATACCTCAAAACATTGAAAAAAATATCATTGTAACCTTATGGAACTTTTTTATGGTGCTTGTATTAACACCATATGGAGTTATCATACCACTTTCAAATATTTACCATTAGAGCTTAAATTTCGATAGTTTAACTACCCTTCACTACCCATTGTTTTTATATCTCAGTCATTGCCCTACTCATTATGTGATTGAACTACCAACTAAGCCACTTAACTGTCAATCAAGGTACTTAATTGATCGATCAAAATTGAATCAAGTTATTTAAATCCTAATTGGTCACATCTTGCAACTTATCTCAACTAGATACCTTATCTTATAAACTTACCATATCTCCCTGTACAGTAGACAACTCATCCATACTCACATGCACTTACAATATATCTTCCAAAGAGCTTGGTTGTTCTATAAAATAACCTTTGGAGGAGATAGACAATTCCAATAATGCATAGGTAATTATATGTTGTCAAAATAATCGGTGAAAGGAACTTCTATTCATTCACTTGCTGCTACCATTCAAAGGCATATTCCTTGTATTTTTAGAAACTTTTATGAGGAAACAATTGATGCATCAAGGGGCACTACCCTAGGAAATAAACATTCACTTGAAAAAGCATCCAAGGGGTATGTTGGGTTGTGGCATTTTCTCCTATATCTCATATTTTTTGGTTTTTTCTTATCGTATTTATTTATTTCTTGCATTATTTAACTTTATAAGTGTTTTCCATTACACAATCAAAGTATTTTATTATCTATTCAAAATAAAACAAGGGTTTTGGTCTCTCCCAAGAAATATCAATTATTTTTAGAGAGAATCAAACTAACCCCTATGCCTTAATCATGTTGTTTTCTATTTTAGGTCGTAGGTCTTCATCTTCTATATGCTAGCAATGAAATCATTACATGACTCTGAAAACATCATAAAAAATTTTATACAATGCATGTATAGTCTTGTAGTGCTTTTTTAGTCACATGAAACTTCTATAGTCTCATGGTCCAAGCATCCTCTAATTTACTATTACTATAACATTCTCATACATCAAACAAATATATATGCCTCTAAGCTAGATGAAGTCAAAATTAAATAAATGAGAAATATTTTTAATGTGCATATTACTTTTGTAGTAATAATTCCCTTATAACATTCAATTCATCATTCATAGTCCTAAAAAAAATTAACACTTCATACAAGAGTTTACACATTCATAGATATGTTATAATAACTTTATGGAATCAGGAAACAAGGTGGACACTATCCATTTGTAATTATGCTACAACTTATTTATGCACACATGTATCCTAGGTGAAATCTCTATACAAATATACTACAATAATTTTTTTTTGGTACACATGCAAATAGATTCCACACTACTCAATCATAAATATGCTATAATAGATCATTTTTGGACACATGCAAATAATATAATCACTTCATCCATTATAGAATAAACTAATGATATCCATATACATTTAATTTTTCATGCCAATTGTATCATCAACTAGATATTTTGTGACTTTAGAAAAATCAACGGTTTTATACCCAAATTTAGGGTGAAAAGCAGCCTGACATTTGAGAATCCCAAAACCGTATCAAATATTTATAAAATATTACAAAAGTGATACTATTGGAAAGGGTTAAAAATGGGATTTTTAATGTGTATAAACATACCTATATTTTTTAAAAATATAACGCCATTGTCAAAAATTAACATGCTAGGAATGCAATATTAGGATAAGATCTGATTAAGGATAAATTTTGACACTTGAATTCTAGTGCAAGAGGAAAAATATATAGCCTCTATCAGTTTTGTGAAGTATTCGATCATCGTGATCATTAAATCATGTTCATATAATTATGTAAGATCTATATTACCAATGATATCAATGTCGTAAGTACAAAATATCTAAGGATAAGTTATGATTGAAGATCCTAAGACAAAGAACAAAAAAGGTAGTCATGTTTATGGTATTTTTTGTATTTGCATATGCAGTTATAATATTTATTCTCCATAGAGGGCTAGTAATATCATAACTGGATAAGTTTCTTGGCCATGGCATTTTTGTTAAAGTGGTCATCACATGTTCCATCATGGACATCTTGAATGAATATCTTTGCTTCATTTCATCTTAGGCATACAAGATCTTACACATTGATGGATATGTTATAATGACTTTGTTTAGGCAATAAAAAAAAAGGTGAACACTATCAATTTATAAATATGCCATGGTTATGTATAGTGGCTATTTATCGCCAAATTGGCTAAAATTATGATTTTTAAATTTGGAATTGGCTAATATTTGGGACCCTTGACTAGGGTCCATTAGCTAAAAATTTATGGGTGTAATTGTTTTTGGGTCGATTCGCCTCAATTTAATAATAATTTGACCATTTTAAGTTTAAATTTCCAACATTACCCCTAATAATAGTGAACCTTCTACATGTGTTTGGATACTATTCGCATTAATTTCAAAACTGATTAGCCATATTTTTTATAAATACATTTTCAGGCTAACCCCTTATGCATAACCCTAAAATATTCTACAACATATTTATGCACACATATATACTAGGTGAATGCTCCATATTAATATACTCTAATAACTTCTTTCGGTACCCATGCAAATAGGGTGCACATTACTCAATCATAGACATGATACAATATATCATTTTTGCACATATGTAAATAAGTTAATCACTTCATCCTTTATAGAATTACCTAATGATATCTATAAACACCCAATTTTGTATGTTAATTTCATCATCAACTAGTCCTTTTAGCCAATTTAGAAAAAATGGCCCTTTTATACCTAAATTTAGGGCAAAACATAGCCTAACATTTGAGAATCCCAAAACCATATCAAATCATTACAAAATATCACAACAGTGGTATCTTTGAAAAGGGCTCAAAAATAAATTTCCAACGTGTATAAACATACTTATATTTTGATAAATGATAATACCTCAAAACATTAAAAAACAATATCATTGTAACCTTATGGAACTTTTGTATGGTGCTTGCATTAATACCATATGAAATTATCATACTGCTTTCACATATTTACCATTAGAACGTAAATTTGTATAGTTTAACTACCCTTCATTACCCATTTTTTTTATATCTCACTCATTGTCCTACTTATTGTGTGATTGAACTACCAACTAAGCCACTTAACTATCAATCAAGGTACTTAATTGATCGATCAAAATCGAATCAAGTTATTTAACTCCTATTGGTCACCTCTTGCAACATATCTCAACTATATACCTCATATTATAAGTATATATTCCTTTACAGTAGACAACTCTTCCATACTCACATGCACTTACAATAGATCTTCCAAATAGCTTGGGTGTTCTATAAAATCACCTTTGTAGGAGATAGACAATCCCAATCATGCATAGGTAATTATATGTTGTCAAAATAATTGGTGAAAGGAACTTATATCCATTCACTTGCTACTACTATTTAGAGGTATATTTCTTGTATTTTTAGAAACTTTTATGAGGAAACAATTGAGGCATCAAGGGGCACTACCCAAGGAAATCAACATTCACTTGAAAAATCATCCAAGGGGCATGTTGGGTTGTGGCATTTTATACTATATCTCATATTTTTTGGTTTTTTCTTATTGTAATTATTTATTTCTTGCATTTTTTAAACTTTATAAGTGTTTTCCTTTACACTATCAAAGAACTTTATTATCTATTCAAAATAAAACAAGGGTTTTGGTCTCTCTACCAAGAAATATTAATTATTTTTAGAGAGAAACAAACTAACCCCTATTCCTTAATCACATTGTTTTCTACTTTTTATCGTAGATATTCATCTTCTATAGGATAGCAATGAAAGCACTACATGACTATGAAAACACCATAAAAAAATTTATACAATGCTTGTATAGTCTTGTAGTGCTTTTGTAGTCACATGAAAATTAAATAATGTCATGGTCCAAGCATCCTCTAATTTACTATTACTATCACATTCTCATATATACAACAATTCTATATGCCTCTAAGCTAGATGAAGTCAAAATTAAATAAATGAGAAATATTTTTAATGTGCATATTACTTTTGTAGTAATAATTCCCTTATAACATACAATTCATATTTCATAGTCCTAAAAAAAATAACACTTCATACAAGAGTTTACACATTCATAGATATGTTATAATAACTTTATGCAATCAAGAAATAAGGTGGACACTATCCATTTATAATTATGCTACAACTTATTTATGCACACATGTATCCTAGGTGAACACTTTATACAAATATACTACAATAATTTCTTTTTGGTACCCATGCAAATAGATTCCACACTACTCAATCATAAATATGCTATAATAGATCATTTTTGCACACATGCAAATAATATAATCACTTCATCCTTTATAGAATAAACTAATGATATTCATATACATTCAATTTTTCATGCCAATTGTATCATCAACTAGATATTTTGTGACATTAGCAAAATCAACCATTTTATACCTAAATTTAGGGTGAAAAGCAACTTGACATTTGAGAATCCCAAAACCATATCAAATATTTTCAAAATATTACAAAAGTGATACTATTGGAAAGGGTTCAAAATGGTATTTTTAATGCATATAAACATACCTATATTTTAAAAAAATATAAATCCATTGTCAAAAAATTAACATGCTAGGAATGCAATATTAGGATAAGATATGATTAAGGATAAATTTGAACCCTTAAATCCTAGTGCAAAAGGATATAGGTATAGCCTCTACCAGTTTTGTGAAGTATTAGATCATGGTGATAATGAAATCATGTACATCTAATTATGTAAGATCTATCTTACCAATGATATCAATGTCGTAAGTAGAAAATATCTAAGGAGAAGTTATGATTGAATATCCTAAGACAAAGAACAAATAAGGTATTCATGTTTTTGGTATTTGATTTATTTGCATATGTAGTTACAATATTTATTCTCCATAGAGGGCTAGTAATATCATAACTAGAGAAGTTTCTTGGCCATGGCATTTTTGTTAAAGTGGTCATCACATGTTCCATCATGGACATATTGAATAAATATATTTGCTTCATTTAAGTTTAGGCATGTAAGAAGGATGTCATAAAAATACTTCTTGTACAAGATATTACCTATAATGACAAATCTACAAGCATGTTATCTTAATTATTCCACTCATTCCTATTGAGACCTTTTGAAAAGGTATCATCTTTAAGAAAGGCAAAGATGTATTTGTACTAGGGATCAAGATCATTATTTTCTCAATGATAAATATTTATAAATGCTTTTGACTAGATTCCAAAGTTATGGGTTGCTTGAATTATCAGATGATGATTGTGGCTTGTTCACCATATACCTCTAATGAAATGAATGAGGTTACTCCAACCATACTATCTAAATAGTAGTTGTTAGAATTAGTGACAATATAAATGGTAGCTTTATGAAAGAAACTGCTAAGTTATCAATGATGTGTTTATATGACTTGAGCTTATCATTATTGGTTTGATAAAATCTATTAATTTGATTGACGATAAGCTGAGAATACTAGTAAATGGAGAGAGTTGTTACCTCTAGATCTAGGGCTACACGAAGTCCATAAATAATGGTTTCATATTTAATTGTATTGTTAGTGCATAATATTTAAATCTTTAAGGATAGGGAAATTATAATTTGTTGAGGTTATACTAGTATGACTCCTACCTCTACTACTTTGACACATGTTGCATCTTGAAGCATATGATCTAGGAATTAGGTTGGGTAGTTACAAGACTATAAATATTTTCATCTAGAAATTCTACAACTATAGGATGTATAGTAGTTAAATGTGCTATTGTTATTTGGCCATCTATCACTTGTCCCTTTATTGATTTTTGGCTAATAAATTCAATATTGAATTTATTAAGGACCATTACCTATTTAGTAGTTTGATCTGAATTGTAGGTTTTATACATGGGGTACCTCAAGGGATCTAATCTACATATGACATAGGTCTTATGGCTTAACATATAATATCTCAATTTTTTGAGAAGCAAATACAACTGCAAGGTAAATTTTTCAAAGGTTTATATTAGATTTCATAACTAACTAGGGTTCTACTAGTATAATAGATAACCATTTCTCTGTGTTTATCATCATATTATACCAACATAGCACCTAGGTCATAAATATTTATTGTGATATATAACAATAAATGCATAAGAGGATTAGGTGGAACAAGGATAGGAGGAGATAAAATATTTTTTCAAAGCATCAAAAGCTTTTTGAACTTCATCATTCCATTTAAATTTACTTCCTTTTCTCAAGATTTTAAAAAAAGGTTGACATTTGTCGGCTAATAAATACATCTAAAGAAGTGTAATTTGCCTTGAAGACTTCAAGATTGAGTTAACAACTTTTGCATTGGTATATTGTAATGGTTGATGTCTTAACAAAGTCCAAATAAATTTCATATTGAAATACAATGAAACCTAGTAGTTTCCTTGATGTTATTTCAAGCATGCATTTGGAAGGTTTTAAGCAAAAAATGTATTCTCATTTTTTCAAAGATTCATCTTAGATATTGAACATAATCTTCTCATTTTATAAAATTCTTGAGAAGATCATCAAGAAAATATTCAATGGAAACATGCATCATATCATGAAAAATAGATATCATAGACTATTAATAGGTAGTTTCCATATTTTTTGGCCCAAAGGGCATGACCTTGTAGCAAGATATATCCCAAGGAGATAAGTAGATGATCTTAGATTGATATTTAGGTGCAATTCAAATTTATTTATATAAAAAAACACTATTCGTTAAAGACAACATCCCATATTCTATAATAAATTTGATATTAATATCTATGTTGGATAAATGAAGATCATCTTTGGGACATGCCTTTTTAATGTCCTTAAAATCAGTGCACACTCTTAGAACATCCTCCTTTATTGCTAAAGTCATTGTGTTAGAGACTTGATCATAATAATAGATTACTATGATAAATTTAACCATTAAGAGCTTTTGAAGCTCTTCTTTGACAAGGAAACTTCAAGGTACATTTTTATCAACTTTTACTTTACTAGATTGACATCAGGTTTAATAACTAAATTATTTATTACTAGGGAAGGATATAACCCTAGCATGTCTACATAGGACCACACAATGATATCACAAATTATTATAAATAGATTAGTATATTACTCATGTTCTTAAAGGGTTAAGACTTTTCCTAATTTGATGATTTTTGGATTGTCTTGAGAGTTAATATGTTAATATCAATCATTGCTTATACTAATATGTGGCACTCATTTTCCAATTGTGAGTAGGTAATAATCCTAAAATATCTAGGTATATAGGATATAAGGTCAATTACTCAAAATCATGTGGCTATGAGGTATCTATAATTTTTATATGGAAAAGTGATCCTCCATTATAGGAATTTTCCTAACAAATATGGTCATGGGCACCATCATAAGGAGGGTTGTGGGGTAATACTTACATCTCGTAGTTATTTATATTAAAAATTAAAAATTTATTTTCAATTTATTGGGAGAAATTTGTATTATTTTCTTGATATATAGATATTTCTTTTCTTAAATTATTTTGATTATAAATATTATCTTCAAATGGATTATGGGGATCTTGTTCATACTCATTGTTGAGTTTAGGATAAAAATATACTTAATATGTTTACACTAATCGATTATGAGAATGAATATACATAAAATACTTTGAATGATAATGTTTCACATCCTCTTTTTCATCCCAATATAAGACCTTTGTTAGAGTGGTATTGTCTTGAAGTTTAGTAAAGCAAAGGCAAATATCATCATTGCTATCGTCCAAAGAAAAAAAAGGGTAACTGTTCATTGTGGTTGTATATATAACCTAATACCTAATGACTTGGCCAAGCTTCATGTTCCAAGGGTTATTTAATGCCCTATTCATAAGGTCATAGTCCTTTTCTCTAGTAGTCAAAGTTATAAAGGATTTGTTTGGGTATAGGGTAAAGGTTTGACAAGCAACATAAAACATATTATCATTTAATTGGATGAGGGTCACTACCATGGATTTTTTTCATTAATAGTTCTAACATAAATAAAAGTCCAAATCCCTATTTATACAACCTTCCCTTTTCTAGAATTCCATCCATAAGGTCTAGGGTGAAAGAGGAAATCTAGCTATATCTAATGCTAGTAGTTCATTTAATTGATTATTGAGATTAATATGATTAATATTTTGAATTTGTGATTTATTCTAATCTTGTGTTTCATTTTTATTACTTGATCTCATTTGGTTAATATTATTGTAATATTATTTAGATTTTGTCTTAGTAGATTTATCATGTGATGAAATTTTTAGGGCATCATTAACAAAAGGATGAAAAGCATTTTGAGAAGGACAAATATGAGCCTTTACATTTTTTCCTCAAAGAATTGATAGTGTGTGAAGAGATCAAGGTATGCAATGATGCTATATAACTTACCTTGATATTAAATCTTTAATAATTGATGCTAGGTTTATGGGAGAGCCTCCATAGCATGAATCTAGGACCGTCCTAAAATAATATTATAATTTAGGTTGCAAGGTAGAACATAGAATAGGGTGTTAAGTATACAAGTTTCTACTTTTAAGGAGAGGACTATAGTCCCAATAGTCTTGTAGTCATGATTATCATATGATTTAATAACAATGTTAGATTTCACTAATTCTTATATTTTTAGCCCAATATTATTACTAAATTTAAGGCTATATACATTCAAGGTAGATATATTATTTGACAAGAACTATTTCAACAAAATCCTTGCTAATATTACACATAATATATAGGGAGAGATCCCCAAGCATAGAAGATGGTGAATATAATCATTGTATAATTGGATCACTCAAGAGTTTAAAAAGGATTTCTCTATTGGTTGGTGAAGTCTTTAGTAGGTCAAATAAAGAAATGTTTGTAGTGGTGTCTTCATGTTCTTGTTGAAGATAAAAGGCTCTTTTATATTTATCTTGGGATAATAATACTAGGGGTGGTTCTTTAAAATAATATTCACATTTAGGTCATAAGGGCAAAGGGAGGCTAGAACATGGGTTTTGATTATTAAGACTTTTCTTTGTGTTTGTGTCTAGTGACAACATGAACATGAATCATTCCTGTCATGTTTTTATGAAATGGGGTACATTTCGCTATTGAACATGATTGATGGATCTTTGATCGTGGTTAGGTAAGATACCCCAATTGATTCACATGTATTGGTTAGAGGATGATTTCTATTTAGAATAACTAACAATAATATGGACATCAATGATAAAATCTTGAATAAGGTGCATAAGGATCCTACATCTATTGGTATGGTAGAAATTTTTGCAATGGAAAGTACATTTTTAATCAGCATTAAACCAAGGGATATTATCTCATTCAAGATATTTAGGTATTATAGGTGGAAACTCTATATTTTAGCTGCTAATTTGCAATAATAGCTATTAGAGATTGATTAAGTCTGGTGAACTTTCTCATAGGTTTTTGTTGGACTTTTACTAGGACTAAATTTTGGAAGGTAGTAATAATATTTACATTATTTGTTTTGACATTGTTAATGGGGTGAGAAACAATTCATCATCACCCACAATAGGCTTATTTTATACTAACTTTTAGAATTATAAGACAATAATTTTTACTCCTATTTCTTACCTTTTAGTTGGCCTCTATGTATGAGGGTAACTTCTACTTGTTTGGCCAATTCCACCACATATTCAAAAGTAATGTGGGGTTTTTCTAAAGGGTAGTTCAATTGTTCTTCCAAATTGTGTATAAATATACACATGAGGTATTTATACAGAGTATATAGGAGTTTCCTTACTAGGTCCTACCATTGGGTTAAGAAATTTGGGAAAGCTTCCCCTCTTAGCTTACATGGCCTCATAAAGATAATGAATCATACATTTTCTCTATATGTACACAACAAAATGTCATTGTATTTGAAAGTACCACTCTAAGGCATCTCTACCAAGGATCTTTAGAAAAAATTTAAGTATCAATGCCACATCATAGGAAATGTCATGGCATATAGGTTGAAAGAGCCTAATATGTTCAATTG
Organism: Wollemia nobilis; assembly: GCA_028583015.1. NCBI lineage: Eukaryota > Viridiplantae > Streptophyta > Pinopsida > Araucariales > Araucariaceae > Wollemia > Wollemia nobilis. The sequence continues at coordinate 670,540 of JAQPPZ010002456.1, read as the reverse complement.
GGTCTCCCTCTTCCCTATATAATTGAAACATAGGGGTTTCAAAATAGGAGGGTATGGCCATCTAGCCACAAGAGGTTCTAAGGGTTGATTAAAAAATATTTATAAGTATATCTATAGCTAATTGATTATTTTTAATGGAAGTCAACTATAGCTCAATCTTAGAGTTTTGTTTTTCTAATAGCTCTAGCTTTGTGTTTATGTTATAATTGTAGAGTAATATGGATTTAATGGAGTTTGTGGTAAGGTCAAGTAGGGCTATGATTTAATATATTGGTAAACTTGAAATATTGGAGGAGTTGATATGTAAGGTAATGTTATATTTCTTACCCCCAAGCTATTTGGGATAGATGGATTGGTGAAAGAAGAGTTTGAAATAATGGGAAGGTGACATTGAGAGGAAGATATGTTGAGAAAAATATTAGAGGTGAGTATATTTCTATAGATTGAAGCACTAGGTACATATGTCACATTTAATTGAAATTTGTTGGTGGAGGCATAGGGTAACTATTTATTATCCTAAGCATAGACGATAAGGAAAACTAATGGTCTAAGAAGGATGGGGGATCTTGCACTCTACCTTCTATAGGTTTATTTTGTGATCAACTATAGGGATGGACCTAGGTTGTTATAGAAGTTCCAAAAAGGACCCTTTAGTATGGGAAGTTGTTAGGGGATGCTTTTCTACCCTTAAAATGGTTTGCATAGTTTTTTTATTTCCATGTAGGAAAGAAATTAAATGGTTCTTAAATTTATAATCCACCTCCCCGTATTCATTGTGAACATGTGATAAGGTTCATAAGACATGATATTACTCATCTTCTTACTTAAAGTTTCGATTCTAAAATGTTACTTTATCCTCTTGGGCCTCAATTAGCGATGGTAAGGAGATTGGATTTTTAGCTAATTGATGTGTAATATTATAGGTGAGATAAGGAGGATTAGCTATATATCTAAGAAGGAAGGATTATTTTTTATGAATTTTTATTTTAAGGAGATGATTAAAGAAGAAGAAGAAGATGTTTCAAAAACCTTATATCAACTTCTCTCTAAATACATGATTTGTTCTACATACTATAGATACCCAAACCTAGCCACTCCATAAAACCCACCCACACCACCAAACCTGCATAATAAAATAATATGCCTAAGTTCTAACTTAGGCATAATTTCCTACACATTATCCTATTTTCTAGATTTTGTAAAATCTAAAAAATATCCCCTAGGATACCCTATCTATCCCTTTGACATGTGTCTTAGCCATAACTACCCCTCCCCTTGCCACATATCACACACCTCACTCCACTCCCACCTACCCACTTTCCACATATTCCCAGTTAAGTGATACACCCTGGGTGACTCACTCTAACTACCTAGGAGAGGTGGTTTCCAAGTCCTTGCCAATTGGTAACCCTGGCTTACCACCTATCCTCTCCCCCTCATATCCCAAGAGCCTATAAAGGCTCACCCATTTTATTAAGTAAGGAGGGCTGAAAATATATTTTCACACTACTAAAATTGCTATAGGATGTAATCACCATTCTTGTAGATCCATTCACTAGAGTTAAGGAGATCAAAACCCATCACTTTTGCAACATGACCACAAACGTGGAGGTGTATTTACATTGAAGCAAATGTAGCTCTGCATTTGCACAAACATCATCCCACATTTAACCATCCCCAAATGTGGTCCTACATTTACCTAGGGAAATTTTTAGTCATTGATAAACATTGATCTAGATAAATAACAAGGTATTTTTATTTCATTATTTCCATTTTTTGCACATCATTTTCAAATTATACAAGCATAAATATTAGGGTTTTCATAGCTTATTTTTTCCATATAAATAGGTGATATTAACTCCCTTTGTTTGCAAGGTCATGTGTCTAGGTAATAGGTTATTAAAAATTTTGGAGAAAAAAGTGGCCTACCAAGGGATACACAAGCCCACTCACCAATCTAACTGTAGTAGAGGAGATTACAATATACCTATAGTTCACTTGATTTGCAAAAGGGGCCATTCCCCTTTTACACATTGTAATTTAAAAAAAACACATTCTTTTGTAACCCCTAAAAAATGTGTGATAAATATTGTAAAAAGAGAAGATTAAAGCTTCCAGTTCAATACAAAATTAGTATTTTTACTTGCACATTGCTTGTTTTATTTTTTCATTGCTTGGGTGTCAATATTTTGCTTATATATCATTCTCCCACCTAATCCATAAGTCACCATTAAAGCTTTCACCTCTATTTCCACTCCATCCATAATTGAACAAACACAAATTGTAGTGCATCTTGCCAACCCAAGTATTGGTGAGTACATGGTTCATAATGTTACAATCACCCCACCTAGAATCGATATTATTAGAGATTACAATCACTCATGTGACCCACCTTTAGCTATAGGTTTGATGTATAATAAGGGTTCAACACCAAATAAAATTAATTTTGTATATTAAGGAGTCGATTCTTCATCTAATCCACCTCGTCCTAATGAACCCAAATAATAATTTTGTGCTAACATTGAATATATGTCCAATCTAGACTTACCAACATGATATTTTCATTAGGTTAATTGGCAAGTATATGATATAGGATGACATGAATAGGTTATTTGAAATATCATTGAGCTCCACTATTAAGAAATGAATGATCACTCTACCTTGGGATACAAGCCACTATCTTCAAACACCTCCTTTGAGCAAGCATTTCAACAACTCACTATAGATATTGAAGAGGAGAGTGAGGACTATGAAGATAGAAATTATAGTGATGATGAATATAAAGACCCTAAGTTTGCGCCTCTTTTGTATGAGGCTTTTTAAAAAATGCAACTGCATGCTACTATGATAGACTTCATTTCCAATGACGACTCTAAGAAAAACTTTTATGAGGAATTTAGCATACTTTCAATTACCTCAAATAACTTTGAAGAAGAGTTAGCCCTCATAGTACCATTTATAGAGGAATATGAGTTATACCTTTGTATTTTTTCCATACATTGACTCATCTTTCACCTACTCCTTCTGCTAGAATGAATTGAGCCACCCATCGAACCACCACCACCACCTTAACCACCTCTATACAGTTATTGTAAAATATGTATATGTATACATGGCAAAAATAACAAAAAAAAATAGCTTAGCCATTCATAATGCATTTTGTACATCCAATCATGCATTCATAACTCATGTGCATTCCACACATTTATTTATGCATCACATCTGCATTCATTCATATCACTTGCCATATTGATTGCTCTTCGGTTAGATTATATAATTGTTAATCCAATGAGTCTTGTTACCTTAATCAAGGGCGCATTCATTCTAGTATTGGATTCATTCCACCATCCACAACCATACCAAAAAATAAAATGATAAATGAAAAATGTAGGCAAAAAAAAATCCCATGGCACCTTATCTCTTTGTTAGTCTTTGGTTTCTAGAATATCTAGATTTTTTAGTTACTCAGGCACTCCTAGTGTTTCAAAAGTAGCCTCCATTGAATGTCAAATGGTCCTTAGGTACTATAGTGTGTCCCTAGTAAAATCAAATTTCCTCTTGGACCATGCACATTATCATACATTAATCAAATTGTGATGCCTTAGAATGATGAAGTCATGCATAGCTATTGTCATAGAGTGAATGTTTTCCCTTGCTAATCCTATTATGCACATGGTCAATAATATTGATAATTGGCAAAAGGACAATCTCTCCCTCCCTCCCCCCAAAAAAATCCTTTGCTCTTCCACAAAATGATCAAGTATCCCTAAAAACAATCCCATTGCTCTCCTCCAAAATTAACAAGTTCTAAAGCAAATAAATCCTCCAAAAGCAAAAAAATCCCTTGCTCTTTCACAAAATGATCAAGTATCCCTCACCCCAAAAAAAATTAAAGAGCTTGAATCCTGGGAATTATTAGTTTTTTGAAAACCATGGAGTGATCCTCATTGCCAACAATGGGCTAAATATGTTGGTCTAGCAGTGGGGTAGCCTTATGCATGGTGAAACATCTATCACATTAGTGAACTTCTTTTGTATAGACCTATGTATGCTCTTGAATGAGCTAACTTATTGGTATAAATTACAATTGATTTTCTATCCATATGCTCATAATTGGCAATAAATATTCACTATACACACAATTGGTCATTAAGAGATTTGACTCCTCTAGGATACCCTTGGCATCTTATGGATTTGCAAGATTAATAGATAAGTTTGTTTGAGATCACTGAAATGTTTGAGTCCTATGAAAACAACTCTACATCCCTTATCCCTAAAGCAATAAAATTCATAAGCGAGCTTCCATTCCAAATCACTATCACATTATCATAAATGTATTATATTCTACTTCACCTTTCACCATTAGATGTTGGTAATCCTTATTAAGAAATAAATTAAAATTATTCTAAACAATGGTCCATAACCTCTTTGAATAAAAATTAATGAAACAAAACCATTAATTCATTTGTATTCATTCATAATATATTCATTTCATCACATGCATACCAAAATTCAAAATCCCTCCAAAGGAACCAGACTCCTTTGGTCACATGTAACACAAAAGGCTCCAAAGGAACCAAACTCCTTTGGTCACATGTAATCCAAAAGGCTCCAAGGGAACCAAAATCCTTTGATCACATTCAATCCAAAAAGGCTCCAAGGGAACCAAACTCCTATGGTCACTTTCAATCCAACATGCTCTAAAGGAACTAAACTCCTTTGATCATTTTCAATACAAAAGGCTCCAAAGGACATACCTCTTTGGTCAATTCAATTTAAAAAGCTCCAAAGGAAAACCCCATTTGGTCACTTTCAGTTCAAAAGGCTCTAGAGGCACCAAATCCCTCTAGTCAACATCTAGAATAGCTTTTTCTTTCTTGCACTAGCTAACATAAATTCTCAATTGAACCTTGTATCTAGTGATTTACTCTAGTCACCTAGTGGTTGCAGCGATTGGTTAGGCGGTATAGGTAGATCACGATAAGAATACTTATTCAAAAAAAAAGAACACATAAAATCAACCACTGAAATCATAAAAATCATCAAATAAACTCATATATTCATCTGACACATCATCCCATCTCATATTATCCTCAATTAGATCAATTTTGTAGCTCAATTTGTAATGCAATGGTGTTCAAGAAAATTTGCTCAAGGTACTCTTCAAAACCTATTTTTGGGGTCGTAAAAGTAGAAATTTCTCACAAAATAAAAATTGGTTTGCACCATGCCACTAAATGGGTCTTACATGTAATGAATTATTCTAGTATCATAAGCATACCCACATGGATTGGAGGTCCATCTACCATAGATAAATAACATCAATTCACCAAAAGAAAATTTTAAACAAAGTAGCCCATTCCAACTTGGGGCGATAAACTTGATCTTGTTTCACAATACTTACATCCATCAAAAGATCATCCCACCATCCACAATTTGATCAAGTGGCTCGAAGATATTATTTGTTTCATATTTCACCCATAACAACCCATTCCAACTTGGGGTAATCAACTTGATCTTGTTTCATAATACTTACATCCATCAAAATATCAATCCACCATCCATAATTTTGTCAAGTGGCTCGAGGATCTCACCATTCACTGCTTGAGGGGGTAATCAAAAAGTAAAATTTTCAATGGTCATTCAATGCTTGTGTTAGAGTGATATGGAATGAACACTTAAGGGAAAAAGCACAAGATTACACGATGAAAACAGAGTTTGCATTCACACCAAAAATATTTTATAGGTATTTTTGCCTTTACAAACGCGATATTTAATGCACCCAATCCGTGTGAGCATTAAATATTATACAATATGATCCATGTGAATAAGAATAATATTAAGAATTAAATATTAATCCTTTACAATCAACATTTAATATGCACAATCCGTGTGAGTATTAAATGCAATATAACATGATCAATGTGAGGAGGGATAATATTATAGAATATAATATTAATCCCTATCATTCCTCCCCACCATAGAAGCATTGGAATCCAATGCATTTCAAAGAGAGTAAAAGTTTAGTTTTGATCTGCATTAAATGATAGTTATGGTGATTATTGATTAAATTAAATAAATAAAAATTCAATTTAATTTAATAAATGCATTAATTAATATAGTTTAATGATGGAACAATTAAATTAAATTAAAATTTTTATTTTATTTAATAAATGCATTAATGAATGCAGTTTAATGATAGAAAAATTAAATTAAATTAAAATTTTAATTTAATTTAATTTATGGAAATGTGTCCAGAAGTATGTGCAACACCCATCGGGATCAAATGGTCATTGCCATGGTTTCAAGGTGGAAGCTAGTAGAAAATCTTCTCGTAGCTCATCTCCTAGAAACAAAGCAAACCTGGTGAAATTGTGATTGGTTACGCAAGACAGAAGGTTGCAACAAAGAAGAAAAAATGTGCATGGTGACAAAATGAATGCAACTAAGAACTGAGCAATTACTTCAGATTGAAAAGAGACCTCATCAATGAAATGTGGTAGATCAATGTCGAAAAATAATGGGTCGGGCTTGAATGAGCAAGAAAATGCTAAAAATCCATAGAGACACTATGGAGCCATAGAATGCAGATCCACAAACACATATTCTATTGGAAAAATAACTACAAAATCATCACTATCTTCTAGATCTGTAGCAGGCACCAAATCTTCAAAGGACCTCAGATCTGCAACCAAAAAATTGTCAATACCATTAGCAACATCGTCTAATGGCAATACAATCGGATTTTTGCCCATAGATCCTAGTTCAAATCCAAGTGTTGCTTCCTAGTTTTTAGCAAATTCTTCTTCTTCAATAGGAATAATTTCATCTTCCAATGCAGTAGAAAGATTTTCATCTTCAGTAGATGCAAGTTCTACTGCAATTATGGCATCTTGGAGCAACTGAAACTCAGCATTGAGTTGTTGATATTTTTCAAAAACTTCTTTGAGTTTCTCTTTTTAAGTTTCACTCAAAATAAGGACGATGGGCCTTCTACCCATAAACCTTGGTTTACTTCCATATAGTTATTAAGAGTTATTGGCTTTAGCATATTCCATAGCATCGATTAGAATGGCTTTTTGAATCAACTGAAATTCAACATCGATCTATCTATACCATAGAGATATTTCATCCAATGAATGGATTGAATTTGGCAGCATGGTGTCAAAGGAATGATGAATCCAAGGGTGGATACTTGGATCAATAGCTGAAGGTTAGGAGTCAGATGGACCCAACTAGCTGAGAGTTTGCAGGATTGCATCAAGTTGTCAAGGGATGACAAATCCAAGTGTGAGAACTTGGATCAAGAGCCGAGGGTTGGGGTCAGAGGAACCCTAGCTTAGCTGAAGGTCGGTGACCAGAGGGACCCTAGTGAGAGGTTTTGAATGAGTACTTTAAGTCATACAAAAAATGGAAGAGTTTTCACCCAATACCAAGATTTGTTGATGGTTTTATCGTTCCTCTTTTGAACTAGATTGGCCTAGGGGAAGAGGATAATCACCTATCCAATGTTCGACTCTGATACCACTAATATGGAATGAAAAATCGAGGGCAAAAGTACAATATTGCACGATGAAAACTGAGTTACATTCACACCAAAAATATTTTCATAGGTATATCTACCTTTAAAAAAGTGCCATTTAATGCACCCAATCCATATGAGCATTAAATGTTGTACAATGTGATCTGTGTGAATAGAGATAATATTAAGAATTAAATATTAATCCTTTACAATCAATATTTAATACACATGATCCATGTGAGTATTAAATACAATATAACATGATCCATGTGAGGAGGGATAATATTATAGAATATAATATTAATCCCTATAACAGGGCAACCAAATTAGTTTTTTCCATTTAATAAAACTAGGTGTCTCTTTTTTTACACCACATTGATATTTGCATAATGTGGTACAAAAAGAGGCATTTGTAAGCACCCAAACCAAGCCACTTCATAAAACCCACCCACACCGCCAATCTTACATAATTAAAAATTTTCCTAAGTTCTAACTTAGGCATAATTTCCTGCACATTATCCTATTTTCTATATTTTATAAAATCTAGAAAATATCCCCTAGGATACCCTATCTATCCCTTTGACATGTGTCCTAGCCACCACTACCCCTTACCTTGCCACATCTCACACACCTCACTCCACTCCCACCTACCCACTTGCCACATCTCCCTAGTTAAGTGAGACACCCTAGGTGACTCACTCTAACTACCCAGGAGAGGTGGTTGCCCAATCCCTACCACTTGGTAGCCTTGGCTTACCACCTATCCTCTCACCCATCATATCCCAAGAGCCTATAAAGGCTCCCCCATTTGATTAAGTAAGGAAGGCTGAAAAATATATTGTCATGCTATAAAAATTGGTATAGGAGGTCATCACCTTTCTTGCAGATCCATTCACTAGAGTGAAGGAGATCAAATCCCATCACTTTTGCAACTCAACAAAAAAAATAGATTTTTATTTACACATAAGAAAACACAGCTCTATGTTTGCACAAATGTTACTCTACATTTACCCACACCCAAATGTGGTCCTATGTTTGTCTAGGGATAGTTTTAGCCATTGATGAACACAAATAGATCAAATAAACAAGATATTTTATTTCATTGTTTCAATTTTCTACACATAATTTTTAGATTCTACATGTAAAAACCAAAATATAGCCACTTGTCCTCCATCCATGTTTTCCACCATTTCCACCCACTATTCATGTATATTTATATTTATTTATTTTATATATTTAATATTAATATTTTATATATTTAATATTAATATTTTATATATTATATTTTACATATATTTAATAATATATATTTATATAAGTGAATTAATCCCAGCCATCCAATTTCATTTAATCTTATCCATCCATTTACATCAATCCATGCCACAACCTAAATTTAATATCCACCCTCCGATGTTCTTTTATCTCAACAAAATGATTAGTGTCTTTGAAACCCTAAGTATTCCCTAGGTTATATTATTAATAGGAGTCATTTTGATGGCTCAACCCCTGAGCAATTTGTGCCCTAAACACTAAATAATCCTTGAATCATAAGCATTTTTGTGAAGTACATGCCACTGAGTTCCCTAGAGTATCCAAGTGCTCTTCCCTTCTATACTCGATTGCAATAACCCCCACATCCTTCATTGCCTCCCTCGCTCAACTAGATCTACTTCTATAGACTTCCCCCTCATCTGTTGAATACATTCGGGTACTTCCTATCACTCCTGAGTGCCTCTGGGTTCCTCCTCCACTGCTTCCAAGTGCCTATAGGCACCTTCAACCATCACCAAGTGCCCATGGGTGTTTCTTATAGCTGCCAAGAACTCATGGGCATTTTACGCCAGATATTTTGAAGTCTCTCTAGCCCCCAAGTAATGCTAGGGCATTGCCACATCAATTTGTTGTAACAAATCTCATAGATTAGAAGACAATAAATATGTAAGGTAAATCCATTAATTAATATTTTATTACATGCACTTTTATTTTTGTCCATTTTATTTACAGCATAAAGTTAGGGTTTATTATTTCTTATAGAGGGCCTCACATTATGGATCCCTCATAGGTGCTACTAATCTATTTGTTGTGTTATTATGTGTAGATATAAAGGTGCTACATCAGTACTGGACAACTGTTTAAGCTAGAGTAGCCCAACATCAGATAACTAGAAGCCCACTCACTTCTATTGGGAGTAAGGATGCACTTGAAGACACCATCAGCCTTGTTTTATAGGGTTTTGGATAACCCTAGCCATTGTAAATCTATATCAAAAATATTCAAAGATACTCATTGTAACAATAGAGTTTTTAGGCTCCCCCCATTAATATAAGAACATTCATTGTGCAATTGTGTGTTCTTTGAGTTCAAGTTATTTAACATTATTTGGTGTTGTGGTTTTGTCTCTTCAAATGGCGATCATGGTGGTACCCCCTAAGGGTTTATTTTTATAATTTTCCTTACTAATTTATTTTTTGTTTTCTATCATATTGTAGGGTTTTTAGAAGCGTAGATTTCATAGATTTTGTTGGATCCAGGGTTTCTAGAAGTTTGCAGAAGGTTGCAAAAGGTGCACGAATGCCTGGAAGTACTTGAGGGCTATCCATAAACACCCAGGTGCATTTAAAAAATACCTAGGGGTATTTTACAGAGATTTGGATTAGAAGGGTAGGTTGTTTTGTAAGTCTATAGACAAAACCTTAGCTTTTATGTTTACGTATTTTGGCAATTTGTGTATTTTTCAAATTTTTAAGATAAAAAGAACATAATTTATTAATATGGAAAAGAACATTCATATTATCTTGCATATTAGGTTTTAGATTAATCATTTGCATCCATCTACATTTTCTATTCGAAGTTTTTGATTTTTTGTTGTGTGAAAAAATATACTGCATCTTGATTTCATGTAAATTAAAATTGCATAATTAGTTTACATTATAGAGTTAGGGATTCATATTTTTGTAGGTCTAAGTAGGAAAAAATTTCATATACCAAGATTATCCCCGTACTTGGGTGATTCAATATGGAGGAATAGATGAACCCCCCAACTGTTTAGAGTGGGTTTTAAGTGGTGTACTCTATATATTTTGGAAAATTTGGTATTGTGAATAGTGGCTTATGATTTAGACTATTAAAAGTGGCTATCTTTCTAACATTGTATGAACACCATAGAAAATCATAATTTTAAAAAACAACCACACATTGCATGATTTACATTTAATAGTAGTGGTTGGATTTCATCACCAGCCATTGCTTGAGATTTGGTGATGGTGGCTTTCATCTCCATCCACCAATCTATGCCCTTAGAAACCCTAGGTCACCCTCAAGAAAACTTGTTGGATTTCATCACCAAAAAGAATAGCGTTGCCTTAGCTTAGCCATAGTTTTTACCTTTCTTTGGATTAATTCATATTAGCACATTTGAAATACACAAGATTGAAACCTAAGGAAATGAACTCACATTAAAAGGAGATCACCAATGAACAAGGTAAGACACATGTGTTAAACAAACTTAGCACTAGTTGTTTATTTCTTTTTTATTGTGAAATTTAAATTTGGTGTTTCATTTTACTGCATAATCTATATTTTTATTTATTTGCTTTATGGTCTTAACAAAAAAATAAAAAAAGCATTAAATCAATATAATCCAATGGAACCTTCATCCACTTGCCCCACCACTTCTATGGTAGATTTCTTGAATGTAACACATGCATATTTATTTGTAGGTCCCTTACATTCCTTATCATTCATAGCCTTTCATATGGCTATGCCCAAAGAAGAGTCAACCTCACCAACCATTGATCACCAAATTACTCACATAGACATGACATGAGTAGAATCTCTCATGAAGTCTTCTAACTATATCTTAGAGTCAGTCTCCAACTCACCTAGATAGGATCTTACTTTATAGTAGGAGTCTATTTATTTCTATCCACCATCTAGTTTTACCCAAGTGTACACCAACCCTCTTTTTGAGGCATCAATTGCACCTTACTTCCATATTTCCATTCCCCAACCCTCATGTTCTCCTAGCACTTCATACACATCCACATACACCAACCCCTTGTATGAAACACATGTAAATTTTGCTTCACAAGTTTCAGCCTCACAAGTTGCCATACCTAGTGTGACTTATCCCCAAGCCACATCTTCCATACCATCTACTTTCATAACCTTAAATTCTGATAGAGATATTATTGAAGCATGGGAAAACCTAAACAAATTACTTAGAAAACATCAAAATGATCAACAACAATTATAGGTGGACCCCAAACCTTTACCAAACTCTACTTAGACTATCCTTGTTAACCAGGGTCCATCGTGGGCACCACAGTATTTTATGGTTTCTATTCCTATTCCTCCACCAAATCATACTATCACCCATCCTATTCCCATTGGCCAACCTAGCCATAAAACCTCATAAATTAACCTCATTCCATAATTTCCCATAATTTCATCATCAGTCTCACATTCATCAATTTCCATAAAAATCACCTAGCCATCATTATCAATATCATCATCACTTAGTCACTCCACAGTATTTCTCCACTCCACCACAAAATCATCAGGTAATTTAGGGCTTCCACATTCCTAAATAAGACCCTTGAATTAAGGCCATGCAAAAATAGATAGATCAATTGATACAATATGCTCTTGGTTTAATAAATAAAAAATCAGCCTTATGCTAATTGATCAATCAACCTATTCATCCTTCTGTACCATCACTACCCTATCCGATATATTTCATGGTACGTAAGTTTGAAAAATTCAAGGGAACTAAGGATCCCAAAGAACATGTGAGAACGTTTGTACATGCTTGTTTTAGAATTCAAAATGATAATGCTCTCATGCTCCAAAATTTTCCTCAAATATTAGGAGGAGATACCATAGAATGGTATAATCAATTACCCAACCATAGTATTTATACTTTTGAGCAATTGATTGACCAATTATTTGAGTGTTTCATATTAAATATTAAAAATAAGATCTCATTGTCTAATTTTTATGCTTTAATATAACATGATGAGTCTAACTACAATTTTGGAAACCATTGGAGGTTTGTAATCACTAAGTTACCATTCACCTTGCCAATGGATGAGTTAATTAAGCTATTCACCAAGAGTTGTTTAAAACCTATCTCTTAGATGCTTCAACTATGAACTTATCATTCATTTGAAGAATATTTAGCTTAGGCTAGTGTCATTGAGGAAATCAAAATCCAAGAAGGCATACTTAAGCCTAAAAATAAAGAATGGCCAAAAAAGGGCCAATATAAAAGTAACTATTCTAGCCAACCTAAATCAACACAAGCTACACTAGCCAATCAACCCACTAAAGTTAATCAAGTGGTCATGAGCTAGCCAGTAATGGCTCAACAACAATTTGTGCAAAAAGCACCGCAACAAATTGCTTATCATGTGGTACCCTCAACAACTCAAACCATGCAAAACATAGGTCCAACTATAAAAAATTATCCTCGATGATATTTTGTTTGGAAAATTTTCCAATACACCCCATAGCCGAGTCATATTCTTCTCATTTTTTAAGATTATATGGCACAAATAAACTTGCTTTACCCAAAATCAGACTTGATGATCCCACAAAACGTAGCAAACACTATCAAGAATATTTATTTTGTCCTTATCATAGGTAATATGGGCATGACATTAATAATTGCCATGCATTTAAAGATGTAGTACAAGATATTATTGACTTGGGGGTGATCAAGCTTGATAATCCCCTTGCTCAACAAAACCAAAACCTTGGTATTTTTCAAACACCACTTCCTCATCATGAGGATGTGCAACAAAATGTAAGAGGATATAATACCAAAACTTCTCCTAATGAATTCAATCATGTCCAACAATACCAAGGGTTTGTAGAATCCATACATGTGGTCACTAGAGGTCAAATAAACAATCAAAAAAATGCAAGGCAACCACCTCAAGAAAGTGTGTCACAACCTCCAATATTACCACACATTAAAATTTCCCCCAATACTTCATCACCCATCCATATACCTAGCCAATAAAATCCTCCAAATCCCTCAATAAATCATCCACCATGACCAATCATCTCATTTATTAGTTGGTTAACTACAAGTTTAAAGATGGCTTCTGCCAAATTATCAATTTATGAGTTAATTAAATAATCTCCCCCACATCGTGAGGCATTAATGAATATTCTAAAGTACATTGAACTACAATATTAATATCCTAATTGTTTTAACAACTTTGTAGGGATAATCCAAATATGAATGGAGCCTTCCATCACATTCTATGACTTTGAGATTAAGACAATCTCATCAGAATCAATAGATTCTCCACTGCATATTATGGCTTTCATTGACAAGAATCCTTTTAAAAGAGTTATAATTGATATTGGTTCCTCTATCAATATCATCACCACATCCACTCTTCATCATCTTAACCTTCCCCCATCCCATATCACCAAATCATCATTTACCCTAAAAGCATTCAATGATGTTTTGTGTTCCATAGTTGGCATTGTTGTTTTACCCATTGAAGTAGGGTTCAAAATATTGCACACCATTTTTCACATCTTGGAAGGATTCATAGCATAAGATATACTCCTTGGAAGACCATGGATGAGGGAAATGAGATGTACCCCTTCCATTTTACATCAATGTTTGAAATATGTTCATGAGGTACAAGTACATTGTATACCAACAGACGTTGAGCCATTTAAGTATTGCAATTTCATTTCAAATCATTATGAGTCCATGGTTCCTTCCACACACCTTTTCCTTTCACCATAAACCAATCCATATACCACTTTTACAATTCCTACATCAAAAAATCATATTCCTGAGGAGCTCCCTATCACCAATTCACATGAAGCTTCCACACCCCCATCATTTTCACCATTGACTACATGCACATGTGGTCACAGTTAGTCCACATGATCAACATAATTGTCATACACATCATCATCATCCATTTAGCAGCCTTCCCAAGCCAATCCATAACCATAACCTAATGTTTCACAAGTCGAGTTAACAGATTGTGAAACATCCCAATATTCATCGCTTCCCGAGCCATAACCTAACCATAGTCCTTCCATGTCATCCCAAGTCAAGGTCCACCTCACTAGTCCTAGTATTGGTAAATATGTGGTCTAATACATCACCATAAACCCCTCAACATTTTTAAGGCTAAGGAATTTGGTCACCCACATGACCCACCTTTGGCCATAGGAGAAGTATATAACATGGGTTCAACTCCAAATAGCATAAACTTTATGTATTGGAATATAGATTCTTCATCAAGTCCATCTCTCCCAAAAGAACCCAAAGAACCAGCACTTGCTAATATTTCAAACTTATCAGGATTTCCATCCCACTATTTCCATATAGTCAATTGGCAAGGTCATGGCCTAGGATTGCATGAATAGGGAGTGCATCAACCTATCAATGTTCAATATCAAGAAGTGCACATTCTTTCAGGTCTAGGTTACCACCCAATTTCCACCACCTCTTCTCTTGAACAAGCCTTCCAAAGGCTTAATCTTAATTCTAGAAAAGAAACTCTCCATCCTGATAATTCTAACAATGAAATCTATGAAGAATCTAAACTTATGTTGATAATTTCAAATGAATCTAAAGAAGAATCAAAACCCATTATTCCCCATACTGAACAATATGATTTTTATTTGAACATGTTCCCCATCCATGAGACCATTTTTTGCTTGCTTCTTCCACAATAACGAGCCACCCCTACCGGTGAACCACCACCTCCATTTCATTAATCCATTTCATAAGCCAACTTGTAACATATATACATAACACAAAAACAATGGTTTTCACCACTACCAAAAAAAATTAAAATAAATAAAAAATCAACAAAAAAATATGTTTTATTTTTTAACATTGCATCTATATAGCATTCAGATAAATGCATTTATTTGTGTTTCTTGATGTTGTTCAGGTTAACCAAGTTCCTAGCACTAGTTATTAGGTCCCATTCATTCCATCCAACCTCATTCACCTTGCCCATAAGTCAACATGAATCCAGTTGATTTATTCACCCCGCTTGGTAATCCATACGATTTGGCTAAACCAATTCCAATTGACATAAGCCTTATCGATATGGACTGGATTTCCTTACCTCCATAATTTTCCAAATTTGTCTTATACGATAAATTATTAAGGGCTCTTGCCAACTACATTCCTCCATCACCTCCACCTTCGCCTTCACCTTCACCTTTGGATCCTGAGGTTTTCTAGGCAGAAATAGATGAGGATAAGCAAGATGATTTGAATGACATCTTAGATGTCATTCATCTAATCCCTACACCCCATAAACATGATGAAGGTTCCCATATGTCCATTAAAGATACTATCTATGTGGACTTTAGTTCAGACAAAGACAATCCCCAGATTGTTAATCTTGGTAAAATTTTATCACCTTAAGAAAAAGAGCAATTAATTGCTCTCCTCAAGAGGAAGAAGGGTATATTTGCATGGTCCTATAAGGACATGCCTAGTCTTGACCTTAGTTTGATTTTCCATAATCTCACCTTACAAAATGATGCTAAGCTGATCAAATAAAAAATTAGGAGAATGCATCCTAACATAGCCCTCTTGGTAAAAACAGATCTCCAAAAACGCTTAGACATGAACTTCATAGTTCCTATCAACTATCCTGAGTGGCTTTCAAACATGGTATCCATTCATAAGCCTATGTGGTAATACACCTTTGCACTAACTTTAGAGATCTTAATAAAGCATATCCTAAGGATGAATTCCCTCTCCAAAACATTGATACTCTTGTTGACACCTGTACTGGTCATGAAATGCTTTCACTCAAGGATGGTTTTTTAGGATTCAATAAAATTCAAATAAATACTAATGACCAACACAAAACAATATTCACCACACCTTGGGGAACTTTATTTACAAGGTGATACCATTTACCCTTAGAAATGTAGGTTCCACTTATCAACGTGCCATGACATATATTTTCCATAACTACATACATAATATAATCGAAGACTATGTGGATTATCTCTTGGCCAGATCTAAAACTCAACAAGAACACATTGGTGTATTGGAGAAAGTTTTTGACTGACTTCTAGAGAATAATGTAAGGTTGAATCCCAAGAAATGTGTCTTTGGTGTTACCTAGAGAAAACTTCTAGGATTCATTGTATCCAAAAGAGGTATTAAGGTGGACCCTAAAAATTTCAAGGCCATCATGGAGATGCCTCCCCCAACTAACTTAAATAAATTACGTATTTTACAAGGAAATATCCAATTGATTGGTTGTTTCATTGTGCAACTTTCTGACAAATGTAGGCCATTCAATCACCTACTATAAAAGGGGGTGTCATTCTCTTGGACATACGAATGTCAAAAAGTCTTGGATGATATTAAGAAATACCTAGCTTCTCCAAAATTCTTAGCTCATCCTAGTTCGGGGGTCCCATTTTATCTTTATATCTCAGCAACAGACTTTGCATTAGGAACAATGCTTGCACAAAAAATGAGAAAAATTGAGAGCAAGCTATCTACTAAATTAGTTGAATATTGGTAAGCTATGAAACTAGATATGCTTATGTAGAAAAATTATGCTTAGCAATGGTTTTTTGCCACTAAGAAACTTTGACACTACATGCTTAGCCACACAATTTATGTCATAGCTAGGGACAATCATCTATGTTATATGATGTCCTACACTTACAACAACATCCACACTGCTAAATGGATAATTCTCATGACTGAATTTGAATTGGAATTCATTAGCCAAAAATCCATTAAAGGTCAAGTAATAGTCGATCAACTTGTGAAAGCTCCACTACTTAGTAATCATTCTTTGATTATTGAGCTACCTTATGATTTGGTATTTGCTATCACTGAACAAGAAGAAGATGTCATTCCGAAGGATGATGTCAATATCACACTATTCTTTGATGGCTCTAACTGTGCGAAGGTTCAAGGTGTTGGAGTCATGTTTCATACACCACAGGGGGTACCTTACCCTTATTATTCTAACTCAACTTCCAATGCACAAACAAAACTATAGAGTATGAAGCCTTAATCTTAGATATTCAATCATCTATAGCTATGAGCACTAACTATATTAGGATATTTGGTGAATCTCAACTTGTTGTAAAAAAAATTAAAAGAGAATACCAATGCAAAGAACCTACCATTAAGCTTTATCATGAAGTAGCAATGAAATTGCTCTCTAAGTTTGATTGGTATGAAATCAATAGTTTTCCATGTTTGACTAATATATTTGTAGATGCAATGGCCTCCCTTGGATCATTGATTCCAAAATACTCATTTAGAGAGGTAAAACCCCTTATAATTTCAACGGTCTCTAAATATGCAATTATCTATGTTGATTCTAAGGATGAATGGATATTTGCTTTATCTATTAGGACCCATATGAGCCTTGATAAATTCAAATAATAGTATTTATCAAGTTTGGAACACTCCCATATGACATGTCTTGAACTTCCAAACATACATTTAAGCAAAAGGTAACTCATTTCATTCTCTTGGGGGACATGTTGTATAAATGTGGTTATGATGGAGTCCTCCATCATTGTCTCAAGTCTAGTGAGGCACAAAGAGCCATAGCTAAAGCTCATGATGGTACTTTTGGTGGTCATTTTAGTGGAATGGCCATTGCAAAGCATATTATACGCATGGATTATTATTGATCCACAATATAACGTGATTGTTGCACATATGTTAATAATTGTAAAAAGTGTTAAGAACATGCTAATTAAACTCATGTACTATCACAAGCTATACAGCCTATTAAAAACCTTTGGCCCTTTTCACAATGGGGTCTATATCTAATTGGAAAAATTTCACCTCCTTCCTTAGGATAACATACATTCATCATCATAGCCACTGAATACTTCACAAAGTGGGTTGAGGTAATTCCTCTAACCAACACGACAAGACCTAGAATTGTGGATTTTATACTTCATCACATCATTTATCATTTTTGTATACCCTTAAAAATCATCTCATACAATGGTAAGTCTTTCATGGACTTTGCGAGAAATATAACATTCAACATAGTTTCTCAACTTCTTATTACCCACAAAAAAATGGACAAGCTGAAGCTTCTAACAAGACCTTAATTTCTATTCTCAAGAAACTTGTCAAAAAAAATCATAGAGATTGGCATACACAAATACCCTTGGAATTATGGGCTTATTGAACAAGCATCTGCATGCCTATAGGGGAAATGTTATTTTCATTGGTCTATGGAGCTGAAGCAATCATACCTCTTGAGCTCAATATCCCCTCCTTATGAGTTTCTTTCTAGAAATTCAAATATGACGATACTGCTATACAAGCATGTCCTGACCAACTCACACTTCTTGATGGAAGGTGAGTCAATGCTTTAGAGAATTTACTAGTTTATCAAGATCACCTAAAACATGCTTACAACACCAAATTTCATATACATGAATTCCAAGTAGGATATCTTGTCCATAAAGAGAACCAACAAAACACCAATGCATTGTTGTATTTTTATGATAAGTTAATGGTTAATTGGTTAGGTCCAAACATTGTTACACAAAGAGTGGGTAATGGTACTTATAGGCTTACCAGTCTAGAGGGAGAGGAAGAAACCGAACCACTTAATGTCATACACTTGAGAGTATTATATGCATGATTTGAGTTCTATATATGCATATATACATGGCTAATACACAAACACAGTTGCATACATTTCATTCACAACATGGCATTCCCTTTGCATATACACTTCATTTAAAAAAAAATGCATTAGCACACATTTCATTTTTCATTTCATATATTCCATCCACATTTCACATGTTATATTAGGAATCATTTATTAAATTCAAGTTTTTAATTGGTCCAAAAAAAGTCATGTTGCCTTAATCAGGGGCACCTTCATAATGTCATCCACACAAATCTACCAAGTCAAATTTCCATGCACACAAACCACATTCTCATAAAATTCCTAGGTTTTTTAGGGCACTCAGCCACTCCTAATGTTTTAAGCAAACTCCAAAATACATGTTGAAACTTTTTAGGAACATTACACATACACACTAAGAAAATATTGAGTTATGGAAATTGACTCCAAAACATTATGGAACCAAACACAATTGCACATCTTAAAAAAATATCTTGTGTCAAAGAGGGATAACACCATACTTTCTATGAACCTAGAAGTGAAAATGGAAATCCTTGCTAGTCCCATCATGCAACATAGTCCATAAAAATAGTGGTTCTCACCACTATCAAAATTCCAAAAATAAAATAAATATTAAGGAAAAATCCCTAATGAAAAATATAAATCTTTTACATCACACACCACTGTTCATTGGGTTGTAAGGATCGTACTATATTTCTAGTCAGAAGGTTATGTAGTCATCCCAAAAACGTAAGAGATAAAAAATATAAATAATGGACTATGGAGTTAGTCTCCACCAGAGCTATAGATGTTTGATTTGTATTGTAGTACACTCGTGCATGGCAACACATCTCTTTCAAAAGAGTCCTCTAACCGCTCATACGGATAAGCTAGCTTCTTGGTTTCATCCATAACAGGTTTACCCAATTTACTCAAGATGAGTTAATGAACTCACTTGCACACACATTGGTTCTTTATTACCTCAAGTTATTACCATACTCATGATTCAGTAAATGAATTCACTGCACACACATTTGGTTCTAGAGGGATTAGGTAGTTTTAGTGAGTTTGTTTGATACCACTAGTATGTCAGAGTCTCTGAAAAATAGGCAATTTTCCATATCAACATCCATATCTTCTTCCATATAAACATCCATATCTTCTTCCATGTCAACATCCATGTCATTTCATGAGTCATTCATCCCATGTGCCACCAAGTTTGGTATCCTTGATTAAACAACAATGCTAGAAAATGGTCAAGCAAAGATCTAAGCTATAAATGATAATTAGTACATTTTTCTTCCATGCCTTACATTAATCATCCATACATTTCCACCTTGCATTAATCATCCATACATTCTACCTTGCATTAATCATTCATAACATATCATATGCTTTCATCATCCATATAAACATGAATTTCACAAAAACATTCCATAAAAAGGCTACATACAATAGAGCACCAAGGCTCATATACAAAAAGTGCATCTAAGCACTATCGATGTCCTCCAATAGAATCCTTGCAACCTAGTAGGATCCTTGGACCTAGAGCTATGATTAGACTCGCTATGCGTAGCACTATCAGATATAGATGAGGTTGGAGGATTAGGAAGTGGAATATTATGTTCCATAAACCTATCCTCCAATGCCTTAATATATCTATGCTAATACCGAATACGTGTTATATCAACATTATGTCAACACTCCCTCTCTACTAGATCTGCCTAGAGCCTCATAATACTCGCATCCTACTCTGCCACCTACTACTTCAACGACACCCAATCCTCCTCACTCTGATCTGGAGATTCATCTAGGGCCTCCTCTGCATCCTCCATCCATCTCCTCCACTCTTGAGAGCCTACATAGCTATATCCATAGTCCTCCTCTATTAGGATCCTCAATCCTAACATTATTATTTAGTATTAGTTAGTATTAATAATAATTTAATTATTATATTATTAACTTATAAAGTGAACCATCACAACCCTTCATAACGTGAACCATCACGTCTCTTCATACATGAACCATCATGTCTCTTCACCAACGTAGCTTTAGGGTAGATATATATATTAGGTTGGTCATCCATATCAAATCATCCAAGAAGAAGAATAATAAGCATAGATTCTAAGGAGGGAGCCCCGTATAGTGGCAAAGCGATTACAAGAGAGCCCCCTTTGAGTGTCCTGTGATTACATTTACATTAATTTGTTAATAATTTTATAGTAAGACCTTGGGGTTTTAACATTTGGTATCAGAGCCATGTGGGACCCAGTCATGTGGGAATTGCTCAAATATCTTCATCAAATCACTTTTGTGCATGAGTATCAAACTCTGTTTGAGGATATCACCAAACACAACACAATATTGGATGAATCAATTCTCATCAATGGCTTCATTAGGGGATTAAAAGAGGAAATTAGAATGGAGGTGACAAGGTTCAATCCCTATACCATGATGCAGACCTATGGATTGGAAAAATTAGCTGAAGATAAAATCAATGCACAAGGATTAGGGAAACCACTTATGTAAAAATTGTCGACCACTTACATATCTCCCAAACCTATGCATAATGGAAGGGCACAAAGCACTTACACAACCCTCAAATCTAACCGAACTTTACAAATTAAACATCTTAGCTTTGAGGAGATGAAGGATCGACAAGCAAAAGGACTCTATGATAATTATGATGAACAATTTTGACCCCACCATAAATGTGCTACACTAACATTGTATTTATTGAAGGAATTTGATCCTTGTCTCTCCATAGAGCAAATAAATGAGGTAGTTGTGTCCGAAGCGACTAGTGCACCTACTCACCGCAATGAAGATAATGAGGTCGATGTGCAAGAAGTGATTGATGTACCAAGCAAGGATGAGGTAGACATATCCAAAGTGATCAATGCTAGACAAACATGCACTCTACAAGACATACACATACCTTCCTCACCAATAGTGAGTTCTTGCCATATGACCAAACCTATTCGGAACCAACGTAGAGTGACTACACACTTTTTCTCTGTTGGATCTACCAAGGAACCAAAAAAGGATATGAAATCATTACCATCACTTTTGATGCATCATTATGAAGTATTTGAGGAGCCCCAAGGGTTGCCCTCCCATCGTCATCATGATTTTCCTAAGGAATATTCTACTATTTTTCTTGGAAACCTGCCACTAATGCTTCATCCTTTTCGATATCCCTACCTACGAAAGGATACCATTAAAATATTCCAAGAACTTACACAAATCCTTATTGGAAAACAAAGGATAAAGCTTCTCACTTTGAGCTTTGAGGAAAAAGCTCTTTTTAAGGAGGGTGGCATGTTAGGATCCTCAATCCTAACATTATTAGTTAGTATTAGTTAGTATTATTAATCATTTAATTATTATATTATTAACTTATAAAGTGAACCATCACAAACCTTCATAACATGAACCATCACGTCTCTTCATACGTGAACCATCATGTCTCTTCACCAACATAGCTTTAGGGTAGATATATATATTAGGTTGGCCATCCATATCAAATCATCCAAGAAGAAGAATAATAAGCATATATTCTAAGGAGGGAGCCCCCTATAGTGGCAAAGCAATTACAAGGGAGCCCCCTTTGAGTGGCCTGCGATTACATTTACATTAATTTGTTAATAATTTTATAGTAAGACCTTGGGGTCTTACCATCCTCCTTTGACTATCTAATCAAAGGCATCGCTATCACTTGGGGGTCTTCTGGGTCCTTCTTCCCTAGCCTCCTCACCACCCCCATCAGCCACTCCATGAGGTGATGCCCATATTGGTTGTGTAGTGAACCATGCATTATATTCTATGGTAGTCCCTGCACCACCCACATATGAGAGATACATCTCATCATCATCCTCATGGGCCACCCTCCATGACTCCATATATGGTAACCATATCCCCTCCTGATTTCTTCTATATCGCATTGGCTCATCAAAAACCTCCTACCTCAATATTAACTATCAGAGTACTTGTGAGGACTTAAAGTACTCAACCTCACTCTGATATCACCCAACCACACACCTAATGCTAAGCTGATCAAAAAAAAATTAGGAGAATGCATCCTACCATAGCCCTCTTGGTAAACACAGAGCTTCAAAAACTCTTATATGTGAGCTTCATAGTTCCTATGAACTATCTTGAGTGGCTTTTTAACATGGTACCCGTTCATAATCCTAATGGGGTGATACGTGTTTGCATTGACTTTTGAGATCCTAATAAAGCATGTCCTAATTATGACTTCCCTCTCCCAAACATCAATACTCTTGTCAACACATGTGCTACCCATGAAATGATTTCACTCATGGATGATTTTAGGATACAATCAAATTCAAATAAATCTTGATGACCAACATAAAACATCATTCACCACACCTTGGGGAACATTTTTTACAAGGTGATGCCCTTTGCCCTTAAAAGTGCAGGTGCCACTTATCAATGTGCCATGACATACATTTTCCATGAATACATGCATAATATTATCCAAGACTATTTGGATGATATCTTGGCTAAATATAAAACTCGACAAGAACACATTGGTGTATTAAAGAAAGTTTTTTACTAACTTCTAGAGCATAATGTAAGGTTGAATCCTAAGAAATGTGTCTTCGGTGTTACCTCAAAAAAACTTCTAGGATTCATTGTCTCTAAAAGAGGCATTGAAGTGGACCCTAACAAGGTCAAGGCCATCATGGAGATACCTCCCCCAACTAACCTAAAGGAATTGCATTATTTATAAGAAAAGATCCAATCGATTTGTTGTTTCATTACACAATTTTTTGACAAATTTAGGTCATTCAATCACCTATTACAAAAAAGGGTGCCATTCTCTTTAACATATGAATGTCAAAAAGACTTCAATGACATTAAGAAATACCTAGCTTCTCCACCAGTCTTAGCTCCTCCTCATTCAGGGATCCTATTTTATCTTTATATCTCACCAATGGACTTTGCATTAGGGACAATGCTTGCACAAAAGAATGAGTAAAATTGAGAGCAAGCTATCTACTACATTAGTCAAACATTGGTAAGCTATGAAACTAGATATGCTTAAGTAGAAATTTTTTTCTTAGCAATGGTTTTGCCACTAAGAAACTTCGACACTACATGCTTAGCCACACAACTTGTGTCATAGCTAGGAAAAATCCTCTGTGTTATATGATGTCCCACACTTACAAAAACACCCACACTGCTAAATGGATAATACTCATTACTGAATTCAACTTGGAATTCATTAACCAAAAATCCATTAAACATAAAGTAATATTCGATCAACTTGTGAAAGCTCCACTACTTAGTTATCATCCTTTTATTATTGATCTCCCATATGATTCAGTATTTGCTATCACTGAACAAGAATAAGATATCATTATGAAGGATGATGTCAATATCACACTATTATTTGATGGCTCTAAGTGTGGGAAAGGTCAAGGTGTTGGAGTCATGTTTCATACACCACAAGGGGTACCTATACCCTTATCATTCAAACTCGACTTCTAATGCACAAAAAACACTACAAAGTATGAAGCCTTAATCTTAGGTCTTCAATAAGCTATAGCTATGAGTGTTAAGTCTATTAGGATATTTGGTGAATATCAACTTGTTGTCAAACAAATAAATGAAGAATACCAATGCAAATAACCTGCCATTAAGCTTTATCATGAAGTAGCAATAAAATTTCTCTCTAAGTTTGATTGGTATGAAAATAATAGTTTTCCACGTTCGACTAATATATTTGTTGATACAATGGCCTCCCTTGGATCATTGATTCTAAAATACTCATTTGGAGAGGTACAACCCCTTATAATTTCAATGGTCTCTAAATTTGCAATTGTCTATGTTGAGTCTAAGGATAAAAGGATATTTTCTTTATCCATTCAGATCCATATGAGCCTTGGTCAATCCAAATAATATCATTTCTTAAGTTTGAAACACTCCCATATAACATGTCTTGAACTACCAAACATATATTCAAGAAAAAGGTAGCTCATTTTATTCTCTTGGGGGACGTGTTGTATAAATATGGTTATGATGGAGTCCTCCTTCATTGTCTCGAGTCTAGTGAGGCACAAAGACCATAGCTAAAGCTCATGATGGTACTTGTGGTTGTCATGTAGTGGAATGGCCATTGCAAAGCATATTATACGCATGGATTTTTTTTGGCCCACAATGGAACGTGATTGTTGCACATATATTAAAAATTACAAAAAGTGTCAATAAGATGCTAATTAAACTCATGTACTATCACAAGCTTTACATCCTATTCAAAGCCTTTGGCATTTTTCACAATGGTGTATAGATATAATTGGAAAAATTTCATCTCCTTCCTCAAGACAACATACATTCATCATCATAGCCATTGAATACTTCACAAAGTGGGTTGAGGAAATTCCTCTAACCAGCACGACAGGACCTAGAATTGTTGAATTTATACTTCACCACATAATTTTTCATTTTGGTATACCCTCGAAAATCATCTCATACAATGGTAAGTATTTAAAGGACTTTGCAAGAAATATAACTTTCAACATAGTTTCTCGACCCCTTATTACCCAAAAGAAAATGGAGAAGTTGATTCTTCTAACAATACCTTAATTGCTATTCTCAAGAAACTTGTCAAAGAAAATAATAGAGATTGGCATACATAAATACCCTTGGAATTATGGGCTCATTGAATAAGCATCGACATGCCTACAGGGGTAATTCTATTTTTGTTGGTCTATGGAGCCAAAGTAATCATGCCTCTTGTGCTCAAGATCCCTTCCTTGTGAGTTTAATTGCAAGAATTCATAGATGATGATACCACTAGACAAGCATGCCTTGACCAAATCATACTTATTTATGGAAGGCGAATCCATGCTTTAGAGAATTTACAAGTTTATCAAGACAACCTAAAATGTGCTTACAACACCAAATTTCATCTACATGAATTCCAAGTAGGATATCTTGTCCTTAAATAGAACCATCAAAACACCAATGCATTATCACATATTCATGATAAATTCATAGTTAATTGGTTAGGTCCAAACATTGTTACACAAAGAGTGGGTAATGGTACTTATGGGCTTACCATTCTAGAGGGAGAGGAAGAACCTGAACAACTTAATGTCATACACTTGAGAGCATTCTATTTATGATTTGATTTCTATATATGCATATATACATGGATAATACACAAAAACAGTTGCATATATTTCATTCACAACATGGAATTACCTTTACATATACACTTCATTTAAAAAACAATCTATTATCACACATTTCATACATTCCATCCACATTTCACATGTCATATTAGGGATCGTTTATTAAATTCAAGGTTTTAATTGGTCCAACAAAAGTCATGTTACCTTAATCAGGGGCACCTTCATAATGTCATCCACACAAGTCTACCAAGTCAAATTGTCATGCCTCACTTTATGTGATGTTACTGTATGTCAGTATCGACACCTCCCTACGCCGAATATTTTAAGCTGCCCCCGTTGGCACTCTTTAGAGGGGAAGAAGATGCTCAAGAGCATGTGACTCGATTCTTGAGCCAATGCTTCGGTATTCAAGACAATGATGCATTGCTATTAAGAACATTTATAACCACATTCGCAGGACCTACCTCGGATTGGTTTACCCATTTACCGAAGCATAGCATCTACAACTTGGATCAGCTAGTGGACGCGTTCCTAGAACATTTCGCTTTCAATACAAAGAAAAAGGCGTCACTAAGTGATCTAGCTAGCCTCAAGAAGTATGAGGAGGAATCTATGGTGGCATATGGGAATCGGTGGAGGACGTTGCTTTCAAAGCTATCCTACCTCCCTCCTATGTTCGACCTAACTCAAATGTTCGCAAAGAGCTATTTGCGATCGATCTCTGTGCTATTGCAGCTACAACAATATGCCACTCTAGAAGAAGCTCTGGCACAAGCTAGAATTATCGAAGAGATCAAGATACAGGATGGAGAAATTGCCAAGCCTAAGAAAAAAGAATGGAATAAGAGCACTAAAATAGGGACTACGCAACAGAAACCCATCGTGGTCAATCAAGTTGCTATCAATGCCCCTAAGCCTGCCCAAGCAACACAGCCTCAGAAGGCTAATTATCAGGTGGTGCCTCCAAACAACTATGAGAGAGAAAATCAAAAATAGGACCACAATCAGCAGCGTCACCCTAGGCGGCAATTTACACCATACACCGAGTCCAGGGACTCCTTGTTTGACCGTTTGTCAGTGGCAAACTTGATTAATCCGCAGAGATTCAAACAATAGATCCTAATGCGCCAAAGCCTAAGGGCTATAGAGAGGATCTTTACTATAGGTTCCACAGAAGGAAAGGGCATGACCTTAATGCCTATTGGAAGTTCAAAGGTTTAGTGCAAGATCTCATTGACAACAACACATTGGCAGTGGATAATCCCATAGCGCCTAACAACCAACAAATGGGCGTGTTCAGAGATCCTTTGCCCGCACATGATGCACAAGCAAAACCTCTTCATGTCAATGAGGTGCAGCAGAATTGCCCCATGGAAGGGTATGTGGGGATGATAAGCATCGTGACTCAAAACAAGAGATACCCAGGAGCTGCCCCCATGGCAGCCACAAGAGAAGTTCCCTCAACGTCACAAACTCAACCGACCCCTACACAGCTTCCCCCGCCTAGACCAGTGGCCACGATTCAAACTAGACTTACTCAAAGTCTAAGGACCACGTCGGCTAGGCTCTCCATATATGAGCTTATTCAGCAATCAGCGCCCCATCGGGAGGCTCTCATGGAGATCTTAAAGGCAATTGAGCTGCATCCCCACGAAGCAAATTCTTTCAACAACTTCGTGGGCCATGTGAAACAGTGTACGAAACCAGTCATCACCTTTCGAGAAGATGAATTAAAATCGATGGCTGGTGATGTGGCGGATCCACCCCTGCATGTTATTGCATGGGTCAATGGGATTCCATATAAGCGGGTGTTGGTAGACACTGGTTCGTCCAGTAACATTATTACAATCGCCACCTTAAAACATTTGAAGTTTCCAGCCTCTCACATCGTACCTTCCACTTATACTCTTCGAGCATTCAATGATGCGATATGCTCGACAGTTGGCACAATTGTCCTACCCATACAAGTGGGACAAAAGAACATCCATACATTGTGCCACATTTTAGAAGGTGAGATGGCTTACAATATCTTGCTGGGGCGACCTTGGATCCGGGACATGAAGTGTGTCCCTTCAATTGCTCATCAATGTTTAAAGTATACATTTGAAGGACAAGTGCACGTGGTCCCCGCAGATTTAGAACCTTTCAAATACTATAATTCAGTGCACCTAATGCCGCAGTCGACCCTTCCTTCAACGCATGTGGATTTTTAGTTAAATCCATCTAAAAGGGGTCTGATTACGCAAGAATCTCCATTACCAAATCAATCAAATTCCCAAGCGGGTTCATCTTCTTCATCTAGTCCTCCCACAACGATGCCACCTACGGTGGCCACACCAATGGACAAAGGAAAGAAGCCCCTGGAAGAGGAACCACCCTTAGTCTCCAACATCTCGATAGAAGAGATGCCTAATAGAATGGAAGTCGAGATGCCTAGTTCACCCCACATGGAGTGGACTCAGGGAGAACTCCCATTCGCTTCCTCTCAATCGCCAACGATTACTTGTTGAGATGTCTAACACAGGCATGGGGGAGTATATAGTGCGCAATGTTGTAGCAACGCCCACACTTCAGTCTATGCAAGACATGGGAAGACCTCGACTCCCCATAGGCTCTATGGTTCCTTTAGGCTACCCACCTAATCAGAAAAACTTCATTTTTGGGGGCCTGGATAATGGCGTTGAACCTTCCCTACAAGAAGAGGAAGATGAAGAACCCTTTGTGGAGGATGTCAATTATCTGTCTAACCCGGACTTCGCATTACGATATCTTAGCCAATGCAATTGGCATGGATATGGGTTGGGCAGGTATGAACAAGGAGTGCATGTTTTGTGCCAACCAAGATACCAAATGCCTTATGACAAGTCGGGAGTAGGGTTTAATCACCCTTTGCCCCTCGACATCTTGGTCGAAAACATGCAAGGCCTAGGGATAGGCAACAAGGATGGGTTGGCATCAGATCCATATGCCAATCCAAATACAACTTATACATTGGGGGATTATCTCCCATTACACACAACCAACCTTGTTGACCTCAACAACCCTTTCCCTTCGGTCACAATGGGAGACAATTCCAGGACTCACCTCCACGAAGGGTATGACCAAGACCAAGCAGAGTCTTCGAATGATGAGTTGGAGTATGAGGTGTCACCTTGGGATCCTCTTGAGTCAGGAAGCAATCATTCACACATGCTTCCCATGGATGATTATCAAGAAAGCTTCTTGACCATGTTCCCATTAGATGATCCCATTGAACATAGATTACCTCAAGCAAATCAGGTCCCCCCGTAGAGAGCGGAACAACCTCGTTGGGACCATATTAATTTGCTTGAGCAAGATGAGCTTCCCATGTCGCAAGCAGTTATTGGAGCCAATGAAGGCCTATGGATCTCTGACAGTGATTACGAAGATGAAACCGAGATGGCCTATCTCAACCACATGCGACAAATGCAACAACAATATCCCTTGGACATAGATGACATGTTTGAACACTTACACATAGGTCCAAGACATAGGTGGCACCTCAACCTGGCGTAGTTATAGCAATTACTGCACCCGCCACTCTAGGTACACAGAGAGCATCTTCTGCCTGGAGACCCTATCAAACCATCAATGCCTAGGGCAGACCCTATTTGCATGTCCGTGCATAGGGCTGATCCCTTTGTGCCAGTGCCTACAGAGCCAGATCCAAAGCATCAAGAACATCCAGAATGTCAGAGTTATCACACCTACGGTAATGGAGGTTACAATCATTTCATCAACATGATCTCCATTGACTTGACCGCCCCCATCCATGATCCAGCCGATCCAACATGGTCATTGCATCTAGACATAGAGGCTATAGATTGGGATCGCACTGACACACCACCATCCCCATCAGAGTATTGGCCTTGCGGTGGGATGTTTCATTTCACTCCAGGATAGACTCAGGATGTCTTCCATGCTGAAGAGGAACTTGACGTTCCTAATGATGATCTTAATTCAGCAAATGATATCCATCTGATCCCAACTCCACACCAGTTGGAGGACGGATCCCACATGTCGATCGAGGCAACGACTGACGTAGACATCGGCATAGATCCAATGAATCCATGGATTCTCAAGTTGGGGTAAGTCTCTCCCCTGAAGAGCAAGCCGATTATGTTGCCCTTCTCAAGGAGAAGAAGGAGGTTTTTGCATGGTCATACAAGGATATGCCGGGACTAGACCCACAGCTAGTCATGCATAATTTAATGCTTGATCCGACAATCAAGCCAGTAAAGCAAAAACTATGCAAGATGCATCCAACAGTGGCCTTAATGGTAAAAGACGAGTTACAAAAGTTGTTGGATGCACAGTTTGTCATCTGTGTGGATTATCCGCCATGGTTGTCTAACATGGTTCCCATCAAGAAGCCCGATGGGAGGATTCGCATATGCACCAATTTTTGAGATCTTAACAAAGCGAGTCCTAAGGATGATTTTCCCTTGCCAAGCATCGACACGTTGGTAGACGCTACAGCGGGCCACGAAATGCTTTCCCTTATGGATGGTTTCTCAGGATACAATCAGATTCGTATTAATCCTGAGGACCAACTAAAAATGGCATTCACAATGCCTTGGGGGACATTTTGTTATAAGGTCATGCCTTTTGGCCTTAAAAATGTTGGTGCCACCTACCAACGTGCCATGACATACATCTTCCATGATTACATGCACAAAACTTTGGAAGATTACATGGATGATTTGTTGGCCAAATCTCTTTTGCGCCCAGATCACCTCGGTGACTTGAGCAAGGTCCTTGATCGCCTCATTGAGCATAAAGTCAGACTAAACCCCAAGAAGTGCGTCTTTGGCGTCACCTCTAGAAAGCTCTTGGGTTTCATAGTCTCCAAATGAGGAATCGAGGTGGATCCCAACAAAGTCAAGGCAATCCTTGAAATGCTTCCCCCAACTACCATCAAGTAGCTCAAAAGTCTGCAGGGAAAGGTCGCGTCGATCAAACGCTTCATAGCGCAGCTATCTGACAAGTGCCGACCCATGAATAAATTATTGCACAAGGGGGTAGCATTCCATTGGGATGACGAGTGCCAGTCAGCCTTTGACGATATTAAATAGTACTTGGCTTCACCGCCAGTATTGGCACCACCTAGACCAGGAGTGTCATTCTATTTATACATTTCAGCTACTGAGGTGGCATTGGGCGCCATGCTGTCCCAAAAAAATGAGCTTCACAAAGAACAGGCTACATATTATCTTAGCCGCACCCTGGTCAGTTATGAACTTAACTATGCATACGTTGAAAAGCTCTACTTGGCAGTGGTGTTTGCTACCAAAAGGCTATGCCACTACATGCTTAGTAATAAGACGTATGTTGTGTCTAAGGAGAATCCATTGCGATACATGATGAGTCGTACTTATCATAGTAGCCGCACGACGAAATGGATCATGTTGTTGATGGAGTTTGACATAGAATTCATTGGACAGAAATCCATAAAAGGTCAAGTCATCGCCGATCAACTAGCCGAGGCTCCTCTTGAAGATGATCAGCCTCTGACTTTTGAACTACCTGATGATGGGGTCTTCCATGTTTTCGAATCGCCAGATTCTGATGAGCCTGAGTCACAGGCTGACATAACCCTATTCTTCGATGGTTCTAAGTGTGAGCAAGGAGGTGGCACGGGAATTGTATTCTTCACTCCACAAGGGGCTCCAATGCCTTTGTCATTTAAATTAGACTTCCCGTGCACCAATAACAATGCAGAATACGAAGCCTTGCTCATAGGTCTTCAAACAGCAGTCACCATGAACATTAAATGATTGAACATCTTTGGTGACTCGTTGTTAATTGTCAATCAAGTTAAGGGGATATTCCAATGTAAATGCCCAGTTCTACAGGCCTATAAAGCCCTTGTGGACAAATTCTTGGCACAACTTGAATGGTACGACATCGAGGCACTCCCTCGATCATCGAATCATTTTGCGGATACTATGGCCTCCTTGGGGTCACTAATCCCGCAAGACCTTTTCGGTGAAATGACAACCATTCAGGTCAAGACATTATCGCAACCCGCGATGGAGCGTGCAAGCTCTGACCTCACGCCAGGAATCCACTTGATCCAGATTGAACCATCTTCGGATAGGTTTTCTCGAATCCAAGATTGTTTGACTAAAGCCAACTGGGGGTCCTTGTTCTCCCCTTCCCCTCTTAATAGCAACACAACGCTATTTTTACAAGTTCTTTCCCGCTCAGCTTTTGTTCGGGATGAACTTCAAGAGGGATTGGCCGTTCATACCATCGAGGTTTCTGATCAGCAGGATTGGTACACACCCATTAGGGATTACCTCAAGCTAGGTACTCTCCCACTTGGATTGACACAAGCCATGAAAAGATCATTCAAACAGAAAGCGGCAAAACATGTCTTGTTAGGAGACATTTTGTATCGTCGGAGCTATGAAGGAATCCTCCTCCGTTGCTTGGACCAGCAAGAGTCCGCTTGGGCGATCACCCAAGCACACGATGGTACATGTGGTGGCCACTTCAGCGGTATGGCCATTGCAAAGCGCATTCTTCGCATGGGTTATTATTGGCCATCTTTAGAGCGAGATTGTTGCGCGTATGTGAAGAAGTGCGTGAAGTGTCAACATCATGCCAATTTGACACACGTACCTTCTCAGGCCTTGCAACCGATCCAATCGGCTTGGCCTTTTTTGTAGTGGGGCTTTGATCTAATCGAAAAGATCTCCCCTACGTCGTCGGGTCATCACACATTCATCATTACAGCCACAGAGTATTTTACCAAGTGGGTGGAAGCAATTTCGTTAACCTCTACGACTGGACCCCGCATTGCGGAGTTTATTTTGCATAATATCATATGTCATTTTGGTATTCCATCCAAGATCCTGTCAGATAATGGGACACCATTCAAGAATAAATATGTGCGTGCTTTGACCACAAAGTACAAAATTCAGCACAGCTTTTCAACACCCTATTATCCGCAGGCGAATGGGCAAGCAGAGGCGTCAAACAAAATGCTCATCGCCATCCTCAAAAAGACTATCGTAGATAATCATAAGGATTGGCACATTCAGATCCCGCTTGCCCTATGGGCTTATCGCACTAGCATCCGGACGCCCACTGGGGCAACTCCATTTTCGTTGGTGTATGGCTCCGAGGCAGTCATGCCTCTTGAGTTGGAAATCCCTTCGTTGCGCATTTCAATGCAAGAGTTCATCGATGATGACACTGCACGGTAGGCCCGGTTAGATCAACTTACGTTGCTTGATGAACGACGCATCAATGCTCTCGAGCATTTGCGTATCTATCAAGAGCGACTTAAGAAAGCATACAACATGAAGGTCCACTTGAGGGAATTTTAGGTTGGTGACTTGGTCTTAAAAGAGAACCAAAAAATTCTAATTTACCGTCCCATCTGAGGGACAAGTTTGCAACAAACTGGTTAGGTCCTTATGTGATTGATAGTCGAATAGGACCTGGAACTTACCGGCTTGCCTCTCTTGAAGGAATCAAGGAGCTCGAACCCTTGAACATCATTCATTTGAGGCCATTCCACATTTAGAGAGCCATAGTCCAACCAAAAGCTCCAAGGATTATCACAATCGCTTGGTCAATCCCAAAATGCCCCAAAGGTTTTCATAAACCCTTTGGTCAAACCAAAAGCTCCAAGGATTATCACAATCACTTGGGTCAATCCCAAAATGCCCCAAAGGTGTCCATAAACCCTTTGGTCAAACCAAAAGCTCCAAGGATTTCCACAATCGCTTGGTCAATCCCAAAATGCCCCAAAGGTGTCCATAAACCCTTTGGTCAAACCAAAAGCTCCAAGGATTTCCACAATCACTTGGTCACTCCCAAAATGCCCCAAAGGTGTCCATAAACCCTTTGGTCAAACCAAAAGCTCCAAGGGTTACCATAGCCGCTTGGTCACAACAAATATTCAAAAATAAACAAAAACAATAAAATCATCAAAAATAACAAAAAAAATTGCATTTCCATTTCATGCATACTCATAAAACATCAAAAATACAAAAATATAGGTTGCATTAGGCATCCCATTCATACATTGCATATTTGTTGGTTATACAAGTCAAAAGCACCATAGACTGTAATTGCTTGGCAATCCCATCATCTTCCACATCACATCAATTTTCTCAATGCTTACATCCCGCATCACACCATCCCATTTTTTTAGCATTAGTCAGTTGTCTCCTAATGTATTTAGGGTTTTCGTTATTCAGCTGTCTTTACCTTTCTAGCCAAAAATTGTACACAATCAAACAGATTTTACATAGGAAAATTTTACTTGGGTCACACCTCGTTATGTAATATCCCTACACAAATTTACACACATAAAATAATTCCTAAGTTGTGTGAACGCAAGCGAAACCTACAAAGCAATCTAGGGTACCATCGATGAAAGATTAGCCTGTTCATCCCCCTGTGCGAATGGTTCCAGAATGCTGAGAATTGACAAAAGGACAAGCTCTTCCCCATCAATTCCCCTTAATAAATAGTGGTTTTCACCACTACCAAAATCCCAATCACCATTGGTCCCTAAGATTGTAAGGATTCGTACTACACGTCCCTGCCAAGGATGGGTAGTCATCCCCAAGACCTAAAAGGATCGATGCCATTCCAAAACAACATTCCAACAAACCATCATCACAACCATTTCCATTCACCTTTGGTCTCAAAGTTGTAAGGATTCGTACTACACGTCCCTAAACAGGATGGGTAGTCATCCCCAAGGCCTAAAATATCAATGCCCTTACTTCATAATCTCCATCATCCCCTTGGGTCCCAAAGTCGTAAGGATTCGTACTACACATCCCTGAACAGGATGGGTAGTCATCCCCAAGGCCAACAGGATCAAGGCCATTCACAAGCTCAAACTTACAAATCCCAAAATACAAAATCAAATAACAGTGGTTATCACCACTATTCAAAATCCTTGCTCAAAAAGAAAAACAAAGAGAAAAATAAACAGTGATTTTCATCACTTTGTATACGAGCAAATATCCTAAACCATTGAGCCAATAAAAAGCCTGAACTTGAATCCCTGGAATTCTCAGCATTCGAAAAACCATCTAGGTGATCCTCATTACAGGTTTGGTGGACAACCTACCTGGCAATGGCGGTATCCTACCCGCATGACGATATGTCTGTCACATTAGCTTTGCGTGTGAGCAGACCAATGTTTGCATGTGGATGAGCTAGCTATGGTACCCTAGATTGTCCCATGGATTAATCTTGCTAAACACAAAAACGGAGTTAGTGGAGCTAATTAGGTGATCCTCAGTACAGGTTTGGTTGATAGCCTATCTGGCACTGGCGGTATCCTGACAAATACCACATAAACGAACTCAATTGCACACACAGGGATGTGAAATAACTTGGTTAAATTCAAGTCGGATTTAGACCTTGTTCAAAAGTCTTGCGAGATAAATGTACAATCTTGGCTAGTTAGTTAAAATATCTGACTCTCAGAAAAGCTTAACTACATTATAACAACTGGTACATTTTATTCCATACATCATCATCAAACAAATATGCAAAATACAAAAACAAAGTTTTCACATGCACAGTCATTCCACAAAGTCATCCCATTCATATAGCAAGTCAGTCAAATCTTGCACAGTCTATGGTGCCAATGACAAAACATAAACAACTCATTTCATTTATTCCATTGGCATTCATCATACAAATTAGAACCATCGCATTCATAATCGCATATGCATACATTAATGTAAAAACATGTACATAAACATAAATCATGAAAAGTGCATCCACAAAAAAAATATGTCATCTGTATATATATCAAAAAAAGAGATGCCCGCAGGCTACAAAACTGGTCCTCTGACCCCGCAATCATACAACAAAATCCCCAAGTCTAGGGCATCGTCCACCATGATCACGCAGGATCGGTGCGACGGGAACTACCCCCCATGGTGCGGGTCCTCTGAGACCTCTCAGGGCGGCTACTACTCGCCCCCGCACCATGCCCGCTGGCCTCTCCCTCATCCCATCGCCTCCACTGAGAGGATGTTGTCTACTCCGTGTCGCTCCCTCTCGAGCGTCGTGATGATCC
This sequence comes from Wollemia nobilis, assembly GCA_028583015.1. Classification (NCBI taxonomy): domain Eukaryota; kingdom Viridiplantae; phylum Streptophyta; class Pinopsida; order Araucariales; family Araucariaceae; genus Wollemia; species Wollemia nobilis. Next base: position 634,123 of record JAQPPZ010002456.1, on the reverse strand, counting down.
ACCTCCAGAGAATGCAGGCACTTGCCCACCAAGGCGGGTAATCTCATCCTCCAGCTCATACCGCTATCGCAACCAGTCCCTCTCTCGTTGATGATAGGTCACAACGCTCATCCATAGGAGATCCCTCTCCCGCACCATCTCCCCAAGCTCCCCATCTCACCTCCGTAGCACCTCCGTCAATCATGCTACCTCAGCACGCAACCCCGCCTCTGTATCCCCTGGCACGGTCGGCTGCGTCGGCCTCTCTAGAGCACCGGCCTACTTCGGAGCATCCTGCATCTCTGGCTGCTCCTCCTCACCAAAGTCCTCTCCCGCATCTGCCACCTCCACCATCTCCACATCAACAGGAGCTCCCCAACCCTCTCCTGGTGCCTCTGCACCCTCTTCGCCTACCGCTGCCTCATCCCCTCCCAATGGCCCCTCACCTCGCCATTGTCGGAGCGTCCACCACTCCTGGTACTCGGTAGTAACTCCGACGTCATCCACGTCCGGAGTGTCCAGTACTGTATCCGCCTCCTCACTTAGCGGCTCGAGGATCGATGCAGCTAGAGTCCTCTCATCGCTTCGGCGTCGATAGACTAAGGGCTCCCCAGGCAACCCCTAGTGTACCCCAAACTGTCGTGTCACTCAGAGATAATGGAAGTATTCCTGCTCTGTCCCATGTCGTCCAATGACCCACCTCCCCTCCGACCCGTCGAAGCCACTCATCGCCTTTGGCCATGCGGGACAATCCCGATATGGCCTCCACACCACATCTCCTGGAGTCAGTCATGCCAATGCATCTACGTAATGGTCCACGTCTCCCGCAAACCGTCGACTCTACCCCCGCTCCTCAGATCGATACCATAAAGCCCCATAACCAATGTCTCTATCCACCATGTCAACCCGTGTAGTCCAGGGTAGCCCTCATGGTCGCTCCATGGCTATATGCTGCTAGGCCCAGCTCTGTAGCAAGAAACTACAGCCAATCCCCTTTCGCCCTCGACAGCGGACCTCATACAACTCATCATATAGTTGAGCCAAGAGCGTCTGGCCCCATCTCATAATCACAGGCTCTGTCATCGGACAATCCACTAACTGCCACACCACCTCCAGTAGGTTCCATGGGAACCTCGCCCCCGAGGAGTCTGGCAACAGCATGTTGGAAATGAGGCTCATGAGTAGTGTATGCCTCACTCCCAACACCCTCCTCTCGTACCACCACCGCACTAAGATCCCACCCATCTGACAATCATCCTCCACCCTCTGCACCGTGTCCTCCACACCCAAGTCCTCCCCATGTCCAAAACACCGGGTCAGTACAACCGTCCTCTGGCCTCGTGGCGTCGTCCGGATGGGAACCCCGTCTATCGAAATTCGAAGAATCCGATACACATCCTCCAAGGTAACTGTCATCTCCCCTATCGAGAGATGGAAGGTGTTCATCCGAACATTCCATAGACTGATCAAAGCTATCAAGTACGCCCGATCCCCAACAACTGGCTCCAATCGAGCCACATGCTTGAGCCCCAAGGCATCAAGCCACTCCCAGTCCTCCGCACTCAACGCCTCTCGGGCACTAGAAAAAATAGTCGGTACCCGATATCGACTCTTCACCACCTGCACATCACAAAACATAAACACATCAAAACATGCATCAAATCACCATCACATATACAAAAATGCATCAATATACAGTAACATCATTCATTCACATGTACATCTATTACAATTTAAAAACATACAAACAACAAAAAAATAATTGATATGGTTTATCTACGGTTTCAACCTAAGTTTTACCATTCAAACAAAAAAATTCATCAATTTTTTCATCTTTAAATTCAAACAAAAAAATGCATCAATTTTTCATCTTTAATTTCATACAAAAAATAACAAAAAAATTTGACATGGTTTATCTACGGTTTTTACCTAAGTTTTACCATTCAAACAAAAAAAATCATCAATTTTTCATAAAAAAAAAAATTTTTTTTAACCTAAGTTCACCATTCAAAAAAAAAAAAATCATCAATTTTTACCCTAGGGTTTCATTTTTCATCATTTCCACAATAACAATTTGACATGGTTTACCTACGGTTTTCACCTCAGTTTTACCATTCAAAAAAAAAAAAATTCATCAATTTTTCATCTTTAAGTTCATAAAAACGACAAAAAAAAAACTGACATGGTTTACCTACGGTTTCGACCTAAGTTTCACCATTCACAAAAAAAAAAAAAAAACATTTTTCTAACCGTGGTTACCCTAAGGTGTTACTCTAAGTTTCATTTAGGTTTATTTTACGGTTTTCCATCTAGGTTCCCATCGGTTTGCATACACGTTTCATTTCGTTTCATGGTCTTTAAATCAAATTCATTCACCTTTTAATTAATTAATTAGGGTTCCATGTCTTAAACAAAAGAAAAACACAATAAAAACAAATTTGCACTTTTTCAAATTAAAACTCGAGGAGATAGTTCACTTACTGGTCTCGCTTCGGCTCCACCGCTTGACGACCCGGTCTGTGCACTCATGGTAGCTGGAAAATTCGGCAGCGCTTCACGTCAGAAAATCTCCCTCCTCCTCAGAGCTCCAATTCGCTCGCGATGAACAGTGCAAATGAGCCCAATCCGTCATTTTTGCATATTTATAATTTTTGCTTGCTGGTATTCGTTCCTTCCTGGAACGAGCGCTTTTCCTCGGAGGAGCGCTCGTCCCACCCCAGGACGAATAACAACATGGTATTCGTCCCACCCCGGAACGAATTCCAAAATTAAAAAAAAACAAAAAAAACAAAAAACAAAAGGCAAAAAGCACCACAACCAAAACACTAAAAATTGCCAAACCAGAGTGCTATTGCACCTGACATTCTTGGCATAACAAAACAGATGTCGGGGTTTACATTATCACTATCTCTATCCCTAAGAAGGCTACCATGGCCGGACCGCTCCATGGGAGATCGGATTTTTGACAATGTTTACCCCTTATGGCGTCGCAAAACGGGTTTACCCCCACCAAAAATAGGTTCAAAAATCGGGACACTGCTCGAGCATTCAATGCTAAACAATCTAAAGGCACCCTTACCTAAGTCATCTTGGGTCAAGCGACTCGTCGCTTTTCTCATGTCGGTCATTCCCTCATCGATTCGTCGCTTGAGGGGGTAGTCACACTTAGTTGCCAATCAACAACAATATACCCAATCATGGAAATGACACGCATTCAAAGGATCATTGACAAAGACAATCGCGCCCCTGCTTGGGGCAGCAAACAAGCAATCATCACAAGCTGATCAAACACTTGGCATTCATGAATCATGAACTCAAGGTTCCCATAGACAAAAGGTTGCGCCCTTTGCCTATTCATGACTGATCAATGTCCAAGTTCAAGTAATACCTCACCGAACCAGGTTAATACTTGATTTAAGTTCCTTAGCTCGTCAGAAGCAAGGATTCAAGAATGCGTGCCCTTTCCATACTTGGGGCATCAAGAGTTGGTTAGGTTACTGAGAAACCCTAATCATTAGTGCTTTGGTTATCTATTTTTGCTCGATGCTGTGCCTTGCACAGCGCTTCCCAAAAAGGGGCATCTGTAGACACCAAAATAGCACCAATCCGATTACGTGACAACGAGCGCTGATCGCATTGACACAAACAGTCCCTAGGGCAGCCCCCAGAGGTTAAAAAGTGGTCCTAACCACTTCTAAAAGCAGTTTTAGAGGTCAGAGGTCAATTTGGCACCTTTTAGGCACTTTGCTAATTATTCGCTCCACCCCGAAACGAGTACAGACTGGTACTCGTTCCACCCAGGGACGAATTCCAGTGCTCGTTCCGGGGTGGGACGAATACCAGGTTTGACCGGAAAAAAGTCAAACCTCGACACAGGACAACTCAGAACTGCCACTAAGCTCTCCCTTCATGGCATAGGAGTACGAGCGATTTCTTTTGACAACTCAGATCTGCCACTTGACTCTCCATTCACTGCATGGGAATAAGAGTGAGCTTTTCAGGACAACTCAGATCTGCCACTTGACCCTCCCTTCATTGCATGGGAGTGAGAGTGGGATTTTTCATGACAACTCAAATTAGCTACTTAACTCTCCCTTCATTGCATGGGAGTGTGAGTGAGTTCTTTTGAGCATGCAGAAGCAGTTATGAAGTCCTTGATCAGGGAGAAGTCTTCTCTTCACAGAAAAAAGCATTCATGCAAAATAGCACTTTTGCATGTTAATTCAAGAGACCCCTTGGGTCTATAAAATGGTGAGTTTCCTCACCCAAAAGGATACAGAGAAGGAGCATTTTGAGCAACGAAGTGCTGCTATTTTGCTGACTTACGATTTGTGCCTTTACATCCACCCCCACCCCCCAACCCCTTTTCTCGACACAATATCATTTAAAAACATCCCTGGTGCAACCAACACCCCGCCCGCCTTTTTCCCCCCTTCCCCCCCCCCTTGTTGTAGGTTTACTCGTTTCACCCCGGAACGAATACCAGTCTATTGCAGGTTTATTCGTCCTGCCCCGAACGAATACCGATCTGTGTCGAATTTGGTGACTGTTTCTTTTGTAGTATTTTGCTAGTTACATGATTATGCTTCTATCAAATTTTTAGTCTATTTAGATTCATTTTAATCATCGTTATATTTATCTTTTATATTCATTAACAGTACTCTTTCAGATTTGCGAGTTTCATTATCATACACAGGTGCTACTGACGATTTGTTGTTTCTTTGAACGCAGGAGGAGCAGCAAGGATTAAAGATTCATCAATACCAGCGGCGGCAACACTTTGGCTCGCCCATTTCACATGTGGGCACGCGGAAGGAGGAACACTAAATCCATGATTGTAATTGAAACTATGTTAACGCTCCTACCCCCTAAAAGGGAGGAGACGTCTTTGTAACCGAATTGGAAGAGTATAAATAAAAGGGGTTGTGCTTTCTATACTTCCTTTTATCTCATTTAAATTCGTCTCTTTTCTTTCATTTCATGCATTTCACTTTATAGGACCTTAAGCGTTAACTTTGGGTTTTGAATACATCGCATTAGTTTTCCTTTCAATCTTTGGGGTAGGGAGGTGCCGACACTAACATCGAGTCCCACCGTGATCTCGCACGAGATTTCGAAAGATTGAAAGGAAAACTAATGCGATGTATTCAAAACCCAAAGTTAACGTTTAAGGTCCTATAAAGTGAAATGCATGAAATGAAAGAAAAGAGACAAATTTAAATGAGATAAAAGGAAGTATAGAAAACACAGCCCTTTTTATTTATACTCTTCCAATTCGGTTACAAAGACATCTCCTCCCTTTTAGGGGGTAGGAACGTTAACATAGTTTCAATTACAATCATGGATTTAGTGTTCCTCCTTCCGCGTTCCCACATGTAAAATGGGCAAGCCAAAGTGTTGTCGTCGCTGGTATTGATGAATCTTTAATATTTGTTGTTCCTCCTGCATTCAAAGAAACAAAAAATCGTCAGTAGCACCTGTGTAGGATAATGAAACTCGCAAATCTGAAATAGTACTGTTAATGAATATAAAAAATAAATATAACGATGATTAAAATGAATCTAAATAGACTAAAAATTTTATAGAAGCATAATCATGTAACTAACAAAATACTGCAAAAGAAATAGTCACCAAATTTGACATAGATCGGTATTCGTTCCGGGGCAGGACGAATAAACCTGCAACAGACTGGTATTCGTTTTGGGGTGAAACGAGTAAACCTACAACAAACTGGTATTCATTCCAGGGTGAAATGAGTAAACCTGCAATAAGGCAGGGGGTGCCCGAAGGCAAACCACCCACCGGTTAAGACTTTTGTTTCGACACCAATCCGCTTGGGATGAGTCCGAAACCTGCTGTGATGTGTTATCGGCAAATTGGTAGGGTATTGTGTCCAAAAAAATCAGGTTTTGGGTCTTGATTCGTGCCTCCAAAAGTCACCCAATAACCTCCCTTTTGATTAAGATATTATGGATGTAAAGGCACAAATCGTAAGTCAGCAAAATAGTAGCACTTTTTTGCTCAAAATTGTTCCTTATCTCTGTCTCCTTTTGGGTGAGGAAACTCACCATTTTATAGACCCAAGGGGTCTCTTGAATTAACATGCAAAAGTGCTATTTTGCATGAATGTTTTTTTCTGTGAAGATAAGACTTCTCCCTAATCAAGGACTTCATAACTGCTTCTGTAACTACTTCTGCATGCTCAAAAGAACTCACTCACACTCCCATGCAATGAAGGGAGAGTTAAGTAGCTAATTTGAGTTGTCATAAAAAAGCCCACTCTCACTCCCATGCAATGAAGGGAAGGTCAAGTGGCAAATCTGAGTTGTCCTGAAAAGATCACTCTTATTCCCATGCAGTGAATGGAGATTCAAGTGGCAGATCTGAGTTGTCAAAAGAAATCGCTCGTACTCCTATGCCATGAAGGGAGAGCTTAGTGGCAGTTCTGAGTTGTCATGTGCTGAGGTTTGACATTTTTTTGGTCAAACTTGGTATTTGTCCCACTCCAGAACGAGCGTTGGAATTCGTCCCTGGGTGGAACAAGTACCAGTCTATACTCATTTCGGGGTGGAGCAAATAATTAGTAAAGTGCCTAAAAGGTGCCAAATTGACCTTTGACCTCTAAAACTACTTTTAGAAGTGGTTAGGACCACTATTTAACCTCTAGGGGCTGCCCTAGGGACTTTTTGTGTCAATGCGATCAACGCTCGTTACCACGTAATCTGATTGGTGCTGTTTTGGTGTCTACACATATACACTTCATTTAAAAAATAATGTATTATCACACATTTCATACATTCCATCCACATTTCACATGTCATATTAGGGATCGTTTATTAAATTCAAGGTTTTAATTGGTCCAACAAAAGTCATGTTACCTTAATCAGGGGCACCTTCATAATGTCATCCACACAAATCTACCAAGTCAAATTGCCATGCACACAAACCACATTCTCATAAAATTCCTAGGTGTTTTAGGTCACTTAGACACTCCTAGTGTTTTAAGCAAACTCCAAAATACATGTCAAAACTTTTTAAGACCATTACACATACACACTAAGAAAATCTTGAGTTATGGAAATTGACTCCAAAACATCCTTGAACCAAACACATACTTGTGTCAGACGGATAAAAAAAACATCTTGTGTCAAAGAGGGATAACACCATACTTGGTATGAACCTTAAAGTGAAAAGAGTAATACTTGCTAGTTCCATCATGCAACATAGTCCATAACAATAGTGGTTTTCACCACTATCACAATTCCAAAAATAAAATAAAGAGGAGAGAAAAATCCCTAACAAAAACTCTAAATATTTTACATCACACACCATTGATCATTGGTTTGTAAGGATTGTACTACATTTCTAGTCAAACGGTTAAGTAGTCATCCCCAAAACTTAAGAGATCAAAAATACAAATCATGGACTATGGATTCAGCCTCCACCGGAGCTATAGATGATTTATTGGTAGTGGAGTATGCTCATGCATGGCAATATGTCTCTTTCAAAAGAGACCTCTGATCGCTCATACAGATAAGCTAGCTTCTTGGTTTCATCCATAACAAGTTTACCAAATTACTCAATATTAGTTAATGAACTCACTTGCACACACATTGGTTCTTTTTTAACTTGATTCATTACCATGCTCATTATTCGATAAATGAATTCATTGTACACACATTTGGTTCTAGAGAGATTAGGTAGTTTTAGTGAATTTATCTGATACCACTAGTATGCCTAGTCTCTGCAAAATAGGTAATTTTCCATATCAACATCCATATCTTATTCCATATCAAAATCTATATTTTCTTCCATGTCATTTCATGAGTCATTCATCCCATGTGCCACCAATTTGGGTGTCCCTGATTAAACAACAATGCTAGAAAATGGCCAAGCAAAGATCTAAGCTATAAATGATCATTAGCACATTTTCCTTCTATACCTTGCATTAATCATCTATATATTACCACCTTGCATTAATCATACATACATTATACCTTGCATTAATCATCCATAACATATCATATGCATTCATCATCCATATAAACATGCATTCCACAAAAGCATTCCATAAAAAACATTCACACATAAACACATATAATACAAAAGGTAAAAGTTATGTATATATATGTATAAATATTACATGTACAATGAGTTCCAAAAGGCTACATACAATAGAGCACCAAGGCTCATATACAAAAAGTGCATTCAAGCACTAGCTATGTCCTCCAAGAGGACCCTTGCAACCTCATAGGAGCCTTGGACCTAGAGCTATTCCTATACTTGCTAATCCTAGCACCCTCAGAGATAGATGAGGTTGGAGGATTAGGAAGTGGAATATTATGTTCAATAAACCTATCCTCCAATGCCTCGATATATCTATGCCAAGACCAAATACATTCTATGTCGACATTATATCGATGCTCCCTCTCTACTAGCTCTACCTAGAGCCTCTTAATCCTCACATCCCACTCTACCACCTGCTGATACAACTACACCCAATTCTCCTCAATCTAATTTGGAGGTCCATCTGGGGCCTTCTCTACATCCTCTCCATCTCCATCGTCTCCTCCACTCTCAGGATCCTACCTAGTTGTAACCTTAGTCCTCCTCCTTCGACTATCTAATCAAAGGTGCCACTATAACTTGAAGGCCTCCTGGGTCCCCTCATCCCTAGAATCCTCACCACCTCCATCAGCCACTTTGTGAGGCAATGACCATGTTTTTTGTGTATTGAACCATACATTGTACTCTGTGGTAGTCCCTATATCACCCACATCCGAGAGATCCATCTCCTCATCATCCTCATAGGCCACCCTCCATGACTCTATACATGGTAATCATATCTCCTAATATCTCCTATATCACATTGGATCATCAAAAACCTCATATCTTAATCTAAACTATCAAAGTACTTGTGAGGACTTAAAGAACTTAGCCTCACTCCGATATCACCCAACCACCCACCAATCCTATCACACTCGTCGCAAGTGCTCTCCATCCCTGGTCCACCTGTAATCCCGTCATGGCCTCCTTATCACTTGGGTGGATGTTAGTCCATCCCATAGCTCCCAATACCACTAACTCATTTGCACTGGCCAACTTGACTGTACATCCTTAACCATTTCCTATCTCCTAGCATAGGCTACTCCCTACCCAAGCTTGCTACTAGTAAGCTCTTCGATTGAGCCACACTAAAGTGCTCTGATCCTCAATATTGAAACAATAAGCTACACCCCAATCCCTTCCTCCCCTACCTTATCACCTCATATAGCTTCTGTTACACCTACACAAACAAGGCAGGATCCCATGCATACACATGATACCTAGTGAGAATATTTCTCACTACCCCTATCAGGTTCCAAGGACACCCACACCCAGTGTTGTTTGGGGCAATGATGTTGGCCAACACAAACATAACTAAGACATAGAGGGCATCCAACTCCTTGTCCACGTACATGGATAAGTAGGGTATACCTCCACTCTCCACCCTCACACCCTACCAACCATCACCAACCATCTTCATATTTTTCTTTTGAGCATACCCAACCTCAACTCAAATCCCTTCAACCAGAACATTGAGGATGTGATATCCATCCTCCAAGGTCATAGTCACCTCTTGTATGGGGATCTAAAAAGTCCCCCTATCTACATCCCACCATTCCACCAAGGCAAATATGTATCCCTCGTTAGCCCTCAAGACATCAACCCGGGCTACCACCAGTATCCCCACATCCTCCAACAACTCCTACTCCTCATATAAAAACTTCTTTCTCATTCCAATAATGAGAGGTAAGAATTGGTACTGAGCCTCCAAAATATTAAGCTGTAGCACAACACAAAGCACTTGTTATTTTCTCATTTAAAAAAAAATCACAAAAACATAAATATTTTACACAATACACAAAAAAGGGAATTACCTCATTAACCCACACTACAACATCAACCCTAGCCTATGCACCCACTCCCTTCACTACCATAGATTCTATGCTTAAATCACTTTATCTCACTTCACTCCACTCTCCCAGATGTAGCTTCTCAAACTCTCAAATGCACAAATGAGTTTGGTTTTTCATCCTAATAGCTATTTATGGCTACTTTAGGTGCCTTGAGATTCCCATGGGCATTTCTTGGTGCACTGCATCCCCTATGGGTGTTTACTATTGATCAAGGTGCAATGACAGTATTGTCATTATTGTCAACACAGTTAGATAGATCGGTTGATGTAGTGGACAAGAGTTTAGAGGTTACTCAGAGTATGTACAGTGATGTTAAATGCTTATGAGGATGTTTACCCACCTTTTTGCATATTTTCCAAGAATATCGAAGTGGCCCATATGCTAAAGATCAAAGAAAAAGTAAAACACCGCAAAGAAAAAAAGTGTCGCGATATTGCGACATGTTGCATTTTTGCAGTCCAAAGCAAAGAGAAAATGCAAGGAGAAAAAAGTGTCGCGATATCGCGACATGTTGCATTTTCATGGCCGAAAGATCAAAGAGAAAAAAAGTGTCGCGATATCGTGACATGTTGCATTTTAGTGGCCGAAAGAGAAGAGAAAAAGCAAGGAGAAAAAAGTGTCATGATATCACAACATGTTGCATTTTCGCGGCCAAAAAAGCAAAGAGAAAAAATTGTTGCAATATCACGACATGTTGTATTTTCGTAGGCCAAAGCAAAGAGAAAGAGAGAGGAGAAAAAGTGTCACGATATAGCGACATGTATTTTCGCGGGCCAAAGAAAAGAGAAAGAGCAAGGAGAAAAAAGTGTTGCGATATCGTGACATGTATTTTTGTGGTCCAAAGCAAAGAGAAAGAGCAAGAAGGAAAAAGTGTCACGATATCGTGACATGTCACATTTTTGCGACTCAAAAAGGGCAGGCAAGCAGAGAAACAAAAGTGTCACGATATCACGACATGTCACATTTTCACGACTCAAAAAGGGCAGGCAGACAGAGAAACAAAAGTGTCACGATATCACGACATGTCACATTTTCGTGACTCAAAAAGGGCAGGTAGGTAGAGAAACAAAAGTGTCACGATATCGCGACATGTTGCATTTTCGCCAAAGGAACAGAGTAGTTGATAGTGTGTCTGATATTAGTGATGAACACTAGGATGGTGAAACTGAAGACTGCATAGTTATGTGGACCCATAAGGAATTTTTAATAATTTGAAATCATTTAAGATGGTTGTTACACATGGAAATAAGTGGACACATGCCCATGTGGAGAAAAGGAAATGAAGGGCCTCAAAATAGAAACAAAAAGCCTTTTCAGAAACCAAAACACATGCATGCATAAGGGAAGGAGAAAATGAACAGTCATCGAAGGAGAAAATGAACAGTCATGAAGGAGAAAACGAACAGTCATCGAAGAAGAAAATGAACAATCATCGAAGGAGAAAAAGAACAGTCATGAAGGAGAAAATGAACAATCATGAAGGAGAAAACGAACAGTCATCGAAGGAGAAAATGAACAGACATGAAGGAGAAAACGAACAGTCATCGAAGGAGAAAATGAACAGTCATCGAAGGAGAAAATGAACAGTCATGAAGGAGAAAATGAACAATCATCGAAGGAGAAAACAAACAGTCATGACCGAGAAAATGAACAGTCATGGTAGGAGAATATGGTGTCAATTCTTTGCATGTGACGTGTTTGGCGAAATGCCTTCTCAATATATACAAAAGGAGTTACATAAATAAGGAGTTACAATTGACAAGTGGCATATGAGAATATGAAAGAAGGTGTTACAATTGACAAGTGGCGTATGAGAATATGAAAGAAGGAGTTACAATTGGAGTTACAAAGAGAAAGGATAGTTATAAAAGGAGTGTTGCTTGGAGAATTTTTGTAGGGGATTTTATTTTGTGTGTGTGATAAGTGTGTGTGTTTTGTGAATTGTGGTAGACGTTGGGTAAGCAATAGACCAGTCAGGGTCTTGTAAAAGTGAAGGCATTTTTATGTCAATCTTCTAGTTTCAAAATTGAAGTTCAAGTTGGTGCTTGGCATCAGGGGTTGGTGCTCCTTCCAGTTGGTGCTGGTAAATTAGGGGTTGGTGCTCCTTCTAGTTGGTGCTGGTAAATTAGGGGTTGGTGCTCCTTCCAGTTGGTGCAGGTAAATTAGGGGTTGATGCTCCTTCCAGTGTGTGCTGGTAAATTGATTGTAAAGTTGGTGCTTTGCAAAGGCTATATTTGGATGAGAGTCCAAATAGTCATTTTGAAGAGTAGCCAAATCGGTGAACCTCGGTACATCTTATGTTGTGTGATGTTATCTTGTTATATTTGCTTTATTTGGTTTTAAGTTTTCATTGTTTTGACTTTAAGAGTTGAATATTTAAGTAACAAGAGATACACTGATTCACCCCCCCTCTCAGTGTCATTATGATACTAACAATTCGTATCAGAGCCAGTTTCCCTTGTCAGGCTAAATCAGCTAGGGTTGATCTTGAATTAGTATGCAATGGGTAAGAAGAATAGATTTTTCAATTGGCTCATGAGATTCATTTGCAAAATCATTCACCAATTGAGGGGGCAAGCTACGCAAAATTCAAATTATTTCATTCTTTTATGCTCATGTTTCACATCCTAAGAGAAGCTACTTCTACACCTAATCCAAACAAGTGTCTCGTATTTTTACACTACATTGTGTTTTATGCAATGCAATACAAAAAGGGGTATCTATAGACACTAAAACCTAGCCACTTGTCCTCCATCCATGCTTTCCTACCATTTTTGCCCACTATTCATGTATATTTATATATATTTATTATATAAATTGAATATTAATATTTTATATATTCTATTATATATATAATAAATATATATTTATATAAGTGAATTAATACTAGCCATATAATTTCATTTAATCCTATCCATCCATTTACATCAATCCATGCCACAACCTAAATTTAATATCCACCCTTCGATGTGCTTTTATCTCAGCCACACAATTAGTTTTGTTGAAATTCTAAGCATGTCCTAGGTTGGATTATTAATAGGAGCTATTTTGATGGCTCAACCCCTAAGCAATTCATGCCCTAAATGCTAAGCAATCCCTGAATCATAAGCATTTTCATGAAATACTTACTACCAAGTTTCCTAGAGTATCCAAGTGCTCTTCCCTTCCATATTTTATCATCATAACCCTTGCATCCTTCGTCACCTCCCTCGCTCATCCAAATATACTTTTACAAACTTCCCCCTCATCCATAAAATGCCTTTGGGTGCTTCTTATCACTCCTGAGCACCTCTAAGTGCCTCCTCCTCCACCACAAAGCACCTATATGTACCTTCTAACATCTTCGAGTGCCCATGAGCATTTCCTATAGCCACCAAGCCCCATGAGCATTTTATGCTAGATATTTTGAAATCTCCCTGCCCCCCGGGCGATGCTAGGGCATCACCACATCAATTCACTGCAATAAATTTCATATATCAGAAGACAACAAATACGTAAGGTAAATATATTAATTAATATTTCATTACATGCACTTTTATTTCTATCCATTTTATTTACAACAGATAGGGTTTATTATTTCTTATAAAGGGCCTCACATTGTGGAGCCCTTATAGGTGCTACTAATATGTTTGCTATGTTATTGTGTGTATATCTAAAGGTGATACATTAGTATTGGATAGGTGTTTAAGCTAAAGTGTCTTGGCATCAGATAACTAGAAGCCCACTCACTTCTATTGGGAGCAAGAACACACCTGAAGACACCATCAGTCTTGTTTGCTAGGATTTTGGAGAACCCTAGACATTGTAAATCTGTATCAAAAGGATTCAAAGATCCTCATTGTAACAATGGATTTTTTAGGCTCCCCCATTAATATAAGATCATTCATTGTGCAATTTTGTGTTCTTTGAGTTCAATTTATTTAGCATTATTTGGTGTTGCACTTTTGTCTATTCACTACAAGAATCAAGATTAGGGTTTTGGTAGCTTCTTTTATCCATATTAACAGGTGTTATTGACTCCCTATATTTGCAAGCTCATATATGCAAGTGATAGGTTTTTAAATTTTATTGGAGCAAAGAGTATCCCACCAAGGGATACACAAGCCCACTCACCAATATGACTATAGAACATGAGATTCCAAGACACCCAGAGTTCACTTGATTTGCAAAAGGGACCATTCCCATTTTGCACATTGTAATATAATACAAGAATATTATTTTGTAACCCCTCAAAAATTCAAGGTAAATATTGTAAAAAGAGGAGATCAAGGCTCCCAGTTCAATACAAAATCAATATTTTCATTTGTAAATTGCTTATTTTAATCTTTCATTGATTGGGTGTTAATATTTTGCTTACATATACCTTAGGGGAATCCATGATATACTTGAACCAATCTATATCCTCACTCTCCTTATATACCCATTGGTATGTGGTAGAAATCTTAGACCTTAGATATATCCATTGGTATATTAAGGTAGACCTTGAGGTATTAAGAGAGAATGGTACTAGGGATGACCACACTTGGATACATGACCCAAGATTGATACATGAGAGGTAGTAAAATATCTCTCCTTATGACTCCTATTATCCCACTATTTTATATACTCATCTAGGGTAATAGCCCAAATATATCTACTATGGCTTACTCAAAGGGTCATTAATCTTCACTGAGTAGGACTGACCTTTGGTTAGATTTTTCTTATTTTTATTATTATGATCTAATCTAAACAAACAACTTTAGATTTTCTTGATTAAAACTATGATTAATTATTATGTTTGATTAAGGTAAGCATAGGCAATGGTTTTTAGATCCACATACCTTTCATGCTAGGTTCACCAAAGAATGTGGCATGGAAAATGAGAATCCAACTCCACACCTTGGATCAAAGAAAAATGCCCTTGCACTCAAATTTAGTGTTTTTTAGAATGAATGGATTCACCAAGGGTGTTTTATAGATTCACCCTAAATATATGTTTGGTGAGTTATTTTAAATAGTGACCTAAATTTTTTATGCAAATTTGAGATGCAAGAGGGATGATAATGCAACGTAATAAATGTAAACAAGATGAATTCAAGAAAAGGCCTAAATCTAGCATGCACTTTTAACTTTCCAATGGATGCAAATAAGGTAGAAACTTGTTCTTTTTCATTCCTTTTTTTTTCTTTTTTCCAATGAATAAAATATAAGAATCACTTCAATAATGCCAATTACCTAAGCTATCAATGAGAATTTGAAGATAAATGCAATAAATAAGATCTAAATCCTAGTGCCCTTTCATTTCTAATACCTATAAATGGATATAAAAATTTCCTTTTTCTTTTCTTTTAATCAAAATAGAAATAAAAAACATGCAATACATAAAATACAATTTCAAAATAAAATGTTGTTACAAGAATCTAAAGCTAAATTCTTATTTTTCTTAGTGAATGTAGGAGACAAAATCATTTTTCCTTTTCTTTTCCTCCTAAAAAAGAGAGAATTATAACATGCAAGTATGAAATAATGAAATATTTAGCCTAAACATGTTGTTATAGAATCCTAGATATAGAAAATATTTTCTCTTCAAAAAAAGACTCTCTCCTTTTCTTTTTTTGAAAAAAATATTGATGTAGGTATTGCAAGAAACAAGAAAATTAATCCCTTTAGTGAAATTTTAATAAAATAGAAGGAAATAACTATACAATGTGTCTATATATTTCAATTACTTCTCTTGTAAATGTATGTGAGAAACAAAATGTACCTTTTTTTTGGTTAAGCTCAGTTACAAATCGTAAGAGCCTCAAATTGATAAAAAAGACAATGAAGCTCCTAATGCACTACAAGGAACATCAATGATTACACTATACTAAAAATTTGTAGAACGTAACTTATAACTTTATAACACAATGATCTACCTTTTGTGAAACTTACAAGAAGGCCTAATTTATATCTACTACATTAGAAGGAAAAAACAATTAACAAAATAGTCACAGTTTTGAAAGTCAAGAAAAGAGATGTGTAAAAATGCTAATAAAGGTACCATGCAACTACAAAGGTACTATCCAAATACATCATACAAAAGCACCCTATGAAGGCATCGTATAGAATGACACATTTGTATTAGTATGACATATGGGTACCTATGCAACATATTCACTTAAACCTATAAATAGATAAAGAGATGTTGCAACTAAAAACAAAAAAATAATGCATTAGTCTAATGGATCTTGACCAATATAATCAAGATCAACAGGCTAGATTTATGTAATGATCAAGACCTATTTTCCTTTTACATTTAATAAAAAAAAAGAAATGACCAAAATGCAGAGAGAGGAGCATGTTAACTGAAATAATAGAAAAGAGATATAATAATGAAAGGAGGGATAAAGTTTTCCCTTTTGATTGATTATTTTATGCTTCTCATACGATAATATTTGTTTTTTTTCTTCCACAAGGATGCCTACTTGGAGCCCCTAGTTGAAGAGCTATGGGAAGCAAGCCTTGGTTTTGATATCATTATAGCAATAAATTCTTTTTTTTATTTCTTACACAATTTATCCAACATATCCTTGAATAAAAATTTATGCTTCCAAAGGTGGTTTTATATACCACCAATCCTTTGGATGATCCATTTGAAAAGCACATGTTGAAGACTTTGGAAAGCAGGTGTCATCGCAAGCTTCTAAGTTAATGTGTCCTATTGAGAAATATGATGTGTTTAATTAGAATAGTTAAGTGGTATAATTGGCTTCTTAATTTGGATTTTGTTGAGATGATTGGTAGGTTTAATTAGATTTAAGCTCTTAAAAAGTAAGATTGGTAGTTTAACATGTGAATTTAATGAGGCGATGAATGAGATCCATAGAAAATGGGTGGTGATAGATAGTCATATTACCAGAATTTAAATTTTGGTAGGATCAATGTAAAAGTGCCATTGGAGAGAGAATGCACTCTATGGAATTTTGTATGATGCTTACATAGGCTCCATATGGAATTTCATCTAGCGCTTATGCAAGCATATGCCACTTATATTGTGGGTAATTTTGGGGGGTCAAACCTTAAAATAGACACATTTATACTCATGGAAAAGCTCTTTCCAAGAAATTTCTAATAGTACCACTTTTTTTAGGATTTAAGAATATTTCATAGAGCCAGGGTTATGCATAGTGGATATTTATAGCCAAATTGGCTAAAATCAAGATTTTTAAAATTTGAAATTGGCTAATATTTGGGACCCTTGACTAGGGCCCATTAGCCAAAAAATTTTGTGTGCAATTTTTTTGGGGGGTCGATTCACCCCAATTTAATAATACTTTGACCATTTTAAATTTAAATTTTCAATATTACCCCTAATAATAGTGAACCTTCTACACGCGTTTAGACACTATTCATCTAGATTTAGAAACTGATTCGCCAAATTTTTATAGATATATTTTAGGGCCGACCCCTTATGCATAACCCTACATAGAGTTTCGTACGCATAAGAAAATAGGTTACTTCTAGCCCAAAATTTGGGTACAAAAGGGTCAATTTTGCTTAATTGGCCACAGTTTCTAGTTGATGACACTATTTAATTGGTAAATTTGGATATCTACAATATATAATTGGGTGATAATATTGCATGAACATAGATTCAAAACCTGCTTTAAAATCATCAAATTCAATGATAAATGGTTTAGAAATGTTAGGAGTTATTAATATAGGTGCTAAGGATAGTAATTACTTCAATTTTAGAAAACCTTGATTAGCTTTTAGATACCATTCAAATGAGTCATTTTTAAGAATATCTAATAATGGAGCTATAATATGTGCATAAGGCTTAATAAATTGATGACTATATCCTACTATACAAAGGAATCCTCTGATTTTGGACATGGTTTTAGGTTTAGGCTATTCCATTATTGATTTTACATATTGTTGGCCAACTATACCAATTAAACGTATGAAGATACAATGGGACAAAATATAATTTCCCAATACATAAGTGTTGTTTGTAACTATTGCAATGTGTTTCTTGTATGTTTTTTAATGTACAATAATTTCATGATGCTAGTTTAGTCAATTTTTAGGGCTTGGGAAGTATGGTGGTCAAATCACATCCCCAATTGTGATTCCTATCAGAGTCTAATTTAGCTCAAGGAAAGATTGTTGTAACTATTTTTATAGTAAGGACATATGTTCCAAGATACCAAGTTGAGAAGAAATTTTCAAAATTTTATATAAATTGCTAGAGAATGATTAGAAATTTGAATTTCATGTATGTGTTATAAAGCATAGTTCTAAAATACAAATTATTGATTGATCCTCCAATTTCAATATTATATTTGTAAAGTGTTTGTTGATTGATATTCCAATTTTATTAGTATATATATTTACATGTTTTATATGTATTTATGCTATTTAAAACATATGGATGGGGTATGGTTGCATTAAGACACATGCGTTTGATGTCACTAGCATAGATAACAATATATCACCTAATAAATCAACTCATCTCCTTTTCAATTCTCATTCAACGTAGTGGGCAAGGGTAACTTCTAAAACCAGTGAGAGGGTTCATGAAATCTAGATATCATAATTAGAGCGCTCCCACCCAACTGTATTTAACAAAAATAAAATATCGACATCCAGGGATGAATGCAAATTCTAGAACTGCACAGCCAAATATAGAAAATCTAGATAGCATAATTAAGTGAACGAGCTTAGATGGCCATCACAAAAATAAAAATCCATACATAAGAAAAATAAAAGTGGAGACAGATTGAGAGACCAAACAGTGATATACTATTATTTACAAGGCAAATAAGAATTACATATGAATTGTAAAGGCCATAGAGCCACCCTTTGGAATGGTGAGCATTCCCCTATTTATAGAATATTTTACAATAAATTCAAATTACAACATTAATAACATCAGGTGAGAGAATCTTTCTAAAATGATCGAAAGATCTACTATGGCTCTGTTCCAGGAGGAATTGTGGTTGTCTAAGGGGATTTAGGTGCTTTTGCAATAATCCAAGTCTTCGATTACTCTGACATTACTATTGATTTATAAATTTACCTTACCCCTTCATGCTGCAGGAAGGCCTAAAATTAATTACTTCCATGCATTTCAAATTATCTCCTTCATGCCCACCAATTAGATGGATGGGGTAGCAGAGATCATTAATACCTTTAGTAATCTCTAGTGTTTCCACCTTGGCAAATTGTGACCTCATTCTTGATGGATATTTGAGAACTGTTCCTCATTCAATTGTCTTCCCAATTCTTTTCCCTATTGATGAGTAACCTGGTTAGGAATTTCACTATTGCCTTCCCAAAGTTCTACCCATTCTTGGGATGGGAATTTATAAACAAAAGTTCCCATGTTACTTTCCCATTTCTTTTTCCATCTTGTGTAGGGTTTGGGATCCAAGTATTCTATCTAGGATTTAAGAATAAATTTGAGTTTTGACTCCAATGCTTGCTCACCTACCTATCCATCCATCCTTTTGGCTCTTAATGCTTTAAAATTGGGTATTATGACTTGCCAACATCTTGCCCAAAAAGAAGAGTGGGTGAAGAGGCACCAAAATTCACCCACACTCTTGGTGACTCATAGGGGATTTCCAATTTATGGGAATAGAAACCTAGATAGCATTATTCCTTAACAAATACAAGAAAATGGGAGAAATGTGGAGATTAGGATAAATGGAAAGAAGACACAAGAGGAGAAGAAGAAGCATAGGGAAAGAAAATTTAAGGAAATGGAAATAATAATTGAGAGGAGATAAGAAAGAGCTACTACCCAAGATGGCTAGTATAGTTCACCACACATGGAGGAAGGGGAAGAGAGAGAAATAGGGCATGAAAGAAACAAAAGGAAAAGTAGCCTTAGGGATAACCTAAAAAAATAGGTCTCCATTGATATACTCCTTTATGGCTTGAGGCATCTTCAATAATAGATAGAATGCCAAAGACACTTGTCTAGACTGATATAGCCATTTTTTCTTACATAATTGAACAAGAATCTTCTCAGCTTATCAGAATACATCTTGGAACCATTTTATAATTCTCTTGGACTGACTTATTAGTCCACAAGGCTTTTTATAGAGCGATTTATGTTGGGACTTTGTATTTGTTTTAAAATATTTTAGCTTGATGCATATATTTACCATACGATCCATGGTGTACTTTGCTACATCAGCTTATAAGTTTTTAGGAGGGTTATCGATTGGGCTACGAAGTCACAAGATAATAAAGAGGAGGAGGACAAAATAATATTTAAGGATGATATGATATCTAGGAATCACCATATTTGTTATCATAAGTAGATCCCTTATAGTCCTAGCCTAAGATGATGTCAATAATTATGCGACCTTATATGATTCACGCCCTTTATTTATATATTGGTTTATTTACATTAAATTGTGACACTGTTGGTATGCTACATTGCAAGACTTATCTGCCACTTATCTAGTGAACCTACAATATTTGGACCAAATAACACAAAATTTTACTTGCTCCTTGTGCTCAATTCGGCCTTACCGTCCAGATGTTGCTCTTGAATTTTATAGCTTTGTACTCTAAATGTAGGTCACTGGTGCAAAAATCTACCTTTACTAATTTAGTTTATGCTTGAGCTATCATATTTTCTAGAGGTGGGTACTAGAATTGTACTTCATATGGGTTAGCTTGCAATGTTATACATACTTCATCCCTTTTGGGGTGGGCATCAAACCTTTAGTATTTTGGCTACTCTAGGATATGGGGATTGTTACCGAGACTACAATAGAGTTCATCATGGTACTACTATTCTACTGTTATATTACTTAATTTTAACCTGAATTCACTCTTGGATTTCTAGGCAGACTCCATCCCTTGTTGGCTAAGGGATGATTCTTGCTAGAGGAATGGCACTACTATGTCATTACATTGCTACTCTTCAAGGGTAACCTACTGCTCATTTTTATTATCCTAAAAGGAACAACAAGCCATGATATTTTATAACTCAGGAAGTAAACAACTGCTCTTACTGCATGACTCAGGGTATTGACTTCATTCCCATGCCCTATATTCTTACCACTAATTGTAAGGGTGTTGCATGAGCCATAAGCTCTAAATTTTGAATAGAGGACACCATAAGTAGAAGAGATTGAAAGTAAATCCTATCATGGAGCTTTCTCACTTAAACCAACATCCTTATGCATAGGATGCTTCCTAGAAAACCTCAAGAAAAATCCTCTCTCCTGATTATTGTACTAGAAGACCTATGTCAGGCCCGAATATGTGGAAATAATATATGTATTCTTGGGTAATAGATGATCTATATTTGTAAGGTATCCTTCTCTAGGTCTTGGTGAAGCAAATATTGAAGTCAACCATGGCTTCATTATAGGCTCACTTGATGAATGTAAGTTGTGTGAGTAGGAGGAAGAGATCTACAAAAGCATCAAATGCATTGATGAGTGCCTCTATGAGATAAACCCATTTGTTGATCCTTACATGATCCAAGATTCTGAACCATAATAGTGCTCTTCATTTAAGAGAAAAATTAGGGAGCTTGAGCATCACAGTTATAGAAGAAATGCCATGAATTAAGGAGAGGGAGACTACATATTGATAGTTTTCATCTCTAATGCCATCAGTACCATCATAACTAGGGAGCATTTTAAGCACAACCTTATGAATATATTTTAGGCTTGAGATATTTAGAGGGTATGTGTTATTCCAGCCAATATATTTTTATTGGGCCATTAAAGCACTATTACCTTAGAGATTTTGGATTAAGATGCTAGGTCGGAGTCACCAGATAAGTATACTTTCACTGCTAACTAGGTTAGGGCTACTCATCAAACCTTGGATCATTTGAGAAATAAAAATATTTTAGTGCAAAGAGGTAATCAATCTCATGATCTAGAGATGCTTCTTATAGAAGTCTCCAAGTGACTGAATTGGATATAGGTAAACTAGAATATCACTAAACTCTGATTTCCTCAAACACAAAAACTCAATGAATTTCCCAGCAGAGTTCGCCAAAATTATTGGTGTAAAAATAGGCACTAAATGAGCGGGAGCACACCTAGTGGTCCTTGACCAACATTGAATGACCGTCTATCTTAGGAGAGGTAGGGGTAGTCGATCTATATAGAAGACCATCTCCTTTAATTATAGCTACCTACACCATAAAGGGAAACCAAGAAAAAGAAAATGAAAAAGAAAGCATAGGGAGAACATAGTTAGAACTAACAAGGACAAGGTATGACAACATCAAGACACACATAATCAACATCACTAGTTTAGATAGTAGCAGACCACGTAATACATCAACTCATATCATCCTCACTTCTCATTTGGTGCAGTGGGAAAGGGCAAATTCCATAACTAGCAAGAGGGTGCATGAAGTCCAGATAGCTGAATTAGAGCACTCCCACCCGATCGACTTTAAAAAATTTAAAACCATGATGCCCAGGGATGGATGTGAATTCTATAACCACCCAAATAGACCCATAAAATCTAGATAGTAGAATTAAGTGAACAAGCTTAGACAACCATCACAAAAATAAACATCCATACTTAAGCAAAAATAGAAGTGAAGACAGATTGAGAGACCAAACAGTGATATACTATTATTTATAAGGCAAAGAAGAATTATATATGAATTATAAAGGCCATAGAGCTACCCTTTGGAATGGTGAGCATTATGATATTTATAGAATATTTTACAATAAATTCAAATTACAACAGTAATAGCATTAGGTGATAGAATCTCGCTAGAATGATCAGAAGATATGTTGTGGCTTTGTTCCAGGAATAATGGTGGTTGTTTGGAGGTATTTAGATATTTTACATAAATCCATGTCTTAAATTACTCTGACATTCTTTCTGGGCCATAAATTTTCCTTACCCCTTCGTGTCATAGGAAGTTCTAAAATTGAATACCTATGAAGTAATGTATTTCAAGTTATATCCTTTGTGCTCATCAATTAGACCTACAGGGTAGCAAATATAATTAATACCTTTATGAATCTCCAGTGCTTCTCCCTTGGTGAATGGTGAACTCATTCTTGATGGATATTTTGGCACAGTTCCTCGTTCGACCATCTTCCCAATTCTTCGCCCTATAAACAAGTAACCCAGTTTGGAATTTTAGTGTTGCCTTCCTAAATTTTTGCCCATTCTTGGTATAGGAATTTGGAAAAAATGTTCCCATGCTATTTTTCCATTTTTCCATCCATATTGAGTGGGATTTGGGATCCAAATATTTTATCTAGGATCTAGGTGAGAATTTTATGTTTGACTCCAATGCTTGCCCACCTGCATATCCGTCCATCCTTTTGGCTCTTAATGCTTCAAAATTGGGAATTCTGACTTACGAACATCTTACCCAAAAATAAGAGTGGGTGAAGGGATGCCAAAATTTATCTACAAGCCTATACTCTCATGGAAATTAAAAACTACTTTACCGTTTATCTTTTTTATTAGAGGAAGATACAAAATATATGAATAGGAATGTCGAAAATGACTAACAACTCACTAAATAATAATAAATAAATTTCATATCATACAATAATTTTTTTCATCGGTAAAAAAAATGAATGTATTAAGATAAACATAGAAATACATTACAAATATAATAGTAACCTTCCCTTAGGTTTCAAGCCAAATTGCAATCTAGATATAATTATAACTGCAACAAAAATGCGACTATCAAGAGACAAAATAGGACGGGACCTCTCTTCTAAAAATCCTTATCCTGCATAGACTAATCTTGATGCATTCGAGAAATACTATTGAGACAAGGTCTTCTAACATAATCTATCATGGTCAGTATTGAAGAACTACAACATAACCGAGTATATTAATCTACACTAAGAGACCTAAGAACCTTAGTTGCTTTCTTTTCCAAGGCTCATTCTATAAAATAAGACACACCTATAGTGACACTAACCTTGAGATAAGGAGATAAAAAAAATATTGAGTCAAAATAATAACTTTCAATAGGTTCTACTAAAACTACACAACCACAACAAGGATCTTAAAAATCACAAAATAAGGATTTGGATGCATCAGGTCTTCTTCTAGTGAGAGTTGTTCTTTTTGGAATATTGGGTTAATGCCATGACTAAAGTCTTGCATTACTTATCATTTTAAACCTAGCTTCCTACATTGCTATTAAGAGATTGAACAAGGAGAATATCGGTCCTAGTTTGGTTTGACCACCACCTAGGAGGGTAATCATAGTAGCTAATATCTCCTTTGTCAAGATCCAAGTTTTCCATAGTATCCACCACTCTATTTTATTCTCTAAGCACATGATTGAAAACAACCTCCTAAAGAGGTATTTCTATTATCCTAATCTTATCTATGATCTTTTGAATTCTCCAGTTCACCTTATTAGGCCTCAAAGTTGATTTTATGTAATTATCATAATTTGAGAGTCTAATTCTACTCTCACCCTTCTCTAACCTACCTTTAGTGCCTCTTGCAAACCTCTCAAAATACCCTACCTTTCTGCTAAGTCATTGGAGAGAATTCTAATTTTTTGGCAAAAGTAAAAGTCAGAGTACCATCCTCCAATCTACCTATCCCTCCTATACTAGTTCTTCCAAGATTTCGTCTAAAGGCTCTAACAATATTGATATTTCCAAATTTATTTGGGGTAGTCTACCATTACTTTTTTCGTTGCACCCTTTAGACACTCACCTTGTTCCTTCTATTTTGGGCTAATCCATGGCTAATTTTAATCGAGTCATCATTTTTTCTCATAGTTGGTTTGAATTGCGAGCATGAGTTAATAAATGTTGAACATTCTCTGTCATATTTTGTATGGTCCTTAGCTAGAC
This sequence comes from Wollemia nobilis, assembly GCA_028583015.1. Lineage (NCBI taxonomy): Eukaryota > Viridiplantae > Streptophyta > Pinopsida > Araucariales > Araucariaceae > Wollemia > Wollemia nobilis. The sequence continues at coordinate 609,378 of JAQPPZ010002456.1, read as the reverse complement.
ATAGTGGATTTCCCTACTCTCTTATTTAAAATTAATCATAAGTGAGGACTAAAATTAATCTTGGTTACAGAATTTTTGAGATTACATTTTTCTAGAGTCTTTTCATAGAGTTGCAGGAAAACTCAAGAAGACTAGGACTCAACATTCTTTCCTCTAGTTTAATGGATCAAGTAGTGAAGACTATTTAAGGATCTGGATTTTTTCATGCTAAATACTATCAAAAGTTTTTTTTGTATAAAATTAACTCTTAGAAGTTGGGACACTTCCTACAATAGATAGAGAAGTATTTCACCTTTGTTGTGTTAAAGTCTATGTGCTTTCCTCATGTAGAAGAAAAGGCCATAGAAGCCTTGTACTTAAAGAAAAATGCCACATCCTTGATCTAGAAGAAGGCCACACAAACCTTAATCCAAATGAAGAGGTCCATAGAATTTTCAATTCTAAATAAGACTTTAGAGAAGAATTCTTGATCTAGAAGAAGAGATCCAAAGAAGAGTTCCTGATTTAGAAGAAGAATTATTGATTCATAATAAGAATCTAGAGAAAAGTTCCTAAAAATACTCTATAGAAGATTCTTTGAAATAGGAGATTGGTGATCTCCATTAAAGCCTACAAATTGTATAAGAAAAAAGACCAGCAATGTCCCATTCCAAAATCTAGAAGTAGAAGATTCCAGAGATCCAAGAAGAAGATATCATCACCAACACTTCTAGAAGCAGAAGGTTGAAGAAAATATATTAGTTGGAAGACCATAGAAGCTATAATATTGAATACCTTGGAGAGGTCTCAAGGAGTAAAATAAGAAGGATTAGATAGTCTTATTGCATATCTTGTAGTAGCATCATCAAAAGAGTTCATAGTAGAACTCATTGGAGAAACCCACTATCAAGGAGACACTCTTGATAGTGAAGGCCTTGGGACAATTATCACCATTTGATAACAAGTCCAAAAGAAGAATAATTTGGCAAAGAGTACCAAATACAAAAGAACAATCCAATGAAGACCTCAAGATATTCAAAATTTTGAGAAGAATAAGATCTTGTTTGAAGTCAAGAAGAAGATTGAAGGAGGACTCAGATAGAAGAAGAAGCCTACCAAATCCAAGAGATTTGGAGATCGACTCTCACAACGAGAAGGCACATTTTAGAGATAGATAATTTTTTGAATTTACACCAAAAAATAGAATATTACCTAAAAAGAATAAACTACCAAAGCCTAGGCTCAATATAGAAGGTTTGAGACCATAGTTTGGTGAAGCAAGAAGTTTTTTTGGACAACCAAAAAGAAGCTACAAATTCATTCTTCACAAGGCAACAACTTGGTGAGTCTAAACACCAAGATCTACATCATCTACAAAATCCATTAAAGGTAAGTAACTTGGATATAATTAGTTGAACTTCAAGTAAGGGTTCATTATCAAGTTTCATTAAGCACCATATTTGTATTAGAGTTGCAAGAAAAATGAGTTATATTATAGTCTTTAAGAAAGTAAAAAAAGGAGAGTTATTTTTAAGCTATATTTACACATTAAATAGGATTTGGATATTATTCAAAATAAATAAAATTATTACCTACCTATTATCTATCTAGAAAGCAAGAATACCATATACTACAATATTTATTATAGTGAAAATTGTAGATTGTTTATTGAGGGTTATTTACAGATTACTCTTATAATTTGCACATATTATTAAGTGAATTTGGAATTATTTTAAGATTTTATTTATAGGATTAATAATGTGAGATTATTGTTACAATTAAAGTGCATTATAAATTCATTTGCACTATACTAGTTGATCTTTAACTAGTTACTCTCAAAAGGGTTAGTTTGTGTTTTTTGATTGATTAAGATCAAAGGCACAAAATTAGCAGATTATCAGTTTCTAGAGACACTATATGGTGCACAAAACCTACAATATTTCATGGCATAAAGAAGCCACCAAATTATATTGAATTATTCCAATGAGTGAATACAAAATCTTCCATCAAAATTAGTAAAAGAAGCTCAAATCAAGACTTGGTGAGTCTCAAATTCAAGGTGCACTAAGGATTATTTACAGGTAAATATTAGTTTATAAATTACTTCTAAAAAATATTCTATATACATGGTTATTGAATAGGATTTATTACCATATTAACTAAGCAAAAGGAGAGAGTTTTTTAGTAAAGGAGACAACATCAAATCAGCCCTTGACTAAAAGAAATAAACCATTAAAACCAGCAAAAAATATTGTGAAAGAAGGTACAAAAGAAGGTATTCTATTAAAAAATTTATTTACATTATATTGCACCATGATATTTTGTCCTACATAGAAAAAAGGACAAGGTTTAAGTGTCATAAAGACACATTATTTACAAGGAATAAATATTTCAAAGAAACCATGGAAAAGCATCATCCAAGCAAGATCAAAAGAGCATTCAAAAGAGCTCGCATCACCCATGGTTTGGACAGCCACAATAAGTAACCTAAAAGCACATATAGTATAGCACAAGGAAGGAGCTATCATTTGAAGAAACACAATAGCTTGAAAGTAGGAGAAAATCAGAGGAAGCAATACCAAATCTAGATGTCCATCGACAAGGAGAATTCCACATCATCATTGGAGTGTCACAAAGCCTTCAATAAAGCATTGCGCATTATCTTAGCTCAAATACACTTGACCTCCATCAAAGCATTACATAGCTAGAAATAACTCAACACCATTGAAGTAGTGAGGAGAGAACACAACAAAGAAAGAGTTGGAAACAATACATTGAGGAAGCTTGCAAGAATATGTTATAAGGTAGGTTCATGCAAAATAAAGAAGGTGTCACTTGTCACCATTAAATAAAACCTAATATCTTCCATACGAGCGCTCAAAATCACACTTGAATTCTACACACATGAAAGGAATAGTCTAAATAAGCATTACATAGTAGAACATTGGTTGTGTTAAAGGAGTGACACTTGTAACAAGGTATAAAAGTGCTCACATAAAGACTATAATGTCTATCCTCCATTCTATAGTGAATTCCAAGTTTCAAATAACATCTACCATCTCCAAGCATTGAAATAAACCACCATGACACTTGTCCTTCTCTAAAATATCATATTCCTATTTAAGGCACCTAAAACAAAGGAGAGAAGAATATATTTAGAGCAGCAACGAGTTGAAGTGATAAGAGCATTTAAAGCTCTCGATCAGGACATTCAAAGTAGGTCAAAGAGGCAAGACCTGAGGAACCACCATTCTGTTAGCGTATATTTTCCATTATTACATTATTATTAGCATGTTGTTATTAAGTTATAACAAGGGCTATTTCAGCCTCGGACGATTTCGTAACCTCCAAGCTATTTCATCCTATAGATGTATTATTTAATCCATCTCGGATGAATTATCAAACTGCTGTTTTATCTATCATGGCATCAGAGCCAGTAGCGTGAGAAGAGAGGCTGGAGGCGAACGCTATTTTTGCTTGGAGAAAAGAAGAGGAAGGACACTATGCACTATTTTTTCCAGCGCTGGTCTATTTTTTTTTTCCAAGCACCGCGAGTTTTTTTTTCTTCCTTCCACGACGTGATTTTTTTTAATCACGCCGTCGCGTGATTGCATTTGAAAGAAAGAAAAAAAAATGGCATGATTGTTTTTTTTTCTTCCGCCCCCCCCTCCACTCCGTGATTGAAAAAATAAATAAAAATAATAATAATCGCAGCCGCCCTTCCTTCCCCCCCTCCCGTGCTGCCCAGCACACAGTGCGCACTGCGCAGCACTACGACAGTGCCACTGTGCAGCACGCAGCGCGTAGCAGTGCCACTGCGCAGCACACAGTGCACACTGCGCAACGCTGTGGCAACGCCACTGTGCAGCACGCAATGTGCAACAGTGCAATTGTGCAGCATGCAGCGTGTAGCAACACCACTGTGCAACACACAACGCGCACTGTGTGGCGCAGCGGTAGCGCCACTGTGCAGCATGCAATGCACAACAACGCCACTGCGCAACACGTAGCACTGCGACAGTGCCATTGCATAGCACACAACATGCAACAACCACTGTGCAGCGTGCAACAGCCGTGCCAATGCACAGCGTGCACTGCACAGCGCGCAGCAGTCACGACAGCGCCCAACGCAACGCACAGCATGCAGCAGCCGCGGCTTATTGCTGCCTCACGTGCGCAACGTGCAGCGCTACTCAGAGCTCGGAAGAGGCAGAGGATAGAGTTCGGAAGAGGAGGCGCGGCCAGGACGAGCTGCGGGCTCGTGTTGAAAGAGGAGGATCCCACTGATCCAAGCGGATCAGCCCGCTAGCTCACCTGGCAGTGAGCTATGCGGTTGGGCTCGGGGAGCCCTGAGGTTGCAGGTTCCAATCCTGCCAGGTATAAGTTTATTTATTTATTTTTGATTAAAGTTTTATTTTTTTAATAATTAATATTTTATATTAATTAAATTGTTTCTTAATTATTTTTTTTAATTTAAATTAGAAACTTATTTAATTAATTTTGAAATATTTTTATTAAAAGATTAAATTTTACTTTTTTCAAAATTTATAAATTGCTAAAATACCATAAAAAAAAAGGGGGATAGTGAGAGTATTTTTTTTTTAAAATAGCAATTTGGCAAATTGTAAAATATGCATTTTCGGCTGCGCCCGACACCTTGTGGGTTATTCCTGTAGGCACTTTTTTTGTTTTATGTTGCATATTTGATTTCTTGCACTATAAAATTAAAATTTAAAATCAAATTCACTCCCTAAGTACCCAGAATAATTAAAACCCATTCGTGCAATTTATTGCACTACAGCGTTCGGTATTTGTGATACCTCTGGCCAGCACTTACAGGTAAAGTCGTCATGATTGCACTACTGTATCCATCGCCTAATATAGCTGCTACAACGACGTCTGAGCTTGTTCTCTATAAATCGTCGGGGAGAGATAAGTTTGCCATTTTGCATTTTTTTACTCCATCCACTACCCTTAATCGCTCTTGTGTTTAGGCGTAAATCTTGACGAAGTATTCTTCATAGTGTTTAGGGGAAGTTACGCCCCACGCATGAGAATAATCTTCTATGGTAGGTGCCATCAACAAGGCGATTCCCTTTCAGTACTGCTTATGTTCCACGTATCGTATGATCTCTAAAGGTCACCTATAGTTTCCCTCATGTAAGGGCGGGTGATTTTTGTTGATCTTTCTAAATAACTATAGTTTACCTCATGTAAGGGCGAGTATTTTGTATGGTATAACGGCCTAGAAAAAGGTATATCGAAAGGGGGACCAATTGGTGTTATAAGGAACCTTCATCATGTCTGCAAAACTAATGACTGATTCTCATCAGTTGTTGAAAGGTCCTAATTACACACCATGGAAAAATAAGATGAAGGCCATCCTAGCAATGGATGATTTATGGGATGTTGTATCTGGAGCAACAACCAGACCTTCACCTGTTGCTGGTGCTACAACTCCATCTAATGCTCAAAGAGACTTTGATAAGCTAGACAGTAAAGCAAAAGTGCTCATCTTGTTTGTTGTGTCTGATGAAGTCCAACCCCATATTGCTAACTGTGCAACTAGTAAAGCGGCATGGGATGCCCTTAATACTATATATGAGGGAAAGAATGATTCCACCATTCTATTTCTTCAATATCAATTACACAATCTAAGCATGAAGCAGGGTGAGACAGTTGAATTCTTTCTTTGCGAGTTTCTGAATTGAAAGCAAAGTTGAATTCTTTGGGAGAACCAGTTGAAGACAAGCTCCTTACTTTAGTTTTATTGAGAGCTTTACCTGATTCTTATTGGGTGTTGATTACTTCCCTTCATGTATCACAACGAAAAGTTACTTTTGTAGAATTGGTTAAAATTCTTCAAGAGGAGGAAGCACGCCAACTACAGAGAGATGATTCTTCTAATACTGCTCTCTACATCAATAGGAAAGGGCAGAACCAGAAGAAGGGTAATTTTTAGAAGGGAGGGAATTCATAAAAGGATTCAAAAGGGAAACAAACTCAACAACCTCAACAGAAAAAGAGATATTGCAATATTTGTGACAAATAAGGTCATGATACAAACAGATGTTGGCATAAGAATAAGCAATCAAAACAGAAAGGCCGAAACAAACCAAAAAAGAACAAACAAGTGAATGTTGTTGTTGAAGAATCTGACATGGATTTTGAGAGAGCTCACAAAGTTCTCATGACTACCACAGTGTCCAAGCAGACAGATCATATATGGTATGTTGATTCTGGAGCCGATAAGCACATGACTGATGACAAATCATGGTTTGAGTCTTTTGAGGCCAAAGAGGGCAAACCTGTCACTATTGCTGATGATAAAACCTACAAGGTTCAGGGAGAAGGCACTGTTTCAGTCATTCTTCCTGATGGCAAGTGTCAGATTGATAAATTCCTCTATGTTCCAGGATTGGCAAACAATTTGTTGTCAGTCACACAAATTTTGGACAAAGATATGGTTGTGAACTTTAGTGTTGAGGGAGGCAAGAAGTGTTGTTCTATTACCAGGAGGGGTAAGAACATTGCAACCTCTTCATATAAGCATGGCTTATTTGCCTTAGACACTATCTCTACTCCACATGTTGCCATGATAGTCTCTACAAAGGAGGCAACTTCCCTATGGCATAAGAGATATGGAAATTTGATTTCTGGTTACTTACTTGAGCTAAGTAAGTATGAGATGGTTAAGGGTCTTCCTTCCCTTTCTACCACTTTACCAGTTTGCTCTGATTGCTTGGCAGGAAAGCAGCATAGAGTGCCTTTTGAAAAGAGCTCTACTAGAGCAAAGAAACCTCTGGAGTTGGTTCATACTGATCTGTGCGGTCCATTCACTCCCAACAGTTGTGGGGGTAAGAGGTATTTTCAGTTATTTGTGCATTATTACTCATGAAAGATGTGGGTATTTTTTCTTCAACTAAAATATGAAGCATTTGGCTTCTTTCAGCAATTCAAGAAATCTGTTGAGAAGGAGTCAGGGACTTCTATAAAGACCCTCCACTCAGATCGATGGGGGGAGTTCACCTCTAAAGAATTTTTTGCATTCTTGAAATAAAATGGGATCACAAGACAGTTAACTACTGCTTATACTCCTCAGCAAAATGGAGTTGCTGAAAGGAGGAATCGTTCCATCATGGAAATGGTTTATTGCATGCTCACAGGAGCTAGACTTGAGAAACTATATTGGGCAGAAGCTGTCACCATAGCAGTATATCTGTTGAATAGGGCACCCACAAAGGCCCTACAAGGAATGACTCCACAGGAATCATGGAGTGGTAGGAAACCCTCCATTTCTCATCTATGCATTTTTGGCTGTAAAGCTTTCATGCACATACCAAAAGAGAAAAGGAAGAAGCTAGATGAAAAGTCATTGAAGTGTATTCTTCTTGGGTATGATGAGCACTCTAAGGGTTATTGTTTGATTGATCCCTTAACCAAGAAGATTCACATAAGTAGATATTTTGTTTTTTATGAGGCTTTCACATCAGCAAACACATCAGATGTATACCTAGACCTTGTGGAAACTCAGGTTGTTAAATCTCCTTCATCAAAGGTTGGAGGTTCTTCTGGATCTTCTTCAAAACCTAAGAAGAAAAATCCAAAGTGGTATACAAATACAATCAAAGACTCTAAGCTATCTACTCCACCAGATTTGACTTTGGATAGGCCTCGTACTTGCAGCATGGCTTGACAGGAGAAAGTTGCAACAGAGAATACTGGGGTTGATGATCTGTGTCAGTATTTTGAAGAACTTTCTGTAGATCTAGCAAGAGATACAGAAGATATGGATATTGATAGTGATAAGGTGTTTATGTATTCCATAGACAATCTTGAACCTACATCAATACAAGTTGCTCTCTGTGAGCCTCAGTGGAAGGCTGCTATGGATGCAGAGTATAAGTCTTTGATGAAAAACAAAACTTGGAAGCTTGTCGATCTGCCGCATGGAAAGAAACCCATTGGCTGAAAATGGGTGTATAAATTCAAGTACAAAGCAGATGGGACAATTGATAAGCATAAGGCCCGTCTTGTTGCAAAGGGTTATGCTCAAAAGGAAGGCATTGACTACGAGGAAACTTTTGCACCTACTGCTCGGATGACAACAATTCGAGTTATTTGTGCTATGGCAAGCATAGTTTGGGTGGAAAGTTCATCAGATGGATGTCAAAAGTGCCTTTTTGAATGGTGATCTCCAAGAAGAAGTCTATATGACTCGACCAGAAGGATTTGCAGTGGAAGGCCAACAGCAAAAAGTTTGCAAATTGGTCAAATCCTTATATGGCCTGAAACAAGCTCCTCGAGCTTGGTATATAAAAATGGACAATCACCTCCTACAACATGGTTTTAAGAGATGTCCATCAGATGCAAACCTCTATTTTAAGAAATAGGGTTCTGAGATAGTGTTGCTTGTACTCTATGTTGATGATCTAATCATTACAGGGAGTTCAGAAACTATGATCTCTACTGTCAAAAGAGATTTGTGTCAATATTTTGAGATGTCAGATCTCGGACTTCTCCATTACTTGTCTTGGTCTGGAATTCAGCCAGAAGGAGCACTCCATCAAAGTGTCTCAAAAAAAATATGCCAAGACATTGCTAGAAAAATATCACATGACTGATTGCAAGCCAATGGCAACTCCGATGGAGACTGGACTTCAGTTATCGTGATATGATGATTCACCTTAGGTAGATGGTACTCTCTATAGATAGTTGATTGGGGGTCTCATATATCTGACCAATACTAGGCCAGATCTCGTATTTTCTGTCAACTATCTTTTGAGGTTCATGCAGGAGCCTAAGACCACTCATTGGAAAGCAACAAAACGTGTTCTTCACTATGTCCGTGGCACAATGGAATATGGCCTAGAATACAAGAGGAACAACAAATTCTTCTTGCAAGGATACACGGACTCCGACTATGCCGGATCATTTGATGATCGCAAGTCAACTTCAGGATATATTTTTCATCTTGGATCCGGTCTTGTCTCTTGGCATAGCAAGAAGCAACAGGTGGTTGCTATTTCATCAACAAATGCAGAGTATCGTGCCGCACTTGAAGCTGTGTGCGAAGTGATATGGTTGCGTCGCATTCTGACAAGTATGGGTCATCCATCCAAATCTCCAATACACTTGTTTTGCGACAATCAGGGTGTTTTGAACCTAGTCAAGAATCCAGTCCATCATGAAAGAACAAAACACATTGACACACAATGTCATTTCATTCGAGATGAATTTTTGAGGCACCGAATTTAGCTTCAGCACATTCCCATCGATGCTCAAGTTGTAGACATTTTCACTAAGGCACTTGCATGTGTCAAATTTGAATTGTTTCGCAGCTCTCTTTGTATTGCAAAATGATGTAATCAGGGGGGATGTTAGTATAGCTAGTAGTTATATTATTACCCAAATAATGTAATAAGGGGGGATGTTAGCGTATATTTTCTATTATTACATTATTATTAGCATGTTGTTATTAAGTTATAACAAGGCCTATTTCAGCCACGGATGGTTTCGTAACCTCCAGGTTATTTTAGCCTGTAGATGTATTATTTAATCCATCTCGGATGAATTATCAAACTGCTGTTTTATCTATCACATTCAAGTAGTGAAGTCAAGGGAGAATTGAAGTATACCACTACTTATAGTGCTCAATAGAAACATTGAATATTATTGTCATACACATATGAATCATGCACCAAATACATAGAGGTTTGCAGTAATATAATGGTAAGAATTTATCTTATTCTAATTTAGTTTCTTTAAAAGGAATTATAATATAAGGTTGAAGTTATAAGGAAATCAACCATATATGAAATCAAAATTAAATTTAAAATATATATCAAAATATCCTAATATTTACAATTTAAAACATAGGAGAAATAAGGATTTCTACCTGGAAATTTTAAATTTTTATTATTGCAAACATTATTATTTTCTAATATTCCATATTAGGGAGTTATAAGGAATACTATACCAAAGTAGATTATTGAAATTTAGAAAAATTAAATATAAAAATACCAAAGGCTATAATGTTGGAAATATTAAGCATAATGAGTTATCATTGATGTCAAAGGTGCATAGTCATTGATATCAAAAGAAGGCAAAGCAAGGTGACATGGAAAAAATAATATATTCCATGGATAGTAAATCAAGATATGGTGGAAATAATATCTAAATGGAAAATCTAAATATTATAATGGAAAATGATTAAAATTTATGGAAAAATATTTAAAATACCATCATGGGCATAGAAGTCGAAGGTTATAATATTTAAATATTCTTAAGATTTAAATATTTCATAAAGAAAAAGTTTGGGCACCAAAATTCAAAAGAAGGTATTTGAAAATATAAAAAAAATAATTTCAACGGGAGGCATCGATGTCATGACAAAGGGAGGATACGATTTACATATAAATCAATGTTCGAAACCTTGGCAAAGGTGTGTGGTGTGAAAAATTGAATATTCACTCATGAATTTCATTCAACAAATAGAAGAAGATGGACACAATTTTAGGTGAAAAGGATAAAAATGTCAAAGGCAAGGTGTTGGTCAAGAAGACACAGCTAACAGGCTAGTGCAGTTGGTCATAAGGGCAATGCTAAAGAGCTGGTGTAGAATAGGTTACTCGTTTGATTCCATTGGAGGGAGGTTTTTGCAAGGTCGTAAAAGGAGCATGATTTTCAAGGAGAGGATAGCGAAACAATGGGTAGACTATGAACGTTTGGTTTTAGCCATGTAACAATCCTAGGTGGTATGCGGGTCCTGCGTAAGGCATTTGAAATAGATAGATCTCGTGTTTGAATCACGATGGTAGTTGTTTTGTAATTTTAGAATGGGTATAAGAAAGGGGATAAAATTATTTTCATGCACATTCATTTCCAGTGAGTGGGCCGGCCTAGTTGTAACTCTAGCTTATGCTAGAGCATGGGTTGTATGAGGTCTCAAGTTCAACTCACAATGGTAGCAACGGTAGACATGGTAAGAGCAATAATTTTTTTTTATTAAAGTGTGGCATGCTTAGTGTTTGATCTAGGGAGACATAAGGTTTAATTTTTTCTTTGGAATAAGTGCATATTGTTTGACCTAGGGAGACATAAGGATGATGCTTTGAAATTTAATATTGTATGCAATTTCATATTTCTGTGTGGCTCTATAAAGTTAAAATAACTTTAATTTTGGTGATATAAGGTGTATGAAAGTGGATTTAAACTTTGTTATGAGAACTTGGGTTTTTTGTTGATAATATAAAAAATGCTTATGGTTTTTATAAGTAGGAGTTATAAGGTATGTTGTGGTTGGTTATTTTTTTTAAATTTTTGCATGGTGAAATAAATTTTTAAGGAGCTGTAAAACAATATTAGTGTGCTCAAAAGGTTTTTATGTGGATGGTTGAAAAAGTGCTATGCTAACTAACCCTTTAAGTGGTATAAAATGTAAATAATATTCTGAGATAGGTTTTGAGGGATATTTTTCATCAAAGAAAATTAAGAGGTATGTTGACATTATTCCTTCTCTAAGGTGTTTGGTTGAGCAAATATTTATGAATCATAAGGTGGAGATAAAAGGTTTTATTAGTGTGGATTGTTGGAAATATTTCAGCTAGGGTTTGTGAAACAAATTGTGCATTATTGATTGGTGAAATTGGAAACACTTGTGTTAGTATTTTTAAGAACAAATTGTGCATTCTTGTTGAAATAATGTAATATTTGTGAATGTAAAGAACATATTGGGTCTTTGATAGTACTTTTCCCAAACCTGTGCAGCTTATCCTTAGAATATTTCACTTCTATAATTAGAGGAACTACTTCATGTTCTAATATTTCACATTCTAACTATGTTACATCTAAATTTTCAACCATGAATTCTCTAAATCTCCTTGCATTAGCTTTTGAGTTTGTGAGGTCTTGTAGAAGCTTTTCATCATGTTCTTGAAATTGAGCCTTTAGTCTTAAATTCTACTTTCTAACTCTTTTCAACTCTTTAAGAGCAACAATAAGTTCTTCTTCTAGATAAATTGTGCCTTATTCTTTTTCTAATTCTTTCTCTAGGTATTCAATTACAGGAGAATCTTCTACTTGGTATTCAATAGGAGATTTTTCTTCCTCTTCTATTACAAAAAATAGAATCTCTTTTTCTTCACTATCTGAGAGTATTTTTTCACTATCACTTGAAGCATTGCTTGCCTTTGTAACATAGAAACTTTTCTTATGTATTTAAAAGAACTTATTTTCTTGCTTGCCTTGACCATACATGTTTTTCTTTTCATGCTTGAATTTTATTTCTTCATTTTTTTTATAAACCTTGTTTCTTATTTTTCTAATTCTTTCTCTAGGTCTTCAATTATAGGAGCATCTTCTAATTTGTCTTTAATAGGAGTGTTTTCTTCCTCTTCTATTACAAAAAATAGAATCTCTTCTTCTTCTAGTGTTAGGCTTATTTATTTCATTTTGTTTTCATATTGCATTTCTTCTTGTTCCCTCTTTTCATAAATTTATATTTCCATAATCGTTGTTTCTATTTTGTTATCTTGATCATCTACTTGCTCATTCGTGGAGAGAATTTCAAATGTGTTAGGTGAAATTATCATGTTCTCTTTTGTTGCTCAATATTTTTAGAGTTATTTTGTTTGGGGATTTGAAAGTCTTCTAAGTCCCAAATATTTTTCTATTTTTTAGTGATATTATACATATAATCCTTGGATATATGGCCATATTCATGATAGATTCTGCATCTAAAAAGGATATTTTTCATAATTTACGTCTTGTTCCCATTTTTCTTTCCCATAGTTTAAGGTGATCTTCTCTAGAAGTGGTTTATCAAATTTAATTAGAATACAAATCCTTGCATAGATCATATGATCAAAATATTGAGTACTATGATCAATCATCATGAAAAAACCTAAAGAAATACCAATAATTACAAATAGATTTGGGTTCTAGTATTCTATTGGGAATCCAAATAAACATACCCAAACATATCCAATCGATGTCATTTCTTCCTTAGTTTTGAACATGGTGTGCCAAGGCCTCATGAAAAGTCCCTCCCTACCTAAGAACCATAGCCACCCTTGAAAAATATCCTCTCTATATTATTTAGTAGAAAATTTAATAAGGAATTAACCATTAGGGTAAGCAAATATTTGGATCCCACTTTTAGCTCTCTAATTTTTGGTAGTCCAGCTTGATGGTAGCGAGGATGGGTTGAAATCCCATAAATCGTAAAATTAGTCTTATCCTCTCTATACTCTCTATTCCCTCCTATATATCCTCTATTTCTAACTTCACTAATGAGGATACATTAGCTACTATCATGCAACCCATATCTATTTTCCTTGAATCAACCTTCAACATCCTCAGTGATTTCCTTGGCAGTTGTTGGTTACTTTTCCCTCTTGCTTGGGATGGTCCTCCATGGATTGCTTCTTTAAAGTTAGGTAGATCCTTGGGCTTCTTCCCCTCAAATTTTTTTTTATGGTTGGATATTTTTGGTTGTATGTCTTAGAACCAAGTTTAGATTTACCCAGATCTAAATCTACTATCAACATACTATCTCCCTTTGTTTGGTCGATCTCTATCATGTTTCTATTTTTTTTTAGATCATGACTATATGTTTAAGGATAAGGAGGTCCTTAATTATTATTTTTTTCTATGAATTGAAAAATATTATCAATGTTTTTCAATATCTATTCATTATGTTAGATTTGTTGGTCCACATTTGTTAAGGAATATTGGACATTTTTTTCCCCTTGTTTCCTTGCTTTTTGTTCGCTTGATTCAATACATTGAAGTTTATCCCTATCAAACATAATATTTTCATATTATTGTTGGATTCTTAATAACCCTCTAGGAGGTCCACAGACCCCTAAGTTACATCATGTTTGAATGTTGAAGCCTACTTCCCACTAGATAACTTGGATTGGGATATCTCAAGCCCAAGTGATACTTTTTTGTTGTTCTTAACTGCTCACACTCAATGCATTGAACATCCATGCTAGATAAGGGGTGTTATGATGATTGTTAGGTATAAAATAATTTTTGGTTAAGCTCTACTAAAACCCTCCATTATCATTGCTTTGTGCTCTAGAAAATTTTCACCGAGATGTCTATAGACGATTATTTTTTGTTCCTCCAATTATTTCAAAGCTATACATGTATAATTAATTAGATATAAGATTATAGATTATAATTAATGATATTTAAATATAATATAATAGCCAGTTAATTAGTAAGGATGCTCCAAAGGCTTTTGAAATTTCTAAAGATATGGAGATCTCTTTTCCAATGGCGAATGGTGGTTCGTCATCTCCTAAGGAGTTCCATTCATCTCAAAAGGTGATCGGTTATTCATAATATCCTAAATAGGTCCTTACTTCTCCCTCTAGTGGTGTGGGTAGCCCTATGGATTCACCCAAAATTTTCATGGAGAAAGGATCTCCCGATCAAAAACTAGAAGCCAACGTAAAAAAGCATTGACATCGGGGTGGTTAAAAATCCAGGAAGACCTCCTAGTAAATTTGGAAGGAAGAGGCTAATGGAGGAGGTGACTTCCAATGGGGGACATGCTCATATCATTGTGGAGGAGGAGAATGGTGATAGGCATTTGAAGCTTGATAGCTTTCGATCTCCTCCCAATGGAGGGTCAAGGAAGAAGCTTTCCCTTTAATTTTCCCATGAATATTTATTCTTGGAATGTTAGAGGACTTAACAGTTCCTCTAAGAAGAGGTTATTGGCTGCCTTGAGAAAGGAGAGAGTCCCTAAATTTTTGTGTATCCAAGAATCGTAGTATGTTACTACGTCTTGGGGGGTGAATCATAATTTTTTTTGGAAGGATTTTGGTTTCATGGTTAGTGAGGCTATAGGTGCTTCTGGGAGTTTTTTTTCTTCTAGGAATCCATGAAGTTTGAAGGGCATGATTCCTACAATATGTTAATAAACATATTGTTTTTGTGCAAGGCCACACGTAGAAGGTGGGTAATGTCTAATATCTATGTGCCCAATTCTTACTATGATAGGCATAACTTCTAACACATTTTGCTTGAAATGAGAGACTCTTTTCAAGATGAAGTGTGGGTTGTTTTTGGGGATTTGGCAATGAGGTGGATATTAGGAGCTTAAATTATTTTTCTAGAATTATTAATTCGGTTTACCTCAGAGACTTAGACTTGAAAAGATCTAGATATACATGGAGTAATCATATATTGGGAGTGAAACTTATTTTAAGTAGGTTGAATAGGGTTTTGGTCTCTAATTCCTGTCTTAATTTGTTTTGTGATGCTTCATTGTCCACCCTTCCAATAATAGGGTCTGACCATAACCCTTTATGGCTTGAAGTTCCTGAGGGATTGCCTTTCCTTCTATGACCATTCAGATTTGAGATGATGTGGTGCTCTCACCCCAATTTTGAAGCCTATTTATTAGAGTGGTGGTAGGAGGATGTTGAAGGAGAAGGTTTGGTCAGATTTTCTAATAAGTTGAGAATGCTGAGAGCCCATCTAAAATTATGGAATAAGTTCTCCTTCAAGAATATTTTTAGGGAGAAAGAGAAGCTTGTGGAGCAGATCAAAATTTTTGAATCAAAGTTGGAATCTAGGAGTAGCTTTGAAGAGTTTCTCCATGAGGAGAGATCCCTTCTTGATGCTTTTCATAATATTCAAGTGGAGGAAGAGCTTCACTAGAAGTAAAATTCAAGAGAGTTATGGTTAAGATAAGGTGACCAAAACACTCGGTTTTTCCATGCATCCACTCTGCATCGTAGGGGACATAACAAAATCAAAGAAATTAAGTTAGAGGATGAGAGTTTTTTGATATATTGAAAATCCAGGAGGTGGATGTTGATTTATTATCCTCTCTCTTGTTTTTGGTCCCAATTCATGATATTGGAGTGGAAAAATTAATGTTAGACTCTATTCCTAGATTGGTCTCTAATGACATGAATGTTGTATTATTAGCTCCTTTCACGAACAATATAATTTTGAAAGCCTTGAAGTCCATCGGCTCTATGAAAGCAATAGGGTCAGATGGCTTCCCTACGACTTTCTTCCAAAAATAATGGCATATCTATGATAATGAGGTGTTCTCAGCTCTAAGATTTTTCCAGCAATCCTTGGTGATTCCTAAGGTTTTGAACTCTTCTCTCTTGGATTTGGTCCCAAAGAAAGATTCGATGACAACGTTTAATTATTTTTGTCCAATCAGCTTGTGGAATACGATCTATAAGATCCTTTATAAATTTTTGATAAATATATTGAAGTTGATTCTCCTATAATCTTGCCTAATTCTCAAATTAAAAATTAAAAAAGGATTTGAGTGCCCAAATTTGAACTAGTTGAAGAAACCTCAGAGACACTCGAAGAATAAAGAGAAATCAAAATATATATTCCTACCTAAACCTAGAAATTAGATATTTTACACCTAGCAAGAAACCCAAACAAAGGAACACATACTTCCAATAATTCATGACTAACCAACATTCTATAAAATAGGTTGAAACAAACAAAAATTAATAGAGTTTGAAAGAAGTAGCTAGTCAAAAAATCTTGCAACTCATGACCACCAGTAGAAGAGCCTTTCTATCTATGATAGAAAGTAGATAATAGGGGGTATTCAAAGAGAATCCAACCAACAAGAACCTACCTAAAACTAGAATTCAAATAGAATTTGGACCGACAAGGGGTTTTGAAAGGATCCCCTAACCTTTTATAGGGGGTTTTGAGAGGCTCCCCCAACCATGAAATAGGGTTTTGAAAGGCTCCCAAAACCTTAAACAAGAGGAAAAAGTCCCACCTAGAGGACTTTAGGGTTTTGAAAGGCTCTTAAAACCTTAAACAAGAGGAACATGTCCCACCCAGAGGACCATAATTTAAAAGGATCCCAAAACCTTGAAAAAAACTAAGAGCAATACAAAAAGTAAAAGTTAGATTTTCTCTTATACAAGATTAGAGACCCCTCGCAACAAGGTTTATGGATTAATATTCCACTAGGCATCACAATGAAGAATAAAAAATCACACCTAGTCTAGGCTATAATAAATAGCAAGAGAAATTCCTATTCATAGGGCAGATAAGATAATAAAATAATGATATATTCCATCCCACAAGAGCCTTAGATCCAAGGCTCGGTACATCTAATAATATTCTCATACAATGGGAGACATACATCTAGAGCTTAGTCCAACTAAAAAATCTTCCCACCTATTAGGATAAGAGAAATAACAATCGATCATTGACTAAAGAATTTAAATTTATCACCAAGACAACATCCAATAAGAGGCAAGAGCTCCTATTACTAGTATAAATATTTGTAGCTCCTATTCCAAACACCAAGAATCCTAGCATCCAACCACAAACTGATCTATTGTCTTGGCATAGCATACAAATTAGAATTTTCTTGTACAAACAATGTTGTAGAGTATGAAGCTTTAATGTTAGGGCTAAGGAAAGCCAAGGAATTGGGTATTAATTATATCAAGTTTATCAAGGATGCTAAGCTAATAATTCAAAATTACAAAGGAAAATATCAAATGAAGCACCCTATATTAAAGCAATATAAGCACGTAGTGTTGGATAAAATAGACATATTCTTAGCTTTTGATCTACAATATATTCCTAGAGCATAAAATCACAATGCAAATTTATTGATAATTGATTCTTCTAAATAAAATAGCCCTAAGATAGATACGTGGTTTATGGATACATTCCCAACCATATCTATTTATAAGCCATGTGTCCCTGATAATGTGGTATATTTACAATTTTTCCATAATAGTATACACATGAATAATTTCATGACTATGCAAAATGAATTCTTTGACATGATTTGTGATGAATGTTATGAAGAATAACTAAAGGATATTATTGGAGAACCCACAAAATTCATACAATTGAAGACCAATAGGATCCCTAGGGGGTTGGTATCTCTAGAAATATTATTCGATGATTTTGATAGGGCATATAAACCTTTGGTATAGGATTTTGAAGAAAATGATGTTAATATCATAATAGAGGAAGAACCCAAGTTTGTTAAGATCAATAAAGCTCTATCAAGAAAAGAGAAGCATTGGTATATTAAATTATTAAAAAAGAATATTAATGTCTTTGCTTGGAGTTATGAAGACACAAAGAATTTCAAAACAAAGGTAATGACTCACATAATACCCCTTCAAAAATATACAAAGTCTTTTAGGTAGAAATAAAGGAAGTTCAATCCCACTATGCATCCAATTATACAGAAAGAAGTGCAAAAGTTATTGGATACTAAGATAATAAGGAAGGTGAGATTTTATTCTTGGTTAGAAAATCTATTCATAGTTAGAAAAAGAATGGTGAAATCCAAATTAATTTTGAGTTTAGAAATTTGAATAAGATCTCACTTAAAGATAACTATCCACTTCATAACATGGAGCAGTTTCTTCAAGCAATGGTTGGGGCATCAAGAATATCTTTATTAGATGTCTTCTCAAGTTACAATCAAGTTGTAGTGAATCTAGAGGATAGACATAAGACTACTTTCACTACACCATGGGTTACATTTGAATACCTTAGGATGCCCTTTGGGTTGATGAATGTAGGGGTAATATTTTGGAGAGCCATGGATGTTACATTTAAGGGGTGTTGAGTGGTATTTTCACACACTTGTGAAAGTACACTCTTCCTTAGGATTTGGACTCCAAATCCCCTCTTGCAAAGAAGTTAAACAACCAACTTCTCCAAGGTCTCCGCTGTATTAGCATTTGCAACTGTGTATTAGTAATCTCAAATAAAGATATTCAATTAAAATGCTTGGAACACCTTAGTGATTGCAAGTAACTGTAAACAAGGGGCAATGTTGGTTTATTTCACCATGAAACTTTAGTGATTGTTCATTATTTTACTTTTTTTTAGATTTTGTAATTTTTTAAATGTTCATTTTAAATAAGTTGAACCTTCTGGAAAAATAAAATAAAATGAAAAGAAATGCAGAAAATTAAAAATTGAACACGTTCAGTCTGATGCTATCCTATTCCGACAAAACCGAATATGTGAGAGTTTCGTACATGCAACCTAGCCTATTTGACCTGCAAAACAAACACAATCAAAGTAAACTAGGTGCTAGCTCCTAGGGTTTAAAATAATTTTCAGATTGCAGACATTCACATGAAATAACCCAAAACAATGGCATGAATTTCATTTATAAATCTGAAATCTAAAAGGAGAAAAATAGAACAGTTAAAATGAAGCATGCAAAAAATTTCTCATCCTTTCTTGCCCATAAAATGCAAATTTTTGAACAATTCTGCATTAAAAAAATGTGTCCTGTTACAATAGCAAAATCTCTGGTTTTTCTCAAAACCAGCAAAAGTGGAAGAAAAGCACTCCACAGCAGGCTCAGAACGGCTAATCACCCTCAACTCTGAAACCGCTCACAATGATTTTCGACCATTGTATCAATCTGTGCCTCTGCATTTTATACTTGCTGGCAAACTACTTCTCCTTCCACGATGGTTCGTTTCGTCTTCTAGATTGCTTCGTTTCACCTTCCCCGCCTTTCCATTGCTTTTGATTTTGTGCTCGAGATCTTCTCTATGAACTGTAACGCCTCTATAGCCCTTACACATGTACGCCACGTGTTTCACACTTTTTTGCATGTTCTGTAACGGCCCCATGTAAATCGTGACCAAAAATAGCATGTAGCTTTGCTCCTTTACTTTCATCATGAAAACATGACATGTCACGATATCGTGACATTTTCCTACCAGCAGCCTTGCCAATGCAACCTATCATGAAATCGTGACATTTTTCTATTTCAAGTTGTGAGGATGCAACCTGTCGTGAAATCATGACGCTTTTCATCTCCGTATGCCTCAGCTGCTTCTTGTCATGAAATCATGACGCTTTTTCATTCGGAGCTATCTTGTGGCTTTCTGTCGTGAAATCGTGATGCTTTTTCACTTGGTATGCTTTTGGCCGCAACCTGTCATGAAATCACGATGTTTTTCACTTGGTACGCCTTTGGTCGCAACCTGTCATGAAATCGTGACGTTTTTCACTTGGTATGCCTTCGGCCGCAACCTGTCATGAAATCGCGATGTTTTTCACTTGGTATGCCTTTGGCCGCAACCTGTCGCGAAATCGCTACGCTTCTCCATTTTGGGCCCCTTTGCTATTTCCTGTTGTGATATTGCGACGTTTTTCTGCTTCAGGCTGTCTTGCTACATTTAGTCACGAAAACGTGACATGTCGTGAAATCGTGACATATTTTCCTTCGTACCACTTTGTTGCTTCCTGTCGTGAAATCGTGACGCTTTTCTACTTCGTGCCCCTTTGCTGCTTCTTGTCGTGAAATCGCGACGCTTTTAGTGCCTTGCCCTGTTTGACTGGTTTGACCGTGATTTTGTGACATGTCATGATTTCGTGACAATTTTCCATTCTGTCTTTCTCTCTCCTCTCTGGACCGCGATTTCACAACACGTCATGAAATCGTGACAATTTTCGATCAATGCCTCTTCCTGCTTGCCTGGGCCGCGAAAGCTTGACATGTCGCGATATCACGACGTTTTTTCATTTCAGGCCGTGACGGAGCAACATGTCGCGATATCGCGACAACTTTTCTTTTTTGGCAGCGACGGAGCGACATGTCGCGATATCGCGACAACTTTTTATTTTCGGTCTGCGACGGAGCGACATGTCGCGATATCGCGACACTTTTTCTCCTTAGTGAAATTTTTGCTTTTTTCTTGATTTTTTTAGCATCTGGGCTACTGCAGTTTTCTTTGAAAGCATGCAAAAAAGGTGGGTCCCCAATTTTGGGGTGTGTTGTGGATCAGCCACAACAAATGGTGACTTTGTTGTCAAATGCTCTTGAGCATTTTGGTGAGAACCCAACCTGAAACAAACAAGCTTAGATACAGGCGTCAGCACATAGAAGATAAACAAATACCGACAGATCAAAAATACATGAAACATCCGAATCATTAAGTATCAGCTCGGTGTGTGCAAAGTGTTTCATTCCCTATCATTTGAACTTGTTCAACATTCCATTGTGAGTTTCACTTATGATTTGTATGCAAGGCTATGAATGATTTGTGCAGGATTTGATGCATGATGAAGATGCTAGAGATGTAACAACCTGCTTTATAAATGCTCAAACCTTCTTATATCATGGACAAACATATTAAAGATGTCAAACCCTCTTAGGACCAAATATATATCTATTAAATTAATTCCTTAGATCCCAAAGTTGGTTATGTGTCACTACCATCTTGAACCCATGTGCAAGTGTGAGTGAAATCAGAACTTTGGGGAATAGGATTCCCAACCTAAGCGAGATGGGAATTTAACCCTATCCTTACTATTCTGATTTGGAGTTCATTACCTCATCTTGAACAAAATGATTTAACTCTGTTATGGATGAAATGGTCGGGCTAGTCTATCCATATGAGCAATCGGTGGTCTTGCTTTTAGGCAAGACATGTTGCCACGCATGAGCATACTTAACCCCATAATCCATGACTTGGCTTTCATTCATTCTTTTCTCTCTCTTTTTTCTTTGGACCTTTGGGATGACTACCCATCCTTGCTAGGGACATGTAGTACGATCCCTCCAATCCAATATTAAGATGAAATGGAAAATATTATCTTTTATCTCTTGGACCTTGGGGATGACTACCCATCCTTTGCGAGAGGACACGTAGTACAATCCTTCCAATCCAAGATTGAGATGAAATGGAAAAAATTAGTTTTACTTTTATTGCTTGGACCTTTGGGATGACTACCCATCCTTTGCAGAGGACATGTAGTACGATCCTTCCAATCCAAGCCTTATGATGAAACGGGAAAAATGGAAGCTTTGGGGAATCGGATTCTCAACCTAAGCGAGATGAGAATTAAGTCCTATCCTTACTACTCCATGTAGGTCAAACCAGAGCTTTGGGGAGTTGGATCCTCAACCTAAGTTCGATGAGGATTTAACCCTATCCTTACTACTCTGGTTTTAGGCTTTAAGCTTGATGGAAATGGTAAAAACCATTGTTTTAAGGATTATGTTACATGATAGGACAGACATGAAATATTCTTTTCACCTCACCTTTTCATCCAAGTATGGTTTTGACCATTTTGCTCAAGATTCTTTTTAATGTGCATGGAATGTGCTTGGTTCAAGATAGCTTGGGCAGCAGTTCCCAACCTTAGGATCCTTTTAATATATGTTATGTAATAATCCTAAGAGGATTCAACACCTTCTCAATAATTGCCCATGGAATGAAAATGTAACTGAGATGACATGTATATGCAATGTGGAATATGACATGAGATATGAATGCACTACTTCTTTTGGAATATATCATCTATTTTACCATAATGTGCAAAACTGACAACTTCATGCATCACAAGATCCAAACGATAATATTTAAATGTTTGTGTTACTTGTGGAGCTTTCTACAACACAATTCCAATGTTTCATATTCTCCTGATTTTAGGCATAAGTTGACATCTCAAATTTTCTTCTTCTTTTTTTTTTATCAAAACAAACTAAACATGTCAAATGAAATCAACCACACAACTTAAATCCTAATCCAAATAGCAATCCCAAAATGAAACTTGAAAACACAAACCCAAACCAAAACCAAAATTTATATACAATATAGTACAAGATGATGCCAAGCTTGGACTATTACTTTCCTGGATCCCAAACATGATTAGAACATTTCAAAAGACATATGTCACAATACACATGCCAAATGTTGTAGGAATCCAACAACAATAAGATCAAACCAAGCAATGCAACAAATTTCAACTTGCCATGCTCACCATACCAATTTGATTTAGTTCTATTAGCAACATCATAGGTGAGATTCAAATCAAATTGATTAGACAATGGTTGGTATTCAATTTTATTTTGTCTATTCTTTAAAGTGCAAGTTTCATCATTCCATTCATGATTTAGAAGTAGGCTTTCCTTTTCAAATGTGAGATATTGCAAACAAGAGCCTATTTCTAAAAGTCTTGAATTCAAATTATTTTTCGAGATTTTAAAGCCATCAAAATCAATCAAAGCTTGACAAACATCACCAAGATTTGACATTTCATCATCAATGACATTAGCATCCAAAGGGACATCATGTAACCCATCACTTAAAATTTTTGTGGCTACTACCAAAGGTAAAGATTTCACCTTGTCACCCATACTCAACCCATCATGATTAGAATTTATCACAACTTGATGAGTGTTAGTAGCTTTTTCTTTTTCTTCATTGTCTTCTTCATCATCCAACACCTGTTCAAAAACACCAAAGTTAGGCACCCAATCAAACATGCGTCCATATTTTTCAAAACAAGAGCCTAGTTTTTCAAGATATGTGTCACGTGACACCTTTCCATGATCAATGGCTTGAGTTGCCTCAAAATCCATATTTTCATTAGGATCATCAATAGTATCAAACCCACACCACTTAGGCTTTGTAATTTCATCATTTTGAGATGGCATAGACATTGTAGAAACAATAGGTGGATCAAGATTTTTGATTTCTTGCCCCTCAAGGGGAACAAAAACAATTGATTCTCCTTCTTCATCCATGGTAGTAAAATCATTATCCTTCTCCAAATTTTGATGAGATTCCAACCCTTCTTCCAAAACATTCTTAGATTGTACAGGACTTGTAATATCCTCATATGAAAGGGCAATTGTATTATCCTGCATATCAATAGGCACACAAATTTCATTAGCAGTTTTGGAGTGAGCATACTCTTCCCAAGAATCATAATGATCATCTTTCAAAATCAAATTGTGATGCTCAACTATTTCTTCTTCATCTTTTAATTCATCAACATGTTTCTCATCAAATTTATCTTCACCTTCCTTAGATGGTTCAATTACTTCCAAAATTGGGTTATTGCTTGTATTCAAATTGATAAGGCTATCATAATCCACATGTGTAACCCATGATTCACGTTTAACATGATTTGGAAGGTGTGAATTTTCTTGGCCATCATTTTCAACAATGTCATCCGAAACAGATTCATCCTCATAGAATTCATCTTTTGGTGAGTCAAGGGTTTCCAATTTGTCACATGTTTCAATACTAGTTGGATCTAGTACTCCTCCCTTGCCTAAAATCATATTCTTATGAAAATCATTAAAATTGATTTTAGAAATATCCTTTGAATCAAGATGAGTATTTTGAAGTTGATTCATACTTAAGAAAGATGGTTGATCTTGCATAGTAGGTTGAGGATTTTGAAATTGATTGAAGCTTGGGAATGATTGTTGATTCTGAAATTGATTTACACTTGAATTTGGTTGAGGTGGATAAATCATTGGATGGGTAAAGGATGTATTAAATGATTGAATATTATACGATCCAAAACCCCCACCATAATTTTGACAACTCAATTGTTGCTCAATTGCCATTGCTTGAGTATAGGCTTGTGACAAAGATGTGATTTGAGGCATCCCTCGCAAATATGTGGAAATGAGTGGGTCAAGAGCATTTACATATATTTGGAGAGCCATTTCTTCTTGAAGAGCATAAAATGTCACTAATTGAGCATATAATCCAAAGAATCTTTCAGAAAATGACTTCACATTTTCACTTGGTCCTTTTTTAATAGTGAAAAACTGCTCATACATGCGGATTGGGTCAACTTGCTTTTTGTTGAATTGATTAAGAAATGTTGCCTCTAGTTGAGCCCAAGAAGTGATAGACCCTAAGGGCAGACTTGTAAACCAATCAAATGCCACTTTGTCCAAGGTGTAAGGGAACATTTTACAAACAACATCATCATGCCAAATTGTTAAGTGATTCACAACAAATTTGAATGCTTGAATGTGTTCTCCTGCAGTATTTGTCCCGTTAGACAAAAATCGAGGAAGACATCTCTCAAAACCAACGGGCAAATAATGTTGAACTCCTGGTATGTTCAATGGGCTACCTGTCATCCACGGTGAAAACATAGCCATTAGTGAATCTTAAAGAATATAACTTTAATACCAAAAACATTATTTTTTTTTTTTTTAAATTAAATCAAATCACATTATTCCTGTATGAACAATCAAAGCGTTAGAACAGTGCATAGCAATTCATGTCCTCCTTTTAACAGTACAAAGTTGTATTGTTAAAAGAGGGCTAAAGATAATAATCAATAGGGCATGAAATATTCAAAATTTAAATCCCTATAGCATTTAAATCAATCTAAAATAAACCGGTTCAGCCCTCCTTCTAGCGCCAAAATGTTGAGTGGTATTTTCACACACTTGTGAAAGTACACTCTTCCTTAGGATTTGGACTCCAAATCCCCTCTTGCAAAGAAGTTAAACAACCAACTTCTCCAAGGTCTCCGTTGTATTAGCATTTGCAACTGTGTATTAGTAATCTCAAATAAAGATATTCAATTAAAATGCTTGGAACACCTTAGTGATTGCAAGTAACTGTAAACAAGGGGCAATGTTGGTTTATTTCACCATGAAACTTTAGTGATTGTTCATTATTTTACTTTTTTTTAGATTTTGTAATTTTTAAATGTTCATTTTAACTAAGTTAAACCTTCTGGAAAAATAAAATAAAATGAAAAGAAATGCAAAAAATTAAAAATTGAACACGTTCAGTCTGATGCTATCCTATTTCGACAAAACCGAATATGTGAGAGTTTCGTACATGCAACCTAGCCTATTTGACCTGCAAAACAAACACAATCAAAGTAAACTAGGTGCTAGCTCCTAGGGTTTAAAATAATTTTCAGATTGCAGACATTCACATGAAATAACCCAAAACAATGGCATGAATTTCATTTATAAATCTGAAATCTGAAAGGAGAAAAATAGAACAGTTAAAATGAAGCATGCAAAAAATTTCTCATCCTTTCTTGCCCATAAAATGCAAATTTTTGAACAATTCTGCATTAAAAAAATGTGTCCTGTTACAATAGCAGAATCTCTGGTTTTTCTCAAAACCAGCAAAAGTGGAAGAAAAGCACTCCACAGCAGGCTCAGAACGGCTAATCACCCTCAACTCTGCAACCCGCTCGCAGCGGTTTTCGACCCCTATATCAATCTATGCCTCTGCATTTTATACTTGTTGGAAAACTGCTTCTCCTTCCATGACGGTTCGCTTCGTCTTCTAGACTGCTTCGTTTCACCTTCCCCGCCTTTCCATTGCTTTTGATTTTGTGCTCGAGATCTTCTCTGTGAACTGTAACGCCTCTACAACCCTTACACATGTATGCCACGTGTTCCACACTTTTCTGCATGTTCTGTAACGGCCCCATGTAAATCGTGACCAAAAATAGCATGTAGCTTTGCTCCTTTACTTTCATCGCGAAAATGCGACATGTCGCGATATCGCGACATTTTCCTGCCAGCAGCCTTGCCAATGCAACCTATCGCGAAATCATGACGTTTTTTTGTTTCGAGCTGTGAGGATGCAACCTGTCGCGAAATCGCGACGCTTTTCATCTCCGTACGCCTCGGCTGCTTCCTGTCGCGAAATCGTGATGCTTTTTCATTCGGAGCTATCTTGCGGCTTTCTGTCGTGAAATCGCGACGCTTTTTCACTTGGTACGCTTTTGGCCGCAACCTGTCACGAAATCGTGACGTTTTTCACTTGGTACGCCTTCGGCCGCAACCTGTCACGAAATCACGACGTTTTTCACTTGGTACGCCTTCGATCGTAACCTATCACGAAATCGTGACGTTTTTCACTTGGTATGCCTTCGATCGCAACCTGTCGCGAAATCGCTACGCTTCTCCGTTCCGGGCCCCTTTGTTGTTTCCTGTCGTGATATCGCGACGTTTTTCTGGGTCTTGATTTGGCCAAAACGAATCGCGACATTTTTCCTTCGTGCCCCTTCTTGTTTCCTATCACGAAATCGCGACGCTTTTCCGCTTCGTGCCCCTTTGCTGCTTCTTGTCACGAAATCGCGACGCTTTTAGTGCCTTGCCCTGTTTGACTGGTTTGACCGCGATTTTGTGACATGTCGCGATTTCGCGACAATTTTCCATTCTGTCTTTCTCTCTCCTCTCTGGACCGCGATTTCACAACACGTCGCGAAATCGCGACAATTTTCGATCAATGCCTCCTTCTGCTTGCCTGGGCCGCGAAAGCTTGACATGTCGCGATATCGCGACATTTTTTCATTTCAGGCCGCGACGGAGCAACATGTCGCGATATCGCGACAACTTTTCTTTTTCGGCAGCGACGGAGCGACATGTCGCGATATCGCGACAACTTTTTATTTTCGGCCGCGACAGAGCGACATGTCGCGATATCGCGACACTTTTTCTCCTTAGTGAAATTTTTGCTTTTTTCTTGATTTTTTTAGCATCTGGGCTACTGCAGTTTTCTTTGAAAGCATGCAAAAAGGTGGGTCCCCAATTTTGGGGTGTGTTGTGGATCAGCCACAACAAGGGGCTAATGTTAAAGATAGTAGTAGTGTATCTTGATGATATTATAGTTTTTTTTTTATATCTTGAAGATTATTTTACACATATAACACAAGTATTTGATAGGTACAAATAGTTTGGTATATCTTTGAATCCTAGAAAATGTGTTTGGGACCACACAATGTAAACTACTTGAACACATTGTTTCAAATGAAGAGATTAACATTGATCCATAAAATATGGAAGCAATTACTAAAATTCTTAAGTTGATTCCATAAAACTTGAAAGGGGTTAGGTCATTATTTGGTAAGATTAACTTTTTTAGGAGGTTTATTTCTAAATTTGCTCAAATTTCTAAGTTGATTAATGACATGATCATGAAATATGAAGAAATAAGGTGGATAGAGAAAAATATTATGACTTCTCAAGCTTTGATATTAAATTGTCCTGATTACTCCAAAGATTTTAAAATATACTCATTTACATTAGAACACACTATTGTTGCAGTTCTAGATTAGAAGGATAAAGAGAAAAATGAAAGGCCTATAGCCTTTATGAGTGTAATATTGAAGGGTGCTCAATTGAAATACTCTATACTAGAAAAATAGGTTTATGCATTAATAAAGGCATTAGATCATTTCAAATGTATCTTTGGATCCATGTATGTGTATTAGTATTGCAAAAAATATATATAAATCATATAATATGAAGAATAATAAGTAATTGTAAATAGTTATAGCTATAAATCAATCCTAAAATGGATTTACATTGTTTCAAAATTATTCCTAGGAGAATATTCAAAATATCAATGAAGAGATATATATTCTTAGCCATGGAAGGTTTTTATCCTGAATGACAATCTTGAAGTGACATTTCATAGTTTGAAAAATATCTTTACTTTCGTTTAGGATGGCAATAAAAACTATATGATTTAGTTACATGTGAATTGGTATAATATGTCCAAGTATACAAAGAAGCCTAAATATCAGTCTTAATGATGGTTAAGGAAATAGTTATGAACATGGGAGATGAATTAAACAAATTATAAATTTGTTATGGAAAATAATTCTAGTTTTTCAAGACAAACAAAATCTTAGCTACAATCAACTCAAGGAATAATGGATGATCCTAATATATTTTGATATTAAAACAATGAAAAGTATGTTGATGATTTTGATATTTAGTTGTACAAAATCATTTAGATTAGATTATTCATAATTAAAATGCTAACAATATTGGATGGGAAATATCTAAAACATTACTTTTATGAACTATCTAGAAGAAAAGAAACAAAACTAAATTTAGAGGGTGAATGAAATCAAGGGAGGATTTATATGTCTATTTTTCTTTATTCATGGAAGAGATATTCTTCATTATTCTTGATAACATAAAATATAGGAAGTTCAATGAAATGGATAATAATGAGAAAAACAATTATTGAGATGGGATAGAATAGAACATGGTTTGGTTGAATTAAATTTTAATAAATATTAAATACACTAGAGATGGCTATGACTTGGATAGCTTATAGATATGATATATAGGAAGATTAGTTTTTATTTATTGGTGCGTTTGGATAATTATATCTGCAAACAAAATTGAATTCATGAACAATAGTTGTCAAGATAATCAAAATTTCAAATGAAAATTAGGCGTCATTCAAGTGATAGAAGGGTTAAATATCATCATTTTTCATATATATAGTAAAAATACATTTTCCTCTATATAATTTATATTAAAAAATGGTTGTTATTAAGACCTCTATGAAATAATATGGAAAGAGGATGTAAATGATAATGAAAACCATTTATCATATGTATAGAAGCAAAATTAGAAATTAATCATTCTTCTCAAAAGATGTCAAGTTCATATTGTTTACTTCTAAATGGAATTGTTACGTAGGTTGCTATGTTGCTTTGTTTCGCATTCAAATGACTCTATGAAAAATTGAGGGATGATGGAGTGATAAAATGTGTGATACAATTTATATAATCCAACAAATTTGTTGTATTATATTTTGGTAAAGAGAGGATGTATGAAGCTATATTATGGTGACTAAGTTTCCTTTATTCTTAAATAGATTTCAATGGTGGTGTTTGATGTGCAAAATCCTCTATTAATATCTTGATTTGCATCAATGTGTTTCCATGGTGATTAAGAAGCTAAAAGTCTAATTGATCATGACTCCATTCCTTTCAAACTGGTATGTCTATTTATGATAATTAGGTAAGAGGACATAATTTAAGAACTAGATTTTCTACTACATGCAAGAAAAGTGTGATGATAATATTTGAATAATGGGCTTTATGGATTGAATATGAGACATCTTATTATTATGTGAGTTGCTTTAATTCATAAAATAAGAGAAAATTATGTGCTTATATAGTAAGATTTACCTTTTATCTATGGAATGAGTTTCAATTGACATTAACATCAATATATGATCCAATCAAAGGATGTATGAAGGGTTTTTTTTAAATATAAATTTGGAAACTTTGGCTAATCCAAGATGAAGGTTTACCTTGAAATGTAAATATGGAGTGAGTTATCTAATTATTTAATCCTTCCATGTTTATATGATGGCATGTAATATAGATTGTTGACAATGTATATGACTCATCGTTTCTAAACTATAATAATTTATTAATGTTATGAATATATCTCACCAAATCAATACATGATCAATAAATAAATACTAAAATAGATTTAGTTTGTTTTAAAATTATTCCTAGGATAAAATTCAAAATAACAAGGAAAATATATATTCTTAGCCATAGAAGCTTTTTATCCTAAATGACAACCTTGAAGTGACATGTCATAATTTGAAATATGTCTATGTTCATATCGGATGCTAACATAAAGTATGTGATTTTGTTATATCTGACATTGTAAAAATATGTCTAATTATGTAAAGAAACCTAGATATCATAGTCTTAGTGATGGTCAAGGAAATAGTAATGAATATGGGAGATGACTTAAACAAGTTATAAAATTTCTATGAAAAATAATATTAGTTATTAAGAAAAGCAAAATATTAGCTACAATCAACTCAAGTAATAATGTATGGCATATCTTATCATGATATGTTTTGATATAAAAAATACCTTCTCATTTAAACTATGGTTTATCATTTTTATATGACTTCAATAACAAACCATTATTTGGATTATAAAATCATTTAGACCATAATATTCATCATTAGGATGCTAACAATATTGGATAGAACATATTGAAAACATTACTTTTATGAATAATCTAGAAGAACAGAAACAATACTGTATTTAGAGGGTGAAAGAAATCAAGGGAGGATTTGTTTGCCTATTTTACTTTATTCAAGGAAGAGATATTCTTATTTACATAGAATACAAGAAGTTAAATGAAAGGGATAATAAGGAGAAAAGGATATTATTAAGATGGGATAGAATAGATCATAGTTCAATTAAATTAAATTCTAATAGATATTTAAGGTACTAGAGATGGCTATGAATTAGATAGCTTATAGAAATTATATATAGGGAGATTGGTTTTTTATTTTCCTAGCATGTTTTGGTAATGCTATTTAAAAAAATAGTGGAATGAATGAACAATAGTTAGAAATATGATCAAAATTTCAAATTAATATTAGGAGTCATTCAAGTGATAGAAGGGTTAAATATCATCATTTTTTCTCTATATATGTTCTATTAAAAAAAAGGTGGTTGTGCTTAAGACCTCTATGAAATAAAAGAGCAAGAAAATGTAAGTGATAATGAAAACCATATATTGTATGTATAGAAATAAAATTTGAAATTAATCATGCTTTTGAAAAGATGTCAAGATTATATTGTTTGCTTCTAAATGGAATCATTACATGGGTTGACTATGTTACTTTGTTTCCCATTGAAATGACTAATAAAAATTGAGGGATGAGGATGTGATAGAATGTATGACATTATTTCCATAATCCCATTCATTTATTGCATTATATTTTGGTGAAGAGAGGAGGTATCAATCTATATAATGGTGACTAAGTTTCATTTTATCTAAAATGGATTTCAATAGTGGTGCCTGATGTGTAAAATCCCCTATTAATTTAATTATTTTCATCGATGTGTTTCCATGGAGATTAATGAGTGAAATATACAATTTATCATGACCCCATTCCTTTCAAATTGGAATGTTTATGAATGATAATTATGTAACAAGACTTGATTTGCGAAATAGATTTTCTACTACATGAAAGGATAGAGTTATGATAAGATTTGAGAGATGGATTTTATGGAATAGAGGTGGTCCTTCCTATTATTATGTTGATTTTTTAATTCATAAAATAAGAGAAAATTAAACCCTTACATAGTAATATCTACCCTTTATCTATGGAATGAGTGTCAATTGACATAGACTTTGATGTACAATTCAACGAAAGTATGTATGAAGGTTTTATCTAGGATATAGATTGGGGAAATTTGGCTAAGCTAGGATAGAAGTTTACCTTGAAATGTAAACTTGGAGTGAGTTTTCTAATTAGTTAACCCTTTCATGTTTATATTGTGGCATGTAATAGAGTTAGTTGATAATGTATATGACACATTTAATATTGTCAAGGATAAATAAAAAAGTAATATAAATATGAGGGATGTTATAGGAATATAGAAGAAGTCTTCTTTTGAACATAAAATATATGACTTTATGTTGTTTTTAGGTCTTTTCAAAGAAGAATTATAAAATCCCACAATTGTGGGTGGGTTCTAAAGATCCAATTAGATACATAACCCATTGATTGTATATCCAACTATTGTCTTCGTAAGAACGCTCCCTACATTATGGATCATGTTCTCCCTTCCCACCTTGCCAATGGATTTTATCCTCTTAGGAGATAGCTCATGGCTAAAAGAGATCCAATGGTAATATTATGGCTACCCATAGTACTCAATCTCAAGATAGGTGATCCAAAGATGGTTTTCATTCCCTATAGTTCCATCGCAATACGAAGACTATGGCTTCTCTTTAGGGTGGACCAACCCTCTTCACCAAACTGGGGGTGATACTCCTAAGCAGTTTGGAATAGGTTCTAAATCGAATCTAGTCCTAGTAAATCTCGATCTTCCTATAGGATGGAGTAACAATTTGGATAAGGATTCCCCTACCTCTGCTAGTGCTACCCTTATGGCAATATAATTATTAATAGGCCTTCTAGCCTTTCATTTTGTTAATTTGTTGATTTGTTTATAGTTTCTCAAGGCCCTTGTGGTCTTGGATTGGTTTGTTACATAGGCTTTATGGGGTGTGCTTCCATACCACCCATTTTTTTTGTGAATTGTGTACTCTTATTATTCTTTATTTAATAAGATCAAGTCACTTTCAACAAATATATAAAGCTATATATATATATATATATATATATATATATATATATATAGATAGATAGATAGATAGATGTTAGGGTAAAATAAGGTAGTGTATTGCATTACACTACATGGGGTTATTACATTTACTTTTCTATGTAATTATGTAATTACTATGAGATATTTTCCTCATGGTTAAACTAGGTAAGTACCTAAATATCCTATGTTAGATATTTAGGTTAGTGTTATGGTTAGAACTCTCTACCTAGGTTAGTAGTTAGCTACACGTCTCTCCTACCGTGTTGGTTAGCGAGATAGACGAGATTAGTTAATTAGATTGTTATATATAATTTTGTCAATCTAATGCAATAGCTAATGTTCAATTAATTAATTTGGACTTACCTTGGACCTACATTGGTATCATTCACCTCGCTTCTCTACCCATCGCTATGGATACTCCATCATTGCGGATTCCCATGGAGCACCAGAGGCGCTCAATGTGGACTTTTCCTCACACGGGAGGCTTGTAGACCTAGGCCCACGAGTTAGGCTATAGATATGGCTGCTCACGCCTGTAGGACCACAACACTGGACATCACTGACGACATCGCCAACTGGCCTGCAGATCTGGCCATCATAGATGACGTAGCCAGAGGGCCCACGGACGCGCCCGTCGACCTGGCACACAGGCCGAGCCCAGGGCCCCCCACTCCATATACCGGTTACGATCAACAAGCCAAGGCCAGTCAACCTCAGCTCTTGCGTTGGCCCCCAGGGCCCATAGATCCACATAGGCCTTGCAAGCCACGTGACCCAATCACGGGAGAACCGAGAGGGCAAGAGCGCCCTCCCTCTCCCCGTGGACTAACCCAGACTTTAGGATATGAGAGGGCAAGTGGCCCTCCAATCCCTGATCGACACTTGGACTAGAAAAATGTAGACAGTCCTCGGCATGCATCCCAAGGGACACGTGGACTGGATCATCGAAGCCTGGACCCAAGCACACACCCCGAGGTGCTGACTTGGTGGACACGTGGCAGACAACCACTGACAGACACGTGGTGGTGGATAACCACTGATGGACATGTGGCAAACAACCACTATACAGGGATCAAACAAGTGGCGAACAACCACTAGACATGACTCGACACGTGGTGGACAGCCATAGGACTGACTCGACGATGACACGACAGACAAAGGCCTACCCCTAGCGCCATGTGGCGGTGACCAAAAGGCCAGGCGATAGTATTCTATTGCCCGAAGGCAATCGATGGATAAGGGGGGCCTTTCCCCTTATCAAGCCCACAACATCCCACTACGGGATGCATGTGGGATAAACATCCCTGATTTTTTTTTGAAAAAAATTTTAGCCATCGCAGGGTATAAAAGGCACTTTCTGTGCCTTCGTTCCATCGGGTGCCATAGCCCGACCGGTTGATCGGGTCAAGCTAAGGTGCACGACGGGGAGTCCAGGTTTCGACTCCCATCGGGAACAAAAGGCCATTATTTTTGCCTTCGACGCAACCCAGGTAATTTTTCATTTTTTTTTCAATTTTTTAATTAAAGTTTTTTTTTATTAAATTATTTTTTTTAATATTTTAAAACTTCAAAAAATATATTTTTTTAAAATCAATTTTTGTTTAAGTATTTAAATTGATTTATTTAAGAGATATATTTTTTAGTTTTTCATTATTAATTAAAATGTTTTATTAAAACTTTTCTTAAATTATTGCAAATTAAAAAAAATTAATTAAAGAAATATTTTTGCAACTTTGATCTTTAAAGGTGCTAATGTTTTCTCACAAAATGGAGATATAAGACATAGCAAAAGCACATTTTTTTTTTTGTTGCAAATTAGACAACTCTTCTCAATCCTTGTTCATTTAGCATACAAAGAAATGATCACACTGATTTTCTTTTGTAAAATTAGAAAACAAGGAGTTTTTTTGTAAAGATCAAAAGTACTAAGAGTGCATTTGTTTTCTCCAAGGAGACATAATACATAAAATTGCACATCTATTTCTTTTCTGCAAAATTGAGAAGACTTTGTAACCTTGGGTCTATCAAAACTAAGTCGTGTGTCGACTAGTTCTGGAAGCCTTTCAAAAGCGGGTCGTGTCTCGACTTGTCTTGAAAAAAGTGCTCTAAATTCTACATTTTGTAAACATTAAGGGGGGATAGAATTCATTTTTTATTTTATTTTATAGTTTACAAAATTGTAACGAAAAAGGGGAGATATTTCAGTATAATAAAGGTGCATTCTCGATTTTACTCGACACCTTCTTTTAAAAAAAAAATTGCTTGTACTAGGTGCATTTTCGGTTGCATCCGACACCTAGAGTGATACAAATTTGGGTTGCTCTCATGTTTTGATTATTGCACTAAACACTCATGTTTTTGTGTGCAATTAAAAAGTCAAATATAAACATTCAAAGAAGCATTTCACAAAACCCAAACTTCACTCACAAACCATGCTAAACTTTGCATAGGTTCAAAACAAGTAATTTCTCCCCATCAAAAGGTCAAAACTTCAAATCACCTTGATTCACTCTCTTTGTTTGGCTTAATAACCTCAAAATTTTCATCCTTATTTTAAGGGTGTTAAAGCAAGTGCCATTAAATACCCTATAGGGAAAAATCACAAGTTTTCAAAACCTACCCCTGTTTAATTTGCTCTATTTTGTTTGGCTTAAAATTCCTCCAACTTTTCATCCCTTGGTAAGGGTGTTAAGGTAGGTGCCATTAAATATATTATAGAAGAAAATTGAAACAACTTCCATATACTCTTTTGAGGGTATAGTGCAAGATATCACCATCTTAGTCATATCAAATTTGAAACCTAAACCATGGCCATGATACACAAGTATCTCACTGAGAGCCAACTGCTCAAAGGTTCAAATTATTCATCTTGGAAGACTAAGATGAAAGCTATATTAACTATAGAGGAATTGTGGTCCATAGTGGATGGAAGTGTCACTAGACCTCAATCACCTGGACAAGATCAAAGAGACTTTGATAAAAAGGATAAAAAACTATCCTTAATGATCTTGCTTGCTATTACTGATGATATCCAACCTCATATCAGTGAAGCTACAACTGGTAAGGCAACATGGGATGCCTTAACTACCATATTTGAAGGAAAGAATCAATCAACGATTCTTAACCTTCAAACACATCTTCATACTTTACATATGAAATCAGGAGAAACAGTAGAGCTATTCCTCTATAGAGTCGCATAATTGAAAACAAAACTACAATCCTTAGGAGAGAATCTGGAAGACCAAGTCTTGAACTCAATCATTTTGAGAGCTCTTCCTGACTCCTAACGAACATTGATGACCTCACTACAAGTTTCTGGTAGGACAGTAAATTTTGTCGAGTTGGTAAATATGCTTCAAACAGAAGAAGCTAATCAACTTCAAAGAGATGAGGCATCTAACAATGCTCTTTTCTCAAAAAGACAAGGTGGTAATAAAAAGTGGAATCAACAGAAAGGTTCTTCTTCTAATTGAAAGCACGAGGATATAGAAACAAAAAGGAATATGCCAAGCAAGATGCGTTTAAAACCAAACTTAACGCTAAAATACTATATATTGCAACATGCATGAAAAGAAAGAACATAGACGAATCGACACAAGATAAAAGAAATATAAAATATTCTGCCCTTTTTATTGATATACTTTCAAAGTCGTGTTACAATACGTCTCCTTCCTTTTTAGGGGATAGGAGCATCAAATATGTTTCTTTATCACATCCATAGATAGCAAATCCTTATTCCGCATGCCCACATGTAAGATGGGCAGACCAAAACGTCACCGCCACTTGTGTGTATGATTGTTGATTCCTACCTTCTCCTCTAA
Organism: Wollemia nobilis; assembly: GCA_028583015.1. Classification (NCBI taxonomy): domain Eukaryota; kingdom Viridiplantae; phylum Streptophyta; class Pinopsida; order Araucariales; family Araucariaceae; genus Wollemia; species Wollemia nobilis. Next base: position 572,860 of record JAQPPZ010002456.1, on the reverse strand, counting down.
TTTCAAAGACCTGCATTCAAGGAAACAAAAAATATTAGTAGCACCTACAGATAGAATAAAACATGTGTTTCCCAAGGCCTACTGTTAGTGTATGCATAAAAATATTAAAATGATGACCGAATAACATTAGAACAACCTACAAATTTTATGGAAGCATGAATATGTTACCAGAATACCACTACAAAAAGAACAATCGGGAAATTCCTCATAGATTTGTATTCGCTCCGGGGTGGGACGAATTAACCTACAACAATTTATCAGAAAGCACCCTCTTCAATGTCCTGCCTAGGAAGCTCCAAATGACCTGTAAAGTTGGGGTTAGCTAATTGGGGGTGTTTTGGGAAGACCCAGATGGTCATATTTCTCCAATTTTGCCTCTAGCACCCAAATTTTGATGATGGCATCTGCAGATTAGTAAATGCGAGAAATGATAAAAACCTAGTCAAAAATGCTCAGAATGAAGTGAAATTTAAACTACAGCCAATTTAAATAACCTAGAATAATATGCAAAAGAAAAATCAAAGAAATCTATCACATATTTCTATTCATCCCGGGGTGGGGCGTTTAGGACTACGACAACTTGGGGAGCGCCCGGGGGCAGGACGCCCACCGTTTGGGACTTTGTTTCGGCACCAATCCACTTGGGATGGGTCCAAAACCTATTATGGGGTGTTGTCAAAAAATTTTGTGGGATATTATGGCCAAAAATCAGGTTTTGGGTCTTGATTTGTGCTTCCAATAGTCACCCAATAACCTCCCTTTTGAATGAGAGATTAAGGATGTGAAAGGCACAAATCGCAAGTAGGTATGTAAATTGGCAACACTTCGTTGCTCAAATGCTCCTTCTCTCTGTCCCCCTTTGGGTGAGAAAAAAATCACCAATTTATAGACCTAGGGTCTCTCTATTTGAATTGCGCATGTGAGGGTGCCACTTGAGTTGCATGTCCTATTTTGAGAAAAAGATTATTCCTTGATTTAGAGTCTCCTTGCATGAGGCCTCCAAAAATCTAAGACATGAATGACTAAAGTCTTTCTCCTTTATTTGGAGCCATTCCTCGCAATTGCATGGCCTGAAGCTTCAGTTAACTGGTGGACTTGTCGAGGTTTGAATTTTTGCCAGTCAAAGTTGCTATTCACCTCACCCTGGGGCGAATGCTGATATTCGTCCCTGGGTGGGACGAATGGCAGTTTGTATTCATCCCTGTGTGGGACGAGCAGAGAGCAAGGTGCAAAAAAGGTGCGAAATTGACCTCTGACCTCCAAACTACTTTTGGGAGTGGTTAGGACCACTGTTTAAACTCTGGGGGCTACCCTGGGGGTTGTGTGTGTCAATGCGATCAACGCTTGTTGTCACATAATCGGATTGGTGTTGTTTTGGTGTCTACAGATGCCCATTTTTGGTAAGCATTGTGCAGGGCACAACACCAAGAAAAAATAGATAACAAAAGCACTAATGATTAGGGTTTCTCAGTAACCTAGCCAAATTTTGATGCCCCAAGTATGGAAAGGGCACGCATTCTTGAATCCTTTCTTCTGACGAGCTAAGGAACTTAATTCAAGTGTTAACCTTATTCAATGAGGTGTTACTTGAACTTGGACATTGATCATTCATGAATAGGCAAAGGGCGCAACATTTTGTCTATGGGAACCTTGAGTTCATGATTCACGAATGCCAAGTGTTTGATCAGCTTGTGATTATTGCTTGTTTTCTGCCCCAAGTAGGGGCACAATTGTCTTTGTCAATGATCCTTTGAATGCATGTCATTTCCTTGATTGGGTGTGTTTTGTTGATTGGTGACTAAGTGTGACTACCCCCTCAAGCGACGAATCGATGAGGGAATGACTGACATGAGAAAAGTGATGAGTCGCTTGATCCAAGATGACTTAGGTAAGTGTGCCTTCAGTTGTTTACTTTGAATGCTCAAGCAGTTTCTGAACATTCTGACCTGTTTTTGGTGGGTTTAAACCCTTTTTGTGACGCCATTTGGAGCTAAAATTGACAAAAATTTGTTCTCCCGTGGAGCGGTCCAGCTATAGCAGCGTTCTTAGGGAGTATGATAGTGACAATTCATGACCCCAACGTCTATTTTGGATTCCAATAATATCAGGCGCAAAAGCGCCTTCGTTTGGCAATGTTATTGCTATTTTTGGTTGGGTTTTGACCCATTTTGTGACGTCGTTTGGGGATGAAATTCTCAAAAATATGTTGTCCCGTGGAGTGTTCCGGCTATGATAGCCTTCTTAAGAAGTAGGATAGTGATTATTTGTGACCTCGACATCTATTTTGCATGTCCAAAATTTCAAGTGCAAAAGCACTCTCATTGGACAATTTTAAAGCTTGTTTTGGTGCATTTTTGTGCAGTTTTTGCTGTTTTTGGAATTTTTGCTTTGTATTCGTCCTTGGGTGGGATGAATTCCTATTGAGTATTCATCCCAAGGTGGTATGAGCACTAACCAGAGCACTCATCCTAGGAGGGAACGATTACAGGCTCAAAAGCCTATTTAAAGGCCAAAATTGGGTTTTGGGCTCATTTGCATTTGTTTTTCCTGGCGATTTGGAGCTCTGAGGAGGAGGAGGTCAATTCTGCGAAGCGAAGCACTGCCAAATTTTTCCTACCACCGTGAGTGCACAAATCAGATCGAGCAGTGAAGTCGAAGCGATACCAGTGAGTGCCCTTCCTCCTTATTGGTTGTTTGTTACAGTTTTGAAAAAAAATCGCAATGTGTGTTGTTTTTGTTTGTTTGTTTGTTTTACAAATTTAAAAATGAAACCCTAGTTTATCAAAATTAACACTTAGTTTAAAACTTAGTTGAACCCTAGGTAAAAAAATATCAGAAGTGTAGTTTAAAACTGAGCTTAAAAAAACTTAGTTGAAAACATAACTTAAAACGTCGCTTAACCCGAATTTAACAAAGATCATAACTTAGGTTAGAAACATAGGGTAAAACTGAGCGTAAAAATGTAGCTCAACCCTAGTTAGTTGTTGTGGTTTGTGTTTTTGTGTTTGTAAGTGATCAGTCGATTTTTTTAGAGTGAAAAACCCTAGGACTGTCAAACAATTATGTTGTTTTAATTTTTTTTTTTGGTTTTTTTAATTTATCAGTTAGAGTAAAAGAAACCCTAGAACTGTCAAATTAAAATTTTGAATTTTGTTATGTTTTTGGTTGTATAGTTTTTCATTGTTTTTAATGTTTTTATGTTGTTTTCTTTTGTAGGTTGTGAAAAGTTGGTACCGTGTGCCCACAGTTTTCATTGAAGCATGGGAGGTGCTGACTTTGGTGGACTGGGAGTGGCTTGACGCCCTTGGGCTCAAGCAAGTGACTCAGTTGGAGTCAGTGGTCAGGGATCGGGCCTACCTGACGGCCCTGATCAACTTATGGGAACCACAAACCAATACCTTCCATATCCCAACAAGGGAGATGACGGTGACCTTGGAGGACGTCTACCAGATTCTATGGATTCCAATAGATGGATTACAAATTAGGACGACATCGTAGGATCAGCAGATAGCAGTGCTAAAATGCTGCTTCGAGCATGGAGAGGTGATGGGTGTGGATAGCCCAGTGGAGAGGGTAGAGATCAACTGTAATATTGGTGGCATTCTGGTTCGATGGTGGCTGGAGAAGGGAGTGTTGGGAGTGAGGCATGCATTACTGATGGGCCTCATTTCCAACATGCTACTACCCGACTCTTCGGGGGTGAGGTTCTTGTGGAACCTACTGGAGGTGGTATTCAAGCTGGTGGAGTGTCCGACGGACGCACCGATGATCATGAGGTGGGGACAGACTTTGCTGGCACAGCTCTATGATGAGTTGTACGAGGTCCACTATTGGAGGTGGAAGGGGATTAGTTGTAGCTACATGTTGTAGCTACTAAAAGCATGAGGATACGAAAACAAAAAGAAATATGCCAAATATGATGCTTATAAAATCAAACTTAACGCTTAAAGCCTATGTATTGCAAAATGCATAAAAAGAAAGAGCATAGATGAATTGACACAAGATAAAATCAATATAGAATATTCTGCACTTTTTATTGATATGCTTTAAAATTCATGTTACAATATGTCTCCTTCCTTTTTAGGGGATAGGATCATCAAATATGTTTCTTTATCACATCCATAGATAGAAAATCCTTCTTTCGCATGCCCACATGTAAGATGGGTGGACCAAAACGTCACCACCGCTTGTGTGTATGATTGTTGATTCCTTCCTTCTCCTCTGATGTCGAAGACCTATGTTCAAGGAAACAGAAAATATTAGTAGCACCTGCAAATAGAATAAAACATGTGTTTCCCAAGGCCTACTATTAGTGTATGCATGAAAATATTAAAACGATGACCGAATAACATCAAAATGACCTACAAATTTTATGGAAGCATGAATATGTTACCAGGAGACCACTGAAAAGAATAACAATTGGGAAATTCCTCACATATTTGTATTCGCTCCGGGGTGGGACGAATTAACCTGCAATAATTTGTCAGAAAGCACCCTCTTCAATGTCCTACCTAGGAAGCTCCAAATGACCTGCAAAGTTGGGGTTAGCTAATTGGGGGTGTTTTGGGAAGACCTAGATGGTCATATTTCTCCAATTTTTCCTCTAGCACCCAGATTTTGATGATGGCATCTGCAGATTAGTAAAGGCGAGAAATGATAAAAACCTTGTAAAAAATGCTCAGAATGAAGTGAAATTTAAACTACAGCCTATTTAAATAACCTAGAATAAGATGCAAAAGAAAAATCAAAGAAATATATCACATATTTCTATTCATCCCGGGGTGGGGCGTTTAGGACTGCGACAACTTGGGGAGCGCCCGGGGCAGGACGCCCACCATTTGGGACTTTGTTTCGGAACCAATCCACTTGGGATGGGTCCAAAACCTATTATGGGGTGTTGTCGACAAATTTTGTGGGATATTGTGGCCAAAAATTGGGTTTTGGGTCTTGATTCGTGCTTCCAATAGTCACCCAATAACCTCCCTTTCGAATGAGATATTAAGGATGTGAAAGGCACAAATCGCAAGTAGGTATGTAAATTGGTAGCACTTCGTTTCTCAAATGCTCCTTCTCTCTGTCCCCCTTTGGGTGAGAAAAAACTCACCAATTTATAGACCTAGGGTCTCTCTGTTTGAATTGCGCATGCGAGGGCGCCACTTGAGTTGCATGTCCTATTTTGAGAAAAAGATTATTCCTTGATTTAGAGTCTCCTTGCATGAGGCCTCCAAAAATATAAGACATGCATGACTGAAGTCTTTCTCCTTGATTTGGAGCCATTCCTCACAATTGCATGGCCTGAAGCTTCAGTTAACTGGCGGACTTGTCGAGGTTTGACTTTTTGCTAGTTAAAGTTGCTATTCGCCTCACCCTAGGGTGAATGCTGATATTCATCCCTAGGTGGGATGAATGCCAGTTTGTATTCGTCCCTGGGTGGGACGAGCAGAGAGCAAGGTGCCAAAAAGGTGCCAAATTGACCTCTGACCTCCAAACTACTTTTGGGAGTGGTTAGGACCACTGTTTAACCTCTAGGGGCTGCCCTAGGGGCTGTGTGTGTCAATGCGATCAGCGCTTGTTGTCACATAATCGGATTGGTGTTATTTTGGTGTCTATAGATGCCCCTTTTTGGGAAGCATTGTGCAGGGCATAGTGTCTAGCAAAAATAGATAACCAAAGCACTAATGATTAGGGTTTCTCAATAACCTAACCAACTCTTGATACCCCAAGTATGGAAAGGGCACGCATTCTTGAATCCTTACTTCTGATGAGCTAAGGAACTTAATTCAAGTGTTAACCTTGTTCAGTGAGGTGTTACTTGAACTTGGACATTGATCAATCATGAATAGGCAAAGGGCGCAACCTTTTGTCTATGGGAACCTTGAGTTCATGATTCACGAATACCAAGTGTTTGATCAGCTTGTGATTATTGCTTGTTTGCTACCCCAAGCAGGGGCATGATTGTCTTTGTCAATGATCCTTTGAATGCGTGTCATTTCCTTGATTGGGTGTGTTTTGTTGATTGGTGACTAAGTGTGACTACCCCCTCAAGCGACGAATCGATGAGGGAATGACCGACATGAGAAAAGCGACGAGTCTCTTGACCCAAGATGACTTAGGTAAGGGTGCCTTCAATTGTTTACCTTTGAATGCTCAAGCAGTTTCCAAACATTCTGACCTATTTTTGGTGGGTTTAAACCCTTTTTGCGATGCCATTTGGAGCTGAAATTGACAAAAATCCATTCTCCCGTGGAGTGGTCCGGCTATAGTAGCCTTCTTAGGGAGTAGGATAGTGACAATTCATGACCCCAATGTCTATTTTGGATGCCAAGAATATCAGGCATAAAAGGTGCCTTCATTCGGCAATGTTATTGCTATTTTTGGTTGGGTTTTGACCCATTTTGTGACGCCGTTTGGGGATGAAATTCTCAAAAATCCGTCATCCCGTGGAGTGGTCCGGCTATGGTAGCCTTCTTAGGGAGTAGGATAGTGAGGATTTGTGACCCTGACATCTGTTTTGCATTCCCGGAATGTCAAGTGCAAAAGCACTCTCATTGGACAGTTTTAAAGCTTGTTTTGGTGCATTTTTGTGCAGTTTTTGCTGTTTTTGGAATTTTTGCTTTGTATTCGTCCCTGGGTGGGACAAATTCCTGTTGAGTATTCATACCAGATTACAGGCTCAGAAGCCTATTTAAAGGCCAAAACTGGGTTTTGGGCTCATTTGCATTTGTTTTTCCTGGCGATTTGGAGCTCTGAGGAGGAGGAGGTCAATTCTACGAAGCGAAGCACTGCCGAGTTTTTCCTGCCACCATGAGTGCACGAACCGGATCGAGCGGCAGAGCCGAAGTGAGACCAGTGAGTGCCCTTCCTCCTTATTGGTTGTTTGTTACAGTTTTGGAAAAAACCGCAATGTGTGTTATTTTTGTTTGTTTGTTTGTTTTTCAAATTTAAAAATGAAACCCTAGTTTATCAAAATTAACACTTAGTTTAAAACTTAGTTGAACCCTAGTTAAACAAAGATTAGAAGTGTAGTTTAAAACTGAGCTTAAAAAAAACTTAGTTGAAAACATAACTTAAAACGTCGCTTAACCCAAATTTAACAAAGATCATAACTTAGGTTAGAAACATAGGGTAAAACTAAGCGTAAAAACGTAGCTCAACCCTAGTTAGTTATTGTGGTTTGTGTTTTTGTGTTTGTAAGTGATCAGTCAATTTTTTTTAGAGTGAAAAACCCTAGGACTGTCAAACAATTATGTTGTTTTAATTTTTTTGGTTTTTTAATTTATCAGTTAGAGTAAAAGAAACCCTAGAACTGTCAAATTGAATTTTCGAATTTTGTTATGTTTTTTTGTGTAATTTATCAGGTGAGAGTAAAAAACCCTAGAACTGACAAATGATTTTGTTGAATTGTTTTGTTATGTTTTTGTTTAATTTATCAGTTGAGAGGTAAAACCCTAGAACTGACAAATTAATTTTGAATTTTTGGTTGTTTGTTTTTCAATTTATCAGTTGAGAGTTAAAACCCTAGAACTGACAAATGATTTTGTTGAATTGTTTTGTTATGTTTTTGTTTGACTTATCAGTTGAGATGTAAAACCCTAGAACTGACAAATCAATTTTGAATTTTTGTTGTTTGTTTTTCAATTTATCAGTTGAGAGTGAAAAACCCTAGAATGGACAAATGATTTTTGTTTGAAATTTTGTTGTTTTTGAATTTATCAGTTAGAGTTAAAGAAACCCTAGAACTGACAAATTAATTTTTGAATTTTGTTATGTTTTTGGCTATACATTTTTATGCCTTGCTATACATTTTTTAATCGTTTTTAATGTTTTTATGTTGTTTTCTTTTGTAGGTTGTGAAGAGTCGGTACTGTGTGCCCACGGTTTTCATTGAAGCACGGGAGGCGCTGACTTTGGTGGACTGGGAGTGGCTTGATGCCCTTGGGCTCAAGCAGGTAACTCGATTAGAGCCGGTGGTCAGGGATCAGGCCTACTTGATGACCCTGATCAACTTATGGGGACTATGAACCAATACCTTCCATCTCCCAACAAGGGAGATGACGGTGACCTTGGAGGACGTCTACCAGATTCTGTAGATTCCAATAGATGGATTACCATGGGATTAGCGGATAGCAGTGCTTGACACGTTGCTTCGGGCATGGAGAGGCGATGGGTGTGGATAGCCCAGTGGAGAGGGCAGAGATCGACTGTCATATTGGTGGCATTCTGGTTCGATGGTGGCTAGAGAAGGGAGTGTTGGGAGTGAGGCACGCATTATTGATGGGCCTCATTTCCAACATGCTACTACCCAAATATTTGGGGGCAAGGTTCCCATGGAACCTACTAGAGGTGGTATTCAGGCTGGTGGAGTGTCCGACGGATGCACCGATGATCATGAGGTGGGGACAAAATTTGCTGGCATAGCTCTATGATGAGCTGTACGAGGTCCGCTATCGAATGCAAAATGGGATTAGTTGCAGCTACTTTTTGTAGTGTTGGGCGTGGTAGCACATAGCAATGGAGAGGTCGGTGGGGTTACCATGGATGACTCAAGCCGAGATGGTGGATAGGGATATCGGGTATGCGGCTCTATGGTAGCGGTCTGAGGAGTAGGGACAGAGTCGGTGATGGGCAGGTGTCATAGGGCACTATGCGGATGCCTTTGCTCGGCTTACTCTAGGGGATGTGTTTTGGCATCCCTATCAGGACTGTCCAGCCTAGCCTAAGGCTGGAGAGTGGCTCCGGCAGGTTTGTAGGGGGCGGTGGATGATTGGGCGGCATGGGATGGAGCAGGAGTTCTTCCCTTATAGCTAGGTGACATGACAGTTTGGGGTACACCAGGGGTTTCCTGGGGAGCCCTTGGTCTATCAGTATTAGGGGGATGAGAAGACTCTAGCTTGGCCAGTCATTGTGCCACTGGATGAGGATGCAGATGCCATGATTGACGTCCCGGATGTGGATGACATCGAGGTGATGGCTGAGTATGAGCAGTGGTGGACCTTGCGACGGTGGTGAGGCGAGGGGCCTCTAGGTGGTGCGAAGGTGGTAGCAGCAGGGGATGAGGGTGCAGAGGCACTAGATGAGGGTTGGGGTGCTCCGCTGGATGATGCAAAGATGGTGGAGGTTGAGGATGCGGGCATGGATTATGGGGTTCTAGACCAGCCAAAAATGTAGGACGTCTCAGAGTAGTGGGAGCCAGAGTAGGTTGCTATTCCAGAGATGGCAATGCCTCAGGCAGTGGTGGAGGACACAGAGGCAGGGGTTGCATGCTGAGAATGCACGATTGGCGGAGCTACTACGGATGCGAGATGAGGAGAATGCACGATTGGTGGGGTTACTTCGGAGGCAAGATGAGGAGCTCAGGGATGTGATACGGGAGATGTATCTCCTACGAACGTAGCTAGTGGAATGGGAGAACGCATGGGATGTGTACCATCGATAGGATGGGGATACCGATGCTATGCGAGAGAGGGATCTCCTATGAACATGGCTGGCACAGCATGACGGTACTTTGGTGATGTATCATCAATGAGAAATGGACTTGGTGTGGTATCGATTAGAGCTGGAGGCTGATATTGATCACCTCGGTGGGCAAGTCCCTGTGCCCTTTGGAGGGGGATATTCATGCCAGACAAGGGGCAGGGATACTGAGCAATCAGCATCATCTCATCGCAGGTGATTGGATGAGGGAGGCGATAGCAGGCATGATGCAGGGGCAAGCGATGAGCCGTCCTGAGGGGTCCCATAGGACTCACCATACGGGGGTAGTTCCCGTCGCATCGATCCTGCATGATCATGGTGGTCGACGCCCTAGGCTTGGGGGTTTTTGAACTTTGGGATTTTGTTGTGGGGTCATAGGACTTGTTCATTGTAGCCTGTGGGCATTGTTTTTGATAATATATATACAGATGACATTCTTTGTGTGTAAACACTTGTCATGATTTATATATATATATATATATATATATATATATATATATATATATATATTTATTGATGATGATGTATGCATATGGGATTATGAATGCGATGTGTCTAATTAGATGATGTATGCATATGGAATGAATGAAATGAGTTGGTGATAACTTGTCGATGGCACCATAGACTGTTCAAGATTGACTGGCTTATTGTACTTATGGAATGGCTTTGTGGGAGGACTTGGCATGTGATAACTTTGTTTTTGTATTGTACATATTTTCGGATGATGATGGACGTAATGAAATGTACCAGTTGTTTTTAAAATGTAATTAAGATTTTTTGAGACTCAGATATTTTACCTAACTAGCCAAAACTGTACATTTATCTCGCAAGATTTTTGAACAAGGTATAAATCAGACTTGAGTTTTGCCCAGTTATTTCACATCCCTGTGTGTGCAATTGAGTTCGTTTATGTGGTATTTGTCAGGATACCGCCAGTTCCAAATAGGCTATCAACCAAACCTGTACTGAGGATCACCTAATTAGCTCCACTAACTCTATTGTTGTATTTAGTAATATTAATCCATGAGACAACCTAAATTACCATAAGCAAGCTCATCCACATGCAAACATTGGTTTGCTTACACGCAAAGCTAATGTTATAGTGTAGACACCAAAACAACACCAATCCGATTATGTGACTGCAAACACTGATCGCATTGACACACACAGCCCCAAGGGCAGCCCCCAGAGGTTAAAAAGTGGTCCTAACCACTCTCACAATAGTTTTGGAAGGTCAGAGATCAATTTGGCACCTTCAGGCACTTTGCTCAATATCCGTTCCACCCAGGGATGATTTCAAACTGGGATTCGCCCCACCCAGGGATGAATATCAAGATTCACTCCAGGGTGGGGCGAATTGCAGGTTTGATGGGCAAAAAGTCAAATCTTGACAAATGGCAGCTCAGATCCGCCACTTAACGCTTCCTTCATCGCATGGGAGTGTGGGTGAGCATTTTTGAGCATTAGAGGCAATTACAAGGGCAGTCATGAAGTCCCTAATCAGGGAGGAATCTCCTTCCCCCTGGGAAGGCATGATTGCCAAGTGGCGCCTCTGCATGCCCAATTCAAGAGACCTCCAGGTCTATAAATTGGTGAGTTTCCTCACCCCAAAATATACAGAGAGGGAGCATTTTGGAGCAACGAAGTGCTGTCATTTTACTTTCACACCCACACCCTTTTGAGTTGTGTCTTTCACATCCTTGATCTCTTTTGGAGAGGAGGTCATAGGGTGGTTATTGGAAGCACAAATCCGGAACCAAAACCTGACATTTGGCCACAATATCCCACCAAATTTTCCGAAAATACCCCACAAGAGGTTTTGGACCCATCCCAAGTGGATTGGTGCCGAAATCGGGCCCCAAACGGTGGGCGGCCTACCCCCAGGCGCCCCTCCCACACTGCTACAGTCCTAATCGCCCCTCTTCGGAGCGATTGGAAATCTATGGTAGATTTTCTTTCTTTCATTTTTGCATTCAATTCTATGATGCTTAGATAGGTTGTCATTTAAATTTCATCTCGTTTTGAACAATTTTGATCATGTTTCTATCTTCGTTCGCCTTTACTAACTTGTAGGTAGCATCATAAAATTCCCATTGATGGAGGCCAAATTGGGAAAATATGACCATCTGGGTCTTCCCAAAATACCCCCAATTAGCTAACCCCAACTTTGCAGGTCTTTTGGAGCTTCCTAGGTAGGACATTTGGGACAGTACCTTTTCGACATTTTGTTGCAGGTATATTCGTCCCGCCCCGGAGCGAATTCAAATCGGTGAGGAATTTCTTGACTGTTCTTTTTGTAGTGCCTTCTTGGTGATGTTCCCATGCCTCTATGAAGTTTTTAGCTCATTTGGATTCATTTTAGTCATCGTTTTATTCATTTTCCTCATTCATTTATCGTAGGCTTGGGGATTGCATGCTTTATTTTATCTACAGGTGCTACTGACTATTTCTTGTTCCTTTGAACATAGGGTCTAGACATCGGAGGAGCAGCAAGGAGTCAAGATTCATCAACGCAAGTGGCGGTGATGTTTGGTCCACCCATTTTACATGTGGGCATGCGGAAGAAGGAAGGGCATCCATGGATGTAACAAGAATGCATACTTAAACGCTCCTAGCCCTTGGAAGGGGAGGAGGCGCATTGTAACCGAGTTTTGAAACATATCAATAAAAAGGGTTGTCTTCTTTATTTGCCTTCGTTTCATTTTGATTCATTCATGCTTTCCCTCTTTTCATGCACTTTCAATTCCTAGGATTTAGCGTTAAGTTTGGTTCAGTTTGCATCGCATCTTCGCTTTCCTTTTTGCTTCCGTATCCTCATGCTTTCAGTGGCGATCATGGTGGGACCTTGTCCTCTATTTTTAATATCAGAGATCTGATCAAAACTTGGTTGTTTTTTCTTGCAGGTACCGAGTTTTCATACGTTGACTGTTGTTCGTTCCATCAGGAGGCGGATACAGATCTGGAATTCGTCTTACCCAGGGACGAATGGGAATCTGCCCCACCCTATGATGAATACAGTCCTATAATTCATTCCTCCTCGGGATGAATCTCTGTCTATGCAATTTCAGGATAGAAACTCAGAACCAGCAGATTTGGGCAGAGAAAAGGTAGGGATTCTGAACTTTTCTTGTCATTTTCTGTTTTCAATTTTTCTATTTTTAGGTTACTTGTTTGCTTAGGGAAAGTTTTCTTTTACTGCTTGCTTATTTCCTTTCATGCAAAATAAAAAGAACCCCACACATCACGTGGCAACATAAACACCAAGGAGCTGGTCGTAAAACCCTAGCCCTTGATCAAGACCAACGGTGGATTTCATCACCACCTTGGCTTGAATTTTGCATTCATAAACCCCGATCGCTACTATTGCTAGACGTAAATCCTGATGAAAATTGACCAAGTGTAGCTAGGGTGATTCCCAGCGCATGAGGATAAGTCTTCTATGGTAGGTGTCAAAAATAGGGTGATCCCCCTTCCGTACCGCCTACGTTCCACGTACCATCTGCTCTCACGTACCTATAGTTTCCCTCACGTAAGGGCGGGTATATAGAGAGGTTGGTATATCGGCCTGGCAATGGTATATCGAAGGGGCGACCATTTTTGGGAGCCATAAGAGCCATCATATTGCATTTAAATGTTCTTTACAAAAGCTTTCAAAACAAAATCAAAACACACTAAACCAGATTTAAGGCACACCTTTAATATTTAAATGAGATAATCATTGCTTTGCATGTGTGATCTTTTCTGTTTAGTGTAGCATAAAAATCATAAAAAGAAATAAAAATCTATGCATCTTGTAGGAAAACACCACCATGGTGTACACCCGTAGCCAAGCCCAAGCAAGGGCGGAAGCTACGAAGAGTGTACAAGGGGGCACAAGTCACCTCCGCTATAGTCCCAAGGACTTGGTCATTTTGCCTTGGCATCCGGGCCCACAAGAGAGTCCACATCATGCCATTTCAGAATGGGACTATAGGGGCACCCCTTCGAGGGGCACTCCCATCTAGCATAGACCCTTTCAGGAGGAGTCCTTACACGTGGCACTCAATATAAATGGGAAAGCTCCCTTAGAAGCTCGATACGAGTGGCCACCATGCGATGAAGCGCTAGAACAACATAGGGTCCATGAGGAGAGGCCACAGGATTATGTCATCCCTCCATTGCCCCCTCTCATTGTCAAAAACAATAGAACAAATCCGGAGCACAAGGCTCCTCTGGCAGGGCGAGCCAACTCCGCCCGCCCCTTTCACACTTATGAAAGGGAAAATGAGGAAGACCACTACATTCCTCAAGAGCAATATACAGCATGGGAGCAATGCGCCTCCACACCTACTATTTACCAAAATCATCTTTCGAGGCCAGAGCCTCGAGTGAATGCCACCAACCTCGATAGGGGGAAGTGACCTATAGAGATCTCGGATCACCATGACCGAGATAAATGCGTAGGAGAGGCATCTAGGCCTCCTAGACTCAAGATGGTAGAACAGATCGACCTGGCAGTCGCCAGACATGCCGCCCACCAAGCGTAGATTACGCAGCTTGAGCAAGACCAACAGCAGCTAGAGCATCTATATCACCTTAGCAAAGAGCACATTCGATGCCAAACAGATGAGCTGCTCCATAACACTATGCCTGAGAGGGTCCCAACCCCTCGCACCCAAAGGGTAGAACCATATGAGAGGCGCAACCCCTTGGTACGAGACAGGTCCCCATGACCTTACCAAGTGCTGCCTCCAAGACCTCCTAGACCTGAACGGGAGGCCACTCCCCAGAACAACGATGGGCTCCCTCCGTGGGGACCCACCCATGGTCATAGGTCTCACCCAGAAACTCCTCGAGAAGCCTATGAGGAGTATGAACAAGAAGAGGAGCGGGCCAAAATGCCCTATCAAGGTGGAGGGGCTGCTATCCGGCCACCCCTCCATAGGCCTCAAGTTTCCCTTAACCCACAATGGGAGCAAACTAAAGAGGAAGAGATTAAATCTTTCGATGCATATAAAGCGCTGCTAGAGCATTTGGAGTCTATGGAAACCAAAGCTTCTGGGCCCCAAAAGCCCATGTTACGCCAACTCTGCAGTCATCCTGTGCATCCGTCGCTCTTGCACCCCCTTACCCTGAACACTTTAAGCTGCCTCAGTTGGCAATCTTTAAGGGTGAGGAGGATGCCCAAGAGCATGTGACTAGATTCCTGAGCCAATGCTTTGGCATTCAGGACAATGATGCATTGTTGCTCAGAACATTTATAACCACATTCATGGGCCCTGCCTCGGATTGGTTCACTCAATTGTCGAAGCACAACATCAGTAACTTGGATCAGTTAGTGGATGCGTTCCTCGAATGCTTCACCTTCAACACCAAGAAGAAGGCATCACTAAGTGACCTGGCCAGCCTCAGGCAGTATGAGGAAGAAACCATGGTGGCCTATGAGAATCGATGGAGGACTCTGCTTTCCAAGCTACCCTACCTCCCTCCTATGTCCGACCTTACACAAATGTTCTCAAGAAGTTGTTTGAGATCGATCTCTATGCTATTGCAGCTGCAACAATATGCCACCTTAGAGGAAGCTCTGGCACAAGCTAGAATCATCGAAGAGATCAAGATACAGGATGGCGAGATTGCCAAGCCTAAGAAGAAAGAATGGAACAAGAACACAAAAATAGGGACTATGCAATAGAAACCCGCTACGGTCAATCAAGTTGCTATAAATGTCCCTAAGCCTACACAAGAAATATAGCCTCAAAAGGCTAACTATCAGGCGGTGCCTCCTAATAATTATGAAAGAGAAAACTAGAAGCAGGAGAAAAATCAGTAGCATCGCCCTAGGCGACAATTTACACCTTATACAGAGTCTAGGGACTCCCTATTTGACCGCTTGTCAGCGGTAAACTTGATCAACCTTCCAGAGATTCAAACCATAGATCCCAATGCACCGAAGCCTAAGGGGTACCGGGAGGACTTGTATTGTAGGTTCCACAGGTGGAGGGGACATGACCTTAATGCATGTTGGAAGTTCAAAGGTTTGATACAAGACCTAATTGACAACAAGACATTGGCAGTGGACAACCCCGTAGCACCAAACAACCAGCAGATGGGAGTCTTCAGAGACCCCTTGCCTACCCATGAGGCACAGGCAAAACCCCTTCAAGTCAATGAGGTGCAACAGAATTGCCCCATGCAAGGGTATGTAGGAATGATAAGCATAGTGACTAGGAACAAGAGGTACCCAGGAGCTGCCCCGTGATAGCCACAAGAGAGGTTCCATCGACGTCACAACCTCAACAACACCCTACGCAACTTCCTCCGCCTAGACCCACGGCCACGATTTAGACCAAACTCACGTAGAGCTTGAGGACCACGTCGGCTAGGCTCTCCATATACGAGCTTATACAACAATCAACGCCCCATCGGGAGGCTCTAATGGAGATATTGAAAGCCATCGAGTTGCAGCCCCATGAAGCGAATTCCTTCAACAACTTCGTGGGACATGTCAAGCGATGCACGGAGCCAGTCATCACCTTTCGAGAAGATGAGGTGAAATCAGTATCTGATGACATGGCAGATCCACCCCTGCACGTTATCGTGTGGGTCAACGGGATCCCGTATAAGAGGGTGTTGGTAGACACTGGCTCATCCAGCAACATCATTACCACAGCGGCATTGAAACATCTAAAGTTGCCAGCCTCTCACATCACGGCTTCCACCTATACACTGCGAGCATTCAATGATGCGATATGCTCGATAGTTGGCACAATTGTCCTACCCATTCAAGTAGGACAAAAGATGATACCTACATTGTGCCATATTTTGGAGGGTGAGATGGCCTATAACATCTTGCTGGGGCGGCCATGGATCAGGGACATGAAGTGTGTCCCTTCGATAGCTCATCAGTGTTTGAAGTATACATTTGAAGGGGAGGTACATGTAGTCCCGACGGACTTAGAACCCTTCAAGTATTGCAATGCGGTGCAGCTGATGCCGCAATCGACCCTTCCATCGATGCACTTGGATTTTTAGTTAAATCCATCTAGACAGGGTCCGATTCTGCAAGCATCCCCGGTGACAAATCCATCAAAACCCTAGCCAGGTCCATCTTCATCGTCTGGTCCTTCACCAATGATGCCACCTATCATGGCCAAATAGAAGGACAAAGGGAAGAAACCCCTGGAGGAGGCGCAACCTCTGGAAGAGGCACTGCCAATAGTATCAACCATCTCTACTGAAGAGATGCCTAGCAGAATGGAAGTTGAGGCTCCTAGTTCACCCAACATGGAGTGGATTCAGGAAGAGCTTCCATTCCCTCCCCCTCAATCGCCAACAATCACTGTTGAAATGGCCAACACGGGCCTGGGGGAGTATCTGGTGTGGAATGTTGTAGCAACGCCCGCACTAGAGTCCATGCAGGACATGGGGAGACCTCGCCTCCCCATCGGTACAATTGTTCCTTTAGGCTACCCGCCAAACCAGACAAACTTTGTGTATGGGGGCCTTGATCATGGTACTGAGCCATGCATGCAAGAGGACGAAGATGAAGAGCCCTTTGCAGAAGATGTCAACTATTTGTCCAACCCGAACTTCACTCTGAGATATCTTGGCCAATGCAATTGGCATGGATATGGGTTAGGCAGGTATGAGCAAGGAGTGCGTGTCCTTTGCCAACCAAGATACCAAATGCCTTACGACAAGTCGGGCGTGGGGTTCAACCACCCCCTGCCCTTAGACATCTTGGTAGAGAACATGCAAGGCCTAGGGATAGGCAACAAGGGTGGATTGGCATTAGATCCCTATGCCAACCCTAACACAACGTATACATTGGGGGATTATCTCCCATGGTCGACAACCACCCTTGTTAACCTCAATAACCCTTTCCCTTCGCTAGAGAGAGGAGAAAGTTTGGGGACTCACTTTCAAGGAGGGTATAGACAGTGTCAAGAGGGATCTTCGAAGGATGAGTCAGAGTATGAACCAGCATCATATGACCCCTTCGAATCAGATAGTGATCACTCACAAGTGATCCCCATGAATGACTATCAAGAGAGCCTCTTGACAATGTTCCCTCTAGAGGCTCCAATCGAGCCAGTGCCACGTCAAGAGAATCAGGTCCCCCCATGGAGAGTGGAACAACCACAATGGGGCCAGATTAATTTGCTCGACCAGGATGAGCCCGTAATGCCTCAAATAGTTGTCGGAGCCAACGAGGGCTTTTGGATCTCCGATAGTGATTACGAAGATGAAATAGAAATGACATATCTTAATCACATGCGATAGATGCAGCAACCATACCCCTTGGAGATTAATGACATATTTGAATAGCTGAACATAGTGCCAGGGCATGAGTGGTACGTAGACCCAGCGCGGTGGGACCAAGTGTTGGATCCGCCACTCCAGGTATACGAAGAGCACCTTCCACCCCGAGACCCTAGAGTGATATCAGTGCCGAGGGTAGACCCTATCCTCCTATCAGCACATAGGGCCGATCCATTCATGCCAATACCTCCAGAGCCAGATCCGAAGCACAAGAATCATCTAGAATGTTCAAATCACCACACCCATGGTAATGGAGACCAAAATCATTTCATCAACATGATCTCCATTGACTTAACCGCCCCCATCCATAACCCGACCGATCCAGCATGGTCATTGCATCTAGACATAGATGCCATAGACTGGGATCATGTCAATTCACCTCCATCCCCATCAGAGTACTGGCCTTTCGGTAAAATGCTTCATTTTACCCTAGGGTCAACTCAGGATATCTTCCATGCTGAAGAGGAACCCGAGGTTCCCAACGTAGATTTAAACTCAGCAAATGATATCCATTTGATCCCAACTCCACACCAGTTGGAGGATGGATCCCACATGTCGGTCGAGGAGACGATTGACGTAGACATCGGCTCAGATCCAATGAATCCATAGATTATCAAGTTGGGGGTAAGCTTATCCCCCGAAGAGCAAGCCGACTACATTACCCTTCTCAAAGAGAAGAAGGAGGTTTTTGCATGGTCCTACAGAGATATGTCGGGGCTAGATCCATAGCTAGTCATGCATAACCTAACGCTTGATCCGACAATCAAGCCAGTTAAGCAAAAACTATGCAAGATGCACCCAACAGTGGCCTTGATGGTCAAAGATGAATTGCAAAAGCTGTTGGATGCACAGTTTGTCATCTGCATGGATTATCCACCATGGCTGTCCAACATGGTGCCCATCAAAAAGCTCGATGGGAGGATTCACATATGCACTAATTTTTGAGATCTAAACAAAGCGAGTCCTAAGGATGATTTTCCCTTGCCTAGCATCGATGCATTGGTAGATGCTACAACGGGCCATGAAATGCTATCCCTCATGGATGGTTTCTCGGGATACAATCAGATTCGTATCAATCTCGAGGACCAACTAAAAATGGCGTTCACAATGCCTTGGGGGACATTTTGTTATAAGGTCATGCCTTTTGGCCTTAAAAATGTTGGCGCCACCTACCAACGTGCCATGACGTACATCTTCCATGATTACATGCATAAAACTTTGGAAGATTACATGGATGATTTGTTGGCCAAATCTCTTTTGCGCCCAGATCATATCGATGACTTAAGCAAGATCCTCGATCGCCTCATGGAACATAAAGTCGAACTGAATCCCAAGAAGTGCGTATTTGGCATCACATCTAGAAAACTCTTGGGTTTCATAGTCTCAAAGCGAGGAATCGAGGTGGACCCAAACAAAGTCAAGGCAATCCTTGAAATGCTTCCCCCAACTACCATCAAGCAGCTCATAAGCCTACAGGGAAAGGTCACGTCAATCAAGCGCTTCATAGCATAGCTATCTGACAAGTGCCGACCCATGAACAAATTATTGCACAAGGGGGTAGCATTTCACTGGGATGACGAGTGCCAGTCAGCCTTTGATGACATTAAATGATACTTGGCTTCACCGCCAATATTGGCACCACCTAGACCAGGAGTGTCATTCTACTTATACATCTCAGCTACTGAGGTGGCACTGGGCACCATGCTAGCCCAGAAGAATGAACTTCACAAAGAACAGGCTACTTACTATCTTAGCCGCACCCTGGTCAGTTATGAACTTAACTATGCATACGTTGAGAAACTCTGCTTGGCAGTGGTGTTTGCTACCAAAAAGCTATGCCACTACATGCTGAGCAACACTACGTATGTTGTGTCTAAGGAGAATCCATTGCGGTACATGATGAGTCGTACTTATCATAGTAGCCGCACGACGAAATGGATCATGTTGTTGACAGAATTTGACATAGAGTTTATTGGACAGAAATCCATCAAAGGACAAGTCATAGCCGATCAACTAGCAGAGGCTCCTCTCGAAGACGATCAGCCTCTGGTCATAGAACTACCCGATGATGGGGTCTTCCATGTCTCGAAATCGCCAGATTCTGATGAGCCTGAGTCACAGGCCGACATAACCCTATTTTTTGATGGTTCTAAATGTGAGCAAGGAGGTGGCATGGGAATTGTATTCTTCACACCGCAAGGGGCTCCAATGCCTCTATCATTTAAATTAGACTTCCCGTGCACCAACAATAATGCCGAATATGAAGCCTTGCTCATAGGTCTTCAGACAACAATCACCATGAACATCAAACGATTGAACATCTTTGGTGATTCGTTGCTAATTGTCAACCAAGTCAAAGGGGTATTCCAATGTAAATGCCCAGTTCTGCAGGCCTACAAAGCCCTTGTGGACAAATTCTTGGCAAAGCTTGAATGGTACGACATCGAGGCACTCCCTCGGTCATCGAATCATTTTGCGGACACTATGGCCTCCTTGGGGTCACTAATCCCGCAAGACATTTCTGGTGATATGACAACCATTCAAGTCAAAACACTATCGCAATCCATGATGGAGCGTGCAAGCTCTGACTTAATGCCAGGAATCCACATGATCCAGATTGAACCACCTCAGGATAGGTTCTCTCGAATCCATGATCGTCTGAAACATGCCAACTGGGGGTCCTTGTTCTCCCCTACTCCCCTTAATAGCAACACAACGCTATTCTTACAAGTTCTTTCCCGCTCAACTTTTGCTAGGGATGAACTTCAAGAGGGATTGGTTGTTCATACCGTCGAGGCTTCCGATCAGCAGGATTGGTATTCACCCATAAGGGACTACCTCAAGTTAGGTAACCTCCCACTTGGATTGACGCATGCCGCAAAATGAGCATTCAAGCAAAAAGTGGCAAAGCATGTCTTGTTAGGAGACATTTTGTACCATCGTAGCTATGAAGGGATCCTCCTTCGATGCTTGGACCAGCAAGAGTCCACTTGGGCGATCGCCCAAGCGCACGATGGTACATGTGGTGGCCACTTCAGTGGTATGGCCATCGCCAAGCGCATTCTTTGCATGGGCTATTATTGGCCATCTTTAGAGCGAGATTGTTGCGCATATGTAAGGAAGTGCATGAAGTGTCAACATCATGCTAATTTGACACACGTACCTTCCCAGGCCTTGCAGCCGATCCAATCGGCTTGGCCATTTTCGTAGTGGGGCTTAGATCTAATCGAAAATATCTCCCCTGCGTCGTCAGGTCATCACACGTTTATCATAACGGCCACAGAGTACTTCACCAAGTGGGTGGAAGCAGTCTCGCTTACCTCTACGACTGGAACCCGCATTGCGGAGTTCATTTTGCATAACATCATATGTCATTTTGGTATTCCATCCAAGATAATCTCGGATAATGGGACGTCATTCAAGAACAAAGATGTGCGTGCTTTGACCACAAAGTACAAAATTCAGCATAGTTTTTTGACACCCTATTATCCATAGGCAAATGGGCAAGCAGAGGCGTCAAACAAAATGCTAGTTGCCATCCTCAAAAAGATAGTCATAGACAGTCATAAGGATTGGCACATTCAGATCCCACTTGCCCTATGGGCTTATCGCACTAGCATTCGGACACCCACTGGGGCAACTCCATTTTTGCTCGTGTATGGCTCCGAGGCTGTCATGCCTCTCGAGTTGGAAATTCCTTCCCTGCGCATATCAATGCAAGAGTTCATCGATGATGACACTACGTGGCAGGCCCGGTTAGACCAGCTTACGTTGCTCGATGAACGATGCGTTAATGCTCTCGAGCATTTACGTATCTATCAAGAGCGATCGAAGAAAGCATACAACATGAAAGTTCACCTGAGGGACTTTCAGGTTGGTGACTTGGTCTTAAAAGAGAACCAACAGAACTCTAGCTTGCCGCCCCATCTAAGGGACAAGTTCATGGCAAACTGGTTAGGTCCCTATGTAATTGATAGTAAAATAGGACCTGGAACATACCGGCTAGCCTCTCTTGATGGAATCAAGGAACTAGAACCCTTGAACATCAGCCATTTGCAGCCATTCCATATCTAGAAGAGCCACAACCCAGCAAAAATGCTCCAAGGATTCCCAATCGCTTGGTCAATCCAAAATGCTCCAAGGATTCCCATAATAACTTGGTCAATCCCAAAATGCTCCAAGGATTCCCATAATCGCTTGGTCAATCCCAAAATGCTCCAAGGATTCCCATAATCGCTTGGTCAATCCCAAAATGCTCCAAGGATTCCCATAATCGCTTGGTCAATCCCAAAATGCTCCAAGGATTCCCATAATCGCTTGGTCAACCCCAAAATGCTCCAAGGATTCCCATAATCACTTGGTCAATCCCCAAAATGCTCCAAGGATTCCCACAATCGCTTGGTCAAAAACAAGAAAATTCAAAAACAATAAAATCATCAAAAATAACAAAAATTTGCATCTCATTTCCATGCATGCTCAAAATCATCACAAAAACAAAAAAATCAAGAGCTCTTTTTGCATCTCATCTTCATACTCATAAATATCAATCCATCAAAAACACAAACATATAGTTGCATTAGGCATCACACACATACATTGCATATTTGTGGTCATACAAGTCAGGGCACCATAGACTGGAATTACTTGGCAAATCCATCTTGTTCCATATTTTTCCACTTTATAAAATAGTCCATCACAAATAAACGCCATTCACATATTTTCGCCATATTATAGTCAGTTGACTTTTAATGTATCAAGAGTTTTCATCATTCAGCTGTCAATAGCTTTTTAGCCAAATACTGTACAAAGTCAGACAGATTTTACGAAGGTAGAGTTTTACTTGGATTACACCTTGTTACGTAGCATCCCAACACAAATTAAAACACATAAAAATTCCCAAGTTGTGTGAACGAAAGATGAAACCTGCAAAGCAATCCAGGTCACCATAAGCGAAATGGTTATCTTGCTCATCCCCCTATGCGAATGACCCCAAGAATGCTGAGAGTTGGCAAAAGGACAAGAATCTTCCCTACCCAATTCCCCAAGAATCCCAAGTTCTCAAAAAGTTGCAAACATCATAAAAATTTGCAAACGTCAAAACTCCAAAAATTTGACATCACAACCAAAGTGCATACATCAAAAGGCACAAACAATAGTGATTCTCATCACTCATTATTCAAATCCCTTGCTCAAAAAATAAAAAATAAAAATAACAAAAATAAATAATGATTTTTATCACTATAAACGAGCAAGTATCCCAATACAATTGAAGAAAAGAAGGGAGTCGAACTTGAATCCCTGGAACTCTCAGCATTCAGAAGGTCATGAGATAAACCTCAGTACTGGTTTGGTTGATAGCCTATCGGTCACTCGTGGCAAACCTCCCGCATGATGATATATCTATCACATTAATTTGTGTGCAGATCAATGTTTGCATGTGGATGAGCTAGCTTATGGTATCCTAGATCGCACCATAGATTAATCTAACTAAATACAACAAAGGAGTTAGTGGGGCTAATTAGGTGATCCTCAGTATAGGTTTGGTTGACAACCTATCTAGCACTGGTGGTATCCTGACAAATACCACATAAACGAACTCAATTGCACACACAAGGATGTGAAATAACTTGGTCAAAGACAAGTCCGATTCATACCTTGTTCAAAAGTCTTGTAAGATAAAAGTATAGTTTTGGATAGTTAGTTAAAACATCTGAGTCTCAAAAAACCTAACTACATTCTAAAACAACTGTACTATCCTCCATCCTCGCTTCACCATCAAAAAATACAAAATACCATAAGACAAAAAGCCATCAGTTCTAAATAGTCTATGGTGCCACCACCAAAAATCACAAATTCAATTCATTCATTTCCATTTGCATATCATATAAATTAAGCAACATTTGCATTCATCATAACACATGCATCCATCAATGTAAATTAACATGCATACATACACATTCATCAATCATTAGGCATAACATCAAATCAAGACATGTGTAACAAAAATACAATCATCTGTATATATATCATCAAAAATGCACCAAAACTAGCTAATAAACTTGCCCGATGAAAGTGCTTTTGCACTTGACATTCTGGGCATGCAAAATGGACGTCGGGGTCACAAATCCTCACTATCCTACTCCCTAAGAAGGCTACCATAGCCGGACTGCTCCACGGGAGGACGGATTTTCGAGAATTTCATCCCCAAGCGGCGTCGCCAAAAGGGTCAAAAATCCAACCAAAAATAGCAATAACATTGCCGAACGAAGGCGCCTTGGCGCCTGACATTCTTGGCATCCAAAATAGATGTTAGGGCCACAAATTGTCACTATCCTACTCCCTAAGAAGGCTACCATAGCCGGACCGCTCCACGGGAGAACGGATTTTTGCCAATTTCAGCTCCAAAATGCGTCACCAAAAGGGTTAACACCCACCAAAAATAGGTCTAAATGTCGAAAAACTGCACACACATGTAACGCTAAACATCTGAAGGCACCCTTGCACAAGTCATCTTGGGTCAAGTGACTCGTCGCTTTTCTCATGAAGGTCATTCCCTCATCGATTCGTCGCTTGAGGGGGTAGTCACACTTAGTCACCAATCAACAAGTACACACCCAATTAAGGATATGACATGCATTCAAAGAATCATTGACAAAGACAATCACGCTCCTGCTTGGGGTAGTAAACAAGCAATAATCACAAACTGATCAAATCACTTGGCATTTCATGAATCATGAACTCAAGGTTCCCACAGACAAAAGGTTGCGCCCTTTGCCTATTCATGACTGATCAATGTCCAAGATCAAGTAACACCTCACCGAAAAAGGTTAACACTTGAATTAAGTTCCTTCGCTCGTCAGAAGCAAGGATTCAAGAATGCATGCCCTTTCCATACTTGGGGCATCAAAAGTTGGTTAGGTTACTGAGAAACCCTAATCATTAGTGCTTTGGTTATCTATTTTTGCTCGACGTTGCGCCTTGCACAACGCATCCCAAAAAGGGGCATCTGTAGACACCAAAACAACACCAATCCGATTATGTGACTGCAAACACTGATCGCATTGACACACACAGCCCCAAGGGCAGCCCCCAGAGGTTAAACAGTGGTCCTAACCACTCTCACAATAGTTTTGGAAGGTCAGAGATCAATTTGGCACCTTCAGGCACTTTGCTCAATATCCGTTCCACCCAGGGACGATTTCAAACTAGGATTCGCCCCACCCAGGGATGAATGTCAAGATTCGCTCCAGGGTGGGGCGAATTGCAGGTTTGATGGGCAAAAAGTCAAATCTTGACAAATGGCAGCTCAGATCCACCACTTAACGCTTCCTTCATCGCATGGGAGTGTGGGTGAGCGTTTTCGAGCGTTAGAGGCAATTACAAGGGCAGTCATGAAGTCCCTAATCATGGAGGAATCTCCTTCCCCCTGGGAAGGCATGATTGCCAAGTGGCGCCTCTGCATGCCCAATTCAAGAGACCTCCAGGTCTATAAATTGGTGAGTTTCCTCACCCCAAAATATAGAGAGAGGGAGCATTTTGGAGCAACGAAGTGCTGTCATTTTACTTTCACACCCACACCCTTTTGAGTTGTGTCTTTCACATCCTTGATCTCTTTTGGAGAGGAGGTCATAGGGTGGTTATTGGAAGCACAAATCCGGAACCAAAACCCGACATTTGGCCACAATATCCCACCAAATTTTTCGACAATACCCCACAAGAGGTTTTGGACCCATCCCAAGTGGATTGGTGCCGAAATCGGGCCCCAAACGATGGGCGGCCTGCCTCCGGGCGCCCCCTCCCACACTGCTACAGTCCTAATCGCCCCTCTTCGGAGCGATTGGAAATCTATGGTAGATTTTCTTTCTTTCATTTTTGCATTCAATTCTATGATGCTTAGATAGGTTGTCATTTAAATTTCATCTCATTTTGAACAATTTTGATCATGTTTCTATCTTCGTTCGCCTTTACTAACTTGTAGGTAGCATCATCAAATTCCCATTGATGGAGGCCAAATTGGGAAAATCTGACCATCTGGGTCTTCCCAAAATACCCCCAATTAGCTAACCCCAAGTTTGCAGGTCTTTTGGAGCTTCCTAGGTAGGACATTTGGGACAGTACCTTTTGGCATTTTGTTGCAGGTATATTCGTCCCGCCCGAGCGAATTCAAATCGGTGAGGAATTTCTTGATGTTATTTTTGTAGTGCCCTCTTGGTGATGTTCCCATGCCCCTATGAAGTTTTTAGCTCATTTGGATTCATTTTAGTCATCGTTTTATTCATTTTCCTCATTCATTTATCGTAGGCTTGGGGATTGCATGCTTTATTTTATCTACAGGTGCTACTGACTATTTCTTGTTCCTTTGAATGTAGGGTCTAGACATCGGAGGAGCAGCAAGGAGTCAAGATTCATCAATGCAAGTGGCGGCGATGTTTGGTCCACCCATTTTACATGTGGGCACGCGGAAGAAGGAAGGGCATCCATGGATGTAACAAGAATGCATACTTAAACGCTCCTAGCCCTTGGAAGGGGAGGATGCACATTGTAACCGAGTTTTGAAACATATCAATAAAAAGGGCTGTCTTCTTTATTGGCCTTCGTTTAAGTTTCGATTCATTCATGCTTTCCCTCTTTTCATGCACTTTCAATTCCTAGGATTTAGCGTTAAGTTTGGTTCAATTTGCATCGCATCTTCGCTTTCCTTTTTGCTTCCGTATCCTCGTGCTTCCAGATAGACATATCGTCATGCATGTAGGATACCACCATTGCCAGGTAGGCTGTCCACCAAACCCGTAATGAGGATCACCTAGATGGTTTTTCAAATGCTGAGAATTCTAGGGATTCAAGTTCAGGATTTTTATTGGCTCAATGGTTTAGGATATTTGCTCGTATACAAAGTGATGAAAATCACTGTTTATTTTGTTCTTTCTTTGTTTTTCTTTTGGAGCAAGGATTTTGAATAGTGGTGATAACCATTGTTATTTGATTTGGCTTTTGAGCTTTGTAAGGTTAAGCTGGTATGTTTGTGATTGGTGAATAACATTGATCCTTTTAGGCCTTGGGGATGACTACCCATCCTTGGCAAGGACGTGTAGTACGAATCCTTACGACTTTGGGAACCAAAGGGTAGTATGGAGATTATGAAGTAAGGGTATTGATATTTTAGGCCTTGGGGATGACTACCCATCCTTAGTAGGGACGTGTAGTACGAATCCTTACGACTTGGGAGACCAAAGGTGATTGTGATGATGGCTTGTGGAAATGTTGTTTTTGAATGGTCATTGATCCTTTTAGGCCTTGGGGATGACTACCCATCCTTGGCAGGGACGTGTAGTATGAATCCTTACAACTTTGAGGACCAACGGTGATTGGGAGTTGTGGTAGTGGTGAAAACCATTGTTGATTAGGGGGAATGGATGGGGAAGAGCTTGTCCTTTTGTCAATTCTCAGCACTCTTGAACCATTCACACAAGGGGATGAACAGGCTAATATTTCACCTATGGTACCCTAGACTGCTTTGTAGGTTTCTCTTGCATTCACACAACTTAGGAATTATTTTATGTGTTTTAACTTGTGTAGGGATGTTACGTAACGAGGCTTGACCCAAGTAAAACTTTCCCTTGGAAAATCCGTTTAACTTTGTACAGTTTTTGGCTAGCAATTTAAAGACAGTTGAATGATGAAAACCCTATATACATTAGGAGACAACTGACTTTGCTAAAAATGGTGATGGTGTGATTCGGGATGTATGCGTTTATAAAATAGATTTTTTTTGTGGAAAATGAGGGAATTGCCAAGTAATTACAGTCTATGGTGCTTTTGACTTGTATGACCAACAAATATGCAATGTATGGATGTGATGCCTAATGCAACCTATATTTTTGTATTTTGATGTTTTATGAGTATGCATGGAATTGAGATGCAATTTTTTTTTGTTATTTTTGATGATTTTATTGTTTTTGTTTGTTTTTGAATATTTATTTTGACCAAGCGGTTATGGGAACCCTTGGAGCTTTTGGTTTGACCAAAGGGTTTATGGATACCTTTGGGGCATTTTTGGGGTTGACCAAGCGATTACGGGAATCCTTGGAGCTTTTGGTTTGACCAAAGGGTTTATGGATACCTTTGGAGCATTTTGGGTTGACAAGGATTATTGGAATCCTTGGAGTTTTGGGTTGACCAAGCGATTATGGGAATCCTTGGAGCTTTTGGGTTGACCAAGGGATTGTAGGAATCCTTGGAGTTTTTTAAAAGTTTATTTTTTGGAGCTTTTGGGTTGACCAAGCGATTGTGGGAATCCTTGGAGCTTTTGGGTTGACCAAGCGATTGTAGGAATCCTTGGAGCTTTTGGGTTGACCAAGCGATTGTAGGAATCCTTGGAGCTTTTGTGTGGACTATGGCTCTCTAAATGTAGAATGGTCTCAAATGACTGATGTTCAGGGGTTCTAGCTCCTTGATTCCTTCAAGAGAGGCGAGCCGGTATGTTCCAGGTCCTATTTTACTATCAATCACATAAGGACCTAACCAGTTTGCCATGAACTTGTCCCTTAGATGGGATGACAAATTAGAATTCTGTTGATTCTCTTTTAAGACCAAATCTCCAACCTGAAAGTCCCTTAGGTGAACCTTCATGTTATATGCTCTCTTAAGTCGCTCTTGATAGATACGCAAATGCTCGAGAGCATTGACACGTCGTTCATCGAGCAACGTAAGTTGGTCTAACCGGGCCTGCTGCGTAGTGTCATCATCGATGAACTCTTGCATTGAAATGCGTAGGGAAGGGATTTCCAACTCAAGAGGCATGACAGCCTCGGAGCCATACACCAGCGAAAATGGAGTTGCCCCAGTGGGCATCCGAATGCTAGTGCGATAAGCCCATAGGGCAAGCGGGATCTGAATGTGCCAATCCTTATGATTATCTGTGATGGTCTTTTTGAGGATGGTGACTAGCATTTTGTTGGATGCCTCTGCTTGCCCATTTGCCTACGGATAATAGGGTGTTGAAAAATTGTGCTGAATTTTGTACTTTGTGGTCAAAGCATGCACATATTTATTCTTGAAGGGCATCCCATTATCCGAGAGGATCTTGGATGGAATACCAAAATGACATATGATGTTATGCAAAATAAACTCCGCAATGCGAGGTCCAGTCGTAGAGGTTAACGGAATTGCTTCCACCCACTTGGTAAAATACTCTGTGGCCATTATGATAAATGTGTGATGACCCGACGATGCAGGGGAGATCTTTCCGATTAGATCAAAGCCCCACTACAAAAAATGCCAAGCCGATTGGATCGGTTGCAAGGCTTGAGAAGGTACGTGTGTCAAATTGGCATGATGTTGACACTTCACGCACTTCTTCACATATGCACAACAATCTCGCTCTAAATATGGCCAATAATAACCCATGCAGAGAATGCACTTTGCGATGGCTATACCGTTGAAGTGGCCACCACACGTACCATCATGGGCTTGGGTGATCGCCCAAGCGGACTCCTGCTGGTCCAAGCAATGGAGGAGGATTCCTTCATAGCTCCAATGATACAAAATGTCTCCTAGCAAGACATGTTTTGCCGCTTTCTGTTTGAATGATCTTTTCACGGCTTGTGTCAATCCAAGTGGGAGAGTACCTAGCTTGAGGTAATCCCTTATGGGTGTGTACCAATCCTGCTCATCAGAAACCTCGATGGTATGAACGACCAATCCCTCCTGAAGTTCATCCCTAGCAAAAGCTGAGCGGGAAAGAACTTGTAAAAATAGCGTTGTGTTGCTATTAAGAGGGGTCGGGGAGAACAAGGACCCCTAGTTGGCTCGAGTCAAACAATCATGAATTCGAGAGAACCTATCCTGAGATGGTTCAATCTGGATCAGGTGGATTCCTGGCGTTAGGTCAGAGCTTGCACGCTCCATCGTGGATTGCGATAATGTTTTGACCTGAATGGTTGTCATTGCACTAGAAGGGTCTTGCGGGATTAGTGACCCCAAGGAGGCCATAGTATCCGCAAAATGATTCGATGATCGAGGGAGTGCCTCGATGTCATACCATTCAAGTTGTGCCAGGAATTTGTCCACAAGGGCTTTGTAGGCCTATAGAACTGGACATTTACATTGGAATATCCCCTTTACCTTGATTGACAATTAACAACGAATCACCAAAGATGTTTAAACGTTTAATGTTCATGGTGACTGTTGTCTGAAGACCTATGAGCAAGGCTTCGTATTCTGCATTGTTGTTGGTGCACGGGAAGTCTAATTTAAATGATAGAGGCATTGGAGCCCCTTGTGGAGTGAAGAATACAATTCCTGCACCACCTCCTTGCTCACATTTAGAACCATCGAAGAATAGGGTTATGTCAGCCTGTGACTCAGGCTCATCAGAATCTGGCGATTCTAAAACATGGAAGACCCCATCATCTGGTAGTTCTATGGTTAGAGGCTGATCATCTTCAAGAGGAGCCTCTGCCAGTTGATCGGCGATGACTTGACCTTTTATGGATTTCTGTCCAATGAATTCTATGTCAAACTCCATCAACAACATGATCCATTTTTCCGTGCGGCTACTATGATAAGTATGACTCATCATGTATCGCAATGGATTCTCCTTAGACACAACATACGTCTTGTTGCTCAGCATGTAATGGCGTAGCTTCTTGGTAGCAAACACCACTGCCAAGCAAAGCTTCTCGACGTATGCATAGTTAAGTTCATAACTGACCAGGGTGCGGCTAAGATAGTAAGTAGCCTATTCTTTGTGCAATTCATTGTGCTGGGACAGCATGGCGCCCAGTGCCACCTCAATAGCTGAGATGTATAAGTAGAATGACACTCCTGGTCTAGGTGGTGCCAATACTGGCGATGAAGCCAAGTACTATTTAATATCATCAAAGGCTGACTGGCACTCGTCATCCCAGTGGAATGCTACCCCCTTGTGCAATAATTTATTCATGGGTCGGCACTTGTCAGATAACTGTGCTATGAAGCGTTTGATCGACGCAACCTTTCCCTACAGACTTCTGAGCTGCTTGATGGTAGTTGGGGGAAGCATTTCAAGGATTGCCTTGACTTTGTTTGGATCCACCTCGATTCCTCGCTTGGAGACTATGAAACCCAAAAGCTTTCCAGATGTGATGCCAAATACGCACTTCTTGGGGTTTAGTCTGACT
Organism: Wollemia nobilis; assembly: GCA_028583015.1. Taxonomy (NCBI): domain Eukaryota; kingdom Viridiplantae; phylum Streptophyta; class Pinopsida; order Araucariales; family Araucariaceae; genus Wollemia; species Wollemia nobilis. Next base: position 541,925 of record JAQPPZ010002456.1, on the reverse strand, counting down.
TTATGCTCAATGAGGCGATCGAGGATCTTGCGTAAGTCATCGAGATGATTTGGGCGCAAAAGAGATTTGGCCAACAAATCATCCATGTAATCTTCCAAAGTTTTGTGCATGTAATCATGGAAGATGTATGTCATGGCACGTTGGTAGGTGGCGCCAGCATTTTTAAGGCCAAAAGGCATGACCTTATAACAAAATGTCCCCCAAGGCGTTGTGAACGCCATTTTTAGTTGGTCCTCGGGATTGATACGAATCTGATTGTATCCCGAGAAACCATCCATGAGGGAAAGCATTTCATGGCCCATTGTAGCGTCTACCAAGGCGTCGATGCTAGGCAAGGGGAAATCATCCTTAGGACTCGCTTTGTTTAGATCTCAAAAATTGGTGCATATGCGAATCCTCCCATCGGGCTTCTTGATGGGCACCATGTTAGACAACCATGGTGGATAATCCACGCAGATGACAAACTATGCATCCAACAACTTTTGCAATTCATCTTTGACCATTAAGGCCACTGTTGGGTGCATCTTGCGTAGTTTTTGCTTTACTGGCTTGATTGTCGGATCAAGCGTTAAATTATGCGTGACTAGCTATGGGTCTAGTCCCGACATGTCTTTGTATGACCATGCAAAAACCTCCTTCTTCTCTTTGAGAAGGGCAATGTAATCGGCTTGCTCTTCGGGGGAGAGACTTACCCCCAGCTTGAGAATCCATGGATTCATTGGATCTGAGCCGATGTCTACGTCAGTCGTCTCCTCGACCGACATGTGGGATCCGTCCTCCAACTGGTGTGGAGTTGGGATCAGGTGGATATCGTTTGCTGAATTAAGATCATCGTTAGGAACGTCAGGTTCCTCTTCAGCATGGAAGACATCCTGAGTCTATCCTAGAGTGAAATGAAACATCCCACCACAAGGCCAATACTCTATGGGGATGGTGGTGTGTCAGCGCGATCCCAATCGATAGCCTCTATGTCTAGATGCAATGACCATGTTGGGTCGGCTGGATCATGAATGGGGGCGGTTAAGTCAATGGAGATCATGTTGATGAAATGATTGTGGTCTCCATTACCGTAGGTGTGATGACTCTGACATTCTGGATGTTCTTGGTGCTCTGGATCTGGCTCTATGGGCACTGGTACAAATGGATCAGCCCTATGTGCGTATAAGAGGATAGGATCTACCCTAGGCACTGATGGTGCTATAGGGTCTCCAGGCGGAAGATGTTCTCTGTATACCTGGAGTGGCGGGTGCAGTAATTGCTATAACTGCGCCTGGTTTAGGTGCCACCGATGCCTTGGCCCTAGGTGTAGTTGTTCAAACATGTCATCTATGTCCAAGGGATATTGTTGTTGTCGCATATGATTGAGATAAGCCATCTTAGTTTCATCTTCGTAATCACTGTCAAAAATCCAAAGGCCTTCGTTGGCACCAATAGTTGTTTGTGACATATGAAGCTCATCTTGCTCAAGCAGATTAATATGGTCCCATCGGGGTTGTTCCGCTCTTTGAGGGGGACCTGATTCTCTTGAGGTAGCATATGCTCAATCGGAACATCTAAAGGGAACATTGTCAGGAAGCTCTCCTGATCATCATCCATGGGATGCACTTGTGGATGATTGTTATTAGACTCAAAAGGATCCCAAGGTGCTACCTCGTACTCCGACTCATCTTCTGAAGACCCTTCTTGGTCTTGTCCATATCCCTCTTGGAGGTGAGTCCTTGAATTGTCTCCCTTTTCGACCGAAGGGAAAGGGTTGTTAAGGTCAACAAGGTTGTTTGTTCGTAATGGGAGATAATCCCCCAATGTATAGGTTGTGTTAGGATTGGCATATGGATCTAATGCCAACCCATCCTTGTTGCCTATCCCTAGGCCTTGCATGTTCTCTACCAAGATGTCCAGGGGCAAGGGGTGGTTGAACCCTACTCCTGACTTGTCATAAGGCATTTGATATCTTGGTTGGCACAAAACACGCACTCCTTGCTCATACCTGCCCAACCCATATCCATGCCAATTGCATTGGCCAAGATATCTCAATGCGAAGTCTGGGTTAGACAAATAATTGACGTCTTCCACAAAGGGCTCTTCATCTTCCTCTTCTTGCAGGTGAGGTTCAACGCCATTATCCAGGCCCCCATAAACAAAGTTTGTCTGATTGGGTGGGTAGCCTAGAGGAACCACAGAGCCGATGGGGAGTCGAGGTCTCCCCATGTCTTGCATGGACTCAAGTGTGGGCGTTGCTATAATGTTTTGCACTAGATACTCCCCCAATCCTGTGTTGGCCATCTCAACTGTGATTGTTGGCATTTGAGGGGGAGCGAATGGGAGTTCTCCCTGAGTCCACTCCATGTGGGGTGAACTAGGCATCTCGACTTCCATTCTACTAGGCATCTCTTCTGTCGAGATGGTTGAGACTAAGGGTGGTTCCTCTTCCAGGGGTTTCTTTCCCTTGTCCTTTGGTGTGGCCACCAGAGGTGGCATCGCTGTTGAAGGACCAGATGAGGAAGATGGACCCGACTGGGAATTTGAAGGACTTGGAAATGGGGATTCCTACGTAATCGGACCCTGTTTAGATGGATTTAACTAAAAATCCAAATGCGTTGATGGAAGGGTCGACTGCGGCATTAGTTGCATCGAATTGCAGTATTTGAAGGGCTCTAAGTCTACGGGGACTACATGCACCTATCCTTCAAATGTATACTTTAAGCATTGATGAGCAATTGAAGGGACACACTTCATGTCTCGGATCCAAGGTCGCCCCAGCAAGATATTATAAGCCATCTCACCTTCTAAAATGTGGCACAATGTATGAATGGTCTTTTGTCCCACTTGGATGGGTAGGACAATTGTGCCAACTATCGAGCATATCGCATCATTGAATGCTCGAAGAGTATAGGTGGAAGGTACGATGTGAGAGGCCGACAACTTCAAATGTTTTAATGCTACGGTTGTAATAATGTTACTGGACGAACCAGTGTCCACCAACACCCGCTTATACGGAATCCCGTTGACCCATGCAATAACGTGTAGGGGTGGATCCACCACATCACCAGCCATCGATTTCAATTCATCTTCTCTAAAGGTGATGACTGGTTCTGTACATTGTTTCACATGGCCCACGAAGTTGTTGAAAGAATTTGCTTCATGGGGATGCAGCTCAATGGCCTTTAATATCTCCATGAGAGCCTCCCGATGGGGCGCTGATTGTTGAATAAGCTCGTATATGGAGAGCCTAGCCGATGTGGTCCTTAGACTTTGGGTAAGTCTAGTCCGAATCGTGGCCACTGGTCTAGGTGGGGGAAGCTGCGTAGGGTTCTGTTGAGGTTGTGACATCGATGGAACTTCTCTTGTGACTGCCACGGGGGCAGCTCCGGGATATCTCTTGTTCCTAGTCACTATGCTTATCATCCCTACATACCCCTCCATGGGGCAATTCTGTTGCACCTCATTGACGTGAAGGGGTTTTGCTTGTGCATCATGTGCGGGCAAGGGGTCTCTGAAAACTCCCATTTGTTGGTTGTTGGGCGCTATGGGATTATCCACTGCCAATGTATTGTTGTCAATGAGGTCTTGCACCAAACCTTTGAACTTCCAATAGGCGTTAAGGTCATGTCCCTTTCATCTGTGGAACCTACAGTACAAGTCCTCCCTGTACCCCTTAGGCTTTGGCGCATTAGGGTCTATGGTTTGAATTTCTGGCAGATTGATCAAGTTCGCCATTGACAAGCGATCAAACAGGGAGTCCCTGGACTCTATGTAAGGCATAAATTGTCGCCTAGGGCGACGTTGCTGATTTTGTTCCTGCCTTTGGTTTTCTCTATCATAGTTGTTGGGAGGCACCGCTTGATAGTTAGCCTTTGGAGGTTGTGTTGCTTGTGCAGGCTTAGGGACATTTATAGCAACCTGATTGACCATGGCGGGTTTCTGTTGCATAGTCCCTATTTTGGTGTTCTTGTTCCATTCTTTTTTCTTAGGCTTGGCAATTTTGCCATCTTGTATCTTGATCTCCTCGATGATTCTGGCTTGCGCCAGAGCTTCCTCTAAAGTGGCATATTGTTGCAGCTGCAATAGCATGGAGATCGATCTCAAACAACTCTTGGAGAACATTTGAGTCAAGTCGGACATAGGAGGGAGGTAGGGCAGCTTTGAAAGCAACGTCCTCCACCGGTTCCCATATGCCACCATAGATTCTTCCTCATACTGCCTGAGGCTAGCTAGATCACTTAGTGATGCCTTTTTCTTGGTGTTGAAGGTGAAGCATTCTAGGAACGCATCCACTAGCTGATCCAAGTTATAGATGTTGTGCTTTGGTAATTGAGTAAACCAATCCGAGGCAGAGCCTACGAATGTGGTTATAAATGTTCTTAATAGCAAAGCATCATTGTCCTGAATGCCAAAGCATTGGCTCAGGAATCGAGTCACATGCTCTTGGGCATCTTCCTCCCCTCTAAAGAGTGCCAACTGGGGCAGCTTAAAGTGTTCAGGGTATGGAGGTGCCGGCACTGACGGATGCACAGGATGACTACGGAGTTGGCGTAAAGTAGGCTTTTGGGGCCCATAAGTCTTGAGCTCCATAGACTCTAAGCGCTCTAGCAACGCTTTATATGCATCAGAGGATTTGATCTCCTCCTCCTTGGTTTGCTCCCGCTGTGGGTTGCGAGGAATTTGAGGCCTTTGGAGGGGTAGCTGGGTAGCACCCCTTCTGCCTTGATAGGGCATTTCAGCCCACTCTTCTTCTTGTTCATACTCCTCATAGGCTTCTTGAGGAGTGTCTGGCCTAGGCCTGTAAACATTGATGGGTGCCCGCAGAGGGTGCCCATCATAGTGTCTGGGAGTGGCTTCCCGCTCAGGTCTAGGAGGTCTTGGAGGCAGTGCTTGATGAGGTCGCGGAGACCTGTCTCGCACCAAGGGGTTGTGCCTCTCATACACTTCTAATTTATGTGCATGAGGGGTTGGGACCTTCTCAGGCACATTGTTGTGAAGCAACTCGGCTGTCTGACGTTGAATGCGCTCTTTGTTAAGGTGACACAAATGTTCTAATTATTGTTGGTCTTGCTTGAGCCGCATGATTTGCGCTTGGCGGGTGGCTAGTTTGGCAAATGCCAAGTCAATTTGTTCCATCGTCTCTTGTTTAGGAAGCCTAGATGCCTCTCCTACATGTCTATCTCGGTCATGGTGATCCGAGACCCCTATGGGTTGCTTCCCTCTGTCGAGGTTAGCGGCATTCACTTGAGGCTCTGGCCTCAATGAGTGATCCTGATACACAGTGGGTGCGGAAGTGCATCATTCCCATATTGTGTATTGCTCTTGAGGAACATAGTGGTCTTCCTCATTCTCTCTGTTGTATGCATAAAAGGTGCGGGCAGAATTGTCTTGCCCTGTCTAGAAAGCCTGATACTCTGGATATTGCCTAGTGTTTCTAATAGTAATACGGGGTAAAGGAGGGATGACGAAGTCATGTGGCCCCTCCTTCTGGACCCTCTGTTGCTCTAACACTTCATCACTAGGCCACTCATAATGAGCGTCTAAGGGAGGTCTCCTTTCTATGTTGAGTGCCACGTGTAGGTTCTCCTCTTGAAAGGACCTAAGCTGAGTGGGGGTGCCCCTCAAGGAGGTGCCTCTATAGTCATGTTCTGTAACGGCATGATGTGGACTAACTTGTGTGTCATGCCGCCAAGGCGGGATGACCAAGTCCTCAGGACTATATCGGAGGTGACTTGTCCCCCTTGGTGCACTCTCTACAGCTTCTGCCCGTGATCGGGCTCGGCTACGGGTGTACACCATGGTGATGTTTACCTAAAAATGCGTAGATTTTTTTTTTTTCTTTTTATGATTTTTTATGCTACACTAAACATAAAATATCACACACACAAGCAATGATTATCTCTTTTAAATATTAAAAGTGTGCCCTAAATCTGGTTTAGTGTGTTTTGTTTTTTTTTTGAAAGCTTTTTGTGAAGACCGTTTAAATGCAATTATGATGGCTCTTATGACTCCCAAAATGGTCGCCCCTTCAATATACCATTGTCGGACCGATATACCAACCTCTCTATATACCCGCCCTTACGTGAGGGAGACTATAGGTACGTGAGAGCAGATGATACGTGGAACATAGGCGGTACGAAAGGGGAATCACTCTGTTTATGACACCTACCATAGAAGACTTATCCTCATGCACTGGGAATCACCCCAAGCTACACTTGGTCAGCTTTCATCAGGATTTACGTCTAGCAACAGTCACGATCGGGGTTATGGATGCAATATCTCAAGCCAAGGTGATGATGAAATCCACCGTTGGTCTTGCTCAAGGGTTGGGGTTTTACGACCAACTCCTTGGTTTAAATTACCACGTGGTGTGTGGGGTTCTTTTTAAGTTGCAAAAATGAAACAAGCAAGAATTTAAACTCTCCTATGCAAGCAAAAAAAACTAGAGAACAAAAAATAGAAAGCAAAAAATTGACAGAGGGTGTTTAAGACCCCTACCTCTTCTCTGCCCAAATTGGATGTCTCTGAATTTCTGCCTGAAAAGTGCACAGAGAGCTATTCATCCCGGGGTGAGATGAATAATAGATATGTATTCGTTCCAGGGTAGGACGAACAACAGTCCAACATTTGAAAACTTGGTACCTATAAGAAAAAACAAGCAACTTTAATCAGAAATTTAATCTTAAAAATCAAGGGACAGAGGTCCCACCGTGATCACCACTGAAAGCACGAGGATACGGAAACAAAAAGGAATATGCCAAGCAAGATGCGTTTAAAACCAAACTTAACGCTAAAAGCCTATATATTGCAACATGCATGAAAAGAAAGAACATAGACGAATCGACACAAGATAAAAGCAATATGAAATATGCTACCCTTTTTATTGATATGCTTTCAAATTCGTGTTACAATACGTCTCCTTCCTTTTTAGGGGATAGGAGCGTCAAATATGTTTCTTTATCACATCCATAGATAGCAAATCCTTCTTCCGCGTGCCCACATGTAAGATGGGCGGACCAAAACATCACCACCACTTGTGTGTATGATTTTTGATTCCTTCCTTCTCCTCTGATGTCGAAGACCTATGTTCAAGGAAATATAAAATATTAGTAGCACCTGCAGATAGAATAAAACATGCGTTTCCCAAGGCCTACTGTTAGTGTATGCATGAAAATATTAAAACGATGACCGAATAACATCAGAACGACCTAAAAATTTGATAGAAGCATGAATATGTTACCAGGAGACCACTGCAAAAAGAACAGTTGGGAAATTCCTCACAGATTTGTATTCGCTCCGGGGTGGGACGAATTAACCTACAATAATTTGTCAGAAAGCACCCTCTTCAATGTCCTACCTAGGAAGCTCCAAATGACCTGCAAAGTTGGGGTTAGCTAATTGGGGGTGTTTTGGGAAGACCCAGATGGTCATATTTCTCCAATTTTTCCTCTAGCACCCAAATTTTGATGATGGCATCTGCAGATTAGTAAAGGCGGGAAATGATAAAAACCTGGTCAAAAATGCTCAGAATGAAGTGAAATTTAAACTACAGCCTATTTAAATAACCTAGAATAATATGCAAAAGAAAAATCAGAGAAATATATCATATATTTCTATTCATCCCGGGGTGGGGCGTTTAGGACTGCGACAGCTTGGGGAGCGCCCGGGGGCAGGACGCCCACCGTTTGGGACTTTGTTTCGGCACCAATCCACTTGGGATGGGTCCAAAACCTGTTATGGGGTGTTTTCAACAAATTTTGTGGGATATTATGGCCAAAAATTAGGTTTTGGGTCTTGATTCGTGCTTCCAATAGTCACCCAATAACCTCCCTTTCGAATGAGAGATTAAGGATGTGAAAGGCACAAATCGCAAGTAGGTATGTAAATTGGCAGCACTTCATTGCTCAAATGCTCCTTCTCTGTATCTCTTTTGGGTGAGAAAACTCACCAATTTATAGACCTAGGGTCTCTCTGTTTGAATTGCGCATGCGAGGGCGCCACTTGAGTTGCATGTCCTATTTTGAGAAAAATATTATTCCCTGATTTAGAGTCTCCTTGCATGAGGCCTCCAAAAATCTAAGACATGCATGACTGAAGTCTTTCTCCTTGATTTGGAGCCATTCCTCACAATTGCATGGCCTAAAGCTTCAGTTAACTGGCGGACTTGTCGAGGTTTGACTTTTTGCCAGTCAAAGTTGCTATTCGCCTCACCCTGGGGTGAATGCTGATATTCGTCCCTGGGTGGGACGAATGCCAGTTTGTATTCATCCCTGGGTGGGACGAGCAGAGAGCAAGGTGCCAAAAAGGTGCCAAATTGACCTCTGACCTCCAAACTACTTTTGGGAGTGGTTAGGACCACTGTTTAACCTCTGGGGGCTGCCCTGGGGCTGTGTGTGTCAATGCGATCAGCGCTTGTTGTCACATAATCGGATTGGTGCTGTTTTGGTGTCTACACTAATCAAGAAAAGGGTAAAGACAAAGAGATTTCGAAGAAGAAGCAGTATTGTAAAATTTGTGACAAAGACACTCATGAAACCAAAAGATGTTGGTTTAAGAACAAAATGCCCAATGAACAAGGAAAAAAAAAGTGCAAAAGCAAACCTAAGAACAAGAAAAAACAACAGGGACACATTGCAACTGAAGATTCTAGTTCAGATTTTGAAAGAGCACTCAAAGTTCTCATGATCCATATAGATTCCTCCCACAAGGACTATATGTGGTATATAGATTCAGGCGCTAGTAAACATTTGACTGGCGATAAATCTTAGTTTGCAACATTTGAGGCTCGAGAAGGTAGACCGATCACCATTGTTGATGATCAGACTTATCGAGTTCAGGGAGAAGGAAGTGTTTTTGTCTCCCTTCCAGATGGAGAATGTAATACTCAAAAAGTTCTTTATGTTCCAAGATTGAAAAATAGTCTCTTGTCAGTTCCACAAATCCTGGACAATAACATGAATGTCAATTTTATTGTGGACAAAGAAAAGAAACGTTGCTTTATCACTAAAAATGGTAAAAAGATAGCAACAGGTTCATAAAAACATGGTTTGTTTGTCTTAGATGCAATTACCTCTACCCATACTGCAATGGTAGTAACCACAAAGGAGGCCACTTCTCTTTGGCATAAGAGATTTGGGCATTTGAGTTCAGGATATTTACTAGAGTTGAGTAAATATCAAATGGTGAAAGGACTGCCTACTCTTTCATCTAATTTGCCAGTGTGCTCTGATTGCTTTTTAGGCAAGCAACATAGAGTACCTTTTGAACCTAGCTCTTTTCACGCTAAAGAACCTTTGGAGTTGGTTCACACAGATTTGTGTGGTCCTATGTCTACAAGTTGTGGAGGAAAATGGTATTTTCAATTTTTTGTCGATGATCACTCACGAAAAATGTGGGTCTTCTTCTTGCAGTTGAAGTTTGAAGCATTTTCCTATTTTCAATAGTTTAAAACTCTTGTTGAGAAGGAATCAGGATGCTTTATTAAGACCCTCCATTCAGATCAAGGGGGGGAATACACATCAAAAGAATTTTCCTCATTTTTATAGACACATGGGATAAAGAGATAGTTAACAACAACCTACACTCCTCAATCCAATGGGGTTGCTGAGAGAAGAAATCGGTCCATAATGGAAATGGTTCAATGTATGCTTAAGGGAGCCAACCTTGAGAAAACTTACTGGTCTGAAGTTGTTCAAACTATAGTATATCTTCTGAATAGGGCTCCCACAAGGGCTCTCGAAGGTATGACTCCTCAGGAATCATGGAGTGGTAGGAAACCCTCCATAACTCATCTTAGGGTATTTGGGTGTAAGGCATTTATGCATATACCTAAGGAGAAAAGAAAGAAATTAGATGAGAAATCCCTACCTTGTATATTTCTTGGATATGATGAATTTTCAAAAGGCTATCGGTTGATAGACCCATTTACCAAGAAGATACATGTAAGTAGAGATGTAGTGTTTGATGAAGCTTTCACATCCAACACTACATCAGTATACCTTGATGATGAGGAGGAACATCAAATTCCTTCTACACAATAGAAAAAGCCACTCAAATGGTATACAAGCATAGTGACTGACTCTAAACTCACTTCCCAACCTGATATTACTCTCAATCGTCCAAAGACAAAAAACATGACACAAAAAGAAAAGAATGAAGCATCTACTTTAGTTGATGATTTTGGTGCAGATTTTCAAGATCTTTCAGTTGATAAAGAGTTACCAAGGGAATATGAGATGGAAATAGATGAGGAGAGGGTTTACTTATCAGCATGTGATGAGAATGAACCTTCTACAATTGATGAAGCACTTAGACCGCCTCAGTGGAAGGTAGCTATGGATGCAAAATATAACTCCCTCATAAGAATAAAACATGGAAGCTAGTGGATTTGCCTAAAGGAAAGAAACCCATAGGTTGCAAATGGGTTTACAAAATAAAATATAAGGCAAATGGCACTATAGATAAGCATAAATCCTGTCTTGTGGCAAAGGGCTATGCTCAAAATGAAGGACTTGACTATGAGGAAACCTTTGCTCCTATAGCAAGGATGACCACCATTCGAGTACTTTGTGCTATGGCAGCACAGTTCGGATGGAAATTACATCAGATGGATGTAAAAAGTGCCTTTCTTAATGGTGACTTAAAATAAGAAGTATACATGACTCAACCTCCTAGATTTGCAGAGGTAGGCCATGAGCAACATGTTTGCAAATTGGTCAAATCATTATACGGGCTAAAACAAGCCCCAAGAGCATGGTACATAAAAATGGTTAGTCACCTACTACAACATGGATTTAAGAGAAGTCCATCTGAAGCAAATCTCTATATCAAGAACATAGGTTCTGAGATAGTGATTCTTGTGTTATATGTAGATGATCTGATCATCACTGGTAATACAAAGAATTTGATTAAAGCCATGAAATATGACTTGAAAAATTCATTTGATATGACAGACCTAGGACTTCTCCACTACTATCTTGGCCTTGAGATAGAACAGAAAAAGAATCATCTAAGGGTGACTCAGACAAAGTATGCTAAGAATTTAGTAGGAAAATATCATATGACTGATTGTAAACCCAAAGCAACACCGATGGAATCAAGGCTATAGTTATCATGATATGAAGACTCACCACAGGTAGATGGAACACTTTATAGACAAATGATTGGAAGCCTCATCTATCTGACTAATACTAGACTAGATATTACTTATGCTGTAAACTATCTCTCACGGTTCATGCAAGAACCAAAGGTCTCCTATTGGAAAGCAGCTAAGAGAGTCTTACACTAAATTTAGGGTAGTTCCGATTATGGTCTAGAGTACAAGAAGAATAACTCATTCTTCTTACAGAGTTACACTGACTCTGATTATGCTGGATCCATAGATGACAAAAAATCAACCTCAAGCTATGTTTTTCATCTTGGATCTGGTCCTGTCTCATGGCATAGTAAAAAGCAACAGGTGGTTGCTTTATCTTCAACTGAGGCAGAATATTGCGCTGCACGTAGTTGTGTGTGAAGTGATATGGCTAAGTCGCATCTTGGCTGCCATGGGCCTACCAAAGAAACTTCCCATTCACATGTTTTGCGACAACTCAGGTGTTTTGAACTTGGTCAAGAATCCAGTACATCATGAACGAACTAAGCATATTGATACAGATTGTCATTTCATTCGTGATGAAGTTCCTAAACATAGAATCCAGCTCCAACACATTCCCACCGACGAACAGGTTGCAAAAATTTTTACAAAGGCACTTGGACGTGTCAAATTTCAACTGTTTCGGAGCAAAATTTGTATATCAAAGTAATGTAATAAAGGGGGGATGTTAGGGTAAAATAAGGTAGTGTATTGCATTACACTACATGGGGTTATTACATTTACTTTTCTATGTAATTATGTAATAACCATGAGATATTTTCCTCATGGTTAAACTAGGTAAGTACCTAAATATCCTATGTTAGATATTTAGGTTAGTGTTATGGTTAGAACTCTCTACCTAGGTTAGTAGTTAGCTACACGTCTCTCCTACCATGTTGGTTAGCGAGATAGACGAGATTAGTTAATTAGATTGTTATATATAATTTTGTCAATCTAATGCAATAGCTAATGTTCAATTAATTAATTTGGACTTACCTTGGACCTACAATAGATAGATAGATATATAGATAGATAGATTTGATAAGACTTATAGCATGTAGGATTTTTTCATATAGGTAATATTTATCATGTGTAACTATTAATGGATGTATGATGTGGTGATGACTATAAAATATATGCATTTAGGAGGTATATGGTGGAAACTATAAAAGGTACTCGAGTTATGCCAATGGATAAATATAAACACTTATTAAAGGGAAAATTCAATAAGGATTTTCTAGTGATTTGAAAAGATGAATAATCCAAGTATATGAGGAATCAATTTGGATATGCAGTAAGGTCAAGAACATAATAGAACACATTAATTACATCTCAAATTCAATACAAATATGGTGAGGAGATAGGTGATGAGGATTGATACGAATGGAATCCACAAAGGTTGTTGTATGACATGCCATAAATGTACTTATAAGTGGTAAACTCATGTATTGTAACTAGTTATTTGTAATATTTTATTTGGGACCTTAGGGTGCATAAGATGAAAATGAAGGGTTCTATGTGAAAGCTAAAAAATTCAAGTCAAGAAATTGCGAGCAAGTCTCGTCGTTACGGAAGGCCCAAAAAAGCAAAGATTCAACGAGACCCTTCAAAGTTGACCCCAAACCACTTTCCAAAATATGATAGCCCTCCAAAAATGAAGTTTGATATTATATTGTAAAAATCTATTCTGACTTTGGTTTCAAACACCTCTGTCCACCTTTTCATGGCTACCAACGCTGTCAAAGTTGCATGCACAATTTACAATCAAGCTGCTAAAATCATGGAGGACCTCTACACATAGCTAAATAAGCTTTTCAAGACCCACAATGGCATCCCTGGTGACCAGAGGGAAATCACTGAAATTTTATTTCCTTGGTTGCCTCTTCCTGTTCTTTGTTTTTTTCGTGTCATGGTTTTTCGTTTGTTGTAGTTTTGGCTGGGATGTTTTTGTTTGTGTTATGGTTTTTCGTTTGTTATAGTTTTAGTTGGGTGCATCCCATTGGGATTGTCCTTCTGGTTTTGTTGGGTATTGGGCTGTAATGAGGCACTTGTTGTAATTGTTGGTTTCTTCCCTATGGGACCATCCTTTTTTGTTGGCCTCTAGGCCGATTTACTGCATTTGGTGCAATGATAATCCTTTTGTAACAAGGTCTTGAGGTCCTTTCAAAACCCACTTTCCAATCAATTTACCAAAAACAATTCAAATTGAGTCCATAATAAAAATTGATATTTGTATTATAAACCATTCTTTACAAAATAATTTATGAGTGTGAGGATTTTGTGGAGTAATTAGAAGAAGAAATATACAATAAATAAGTTATAGTGGAAAAAATAAGCAAGAAGGTCCCATTGGTAAAGGCCATAATAGTTCATTTATGATGAGACCAATAACTAAATAAAATCCAATAAAGAATTGTTCATTTAAAATTATAGTTAAAGGAATTGTGTAGGGAGTTGATCTTTATATTATGAAAGAGGTGGTGACAATTATTTCTAGTTCTATGAGATGTGGCTTTTGTCAAAAACATACAATGAAGTTTCATAATGCCCTGTAATTCCCTCTAAACTTATATATACGTTTTGCAACAGTTTAGAGAGCATACTTCCTTTTATAAGTTTAGGTTTAGGGTCTAGTAATTATTTGTTTAATTTTCTTATTTTCAATTGTTAATGTAAGTCTATCATCACCCAAATAGCCTCAATTGTTTGTCGAGTTTAAATCTCAATTATTTGTTAAGCCTATTTTATTTTGGTTGGTAACACCTTGACAAACACGTAGAAGACTATTTTATATTTGATCTTGACTATTTTGCATTTCTCAATTTTTAGAGAAAAAAAAAAAAAAAAAACTAACTAAACTAAACTATAGAAAATTGCGATTCAAGGCCCATTGAAGGACTACCGCCACCGTCACCACCTATTGGAAAAGTACGCTAAAAACATGATGGCAACACGCCTGCACTTGTGGAATTTCTTGTATACTCAACAACATAGTGGTGACCCTTCACGACCACAATGAATTCTGGGAACATTCTTAAACGAATGAAATTTCTTTTGAAGAATTTGACAAATGTATAGATGTCGTCTGTTATGATTAATTATACTGAACATGAATCATCTATTATCTTTTCTATTTTTATTCTTTCCCTTGCCCAAGGCTACTTTGTGCAAGCTTTCAATGGGTTCTTCGCTTCTGCTTACTTTTTCTTTTAATCCTCAGCGTCTGTACTTTGAACTCAGTGACATGAAAAGGATAGCAGAAGAGAAAATTATTGGTTTAAAGCAGACTTATCACAAAATCATAAGTCTATAGCCACGGTAAATGCCTAAACATCAATCACCACAGCAGAAAAGTACACTCAAAAGCGATTGACAAAAGAATAGAATATCATACACAATCAATTCCTTTTTCTCGTTGCCGACCATCTTCTGTAGAGCAGATTTGGTAAAATCTAATGCCAACATGCATCTTCTTTACAGGAGAGAAAGGCATGCACAAAGTCAATGAAGAGATAATCAGGAAAATAAATTCCTCAGAACGTAGTGGGTGTACTTGTGCCAACAATAACTGAAAGGTAGAACTAGGCGGTTCTTTTCTACTTTATTCTTGCCGCCACAATTTTATTTAGCAATCAATGGAGTCAGAGTTCGATTCTTAAAAGGACCACTATATATTCCAGGATAATGTGTATAGATTTTCTATCCACCGGTCCACTTGATGTTTTTCCAAGGCCTCTCATTATTCTTCAATGAGTTCGTATTGTTTAATCCCAGAGCAGGTGGGGACTCATTAATTCCCTTGGCCATTATCTTCATTATTAATGCTTGAATAAAAACACAACTGAGATGAAGGTAGAGAACATACCACCAGGTGCGTCCAAGCAAATCCAATTGCCTTAAAGGTCTTAATTATATTATCTCATTTATATATAGTTCAACATACTAGGATATTATATTTTCATTTTGCATGCTTCCAAAATTATTAAGTATCTAATAAGCAAAATCATATGGTATATAATTCTAATAGGATTTTAAATTATATTATTCAAAATTTATTTTATATTGTTTAATCTCAGAGCAGAAATGTATACAAAGGCATAAGTATGCCATTAAGATTAGATGAATCTTCCATTTTGATAAATAAACGAGAGAATTATTTCCATGGTGGAAATAGCTGCTGTTTACATCGTTCTCTTATCCCTGCCTTAATGAATAGAAAGACCATTTTCTCATAGCCTTTTAGAAAGGTCAAGGAAAAATAATATTGAGGTTTAAAGACATAGGAAACGGTGGTTACAAAGAGTAGTCTATGTAGTAAATGGTATTTCTTAGGTAGATTCATAGATAGATAGATGTTTTAATAATAATTTGAATTTTTTTAATTATTGTCAATGATTAAAAAAAAAGTGCATTTTTTTTACCAAAATATCTGCCAACCTTTAGGCACTTCTGAGAAGAGAAGGTATTGTTGAAACATATAGTGGTATTTAAAAAAATAAAAAAATTATGATTTTATAATTTGATATTTAAATAATAATATTTATTTAAAAAATAAAAGGAAAAAATGATAATGGTTGTGTTTTAGGATATTATAATTTTTAAATAAGTAATTTATTAACAATTATTTCAATAGTGGTATAAATATATTGTATTTTCAGTAATTGGTGGATATATCTCTTATGAAAGAGCATAAGTAAAAGCATTCAATGAATATATGTGTAAATAATAATGAATGCAAGTTATGTATTTTTGTGATGTTATTGCAACCAATTTTATATTCGTATCTAATTTAGTAATGGTCCTTATATTATCAAGAATTTATTCATCTAAAATAATATTATATTTACTTCTAAGATATTATTAATAGGTTCAATTCTTATAATTGCTATAAGAGCTATAAGGTTCATCATACAACATGTAGGATTGGTTGTAACTAGGTTAAAGTCATGCTAGTGAATGTCTCCTTCAAGTCTTCCATGTAGCATAGTTTGATTTACGATAGATTGCAAGTTTTATTAATAATTATGATACTTTAATGTGTTTTTCTTTTAAAATTTTTTTCAAGAACGAGAAAGGCAAAAAGGAAGAAGCTAAGAAAAATGAAATGGGGATATATTTGTGCAGTCTTCAAGCCTTAGTGTAGTTATTGTGCAAGTCTTAGTGTAGTCTGTTCTTCTTTGATATTCTTTGTTATTGTGCAATTCCTCAAATCTAACCATGATAAAGGATGTTAGAGGGTCAAATCATCTCTTAAATTAAGTTATTTCATATGTTAGTTACTAATATTGATAATGAATCTTAGCTAATTGTTTAAAATAATGAATCATCAATCATTCAATTTGTTTATTAAAATATCCAAGGAATTATAATAATGTTCATGTAAGTTCTCTTTATGAAACCAAGTACATAAGTTTTGTTCTCTTGCTTTAAAATGGATGGATACACCTTTACTAACATCATCATCACTATTGACATGATTTAACTTGAGGAAACATTTAATACATATGCCTGATTCAATATCTTCACATATATTTTTGCCATTGGATTTAGTTATATAAATTGGAGTATTTATCTGGAATGCTATATTCTATGACATATAATTTTGATTTTGTTATTGTTGAGTATAGATAACTATGTTATAAAGAATATTGTTAGCACCTATTCTTGACTTGTATGTATCCTTGGATAGCTCTTTAATATTAAAGCATTGCTTTTAATGGTCAATGCTTGGATGTTGCATTCTTTACACTTAATACCTTATTTTATCCTTTTGTTCCATTCTTGTATTTGGCTCATGCTTAATCCCATGTCTTGATTGGACTGGTTCATGTTATTTTATAAATTACCATGCACCCACTATACATACTTTTATAGTTTGAAATATACATACTTTTATAGTTTAAAATATACATACTTTTATAGTTTGAAATATACATACTTTTATAGTTTGAAAAGTGATTGTAGTAGAAACTCCACAAAAAATTGTAACTAAGGGTTTTTCATCTTCAAAATCTTAATAGTATAGATGTGCTCATTAAATAGTTTGTAGACATCCTTTAAGAACTTAATATATATATTTGAACAATTATACACTTATTTTTTCTTCTTTTGATTATTTATGTTAGCTTTTAAATTTTTAATTAATTGGATATCTCATCTAATTTATTTTATTTAATTATATATTTTGATTAATAATACACTTTATAAATAATATATAAAGCTATATAAAAATTATAAATAATTTATAATTTATATTTTGAAATGTGGGTGTGGTGGATATGTGGGAGGGTACACATGGCTATAGGGGTAGGGAAAATTAACATGATATCCCACATGGGAATAATTGGTGAAAAACATTAAATAGAGAGTGAATTAAGGTACATGGAGGGTGGGTGATTGGGTATATGGAGGTTGGGTGAGATGGGTACAAGGATATTCTATTGCGAGATAAGATGGTATCACATGGTGGAGAGGAGGATCATGTGGAGGAGGATAACATCTAGAGATATAAGGTAACATGTGGAGAGGATATTACATGGAAATGATATTATGTGAGTGAGGGGGTAATACATGGGTATGGTAGTAGATCATCATAGTAAGTTGAGTTCCATTGGGTCCCAAGGGGATATTGGACTTTTCAATATTTGGATTATGTGTAGTAATTTTATGTTTATGGTGTTTCTATCTTTGGTTGGTTTCATTTTGTGGTAGTGTTTAGTGTGTTGTCTTAGTTTTATCTTGCAGAATCTTATGGTTCAGCATATGTTTTTTTTTCCTTTCAAACAAGCTATTGAGTCTATTGAATTTTTTTAATGTATGGGTTTGAGAACCCTAAAACCCCTTCTACCCTAATAAAAAGAATAATATAAAGTTTGAGCTATGCACTAGTCACGACAAGAATTTTATTTATTTTTAAATTGTATACTAATAAATTTAAATTGAAATTAAATAATAATTTTTAGTAAGTTATTCATATTTTTTATTAATGGTGAAAACAAAGGTTTATGGAAGGGCTCCAATCCTTTTTCAAATGACAAAGAAACTTCTAGCAAGGATAAAATCCCAAGGCCAAAAAGGTACAACCCAAAAAAATATTAGATCAAAGAACATCATGGAAACCAACACAAGAGGCCAACAATAAAAAACTACAGAATAAGAGAGCATAATGGCTAACTAAGATTTGGAGAGCCTGACATCAATATCCAAGTCTTCCTGCTTCTTCTTAATCTGCACCTGGACCTTTAGCACCTCCCAGGATTCCTTCAATATTTATCCATCCTATTATTTTGATACAGCTAAACTTTAGCCTTGGTCACAAAAGCATCATGACTATCCCATTTATTTTTTCCATAAAACTTCTTAGGGAAATATAACTAGTCCTTAGAAGAAACATATCAATGACAAAGCATAGTTGATAAAATTAGCAAACAATTGGCAGGATATCAATTTTTTGTTGATTTTTTGAAGTGGCGATGCAATCAGCAAACTATCAATGATGTACCTATTTTTGTAGATTTTTTCAAAAAATTTGCATCCTTGACTTTTTTTAAAACATCGTCAAAAACAATTACAATATTTTTAATATATATATATATATATATCAGGCTATGGCCAATTTAGGGTTTTTTATGCAATCTCATTTTGAACTTTGAAGTTTAAAGTTTAAACCCTAAACCCAAAATCCTAGTCTAGGGTTTTGGGTTTTTTGCCTTCTCTTTTTAATTAAATATTATTGTTTGATAACTATGTATGCAAGCCCATGTTTTTAGTTGTTAATGTTTTAAAATTTAAACTTCGAAGTTTAAACCCTAAACCCTAGGCTAGGCCCTAGGATTTTGGGTTTAGGGTTTTGTTTTGTTTTCTCCTCTTTTTAAGTAAATATGATGCCTAGAAATTATGTATGCAAACCATTTTTCAAGTGTTAAGTTTTTAAATTTGAAACTTTTAACTTTTAACTTGAATTTTAAACCCTAAACCCTAGTCTAGGCCCTAGGGTTTTGGTTTTAGGATTTTTTTCCTCATATTTTTAAGTAAATATTGTTGCGTCATAACTATGTATGCAAGCCTATTTTTCAGCTATTAATGTTTCAATTTTAAACCTTAAACCCTAGCCTTTTGTTTTAGGGTTTAAGATATTTTTCATTTTTAATAGTGATTGTAACTTTTTGTGTTTCCATGTGCAAGCATACAAAAAATGAAATATTTTCCTTTCTTCTTACTTTTGACTTTGTACATTTTCATATTATAAATAATACAATATGTGTTTTATCACTTTCATGTATACTTAAAGCTTGAGCCTTGTATTATGTCTTGACATAAATTATTGCTTAGTTAAAATATTTGATTTGCATAATGGTAATTCATTGTGATATACATGAAAATTTTATTTTTTTGATAAAAAATCCATTTTCTTTGGTTTTTTTTTGTCGATCCTTTCCCCATTTTTTGTCGATTTTTTAAAATATTGATTCTTTGTCAATTTTGATTTCCTCAACTATTTGACAAAACACAATCTATAAAATTTCCACATTACTAGAGTTGGAATGATTATAAAGACTTAAAAAGGATATCACGTGAGGAGGAACAAGTCCATCCAATAATTGTTTGAGTTCCTACTAACTCCCTGAATGACCATAAAGTCAACAACTTTGTTTCTTTTTCTTAATATGTGCCTGATTTTCACCTTTTGGAAGGATTGTAGAAGGAATTGCTATCCTTTAAAATTTCTTCCACCTTAGTTATCCCTTCCTAATTAAGTATCTAATGGTGTCCTAGGAGTCCCCTTCCACTATAATCTTTGAAAAATGTAGCTATATATACTTGAATGTAGCTCATTCAAATGGTTGGCTATTTAGAATTTACAAATGCATATTGTATGATGATTATATTGTACACATATTAATAAATATGAGATTGTTGTAGATCATGTATGTCTGTCAATTTCACTAATTAAGTATTTTTGTTAAAGCTACATGAATGATTTATTCTCTTAATATTATTTTACTATCTAGATTTTTCCCTAGATTTTCTATTCACTAGTACCTAAATATTTAGTAATACTTAATTCTTAATAGTGTTAAATATTTTTTAATATTAAAGGAAAGTTAGTTTGTTAGTCAATATAGTTTAGTTCAAAGTGTAAGAATCTCATGCTTCATGTATCGTGATGTTTTTGAATCCGTTATGCTTTAAACCTTAGATTCTAAATTTATGTATTTCTATCGATAGTTTGTAAGCCCCCCTTGTTTTGTTAGTTTAGCTAAAGCCTACTCTAGAGGTTGACTTAGAAACACACTCTAGGTCTTCCAATATTGGTCAAGGTCTTGAGGGTGCAACTCATCCACTTAGGCAGATTTTAGACCAAGGATTTTTGGCATGCCTGATGGGACTTGAGTGTCCCACCCTAAAATAATTTTATAAATACCAAACCTAAATAACCTGACTATAAGTGAGTATAGTGTTGATATTCAGCTCTAATAGATCATTCTTCAATTACTTGGTGACTCTATTTGAATGTAATAACCATTGACTATTACCTAGAGGACTCAAGATTTTGTGATCAATCATGATCTCATAAGCAAATAAAGTATGTTCACTCGGTGACTCCCTTTGTTTAACTAAGAAATTTAGTGACTCTACTAGTTGGATGACTTAAAATCAAACAATCAAAGAAATGTCAATTAACCAAAATATATTAATTGTTATCCAAAGAACCTATAGTGTTTTTTAATTACTAATATTAGGTAGATATACCTAGACTAGAATCATGTAGGACCCTTAAATCTCCTAGAACTCCATGAAATTCCTCAAGCTGACTTGAAAACCTTACCTTTTTTTTATGGCGATGAAAATATCACCTATGACCATTGCTAAGAAGTAGCAGTTTTAGATAAAATACATAATATTTTACATGAAGATCTGACAATTAGGATTCTTATGTTGTCATTTCGAGGTAGGAGACTACAATGGTATCACACCTTGGAAGACAATAGTGTAAGAACCTCGGTAGATCTAAATGAATATTTGATAGCAAATCATGATGATCTAGGAGACCATTTTATACTCCTAAACCATTTATTTTTTATCTAAAATTTTTATCATGAACATATCATTGATTTCAATATCAAATTTAGGAGAACCTAGAAATAATTCCTCAAGATATCAGGCCTTCACATGAGAAACGATTTTCAAAAATCTTCTACATTGTTGTTAAAGCATAAAAGTGCTTATATCAGTAAAAAAGTTACCACCCATAACCTTATTCGAGTTGTAAATATTATCCTCTCCATAATCGAATTGTTCATTTGGGTTATGTTCATCATGTTCTATTCTGACAAAGAAGGAATACACTCCAAAATTTATGGAATCTTAACAAGTTCAAAAATAAGAGCTAAGATTTAGTCTCTGACTAATGAACTAAACATTATGAACCAACAAATATTCGTGACTAGATATCTTGATCAAATTTATTCTCAAGAATTTTATCCTTTAGGTAACCATATTTTGAACATTAGGGAGGAAGACAGGAAAGGTTTCACCATAGTTAGAGGTTAGCTTTTGGAAAGTAATTTGGTCAGAATAGACAATCAATGTTTGATAACTATTATAATAAAAATGGGTTTCAACATGATCTACCCCAATAATTAGAGGACCATGTAGCCATATTAATGGATCTAGATGATTTTCCATGATTTAGTTGCTATACTCAAATAATAGGAATCCAGTAGAAAAAAATATTGAGAACACACACCAGATGGTGCAATTCAAGAAATAAGAATCTAAAAATATGAGCTAGATAGAGCTTTGTGTTCACAAAGGGTCATCCTTGAAAGGAAATATTAGGTTCATGTGTAAAATACTATAGTAAAAAATTGTTATGCCTATGTTGTTAGAAGAAATAAGCTTATTGAAAACTATATTTTCTAGCTGTGCTAAAAAGACAACAAGAAGATATGGGTTAATTCTATCGAAGGCTAATATTGAAGAAAATAGGAGCAATATATAACCCAAAAACCAACACTAAAAAATAATAAGGAATATTAGAAGAATATTTTCTTGTTTTAGAATAGGTTTAATGATCAAAACAACTCTAGAAAGCTTAGTAATGGGTGTTTTTCATCATCCAAATTTTAAACCAGTGTACAAGTAGCTATATCTTGATATCAAAAGGGATAATTCTTCCTTATGTTACTTTTCAGTGTGTTTGGAAGATTGGGTGTTACATATTTTCTTGATAGATCATAATGCTAAAACTACTATCAAACCCAAGGTAATTTGTGATGGTATGAACTTGGAATAAACTAAGATTAAACCTAGGTTGATACAATTTAATAAAATTTCAGTTAGAATAGTTGGGATAATGGAAAAAATGCTAATATTATTGTATAGAATACCAAATTTTGAAGCAATTCAAGATATCATAATAGTCAATGTGCATCCAAAATTCAAAATGAGTTTATCAAATGGTTTTTGACTGAAAATTAGAGGTTACATGGCATAATATCAAACCCATATAGTTGTGCCATGCATTAAAAAATTTGTCTAGATTTATGTTGAGAAAATAAGACCATTTCACATGCAAAAATATGAAGAATGCAAGGTAAATATAGTGAAAGAAGTCCACAACCTAGACAAAGTGAAGGTAGCTGACTAGACAGAGAATGGGTGAAGACCAATTAACAATATCACTTTCTTCAAGAACAGTGGTCTACTGTTGGGATCAAATTTGAGAAATAGACACAATTTTTTAACTAGTTGTAACACATCATGGTATATGGTCACTAGTATGTTCCGAAAAGTGGAGCCAAAAGTGTGTGGAGGGATATAAAAAAAATTGATCTTGATAGAAGAAATGTTCAAATTGTATCACCAACCAAAAGGCTTCATACGTATTGGAAATCTTAAATCATAAGATACTAATCTAGCATGCAAACCTATATGCATTGAGGAGGAGATTATTAGATCATGTAATTAGCAAAAATCCTCATCACTAGCCTACTATGCTAATTTTTTTTTTATAAGTAACTAGAATTTTATATACAAATTGGGTTTTTGAAGAGGATCCCAAAACCTTATAACAAAAAGGGTCGTAGCACTGAGATTTAAAGCTATTCCTAAGTACTTGAAAATAAACACAAATTTAAATGGAAAGGACCAGAAACAACTCTTGATCTAGCAAAAAGACCATATTCTAAAAACGATTAGTGAGACCTACTATGCTACTTTTCAAGCTACCTTGAAAATTGATATAATGCTAAAGTCAATGTCATAGAATGTTTTTGACAAGATAAGCTACAAGTTCAAAGATTAATATTATAGAGAGAAGTGCAAATTTGGAACCATCTCGTCAGGTCATTATAGATTTAGAAGCAAAATCTAGAGATCAAGCATAGATGCCATGCTAAAATATGCTACAATTTTGTGTAACTAAGAAAACAAGTAAATAAAATCTCCATATTAGCTAAAGAATAAATATGGTAGGCCAAGGGGATAGAAAATAGCTTGGTAAAGCATGAGGAGCATTTCACATGATTCAACCAATTATAAGATACAATGATTTAGTGGCGTAGAAAATGTTGCTTCTCAAAAACTAGATACAGTCAAGTTGAGGAAAAACCATTTGATAGTATTAGCCAAATGATGACTTCTACAAGAGAAAAATATTATATAAGGAGGAATTATTTTCCCAGTGAACACTACTCTGAAGGAAGAATTTTATTTTGAGGATGTATGGTAGATAGGCATTAGTAAAAGGAATATGAAGAAGGTCCCTAGGAAAGAACTATAAATAAGCTTGGAAATCCCTATACCTAGAGATAAAGAAAAAACATCCTTCAAAATAGCTAGTGAAAAATGACTAGCCTATTTTTCCCTTACAAGCAATTAGAGTCATTTCACATGATTGTGAAAGAGTGCAAAATTGATCATTAGTACCTCAATGATAAAAGCAGATGCCATAGGTCATAATGAAAAGAGAATAGCTAGTGAAAGATGACACCACAAAATGCCTTGACATGTGTAAGCTAAACACATAGAATGTTAAGAATATCACAATAGAAGATGATAATTTTGAAGGAGTGGTTATATTATTAGTTATTCCATTAGTTATAGTATATTTTTTATTCACTTCCAAAAAATATGTTATAGGAGTTACAATAGGTTGAAAAATTTAGCAATTGTTAAAAAAAAAAAAATTATTCATCACAACCTATGTATTGTATATATATGATTATTTGATTAATAGAATGTGTTCACCCTTGTGGTTATTCCATTAGAACACCAACTAAAGGAATGTTGAGGCCTTAAGGAGATTATCTAGTAACCAAACATTCTTTTGAGATAAATCTCCAGAAGTACGAAACTTTGATCACTTTAAATTTTTATATCCCACCTTGATCGAGTATCCACCATATTTTGATATATTTCAAACTAATTATCCTTTCATGTAAAAATAGGTAAATAAAACTCTTGAAGCATCTTTTGAAACTCATTTATAATTTGATTTAGTTTCTTTTATTCAACCAAGTTACTAATAGAAATCCATGATTTGAAATTATTGATATGAATATAATATTTGACCTTCAGACCTTTATAATATAATCACGCTCAAGCTAAAACTTGCTATTTTGAATCAAAGATAAGAGGATAAAGCTTCCACCAAGTATCAAATGAAAAAAAATTATATACTTCTCATTAAATAACCATCTAATATATTTATTTAAATCAATATTATTATTAATAATGTTCTTCTTAATTTTGGAGCTATCATTTGCTAATATTAACCATTTAATAAATTACTATGTATGTTCTTATTCCATCACATGTTTCCCTTTCTAATTTGAAGCTATATCACTTGATCCATTGACAAGGCTCTCAAATACATATTAAAATGAATCTTACTTTCTAATGGGAACTCATATCTAAATGTCAGACACAACGAAAACATAGCAGCAAAAATATTGCAATTTCGGAAGACATAGGAGCTTTTATATAAAATAAAACTAAGTTTTGTAGCTTATCGTGATATCATGAAAATCGAAGGAGAAACACATGGAGGAGAATAAAGCAATGCGAAACTCCATCACGCAAAAATATTGCGCTTTCGTATGGTCAATAGGGTCAACACTCTTTTGAATGGAGAACTATTCCAAAATCGGGACTTCCAAAATTGTTGCAATTTCGGAGTCAAAGTTCGATCAATGAACCTTTTAATAAAAAGATAACAAAATCGGGATAGTTTCTAAAGACATGATTTTTCTCCTAATCTCACCAAAGTACCTTGGGCCAAAGTCATGTTTGACGCTTCACAATGTCAGGACCCATTAACATATATAAAACTACGAGGGTTTCTAAAGGAATTAAAACAGTATTTTATCCTCGTTCTATTAATCAATAGGAGCACTCACAATGCTCTCAAATGAAAAATATACTTCATATATTGATTAAACTACAGTAGACTACACTTGCAGTGTTACAATACCAAATAAAAACTTTTACCTATGTGCTTCTACTATAGAAGCTTACATACGTCTACAAATAATGTTGTAGGATGAACACACATAAAGGAATGTTGAAGACTACGACTTCAGCTCCCAATAATTTTGAGTTAATTTTCTTCTCCTCTGCTCTTCTTCACTTCTTTGTTCTTCTCTAGCCCTCTACTTCTTTAACTCTGTAAAAATACCAGCGACACAAATATATAGCTGGGTTTGAAGGAGAGAAGTGGGAAAACTCCATCAACTGTCTGACAGTCATTAAATGCAAAAATATAGTGCCATAATACTTTCCATATGACTGGAATTAAACATAATTTACTAGTAATTAATGTGAATATATCAGGATCCGATGAATGGTGCAAAGGGTCAATTCTATCAAAAGGTGTAAAATCTAGTTTAATTTTCTAACACCCTCCTTTAAACTAGATTTCATAAAAAATTTGACATTGAGCATTTCCCTCAGCCTGTTGAAGTCTTTCTACTTTAAAGGTTTTATGAAAATATCTGCAACTTATTCTTTGGACTTGCAAAACAATAACTCGATTTCATTAAATTTTACTAGTTCTATGATGAAATGGTACCAGATGTCAATATTCTTAGTTCTGCCATGAAAAACTGGATCCTTCGATAGTGCTATTGCAAAATTA
Source organism: Wollemia nobilis (assembly GCA_028583015.1). NCBI lineage: Eukaryota > Viridiplantae > Streptophyta > Pinopsida > Araucariales > Araucariaceae > Wollemia > Wollemia nobilis. The sequence continues at coordinate 515,667 of JAQPPZ010002456.1, read as the reverse complement.
TTTTTACAAAATACATTTTTTTTTCTATCGATGAATTATTCAGTTTACTTAGAACTCTTCTAATCCAAATTGTCTGGCATGCGATTGAAGTGGTGGCAACATACTCTACCTCAGCAGTGGATAGTGCAACAATTGTTTGCTTCTTTGATGACCATGATACAACACATGATCCAAGATGAAATACATATTCAAAAGTTCTATTCCTATCATATATACTTCCAGTCCAATCGCTATCTGTGCAGCCAACAAGTTCAAGCTGGTCTTTTCTAGCATAGTAGATTCCATGGTTCCTGGTTCCATTGACATAACGTAGAATGTGTTTGCCTATTTTCCATTCAATGTCTTTTGGTGACTCCATAGACCTACTTATTAAGCTCACTACAAACATCAAGTATGGTTTGGTTGTAGCTAAATACATAAGGCTACCAACTAACCCTTTATAGAAAGTTGGATCAACACTTTTGCTGCAATTAATTTTACTCAGTTTCAGGCCTGTTGCAACTGGTGTGATGGCAAGTTTACTATCCTACATCTTAAACCTCTTCAAGACATACTTTGCATACTTACCCTAAGAAATTAAGATGCCATACGTAGATTGGTTAACTTCAATGTCTAGAAAATACTTCATCAACCCCAAGTATGTCATCTCAAACTCCTTCTTCATGGTTGTTTGGAACTGCTCAAATAACATATTTTTGTTGCCAGTATATATCACATAATATACATACAAGCAAATGATTATCATCTCACCCTATGCATTTGTTTTCATGTACAAATTATGCTCATATGGGTATTTGATGAACCCATTCTCCTGAAAGTATGCATCAATGCGACTGTACCAAGCCTTGGGTGCTTGCTTCAACCCATACAAGGCTTTCTTTGGCTTTAGGACTTTGCCTTCTTGACCCTCTAGCTCATATCAGGGTGGCTGATCTATGTAGACCTCTTCTTTCAACACTCCATTCAGGAATGCAGACTTAACATCCATCTGATAAACATTCTAGCCTTTTTGGGTTGCTAATGTCGGAATCATTCTAACTGTGTCAAGTCTAGCTACAGGTGCATATACCTCATGATAGTCAATCCCTAACTTCTATTTGTGACCTTTTACAAATAATCTGGCCTTATACCTTTTGACTTCTCCTTGGGCATTAAACTTAGTTTTGTATACCGATTTCACACCAATGGTTTTCTTGCCTACTAGAAGATCCATTAATTTCTAGGTCTATTTTTCCTTTATTGCTTCTATCTCATCATCCATAGCTTTCACCCACTGTCTATTTTGAATTTCTTATTCAAATGTGATTGGATCATACTCATAAAATAAAGCAAAATTAGATTGTTCTTCCTCTATTTTATTTTTAGTTGTAGACACCAAAATAGCACCAATCCTATTATGTGACTGCAAACACTGATCGCACTGACACACACAGCCCCAAGGGTAGCCCCCAGAGATTAAAAAGTGGTCCTAACCACTCTCACAATAGTTTTGGAAGGTCAAAAGTCAATTTGTCACCTTTAGGCACTCTACTTCATACTTGCTCCACCCAAGGACGATTACAAACTGGTATTCAACCCACCTAGGGACGAATAGCAGTATTCACTCTAGGGTGGGGTGAATAGAAGGTTTGACTGGCAAAAAGTCAAATCTTGACAAATGGTAGCTCAGATCTGCCACTTAATTCTTCCTTCCTTGCATGGGAGTATGAGTGAGCTTTTTTGAGGGTTAGAGGTAGTTACAGAGGCAGCCATGAGGCCCCTAATGAGGGAGGAATCTCCTCCCTCCTAGGAAGACATGATTGCCAAGTGGTGCCTCTGCATACTCATCCAAAGAGACCTCCAGGTCTATAAATTGGTGAGTTTTCTCACCACAAAAAAAAATGGAGAAGGAGCATTTTGAGCAACGAAGAGCTGTCATTTTACTCCCACACACACACATTTTGATTTGTGCCTATCGCATCCTTGATCTCTTTTGGAAGAGAGGTCATAGGGTGGTTATTGGAAGCGCAAATCCGGAACCCAAACCTAAAATTTGGCCACAAAATCCTACAAATTTTTTTGACAATACCCCATAAGATATTTTTGACCCATCCCAAGTGGATTAGTGCTGAAATCGGGCCCCAAAAGACGGGCATCCTGCCTCCGGGTGCCCCCCCCCACACTGTTGTAGGTCTAATCATCTCATCCCAAAATTATTAGGATTCTGTGGTAGATTTCCATAATTTTTCTTTTGCATATAATTCTAGGTTATCTAAATAGGCCTTAGTTTGAATTTCATTTCATTATGAGCATTTATGACCATGCTTTTATCATTTCATGTGTTCACTAACTTGCAGATGGTACCATCAAATTCCTAAATATAGAGGCCAAATTGGGAAAATATGACCTTCTGGGTCTTCTCAAAATGCCCCCAATTAGCTAACCCCAACTTTGTAGGTGATCTAGAGCCTCCGGGATAAGACATTTGGGACTATGCTTTTTGGAAAATTATTGTAGGTTTATTCGTCCCACCCCAGAGTGAATACAAATATGTGAGGAATTTCTCGACTGTTATTTTTGCAGTGCCTCATAGGTGATTTTTTCATGCCTTTGTGAAGTTTTTAGTTTGTTTGGATTCATTATAGTCATCGTTTTATTTAATTATTTGCAGGCGCTAATCTCAGGCTTGGGGATTGCATGTTTTATTTCATCTATAGGTGCTACTGACTATTTCTTGTTTCCTTGAATGTAGGATCTGGACATTTGAGGAGTAGCAAGGAGTCAAAATTCATATACACAAGTGGTGGTGATGTGTTAGTCTACCCATTTTACATGTGGGCACGTGGAAGAAGGAATAGCATTCATGGATGTAACAAGAACACATATTTAACGCTCCTGGCCCCTGAAAAGGGAGGAGGCGAATTGTAACCGAGTTCTAAAATGCATAAATAAAAAGGGTCATCTTTTTTATTGGATTTTTTGTTTTGTTTTGATTCGTTCAAGCTTTCTTTCCTTTCATGCACTTTCAATTCATAGGACTTAGCGTTAAGTTTAGTTTCGTTTGCATCGCACTTGGAGTTTCCTTTTTGTTTCTGTATCCTCATGCTTCCAGTGGTGATCATGGTGGGACACTTGTCCTCTATTTTTAAGATCAGAAATTTGATCAAAACTTGATCGTTTTTGCTTGCAGGTACCGAGTTTTCAAGCGCTGGACTACTGTTCGTTCCAGCCTGTGGTGAATACAGAGCTGTAATTCATCTTACCCAGGGACAAATGGGCATTCGCCCCACCCTATGATGAATACAGTATTGTTATTTGTCCCACCCTAGGATGAATAGCTGTCTATGTATTTTCAAGACAAAAACTCAGAAGCAACAGATTTGGGCAGAGAAGAGGTAAGGGTCTTGAACTCCTCCTGTCATTTACTATTTTTTGTTTCCTATTTTTCTGGTTCTTTGCTTGCTTAGGGAAAGTTGCATTGCATGTTTATTTTATTTCATGCAAAATAAAAAGAACCTCACACATCATGTGGCAACATAAACACCAAGGAGCTGGTCGTAAAACCCCAGCCCTTGATCAAGACCAACGGTGGATCTCATCACCACCTTGGATTGAATTTTGCATTCATAACCCCAATCGCTACTGTTGCTAGACGTAAATCCTAACAAAAGCTGACCGAGTGTAGCTGGGGTGATTCCCAGCGCATGAGGATAAGTCTTCTATGGTAGGTGTCAAAAATAGGGTGATTCCCCTTCCATACCGCCTATGTTCCACGTACCATATGCTCTCACGTACCAACAGTTTCCCTCACATAAGGGCGGGTATATAGAGAGGTTGGTATATCGGCCTGGCAATGGTATATCGAAGGGGCGACCAATTTTGGGAGCCATAAGAGCCATCATATTGCATTTAAACGTTCTTCACAAAAGCTTTCAAAACAAAATTAAAACACACTAAACCAAGTTTAGGACACACTTTTAATCTTTAAACGAGATAATCATTGCTTGCGTGTGTGATATTTTATTTTTAGTGTAACATAAAAATCATAAAAAGAAACAAAATTGTACGCATCTTGTAGGAAAACACCACCATGGTGTACACCCGTAGCCAAGCCCATTCAAGGGCGGAAGCTATGGAGAGTGTACAAGGGGGCACAAGTCACCTCCGCTATAGCCCCAAGGATTTGGTCATCCCACCTTGGAAGCCTGACCCACGAGGTAGTCCACTTCGTGCCTTGACAGAATGGGGCTATAGAGGCACCCCTTCGAGGGGCACGCCCACTCAGCACAACCCCTTTTAGGAGGAGTCCTTGCACATGGCATTCAATATAAATGAAAAGGCTCCCTTGGAAGCTCGGTATGAGTGGCCACCATGTGATGAAGCGCTAGAACAACAGAGGGTCCATGAGGAGAGGCCACATGATTATGTCATCCCTTCCTTTACCACCCATCACTATTAGGAATAATAGAAAAAATCCAGAGCACAAGGTGCTTCAAACAGGGTGAGACAACTCTGCCCGCCCCTTTCACGTATATGAAAGGGAGTACAAGGAAAACCATTATATTCCTCAAGAGCAATACACAGCATGGGAGTAATGTGCCTCTGTGTAGACACCAAAACATCACCAATCCGATTATGTGACTACAAACACTGATCGCATTGACACACACAGCTTTCAGGGCAGCCCTCGAAGGTTAAACAGTGGTCCTAGCCACTTACACAGCAGTTTAGAAGGTCGAAAAGTAAACAAAGGAGAGGCTAGTAGACATTTCCAAGCAACGAAGTGCTACCAAACCAAACACCCGATTGCATTCTTTTCGATTCATTTCTTCTACACCCGTAATCTCTTTCGCAAGGGAGGTTATTGGTGGCTGTTAGAAGGTGAATCCAGACCTTAGAACCCGACATTGGACCACAATAATCCATCAATTCGACGACAACACACATTCTTTGATATTTTGAGCCCATCCCTAGTGGATTGGCGTCAAAGTCAAGTTTTAACAGGGCGGCCCACTTGGGCACCTCACAATGTTTGTTAGTTGCATTATTAGTTTATTCTATCATGCTTTACATTCAAATATATCCTTTATCAAATATATCCTGCATTCTACGTTCTACGTCTAATACTTTACGTTTGAATATATCTGTCATGCTTTACGTTCTACGTCTAATTTAGATTTCAGAAGACAGTTATCGAATATATCCTGTGATGCAATGAAATACTAACCTGCAGGTAACAACAGCATTTTGGCTTTTCATCACAGGCGAAGTCGTCTCACCTAGAGACGAATTACAGTAGACTTTCACCGACTGTATCACTGGCAGTAGCCTCTGGTAAGGTTTTTTGATTTCTGTAAAAGTTGCAGGTTGCTTAGAGTTATGTTTTTTACCGAGTTAATCAGTCTTTTGCACGCATTTCTTATTGATTTTTAAAGTCAAACATTCTATCCTTGTGTTGCAGGTGCTACTAACGTCTCTGTGTTTCTTTGATCGTAGGGCAAGAGAAGCAACAAGCAAGGATTCATTATCGCAAGTGGCGCTAACACTCTGGCCCGCCCATTTTAAATGTGGGCATGCGAAAGAGGGATTACTAATCATGACTGTAACCAAGACATGCTAACACTCCTAGCCCCTAAAAAGGGAGAAGATGTATTGTAACCGAGTTTGGAATTAATATAAAAGGGCTGTGCTCCTGCTTTCTCTTTATATTTTGTCTCGATTTGATTACGTTCTTCCTATTTCATGCATCGAGTTAGTTTTGTTTTCATTGCATCTTAGTATTTCTTTCTTCTGCCCCCGATGCCTCCTAGACATGAGCAAGAGGCTAATCCTATAACCAATGATGGGCGCATTCCTCAGGAACCCACTCAGGTTTATGGGCCACCTTTAGAAATTCATCAAGAAGCCTCTAAGGAATTCGAGTGAGAAGAAGAGCGGGATGAACTACCCCACCAAGGCATGGGGGGTACTATCTGGCCACCCCTCCATAAGCCCTAGGTTCCTCAACAAGAACCAACCAAAGAGGAGGAGCTCAAATCTCTCGATACATGCAAAGCGCTAGAGCACTTAGAGTCGGTAGAGACCAAGATTTTGGAGCTCCCAAGGCCCAACTTACATGAGGCTCCTTTCGAAGAGGATCAACCTTTAACCGTAGGGCTACCTGATGATGCGATTCTCCATGTCTCGGAATCTCCAGATTATGATGAGCTGTATTCACTGGTCGAAGGTGAGGATAAAACAGAGATAGCCCACAACAATCACATGTGACAGCATCGGCATCCCATAAAAATCGAGGAAGCATGTCAACAGATAAACATAATACTAGGGCATGAGTGGCACGTTAACCCACTGTAATGGGAACAAGAGTTACATCTGCCACTTTGGGCACACAAAGATCAACTTCCACATAGAGATCCCATAGCAACATCAGTACCGAGGGCGGACCCTGTCCTCATCTCCACACATAGGGTAGATCCGTTTGTGCCCGTTCCCCTAGAGCCAGATCCGAGTGCAAAGACCATCAAGCTGGGGGTACCTCTATCCCCTGAAGAGCAAGCCAAAAGCTCCAAGGATTACCGCAATCGCTTGGTCAAACCCAAAGGCTCCAAGGATTATCGTAATCGCTTGGTCATCCCAAAATGCTCCAAGGATTCTCGTAATCACTTGGTTAACCCCAAAATGCTCCAAGGATTATCGCAATCGCTTGGTAAATCCCAAAATGCTCCAAGGATTCTAATCGCTTGGTCAATCCCAAAAATGCTCCAAGGATTATCGCAATTGCTTGGTCAAATCCCAAAAATGCTCCAAGGATTATCGCAATCGCTTGGTCAATCCCAAAATGCTCCAAGGATTCTATAATCGCTTGGTCAATCCCACAAATGCTCCAAGGATCCCTAAAATCGCTTGGTCAATCCCAAAATGCTCCAAGGATTTCCACAATCGCTTGGTCAAAAATAAGAAAAGTTAAAATTCAAAAATCATCAAAAACAACAATTTTTTTTTTTTGCATCTCATTTCTAGGCATACTCAAATTCATCAATAGAGAGCTCTTCTCGCACCTCATCTTCATATTCACAAAAATCAATCCATCAAAAATACAAAAATACATAGCTACATTAAAACATTGCATCCATACATTGCATATTTGTGGTCGTACAGGTCAAAGGCACCATAGGCTGTAATTGCTCTTCTAGTCCATCTGGTTCCACACAGTGCCATTTTACAAAAACAACAAAAACACCATGCATTGCTTTTTACCACACTAGAGTTAGTGGTATTTTAATGTATCAAGAGTTTTCATGATTCAGTCATCATTTTTCTCTTTAGCTACGTAATGTACCGAGTCAGACAGATTTTACAAAGGTAGAGTTACACTTGAAATACGCCTTGTTACGTAACATCCCAACACAAATTAAAACACATGAAAATTCCCAAGTTGTGTGAACGAAAGATGAAACCTGCACAGTAATCCAGGTCACCATAAGTGAAACGGTTATCTTGCTCATCCCCCTATGTGAATGGTTCCAGAATGCTGAGAATTGACAAAAGGACGAGCTCTTCCCCATTCATTCACCTCCATATACAGTGGTTTTCACCACTACCAAATCCCAATCATAGTTGGTTCCCAAAGTTGTAAGGATTCGTACTACACGTCCTTGCCAAGGATGGGTAGTCATCCCCAAGACCTAAAAGGATCAACGCCATTCACGAACAAAATTCCAACAAATCATCATCCTAACACTTTCCATTCACCTTTGATCTCCAAGTTGTAAGGATTCGTACTATCCGCACCTAACCAGGATGGGTAGTCATCCCCAAGGCCTAAAAGATCAATGCCCTTACTCCATAATCTCCATCACCCCCTTGGTTCCCAAACGTCGTAAGGATTCATACTACACGTCCCTACAAAGGATGCGTAGTCGTCCCCAAGGCCACAAGGATCAAGGCCACTCACCAACCTAAACTCACAATACTCAAAACACAAAATCAAATAACAGTGGTTATCACCACTATTCAAAATCCTCGCTCAAAAACAATTAATAGAAAATCAATAGTGATTTTCATCACTATATAGACAAGCAACTTTCTAAATCATTCAGCCAACAAATATCCTGAGCTTGAATCCCTAGAATTCTCAGCATTTGAAAAGCATCTAGGTGATCCTCTTTACAGGTTTGGTTGATAGCCTATCTGGCAATGGTGGTATCCTACCCGCATGATGATATGTCTATCACATTCGCTTTGCGTGCGTGCAGACCAATGTTTGCATAAGGATGAGCTAGCTTATGTTATCCTGGATAACATCACAGATTAATCTAACTAAATACAACAAAGGAGTTAGTGGAGCTAATTAGGTGATCCTTAGCACAGGTTCGGTTAAAAGCCCATCTAGCACTGGCGGTATCCTGATGAATACCACATAAATGAACTCAGTTGCACACACAGGGATGTGAAATAGCTTGGTCAAAAACAAGTCCGATTCATACCTTGTTCAAAATTCTTGTAAGATAAAGTACAATCATGGCTAGTAAGTTAAAACCGTCTGAGTCTCAGAAAACCTTAGCTACATTTCTAAACCAACTGCGCTACTTTTCATCCTTACAATACCATCAAAAAAAGAAAAACCACATGTATACATACAAAGTCATGCATCACAACAATCACCTAAAGACAAAATAACAAAGTTCTAAATAGTCTATGGTGGCATAGCCAAACATCACAAATTCCATTCATCCATTTCATTTCTGCATATCACATATAAATAAAAAACATTTGCATTCATCATAACATATGCATCCATCAAAATAAATCAACATACAAATCACATTTATCATACCATATGCATACATCAATATAAAGTAGCATGCATCCATCAACATCAATCATTGTGCATAACATAAAATCATGACATATACACAAAGCAAGAAAATCAAAACAACAAAAACAACAAATAAATGCAACACAAAAACAACAAGCAATAAGCATTGTCGGACACAAGTGCTCTTGCAATTAACCTCTTGGCATAGAAAATAAATTTCGGGGCTCAAATTGTCATTCTCCTACTTCCCCAAGAAGGCTACCATAGCCGGACCACTCCATGGGAAGACGGGTTTTTGATGATTTCACCCCATTATTGCATCACCAAAAGGGTTAACACCCACCAAAAATAGGTCTAAATGTCAGGAAATTGCACATGCTTAACGGTAAACCATCTAAAGGCACCCTTGCACAAGTCATCTTGGGTCAAGCGACTCGTCGCTTTTCTCATGAAGGTCATTCCCTCATCGATTCGTCGCTTGAGGGGGTAGTCACACTTAGTCACCAATCAACAAGCACACACCCAATCAAAGCAATGACATGCATTCAAAGAATCATTGACAAAGACAATCATGCTCCTACTTGGGGCAGTAAAAAAGCAACAATCAAATTGATCAAACACTTGGCATTCCCGAAGCATGAACACAAGGTTCCCCTGTGGACAAAAGGTTGCGCCCTTTGCCTAATCATGACTGATCAATGTCCAAGCTCAAGTCACACCTCACCAAAACAGGTTAATACTTGAAATCAAATTCCTTAGCTTGTCAGAAGCAAGGATTCAAGAATGCATGCCCTTTCCATACTTGGGGCATCAAAATTTGGTTAGGTTACCAAGAAACCCTAATCATTAGTGCTTTGGTTATCTATTTTTGCTCAGCACTACGTCACCCGCAACGCTTTCCAAAAATGGGCATCTGTAGACACCAAAATAGCACCAATCTGATTATGTGACTACAAACACTAATCGCATTGACACACACAGCTTTCAAGGCAGCCCTCAGAGGTCAAACAGTGGTCCTAGCCACTTACACAACAGTTTAGAAGGTCAGAAAGTAAACAAAGGAGAGGCTGGTAGACATTTCCAAGCAACGAAGTGCTGCCAAACCAAACACCCGATTGCATTCTTTTCGATTCATTTCTTCTACACCCATAATATCTTTCGTAAGGGAGGTTATTTGTGGCTATTATAAGGTGAATCCGGACCTTAGAACCTGACATTGGACCATAATAATCCATCAATTCGATGACAACCCACATTCTCTGAGATTTTGAGCCCATCCCTAGTGGATTGGCGTCAAAGTCAAGTTTTAACGGGGCGGCCCACTTGGGCACCCCACACTGTTTGTTAGTTGCATGATTAGTTTATTCTGTCACGCTTTACGTTCGAATATATCCTTTATCAAATATATCCTGCATTCTACGTTCTATGTCTAATGCTTTACATTTGAATATATCTGTCATGCTTTACGTTCTACGTTTAATTTAGATTTCAGAAGACAGTTATCGAATATATCCTGTGATGCCATGAAATACTAACCTACAGGTAACAACAAAATTTTGGCTTTTCATCACAGGTGAAGTTGTCTCACCTGGAGACGAATTACAGCAGACTTTCACCGACTGTATCACTGGCAGCAACCTCTGGTAAGGTTTTCCTATTTCTGTAAAAGTTGCAGGTTGCTTAGAGTTATGTTGTTTACTGAGTTAATCAGTATTTTGCATGCATTTCTCATTGATTTTTAAATTCAAACATTCTATCCTTGTGTTGCAGGTGCTACTAATGTTTCTGTGTTTCTTTGATCGCAGGAGAAGCAGCAAGCAAGGATTCATTATCGCAAGCGGTGGCAACACTCTGGCCTGCCCATTTTAAATGTGGGCATGCGGAAGAGGGATTACTAATCACGACTGTAACCAAGACATGCTAACACTCCTAGCCCCTAAAAATGGAGGAGATGTATTGTAACCGAGTTTGGAATTAATATAAAAGGGTTGTGCTCCTGCTTTCTCTTTATATTTTGTCTCGATTTGATTACGTTCTTCCTATTTCATGCATCGAGTTAGTTTTGTTTTCATTGCATCTTAGTATTTCTTTCTTTTGGAATCTCATGCTTTCACTCCACACCTACTATCTATTAGAATCACCCAACGAGGCCAGAGCCTCGAGTGAATGCTGCCAACCTCGATAGAGGGAAGTGACCTATAGAGATCTCGGATCATCATGACCAAGATAAATGCATAGGAGAGGCATCTAGGCCTCCTAGACTCAAGATGGTGGAACAAATCGACCTGGCAGTCGGCAGACATGCCGTCCGCAAAGCACAGATTATGCAGCTTGAGCAAGACCAATAGCAGCTAGAGAATCTATATCGCCTTAGCAAAAAGTGCATTCGATGCCAGACAGATGAGTTGCTCCATAACACTGTGCCTAAGAGGGTCCCAACCCCTCGCACCCAAAGAGCAGAACCATATGAGAGGTGCAACCCCTTGGTGCGAGACTAGTCTCCATGACCTTACCAAGTGCTACCTCCGAGACCTCCTAGACCTGAGCAAGAGGCCACTCCCAGGAACAATGATGGTCTCCCTCTGTGGGGACCCACCCATGGTCATAGGTCTCATCCATAAACTCAACAAGAAGCCTATGAGGAGTATGAGCAAGAAGAAGAGCGGGCCGTAACACCGTACCAAGGCAGAGGGGCCACTATCTGGCCACCCCTACATAGGCCTCAAGTTTCCCACAACCCACAACAGGATCAAACTAAGGAGGAAGATATTAAATCTTTCGATGCATATAAAGCGTTGATAGAGTATTTGGAATCTGTGGAGACCAAGACTTCTGGGCCCCAAAAGCCCACGTTACGCCAACTCTGTAGTCATCCTGTGCATCCGTCAGTGCCAGCACCCCCTTACCTTGAACACTTTAAGCTGCCTCAGTTGGCAATCTTTAGAGGTGATGAGGATGCCCAAGAGCATGTGACTAGATTCCTGAGCCAATGCTTTGGCATTCAGGATAATGATGCTTTGCTATTGAGAGAATTTATCACCACGTTCGTAGGCCCTGCCTTGGATTGGTTTACTCAATTACCAAAGCATAGCATAAGCAACTTAGATCAGCTAGTGGATGCATTCCTCGAATGCTTCACATTCAACACTAAGAAGAAGGCATCACTAAGCGACCTATCTAGCCTCAGGCAGTATGAGGAAGAAACCATGGCGGCCTATGGGAACCGATGGAGGACTTTGATTTCAAAGCTACCCTACCTCCCTCCTATGTCTGACCTCACACAAATGTTCTTAAAGAGTTGTTTGAGATTGATCTCAGTGCTATTTTAGCTGCAACAATATGCCACCTTAGAGGAATCTCTGGCACAAGCCAGAATCATTGAAGAGATCAAGATTTAGGATGGCGAGATAGCCAAACCAAAAAAGAAAGAATGGTCTAAGAACACCAAAGCAGGGACGACGCAACAGAAACCCGCTATGGTCAATCAGGTTGCTATCAACATCCCCAAGCCTACATAAGCAACATAGCCCCAAAAGGCTAACTATCAGGTGGTGCCTCTTAACAATTATGACCAAGAAAATCAAAGGCAAGAACAAAACCAGTAGCATCGCCCTAGGCTATAATTCGCATCTTACATAGAGTCCAGAGACTCCCTATTTGATCGCTTGTCAGTGGTAAACTTGATTAACCTGCCCGAGGTTCAACCCATAGATCCCAATGCACCAAAACCGAAGGGCTACAGGGAATATTTGTACTTTAGGTTCCATATGCGGAAGGGACATGACCTTAATTCCTATTGGAAGTTTAAGGGCTTGGTGCAAGACCTAATTGATAACAAGACATTAGTGGTGGATAATCTCATGGCACCAAGAAACCAACAAATGGAGGTCTTTAAGGACCCCTTTCCTGCCTATGATGCACAGGAAAATACCCTACAATTCAATGAGGTCACACAAAACTACCCCATGCAGGGGTATGTAGGGATGATTAGTATAGTGACTCAGAATAGGAGGTATCCAAATGTAGCTTCCCCCGACAATATCGCAATCATAACAACACCTTACAAAACCTCCTCCACCTAAACCCATGGCCACAATTCAGACCAAACTCACTCAGATCTTGAGGACCACATCGGTTAGGCTCTCCATATATGAGCTCATATAATAATCAACGCCCCATCGGGAGGCCCTAATGGAGATATTGAAAGCCATCGAGTTGCAGCCCCACAAAGCAAATTCCTTCAACAACTTTGTGGGACATGTCAAACGATGCACTAAGCTAGTCATAACCTTTCAAGAATACGAAGTGAAATCAGTGGCTAATGATATGGCAGATCCGCCCCTGCACATTATCGCATGGGCCAACAGGATTCCATATAAGAGGGTGTTAGTAGACATTGGATCATCCAGTAATATCATCACAATAGTGGCATTGAAACATCTAAAGTTGCCAACATCTCACATCATGGCTTCCACCTAAACTCTGTGAGCATTCAATGATGCAATATGTTCGACAGTTGGCACAATTGTCCTACCCATCCAGGTGGGACAAAAGACTATACCTACATTGTGCCATATTTTGGAAGGTGAGATGGCTTATAACATCTTGCTAGGTCGGCCGTGGATCAGGGACATGAAGTGTGTCCCTTCGATAGCTCATTAGTGTTTAAAGTATACATTTGAATGGGAAGTGCATGTAGTCTCGGTGGACTTGGAACCCTTCAAGTATTGCAATGCGGTGCAACTGATGCCACAATCGAACCTCCTATCAATGCATTTGGATTTTTAGTTGAATCCATCTAAACGGGGTTCGATTTCATAGGCATCCCCTTTGGCAAGCCCATAAAAACCATATCCGGGTCCATCTTCATCAACTGGTCCTTCACCAACGATGCCACCTACGGTGGCCACACAGAAGGATAAAGGGAATAAACCCCTGGAAGAGGCACTGCCATCAGTATCAATAATCTCTACTGAGAAGATGCCTACCAGAATGGAAGTCGATGCTCCTAGTTCACCCGACATGGAGTGGACTTCGAAAGAACTTTCGTTCCCTCCCCTTCAATCGCCAACAATCATTGTTGAAATGGCCAATACGGGCTTGGGGGAGTATCTGGTGCAGAATATTGTAGCAACACTCACACTAGAGTCTGTGTAGGACATGGGGAGATCTCGCCTCTCCATTGGTACCATTGTTCCTCTAGGCTACCCACCGAACCAGATAAACTTTGTGTATGGGGGCCTTGATCATGGTACTGAACCATACATGCAAGAGGACGGAGATGAAGAGCCCTTTGCAGAAGATGTCAATTATTTTTCTAACCCAGACTTTGCTTTGAGATACCTTGGCCAATGCAATTGGCACGGATATGGGTTAGGTAGATATGAGCAAGGAGTGCGTGTTCTTTGCCAACCAAGGTACCAAATGCCATACGACAAGTTAGGAGTAGGGTTCAACCACCCCCTCCCATTAGACATATTGGTAGAGAACATGCAAGGCCTAGGGATAGGCAACAATAGGGTATTGGCATTAGATCCATATGCCAACCCTAACATGACATACACATTGGGAGATTATCTCCCATTGTTGACAACCAACCTTGTTGACCTCAACAACCCTTTCCCTTCGCTCGAAAGAGGAGAAAGTTAAAGAACACAACTAAAAGATAGGTGTAGACAAGGTCAAGAAGGATCATCAAAAGACGAGTCAGAATATGAGGTAGCACCATGGGATCTGTTTGAATCAGATAGCAATCACTCACAAGTGACCCCCATGGATGATTATTAGGAAAGCCTTTTTGCAATGTTTCCTTTGGTGGCTCCCATCGAGCAAGTGCCACCACAAGACAATCAGGCCCTGCCATAGAGAGCAAAATAACCCCAATGGGGCCAGATCAATTTGCTTGAGAAAAATGAGCCTCTAATGTCGCACACAGTTGTTGGAGCCAACGAAGGCCTTTGGATCTCTGACAATGATTACAAAGATGAAACTAAGATAGACTATCTCAATCATATGCGACAGCAACAATACCCCTTGGAGATTAACAACATATTTGAATAGCTAAACATAGTGCCAGGGCGTGAGTGGTACATAAAACCAGTGCGGTGGGACCAAGTGTTGAATCCGTCACTTTGGGCATCACATCTAGAAAAATCTTGGGTTTAATAGTCTCAAAGCAAGGCATTGAGGTGGATCCAAACAAAGTCAAGGCAATCCTTGAAATGCTCCCCCAACTACCATTAAGCAGCTCAAAAGTCTGTAGGAAAAGGTCACGTCAATTAAGCGCTTCATAGCACAACTATCTGACAAGTGTCGACCCATGAACAAATTATTGCATAAGGGTGTAGCATTTCACTGGGATGACGAGTGTCAGTCAGCCTTTGATGACATTAAACAATACTTGGCTTTGTCACTAGTATTGGCACCACCTAGACCAGGAGTGTCATTCTACTTATACATCTCAGCTACTGAGGTGGCATTGGGTGCCATGCTAGCCCAGAAAAATGAACTTCACAAAGAACAGGCTACTTATTACCTTAGCCACACCCTGGTCAGTTATGAACTTAACTATGCATACGTTGAGAAGCTCTACTTGGCAGTGGTGTTTGCTACCAAAAAGCTACGCCACTACATGCTCAGCAATACGACGTATGGTGTGTCTAAGGAGAATCCATTGCATTACATGATGAGTCATACTTATCATAGTAGCCGCATGATGAAATGGATCATGTTGTTGATGGAATTTTACATAGAGTTTATTGGACATAAATCCATCAAAGTTCAAGTCATAGTTGATCAACTAGCAGAGGCTCCTCTCGAAGACGATCAGCCTTTGGTCATAGAACTACCCGATGATGGGGTCTTCCATATCTCAGAATCACCAGATTCTGATGAGCTTGAGTCACAGGCCGATATAACCCTATTTTTTGATGGTTCTAAATGTGAGCAAGGTGGCAGCACAAGAATCATATTCTTTACACCACAAGGGACTCCAATGCCTCTATCATTTAAATTAGACTTCCTGTGCACCAACAACAATGCAAAGTATGAAGCCTTGCTCATAGGTCTTCAGACAACAATCACCATGAACATCAAATGATTAAACATCTTTGGTGATTCACTGCTAATTGTCAACCAAGTTAAAGGGGTATTCCAGTGTAAATTCCTGGTTCTGCAGGCCTACAAAGCCCTTGTGGACAAATTCTTGGAAAATCTTGAATGGTACGACATCAAGGCACTCCCTCGATCATCGAATCATTTTGTGAACACTATGGCCTCCTTGGGGTCACTAATCCTGCAAGACATTTCTGGTGATATGACAACCATTCAAGTCAAAACACTATTGCAATCCACGATGGAGTGTGCAAGCTCTGACTTAACACTAGGAATCCACCTGATCTAGATTGAACCATCCCCGGACATGTTCTCTCGAATCCATGATTGTCTAAATCATGCCAATTGGGGGTCCTTGTTCTCCCCTACTCCCCTTAATAGCAACACAATGCTATTCTTACAAGTTCTTTCCTGCTCAGCTTTTGCTAGGGATGAACTTCAAGAGGGATTGGTTGTTCATACCGTCGAGGCTTCTAATCATCAGGATTGGTATTCACCCATAAGGGATTACCTCAAGCTAGGTAACCTCCCGCTTGGATTGACGCATGCCACAAAATGATCATTCAAACAAAAAGTGGCAAAGCATGTCTTGTTAGGAGACATTTTGTACCATCGTAGCTACAAAGGAATCCTCCTTCATTGCTTGGACCAACAGGAGTCCACTTGGGCGATCGCCCAAGCGCATGATGGTACATGCGGTGGCCACTTCAGTGGTATGGCCATCGCAAAGTGCATTCTCCACATGGGCTATTATTGGCCATATTTAGAGCGAGATTGTTGTGCATATGTGAGGAAGTGCATGAAGTGTCAACACCATGCCAATTTGACACACGTACCTTCTCAGGCCTTGCAGCCGATTCAATCGGCTTGGCCATTTTTGTAGTGGGGTCTAGATCTAATCGAAAAGATCTCCCCTGCATCATCCGGCCATCACACATTTATCATAACGGCCACAAAGTACTTCACCAAATGGGTGGAAGCAATTCCGCTTGCCTCTACAACTGGAACCCACATTTCGGAGTTCATTTTACATAATATCATATGTCATTTTGGTATTCCATCCAAGATAATCTCGGATAATGGGACGTCATTCAAGAACAAAGACGTGCATGCTTTGACCACAAAGTACAAAATTTAGCATAGTTTTTCAACACCCTATTATCCGTAGGCAAATGGGCAAGCAGAGGCGTCAAACAAAATGCTAGTTGCCATCCTCAAAAAGATAGTCACAGACAGTCATAAGGATTGGCACATTCAGATCCCACTTGCCCTATGGGCTTATCGCACTAGCATTCGGACACCCACTAGGGCAACTCCATTTTTGCTTTGGTGTATGGCTTCGAGGCTGTCATGCCTCTCGAGTTGGAAATTCCTTCTCTGTGCATATCAATGCAAGAGTTCATCGATGATGACACTACGCGGCAGGACCGGTTAGACCAGCTTACGTTGCTCGATGAACGACGTGTTAATGCTCTTGAGCATTTACATATCTATCAAGAGCGACTTAAGAGGGCATACAACATGAAGGTTCACCTGAGGGACTTTTAGGTTGGTGACTTGGTCTTAAAAGAGAACCAACATAACTCTAACTTGCCACCCCATCTAAGGGACAAATTCATGGAAAACTAGTTAGGTCCTTATGTCATCAATGATAAAATAGGACCTGGAACATACTGGCTAGCCTCTCTTGATGGAATCAAGGAACTAGAACCCTTGAACATCAGTCATTTGTGGCCATTCCATATTTAATAGAGCCATAGCCCAAAATGCTCCAAGGATTCTCATAATCGCTTGGTCAATCCCAAAATGCTCCAAGGATTCTCATCATCGCTTGGTCAATCCCAAAATGCTCCAAGGATTCTCATCATCGCTTGGTCAATCCCAAAATGCTCCAAGGATTCTCATCATCACTTGGTCAATCCCAAAATGCTCCAAGGATTCTCATAATCGCTTGGTCAATCCCAAAATGCTCCAAGGATTCTCATCATCGCTTGGTCAATCCCAAAATGCTCCAAGGATTCTCATAATCGCTTGGTCAATCCCAAAATGCTCCAAGGATCCCTACAATCACTTGGTCAACCCCCCCAAAAAAAATTCCCCAAAGATGCCCATTACCCATTTGGTCAAACCAAAAAGCTCCAAGGATTCCCACAATCGCTTGGTCAAAAATAAGAAAATTCAAAAACAATAAAATCATCAAAAATACAACAAAAATTTGCACCTCATTTCCATACATGCTCAAAATCATCACAAATAAAGAGCTCTTCTTGCACCTCATCAATCCATCAAAAACACAAAAATAATAGCTACATTAAGCATCACATCCATACATTGCATATTTGTGGTCATACAGGTCAAAGGCACCATAGAACTGTAATTACTTGGCAAATCCATCCGTTCCCACATTTCTCAATTCTATAATAAACCACCATTCACGTTATTTTACCATACCATAGTCAGTAGTCTCCTAATGTATCTAGAGTTTTTGTCACTCAGCTGTCATTAGCCTTCTAGCCAAATACTGTACAAAGTCAGACAGATTTTCCAAAGGTAGAATCTTACTTGGATCACACCTTGTTACGTAACATCCCAACACAAAGTTAAAACACATAAAAATTCCAAAGTTGTGTGAACGAAAGATGATGCCTGCAAAGCAATCCAGGTCACCATAAGTGAAACGGTTATCTTGCTCATCCCCCTGTGCGAATGACCCCAAGAATGCTGAGAGTTGGCAAAAGGACAAGCATCTTCCCTACCCAATTCCCCAAGAATCCCAAGTTCTCAAAAAGTTGCAAAAATCATAAAATTTTGCAAAAGTCAAAACTCCAAAAAATTGACATCACCACCAAAGTGCATACCTCAAACGACACATACAATAGTGATTCTCATCACTCAAAATTCAAATCCCTTGCTCAAAAGAAAATATATATAATAAAAATAAACAATGATTTTTATCACTACAAAAGAGCAAGTATCCCAATACAATTGAAGAAAATAAGGGAGTCAAACTTGAATCCCTGGAACTCTCAGCATTCAAAAGGTCATGAGGTGAACCTCAGTACCGGTTTGGTGGATAGCCTATCGGTCACTGGTGGTAAACCTCCCGCATGATGATATATCTATCACATTAACTCATGTACAGATCAATGTTTGCATGTGGATGAGCTAGCTTATGGTATCCTAGATAGCACCGTAGATTAATCTGACTAAATACAACAAAGGAGTTAGTGGAGCTAATTAGGTGATCCTCAGTATAGGTTTGGTTGACAGCCTATCTGGAACTGGCGGTATCCTGACAAATACCACATAAATGAACTCAATTGCACACACAGGGATGTGAAATAACTTGGTCAAAGACAAGTTCGATTCATACCTTGTCCAAAAGTCTTGGAAGATAACATTACAATACTAGCTAGTTGGTTAAAACATCTGAGTCTCAGAAAAACTTAACTACATTCTAAAACCACCTGTGCAATCTGTCATCCTCGAATTGCCATCAAAAAATACAAAAATAGCATGTATACAACAAAAGTCATTCACCACAGTAATCGCCTAAGACAAAAAGCCATAAGTTCTAAATAGTCTATGGTGCCCTCGCCAAAAATCACACATTTAATCCATCCATTCCATTTGCATATCCTAAAAATTAGAAACATTTGCATTCATCATAACATATGCATCCATCAACATCAATTAACATGCATACATACACATTCAACAACCATTGAGCATAACATCAAATGCCGACATGTGTATAAACAAAATAAAGTCATCTGTATATATATCATCAAAAATGCTCATAGGCTACAATAAACGGTCCTCTGACCTCGCCAAAAGCAAAACCTCAAAAACCCCTAAGCCTAGGGCATCGACCACCATGATCATGCAGGATCGGTGCGACGGGAACTACCCCCCATGGTGTGGGTCCTATGGGACCCCTCAAGGTGGCTTCCGCTAGCCCCCGCATCATGCCTGCTAGAGCCCCCTCATCCAGTCGCCTACATCAAGAAGATGTTGACTGCTCAGTATCTCTCCCTCTCGAGTGACGCGACACCGAGGTGGCTAATCTCTGCCTCCAGCTCCAACCGATGCTGCACCAAGTCCATCTCCCGCTATCGATACATAGCCAAATTTTCGTTACACTATGCCAACTATGCCCGTAGAAGATCCCTCTCCCGTATCGCATCAGTATCCCCCTCCTGTCGATGGTGCATAGCCCATGCGGTCTCCCGCTCCACTAGCTGAGTCCGCAAGAGATCCCTCTCTTGTAGAGCCTCCCATAGCTCCTCATCCCGTCTTCGAAGTAGCCCCGCCAATCATGCATTCTCAGTGTGCAACCCTACCTTCATGTCCTCCATGACTGCTTGGGGCATTGGCATCTCTGGAATAGTAGCCTGCTCTGGCTCCCACTACTCTAAGATGTCCTGCATCTTCGGCTACTCCGAAACCCCAAAATCCTCCCTCACAAAATCATCCACCTCTACCATATTCGCATCCTCTAGCGGAACCCCCCAACCCTCACCTGGTGCCTCTACACCCTCATCACCTACTATCGCTACCTCGGCACCTCCCAGTGGTCCCTCTCCCCGCCATCATCGTAGTGTCCACCACTGGTCGTACTCTACGGTAGTCCCGACGTCGTCCACATCTAGGATGTCAATAGCTATGTCAAAATCCTTGCCCAACGGTGCAATGACTGGCCAAGCTAGAGCCCTCTCATCCCCCCGATGTCGATAGACCACGGGCTCCCCAGGAAACCCCTGGCGCACCCCAAACTATCGTGTCACCCGGTTGTACGAGAAGAACTCCTGCTCGGTCCCATGTTGCCCAATCAGCCATCGCCCTCTATGAACCCATCGAAGCCACTCTCCAGCCTCAGGCCAGGATGGACAGTCTCGGTAGGGGTGCCAGAACACCTCCCTTGGAGTAAGCTAGGCAAAGGCATCAGCATAGTGCCCTACGACACCTGCCCACCACCGACTCTGCCCTTGCTCCTCGGACCACCACCACAGAGCCACGTAGCCTATATCCCTATCCACCATCTCCGCCCGAGTAGTCCACAACAGCCCCATCGACCTCTCCATCGCTATATGCTACCAAGCCCAACACTGCAATAGAAAGCTGCACCCAATACCCTTCCACCTCCGGTAGTGGACCTCGTACAACTCATCATAGAGTTGTGCTAGCAACGTCTACCCCCACCTCATGATCATAGGTGCATCCGTAGGACACTCCACCAGCCGAAAGACCACATCCAATAGGTTCCATGGGAACCTCACACCTGACGATTCAGGTAGCAGCATGTTGGAAATGAGGCCCATAAGTACTATGTGCCTCACTCCCAACACCCCCTTCTCCAGCCACCATCGAACCAGAATCCCACCAATCTGGCAGTCACACTCCGCCCTCTCCACTGGGCTATCCACACCCACTCTCCCCCTTTTCTATTCTCTTCTTTTGTTCTTCCTGGCGCGTCCGGGCTTCTTTCAAAATTTGAAGGTTTGTGGGTCCTCTAAGGTCACTGTCATCTCCCCTGTTGGGAGATGGAAGGTCATAATTTTAAAAGGAGGATAACCTATTCATCAAGTTGGTTCGGGGATCCCACAAGTTTATCAAGGCCATTCGATAGGCCCGATCCTCGACCATAGGCTCCAGCCGAGTCACCTGCTTGAGCCCAAGGGCATCAAGCCACTCCCAGTCAACCAAAGTCAATGCCTCCCGCACTTCAGTAAAAATAGTAGGTACACAATACCGACTCTTCACAACCTGCAAAAGAAAACAAAACAAACAAAAAAACATTAAAATCATGAAAAACTATACAATAGTAACATGAATATACAACCATGCATAAAACAATGTACAACTAAAAACAACAAAATTCACAAAAATTCAAAACATTCACAGTTTGTCAGTCTTAGGGTTTCTGTACTCTAAGTTTAAAACTGACAAAAAAAAAAAAAAACAAATTTTCAAATACAGTTTGTCAGTCTTAGGGTTTCTGTACTCTAAGTCTAAAACTGACAAACAAAATAAAAAAACAAAAACAATTTTCAAATACAGTTTGTCAGTCTTAGGGTTTATGTACTCTAAGTCTAAAACTAACAGACAAAATAAAAAAAAAAAAACAAAATTTTTAAATCAGTTTGTCAGTCTTAGGGTTTCTGTACTCTAAGTCTAAAACTGACAGACAAAAAAAAAAAAAAACAAAACAAAATTTTTAAAATTAGTTTGTCAGTCTTAGGGTTTTCACTCTATGTCTAAAACTGACAGACAACATAAAAAACAAAAACAAATTTTTAAAATCAGTTTGTCAGTCTTAGGGTTTCTGCACTCTACGTCTAAAACTAACAGACAACATAAAAAAACAAAAACAAATTTTTTAAATTAGTTTGTCAGTCTTAGGGTTTTTTCCGTACACTACGTCTAAACTAACGTTTACATTTATAACAAAAACAATAAAAAGAAAAAACAAATTTTAAGCTAGGGTTAAGTGAAGTTTTTTTTCAGTTACACTAAGTTTTTAGCTGAGTTATAAACTACCTTTTGATCTTTGTGTACCTAGGGTTTTACCTAAAGTTTTCATGAAGCCATAAAACAACAAGTCACGCATAACGACATACATTTAATTAAGGGGTTCATTTTTTTTTAATTTGAACAACAAAATCACAAAATACAAGCAATAACGAGGAAGGTCACTCACCGGTCTCGCTTCGGCTCCGCCACTTGATGACCCGGTGTGTGAACTCATGGTGTCGGGAGAAATTTGGTAGCGCTTCGCTTCGCAGAATCGACCTCCTCCTCCTCAGAGCTCCAAATCGCCAGAAAAAACAAATGCAAATGAGCCCAAACCCTAGTTTTGGCCCTTAAATAGGCTTTTTGAGCCTGTAATCGTTCCTCCCTTGGATGAGCGCTCTAGTTAGTGCTCGTCCCACCCTGGGATGATTACTAAATAGGTATTCATCCCACCCAGGGATGAATACAGAGCAAAAATTTCAAAACAACAAAAAAATGCACCAAAACAAGCAATAAAACTGTCCAATGAGAGTGCTTTTGCACCTGACATTTCGGGCATGCAAAACCGACGTCGGGGTCACAAATCCTCACTATCCTACTCCCTAAGAAGGCTACCATAGCCGGACCACTCCACGGGAGGACGGATTGTCGAGAATTTCATCCCCAAGCGGCGTCCCAAAAAAGTCAAAATCCACCCAAAAATAACAATAAAATTTCCGAACAAAGGCACCTTTGCGCCCGCCATTCACTGGCATACAAAACCGACATTTGGGTCACAAATTGTCACTATCCTACTCCCTAAGAAGGCTACCATAGCCGGACCGCTCCATGGGAGGACGAATTTTTGACAATTTCAGCTCCAAAATGCGTCACAAAAAGGGTTCAAACCCACCAAAAATAGGTCTAAATGTCGAAAAACTGCACGCACATTCAACGATAAACATATGAAGGCACCCTTACACAAGTCATCTTGGGTCAAGCGACTCATCACTTTTCTCATGTAGGTCATTCCCTCATCGATTCGTCGCTTGAGGGGGTAGTCACACTTAGTCACCAATCAACAAATACACACCCAATCATGAAAATGGCATGCATTCAAAGAATCATTGATAAAGACAATCATGCCCCTGCTTGGGGAAGCAAAAAAGAAATAATCACAAGCTGATCAAACACTTGGCATTCATGAATCATGAACTCAAGGTTCCCATAGACAAAAGGTTGCGCCCTTTGCCTATTCATGACTGATCGATGTCCAAGCGCAAGTAACACCTCACCAAAAAAGGTTAACACTTGGATTGAGTTCCTTCACTCGTCAGAAGCAAGGATTCAAGAATGCATGCCCTTTCCATACTTGGGGCATCAAAATTTGGTTAGGTTACTGAGAAACCCTAATCATTAGTGCTTTGGTTATCTATTTTTTCTCAACACTGCGCCACGCACAATGCTTCCCAAAAAGAGGCATCTATAGACACCAAAACAACACCAATCCGATTATGTGACTGCAAACACTGATCACACTGACACACACAACCCCAATGGCAGCCCCCAGAGGTTAAACAATGGTCCTAACCACTCTCACAATAGTTTTGGAAGGTCAAGAGTCAATTTGGCACCTTCAAGCACTCTGCTTCATACTCGTTCCACCCAGGGACGATTACAAACTGGTATTCACCCCACCCAGGGACGAATAGCAGTATTCGCTCCAAGGTGGGGTGAATAGAAGGTTTGACTGGCAAAAAGTCAAATCTTGACAAATGGCAGCTCAGATCCGCCACTTAATTCTTCCTTCCTTGCATGGGAGTATGAGTGAGCGTTTTTGAGCGTTAGAGGTAGTTACAGAGGCAGCCATGAGGCCCCTAATCGGGGAGGAATCTCCTCCCTCCTAGGAAGGCATGATTGCCAAGTGGCGCCTCTGCATGCTCATCCAAAGAGACCTCCAGGTCTATAAATTGATTTCCCAGGTTTGGCGAGGTTTTCACACACACCTTTTGATTTGTGCCTATCGCATCCTTGATCTCTTTTGGAAGAGAGGTCATAGGGTGGTTATTGGAAGCGCAAATCCGAAACCCAAACCCAAAATTTGGCCACAAAATCCTACCAAATTTTTTGACAACACCCCACAAGAGATTTTGGACCCATCCCAAGTGGATTGGTGCCAAAATCGGGCCCCAAACGGTGGGCATCCTGCCCTCGGGCACCCCCACACTGTTGCAGGTCTAATCGTCCCGCCCCAGAATGATTAGGAATTTGTGGTATATTTCCACAATTTTTCTTTTGCATCTGATTCTAGGTTATCTAAATAGGCTGTAGTTTGAATTTCATTTCATTCTGAGCATTTCTGACCATGCTTTTATCATTTCCCGCCTTCACTAACTTGCAAATGGTACCATCAAATTCCTGGTGATAGAGGCCAAATTGGGAAAATCTGACCTTCTGGTTCTTCCCAAAAAATTACCCCCAATTAGCTAAACCCAACTTTGTAGGTGATTTGGAGCCTCCGGGATAAGACATTTGGGACTGTGCTTTCTGACAAATTGTTGTAGGTTTATTCGTCCCACCCCGGAGCGAATACAAATCTGTGAGGAATTTCTCGACTGTTCTTTTTGTAGTGCCTCATAGGTGATGTTTTCATGCCTCTGTGAAGTTTTCAATTTTTTTGGATTCATTTTAGTCATCGTTTTATTTAATTCTTTGCAGGCGCTAATCTCAGGCTTGGGGATTGCATGTTTTATTTCATCTACAGGTGCTACTGATTGTTTCTTGTTTCCTTGAATGTAGGATCTGGATATTGGAGGAGCAGCAAGGAGTCAAAATTCATATACACAAGTGGCGGTGACGTGTTGGTCCACCCATTTTACATGTGGGCACGCGGAAGAAGGAATAGCATTCATGGATGTAACAAGAACACATATTTAACGCTCCTGGCCCCTGAAAAGGGAGGAGGCAAATTGTAACCAAGTTCTAAAACACATCAATAAAAAGGGTTGTCTTCGTTATTGGATTTTTTGTTTCATTTCGATTCGTTCATGCTTTCTCTCCTTTCATGCACTTTCAATTCATAGGACTTAGCATTAAGTTTAGTTCCATTTGCATCGCACTTGGAGTTTCCTTTTTGTTTCTGTATCCTCGTGCTTCCACTAGTTACCTCATATATGTGTTGCAAGATCCTTATTATTGATGGAGTTTTTAGGTTGGACATTCTTATTGCAAGCAGAGGTGACTATGATGATGAGAAAATGATTCTACCAACACTATAAGTGCTTCTTGAGGCTATAGGCAGGTGAACTTTATCTCCTTCCAAATCCTCAGATTCAATAATTGTTGGCTCTAGCTGGCTAGTCTTTGATTTCTAATTCTATGCTTCAACCTCTAGGAACTTCACATCTCAGTTGATGATCAACTTCTTTGTTACATGATTATACAGCTTGTAAGCTTTTGATTATTAATTATAACCAATGAAGATGCATTCATCCACTTTATCACCCAACTTATTTCTCTTCTCATATGGAAAATATGCATATACTATGCACCCAAAAACTCTTAAATGAGAAACGTTGGGCTTCTAGTTGCTCCAAGGTTCTTGAGGAATTTTATCCTTCATACTTTTGGTGGTACATTTGTTCAGTAGATAAACAACACAAAATACAACTTCTTCTCAGAACTCATGTGGCAAACTCTTTACCTTCAGCATACTCCTTGCCATCTCCATTATGGTTTTGTTCTTACTATCTACAAAACCATTCTATTGTGGTGTGTATCTGGTTGTAAACTGCCTTCTAATTCCATTTTCTTTTCAAAAATTATGAAATTTATTCGAGATGTATTCACCTCCTCCATATTTTCTAAGAGTCTTCACATAGTAACCACTTTGTTTTTCAACCAAAGCCTTAAATTCCTTGAATTTTTTGAAAGCTTCTTATTTTTTTTTATGGGATACACCCATGTCCTTCGACTGAAATCATCTATGAAAGTCAAAAAATACTTATTTTTGGAAAATATACGGGTCTACATAGGTCCATAGATATCTAAATGCACCAGCTCCAATGGCTATTAAGTTATCCAATACTGTCCTATAGGGAACACATCCCTATGTTGCTTGTCAACTAGAAAACCTTCACAAACATGATTGGGTTATTCAATGAGGAGTAAACCCTTCACCATCTCTTTCATGTGCAACAAATTCAGGCCACTAAAACTCAGGTTACCAAATATGAGATGCCACAGCCAAGTAGTATCTTTCACAACTACACTGAGTGAAAATAGTAGTTCATTTTGAATTTTTAGGGGAAATATTTTGTTCTTTGTCATGGACATTGTTGCCACGAGCCCATTATCTTTGTCCCGAATGATATAGGTTCCATTTTTAAACTGCATAGTGTGCTCATTCTACACAAGTTGCCTAACGCTTAGTAGATTATGTTTCAACCCAGGCACATAGTACACATCATATATGTTCTTTCTTTCACCATGCTTGGTGCGGATAATGATCTTCCCTTTTCCCATGACAGGTACTTTGCTGTTGTTCCCCATTTTCACTTTTAATTTTATGGTTTCATCAAGCTTTGAGAACATTTCTCTATTCCTATACATGTGGTTACTGCACCCACTTTCAAGATACCAGGTGTTCTTCTGGATCTCTTCATAAAAAATGTAAGTTAAAAACATATTCCACACACATCTCTACTTTCTATATTTTATTTTAATTTGTGTAATGGACATGTCGTTTATTATCCTTCACCAATTTATTTCTACACTCATAACTAAAATGACCAAATTTCTTGCAGTAATAACATTGAAGAGATACCACTATGAGACACAGAGGCTTAGGAAGAGAAGGTCCTCCTTTCTAACTTCCACAACACTTTGGCAAAGGAGGAATATTTTAGGAGATAAAAGTCCAGGGACCTATGGATGAAAGAAGGAGATACCAATATGAAATACTTTCACACCTCCACTGTGAGACATAGAGGCACTACTAAAATCAACAAATTAACCAAGGAGGATGGCTCCAAAATTTTTGACATCCAAGAAATTAGGAAGGAAGACGTGAGACACTTTCAAGAGGTCTTAGGCACTACTGTGCAATTCCCCCCATACATCTCAAGTTAGCTACTTCAGAAAATCCCCAATCTGGTAACCAACGTCTCCAATGAAAGGCTGATAAAAAGGTTTACGAAAGAAGAAATCAAAGAATATTTGTTTGCGATGGAACTTGACAAGGCCCTCAGGCCTGACAGTTTCTCTCCTCACTTTTTCTAGCATTTATGGGAAATTGTTGGCAAATATGTCACTGAAGTTGTCCAATTCTTTTAGAGAGCCAAGAAAATGCCAAAAGAGGCAAAATCGACATTCATTGTCTTAGTGCCCAAATATAACAACTACAAAACCCTCTCAGACTATAGGTCGATCAGTCTGTGCAATGTTATATATAAACTCACCACCAAAGTGATGTCGAACATAATAAAGCTCATCCTTCCCTCCATCATCGACCACTTCCAAGGTAGCCCGATCAAAGGCAGATTCATCAATTATGGGGATATAAAAATCCATGAACTGGCACACTCTGTAGCCAAAAACAAGAAGCCTAGCATGTTCCTCAAGCTTGATATGAACAAAGCTTTCAATCGGATTTCTTGGAACTTCCTATTCGAGGTCCTCGATAAATTTGGCTTCCACAAGGAGTGGATTCAGATGGTAAGAGAATGTGTCTCCACTGCTTTGTTCTCTATTATGATTAATGGCTCTCTTGCAGGTTTCTTCCAAAGTGCCAAAGGAATCAGACAATGGGATCCTTTATCCCCTTTTTTATTCATAATTCTATCTAAAACCCTGGGAAGATCTCTTACTGCTAACTACAACGGAGGTTTCATATCTGGAATTAAACCTACCTCAAGATCCATAGCCA
Organism: Wollemia nobilis; assembly: GCA_028583015.1. Classification (NCBI taxonomy): domain Eukaryota; kingdom Viridiplantae; phylum Streptophyta; class Pinopsida; order Araucariales; family Araucariaceae; genus Wollemia; species Wollemia nobilis. The sequence goes on along the minus strand of JAQPPZ010002456.1, from coordinate 487,339 downwards.
TCACTCATCAATAGTTTGTTGATAACACTATCTTGTCCTCATACTCCTTTGTCCCAGAAGCAAAAAATATAAAAATCATGCTCAACTATTATGAAAAGGTTGTAGGACAAAAGGTCAACTATATCAAAAGTAGGCTATTTTTCTTGAACACCCCCATTACTAGACAAAATAGAATAGCAGCAATTATTTTGTGTAATATTGCCAACCTCCCCACCTCTTACCTGGGCTTACCTTTGTTCCATGGCAGAACCTCCCCATCCTTGTGGGACAATGTCCTTGAATGCCTTAAGAGGAAAATGGCCAGGTGGAAGAGCTCGTTGCTCAGTTAGGCTACCAAAGCCACTTTGGTCCAATATTGCTTGCAAAGCATTCTCATGTTCTTCTTATCCATCTCCAAAGCCCCAAGCTCTGTTTGCCATAAAATAGAACAAATTCAGCATAAGTTTCTATGGGTAGGAAATGAAAATAAAAATAAAAATTCCTCGATGGCATGGGAAAATTGTGCTCAAAGAAAGAACATGGCGGCCTAGATTTCAGGAGAATCAACAAAATTAATATGGCCCTCATATCCAAGAAGGCATGGAGACTCATCACCAACGACCAAGCCATTTGGATCGATGTCATCAGAGCAAAGTATCTCCAACATGTGGCTTTCATGGGAGACCATCTTCTCCCCATTGGATCTCATTTCTGGAATAGTTTGATCCAAACCAACAACATAATTTTTGAAGGCATGAGGTGGCGCTTGGGGACCATCCTTATCAAATTTTGGGACGACCTCTGGCTGCACTACATACCCCTCAACCAAGACCCGATCCTCGCAGTGCTCAAGCCTATCATGGAGGCCCTCTTTGAAGACAAAGTTGCTAATTTCATCAATCAAGGTTCCCCCAGACATCGGTGGAAAACCCTCACCTTCAATGGGCCCAATCATATCACCGAAGCCTCCAATTGACTATAAAATCTGCTCAGGGTATGCACCATTATGAACTCCCACAACCCAGATTCCCTAGTCTGGAGTCTCTCTAAATATGGTAATTTCACTGTTGAATCTGCCTAGTACAACCAAGAACCTCAAATTGAAAAATAGAACTTAAAAAACTAGGTATGGGTGAGGAAAATCATTTCAAAGGTAAAATTTTTCTATTGGCTGGCCTACCAGAACATAATCCTCACTATTGACAACCTACTTTCTAGAGGCTTGATTATCCCCAACCGGTGTGTTTTGTGCAAAAAATCCTGGGAATCCATCCCCCACCTATTTCTGGAGTGTTCCTTCTCTTTAGATGTCCTAAACTAGCTCTACCAAAAATTTTGCATCTCCACTATTCATCCGCCTACCGTGCAACTCCTTCTCACTCAGTGGCTGCAGCCTTTCAAAAATATCCAACTTAAGTTTCTATGGCAATCCTGCCTCCATCATTACCTTTGGAAAATGTGGCGGGAAAGGAATGCTAGAATTTTTAGTAACCAATCTAGTGATATGCAGAGACTTAACACCAAAATCTTATCCCTAGCAGAAGAGAATGCCTCTCTTGTCTCCTCTCCGGAACCACCCCCCTGGCATAGAAACTACTCTGGCCCGCATATTTAATCTTTCTAACATTGTTCATGCGCCTCTTAATTTTGTTGATAGGTCTACTATCAGGTACAGTATGCCTCCTCTAGGATGGCTAAAAATCAACTTTGACGAGGCAACGAAGGGCAACCCGAGAGCCTAAGAAATCACCTGGGTGAAATCAAGTTGACCTTCGTAGAGAATTTGGGAGTACAGACCAATAATATGGCTGAATCCAAAGCGTTATACTAGAGCCTCATCCTCATTGAAGATATGGATATCCAAAAGCTTATTATCGAGGGTGACTCTCTTCATATCATTAACTGCCTCAAGGGCACGACTTCTCCTCCATGGTCTTTGACTTAGTTAATTCAAGAATGCAAATCCCTCGCAAATAAGTATGTCCACCTTGTGATTCAACATTAGTACAGAGAGGGGAATAAAATGGTTGATTGGCTGGCCAACAAAGGAGTGTCAAAAACAAATATTCAAGTTTGGAGGAACTCATTCCCTATCAGCCTTAGAACCGAAACCACCAAATCAAATGTGTGTACAATGTAAGATAGGTAGGCTCCCACCTATTAGTCATGGCGATGGTTCCATTGCCTTCAAATGCCTGATGAAGCTCCACCTAAGCATGTTATCCCCTTGGGAGTATTCGGTTTGGTCTCTCAAGGTGGTAACCTTCTCTGCTGGTCTCTATTGTCTCTGTTGGGAGGGGCTTTTCCAGCTGCCTCTCGGGTCTCTCCTTTCTAGTTGTTTCCCTTCCACCCCCTTCAGGGCCTTTTCTAGCTAGTCTGTTTTCTTTGTTGTACAAGGTTTAGGGACCCTTTCAAAACCCTTTCAACCAATCAAAAAAAAATAACATTGAATTTTTTATTTATAATACCTCTATTTTGATCCTCCTTGCTGATTTCTATCGTTGCCTCTTCCTTCGGCTTGATGAAAATTGTAGTTGGTATCTTATTCATTAGAGTTTGACCTTCCTCCTCTCTTGTGGCCTCTTCCACGCTTGCCTCTATTTCTCTGTCCTCTTCCTCCTTGAGAACTTGAGGTGCCTTGGTGATATTCATCTCTTCTGTTGTTATCTCAAAATGAGACCTATGTTTTGAAGGCTTGCTCCAATGAGGACTGAGAAGATTTGTTCAGCATTTGCTCATGTGTTTGTAGGGAACCTATGAGCTCATCAACAGTAAGGTTTTTCAAGTCCCTTGACTCTTCAATCGTAATCACAACTGAGTCAAACCTTGTCGGCAAACTTATCAAATTTTTCTCTATAATTATCTGATTATCCACATTCTCCCCATTCAATTGCATCTATTTGATGACACCCATTATCCGGGTGAAGAAGTCATTCATGGACTCTGATTCACTCATATTTATATTTTCAAAATATCTTCTCAGCATCTTTAACTTCACTAGTTTCACTCTTTTAGTGCCTTGGTAAGAGCTGGAAAGACTTTCTCATGCCTGCTTTGATTTTGTTGTTGCTGCAACTCTTGGCAAAATGATCTCTTCAACTGCTTTCATTATATAAAACAATGTCTTCTGATCCTTCTTCCAATTTTCCTTCAACAAGTCTGAATATGCTTGGAAGAGAGTGGCCAATGCTGCTACATCTGTAGGTTCTGGGTAACCACTCTCCACCAAGTCCCATAGCTCATGAGACCCAAATAAGATCTTCATTTGAATGCTATAGTAATCATAGTTTTTCCCATTAAATCGTGGGATCTGCAACTGTAGGGAATTACCTCCTAAATTCATTGCTTCTTATCTTCCACGGGTATGGGCAGGCTCTAATACCAACAAAAACATAGTAGTGAAAATGCTATAGTTTTGGAAGACTTATGATCTTTTATATAAAATAAAACTAATTTTTACGGCTTGTCTTGATATTACGACAATCAAGGGAGAAAAGTATGAAGGAGCAGAAAGTGACGCGAAACTATATCACACAAAAATGTTGTGCTTTCATGTGGTCAACAGGGTCAACACTCTTTGGAAGGGAGGACTGTCCCGAAATTGAGACTTTCAAAATTATTGCAATTTCGGAGTCAGAGTTCGATCAACGAACCTTTTAATAAAAAGGTCACAAAATTGTGATAGTTTCTAAAGATGTGATTTCACTCCTAATATTTCACTTCTCACCAAAGTGCCTTGGGTCAAAGTCATATTTGATGCTTCACAATTTTGGGACCCATTAACATGTATAAAACTACAAGGGTTTCTAATACATGGGCTAACCAGAGGCAATAAAAGAAGAATTAAAACAGTATTTTATCCTCGTTCTATTAATCAATAGGAACACTCGCAGTGCTCTCAAATGCAAAATATATTTCATATATTGATTAAAATACAACAGACTGCTATTGCAGTGTTACAATACCAAATAAAAACTTATACCCGTGTGCTTCTACTCTAGAAGCTTACATACGTCTGCAAATAATGTTGTAGGATGAACACACATACAGGAATGTTAAAGACTGTGTCTTTCGGAGTTAATTTTCTTCTCCTCTGTTCTTCTCCATCCCTCTGCCTCTGTAACTCTGTCAAAATACCAGCGACACAAATATATAGCTGGGTTTGAAGGAGAGAAGCAGGAAAAATCCACCAACTGTTTGACAGTCATTAAATGCAAAAATATACCACCAGAAGACTTTCCATACGATTGTAATTAAACATGAGCTACCAGTAATTAATGCGAATATATCAAAATCCGACAAATGGTGCAGAAAATCAATTCTGTCAAAAGAAGTCAAATCTGGTTTAATGTTCTATCAATGTCTCTTTTTTTCTTTAAATACTATTATCATATATTTACTTCTAGAAAATAGGTTGTAAATATTTTATTACATTGCATCTAATTAGTTAGCATTCCTTTAATAAAATAATGAATTGCGCAATTAAACGAAGTATAAATTCTTTTTGCACTCTTTATATATTCGTATAAATTCTTTTTGCACTCTTTATATATCTAGAATATAAAAGGGTCATAGAATATCCTCCATTGGTTAATATTTTATTATTACAATTTAACCATTTATATTTATAGTATTCATTATTTCATACTATATTGATTTTCTAAATTTATTGTTCTTATTATATTTGTTCGTGTGTTCCCCACACCATCTCTAGCGTTTTGTGTGTAAGTTGAATATTTTATTACACGGATTTGCAGCTGAAGGTCAGCCACAGCCGTAAACAATATTAATATTTTATTAAAAAAGTCGGAAAATTTTCCGCTGGTATTAAGGATTACAGTGAATTTAAAATATTTAAATTAAAATGGTGCCCAAACTTTCTAATATTATTTGCTTCTCTCCTCGAAACTCTTCTCTCCGCATCTCTGAAAACTTAAGTTTTTGCACGAGCAGGACAAAGCGTTATTTGCTTCTCTCCTCGAAACTCTTCTCTCCGCATCTCTGAAAACTTAAGTTTTTGCACGAGCAGGACAAAGAGGTGAACAGGGTTCTATCAACTGTGTAAAGCACCACACGCTGTGTAGAAAGGGTGCTTGCTTACACAACAACAACAACAACAACAAAAAAAAAAAAAAAAAAAAAAAAAAAATGGTTTGCAGTATGTAGAAGTAATTCAAAGTATTTCAACTATTCCATATACATAAAAAATTTGTAACTAATAAATAGACTCCTTGAGATTGATAACTCTCGTATTTATAAATATATATATTTTATATATGCACGCTAGTATATATAAAGTTGGGCATCTCTTTTATTTTCTAGCTAAATGGCATTTCTCATTGATTATTTCCTTGTGAACCTCTTCAAACCTTTTCAAAAATCGCTTCCATCCATTAATAAAAAAAATTATTAATAATATCAGTCATCCACTCGCTTACTACCTTCCTTATTTATTTATTTATTTTTCATTTGGGCAGCCTCATTGACAAGATTAATTCAGACGAAATACTTTTTAACTGTATGATTATATTTTTTCCTCTACGCAGGTCTTTATGGTATTTTCCCACTCCATGGAGAGTCTGACTTCCAGAATTTTTTATTTTTGTTTCCTTCTTTTGGGCAGCCCTATTGACAAGATTAATTCGGAACAAATACTTTTTAACTGTATGATTATATTTTTTCCTCTACGCAGGTCTTTATGGTCTTTTCCCTCTCCATGCAGACAGTCTGACTTCCAGAACGTGAGGAATCAACCTATTGCTACTGGAACCTATTCTTATAATAGAATTATGTCTCACACATTAATACCTTGGCTGTCTGTAGCCTCCACCATACCCACATAAAGTAAGCCCACCTAATCGTCTTACTACAAGGCCGATATAATGCAAACCATAGAAATATGTTACAACATGAAAAGATTGTAGTAAACCACATTTCATTCACTTTATTTATTTCATAAAAACAGAACACATATTCTAGAAACTAATTCCATTCAATAACAAGGCACGGTACAAATCGTAATTAGATGCGGTTACAGAAATATGTCCTTAGTCATATTATAATGAAAACACTTCCTACTAAGTAAAATAAAAAATTGTAACTGAGAGAAAGGCATGGGCCTCCCTTTGCCGTAGTATGTTGACTTGCCTCTTTAGTCCCTTAATCCTTTCATCTCCATAATGCTAACGAAGATGACAGGCATGGGAACTCCCAAACCCTAATCAGGTCTTAAATTACTTATCTCTGTAGCCTTCTTCTTCTTCTTCTTCTTCCTCTTCACATTCCCACAAGTGCAACCAAAATTTCTCATGTATGCCAAGACCATGATTGGAGAATTATAAGCTAACCAAGAGCAGAATGCCCTTGTCATTGTGAGAGCGGATCAAATATACAAGTTGGGAACCAGCTATTAATAAAGGAGTGATGGGGAACCAAGGCTGACCCATCGATTCCTATAAAAGGTTCTGTGAAAACATAAAAGGAGAATAAATTGATAGTAGCTGGCTAATTGTACCTGCAGTTGATAATTATTCCATATACTTATTCTAACGGTTTTTTCTCCTGTGCTTATTCGGTTTTAGGTGAGCTTTACGTCGTTTTCTACTATTGGGGAAAAAAGAAAGCCCAGAATATATCTCAGCTTAGCTGTAAATGAAAAGAGCTTCCTACTTTATATTTCTTTGTGAATATGTAACACCTTTATCTAATATAAACTCAAAGATCGTCATTATAAACTTTCATTTGAATTTGAACCTTTCTATAAAAAATAAAAAATAAAAAATAAATAAAAAAAACTAAAACTATCCTTCCTACTTTATATTTTAACAAAATATATTTCACAAGAAATTGTCGAGCACTTGGGAAAAGGTAGTTGTGTAAAACATTTTAGTAATTCTTTACTCACCCAGGCCATTCTTTTCGTTTGCTGATGGAAGTCTGTATTATTTGTATTTTTTCTTTTTTAATATTATTGCTTGATGAAATATAACGTTAAGCAATTTCCATGAAATTATTTAAAACATGTTTTTTATTTTAATATTTTTTTATTTAATAATTTTTAAACAAATATAATTTATTAAAATTATAGGTTTTTAATGTAAAAAATAAAACTAAAATCTTATTATATCATTTATCATGATTTCTACAATGTTTTAAAAAAATATAGAAATTAAATATCAAAATTAAACAAAATTTAAATATTATTATTTTTTTAAATGAAATGAAATTTAGTTGATATTTACTTGAATTTATATTTTATTTTGAAACAAATAACATACCAAGGCATCGCAACGTGACCAAGAAAATGTTTGATGAGCCCTCCAAATGTTATCCATAGGAAAGCATCAAAAGAATGTGTGTTACTTTTATAGAAGAATGTATAAATATAAGTATTTCGAGAATAAAAAAAGGATGAGTTTCAAAGGAATATCAAATTTTATGATACTTTTTTTTTTTATTGGTTGAAAGGGTGTTGAAAGGTCCCTGAACCTTGTACAAAACAGTCGTGGGCCTCCAAAGAGGGGAGGCAAAGGGGAAGTACGGCGGTAGCAGAACAAGTAAGCCCGAAAACAGCAGGGGCCACCTAAGGTAAAGGCGCCCAGAAGAACTAACTGGAAGAACTAACTAAAGTGAAACATGACCAGTGGCCAACAGAAAAAGGAAAGCGAAACTTAAACAGAGAAATTTAAGGCCAAGCATGGGAAAGGGGTTCCCGCATGGGAAAGGGGTCGGGTATTCATAATTATGCTTGTGAGGACGTTGAAAATCAGGGGTGCGCTCCAAGGAAACTGTCGCTTGTGAATGCCTTTGGACCGATATTCCTTCCATCTACCAGACTTCCCCAACAGATGGGCGCAGGAGTTGATGTTGTCTCTGATTTCGAACAAAACCTCCCTGAGAATGTCATGGAAAGACTCCGTGGTCGACAGGCAACGTGCGGACCAAATGATCGGGTTCCAACTGTCCTCAATCTGGAAATTATTGTGATGCTTGTGGATACATTTGTGGATGGAATTTGCAAACATGGCGTAGGTGATTAGAGCAGCAACAGACCTGGGATTGGTTCCCTCAGAACCGTGTCTCATCCATACCAAGCCCCCTGGCAATAGCTCACATTGTGCAAACATTGAAACTTGTAGGGTCATTCCTTAGGCCAATGGGGAAGGAGTCTCTCCAAAATTGAATGTTAGATTCTCCAACTCCCCTGTTAGCTAGCCAGTCCGCAACTTTGTTTCCTTCCCGATACTGATGTTGAATGACTAATTTTGGGTAATTGCCAACTAGAGCCTTGCATTCTTGGAAAATTGAAGCTAGGGACCAAGGAGGCCTAGTTGTACCTTGGAGGAAGTTGATACAGTGCAACGAGTCTCCTTTGATGATAATTTTATTGATGGTCAACCATTCCATGAGGATCAAACTTTGGAAAAGAGCTTGAGCCTCTGCCATATTGTTGGATTGAATTCCCAAGTTCTGGGCGAAGGCCAAAATTATTTCTCCCCGATGGTTTCTGAGAATTCCTCCTCTGCCAGTAGCTCCTGGGTTGCCTTTAGCTGCACCGTCGAAATTGAGCTTGTGCCACCCAGTAGGTGGTAAGACCCACTTGATGGCAGACCTGTCAACAAAATTACGAAGCACAACAGAGATGTTAGACAGATTGAAAAGTTTGGCTAGATCTGATTCTAAGCCAGGAGGGGGGCATTTGGAGAAGAAACAATAGAGGCATTCTCCGTAGATAGGGCCAAAATTTTGGCAGTGATAATCCTCATATCAGTGGCTTGATTTTTGAAAATTTTGGCGTTTCTCTCGAGCCATATCTGCCACAGGTAAAAGTGGAGGCAAGCTTGCCACATGAATTTTAATTGGGTGCTCTTGAAAGGCCAGGGCCATTGCTTAATAAGGAGGGGAATGGAAGGTGGGAGGGCTATGGAGATGCCAAAGGTGTTATGGACCTGGTTGAGAACTTCTACAGAGAAGGGGCATTCCAAAAAAATATGTGAAATAGACTCACAAGCATTTTTGCACAGGATACACCAATTGGGAATGAGTAACCCTCTGATTATCAAGTTGTCTATGGTGAGGTTTCTGTTTTGGATGGCCAACCAAAAAAAAAAATTGACCTTGGAAATGATCTTGGGAACCCAGAACTTGGGAATGACACTTTTCAATGGGTTAAGTAGTAGAATTTTAAAAAACAAATGAAATATGTGAGCTAGTCAAACTACATTTTATATAAAATGTATACTAAATGTAATTTAGCTATTATGTTGTTAATTCATATTGAGTGTTTTTCTTATATTGATAATCATAAAAATATTTTTTTGTCTATTCTTTTAGTATTTATTTAAAAGATAAGATATTAATTCATGACAAGTAAAATTAATCATTCAATGAAGAGATTTTACATAATAATTTAAGAAACTATTTATAAAAGGGTGAAGCATCTAGATAAATTGTGAATATTTTTAAGATATAAAGATATTCAAACATGTATTTACTATCATTGGTTAAATATGTGTGGTTGCTAATGTAGGAAACATTTGATTAACTACCACTTTAAAGATCTTAGACATTCACTAGACATATTTATAAAACATAAAATAAAATTTAGAATGCAACATATATATGGTTATATGACATTTTGGATCTAGATTCAAGAAACCTTGTCGAATCTAACTAAATAGAGAAAATAGGTTTCAAATTGAATAGAGTAAATCCCTCTTTTCAGAGGAAAATATTGATTAGTTTATATTGAACACCAATTAAAATTAATAATTATAAAATTGTTAATGATTTTTTTGTGATGAAGTTAAAAAGAGGAATTATATTAAAGAAATGTCTTCTTTAGCAATAGATTTCTTGACAATCTTTTAAATCCAACAATCATTTTTTCATTGACTAATATTTGTAACTGGAATGGTACAATGGATCCCATTCGAATGAAAGTTAATCTCATGCTTGAATGACCCTTTAATGCTCACACTTGAATGGCAAGTTCTCCAATTTGAATGGAAATTAATCTAAATGATTTTTTTTAAGGTTGAATTGTCTTTGTTTGAAGGATAGTGACTTCTCGAACTAACCCCACCCACTAGAATGACATGTGCTAATCCCTTGAAATACATTCCTTCAAATGACAATGACACAATGACACTCACTCTTTCTATTGAATGGAAAGTGTACTCAAATGACAATGTTCTTCCTGCAATCATAGTTACTTGGGAGGAGCAGGCAGGAGCGGAGGCAGGAATGGAGCAAAGCGGGAGCAGAGGCAGGTGCAATTTTTGCAAACATGTTTTTCATTACTGTTGGAGGTGGGAAACGGGGTTTCCAAACCCCTGGAAGGCTGTGAGGCTCAAGGAGGGAACAAGCAAGGTTACGAAACAGCGAGGAAGAAGCGGGTGGACGGTGACAAGGACAACGAGGGTTTTAAAAAATTAGAGGGACACGAACCCCCCGATATTATTTTTGATAAGAAGGCCCACATCAAGAATTTCGAGGGCAATAAGTCTTTTGCAGAGGCCCTTAAAGGTGGCAATAGGGTTTCCTTACATTCTTTACCACCTCTCACTCCCAATGGGCGAGAAGGTATCCGTGCACGAAAGCGTAATGGCAGACTTTATATCGATGGAAAATTTTTCTCTGGTAGGCAAATTCATAGGGGGCAGGCCGGATATTGAAACGATTCGACGATGGGCATCCTTGAAGTGGAAGACTTCTGGACACATGGAGATTATTGCATTATCAAGGGGGTTTTTGCGGTACGCCTTAACAATAGTGAAGATGCTAGTCGTATTCTAACGGGGAGGACCTTGGTTCTTGGGCCGAAGAAGTCTTTTTCTTAGGAGATGGGGTGAGGATTTTGACCCGAGAAAGCGAGCATAAACTTTGCCCCCATTTGGGTCCGTCTCCCAAATCTCCCGTTTCATTGGTGGCATGAGTATTTTCTTCGGGGTATTGCCAAGACCATAGGGGAATTGGTGGCCATTGATAATCCAACCCTTGCACGCACCGAGAATGACGCATGCTAGGATTTGTGTAAATGCAAACCTAGAATCCGAGCTTCCTACTCATGTGGAGTTAGAATATGGAAATATAACAAGATTACGAGGTCATCGAATATGAAAATAGACCGGCATTTTGCTCTGATTGTAATATTCAAGGCCATCTCAAAGGACAATGCTCTTTTTTGAGAAGCCAGCAAACCCTTCCTAGGAATAATGATTCCAAGCGGCAGTCTTTCAGAAATAATGGCAAATACACAGGAATGTACAGGGTTAAAGATCCAAATGTTGAAAAGGCAAAGGCCTATGGTTTGGGACAAATGGAGAATGAGGCTGAGCTTCACATGGACAATGGTAAGGACAAGCAAATTGCTACATCACAAGCTGACCAACAAAAGGTATGCTCTCCTTTCGAGAATCTAAATAAATTTAACATTTTGGCTGAAAACCAAATAATTACGAGAGGAAAATCGGAATGAAGGGTCTAATGTTGAGGATATAATTCTTGGTCTCCCAGCTTACCTTGACTCCCCAACCAAATCTGGACCTTCCAATCCTCCTCCTGTTGGCCATAAAGAATGCCCTAATGATGAGTCCTTTTCTGTCCGAGAAAGAGAAAAAGTGCTTTCCGAGTTAATCAGCCCTTCCAAGCGACATTTTTCACCTTTGTCTTTGTCCCAATCCGGGAGAAGGGGTTTCCGATCTTGTTATCCAACGGGTCACCCAAACCAAATTTAGCCCGAAACGGACTAGAAGCTCAATGAAATCCCCCATGATTGAGTTGTGGAGGTGAGAAAAAAAAGGGAAGAAAGTCAAATGCCCGAGCAATGGAAAGAAGAGGTCCAAGATGAGATAGCTAATGGAATTCGGACTACTCTGTTTCCACCAGCTGGAAATCTTCCCTTTGAAGAAAACAAAATTCTTAAGCCCCCTCAAGTCCAAGGCGGGGGAAGAGGAAAAAAACTTTAAAAGTTCCAAATGAAGATCATATCCTGGAATGTAAGGGGGCTCAATGGCCTTCCTAAACAGCGGTTAGTCAAATATTTAAGAAGAGATTTTGATCCCACTATTCTTATTTTGCAAGAAACTAAAGTCGATGAAGTTTTGTCTAGAAAAATTGCCCTCAATATACGGAAAAATGGAGAAGCAATTTTTTGCAAAGCCAATGGAACCTCGGGTGGTCTTCTTTGTATCTGGAATCTGGGGAAGGTGGAAGGCAAGGTTATTCAATTGGGGGAAAGGGTAATGAGCATTATTTTTAAGGATAAGGTTAATGACCTTTCTTGGATATTAACAAATGTGTACGCCCCTAATTCTATATACGGGAGAGGCTGATATATGGAATTTACTCGGTCATTTCAAGGAAGCTTTTCGGGATATCCCATGGATAGTGGCGGGGGACTTTAATACCCCTCTTTACCCCTACGATAAAAATGGGGAGTAGGAATTCCAGCAAGAAGTATGGAGGACTTTCAAGATTTCATCAACAACAACAATTTATTGGATGTCAAATTAAAAAATGCTAAATTTACTTGGAGCAATAGGAGGTTTGGAAATCAACTTATAATGGAAAAGCTTGATAGGTTTTTTGTCACGGGAAGCAATACAATCTTTTGGGGATGCAAATCTGTTGTCCTTGCCTCGCATTGGGTCGACCACAACCCAATTTTACTTGAAATTGAAGAGACTCCAAAATTCAAAAGGCCTTTTAGGTTTGAATCTATGTGGATGCACCACCACGATCTCGGAGACAGAATTTCTCGGTGGTGGCGGCATTCTTGTCGAGGCGAGCCTTCATTCGGATTAGCACGAAACTTAAAGTGGTGAAAGAAAATCTAAGGATGCGGAATAAGGAAATTTTTGGAAATATTTTTGAAAACAAGAAAGCCATCTCCGAAAGGTTATCAACCATTGAGAAAAAACTTGAAGAGGGATTGCCGAGACCCTTCCCTACGAGGCGAGATGAAAAGAAATCCCTTCTTTGAGTACCATAATGTTCTAGCCTGCGAGGAGACTTTTTGGCGGCAAAAGTCTAGAGCTAACTGGCTAAAAGAAGGTGATGCCAATACAAGATTTTTTCATGCATCTACCTTAAGGAACAGAAGCCACAATAGAATTAAAGAACTTGTTAGAGATGATGGATCACTCCTTTCTAGTCCTAATGAAATCAGAAATGAAGCAGTTTCCTATTTTGAGAATCTTTTAGGAGAAGAACATTTCAGTTCCGCCTTAGCTTCAGAATCAATGCTTTACCATATTCCTCATTTAATTTTTGATGACTTGAATGGGAAGTTAATTAAGCCTTTCACGGATGAAGAAATCAAAGAGGCCCTCTTCTCAATGAACCACGATAAATCTCCCGGGTCCGGACGGGTTTTCACCTCGTTTTTTCGGGCTTTTTGGGATATTGTAGGTTTTGATGTATGTGCTACTATCAAGGAATTTCAGTCCACAAAGCATATTCCAAGAAGTTTTAACTCCACTTTTATTGCTTTAATCCCAAAGATTCCTACTCCTAGATCTATGATGGATTTTAGACCTATTAGCCTTTGTAATGTTGTTTATAAAATTTTGACCAAGGCAATTGCAAATAGAATGAGGAAGATCCTTCCTATGTTTATTGATGTTTGTCAAGGCGATTCGGTCCCTGGAAGGTCCATCCTTGATGGGGTCATAACGGTTCATGAAGCCCTCCATTCGGTAGTCAGGACTAAAAAACACTGCTTTTGCTCTCAAGTTGGATATGAACAAGGCTTATGACCGCATAAGCTGGAGTTTTGTCTCTGCCATTCTTCAGAAATTTGGTTTTCATCATGAATGGATCAAGCTTTTGGAAGGATGTTTTATGAAACCTTGGTTTTCGGTCCTTGTTAATGGTGCTCTTGTTGGATACTTTCAAAGTAAAATGGGCTTAAGGCAAGGTGATCCTATATCTCCCATGCTATTTATCATTATGGTTTAATCCCTTGTGAGGTCAATCAAAGTTGTCTGTAATATTGGTCTTATTTTAGGAATAAAAGCATCATCACAAACACGAGCGATTACACATGAACGGTTTGTGGATGATACTTTGTTGTTAACTCTTGCATCGGTTTTTGAGGCTAAGGTCATAAAACATATTCTAGAGCTATATGAGGATCTTTGCGGGGCAAAAGGTAAATTTTTCAAAGAGTAAAATTTATTTCTTTAACACTCCCATTCGAGAGGCGATTAAGATTGCTAGGATTCTTGGATGCTCGGTGTCTACTCTTCCATCCACATACCTAGGCCTTCCTTTATTTACGAGGCGAGCCTACGATTCCATGTGGACTAATGTAATTGAAAGAATTCGAGAGGAAGGCTGGTTTGGATGGAAAGGGAATTTGTTATCTCAAGTTGGCAAGGCGGTTCTCACCATATTTTCCATTCAAAGCATCCCTGTCTACTTTCTCTCTATTTTTAAAGCTCCTACAAGTGTCTACACTAAAATTGAGCGAGATCCGAGAAGAGGTTCCTATGGGTCGGTTACGAATCTAAGCGGCGCTTTCACTTGGTGTCCTGGGATAGGGTTTGCAAACCAAGGGAGTTTGGAGGTATTGGGCTAAGGAGAATACAACATTTAAACATGGCCCTCCTGGCCAAACAAGCATGGCGTCTTTTGACAAATGCAAATGCGAGAATGGATTACTATAATCGAGAAGAAAGTATTTGCAAGAAATTGAATTCTTAAGTTATTCCTTTCCTCCCAGGGGGATCAATTTTTTGGAAATCAATCCTTCAAACTAAAAACTTGCTAAGCAAAGGGCTACGTTGGAAGCTGGGAAATGGAAGAAACATTGATTTTTGGGACCACAAATGGTTAAAGGACTATCCCCTCTCTGGAGACCCCATCATTTCAACCCTTAGAGCTTGGACAATTGAAGTTTTTGGTACCAAAGTTGCAGATTTTATTACTTTGTCAAACAATAGAAGGGTATGGAAGCCAATAATGAATAATGATCTACCAGGGGCATCAATAATCTTGGAGAATGAATTAAAGCAGTCTTTACTCCCTTACGGCATTCTTGAGGACCGGCTTATCCGGGAAGCTTCGGACAATGGGGAATTTTCTGTCAAGGCTGCTTATCGATGCTTATTGATAATGATGAACCTACTTTCCCTCACTTGGAAGTTTGGCCCAAAAGCATTGTTCCGAAGGTTGGGTTTTTTGCATGGTGGCCATCCAAAATAAGATCCTCACCATGGATAACTTAATAAAAAGAGGTGTGATTGTTGTTAATAGGTGTTATCTTTGTATGTCCGAGTGGGAGTCTATTGATCATTTGTTTTCGTATTGTAATTTTTCTGTCTCAATCTTGTTAGGTCTGTTACAAGTGTTTCATATTTATTGGGTCCATCCTCAGTCCATTTTTGACTTATTTGTCCGGTGGCCTTCCCCATTTTTGAATAGGCGTCTTAGGTATATGTGGAAGATCTGCCTTCATCACTACTTGTGGGAGATATGGTTGGAAAGGAATCGTCGGGCCTTCTTGGATAAGGTTTCTCGGTCATCCTCTGTCTGTCAAAAATTTTAGCATATGCTAATGAGAATACTTGTTTAGTGCTGCGGCATCTAGACCTCCAAATCCTTTTGAAGCTTCATTAGGCCGGTCATTAAACTTACCTCTCACTGATGGCCTCAATCATCCTCAAGTCTGTCCTAGAACCATGATCACATGGACCCCACCCCCCCTAGGGTGGATTAAGTTAAATTTTGATGGGGCATCTAGGGGCAACCCGGTGAAGGCGAGGCTGGTGGCTTACTTAGAGACCACAAGGGTGAGGTGCTTGTAGCTTTTGCGAGAACATCTTGGAGCTCAAACTAACAATGTGGGTGAAGCAAGGGCGGTTTGGAGGAGCCTCAAGGTGGCGAGAGAATTATCCGGGAAGCTGTTGGTGGAAGGTGATTCTCTTATTATTATAAATCTTCTAAAGAACACTAAGAGAGCTCCTTGGAGATTTGATGACTACATCCATGAAGCAAGGGCTCTAATTCATGACCGACCCGAGGCCATAATTTTGCATACCTTACGGGAAGCAAACATGGCGGTGATAAGTTGGCAAATGAAGGCATTGTAGCGACAAATTTGATCACGTGGACTGAAAATCTTCCTCATGGAGTCTCAATGGTGATAGATAATGAAAAACTTTAGATTGGAAGGCTCAAAGTGGATCAATGACAGAAAATGGGGGCATTTTAAAAAAAAAAAAATTCGAACCTTATAATGGATTTTGTCATATTTGTTTTTTTGTTCATGTGACTAGTGTTTTTTGCAGCTGGTGGGAGCAACGATATAGGTTTTTTATCTACAAATTCATGCATGGGAAAAATCTGCTTTGGCCTCAAGTATTTCCCAAGGTGTGTTTGGATTCGATGTCGCAAAAAGGCCCTAGCAAGAAATAACAAAGTGTTGGAGATCCACGACAATGAGGCACCGAGACCCCACCATAATAGTCTTGGAGAAGATGACAATTTCATCGACCTCCAACGGTATCAACCTGATTGAAGAGTCCATACGGCCTCATCGGTGCAGTTGTTGATTTGTGTGATTCCTTAAATCTTCGTTTTATAGCCGGCGAGTTCCAGGGGCACAAGGAGTCAAAGGCAAAATCTAAATATGATGGCAAGAACGATGATAAGAAGTTAGATGAGGACTACAAGGAAGACTGCTTGGCCTCTTGGCTGTCCATTCTATGGGATGTTTTTTTTTTTTTTGACCATATTCTATTATTTTTATATGGGCACAAGCTACTCTGCATGGTGCTTGCATGATTAGTTTTTGTCTTTGTTAGTTCTTTTTTGCGTCTTTCTTTTCTGATGGCCATAATATTAGGCTTCCATAGTTTAGTTTGGTTGTATTCTAATGGAAGAGTAGGTCTTGGCCATTTTTGTTGTCAGTTTAAACTTTTAGGGCTTGGCCTTTGTCCAGTTGGTCAGTGGACCCTATTTTGTAAAATGGTTTTGGGTCAACCAGTTAAAACCCGGTGTTAATTATAATATTCTCTTACTTACCAAAAAAAAAAAAAATGACAATGTTCTTCTCAGTTCAAATCACACATAAAGTCTTTACTTGAATAGCATTCAAGATTTTTTCTTGAATGATGTCATAACCTTTGTTAAAAAAAAATCTACCTTACAGGAATGATGATCTCACATTCCTTAATTGTCAACATTCTTATCTTACTATGTCATTTTTCCCAACTCGAACAATGTCTACACCCTCGTTTAATCAATGTTCTAATTCTCCTGGGACATCTTCTACAATTAGTACTATTTTATTTCTTTGAATGATGACTTATTTTGAATGATTTTCTATACATTAGAGCAAAGCTTATTCTCCAATTAGCACTATTGTATTTCTTTGAATGGTGACTTCTTTTGAATGATTTTCTATACATTAGAAAAAATCTTCTTCTTAGGCTACAAGCATACTCTATTGTTCCCTAGAATCTTGTAATCATTCACATACAATCATTGTGTTCTATGACATGCAATTAAAATAACAAAATATATTCACTACTCATCACACATGGAATAAATTAGATTTATTTCTTTATTTCATTTATCTTAAATTAGATTTATTTCTTTATTTCATTTATCTTGTTATCATTCCATATCTATATAGTTATTATTAAGATTAGAATCTCCATGCAAACTCTCTCTAAATATCTCTTTGCATTCCATCCTTTTTTTTAATAACAAAGTGGAATTTTGTCTTATATATAAGTGGGTGATGGCTGGCATAACAAATTCCTATTCATAATTATTTGTTATTCTAGTGCTCTAGCATCATACTTGTCATGTAAGAATAAATATTTGATGAAAAAAGCTCAGGAATATATATTTTTTAATTTATAACCGAGATACCATACCTAGCAATCCTAAAAGCATTCATCCATGTCATTGCTTATACTAACTAGTTCTTCCACTTGACCAAATAATCATAATATACGTTATCTCTTGTTCTCTTGGTCACTCTAGAATTTATCACAACCCCTATTTCATCACATTCCTTTTCTAGAAACCATGCTATTCATTCTTCTATCAGAAAGTAAACTGTGATGTCTTTAGTACTATTCATGGTTTTTTCATAATATGGATACAAATATACCACATTAAAAATTGGTGAGCTATTTACTCCTTTGAATTTCATATGCATTGGTTGCAAACTTCTTCAAGACATTACAAGGTCCAATCTTCTTCCAATTTAGTTTGCTAAAAATACCTTTTGGAAATCTTTCCTTCTATAAATGTGCCAAAACCAAGTCTCTAGTAAATAATTATTGTGTTCTTCACTTGAAATCAACCTATTTTTTATATTTTATACACTCTTTTTTAATCAGCATTCACTTCTCGGTGTAAATCTTGCATATAGCTAGCAAAGTCTTAACTATACTCTACAACACATCTACTCTCGAATAGACTCCAAATATAAAATTTGAAAGAATCTTGGTTGTGCTACTATTTATTAAATTGTTATGTACAGATTCTACTTGTTCTAGACTTCTTTTCAACTAAGTTCCCAAGGTTTCTATTCATCACTGTAACAACCCAACTATACTAACTAGGTTGTACCAAAAAAATAGGACAAGCAATTACTCAGGGTATTTTTTCATTTAAGTTTAATGATAAATTCTAAAAAAGTGTTTTGGTGTTCACAATAAATTTGTTTCATCCCTTAAATTAATATATTTTTCTTAGATAGTACATGCATATCATACCATTTTTGGGTTCAAGATTGCTGTAAACATCCACCCAAGTGGATGAGATTGGTCAAATCTAGTAGAGAGGTGCCATTATGTGGTAACGACTTGTCTCATTTAACATCATTAGGTTTTATCATGAGGTTCATTCCACGGTTGGGTTTATCCTCTAGGGCCCATAACACCTAGAGGAGAATTCTTTCTTTCCCCATCCCTTCGTATTTGTGAACCCATGAATTAACTAGTCGACTCTATTCAAATTTTGATATGCAAGAGATCAGCGTACATATGTCTAGTGTCTAGTTGATTGTCCACCATCCAGAGTTAGCTATAGCCATGTCAATACCCTAACCTTGGACTTGATCACTCATGCTCATTTTTCCCCTACCAAACATCGTGGCTAACTATCTAAGTCAAATGAGCATTGGACTTATCACAGTACCACTTGAGTAACAACCTAGTGGTAGTGTACTATACCACCCCACATTATAAGTTCTGATTGAGTCACTAGACAAAACTAATTCCATTAGACTACAGTTGCCTTAAGACTTGTTGTATGCATACCCACACCTCAACAACATTAGGTGTTATCACTTAGTCATCCTTTCCCGATGACCTCCTCAAGCATGTTAGAATATTCCTCCTTGAAGATTTCATATTAAAATTCATAAAGGGGTTTGTTCTTATTTTTAATACAACAAATATATTCTCCTAGCAAATGCTAGATTAATTTTATTAGATCAAAAGTCTTACAAACTCTCTAACTCAACAATATTTATATTTCCTATATTTTTTATGCACTTAAGGTTATTATTTTCCAATACTAGAACCTCTACAAAGGTTATATAAAATAAATTGCATTAAGTAAAATATAATTCTTTAAATTATAGGGTCATTCTGTTAGTCAGAGCATCAGTTGGGCAGAGAAAATAAAACAAAATAATTAAAAATAAAGTTTCAACACACAGTGCTTTATTCTCATTATATGTCATTTGAATAATGCATAACATTTATATAGGGAATGCGAGGGGTGAGGAGGAATAAGGGGATGAGGAGGAATAAGGGGATGAGGAAGAAGGGAAAGTCGATGAGGGAATTTAGGGAAGAAGGAGGAATAAGGAGCGAAATAATAGGGAGGAAGGGGAGAGATTTTTATAATTTAAAAACTTGTCGACAATAGCAATTGTTCCGACAAATTTACATTGGATTCACACTAGATCTAGAAATTGAAATATTTCTGATCCCCTTAGACTGGAACCATTTTTACACTTGCAACATTCTCCCCCTTAAATTTGAGAGGACTGACTACACAGTCTCTCAGCTTTATAAACTGAGCTTTTGCCATCGCTTTGGTGAAGATGTCTACGACGTTCTCCAAAGTGTGACAATATTGTAGCTCAACAATTTCATGTTCCACCATATCTCTAATGAAGTGGTACTTCATATCAAAATGCTTCGTTCTGCTATGGTGGATAGGATTATATGCCAACTGAATGGCACTGATGTTGTCACAGTATATTTTGGTTGGACCACTTTGCTGCTCTCCAATATCTTCTAAAAATTTTCTAAGCCACAAGGCTTGGGTACTAGCATAAGTGACTGCTATGTACTCATCTTCTATAGAAGATAAAGCTACCACTATTTGCTTTTTGGAGCTCCATGTTATTAGTCCTGATCCAAGACTAAAATAGTTCCCTAACATTGATTTTCTATCATCAATGTTACTGCCCCAATCACTATCACTGAAGCCTACAAGCTTGATAGTGTTACATTTATGGTACTGGATTCCAAAATCCAATGTACCCTTCACATATCTCAAAATTCTTTTAGCTGCCTACAAATGTTGCTCAGATGGGCTAGCCATAAATCTAGAGACAAGAGATACAACATACTGAATATCTAGTCTAGTGTTGGCGAGAAACATCAAACTCCCAAAAATGCTTCTAAAAGTGGTCATGTCAACTTTTGGTGCTCCATATTCTTTGCTTAGTTGGATCCCATGTCCAACTGGAGTTGCAACTGGTTTGCATTGCTCCATAGCAAACTTCTTAATCATATCCCGAGCATACTTTAGTTGACAGATGAAGATCCCGAACTCTATCTGATGAACTTCCATTCCAAGGAAGTAGTGCATTAAACCGAGATCCTTCATCTCAAACTACTTCATCATGGAGTGCTTGAACTCCATATTAAATTTTTCATTACTACCCATAAAAATGATATCATCCACATACAAAAAAACTATGAGGATGTCGTTACCTTGCTTTAGGTAGTAGAGTGTGGGTTCATTTCTGCTTTTGGTGAACCCAAAATCTTTAAAGTACCCATCAATGCGTGAGTACCAAGCTCGAGGTGCCTGCTTGAGGCCATAGAGTGCCTTCTTCAATCTGTAAACAAGATGTTTCTTACCTTGCTCTTGAAATCCCTGTGGTTGCTCAACATACACTTCTTCTATTAAATAACCATTGAGAAAAGCACTCTTTACATCCATGTGTTGGATTTTCCATCCCTTGTGTGCAGCTAAAGCAAGAACAGTTCTAATAGTCTCATGTCTGGCTATAGGAGCAAAAGTCTCTTCATAATCAATTCCATACTTCTGAGTGAACCCCTTTGCAACTAATCTTGCTTTGTGTCTCTCAATGCTTCCATCAGCATTGAACTTGGTCTTGAAGACCCATTTGCAACCAACACATTTCTTTCCTTTAGGAAGCTTTACCAGCTCCCAAGTGTCATTTTTTATAGAGGTTATCTCCTCTTTCATTGCATCTTGCCAAATATTTTGAGTACAAGCCTTCTCATAACTAGAAGGTTCAAGTTGTGCACTAGTTAACAAAGCATAGTTAACTAAATCTCCCCGAGGTTCTTGGGAGTCATCATCTCCATACAAATGCATATTTTCAAGTCTTTGCAAAACTGAACCCATTTCACTTGCTTGAATTCCAGTATATCGTATCTAAAAATTTGTATCCAACATCTGATAAGATGGATGATGTTGGAGAGTTCTCTTACCTCTAGATGGAGAATCAATATCCATTGGTGAGGAACTAATTGACATTTGTGGAGAAGGACTTGGTGATGATGATGATGAAATGGAAGTCGAATGTCGGCTTGGGCTTGGAGGAGGAGACTTCTTGCTTTTCTGTGGTTCTTGTTGAATTTGTGAAGAACCTGCATCATGAGATTCAACATCACTATAAATTTGGGGATTTCCCCATTCTCCCCCTTCGTCAAAAATCACATCCCTAGAAAGTATTATTTTTTGAGTCCTAGGATTGTAGAGTCTATAAGCTTTTGTTTTCTTACAGTACCCTACAAAAATGCATGCTTGACTCTTAGGATCAAGATTCTTCCTCTGTTCATTAGGAATGTGTGAGTAAGCCAGTGAACCAAACACTTTGAAATGCTTGACATTCGGTTTCTTACCATACCATGCTTGGTAAGGAGTTTTCCCTTTCAAACTTGAAGTAGGGCTCCTATTCAAAATATACACACTGGTCCTGGCTACATATGCCCAATACATATTGCTCAAATGCTTTGTCTGAAGCATAGATCTTGTCATCTCTACAATGGTGCGGTTTTTCCTTTCATCTACACCATTCTACTATGGAGTATAGGCAGTAGTGAACTACCTCTTTATTCCATGTTTTTTACAAAAATTCAAAAATTCATTAGAGGAGTATTCTCCTCCTTTATCTGATCTGAGACACTTAACAAAATATCCACTCTCATTTTCAAATCTTTCTTTAAAATCTATGAAGCAATCGAATGCCTCATATTTATGCTTTAAAAAATATATCCAACACATTCTTGAAAAATCATCAATGAAAAGAAGAAAGTAAGAGTTGTTACCAATGCTCTTGGTTTGCATCGGACCACAAATGTCCGAATGCACTAGTTGGAGTGGATAACTGGCCCGCCATGCTTATCCATGAGGAAATTTGGTTCTAGCATGCTTGCCCAAGGAACAACCTTCATAGACTTCCTTATTGTCCTGAACTTTAGGAAGTCCGGTCACCATTGCTTGAGAAGTTAACATCTTCAAACTAGCTGAATTCAAATGACCGTATCTCAAGTGCCACAACACACTTGGATTTGCAATAGCAACATTTACTAATTGATCTCCTCCTGGTTGGCCAAAATTTAAAGGAAATAACCTGTTCCTTGTCATTGGCACTTGAGTAATGACTCTATCACTATTATTCTTATCAAAAATAGTACATTTACCCTCATCAAATAGCAACTTATAGTTCTTCTCTAACATTTTACCAACACTTAAAATATTGTGTTGGAGATGAGGTGTGTAATAGATATCATTTACTTGTTTCATGCCTTATTTTTTTGGAACCTCCATGGATCCAATGCCTTCAACCGATAATGACTTGTCATCTCCCAATTTGATGTTGGATTTGTAAGAAGAATCCAAAGTAGAAAAGAGTTCTTCTTTACCACTCATATGATTTGAACACCCAGTGTCCAAGATCCAGGTGTCATTCAGGTTCTGATCTGACTTGCCATATGAGAGAAAGAGATTTGATGTCCCTTCCTCTTCTCCAAAATTGCCATACTGACTGCTCTGGCTGTTGCTCCCTTGTGAATATTTTGACCAGCAGTCACGAGCGAAGTGGCCAAGTTTACCACAATTAT
Organism: Wollemia nobilis; assembly: GCA_028583015.1. NCBI lineage: Eukaryota > Viridiplantae > Streptophyta > Pinopsida > Araucariales > Araucariaceae > Wollemia > Wollemia nobilis. The sequence continues at coordinate 463,994 of JAQPPZ010002456.1, read as the reverse complement.
AGCAAGATTGTTTTGACTTATCACTTCCTTTTCCTCATCCTGGATGCTTCCCTCTATTCTGCTATCCACCTCTATTCTGACCTCCACCTTTGTTTGAAGATCCTCCTCTATTAGGAGTTCCACCTCGTGGACTATTCCTACCTCTACCTCTGTGCTAACCTCTGCCACGACCTCTACCTTGTCCTTTTCCTTCTTGTGAAGTGAAGGCTTTTTCATCACCTCCGTGGCTAGTGGAAGGAGATTCTTGCAATCTCTCTTCATGTGAAAGAAGAGAACCAATTAGTGCATCAAAGGAAAGTGCAGTCAAATCTTTTGACTCTTCAATAATGATTGCTACATGATTCCATTTAGGAAGAAGTGTTCGCAAAACTTTCTTCACCACAACTTCTGGTTTAATATCTTCACCTAGAGTGACCATTTTATCTACTATGGTTTTGAATCACATGCAGTAGTCTCCTACATTTCATTCTCTTGCATTCTGATATTTTCAAAATCTCTTTTCAAAGTTTGAAGCTTGACTTGCTTCACTTGATCACTCCCTTGAAAACTTTTCTTTAAAGCCTTCCAAGCATCTTGAGCTGTTATACAAGATGCTATTCTAGGAAATATGCTTTTATCTAGGGCTACTTGTAAATGATATAGGGCAAAAGAATTGTTTTTCTAGGCTTCTTTCTTGGTTTTTCTATCAGTAGCACTTAAGGTAGACCAGTCAGTAGGAGAGGGTTATGTGTAACCCTCTTCAACTATTTCCCATAAACCTTTACCAATCAACATAGTTTTCATCTTTATTGACCAGTATTCATAATCACTACCATTAAATTCAGGAATTGGGAGATTTGAATTTGAATCCATTTCTACTACTTTAAAGCAAACTTTGATTTGACTAAAAAAAGGATGTACAAAGCAATTACAAGTTCAAATAAAATCTAGATTTCTTAACTCTCTCACTGATTTCTTCTTCTTCTTCTTGTGGATTGCCTAGTACTAGAGGCCCAAAATTGTCTGCAATGGAATCCTCGTCATCATTGATGAAAAAAAATTTAGGAGCTACCGCTGGCTTGGCCTATGCTGGCTCAGCCTCTGCTGGCTCAGGTTCCGCTGGCTCAGGCTCTGGAGAGCATGGGGTATAAATCTCACTATATTTTTTTTTTAGTCTCACAATGACACTAAGAGGGGGGTGAATCAGTGTAGCTCTTAAAAACTTAAATCTTCAACTCTTAATGCCGAAACAATGAAAACTTAAAACCCAATAAAGCAAATATAAAAAAAGAGCATCACACAACACAAGATGTACCGAGGTTCACCAATTTTGGCTACTCCTCAAAAATTGACTGTTTGGACTCCCATCCAAATCCAGCCTTTGCAAAGCAATAACTTTATAATCAATTTACCAGCACACACTAGAAGGAGCACCAACCCCTGATTTATCTACAACAACAGAAAGGAGCACCAACCCTTGATTTATCTACACTAACAGAAAGGAGCACCAACCCCTGATTTATCAGCACTAACAGAAAGGAGCACCAACCCCTGATTTACTAGCACCAACTGGAAGGAGCACCAACCCCTTATGCCAAGCACCAACTTGGAATTCTGTTTTGAAACTAGAAGATTGAAATAAAGATGCCTTCACTTTTACAAGACCCTAACTGGTCTATTGCTTTCTCAACATCACCCACTCTTCACATAACACACACCCTACTCGCTCACCTCCCGCGCACTCTCCTCGTGCTTCACATATAGCACACCTCTCTTGCTCACCTCTCGCGTTCCTCTTGCTCTCCTCTTGATCTCTTCGCAAGATTAAATGTGCCTCGCTTTAATCCCGAGCACTTCCAAAATTCTTCAAGCAACACTCCTTTTATAACCATCCTCTCTCTCTGTAACTGCAGTTGTAACTTCAGTTGTAACTCTAGTTGTAACTCCTTTTGTATATATAGAGTAGCATTTCGTCAAACACGTTACATGCAATGAATTGACACCATATTCTCCTACCATGACTATTCGTCTTCTCGGGCATGACTATTCATTTTCTCCTTTGTGCATGCATGCGTTTTGGTTTTCGAAAAAGCTTTTCGATTCTATTTTGACGACTGTTCATTTTCTCCTTCTTCGACTATTTTTTTTATCCACATGGGCATGCATTTTTTTTCTCCTTTGATGACAGTACGTTTTCTTCTTCATTACTATTCATTTCTATTTTGAGGCTTTTCTTGAGTCACAAAACGCGACATGTCACGATATCGCGACACTTTTGTTTCACTACGTGTCTAGCATTTTTGAGTTGTGAAAATGCGGCATGTCACAATATCGTGACACTTTTGTTACTCTGCCTACCTGGAATTTTCGAGTCGTAAAATGTGACATGTCGCAATATCGTGACACTTTTGCTTCTCTGCCTTCCTGCTCTTTTCAAGTCGCAAAAATGCGACATGTCGCGATATCATGACACTTTTCCTTCTCTACCTTCCTGCTCTTTTCAAGTCACAAAAATGCGACATGTCGCGATATCATGACACTTTTTCTTTCTCTTCCTTCCTGCCCTTTTCGAGTTGCGAAAATGCGACATGTTGCGATATCGTGACACTTTTTCATTCTCTTGCCTTCGGGTCGCGAAAACGCGACATGTCGTGATATCGCGACACTTTTTCTCCTTTGCTCTTTCTCTTGCATTTAGGTCACAAAAACGTGACATGTCATGATATCGTGACAATTTTTCTCTCGGACTCTCTCTCTTGCAATATGTCACGAAATCGTGACACTTTTTCTTTCGTACAATCTCTCTTGCAATATGTCGCAAAATTGTGACACTTTTTATTTCAGACTCTCTCTTGCAATATGTCGCAAAATCGTGACACTTTTTCTTCCATACAATCTCTCTTGCAATATGTCATGAAATCATGACACTTTTTCTACTTGCCTTTTCCTCTTCCAACATGTCGCAAAATCGTGACAGTTTTTCCTGCTTGCACTTTCTCTTCGAACATGTCGCAAAATCATGACAGTTTTTCTTGCTTGTGATTCGAACATTGCACGAAATCATGACAGTTTTTCTTGCTTGAGCTTTCTCTTCGAACATGTTGTGAAGTCATGACAATTTTTCTTGCTTGCGCTTTCTCTTAGAACATGTCACGAAATCATGACAATTTTTCCTGCTTGCGCTTTCTTTTCGAACATGTCGTGAAATCGCGACAATTTTTCTTGCTTGTGCTTTCTCTTCAAACATGTCACAAAATCACGATATTTTTTCGCTTGCGCTTTATTTTCGAACATGTCACGAAATCACGATAGTTTTTCTTTCTTCTCAACATGTCATGATATCGCGACAGTTTTTCTTTCTTGCTCAACATGTCGTGATATCACGATAGTTTTCTTCCTTGTGATTTTCTTTTGATTTTTAGCATATGGGCCACTTCGATCTTTTGGAAAATCACTGTACATACTTTGAAGAACCTCTTAACTCATGTCCACTACATCAGCTGATCTGTCTGACTGTGTTGACAACAATTACAATACTGTTGCTGCACCTTGCTCAACATTTTCCTCAGGTTCAAATTCTACTGAATCAGACTCCTCCACTCATTTTTTGAATATATTATCTTCTAATTCAGCCTCGTATCCAAAATCAGGCTTCCTTAGGTGGGCTATCACTAAATTCTGAATTTGACTGAATACGACATGTAGTCCATCTCGTCGAACTTGTTCATCAAAAGCTTTAGTAGTTTCTCTCCATAGTAGAGAGCACAAAGCATGGTAACATCCGGTGGATCTGATCATCTACTCATTATCACAACAGATGAACTGAGTTATAACATCAATTTTCAAGGTGCCAAAAAAAAACTTTATCTCCGGAAAAGTATCTTTCCAATTCCACTTAAAAGGTTTTTCAAAAAAAAAATTATAAAGTCTTTAAGAAAAAAATTTAATAATTTTCTTTATATCCTTAATTATTTTTTAAATAAACTATATATTTAAAAATAATTAAAAATATAAAAATGAACAATTATTAAATTAATTATAAAGCTTTTTTTTTAATTAGAAAAACAATTTAAATTAAAAAACCTTTTCTTAAGCGGTTCGAACCCTCGACCGCTTCGTTCCAAGTAAGGCACTTGGGCCACTACACCACGCGGCCACCTCTGGGACTAAAAATGCACGTGCTTCTCCTTAAACCTTGCAACATGGCGTGACAAAAAAAATTAAAAAACCTTTTATAGACTTGCTCCGACGGGTTTCGAACCCTGGTTCTCCTTGCTGCTCGCGGGGAGCCTTTACCGTCACACAATGGTGCCTGTCGAGTATGGAAGAAGACCTCCTTCTTCTTATACTATCGACGGGCATCAAAAATTAAAAAAATAAAAGAGTATTATCCCACATTCAGCAGGATAAGAATCCAAAATGGATTTTTAAGCCTCCACATGCACCTCCTATGTTGATTGCCTTCGGGAAATCACGTTCAATATTTTGCCCTTTAGAACTTCACCATATGCAACTAACCAATCAAATGTTGCCATGTAGCGCTTCTCTCACCTTTGCCATGTGTTCGCCCAATCGTTGCCACATCAGCATAGTCGACTCATTCGCCACATCAGCTGGTCTACTCTGCCATCTCATCACTGCCACATGTCTGTGCCATGTCACTGCAAATTAGCCGTATTCCAAGTCACACAAGCTCGCCACTCTTAGCTGCTACCACATATCACTGCCAGCTCACCTCAGTTTGCGTTCTTCACTGTGGCGTGGACCTCCTGTCTACCTCGATGCTCGTGCCCCATGTGTGATCTACTCAGTCTACCGCCTCAAAATTTGAGATGTCAGTCACTGCCACCTCAAATAGATTCCTCAGACGTTGACTACTCCTGTATCTATCTTGGGATCTATGCCTTAGTTTTTGTGCCCCTGGCACTTCGGCTCTGATACCAGTGTTAGTCAGAGCATCAGTTGGGTAGAGAAAATAAAATAAAATTATTAAAAATAAATTTTCAACATGCAGTTCTTTATTCTCATTATATGTCATTTGAATAATGCATAACATTTATATAGGGAATGCAAGGGGTGAGGAGGAATAAGGGGATGAGGAAGAAGGGAAAGTCGGCAAGGGAATATAGGTAAGAAGGAGGAATGAGCGAAATAATAGGGAGGAAGGCGAGATATTTTTATAATTTAAAAACTTGTTGAAAATAACAATTATGCCGACAAATTTACATTGGATTCACACTAGATCTAGAAATTGAAATATTTTTGATCCCCTTAGACTGGAACCCTTTTTACACTTGCAACACATTCTAATTCATGATTATTCCAACATGAGCTATAAAACTCTTGACTAATAAAGGAATCAACTTGCAAAGAGACAAACTACCACATTATTAAATATCTTAGTTGAGTAACTAAATACTTCAATCGGATAAAGCCACTTTGTTTACCTTATATAATCAAGCTAAGTACTACTTATTTATTTTCATTGTTCAAAATGATTTTCATAGTGTACATTCAAAACATACTTTAGGTGGATGGTTTTTATCCTCACGAGTGAAACGATAGTTCTGAGGTGGAACATTAGGAACCTTTAGTTAACAACCAAATATAGTAATATATTAAAATCCATTATTTTGGAGACTCTTATCTAAATTTCACCTTATTACTACCAAACCAAGTTTCATTCTACCACTTTCTAGGTAGTAAAGTAGCACCAGTAAAATTAGTTTAATGCTACCATAAAACTAGATATGATGTTAAGATTTTAAACCACGTCACTAAATTCACAATATAATTAATAACTCTTTAATTTTTATTTACAACTTTAAAATTAAGAAAACTATTTAAGTTAGGCTATCAACTAACATCTAATCAACTCTAAACTCTAAAATATGATTTGGTGGTGAACTGTAGATGCCATAGCTTACTGGATACCCTAGAAAATTCAACAATCTAATAAGGTTTATATTCCAACCAGCAAGCCATTCCAAAATACATATATGGCTTAGAATTTATAGTTAAATATATAACATCAATGTTGTAGCAGTACAATGTAATCAACACCATACAAGGTTTCCTATCAAAGTATAATTTTAGCATGACAAATGCAACTTCATTTAGAAGATAATTCCAAAATGTATTCCTTTGAAATGTAATTATAGTATTAATTTCTTTTACACAATTATGATGGGGTAAAATATAGTTGACAAGAGGGTCTCACCCAGAATTCCCAAAAGCATGCATTAAAATCACACATAGAATTTCCATTTTTAAATATTACAAAGCGAACATCCACTTACAGTTTTGGTCTACACAACCACTCCGAACTCAACTATAGAATTCTATACATATACAACTAACTTCCACTTACATATTTGGTCTACACAACCACTCTGAACTCAACTATAGAATTCTATACATATCCCAAACTTAATTATAGTAATATATCTTTATATATGAGAACATAGACTTATCAAATTGGAAACAATCCTAGTGTTTATTTGTAAAATGATGTAGTTCATCTGCAAAGGTGCCTTGGCACTATCATTCCATAGCTTCTCTACAAGTCTGGCTCAAATTTTATATTGCATGACATCTATCCGACCATCTAATTCTTATCTCAAACAAGTTTTATGATACCAAGAATCATATGCGCTTCAAGATACATGATTATGCATTCTAATATGGACACATATTCTTCAATATCAACCATCAAGCATAAAAATAAAAGAAATAAAAGAATATATATCTCCTTCTTCAGGATATGACTCATTAAGTTCTAAAATTTTCATTTCAGTCTACCTACGATATCACAGGTAAAACTTATGAAATTTTCCTTAGCACATCCTAAATTTTGGGTATACAAAAAAGATACAAAATTCAATCTAACATAAATTTATTTCTCTTTTTTTTTTTCCGAACCAGGGGTTATGCATAAGGGGTAGTACCAAAAAATTAATTATAAAATCGGGGTGAATCTAGGTGAATGGTGTATAAACTTTGGGGCGAATTTTTTAAAAATTTGAAGAAAATTTTTCAAAATATGGCGATTTTTTTTTTGCACAAAAAGTATCAATAAAATTTTATGGCTACTAGAAGAAGGTGAGTGGCATAAGGTGAGTGGCATAAGGTGAGTGGCATAAGGCGAGTGGCATAATATGAGTGGCATAAGGCAAGTGGTGCAAGGTGAGTGGCATAAGGCGAGTGGCAAAATGCAAGTGGCATTAGGCGAGTGGCATAAGGTGAGTGGTATAATGCAAGTAGCATAAGGTGAGTGACATAAGGCAAATGGAAAAGAGTTATTGATAGAGGGTGAGTGGCATAAGGTGAGTGGCATAAGGCAAGTGGCAGAGAGTGATTGATAGAGGGTGATTGGCATAAGGCGAGTGGCATAAGGTGAGTGGCATAAGGCGAGTGGCATAAGGCGACTAGCAGAGGGTGACTGATAGAGAGCAACTGACATAAGGTGAGTGGTAGATGGCAAGTGGTATAAGGTGAGTGGCATAAGATGAGTGGCACAAGGTGGCTGGTAGAGGGCAACTGGCAGAGGAGTGGCATAAGGTGACCATCATAGTTCATCAATTAGATGATGCCACGTGTCCTCTTCTCTACCATGTGTCATGCATCTATTAACTTCTACCATGCAGACTTCTATAAATTCATATGCAGGGTCATTTTTCACCTCTCCCACACCATTTTCCAGAGCAATTTTAGACCTTTTTCCAGCATTTTTAGGGTGTTTTCCATAGCGGTTTCCGAGCATTTTCAGAGCATTTTGGCAGCGTCTTCAGCAGGTTTTGGTAGCATTTTCAGAAGGTTTTGGTAGCATTTTTAGAAGGTTTTTTGACAACATTTTCAGAAGGTTTTGGTAGCATTTTTTGAGTGTTTTCCAAGGCGTTTCAGAGCATTTTCCTAGGTTTTTCAGAATATTTTCCTGCATCTTTTTAGATATGGCTAGCTGTTCCACTCCTCTTCCCTCTAAAGTGTATTTCAAGAACATCTTCTACCCCAACATCAAGAGCATTTTCAACACTCCTGGAAGAGATTCCCAATGGCTTTACACCACCGGACTTGTTGGTGTGTTGAAGATGCCATAGTTGAACATTAATGTTTAGTTGATGCAATGGATCATTAGTTGTTACAACCATGACGTGTCCACTATTTCGATATGAGTGGATAACAAGGACATTATTTTTTTGTTAAACCCTCTGATGTGCAGCGACTAACAGGGCTACCATTTTTGGATGGTGTATTGGTGAACAACCAGTATGCCTTAACCGAAGATGATAAATCCACCCTAGCAGTCATTTACTCTGTTCATTCTGACAATTTGAAAGGTATAATTTTAAAATTTATTTTTTATTTAACATTAAATATTGATGTATTGTAGTTTCCATTCTCTAATAACGTTCTCCTTGTTGTACTTTTTATTTTCTAATAATGTTGTCTCTTTTTTTTAGTTAATTCTTCTAAGTCCAAAAGGGGCTTAAACATTTCCAACGTTGCAGACAAATTTCTATATGCTTGCATTGAATTTTTTTAGGCAAGGCTTATTCTGTAGGGGTGACCTACAGAAATGCCTTTTTGGGCACTTTCTTTATTGATTCATTGTATTGGTGGTGGTAGATTTGACTGGTCCACGCACATTTCCAACCTCCTGAAACACGACCTTTTGAGTGCCCAAAAAATTCAATCTTCTTATACAGTGACTACCAACAATTTTATTCTTTGTCTATTTCAGGAAGCTTATTTCAACCTTCAACAAAGCAGTCCTCCGATTGCATTGCACCCTAGTTTGTTGTCTATTGGCATGACTGATGATGAGATATAGGTAAACATATTTTTTGGAATATCTTTGTTTTTTTTTATCATTCTATCTTGTTATTTTCTAATTTTATTTTGAAAATAGAGAAGAGCATCTCAGTCTTCAAGTAAAAGGGATGTCACATTTAGGGTTCAGGAAGTATCTATTGATTCTAACATGCAGTCATAGTCATCACCAATAACTCCCACCAAACGTGTGAGGTCTCATGGTGATCAGATTCAGCATACACCTGCGACACCTTTTACTTCTCAAATTGTTACTGTCGACGTAGAAGAAGTTACCTCCAACCCACAAGGTAACCTTATTCTTCAAAAGTACTATTTTAAATGATGTATTTTAATGACTTAAAATTATGTTTTTAAATGTATTTTAATTATTTTTTAGAGAAAGGGCAAATGGTTGAATCATCAATGGTTGCAGAGTTTGAGTCTGGTATGTATGGTTAAAATAAATCTCTTTTTATGATATTGTTATTTACACAAGATTAAATTTATGTTTTTGTGTGAAATTTTGCAGAGAGACCTGCTAGATTCAAAATACTAAAAAAATATGGCTCCACCATCTGTCCATCCACAACAATAGCCACAACAAGTTCCACTATCTGTCCATCCAAAGCAAGTTCCTGTCCATCCACAATAGGTTCCACTAGTGAGGAACCAATCACGCATGCATGGTAAAATGTTCCTCACACCATCGTCTCATCATGCAAGAAGTGCTACAGAGACACAAAATGTGTCATCATCTAATGTTTCTATTTTATCGATATTAACCTTAGAGAATTTTTCAAATGTTGAGAGTGCATCTCAAATGCCCTCGGGAACTCTAGATTGTGATTTTCTTTATCAGGGTATGAATCCTAAAAATTACCCTTTAAAGGCAAGTGATATTCTTGAGGATGATGAGGGCATTGATGAAGAAGAGGATGTCAATGTAGATGCCACCCCATAGCAAGTCATCGCCCATCATCTAACAGATGATGATATAGTAAACTTTTCTGAAAATGTGTTATTAGCCGATAGATGTAAAGTTGTAGTTCATAATACTCTTCTTTTGGATATTGATAAATTGAAAGAATGGGAATATCGGGCCAAGGTTTTTATTAAAGCAATCAATGGCCGATATAAGAATTTTTCAAAGAGAAAAGAGTTGTTTTTAAAGGTTGAGAATCAGCCCCAAAAGCTCGATGCTTTGCTACATAAAGTTGAATCTGGCACTATGGAGGCCGAGTCTGCATACACAGATGAAATTCTGGTAGTTGTTCTGAATCATTTGGAAAACCTCAATGCAGAGGCCCAAGCATATTTCAATGAATGGGCACTAGATCAGAATAAAGTAGCAGTTGCAGAAACAACACGACTTACAACTGATGTAAGTTTTACATCTAACTAAAAAATCATTTTTTGTTAAATATGTTTTGTTTATAAATATTAAACTTTTTCCACTTCTATTTTGTAGTCTAATTTCTAGAACCTAAAGCAATAGGTCGATGCCATGAAAACGTTGATCAAGACTACCAAAATTAGCATTAATAATGCTATTGAAGTGAAGAAAAGGTTACAACAAATGGTTAGAGAAAATAATTGGCTGAAGAAGTTTATCAGAGATAAGGGCCTGGATGTCGATGCTAAACTGAAAGAAAATGAGAAAGAGTTGAATGCACCTTTCAAAGAAGATCCAATGAAGGAAGAAGGTTCATTGTTATCGAGGATCAACACTACAATAGAAATTTTGGTTAGGGTTGGTGCATTAGAAGAAAAGGATATTGAGATAGATGTGGGTGAACCTTCAGGAAACATGCAAAAAGAATAGAAGTTTGTTGTGTTGAATTTGAAGTGAAACAAAAACTCTTTGATATTTTTATAAATTGTTAAAGACTGGTATCTTTCTTGAAGTCAATGAATGAGACAATTTCCTTAAAATTTCTATTATAATTTTCAAATTTGTTTTAAATATTGTTTTGTTTTGATTATTTGTGTTGATGTAGAAGTTTGTTGTTTTTAATTTGAAGTGGAAAAAAATGTTTGATATGTTTTGTAAATTGTGAAAGAATGGTATTATTTTTCAAAATTGAAATCAATGAAAGAGACAACTTTTGAAAAAATTGTATTATCATTTTGAAATTTTGTTTTTAATTATTGTTATAGTTTGATTATTGTTATGTTTTAATTTGAAGTGGAAGAAATAATGTTTGATATGTTTTGTAAATTGCGAATGAATGGTATCTTTTTTAAAATTGAAATCAATGAAAGAGACTATTTTCGAAAAATATATATTATCTCTTGAAAATTTTGTTTTGATTATTGTTATGTTTTGATTATTTATGATGATGTAGAAGTTTGTTGTTTTTAATTTGATGTGGAAGAAATAATGTTTGATATGTTTTGTAAATTGTGAATGAATGGTATCTTTTTTGAAAATTGAAATCAATGAAAGAGACTATTTCCAAAAAATGTATAATCTCTTGGAAATTTTGTTTTGAATGTTGTTATGTTTTGATTATTTGTGTTGATGTATTAAGTAATTTTGAATTATGTGGATGCAATAAGATGTTTTTTTTATGTTATACGAATTAATTTGAAATGATAGGAAATGCAACATAGATATTAACTTTGACAAATTGCCAATAATGATTTATACAAAACAAATCTACAAGAAAAGTTGAAACTTTAGACTAATACTTCAATAACAAGGCTTATGTAAAATGATATACAAAATATCCAGTAACACATTTCTAATATTAAAGATAATGCAGTGTTCTAATCAACATCTGTAATCAAATAATCCAATTTCATTCAAATATACATAATCAAATCAGAGGGCTATGCTATACAGAGTATCCAATGGCAAATCTAATATCATATTATATGATTAGTGACATCAAAATTACATGTAACAATATAATCTCAATATTCCTTTCATTACAATGTTGAACTCAAATCAAATCAAATGAAAGCATCCTTTCATTCTGATATGTGAAATCAAATCAAATGATAATATGTGAAATCAAATCAAATGAATGCATCCTTGCATCATAATGCTGGAAGCTGGAACAAACTCTTTTCATATTGTACAAAATATTCTGCACTCATACCCAAAATTTCTATCGTCACAATCTGACCAGTGTTACCATCATCCTCATCATATTCGTTACACCTCTTCTCTCTGCCATAGATTTCCAATGTGACAATGCTCTTTCGTAAGGAAACTTCTCCACCTCATAGGTCGACACATATACTCTCAAACAATTTTCCAAATTTTTGTCCAACCTATTTCGAACTTTAGATTTTACATATGATAATGCACTGAACACCCTTTCATCTTCCACAGATCCTAAAATCATCATTTGACATAATTCATATAAATGAAAATATTCACTCATAGTATGTTGTAAGATAGTACTTGGTTGTAATCTTCTCCACAAACGTGAAATAGAACCTGCTTCATGATGGTTAGAGAGTTGTGAAACTTGAGCAGACATTGTTGTTCCAAAATAGTTTGATTATTTTGTCAAAAGATCTCTGTTGAGAATGCCATTGATTTCAATACCATTGACTACCACACTTTTATTGAAATGGCCAACAAGAATGCCCATGTATTTGAGAAACAAACCATTTACAATTTGGTATTCACTACAAGGATCCCAAAACATCGGATTAACCACACCCATAGCTTCTAGCAATTCATCTCTTTGAAAATGGTCTCTTATTTCTTTTGTCAATGATTCTGCTATTTGTTTCAGTTTAATTTTTGTATCGTCTACAACTACATGAAATCTATTGTAGGTTATGGGCATTTTCTCAACTTCATTTGTAGCTATATCCATTCGCACGCCATAACAATATAAAGGTATTTCCTTTTCATGGACATTAATACATAGATGATTGTTTATATTGAACTTCAGAAAGCTTTGAGGATCATTCATGTTTATTAATGCTCTCCAACTCTCAAACATGGGATCCATAAAATTTTGACTAGATGCGTACATCATATCAATATGCATGTAAATTTGTATTCTCGCCCTGATGAAATCCACAATATAAATCGATCTTTCTTGTGCAATTTTGATCAAAGTATTCATTTTTTCCAACATAGGAAGAATACCGCACAATGTGAGAAGTGTTTCAAAGTCACTCATTCAAAAAAGTAAATCTTTAGCCTTATCAACTGCCCTACGATTTGCATACATAAACCCTATCAGGGATTGATATTCTTTGAAAACTCTTAATGTCGGTTGATACATCGAAATCCACCTAGTATCCACATCTTTCAATAGTTTTTTACCTTCAGTAACTCCTAGTGCAAACTGTTGAAACTCTAAAAATATTTTTGGACTACGTGAAAAATAATCATGAATTTCATGGACAAGCTCTTCCACTCTCGCAACATTTGTAAATGTATCCACAATTTTGTATGCAAGATTCATTCTGTGGGCCATGCAATGAATAGGGATCAAATATGGGGCAACATATGTTTGTAGTCTAACACAAAGACCATTCCTATGTGTCCTTGCATTGTAGCAGCACCATCAGCTCCGACACATATTAACTTAGAGGCTATTTCAATTTCATTCATTCCTGCTTCTTCTTTTAAACTAGTTACAACAACATTGTAAATATTTTCTGCATTACAATTTTCCACCATCTTGCGTATTCCAAGTAAATGAGGTTGCCTTAAATGATTTTCCAATGTGTAAACATGCATGCAAATCCAAGATGTATTGTCAACAACAATCACCTCATCAATTGAAAGTGAAATGAATTTGGCCTTTTTTACTTTCTCTCTGAGGTCATCCTGCTCAACCAATGAGAGACATTTTACCATTTCCCAACCACTTCGATCTGACCAATGGGCGTTGGGTAAGTTCTGCACATCAGCTAGTCAAAATAGAGATTTATAATCCATGAAATCAGACATAGGTCTACCCTTCTTAAGAATAGAGAATACAACAACAAACTGCAAACTTTTTGAAGCTAAAGTTAACTTATTCATTTTTCAAAATTGGGCTTGAATCGTTGCACCTTTCTCAACCAAAGTTTGCTTTTGTTTCATTTCTTTATCATATTCTTGCACATATCTTATATGTGCGCACTCTGATGCATCCTTCCACCTATAATTTTTTGGTATTTTTTGATCACCTTCTTTTGTTTTGATATAAACCTTTCCACAATGTTTTTCTATTGTATCTTTCTTAAGTTGCAATCTATGATCCTTTCCGTGTTTCCAACTACAAATTACGCATCTCAATTCTATTATTTCCTCACTACTATTCTCTAGTAGCACTGGCTCAATAAATGGAAATTTTGATATCCAATCAGGCTGAAATGATCTGTTAATTGTCCACCTAGATAACCTTGCACGTTTATGTTTTTTAGATGAAGATTCTTCGAAAGTAGGGACTGCATAAGAACTATTAGTTTCTTTTCCACTTGGCGTGTTAGATTCAGGAATATCTTCATGTTGTTGTTGCATTTGATTAAGAATATTTTCATCTGTGGATTGTTCATTAACGTGGATATGTGGAAGTGGAGGCATATCAGGGTAAACAATGTTTTCTATAGAGATAATACTAGTGTCAATAGTAGGGTCATTATCACTATGGCATTTAAAAGCATACCTTCTACAGATAAAAATGGACAAGCCATCAACCAAAAAGCACACTTCTTTATGAATGAAGATATTTATATTTAAAATTAACAATGTAAAAAAATTAACTGGTGAGTAAAGGCGTTCATACCTTTAGTTTGTGCAGATGTTGATGGTTGACCGGATTTCAAAATATTATGAAAGTATTTGAGGATACTCCTTTTATTGGAAGACTGGCCTCCATTCTTTCCACTACCTGCATTTGACATTTTACCTGTATGAACAGAAGAATAACATGAACAATGAACATCATTTTTAAAAATGAAAATAACTGGTATAAAAGAGAACTACTGCTAGAGATAGTAGAGTATCTGTCCCAAGAATATCGATCCCAAGCAGAACAAAGCTCCTTATTGAGTGTCCATGAACAAAATGTTAAAAAATGAAATTTAATGGTAAAAGAAACTTATCGATAAATTGAGTCACCTTATGCCAGTCGCCTTATGCCAGTCACCTTATGCCAGTCACCTTATGCCACTCGCCTTATGCCACTCGCCTTATGCCACTCGCCTTATGCCACTCACCTTCCTCCACTCACCTTATGCCACTCACCTTATGCCACTCGCCTTATGCCACTCACCTTCTTCCACTCGCCTTATGCCACTCACCTTATGCCACTCACCTTATGCCACTCGCCTTATGCCACTCACCTTATGCCACTCACCTTATGCCACTCACCTTATACCACTTGCCTTATGCCACTCGCCTTATGCCACTCGCCTTATGCCACTCACCTAATGCAACTTACCTTCTGTTGCTCACCTTCTGTAGCTCACCTTCTGCCCATCGCCTTTCGCTAGTTGCCTTTTTCCAGTCTCTTTATGATAGTCACCTTATGTTATTCACCTTATGCCACTCGCTTATGTCAGTCGTCTTTCATAATTCACCTTCTTCCAGTCACCTTTTGTCAGTCATGGACTCATTTTTTGTCAGTCATGTGCTTTGTATCACTAGATATCCCCTAAGCTAAAAGTTGTCATTGATGTCAAAAGGACCTATGTAAGTAAGCACTATGATTTTTCTCCACAAAGAGCTTCATGAGAAGCAAAGGTTTTGATCAAAGGTTCTAGAAGGGATGCATGGCATTTGGTTCCAAAAGGAGCTTCAAGGGAAGCTTAGCAAAAGGTTTTTATGAAAACCAAGGAAGGCAAGGAAAGGTTTTATTTAAAACCAATGGATGGCAGATTTGAAATGGGTTTTTCTTAAAACCCAAGTTGGCTTTTCGTTTCATCGAAAAAGGTGCCCCGATGATGGAGAAATTTAATTTTAAAGGTTTAGTTTAAATTTTAATTTATTTAAAATTTAAATTTAAATTTTAAAATTAAATAAAAGGTTTTTCCCTCCTTTCTTATTGGCGCCGCCGACGTCATGAGGGCAATGTTAAAAGGGCCGACGTATTCGCATTGAAGGATGGCTTATATAAATAAGCCAAAGGTTTTCCATTTAATAAACCTAAGTCGTGTCACATGATTTTCGAAAACCCAAAGTATTTCTGCATCCGAATATTGCGTAGCAAATTTCGTGGAGTGTGACGTGGGCAGTCAAGTCGTGGACGGTCAAAGTTTTGGCACCTTGTGAGGAAAGCACATGTAGTTTAAGGAAGAGAGTGCCCAAGGCACTCACGTGGGCAGTGTTAGCTCACGCGGCTTAGCTACCGCTTGGCAGCACGGTGGGCAGAGGTTCGAAATGCCAAAGCCCTTCGAGGGCTCCTTTGAGGTATGCACTCCGACTCCGATATTTGTGGGGTCAACATTTTAATTAAAATATTTGCTTGCTAAGGTTTGATTATGATTTTTGTGGGAGATATAAGGTTGAGCAAGCTTTAATATTTTAATAAGGTTTGATATTTGATTAATGTGAGATATTGCCTAAGAAAGCTTTGTGATTATTTTTGAGTGCAAAAGTGTTGAAAGGAAGGATATAAAATATTTGATTTATTTTATGGTATAAGTGGTTTTTGGAGTGACAAGGTTATGCAATGTTTTGATTTATTTTATTTTATGGTACAAGTGGTTTTAGGAGTGATAAGGAAGTTGTGCATTAATTCTTAAGAAGGTTTTCTAATTAAAAGCCTTGGTGAATATAATTGTGAAGTGGAGTAATGTTGATTATTTTGTGATCTTCTAACCCTTGTGAAGATTGGCAAAAGAATATTGTGATTGTGGCAGATTTCCAAAGAGGCTTCTTCATCTTCATAAAAGGTATGGGCACATTCTCCTATTGATTGATTATGGTGGTTGATTTCTAAAAATATCTTTGGAGTGAAAAGGATTGATTGTGGTTTCCTTTTCGAAAGTGATTGGTTTAATGCTTCAAGGTTTTCTGGATTGAGAGTTGTGATTAAACCTTGTTTTATAAGCATTGTTGTTGGAGCCCATTGGTTGTGCAAAGAACTTGAACTTGAGTTAGAAGAGAACATGAGTATCATTGTTATGTGAGATTTGTTGTTGAGCATTGTTGGAAATATTTTGAGTTGATTGATACATGCTTGGACTAGGGTTTGTGAGAAAGGGTTGTTCATTGAGGTGATTGGTTGAGTTGAGTTGATTGAGCCTAGTCAAGTGGATGCATGTGGTTGTTCAAGTTCCATAAAACAAACTATTCTATATTCTTGATTTGAGTTGAGATTGAGATTTGAGAATAGAACATATAGAGTCTCTAACAATTCTCTTTATGCTTCTATGAGATTGATTTGAGTTGAGATTAGGATTTGAGTATAGAACATATTGAGTCTCTAACAATTCTCTTTATGCTTCTATGAGATTGATTTGAGTTGAGATTGGGATTTGAGTATAGAACATATTGAGTCTCTAACAATTCTCTTTATGCTTCTATGAGATTGAGTTGAGATATTGATTGAGCATTAAGTATAGAACATATTGAGTCTCTAACAATTCTCTTTATGATTCTATGAGATTGGACAAGTTCTGTGTGAGCTTGTTAAGCAGATTTGAGACAAGTCTTTGAGAAGGCTTGTGGACTTATTTTGAGTAAGCTTTTGTGGAAGCTTGCTATGCATATTTGAGCAAGTCCTAGAGAGGACTTATTGAGCAGATTTGAGAAAGTCCTAGAGAGGACTTATTGAGAAGATTTGGACAAGTTCTAGTGTGGACTTATTGAGCATATTTGAGTAGGTTCTGTGTGGACCTGTTGAGCATATTTGAGCAGGTTTTGTGTGGACCTGTTGAGCAGATTTGGACAAGTTCTGAGTGAGCTTGTTGAGCAGATTTGAGCAAGTTCTGAGTGAACCTGTTGAGAATATTTGAGAAGGTTCTGAGTGAACCTATTGAGACAGAGCTTTGGAGGTGATAGAGTATAGAGGACAGAGTCTCAGTGGATAGAGATCCAGTAGCTAGGACAATTGAAGATAGATCTGAGTGAGGAGTCTTCAAGTGGAGAGAGATCCACTAGTCAGTGCAATAGAGAGACAGAGTCTTCTAGAAGATCACTAGCCAGAGCAGAAGGGGAAAGAGTTCTCCTGTGGAAGAGATCCATGAACTTGAGATTAGGGGATCAACATCTCCTTTGGACAGAGGTCCATAAACATTGTACTTGGGAAGGATTCCCAAAATATTATTTGAGAAATATTTAGAAGAAATATTTTTCTATGGAGGTAGCCCACATTGGGTGAACCACGTTAAAAATGATGTCTCTCATGTGTGTGATGCTTTGTGTGATGTTCACTATTTTATTAATGTTGATGCTACTATTTGGGGAAAAGTTTTATGTTATACTGTTCACCCCCCTCTCAGTATAAGCACATGTTCTTCAATTGGTATCAGAGTCGGTCTCTCCATGAAGAGTTTAATAGCTTGGAAGAGGATCCTTCAGTAACACACATGTGCTTAGAGAGTGAAGAAAGTATAGACTTTGAGGAAGCACTCTTCAACTATCTCCAAGATCTTGAAAGGATTCAAGAAGAGAGTGCACAACTAAAGGAACAGATCCGAAATGATGAATTGGCAAGAATTGAGCTTCTACAAAGGTTAATAGAACTCAAAATAGAAGTGAAAGAAATAAGAGAGATTGAACATCAGTTGAGAGACACGTTGGAAGCCAAAGAAGCAGGACTTGAGAAAGTGGCAGCAGAAATTGTTATGCTAAAATGCAGAACTAAAATAAACAAGAGATTACAAGGAGCTGCACCAAGTCAGCAAGAGGTAGGAACATCAAACAAAAGGGAGGTATCTTACCATATCTCAAGGAAAGAAGACCACAAAAGGAAGAATACCAGATCAAGTCCTCATCAAAATAGGTTACAAAATTCTTTCCATGGACATTGTTTTTCTTGCAATAAATATGGTCATAGAGCTACGCAATGTACTAGCAGAGACAATGATAGTAGTAGTACAGATTCTCTTGCACCACATATGGATGATGATGTTAAGTGTTACAAATGCAATAGTTTTGGGCATATAGCTAGAAGGTGCAAACTAGAAATCTCTAAGTCTAGTAGAAAGACCACAACTCAAACTACTAGAAAAGAAGAAAAAGGGAAAGGAAAATTAAAATCCTTGCTAGTTCAAATAGCATTGCATGCTCAGGATAAAGAAGAAAAATGGTTTCTGGATAGCGGATGCTCTAGACACATGACAGGAGAAAAAGACAAGTTTATAGTTTTGAAAGAAGGAAATAGAGGGTCAGTAAACTTTGGGGACAATGGTTTAGCAAAGATTTGTGGAAAAGGAACTCTAAGTATAGGCAATGGGAAAGCAAAAGCTGAAAATGTTCTATATGTGGAAGGTCTGAAACATAATCTCTTGAGCATTAGTCAACTCTGTGATCAAGGCCATATGGTAACTTTTCATCAAGATAGATGTGAAGTAAGGAAATCTGAATCTAGAAAACTAGTAGCTAGCGCTATAAGAGAAAGAAATATTTATGTACTCAATGAGATCAAAAAGGAAAAATGTCTCTTATCCAAAGAAAATGAGATCCGGTTTCAACATACAAGATTGGGACCAAAGGAGAATCTTCTAATGGCTTTGGAAGATAAAGAAGGTGGTTCAATAGAAGACAAGCCAAAAGGAAGTAATGATATGAACAAAGGTAAAAAAATAGAGGAATATTCAGTAGAGAATGGTTATGATCTCAAGGGAGAACTTATCTATGCCCTTGACATAGTAAAGAAGGTTAGAAAGCAACACTCCAAGCTTGAAAGTCAGTTTCAAGAATGTGATGAAGAAAGGTTATTGCTCATAGAGGATTTAGAGAAGTCAAAGGCTAAGGCAAGCAAGTTCAAGGATAAGTTAGAAGCAAAGATTTTGGAATGTGAGAAGTTAGCACAAGAAGTGGCTACTCTAAAAGAAGACTTAAAGGACTCCAAGATCAAGATGAAGAGTTTCACAAATAGCTCTAAGAACTTGGATAAGTTCATCTATGGACAACAACGAACATCATGTTCAACAGGTCTTGGCTTTGGAAATGTTCAAAAGAAATAGGAAAAAGAATCTACTTCAAGTCTTGATGAAGAAGAAACTTCAGAAGAAGATACATCAGAAGAAGATAGTTTAAGTGAAAGTGGGACATCAGAGGATGAGTTGGACAACAAAGAGTTCAACAAAGAGAGGAACAATGCACAAAGAAGATACATATGGAACAACAATCAGAACAGGAGACCAATGAGGTCAAGACAAGGAGGCTTCAATGGAAGATGCTTTTCATGTCACAGGTTTGGACACATGGCTTCACAGTGCAGGACTCATGAAAGATAGGTATATGGAAAAGAACAACTTTTCCAAGGTTATTGCTACTCATGCAATGGTTTTGGTCACAAGGCAATGAATTGCAGGATTAATGATAGAAGAGGATATGGCTTCATTAGGAGAAATCCTAAGACAATTGCACATCCAAGGAATAATAACATTAAGTGTTATAAGTGCAATAATGATGGTCACATAGCAAGATGGTGTAGAGCAAATATTCCAGAAATAGGCATGAATAGGAACATGAACAGGAACATGAACAGGGACAGGAATATGAACAGGAACAAGAATATGAACAGAAATAGGAATATGAACAGAAACAAGAAGATGAACAGGAATAGAGACTCAAAAAATAATAGAGACTCAAAAAAGAATAAGAACAGGAACAAGGATGAGAACCAGAATAGGAACATGGATGAGAACAAGAACAGGAACAGGAACATAAGTGACGACAGGAATAGGGATGATGACTTGGAAAGAAACAGTGAGAGGATTCAGAAGACTCACAGAAGAAGAGAGAAAGATAAAGGTACAGATCTATGCTTTCAGGGAGTAGAAATACTCCCACCCTAGAATTAACCACCTCATGTGGAGGTGGGGGAGGGGCTAAGCTAAGAGGCTCATTCTTAGCCCCGAGCCCCAAAGGTGACCCTTTGCCATTGATGTCAAAGGGGGAGAGATTTGTGTATTGGGGAGAGATTTGATATGAGGATGATATTTGAGAGAGCATTGAGCCGAGGGGGAGCAAAGTCCCAGGGGGAGCAGAAAAGAAGGTCAGGTTTCAGTAAAATGAATATGGGTTGCCATCAATGACAAAGGGGGAGATTGTTGGACATTTTGAGTCCCTAAGCTAAAAGTTGTCATTGATGTCAAAAGGACCTATGTAAGTAAGCACTATGATTTTGCTCCACAAAGAGCTTCATGAGAAGCAAAGGTTTTGATCAAAGGTTCTAGAAGGGATGCATGGCATTTGGTTCCAAAAGGAGCTTCAAGGGAAGCTTAGCAAAAGGTTTTTATGAAAACCAAGGAAGGCAAGGAAAGGTTTTGTAGACACAAAAACGACACCAATCCGATTAAGTGACTACAAACACTGATCGCATTGACACACACAGCTTTCAGGGCAGCCCTCAAAGGTCAAACAGTGGTCCTGACCACTCACATAGCAGTTTAGAAGGTCAAAAAATGAGTAGAGCAAAGTTGGTCGTAAACTGCAAGCTTCAAATCCTAAACAAGCCTTCAATCTAAAGTGAGCCTTTAACAAACTGCAACCTTCAAACTTCAAGTCTTAAGCAAAATACAAAAAAAAGTAAGCGAAATCGTGACGTCACGATTTCACGATGTCTAAGGCCAAGGTTCCCCTTTTTGCTAGGTTTGCCTTAAAGTTTTGCAGTTTGCTTAAGACTTGAAGTTTGAAGGTTGCAGTTTGTTAAAGGCTCACTTTAGATTGAAGGCTTGTTTAGGATTTGAAGCTTGCAGTTTGCGACCAACTTTGCTCTGCTCATTTTTTGACCTTCTAAACTGCTGTGTGAGTGGTCAGGACCACTTTTTGACCTCTGAAGGCTGATCTGAAAGCTGCGTGTGTCAATGCGATCAGTGTTTGTAGTCACTTAATCGGATTGGTGCCATTTTGGTGTCTACAGATGCCCATTTTTGGGAAGCGCTATGGGTGATGCAGTGCTGAGCAAAAATAGAAAACCAAAGCACTAATGATTAGGTTTTCTTGGTAACCTAACCAACTTTTGACTCCCCAAGTATGGAAAGGGCATGCATTCTTGAATCATTGCTTCTGACGAGCTAAGGAATTTGATTTCAAGTGTTAACCTGTTTTGGTGAGGTGTGACTTGAGCTTGGACATTGGTCAGTCATGATTAGGCAAAGGGCGTAACCTTTTGTCCATAGGGGAAACCTTGTGTTCATGCTTTGAGAATGCCAAGTGTTTGATCAATTTAATGATTGCTTGTTTACTGCCCCAAGCAGGGAGCGTGATTGTCTTTGTCAATGATTCTTTGAATGCATGTCATTGCCTTGATTGGGTGTGTGCTTGTTGATTGGTGACTAAGTGTGACTACCCCCTCAAGCGACGAATCGATGAGTGAATGACCTTCATGAGAAAAGCGACGAGTCGCTTGACCCAAGATGACTTGTGCAAGGGTGCCTTGAGATGTTTTAGCGTTTAAGCGTGTGCAATTTCCCGACATTTGGACCTATTTTTAGTGGGTGTTAACCCTTTTGGTGATGCCATAATGGGGTGAAATCATTAACAACCCATCTTCCCGTGGAGCGGTCCGGCTAGGGGTAGCCTTCTTGGGGAAGTAGGAGAGTGAAAATTTGAGCCCCGACATCGATGTTTTTATGCCAAGAGGTTAAGTGCAAGAGCACTTGTTTCTGGCAATGCTTATTGCAGTGTTTTTGTGTTGGAATTTTATGGTGTTTTGTTGTTTTAATTTTCTTTCTTTGTGTATATGTCATGATTTTATGCACAATGATTGATGTTGATGGATGCATGCTACTTTATATTGATGGATGCATATGTTGTAATGAATGCAAATGTATGTGATATGCAGAGATGAAATGGATGGATGGACTTTGTGATGTGTGGCTATGGCACCATAGACAATTTAGAACTCTATTATTTTGTTTTGAGGCGATTGCTGTGATACATGACTTTGTATGTATACATGTGGTTTTTCTTTTCTGATGGTAGCATAAGGATGAAAAGTAGCGCAGTCGGTTTAGAAATGTAGCTAAGGTTTTCTGAGACTCAAACGGTTTTAACTTATTAGCCATGACTGTACCGTATCGTACAAGACTTTGAACAAGGTATGAATCGGACTTGTTTTTGACCAAGTTATTTCACATCCCTGTGTGTGCAGTTGAGTTCATTTATGTGGTATTTTTCAGGATACCGCCAGTGCCAGATGGGCTTTCAACCGAACCTACACTGAGGGTCACCTAACTAGCTCCACTAACTCCTTTGTTGTATTTAGTTAGATTAATCTGCGGTGTTATCTAGGATACCATAAGCTAGCTCATCCACATGCAAATATTGATCTGTACACAAGTTAATGTGATAGATATATCGTCATGCGAGAGGTTTATCGCCAGTGACCGATAGGCTATCAACCAAACCGATATTGAGGCTTGCCTCATGACCCGTTAGAATGCTGAGAGTTCCAGGGATTCAAGTTCAACTCCCTTCTTTTCTTCAATTGTATTGGGATACTTGCTCATTTGTAGTGATAAGATCACTGTTTATTTTGATTTGTTTTTCTTTTGAGCAAGGGATTGGGGATATGGAGTGACGATAATCACTATTGTTTGTGCCTTTTGATGTGTGCACTGTAGTATGTCAAATTTTTGGAGTTTTTATGCTTGCAAATTTTTGATGTTTTGCAATTATTTAGAACTTTGGGATTCTTAGGGAATTGGGTAAGGAGGATGCTTGTCCTTTCAAAAGTCAACACCTCATAGGGAAGCTCTTATGGACATTTTAAAAGCCATCGAATTACAGCCTCACGAAGCAAATTCTTTCAACAACTTCGTAGGACATGTGCAGCGATGTACGGAGCCGATCATCACCTTCAGAGAGGATGAAGTCAAAGCAATATCGAATGACACGGCAGATCCACCCCTGAACGTCATTGCGTAGGTCAACGGGATCCCATACAAGAGAGTGCTGGTAGATACTGGCTCGTCCAGTAACATCATCACCACTACAGTGCTAAAACATTTAAAGTTGTCAGCCTCTCATATCACAGCCTCCACGTACACACTGCGAGCTTTCAATGATGCAATATGCTCGACAGTCGGCACAGTCGTTCTACCTATCCAGGTAGGACAAAAGACAATACCAAAATTGTGCCATGTGTTGGAAGGCGAGATGGCTTACAATATACTGCTAGGGCGGCCTTGGATCAGGGACATGAAGTGTGTCCCTTCCATCTCTCACCAGTGCTTAAAGTATGCTTTTGAAGGAGAAATACATGTAGTCTCGATGGACTTGGAACCCTTCAAGTATTGCAATGTGGTACAACTAATGCCTCAATCGACCCTCCCTTCAACGCATTTGGATTTCTAGTTAAATCCATCCAAATAGGGTCCAATACCGCAGGAACCACTGGTGACCAAATCACCAAAATCCCAGCCAGGTGAATCCTCATCATCTACTCCTTCATTACCAACGCCACCTGTAATAGAAGGACAAGGGAAAACAGATCATGGAAGAGGCTCAGCCCCTAGAAGAGGGTTTGCCCACAATATCAACGATATCAACAGAGGAAACACCTAGCACTACGGAAGTTGGGATTCCTAAACCACCAAACATGGAATGGACTCAGGAAGGACTGTCGTTCCCTCCCTCCCAAGAATCAACAATCACCGTTGAAATGGCAAGTACAGGCCTGGGGGAATACTTAGTGCAGAATGTTGTGGCAACGCCTACAGTAGAATCAATACAAGATATGGGGAGACCTCACCTTCCCATAGGAACAGTTGTTCCTCTAGGTCACCCACCCAACCAGACAAACTTTGTGTATGGGGGCCTTGATCATGGTCTTGAACCATGCAAACAAAAGGAAGCAGACATAAAACCTTTTGTTGAAAACATCAACTATCTGTCAAACCCAAAATTTTCCCTCAAATATCTCGGCCAATGCAATTGGCATGGATACGGGCTAGGCAGATATGAACAAGGGATGCGGGTCCTTTACCAACCAAGATATCAGATGCCATATGATAAGTCAGGAGTAGGGTTCCACCACCCCCTGCCCTTAGACATCTTGGTAGAAAATATGCAAGGCCTAGAAATAGGCAACAAGGGGGGATTGGCACCAGATCTTTATGCCAACCCAAATACAGAATATACATTGGGAGACTACCTCCCATGGTCAACAAACACCCTTGGCAACAGCAGTAACTCCCCTCCTTTGCTGGAGAGAGGTGAAAGTTTGGACATTAATCCTCAAAGAAAACATCAACGATGTCCAGACATCTTTTTGAAACTATTCCCCTTAGAGGTTCCAGTTGAATCAATACCATGTCAAGAGAATCAGGTCCCTCCACCCAGAGTGGAACAACCGCAATGGGACCAGATTAACTTACTGGAACAAGGAGAACCCTCAACGTTGCAAGTAACAGTTGCTGAAGAGAATGAACATTTTTGGATCTCTGAAAGTGATTCAGAAGATGAGACTGAGATTATCTATCTCAGACATGCACGATGGAATTATCACCCTTTAACTCATGAAGATCTAATGGGACAGATGGGCATAAGGTTAGGGCATGAGTGGCGCGTTAACCCACCACAGTGGGACCAAGCATTACATCCGAAACTTTGGGCACGCAAAGATCAATTTCAACCCAGAGACCTCATAGCAACATCAGTGTCGGGGGTAGACCCTGTCCTCCTATCCATGCATAGGGCCGATCCATTCATGTCAATCCCTCCGGAGCCAGATCCCGAGTGCAAAGACCATCAAGCTGGGGGTACCTCTACCCCCTGAAGAGATAGAGAACCAAATCCCAAAAAAGCTCCAAGGATTCTTGCAATCGGTTGGTCAATCCCAAAAATGCTCCAAGGATTCTTGCAATCACTTGGTCAATCCCAAAAATGCTCCAAGGATTCCTGCAATCACTTGGTCAATCCAAAAATGCTCCAAGGATTCTTGCAATCGCTTGGTCATCCCAAAAAGGCTCCAAGGATTCCTGCAATCACTTGGTCAATCCCAAAATGCTCCAAGGATTCTTGCAATCGCTTGGTCAATCCCAAAATGCTCCAAGGATTCTTGCCATTGCTTGGTCAATCCCAAAATTCTCCAAGGATTCTTGCAATCGCTTGTTCAATCCCAAAAATGCTCCAAGGATTCTTGCAATCGCTTGGTCAATCCCAAAATGCTCCAAGGATTCTTGCAATCACTTGGTCAATCCCAAAAATGCTCCAAGGATTCTTGCAATCGCTTGGTCAATCCCAAAAAGGCTCCAAGGATTCTTGCAATCGCTTGGTCAATCCCAAAATGCTCCAAGGATTCTTGCAATCGCTTGGTCAATCCCAAAATGCTCCAAGGATTCTTGCAATCGCTTGGTCAATCCCAAAAATGCTCCAAGGATTCTTGCAATCACTTGGTCAATCCCAAAAGGCTCCAAGGATTCCTGCAATCGCTTGGTCAATCCCAAAATTCTCCAAGGATTTCCACAATCGCTTGGTCAAAAATCAAGAAAATTCAAAAACAACAAAAATCATCAAAAAACAACAAAAAATTGCATCTCATTTCTAGGCACACTCAAATTCATCAATAAGAGAGTTCTTCTCACACTTCATCTTCATATTCACAAAAATCAATCCATCAAAAATACAAAAATACATAGCTGCATTAACCCATTACATCCATACATTGCATATTTGTGGTCGTACAGGTCAAGGGCACCATAGGCTGTAATAAATCCGCTAGTCCATCTTGTTCCACACTGTTCCATTTTCCAAAAAACAACAAAAACACCATGCATTGCTTTTACCATACTAGAGTCAGTGGTCTTTTAATGTATCAAGGTTTTTTCATGATTCAGTCATCATTTTGCTCTTTAGCCATGTAATGTATCAAGTCAGATAGATTTTACGAAGGTAGAGTCATACTTGAAATACACCTTGTTACGTAACATCCCAACACAAATTAAAACACATAAAAATTCCCAAGTTGTGTGAACGAAAGATGAAACCTGCATAGTAATCTAGGTCACCATAAGCGAAATGGTTATCTTGCTCATCCCCCCGTGCGAATGACCCCAAGAATGCTGAGAGTTGGCAAAAGGACAAGCATCCTCCTTACCCAATTCCCTAAGAATCCCAAAGTTCTAAATAGTTGCAAAACATCAAAAATTTGCAAGCGTCAAAACTCCAAAAATTTGACATACTACAGTGCACACATCAAAAGGCACAAACAATAGTGATTATCGTCACTCCATATCCCCAATCCCTTGCTCAAAAGAAAAACAAATCAAAATAAACAGTGATCTTATCACTACAAATGAGCAAGTATCCCAATACAATTGAAGAAAAGAAGGGAGTTGAACTTGAATCCCTGGAACTCTCAGCATTCTCACGGGTCATGAGGCAAGCCTCAATACCGGTTTGGTTGATAGCCTATCGGTCACTGGCGGTAAACCTCTCGCATGATGATATATCTATCACATTAACTTGTGTATAGATCAATATTTGCATGTGGATGAGCTAGCTTATGGTATCCTAGATAACATCGCAGATTAATCTAACTAAATACAACAAAGGAGTTAGTGGAGCTAGTTAGGTGACCCTCAGTACAGGTTCGGTTGAAAGCCCATCTGGCACTGGAGGTATCCTGACAAATACCACATAAATGAACTCAACTGCACACACAGGGATGTGAAATAACTTGGTCAAAAACAAGTCCGATTCATACCTTGTTCAAAGTCTTGTACGATATGATACAGTCATGGCTAATAAGTTAAAACCGTCTGAGTCTCAGAAAACCTTAGCTACATTTCTAAACCAACTGCGCTACTTTTCATCCTTACGCTACCATCAGAAAAGAAAAACCACATGTATACATACAAAGTCATGTATCACAGCAATCGCCTCAAAACAAAATAATAGAGTTCTAAACAGTCTATGGTGCCATAGCCAAACATCACAAAGTCCATCCATCCATTTCATCTCTGCATATCACATACATTTGCATTCATCACAACATATGCATCCATCAAAAGTAGCATGCATCCACCAACATCAATCATTGTGCATAAAATCATGACATATACACAAAAAAAGAAAATCAAAGCAACAAAAATATCACAAAAATGCAACACAAAAACTATAGCAATAAAGCATTGCCGGACACAAGTGCTCTTGCACTTAACCTCTCGGCATAAATAAAATCGATGTTGGGGCTCAAATTGTCACTCTCCTACTTCCCCAAGAAGGCTACCCCTAGTCGGACCGCTCACATTAGTTTGCTTAAGACTTGAAGTTTGAAGGTTGCAGTTTGTTAAAGGCTCACTTTAGATTGAAGGCTTGTTTAGGATTTGAAGCTTGCAGTTTGCGACCAACTTTGCTCTGCTCATTTTTCGACCTTCTAAAATGCTGTGTGAGTGGTCAGGACCACTATTTGACCTCTAAGGGCTGCCCTGAAAGCTATGTGTGTCAATGTGATCAGTGTTTGTAGTCACTTAATCGGATTGGTGCCATTTTGGTGTCTACAGGTTTTATTTAAAACCAATGGATGGCAGATTTCAAATGGGTTTTTCTTAAAACCCAAGTTGGATTTTCATTTCATCGAAAAAGGTGCCCCGGTGATGGAGAAATTTAATTTTAAAGGTTTAGTTTAAATTTAAATTTAAATTTTAAAATTAAATAAAAGTTTTTTCCCTCATTTCTTATTAGTGTCGTCGATATCAGAGGGCAATTTTAAAAGGGCCGACATATTTGCATTGAAGGATGGATTATATAAATAAGCCAAAGGTTTTCTATTTAAGAAACGTAAGACATGTTGCATGATTTTCAAAAACCCAAAATATTTTTGCATCTGAATATTGCGCAACGAATTTTGTGGAGTGTGATGTGGGCAATCAAGTCATGGACGGTCAAATTTTTGGCACCTTGTGAGGAAAGTGCATACATTTTAAGGAAGAGAGTGCCCAAGGTACTCACGTGGGTAGTGTTAGCTTACATGAATTAGCTGCTGCTTGGCAGCACGGTGGGTAGAGGTTCGAAACACCAAAGCCCTTCAAGGGATCCTTTGAGGTATGCGCTCCAACTTTGATATTTGTGGGTCAACATTTTAAATTAAAATATTTGCTTGCTATGGTTTGATTATATTTTTTTGGGAGATACAAGGTTGAGCAAGCTTTAATATTTTAATAAGGTTTAATATTTTATTAATGTGGGATATCGCCTGAGAAAGCTTTGTGATTATTTTTGAATGCAAAAGTGTTTAAAGGAAGGATATAAAATATTTGATTTATTTTATGGTATAAGTGGTTTTTGGAGTAACAAGGTTATACAATGTTTTGATTTATTTTATTTTATGGTACAAGTGGTTTTAGGAATGATAAGGAAGTTGTGCATTAATTCTTAAGAAGGTTTTCTAATTAAAAGCCTTGGTAAATATTATTGTGAAGTGGAGTAATGTTGATTATTTTGTGATCTTCTAACCCTTGTGAAGATTGGCAAAAGAATATTGTGATTGTGGCAGATTTACAAAGAGGCTTCTTCATATTCATTAAATGTGTAGGCACATTCTCCTATTGATTGATTATGGTGGTTTATTTTTGAAAATATGTTTGGAGTGAAAAGGATTGACTATGGTTTTCTTTTCTAAAGTGATTGGTTTAATGCTTCAAGGTTTTCTAGATTGGGAGTTGTGATTAAACCTTTTTTTTATAAGCATTGTTGTTGGAGCCCATTGGTTGTGCAAATAACTTGAACTTGAGTTAGAAAAGAATATGAGTATCATTGTTATGTGAGATTCATGGTTGAGCATTGTTGAGAACATTTTGAGTTGGTTTATACATGCTTGTACTAGGGTTTGTGAGAAATGGTTGTTCATTGAGGTGATTGGTTGAGTTGAGTTGATTTAGCCTAGTCAAGTGGATGTATGTGGTTGTTCAAGTTCCATAAAAAAAACTATTCTATATTCTTGATTTGATTGAGATTGAGATTTGAGAATAGAACATATAGAGTCTCTAAAAATTCTCTTTATGCTTCTATGATATTGATTTGAGTTGATATTAAGATTTGAGAATAGAACATATAGAGTCTCTAACAATTCTATTTATGGTTCTATGATATTGATTTGAGTTGAGATTGGGATTTGAGTATAGAACATATAGAGTATCTAAAAATTCTATTTATGATTCTATGAGATTGATTTGAGTTGATATTGGGATTTGAATATAGAACATATTAAGTCTCTAGCAATTCTCTTTATGCTTCTATGATATTGAGTTGAGATATTGATTGAGCATTAAGTATAGAACATATTGAGTCTCTAAAAATTATCTTTATGATTCTATGATATTGGACAAGTTCTGTGTGATCTTGTTAAGTAGATTTGAGACAAGTATTTGAGAAGGCTTGTGGACTGATTTTGAGTAAGATTTTATGGAAGCTTGCTATGCAAATTTGAGCAAGTCCTAGAGAGGACTTATTGAGCCTATTTGAGCAAGTCCTAGAGAGGACTTATTAAGCAGATTTAGACAAGTCCTAGAGAGGACTTATTGAGAATATTTGAGCAAGTTCTATGTGGACCTATTGAGTAGATTTGAGCAGAATCTGTGTGGACCTGTTGAGCATATTTGGACAAGTTTTGAGTGAGCTTGTTGAGAATATTTGAGTAGGTTATGAGTGGACCTGTTGAGTATATTTGAGAAGGTTCTGATTGAACCTATTGATAGAGCTTTGGAGGTGACAAAGTATAGAGGACAAAGTCTTAGTGGATAGAGATCCAAAATATAGGAAAATTGAAGACAGATCTGAGTGAGGAGTATTCAAGTGTAGAGAGATCCACCATTCAGTGCAGTAGTGAGACAAAGTATTCTAGAAGATCACTAGCTAGAGCAGAAGGGAAAATAGTTCTTCTATGGAAGATATCCACAAACTTGAGATTAGGGGATCAACATCTCCTTTGGACAGAGGTCCATAAACATTGTACTTGGGAAGGATTCCCAAAATATTATTTGAGAAATATTTAGAAGAAATATTTTTCTATGGAGGTAGCCCACATTGGGTGAACCACGTTAAAAATAATGTCTCTCATGTGTGTGATGCTTTGTGTGATGTTCACTGTTTTATTAATGTTGATGCTACTATTTGGGGAAAAGTTTTATGTTATACTTTTCACCCCCCTATCAGTATAAGCACATGTTCTTCATTCAGTTCCTAACAAAAATATCTATTGGCAAGTGTTCAACAGTGATGAGCAGATTGTAAATTTCCTAATAAGAGAAGCTAGTACTATGGAAGGAAGACCACTTGATGAGGAATAAGTTGAGGGATTGATCCAACTAAGGAATAATCATATCCTAAAAGGATTGATTATACTTGAGAATCTCTTTGATCAGAATGATAGAGCATAAAATTATAAGATCAAAGTGGATAAGGAGTACACTGAACTATAGTTGGGAACCGAGAAATCAATAAAAATTGGTATCTATTACACTCTAGAAGAGGTGGAGTAGATCAAAAAGCTATGCCTTGAGTTCATATACATTATTGCTTGGAGCTACCAAGATATTAAAGGCTACAACAAATATGTGATCCAGCATACCATTGACCCTTGAGGCTAGTCAATCCCAAGATTGAAGCCTTGATGAAATCTAAACTGCTGATGATGCTAGAAGATAAAAATTTTTACCTGATTAAGAATTCAACCTGGATAGTGAATCTGGTCCCTGTGCAAAATAATAAAGATATTCACATGTGTGTTGACTTCTATAATTTGAATCAGACATATTTGAAGGATCATTATCCTTTACCCCATATTGATCCAATTCTTCACATAGTTGTAGAAGCTTAGCTATTTTCTATGTTGGATGGATTCTTTGGCTATAATAAAATTTGGGTCAAGGATGAAGATCAATATAAAATAGTGTTCACCACAAAATGGGCTACGTTTTCTTATCAACGAATGTCGTTTGGCCTCTCAAACATTGGAGAAACTTTTCATAGATTTATGGATGTAGATTTTGATGAGTTTTTGAATCGTATCATTGTAATTTATTTGGATGACATGATTGTCTTGTCTCATAATAGGGAGGAGCATAGTTTACATTTAAGGCAAGTGTTTGATAAATACTAAGATTTCATAATATCCATCAACTCAAAGAAGTCCATATTTGTGATGAAATAAGGAAAGCTCCTAGGCCACATAATTTCAGAAAAAGGTTCAACTATTGATCTAGCTAGAGCTAAGGCTGTTTTGAAGTTTCCACAAGAAGGATTTACAGTTATTCTTCAAGTAGATTAAATTTGTTCAAAATTTTGTTGCAAATTTTTACCAAGTGGTAAAACCAATGACTACTATTTTAAAGAAAAATACTGAGTTCAAATGTACTGAGCAGAGGAAGCAAGCGTTTAAAGAAATCAAAGAAAGAATTACTCAAGAACTGGCTCTTGTAAACCTTGATAATTAAAAGAATTTTATCTTGTATGTCATTGATGAATAAGAGAGTTACGTAGTTGTGCTCACGTAGAATGGATACGATGGATATGAGTGGCCAATTGCTTTCTTAAGACAAGTCATCCAACTATATGAAGAGAAATATAATTTCATTGAGAAGCATGTATATTCGGTAATGAAGTCCTTAAAGAATTTTTGGTATTTTATTTCACAAAGAAAAATAATAGTTTATGTTGTTCATCCATATGTTCAAAGTTTCATAATCTAGGGAGATCTTGGAGACAAAAGATCCGGTTGGGTTTCCAAAATCCAAGAGTATGATGTTGAAATCTGACCAACCAAGTTAGTTTGATTTCAAGCACTATGTCAGGAGTTGGAAAGAAGTGTTGCTTTCGAATCCATGGTCTGTCAACTTGAATATTCAGTAAGCGAAAGTAATTTCGCTAATCACTATATAGTTGACCATTATTGGATAGAGGACCTTGTTGAATATTTTAATTCAGGAATGTATCCTTCACATATCAATGCTTCACAAATAAGGATATTAAGACTACAGGATCTTAGGTATGTGATATTGCCAAATGGACTATTCC
Source organism: Wollemia nobilis (assembly GCA_028583015.1). Lineage (NCBI taxonomy): Eukaryota > Viridiplantae > Streptophyta > Pinopsida > Araucariales > Araucariaceae > Wollemia > Wollemia nobilis. The sequence goes on along the minus strand of JAQPPZ010002456.1, from coordinate 431,104 downwards.
AAAAAAATATTGATGGAGTACTTATCAGGTGCATCAAATAATTAGAGAAGTAGAAAATCCTAGAATAATTCCATTCTGGATTGTCAGGAGGCCACTATGATGGTAGATCCATGGCATTGAAAATTATCAAAGCAGGTTATTTATAGCCCACTCTCTTTGCAGATGCTTTTAAATTTAGTCAAAACTATGACAAATGCCAGAGGTATGTTGATAGAAACGGGAATACATCATTACCCCTTCATATGATTCTAGTAGAAGCACCATTTTTAGATTTAATTGGTGTCATTGATCCTAATTTATCTGCAAAAAATAAGTACATCCTAACTGCAACTAACTATTTCACTTGATGGAAGTAATTCCAACCAAGAAAGCCAACTAGGAGGTGATCATCTCATTTCTTGAAGGATTGATCACTCATTTCGATATCCCAGATGCAATTTTAATAGATAATAGAACTCCATTCATTGGTGCTAAAATTAGTGAGTTCGTGGGTAAGTATAGTATTTATTTAAAAACCTCATCAAATTATTATTTGTAGAGAAATTTTCTGGCCAAATCCACAAAGAAGAATATAATCAAGATTTTGAAGAGGACTCTTGGATATAACAAGTGAAGTTGGCACTTGCTCTTGAACCAAACCTTATGGGTTGATTGCATCTTAGTGTAAAAATATATCAGGACGTCCCCCTATTACTTGGTATATAGTAAAGAGGTAGTCTTTCTAGTTCACATTGAATTTTTGGGCCTTCAATTCTTGCACTTAATTGATGGTGAAGATGATGAATTTGACCCCATGAGTGTAAGGTTGACTCAACTTTTACATCTGGAGAAAGAGAGGGAGAAAGCATTTTATGCCTTCATAGAACATGCCTAGATGATGAAGTGGTTTGGTAAGAAGACTTCTGAGAAGGCGTTCAAAGTGGGCAATATGGTGTTGAAATGGAATGAGAACAAGGTAAATTCAAGTAAGCTTCACAAGTTCAAAGCGATATGGGAGGACCCTTTCTAGATTTCGGGTGTGAATCAAGTTAACTCGTTTTACTTTCAGGATATGGACGGTCATGTGTTGCCAATTCAAATAAATGATCTTCATTTGAAGGCCTATCATCAATGAATTTTTTTTTGATCAAGTATGTAAATATGTATATAGTTTTTCAAATGTCATTTTATTTGGTCTTTTGGTCTGAAAAATGGTAGTTTCGCTAGGAGAATTAATTTCACCTCTAAATCAAGTTTTTTCACCTCAAAAATGCATATCCACTAGCATAATTGTTTTTTTTGCCCCGAAAACATTTCAAAAGCCTTTGGATCATATTTTGAGTGAAACCATTTAAAGAAAGCAGGTAGTTTCTTCGAAAAAATTATTAAAGGTATTTTTTTGGGGTAGCACGAACATATGTATTTTATTTAAAAAGTCTACTTTTTTGGAGCATGAGATTAAAACATGCCCCTATCATTAATTTCTAGGAAGAAAAGATAAAAGAAAAAAGAAAAATAAAAAGAGAAGACGTCTTTCACCCAAAAAAAGGTGTTTTGCTATGCATATTTTAATTTTGGGGTGAAATGTTGGACATTTTGAGTCAAAGTTGTCATTGATGTCAAGGAACAAGCTACCATTGATGTAAAAAGGTCAAGAGGAACAATGCAAAGGTTAAAGGCAAAAGAGCTTCATAATATTTTTAATATTATGTGGAAGCATAAGTTAGAAGGGTTTTTATTAAAACCATGGGTGAGCAAAAATATTATTTATACAAAGTGGTAAAGTCAAAAAGGCTTTAATAAAGCCAAAGGGATTTAAAAGTTAATTTATAAAATTTAAATTCTAAAGAATTTAAATAATTTATAAATTAATGAGTTAAAAATCGAAGCGCCGACGTTCAAGTTTGAAGGTGGAAATTGATATAAAAACTATATGCCTTAGAGGCATTAAGATATCCTTTTGCTCGAAAAGAAAAATGTGCAATCGTGTGTTGTGAGAACTCGTGCGAAGAAAGAGACAAGAACATTGTGTTTAGCACCAATGAATAAGGGATAAATCGACGAGCACCAAAATTCAAGAGCCATCTGGGCAGCATGGCCTAGTGGCAAGTGGACAGAGCCTAGAGTGCTTGGGCGCGGAGTGACCCACGATCGAATCATGATGGCAACATTGTTTTGTTGGTTGTGTTTGGAACGTCGAAGGGAGCAGCGTATGTTTTTTGATTAGGTGCACAAGGGGAGCTTTATAGAGCACGTGGTGCTCTTTACTCCCTAAGCGAGCGCCTAGCTCGTGCGGTGGTTGGAGCCACGGCTAGGGCACTGGTTGAGGCTGCGTCGTGAGTTCGAGTCCCACCAAGGCAAAGGTAATAAAATTTTGAATATATTTTTATGATGCCTAAGGTTTGACATGAGGTCTTAGGGAGTTAAAAGGGTTAGTTAAAAAGGGTTTTTAATTAATCATTATTTTTGGTAAATTGGAGGAATAAGGAGTTAGCTTTATTTTTGAATAAAGTGTTTGTGTCACATTGGTTTTATTGAAGATTTAAAAGTGTTGAAAGGACTTCTTGCCATTGAGTTATTTTGAAAAGGAGATTGTATTGATATTATTCTTGGCATTGAATATTATTTTAATTGGGAGATTATAAGGTGTATTTGGTCAATTATTTTTGTATATGTTGATGGATGTTTTCTTCAAGATGGAGTGATAAGGTGTATGTGTGGTTTGATATTTGCATTGTATCTTTGTGAGAGTTTTCTAACTTCTTTAAGCTTGGCAAAGAGGTGTTTGTGGTTGTGGCAGATTTTACAAGTTCCTTCATCATCAAGAAAATGTATGAGCACATTCTTCCATAATTGAATTGATTGGTTGGTTTTCTGGAAAATAAGTTTGGAGTGAAAAGGACTTGATTAGGGTTTCCTTTTTGAGTGTGTTGAGTTAATGCTTCAAGGTTTTCTAGAATAAAGAGTTGTTGTTAAAACCTTGTTTTATAAGCATTGTTGTTGAAGCCATTGGTTGTGTGAAGAACTTGAACTAGGGTTTGAAAAGAACATGAGTATCATTGTTATGTGAAGATTGGTTGTTGAGCATTGTTGGAAATATTTTGAGTGAGTGTTCATATGCTTGGACTAGGGTTTGTAAGCAAGGATTGTTTCATTGAGTGATTGGTTGAGTAGAGTTGGTTGAGCCTAGTCAAGTGGATGTGTGAAGTGATTGTTCAAGTTCCATAAAACAAACTATTCTATATTCTGAATTGATTTGAGAAAGTGATTGAGTATTGAGGTGAATTTGAAGCATATTGAGTCTCTAACAATTCTCTGTATGTTTCTAAAAGAGTGATTGAAAGTGATTGAGCATTGTGATGAGTATAGAGCATATTGAGTCTCTAAAAATTCTCTTTATGTTTCTATGAGATTGGACAAGTTCTAGTGTGGACTTGTTGAGCAGATTTGAGGTAAGTCTTTGAGAAGACTTGTGGATAGATTTGGGTAAGCTTTTGTGGAAGCTTACAATACAGATTGAGAGCAGATTTGGATAAGTTCTTGAGAGAACTTATTGAGCATATTTGAACAAGTTCTAGTGAGGACTTGTAGAGCATATTGGACAAGTTCTAGAGAGGACTTGAGGATAGATTGGTGTGAGCTTTTGTGGAAGCTTACAAAGCATATTTGACAAGTCTTTGTGAAGGCTTGTGAGCAGAGTTGATTGATTGATTTGTTCAAACCTTGAGTTAGGGTTTGGGATAGATCCAGCTGAGTTGATTTGAGATTGAGTCAAGCTTTGAGTTAAGGCTTGAGGATAGATATTGAAGATAGATTTGTGCTAGACCGAAGGACTGTGTTTAGTACAGATTCGAGGATAGAGTTTGGTGCAGATTTGAGGATAGGTTTGTGCCAGACTAGAGATAGAGATTGAGGATAGATTTGTGCTAGACCGAAGGACTATGTTTAGTACATATTTGAGATAGAGCTTTGGAGGTGATAGAGTTGAGGATAGAGATCTCCATCCAGAGCAGGGAGGACAGGTGTCTTCTGTGGATAGAGTTCCATTTTCTAAGGGTAGTGGAGGTAGAGGTCTTCTAGAGGATCACCAGCTAGAGTAGAGATTAGGAGATTGGTGTCTCCTATGGATAGAGATCCATGAACTTGATTTAGGGGATTGGTATCTCCTTTGGATAGAGGTCCATAAACATTGTAATAGGGAAAGGATTCCCAAGAGATTGATTGAGAAAATTTTAGTGAAATATTTTCTCCGTGGAGTAGCCCACATTGGGTGAACCACGTAAATTGTGGTGTCTCTATTATGTGTGGTGATTTATGCATTGCTTTGATTATTGCTATTGATATTTCTATCTATACATTGCATAATATTGATTGGGAAAGAAAAGTAAAAAGTGGTCTTATACTGTTCACCCCCCTCTCAGTATAAGCTTGTGTTCTTCAATTGGTATCAGAGTGGGTTCCTTCGAAAGAGTTTAACAACTTGAAGGAAAAGCTTACAAGAACACAATGGATTCTAAGAATGGATCATCAGATAATACAACACCAGTATTTGATGGAAGTGATTATATATATTGGAGTTTGAGAATGAAGATTTATCTGAAGGCACTTGGCAATGAAATTTGGGAATCAGTTGAAAATGGATACGACCCCTCAGTTGATCCACCTATAGATAAGGAAGGTAAGCTTCTACAACATTACAATTCAAAAGCAATGAATGCAATTTTGAGAGGTTTGCATAGAACAGAGTCCATAAAAGTTATGCATTGTCAAAATGCAAAAGAAATGTGGGATAAGTTGCAAAATATATATGAAGGAGATAAAGGTGTCAAGAAAGCAAAGATACAAAATCTCAAAGGACAATTTGAAGAGTTAAGAATGAAGGATGAGGAAAACATTAGTACTTATCTACTTCGAATTGATGAGGTTGTTAATGCTATGCAAGGACTTGGACTTAATGTGGATGAATCAGATGTTTGTGATAAGATCTTAAGGTCTCTTCCAACAAGGTTTAGTGAAAATATTTCAGCTATAGAAGAATCAAAGGATGGTGATTCTTTGACAAGAGATATGTTGCTTGGTATTCTTACAGCTTTTGAGATGAGAACAAAAGAACCTAATCCCCAGAAGGAAGCAACCTTCAAAGCAATTAAGAAGACAAAGGGTAAGAAGTCAGAATCAAGCAATGAGTCATCCAGTGATGAAGAAGCTAATTATGGCAGAAGGAATAAGGATTCAAGAAGATCTAGAGATATAAAATCCATTAAATGTTTCAATTATGGAAAGTATGGTCACTATGCAACTGATTTTCAAGAAGCAAAGAATAACAATGATGAAGAAAAATAGGATCACAAAAATAGGGAATCAAAAAGATACTGGCACCAAAAGAAAAACAAGGATGGACAAAGCAGACAAGGAAAGAAGTTCTTTCAAAGGCAAAAGAGGAGCTACTATGCAGATAAGGCAAGTAAGTACTCAAGTGATAGTGATGCTAGTTTTTTAGATAATGATAGAGATGAAGTCCTATTTATGATTGAAGAAAAAGAAGTCCAGAAAAGGGCACCAATAATTCTCAAGTGTTTTAGATGTGGTAACTTTGGACATCTTGAAGATAGTTGTACAAGGAATGGTTATAGTTTTAGTGATGATGAATATGAGGATGCACTTGAAGGACCAAAAGAGAATATTCTAATGGCACTAGAAGAAGAAGAAAGTGATCCTATAGAAGACAAGTCAAAAGAAAATAAAGATGTGGACAAAGGTAAACAAATAGAGGAAGAATCAGATAAATAAGGATATGATCTCAAGGGAGAACTTATTTATGCTCTTGAAATAGTAAAGAAGGTAAGAAAGCAAAACTCTAAATTAGAATCTCAGTTTCAAGAATGTGATGAAGAGAGAAGAATGCTTATAGAGGATCTAGACAAATCAAAGGCTAAGACAAATAAGTTCAAGGATAAGCTAGAAGCAAAAGTCTTAGAATGTGAAAATCTAGAACAAGAGGTAGCTTCATTAAAAATGGAAGTCAAAAACTCCAAATTCAAGCTACAAGGGTTCAAAAATAGCTCAAAGAACTTAGATAAGTTCATCAAGATACAAAAGCCTACATCAAGCAAGATAGGTCTTGGATTTGAACAGGAACAAAAGAAATGGGAAGGAAAGTCAACCTCAAGTTTTGAAGGAGAAGACACTTCAGAAGAAGAAACTTCAGAAGAAGATAGTGTAAGAGAAAATGAGACATCTGAGGATGAGTTGGACAATAGAAAGTTCAACAAGGATAGGAACAATGCACAAAGAAGAAATAGATGGAACAACAATCAGAATAGGTTAAGAGAGACTAAGAGACCAATGAGGTCAAGACAAGGAAACTTCAATGGAAGATGTTTTTCATGTCATAGGTTTGGGCACATGGCTTCACAGTGCAGGACACATGAAAGACAGGAATATGGGAACATATAACTTTTCCATGGGTATTGCTACTCATGTAATCAGTTTGGTCACAAGGCAATGAATTGTAGGGTTCATGACAGAAGAGGATATGGCTTCACTAGGAGAAATCCTAAGACATTTGCACCTCCAAGAAATAATAACATTAAGTGTTATAAGTGCAATAATGATGGACACACAACAAAGTGGTGTAGAGCAGACATTCCAGAATCAAGTATGAACAAGAACAAGAATAGGAATAGGAACATGGATATGAACAGGAATAAGAACAAGGAACAGAATAGGAACATGGATATGAACAAGAATAGGAACAGGAATAGGAACAAGAAAATGGACATGGACAGGAACATGGACATGGAAAGGAACAGTCAGAGGAATCAGAAGGATCAGATAAAAAGAAAAGAAGACAAAGGTAAAGACCAGTGTTTTCTGGGAGTAGAAATACTCCCACCCTAGAATTAACCACCTCAAGAGGAGGTGGGGGAGGGGCTAAGCTAAGAGACTCATTCTTAGCCCCGAGCCCCAAAGGTGACCCTTTGCCATTGATGTCAAAGGGGGAGAGATTTGGTATTTGAGTAAAGAGGAGAGCATTGAGCCAGGGGAGCAATGTCCCAGGGGAGCAGAACAAAGAAAAGGTTAAGTTTCTGGTAAAAATAATTTGGGTTGCCATCAATGACAAAGGGGGAGATTGTTGGACATTTTGAGTCAAAGTTGTCATTGATGTCAAGGAATGAAGTTGTCATTGATGTCAAGGAACAAGCTACCATTGATGTAAAAATGTCAAGAGGAACAATGCAAAGGTTAAAGGCAAAAGAGCTTCATAATATTTTTAATATTATGTGGAAGCATAAGTTAGAAGGGTTTTTATTAAAACCATGGGTGAGCAAAAATATTATTTATACAAAGTGGTAAAGTCAAAAAGGCTTTAATAAAGCCAAAGGGATTTAAAAGTTAATTTATAAAATTTAAATTCTAAAGAATTTAAATAATTTATAAATTAATGAGTTAAAAATCGAAGCATCGACGTTCAAGTTTGAAGGTGGAAATCGATATAAAAACTATATGCCTTAGAGGCATTAAGATATCCTTTTGCTCAAAAATAAAAATGTGCAATCGTGTGTTGTGAGAACTCGTGCGAAGAAAGAGACAAGAACATTGTGTTTAGCACCAATGAATAAGGGATAAATCGATGAGCACCAAAATTCAAGAGCCATCTGGGCAGCATGGCCTAGTGGCAAGTGGACAGAGCCTAGAGTGCTTGGGCATGGAGTGACCCATGATCGAATCATGATGGCAACATTGTTTTGTTGGTTGTGTTTGGAACGTCGAAGGGAGTAGCGTATGTTTTTTTATTAGGCGCACAAGGGGAGCTTTATAGAGCACGTGGTGCTCTTTACTCCCTAAGCGAGCGCCTAGCTCGTGCGATGGTTGGAGCCATGGCTAGGGCGCTGGTTGAGGCTGCGTCGTGAGTTCGAGTCCCACCAAGGCAAAGGTAATAAAATTTTGAATATATTTTTATGATGCCTAAGGTTTGACATGAGGTCTTAGGGAGTTAAAAGGGTTAGTTAAAAAGGGTTTTTAATTAATCATTATTTTTGGTAAATTGGAGGAATAAGGAGTTAGCTTTATTTTTGAATAAAGTGTTTGTGTCACATTGGTTTTATTGAAGATTTAAAAGTGTTGAAAGGACTTCTTGCCATTGAGTTATTTTGAAAAGGAGATTGTATTGATATTATTCTTGGCATTGAATATTATTTTAATTGGGAGATTATAAGGTGTATTTGGTCAATTATTTTTGTATATGTTGATGGATGTTTTCTTCAAGATGGAGTGATAAGGTGTATGTGTGGTTTGATATTTGCATTGTATCTTTGTGAGAGTTTTCTAACTTCTTTAAGCTTGGCAAAGAGGTGTTTGTGGTTGTGGCAGATTTTACAAGTTCCTTCATCATCAAGAAAAGGTATGAGCACATTCTTCCATAATTGAATTGATTGGTTGGTTTTCTAGAAAATAAGTTTGGAGTGAAAAGGACTTGATTAGGGTTTCCTTTTTGAGTGTGTTGAGTTAATGCTTCAAGGTTTTCTGGAATAAAGAGTTGTTGTTAAAACCTTGTTTTATAAGCATTGTTGTTGAAGCCATTGGTTGTGTGAAGAACTTGAACTAGGGTTTGAAAAGAACATGAGTATCATTGTTATGTGAGATTGGTTGTTGAGCATTGTTGGAAATATTTTGAGTGAGTGTTCATATGCTTGGACTAGGGTTTGTAAGCAAGGATTGTTTCATTGAGTGATTGGTTGAGTAGAGTTGGTTGAGCCTAGTCAAGTGGATGTGTGAAGTGATTGTTCAAGTTCCATAAAACAAACTATTCTATATTCTGAATTGATTTGAGAAAGTGATTGAGTATTGAGGTGAATTTGAAGCATATTGAGTCTCTAACAATTCTTTGTATGTTTCTAAAAGAGTGATTGAAAGTGATTGAGCATTGTGATGAGTATAGAGCATATTGAGTCTCTAAAAATTCTCTTTATGTTTCTATGAGATTGGACAAGTTCTAGTGTGGACTTGTTGAGGTAATTTGAGGTAAGTCTTTGAGAAGACTTGTGGATAGATTTGGGTAAGCTTTTGTGGAAGCTTACAATACATATTGAGAGCATATTTGGATAAGTTCTTGAGAGAACTTATTGAGCAGATTTGAACAAGTTCTAGTGAGGACTTGTAGAGCATATTGGACAAGTTCTAGAGAGGACTTGAGGATAGATTGGTGTGAGATTTTGTGGAAGCTTACAAAGCAGATTTGACAAGTCTTTGTGAAGGCTTGTGAGCAGAGTTGATTGATTGATTTGTTCAAACCTTGAGTTAGGGTTTGGGATAGATCTAGCTGAGTTGATTTGAGATTGAGTCAAGCTTTGAGTTAAGGCTTGAGGATAGATATTGAAGATAGATTTGTGCTAGACCGAAGGACTATGTTTAGTACAGATTCGAGGATAGAGTTTGGTGCAGATTTGAGGATAGGTTTGTGCCAGACCAGAGACAGATATTGAGGATAGATTTGTGCTAGACCGAAGGACTGTGTTTAGTATAGATTTGAGATAGAGCTTTGGAGGTGATAGAGTTGAGGATAGAGATCTCCAGCCAGAGCAAGGAGGATAGGTGTCTTCGGGGGGGGGGTTCCCTTTTCTGGGGGGGGGGGGGGGGGGGGTTCTCTGGGGGGTCCCCCCCGGGAGGAGAGATTAGGATGATGGGTGTCTCCCTATGGATAGAGATCCATGAACTTGATTTAGGGGATTGGTATCTCCTTTGGACGAAGGTCCATAAACATTGTAATAGGGAAAGGATTCCCAAGAGATTGATTGAGAAAATTTTAGTGAAATATTTTCTCCATGGAGTAGCCCACATTGGGTGAACCACGTAAATTGTGGTGTCTCTATTGTGTGTGGTGATTTGTGCATTGCTTTGATTACTGCTATTGATATTGCTATCTATACATTGCATAATATTGATTGGGAAAGAAAAGTAAAAAGTGGTCTTATGCTGTTCACCCCCCCTCTCAGTATAAGCTTGTGTTCTTCATGAAATCCCTCTTGAATCCATAAAAAGACATTTTCGAAGCAAAAATATTGAGTTAAGAGAAGAAAAATTCACATGTATTTTTTATTACTTCAGTTGGTATAAATATTTTTGGCACGGAAGGAGGCAAAATTAATTTTTACCTTAATTTTTTCAGCAAAGACTCTCAGTTGCATTAAAAGCTTACTTTTTTGATAGTAAAGTTTTTTTCGGGGTATGATAAATTAATTTAGAAATACCAAATAGGTAGTTTTCAGCATCAAAAGTACTGGAAGGTATTTTCGGAGCTCCAGTTGAATAAAGCCATCAGTTGCACAGGGATATTTTTGCTCCAGTTGATGTATCTAAAAAATAAAGTCATTCAAAAAATCATTCTTTGCTAGCATGAGCTAATTTCGGAGTAAGATTCAGTTAAGTGCATGAAATCAAGCTAATTCTACTGGTAAAATCCTTCAAAGATGTTTTTGGCATCTAAATCCAATGAATTTAGTAATTTCACCTCAAAAAGTGCTTCCATCATGCATATGTGACATTCATTTTTTTTGGAGTTAGCTGTTAAATAACCAAATTGCACCCTTCAAAGTAAAAAAGTGGCTGGGCATGATATTCAAAGAATATTGAAAATGCGAGGGCGTTATTGGCAGTTAAAAATCATAAAAAAGCATGCCAAGCAAGAGAACTAAGGAGTACGTTCACTTGGATTTCTCAAGGTGCACCACATGCATTAAATCAGGTAGTTGGAGGTAAAAATTATAAATAGGGTGAACAAGAATCTTGTAGACAAAAGAAGATCGAGAGCATTTTCTCTAGAGCATTGCATGATTGTCATTCAATTTTGTTGAATTGCTGCTTCATTGCAGAATTGTTAGAGTGCTGAAGTAAAATTACGAAAGTACGAATATGGGTAAGAAAGCTACTGATTCAAATAAAATGTAAAAAAAAGTAGGAGGAAAGAAAGTTAAGAAATCCAAGTGAAACGAAGAGGAATATCTTGATTTGTATTAGATGCACTGGCTCAGATCGGTGATTGCATCATTTTGAACAAAGGCATGGATAAATTATGTCACAATGTAGAAGTTGTTGTCAAATAAGGCTTGATGCCATAAATATCATTAACTATTGCGTATCATACACAAAGTTTTTGGTACCTGTGTACACCTATCCACGCTTACCTAGAACTGGTGCTGGCTACAACAAAATTTTAACCCCACCACAAGAGTTATTTGGAATCCAAAAGGAGATAGATTATTCATAATTTCATCTAACATAGTTAAATAAGTGTTCACTTGTGGTATTAGACCTCCCTAGATGTTATGTTCAAAAAGTTAAATCTCGGGGAGCAAGTGAGAGGTACCAGTCGACTGTGGCATTACGCTAGTTCATGGAGAACTAGATGATAAAAACACTATAGTTTGGAGAGTTATTAGCTTTGCCAAAGCCTCTGATAGATTTTAAGAGTCCAAAAATGTTTTCTATGTTGTCCTATGTTATTGGTCTTCCTACTGATTCTATAGTTCATAAATGGCAAGAAACACTTATACAATGCATTTTGTAGATAGAATTCTATACTATGCCAACAATGATAGTGAGCACAAACCCGATTTTATTTGAATGGGTAGATTACATGGCTTGAAGAATGCATACCTAGTTGGAGAGAGTGCAGAGTGGAGAAGAGATGGTGTTCAAACATTCTTATTTTTTAGAATGGTATTTATTTTCTACATGCACCAAAACTTTTCATTTATAGTTTTCAAGCAGACTAATATTGTAGACAAAAATCTACTCGTTTATTTATGGACTTCGAGTTTGTCTAGAAAGGAGTCATATTATAATTTCAATCAAATTTTCCTGGCCCTGCCCTTGAGATTATTTTTGGCACATGTGAGAGAGTGCCAAGGGCGATGAGAGAGGAGGTCATCATGAAGGAGAAAGATGACATTTTCTTGTTGAGAAACGCATCGTCGTACAAATTTTTGGCTTTACTAGCAAGACATTTCTCCTTTCGTATTTTTCTACAAAGCACCATTTTGCATTGGAGGTTGACCGCAAGAATGATTTCATTAATCACGTATATGGGGCGTATCAAGGGAAATGAACCACATGTACAATACCATTTTGTTTCAGTGACATTGAAGTAAGCCAGGTTGGACAAAAATCAGTTGATACAAAAATCCTCTACAACCTTGGCTTGGTTGAGTTGCCCCAGCGATAGAAATATAACCCTTTGAGAATATGATGGCCTTCTTGCCATGGCACAAATTCTATGATATGGAGGCCAAATATAATCCCTAAAATCACAAAAATAAAATTCCTCCTCTAGGCCTGTTTAGTAAAATGAAAAGTCAATTTACCAGTTGTTTTGAGGAGAAAATCACCAATTGGTGAGTTATGAAGGCCCATCGAGGAAATATTGGGTCAAATTATGGCTTAGTTATGGATGAAATGTTTTTAGACATATATGATGAATATTGTGACAATTACCAATCAATATCTTTCCCTAAAATTATACCTCAAAGCTTTCAAATATCTGAGAACAAAGAGATCATGACTGGAAAATAGCTACTTGCAACTGAAAAAGTGCCACTTGTAGAAGAAGAAAAAAAACCATCACCAGAAAATCAGATCAAGTGTAAGAATAGGAGTACATGTGAGGCAATTTATTTTCCAAAAATCTCCAAGAAGATGAGGACTGGTGCGGTCTCTTTGTTTGATACAAACTCTCCTATTGCAATTGTAGCTGCACAAGATAATATTTCATAGACTATTCCTTAGGTCCAAGATGAGTAGCTTGGCAAAAATATGGAGTTCATAAATATTGAAGAGGATATTGAGGAAGAGTTGAAGGAAGATCATACCAAGGAACAAGAAACATTACAACTATTCTCATCATTGGATCAAATGGTTTTGGAGCTCGAAGGTATGTTTTACTTGCCTTCTTCCCTTACTCATGAGCATTTGGTTACTGTCACACCCCATTCTATAGTTTTTACTTCCATTTCACCCCCATTTGATATACCTTTCATTTCCATTCCACCTCCCACTCCTTAGTCACCAGTCACCAATGCTCCCTCTTCTCCTCTTCCATTTTCTTCTATTTACATTTATTTTATTTCTTTTGCATTTGCGCCCATTCCATTTCCACTCCCTCCATCCTCTATTATAGTAACTTCTACTATGGCTATAAGTACACAAGATCCTCCTTTAGTAAGTATAACTATAGCAGAACCTCTCACTTTCATTCCCTCAATCATATCCATTACACCAACTATACCCATTTCTACTTCCCTTCCTAATCCAAACCCTCAGTAGGCTCATTTTCCATTTTCTTCATTTTTTAAGTTGTAGGTGTTTCCAGAATCAAAGATAGAAGTTGTACCAAAGCATCCTGTTGCAGCAAAAATGAGTTGAGCTCAATAGATTTCATCATAGTGGCTAAAAAACTATAAGTGAAAAGAGTCTCAAGCTCTAGAAAAGATGTTGAAGATCTCCTTTGACCCCAAAGTTATGGAGTCCCACATAGTAAAGATGATCCCCTAGGTATAGAAGCTCCAAGGAGAGATGGATCCAAGATATTATCCTTATGAAGTCATTACAAAGGACCTGACAAAGATTGATACTAAAAATATGGGGAATATCTAGGTGGATATGAGCTCACTTTACCTACATAGTGAGCATTATAAGAAGAAATATTTTGAGGTTGAAGTGAAGATCGTTGAGTTAGAGGAAACTCTGGCTGAAAATAGGGCACAACTGGAGATAGTTAAATCAAATGCAGAGCACTGGCAATGGAAAGAAAAATATTTAGATTAAGCAACCAAGTAGCATTAGAAAGGACGAGAAGAAACTTAACATCAGGTACAAACATTAACTACCTAGTTGAAATATTTATAAAATTAACTAGCTAAAAATGCCACACAATTAGTGGGGTTCTCCAAGGAGAATATCTGGAAGCTCACCATATTTTTACTAAATACTGGGCAACAAAAGTGCTCTTGGTTTTGTTGTATCTTCAAGAAGTGTAAATAGTAATAATATTTGGTGAAGAGGAATTACAACATGCTGAGGAGTAGTTAGAACCAAAATTAAGGATGGTGCTAAAGATTAAAATATTAGCTAACACTGACCTCTAATGTAAACCCATGAGTGGGATGAACCAAGCTTTGTCTAACGCTAATATAACGTTGCACAATTATTTTTCCCGGTTGGATCTGGAAAGAGAAGGCCATAAGCTGCTTGATATGTATGAGGAGAAATGTATTTCACTCATTTACTTTGAAGTTGTAGTTAATGTTGGCTTCTTGATCTTCACTAATGATCAAGGGAAAATCTTATCAAAGAAATAGTTGGAGGCAACATGAAAAGAGTATGTAGAGGATACCTTTGAGATCGATAGCTAAACAAAGCCAATTACAGAGGAGTAGGTATTGCCATTCATGAAATGTCTTACCTGCATTAAGTATTCCTTTTATGAACAATACCAAATATCCAATCGCATTCTCTTGGACCATATCGAGACATTGCACTTCATTATTAATTCCCTCCAGTATCCATTGATGATCGATGAGAATTCTTGGGCCTAGGCGATTGTAGTATATGAGACTATCGGTGCGAGTCTCATGGAGCAAGAAGAATGGGCAAGGGCAAAAAGAGAGTAGAAAGTGGTTGTTGAATCAAATGTACCATATGATGTAGCTAGTGGTGGTGAGAGTTGAGCCCAATGGATGAAGGCTTGGGGTTGATTGCATCTAGACAAACTGAATACCTTGAGAGCCACCAAAAGTGTTGGTAGTTTTGCCACACTGAATTTTAATTGTAAAAATTCGAGTATAAAATGAGTGATGTATTTTAATTGTGGTGTTTTTAATCTTTGTTTATTTTTGCTATCTCCCTTTTCAATGATTTTTTTATTTCAAACGAGGAAGAATTTTTTCACCCATAGAATTAAAAAGCAAGTGTTTTACCATCAAGGAAAACATCAAATGGTTTACCAAAATTTAAAATATGAACTTCGAATGATGTTTGGAAAGTATGAGGGTCTCGCCAGAGATAATATCTTGAGGTATTTTGTGAAAAATGTAAGAGAGGGAGTTGCACTAGCAAAATAAAGCAAAGAAAAAACTAAGTGAAAGTCAAGTATTAATTTCGTCAAAAAAAATGAATTGCATTGATTTTATTGGCGAAAGTAGTTGAAGTGGGCATTAAGATGATTTCACAGTGAAAATAGGGAAAAGAAGGAGTTTTTGCCCAAGTTCATTCACTCCAAATAGTCAAAGTCAATTTTGCCCTTCTCTTGGGCAAATTGTTCTTTTTAGTTAATTTTGGGGTGAAAGTAATGGATGAACATTATTCAAGCAAATGCGTACGCTAGTCAAAGTCAAATTCACCTAGAAATGAGTGAAAACTATGGTAAAAGCATCTGCCAAGTGCTTTCACCCTTTTTTCTAGCAAACTATATGATTTTACCCAATTTGGAGAAAAAGTAATGAAAGTGCCCAGTTTGGAGCAAAAACTATAAATAGGCATCTTCCTATGCAGTCAAAGTCATTTTTGTCTCTCTTTTGGATGAATTGCTATTTTTTATTGATTTTGGAGTGAAAAAAAATAGTAGACATCATTGGAATAAAATCATAAGCAATTCAAAGTCAATTTCATCCCAAGTGGGGATGAAATTTATTTTCCCCCTCCTTTGGTAGCGAAAGTAAGTAATTTTCCCCAATTCCTAGCAAAAGTTGTTTTCACCCCACTTTCTAGCGAAATTCCCTTGGATGAAAAAGCATAAACAAGCAAGGACTCATTTTGGATGAACTTAATCAAATTAACGATGATAATACGTGCTTGGGCGAAATTGCCAGTGAAACTCCATTTTCACACCAAATTAATAACAAAATTCATTTCCACCCGACGTCTCAGCAAAAACAATGTTCGATCAGATTTCTAGACAAAATTATATTTTCCTCTTGTTGAGTTATTTTCCAAGAACATTTTTAGTGCAAATAATTTTTGAGAAAGACCAAAGGCTCACCAATTTAATTCATGGGGCAATAAAAATTAATATTTCTAAAATTATTGCTAAAGGGTTGTTGATTTTATGTGATCCTGTTCATTCTCGAGGCACTGTCCACTAATTTCACCCCTTTTCCAAGCAAAGTTGATTTTTGTTGGATCTTCCTGGAAAAAATAAAATTTTGAGGCATAAGATGATGAAGTGGAAACCAATATTTAATGTTCGAGCTCTTGATTTTTGCACAACATTGTTGTGTTTTAATGCACTGACTCATGAAATGATTTTCTATCATCTGTTCTTGTTAATTTCCCAGGCGCTTTCCACCAAAGTAGGATCACTAATTCCTAAAGAATGCACTGATTTGTACATTGTTGTTTCTGAGAAGAAAATTGTTGTTGTTTGATCTTTGAATGGCCAAATTTTTTCTTTAATAAAAATTTAAATATAGAGGTGCAACCATCTATAAATACTAAGCATTTTGATGTAAAGAAATAGGATAGACACTACAAAAAAAAAAATTGATTTCTCTACATCAATTAGAAGATATTTGGCTTTGGTTCCTAGATCACTGGTGTATGCAATTACTTTCTACTTATCTTTTCTGTTATGTTCATAATATTTGTTAGATAAGATTAATTTCTACATGTTGAATTTAACTCCTGATAGAGAAATGAATGCTGAAATTTTTATTGGAAGTTATCTTTGCAAGTTGTGAATGGTTCCTATGCTTTTTTTTTTGTTATATGCTAATTCAAACTTGATTTGGATTTTAGCTTCTAGTTTTTCCTCACCTTACATTTTTAGCTCATAGCTATATTTCTTATTCCTTTATGTCATTTCCCATATATTTTTGTTACCCTAATCTTATACCAATTGTTAGATTAGTACAGGAGCCAACCCTCTCTAGAGATTAGCCCGAAGGACATCTCTTTCCTTCAACCTTTCAATGTTGTTTGGGTCTAGGATGAACATATATTTTATACTTAGGAAAATTCGTGACCAACAAGGAGACTTTATTTTTATATCACTATAAGCTTGATTCTTATCCATAGAATAATTTGTTTCTATATCACCATTGTTCATTCACAATCTCAACTATGAAAATTATAACTAGTGTTATAAGTTTAAATTCACAAACATCGTGACAAGGATTAATCATTATGATGATAATGATATTTAACATTGTTTAGACCCAATAAGTTTATAGGTCTTGTATAGGTATGCTTATATTTATATGGATATAAGATAATTTATCTATATAAGTATATTTATCTCTTTGACTATAAGATAATTTCTATAGGTATTGAGTTTTCTTCTAATTTTTAAAATTATAATTTGGTTGGTTTGATTCAAATTTTTATGTGTAGAGTTATAGATGCAACCGTTTAAGAGTTATACTTATTATCATTCTAAAATGGACAAGATTCTTTAAGTGTGTTATTTTTTGTATTTCATTTCCAATTTTCTTGTTGCATATAAATCTTGAGGTTTATCTATTTCCTAGATTTATTGTGCAAATTATGTAATTTTACATTAATTTAGTAATTGTAAATTTTTTTAAACACCAGAAAATTCCCTAATATAAATAGGATGGTTAAGTCAAAGGTTGATTTTGTATTAATTAATTGTTAAATTCTGTTTGCAATTGTCATTTTAAAAATATAATTTTACTATCTTAGGTGATATTTTTAATAGTTAAAAAATGATACCTATAAGGACTCAAAACATAAAACTATCATCGATTTTGAGTGCAAATCCTAAGATAGCTATCCATCCATATAAACACAAAATTATTTATATTAAATTTATAGATTTAACATCTATAATTATGACATTGTTCATAGTATGATATGTTATATTTTTGAGCTACCAGATACTCAAAGTAATTAGAATATTTCATTTTCCCAATGATGCTATATATTATATCTTGAGAGAAGTTCAATATTCAATTGAACCCTAATATTTTCTAAGAAATTAGTCATGGCACACTCAAGGCAATGAACTAATTTTGTATATAAGGTAATCTTCAAAGTTGGGAGTATAACCTAAAATGAATGGATCCTTCATAATTGGATTTGTTTTTACAAAATCATTTGATTTTTAAACATATTTATTTACATAAGCTATTAAATTTCACATTTATGATTTCTAAATACCTCCCATAACTCTCTTTTTTGTATTCTATTTTCAATCCTTATTAAACATTAATATTATATAATCTTCTTTAAGACATTTCCATTTCAATTTTTATTTAGTTTTGCAATGTGGTTTTAAACTATTAATAGGGATCTAATATTTTTGATAGTCTTTACAAATGTTATAGTATTTATTTTTCTTCCTAATTTCCTTAACCTTAGAGGCTATGTGTGGTAAGTGTAAGAATTTGGAGGAGCATTATGTAGGCATCGTTTATAAAGAGATGTTTTTTTGTCAAGTATAAAGTGTTTTAGTTAAATTTAACCACCTAATATAAAACCCAAATAGCACATATATTTTATAAAATCTTATAAAATCCATATATGCTTTCAAAACATGCATATGAATTATAAAATGCAAGCACTTTTGTGAACATAGATGCGATTCAACATTTTTGTTAACATGGAAAATGAGGTAAATTATTTGAGTAATATGATTTTCTAACACTTAAGGTTTATTATATTCAGAATCAACATTGTATATTTTAATAAATTATCATTAAGACCTAGTTATATATTATATGAAATAGATTAGATATAATGCAAATTGCTAAAAATCCAAAGTATTATCTCTTGAATAGTATGTAGGATTGAATATTTGAAATATCATTTTGAAAACAAGTATCATCAATCTTTTTTATCCCTATTTAGTCTTGGGATACATTTTCTAAAAAGCATCTAGATATTCCTAACCCTACTTATTTCATTTTTTTATTTGCATACCACATTCTACATCCCATGGGTGCATATTTAGACACAAGGTAATAGTAAAATATACACACCTATAGTTCTAGAATTTAGTTATAAGATCTATATTTTAAATATTAATAGAAGTTTTTTATGACTAAAGTATTTGAAATCATAAAACCTAGGTTTGTTGAAGTCTCCTATATATGACCTATTATTGATATTTTTCAATTTTATGCAATATAAACAATTTACCCTCCCCACATTAATAATACCTAGTAGACATAATTGGAGTATATTGAAAATAAAATAATAGTTATATATTATGGATCAAGATGATAACTTTATAAAAAAATTTCATGTACTAAAATTTCCCTAATATATGAATAAAATTTATAGAGGAAAAATGTGTATATATAAGTTTAATTTATGGGATGAATGGATCCTTATTATAAACTATTTAAATTGTAGTTTATTATTACGATTGAATTATCTAGTTTGAGGCCTTCTACAAGCATATATATCATAAAAATAAATATTTAAATATTCTCATGTTGAAAATCACAACTTAAACCACTAAGTTGAAGATGAAGTTTAAATGCTTATATATAAATAATATTTTTTATGAAGAAAAACATGATTAGCACAACAAAAAAATACTTTTAGAAACTTACAATGGAGTTGAAATATGATATAAAGGTACCATTTTTTTAGAAGAGATCCAAAATTTATTCAATATAGAAATATATCAAACTTATTAGAAGATTAAATTGAATTTTCTAAGTTATACAATGAAATGCCTAATAGAGGATCTCCCTATCTAAGATCCCTTTTGGATTTAAATGATTTTATTACTAGCCCATTGACTAACACTAAATATGATACTATAGAGATAAAATTTAATCCATCTGACCCAGTTGTTACCAAAACCAAAATTTTCTAATAGTACAAAAATAAAATCCCATTTATCACTATTATAGGCTTTATTCATATCAAGTTTTAATACATTGTTCTCTATTTTCTAGAAGCTACTGGGTGCATTACTTCATGAGATAGTATGATCCTATCTAGAATATATCTTCCTTTCACAAATCCTCCTTGATATTTTAAAATACTTTGGTTTAAAAGTGGTCTTAACCGATTTTCCATCACTTTGAATATTATATTAGATGCCATATTACATAGGCTTATGGGCCTAAATGAATCAAATAAATTTGAATCCATTTTTTTTGGAATTAGGGTAAGATATGTTGCATTTGTTTTAAATGTATGTATTGTATTACCCTAGACTATTCCACTACCACGAATAAAGTTCACTATTTCCCAATTATGCTAATAGAATACTATAGGGAGTCCATCGAAAACTAGGCATTTATTCTTATTAAAAGAGAGAAGATCTGAATAAAATTTTTCAAGTGTAATAAGCTCCATAAGTTTGTTGTTTTATTCATGTGTTATAACTGAAGGTACTTCTTGTAGTAGTTTCTAATTAAGAAATTCAATCTCCTATGAACTTGGATTATTCTAGTAAAACATACTTGCCTCCTTTCTAATTTTACTATGGTCTTCAAACAAAATACCTTCTACTAATTCTAGATGTTGATCTATGTATTATTGCCATCCTATGAAAAAAATGTATTTTTATCTCCTTCTTTTAACCATATTGGTTTTATTCTCCAAAAAAATTATTCCTTACTCAAAATATTATAATATTCACTAAGAAGCTTCCTTTCCTTTGGGCTTGGATTATTGTCATTAACTTTTTGGAATTATCAAAGTTTATTTTTTAGTCTTTTTTTTTCTCAAAAAAGTTCTTGAAAGTGTTCTCGTTCCATTCTTATAATCTATATTTTATAGATTTAATTTATTCTGGAAGTGTCTACAATCCACCATACCATGAATATTTTTGCAATCTACGCTATCATATCAACAAATTGAGGATGGTCTTCCCATATTGTTTCATATTTAAAATATGATATTTTTTAATTCACTTATCACCATGCTAAGTTTTATTGGCCAATTATTTGAACCAATCCTTTTGAAGGTATAAATCCTAGCACAAGTGCCTTCCTCTAGAAAATGATCTAAGAGTATGCATATGTCTATTTTTTCTACTATCAAGTTTTAGTCTTGTTGGTAGTTTTGAAACTTTACCACATTTTGATTTTTTTTATGACTGATTGTAAAATTCTGGTGAATTTTCCAATGAAGGCGTTGCAATTTTAATGCATCCAGTTTTAATGCAGTTTTAATTTTCTGCCTCTTTATTCTTGTAATAGTGCATTATTGTAAATAACATAAAAATCATATAAACAATGGAGAAAATTTTGTTTAAAAATGCTAAGGAACGCAAATACCAGAAATAATTTTATTTTTAAAGGAGAAGCGCTTCAGGAAGAAGAGTGACAAAGTTGGGCGCTTTCGCCCCAAGAAGTTTCACCTCAAAAAATATTAAAATCATGTTTGGATCTCAAGAAGGGAATGGAGAAGCATTTTCACCCCAATCGAGGGGCGAATATCTCTATCGCCCCATTTTGGAGGTTAAAATAGAATTTAATGAAGTGGATTCACTCGATACAAGAGAACAATTATTGTAAGAGCAAAATAAATTAAATAAGGCACTATCACCCCAATAGAGAGGTAAAACATCTTGTCACCCATTTTTTTGGGTGAAAGTCATTTTAAAGCGCCAACCATGACAAAGGGAATTAAGAGGCACTATGTGAACTAATTAAATGTGCTTTCACCCCTACAGAGGGGTGAAACTCCTTGGAGGCCCTCTCTGGGGTGATATGCAATGCAAAGCAAAAACATGGCAGCGATACATAGGTGGGTACCCACAAGTTTAGGCAATTTTTTAAGAGACATTGTCATCCCAAGAGAGGGGTAAAACTCTCTGTCACCCCTCCTTGGGGTGAAACATATCCTAAGTGCAATGTTAAAAGAAGAATTGGTGGGCCCGACCTTGGGTAAATTAAGATGGTGCTTTCACCCCAAGAGAGGGGTGAAGCTCATTATCGCCCTTCCTTGGGGCGAAAGAGGATTTTAAAAGGTTTTAAAATAAAAATGCAAGTTGACAACGTAAAAGCCTATGCTAACACAATTGGTGATTTCATCCATAACTAAGAAAAAATAAAAGATAGCACCTGGTGGAAATTCAAAGTCCATGAAATCAAAGTCACCTCCATGAGAGAGCGCCAGGTGATGTCGCATTTCCAGGGAGAAAAATGGAGTTCAAAATTTTTATTTTGAGTAAAATTCATTGCACAGTGTTCTACGACAAATTTTAAGGGGATGATGCCTCTCCCGAAGGGTGAAAGTCTCTATGACCTTCTTTTAGGGTGAAAGCAAGAAGATAGTTATAAAAGTGAAAATTAAAAGGTGAAATTTCCCAAATGATAGGCTCAAATACAAGGAAAAATTCTTACCATGGATAATATGTTGACCAAAGGTATGGTTATTTCTAACCGTTGTCATATGTGTAGGGTTGGGTCCATTCTTGACAAAATTTTCTAGGATTTTAGGATCTCGTGGGTCAAGCCGAATTCAGTTTTTGAAGTGTTCCAACAATGGCCTCAACCATTTGTTAGTATGAAACTTAAGTACCTTTGGAAAATCTATTGGTACCATTTACTATGGCAGATATGGTTAGAAAGGAATCACAAAGATTTTAAGGACACCAGTCATAGCCTTCAAACAATCCTCAATAGAATCCTTGCCTTTGTGAAAGAAAACATTAGTATCCTTACTAAGAGAACCGTATAATCCCTCCCCAAGAAAGACAAATTGCTTTAGCCTTAGGCATCGAGGAAAAACATTTCATCCCTCTACCCAATCCCAAAAATGGGGTCTCTTGGGAGCCACCCCTAGGGGTTGGTTCAAATTGAACTTTTATGGTGTAGCTAAGGAGAAACCAAGAAGAGCAGGAGTTGGAGGAGTAATCAAAGATCATCAAGGTAACCTAGTTAAGGCCTTCATTGAACCATTGGGAATTAGAACTAATAATGAGGTGGAAGCTAGAGCCCTTTTGAGAGGGTTAAAATTTGCCCAAGAGACTCATGGAAATTTGATGATTGAAAGTGATTCCATGAATATCATCAACCTGTTAACCAAATGGAAAAAATCCTCCATGTAGGATTGAGGTTTTCATCCATGAGGTAAGGATACTTTTTGCAGCAGGACAGGATAGGAGGATTCACCATGTGTTTCGTGAGGCCAACAAAGCAGCTGACAAATTAGCCAATGTGGGTATTGATGCGGGAAGTTTTATTATGTGGACACACGGGGTACCAAATGAAGTGGAAGATATTATTAGACATGAAAAGTACACTACTAATTAAGGAGAAAGGTGAAAGGGTGCTTTTTCCCCAAGTTTTTTTTGATAAGCATAGAATTTTTTCTCTAAGTCAACTCAAACGACTATCGCTGTAAGTAATGTTAATTGTCATGTTGAACTGTATTTCTATAGTAAGTGTAAGGTGTTGTAGGATAACCAACACAATTTTTGAAAAGAATGTTCCAAGGATGACCAGGATCCGCAATCTCAACATAAGGCTAGATTTTGTATTAGGTTTTAGGTTAACCTGTAAAACCCGGTAATTAATGACAACTTTTATTTACCAAAAAAAACATTGTCACCCATTAATTCCCAACTAAGGTTGTTTCACCTCTTTTTTAGGTGAAATCATACTTTGACAAAGATATAGCTTTCATAGGCTTGATTTTGTAGTTTTTCTAGGAAAGAAGCAATAAGGAACAACATTTAATTCCTGGAGCAATGCAGGAAACCACTCCTTGAAGGTCTGCTTCAAGGTCTAGAGATCAAGGATAATGCATGTTTATTTTAAATGCACTGACTATCAACCATACCAATTTTTAAAGTAGATTTAATGACTGATGGATTCTCTTAGCAGAAGTGAATTTCCAAGGTGCGAGGTGAAACATAATCATGCCCAAATATTAGGTGATTTTGTTGTGTTCCGATGCACTGATGTCCAAGGTTTCTTAAATAATTTATTCTAGTTGACTTCTTTGTGCAATTCTCCTGTCAAATTCGAATCATAGTTTCTTTACAAAATATTTTGACCAAAATGCCACTGATACCAAGGAGGAAAATATGCATGCTAGTTTTGATCTACTAGCATTTTTTAATATATGTATTAAATGATAGAGGTGAGATCCCTATATAAAATACTAATCATTTTTCATTGTAAAGGATGGAAGGATTGACACTCTTCAAAAAACCACTCCAAGTTTTTTGCATTAATAAAAAGAATTCTGCTTCTTTTTCTTCGAATGATTTTGTACTTGATAGTTTTCTGTGTGTGATTTTTGAAGTTTTGAATTCCATTATTTGTTGTGAGTTAATTATACTTCTGAATTTAGTATTTTCTTATGTGGGAGTGAACACTGAAATGCACTCTGAAGGTTATTTTATTGCATAAGTGTTAGAGGTTTATGTGCTTGTGTTTTTTGTTGAATGTTGCTAGTCGCTTGGTGGAAATTCGACTATTAGTCTATCCCTATCCTATTATACTGGCTTATAGACATATTTCCCATATCTTTATGTAATTTTCCATTTATTTTCTATTTCTCTAAAACTTATACCTAGAGTAGGATTTAGTAAGGGAGCCAACCATCTCTTGAGATTGTCTTGACGGACATTTATTTCCTCTGGCCTTTCAATATTGGCTAGATATAGGGCACACATGACATAGATATTGTAAGTACGCAGATTCATGACCAATAATGTTTGGCATGCTTGGTGGGACTTTTAAAAGATTCCACTTTTAATAGTATTAAGGTTTGATGTTCACCTTGCACTATATGACTAGAACATTTGGTGACTCAACTCTACCTAGAAGCCTTCAAATATCAAGTGAGTGAAATATATCTTCATGATTACAATATTGAAGATCAAAAATTTTGAAGAGCCAGTTGAGTTTTATGATCTTAACATCCAAGACCTAGGATAACACCCTAGGTTAGTTCCTCCAAATGTCTGATCCACTACAACATCCTCTCAGTTAGCTTGTGTGTTTTCTGTTCCTACGAGTCCTGCTAGTACAACTACTAGTTTTCCACTTCCTCAAACACACACACTAGTCCATATGGCTTAAAATCTGCCACCACAACAACCACCGCCAAGGCAGTTTCAAACATGGAATAGCTTTGGAGCTTTAAATTAACAAGCTCAAAACTAATTCCTCAAGCAACATTGAAGGCTTTGCCTACCTATGATGGTATGAGTAACACTACTTACAAGCACATCCAAGATGTGTCCTCTTTGGTGACAATACATGATATTGCATATGAATATATTATGGTATGATTATTGGTGTTGTCTCTCAGAGGAAAATTATTGTACTGGTATCGATCCTTACCACCCGCTACTATCACTACATGGGATTAGTTAAAAAAATTGTTTATTAAGAATTTCCATGAGCAAGTTGATCATTTTTCATTACTACATCAATTCACAAACATCCAGAGACACCCATAGGAGGAAATAGTGGATTTCAATGTCAGGTTTTCTCAAAGTTGGTAGAGAGTTCTTGATGGCCTTTGACCTACTCATAAACAAGCCACATTTGACTATCTCCAAGCCTTCAAATATGACATTGGTATGGTAATACGACAAGCCAATGTCAATATATTTCTATATTTGTACATGTAGGCATAAAATGTCTAGGCATATTTTATTGCCATAGGTAATCTACCTCCATATATAACAATGGCCATTCTTCTTGATCTCCCTCAGTATCTGTATTCTAGTGCATTTTCATAGCTTATACCTTCTATGTATCCCATTCCTTCATGGATCTCGAGTCTACCTAAAATTGCTTTGATTCTAGTTCTACAACTCCCTACTACAGCTGTTCCACAGTTACCAACCCTAGTTTCTTTCCCAACGCTACCAGCCCCACCTGTTCCATTGTTGTTACTAGTTCTGATAGTGCCCTCAAATTTTGATCTACAAGATAAATTTTTGAACGAGTTATAGTCTATTAATTTGGTAGTAAGGACTATTTCAAATGAAATCATGACCATTAAGAAGAAGTAAGCTGAAGCAGATTTCTAATTGAGAAGATTTCAAATGCTATCGATTACTAGGGAGTGAGTATCTTCAACTAGTAGAGGTATTAAGAAGAACATAACTATGTTGGTTAATAAAGAATCAAGTATATCAAAGTGGATGTATTGGTGTTCTACCTACAATGACCCTCATGGCGAAGATACCTACATGGTTCATTTGAACTTTGTGCAGACACTGACGAAAAGCACTACTGGTGGTCAAGTTATTAAATTTCCATCCTTGCATAGAGCCTACAGTGAGGCAATAACATTAGAACATTAGTGGATTTTGAAAGGTATTATGTGGGTCAGTTATCATTACTTAGACCTAAGGCTTACAATAAGATACCACAAATGAGTTAGGCTGATGCACAACCTTCTCCCATGATGAATTGTTGTCCAAGGCATAGGCATCCCAACCAATACCAATCGGTTAATTTAGCACCCTTAGATCAAATGATACCTAATGTGAGAAATCAATAGAATAAAATTAATTATCCAAATGTTACAACTGCCTTAAATATCATCCAAAATGAGATGCAAGTTCCAAAGCCACTACCTATCAATGAGGATTATGATAATCAAGTTAACCAAAATGTAGATATGGGCTCATTTTTGAAAACATATGAACCTTTAGAAATGGAGGAAGGTGAATCTAAATAAGGTTATAGGTATGGAGGAAGGGGAATTAATCACTTTATTTCAATTTAGGGGGTAAGAAATTGAAAGCCTCGTTTCTCCTAATGACCCTATAATATCTATGTTACCTTAGAGAAAATTCTAAAACTTGAATGGTTTGTATTTGACATCATTGATGATCCAAATGAAAATGTTGCTCTACTCAAGATGAATCAAGTCATTGATTAGGAAGATGTGTTATTTGATACATCCTATGATTGACCAAATTTATGGTTTGAAAAATATGGGAGTATTTTTAATTGGGTGATTAATTTTGGTTTATAGGTGATCGATGAAGAGGAAGATCTACAAGAAGAGGATGATGAAAACCATGAGGTAAAATAATAAATTACAATGCCTCACAAAGGATTGGTAAATAAAAATGTACAAAAGATAGAATCTCAACCTTCCTATTCAACCATTCAAATACCATGTAAAGGTTTGCATGATTTTTTGGTAGATTCGAATGGTGTTGATAATGAAGTGTCATTTGTGGTTGACAAAGAATTTGAATTAATGCCTACTCACACTAATAATAAGGTTGCTATGTTGAAAAATACAAAAATAGATGTGTCTGAGTTGCTAAATCAAGTTCATCAATGATTGACTAGTCAACTTGAAATACAAACTCACAATGAACCTTATATAGTAGATATCCTAGATGCTTGCAAACTGTTATGTAATTATGATTGGTCTAAAACTATGAATAGTGGTTTGGGAGGTAAATTTTAAGAAATAGGGTCAATTTTGGAAAAGATAATGTTTAATATTAACAATGAGGATAGTATTTTGAGAAAGAAAAATGAGAGCTCACACAATGCCAAGAGAAATGATGATAACCATCCTACCTAATAAACACAAAATAATTCAACATCAATTGTGGATTCATGAGTTTAATGGATCAAATTTCAAATGTGGTAGTGATGGATTCAAATCAAATTGGTGGAGTTAGAGAGGAAAAATAGGGTCCTTTGTATTTTTGGGATTAATCTTATTATGGTTGGATCCCTATAAAGCCTGGCATGCCTATCATGATAGATATATTTTGAATGATGG
Source organism: Wollemia nobilis (assembly GCA_028583015.1). Classification (NCBI taxonomy): domain Eukaryota; kingdom Viridiplantae; phylum Streptophyta; class Pinopsida; order Araucariales; family Araucariaceae; genus Wollemia; species Wollemia nobilis. The sequence goes on along the minus strand of JAQPPZ010002456.1, from coordinate 403,420 downwards.
TAATTGTGTTTGCGATCCAAAGAAATTATAGTTGAATTTTTGTATCATGTTTGTATATTATTGTATTTTGGATTTTTACTTTTAGCTTTTCTTGGTGTGGCACTTTGCACATATTCTATTGTTTTGCAAATTTTTGTTATCTACTTTCTTATCAGTTTTCATTAGGTTGAGGTTTTATTTTTGAGTGTCACTTTTCTGTTTCTCATTTGGATTTGTTCCTGTGTTTGAGGTTGTGTTTGTGAGGACTACTAACTCCTGGTTTCTTTTTTGATAGTGTTCCTTTGTCATGTAGGTGTAATTAAGGATAAGGGAGATGAAATCAATGTATATTTTAGAAATTTTAATTTAATTTTATCTTTAGTTTTGTTTTAATTTAATTTTATTAATAGTTTTGTTTTGGAAATTAGAATTTATGTGTTTTTATTGTAGGTTACTAAAAAATGGGAAAACACGATAGCACTTAAGAAAATAAAACGTTAAGAATAATGCCAATTAAAAGGAGAAAAAAGTGGCAACACGCAAGAAGAGAAAACATTGCGACTTATGACAATTAAAATAAAACAAAAGTGGTAGAACTCAAGAAAATAAAACATTGGAAAGCCAAGAGTTGGAAAAATAAACGAATAGCCAAATGTTAGAAATTTTAAGAAGAAAAGAAAACATTGGAAAGCCAAGAGTTGGAAAAAGAAACGAATAGCCAAATGTTGGAAATTTTAAGAAGAAAAGAAAACATTGAAAAACCAAGATTTAGAAAAAGAAACGAATAACCAATGTTGAAAATTTCAAATAGCCATTGAAGCTCATGAATAAGGGCTGGAATTGTTTTATTTGAAATAGGGAGGCATGAAGAGAGATTGGAAGGCTCTCAAGCTACTGTAAACAAATTTTATCTCACCTTGTATGCAACCAAAGAAGGTTTTGAATACATATTATATTGTAGATTTTATCCTACATGTATTGAGCTTATTTATGATGTTTTATGCATGGATATGGTAGCATCATTTAATGTTTTAATGCATTTTTTTATTCCTTAGAATCTTGCACTTAACCATAATTAGATTGTGTGGATGTAGGTCTAACCTAGTTTTGTTTTAATATTCACAATTTTCTATTTTTTGTAGAATAAGAAGAATTTATTTACATATCTCTGTTTGACCATTTTTACGCACCTTGTCTTAATATTTATTTCAAATATTTATATATATTTTCTAACCCTAGCTTTTGTCATTTATTTTTCGTTTATTTTCTTTAAGTTCTATCAATCACTCGAAGCCCTAAAGGTTACATTATTTTGCACAAAATAAAATAAAAAAATCATTAATGGGGGTTTTGAAGTAATTAGAAAATCCAAATAATTTTGTTGTTTAAGGCTAACTTGTTAAATTATTTGGACACATTCAATTAAGGCAAATTCATTTTAAGGTTCCAAAATAGTTTTTTGCAATCCAAAGTTTATATCATTTCCAAATAAGCCTAACAAAGTTCATTTTTTTAAAAGAAATCTACAAATTTAAGTTTTGCACAAATTCACTTTTAAAAGGGAATACTACATTCAAATTTTTGCACTATTAAAGACAAGCAAATTAATTTCATTTAATATGAAAGAACGAAATTTTAGTAACTTCCAAAATTTCATAAATGAATCATTAAGGTGCTATTATAAAACTACTACTACATTGTAAAGTTGTTTTAGTTATTTTTCTTTTATGCTCAAATAGAACTTAACAAAACAAGGTAAAATCCATTCACAAAGAAAGATAAAATGAATCTAATCATCATCCAAGATTCACATTTTAGAGATAGATTTTAGTCTTTTATTTCATGTTCAAAGCAAAGTTTAACAAAGAAAGATAAAATTTGTTAAAATTTTCTTAACAAAAAGAAGATAAAATCTACCTAAAATACTTTAAGATAAAATGAATTAATTCACCTTTCCAGGATGGTCATATGAGGGCCAATCACATCACATTTTCTTGTCTTTTAAATTTCATGAACAATAAAGAGCATGACAAAATCAAAGTAATACCAATACGCCCTTTTTTAATAGTAACTTGCACCTCTAAGGTATTTCAACATTTATTTTGACACATTTTCACAAGCATACAAGCACACATTAAGTAAAAGAAACCTTGGAGAAATTTCAATTTCTTTGCAAGAGAGGGTTTTTCTAACAAAATCCTGACTGTGAGTATGATTTTACAATTATTATTTTGTTTTAAATATAAGTGTATTAAATGAACAAATTGTGAATTAGTAAGAATAAACCTTATGTAGACTTGTGCTTATAGGATGCGTATCCTCAATTGTTGTTGTGAGCTAAAGAAAAAATGCTAAATTTTTTGTATTGCCATGATACTCAATTATGTGTGTGTTGTGGATGTTTCAACATCATGATTATCTGGAATTGTGCATGAAACATTGAAGGAAAAATTACCCGAATTTTCCTTAATTTTGCAACAGGGGAGAGAAAGGAGTTTTTATTTTGGAAACTATGGATGGTGAACGGTTGGATATAGTGAACATATCTTTTGTGAACTTCTGCAAGGAAGAGATGAAGAGAAATAGCATTTATATAATTGGGAAGCAAGAATTTAAGGTTGGGTGCTTTGTTTCTGTGTTTGTGACATATGTGTTTCCTGTGGTGCAATGTGTGTAAAAGATAACTGTTTTCTTTTGATAACTGTTGTTCTCCCTGTGTTATATCAATAAAAAGTACATATATATCTTTGTGTTCTACGCACAATGCATTTGCTTGGTTTGAGTGTTTTTATACTGCCAAATGTAATATTGGTTCGAACAAAAATAAAGAGAAATGAATTATGTTAGATTGAATTTCGTATCTCTTTTGTTTACCCAAAATTTAGGATGTGCTAAGGAAAATTTTGTAAGTTTTTCTTGTGATATCATAGGTAGATTAAAATGAGAATTTTATAACTTAATGAGTTATATCTCAAAGAAGGAGATATATATTTTTTTGTTTGTATGCTTGATGATTGCTATTGAACAATATGTGTGCATATTAGAATGCATAATCATATATCTTGTGCCTCATCTGGTAGCACTCTTTGATAAAACTTGTTTGAGATAGAAGTCCGATGGCCAATAAATGCCATGCAAGATAACCTTTAATCTAGTCTTGCAGAGCAGCTATGGAATGACAGCACCAAGGTGCCTTTGCAGATGAACTGCGTTAGTTTACAAACAAACAACAGGACTATTTCCAATTTGATAAGTATGTGTACTCATATCCAAATATATATTGTTGTAATTGAGTTTGAGATATGTATAGAATTCTATAGTTGAGTTCAGAGTGGTTGTGCTGACCAAAAATGTAAGTGGAAGTTAGTTGGATATGTATATAATTCTATAGTTGAGTCCAGAGTGGTTGTGTAGACCAAAACTATAAGTGGAAGTTAGCTTTGTAATCTTTCAAAATGGAAATTCTATTATGTGATTTTAATGTATGCTTTCGAGAATGCTGGGTGAGGCCCTCCTGTGAACCACATTTTACTCCATCGTAGTTGTGTAAAAGAAATTGATACTGAAATTATTTCAAAGTAATACATTTTGGAATTATCTTCTAAATGAAGTTGTAGCTGTCAAGCTAAAATTATACTTTGATAGGAAACCTTGTATGGTGTTGATTACATTGTACTAATACAAGATTGATGTTGTTTTTAACTCTAAATGTTAAGCTAGATACGTAATTTGGAATGGCTTGCTGGTTGGAATATAGCCCATATTAGATTGATGATTTTTCTAAGGTAGCTAATAAGCTATGGCATTTGCAGTGCAGCTCCAAATCATATTTTGCTAAGGTAGCCAATAAGTTATGGTGTCTATGCTGATCTCTTACATATTAAAATTTGAACAAAGTTGACTAGTTAAGTCATGGTTCACAAATTTGAAGGGATGGAGAAAGAAAGCATTCCCCTCTAGGTGTTATGGGCTTTAGAGGATAACCCCAACCATGGAACAACCCTCATGCCAAAACCTAAGGACATTAAATGAGATAAGTCATTACCACATAATGGCACCTTTCTACGAGAATTGGCCAATATTGTCCACTTAAGTGATTATTTGCAGTAGTATTGAAACCAAAAGTGGTATGATATGCATGTATTGTTTAAGAAAAAGATATTAATTCATTAGGTGAAACAATTTTTTTGTGAACACAAAAACACTTTTTTAGAATTTATCATTAAACTTAAATGAAAAAAATACCCTAAGCAATTGCTTATCCTATTTTTGTGGTACAACCAAGTGAGTAGACTTGGGTTGTTATATATGGTACAATAGCAATGAAGATCTGAAGTTGTAGACTTTTATTAATTATTTCTGATTAAGATCAATGAGAAATTTATAAACCGACTTACTTCTTTCACCAATAGGTCAAATGGCATTAATGTTGCAAGGTGGATCTTTATGAAATCCCGTGGGAAGAAGGGAGGAAGAAGCCACCAAAATATCTATAAGGGAATCAAGATCAAGTATGATATGAGAAGGTCCTCAACGTAAAATAAGGATGAAATGATTGAATGAACTTGCTCCAAATGAGCTTGGTATGGAGGAAGAAAATCTTGCATAATTTGTGCAATTGTTATAAACACACATGGAACAACAAAGGGAAGAGATGATACAATATAAAACCCATATGGACTAGCAACAAGATTTGATCATTCAACAATAGAAGATCATAGAAGAATTAGTTAGCGAAAGAGAAACTAGAGGAGGCAGGGCTGAGGAGGTGCCTAGTGAACCTATCGAATCCAGTACTAGTAGGGCCAGTGTAAGTAAAGAGTTGTATGGGAACCTAAAGAAGGTCCTAATATCCAAGTTTAATGGGAAAGGTGATGGTGATACAAGAAAAAATTGGCTAAGTGAACTAGAGTCATACTTTTCCCTATTGGTTTTGTCTTTTGAATCTAAAATTGCTTTGGCAGTTATGAACATGATTGAGGTAGCCTTATATTGGTGGAAATATTATAGGAAAGGACACAATATTGAAGTTGTAGATCTCAAGTGGGAGGATTTCATAAATAAATACTAAGAAAACTACATCTTAGGGAAGCAATGATAATAATAATAGATCAAATAAAGCTCCTCCAGGTAGATGTAATATATGACAAGGCGTTCATTATACCAACAAATCCCCCCATAAAGTTGATTTTCATCTAAAATACCTAGAAGAGGCCACTCATAGGATCTTTGAAGTGATAGGTAGTTCCATACTTGATGGTCAAGCTACTCCTTTCTTAATAAATGGTAAATTTTTTGATAAAAATATGCATATTTTTATAGATAGTGGATCAACTGATAGCTTTATTTCCACTAGATTAGTGAGGGTTATTTTTCAAAGACCTGGGTTTTTGGCTAATAGTTAGAAGTTAGATTACAGGTCAGTGTAAACCTACCAAGTCAACCAATATTTGTTTGACCCTCACATCATTTTACCACAAGGAAAAACTAATTGGCATTTGTATATGGCACCTTTGCATGTGTTTGATGTTATACTAGGTGTTCATTGGTTAAAAGCACATAAGGATTTTCTAAATTTTGAAGAGATATGGATGGAGTTTATTGATCAGTATAATCAAAGGATTAGGATTCATTATGATCATGGTGAAATTAAGCCACATTTATTGTGTGCAATGCAAATAAATAAAGTTATTAGGAAGAGAGGAATATTTTTTATAGTTAAAATGAACAAGAAAGAAGAGACTAAAGTGGAGTCTGATCTCTTCCAAAAGAATCCTATTTTGGGAGAATTCAAGGATGTATTTTTAGAGGACCTTCTAGGGTTAACTCCTCAGAGGGAGTTTGATTTTTCTATTAAGTTGTTACCTAGGTTGCACCCATTTCTAGGGTACTGTATAGGATGACTCCTATAGAGCTACAATAGCTCAAAATGAAAATTCAATATTTATTAGAAAAAAAATCTAATAAAGTCGAGTGTGTCACCATGGGAGCTCATGTTTTATTTGTTAAAAAGAAATATGGTACCTTGAGAATGTGCATAGATTATAGAATGTTGAATAAATTTACTGCCAAATATAGGTATTTGTTACCTATAATTGATGATTTATTTGATCAACTAAAAGGAGCATCCATCTTCACAAAGATTGATTTGAGGTTTGGTTATCATAAATTAAGGATTTGAGATGGTGACACTTATAAAATAGTTTTTAGAATAAGGTATGGATATTTTGAGTTTGCAGTCCTACCTTTTGGGCTAACTAACACCTCAACTGCATTTATGAAAATCATCAATAGTATTTTTTTTGGGATTAAGGCGTCTTAACCTTAGAGTCCCTATGCACATTTAATTAGTATATGTGGTGAATTATTTATTTTATTTATGGGATTAAGGTGTCTCAACCTTAGATTCCCTACTGAAGTGAATATCATATTATGGGATCCACATATGAGGTGTCATCCTACATGGCATATGATATGTATCACTTGCAAGTTTTTTTAGAAGGTAGGCATCCACTTTGGAAGTCCAATTTTTACGACTAAATTGGAGTTTTTTGTCATAAGTTTCTATGAAATAGTTCATGACAACTTGCTATGTTGAACTATGATAAAATAAGAATCATGAATAACAAATTATGGCAGTTGTAGCTTTTTTGTGGAGGCGCCAACGTATGCAAGATAAGGTATCTGATTTGTAGAATTTTCTACATGACATTAATGGAAGATTTTATGGACATTGGATTTAGAAAATGCCAAAAAATTGTGCTTTGTAACTCATGTAAGATTCCCTGAATTGTGGAATCATTTTTTTTGTAGATAAGATACTATAGCATTAATACTGGGTTTTACAGGTTGACCCAAAACCTTTTACAAAAATCAGCCCAGGGTTGTTGATGAACATGTCCTTACTAAGGATCCTATATATGTAAAATCTACATGTCGCCAAAGCCATTACATCCAATAAGGCACATAGCATGTTATCAAAAAGAAACTTTCCATACAATATTTTGGGTATACCCCGAGAAAACACACCTACATAATAATTACAAAAAAAGAAAAAGACACAGATCCCTTCCTTGAAATAGTGGAGAAACAAAAAGCTACAGACACACATAGCAAAGTACTAAAAAAAAACTCCCACAAGCTCTGTATTGACAGTTACTCTTAATAATTATTTGGTAATTGCTTTCTTCCATATATGACATGCTTTGGGACCACATACCATCTTTGCCAATCAGCCTTGGAGAAATGAACCTACTAGCTAGATTTATGGCGGTGGCTATCAGGTGGTCCACGTGGCTCTGGTTCGAAGTCTTATATTGTTGTTTCTTTCCTACCCTGTAATTATCAACTAACCTCAAATTACTAAGATGACTAAGAGCCATGTTATCTGACATGTGACTGTCCCCATTAGTCTTTATGGTATTTCTAAGCAGCATCCACCAAGACTGACAACTCAAATAATTTTTATTGTGTCCATTTCAAAAAAAATATGGGAATACTCATAGCCTTTGAACTTACAGTGCCTTCCCTATTGGTAAATTTGACTATCATTCTTGGCATTCTTTTTGAATAAGCTCCTCTACTTCGCTCGAGACACCGTGTTCCCATTTGAAAAGTTTGTCACCATCGACACCCAAATTGGCCAGCTTATCAGCAACTGTTTTAGCTTCTCGAAAGACATGTTGGGCTTTTCTATCATGTCTTCCCTAGAAAAGGATCCTAGCCTCTTCAACAATTATTTTAATCCTCCAAGGAGGTGTTTTCCAATTATTGAGGAGATTTATAACATGCATAGAGTCTCCTTATATGATAAAATTACCTTCTAAGTCTTGAGTCATTTGAAGGCCTCTCCACATAGCTCTAGCTTCAGCTTCATTGTTCGTCCTTGTTTCCAAATATTCAAAAAATGTAAGCATCATATTCCCATTATGATCTCACACAATGCCACCAACGCTTGCTCTTCCAGGATTTTCCTTAGCCGCTCCATCAAAATTAAGCTTAAACCAACCCATAGGAGGTGGGGACCACTTAACATTGGCTCTGGGGTTGACTACCCTAGGCACAAACTCATCTAAAAAGGTTAAGCTTAAATATTGAGCAATTATGGTCTCCTGCAGATGAATTTTACAACTATCAAAAGGGATAAGGTTCACATTCTCATTGGCAAAGGATAGGATCCTGGTAATGATAGTTTGATGATCATGGATAGACTCATTAAAGACTCTATGGTTCCTTTCTAACCACACCTGCCAAAGATAGTGATTGAGACAAATTTTCCACATGTATCTAAGTCTTTGTATTGAAAAGGGGCAAGGTCACTGGATGAACAAATCAAGTATGGTGGCTATTTTAACCCAAGAAATATTGAAGGCCTAAAAAACCCTACTTAGGATAGTCAAGGAAAAAGTGCACTCAAGGAAAATGTGATAAATGGTCTCCCAATTAGCCCTGCAAATATAACAGTGATCAGTGATACAAATACCTTTACACATCATATTATCAATGGTTATAATTATTCCTTGGATAACTAGCCATGAAAAGACTACAATTTTTGGAATTAAATTTTTTATCCAAACTAAGTCCTTTTGGAGGATAAAATCCTCGTCATCAAACAGAAGCTTGTAAGTTGATTTAACAGTGAACTGCCCATTTTTTTTAGGAGCCCAGGTCACTTGATATTCCTTGGGTCTCATGAGGATAAACTATTTCTCGAGAATGTTACAAAGATCATTTGATTCTGCTTGAAATTCCTAAATCCTTATTTGTTTCCACTTCATTCTGCCTTTGTCCTCAACCATATAATCGGAGACTTTTCTGTCAATGAGTTCTTTCGTGATATCTCTGATTCGAGCTAAGTTAGGATATTGCATCAGTGTTTCATCCTTAGCCCACCTGTCATTCCAGTAATTTATCCTCTCACCATTGCCTAAAACCCATCTTAAACATTTTTTGATTATTTTCTTACAATTGAGAATTGCTTTCCAAAAAGCAAAACCTTTGATTGGAACTGAGTCACTTAGAAATTCCATATTTTGAATATACTTTCGTTTGATGATAGTTGTCCATTCATTTTCTTCACCAAAAATGAGGCACCATGCCTGCTTAGCTAGTAAAGCTAAATTCATATGAGCAATTATCCTTAGACCTAAGCCCCTATTTTCCCTGGGTCTGCACACTTTGGTCCATCCTACAAGGTGTATCCTTTTTTTCTCCTCTGATCCAGTCCATAAAAATTATTTTTGGAGTTTCTATTTTTTTTGGAAAACCTTCACAGGGGCTTTGAAAATGAAGAGGAAATAGACTAGAATGCTTTGAAGAGAGGCCTTAGTGAGGATCAACTTTATTGCTTGAGAGCGAAGATGACCTTTTCATCCAACAAGTTTTTTTTGAATTCTTTCAATAACCCTATTCCACATTGACTCTCTCAGATAACCAATGAAAATAGGGAGACCAAGATACAAAGTAGGGAGGTTTTCTATATCACACCCTAAATTTTTTGTAATCCTTCCTTGCCTCTGAATGGGGGTGTTCAAGAAATATAACTTGCTTTTACTGAAATTAACTTTCTAACCAACATCGTCCTCGTAGAGTTGCATGATGTATTTAATTATTTTAGCCTCAACCATCGATGCCTTAGTCAATAGAAGGGTATCATCGATGAATTGTTGGTGAGAAACAACCCTAGTGAGAGATGTTGCCTTGATTCTTGATATTAGCCTTTAACTATGTAGACACCAAAACAACACCAATTCGATTATGTGACTGCAAACACTGATCGCTTTGACACACACAACCCCAAGGGCAGCCCCTAGAGGTCAAACATTGGTTCTAACCACTCTCACAGCAGTTTTGAAAGGTCAGAGATCAATTTGGCACATTTAGCCATTTTGCTCAGTATTCATCCCACCTTGGGACGAATTCAAACTGGGATTCACCCCACCCAGGGACGAATTCTAAATTCGCTTCGGGGTGGGGCGAATTGCAGGTTTGACGGGAAAAAAGTCAAATTTTGACAAATGGTAGCTCAGGTCCGCCACCCAATGCCTCCTTCATCACATGGGAGTATGGGTGAGCATTTTCAAGCATTAGAGGCATCTGTAAGGTCAGTCATGAAGTCCCTATTCAGGGAGGAATCTCCTTCCCCCTGGGAAGGCATGATTGTCAAGTGGCGCCTCTACATGCCCATTTCAAGAGACCTCTAGGTCTATAAATTGGTGAGTTTCCCCACCCCAAAATATGAAGAGAAGTAGCATTTTAGAGCAACGACGTGCTGTCATTTTATTTACACATCTCATACCTTTTGGATTTGTGCCTTTCACATCCTTGATCTCCTTTAGAAGGGAGGTCATTGGGTGACTATTGGGAGGACAAATATTGATCCCAAAACTCAACATTTGGCCACAATACCCCACAAAAATTGCTGACAATACCACACAAGAGTTTTTGGACCCATCCCAAGTGGATTGGTGTCAAAATCAGGCCTCAAACGGTGGGCGGCCTGCCCCATTGGCGCCCCCTCCCACACTGCCACAATCCTAATCACCCCCTTTCGAAGCAATGGGAATTCCATGGCACATTTTATTTCTTTCATTTTTGCATTAAATTCTATGATGTTTAGATAGGTTTTCATTCAAATTTCATCTTGTTTTGAGCGATTTTGATCATATTTCTAGCTTTGTTCGCTTTTACTAATCTGCAGGTAGCATCATCAAATTACCATTTATGGAGGCCAAATTGGGAAAATCTAACCATCTGGATCTTCCCAAAATGCCCACAATTAGATAATACCAAGTTTGAAAGTCTTTTTGAGCTTCCTAGGTAGGACATTGAGACAGTATCTTTTTGGCATTTTGTTGTAGGTGAATTCGTCCCGCCCCAGAGCAAATTCAAATTGGTGAGGAATTTTTGGATTTTTCTTTTTGCAAAGCCTTCCTGGTGATGTCTTGATGCCCCTGTCAAATTTTTATAGCATTTGGATCTATTTTAGTCATAGTTTAATTCTTTTTTCTTATTTACTTATCGTAGGCTTGGGGATTGCATGCTTTGTTTCATCTGCAGGTGCTACTGACCATTTCTTGTTCCTTTGAATGTAGGGTTTGGACTTCGGAGGAGCAGCGAGGAGTCAAGACTCATCATTCCAAGCAGTGGTGACATTTTGGTCTGCCCACTTTACATGTGGGCATGCGGAAGAAGGAAAGGCATCCATGGATGTAACAAGAACTCATGCTTAAACGCTCCTAGCCCTTGAAAGGGGAGGATACTCATTGTAACCGAGTTTGAAACATATAAATAAAAAGGGATGTCTTCTTTATTCTTATTTGTTTCATTTTGACTCACTCGTGCTTTTCCCTCTTTTTCATGCATTTTCAAGTTTCTAGGATTTAGCGCTAAGTTCATTTTCTTTGTTTGCATCGCATGTTAGCTTTCCTTTTTGCTTCCATATCCTTTTGCTTTCAGTGGTGATCATGGTGGGACCCTATCCTCTATTTTCAAGATCAGAGATCTGATCCAAACTTGGTTTTTTGCTTGCAAGTACTGCATTTTCATACGCTGACTGTTGTTCGTTCCAGCAAAGAGCGAATACAGAGCTGTAATTCGTCTCACCCAGGGACGAATGGTAATTCGCCCCACCCTATGATGAATACAGTCCTATAATTTATTCCACCCCAGGACAAATTCTAGCCTGTGAGGTTTTCAGGCAAAAAATCAGAACCGAAAGATTCGGGCAAAGAAGAGGTAAGAATTCTGCACTTTTCCCATCATTTTCTATCTTCAGTTTTTCTGTTTTTCTTGGTTTCCTTTTTGCATGCATAGGAAAAGTTGCTACATGTTTATTTTGTTCCATGCATAATAAAAGGAACTCCACACACCATGTGGAAACTTAAACACCAAGGAGATGGTCGTAAAACCCCAGCCTTTGATAAAGACCAACGATGGATTTCATCACCACCTTGGCTTGAATTTTGCATTCATAAACCCCGATCGCTACTGTTGCTAGACGTAAATCCTGACGAAATATGACTGAGTGTAGCTGGGGTGATTCCTAGAACATGAGGATAAGTCTTCTATGGTAGGTGTCATAAACAGGGTGATTCCCCTTCCATACCGCCTATGTTCCACGTACCATCTGCTCTCACGTACCTATAGTTTCCCTCACGTAAGGGTGGGTATATAGAGAGGTTGGTATATCGGTTTGGCAATGGTATATCAAAGGGGCGACCAATTTTGGGAGTCATAAGAGCCCTCATTTTACATTTAAACGTTATTTACAAAAACCTTCAAAAACAACAACAAAACACACTAAACCAGGTTTAGGACACACTCTCAATCTTTAAACGAGATAATCACTGTTTGTGTATGTGTGTGTTCTTTTCTGTTTAAGTGTAGCATGAAAAATCATAAAAGAGATAAAAATCTTCTTAGCTTGTATAAGAGCAACACCATGGTGTACACCGGTAGCCAAGCCCAATCAAGGGTGAAATCTGTGGAAAGTGTACAAGGAGGGGGCACAAGTAGCCTCCGCTTTAGCCCTAAGGACTTGGCCATACCGCCTTGGTGGCCTGACCCACAAGAGAGTCTACATCATTCCATGTCAAGGTGGAATTATAGGGACACCCCTCTAGGGGACACGCCCGTTCATCACAACCCATTTCAGGAAGAATCCTTACATGTGGCACTCAACATAGACAAAAAATCTCCCTTAGAAGCTAGATATGAGTGGCCACCATGCGATGAAGTGCTAGAGCGGCATAGTGTCCATGAGGAGAGGCCACATGACTATGGCGTCCCTCCTTTGCCCCCCATCACTGTTAGAACCAATAGACAAACCCTAGAGCACAGGGCTCCCTAAATAGGGTGAGCTAACTCTGCCCACCCATTTCACACATACGAAAGGGAGTATGAGGAAGACCATCACATTCCTCGAGAGCAATGTATAGCGCGAGAGCCATGCACTTCCACACCTGCTCGATACCATGGTTACCCACTGAGGCCAGAGCCTCGGGTAAATTCCACCAATATCAATAGAGGGAAACAACCCATTTAGGTCTTGGATCATCATGACCGAGGTAAATGTATAGGAGATGCATCCAGGCCTCCCAAGCTCAATATGGTGGAGCAAATTGACCTGGCAGTCGCCAGAAATGCCACCTGCCAAGCCCAAATAATGTGGCTTGAGCAAGATCAATAACATCTAGAGCATCTATACCGCCTTAGAAAGGAGCGCATTCAGCACCAAACAGATGAGCTGCTTCATAACCTACCTGAGAGGGTTCCAAGCCCTCACACCCAAAGAGCAGAACCATATGAGAGGCATAATCCCTTGGTACGAGATAGGTCTCTGTGACCTCATCAAGTTTTACCTCTAAGACCCCCTAGACCTGAGAGGGAGGCCACTCCCTGAAATAATGATGGGTACCCTCTGTGAGGACCCACCCAGGGTCATAGGTCTCACCTAAAGACTCCTTAGGAAGTTTACGATGAGTATGAACAAGAAGTAGAGCGGGCCAAAATGCCCTATCAAGGCGGAGGGGTTGCTATCCGGCCACCCCCCCATAGGCCTCAAGTCTCCCACAACCCACAACAGGAGCAAACTAAAGAGGAAGAGATTAAATCTTCCGATGCATACAAAGCGCTGCTAGAGCATTTGGAGTCTATGGAAACCAAAGCTTATGGACCCCAAAAGCCCATGTTACGCCAGCTCCGCAGTCATCCTGTGCATCCGTCAGTGCCTACACCCCCTTACCCCGAAAATTTCAAGCTGCCTCATTTGGTAGTCTTTAAGGGTGAAGAGGATGCCCAAGAGCATATGATGAGATTCTTGAGCCAATGCTTTGGCATTCAGGACAATGATGCGCTATTGTTAAGGACATTTATAACCACATTCATGGGCCCTGCCTTGGATTGGTTCACCCAGTTGTCAAAGCATAGCATCAATAACTTGGATCAGTTAGTGGATGCATTCCTTGAATGCTTCGCCTTCAAAACCAAGAAGAAGGCATCACTAAGTGACTTGGCCAGCCTTAGGCAGTATGAGGAGGAGACCATGGCAGCCTATAGGAATCGGTGGAGGACTCTGCTTTCCAAGCTACCCTACCTTCCCCCTATGTCTGACCTTACACAAATTTTCTCATGAAGTTGTTTGAGATCGATCTCTGTGCTATTGTAGCTGCAGCAATATGCCACCTTAGAGGAAGCTCTGGTGCAAGCCAAAATTATCGAAGAGATCAAGATACAGGATGGTGAAATTGCCAAACCTAAGAAGAAAGAATGGAACAAGAACACAAAGACAGGGACTACGTAACAAAAACCCATTGCGGTTAATCAAGTTGCTATAAATGTCCCTAAGCTTGCACAAGAAATACAGCCTCAAAAGGCTAACTATTAGGCAGTGCCTCCTAACAATTATGAAAGAGAAAATCAGAAACAAGAGCAAAATTAGCAGCATCGCCCTAGGCGATAGTACACCCCTTATACGGAGTCTAGGGACTCCCTATTTGACCACTTGTCAGCGGTGAACTTGATCACCCTTCCAGAGATTCAAACCATAGATCCTAACGCTCCCAAGCCTAAGGGATACAGAGAGGACTTGTATTGTAGGTTCCACAGGCGGAAGGGACATGACCTAAACACATGTTGGAAGTTCAAAGGATTGATACAAGACCTGATTGACAATAAGACATTGGCAATGGACAACCCCGTAGCACAAAAAAACCAAAAGATGGGGGTTTTCAAAGATCCCTTGCCTACCCATGAGGCACAAGCAAAACCCCTTCAAGTTAATGAGGTGCAATAGAATTTCCCCATGCAAGGGTATGTAGGAATGATAAGCATAGTGATTAGGAACAAGAAATACCTAGGAGTTGCCCCCGAAGAGAGGTTCCATCGACATCACAACCTCAACAACACCCCATGCAGCTACCTCTGCCTAGACCCGCGGCCATGATTCGGACCAAACTCACATAGAGTTTGTGGACCACGTCGGCTAGGCTCTCCATATATGAGCTTATACAGTAATCAACGCCCCATCGGGAAGCTCTCATGGAGATTTTGAAAGCCATCGAGTTGTAGCCCCATGAAGCGAATTCCTTCAACAACTTCGTGGGACATGTCAAAAGATGCACGAAGTCAGTCATTACCTTTCAAGAAGATGAAGTTAAATCAGTGTCTAATGACATGGTAGATGCACCCCTACATGTTATCATGCGGGTCAATGAGATCCCGTATAAGAGGGTGTTGATAGACACTGGCTCGTCTAGTAACATCATTACCACAACAACATTGAAACATCTGAAGTTGCCAGCCTCTCACATCACGGCTTCTACATATACATTGCGAGCATTCAATGATGCGATATGCTCGACAGTTGGCACAATTGTCTTACCTATTCAAGTAGGAAAAAAGATGATACCTACATTGTGCCATATTTTGGAAGGTGAGATGGCATATAACATATTGCTCAGGCGGCCATGGATCAAGGACATGAAGTGTCCCTTCGATAGCTCACCAGTGTTTGAAGTATGCATTTGAAGGGGAAGTACATGTATTCTCGACAGAATTAGAACCCTTCAAATATTGCAATGCGGTGTAGTTGATGCCGCAATCAACCCTCCCATCGATGCACTTGGATTTTCAGTTAAATCCATCTAGATAGGGTTCGATGTCGCAAGCACCATTGGTGATAAATCCATCAAAACCCCAGCCAGGTGCATCTTCATCGTCAGCTCCTTCACCACCAACACCACCTATCATGGCTAAACAGAAGGACAAAGGGAAGCAAACCCTGGAAGAGGCTCAACCCCTAGAAGAGGCACTGCCAACAATATCAACCATATCTACCGAAGAGATGCCTAGCACAATGGAAGTTAAGGCTCGTAGTCCACCCAACATGGAATGGACTCAGGAAGAGCTTTCGTTCCCTCCCTCTCAATCGCCAACAATTACTGTTGAAATGGCTAGTACGGGCCTGGGGGAGTATTTAGTGTGGAATGTTGTAGCAACGACCATGCTAGAGTTCGTGCAAGAAATGGGGAGACCTCGTCTCCCCATCGGTACAATTGTTCCTTTAGGCTACCCGTCGAACCAGACAAATTTTGTGTATGGAGGCCTTGATCATGGTACTGATCCATGCATGCAAAAGGACGAGGATGAAGAGCATTTTACAGAATATGTCAACTATCTGTCTAACCCAGACTTTGCTCTAAGATATCTGGGCCAATGTAATTGGCATGGATACGGGCTAGGTAGGTATGAGCAAGGATTGCGTGTCCTTTGCCAACCAAGATACCAAATGCCTTATGACAAGTCGGGAGTAGGGTTCAACTACCCCCTACCCTTGGACATCTTGGTTGAAAACATGCAAGGTCTAGGAATAGGCAACAAGGGTGGATTGGCATCAGATCCTTATGCCAACCCAAACACAACATATACATTGGGAGATTACCTCTCATGGTCAACAACCCCCCTTGGTAACATCAATAACCCTTCTCCTTTGCTAGAGAGAAGCGAAAGTTTGGGAAATCACTTTCAAAGAAAGTATAAATAGTGTCAAGAAGGATCTTCGAAGGATGAATCAGAATATGAACCAGCATCATATGATCCCTTCGAATCTGATAGTGATCACTCACAAGTGATTCCCATGAATAACTGTTAAGAGACCCTCCTAACAATGTTCCCTCTAGAGGCTCCAATCAATCCAGTGTCGTGTCAAGAGAATCAAGTCCCCCCACGGAGTGTGGAACAACCACAATGGGGCTAGATTAATTTGCTTGAGCAGGATGAGCCTGTAATGCCTCAAACAGTTGTCAGAGCCAACGAGGGCTTTTGGATCTCTGATAGTGATTACGAAGATGAAACAAAAATGACATATCTTAATCACATGCGACTAAGGCCGCAACCATACCCCTTGGAGATTAATGACATATTTGAATAGATGGGCATTGTGCTAGGGCACGAGTGGTACGTAGACCCAGCAGGGTGGGATCAAGTGTTGGATCCGCTGCTCCAGGTACATGAAGAGCACCTTCCACTCCAAGACCCTAGGGTGATATCAGTGCCAAGGGAAGACCCTATCCTCCTATTCACCAATAGGGCCGATCCATTCATGCTAGTACCCCTAGAGCCAGATCTAGAGCATAGAGAACATCTAGAATGTTTGAGTCATCACACCCGTGGTAATGGAGACCAAAATCATTTCATCCACATGGTCTCCATTGACTTAACCGCACCCATCCACAAGCCGATCCAGCACAGTCCTTGCATCTAGACATAGATGCCATTAACTGGGATAGCATCAATTCACCTCCATCCCCATCAGAGTACTGGCCTTTCGATAAAATGCTTCATTTTACCCTAGGGACAACTCAGGATATATTTCATGTTGAAGAAGAACCCAAGTGTATTGCTCCAAATTTTTCGCATCCTTACCTTCAGGCTATAGGATCCGTTCCCGGAAGGGGGATGGGAAAAGGATGGCATGGTACCTTGGACTAAGAGGCCTTGCTAAGGTCCCGTATCTCGAGGGAGGTGTATTATGGTGATTTTTCGATGGATGGTGGGTTCACCAGGAAACGTTTGAATGGCAGTTTCCATGCCTAGGTTGGGAATGTGTTTAATGTGTTCAGTTTTATCTTTAAACATTCGAGTCCTAGGTTTGGCCAAATGAATCTAAGTTGTACTATTATGAAAATGCAGGCTAAATGAAATACAAAAAACATATTTTAAATAGAAAATAGAGGGAAAAAGCTAAATTACAGAGCCATACCGAATCCGGATGTCTGATGGAGATTCTGATTTTTGAAGCAGTCCAGATCGTCTGGAATTTGACAGGATCATCTCTGACCTGCAGGATCGTCTGAGATCTGACGAATTCGTTAGAGACATGCAAACAGAGAAATAGACACAAAATACAAAAAATACGACAATGCTAATAGAGGATAAAGATGTAAAATGACAATAAAGATGTTAACAGATAATCCTAAATAGGAATGCAAGCAAATTACAATGTTTTAATAATTAATCATGATTTCATTATGCAATTAAACTACATGGGTGAACTCCAAGATGCAGAATAACAGAAAATAATGAACAAACTGACTAGATGCAGAATAAAAAAATAGATGAGAAGAGAAAAATGCAAACTCTGGGAACTGATTGCCCTCAATGTTGATTGCAGTCGAAATCATCTCGGATTGGTACGAAATCATCTCGAATTGAACAGGATCGTCCACGATGAACTGAGCTTGCTCCGGCTGAAAAATACTAAGGTTCCTACAACAAAATTTGGATAGGACAAGTGCAGATGGTAATTCAAAATGTCTTAATGCATGTAAAGTCAAGTTACAGGAAATATCAGCCAGGGGTAGGTTAAGGGGAGGGCCTAAGTTTAAATAGGCTTAGGAGGGAGGTTAGGAGGTTGGAGATCATCCCAATTTGGGAGATCTCCAATGGGGAGGGTCTCTAATGACGCAGACACGCTTCTGCCTAGATTAGAGATGTCGTTGGAACAGAGGCTAATTGAGAAAAATCAATTTTGGGACAAGATCGTCTGGACATCCTAGTCCAGACGAAATCGTCCGATCTGAGGCGATATCGTCTGATCGACGACGATATCATCAAACGGTCAAAAAAAACTCTAAAAATGGCATGGGAAAGGAGGAAACGGGTTAAACGACGGTTTGGGAGCGGTTTTGGGGGTTGAAATTTGAATTTGAATATTTACTAGAGTAATTGTAATTATTTAAGGTTTTATTGCGCCAATTTTAGGGTGCTACATTTTGCCCCCTCTTTAGCGAATTTTCCTAAGAAAATGCGTTAAAGATGAGTTCTTCTCGATCTACTAGAAAGCAAAAAAAAATATTCCCATTTTTAGGCGACGATTCTAGGTCGAATCGTACGATAGCTTACTATGGTGCCCCCTCTGTGTTTTTACCCAAATCGAACGTTTGAGGTAAAAACATAGTAAAACAAAAAATTTTAAAAAAAAGTTGTTAAGTGTTTTTGAATAAAATTAAGAAAAATAGGGTAAAACCCTAATTCATTTGTTACTGTTCATTTTCCTAGTTTTTAGAACTCTGGAGACAAGATGGTCGAGACAGTGCATAGATCAACAGAGGTCCGGCACGAGCTACGGGTAAGGGTCTAAACTGAATTTAGAATGCTTTACTTAGAATTTTATGCTTTTTAGATTAAATTTGATTGATTTTTGAGCATCGTGACCATTTTTGGGTCGTCGATGTTGTCGAGACGAAATCGTCTCGATTTTGCCAAAATCGTCTCGATATCGCCGATTTCGTCCAGAGGCGGAATCGATGAAATGGGGATGATTTCGTCAAAAAGGGGACAATTTCGGCTGGCAAAATTGGAGACGAATTTGCTCAAATTGGGGACGATATCATCCAATTGTGGACGATATCATCATTTATGAAATTGAACTTATTTTGACTTGCATTTTTAATTAATGATTTATTAATGATTTTTATTGTTGATTTTGTTTATGTTGCAGAGAGGATTACTAAAGAGCAGAGAATGGAAATACGATGGACTAAGGGATGACTTGGCTGCCCTGTCTTAGGCAGAGCGAGATCAGCTGGCTCAGGTCGGCTTACTGCAGCATGTGGTAGAGATGCCACAATTTTCTACAGACATGGGGCTATTGACAGGTTATAGGACATGCTTTGACGCCCTAGCAGAGAGGTGGTATCCGGGTTCTTCCTATTTTTGGTTATCGACAAGGGAGATGACTCCCACATGGGAGGATGTATGGAGGATTTTGAGGATCCCCATACAAGGACGGCTGATCACTCCCATGACCAATCAGGGCCATGCGATGATGTGACTATGTGGCGATCCCAGCTTCGCCCTGGAGAAGGGCGAAGTGAATATCGAGTCACTGCGCTAGATGCCTGGGGCATCTAGACTCACATGGGTTTTGGTTGGGGTGGTAGGTGGACTTCTGTTGTGCCACCAGAGCGGATGCAGGGTACCATGGGTACTGATAGATGTGGTCTATGACATGAGAGACCATAGATACAGATTTTCTTAGGGGAGCTTTGTACTCTATCGGTTGTATAGGATCCTTCATGGGGTCGTATACAAGGGTAGCCGATGTCTGGTTATGACATCACTACTGCAGGTTTGGTGCTAGGAGCACATTGCGATGCGAAGGCCGATAGGGCTCCCACTAACAAGGATTGACGGGGAGAGGCCCCAAGTTTTCTATTGGTGGCTCCAGAGAGGGGCACAGCGACGGATAGATCTACCAGTGTCCCGAAGACTACTAGATGACCTCGTCTCCGACTAGATCACCTGGAGGCCTTGGAGAGATCATCCAGGGTGGGCCGAGGATGGACAGGAGTTGGCTTGCATCAGGCAAGTTTTCTGGTTGAGGATGGAGAGGGGAGATGTGGAGCTCCACCGATATGACCGAGTTTTGAGGCAGTTCGGTCTACAGTAGGGGATTCCATCTCTAAGAGACTACGAGTTTTCTTGGACTATCCAGGATAACACTACAGTTAGCGGGGCTCTAGATATGCAGCGATTTTGGAGTCAGGAAGTAGATGATGCCCCCATTCAGCCGATGGATGGGGATGACACTGGGGTAGCCGATGGCTACGATGCCTGGTACATAGGCATCTACCCTCCTCGAATGACGAGGGCTCAAGGTTCGATTCACATAGTTGTGCGTCGGATGGGGAGGTGGCACCAGGCAGCCATTGAGGCAGCACAGGGTCACGACGGGAGAGAGCAGAGGAGACCACAGGCTCAACAGAGGTCGTGGCAATAGGAGAGGAGGGAGGAGAGACCCCCTTCTCCATAGAGAGAGAGGCCACCATCACTTGATAAGGGCAAGGGTGTGGACACAGGAGAGAGTAGTGAGATGGCTACTCTCCAGGTAGAGACTATCCATCTCTAGGCATAGGTGTAGACTTTGTAGGAGGAGGCTGCACGACACCGAGCGGAGGCTACACAGCTCAGAGATGAGGTTGCATGCCTTATAGCACAGAGCAAAGGAGCGAGCACTCAGGAGCTAGCACGATCGATTGCTCAAACCGCGTTCTACCAAGGTATCTACTTCCAAATGGTTCCAGAGGGTTAGAGGGTACAGCTGCCAGCCGGCATTGCTGACCCGATCAGGATTGGGTCGTTGAGGACTTCATCTCGATCGACAACTAGGACTCGTAGTACCACACATACTGCGATGGGGCCACCTCGTCCACCTCAGGATGGGGGAGGAGATGAGGCTGAGAGCTCGAGGGGTTCTCGAGGCTAGGCTACTGCAATGTACAGATTGATTATATGATTTGAGAGGATTGAGTATGCCAAGATGTAGATTGTGGCATACCAATCTATTTTTGAGATGATGTATATATATTTGATATATATATAGATGAGATATTTTTTGATCATATGACTTGTCTTATGCGTTTGTATAATGCTTTAATGTTTGAAGTGTGATTGATTTAATAATTCATGTAATTATGTCATTGGAAATATTATGGTTGAAATGTCATGCTTTAAAAATTTAAATGAAATAATCTGATGTAACAAATTGGTTGTTGGTGATGTGATAATTTGATAAAAATAAAAGGGACTTTTAACAATAATTTCAAAGGACATTGTCGCTATTATAGACCATTTCATGGAGTCACCGCTCACTCGGTCGTCAAGCTAATCCCAGTATAGAAATATTGTTAAAAAGTAAAGAGTGCTTAAGAGACTGTCTTAAGACTTTGGTGTGATGATGCAAATGATGATGATGATGATGATTTGTTTTTCAGACTTCCATGAAAATATTATGCATGAAATATTTTAAAATGATTTTTGCTAGGCATAAATTCCTAAGTGTGATAAATTTTTTGGATAATTCCTTAGGAATTATACCATCATTGCAAAATTGAAGGTTGACATAATGACATGAAATAGTGATAATGTGCATGTTTTTTTTAAAACATAATTGTATAACAGAATGATTTAAGTCATATGGTTTTTATGATTTTTAAATGAATGGGTAATAAAATTGGTATAATGGTTTGCGCTAGGCATAGAATATGTAGGTATAGACTTATACCATCATCGCGAAAATCAAAGAAGAAAATAGATTGTTTTATTGCATGGTTGATTTTTAATTTTTGAAAATAAACAGAAAATATGAAGAGGAGGACTTGTGCTAGGCATAAGACTCCTATTTAAGTTCTGGAAGTATACCATCATCGCGAAAGTCGACAATATATAAATATGTGTTTTTATTGTATGGTTTGAAAGAAATTTTGAATTTTGATAATGCATGTAGTTGTCTTTATACTAAATAACTGTACTTTAAAGAAGAAAATGAATTTATTCCAAACAATTTGCAGAAATATTTCAAAGTATCTTAAAGACAAAAGTTAGATTTATAAGGAATCCCATGTGCATATGTGAGTTCATTTCCAATATTGATTTATCATAATGATACACAAAATCTCTCAAATACAAAATGTGTGTGCAATTGCTATGTTCAGTGTTTGAATGCCAATAAGTTTCGTTACCATGATTTGAGCATAGATAATATGATACAAGTGATTTGAATGAACCAAATAAGTGTTCGTTAACCATGATTTAGATGCATATAACCATACCGGACTACTATGTAAGTCGGATTATCAAGAGCTAGCTAATCCATAAGCAGACATAGGTCTGTACAAAAGAAGGTCGCTAATGTGACGGACATATCGCCACGCTAGGAGTTACCCAAGGCCAAGCAGGTTGGGCACAAACCACTTGTTATGGGGCTTACCTCACAAATTTCGAATAATTGAGAATTCTAGGGATTCAAGCTCATCAACCCTTCTTTTCTTTTCAAAGGGTAGGGAGAGGGATTTTATTGCTTTTGCTTTTGCTTTATTTTGTTTTTATTTTGTATTTCTTTTGTATTTTTGCTTGATTTTTGAGATAATGCTTGAAACATTGCTGTAATGATATAAAATAACATTTTTTTTTTCTCTTTTTCTTGAACTTTGCTTTTCTTCCTATGCTAGGGATACTTGCTCGGATTAGCTGTAGAGCAAGGGATTTTTATTCCGGGTAGGGGTGAGCTTGTCCTTTTGCCAATTCTCAAAGATTCTAGACCATGTGCATGATAGGATAGCAGGGGAAACTTTTCGCTCAAGAAACCACTTCTACTATGTAGCATAGCAAGGATATTACAAATATAATCATTTTATTGTGAAAGGATGTGCTTGGTTTAAGTAAATAACAAGATCAATTCTCTGTGCTCAAACTTTATTTAATTGAATTTTGTGGACTTTGATATAAGAGAGATTAGTAATCATGCCAGATAAAAATCAAGATATTTATTTTGTGTTTGTGAAAGTGAGGGATTCCAAATAAATGCTAATTTATCCAAAATAATTTGAAATATATATCTGCAACATTTGTAAGAAGAAATATATACAAATACTTTTTGAGAAGTTTGAGAATGTTGACTCTCTCTTTTTTCTTTATTTTGTTTTGGTTTCGAAAGAGTCAAGAATATTGCTGTTTTTATTTTTATTATTTTTGTTTGTTTTTGTTTTTGTGTAAACAATTTGATATATTTTTAAAATAAGAGAACATGCAAAATATGTACAAATGATGAAATGACTAATTTTTGTTATGCATAGTAACGTTTAAGATGCAAAATGTTCATGGGTTCTTTAAGTTCTTTACCATCTAAGGTAGATAATTTATATGCTCCTGATTCAAATTTAGCAGTTGATAATGTATGGTCCAAGCCGCTTGGGCTCAAATTTACCTTTAAGGTCTTTAGTTGCATTAGTATTTTTTTTATTTTCTTTTAAAACAAGGTCGCCGATCTCAAAGGATCGATGACGAACTTTTTTAGCATATGATCTTTTAAGCTTGTTTTGGTAGGCACGGAGATGCTCCAAAGCATTGATGCATTTTTCATCTAGGAGTTCCAACTGATCGAGTCGGCCACTCGATATTCATCTCCTACTTCGGTATCTTGAAGTAGTAGAGCCAAAGAAGGAACTTCTAATTCAAAGGGAAAAATGGCTTCAACACCATAAACCAAAAAAAAGGTGAAGTTCCAGTGGGAGTTCGAACACTAGTTCGATAGGCCCACAAGGCTAGATATAATTGAATGTGCCAGTCATGACCAGTTTTATTGACCAATATTTTGAGAATTTTGATTAAGGTTTTGTTAGATGCTTCTGCTTGACCATTACCCTGAGGATAATAGGGAGTGGACCAGCGATGTTGAATCTTATATTTTTGGCATAATTTCTTGACATCTTTATTTTTGAAACAAGTTCCATTATCAGAGATGAGATTTGCAAGAATTCCAAACCTACAAATGATTTGATTAAAAATAAATTTAGAGACTTGTGTGCCAGTGTAGGAAGCTAAAGGCATAGCTTCAACCCACTTCGTGAAATACTCGGTGGTGGTTATGATGAATTTGTGTCCATCAGATGACACAAGATTAATTTTGCCAATAATGTCTAAGCCCCATTTTGAAAAGGGCCAAGGAGATGAAATAGCCTGCAGTTCTTGTGCAGGCACATGGACAAGGTCAGCATGTTTCTGGCACTTGTCGCAATGGCGCACATACTCATGTGCATCATTCTCCATGGTAGGCCAAAAGTATCCTATCCTAAGGAGCTTTTTAGCAATGACACTACCACTGAAGTGTCCTCCACAAGATCCATCGTGGGCTTCACTTAAGGTTGATTTGGATTCTTCTAGATTCAAACATCTCAATAGGATACCTTCAAAAGATCTCCTATACAAAGTATTGCCAATTATTACAAATCGACTTGCTCGTCTACGTAATAACCGATGCTGGTTTCTATTAGAATTGGCAGGGAAAGTCCCATTTTGAAGAAAATAAAATATATCTGTATACCAAGGTGTAGGAGTAGTTTCATTGATTAGAAACACATCCAAAGGTTCTAAGCATGACTTATTTGAAGCGGGTTCTTGGAGTCGATGAATAATGATAGTGGCATATTCGTCATCTAACTCCAAGGGTAGGAGAGATGCAGCTACAGCCATAGCATCAGCTACACGGTTGCAAGTTCGAGGAATAGCTTCCAAGGAAACTTGATCAAATAGAGACATTAATTGTAAAACATAGGCTTTATATGGGCGTAGTTTATCATCTCTAGTCTGATAAAATTCATTAATTTGGTTTATGACAAGTTGAGAATCACCAAAAACTAGCAGATGTTTAATTTTTAGTTCCAAGGCAGCTCGTAATCCGAGGATTAGAGCTTCATATTCAGCAGTATTATTGGTGCAAGCAAATGTTAATTTGAAGGACAGAGGAATAAGATGTTTTTGTGAGGATATTAAAATAATACCCACACCAGCCCCACTCATGCATCGGGCTCCATCAAAGTATAAGGACCATTGTTCAATATGGTCTCGCTCTCGATTGAAGGCATTCATCAGAAACTCAATGATGAGGGGATGGGTAGACTCTAAGGGTGCAACAGCTAATTGATCTGCTATGATTTGACCCTTAACAGAATTTTGTCCTATGAATGTGAGGTCAAACTCGCTTAGAGCGAGAACCCACTTGGCTACCCGACCCGATAAATAAGGTCGACTCATGAGATACCTCAAGGGATCATATTTAGCAATGACATAAGTTTTTTGACTAAGCATATAATGGCGTAATTTTTGCATAGCAAAAATGACTGCTAGACATAGTTTTTCCAACGCTGTGTAGTGGGTTTCATAACTGATGAAGGTTCGGCTAATATAATAATTAGCACGTTCTCTCTTCTCATCAAGCTGAGCTAACATAGCTCCTAAGGTAGAATATGAAGCTAAAATATACAAGAGAAATGGGCGATCAAGTCTAGGTGGTGAAAGCACAGGTGGGTTAAGGAGGTATTGTTTGAGAAGTTCAAAAGCTTCTTTACATTCGTCGTCCCAATTAAAAGGGACATCCTTCTTAAGGAGCTTAAGAAAGGGACCGGTTTTGTCCTCCAACTTATCGATGAAGTGACGGATAGCTTGAAGTTTACCTTGTAAACTTCGTAACTTAGATATATTGGTAGGTGCGGGCATATCAGTGATAGCCACAATCTTGAGAGGGTCAATTTTGATACCACGTAAAGAAACTATAACCCCTAATAGTTTACCGAAATTAACTCCAAATATGCATTTGGCTGGATTTAATCGAATAAGATATTCTCTTAATCGATTAAAAACTTTTCTCAAATCATCTAAATGATTATCTTCATTAATAGAGCGAGCTATAATATCATCTACATAATCATGTAGGATATCATGCATCATATCATGAAAAATATAAGTCATAGCTCGTTGATAGGTTGCGTCTACATTCTCTAAGCCGAATGGCATCACTTTCCAACAAAAGGTACCCCAAGGGGTAATAAAGGCTATTTTAGCCTGATCTTCAGGAGCTATCCTGATCTGATTATAACCGGAGAATCCATCCATTAAGGACATCATCCCACTCCCGGCAATAAATTCAATGATTTGATCCATGTTTGGAAGAGGAAAATCATCTTTAGGGCATGCAGCGTTAATATCTCTAAAATCTATGCAAACCCTAACTTTGGTAGCTTCTTTCTTGGTGACTGGAACTACATTTGAGATCCATTCAACATAATCAATAGCTTGTATAAAAACAACATTCAGGAGTTTTTCTAACTCCCCTTTGACTAGCGGGGCCACTTTGGGATGCATTTTTCTAAGTTTTTGTTTAACAGTGTTTAGCATCCGGATGGACTACTAGATGATGCATGACTACAAAAGGGTCCAGACCTGGCATATCTTCGTATGTCCAAGCGAAGACATCTTCATATTCTTTAAGGAATGCAATGTATTGCTCTTGTTTTTCTTGACTTAATTATGATCCAATATTGATTATGTGAGGATTATCCTCAGTTCCAATATTAATTTTAATGACGTTTTCTACTTCCATGTGTAGATCTCTTTCAAAATTAGGTGGGGCGGGTGAGACGCCCAATTCTTGTAATTATTTTAAGGTTAAGTTGGATAATTCATCTTGAGGATTAGTGGTCTCAAGTTGGGCTATAGTTGGTATAGAACCATCAAAATAAAATCCATTGTGTAACATCTCTTCAATGGAGACATCGTGGAAGATATCTCCTTCCAACTCATCATCAGATTCAATGATCATTTTAGGGTAAGCTATGGATAGCATGTTACATGTAAATGGCTGATTTTTTAGAGGCAAATCATCATGCCTATCCAAATAATCTTGATAACATATGAGTTGATCATCATCTTCAAAAGGAAAGGGTTGACCCTTACTAGGAAATAGGCCCACACCATAGCAGGCAGGCCATGGTTCTACCTCGAAAGGTTCTTTCATGCCATTTTGGAAAGGTCCCAAGCCTTTCCCTTTATATCCCATTTTAAGCATTATGGGTTTAGCTTTAATATACTCATTAGTAAAATAACATCGAGCATATCCATCATGATGAGTTTTAATATTTCGAGGTATTCTTCCCCAGTCATATCCTTTATAAATGAAGGCACAACTCCCGACTTGGTAAGTACTTCCCATAGGTTGTGGGAGGCCCAAGGTACGAGGAGATGGCGGCAAGTTATTTAAAAGAATTGAATCTTGCATGAAAGCATTTGTTTTTTTTTATATTAAGATTGTGGATAAATCTGGTAAAAGTTCATCAAAAAGAGCATAAGATGTAGAAGGATCATTCCCTATATCTTTAGATGTGGAAGGTATGATAGATGTTGATAATGTGGAAGTGTTAATAGATGGGTCTATAGGTTTTGAAATTATAGGGATGGAACATGAAGGATTGGTCGTGGATTGAAGATCTTTTCGAGGTTCTAGAGTGGTTTGTTTAGAAGATTGTTGATCTATATATGAGGGTGAAATTAATGGAGGAGAAATAGGTGAAGCTATGGGAGTGTATTTCATAGTTTTAGATGGAAAATAAGAATTAGGATGTGTGGATGACAGAACAGGGCAAAATTGCACTCCAACAAGTTCTGCCAAAGCACACATATCAAAGGGTCTAGGATCACCGTGGATAGTGACCAACTGATTTTTAAATTTAAATTTAACACATTGGTGTAAAGTTGATGGGACAGCCCGCATTGCATTGATCCAAGGACGACCCAAGAGTATATTGTACGATGCGGGGCAATGTACAATAAACACGGTCGTATCTAAGGTTCTAGGACCAACTTGCAATGGGATGGTAATAACTCCACATGTTTCTTGTGTTTCGTCATTGAAAGCTTTGATGATCATGTCAGTTTTCTTCATTTCATCACTTCTAAACCCAAATCTTTGGTAGAAGTCAAAAGTGCAAATGTTTAGAGATGAACCATTATCAATCAGGACTCTTTTAATAGCTACATCTCCAATTAGAGCAGTAATATATAAGGGATTATCCTTATGTAAACTATGTTGTGGGATATCTTTATCTCGGAAGTCAATACAATCGACTTCTCTAGTGATGATAGTATTGGCCATGGCTTCAGGTTGAATGTTTTGAGGTACCATCATTTGGCTTAATGTAAGCATCAACTCATCCCTATGGGTAGGAGAAGATCTTAATAAATCCAAAAGGGAAATTATGGCTGTAGTATTAGATAATTTCTCATTAATATTGTAAGGGGGTTTAGGTTGAGCATGATTCCATTTATTGGGATTTTTCAAAACAAATGGAGCTGATCCATCATTCTGGTTTGGTTCTTGTTGAGAATTTTGAGCCTTTTGTCGGGTAACGACTCCAATGGTACCTACAATGTTATATTGAAGACGCTGAACTGGTCTCGATTGAGCGTTTATGGCTTGTTCATTAGGGAGGAATTGATTAGAAGAGGGTCGAGTAGTAACTCTTCTAGGAAATGGTTCTTCTGGAACCATAGCATCTATGATGGGTTGAATAGGATCTGATTCATTTTTAGAACTATTCGATTGGTTTGAGGTGATGTCTATTTCACTTTCAATGATCTGATTCTACATCACTAGGATCTGGAGTTTGAAAATTATGTAGGGGCCTGGTCGTGACCAGGGATAAAGTTGTGTTAAATATTTGAGGATCCTGAATAGGTAATTGTCCGCTAATAGTTCCTACATATTGGGTAGGAGGAGGAACATTATGATGTTCGATTTGATTGGCCACCTCTTTACCATGTCTTGGTAAAGGGTGTTGAAATATGTCTAATGATTGATTAGCATTTTGATTTTGATTTTGGGGAATGTTCTTTTGAGGATTATTAGGAGCATTTTGTTTAGGTTGGAAGGCTTGCACCTCCATTTCATTATTATCAATCAGATCTTGTATTTTATGTTTCAACCTTTTACAAGCGTTGGTAGAGTGTCCAGGTCCTCTATGGAAATCATAGTGTAAGTCAGCTCTGTATCCGGGTATAGTTGGATCAGGTTCTCGGATAGCTGGTAATTGGATCAAACCTCTTTCGAGTAATTGAGGTAAAATAGTTGATAATGGTTGATTCAATCTAGTAAATTCTCGAGGAGGTTTATCAGGAGGTTTCAATATAATTTTTTTTGTTGTCTTCGTTGCATTGATATTAGCAACATTTTTGCTGTCAGTGACTCCGTCACCTATGACTTGTTTGTTTTTATACTGATTTTTGGATGTTTTCTCATCATCTTTCTTCCTAAGTTGGCCTCTCCTAATGAGGGCATCTTCTACTCTTTGAGCTAAATCTATAGCTTGATCGAAGGTAGTTAAAGTAGCAGTTGATAACTCATAAGATATTTGTTCTTGCAAATTATTGATAAAAATGTCCAAAATTTCCCTATAAGGTAGCACAAAGTGCAGTTTTCCTATCAACTGCCTCCATCTAGCTAAGAAATCAGCAAAACATTCATCCTTGTCTTGTTTTAAGTTGTATAAATATTTAATGGTTACATGCCTCTCGATGTAGGCACTAAATTTATGGACAAAAGATTCAGCTGTTTCTTCAAAATTTCTCAAAGAATGAGTGGGTAGTTGATAGTACCACTCTAATGCCATTCCACCTAAACTTTTCGAGAACATTTTTAGTAATAGCAAGTCATCATGTGATATATCATGACATGCTATCCTAAACATGCGAAGATGCTCTATGGGATCTTCAATTCCTTTATATATAGGCAGGATGGGCATGGGAAAATGCTTAGGGTACGGTTGTGCTAAAACTATGGGATCCAAAGGTTGACTACATATCTCTCGATAATTGTACGAGGGACGGTAGGGATCTATCTGGTCCATACGCGAAGCTAACTGTTTCACCATGGCTTCCAGATAACTGGTTTGCCCACCATATTGGTTCGGTAGGGCATTGATATGGGATTTGTGAGCATATGATGGAGGGACATGGAGATTAGATGCTATATTGCTATTGTGTAAATTGTTGGTAGGAAAGGTGTTATGAAGGAATTTTGAAGTTGTATTATGTTGTATTCCAGATTGTTGAAAATTGGTGTTTGGCTTCATTTTAGGTTTTTGTTTACTTGAAGCATATTGATCAATAGTTTGGCGAAGTAAAGTAGTGAAGGAAGTTTTCTTTTGTGTGGGAATGATTTTAGGCTCAATAACAGGTTCCTTAGGAGGTTGGGTAACCTATTGTTTTGGCATGTTTTGAATCATAGTGACCATATCTCTATTGGATGGTCCAACCTTATCACTTTCTTGATCAATAAAAGACAAGGGATTAGTGTGCACATCAAACATATGTTCCATGGCTGATTGAGTGTCACTAATTTGCCCTTTATCAATACGAACTGCCATATTAAGAGCGCCAATGTTATTATTGAAAAATTTCCAGAAATGATCTAAGTTATCAAAAGCAATAGTTCCATCTGGAGCTACTCTAGGGGATGAGGATCCATCCTCTTTAACATTTTCTTCTTGTTCATTGTCTTCACCTAGGTCATCTTCTTGTTGATCTAGAGTTTCTCCTTTCGGAATTGGATCCTCAGGAAGGACATTTGGGTTTCTAGTTTTATCTTCTAACCAATCTTCTTCTTCTCCTTCAGTTTGTTTACCATTCCTAAGTTTAGGCATTGTGCTTAATTTAGATTTCAGCAAATATATATATATATATATATATATATATATATATATATATATATATATATATATATATATATATATATATATATATATATATTTGCTATAAGCTTAAGAGGTATATATTTTAATTATATACCTACTATAATATTTAAAATGAAATGTTTTGGTTTTTATTATGTTTTTTAGTTTTTCTTGTTTTTGTTATAATATTGTAAAGATAACAAACAACACAATAAATGCAAGAAATAATACTGAAAGTAATGATCTAGTTTTCTATAAATAATTTATAAATGTCATTAATGGGCTCAAGTTCTTCAGGAGTCATGAAGTGTTCTTCTTCAAATTGGAAATTTTCTTTCAAAAATTTAATGAAAAGGGCTATAGAAATACCATGTATTTCAGATTCTGGTTGATAATAATAATTCTCACGACAATATTCACGATACAACATAGCTCTAGGAGTTCTATTCCATCTTCTTCTAATCATAAGATCAGTTTCTTGGGATTCTATATGAACTAGAAATTGGTGTACCACAGCTGCGTTCTTGAGGTATTCCTCGAAGGTGAACAATTTTGAAGACACAAGAGCTCTCCTATAAGCTAACCATCTATGGCAGGCTCTTTGAAGTTCATGATAAAATATGAGTTGATGAGGATCCAAGATTCTATCTAGGACAAGCCTCTTGATTTGTTTAAGTTTTGTTGACCTAGATGAAATGACACCTAGTCTTCTATCAAGTTCATCCCATAAAAGTTGATTTCTATCTATTTCGTGCACACTAAGCACAGAATTGATTTCTATGGCTGCTAATTGGTTTTCAACATTTATAGTAACTGCTAATCTTTTCTTAGGAGCTACCATCTAAACATGATATGCAACTTATTAATTTTAAATGATTTGAAATGCATCTATGTTTTTGGTTTTTTTTTTTTTTTCAAAAGGTTTTAAATGCATTCACGTCGGGTTCACCAAAATGTATCGCTCCAAATTTTTTGCATCCTTACCTCCAGGCTATAGGATCCATTCCCAGAAGGGGGATGGGAAAAGGATGGCACGGTACCTCGAACTGAGAGGCCTTGCGAAGGTCCCGCCTCTCGAGGGAGGTGTATTATGGTGATTTTTTGATGGATGGTGGGTTCACCAAGAAATGTTTGAATGGCAGTTTCCACGCCTAGGTTGGGAATGTGTTTAATGTGTTCAGTTTTATCTTTAAACATTCGAGTCCTAGGTTTGGCCAAATGAATCTAAGTTGTACTATTATGAAAATGTAGGCTAAATGAAATACAGAAAACAGATTTTAAACAAAAAACAGAGGGAAAAAGCTAAATTACAGAGCCATACCTGATCCGGATGTCTGATGGAGATTCTAATTTTTGAAGCAGTCCGGATCATCTGGAATTTGACAGGATCGTCTCCGACCTGCAAGATCGTCTGAGATCTGACGAATTCGTCAGAGACCTACAAACAGAGAAATAGACACAAAATACAAAAAATATAGCAATGCTAATAGAGGATAAAGATGTAAAATGACAATAAATATGTTAACAGATAATCCTAAATAGGAATGCAAGCAAATTACAATGTTTTAATAGTTAATCATGATTTCATTATGCAATTAAACTACATGGGTGAACTCCAAGATGCAGAATAACAAAAAATAATGAACAAACTGACTAGATGCAGAATAAAACAACAGATGAGAAGAGAAAAATGCAAACTCTAGGCACTGATTGCCCCCAATGTTGATTGTAGTCGAAATCATCTCGGATTGGTACAAAATCATCTCGAATTGAACAGGATCGTCCACGACGAACTGAGCTTGCTCCGGCTAAAAAATACTAAGGTTCCTGCAACAAAATTTGGATAGGACAAGTGCAGATGGTAATTCAGAATGTCTTAATGCGTGTAAAGTCAAGTTACAGGAAATATCAGCCAGGGTAGGTTAAGGGGAGGGCCTAAGTTTAAATAGGCTTAGGAGGGAGGTTAGGAGGTTGGAGATCATCCCAATTTGGGAGATCTCCAACGAGGAGGGTCTCTAATGGTGTAGACACGCTTCTGCCTAGATTAGAGACGTCGTTGGAACAGAGGCTAATTGAGAAAAATTAGTTTTGGGACAAGATCGTTTGGACGTCCTAGTCTAGACAAAATCGTCCGATCTGAGGCGATATCGTCTGATCGGCGATGATATCGTCAAACGGTCAAAACAAACTCTAAAAATGGTGCGGGAAAGGAGGAAACGGGTTAAACGATGGTTTGGGAGCGGTTTTGGGGGTTGAAATTTGAATTTGAATATTTACTAGAGTAATTGTAATTATTTAAGGTTTTACTGTGCCAATTTTAGGGTGCTACACTGAGGTTCTCAACATAGATTTAAAATCATATAATGATATCCATTTGATCCCAACTCCACATCAGTTGGAGGATGGATTCCACATGTCAGTCGAGGAGACGACTGACGTAGACATAAGCTTGGATCCAATGAATCCACAGATTATCAAGCTAGGGTTAATATTATCCCTTAAAGAGGAAGCTGACTACATTGCCCTTATCAAAGAGAAGGAGGTTTTTGCATGGTCATATAGAGACATGCTAGGGCTAGATCCGTAGCTAGTCACACATAATCTTATGCTTGATCTGACAATCAAGCCAGTTAAGCAAAAACTACGTAAGATGCACCCAACAGTGGCCTTGATAGTCAAAGATGAATTACAAAAGCTGTTGGATGCACAGTTTGTCATCTACATGGATTATCCACCATGGCTGTCCAACATGGTGCTCTTCAAAAAGCCCGATGGGAGGATTCGCATATGCACCGATTTTTGAGATCTAAACAAAGTGAGTCCTAAGGATGATTTCTCCTTACCAAGCATTGACACGTTGGTAGACGCTACAGCAGGTCACAAAATGCTATCCCTCATGGATGGTTTCTTAGTATACAATCAAATTCGTATCAATCCCGAGGACCAACTAAAAACTATGTTCACAATTCCTTGGGGGACATTTTGTTATAAGGTCATGCCCTTTGGCCTTAAAAATGTTGGCGCCACCTACCAACATGCCATGACGTACATCTTCCACGATTACATGCATAAAACTTTGGAATATTACATGGATGATTTGTTGGCCAAGTCTCTTTTGTGCCTAGATCATCTCGATGACTTAAGCAAGATCCTTGATCACCTCATGGAGCATAAAGTCAGACTAAATCCCAAGAAGTGCGTATTTGGTGTCACATCTAGAAAACTCTTGGGTTTCATAGTCTTAAAGCGAGGCATCGAAGTAGACCCCAACAAATTCAAGACAATCCTTGAAATGGTTCCCCCAACTACCATTAAGCAGCTCAGAAGTCTACAAGGAAAGGTCACGTCAATTAAGCGCTTCATAGCGCATCTATTTAACAAGTGCCAATCCATGAACAAATTATTACACAAGGGGGTAGCATTTCACTGGGATGAAGAGTTCCAATCAGCCTTTGATGACATCAAACGATACTTGACTTCACCACCAGTATTAGCACCACCTAGACCAGGAGTGCCATTCTACTTATACATCTCAGCTACTGAGTGGCACTGGGCGCCATGCTAGCCCAGAAGAATGAACTTCACAAAGAACAGGCTACTTCCTATCTTAGCCACACCCTGGTCAGTTATGAACTTAACTATGCATACGTCAAGAAACTCTGCTTGGAAGTGGTGTTTGCTATCAAAAATCTATGCCACTACATGCTGAGCAACACTACGTATGTTGTGTCTAAGGAGAATCCATTGTGATACATGATGAGTCATACTTATCATAGTAGTCACACGGTGAAATGGATCATGTTGTTGAAAAAATTTGACATAGATTTTATTGGATAGAAATCCATCAAAGGATAGATCATAGCTGATAAACTAGCAGAGGCTCCTCTCGAAGATGATCAGCCTCTGGTAATAGAACTACCCGATGATGGGGTCTTCCATGTCTCAGAATTTCCAGATTTTGATAAGCCTGAGTCACAGGCTGACATAACCCTATTTTTTGATGGTTCTAAATGTGAGCAAGGTGGTGGCATGGGAATAGTACTCTTCACACCACAGGGTGCTCCAATGCCCCTATCATTTAAATTAAATTTCCCATGCACCAACAATAATGCAGAGTATGAAACCTTGCTCATAGGTCTTCAGACAACAATCGCCATGAACATCAAACGACTGAACATCTTTGGTGATTCATTGTTAATTGTCAATCAAGTCAAAGGAGTATTCCAATGCAAATGCCTAGTTCTGTAGGCTTATAAAGCCCTTGTGGACAAATTCCTGATGAAACTTGAGTGGTACAACATCGAGGCACTCCCTTAGTCATCAAATTGTTTTGTGGACACTATGGCCTCCTTGGGGTCACTAATCCTGCAAGACCTTTCTGGTGATATGACAACCATTCAAGTCAAAACATTGTTGCAGTCCGTGATGGAGCGTGCAAGCTCTGGCTTGACCCCAGGAATCCACATGATCCATATTGAACCATCCTCGAATAAGTTCTCTCGAATCCACGATCGTCTGAAACATGCCAACTGGGGGTCCTTGTTATCCCCTACTCCCATTAATAGCAACACAACGCTATTCTTACAAGTTCTCTCCCACTCAATGTTTGCTAGGGATGAACTTCAAGAGGGATTGGCTATTCATACTATCGAGGATTCTGATCAGCAATATTGGTATTTACCCATTAGAGACTACCTCAAGTTAGGTAATCTCCCGCTTGGATTGACGCATGTCGCAAAACGAGCATTCAAGCAGAAAGTGGCTAAGTATGTCTTGATAGGAGACATTTTGTACCGTCATAGCTATGAAGGAATCCTCCTTCGTTGCTTGGACCAGCAAGAGTCCACTTGGGCGATCACCCAAGCGCACGATGGTACATGTGGTGGCCACTTCAATGGTATGGCCATCGCAAAGCGCATTCTTTGCATGGGCTATTATTGGCCATATTTAGAGCGAGATTGTTGCACATATGTCAGGAAGTGCATGAAGTGTCAACATCATGCCAATTTGATGCATGTACATTCCTAGGCCTTGCAGACAGTCCAATCCACTTGGTCGTTTTCGTAGTGGAGCTTCGATCTAATTGGAAAGATCTGCCTTGCGTCGTCAGGCCGTCACACATTTATCATAACGGCCACAGAGTATTTCACCAAGTAGGTGGAAGCAGTTTCGCTTACCTCTACAACAGGACCCCGCATTGTGGAGTTCATTTTACATAACATCATATGTCGTTTTGGTATTCCATCCAAAATAGTTTCGAATAATGGGACGTCATTCAAGAACAAAGACGTGCGTGCTTTGACCACAAAGTACAAAATTCAGCATAGTTTTTCGACACCCTATTATCCGTAGGCAAATGGGCAAGAAGAGGCATCAAACAAAATGCTAGTTGCCATCCTTAAAAAGACCATCACAAACAATCATAAGGATTGGCACATTCAAATCCCACTTGCCCTGTGGGCTTATCGCACTAGCATTTGGACACCCACTGGGGCAACTCCATTTTTGCTCGTGTATGGCTTCGAGGCAGTCATGCCTCTCGAGTTGGAAATTCCTTCCCTGTGCATATCAATGCAAGAGTTCATCGATGATGACGCTGCGTGACAGGCCTAGTTAGACTAGCTTACGTTGCTTGACGAACAACACGTTAATGCTCTCGAGCATTTACGTATCTATCAAGAGCGACTTAAGAAAGCTTACAACATGAAAGTTCACCTGAGGGACTTTCGGATTGGTGACTTGGTCTTAAAAGAAAACCAACAGAACTCTAGTTTGCCATCCCACCTAAGGGACAAGTTCACGGAAAACTGGTTAGGTCCATATGTCATTGATAGCAAAATAGGATCCGGGATGTACCGGCTAGCCTCTCTTGATGGAATAAAGGAACCAAAACCCTTGAACATCAGTCATTTGTGACCATTCCATATCTAAGAGAGCCATATCCCCAAAAAAATGCTCCAAGGATTTCTGCAATCGCTTGGTCAATCCTAAAATGCTTTAAGGATTCCTACAATACTTTTTTTCTCCTCTGATCCAGTCCATAAAAATTCTTTTTGGAGTTTCTATTTTTTTTGGAAAAACTTCATAGGGGCTTTGAAAACGAAGAGGAAATAGACTGGAATGCTTTGAAGAGAGGCCTTAGTGAGGATCAACTTTATTGCTTGAGATAGAAGATGACCTTTTCATCCAACAAGTTTTTTTTGAATTCTTTCAATAACCCTATTCCACATTGACTCTCTCGGATAACCAATGAAAAGAGGGAGACCAAGATACAAAGTAGGGAGGTTTTCTATATCACACCCTAAAATTTTTGTAATTCTTCCATGCATCTGAATGGGGGTGTTCAAGAAATATAACTTGCTTTTACTAAAATTAACTTTTTGACCAACATCGTCCTCATAGAATTGCAGGATGTATTTAATTCTTTTAGCCTCAACCATCGATGCCTTAGTCAATAGAAGGGTATCATCGATGAATTGTTGGTGAGAAACAACCCTAGTGAGAGATGTTGCCTTGATTCCTGATATTAGCCTTTAACTATAAGTATTTTTTATGGTTCTTCCTAAATATTTTGCCACAATGATGAATAACATGGGGCTGATAGGGTCCCCTTGCCGAATTCCTCTACGAATTTGAAAGTAATCAATAGTTTTTCCATTAACCAGAATCAAGAACCATGCTTTAGAAATGCATTATTTGATCAAATTAACCCATTGGTGGTGAAAACCAAACTTGAGAAGGACAATAATAATAAAGTCCCAATTTAGCCTATAAAATGCTTTGTTCATATCAAGCTTGAGGGCAAAAACAAACATGTTAGTCTTATGAGTAGAGTGCAGAGCTTCATGAACTGTGATAACTCCATCCAATATTGACCTGACCTAGATAGAGATTTCCTAGCACAGATCTATAATGCAGGGTAAAACATCTCTCATTCTAATTGCAATGGCTTTAGTTAGGATCTTGTAAGAAACATTGCACAGACTGATTGGCCTGAAGTCAACCATAGATTCAGGGGTTTTCTTCTTAGGAATTAGAGAAATAAAATTAGAGTTGAGACCTTTTGGGATATGATTACTTGCTTGGAATTATTTGATAGTATAAATTACATCCTCACTTACGATGTCCCAAAAATCTTGATAGAAATGAGGGGGAAAGCCATCGGGTCCCAGGGCTTTGTCTGACTCCATGCTAAACAAGGCTTCCTTAATCTCCTCATCAAAAAATGGAGATATAATCTTAAGGTTTATATCCTCATTTATTATGCTAGGAATGTATTGCAATAGAATATATTTAGCCTCCTCATTGCACTACGATTCCTGACCAAGGATAGAATTGAAAAAAGAGACATGCCTCCTTTCTTATTTATGTTAAGTCTTGAGTAATAGAACCATATGCTTTTTTTTTTAATTTTATCTTTTTATTGCTTCTGTTTCTAAGTGTGGTGATGTGAAAAAACTTGGAATTTGAATCTCCATATTTCAACCAAAGAGCCCTTGATTTTTGCCTCTAATATATTTGCTCACAGGCCAAAATGTTATGAAACTCTGCTAGTTTTGTTCGTTCCTCCTGCCTAGTAGTTTCATCAGCATCACCATGTTGAATCCTCTAATCAATTATCTTCAAACTTTCAACAAACTATTTTTTATTTTCAAAGAGGTTCCCAAAGACCTCTTTGTTCCAAGTTCGAAGCTTTTCCTTAACAAACTTTAATTTTCCAACATGTTTAAAAGTTGCACTACCCCTGACAGGCTGCTGCCACCACTGAATTAAGTTATCTCTGAAATTGGAATGTTTGATCCACATAAATTGAAATATGAAAGGTTTCTTCAAGGACAGAGAGTTAGGGATCTCCAACAAAATGTGATTATGATCAGAGGCAATTTTAGAAAGGGCTTGTAGGGTAGAATCACTAAACAAAGTTGTAGCCCCCTTTGATAGAAAAACCTGTCAAGCATTTCTTGAATGAGATGACACCCTATCCACTGATTGCTCCAAGTATAATTCGATCCTCTATGTTTTACATCCATCAACATGTTGGAGTTCACAAAGTCATTGAAGTCATCCATGCTCCTGATAGGTGGTCCATTTCCACCCATTTTTTCTGAAGGGTAAAGAGGAGTGTTAAAATCCCCAACCATAATCCAAGGCACATTATGGAATATTTCACTCAAATTGCCTAAGTACTCCCACAGTAGAGCTCTCCCTTGAATTGGAGTTGGGGCATAAATATTTGAAAGGATCCACGACTTGTTGCTGTTTATTTCCTTAAATAAAATACTAAGAACCCTATCATATTTCTGAATAATGGTGCCTTCTACTATCCGGGGATCCCACAAAGTCATAAGGCCTCTAGACGCTCCTCTGGCTGATTTGCAAACCATATCCCATTGATTCCAATTTTTTTTTGCTACTTTTTTTAATTGAATCTCATTAGTTTTTGTTTCTTGCAACATGATAATAGTTGGATTCACTTGATTTCTTATTACACTATCTTCCCTATGTTTGGGCAGGCCATTGAGGTCTCCCACGTTCCATGAGAGGAACTTCATTTATATTGTTTGG
This sequence comes from Wollemia nobilis, assembly GCA_028583015.1. Lineage (NCBI taxonomy): Eukaryota > Viridiplantae > Streptophyta > Pinopsida > Araucariales > Araucariaceae > Wollemia > Wollemia nobilis. The sequence goes on along the minus strand of JAQPPZ010002456.1, from coordinate 363,815 downwards.
GATTTATTCCTCTCCCCTCCCTTGAGGGGGTTTTCCTAATTTGTTGTCTTTAGAACCCGAAATAACCTGTTGAAACAAGGTTCTTTTTTTTCCATTGATAATGTCATTATCAGTTTAATTTTTTGATGCTTGAATTATGGAATCATGAGCTAGGCATTGAGTTGTGTATTTGGCAAGTCTTGGATGCCAAGTTTCTTCATGAGAGGTTTATTTATATGCCTCTTTTCCATTGTAAATATTATTGCAGGTTGAATTTTTTAAGGATATTGTTATGCCGCCAGAATTCTGCCAAATTCTAGACGTTTGGAGAAGACTCCTAAAAGATAGAACAAAGCATTGTATTGTAACCATTATTGTTGCTGATAATACAATCTATTCTTACATTTGGAGTGTGGGGTTTTTGGGATTTTCCCCACGTATATCTTGTGTTGTGATTTTTTTTTGTTATGTTGATTCTCTCATTCTCTAAAAATATGAAATTTATTCTTAATGTGCATCTAACTATAACAATATTGAAAAGTTAAATTTTTTGCATTCTCTCCATGGTAGATTTGCATTTGGAAGCTATTTTTCTGCACCTTAGCTTCCCTTTAGTTGGTATCAGAGCCTGGCCAGTTTTGTTATCTCTGGTGGGTAGAGGGTTTTTTGTGCTAATCTAGTTTTAGTGGGAGTTTTACAAAAAATTTCTTGGTTTGATAATCTTGTTGCAGTTGTAATATGGCAAGCACATCTGGAAGGATTGAGATAGAGAAGTTTAATGGCAGTAATTTTGAGTTATGGAAATTAAAAATGGAGGATATGCTCATGGATAGAGATATGTGGGATGCCATATCTAGATCTATACCATCAGGCATGAAACAAGAAGATTGGGATCTAATGGATCAGAAATCCAAGGGTTTGATCAGACTTTGTTTGGCTGATTTTGTTCTCCTGAATGTCCATGAGGAGAAGACTATAGTGAGCCTTTGGAAGAAACTAGGTGATATTTATCAAGGGAAATCCTTGGTGAATAAGTTTTTCCTAAGAAAGAAGTTGTATTCTCTAAATATGGAGGAAGGAGAAGCCGTTGCATATCACTTGAATGCCTTCAATATGATTATTACACAATTGGGGTTTGTTGGTGTGAATATTGAGGATGAATACCGTTGCATGCTTCTGTTATGTTTTTTACCAGACATGTGGGAGCACCTAGTGATGGCTATTGGAAGTACTACAACCAATTTCACAATGGATGATGTGGTTGCTTCATTGTTATCTGAGGAGATACAAAGGAAATATTTTGAGATGGCCAAGGAGACCCCTGTGATGAGTGCTAAAATGTGCATGTATTATGGAACCTTTTATATGTCTTTTATCTGTAAATATGTGAAACTAGATGCATTTTGATAATTGTTATATCTTATTTGCATGATTTATGACTAAATTTTATTTATGATGTTAAAATAATAAATACATGAATTTTACATGAAATATGTGCAAGTTTTGTATGTTTGGATAGAATAATGTTGAAGAACACTTCATGGGATATTGATGCGGCAAAATAGGACTTGAACTAGATGTTGAGCATAGAAGAATATGGTCATAGAAATGATGAATTACGAAGACTATAGATGCAGGTTATAGACATATATTACTGAAGTATATTACTAAAGTATATTACTGAAGGTAACTACTATAGGAAGTTACTAAAGAATGTTTTACCAGCAGTAACTAAAGGATTATATAGACTTTTGAATTATTTAGCGTGCCACATTAGTGACGACACATCAAGTTGGACGACAAGAACTATTTTTATTTAGCAAAATATTTCATTTCTCGTATACTATCTACGAGAATATTTCAAGTTGATAAAGTTGTTGTTTGCTTTATAAATCTTGTAATCAATTTATTTTTGGGAAGTTTTAGATATAGACGCAAGACTATTAGACCTTTCCTAGAATATAGGACATGAGGTCCTAATGTATATCTTGTGAATCATTTAAAATAGCATTGTCTTGTTAGGATTATTTGTAGGATGCCACTTGGACCAGTCAAAATATTTATCAAGTCCAAGTAGGAATACGTATTATGTTAGGTTTAGATTATTTTGATTAATGCATAGTCATCGTACTAAGAAGTCCACAAAATCCGCATGTCAAAATACGTGGAGAATATTGTTTGGAATTGTATTAGTTACAATATAAATTACATAGGAGAGACCTTGAAAGAGGTCTACTCTCTGCTAGAGAATGCCAGGAATTATTGTCAATGTAATGTTCTAAGTTTACAATTCTGAAGAAATGTTTCAAGCATGTACGACTGATTTCCCAGCAATAAAGTAGCTCTTTTCTTCGTAAAATGGTAACTGTGTCAATTATGTTTATTGTTTGATTTGTTCCTGTAAGCTTTCTTTCATTTTCCTGCAACCATGAAATAATTAATATTATATTAATCAAATGAGAGTAGAGTACTGAAGTAAAAGTAGAGTAGAAAATAGGGGAAGGGGTTAACACTAACCTTCTGGAGGCAGGGCCCACTTCGAAAGGTTAGTCCCTAAATATCTTCCCCCCACTAACATGGTAGATAGAATTAGATTAAAATATTAATTTACATGAAAATATAATTAGAAATTATATTAGATAAATAATACAGTAAGTAAATCATTACATGGATCCACATTAGAATAATTCATAATTTGCATATTTAATTTAATTTTATTTTATTTTTCACAAACTTTAATTTTTGCAACACATGAAACTAGAAAGAGACCTGAACTAAGCTTAGTATTGATCCCTATGGTACAATCTATACTGGATTGCTATTATTTAAATCTAACCTTGATTGCCCTTGGATTGATAAAATTAAATGTAAGCTCTACAACCAATCACATTGTTGCTTGAGGTAGATCGAAGGAGAAAGGCAAGAAGAAGGACAAGAAGTCGAAGTCAAAGTTCGAGGGGAGATCTAAGTCTCCCAATAAAAAGTCCAAGGTGAAATGTTGGAACTGCGACAAGATCGGTCATTTCCGAAAAGAATGCAAGGAGGAGAAGAAGAAGAAAAATAAATCTATCTCTGATTTTGATTCTAATAAATCCTCTCAGGATGATTGTGATGCATTTGTTGTAGCCTTAGCAACACATGCATCGAAATATGTGTGGTTAATTGATTTGGGAGCATATTTTCACATGACCTCTCACAGAGGTTGGTTCTCGAAGTATGAAGAATATGATGGTGGAAAGGTGTATCTCGGTGATGACTCTCATCTAAAGATTGTTGGCCAAGGAAGAGTCAAGATACGATTCCCTGATGGCAGAGTGAAGGGGATCAATGGTGTTCTGCATATCCCTGGTTTGGCACGGAACATACTTTCTGTAAGTAAACTGAATGATGCGGGTGTGCAGGTTTTTTTCTCGAGTGGAGGATGCAAGATGACTAGAGGAGCTATGGTGTTGGCTAAGGGTGTCAGGATCGACACTCTGTACAAGCTGGATGCATGCACTGTTCAGTGCAATAGTTCTTCTGATGTACCGAAGAAGAAGATACCTTTGGATTCTTCATCCTCACCATCAGATCATACTGAAAATAAGACAGTTGTGTCTACATATGATGGTCGTGCTCACTAGGTACCTAAGGGTGCCAATGCTTTGGAAATGAAGCTTCCAATGGAGAAGACAATGTTATAATGAAAAAAATTGGTCACATTGGTGAGAAGGGTCTTAGAGCCCTAAAAAATAAGAGCCTTGTTGAAGGCCTTGATGATTGTAATCTCGAGTTTGAATTTTGCGAACATTGCGTATATGGAAAACAAAATCGTGTTTCTTTTTACCATAGTTCTCATAAGTCTTCTGGGGTTTTGGACTATATTCATGCAGATGTGTTTGGTCCTGTTAATGTTCGTTATCAAAATCTGTATATTTTGTATCTTTCATAGATGATTACAGTAGAAGGACATTTGTATATTTCCTCAGGAGTAAGGCTGAAGTCTTTAGTCGGTTTAAAGAGTTTAAATCTTTGGTTGAAAATCAGACTGATAGAAATATTAAAGTTTTGAGGACTGACAATGGCGATGAGTTTTGTTTGACAAAATTTGATAGGTTCCATAAGGACCATGGGATTGAAAGACATAAGACAACTCCATACACCCCACAACAAAATGGAGTTGCAAAAGGATGAACATGATGTTTTGGAGAGCTAGGAGTTTGGTGTTTGGTTGACTTTTGCTGGTGTTAGGTGGTAAGAACCATGGGATTGAAATACATAAGACAACTCCATACACCCCACAACAAAATGGAGTTGCAGAAAGGATGAACATGACGTTGATGGAGAGGGCTAGGAGTATGTTGAGTGGTGTTGGCCTTGAACAAAAGTTTTGGGCTGAAGCGGTTGCCACGACTTGTTATCTGATTAACAGATCTCCTACATCGATACTTGTTGAAAAGACACCCATGGAGGCATGGTCTGGTAAAAAGCCTTCATTGAGACATCTCAGAGTTTTTGGTTGTGAAGCGTATGCTCATGTTTCGAGAGAAAAATGGTCTAAGTTGGAGAACAAAGTTGTTAAATGTATCTTCATCGGCTATGGTGTCAGTGTGAAGGGGTACAAGCTTTGGGATCCAGTTGCACAGAAGGTTTTATACAATAGAAGTGTGGTTTTCAGAGAGCTGAAACCTTCAACTATTGAGCTACAACCAGAGGAAGAGAAGAAAGAGAAAAAGGAGGTAGTTTAGATCCCACTTACTCTGATGAAAAAAGAACTACGAGCTCCTGAAGGACCTGATGATGAGGAGAGCTCAAGCAGCTCTAAAAGTTTTGAAGAAGAGGAAGAACCTCAACCTCAGTTGGTGAGGAGGTCTACATGAAAAATGTGGCAACCAGATAGGTTTGGATATTCACCAGATAGGTTTGAATATTCATTGTTAAATTCTAGTTGTATTTTTGCTTTGATTGCTAACACTGATGAGCCTAAATCTGTAAGAGAGGCTATGGGTATGAATGATGCAGATTCTTGGATGAGATCCATGGATGAAGAGATGGTTGCACTCAAGAAAAATAACACTTGGGATCTGGTACCTTTGCTTGAAGGATGAAAACCCATTGGATGTAAATGGGTGTTCAAGAAGAAGTATGGTCTTGATGGTAGTGTTGAGAAGCATAAAGCACGGTTGGTCATGAAGGGGTATTCTCAGGTGGAGGGAATTGATTATGGTGAAATATTCTCTCCTGTAGCCAAGCTGACATCCATTCAATTTTTGTTATCACTTGCAGCAGCTTATGACTGGGAGATCGAGCAGATGGATGTGAAGACAACATTCCTTCATGGTGAGTTGGAGGAAGAAATCTATATGTCTCAACCAGAGCATTTCATTGAAAAAGGTAAAGAAAATATGGTTTGCAAGTTGAAGAAATCTCTGTATGGTTTGAAATAATCTCCTAGAATGTGGTACCAAAATTTTGATACCTATGTGTTGAGTTTGGGGTTTCAGAGGTCTAAATCTGACCATTGTGTTTATATCAAAACTGACAATGGTCGCATTCTCATTATCTATTTATATGTTGATGATATGTTATTCTTTGGGAATGGTAAAAGTTTGATTTCTGACCTCAAATCTCAGTTGTCAGCATAGTTTGAAATGAAATATTTAGGTGCAGCTAGGTACATTCTGGGAATGGAGATAAGAAGAGATAGAACTAGTAGAAAGCTTTGGTTAAGCCAAAGCAAGTATGTCAATTCTATGTTGGAGAGATTCAACATGTCAGCTTGCAGATCCTTGGTAGTTCTTGTGTTGCGAGGAATGAAGCTATCAGTTGAGGATTGTCCAAAATCTCCTACTGAGATGGAGGACATGACCAATGTTCCTTATGCGAGTGCTATTGGCAGCCTAATGTATGCTATGGTCTGTACGAGGCTAGACATTGCCCAAGCAGTGGGAGTCCTTAGTCGATTTATGGCTAATCTTGGACAGGTACATTGGGATGCAGTTAAGCGAGTGTTCAGATATTTATGGGGTACTTTCGAGTATGCCCTATGTTTTCATGGTTATCCTTCTAGACGTCGACATTCAGTGTGTATTCATGGATTTGTGGATTCATATTGGGCTGGTGACATTGACAGTAGAAGATCCACTAGTGGCTATGTGTTCATGATGTTTGGTGGTGCAATTAGCTGGATGAGTAAGCGATAAGTTGTAGTCACTTTGTCCATGACTGAAGCAGAGTACATGGTAGCCACTCATGCTTGTAAGGAAGCCATTTGGCTTAAGAGGTTGTGTTCAAATATTGGTTTTGATGCAGGATAGATTATGATCTATTGTGACAGTCAGAGTGCCATTTGCTTAGCAAAAAATCCTACCTTCCATGCCAGAACAAAGCACATTGATGTACAATATCATTTTGTTCGTGATATGGTAGAATATGGGAAGGTGAACTTGGAGAAAATTGACACTTTGAGGAACGTTGTTGATGCACTGACGAAGCCAGTAAGCACGGAGAAGTTCAGATGGTGTTCCGATTCCATGGGCCTTGGGGCCCTGATTTATTGATTCAGATGACTCTTGACAGGTCTTCGACAAGTGGGAGAATGTTGGGATTAAGGTGTCTCAACCTTAGAGTCCCTATGCACATTTAATTAGTATATGTGGTGAATTATTTATTTTATTTATGCTAATGTTTTTGCCTACCGAAGTGAATATCATATTATGGGATCCACAGATGAGGTGTCATCCTACATGGCATATGATATGTATCACTTGCAAGTTTTTTTTAGAAGGTAGGCATCCACTTTGGAAGTCCTATTTTTATGACTAAATTGGTGGCTTTTGTCATAAGTTTCCATGAAACAGTTTATGACAACTTGCTATGTTGAACTATGACAAAATAAGAGTCATGAATAACAGATTATGGCAGTTGTAGCTTTTTTGTGGAGGCGCCAACCTATGCAAGATAAGGCAGCTGATTTGTAGGATTTTCTACATGATATTAATGGCAGATTTTATGGAGATGGGCGTTGGATTTAGAAAAAGCCAAAAATTTATGCTTTGTAACTCATGTAAGATTCCCTGAATTGTGGAATCATGAGCTAGGCATTGAGTTGTGTATTTGGCAAGTCTTGGGTGCCAAGTTTCTTCATGAGAGGTTTATTTATATGCCTCTTTGCCATTGTAAATATTATTGCAGGTTGAAGTTTTTCAGGATACTGTTATGCTGCCAGAATTCTGCCAGATTCTAGACATTTGGAGAAGACTCCTGAAAGATAGAACAAAGCATTGTATTGTAACCATTATTGTTGTTGATAATACAATTTGTTCTTGTGTTTGGAGTGTGGGGTTTTTACCCCACGTATATCTTGTGTTGTAGTTTTTTTTGTTATGTTGATTCTCTCATTCTCTGCAAATCTGAAATTTAATGTTAATGTGCATCTAACTGTAACAGTGTTGAAAAGTTAAAAATTTTGCATTCACTCCATGGTAGATTTGCATTTGGAAGCTATTTTTTTGCACCTTAGCTTCCCTTCAATTTTTAGAGAGTAGTTGGACCATTTTGTGCTTGTATTTTTGAATGACATACTGATCTATTCCAAGAATAAGGAGGAACGTTATCAACATATGAAAACTGTGCTTGAGATTCTTATAAAAAATCAGTTATATAGGAAACTATCTTAGTGTGAATTCCTACACTCCAATAGTACAGTATTGGGGTATATTGCCTCTATTAAGGGGATTACAGTAAATCCTAAGAAAATAAAAGTAATTATTGATTGGCCAACACCTACTAATGTGACTAAAGTGCAAAATTTAATAGGCATTGTAGGTCATTATAGGTGATTTTTCAGAGGGTTTTCAAGAATTACCCAACCTATTAAAAATTTATAAAGGAAAGGAAAAACCTTCAAATGGACATAGCAGTGTGAAGAGCCTTTTTGAATATTGAAAGAGAAGTTAACAACCACACTAATTCTGCAATTACCTAATCCTAATAAGCAATATATAGTATGTACTAACACATCAATTAAAGGATTAGGAGGGGTTTTAACCCAAGATGATGTGGTTATTGCCTTTAATCAAGGAACCTTAAGAGGAATGAAGTGAATTATGTCACTCATGATGTGGAGTTGGTAGTTGTTATACATACCCTTAAGATTTGAAGGCACTATTTGCTATTGAAACCATTTCAACTAAAAATAAATCACAAAAATTTGAGATACATATTTACTCAAACATTATTGAATGCTAGGAAATGATGTTGGATGGAATTTCTAGCTGAGTATAATTTTCACATTGAATACATTAAGAGAAAGGAGAATAAGGTCATTGACACTCTGAGTAGAAGAGGGCACATTACTGCAATGAAAAAATGCTCTAAATGTATTAAACAAACATGGATTTTGTGAATTAGTAACATTAAACCTTATGTATATTTGTGTTTATAGGAGGTGTATCCTCAATTATTGTTGTGAGCTAAAGTAAAAACATCCAGATTTCTGCACTACCATGATACTTAATTACGTGTATGGTGTGGTTATTTCAAAATCATGACTATCTGACATTATGCATGAAACATTGAAGAAAAACTTACCTAAGTTTTCTATATAGTGGAATGGCAGAAAATGTATCTTACCATTAATTTTACAATAAGGGAGAGAAATGAGTTTTCCTTTTGGGTTCTTTGGATGGTGGAGAATGAGTTTGAGTGGATACAGTGAACATGTCTTTGGTGAACATCTCCAAGTAAGGGATGAAGAGAAATAGTGCTGATATAATTGGGAAGCGAGAATTTAAGGTTAGGTGCTTTGTTTCTTTCTCTCTGAAATATGTGTTTTCTATGGTGCAATGTGTGCAAAAGATGACTATTTTATTTTGATAATGCTGAAATGAGCCATGTTGTTCTCCCTATGTTATATCAAAAACAAAATGAATATATCTTTTTATGTTTTGTGAACAATGCATTACTTGGTTTGAGTGTTGTTATACTACCAAATGTAATATTGGTTCAAACTAGGATTTTGCATAGTGATGATTTTCGCAATCTAGCATGAATATTTGGATTTTCAAAATGTTAATTTTGAAAATTTTGGGACCATAGAGGTCGGCCTGTTCGTCCAAAAATTTTGTGATCCAATTTTTTTAAGGGTAAATTCGTCCCGTTGTCATAAGGCTTCCCGCATAATTTTTGCCCTAAATTTATTAAAAAATGTCCAATATTGAAGGTTTGTAAACTAACCTCCTAGTCTTGGGTTTTATCACAATGTGCTCAACTGGAGAAAATTTGTTGCCAATGGATGTAAAAATATCAACATGTTTATTTTGCTCCTATAAAATCGCTTGGATGTTCAAATTTGTGTAAGATTCAAATAAGTCCCAAAATTTATTGTGGTATACCTTCAAGTAGTGCTTCTTTGAGACACACTTGTTCATTACTTGATGCACAATCAATTCAGAATCTTTGAAAATTTGTAATTATTTAATCTTGATCTTCTCTACTTTCTTCAAGCCTAGGCACAATGCTTCATACTCGGTAGCATTATTGGTACAACTCTAGGTCAGTCGGTATGAATAAGTCTTTTGTATGCTAGAAGAAGAAATGAGAAGGATCCCAGCTCTTGCGCCATTCTTGCATCTTGTGATTTCAAAGTATAGCTTTCATAATTGATCTAGAATAAGATCTTGATCATCAAACACCCTCACTTCAATTTTTAGGCTTGGTAATGGTGTAACATCCAATTTCAATATCCATCATGGCATTAAAATCAAGCATTGAAAATTTTTCTTCTGTTCGAAGCTCATCCAGAACTTCTTCCATCAAATCCAATTCTTCAGTCATCATGTTGATAGAATTCATGGATTTTTCTTCTTCTTCAATATTCTCTATATGAAAAGTAGAAGGCTTCTCATTATATATTTAGACTATTTTCCCTTTGAAAGGAATATCCATATGGGAGTAGTCTAGAGAAATATAGGCTCCCAACATGGTGGTGAACTCCCTTGAGAGGTACATTCTAAAATATGGCTCCATATCAACCACAACCACCTCTTGGATCATAATGATCTAGGGAATTTTATGCAATACAATGGGGATGTATTTGATGATCCCTACTATTCTCACAAGGGTTCCATATAATTATAAAATTCTAGTGTTGCTTCTAGTATATTCTATACCAAGAACATCACAAACTACCTCTGGCATGATAGTTATCACAGTTCTAGAGTTGATCATGTAGTTATGAACAATCCAACCCTCCATCCTAAGATACAAGTAGAAATGGGGTGGCCTATTATTTCCAGTAGTTTAAGTGGTTAGCATTTGAGCAAAAATTGTTTGAGTAGGGTTCTTCCCCTTATCTTTAACAAACTTCAATGATTCTTGCAACAAGTCAACTTATCCAGGTAATTGCAATGCATCATAGAAACTAACCTTGTCAAAAATCCTCTTGAGCTCCTCAATAATTGTATACATAGATGTATTGGAATCCTTCCCTTCATTGGTAGTCTCATACTTGATCTAATACTGTTGTGTAGAATCTACCCTCTAATGCTTGGTCAAGGATGGGTATTTGAACTTTTCTTTGGCTTGTTCCTCCATTTTCACTTTCTCCTATGAAGTTGAAGCTTTATATTGTAGTATTTATTTTGCTCGTAGAGGCAAGAGATATTTTAATAGGATAGGTGCGTCTAGATTGGGCATTGGAATAAGCACTTTCATTGGTTCTTGTTTTTTCTCATTTTATACTTTTAGATCAGTGGGTACCTTCAATGGCTTCATTTTAGCTGGATCTACAGTGACAGGTTTTCCTCCATCTCTCGTAAAAACTTAAACTTGTTCTTCAAAAGTGACAATGAAAGAGAGGGTTGGATCCCGTACTAATATAATAATTGGTATAATCTTATGGTAACATAAAGAGATGGGAAATGGTAGAAATGAATGGGAAATATGGCTATGAGATGGAAATATAATGTGGGGATAAACTAGCAACAAAAATCCAAATCAAGTTTTAATTAACATATACTAGAAATAAAAGCATAGGAACCATTCGTAGCTTGCGGAGATAACTTCCAATAAATATTTTAGCATTCAATTCTCTATCATGAGTTAAATTCAACATGTAGAATTTAAAATTATCTAACAAAGATAATGAACATAACAGAAAATATAAGTAGAAAGTAATTGCATACACCACTGATCTAGGAACTAGAATCAAATATCTTCCAATTGATGCAGATAACTCAAAATATTTTTTGGTAGAGTGTCTATCCTCTTTCTTTACATCAAAATGCTTAGTATTTATAGAGGGTTACACATCTGTAATTAAATGCATATTAAAGCAAAATATTGTCTAGTCAAAGATCAAACAACAATAATTTTATCCTTGGTAACAACAATGCACAAATTAGCACATTATTTAGGAAGCAGTGATCCCATTTTGATAGAAATCACCTGGGAAATGATCAAGAACGAACAATGGAAAATTGTTTTAAGAGTCAGTGCATTGAAACATAGCAATGCAACACGAAAATGGAGAGCTTGAAAATTAAATCTTGGTTGTCACTTCATCATATTGTGCCTCAGAATTTTATTTTTGATAGGAAGACCCAATGAAAATCAACTTCATTTGGAAAAGGGGTAAAATTAGTGGGCGGTACCTCAAGAATGAACATGATCGTATAAAATATACAACCCTTTACCAATAATTCTAGAAATATTAATTTTTGTTGCCTCATAAATTAAATTGGTGAGCCTTTGGTCTTTCCCAAAAACGATCTGCACTAAAAATATTCTTGGAAAATAACTTAGCAAAATGAAAATATAAGGATGAATTATACCAAGGAATTTTACTGAGAATATAATTTTACCCAGAAATTCGATCAAACATTGCTTTCACTAAGACGTCGAGTGTAAATGAATTTCATTATTAAGGTGGGGCGAAAATGGAGTTTCACTAGCAGTTTTGTCCAAACATATAATTTCATCATTAATTTGATTAATTTCAACCAAAATGAGTCCTTGCTTGCTTATGTTTTTTCATCTGGAGAAATTTCAATAGAAAGTGAGGTGAAATCAAATTTTGCTAGGAACTGGGATGAAAATACTTACTTTCACTACCAAAGGAGGGGAAAAATAAATTTCTTCCTTACTTGGGTGAAATTGACTTTGAATTGCTTATGTTTTTATTCCAATGACGTCCACTAGCTATTTTTGCTCTGAAATCAATCAAAAATAGCATGTTGCTCAAAAGAGAGGTGAAAATGAATTTGACTGCATAGGAATATGCCTTATTTATTGTTTTCTTTCCAAATGGGACACTTTCATTACTTTTTCTCCAAATTGGGTGAAATCATCTAGTTTACTATAAAAAATGTGAAAGCACTTGGTATATGCTTTCACCATTGTTTTCACTCATTTTTGGGTGAATTTGACTTTGACTAGTGCACGCCTTTGCTTGAATTACGCTCATCCATTACTTTCACCCCGAAATTAATTGAAAATAGCAATTTGCCCAAAAGAAGGGTGAAATTGACTTTGACTGTTTGGAGTGAATGCACTTGGGTGAAAAATCCTTTTCCTTTTTTTCGTTGCGAAATAATCTTAATGCCCACTTCAACTGCTTTCACCAGTGAAATCAAAGCAATTCATTTTCATTGACAAAATTAATACTTGAATTTTGTTTATTTTTTTCCTTTGCTTTAGTTTACCATTACAACTCCCTCTATTACATTTTTTCCCACGAAATACTTCAAACTATTATCTTCGACAAAACCCTCATACTTTCCAAACATCATCCATAGTTCATCTTTTAAATGTTGGTAAACCATTTGATGTTTTCCTTGCTAGAAAAACACTTGTTTTTTAATTCTATGAGCAAAACCATTCTTCCTCATTTGAAATAGCGAAATCATTGAAAAGGGAGAGAGAAAAAATCAACAAAGATTAAAAATACCACAATGAAAACACATCGTTCATTTTATACTTAGAATTTTTGCAATGAAAATTCAGTGTGGTAAAACTGCCAACACTTCTATGGATTTAATAATTTTCAGTTAAATTAATCATGTTCATAAATAACTAATTTTTACTCCTGAATTCATTAATAATTTATATAAGAATTAATTATTCTTCGAATTATAAAATATGTATTTATAATATTAAAAATTATTACAAATAAAAAAATACTGAATCAAAATATTAAATAACCTCATTTAAATCTTCATATAGACATATAAATCTTACCATATTTTATATTAAATATATTTATGAAAACGCAATACAACTAAGGCTTATTTTTATCTATATAAACAATTTAATATATATATATATATATATATGAAATGTATATTATCATGAAAAATAACAAATAATTATTTTACTTTATAAATTAGAATTTATTTAATAAAAAATACAAATATATAGAGTGCAAGTCAAGAACAAGCCTCACTTTTTCTTTTTTTAGAAAACAAGCAAATCTTATGGGTGTGAGTAGGAAAGAAAGTGCAATCAAGGAGCAAGTACCACTTTTTCTAGGTCCAAATATTAGTATAAACTCAAAAACTAAAGGATTCATATGAAGGAAGTCTAGGTAACATGGCAATAAAACAAAAATTTTAAATCCTTACTAGAAGTGAGGATTCCCTATTTGGAAGTAAGATTTCCCTAGTTGTAAGTATGCATGAGTGATAAGAAGAAGAGTGAATTTATAGTAAACCCTATCAGGTAGTGAATACTACACCAAAATTCATTATCAAGAATGAAATGATTGAGCAGGATATAATTATTCTTAAAGCATAGGGTTAATATGTAAGTTACATGGATACTAGTTAGGTTTTTCAAATATTCAAAAATGGACCAAATGGAAGTCGATAATGAATTAAAATTACTTCATAATTTTATCTCCTTCTTATGGTCTCGTCATCCATAGATGTAATGGTTGTTATAGATAGTAGTATCAATGGTGCCAAAGCGAGTTCAAAATTTTATTTCAAAATTAGTGAAAGAGGTAATGAGTCTTCTCCAAAAGTTGTACTTCCTCTTGATGTTATTTCTCTAGTTGTAAATAGTATGACAATCACTCTCTTATTGCTTATTTTATTGGTTGAATCTGTTAGGACTCTAATCCTAACTATTCATATTATTTAATTCATTCATTTAATTATGGACCAATGTGTCCTTTCACATCACAACCTTAGGTAGATATATATGCATTTCCATGGGTGTCTTCAAGCATCCATCAAAGAACAAATATATTATTTATTAAATCCATTGGTTGGTTTCTGCCTCTAGTGTAAAAAGTGATTCAATAAAACTATGATTCTTTCCATTTTCCATTAGTTTGTAATTCATTTCATCCATTTCATATCTTCCAAATTTCTAGGAACCTTGGTTTCTACCATCTAATATCAAAGCAAGGGATCTTAGAAGGCCATTTTATAACCAAATTATTTTCACAATTTTTTACCCATAACTTTCACTACCTCTCATTACCAGATTACATCATTTCAACCATCCATACTATTATAGTAAACTCTCAAACGTATCCAAACCACTCTCAGACGTACATCCTCAAGAGAAAAATCAAAAACATTATTGTAATATGACATCCAAAAGAAACAGACTGGTAGAAAAAATATTATGATCAAAGGCAAAAACAAATAGAAAAAATTAGCTCAAAACTGTAGCAAAATACTTCAAGGAGGACGTCATAAATCTCTGTTACCCCCAGATCGAATAAGAGCTTGAATAAGAACTCAAAATTGTTAATTAAACCTTACTACAACATAAATTTACGTTTTTCAATGAAGTTTGAGAAAATCTAGCGACATCTAATAAAAAAAATTATAATATAAAGTTTAAAAGCTTTTGGTGACTGGAATCAATTTAACGATATTGGAAAAATTTAAGTGGGAACGTTTCAGTATCAAAAAAATTTAAAACATTAAGGGATAAAAATCCCATGTTCTTTCTATTTGGGCGACGACTGTGTTTAAAAATATACGCATCTCCATATTGAATTACCTAGAGTGCTAGGCATACGTGCTCGCACATAAAGCCATTATTGGTTCCAGTTGTGGGAACATTAGGACTTGTGTGCCATGTGATAGTCATTCAATTTTCCACCCTCATTATTCATGCTCACACTCTGACCGATTGACCTATCACTATTCCCTAGTCACTTTACTTTTGTTTCTCCACTCGTCACCCTACCTCTACCACTCCCTTGCCTTGCTCTTTGTGTCACTCATTCTTACACTCGTGCGTCTCTCCTGCTCCCTCACCTCACTCTCCACCCTTACTCAACCTACCCTTACTCATCTCTTCGCTCTGCCTCGACTTGCATGCTCGATCGACTTCACTTGCCCTACCGCTTTGCTTTGCCTTACCCTTAGTGCTAGTCATTGTTGCCTGCCAAATTTCAAAAAACTCAAATTCAAAAAGTGGTTATTAGGCCTATAAGTTGAAAACAATTTTTTGCAAAAATCTCCTTAAATTTTTGCAAGAAATTATAAATATGTTTTTTGAAAACTTTAAAAAAATTACAAACCACAAACCAAACCATAAAATCACAATGTCAGATGAGAGGAGATCACAAGACCATATGAAGGAAATCATGCAAGAGTTGAATAAATGGAAGGATGATTTTGAAAAGAAAATCATAACAAAGGAGGATTTTTGCCTATGGAAGGATGACCATGAAAACAAGATAGCAGAACTAGACTTAAAAATTGATGCCACCAACCACTCCATCGATATGATATAAGAAAACTTAGCATTAATACAAATTGGCCAACCTACAGGAGTACCAACACACCAAGAATTACTTGAGGGACCACAAATATCAATCCTACCTTGAACCACTAAATTAGACTTTCCAAAATTTGAATGAGGTGACCCCACGAATTGGATCTATCGGGTTGACCAATACTTCTGACTCTATCAAATACCTGAGGGACAAAATATTCGCATTGCATCCTTCCACCTAGAATGAATTGCTACTCAATGGTACCAATGGTACAAAAAGATAAATGGCACCCCTACATGGAAAAAATTTACAAAAAATCTAATGGTACAATTCGACCCAAGCAAATTTGAAGATTTCATAGGGGCTCTCACCAAACTCTGTCAAACCACTACAATATGAGAGTACCAAGCTCAATTTAAAAAATTGGTAAATCTTACATCAGGGCTAAATACCTCATTCTTCCAAAGTTGTTTCATCAGTGGCTTAAAGGAAGACATTCGATTAGAAGTACAAATGCTCAACCCCACTAACATGATGTAAACTATTGTGCTAGCCCAAATGGTGAAAGAGAAATTCAATAACCAGTTTCAACTGGGAAACCCATCTAAAAAAGAATCATAAAATACTTACCCCCCCAAAAAATTAATTGAATCCTACCAATTAAATGCATTAGCCTCGAGGAAATAAAAGAAATAAGAGAAAAAGGCCTTTGTTTTCATTGTGATGAGAAATTTGTACCTAATCACAAATGTATTACACCCAAATTATATATTTTGGATGCAGCTATTCCTTGCCAATCACCAAAAAATGAAGAGGATATCGAGGTTGAAGTAGTGACGGATACACCCGATGATAGCACTCAAGGTCCACTAGAAATTTCTTTCAATACCCTCACTAGTAATTATTCTCCCCAACTATGAAAGTCCTAGGATCCTTCAAACAACAAAACCTTATCGTTCTTATTGACTCTAGTAGTACCCATAATTTCATTGACCCACATGTGGAAAAGTAAGCTAACTACTTTATCCATCCTTGCAATAATTTTGAAGTCATGATTGGTAATGGAGGAAGGATTGCCTATAAAGGGAAATGCCAAAATATTAAGCTCACCTTGGGCGATTACACCATGAAACATGACATGTATGCAATTCCCTTAGGAGGATGTGATATTGTCTTAGGAGTGCAATGGTTATGAACACTCGAGACAATCCAATGGGATTTTGAGGACTTATGGATGAAATTCACAATAAATAATCAAACATATACTCTTAAAGGATTAAAATCAGGCTCTTCTCCACTAGTTAGTTCTCATCGAATGGAGAAATTTCTTTGCAAAGGAGGCAAGAAAATGGTTGCCCACTTATTTTCTATCCATGCCACCACAAGGGCACCAAAATGGTTTCCCCCCTATCGTCATTCTGATCCTCCTATTCTTCCTACCTATCCCTCACCATCCCTTAAACCTTCACAATACCCCTACTTATGGAAAT
The DNA here is from genome assembly GCA_028583015.1 of Wollemia nobilis. Lineage (NCBI taxonomy): Eukaryota > Viridiplantae > Streptophyta > Pinopsida > Araucariales > Araucariaceae > Wollemia > Wollemia nobilis. The sequence continues at coordinate 346,625 of JAQPPZ010002456.1, read as the reverse complement.
ATGACATTAAAATAGTGCAAGAACATGAGAAAATACTACTGGGAAAACAAGGGATGAAGCTTCTCACTTCGAGCTTTGAGGATAAATATATTTTTAAGGAGGGTGGCATGTTAGGACTCTAATCCTAACTATTCATATTATTTAATTCATTCATTTAATTATGGACCAACATGTCCTTTCACATCACAACCTTAGATATATATATATATGCATTTCCATGGGTGTCTTCAAGCATCCATCGAAGAACAAATATATTATTTATTAAATCCATTGGTTGGTTTTTGCCTCCAATGTAAAAAGTGATTCAATAAAACTATGATTCTTTCCATTTTCCATTAGTTTGTAATTCATTTCATCCATTTCATATCTGCCAACTTTCTAGGAACACTGGTTCCTACCAGAATATTACTGCAATATTATATTTAGAATTGGCGTAAGATTCAGTAGGAAGATCATGGTGTTGTGGTTGCAGGTATCTACAATCTTACAAAAAAAAAATCTTGCTTTCCTTTAAAAACATCTTGCAAGTGCAAACCATTATTAATAAGTCCAATTGCTGGATTTTTCACAATTCTTTTATGGCCCTCTCTCCTTGGTCTCCTTTCCAATTTTTAAAACAAGTTACCTTGAAGTCTTGGTTTGGCTTGAACTCCCTAGTCTTTCATTGCCCTTATGGGTATTTATTGTTGATTATATCAAACCCATCAGTTGGGTGATCTATCAAGAAGAAGAATATTTTTCTTGACATGACCCAATATGAGAATCTATGTTGAGGTTGACCTCGCACATGATCTCAAAGAGTTTATGGACTTTCAAGCAGGGTTATGCATAAGGGATCAGCCCCAAAATATATTTATAAAAAATTGGTGAATCAGTTTCGAAATCCAGGTGAATAGTGTCCAAAAGCATGTAGAAGTTTCACTATTATTAGGGGAAATGTTGGAAATTTAAACTTAAAATGATCAAATTATAATAAAATTGGGGGAAAATCGACCCAAAAAAATTTACATCCAAAATTTTTTGGCTAATGGGCCCTAGTCAAAGGTCCCAAATATCAGCCAATTTCAAATTTCAAAAATCCTAATTTTAGCCAATTCGGTGATAAATACCCGCTATGCATAACCCTACTTTCAAGTTGATACAAAGTGTTTTATGCCAAAAATTGTTTGCTTTAACTTACCTAATACTTTATTTTGGTGTCAATCTACTTCGCATCGTATCAAGGACTATATGTTGTTTTTTGAAAAATATTTTTTTCTTGCCCCTTCTCCTCCTATTATGCTTGCACCTACCAAATACTCTGTTGATGGTGATTGGATCATGCTCTCTAATAATATGGGTATGGATAGCTATAAATCAACTCTTTCTACTGGAGATTATACTACCACCATCTCAGCCTCATTTTTTTCATGTGCATCTTGTCTCATATTCTTAGGCTCCTCCTGCTAAGAAAGCTTGAATGTAAATTCACCTCAAAGGAAGGGAAATCATAGATAATACCTCCACCCTCTAGGCCTTTGCATATTTTATCTCAGTATGGTTCACCAACATCAAGGGGAAGTCAGGAGGCTAAGCATCATCCTTCGGTTGTTGGTCATCTATTTCAACCTTCTTAGATGTCATTTTTTAATAGTTTCTCACTATTGGTTGACAATGTAGGTATTCCTTTGGGATATGGCTCCTTAGATATTCTTCCTCATTGAATTTCATTTTGTAGAATGTTCAAGGACTTATAGAATCCTCAATAATTGTTTTTGTTAAATCTGCTCTACAAATTATCGGTCATATTGATATTATTTGCTTACAAGAAGTTAAAATATCTAGTTTTTATTAGATGTTTCTCTTAGTTGTATTGCAAGATCATTTGTGCACTACTCACCATGAAGATCAAGGTGGTGCTTCTATCTCAATCTCCTCCAAATTTGAGGATTTTATGCTAGGATTTTGCGAGGATCCCTCTCATCAAGTGATATAGATTATATGGAATTTTAGTGGGAACACCCTAGGGATTACCAATATTTGTATACCTAATTATGGGTGCAATCATTTTGCCCTTTGGTGGTACCTAGCTGATCACTTGCCAATGGCATATTAGCTTATTTGTGGTAACTTTAATATGGTTGAGAATTTTGAATATAAATTTGGTCACCTCTTGATACGTTGGATCATTGATGAGTATCAGGACTAGTTTTTTATTAAGCATAGATGGGGTCTTTTTTATCCCTTTTTTTGTCAACACAAATGCACACCTCTACCTTGGTTCACATGGTCCAATTTTCATTATGGTAATGATAGATTCTGTAAGTGCCTTGATTAAGTTATGATGTTAGAGAAATAATATTTTCTTTCTCCATTACCAATAATAATATTGTGATAATCTATGATCAATTCCTGTTTTCGGATCATTTTTTGATTTCCTTCCAGATTGAGTGGGGTGGCCACTAATTCATTTTTTTGAGCAATCAATTCTATTTAAAAACTTATTTATTACAAAACCCTGATACGATTTTTGTGATTGAGAGAATCTAGAATTTATTACCTTGGCCTCATCATTCTATTAGTTGGATTTCTTAGTGGAATTAGGTGTTTGTCCATACTACCTCTTTCATGTGACATTTTGGTAAATATGTGACACATGTTAGAAAGCCTGCTCATCTAACTATCTTTAAAGAGTATCAACTAAATTTATCTATGTTAGAAAATGATCTGTATGACTAAAAGTTACAAGCTAGGGTTGCTAATTTTTACCACCAACTTATGCTCCATGACCTACATGAAGCTAGGGGGACTAAGCTTTGGGATTGTCTGCATTGGCTAAGGGTGGGTTATTACCCATCCAAAGCCTTTTTCAAATATTTTCATTCAAGGTAGGCTACAATCTAGATAAAGTCTATTCAAGTCTCTCATGATAGGTTGACTTTTATTTCTAATATCACATCAGCCTTTGTGGATAATTATAAGCTTATATTTCAAGCACAACAATAATATATAGAATGTTAGATGGCACTCTAGCAATATCTTGATGTTGTTCTGGCTAAGTTATTATGTGCAAAGCTCACCTTTCACTTGCTAAGCTTCATAATGTTGTTATGATAATGTTGAATGATAAGTCATGTGATCTTAATGGATTTCCCTATGATCTTTATAAAGCCACTTAGAATTTTACTAGGCCTAATCTATTCAATGTCTATTGTTTCTTTGTGTTTTGTGTTTTTGTTTTTTTGGTGTTGATTTGTTGTGTTTGCATTTTTTATGTGTGCTTTTATTTTTGTTTTGTTGTAATTGTTATTTGTTTATTTTTTTTGTTGTTTTAGGCATGCTCTTTGAGTGTGTCAAAGGTGGTAGGCTAGGTGCGCGCCTTGGGCATTTTTTGGTGAAATAGATACCCTTGTCTCCTTTTATTTTATACATAAAAAAAAAGAAATATCTAAAGGGGAAAATGAAGATTTGAAATATCAAATCCTTTGGTAACATTTTCAAAGAATAATGAAATTTAAATTCAAGCTCAAAAATTTACAAGAGATAGTAGAAATCAATGGAATTGACATGGATTCTTATATGTAAAAAAACAATATATGTTTATCATAATGAATTAAAAAAAGGAGTCATATTGTTTTCAAAAATTTAGGAATAAATGAATCATGGAAGAAGATATAAATACCATATTTTTCATGCTATAACAAAAATATTTTTTTATTGTCATCACATAAAAAATATTTTAACTTCAAATGGAATAATATTGAGGAAGAAGAATGTATCTACAAGAAATTATTTCATTAATTCTAAAATAATTTATCAAACACTAGGTAAGATAGGAAGGCAAAAGCCATCAATGATCACACAAGCATAAAATAAAATTTCGGTGAAGAAGACATCTATACAAGAGCTAGATGAAGTAGTTTTCTCCTTTCATCCTAATAAGGCACCTAGGTGTGATGGATTTCTTGTAATTTGCTTCTAAAATATTTGGGAATAAAGAGTGATGTTGGTTGTGGTTGAAGAGGCCAAAAAAAGGTAGACTGCAATAAGTGAGATGAATGGCACTTTTTCTACATTGATTCCCAAGAAAAGTGAGACAAAATATATTGATAATTTTCATAAAATAAGCTTTGTTAATATGATATATAAAATCATTTCAAACTTTATGAAAAATAGGTTGAAAAGAATTCTATATTATGTTATATTAGGGGAACAAGGTGGTTTTGTTTGTAGTAAACAAATTCTTGATGGTGTAATTACTGCATAGAAGGCCATGCATTCTCTTCATTTCATTAAATAACCAGGTATGCTTAAGAAATTAGATATAAAAAAAAATCATACGATAGGTTTTATTAGAGTTTTATACATGATATTCTCAAAATGTTTTATTTTGATCAAGGTTGGTGTGAATGGACTAGATGTTATATAACTATAAAATATTCTAGTTAATAGTTATCTTACTAGTTATTTTAAGTTATTCTATGGAATCCATCCAAGGTGATCCACTTTTTACTTATTTTATTTATAAATCTTATGAAGGCATTAGTGAGAGATTTTTGAATGGAGAAATGGAAGGAAAAATGTAAGGTATTCAATTTGTAAACAATGATCCCCTCAAATATCATATACAATTTATTGATGATACTTTTGTTTAGGTCATCCCTCAATCATTGAACCCATAAAATTTGGATTGATATTATCATGCTATGAGAAGGCTAGTGGACAGTTAGTTAATACTACAAATACTAGGAATTTTTTATTAAGACTACCTATTGGTCACGAATCTGCCTAAGTACAAAATATTATTTGTGCACCCTAGACCCGACCAACATTGAAAGGCCGAAGGAAAGAAATGTCCTCCGGGCCAATCTCTAGAGAGGGTTGGTTCCCGTACTAAAACTAATGATCGGTTTAAAGCTTAGGGTAACAAGAAAGAAATGGGAAATATGGCTATAAGCCAGAAATAAAAGGTGGGGATAAACTAACAACAAAAATTCACAAGTATTAATTAGCATATAACAGAAAGAAAGGCATAGGAACCACTCACAGTTTGCCAAGATAACCTCCAAGACAGCATTCCAGTATTCACTCCCTCACAAGCAGTAATTAAATCCAGATGCAGAATTTAAAATCAGCAAATAATGGACATGAACGTAATCAAAAATGACAAGCAAAAAGAGATCAAACACAATACTACTCAAGGAACCAGAAGCCAAATGTCTTTCTATTTATGCAGAAAACTTAAAGTGTTTTTCTACAGAGTGTCTATCCTCCTTTTCTTACATTGAAATGCTTAGTATTTATAGAGGATTTCACCTCTATCATTAAATGCACAACACAACAAAATATTGGCTGGTCAAAAATTAGCAGCAACAATTTCTTCCTCGGTAATGGTGATGCTCGAATCAGATCATTCTTCAGGGAGCAACGATCCGGTTTTCATGGAGTGCGCTTGGAAAATCAATAAAAATGGATGATGGAAAGAATATTCCAAGCATCGGTGCATCGAAACTCAGCAATGTCACACGACAATCAAGAGCTTGGATATTAAATTTTGGGTGCCATTACATTCTCTTATGCCTTGGAATCTTACCCTTGCCAGTTGAAATCAATGAAATTTAATTTTGCTTCGAAAAGGAATGAAATCCATGGAGGGCACCTCAAAAATAACTGGGATCACATCGGATTTGAGGGCGTAGCATTTAATCCTGGCAACTTTTAGCAAAAATTTTGGATCATCGCTCTCATTGCCCCAAGCATTAAATTTTATCAATCTTTGTCCTTTCCCAAAAAATTTGTAGTTATGGCACTTCAGACAGTAACCCTGGTTGATGATTGCCTTCAAAGCTAGAATTTCACCTTTCATTTTAATTGATTTTACCCATGATGTCTTCTTGTTTGAATGATAGGTAAAAATGGGAGTTTCACCCCTCAACATACTTTTACCCCTTTCTTGGGTAATTTCACCTCGAAAATGATAAAAAAACATCTTCTGTAAGGAAGGAGGCAAAAAATAATTGATTTCACCCCTAAGAGGGGTGACAATGACTTTCTTCCCACACCTAGGGGTGACGTTGACTTTGATTGGTAGGAAAAATTGCTATTTTCGAGACTTTCACCTCAAGATGTCTTCATTTGGAATTTCACCCCGAAGGAGGGTGAAAATGATTTTTGCCCCTCCTGAGGGGTGACTTTGACTTTGACTTTTTTATCTTTTCCTGGATGATGTCATCTTTATGTTTGCTCTTTGAAAATGCTTTTTACTGGGATTTCATCCTTAAGATGGGTGAAAGTGATTTTTGCCCCTCTTGAGGGGTGACTTTGAATTTGACTATGCCAAGCATGCTCTTCATTCTATTTTCATCCCTGAAGATGCTTTTAACTGTGATTTTCACCCCTGAGAGGGGTGAAAATGATTTTTACCCCTTTCTAGGGGTGCTTTTGACTTTGACTTTTCTTCATCACTTGTAAAAATTTTTCTTCTCCTTTCTTTGGATGAAACCTTCTCATCATGGTAGTTTCACCCCAAAGGAAGGGCGCAAATGATTTTTGCCCCTCCATGGGGTGAAAATATCTTTTCTTTAATTTTATTGGTGCCTTCACCTTCAATAAAAATTGCCAAAGTCGTAGTTGATTTTCCATTAATCCTTCTATCTTGAAATGCCCATTGCCATTGAATTTTCCCTTCTTACATTTTGCTCATGACTTCCATTAATTTTTTATCGATAAAATTTATTGTGCATCTCTAGAAATAAAATCAACCTTTTATTTAATGAAATTGCTTACAAGGAAGGAAAATATTAAAATAGTAAAAATAACACAACTGCATCATTTATCTTCTTTTTTAAAAAATTTACAAGCAAAATTTAGTGTGGTAAAATTGCCAACACTTTTGGCGGCTCTCGGGGTATTCAGTTCTTTTGAATGCAATCGACCCTAGGCCTTTATCCATTGGGCTCATTTGTCACCACCACCGACTACATCAGATGGTACATTTGATTCTATAACCTCCTTCTTCCTTCTTTCCTCTTGTGTCTACTTCTCCTGCTCTTTTGCTACTTTCTGTTCTGCTTCTACTCGTGCTCGTGCTTCTTGCTTGGTGAGGCTTTCATTGGTAGTTTCATACATAATAACTACTTCATCCTAGGAGTTCAGAGTGAATGTAGAGAGTGAACTTAGTGAATCAATGATGAAACATAACATCTCAACATGATCCATGCTGATGCGATTCGCTTGCTATTGGAGCTCCAATAGGGATGATTCGATGCGGGTGAGCCTCTCCATGTATGGCAATACTTGTTCCTCTATGATGGGCTCCTCCCAACTTTCGATCTCTGAAGTATCTTCTATAAAATTTCTCTAGGTTACCTTCAACTCTTTTGTTGGCAAAAGCTCACCCTGCTCATCAATGAAGCTCGGGAAACCAACATCGACTAGAGCCTCAAAATAGATGAGTGAAATGCAATGCTCCTATTCAAACATCATCATCAACTTTTGGCCTTCTCTCACTAGCTCTAACTTGGAAAAGAAGTTGCGCAACATCATCCTAGCCTTGGCCCAACCGTGATCCATCCCACTCATCGGCTTAACCTAGAAGTCAGACTGAGCCAATGTCTGAATCTTCAGTGCCAGTTCAATTTTTGGTTCCATCTGTTCCTCAGCATACTCCAAGGTGCGCTCTCCAAGAAAAATCACTATTCGAGCCTCATGAATATACAATAAAACCTTGAGAGCATCTATCACCACTATCACACAATATTTCATCAAATGGCGATGATTTTCTTTGATTTTCTCCTTGGAGAAGCCTACTGATTGCATGGCTTTCTCAGCTAGTTATTTTTGTACAACCTCAAGTTGGGTTGTTAATGCTTGCACTTGTTTCTCTGCTCCTACCCAAGCTGTCTGGTAACCCTTGGCTTCTTTCTCCAACTCTTCTACCCTCTTCTACCAATGCTCTACCTCTGATTTTTTGATTTCTAGTTGGTCCCTATTTTTGGCTAGAGCATCATTCAACTCAATAATCTTCACCTCAACCTCGAAGAAGCTTTTCTTGTAATGCTCATCATGTAGGTAAAGAGAGCTCATATCCACCTGCATATTCCCCAACTTCTCTATGGTGTCAATATTCTTCAGGTCCTCTGTAATGACTTCATAAGTGTAATCACTTGGAGCCATTTCTCCTTGAGGCTTCTGGACCTAGGGAATCATTTTTATAGTATGAGACTCCATAGTTTTAGGGTCAAAAGTGACCTTCTTCAATGCCTTTGCTGGAGCTTGAGCTTCTTTTCTCTTACGAATTTTCAACCACTATGATGAACTTAGTCGGGCTCGACTCATCTTCACTGCAATAGGATGCTCTGGTACAATCTCTATCTCTGGCTCTGATAGCACCTGCAACTCAAGAAAAGGAGTAGGGGAAAATGAGCCTATTGAAGTTTTGGCTTGGGAAGGGAAGTGGAAATGGGAATGGTTGATGTAATGGAAGTGGTTAAGGGGATGAAAGTGAGGGTTTTGGCTATAGTTACACTCACTCGAGGAGGAGCTTGTGTACTTATAGCCATGGTAGAAATTACTAGAATGGAGGATGAAGGGAGTGAAAATGGATTGGGACCAGATGTAAAAGAACTGAAAGAAAGGGAAATAGTAGAAGTGGGAATAGAATAAGAGGGAGCATCGGTGATTGGGGACTAGGAAAATAGGAAGCAAAATGGAGGTGGTGGGTATATCGAATGGAGGTGAGATAGAAGCAACAACTACAGAATGGGGTGCAATAGTCACCGAATGCTCAAGAGAAAGGGAAGAAGGTGTAGAAAATATACCTTCAGGCTTGGATACCTTTTGAGTCGATGATGAGGGTGACTATGGCACTGGTTCACCCTTGTCTTGCTCCTCCTCCACCTCCTTCTCTAGATCTATGACTTCCATGTGTTGGCCAAGTTGTTCTACCTAAACCAAAGGAGGATCTTCTAAAATGTTAGCTTGTGTGGCTTCATCTATAGGAGGAGGGTTCACCCCTGATGAAGGAATTGTACCTATTCTTGAATTTTTGGATATCTTTGAGAAAGGGAGCACCTCATGCTTATTCTTCTTCTTCTATTGGAGTTGCACTTCTGGTGATGACTATATTTCTTCTTCCACAAGTGGTGCTTCCTCGACCACATGCTGCTCATGTTCGACCATGATCTCTTCATTGTCAGATCTTTGAAAAGTCTGAGGCACAATATTAGCAAAAGAGATTGGTTGATAGCCATCATAGTACTCATCATAGACATCCAAAAATACCTCATCCATTTCTAGACCATAAGCTGACCTAGTTTTCCCTCTATGGGCCCTCATAACCCACCAGTTGGTAATTTTTTCATCAGACCAAGTTGGCAATTATTCTTTCATCTTTCCAAATAAACCCGAGGGAGGAATTTGATGCTTGTGAACTGTAGGGTTGTACTCAACCTCCATCTCATAAAAATCATGCCATGGTGGAAGTGGCATCATCTTCTCAATATGCCATTCGAGATCATGCCCTTCTGGGTTATTTTTGTGTCATTGAATATCAGGTCTAGGATAACAATGAAAATTTTTGGCTTTAATGAAATCGATGAACCGACCCAAAGGGTCATACTTCCACCATTGAGGTAACTCCACCATACCCATGTCATAAAGTGCTTCATTAATCAATTTATTCTGGCCAACCTAGTCTATCTCAATGCCACCAAAGTGAAATGGCATGGTACATGTTGTCTTCTTACCTCGTCCTACCCCATAGATTTCATTGATGTAGTCGGTCTAATAGACAACTTCCATTGCGAAGAGGCGCTTGGTAGTAAAATATGGAAGGAGAAATGACTTGCTAGTGAAGCCAAAAATTTGCACTACGATGCCTTACATCAACAAGAAAATATCTCCTTTCTCCTTAGTGACAATTTCTTCCCTCATTGCCCTTGGCACTCTCTCACTTGTGTAGAAAATAAGTTCGAGGGCGGGACCCAAAAACATGCGATTAAAATTATAGAATGACTCCCCCCTAGACAAGCTTGAAGTCCACAAATATACTGGTAACTTATTATCTACCTCATCAGCTTGCTTTACTATAATAAAATAAAAATGTTGGTGCATGTAAAAGAAGAAATACTAGGCCAAAAATGAAGCATGCCTAAATAAAATTGCTTCTTCACTCTGTATCCTCTCCAACTGGGTGTGCATTGCTCGAGCCACATAATCTACCCAATCAAAGAAAATGGGGTTTGTGCTTGCTTGCATGGTTGTAGGGGCATAAAATTCCACCTACAAAATGCATTGCACCAATGCTGCTTACCATTTGTACACTATGGTATCGGTAGGAAGACTAGATACCCAAGCCAACATGGAATACATATCTAAACTTTTAAATTCTATCAAAGGTTTTGGCAAAGTTGGTAACTTCTCTAACTAGGGTACCTTTATCAGTTGGTTCTCCATGAATTGGTGCAATGTTATAGTTGATTGGTACCTTTCCTCTTGCTCCTTGAGATTCATATTTTTGAACATGACATCCGAGGAAGGTTTCACCCCACAAGCAAATGCCTCTCTAATTGTATTGGGTGAAATGGTAAATAATTTATCTCCCTTCGCATTTTGGATGGCCCTTGTTGTAGGTTGATAAAACTTTGCAATTGCCATCACCAACTCAGGGTAAGGATGCACAGGTGTACACAAGTACTAGGAAAGTTATGCATGATAAGCAATGGTTAATGGGATTTCTAGTGTCAAACCTTGCCTGACTATAGTCTCCACATCTTAGCACAATTTTTCTATGCCTTTGTTTGAAATAGAACAATCTCCAATCTTAGCTAGCTTATCAAAATATGGGTCAAGCTCGGTATTTTCATGTCGCCTAGCTTTTTTAGCTTTTTTACCACCTTATGATTTTTTTGGCTCTAAAGCTTTCTTCGGATCAGCTATCTTCTTCCCCATATTCGTACCATAGCTCTCACTATAATAGTCTAGTGAATCTACAATAAAGCAACAATTTGGGGTGTTGAAGGATAACTTGGTAATGTTAAAAAAATAATATTTGATTGCAAGCTTCTAATTCACCTCCTTTTATAACTTTCACCCTCCAACTACCAGATTTAATGCAAGTGTTGCACCTTAGGAATTCGAGTGAATGTGCTCCTTGATTCTCTTGCTCAACATATTTTTTAATGAAAACTCAACTGCCCATTAACTGCCAATAATGCCCTTGCGCTGTGAATCTTCCTTGGACATCGAACTCAACCACTTTTTTACCTTGGAGGATGCAATCTAGATATTTAATAGCTCATCTCGGGAAAAGCAAGTGCCACGTGTGAGAGATGGGGGTAAAAATAATTAATTTCACTGTATATAAAATGTCGAAACATCTTCTAGAATCTTTGTGGGTGAAATCAATCTAATCTCATGTATTAATTTTAAAATATTTCTTGAAATTAGCGTTGTTTAGCAAAAAATGTTGAAGGAGAACGCTTGCTTAGCTAAAAATATCTTGGGGTAAAAATATTCACATCACACGTACTCTGAAACTGCTTCTTCTACTTGCTTTGTGGAATTACATGCCTCTCAATCCTTTTTAAAATAATTCTTCTCTAATTTCACCTCAAAAATCTTATTGCTAAAAGCAAGCTTTAACTGAGAGTGCTTTGCATGAAAAAGTAGGGTAAAATTAATTTCGCCTCCTTCCTTGCCGAACTTAGCACTACCAACTAGAGTTTTGAAAAAGCATGCATTTATTTTTAATTCTTCTCTGGCAGTTTCGCTCCGAAAATGTCTTCGGGGAAATAAATGAGGGTTTCACCCCAAAAATAGAAAAAGCATGGTAAATCTTCTTTGTGGGGTGAAAATAAAATTTTTAAATCTTTCTTGCTTTCATATTTTTCTTTTCTTGGCAACTTTAAAACAAGTGGGGTGAAATTAATAAAAATGGGGTGCTCCCTTTTTTCAAACTTTTACTTTTGCTTTTCTTTTCTTCTCCTTTTTTCCCTCTTTTAATATTTTATTTTTTTGGCAAAATATGAGCGCTTTTTAATGAAAAAGCAAAACCCATGGTGCTTTCATAATTTCTAAAAAGAAATCTGCTTTCTTTTTCCTCTTTTCACCTAAAAATAATACAAAAGCCTTTTAAAATGTTTTCGGGTGAAAATGATTTTTTGTTGGTGGCAAGGTGCTTTTGGGGTGAAATCACTTGCCTTGAGGGTGAAAATGATTTCTTGATGAAATCAATTTTTTTTATATTATATCACTTTAAACATATTTAATTAAAATAAAATAACATAATAACTTATGTACATATATACATACTTGATCAAAATTCTATTACTGATGGTAGGCCTTCAAATGAAGACCATTTATAGGAATTGGTAGTGCATGACCATCCATATCCTACAAATAAAATGAATTGATTTGATTGACACCCAAAATCTGGAATGGGCCCTCCCATATTACTTCAAACTTGTGATGCTTGTCGGGCTTAGCCTTGTTTTCATTCCATTTTAGCACTAGATCACCTACCTCAAATGACTTCTCGAATGTTTTCTTGCCAAACCATTTCTGCATCATCCGAGCATGTTCCATGAAGACATTGTATGATCTCTCCCTCTCTTCTTCCAACTATAAAAGTTGTGCCAATCTCATGCTCATGGGATCAGATTCATCATCATCTTCACCATACAACAAGTGCCATGACTGAAGAGTCGATAATTCAATATGAATAGGCAACACTGCTTCTTTACCATATACCAAGGAATAAGGAGATGTTTTAATGGATTTCTTCATGGAGATATGATCGGCCCATAATGCTTGGTTCAAGAGCAAGTGCCAACTATGCTTATTATCACCTAGGGTCCTCTTTAGAATTCTCAGCAAATTCTTGTTTGTGGACTCAACCAAGTCGTTCCCCTATGGATAATAGTTAGATGATATCTTCAAATAAATTCCATACTTACCCATAAATTCATTGATCCTAGCACCGATGAAGGGAGTCCCATTATCTATTATGATTGCATCTGGTATGCCAAAACGGGTGATTAATCCCTCAAGGAAAGTAATAATTGTTGCTTGATCCACCTTCTTGGTTGGAATTGCTTCTGACCATCGGGTGAAATAGTCGGTTGCCATCAAGATATATTTGTGTTCGATAGAGGAATTGGGATCAATGACCCCAATAAATTCTAAGCCCCATTGCTGAAATGGTGCTTCTACTTGAATCGGATGAAGGGGTAATGATGCATTCTTGCTTCTACCAACATATCTCTGGCACTTATCACAATTTTGACTAACTTTGAAAGTATCTGCAAAGAGAGTAGGCCAAAAATATCCTACTTTGATGATATTTAATGCCATTGGCCTCCCTGCATAATGGCCTCCTGATAGACTAGAGTGAAACTCCTCTAGGATTCCTTGTTTCTTAGATTCTCGAACACACTTGAGAAGTACTCCATCAATATTTTTATGGAACAACCCATTTGGCAACATCACGTACCTAAGGGCCTAAAGTCTGAATCTCCTTCTTTGTGAGGCATTAAGGTGTGAAGGACATCTTCCTGATTGGAAATATTTGATAAGGTCCTCTGTCCAATCATGATCGCCTATAGAGCGATTAGCAAAATTGCTTTTGCTTATTGAATCTTCAAGTTGGCAAACCATGGATTTAGATGTAGTGCTTTTTGCAAGCTCTTGACATAGTGCTCGACCTCGAACCAGCTTGGTTGGATGGATTTCAATGTCATATTCCTAGATTTTGGAGACCCATCCAACTCTCTTGTCTCCAAGCTCTCCTTGAATGATGAAACTCTGAACATCTGGATGAACCACATAAACTATCATCTTGCTTTGAGAAACAAAATATCAAAACTTCTTCAAGGATTTCATCACCGCATATACTTGCTTTTCAATGAAATTATATTTTTCTTCATGCGGTTGGATGACTTGGCTCAAGAAAGCAATCGGTCACTCATCTCCATCATCTCCCTTTTACGTAAGCACCATTGCATAGCTCTCTTGCTCACCAATGATGTATAGGATAAAATACTTTGAGTAATCTAGGTTTATCTAGAGCTTGAGCAATTCTTTCTTTTATCTCCTTGAATGTCTACCTCCTCTTCTCGATCCATTTGAACTCAACATTCTTCTTTAATAACTCTATCATCGACTTTACCACTTGGGAAAAATCTACAATAAACTTTTGAACAAAGTTTATCTACCCAAAGAATGATTGCAAATCCTTCTTGCTGGCTAGAAATGGAAGCTTCAAGAGGGCTTCAACTCTAGCTGGATCAATCGCCAAACCTTCTTCTAAAATAACATGGCCTAGGAGCTTCCCTTATTTTACCATGAAGATGGACTTCTTTGGGTTGATTGATATTTTGAACTCTTAACACTTTTCAAACACTTGTCTCAGATGTAGACTATGTTCCTCCCTATTGTGAGAAAAAATGGTCATGTCATCCAAATAAATAACAATAATATGATTCAACAACTCACCGAAAGCTATGTCCATTGCTCTCTAAAAAGTTGCACTAGCATTTGAGAGACCAAACAACATCCATTGATAAGCAAAAGTTCCCCATTTTATTGTGAACATCATCTTATATTGGTCTTCATCCTTGACCTAAATTTGGTTATAGTCAAAGAATCCATCTAACAAAGAGAATCTCTGAGCACCAACTACCACATGAAGAATCTGATCAATTTGTGGTAGTGGATAGTGATCCTTCAGAGATGCTTGGTTTAAATTTTGAAAATCCACACATAGGTGGATATCTCCATTCTTCTTTCTTATGGGGACTAGATTTGCTACCCAGGTAGAGTGCTTAATTGGGTAGATGATTTTGGCTTCCAACATCTTTAGTAATTCTACTTTCATCAAAGTTTCAATCTTGGGATTGATCGATCTCTACTTTTTCCTGAAGGGTTTTACTCCTTCCTACAACTCAATGGTATGTTGGATTACATATTTGTTGTAGCCTTTCAAATCTTGGTAGCTCCAAGCAACAATGTCTGGGTACTCATGACATAATTCTTTAATCTGCTCTAGCTCTTCTTGAGTGCAATCAATGCCGACTTTGATCAACTTCTTGGGTCCCAGATGCAGTTCAGTATAAATTCCCCTCCCTCCCCCTTCCCCCTATCTTTTTTTCTCTATCATTTTGATCAAAGAGACTCTCAAGTGTAATCAACCCCTTTGGGATATGATTATTCCATAATTGGATCAAACCCTCGACTTCTTCCTCATCAAGTGTTCTTTCTTCCACATCACTAGCTTCTCTTATCAAGAAATTAACAATCTGCTCATCACTTTCGAACACTTGCTAGTGGATATTTTTGTTAGGGACTGAAGGTCTATAAATCAACCTCATAGTCTTGGGCTTTCTCACCACATGCTCCACTAGGAGAAAAATTAGCACCAAGGGATGCTAGGAGATCGACATGCTTGTTTTGCTCCTATGAGATTGCTTGGATGTTCAATGTTGTATAAGCTTCAAAAAGGTCCCAAACTTTATTTTGGTATACTTTCAAGTAGTGCTTCTTGGAAACACACTTACTAGTTACCTAGTTGACGATTAGCTCAGAATCTCCAAAGATCTGTAATTGTTTGATCCTAAGATTTTCTACCTTTTTTAGACCCAAGCAGAGTGCTTCATACTCGGTGGCATTGTTCATACAACTCCAGGTCAATCGATAAGAGTACATCTTTTGTATACCATAAGGATAAATGAGAACAATTCCAGCTCCTACACCATTCTTACACCTAGCACCATCAAAGTACAACTTCCATAATTGATCTAGAATAGGATCTTCATCATCAGGCACTTTCACTTCAACTTTTTTAGGCTTAGTGATGGTGTAGCATCTAATTTTGGTCTCCATCATGGCATTAAAATTGAGCATTGAAAACTCATCTTCTATTTGAAGCTCATCCATAACTTCTTCCATTAAGTCTAACTCCTCCAATTCTTCGATCATCAAGTTGACAGAATTCATGGGTTTATCTTCCTCTTCAATATTTTCTATGTGATAAGTTGAAGGCTTCTCATTATAAATTTAGATTCTCCTCCCTTTGATAGGAATTTCCAAATGAGAATAGTCAAGAGAAAGGTAGCCTCCCAACTTGGCAGTAAACTCCTATGATAGGCACATGCTGAAGTAAGGCTCCAGATCAACCACGACTACCTCTTGGATCATAGTGATCTAAGGCATTTTATGCAATACGATGGGGATGTCTTTGATGACCCCCACTATCCTTATAGGGGTTCCATCTAATTACAAGATGCTAGGGCTACTCCTTGTATATTCCATACCCATAACATCACACACTACCTTTGGCATGATAGTCATTGCAACACTTGAGTCGATCATGCAATTATGCACAATCCAACCTTCCATCCTGAGGGATAGGTAGAAAGGGGGTGGTCTATTCTTTCCAGTGGTAGAAGTTGTCAGTGTTTGAGCTAACACTATCTGAGTCGGATTCTTCCCCTTATCTTTCACAAATTTTAGTGATTCTTGCAATAAGTCCACTTGTCTAAGCAATTGTAGTGCATCATAGAGACTCACCTTGGCTGGAATCCTCTTTAATTCTTCAATGATGTTATACATGGATGCATATGATCCTTTGCCTTCATTGGTAGTCTCATATCTGCTCTGATACTATTGTGTAGCTTCTACCCTCTAATGCTTGGTCAAGTATGGGTATTTGAGTTTCTCCCTAGCTTGCTCCTCCATTTCAGCTCTTGCCTACGAAGTTGAAGCCTTTTCTTGCACTTTCTCTTTCACTCATGGAGGTAAAATATCTTTTAGTAGGATAGGTGCATCTGGCTTGGGTGCTGGAATAGTTACCTTTGCTTGCACCTGTTTCTTCTCATTTTGCACCTTTGAGTTAATAGGTACCTTCAAGGGCTCCAACTCAGCTGGGTCCATAGTAATGGGCTTTCTTCCAGTTCTTGTGAGAACTAAAACTTGCTCTTCATAAGGGACCATGAAATTATGATCAACTTCTGTGATCATGTTGATTTGACCAATAGAGGAACTTTCTACCAATGTCTGCACGTAGTTCAGGTGAACCATGCAAGTTTCCTCACCATGTGGATCATTGCACGTAGAGCACCAATATGCTTTGTCTGATGTGCCAACTTCTTCATTTGTCAATATCATTAGATTTCTCTCAGGCACCTTGTTGGTCGATGCTACTTGCTCCTTGGTGATCGACGATGGTTGAAATCTCCTAGGTTAGAAATATTTTTTGGCCTACTTCCTTTTGATCACCATGATTTCATTACCCATCGCTCTTATGGTTGAGTTCATGGACTGCAACTCTTTCAACACTTTTTCTTGTGGATCAGGGTTTGAGGGTGTTGGAGGAGCTGGTAATGGTAGTGGGACAGGTGGAGATGGTAGTGTTGGGAATGGAACTAGAGTGGGTAACTATGGAATGGTTGGAGCGAGTAGTTGAGGGATAGAAACTATCATTGTGGTTTGAGATGTACTCAGATTCCATGAAGGGATTGGATACATGGGTGACATGGGCAAAGGTTGAGAAGATGCATTAGCATACAAATACTATGGAAGATCAAGAAAAATAGGCATTGCCATTTTTGGTGGAAGCTTACCAATAGCAATCAGGTCAGCCTCAACCTTTTGTGTAGTAGAATATAGATCAAGAAATGTATTAATATTAGATTATCAGATGGCCATACTGATATCAAAGTTGAAATCTTAGAGGTAGTAAAATATCGCTTGCTCAAGAGTCGATCGAAGACCATCAGGAACTCTATGCCAAGTTTGGGTGAACCTAACATTGAAGTCCATGATTTCCTCCTATGGATACCTCTGAATGGTAGTAAATTGATGCAATAGAGAGAATGGATCCACTTGTTCATTGAAACCTTTGATCAACAATTCAACCAATTGGTCCCAGGTAGTAATGGTGGCAGGTTGTAATGATCGGTACTAGTAAAGCAACTTACCTCTAAGAGAGAGCATGAGCAATCTTACCATTATATCCTCATCTGTGATGCTATGGATTATCACCAAGGTAGCTACATCTTGGACATGCTCATAAGTCATCTTCCCCGTACCATCGTAAGTAGGCAAAGCCTTCATTGTTGCTTGTGGAATCAGGTTCTGAGCTTGTAGATTTAGAGGTCCAGAGTGGTTCCATGTTGGGAACTACCTTGGTGGTTGTGGTGGTAGATTTTGAGCCATGTGGACTGGAGTGTGTGGTTGGGGAGGTGGAAAACTAGTGGTTGTGCTAGCAGGACTCGAAGGAATAGAGAACACACTAGCTAACTATGAAGATGTTACACTTGATGGGCCAGTCAGAGTGACTAACCTAGGGTGTTCTCCTAGCACTTGGGTGTCAAGCTCATAAAACTCAATGGGATCTTCTAGATTTTTGGCCTTCGATCTTGTGATCATGAAGAAATATTTCACTCACTTCACGTTCGGAGGCTTCTGGGTAAATTTGAGTCACCAGATGTTCTAATCATATAGTATAAAGGTGAACATCAAACCTTAATACTATTTAAAAATGGAACTTTTTAGGGTCCCACTAGGCATGCCAAAAATTATTGGTCATGAATCTACCTAAGTATAAAATATTATTTGTGCACCCTAGACCCGACCAACATTGAAAGGTCAAAGGAAAGAGATGTCCTTCGAGCCAATCTCTAGAGAGGGTTGGTTCCCATACTAAAACTAATGATCGGTTTAAAGCTTAGGGTAATAGGAAAGAAATGGGAAATGATAGAAAGGAATGGGAAATATGGCTATAAGCTAGATATGAAAGGTGGGGATAAACTAACAACAAAAATTCATAGTAAGTATTAATTAGCATATAACAGAAAGAAAGGCATAGGAACCACTCATAGTTTGCCAAGATAACTTCCAAGACAACATTCCAGTATTCACTCCCTCACAAGCAGTAATTAAATCCAGATGCAGAATTTAAAATCAGCAAATAATGGACATGAACTTAATCAAAAATGACAAGTAGAAAGAGATCAAACACAATACTACTCAAGGAACCAGAAGCTGAATGTCTTTCTATTTATGCAAAAAACTTAAAGTGTTTTTCTACAGAGTGTCTATCCTCTCTTTATTACATTGAAATGCTTAGTATTTATAGAGGATTTTACCTCTATCATTAAATGCACAACACAACAAAATATCGATTGGTCAAAAATTAGTAGCAATAATTTCTCTCCTCGGTAATGGTGATGCTCGAATCAGATCATTCTTCAGGGGATAGCAATCATAGTTTTCATGGAGTGCACTTGGAAAATTGACAAAGATGGATGATGGAAAGAATGTTCCAAGCATCGGTGCATCGAAACTCAACAATGTCACACGACAATCAAGAGCTTGGATATTAAATTTTGGGTGCCATTACATTCTCTTATACCTTGGAATCTTACCCTTGCTAGTTGAAATCAATGAAATTTAATTCTGCTTTGAAAAGGAATGAAATCCATGGAGGGCACCTCAAAAATAATTGGGATCACATCAGATTTGAGGGTGTAGCATTAAATCCTGGCAACTTTTAGTAAAAATTTTGGATCATCACTCTCACTGCCCCAAACATTAAATTTTATCAATCTCTATCCTTTCCCAAAAAAATTTGTAGTTATGGCACTTTAGACAGTAACCCTGGTTGATGATTGCCTTCACAGCTAGAATTTCACCTTTCATTTTAATTTATTTCACCCCATGATGTCTTCTTGTTTGAATGATAGGCAAAAATGGGAGTTTCACCCCTCAACATACTTTCACCCCTTTCCTGGGTAATTTCACCCCAAAAATGATAAAAAATGTCTTCTACAAGGAAGGAGGCAAAAAATAATTGATTTCACCCTTGAGAGGGGCGACAATGACTTTCGCCCCACCCCTAGGGGCGACGTTGACTTTGATCGGTAGGAAAAGTTGCTTTTTTTAGGACTTTCACCTCAAGATGTCTTCATTTGGAATTTCACCCTAAAGGAGGGCGAAAATGATTTTCGCCCCTCCTGAGGGGCGACTTTGACTTTGACTATGCCAAGCAGGCTCTTCCTTCTATTTTCACCCTAAAGATGCTTTTAACTAGATTTTTACCCTTGAGAGGGGCGAAAATGATTTTCGCCCCTTTCAAGGGGCACTTTTGACTTTGACCCATCTACGTCACTTGCAAATTTTTCTTCTCTTATTTCAAGGTAATTTCACCCCAAAGGAGGTGCACAAAGGATTTTCGCCCCTCCATGGGGCAAAAATATCTCTCCTTTAATTTTGTTGGTGCCTTCATCTTCAATAAAAACTGCCAAAGTCGTAGTTGATTTTTCATTAATCCTTCAATCCCGAAACACCCATTGCCACTGATTTTCCTTCTTACATTTTGCTCACGACTTCCATTAATTTGTTACCGGTAAAACTACTGTGCATCTCCAAAAACAAACTCAATTTTTTTGATGAAATTTTTATAATTTGGGAGAAAATATTAAAACATAAAAACAACACAACTGCATCATTTATCTTCTTTTCAAAAAAATTACAAGCAAAATTTAGTGTGGCAAAATTGCCAACACTACCCTAGGTTTACAATGAATTATTATTGATATTTTAACTTTAAATTTAAAATATATATTTCAATCTACTTGGTTATTCCTTCATCTTGTTAAGGAAATAAAAAGGAGATGTTATGGTGGAATGAAGAAAATTTTAAAGGATCATTTATGTACAATTTTGAATATGAAATATCTAAAGGGGAAAATGAAGATTTGAAATGTCAATTCCTTTTGTAACTTTTTCAAGGAACAATGAAATTTGAATTCAATCTCAAAAATTTACAAGAGATAGTAGAAACCAATGGAATAGACAAGGATTCTTATATATATATATATATATATATACACACACACACACACACACACATAGAGAGAGAGAGAGAGAGAGAGAGAGAGAGAGAGAGAGAGAGAGAGAGAGAGAGAGAGAGAGATGTTTAATGCACTAAAAAAGGAAGCATACTCTTTCCAAAAATCTAGGAAGAAATTGCTTGAGGAGGAAGATAGAAATACCAAAGTTTTCATTCTATAAGGAAACTAATTTTTTATATACATTGCAACAAAAATATTTTAACTCAAAAGGGAAGAAATATTGAGGATGAAAATATTAATTAATTATTTAAAAAATATTTTATCATATACTTGGCAAGATAAGGAAGCACAAGGTAAATATTCGATAAATGATCACACAAGAAAAAAAATAAGATGAAGAAGATATCTATGGAGGTGCTAGATGAAGCAGTTTTCTCTTTCCATCCTAATAAGACACATGGGTGCAATGGATTTCTTGCAATTTTCTTTTAAAAATATTGTTATTCATTAAAGAGTGATGTAATGGTTGTGGTTAAAAAAATGAAGTATACAATAAGTGAGGTTAATGTCACTTTTCCTACATTGATTCCCATGAAAGGTGAGATAAAATATATTTATAGTTTTCATCCAATAAGCTTTGTTAATATTTTCTATACAATCATTTCAAAGTTTATAAGAAATAGGTTGAAAAGAATTCTAGATTATGTTATCTTAGAGGAACAAGGTGGTTTTGTTTGTGGTAAACAAATTCTTATGGTGTAATTACTACATAGAAGGCCATACATTCCCTTCATTTCATGAAATTACTAGGTATGCTTATGAAATTAGATATGAAAAAAATCATATGATAGGGTTTATTAGAGTTTTATACATGATATTCTCAAAATGTTTGGTTTTGATCAAGGTTGGTATGAATGGACTAGATGTTGTTTTAGCACTCTAAAGTATTCTAGTTAATATTTATCTTACTAGTAATTTTAAGTCATTCTATGGATTTCATCCAAGGTGATCCACTTTGTCATTATCTATTTATAATTCTTATTAAGGAATTAGTGAGAGCTTTTCCAATGGAAAAATAGAAGGAAAAACCAAAGGTATATAGTTTGCAAAAAATGATCCCCTCAAATATCATCTACAATTTATTGATGATACTCTTATTTTAGGTCATCCCTCAGTCATTGAAGCCATAGACTTTGAATTGATATTATCATGCTATGAGAAGGCTAGTGGACAGTTAGTTAATACTATAAATTTTAATAAATTTTTATTAAAACTACCCTATATTTACAATGAATTATTATAGATATTTTAGGGTTTAAAGTTAAAATATATATTTCAATCTTCTTGGTTATTCCTTCATCTTGTTAAGGAAATAAAAAAGATATGTTATGGTGGAATGAATAAAATTATAAAGGATCATTTATGTACAATTTTATTCAAAATATGAAATATCTAAAGGAGCAAATGAAGATTTGAATTGTCAAATCCTTTTGTAACATTTTCAAGGAACAATGAAATTTGAATTTAATCTCAAAAATTTACAAGAGATAGTAGAAACCAATGGAATAGACCAGGATTCTTATATCTAAATATATATATATATACATACACACACACATAGAGAGAGAGAGAGATGTTTAATTCACTTAAAAAGGAGGCATACTCGTTCAAAAATCTAGGAAGAATTTGCTCAAGGAGGAAGATAGAAATATCAAAGATTGCATGCTATAAAGAAACTAAATTTTTATATGCATCACATAAAAAACGTTTTAACTCAAAAGGAAATAAATATTGAGGAAGAAGAAATTATCTAGAATAAATTAATTAATTATTTCAAAAATATTTTATCAGATACTTGGCAAGATAAGGAGGCATAAGGAAAATATTCCATCAATGATCATACAAGGAAAAAAATGGGATGAAGAAGATTTCTATGGAGGTTCTAGATGAAGTAGTTTTCTCTTTCCATTCTAATAAGACACATGGGTGTGATGGATTTCTTACAATTTTCTTTCAAACATTTTGGTATTTATTAAAGAGTGATGTAATGGTTGTGGCTAAAAAAAGGAAGGATACAATAAGTGAGGTTAATGTCACTTTTACTACATTGATTACCAAGAAAGGTGAGATAAAATATCTTGATAGTTTTCAACCAATAAGATTTGCTGATATGGTCTATAAAATCATTTAAAACTTTATGGAAATTAGGTTTAAAAATGTTCTAGATTATGATCTTATAGAAAAAAAGTAGTTTTTTTTTTTGGTAAACAAATTCTTTATGTTGTAATTGTTGCGCAAAAGGCCATACATTCTCTTCATTCCATAAAATAACCAAGTATGCTTATGAAATTATATATGAAAAAAATATATGATAGAGTTTATTAGACTTTTCTACATCATATTCTCAAAACATTTGGTTTTGGTCAAGGTTGGTGTGAATGGATTAGATGTTGTCATAACACTCTAAAATATTCTATTTAATAGTTCTCTTACTAGTTATTTTAATTCATTCTATGGACTCCATCAAAGGTGATCCACTTTATCCTTATCTATTTATAATTCTTATGAAGGCATTAGTTAGAGCCTTTTCATTTGAAAAATAGAAAGAAAAATCAAAGGTATTCAGTTTGCAAAAAATGGTCCCATCAAATCACATCTACAATTTGTTGATGATAATTTTATTTTAGGTCATACCTCAGTCATTGAAGCCATAGACTTTGAATTAATATTATCATGCTATAAAAAATCTAGTGGACAATTGGTTAATACTACAAATTCTAGGAATTTTTTACTAATGCTACTCTAGATTTACAATGAATTATTATGGACATTTTAGCATTTAAAATTGAAAAATATTTGTCAACCTACTTGGGTATTGCTTCATCTTCTTAAGGAAATAAAAAGGAGATGTTAAGGTGGGATGAAAAAAAAAATAAAGGATCATTTATGTACTATTTTCTTCAAAAGATGAAATATCTAAAGGAGGAAATGAAGAATTGACATGTTAAATCCTTTGGTAACATTTTCAAATAAGATGAAAAAAAATTATGAGAAAAAAGATAACCATCATCGAGGGCGGGAAAATTTTTGAGCAGGCGAGAGGCAATGTTCTAGGGTTTTTGGAGCAAAGGAAAATCCAGGGCATCAGGTGGGTTGCCGTAGTGTTTTGCTGGTTACTGTGGATCTGAAGGAAAGTCTGCTGCCCCAGGAGGGTCCAATGGGGACTCCTCTAGATCCTCTCTCTGGGAGAAAGAGCTCTTACGCTGAATTGCTAAAAGAAAATTCTTCATCTTCTAATGACGAAGCTCAAAGAAATACTCTTCATACGCTCTTCAAGAACGCTAGAAAGAGCTCAATAGCACATCGAGTTAATGGATGCCTTTCGCAATCCGCCTCAAGACCCAAGATTGTCATCGAGCCAAAGATGGTCGAAGACACAATCATATACAGAGCCAACCATGATCTGATCTGTAAATTCATGGGTATTCGCCCTACCCTAAATTTCTTGCATACCTAGGTCAGACAAAACTGGGAGCCTCATGGTGAGTACTCCTTATGGTTTATTAGCAATGGGTATTTCATTGTTAGTTTTTCTTCTCTAGCTGATAGAAATAAGGCTTTTGAATAAAAAAAGAGGAACCACGGTTCGAAAGGGTTATTTGTTCAACCCTGGAGAGTGGGTTTCAATCTTCGTATTGAACCTACGACTATCCCGGTTTGGATCTGATTGTATGCTCTTCCAATGGAGTTTTGCGGTGAGCATGTTCGGGAAATGATCGATAACTCCCTCGGTAGACATTTGGGCATCTCCAAAGACACCATAGAAGGAAACACAACTATTTTTGCAAGAATTTGTGTGGAAATGGATATTAGCTAGCCTCTATCGGCAGAGGTGGAACTGGAACTGGCAGGACTATCTTGGATCCAACAGCTAGATTATGAGGCTCTGCCCTTCAGATGCAGATTTTGCAACAAACATGGGCATTTGGCCCGGTTTTGTCCAAATATTTTGAACACAAAAATGGAGGCCCCGCTTGGAATGCCAAATCGCCCCAGGGAGGGTAAGTCTACTCTTACCAAAGAACCAACCAATACTCCTCAGGGTAATGATGTTCAGAAATATGGCTTTGAACAACCCAAAAGAAGGAGAAAGCAAAAGAAAAATGGTAAGGAGCAATCGCAACTCAAGCCAGCTAATA
Organism: Wollemia nobilis; assembly: GCA_028583015.1. Taxonomy (NCBI): domain Eukaryota; kingdom Viridiplantae; phylum Streptophyta; class Pinopsida; order Araucariales; family Araucariaceae; genus Wollemia; species Wollemia nobilis. The sequence continues at coordinate 321,595 of JAQPPZ010002456.1, read as the reverse complement.
GGTATGAAATTTTTAAGACACTAGTGGACCAAGAGGATCAAGTCATGGAAGGAGTGGATGGGAATATTGAGGACAATAACATCCACGCTCATGCTTCTCCTTCATCTCCCCCCGTCATAGAACAGGTGATTGAGTACACTGAGTTACCGCAACCAAAGAATGTAGGGGCATTGATAGTGCACTCCCAAGCGCAACCAATAATCAAGGATGTCAGCATGGGAATAGCAAAAAAGAACAGAGAAAGGCCAGCCCTAGGGATAACTCAGGTGGAAAAGAGATCCAAAAATAGCAACTCTCAAGGAGCGGGCATAAAATCAAATAAGGACCTGCTAGCAGTTCAAGGAGACAAGCTAATCACTAGAGGATCGGTGAGGACAATTGATTCTTACTGCTCTCAAGGTTTTCAATGATTATTAAATCATGGAATATTAGGGGTTTAAACAGTAGAACCCATCAATCTGTTGTTCAAAGACTCTTAGGAAAATGCAAAACAGATTTTTTGCTTATCCAGGAGACCAAAATGTTGTTAGATCTTATGAGTAAAATAGTTAACAGAATTTGGAGGGGTTCTGGTCATATGGATGTGGCGGCCCAAGGTGCCTCAGGGGGGATTGTCACTCTTTGGAACTCTCTAGAATGGACTGCAATAGAACATATAGCCTGGATGGGTGTTCTCACATCTCATTTTAGGAATAATGTCACAACTGAACATGTTTTAATCATAAATTTTTATGGGGCTCAAACCCTTGATGGCCAGAGGCTTCAATGGAAAGTTGTGCATAACATGAGGACCTCAAGGGATGATTTAGACTAGATTATTTCTAGGGATTTCAATGCTAAATTATCTTCTAGAGATCAGGAAGGAGGAACCCCAATTTTGGACCCAGGGGATCGACTTCTGATTGCCCAAGTCCAGGCTTTTCACCTAGTGGATATTAAAGGCCCTGGACCTAACTTTACTTAGACTAACAAGAGGAGGGAGCCACATAGCCGGAAGGTAAAGCTAGACCATTTTCTGGTGTCAGAGGAGGCATTCATAAAATGGAATACAAAATTCCAAATTTTGGAGGGCCCGATTTCAGATCACTTTCCCATTTTGTTGGAGAGAGGGATTACGACAGGGCAGCATCACAAACCCTTTAAATTTGAAAATTTTTGGTTACAAAAAGAGGATCTTCGAAAGAAAATTCCATAGTGGTGGGAGGAAGGTCGTCTACCTTTTGGGACAGCAATGTTTAGATTCCACAAATAGCTTCATTATGTCAAAGCTCAACTGAAACAATGGAGGCAAGCTATCAAGACAGACTTCCAGATCCAAAGAGCTCCTTTGGTGGCCAGATGGGATGAGGTTAAAAAACACTTTAGGGAAGGAACAATTTCAGAGCAGCTCAAAGTCGAGGATGATGCCTTGCATAAAGTGGTTGAGGACATTGATAACCAAGAGGAGACCTACTAGAAATAGAGAGCAAGAACCACTTGGTTATTGGAAGGTGATAGAAATATCAAATTTTTCCATCGATCAGCCTATGCTAGGAGACAGATGAATAACATAGAAGCTCTTCAAGATGAGAATGGACATTCCTTTGATACTCTTCCTGGTATGCATTCCCATTCAATGGATTATTTTTCTAAACTTTTTAAGGCAAGTATGGAGCAAGATGTAGAGGCTCAAAATGAAGTGATTGATGTCATACCCTCTGTTATCTTTGAAGAAGAAAATCAGGCCCTTCTTAAACCCATTGGTAGAGAAGAACTGAAGAATGTGGTCTTTGGAATGAGTACCGGCAAAACTCCAGGACCAGATGGCTTTCCAATTGAGTTTTTTTAGGCCTTTTGGGATACTTTGGATGAGGATGTTTTGGATGTCGTAGAGGAGTCCAGAGGTAATAAAAGAATGCTTAAGGCATTAAATCATACCTTCATCACTTTAATTCCAAAAGGGGAGGAGGGGGTTCATATTTCAGATTATAGACCTATTGCCTTATGCAATGTGATTTATAAAATAATCACAAAGGTAATGGCTGAACGGCTAAAACCTCTTTTACATAACATTATCTCCTCGGAGCAAGGGGGTTTTGTAGAGGGTAGGCAGATCTTGGATGGGGTGGTTCTTGCTCAGGAGGCAATCCATACAATGCAAAAATCTAGTAATAAAGGAATGTTCATTAAATTAGATATTTCAAAGGCCTATGATAGGTTGGAGTGGAGTTTCTTGTCAAAAATGATGGCAGACTTTGGTTTTTCTCAAGACTGGATAGATTGGGTCATGAGTTGTGTATCTACATTGTCTTATTCAGTATTAATCAAGGGTCTTCCCTCGCAACCTTTTGGATCCTCTCGAGGTCTTCGTCAAGGGGATCCTTGCTCTCCCTATATTTTCCTCATTTTGGCTAAAGGTTTAGGTAGACTTTTCTTGAGGAGAAGACATCAAGGTTTGCTAACAAGTATCAAGGTGGGTGAGGAATTCTTGACTCACTTACAGTTTGTGGATGATACAGGATTGGTTGGAGTGGCCAGCTTTAGGGAAGCAAGAGTGATCAGATATACTCTTAATGTCTACCTTAGGGCTTCAAACCAAGTCATCAATGATAAAAAATCCAAAGTGGTCTTTCTTAATCTTGATCAAAGGCTCCAAGACAGAGTTCTAGAGATCTTGGGATTCACAAGTACTTCTCTTCCAGTGGTTTACTTGGGGGTTCCTTTGCATTTCAAAAAACTGAAAATGGATATCTAGAAGGATATTTTGGATGGTATCAAATATAGAATGAATCATTGGTCTCACAAATGGTTAAGCTATGGGGGTAGATTAACTTTTTTACAGTCAGTCATTCAGGCCATGCCAATTTACAAATTTTCTATCCTGGCTGCCCCTCATAAGATATGGAAAGAGCTGGACAATATGGCTAAAAGATTTTTATGGGAATGAGCAAAAGGAGAGAGGAAATGGGCCTTAGTTGGTTGGGATAAAGTTACCCAACCCAAGGTAAAAGGAGGGCTGGGACTGAGAAGATCCAAGTTCAATAATAAAGCTTTGGTTGGAAAGCTGTACTGGAGGTGGATTTCCCAACCAACCTCCTTATTCAGTAGAATCCTAACTAGTAAATATTTGGGTCATGTTAACCCAAATGAGGTGGGCCGTTTCCCTTTGGATGGCCCTGGATCCCTAGTGTGGCAGGCTCTCAAGCTAGGATCTCAAGTGGTTAAAGATCAATTGTTTTGGAAAGTGGGGAGAGGGGAGAAGGCTCGTTTCTGGACAGAATCTTGGGATCAATACCCACCCATCATTGTTGAATTTATTGAATTACAACCAATAAAAACTATCATAGAAACCAAAGTATGGGTTAACATTGACAGTTACTTCATCACTAGTCAGCTGGGGGAGTATAAGTTTAAGAAGTTTAAGAAGCTGGAGGAGTGGCCAATTTCAATCCCTCCGGAGTTGGCACCCATCATGACTAAAATCTTGTCAGAAATATTTCTCACAGGTAGAGACAAGGAGGATGAATTAGCTTGGGGCTATGGGAGCCTTGGTGTCTTTATAGTGAAGGATGGATATGAGAAGATCCTCCCAAATCCTCCCCCCCATTCATTCATGGTTGAGTATTGGACAAATATTTGGCACTCCAAGTGCTGGCCGAAAGTAAACTTTTTTGCCTGGCAGTTAATGCACAACAAAATTCTCTCTTTTGACAATCTCAGATGTAGAGGAATCATCGGTCCATATCAATGTGTTTTATGCTACAAGAACGAGGAAACAGTTGATCACCTGATGTTTGAGTGCCCTTTCACGCATCATATTTGGAAGCGTTGGATTTCTTGCTATAAAATTCAAGTTAATGGTGACTTGAATCGGACTAATATCTAGAAAACATGGAAGAGGGGTAGATTTAAATCTAAATCTCTTTGAATTGTTTGGGAGCTTGGACTAAACTTAATTTGGTGGCAAGTGTGGTTGGAGAGAAATGCGATAATTTTTAGAGAAATTTCTTCCTCGTTAGATGGAGTTTGGCAGATTATCTGGAGCAAGGTTACAGAAACTGTTGCTGTCTATGCTATAGAGGAAACTTAGGTTGTTACTGGCCCAATGGAAGAGGGAGTTGAAGAACAACAGGGACAGGACAGAGCTAGTTGGAAACCACCACCAGAAGGCTAGATTAAAATTAATACTGACGGAGCTGCAAAGGGTAATCCGGTTAGTGCCAAAATTCAAGTGGTTTGTCAAAATCATGATGGATTAGTGCTATATTGGGAACTACAAGGTTTGGAAAGAGCCACAAACAATGAAGCAGAAGCCATAGCTATTAAATTTGCTTCTATTTGGGTAGTGAAATAGGGCCACAAGAGGATCATTATTGAATCAGACTCTCAAATAATGGTTGGAGCTCTTGATTGCATGAGAAACTTTGCTTTGAAAGCATGGAGGTTGAGGATCCTTGTCTCTCAAATTAAGAAATTATGGAAGGAATTAGATGATGTGATCCCAGTTTATGTGAGTCGAGATTTAAACAATGCGGCCGACTTCCTAGCTAAGATGGGTGCTGAGAAGGAGGCAAGGGTCCAGCTTCACAGTGATATGGCTATTGAGGATGAGGTGATCAGGCAGGGTCTAGAAAGGTCCTTGGAAAAATGATCAAAGAAAAATCAAAGGGAGGGATGTTGTCACGATATCGCGACATGTTGCGCCATCACGGTCACTGGAGGAATTTTGTCGTGATATCACAACATGTCGTGATATCGCTGGAGGGAAGTTGTCGCGATATCACGACATGTCATGATATCATGACATGTTGCACCATCGCGGTTGCTGGAGGGAAGTTTTCATGATATCATGACATGTTGTGCTGTCACGGTCGCTGGAGGAAATTTGTGATATCATGACATGTCGTGATATCGTGACATGTCGTGATATCATGACATGTTGCACTGTCACGACCGTTGGAGGAAAGTTATCATGATATCATGACTTGTTGCATCGTCATGGCCGCTAGAGGAAAGTTGTCGTGATATCGTGATGTGTTGCACCGTCACGATCACTGGAGGAAAGTTGTTGCTATATCACGACATGTTGCGCCGTCGCAGTCGCTAGTGGAAAGTTGTCGCAATATCGTGGCATGTTGCACCGTTGGAAAGTTGTCATGTTTTCACGACATGTTGCGTTGTCACGATCGCTGGGGGAAATTTTTTGTGATTTCGTGACATGTTGCACCATCACAATTGCTGGAGGAAAGTTGTCGTGATATCGCGACATGCAGCACCATCACGACCACTGGAGGAAAGTTGTCATGATTTCATGAAATTTTGCACCATCGCAGTCACTGGAGGAAAGTTGTCATGATATCATGACATGTTGTGCCATCATGGCCGCTGGAGGAAGTTATCACGATATCATGACACATTGTGTCGTCGCGGTCACTGGAGAAAAGTTGTCACGATATCGCGACATGTTGTGTCGTCGCGGTCGCTGGAGGAAAGTTGTCGTGATTTCGCGACATGTTATGTCGTCGCAGCTATTGGAGGAAAGTTTTCACGATATCATGACATGTTGCTTTTTCATGGCCAAAGGTGAGAAGGTGTCATGATATCGCGACATGTCACGTTTTTGGGACCAGTTGCATCATCTGTCCATGCCGATCCCCTGCTAGCTAGTTATTGATTTAGGATATTTGGCTCCATTGCAAGTCTTCTTCTTCTTTTGTAAGTTTGTGTTCTCTCTAAACTCGGCTGGGAAGAGTCTCTTCCCATATTGTAATTGATCTTTGTTTTAATACAAGTTTTTTCAAATTTTTCAAAAAAAAATCATTTTCAAATAACAATGAAATTTGAATTCAAGATAAAAAATTAATAACAAATAGTAGAAATAAATGGAGTAGATGTTAGAATATTAATGTGCACTATGCCTTCAGTTTCAGTTTGACACTTGTCAGTTTCTCTTGACATTTGTTATGTTTTCATATAGGTTTATGTTTATATATTGTAACATTTTTCATGTATAATATATCTCATCTATCTTCCAATCCCAATATTTGGTATCAGAGCAGGATTTCCCTACCCTGTTGGTTTGAGGGGGGATTTACCTAATGGAAATCGCCCCCCCATTTTTTCCCTTCATTTTTCTCCATTTTTCGAAGCATAGGGAGTATGCTCTCCATTTTTTTAAAATGGATCAGAAACCAAACAGCTTGAGAAAATTCATTGCTACCGAATTATTTTTAGAGTGATTAAGAAGGTTAAATTTATCTTGTATTTGTCCATAAAATTAATTTCTCCATGAAGAAATAAACAATGGGATACAAACAATTTATTTACAGATCTGCCATGAATGTCTTGGAGGAATGCAGTCCCACAAGGACGTAGTTTTTTTGTTTATATTTGGTTTATTTTTTGAAGGTAAATCAGGCAATATGAAGGAATGATGAAAATATTCTATAGTTAGATCTACATTTTTTAAGCGGACCTGTTGTATTTTTTTGGATCTACCTAAGAATTTGTTCATCACCGAGGATTTTTCTCTCGAGCAGAGCTCATACTGCCCAGTAACCTCCCCCCTCGTGTATGAGAGCAACCTTGGTGGAGTGTAAATGTAAATTGTTCGCGTATACCATATTTTATTATCATAGATCAAGGACTACAGATCCTCTTCAGTGTACTAAATATGTTCCCTTGGTGTCATCTTTGTTCACAGTATGTTGTAACTACCTATTTTGAGGAGGATGCAGTTAAATCCAATCTTGGTAGACCTGGTTCATGATAGGAACTCATCGGTTGGGCACTGCACTACATGAGAATATATCAACGACCTGACATGGAGATCTGAATCATGCAATTTGCATTTATCACTTTGTCTACTTAGCGGGGCTCTATATCTACATGTGGCACCTTACTTGTGTTATACGAAAATAGAAGAATTTTTTGCTCTAAGACTCACAAATGGAGCTAGATATGTGATGCATCAAGATCGTGCACTGATTACTGAAGGTTCCTAATAATCAATGGTGATAGCACATAATGCTTCCTAGAACTCTTCGATATATGGGATAGCAATACATAAATCATGCACAATTGGAGTGGGCATCCCGCCCATTAGTACAGTGTTCATAGTGCAAGAAAATTTATTTTTCAGTGATAGGGAGTTGGCATAATGATTTTTAGTGGTAATATGGGATCACTACTTTTGTGCATGATATCTATGAGATCATAGCCACTACCATTTAGCTTGCTTGGGATTTACTGATGTCCAGATATAACAATACATTCCACTAAGTTTTCTAGCCACATTTTCTGTGTGATCTGCAAAAATATCCTGCTCATATGACATCTCGTGTTGTTTGATTTTTTGCCATCTCTTGTTAATGCCTTCGATAATTTTTCCTCTAGAGATTCCATTGTTGTCTACACTTTTCAATTCATTGATCTACAAGGATAAATTATGGAGGCGATCGCACCAATTATAAAAGTGAAGATATCATTGTTCAAGGATAATTTTGGATCTGCGTGCAAATATACTAACTCTCTCCACTCGTTGTACTCTGACACCACCATATTTTTTTTGTTTTCCTACCGAGTGATTCTTGTTGATCCATTTCTAGCATGTTGGAGGGAGTGTAGATCATCAAGGGTATAGTTGATGTAGAGATAGAATTTCATGATTTGATTTAGGACATGTTGAGCCCTACTGAGCTAAAAGGAGGAATGAGATTTAATTTTGATGTTGAGAACCTAGTCGCATCAAAAGCCGAGACTACCCTGATGTTGTGACATGAAGGAGTTTACGTCAGTGATTAATGTGCATTATTTGCAGCATCATTTGCTCGTGTGTGTCATGGTGTTGAGTGCACAGTAGTTTAAACCTTATGATGCCCACAGTCGATTTCTCAAACGACAATCATTAGAAGCAAGGGTACATTTTTTGAAAGAGAAATTTTCACTAACAATTTTCTCTACAGACTCATGCACTTGAATTTACCTCTCTACTGGTTTTTGTGCAAGATGCATGACATTCATTTTTTTACAAGGTGAAGATTAAACCAGTGTAGTGCAAAAGTCTTCTACTATACTCTAGTGTTGTATCTTAGATGTGGTTTTTTTTTATTATGTGAACAAAGAAATTTAAAGGATGGAAAAATGCTATATCAAGTGGATGAAGATTGACACATTCGACATGTGCAGGCTCAGGTGATGATCTAGTTACCTACATATTTTGAGAAATCTAGTAGATGACTGCATTTAGATTCGTGATATTTTTTGGTGGAGATGTTATTTCAAGCAACATACGGGGGTCTTGCATACAAATCCTGAGGTCATTTTTTCTGCATTACATTTTTAAGTTGTGTTTTAAACATGGACCTATGTGCGAGAGGTATGGCTGCCTACTTGTGGATCTATGAACTCAAATTTTGGGATGGGGTTCCTATATTCCAATAAATGCTAAAGAAGAAATATGAAGAGCTAGACCAACAAGACCAGCAGTGCTCCCACCTCAAGATGTGCAGCTTGATGCCACGATGCATGGGAGAAAGATATTAATGACCTCCTAAGTTTGTGGGGGTCATTGTGTTTTCATCTAGTTTAATTGATGTCCCAATTATTCTTGATTAGAAAGGTGGCCACATCCTAATTTTAAGGTTATGCACCCTCGAATCTAGAACAGAGACATAGCCAGAGTAGGGCTACACCGTGAGCGTGTCGTTCCCAATAACCGAAAGCAACTACCATTGTTTTGGTAGGACAAGGAATTCGATCGATGCCACATCACAAAGTTGTTTTTTTTAATGTGGTTTCTTTTTCCCATAGTTTTTATTTTAATGTGAAAGGGGAGTGTCTATATAATATGGCCAACATACCTTTAAATTAATTATTCATGTGATTGATTTATTGACGGTGCACTTTTTTAAAAAGAGGATATGCTTTTTACTATATGGCAATAAAACCATGGGCAATTTTTTAAAGGGGGCATATTAAACTGTTTTTATTTTTATGGAGGTGGAAAGGCCCATGTAATTGCTCTACGAGGGAAAACTAAAAAATTGTTTTTTTATTCAGCCTGAATACGATGCCAAGAGAATATTCCTGATGTTTATTTTCATGCCTAAAGAGGTTATTGCTATTTTTTCATGAAGTGAAGGCCCCATTGAACATGGAACATAGGGGTATTTATAGTCGTCGAAACGTTTTTATGAGATGGACACATTAGTGGTGTCCTATTTTCATTTTGAGGCTATTTCATTTGTTATTTTTAGCCTCAAATATTGTTGTATTCTAGAGTGCATTTTTGGTTGAACCCGACACTCTATGTAAGTGAACCTAGTATCTAGTATTCTCCTCTATCATACTTGGTGGATACAACAGTTGGTTACCCATGCATTTCGGTAAGATGAGGTGATTACCATAAGGACACCTACTCTAGGAACTATAGACATAGACACCCTAGAATCTATCCAAGGACTTTTTTGGATTAAATTCTAAAGACTACAGATGAAGACTTCAAAAGAATATATTCTCTTATTTCTTCTTCTCCTCCACATTTGTATTCTATGGCTCATTTTATTGTATTTCATGGCTCATATTTATTTTGTATTAAGGTGCATTTTCGGTAGAGACCGACACCTTATAGATTGAGTTCACCATGAGGGGGATGATATTCATGGTGAATCTAGTCAATGACCTATGAGAGGTAACATACCTAGAGGATGACCTACAAAGGCAACAAACCCATGGAAGTGGTTGATCCTAAGGCAACATACTGATAAGTATACACCACTCATCTAACATTATTCAAATTTGGAGAGCCAAGTGCAAAGAGCACAAACCTAGACCAAATCATGAAATAAAGGAGGATGATAGGGCTATTTTAGAGAAGTCAACATTAAAGGGGAATGTTAGAATATTAATGTGCATTATACCTTCAGTTTCAGTTTGACACTTGTCAGTTTCTCTTGACATTTATCATATTTTGATATAGGCTTATGCCTATATATTGTAACCTTTTTCATGTATAATATATCTCATCTATTTTCCAATCCCAATAGTATATATATATATATATATATATATATATATATATATATATAAATCATAATTCATTGAAAAGGGAGAAACCATATTGGTTCCAAAAATCTAGGGAAAATTACTGAAGGAAATATACAAATATACCAAAAGTTTCATAATATAAGAAAAAAAAAATATTTTCATCGCATCAAAACTATTTTAACTCCAAAGGGAACACATATTTATGAAGAAGAAGGTACCTAGAAGAAATTATTTAATTATTTCAAAAATATTTTATTAGATACTAGGCAAGATGAGGCACAAGGAAAATATTCCATTGATCACACAAGTGCAAAATGAAATTTAAATGTAGAAGATATCTAAGGAGGAGCTAGATGAAGCAAATTTTCCTTTTCATCATAATAAGGCACTTGGGTGTAAGGGACTTCTTGTAATTTTATTTGAAATTATTTTGGATTTATTAAAGAGTGATTTGTTGGTTCTGGTTGAAGAGGCCAAAACAAGAAAGGATACAATAATTGATACTAATTTCACTTTTACTACATTGATTCCCATTAAAGGTGAGATAAAATATCTTGATAGTTTTCATCCAATCAGATTTCTTAATATGATCTATAAATTAATTGCAAACTTTATGGAAAACAAGTTGAAAAGTGTTCTAGACTATGTCATCTTAGAGGAACAAGGTGGTTATTTTTGTGGTAAACAAATTCTTTATTTTGTAATTATTGTAAATAAGACCATATATTATCTTCATTCCATGAAATAACTAGGTATGCTTATGAAATTAGATATGAAGAAAGCATATTATAGGCTTTATTAGAATTTTCTACATGATATTCTTGAAATGTTTCACTTTGATCAAGGTTGATGTGAATAGATTAAATGCAGTTATAACACTCCAAAATATTCTATTTAATAGTTATCTTACTAGTTATTTTAAGTCATTCAATGAAATCCACCAAGGTGATTCACTTTGTCCCTATATATTGATAATTTTTATTGAGGCTTTAGTGAGATATTTCTCAATGGAAAATGGAAGAAAAAATCAAAGGTATTCAGTTTGCAAAAAATGATCCCCTCAAATCTCATCTACATTTTATTGATGATACTTGTATTTTAGGTCATCCCTTAGTAGATGATGCCATGGAGTTTAAATCGATATTTTAATGCTATGAGAAGGCTAGTAGACAATTGGTTAGTACTACAAATTCTAGGATTTTTTTATTAACACTACACTATATTTACAATGAATTATTATGGATATTTTATGGTTTAAAATTAAAAAATATTTATCAACATACTTGGGAATTGCTTCATCTTATTAAGGAAATAAAATGTAGATTTTATAGTGGGATGAAAAAAAATCAATGATCATTTATGTACAATTTTATTCAAAAGATGAAATATCTAAAGGGGAAAATGAAGATTTCAAATGTCAAATATTTGTGTAATATTTCAAAGAAAAATAAAATTTGAATTCAAAATCTGAAATCTACAAGAGATAGTAGAAATCAATGGAATAGACAAAGATTTCTATATGCAATATTTCAATGCATTATGATAAATGTATACATGTGTGTGTGTGTGTGTGTGTGTTTTTTTTTGTGTGTGTGTGTGTGTGTGTGTGTGTGAAAGAGAGAGAGAGATAATACATTGAAAAAGGAGGATTCATATTACCTCCAAAATTCTAGGAAAAAATGGCTCAAGGAATAAGATAGAATTGCCAAAATTTTCATGCTAAAAGAATTTTATCTTCAATGCATCAAAAATATTTTAAATCCAAAGAAAATGAATATTGAGGAAGAAGAAGGTATCTAGAACAAATTAATTGATTATTTCTAAAATATTTTATCAAATAATTGGTAAGATAAAAAGGTACAAGGAAAATATTCCATCAATAATAAGATAAGGACAAAAAGAAATTTTGATGAAGAATATATCTATGGACGATCTACATGTAGTTTTTTCTTTCCATCCTAATAAGGCACCTAGGTGTGGTGGATCTGTTGCAATTTTCTTTGAAATATTTTTGGATTTATTAAAGAGTCATATGTTGATTGTGGTTGAAGAGGTCAAAAAAAAGAAGGCTACATTAAGTGAAATTTATGTCACTTTTACTACATTGATTCCCAATAAAGGTGAGATAAAATACCTTGATAATATTCAACCAATAAGCTTTGTTAATAGGACCTATAAAATCATTTCAAAATTTATGGAAAATAGGTTCTAAAGCATTCTATATTATGTTATCTTAGAGGAACAAGGTGGTTTTATTTGTGATAGACAAATTTTTGATGGTGTAATTATTGCATATAAGACCATATATTTTCTTCATTTCATGATATAACTAAATATGCTTATAAAAATAGATATGAATAAGAAATATGCTAGGGTTTAATAGAGTTTTCTACATGATATTCTCAAAATATTTTGTCTTGATCAAGCTTGATTTGAATGGATAAAATGTTGCTATAGAACTCCAAAATATTGTATTTAATAGTTTGATTACTAGTTATTTTAAGTAATACTATGGACTCCACCCAAGGTGATCCACTTTGTCCTTATATTTTGATAATTATTATGGAGGTATTAGTGAGATATTCATCAATGGAAAATTTGGAAAGAAAAATCAAAGGTATTTAGTTTGCAAAAAATGGTCCCCTCAAATCTCATCTACAATTTGTTGATGACACTTTTGTTTTAGGTAATTCCTAAGTAAGTGATGACATGGAGTTTGAATCAATATTTTCATTCTATGAGAAGACTAGTGAACAATTGGTTAATACTACAGATTCTAGGGACTTTTTATTAACACTACCCTATATTTACAATGAATTGTTATGGATATTTTAGGGTTTGAAAGTAAAAAAAAACTATCAAGCTACTTGGGTATTCCTTTGTATTGTTAAGTAAATAAAAAGGAGATGTTTTGGTGGAATAAAATAACTTTAAAAGAATCATTTATGTATAGTTTTTTTCAAAATATGAAACATCTAAAGGGGCACATGAAGATATGAAATGTCAAATCCTTTGGTAACATTTTCAAAGAAAATTGAAATTTGAATTCAAGCTCAATAATTTACAAGAGATAGTAGAAAACAATGCAATAGACCAGGATTCTTAAATGCAAAATATATCTATGTTTTCATAATGCATTGAAAAAGGAGGAGTCATATGGTTCTAAAAACCTAGAAAAAATTGGTGCAAGGAAGAAGATAGAAATACCAATATTTTTATGCTATATCAATTTTTTTTTTTTTTCCATTGCATCAAAAAATGTTTTATCTCCAAAGGGATGAAATATTGAGGAAGAAGAAGGTATCTAGAAGAAATAAATTTAATTATTTTAAAAATATTATGTCAAATATTGGACAAGATAAAGGGGCATAATGTAAATATTCCATCAATGATCACACAAGGATAAAATAAAATTTTGATAAAGAAGATATCTATGGAGGAGCTAGATGAAGCAATTTTATCTTTTATCCCTAATAAGGCACCTAGGTATGATGGACTTCTTGCAAATTTCTCTCAAATTTTTAGGATTTATTAGAGTGATATGTGTTGTGGTTAAAGAGACCAAAACAAGCAAGCCTAAAATAAATAAGGTTAATGTCACCTTTACTACATTGATTCCTAATAAAGATGAGACAAAATATCATGATAGTTTTCATCCAAAAATATTTGTTAATATGATCTATAAAATCATTTTAAACTTTATGGAAAATAGGTTGACAACGTATTCTATATTATGTTAGAGGAACAATGTGGTTTTGTTTGTGGTAAACAAATTCTTTATGGTTTAATTACTGCATAGAAGGCTAAACATTGTATTCATTCCATGAAATAATTAGGTATCCTTGTGAAATTAGATATGAAAAAAGCATATGATAGGGTTTATTAGAGTTTTCCAAATCTTATTCTCAAAATGTTTGATTTTGATCAAGGTTGGTGTAAATGAATTAAATATTTTTGTAGCACTCCAAAATATTATATTTAATAGTTCTCTTACTAGTTATTTTAAGTCATTCTATGGACTCCACCCAAGGTGATCCACTTTGTCCTTATCTATTGATAATTCTTATGGAGGTATTAGTGAGAGATTTCTCAAAGGAATGGAAGGAAAAATTGAAGGTATTCAATTTCCAAAACAATGGTCCTCTCAAATCTAATCTATAATTTGTTGATGATACTTTTGTTTTAGGTCATACCTTAGTTAGTGATGCCATGGAGTTTGAATCAATATTATCATGCTATGAGAAGGCTAACAGATAGTTGTTTAATATTACAAATTCTAGGATTTTTTTATTAACACTACCTTAGGTTTAAAATGAATTATTATGGCTATTTTACGGTTTAAAATTGAAAGATATTTTTCAACCTACTTGGCTATTGCTTTGTCTTGTTAAGAAAATAAAAAGAAGATGTTAGCGTGGGATGAAAAAATATTAAAGGACCATTTATTTACAATTTTATTTGAAAGATAAATATCTAAAGGGGTAAATGAAATTTTGAAATGTCAAATATTTTTAAAGAAAAATGAAAAAAAAAAAATCAAGCTCAAAAATTTACAAGAGATAGTAAAAATCAATGGAATAGACCACGATTCTTATATGCAAAAAAAAAAAAAACTTATGTTTATCATAATGCATTGAAAAATGAGGAATCACATTGATTCAAAAAATCTTCGAAAAAATGGCTTAAGGAAGAAGATAGAAATACCAAAATTTTCATGTTATAACAAAAATAAATTTTTATCTTCATCGCATCAAAACTATTTAACTCCAAAGGGAAAAAAAACATTGAGGAAGAAAAAGGTATCTAGAATAAATTAGATAATTATTTCAAAACTAATTTGTTAAATACTAGGAAATATAATTAGGCACAAGGTAAATATTGCATCAATGATCACACAAGGACAAAATAAAAATTTGATGAAGAAAATATCTATGCAGGATCTAGATGAAGTAATTTTATTTTTCCATCCTAATAAGGCACCTCGGTGTTATGGATTTTTTTTAATTTTATTTCAAAAAAAATAGGATTTATTAAAGAGTGATATGTTGGTTGTGGTTGAAGAGTCCAAAAAAGGAAGGCTACAATTAGTGGGATTAATGTCACTTTTGCTATATTGATTTCCAAGAAAGGGGAGACAAAATATCTTGATGGTTTTCATCCAACGAAATTTGTTAGAAAACTAAATATAGCTATCTAGAGGAATATTTTGGATCGTATTAAAAAAATAATTAACCATTGGTCTCACAAATGGTTAACCTTTTGGGATAGATTAATTTTTTTACAATAAGATATTCAAGCCATGAAAATTTATAAATATTCTATCCTTGGTGTCCCACATACCATATAGAAAGATTTGGACAAGATGGCTAGAAAAAATTTATTGTGAGGAATAAAAGGAGAGAGGAAATGGGACTTAGTAGGTTGGAAGAAAGTAAGGTATCCCAAGGTAAAGGTAGTTTTGGGACTGAGGAGATCAAATTTAAATAATAATTCTTTGGCTATAAAGCTCTACTAGAGGTGGATTTCCTAGCCAATTTCTTTATTTAATAGAGTTGTAACTAATAAATATTTGTGATAGATGAATATAAATGAGGTGAGTCATTTCCCTTTAGATGGTAATGGGTCCTTAGTGTGGCAAGCTATAAAGTTAGGATCTCAAGCATTGAAAGATGGAATATTTTGTAAAGTGGGGAGAGGGGAGAAGGCACAATGTTAGACAGATTCATGGGATCAATACCCATCTATCATTATTGAAATTCTAGAAATAAAACCAATAAAAAAAAACCATGGAAATCAGCGGTTGGATCTAGATTAAAAGTTATTTCAACACTAGTTAGTTGGGGGATTATAATTTTAAGCAGTTTAAGAAGTTTGATGAGTGGCCAATTTAAAACCCTCTAGAATTAACACCTATCATGAGTAAAATCTTGGTAGAAATATTTCTCATAGGTAGATATGAAGAGGATGAATTAGCTTGGGGATATGAGAGCCTTGGATTCTACACAATGAAGGATGGATATAATAATATCCTTCTAAAACCTCCTCCTCATGCATAATAGGTTGAAGATTGAAGAAATATTTGGCAGTAAAAGGGTTGGCCAAAAGTAGTTCATGTGATAATCTGAGTTATAGGGGAATTTTTGATCTATCTCAATGTTTTTTATGCTACAAAAGTGAAGAAACATCTGATCACTTGGTGTTTGATTGCCCACTCACATGCCAAATATAGGAGCAATTTTTTTTAGCTTATAATTTTTGATCCAATGGTTATTTGAATTGAATTAATATTTGGGAAATATGGAATACTGGTAGATTTAAACCTAAATAGCTTTGTATTAAGTGTAAGCTTAGATTAAAATTTATTTGGTGGTAAGTGCGGTTGGACAAAAATGGAATTTTCTAGAGAATCATTTTCATCCTTGGATGGTATCTAGTAGGTAATTTAGAGCAAATGCATAGAAACTATGGCAATGTATGCTAAAGAGGAAAATCAACCTAATATAGGGACAATGGATAAGAAATCCAAAGCACAAGAGGGGTAGGATAATTCTAGTTGGAAACCATCCCCATAAGGTTGGACTAAAATTAGTACTGATGGAGCTGCAAAAGGTAATTTGGGTAGAGTTGGAATTGGAGTGGTCTATAGGAATCATGTTGTGATAGTGCTCAATTCAAAACTACAAGATCTAGTTAGGGCCATAAATAATGAAGTATAATACTTAGCTATGAAATTTACTTCTATTTAGATGGTAAGACAAGGTTCTAGTAGGATTTGTAGATTGTATAAGGAACTTTATTTTGGAGACATGGAGGTTGAGGATTCTTGTGACCCAAATTAAGAAATTGTAAAGGGAATTAGATGATATTATTTTAATTTATGTGGGTAGAACTCTCAATAAAGTGGAAGACTTCCGAGCTAAGATGGGTATTGGGAAGGATGTAGGGATTTAGTAGCACAATGACATAGCTATTGAGGATGAGAGACTGGGAAGTTTGGAGAGAAAATCAAGTGTTTAGCTAATTTGGACAACCATTGCAAACATATGGTATAGGATATTTATCTCTAATACAAATATCATTTTACTATTGTAAATAGGTGTTCTTGTAGCTAATATTGGGAGGAGTCTCATCCCAACTTGTAATTAACCTTGTTTTAATATATATTTTTTAAAAAATTATAAAACAAAAATAAATTTTTTTGATATGATCTATAATATCATTTCAAATCTTAGATAAAAGGTTGAAAAACATTCTAGAATTATGTTATTGTAGATGAACAAGGTGGTTTTTTTTGTGGTAAAAAAATATTGATGGTGTAATTATTGCAGAAAAGGTCAGACATTCTCTTCATTCCATGGAATAACTAGGTATGCTTATGAAATTAGATATGAAAAAATCATATGATAGGGTTTATTAGACTTTTCTACATGATATTATCAAAACATTTGGTCTTTATCAAGGTTGGTCTAAAAGGATAATATATTGTTATAGCACTGTAAAATATTCTATTTAATAGTTCTCTTACTAGTTATTGTAAATGATTCTATGGATTCCACCCAAGATGATCCAATTTGTACTATCTATTGATAATTATTATGGAGGCACTAGTAAGAGCTTTCTCAATGAAAAATGGAATAAAAAAGCAAAGGTATTTAGTTTGAAAACTTAGTCCCCTTATATCTCATCTAAAATTTGTTGATGATACTTTTGTTTTAGGGCATCCCTTAGTCAATGATGTTATGGATTTTGAATCAATATTATCATGCTATGAGAAGGCTAGTGGATAGTTGGTTAATACTGTAAATTCTAGGATTTTTTATTGACACCACTATAGATTTACAATGATTTATTATGGATATTTTAGAATTTAAAATTGAAATATTTCTACCAACCTACTTGGGTATTTCTTTGTCTTCTTAAAAAAGATAAAAAGGAGATGTTATGGTGGGATGAAGAAAATTTTAAAGGATCATTTATGTATAGTTTTGTTCAAAATATGAAATATCTAAAGGGGTAAATAAAATATCAAATATTTTGGTAACATTTTCAAAGAAAAATTAAATTTTAATTCAATATCAAAAATTTACATGAGATAGTAGAAATCAATGGAATAAACTAGTATTCTTATATGCAAAAAATATATATGTTTATCATAATACATTGATAGATGAGTCATATTGATTCCAAAAATCTAGGAAGAAATGGCTTAAGTAAGAAGATAGAAATACCAAAATTTTCATGCTATAACAAAAACAAATTCTTATCTTAATCACATCAAAAACAAATTAATTATTTAATTTCAAAAATATTTTATCAGATATTGAGCAAGATAAGGAGGCATAAGTTAAATATTCCATCAGTGATCACACAAGGAAAAAAAAAAATGTTAATGAAGAATATATCTATGGAGAAGTTAGATGAAGTAGTTTTCTCTTTCTGTCCTAATAAGGCACCCAGGTGTGATGGATTTCTTATAAGTTTCTTTCAAAACATTCAAGATTTATTAAATAGTAATATGTTGGTTGTGGTTGAAGAGGCCAAAAAAAATAAGACTACAATAAGTGAGATGAATGTCACTTTTACTATATTGATTCCCAAGAAATGTGAGACAAAATATCTTGATAATTTTCATCCAATAATATTTGGTAATATGATCTATAAAATCATTTCAAACTTTATGAAAAACATGTTGAAAAACATTCTAGATTATGTTATCTTAGAGGAACAATGTAGTTTTGTTTATAGTAAATAAATTCTTGATTGTGTAATTATTGCATAGAAGACCATACATTCTCTTCATTTTTGTTTGTGGTAACTATTTTTGGATGATAGCTTCTTCAAACACTAATAGCACCAGTCATGATGGTGCCTAACCAATCATCCAGCTCTTAATGGCCAATTTTAAATGTCCAAATAAGATGATATTATCTTTCTCCTCTTAGATAGTGATTGACTTTGTAAACGTCAGTAGTATTCTTAATGGAAATATTTTCCAGCTAGACATCACCTCTTTCCTTCAATCTCTAAAAAATCCCTTGAGATGATATTCTTCTTGTTAACAAAATTCTAAACAACCAATTATATTTACAATATTCTAAATTGTGATGTAGGCTTTTTATGGTGGAATATGTGAGTTTGGGTGGCTTTATGAAAAGGATTTTGGATAGATTATTTATGTTCAATGGTTTTGCTCTACTTCTTATCAGGTAGTAATTATAATGGCAACTGCTAAATTAGGTGAATGTATATTTAGATGATAACTATTCCACCTTTGTGGGATGAAATTCCATAATTGGAAAATCTATTACATAATTAATAGTAATTGTTGGCTAAAATAGTGATTGCAATGTTACTTCAAATGTCAAAATTCAATCGTGTCAACAATCTATATCTCCCAACACATTTATAGTGATTTCAAAGTGTATCAAGCTTGAAATTTATTATCAATTCCTTTTATGAGGACCTCTCTTCTTCTTTGTTCTCTTCTTTGGTTTTTGTTCACCAGCACCCAACATTTTACTTTATTTCATTTTTATTATTTTATCTTATCCAATTAATTTTTTTTCCTCTTATCATGGTTGACTCATCCCATCTTTTCTTCTCCCACATAGATGCCTACATCACACTCACTAGGTAAAAGGAAATGTTTCATGAGCCATTCTTATGAACCTTTTTAAATTCCATAATAGAGATTCAATACTTAGTTATTTCAAAAGTATTCATCCATGTTACCACTTAAACCAACTGGTTATTCCATTTGACTAGGTACTCATAATAGGCCTTGCTTCTCATTCTATTTTATACTTTGAAGTCTAAGAGTACTTCAATTTTATCTTGTTCCTCCTCTAGCAGTTGAGTTATCCATTCTTCCATAAAAAAATTCAAAAGTAATCTCCTTGAAAATTTTCTAGGCTTATCATAGGATGGATACAAATCTACCACATTAAAATTGGTGATATGTCTACCCCTTCTAGGAGTTCAATTTCATAGACATTGACCACAAACTTCCTCAAAACTTTACAATATCCAATTTTCTTTCGATTGAACTTGTTGTAAGTACCTTTGGTAAACTTTTCCTTCTGCAAATGTGCCAAAAATAAATCTCCAACATAGAATTCCTATATTCAATGCTTGATGTCAAAAAATTACTTATTTTTATGATAATGTTTTTCCAAATAAATCTTCACTTCATGATGTAAATCCTACATATATTTGGAAAAATCCTCTACCAAAGCATTAGGTTTCTACAAGTCAGTTGTTCTCTGCAACTGATATACTCCTCATAAATGAGTTTCATACATAATCTAGAATGGAATTTTGGTTGTACTTCTATTTACTAAATTGTTATCTACAAATTTTGTCTATGCCAACATAGTATCCCACAACTTTGGCTTCTTACCAACTAGACATCATAGAAAATTTGAAAGGTATATATTCACTATTTTTATTTTTCCATATATTTACAAGTAATAAGATAAAATAAAGCTCAATTTGGTACCTAACATATTCCAAAATATACACCAAAAATAACCGATAAACTTTGTATCTCTATTTGACACAATACTCTTTGGTAATCCATGAAATCTTACAACTTGAACAAACATATCAGCAATATGGGTAGCATCACTCATTTTATTGCAAGGTATAAAATGTTTCATTTTTGATAATATATCAATAACAACAAAAATAGAGTCATTACCCTTTTATGTTCTTGGAAATACAATAACAAAATCTATGATCATGGCCTCCCATGGTCTCTCTGGTAGTGGTAATGGTTGATACAACCCAATATTTTGACTCTTCTCCTTTGCATGCTAACAAAATCAATAATATTGCACAAATATTTAAATATTTTTATTAATTCTAGGCCAATAGTAACTTGCACAAATTTATCCCATCATTTTGTCTAGTCCAAAATGTCTAGCTAGTCATCCACTATGTTTCTCTCTTATTAGATTCTCTCTTATAGAACTCTATAGTTTACACAATTTTTATTCCTTGAATAAAGTAATCCAATCATAGTGTCCTATTACCTATAGTAGGATTATTGCATGTTGTCGAAGCTTCTTTGAAATCTACATCATCAACATAAAGCTCCTTCATAGAATCAAAACCCATGACTTAAATTTATATCATGTTCAATAATAGATTTCTTCTACATAAAGCATCAACTACTTGATTCAAATAACCACTTCTATGCTTCAAGAAAAATTAATATCCCTATAAAAATTCCACCTACTTCATATACCTTTGACTCAACTTACTCTTATGGTTAATGAACTACAAAGCTTGACTATTTGTGAATAAGATAAACGTTTTTGGAAGCAAATAATATCTTCATTTCTTTAGGGATTGAACGATGGCATAAAACTCTTGGTCATAGACAAAGTATTTCCTCTTTAAATCATTAATCTTCTTGTTAAAATAGGCAATGGGATTGCCTTCCTAACTCAAAACTCCTCATATCACTTTTCCACTTGCATCATAATCTACTTAAAGGACCATGGTGAAATCTAACAAGGCTAGAATGGGTTTTTTTTTATCTTCTCCTTTAGTATTCTAAAACTTATTTCTACTATAGTCTATTATCTTCCACTTAAAATTGTTCCTATCTTCTTTCATTATTTCTATAATTTGAGAATAAATTCCACTAAATTTTATGATAAATTTCCTATAGAAACTTGTGAGACCATGGAATCTCCCATCCTCAAACACACTTCTAGGTGAAAACCAATTCACAATGGCCATGACCTTCTTAGGGTCCATCCACAATCCTTCTAGTGAAATCATAAAATCTATGTACATCAATTTATCCTTCATAAAATTGTATTTCTTCAAGTTTATTAGCAACTTGTCTTCCTTTAGCCTTTGTAAGGCCAATAGTAGATGTGCCAAAATGCCCTTATCCATATTATTAAATATCAAAATGTTATATAAATGGACAACCATAAAATTTCCAAGAAATTGCTTCAACACTTCATTCATCAACCACATAAAGCTATGAGGTGCATCTACCAATTTGAATGGCATAACTAGACACTCATACAATCTATCCTTTATCTTGAACATGGTTTTCCACTCATCATATTCTCTAATTAAAATATAATTATAGATACTCTTCAAATATATCTTCATGAATTACTTTGATCAACTCAATAAATCCATCAAATTGATACTTGATAGTTGTCTTATTGATAGCCCTCGATTCTGTACACGTGTCTTTCTCCACCCTTCTTCGATGAAAGCACAACTAGTACTACACACAGGTTCAAGATTCCCCTAATCAATCCCTTGTTAAATAGCATCTAAACTTGTCTATTTATTTTTTCATTTTCCATTGGCATCAACCTATATGTGCCTTATTTGAAAAACTTGATCCACAAATAAAATTGCAGTGATGGCTAATACTCCTCTTTGGTGGAAATCCATCTAATTATTCTTTAAACAAAAAATGTATATACTCTATAAAATCCTTCACCTCACTTGGAGATTCCTCCTTCTTGTTTATCATTTCACCCTTTGTGGGTTAAGAAATCAAGGAAAAACATCCCTTCATATTTATCATATCCTTCAAAAATAATTTTCCTAAAATCAAACATATTTTAGGACCATTTTCATCTCTTTCATCTTTGTCCTTCAATGAAGGTAGTATAAAAATATTTTCATCTTTCACAATGGTGTAGGTATTTTCCCTACCATCAAGTACTGCCTTCATGTAAAATTATTGTGGTCTTCCAAAATATACATGGCAAGTATCCATAGGCATAATATCATATAGGACTTCATCCTTGCATGATCCCATTTGAAAATTTACCTTTCATTGTTAGCTTACTAGAATCTAGTGTCCCTTTTGTATCCACGAGATCTTGTATGAGCTAGGGTGTTCTTCCCTCTTCAACCCCCATTTATTTACCATCTTGATAGACACTAAATTATCCATACTTCTATTATCTACTATGACCTTGAAATTTTTACCACCAAATTTACACATTATTTTAAAAATACTTCTTCTTTAAACAAGTTCACATTCCCTCTTCCCTGGTATCAATATCACTCTCTTCATCATGAAAGATTCTCCTTGTTCAAAATCCTTTGTATGTTTTGGGGAAGAAATACTTTCTTCTTTAGCTTATGCAATATGATTCCTTACCTTATTTTCTTTATTATTGATTTGTTGTATGGATTGAATTTGAAATGCTCAATGACCATAATATCTTACAAATAATCCTCTACCCTTTCCTTGATAAAAACCACCTATTTCTCATGAGGAATCACCAGCTCATCTAGTGTTTTGGATAAGATAACTATGAAAAGTACTAGCTTCTCCTTCCTATTTATGCTATCTTCTACCACTATGTGTTTTTTATCATCCTCGTGAGAATATTGATCTTCCTCTATGATTATTCTATACTTTCAAAGCAACTTCTCGTCTAGCTTTAAGACATACTAGTAAGCTTCCTCTAACATCCTTATCCTTATTATATTGATTTGTTCTTGTATGTACGTTTGCAATCCATTGATGTACTTTGACACTTTATCTTCATTATCTTCCACATGACTAGCCTAAATGGTGAGCCTATATAATTCCTCCATGTAATATTTTACACTCATATCTTTCTGTCATAGGTTCTACAATTTCCTAAAGAGACTCAAATGGTAGTTTGACAACAGTAAATTGACCTTCAATTTGAGGATCATTTTTCTCATGTCCTAATACTTTCCATTTATTTTCTTTATCTTTTACTTTAAACATGGTTCCATAATAATCTATTAGCTTTTGAGGATGTATATTAAAGTAAATGCAACCACAAGATGTAAAATAAGCAAGCTATGATAACTATATTATAATGGCACTATAATATGTATAAAAACTAGATGATAAAATTATGCAATAACTCAATAATATACCATTAATAAAAGCTCACAAAAATAGTACAATGTAATATAATCGAGGACTTGAATACTCCATAATTTTTAATGAAGAACTATATTGCACCTACTCACTATTATGTATCTTGAAATCATTCCTCTTTCTCTCCTCTTGCACACTCACTCTCAAAGGCCTATATATAGGATGATATTTTACATGGCCTTTACTCTACCCATGACTCTTCATCTACCTATCATATGACTCATGCACATGTGAACTACATGCACATTTACATCATTGCACATTCTAACACTTGTGCATTTATTATATTGCATGAATTAACTACTTAAAAATTAATCTAAGATAAACTCATAATCTAGAAATGTACCCAAGGTGGTACATTGGCATGTACCAAATAATATAATATAATCTAATAGCCCCTTGTATTACATTATTTAGGTATTTAAGACTTTAATCTTAAATATGGATCTTCATCTGGTTCTGGAATTTGTACTCTCCTCTACTTTATTTATTTTACTTCCTGTCTGTATCATGTTCAAGCAAGTAGTTAGTGACTTCATAAAAAGCTATCTTTTCCGAGAGAGCTTTAACTTCATGTTCCTCTATATTTTCTTCCAATTTTTGAATTTCTTGGATCTCATGAACTAAGTGCCCTTTTTGATATTGTGACTGAGGATAATTGTATTGATTCTGAGAAGGGGATGGAAACTGAAATTGTTTCTAATGTGGACTATACTAATTTTGATATTATCTTGGTTGGAATCGCTTGTTTGGTTGGCTTCCATAGTTTGTCTGATTCCCTTGATACTAATTTTTATGATTGAATTTGTAGTAGTTGGTACAATGTCATTTCTTCTTGCAGACTTGACAATATTTGTTATTCCATGGTCTTTGTCCTTTTGAGGATGAGGTAACATTTCCTTGTGGATTATCCTTTGAAACTAATGCATTGTTAGTCATTTCATATTTAACTATATTTTCCACCTCATATTCGTAAATAATATTGAATAACTCATCAAAATATGTATCTTAACTTAGGATTTGTAAATATGTAACTAAGTGTTTTAGTTGTATGGAAGTGCTCTCAAGGTTACTTGAACAAGAAACTTATCTTCAACCTTTTATCCTAAGGTTAATAATTTTCCTTTTATGTTTGCTACTTTCCTTAGGAATAGTTCTATACTTTCACCACTATTCACTTTCACATAATGTAATTGAGTTTGAAAATTTAATATAGTAGATTGATTCTTCCCTTCAAGTATTTTGGCTAAGATTTTCCATACTTTTTTAGATGTTCATCTTGAACTAATGTAGGGTTGCATTTAATCTGTAATGACAAAATTTATTATCATTAATGATTTTGCTTCATTTTCTTAAAACTTTAAAATTTCACTATCACCTAAAGTAGGTTTATCTCTTGTTACTTTCACTATATCCCAAAGTTTTTCAACTATCAGAATTTTCCTTACTTTATTTTTCCATGAAGAGTAATTTAGACCTCTAAGTAGTAGATATTTAGTGAGAATTAATGTATTTGTTGTCATGATGATATTTTTAGACTACCTTATACCTCCCTAGTTTCAATTTTGCTAAGAACATTTTAATTTTACAAGTTTTGTAAAATGGCTTCTATCCTGTAAGTGTTTGAATTCACTATGAGTCTTGATAGTATGCTTAGCTTTCTTAGTTTGAGTTAAATTCCTTTTCTCTCCATAATGTTCAACTTTACTTTCTTGCCTTATTTATCCCTAATAATTAGTAAGTAGAAAGCTAAATATAAATGATGATGCACCTTCAAGTTTTAATAAGGTTATTTTCCTTCAAGACATTTCCAAATTTCAAGCAATTAATTGTTTTTCTTCTTTAATCCTTCAATTCTCAATGGTTTAATTTTTTAAATTCTGAAAAACTAAATTTTGACATGGTATTCCTTATATCTCCCTAATTTGAAAATTTAGAAATTAATAATATTTGCAAAATAATATTACAATTTTCCAATGTTGAAAACTTTATATATCCTAATTAATTATTTGCAAATATTTTAATGTTTGAATATCATGCAATTTGCACTATCTTTTAAGATATATTCCCTTTGCTTTAATTACCTTCTAATTCATTGAGTTTGGTATTTTCTTAGTTATTCAATGTATTAATAAGTAAAATTCAACCTTATATTAAGCACATTATAACTCCTTATACTTAAGGAAAGCAAATATTAAATCAAGTAAACCTTTACCTTCCTCCCAATGTAAAATGTGCATGTTGATTGGTTTTTGGTTTGACTCTTCAATCCAAGATTTGGTGTTGCAATGCTAGTATTTTATGTATTAAAAAGAGCATATATTGATCATGGGTACGTTATGAGTCTTTCTCCTCCTTAAATGCAATTTGACTCCACTCAAAGCTTGACTCTTCAATTCTCAATCTCGTGCTTCCAAAATTAGCACTTTTCTTCAACTTGGGCTCTTTAATATGCTTTGTCCCTTCTTGAAGTTGTGGCCACATGGTGCGTACATTTCTCAAGTGGAAAGTGGATGTTATAGTCTTGATGAGAATTATTTTAGGTGCCTTCAATGCTCTTATATTTCTTTAAATAATGTGTAATAATTATTATGCCTTCTAGCATTAAAATTATGCTTTCAAGCTTAATATAGGTGTTACTTTATCATGGGTGTCCCCTTCCTACACAAGCATTAAAGGCATATTTAGGTACCTTTTGTTTTTTTTTCCAAGTGGAAAAAGATGCCTTGGATTGATATGGCAAGTGGTACTCCTTTCCCTTGCATGTAAGGATGCATTCAACATCTTCTATTCCCTGAAAACATCTTGCCAATAAATACAAATTATTTCATCTTGGCTTCAATGTTTTTTTCCAAGAGAATGGTGATGCTACTCTCCCATGAATTTTTCTCCAAAAATGGTGGCTATATGGTGCTCCAACACTACCCTCTTAGGTGATTATTATACTCTATCAATGGTGGATTTAGGTGCTTCAAACCTATATTCTTAGCTGGTGATTCATCCAAGCTATTTCTTGGGAAATGCACTCTTTTCTTACACCATAATTTTTATGTAACTTGCTTATTTATGCTTGCTATATGTTATCCTTTGTGATATCTTTCTTCATTTATGTAGATTTACAATGGATTCCTTATGAATACTCTTTGATGTTGTAGATTATACTATTGTAGGCACTAAATTTTTGTGTCTTTAGACACCTTGAAACTTGGATATTTGATCCCTTCATTGGCTCTTTTCATTCACTTGAAGTTTTCTATACAAAATTTATGATATGGTCGCTTTGTATAGGTAGAGTGCTTGTTGTTGTAGTGTCTTAAGACACTCTATATTTTGTTACTTCTTGGCTACATTTTTTTTTTATTTGTGGAAAACATCCCAAAAGGGATGCCACTTTCGGGTAAGACCCAAGGAGGCAGGGGTATCCATTCCACCAAAAATGCCCAGGACTCGGACCTGGCCTACCACCTTTGACATACTCAAGGAGCAAACAAACACACAAAACCAATTTAAAAATAAGTAAATAAATAAGTAAAAAACAACAAAAATAATAAAATAAAATAAAAAAACATGCTCCTTGAGTGTGTCAAAAACAAAAGCACAACCAAACACGCACAATAAGATAAAAGAAACCACAACACGAACCACATAGAAAAACACAAGAACCACATAACAAAACACAAACAAGACAAAAACAACAGAACACTACAAAGACATAACCCAAAAAAAACATGAAAAATAAACACAACCAAAACCTAAAAAATTAAAAAAATAAAATAAAAATAAAAATAAAAAACAACCAACAACAAACAATAAACAAAAACAAAAAACATAGAAAACACTCACACATAAAAACACGAATTAACACAAACAAAGAGAAACCCAAGAACAAGAACGAAAAAAACACAAGAACAATAACAAAAAACATAAAAAAAAAAACACAAAACAACAAAAACACAAGAACAACAAAAAAAACACAAAGAACACAAAAACAAAAGAACCCACCCACCTTAAAAAACTAAACAAAAAAAAAAAAGAAAAAAAAATTGAACATAACAATGACCTATCTAGACCAGAAGACTATTAAGGCAAGAATCAACAGAGGAAACAAAATAAAGAATAGAATGAGCTAGGGAACTAAAAAAATCTGAATGAACCAAAGAGAAGCAAAAAAAAAGCAAGAAGAAACTAGGTACCTTCAGAACTAGAGCCATCCAAAGAAATGATAGAAAGAAGAGCTTCCCTAATTTGAGAAGCCCACCATCTAGGAGGGTGGCCATAACAAGTAAGATCACCTTTGTCCAAAGCCCAATTAGCTAAAGCATCAACACTCTTGTTTTGATCTCTGACCACATGATTGTAATCAACTTTCAAAAATCCCATCTGGATTAATTGAATCTTCTCAATAATTCTTTTTATTCTCCAATCCACCTTATGATTCTTAGAAGGAGTCTTCAAGAGATTAATCATAAGTTGAGAGTCAGACTCAACTAACACCTTTTCCCATCCAACCTTAGTAGCCTCCTGAAGGCCTCTCGAGGATACCATACCCCTCAACAAGGTTATTGGAAAGAATACCCAAATTCTCAACGAAAAGTAAAAACCAGGGAGCCATCTGAAAGTCTACCAATTCCTCCCACACTGGCTTTTCCAGGGTTCCCTCTAGAGGCTCCATCAGTATTGACTTTTCCAAAATCCTTAGGAGGAGGTTGCCAATTTCTTGTCCTATCCATCTTACTAATACTCACATTCCCTTTAATTTGGTTGCCCTTAGAAGATTTAATCTTCAATATTTGCATCACTTGATCCCATCTTTGGTGGGAGTTTTGGGGGTGATTAAGGAGTTGATGGACTGATTCAACTAAGTTGGCTATGGTATTTTTCCAAATATAGTGAATATCCTTCCTATCTTGATTAAAAATTTGGTTGTTCCTTTCATTCCAAATATTCCAAAGAAGAATGGTAGAACCCATCCAAACTAATTGCCTAATAAAATGATCAACACCCTCTTGATTAGGCCAATCCCTCCAAAGTTGTTCAAAAGTAAAAAAATTGGACCACTGTAAGCCAAGTAAAGTGGCCATTCTCCTCCATAGCTCAGAGGCTAAAGTACACTCAATAAAAATATGGTTGAGAGTTTCTACATTCTCTTCACACATTTCACATCTAAAAGGGCCATGAAAACCATGCTTCATAAGTTGCTCACCAGGTAAGCACCCTACGATGCAATAAAAGCCAATTAAAGAACCTCACCTTAGGCCAGAGCTTTTGAGCCCACAATCGAGAAAATATGTCAGAAGAATGGTTGGGATTATTATGGCATAAGGTCAAATAACCTTGAGCAACTGAATACTCACCCTTAGTAGTGTTGTTCCATCCAAAACAATCTTTTTCATGGGACCAAGAGAGGGATCTCATATGAAGGATGCCTTGGATATCTTGTCTTTGCCTTTCTAGGATTTGAATAGGCCAGTCCTCAATAGGGATCCAATATCTACCAACCTTTGAATTACCAATATGGTACCGACAATAATTAGCCACCTTTATCCAGTTAGCTCGGTGAAGCTCCTCCATCCAAGGCCTCCAATCGAGAAACTGAGTTATCAAAGGCTTGTGACCATCCCAAGAATCTGTCCAAAAATTTGCCTATTGACCATTATGAATGATCCAAAATAATTTTTTCTTTATCAAATCCTCACCAGTCTTAAGAACTACTAAAATGGGAGAACCTTTGGTAGGAAGTTGATAGCGAACAAGGTCTTCAGGCCTTTTGTTCTCAAGCATATTTAGCATGGAGATTATTGGCCCAAAGAGCATTGGGGTTATGCAACATCCTCCAATATAATTTAGCAGCTTAAGCTTTGTTGTTATTAATAGAAGACCATAATCCTAACCCCCTTCATTCTTAGGAAGACATAAAGTATCCCATTTCACCAAGGCCCATTTTCTTTTCTCCTTAGTACCACTCCAAAGGAAACGATGACTGATTTGATCCAATTCTCGAAGAACAACCTTTGGGATATTCAAAATGGAAGAAACATAAATAGGAATAGCTTGAAGGACTGATTTTACCAAGGTGATTCTACCCCCATAAGAAAGCCACCTGTTGGTCCACTTTCCAATTTTCTTCTTGACTTTGTCCAACAACCAATTCCAATATTTATTTTTTTGCCTTTGAATATTTATGGGAATACCTAAATAAGTGATTGGAAGGGAGGTCTTCTTATATCTTAATTTATCCAAGACCATGGATTCTTGTCTAGCAGAAGCAGTGAAAGAAAATAACTTTAGATTTGTCTTCATTGATCAACTCGCCCAGTAGCCTTAGAAAAATAGCTAATGATTTGCTTAATATTAGAAGCTTCCTTAATCGTAGCTTTACCTAAAAGAGTAGAGTCATCCACAAATTGAAGATGAGAGATAGGTCTAGCTCCATGAGCAATGGTAACTCCCTCAAGGGTTTTGTTTTCCCTCTTTTTGGTTATAGTCCTACCCAAGCATTCAACAAGAATGATGAATAAATAAGGGGATAGCGGGTCACCTTGCCTAATACCTCTGGAAGCTGGGAATGACTGAGAAGGCCCGCCATTGATAAGAACTAAGTAGGAAACTGAAGAGATACATCCCATAATCCAATCCATCCAATCCTTAGAGAAACCAAATTGCCTCAAAACTTTGATAAGGAAGTGCCAATCCACTCTGTCATAAGCTTTGGATAAGTCTAACCGAATGAACATGGAAGGAGATTTTTGCATATCCATGGAATGGATGGCTTCTTGAGCAAGAACTATCTCATCTACTATTTGACGTCCTTCCACATAACCCCCTTGCTCTGGGGAAAATAATCTTATGCAAAAGAGGCTTCAACCTTTCTGCCATGATTTTAGTAATGATTTTGAGAAGAACATTACATAAAGCAATAGGTCTAAAAGCTGAGATATGATCAACCTCTTGAGCTTTTGGAACAAGAGTAATATAAGTTTTATTGATAACCTTCAAAATTTCTTTGGCTTTCCTGGCTTCTTCCACCACCTCTAATAAATCAACATGAAGGATATCCCAGAACTCTTGGTAGAACTCAATGGGAAAACCATCAGGACCTAGGGTTTTCCCTTTTTGCATTTTAAAAACTACTTGTTGAAGCTCATTGATAGTAATAGGAGTAATCAAAATAGAGTTCTCCTCATAAGTGATAAGAGAAGGGATTGCTTGAAGAACATTTTGTTGTGAAGCTGAGTCAAGAGGAGTAGCAACAAAAAGATTGGAAAAGTAATCAACAACAATAGAGTTCATGCCATCCCAAGTATAAACAACATCTCCAGAATCTGATTTTAAGGAAGAAATAAAGTTGTGAGATCTTCGAGCTAGAAGAGATTTGTGGAAGAAATTTGTGTTTCGATCTCCTTCTTTGAGCCATTGAATTCTAGATTTTTGCTTCCATAAGATTTCTTCTCTTTTTTCCCATTCCTCTAACTGAGTTGTGAGTTTAATTTCATTCGCACTTCTCTTCTCTGTGAGGCCATCTAAATGGATTTTCTTATTCAAATTTTCAATATGAGCAATAACTTCATGTTTTTTTATGAACATCCCCAAACTCTTTCCAGTTCCAAGTCTTGATTTTGGATTTAATGTATTGCAGTCTTTTGGCAAAACAGAACATCTTAGTCCCATGCCTAGGTTTACCTTCCTTCCACCATTGTTGCACATGAGGTCTGAAGGAAATGTCTCTAAGCCACATTAATTGAAAATGAAAAGGAGAGAAACTCACATTGGTTTTCCACATTTCCACCATGACTGGCCAATGATCCGAACCAACATTATTAAGAGTCTTCACTTTAGGAATGTGACCATGGATTAAGAAATTTTTAGAGAGCAAAAACCTATCCAATCTCTCCATTATACAAGCTAAGCCTTGCCTTCTCTTAGACCAAGTCATAAGGCCATTATCTAGTTGGATATCCACAAGATGGAGGTTTGCAATATATTCGCTCATGAGGTCAGTTGCTTTTGTCCAAATTTCTATTTCCCCCCTTTTCTCATCCAGAGAGAGGATGGTATTGAAATCTCCTCCGATCAAGATCCAAGCTTCAGGAAAATGAGAGATAATATGAGTAATATCCTTCCACTATCTTCTTTTTTCCTCCAAAGAAGTCGGAGCATAAACAAGTAATGCAGAGCATAATTTGGTTGGAATGTCTACTTTGAATAGCTATAGCCAACAAACCCCAACTGCCAACCATATGGTGAATAACTACCTCTTTTGGGTCCCAAAGACAAGCAATGCCACCCGAAGTCCCTTGGAAACTGATGGAAACCACTTTTCCAGCCGGCCAAATTTTACTGGCAATTGAGTCCATATCCTCCATTGACATCTTTGTTTCTTGAAGGAAAACAAGATGTGGATGATTTATCTGAATCATTCTTCTAATTTCATTTTGTTTTGAAAGACTCCCTTTGAGTCCTCTAATATTCCAAGTGATGATCTTCATTAATACCAGGGCTAAAAAAGTTGGGAAGGGCATTAATCTTACCTTCCTCTACAAGCTTTTCACCTTCTTTTACCATATGATATTGATTGGTCTTACGACCTGCTTTTTGATTAGAATCCATCTTCAATTTTTTTTCCCTGTTTCTTGACTTATTCCAATTGAATCTGAGATGGCTTCTAACCTTGAAGAATGCTCGTACACAGCCAAAATTTTACTAGATGGTTCAACGGAGTCTATATTGGGACCTGCATTATTTGAAGTTTTGACATTTGAAAGATTGTTTTTCTTGTGTAAATTTTCTCCCTTTTTTTCTATTGAAAACCTTTGATTTGTTGGTTTGTCTCTGAGTTCTTCCCTTCATATTTAAATTGTGTTTCTAAGATTTCAGTTTCCATTATTTCCTCTTCCTCACTTGGGACATCATTTGTGGAAAGGATTTCAAACATATTAGCAGATGACTTTGATTGATCCTTCATAACTAGTTTTTTTTAGTGTTCTTCTTCTTAGGTATTTGGAAACCTGTTGAGTTTATATCTTCTTTCTTTTGATCAGGAATTTTATTTGGGCAAGCACTGGCCAAATGACCATATTCATGGCAAATTCTACAACGAAAAGGAATGTTCTCATAGTCCACTACTTGCTCCCAAGTGTCTTCCCCAAATTGTAATGTGATATTTTTAGGTAGGGGTTTGTCAAAATCCATTAAAACACAAATTCGAGCATAAATAATATGTTCAAAATTTTGAGTACAATCAACAATCATCATAAAAGTTCCTAAAGAGTTTCCAATTGAAGAAAAAATAGTAGGATTCCAAAATTCAATAGGGAGGCCAAAGAGTCTAACCCACACGGGAGCTATAGAAGGCATCTCTTCTTCGGCTTTAAATTTAGTATGCCAGGGCTTCATGAAAAGCCCCGCCCTTCCAAAAACCAAGGACCCCCTTGAAAATTTTTCTCTCTATCTTCATTATTAGCAAATAAAACAAGAAAATAACCATTTGGATAAATAGAGATTTGTAACTCACCTTTAGTTTTCCAGCTTTTTGCAACCCAAGACTTTGAAAGCAGATAGACTCGGATGAAAACCCACGAACCGACAAATTAGTCCTCCTTTTTCCAAATCTTCAATGCCAGTCTGAATGTTACCCATATCAAGCTTAACAATAGGAGTTCCATCAGCTGCTTTAAGACATCCTGACTCCATTTTCCTGGGATCAATCTTAGGCATTCTTAGAGGTTTATGGGAAGCCCTAAGATTGATATTAGCATTGGGCTGAGGCTGTCCACCATGGAGGGCATCCCTAAAATTCATTTTTGGGGCTGAGTCTTCGAAATTCTTACCCTTGACAGGGGTTTTCACAATAGAATTATTTTGTGGGTGCACCTTAGCACCAGATTCACTTGAGATATGAGCCATTTTTTGATCAACTGCTTGAAACTTGTTTCGTGATCTCTTTAATCCTTGCCCTAGACACCGTGGAAAGGTATGGTTTTCACTTTTCTTTTGTGCAGCAAATTGGAAGTCGTTGTCACTCAAGTTCATAGTATGATTCGTTGAAAGATAAATTTCTAACCCATATTGGATCCCCTGCAACATTTCCTGCTAAAATATTGAGCATAAACCACAAAAATATTGGCCGCTAGGGCCCGAAGGCAAGGCCCTAAAAACCAACCTCTGGAGCTGCTTGCACTCAACCCAGATGAAACCCTCGCATAGCCGCTTGCCAAATATCTCGTTCACACATAGGGATGCGCTAGGATCTGTGTTGCTCCAAATGATATGAAAATTTGTGGAGACGTTCTAGGGTTTTTCAGGCATCTACCCTCAAAATTTTAGCTCAATCCGAGTCCGGATGAGTGAGATATGGCCGAAACGAGTTCGACAGTTTGGGCAGTCCTACGAAAAATGTCCCTCCACAAATCTATCTATGAGCAAATTAATCTACCTCTTGGCTACATATGAAAAGAGGAATATGATGCACTAATGTAATGAAAATAGCTTTGCAAAAGTTAGAATAAAATAACTTAACTTGCACCTAAACTCTAAGATCTTTAAATATCGCCTTTTTGAAAGACTTTCTCTTGTTCTTGATGAGGTAGCTTCTTGCTCTACTCCTTGGTGGAAAATGATGATTTGATGTTGCCCTCCTTACTAGACAACTCTCTCCTCTATCTCCTTTGCTTGGTTAACTTAGTAATAATGAATCCAAGCTCTTTAATCATGAAATTAATATGCCCTTTTTAATGGCTTGACTTTGCACTAATTTTTACCTTACCTTAAATACTTAATGCACCTTTAATAACTAGTATTATACAAAAATAATTTCTCCTTATTGCTCCTTTTAGTGAACTCTTAATCTATGCAATATACACTTAATAATAATGCCTTCTTTGCTTTTACTAGAAGGTGGGATGTTGATATTTTCATTCTTTCAAAATATATCTAACTATTCCTTTATGTGTGTAGGTTATAACCCTTTTAGAAACTATCTTCTGCACTTCCTTGAAGACTTAATATGCAACCTTTTCCATGCAACTTTTAAAATCTAATATGGTTCTTAATGAAACTCAATAATAAACCAAGTAACTAATATTAAAGTAATAAACCTTGATGAGCCTCAAAACTACTCATATTTTGTATGAGTTTCATTAATCATTATGTGGCTATATAATAGGAATTGCATATTTTTATGAATGGTTATGTAATTATTATAATATTATGTGTGTTATCTAATTTGTATGTTTTAGTGTGATTTTGTGGAATTGTAGTTGATTTATTCAGATTTGTATCAGTCGAGGTCTTTTCATGGACCTAACACTTTGTTTCTTTTAGAATTAATGCATGGTAAGTAGGTGCCTTCCTCTTCAAAGAAGGCACCAACAAAAGGTAGGTGCCTTCCTCTTCCAGGAAGGCACCAATAGGAGATAAGTGCCTTCCTCTTCCAGGAAGGCGCCAACAAAAGGCAAGTGCCTTCCTCTTCTAGGAAGGTTCCAAAAGAAGGCAAGTGTCTTCCTCTTACAGGAAGGTGCTAATGTAAGGTAGGTGCCTTCTGTATAAATAAGGCATCCGATATACTTAGGCACCTTTCTCATGGAGAAGGTGCCTCTGACTAGATAACATGACATGGGCAATATTGACTGGTGTAGTTCCAACTCTACATCATGTAAGTTAATTCGAGAGTTGCACTAATGTATGAGAATGTGATACCTATGTTAGGTGAAGCATGAACCAATCAGAGAACACACCACCATTAGGAATGAATGCTAGTTTTAGTAGATGTCGATTACATTTACCAGACTGTCTTAGTTTAGTCTAGAATGAATCGACTATTGTACCCCTATTGTAATAGAAGATCTATGGGTGTGCTATATAAACACATGTAGACCTCTCTGATAAGATATCAAAATATCAAAGATAGAATACAAAATATAGAGAGGAGTACAAAGGTTAAGAAGCATTGTAATTCCTTGGTGATTATAATAAAGTTCTAACAGTTCCTAAGTACATGTTTAGCTAGGAGGAAGTTGTTGGAGCCTGGGCCCACTCCAAGCCAATATTTCTTTCCTTTCTTTGTGTTTTCTAGATTAGCTTACTACTTTCATAGGTTTATTTATGCACTATTATTTTATGATTGCAATAGGTTTGTTATTAGTATGCATGTATGAATGTTTTCTTTCTGAATATTTAATTATTCATACATAATTTATTGAGGAGTGAATGAATGATTGACAACCTTTGAAAAACCCCCCAATAGTAGAGCTAGCGGACTCATATCAAAGTGGTATTGTAAGTGATCATGTGTGAGACCTTTTGCAAGTTTACGAAGCTCCCTGGTTTGATAATTAATGCATGAGCAAGTGATAAAAATAGGAAAGAATTTAACCTTGTTTGGCCTGCAACATTTTGGCACTGTTTTCAGGGAAGTGCCTCTACTAGATTAATTGCAATACCTGAAACCTTCCATATAAATTTGTATGAGTTCTTCGAGAATAATAGGACCTGAATGCCGGTTTGTAAAATAAAGTTCTCCAAAACCTGAGTCAGTCAAACACTTTGAGCTCAAACTAGATTCACCTGACTCACAGCCAGCACTCCACTGGAGTGAGGATCCACACTTTATGCAAAGTGCTTCCTCATCCTGTCAACTTGGGGAAAAATGAGCCATCATAGACCCCCTATTTAAAATGACACCTTTAGAGGAAGCCCTTTTTTGTAAAGTTGTAGAATATCAGATGATAACACTAGATAACCTTAGAGCCTTGACTCAAAAAATTTTGAACGACCATAAGTACTGCATTAGAGACCACATTTCCAAAAAAAATGGTCGATGTAAAGAAGAATTTTCATCTGTATTTAGCTTCCCAATTTATGGAGTAGGAGATACCAAAATGAAAAACATATCCCCTGATCACCTTCCTACCTTCATAGGATAGCCAACCGAGGACCCTGACCTATTCTTATTTAAGTTTGATGTTTTATGCAGTTCTATGGACTACAAATCTGAAACGCATAAGATGAAGCTCTTTCCTTCCACATTAGATGATGCAGCTCTGCGATGGTTCATCGGTCTAGGGGAGAAACACATTGCCACATGGGATCAAATGAAGAAGCTCTTTCTAGAGTAATATAAAGACTTTGGGAGAGCAAGAGATCCCAAAGAGGAAGTCCTGAGCATGACATAGAAAGAGGATGAGTCTCTCAAAGAGTACTATGAGAGATTCAATTTCAATATTCAATGGTCTCCTCATGTGAAGCTATCTGATAAATCTCTCAAAAGCATATTTTTGAGAGGGCTTAACAATGAATTGTTGGAGGCTCTCAACATGATTTTTGGAGGTGATGTCTACCAGTACGCTATGGAAGACATCCTACAACTATGTTGAAATTAATCAAGAAGGAGAGGCAAGACCACTTCTAGAACCATGAAAGTGACTGCTTCAGTCATGTAAATAGAAATAGGCAACATGCTGGAGGATTTGAAAAGAAAAATGCTTTTGTCTCTAACAATGTAGATGGATACGCTATTGTTAGAGAAAAAGAAGCAAGAAAATGACATAGCATTGGTTTATTTCTGCCCAAAATGTAGAGGAAATAATGCAAAGAATGCATGCCCAGAGAACAAATTCAGAGTATGCGTAGTTTATAGGCTGAACCATAAGACCCAATTGTACCCAAAATTTCCTAGCAATCAGGAGGATGTTGAAGCCACAGAGGCCTATTTCATAGGCAATCGAAAGAGTTGGCCACAACCCCCTATAGGGAATATGCCAACTGGAATGCCATCATACAAGGGAGGACCATACATGTCACAAGGCCCACCTCAACCACCTAACATGGGGTGGTGGGGCTATCCCTTAGTCTAATGCACCCCCAAGAACATCATTCTTGAATTAGTAGCCCTGGATGGCATATCAATATTCAAGGCAGCAGTGGAGATGCCACACAGCATGGAATTCGGCCCCATAGAACGTAGCGCCAACTCACCCCCATAAAAACTTGTCAGCCTTGCTAGCAGTGAGACCTACGTAGCTACCTGCACAACCAATGATAAATCCAAATAACAAAGTGAATCAACCAACATACATCATGGAATACGAGATGTATCTGATGTATCATATTCAGCTTAGGTTTGGTAGATAAATAGGAGTAGAAACACCTCGGTTGATAGAAGAGGAGAAAGATGTAGGAGAAACACCTCTTGTAGAAGAGGTCGTAGAAGAAGTAGCTGAGAGAGCAAAGGATCCATTTCCTTATCGGTTGCAAGAATAGAAATTTTGGTCATGAATCTGCCATAGGAAAGGATTTTCTAAAAACTATGCACCCTAGACCCGGCCAACATTGAAAGGCTGGGAGAAAGAGATGTCTCCCAGACCAATCTCCAGAGAGGGCTGGTTCCCTTACTAAAACTAAGTTTGATTTCAGATTAAAGTTGCTGGAAAGGAATTATAAATGTGTAGAAAGAAACAGGAAATACATGGAAAGAGATGGGAAATATAGCCATAGGCCGAATTTGTTAGATCGAGAAGAAACTCAGCAAGAATTAAACTTCAAGTGTATGAACAACATATAATAATAAAAACTACAGTGTAATCCAGTTACGATCTTGCGCAAACAACCTTCAGAATTGCATTCCAGAACTCACTTTCTTATAGCAACATTCAAACTCAAATGCAGAATTTGAATCTAACAACAAATTAGAAAAATGAGCATAACTAAGAAATACATGAAATAGAAGGAGATCACACAGAAAAACGTTTGCCAAATTAGAGGCCAAGTCTCTTTCATTCATGCAAAACAACTTGAAAGCTTTTATGCAACATTGTCTCTCAAACTTCCGATCCCTTTTTCTGAGATCTACATTGCTTTATATAGAATTCTTGCTTCTTTACAACATTTAAAACTTGCAACGGACTTCCTCGAGATCTACAACCTATGCAACGAAAACAAGGAAATGCTCCTCTTAAACCAGCCTCGAAACAAGGAGTCGATCGTCTTCATTAAATTGTTGTTCTTGAAAATATGCTTGAAACCGTTA
This sequence comes from Wollemia nobilis, assembly GCA_028583015.1. Classification (NCBI taxonomy): domain Eukaryota; kingdom Viridiplantae; phylum Streptophyta; class Pinopsida; order Araucariales; family Araucariaceae; genus Wollemia; species Wollemia nobilis. Next base: position 282,635 of record JAQPPZ010002456.1, on the reverse strand, counting down.
GAAAAACCATGAACAACCGCTTTGAATAATGGAAATATTTAATTCTGATGGCTTGGACACGTTCTTCTACCTTGCTCGCATCGAAAAGCAGCAAAACATTTAATTTTGGTGTGCTTTGAATCATCGAAACTCACAAAACTGCATCGGGCCATTTGAACTGCATTCTGGCGCGAAACTATAACAGGTCACGAAAATGTGACAGGTCACGAAATTGCAACGTATTTCTATTTTGTACACTTCTTTCGCCTTGGAATCGCGAAAACCAACCATGTCGCAAAATCGCTACAGGTTCGGCTTCTTTATCTCTTTCACTACCTTGAACCACGAAAACACGACGCATCATGAAATTGCGACGTTCCATACAATTATGTTCCTTCTCCGTCCTGTTGCCACAAAAATGTGCCAATGCACGATTTCACGACGTTCTTCATATTTTTTTCTCTTCGTTGCTTCAAACCACAAAAACATGACACTGCGTGATTTCACTACATCTTCCTATCAGCACCTTTATTGTTATCTTCGGGTCATGAAAACGAAGCAAGTCACGAAATCGCTACACTATCTTGCCGCTGCTTAATCTTCTCTTCTAAGTTGCAAAAATCTGACATGTCACGATTTCGCTACAACTTTCTGCACTTGGTCCTTCTTCAACAATGTGTCACGAAATCGTGACGTTTTTTTGCGTTCTCTACTGCTACCACTTCCTGTCACGATTTTGCGACGTCTGCTTCGTGCCTTCAACTTTTTCATCCACCTTGACCGCGACCACGCAACACATAGCGATTTCGCTACATCTTCGTCTTGCTTGGCTTTATCCCACACATGTCGCGAAATCGTGACGTATTCATTCCTTAAGCCTTTCTGTCTACATCTTGCCGCGACCATGCAACATGTAGCGATTTCGCTACGTCTTCCGCATTTTGCGGTGTTAACAATATTCTGTCACGATATCGCTACCAAGTTGAGTCTCATTACCCATCGTTGAGTTATGTCGCGATTTTGTGACGATTTTACCCTGCTCTGCTCCATGCCATTATAAGTCATGAAAACGCGACATGTCATGATTTCGATACCTTTTTGCCGCGCTTCCCTCATTGACCATGTTGACTGCAATTTTTTGACATGTCGCAAAATCATGACAGTTTTTTCCCCTTGCTCCCGTTGACTGCGTTGATCATGATTTTGGAACACGTCACGAAATCGTGACAGTTTCCGACTTTGCTCTTTTCTACCGTTTACGCCGTGAAACTGTGACAAGTCATGATTTCATGACATATTTGACTTTTGTCTTCTCTCTTCTCGAAAGACCCGTGATAACGTGACATGTCGCGATATCGCGACGGTTTTCAACTTTGGCTCTTCATGCTATTTTTTGTCGTGATTTCATGACAGTCTTCAGACTTAGGTGTTTTTTGCATCAAAACCTGTATAGAAGTGAGAATTTCAACATCTTATACATGAATAATCAACAATCAACACAATGTGGCAAAAATGCCAACATTAGTGGTGGCTCACGGGGTATACAGTTCTACTGTATGCAAGAATCCTAGGCCTAAATCCATTGGGCAACAGAGTCATGAAAAACTGAGAACAAAAAGCTGGCTGATGGGGTACATCTCGACGGACTGTTGCAACAACTCTTGTTGAATGATAGAAAACTCAAGTAAATCTGTATTTGGCTGAGCTAACCAAGTGCTGTAAAATAATCTCCATGAAAGCACCAGGGGTTGCAAAATGAAAATGCATGAAATAAGTGGAGTGGGAACTAGGGAATGGAATGGTGGATGATGGAACGGTGGAGTGAGAGGAGTGATGTTGTAGATATAGTAACATAGTGCCCCTATGCTACCAGCTACTATGAAAGGGAAATGAAGGTGAATGGAAGAAACAGAATGATGATCAACAAATGTGTAAGCTATGGAATGAGAGTGGAATGGGAAAATGAACTGTGGATAAATGCTGAAAACAACAATGTAGTTAGAAGAAAAGGAAAAGAAGAATCGAGAATATTAGAAAAGGGGAAAAGAAACAACAACAGTGGCTTGATTACTTGCAGAGGAAAAAGGAGTAGGAGAAGGAGGGGAGAAATAGGGGAAGAGAAGAAATAAAGAGGAAGCCACTAACTGCTAGGAAAGAAGAAGAAAAAAGAAAGAAACACGTACCTGCGGGCTCGCATGCAAAAAGAGCTGAAGTTAGACAAGGAAAAACAATACTTTTTTTTCTCTTTTTTTTTTTTTTATTTTTATTTTTTATTTTTTTTTTGCTATATACAATAGTTTACGACATGATTGGCATGTTGTCACCAAAAGCCTAGTTTCATAAGGTTATCCGATGAATCTGCAGTGTCCCGACTAGATCCGATCATACTTGAGTCGGTCCTTGAAATTGGGATGACCTCTTCCTAAATTTCTCCATGTTGCAGACATGGGCAAGTTATCCTGCATGCCAGTACCCACAAAATTGACAAATAATGTAGCAAAGCAATTTACCATATGACAGACCCCTGTAGGTACCAGTTGTAGTAATTACTGAAGCCAATACCACCATCTTGAAGAGTCCCCTGATTGTGGACTGAGAATGGGTTCTTCCAAATCCCGGATCTGATCAGAGAAATTGTACAGCAACAGTCCTTTCTTTAGGATCTCTTTAGACTCTTCCTCTTGATCCGGCATGCTCAATAGATTTTGGCTAAATACTTGCATGTTGTGCACAGTGCCCTCTTGGTGCTCAGGTCCTGGAACTTGAATCTATTCCTCTCCTTGGCCCATCTCCTGATAGAAATTGCAAGCAACCATATGGTTCATTGCTGGGAAAGTACTTGCATGTTCCCATCATTGGCTTTGGATGAAATCTAGCTCTTGAGCTCCACATAGCTGCATCTCAGGTCTCTGCACAGTATAAGGGATCTGGTGTGAAAAATACTGTGCGAGATAGATCGAAACAGGAACTATCGAAGAAAGTAATGGAGTTTCTCCCCACGGTAATTTTCTTGATAGGAGCAAAAGCTGCTCCGCTCGCACTACTTCCTCAAATATTTGAGGAAATCTATGTTCACCTGATTGCAGCAAGATGAGGCCTATATCTGGATGAAAAGCTCGAACATAGAAGAGGTGGGCTTGGGTGGGTGTCGGTCGGATCTTCTCTGGAATTCTCTTCCAGCTTCTCAAGAATCGAACATTGAAGTTCGTGATGCTCTCTAGAGGTGCTCTTGCGATGTACATTAGGAGCTGAAAGGGATCCTAAGAGCCGCTAAAGGGATCTTCATCAAATCTTCTGATTAGTGCTCCCGCTAGGTCATCCCATGAGCTGATGCTTTGACACCTGAGTAGTCTGTACCACTGCAATGCCCTTCCTTCCAAATACAGAACCAGAAGTCTGATCATGACGTCTTCATGAACTATATCATGTATGGTTGACAAAGCAGCAACATCTTCAACATGCTCTAGAGCCATGCCCTCGGTGCCATCATATTTTTTAAGAGATTTTAGGGCACTTTTGGGAATCTCATGCCGGATTTGGAGATTCAGAGGGCCAGGATCATCCCATATAGGACAAACCCTTGCCATTATAGCAGTGGTCTACAAGATCATGGCTATTGCCATTAAGTTAGAGTCACCAAGTGAACAATATTTTCTTTGCTTGTAAGGTTAAGGCTGCTCACCAAACCTTGATTCCTTTGGGGTATCTTCTTTTAGATCTTAAAAAAAAAACTCTACAATCAAGAAATTCGGATCTTTAGCTCAGCAGAGTCGCCAGATGAACTTACACATCTCCGCTATGAGGTCAAGATAGCTCATCCAAATCTTGATACCTCCGGGTGTTAAACAATGAAACATACAATCTCATCGATTATGGATCTTTTGAGACAAAAGAAGTCCATCCCACCGGGTGTGCCAAAAACTATTGGTCACAAATCTACCACAGGAAAGGATTTTCTAAAAACTATGCACCCTAGACCCGACCAAAATTGAAAGGCTGGGAGAAAGAGATGTCTCCTAGACCAATCTCTAGAGAGGGCTGGTTCCCTTACTAAAACTAAGTTTGATTTCAGATTAAAGTTGCTAGAAAGGAATTATAAATGTGCAGAAAGAAATAGGAAATACATGGAAAGAGATGGGAAATATAGTCGTAGGCCGAATTTGTTAGATCGGGAAGAAACTCAGCAAGAATTAAACTTCAAGTGTATGAACAACATATAATAATAAAAACTATAGCGTAATCTAGTTACGATCTTGTGCAAACAACCTTCAGAATTGTATTCTAGAACTCACTTTCTTATAGCAAAATTCAAACTCAAATGCAGAATTTGAATCTAACAGCAAATTAGAAAAACGAGCATAACTGAGAAATACATGAAACATAAGGAGCTCACATAGAAAAATGTTTGCCAAATCAGAGGCCAAGTCTCTTTCATTCATGCAAAACAACTTGAAAGCTTTCATGCAACACTGTCTCTCAAAATCCCGATCCCTTTTTCATTGTTTTATATAGAAGTCTTGCTTCTTTACAACATTTAAAACTTGCAATGGACTTCCTCGAGATCTACAACCTATGCAACAAAAACAAGGAAATGCTCCTCTTAAACCAACCTCGAAACAAGGAGTCGACCATCTTCATTAAATTGTCATTCTTGAAAATATGCTTGAAACCGTTAGAAAAACCACGAACAGCCACTTTGAATAATGGAAATATTTAATTCTGATGGCTTGGACATGTTCTTCTACCTTGCTCGCATCGAAAAGCAGAAAAAAATTTAATTCTAGTGTGCTTTGAATCATCGAAACTCACAAAACTGCATCGGGATGTTTGAACTACATTCTAGCGCAAAACTGTAATAGGTCGTGAAAACATGACAGGTCATGAAATCATGATGTATTTATGCTCCATACACTTCTGTCGCCTTGGAACCGTGAAAACCAACCATGTCACGAAATCACTACAGGTTCAGCTTCTTTATCTCTTTCGCTACCTTGAACCACAAAAATGTGATGCGTCACGAAATCGCGATGTTTCGTACGATTATGTTCCTTCTCTGCCCTGTTGCCACGAAAATGTGCCAATGCACGATTTTGCGACGTTCTTCATATTTTGTTCTCTTCACTGCTTCAAACCGTGAAAACATGACACTGTGCGATTTCACTACATCTTCTTGTCAGCACATTTATTGTTATCTCTAGGTCGCAAAAACCAAGCAAGTCACGAAATCGCTACACTATCTCGTCGTTGCTCAATCTTCTCTTCTAAGTCGCAAAAATCCGACATGTCGCGATTTCGCTACAACTTTCTGCACTTGGTCCTTCTTCAACAATGTGTCACGAAATCATGACGTTTTTTTGCGTTCTCTACTGCTACCACTTCCTGTCACTATTTTGCGACGTCTGCTTCGTGCCTTCAACTTTTTCATCCACCTTAACCGCGACCACGCAACACGTAGCGATTTCGCTACGTCTTCGTCTTGCTTGGCTTTATCCCACAAATGTCACAAAATCGTGACGTATTCATTCCTTAAGCCTTTCTATCTACATCTTGCCACGACCATGCAACATGTAGCAATTTCGCTACATCTTCTGCTTTTTGCACTGTGATCAATATTTTGTCGTGATATCACTACCAAGTTGAGTCTCATTGCCTTTCACTGAGTTATGTCATGATTTCGCAACGGTTTTACCCTGCTCTGCTCCATGTCATTATAAGTTGCGAAAATGTGACATTTCGTGATTTTGCTACCTTTTTGCTGCGCTTCCCTCGTTGACCATGTTGACCGCAATTTTTTGATGTGTCGCAAAATCACAACGATTTTTTCCCCCTGCTCCCGTTGACTGAGTTGATCGTGATTTTGGAACACGTCGTGAAATCGTGATAGTTTCCGACTTTGCTCTTTTCTATCATTTGTGCCGTGAAACTGTGACAAGTCACGATTTCGTGACACCTTTGACTTTTTTCTTCTCTCTCCTCGAAAGACCCACGATAACGCGACATGTCGTGATATCACGATGGTTTTCAACTTTGGCTCTCCATGCTATTTTTTTCATGATTTCATGATAGTCTTTGGACTTAGGCATTTTTTGCATCAAAACCTGTATAGAAGTGAGAATTTCAACATCTTATGCATGAATAATCAACAATAAAGACAATGTGGCAAAAATGCCAACAAGAAGAAACTAACGCAACCGAAGTTTGATATCCTGTCTAGATTGAAGAACCTCATAGTGACAATTCCACTATTTCAAGCTATCTGAGATGTCTTGATATATACCAAGGTGATAAGGGCAATGTGCCTAAGAAGTACAGGACGAAAAGCAACCCAGATTATCAATGTCATGGGTAAATTAGTAGATTTGATGATGGGCAAGATGTGTCATCCCAAGTACGTGGATCCGGGTAGCCTAGTGTTGACTGTAAAAATTGAAGGACATTCCTTGTCCAATACGTTGGTTGATCTCGGAGCAACCATCAATGTAATGCCTCAAGAGACCCTGCAGAGGATATAACTCATGAACCTGAGACCCACCATGACAGTGCTACAACTGGCCGATCGATCGACCGTGGCACTAAAAGGAATTCTTGATGATGTAATAATGATAGTCAGTGCATGGGAATACCCAGTTGACTTCCTAGTTTTGTAGTCTAAAATTAGACTAGGTGGTTACCCACTCATCTTGGGAAGGCCATGTCTGGCAATAGCTGATGCTTACATCATCTACTGTGATGGGCTGATGACCATATTCAATGGAAAAAACATCAAAAGATTGACCATTTCACCTCCTATGCAGTCCATCGACTCGTTGGGAGAACCTAAGTTGACTAAGAATGAAGATCATGAGTTGTCCATAATCCAATCGATGATTGCGTTCGATGATTTGGCATAAGAAGAAGATGAGGATGGTGCTATTGTAGAGTTCCTCCATGGAGAATCCTCCATCATCGCACCTGGGTTGCCATTGGTTGGCACCCAAGATCACCATGTTCAACAAATAAACGTTGGGCTAGGAAGGACGTTAAACGTCAGTAGCAGGTTGACACGCACACAACTAACAAAAGTAGAAGAGCTCCTAGTAAGACACCAGCAGGTATTTGCATGGGATTACTCGGATATGAAGGGAATCAACCCAAATATCTATACCCATAGAATATACATTAATGAAAAAGCAACTACGAGAAGGAAACCACAAAGAAGAATGAATCCGACAATGAAAGACATTGTCAAAGTAGATCTACAAAAACTCTTTTCTATCAGATTCATCTATCCAATTTATGATATTGAGTGGGTGTCACCATTGGTGGTGGTCCCAAAGAAGAATGGGAAGTGATGAATCTGTGTAGACTACATAGTGTTAAACAAAGAAACCAATAAGGACCACTTCCCACTCCCATTCATTGATTAGGTCTTGGACACACTTTCTAGGAAAAAGTATTTCTCCTTCGTAGATGGATTCAGTGGATATAATCAGATCCAGATAGGAGAAGAAGACCAGGATAAGAAAATGTTCACCTACCCATGGGGAACATTTGCTTATTGGGTATTGCCTTTTGGGTTATGCAACATACCAGCCACCTTTCAAAGAGCAGTGCTTAGCATATTATTAGACATGATGGGAGATGTAGTCGAAGTATACATGTACAACTTCACCGCTTATGGAGAAACCTTTGATGAAGCAATTAAAAAATTGGAAAGAGTGCTTGAAATAAGCGAGGGAAATAGTCTATCCCTGAGTAATGAGAATGCTTTATGATTATGCAATAGGGCATCATATTAGGACACCATCTCTCTATATAAGGAATAAATGTTGAAAAAAGAAAGATCGAGGTCATTAGGGACCTACCTAGCCCCAAAATGCAGAGAGAGGTGAGAAGTTTCCTCGGATCTGTCAGATACTACCGATGATTTATCATCGAATTCAATAAGATTGCAAAACCACTGCACACTCTATTGTCTAAAGACATGGAGTTCAATTGGACAGAAGACTACAAAGAAGCATTTTAGTTGCTCAAGGAGAAACTGATATCTACACCAGTTTTGAGAGGACCAGATTGGGCCATACCCTTTCATATCTATTGTGATGCATCCAACAATGCAATTGGAGTAGTCCTTGTATAGAAGGATGGTGAGGAATTTTATAACATCTATTATGTCAGTAAACTTGGCAGGAGTCGAGCTCAACTACACGGTGATGGAGGAGTTCCTTGTAGTTGTGCATGTTATAAACAAATTCCACCATTATGTCACTGAATATAAGGTGTTTTTCCACACAGACCATGCGGCCATCAGATATTTAATGAGCAAGTCAAATATTGGTGGAATAATTATCAGGTGGCTCTTACTATTAAAGGAATTCAACATAACAATAGTCAAAAAATTAGGCAAGGACAATGTTGTAGTAGATTTTCTATCTAGATTGATACCAGCAGACCATACAGTAGTGGAAGACCAATTTTTGAATGAGCATTTTTTCACCATCAGTGAACAAATAATGTGGTATGTAGATATAGTCAATTACTTGGCCATCGAAATAACCTCACCTACTCTCTCCTTTCGAGAAAAGTAGGTGGTAATAGAGAAAAACACATCTTTCCTATGGATTTATGGCCTTCTATTCAAAATAGGATGTGACCAGATCATATGGAGATGCGTAGCAGAATAGGAGTTCTTAGAAGTACTCAAAGCTTGTCACATTGAACCATGTGGAGGACACTTTATGCCTATAAAATCCTACAGGCTAGGTACTTTTGTCCTACTCTATTCAAATATGCAGCCTCATACAGTAGCAGGTGCGATGAATGCCAAAGAATGGGTAGACCAACCCATTGCGATGAAATGCCCCTCTAGCCTCATGTACACCTAGAATCCTTCAAAAAGTGGGGTATGGAATTTTTGGGGCTAATTAACCCACCTTCAATAGGTAGGAGGTTTATTTTAGTCTGTACAGACTACGTCACCAAATGGGTTGAAGTTCAGGCACTAAGGGATTCAAAAGAAAGAACGGTTGTTGATTTCTTATTTGCTCACATATTTACATGATTCAGGGTCCCCAGAGAAATAACAACTAACCAAGGCCCTCAGTTCACCTCCAATTTGATCGAGTAACTGATGAAGTAATACAGAGTTTGGCACAACAAAACTACACCCTACCATCTATAGGCAAACAGGCAAGTGGAGGTGACAAACAGGGAAATAGGAAACATCCTAACAAAAATCATGTAGAAACATAGAAAATATTGGGCTACACGGCTATCAAAGGTAGTATGGGCATACAAAACCACATGGAAATCCACCACAAGCTTTACACCTTTCCACTTGGTCTATGGGAAGAGTGTAATGATGCCCATCGAGTTTGAGATCAAAAAAATGGGAACAACTTTAGAACTAAATTTGAGCTTGGATGATGCTCAAAAATAAAGGATTCGATAGTTGAATCAGCTGGATGAAATCCTAATGGATGCTTTACAAAGAACATAGATCATACAAAAGCAAAGGAAATGGTGGCATGATCACCACATTAAACTAAAGTAGTTCCAAGAAGGAGAATGAGTGTTGTTGTACGATTCTTGGTTCCAGGAAAGGAAGGGAAAATTAATGCAGATATGGATGGGACCGTATGAGGTGGTAGATCTCATCAAGAATGGTGTTTTTCATGTCATAACCATTGATGGTAGCAATTTTGTATTAACAGTTAATGGCCAGCGACTACGGCCCTACAACACCTCTGAGAATTTATTGGTGGAATCTAGAGTAGGAATGGGGGAGACCCCATCCTTGTGAATCTGGACCAAAATATTAGCAGGAAAAATGGTGGGCATGGAGGTGCTCATCAAAAGTAGTTAGTTTAGGTTTTGATTATTTCTTACAGTGTGTTTTGCAGGGACGATGCCCTCATGCAAGCTGCAGGCATCCTGGGTTCAGGGCCTAACAGGCATGGAATGCATCTAATTGCTTGTATTTTTCTTTTTTTTGTTTACTTTTTGTATGTGGAGGACCTGACAACACGAAGAATAGGTATTTGGGAAACCAGGATTGATTTGGCTCACCATCCTGATGTCAGCACTTGTAGGGTAGAAGCATCATCTTTTCAAGCGCGGGGGTGGGCAACAAAACTCTTCCCCAAGAGGAAATTCAGATGCCAACCCTTGCAAGAAGATGCTAAGGTAGCATGAAGAAAGTTCGAGGAGGCTTTATCACCCTTTCCCAGTCAATCATGACATGGCTGCAAATAAAGATCCTTGTAGAAACCCTTCATTGTCAAAGAAGACTATCCACTAGAGTATGATGCCTTCCTCCTAAAAGAAGGTGCTTGACGAAGGTGGACGTTTTTCACCATGATGGAGGTTTTGAGTAAGAGACGAGGTGCCTTCCTTATAAATAATGTGCCCCGTTGAAATGAAACATCTTCCTTATAAAGAAGGTGCCCCACTGAAATAAGGCATCCCACTAAAATAAGGCACCTTCCTTATAAAGAAGGTGCCCCGCTAAAATAAGGCACCTTCCATATAAAGAATGCGCACGTTTCCTAAAAAAAATTGAGGACCAAGGTGCCTTCCACATCAGTAAGGCGCATCCATCCTTGATAAAAAAAAATAATAGCCGAGGTGCCTTCCTCTTCCAGGAAGGCACATGTATTCAAAGGTGCATTCCACTCTAGGAAGGCGCACCCATTCAAAGGTGTCTTCCACTCTAGGAAGGCACACCCATTTTGAAGCACCTTCTATAGTAGGAAGACACCATCATCAAAAAGAGTGTCTTACACCACCGGAAGGCACATCCATTCAACAGAACCTATAGCATCGGGAAGGCACCATATCAAGCATCTTCCACATTGGGAAGGCACCATATCAAATGCCTTCCACATCGAGAAGGCACCATATCAAGAATCATCCACATTAGGAAGGCACCAAAGAGCACCTTCTATATATGACCAACATTTAAAGTTTCACGTGCACCTCGATCAGAACAAGATCATCACATGAGCAGGCGACAACAGATTACCACAATCGCTCGTATGATAGGGAACCACTCCAATAAAAAATCTCATAGAATTATGGTGCGAGATTAGCATGAACATTCCAAAAATGATAGATAGATAATTTTTAAGCCTATCGAGAGTCTGTCTTTGGCATCAACCATTAAAACAACTCAGTAGCAAAATTTGACGTAATCTGCACAAACGAAGTACCCATCCCTCATGTCACAAATCGACGAATCGACACTCTCCATGATGCACGAGACATTCAATCAGGTACGTGCATACTCTACTAAAATTTTTATGTAATCGTTCATAAATTATGCAGTACCAAAAAATATCACCGCCATAAAAATCGTGCACCCCCCATGGCCGATCGTGCTAACGATGTAGCTTGTGAGATGTACCTTGCCAAAATTGAAATCTAGGGTTTTCCTTACTTATAAGAAGGTGCCTTCCTAAGAAGGCAAGGAGAAAAATATAAGAGCCTAAGGGAAGGCACCATGGGATGACGATCGATGAATCATGCGGTGAAGAAAAATAAACCGAGTGATACAGAAGGAATCAGGGGGACGATCAGGACATAGTTCGAAGCCGAGGGATGGCTCGAGTACTGTATCTTGGTTAGTCAAAGCTAAGATATGGAGGTAGATAGGGAATTTGCTACCTCCTTGGGGGGAGACGTAGCTCAAGTACGAGGTATGGAGATTCTAGTCACCCCCGAACATATCTCACAGGTGATTGGCTTGCATCTCACAGGTGATTGGACATACAAGGGCAAAATTTTGAAGCCATACATCAAATTACTACTGCCAGGGGAGAATGTGTAGATAGAAAAGGAAGGGCTACCAAAAATCAACCTTCATATGATTCTACGAAAGATATTCGAACAAGTTACTCGATTCTTTACATGCACTAAGAAATATACCCATATGCACACTAATCATGTGCAATTATTGAATCGCCTAGTGCATGGAAGGAAAATGAACGTGCCCTTCTACCTGGAAAATTCCCTGAAGGAGGAAGCATTTAGATACCAAAAGGGGGCTCCTTTCGCCTTGGCCTACCATGGGCTGATATCAACGCTGGTCCGTAATGCAGAAGCACAAAGGCAGAGTTCCAACACAGAAGGAGACAGTGGTCAGGAAAGGTGGGAGGATTATGTTGCCGAGGTAGGGCGAGTGGAGGATAGCCCTACAAATGAAGTAGAGGATATCAAGAAATTGGCTCTACTTGATTTATATAATAAATAGGTCATTCCATAGTGCCCGAGTATGAAGAAGAAGGGGCATGGCTTTCTAGTAGTGAGGCCAGATTCTGGACACTAGAACTAGCCACTAGAAGGAAATGCCTACAGTGACTCATCCTCTCCTCGAAGGAGGAGGAAGACGACTCAAAGGTCAGTCTTGCAGCCCAAACCCTTTGGGAGTTGACAAGTCAAAGTTCACAGGGATGTAGGGACTTTCAGGAGCAATAATCAAATCAATGCAGCCCTAGAGGAGGCCCTAGAATGGCAAACCAACTGCTGGATGGCCCAAAAAATTTTGGAGGATTGCTAGATCAAGCATGGAGAAGAGCTAAAAGAGTGAGCACAAAGGATCACTCAGCTCGAGCAATTGGTCTAGCAGGTACGGGAAGAGAACTGACAACTCTAGGCCAAGGGGACAGAGAAAAGGGATGCGTTGACCCAAACTGACTAGACGATTCAGGTCTCGACGAATTCTTCCACATCAGTAGAACGAGTATTCTCTTCGAGAGAATTTTGATCAAACACCTAGCAGAATAGCCTAAAGGTAGGGAATAATTCCTTTGTTTTTGGGAGTGAGGAGAAAAGAAGACCCATAGAGCCCCTGGTCATAGACCTAAGTGATGCAAAACTAGGTGGAAGCCAAAAGCTTCAGACAAGATCAAGGGTTAAAGAGGAATCCCTCGAACATTAAGAGGAAGATATAGAAGGACCAACAGGGACGACACCGAACAAACAGGAGGATGGAGAGACAGCTCCAGGGAAATTAAGGCAAGTCCCTCAAAATGAACAAGTCCCTCGCGATGAGGAAACAACTTCCAAGAAGGAAGAGAAACCTTCCATCTGAGTCACCATAGTTTCTACGCAGGCAAAAGAAAAAGGGCCCAGGACGGCTTGGAAAAAGGCAAAGGTGAATTTTTTCAAAATAGAAGAATATGAATGGGACATGCAACCATTCGTAGAAAGGCGAAATTAGTTTGAACGACTACTCAAAGAAATGATAGCAACCAAGGAGGCCAGGGAGTCAACCTTGAGGGTTCAGGGAGACCCTGGTATCTACGTTAATCCAACATAGGATAGCCAGTTTTGGGATATTTATGGGTCATCCCGGGGGTGGCCCTCCAAGATACAGAGGTATTTTGAAATATAGGGGGTATATGGCCCCAAATTGGAAGCTACTATCATTGCAAGGAAAAATATAGGGCTTACTCCTAAAGTAGCCCGATTACACCAGACCCAAGTGGTTCATCTCAAGAGGGATAACTCAAATATCCCTCTTGTAGTTGTTAGGCCCTCGAAAGATGACATGTGGCAGGCTGTAGAAGTAGCATTTCAAGCAACAGCAACCACGTTGGCAATACCACCCCCAATAGTGGCTAGAATGAGAAAAGTGAATAAGCAAAGTCAGCAACTCGAGTAAAAGCCAACAGTAGCACCTGTAGCTCCATGTGAGAAAAGAGGAGTCACACCTCCACATGTCGGTCTATAGAAGAAGCAAACACGAGCCACAGGTACAGCCATATCCACCAAAAAATGGTAACGATGAGGAGTTAACAGGGCTACCTACAGTTTTTATGCCATGAGGGTGTGGCATATGTTAGGCATGGGGGGATGATGAGCCTCGAAAATTCTCATATTTTGTATGAGTTTCATTAATCATTATGCGGCTATATAATAGAAATTGTATATTTTTATGAATGTTTATGTAATTATTTGATAAGATTATGTGTGTTATCTAATTTGTATGTTTTAGTGTGTTTTTGTGGAATTGTAGTTGATTTAGTCAGATTTGGATTAGTCGAGGTCTTTTCATGGACCTGGAACTTTGTTTCTTTTGAAATTAATGCATGATAAGTAGGCACCTTCATATTCAAAGAAGGTGCCAATAAAAGGTAGGCACCTTCCTCTTCTAGGAAGGCACCAACAGGAGATAAGCGCCTTCCTCTTCTAGGAAGGCACCAACAAAAGGCAAGTGCCTTCCTCTTCCAGGAAGGCACCAATAGAAGGCAAGTGCATTCCTCTTCCAAGAAGGTGCTAACGGAAGGTAGGTGCCTTCTATATAAATAAGGGGCCCGATATACTATGGAGAATATGCCTCTATTCTTCGCCCATTGACCAGATAACGCGACGTGTGCAACATTGACTGGTGCAGTTCCAACTCTACGTCATGTAAGTTAATTTGAGAGTTGCACTAATGTATGAGAACATCCTACTACACTAGGCGAAGCATGAACCAATCAGATAACACACCACCATTAGGAACAAATGTTAGTTTTAGCAGACATCAATTACATTTACCAGACTGTCTTAGTTTAGTCTGGAATGAATCAACTGTTGTAACCACCTTGAAACATAAGATCTATGGGTGTGCTATATAAACACATGTAGACCTCTCTGATAAGATATCAAAATATGGAAGATAGAATACATAATACAGATAGGATTACAGAGGATAAGAAGCATTGTAATTCCTTGGTGATTATAATAAAGTTCTAAGAGTTCCTAAGTGCGTGTTCAGTTGGGAGGAAGCTGTTGGAGCCTGGGCCCACTCCAAGCCAGTATTTATTCCCTTTCTTTGTGTTTTCTAGATTAGCTTACTTATTTCATAGGTTTATTTCTACACTATTATTTTATGATTCCAATAGGTTTGTTATTAGTATGCACGTATGAATATTTTATTTCTTAAGATTTAATTATTCATATGTAATTTATTGAGGAGTGAATGAATGATTAACAACCTTTGAAACACCCCCTATAGTAGAGCTAGCGGACTCATATCAAATTGGTATTGTAAGTGATACTGTGTGAGATCCTTCGCAAGTTTACGAAGCTCCCTGGGTTGATAATTAATGCACGGGCAAGTGACAAAAATAGGAAATAATTTAACCTTGATTGGCCTGCAACAAACATTTTGCACCATGGTTGCTTACCTTAATGACCTCTGTAAATGATGGAAATCTTGATGATTAGATTATCGTGTATTATATGAAATAACAACTCTTCCTTGTTTTTGAAAACACTATTTATCCCACCAATTTTCACCTTTGAAACCCTCTAACTTGTTTCTTGAAAATGGATTTTGGTGGTTTTAACTCTCATTTAGGATGCTCTCTTGAAATCTAAAAATTAGCAACTAGTAATGTTGTCCTTATTGCTGCCATTTCACAGTAAATTTATCCTTAAAAAATTTGTTCTTGAATCTCCCAAATTTGGTAGGAAAATCCTCCAAATATTATTTGTAACTCTTCTCCTAGAAGCCTTCAAATTTTGGCTATAGAAGCTAGCAACTTCATTTCTCTTAATCAGCCTTCAATTTTAATCTTCAAATTTCTTATATTTGATGGATTCTTCTAACTCCTTTCTCCTTCAACCTCCTTGTCAAATTTTGAATTCAATATTGGCCTTCTTCTCAATATTTTGAATGTCTTGATGTATTTATTATTCTCCTTAAAAATTTGACAAAATCCTTGCTAAATCCTTTTTCTTTTGGTATTGTCGTCGAATGGTGATAGTTGTTCCAAATTCTATTCCATAAAGAAATTCTCTAAAATTTGTAATGAGGGTTTCCTATCCTTCTTATTTCTCCTCTTAGGTATCTTGAGGCCTTATCCTTATTTATCCTCTTAGGTAGCTTGAGGCCTTCTCATTCTTTCTCCTCTTAGGTAGCTTGAGACCTTCTCCTAGGGCCTTCAAATTTTGCAGATTATCGTCTAGTATTCAAAACTTCAATGAGACCTTCCTTGATTTTTCTATCTTCAACTATAGAATTTTTGCAATGAGATCTCTTTCATGGATCTCTAAAAATTTTTTCTTCTAGAATCTGCAATAGGATCTGTCCTATTCCTTATCTATCTTCAATATTCCAAATATAAAAATTATTTAATATGACCTTTTGTGGGTCTCTTCAGCTTCTTGAGTTGTTTTCTCTTCCTTCAATGAGGATTTTGTAGTCTTCAATCTTAAATGAAGATCACCAACCTCCAATATTATACTAGACTCTTCTCTAGAGTCTCTTCTTCTTCAATCTGTAATATGTAGTCTTAAATCTATAATGGAGATCACCAACCTCCAATCTCCTCCTAGACTCTTCTCAGGAGTCTCTTCTTCTTGAATTTGCAACAAGGCTTATCTTACCCTTTCTCTCTTTTGTAATCTATAGGTCTATAATATTACAATGGGACCTTCTTCTTAGGCCTCCAAATATTTGACCTTTCATTTATTTCTTTAGGTACTAGATTAATTCCAAAGAAGAAATTTTGCCTAGCTCTTTGTAGGAAGTTCTTGACTTTCTTTGAATATCCTTTTCCTACAACCAAGTATTAGGACTATAATGAAAAAAAATCTAAATATAGATATAATCAATCTTTACTAGTTGATTTGTCAATCTAGTGAAATCAATGTTGATTCCTATTCTTCATGAGTTTTTTTGCAACCCTATGTAAAGACTCTAGCCAAATGCAATTTTCAAAAATAATGAAAATGATATTTTTGATCTACTCTTAGTATTTATTGTGGATATATATTTCCTATTGATCTATCATGGTTCTGATACCACTATTAGCTTTTACATCATTGCACATTCTAACACTTGTGCATTTATTACATTGCATGAAGTAACTACTTAAAGCATGACCTAAGATAAATTCCTAATCTATAAATGTACCCAAGGTGGTACATTGGCATGTACCAAATAATGTAATATACTCTAACATGTTGATGCATACCCTTTTAACTTTATGTAAGTAAATTTCATTATTTTGGGGTCTTCTATTGATTCAAAATCAAAGTACTCCATTTTTGTAATCTAGTCTATGACCTCTAGATTGAAGCTTCCATTGTATGATGAGATTTTTATATTTACCTTTAAAACCACATTCAAAATAAATTGAATTAATCACTCTTATAACTCTTCCTCTCACTCTTAATCTTGAGCTTCCGCATGACCAACCTCCTCTTATTTTCTATCACTAATCTCATCAAGATAAATACATCGTCTATGGGTAGTTTCAATTGCATAAAATTAGGCAATAATTTCTCTTAGCATGTCAATTATGTTCATAAATTATGGTCTCCATGGTCTTCCTCTTATGTGTTGTGCCATAATTTTTTTGAAATATAACAATCCTTATAGATCTTCTAGATCTGATATGAAAATAATACTACAAAAATGTGGGGGTAATTAGTTTTAGTAACAAGGTGAACAACAAAGCTTCTAACAATAAGTTTTATATGGACATAACCTTTTTTATACGGCAACTTCTTTACACACTGACATCTATATCAAATGACAATCTCTTTCTCCTTTTAGATAATGATTGAATTCATTAATATTGATAGTAATATTGATGGTAACTTTTTCCATATACATATAAACTCTTTCCTTCAGTTTCTAATAGCTCCCTTGAGACAATATTCTTCATGTCGATATACTTTTAAAGAAAAAATTATTTGGAATCATACAAATGATGGTACAAGTTTTTGATGATGGAATATGTTAGTTTGAAAAATAATTTCTCCTTGATGGTAAGGTTTTTGGATAGAGTCTTTATATTCAATATTTTTAACCCACTTCTTATTAGGCAATAATTATGATGGTATTTGCTAAGTAAAATGAGTGCAAGGTTAGACATCAACTATCCTCATTTATAGAATGCCATTCCACAATTAGCAACTCTATTACATAGTTAACAACAACTGTCGGATGAACTGATTACTACAACTTTACTCTAAATATCAAGCTTCAACCATGTCAACAATATATATCTTCCAATGTATTGATAGCGATTATAAAATATATCGATTTTACAATTTATTATCAATTTATTCTATGGGAATATATCTTCTTCTTTTCTCTCTTCTATGGTTTCTTTTTGTTAGCACCCAATCTCTTACACACCTTAATTTTTATTATTTTCCCTTATCTAATCATTTTGTATTCTTCTTGCTATTTTCAACTATATCCCATCATTTCTTCTTCCAAATAAATTTTGGCATCACTTATGCTTGGTTAAAACCTTGTTCTCTTATCTCTAATTCAAAATGGAAATCACTGGTTCAGGCATGTCTAGATTGTAAATGTCTAAAGGTCAAATATTATATTAATGTGAGAAACAAATCTGGATCATAGATTTCTATTAGTAACCTAGGTGAAGTAGTGGAACTCAAATAAAATGTAGATGAGCTTTAAAATATGAATCAAGAGTTCTATTTACCTACTTTTATTTTGGTATTGATAAAAAAGAGGGTTGAAGGGCCTTGACCCTTTACACATAGCTCAAAATATGTACATGAAAAAAATAAGAGAAGATCATACAAATGCAAGATAGTTCTATCTTAGTAAAATAAAAAAACCTAGGCTCAACCTATTGATGAAGAAGCTGAAATAATATTCCTCCTGTTATCCTTATATTTAACACGACTAATTCACTGCTCAATGCTTTACATACTGATAAAGAAACTACTGACAATAATGTAATTTAGTGTGCTTAAATCCTTCATCGCATGATCCCAATAAGTATTCTGCTTTGCTCTGCCCTCTTTATTTTTTGGCTTCATTATAAATTCTTATAATCTCTTCTAACTCCATGGGAGCATATGACTAGACCTTAAAATTCTCAGATTTAATTACCATATTCATAATTTTATTGGTAGCTTTGTTTCCTTCTCTATAAATATGTTTAACTTGACTTTCTTATATGTTTCCTAAGATTATTCCCGCATCTATAATTATTTTGAAAATGCTAGAACTATTTAACTAACCTTTTTGAAAGGAAGTTATAATATCCTTGGAATACCCCTCAAGAAAAATTCTCCTAAAACCCAAATTCACTGTAATTCGGAGGCCTGTAAGCATTGCCCTTACTTCAGCTTGGTGATTTTTGGTAATTTCTAGATCCTCAGCATATGCAACCACTACCCGAACTCTATCATTCCTAATGAGGCCCCCACCACCAACGTGACCCAAGTTACCTTTTGCAGCTCCATCAAAGATAATTTTTACCCAGTATTTGTGGGGACATTCCCATCTAGTATCTTGTCTCGCCTTATTGGTTTTTTTCATATTTAAGATATCTTTTTCTCTAGAGAGGATTATTACAATATTTTCCTAGACAATAATATTTTTAATACAATCCTCAAATAGGGTTGTTAGAAATCTGGCTAGCCATACATTAAAACAAAAATTTAGACCATTACATAATGTTTTCAGCCTTGGAAAGCATCTCATCTTAGAGGAGAAAATATGAAATCATAGAGCTTTGAAATTTGTACAATATAGAAAAAAAATGAGCTCAAATGGACACCCAAGTAAAAATTTATGGACAAAATACCAAGACATGTAATAAACACCGTCGATGTAGATCTGTTGGATGTGATTTGCTAGAGTTAGGGTTTGCTTATTTTTTCTTACTTAAGGCAGTTTTAGGGTTTTATTTTATAAAGAAGGATTTTTCATTGTAGCAAGTGTGTGAGCTCTTCCAGAGCCTATGAGGATATTGTAACAGAGTACTGAAACTCTGTCATAATTATTCCAGATAATAAGAAGATAATATTTGCTCCAATTTTGTTTTATTGTATTATTATAAATTCTTCATTTGGTATCAGAGCGAGGTGATCAAGAAATTAGGTTCGAGTAACTATGGAATTTCTACTGCAAGTTTTATAGAAGCTTCTCGAAGATCTCAGTTCGTGTTGAAGGGAGCTATTATGGCCAACAACACCAATTCAATTTCGATCCCAAAATTTTATGGTTCCAACTATGAATATTGGAGCATCTAGATTAGGATGATTCTGAAGGCAAAATGAGCTTGGTCCATAGTTGAATCTGGGTTTACCAAACCAAAATACTAGAATGCATTGACTGCAGATCAAAAGGATATGTAGGAGAAAGAGAAATAAAATAATTTGGATTTAGATTTCATCTAGTCGGCTCTAGACAAGAGTCTCTTTCCATATATTTTTGCCTGTGTTTTGGCTCAAGAAGCTTGGAAGGCGTTGAAGGAGAATTACCAGGGGAGTGCCCAAGTTAAGGAGGTGAAGTTGCAAACCTTGTGGAGAGATTTTTAAAATCTCAAATAGGAGGAGAATGAAACTGCAGGAGATTACTGTGTTCGGGTAAAAATAGTAGTAAATAAAATTGCTACACTTGGAGAGATCATAGAGCAAAATTTAGTAATTAAAAAGGTTTTAAGAACCTTGAAAAAGAAGTTTGACAGTGCAACCCTTATCATAGAAGAATGAAAGACCTATTGAAAATGGAAATAGATTCATTAATTAGCTCTCTCACATCTCATGAAAAGAGAATTGCCAAGAGGAATAAGGATAAAGAATGAGGTTCTATAGAGGAACAAGATTTTTTGGTAAAAGAGAATGATGGAGAAATAGGTCACGATAGATGATCCAATGAAAGAGGAATAGGTAGAGGCTGAGATATGAGAAATGTGCAATGTTACAATTGTAACAAATATGGCCATTATGAGAGGGATTGTAGGCTAAAAAAATTATCACATTATGGAGAAGAGGATTCCTATGAGGATGATACTTTGTTCTATATGATTGAAGAAAAAGTGGAGCAAGAAGATTTACTCTCTACACAAAATAGCACAAATGAGACATGGATCCTAGAAAGTGGATGCACAAACCATATGACCATCAAGAGGGATGTATTTTCATCTCTTGATTCTTCTTATCAATCTAGTATCAGGATTGGGGATGAGAAGATCTTGTAGGTGGTTGTGAAAGGAGAAATGGAGGTTCCTACCAAGAGAGAAAAAATAATGAATTTTTTAGATCAAGGAGGAGCTCTAGCATTTTTTGGTGTAGAAGGTAAGGAGAGGCTATGGAATTTACGATTTGGGCATTTAAATTATAATAGTTTGAAGATGCTTTCACCATTTTTTTATGGGTTGCCAAAATTTGAACACTCCAAGGAGGTTTGTGAAGGTTGTGCACTTGGCAAACATGCAATGGGTATTTTTTTGCATGGTGAAGCATGGAGGACCCAACATCCATTGTAGTTGGTTCATAGTGACATGTGTGGACTAATGTAGACACAGAGTATGGGTAAAGCTTCTTACTTTCTAACTTTTATTGATGATTTCTCTAGATATTTTTGGGTTTATTTTATTAAGCATAAGGATGAGGCAATCAATTGATTTAAGAATTTTAAGGATCTAGTTGAAAATGAGAGTGGTCATTATATCAAATTCTTGAGGATAGATGGAGGAGGTGAGTTCTGTTCTCATGAATTTGATAATTTTTGTAGTAAGTTTGGGATTAAAAGGCAGAAAACAAGTCCTTACACGCCTCAACTGAATGGGGTGGCTGAAAGAAAGAACAAGACTTTAGTGGATATGGCATGGTGCATGATGCAAGAAAAAGGTATGAGTAAGTTTTATTGGGTTGAATCAATTAGGAATGCTAGTTACATTTTAAATAGAATTCCTACTAAGAGTCGTGAGAATATTACCCCTTATGAATTTTGGTACAACAAGAAGCCAAATGTAAATCATTTTAGAGTTTTTGGATGTGTGGCTTTTGTGCATGTTAATGGTGATAATAGGAAGAAGTTGGATGCAAAGAGTGAAAATGTATTTTTATTGGGTACAGTGAGAAATCTAAGGCATATAGGTTCTTTAATCCTATTTCACATAAAATAATTGTATCTAGAGATACAATTTTTGATGAAGGGGGGAGTTGGGGATCACAAAAATTGTTTTTTGAGGTGTTTTTGGTGAAGAGAATGTGGAACCAAGCCATGTTTTAGTTCATCCCAGCCATGAAAAAATTTCTAGTTCATCTTCTGCAAGTGCACCTTCAAGTCCAAGAGAAGGTTCTTCCAAAAGTTCTCCACCTCCATCACCACCGACCAAAGGAAAAGGTAAAATATTGTTGAAGGATCATCCAGAATCTCAAATTCTTGATAAGAATTTCTATAAGAGGTTGAAAAGGAGTTAGCATATAGATATGAATGTAGTAATAGAGAGGTTAGAGAACCTGCATCTTTATGGAGATGATGACAGTGGAGATCCCAAAGGTGATGTTGTAAACTATGCACTTGTTTCACAAGTTTCTAAAATTTCAAAAGTTGTTGTTGATGATTTTGAGCCTTCATGTTTTGAGCATGCTAGTACTAACAAAGTTTGTATGAAGGCTATGCAAGAATAAATGCATTCTATTTAAAATAATTATACTTGGGAGTTGTGTGATTTTCCCAAGGATAGGAAATGTGTAGGATGCAAGTGGGTCTACAAGATCAAGAAGAATAGTGATGGATCCATTTAGAGGTACAAGGTACGGTTTGTAGAAAAGGGTTTCACTCAGAAATATGGTTTGGACTATGAGGAAACATTTGATCCAGTGGCAAGGTAAGAAACAATAAGAATGCTACTATCATTGGTAGCTCATAAAATGTGGAGGGTGCATCATATGGATGTTAAAAGTGTATTTCTCAATGGGTATTTAGATGAAGAAGTATATGTGGAACAACCACAAGGTTTTATTTTCCAAGAAAAAGAAGATCAAGTCTATAGGTTGAAGAAGGCTCTATATGGTTTGAAGCAAGCTCCAAGATCTTGGTATGCTAGAATCCATGACTACTTATTGTAGTGTAATTTTGAAAGGAGTAAGAGTGAGCCCACTTTGTACTACAAAAGGGAAGGTAATGATATTCTTATTGTATACCTTTATGTTGATGATATGTTATTTATGGGGAGTAGTTCTTTGAATGATTATTTTAAACATGATATGAAAGAGTTTGAGATGTCTGATTTGGGTTTGATGAGTCAATTTCTTGGGATGGAAGTACATCAAACTAGTAATGATATTTTTGTTTGTCAATCGAAATATGTAAGGGATATGCTGAAGAGATTTGGTTTGAGTGAATGGGAAGATCTTGATTTTTGAGGATGGAGCTGAAAGGGTAAACAAAACAGAGTACATGAGTATTTTTGGTAGCCTTATGTTCCTTTGTAACACTAGACCGGATATATGCTTTGTTGTTTCATAGTGTTCCAGGTATATGGCTAATCCATCATAGTTACATTTGAAGGCAACGAAGAGGATTTTGAGGTATGTTTGTGGAACAATTGATTATGGGATCCACTACTCATAGATAAATAATTTGAAGTTAGTGGGATTTAGTGGCAATGATTGGGGCAATAATATTGATGATAGAAAATCCATGAGTGGGTACTAATTTTCTCTTGGTTCAGGTTTGGTGACATGGATTTCCAAGAAATAAGCTACAGTTGTGTTGTCTTATACTAAACCAGAGTATATTGCACTTACATCAGCAAGTGCACAATCATTATGGTTTCAAAATATTCTAGGAGAGATTGGGGAGAAGCAAGGGACTCCAACTACTTTATTTTGTGATAATAAGAGTGTCATTAAGTTGGCACATAATCCTATCCACCATACCAGGTCCAAGCATTTTGACATCAAGTACCACTTCATTTGGGACATGGTAGATAAGGAACATGTTAAATTGAGGTATTCCTCCATACGTGATCAAGCAGTGGATATTTTTAATAAGGTATTAGTAAATCCTCAGTTTTTGCTGCTAAGGGACTTGATAGTTAGTCCCCTTACCAGCAAGGGGGAGAATATTGGAAATCTGGATAGCCATACATTAAAATGAAAATTTGGTCCGTTAGATAATGCTTTCCGCCTTGGAAAGTGTCTCCTCTTGAGGAGACAAAATAAAATCGTAGAGCTTCGAAATCTGGACAATATGGAAAAAATGGGCTCAAACGGATACTTGAGTCAAAATTTATGGATTAAATACTAAGACATGTAATAAACACATTCGATGTAGATCCGATGGATGTGATTTTCTAGGATTAGGGTTTGCTTTGTTTTTCTTACTTAAGGCATTTTTAGGGTTTTCTTTTATAAAGAAGAATTTTGCATTGTAGCAAGTGTGTGAGCTCTTCTAGAGCCTGTGAAGAGATTATAACAGAGTACTAAAACTTTGCTAGAATTATTTCAGATAATAAGAAGATAATATTTGCTCCAATTTTGTTTTATTGTATTATTTTAAATTCTTCAAGGGTTGTTTTTATCCTAGCATAAACCCCAATTATTCCTTTGGTTTTATTTTTTAACACTCATCTATTTATTTCCAACCAAATCCCCCAAAAAATATGTGGAATGCATTTTTACAAAAAAATACTGCTTCCTAAGTACCACTGTTCTCAAATCCTTATTAGAGAATCTGGAATGACCCAATCAACATTAACTTCTCTCAATAACATATTTAGTATATAAAAAAAAATCACAAGTTCCAAACATGTGGTCTACACACTCATCCTCTTTGTTACATAAGACAAAAATAGTTGGAATCACAATTTCTCTTTTGTACATATTATCTTTTGTAAGGATATAATTGAGAATGGCAGTCTATAAAAACATAGCAACCTTAGGGATGATGTTTAGCTTCCAAGTTCCTTTTAGGTCAGGTTTCTCTGAGGTTACTTTTCCTAAGGCTCTATATCCATACTTCACCAAGTACTGGCCTTGTTGGTTTCTTCATCAAATTATATAATCCTCCTCTAAACCTCTACCTAAATAATAACTACGTTGGAGGTTTTACAGATATTTACCCCCCAAGCCTTGCATATCTTCTTGAATGATTTTCCACTCATGAAAATCACCCACCCTATGAATATAACCATTAATTTTCTTACCATAGGTTCTGGTTAAATGTTATTTAATATCTTATAACTTTATGTAGTTTGCTAAAGGCTCCTCTTGAATCCAAGGGTCTTTCCAAAAATCAATTTTGTCTCCCTTGCCTACTCTCCATTTTAGACCTTGCCATAGAATTTTTTTGCTATTGATTATATTTTACCAAAAAATAGACCCACGTGGAGGATTAGAACAACTAATAAAGTGGTTTATACCCTCCAAGTATTTATTTTGGATAATGCTAACCCATTTCCCTGATGCTCCAATGCAAAGCCTCCAACCATGTTTAGCTAGAAGGGCTCTATTTAGATCTCTAACTTACTCAAACCAAAAACCCCATTCTATAAAGGCTGGAAACAAGTATCCCAAGCTACCAGATGTATACATTTTTTGCGTTCAGTGCCATCCCATAAGAAATTTTTTGTAGTCTTTATGTACTCAATTTTAAACAAAATAATGAGTTGGTTTAGAATCTATATCAATATTGTGGCTACATGGTCAAGTTAGGATATGAAAATCTAGAGCACTCAAAATTCCCCTCCTAAAGATTTTCCTTTGAAGAATGTTTGGTCACTAGAGGATCTCCATAATGCTTCAACATTCCTCTAGTTAGTGGTTCAAAGTAAGACTCTTATAGGAGAGTCTCTAAAAGGAAGAGGATATCATGGACCTTTTAAAAGTTCCTTATGTGAAAAGGATTTAGAAATATTAGACCATTTACTTCTTCATTGGACCTTTGCTCACATCATTTAGGGTTGCTTTTTCAAAAATATAATAATATATTAGGTACCTCCATCAACATTGAAATATTTGATAAAATTTTGGATTAATTATTTCAAATCTAAAAGACTATGTATTCTATGGAGGATTGGTCCTATCATTATCTGATAGGGATTAGGTGTGTTAGGTGTGGTATATTTTATGTAATAAATCGTTATCTTTTAATGGTCATTTATTTTTAATTATGGTTGTAATTGATAAGGTGCACCGTAAACATTGAATGCAACATTATCCAAAATATGTGATGTATTACCTATTTGCAGACCTATGTTGTCAATGAAAACTCATTTTTTGGATATCTTGTCTTTGTCTGTTATAATCACTCCCATATCATTAATATAAGAGCAAGTTGCAAAAACAAGGCTAGTATCCTCTTCCCCTAGGTTGATATCATTTCAAATGAGGAATGATAACGCATTCGTAGATCTGCTTGTGGAGCATTACATTCATTTTAAATATTTTTTATTGTAGATTTCTTTCAAAATTGTTGATTCCATTTTGCGGTTTTGTCCCACTTTTCGCTTGGCAATTTTTTACAAGTCCAAAACCTCCACTCATTTTCATTTCATTTTCATACAAATTTGTGCTTTGGATTTACACATTTTTGGCATTGATCCGTACTTTTCAAAGGTATTTTGGAAAAAATTGTATTTTTTGGTGTTGTTTGAGTCATGATCAATCATTTTTTATGTTTCTCAATCTATAGCCCTTCAATATTTCTTTGAACTGATCTGCGCCAAATTTTATCTTTGTTTTCATCGCTACATTGGAATTGTTTTGGGAATTTATCAATGGTTGCCACCGTTGATCTTTGGCATGAGTTTCATTAGCCCCTCTTAACATCGTCTCCCACTGGTGCCTGATTTGCTCAACTCTTTTTTGACGGGGTGCTATTGTGCCTGACTCTACTAATGTACAATCTAGTTTGCTTGCTTTTGTATTTCACAGTTCATCTTGATATCACTGTGACAATAATAAGTTGTTCGCTTGCAAGATTCCTTGATGCAACAACCTATTTCATGTTTTTCAATATGAATATTTCTGTGTGGCTCGATATACCCATTTACATTTGCCTGTTGTATTTTTTAGCATCTTCGTGGAGGTTTATAGCTCATCCGATGCCTTTTTTATCTTGATCCAGTAGTCATTTCCTTCTTTCCAATGCCTTCAACGATCATATTGTGATTATTCTAGGTGACACTCTGTCGTATAATTCACTTACACTGTGTAATAGTTTTGGCTTCATTCAACTCTGTTACATATTTTTTTGACTATCTTTGTGTGGATCATGCTCACAGTGACTCTATCACATGTTTTTATATCACCCATTTTATTGCACTTTGGATCATAAAACCATTGTAGTCACCCTACTACTTTCCATCCCAACCTTGTGTTTTGGTGTCGAACTAATGATTGTAGGTACCACTAGACTTCTATATTTTTGATCATGCGTTATCTACGATATCACCATATTTTGGCTAGCTCAGACATAGATATTTCCCAGTAGTGCAAACACTAATTTATCACTTTTCTCTTTGCTATACTACAACATTGATCTAGCTTAAGCATCATTCCTCAACCCATCCATTTGTTCACTCTCTGGCCACCCGAAGTCTTCTCAATGCCATACTGTGTTCTTCGAAAACCATCACAACTTCTCCAATGATCTATTTCTATAGAAGACCATTTGATTTCTAGTTTTTTTGGTGATCATGGACCTGCTCAATGCTTTTTTCTGCTTTTTCCATTACGATGATAAAAAACTCTCTCAATTTTCTAGTGTTTCCTCACATTCTCTTATTTCACAGTGCATTATCAGTGATGGAGACCATTTATCCATTTTTTTGTGCTAGATATTTTTCTTGGTGCAAATAATTCATCAACTTTCTAAGTTTTTTGCTCTAATTAATATATTTTTTGGTACTCCCTTCATTTTTTGGTAGGCATCCTTTATTTTCCAACTGTGCATGTGCTTTTCCATCTAGTGCATTATTTTTAATTTTTCTTCATGGGCCTGAGTCCCACATACACAACATTGTCATCCTATTTACCCTTCATATTTTTTGTCATGCATTATTCCTACTAGCCAGTTCCTCAGTATTCGATTCCCTTTCACCTTCCCCACATCCATATTTCTATCATTGCCATATCATCAAGCCTACCGTTGGCCACCCTAATTTACATTTAGTCTCATCCGCCTATCGTAGTCATCTATACTGGACCTGTCCATTGTCCAACTTGTCCTCCCTATATGCAATGATGTGTTGGTCCTATCCTATCACCCACCTTGTATCAACCATTTTTATCAAATATTCCATAGTCGAGTTAAATATTCTATGTTCATGATCGTTGCCATCTGTAGGCAGAAAATCCACCTCCTAGAAGAAAAGAAAGTGACAAAAGAGATTTTCTCAATTTTGATAATTTTTATAGTTTGCATAAGTTTTGCAAATCATACAGGTAGGAGTAAACCATACAAACAGGAGGTCAAACAATACAAGGTGCACTGAAATGCATGGAAAATGTAATTTCAGGTTGAAATGGCACATAGGTTTGATAATTTAAGTGTTAGACTTAGTAAAAGTCTTAATAAATGTATTCCATTATGCATGGGCAGTTGTAGATAAGTAATTGCCTTAGGAGCCACTTTGGAACAACCTAGGAAACGTTATATAAGGCCATTGGTCTAGATAATTCCTAGATGTAATTTGATTGGGTTATGCTATTATGTTCTAAGTTCTAGCCATAATTGTTGTATATCAACCATGTTGTAAGTGAAATCATAATAGAATAGTATACACATGAGCACAATTACAGTTTCTATATTGTGTAAAATTTTGGCATGGATGAATGATAATTAATGACTTAATAATGTTGTATGTACTTTCTAGTGAATGTTTTGGCTAGTTTAGGCCTTGTGATAGAATGAATTAATCTAGCATTGGTGAAACTTTTAAAATTATATGTGATTATGGTAGCATTATTGAGGATGTAATGAACGCTGTTGTATGATTTCTAGATATAGCCCTTGGATTTATGTCTCTCTCAAGCCCCATTGATATGTTTTACATGTTACAAGAAAAATGATTATTTGGAATACTAAACCCTTAAAAAATCTATCTGAGAGGGATTGGTCCATTAGAATATCAAATTTAGTATTTTGTTGTACTTTTTTTTTGTATATATCATACACCAGAGTTCGTACAAATCGTATAAAATGACTTACCCAATTTCGCAATTTAAGTGATTTAAGGAACCTTACCCTATTTGGCAGTTTTGGGAAATTGACTTGTTGGTTACAAAATTGTGTACATCAGCCTAAAAAATTGAATATGAAGAATTGGTTGAGTGTAGAATCATACAATCCATGCCACTGTATGATTTTAGATTGTACAGTGTGTCGAACTGACTTTCGTACAAGTTGTTCATTGGGCATAAAGTGGTAGTTTTAGGGACTGTATGATTTGGTAGACAAGTTAGAGATAGTACATTGATTATTATAATCACTAGAAATTACCTCCCCACTAGGAATATTGTATTCTTGTGCTACATTTGATATCATTTCCTTATTGAATCTGACATTTTTGTTAAAATGGGTCAAATTGACAAAGAAATAATACTACAAAACTGGAGGTGAATGACAGACACCAGTGTACAAAGGCATAGGATATGGGAATTACGATAGAAAATTCTAGTAAGAAGGAGCATGAGGATTGCTCAAAGAGAGAATGCAAGAAACTCAAACCATAGTACACATGAACTAGAAATAGAGCAAGTTTGGACATCTGAAGGAGACTTTGAGGTATTGTTGATAGAGACAGAAGATGAGGAAATAGAACCACCTAGTGTAGAGGCAAGAGTTGATAGAGAGGCAGTGCAGGAGGATGAATAGTGGATGATGAAACCTAAGAAAGTGATGGAAGGGTTGCAAGGGAGTGTAGAGGATAGGAGTCAGTCACCATAGAAACAAGGCCCGAGGTCTTAGAAGAAAAGTCCAATACCATCTCCCTTACATCAGCGAAGGAGGTCATAGAGTGAAGATGCATGAGATTTTTTTCAACAAGTGGTGGGACAGAACAAGATACCTTAGATAGAAACTTCTTATGATGACTGTAGTAAGACACCCCCAAGGAGGAATCAGATAGAGATTCCATGGGAGACCTCAAGTGACAATGATGATTCTTCGAAGATGGCTAAAAAGGTAGCCAAACAAAGATGTCCATCAATTTCAAGTGATGGTAAGGAAGACCCCACAAGACACATTGGAACTTGTATAACCATTTGGAGAGCAAATGGTGTAGACAGAACAGATGACTGGGTAACTTTATTTCCTACTAATTTGAGAGGATTGTCGATCGATTGGTATTTGAAGAGAGAAAATATTGTAGATTTTCAAACTTGGAATCAGATAAAGGAGAAGTTCGTTGAAGAATTTTGACCTTTGAAGGATAATGGAGACATTTTTACTAAACTATGAATGACAAAGCAAAAATATAATGAAGATGTGAAATCATAAAACTATCGACTAAATAAATTAGTCAATCAGATGCATATGCCTCTGGAAGATGTCCTGGTAAAGTGATGGTTTGTTTATGGATTACTACCAAAATATAAGAAAAATATGAAGGCAGTGCCATCAGAAATGTATGAAGAAGTTGTAAAGCATGCAAAGAATTTTGAAAGTGAATCAAAATAGATGTATACATGAATTTTGTCTCACCCCAAGTCTAATGATTCAGAAAGTGGATAATATGACACTATATAGAGGATAGTAGCATCATTTCGTTAGGATTTTGACAAGATAAGGAAAGAACAAATGAGAAAACCTGATAGGAATAACATTTGGTGCACAAAATATAAAATGGAAGGGCATACAAATGTAAAGTATTTATGAAATGAGTATTTCCATATCTGTAATGTGATGTAACATGAGGTAATGCTATGTCCATATAATACGAGAGTACATCCAGATGTCCTATCAATACAAGAGAAGGAAGATAAACTGAAGGTCCAAGGGAGTGGACAACAAGCAACAAGTGGCAGTTATAGAAATAGTAGGCAATATGGAAGGTTGAACCAAGGTAATCGGTAAGGAGGCCAGGGCCATTTGTAGTATGAATCAGAAGGAAGGCCTATCATACAGTTTTGCAATTTCAAAAAATGGGGGCATTTTACAAAAAACAATTCTTCACCTCAAAGGTAGGAAACACCGCAAGTAGGTACTACACACATGTATATATGGTGTGGTCTGAGGAACCAAAAATAAGTAAATTTCCCAAAGTAGAAAAGTTCAAGTAAACCATATAATTTCAATTATTTAGACATTGAGGTTCCTCAAGTTAAGGAGAAAACCCAAGAAGTATTAGCCGTGATGAGGAATCAGGATAAAAAGGATAAGTACCTAGAGCCAGCAAAGGAAAAACAACACTAGAAAGTAGAAAAAAAAATACTACAAGATGAATCACAAAAAGATAAACAAGTTAAGTTATATAAAGAAAAAGAACCGAAAAATCCATCAAAAGAGAAGTCAATTGTGCAAATTCTGGCAGCACAGGTCTTGGACACCATAGTAGAGATTAAAATTTTGAACTTGTTGGAAGCTATTCTAGCATTGCAAAAAGCAATGGTGGAATAAATACAACTGCATAAGGTGATGGAAGTACATAGACAACCAATTTAGGAGAAGGGAAGGAAATATCAATTTATGGATCCAACTATATTGATGATTGATATGGGAAAGAAACCTGCATTAGTTCATATGCAAATCCTGAGGCACAAATTGACACAAGTGATTGTGGACGAAGGTCCAACATCAATGTGCTACCTAAAATAACCTAGCTAGAATTAGGTTCTCTATCCCTATGGGCATCGAGATTTTAATTATATGGTGATGACCAGTATGGTATCGAGACAAAGGAAGTCTTGACAACACAACAAGTGGTAATAGTTGACCAAGATTTTGTCTTAGATTTTATTGTGATTACAATGCAAAAGCTTGCATATGATGATCTCTTTGGGAGAGGATGGTTATGAGTAGCCAAAGTTAATCACAACTGGGAAAAGAATCATATCACTTTCAAGAAGGGACAACATAAATATATGATTAATCTAGCTAATCAGAAAGTTAGTGAGGATGTAGCTATGATGGATGAATAAAAAAATTCCTCAGGAGATGAAGGGTATGAACTTGATGGAGAAGGAATGTTGTACCTAGATGAATGTAATAAAGATGAAGCTAGATATGATAATGAAATTATTCATTAGAAAATGGAGGAGTACAAAATGTTTCAGCCCAACTGCATCTGTATTGAGTCAGAGGAGATCAAGGAGAAACAAGATGAGCCAAAATTTAGTCAAGAACCTAAGAAGGAGGTAGACGAGAAATTGACATTTCCAAAAAGTTTTGCAGAGTATACAGTAGGATATGTAGAGATTGATACAATAATGACACACCCTAATAATGTAGAGAAATTAGTGAGTGAGCTTAAGAATATCAAATATGAAGGACCTCGGATAGTGGATATCAATCTAGGAACGAAGGAGGAACCTAGGATGATTCACTGTGGTAATTATTGGAATCCTGTACTAAAAGCGATGGCTTTTAAGATATTCTTGAAATATAAGGATGTATTTGTATGTACATATAAGGATCTAAAGGGATTACCACCAGATTTATGTGTCCACAAGATTATGGTAATGCTTGGAGCTCAACCCGTAAGGAGGAGATCATTTAGAATGAATTCAAAGTATGCTACATTAGTGAATGTGGAGATAGAAAATATGTTAGAGGCAGGAATCATCTTTAGGGTGAAAACCAATGAATGGGTATCATCCATAGTGATCAACTTGAAGAAGGAAGTAGATAATATCAGAATAAGCATAGACTTTAGAAGTCTGAATGCAGTAACTATTAAGGACCCCTTCCCTATTCCCTTCATAGATTCTATCTTGGAATAAGTTGTAGGACATGAGATCTATTCATTATTGGATGGGTTTTTTGGGTACAATAAAATCAGTATAGCCGAGGAGGATAATTTGAAGAACATATTTATGATGGATAATGGCATCTATGCATACAATCGAATGCCATTCGAGATTTGTAATGCCCCAACTACATTTTAGTACATCATACTATATATATTTGACCAGTTGGCAACATGGAACTTTAAAGAATTTTTGGATGATTGGTCCATTTATGGGAAGATCAAGGAGCATATTCCTACCCTTAGTGAATGCATGAGTAGGTGCAAAAATGCACAGATATCATTAAATCCTGGGAAATGCTACCTAATGGTACCATATGGGAAATTTTTGGGACACATAGTGTGCAATGAAGGATTAAAAATAGATCCTGATAAGATCCGTGTGATATTGCATATAGAATAACCATATGATGTGAGTTCACTTAAAAAATTCTTGGGATTGATGGGATATTATCGAAGGTTTATCAGGAATTATGCACATGTATCCTACCCATTGGATTCATTTACAAAGAAGAATATTTCTTTTATATGGACAAAGGAGTACCAAGGAGCCTTTGAGGAGCTAAAGGCTAAGCTTGTGGGTAGTCCTATTTTGGTGTTCTCAAACTAGGATGAGGAATTCCATGTCCATATTAATGCTTCAAATTTTACAATTAAATTTGATTTGGCACAATAAAGACAGTTCGGGCTAGATTAGCCTAATTTCTTTGCTAGTCACATATTGTCAAGGCTAGAGAGAAATTATAGTACAATAGAAAGAGAAGCTTTGGGAATGGTACATGCAGTCTAGAAGTTTAGGCATTACCTATTGGCAAATCCTTATGCCTTCTATGTTGATCACCAAGCTCTGTTGTACTTGATAAATAAGTCGATGATATAATTATGGGTCAGTAGGTAGCTCGTCATCCTACAAAATTTTCTATTCTAAGTAGTAGTGAGACCTGGTAAGAAGTATGTCATTACAAACCAGTTATCCCATATACAATCAAGAGAGCCTATAGGAATAGGAGTTTTGGATGAATTCCTGGATACATAATTATTTTCCATCAATGTTGTTCCATCATGGTAAAAGTTGATTGAATAGTACTTATCTATAAGTGAGTTGCCACAAGAAATAACGACAACTAAGAAAAGAAAGTGATCATGAATTCAGTACCCTTCCAGTTGATAGCAGGATTGTTGTATAATATTGGAGCGATGGTATCCTACAAAGATGTGTGATGTAAGAAGAAGTCAAAGTGACATTGAAAGAAACTCATGAAGGCTTAGTAGGAGGGCACATGGGACCAAATGCAACAACTAGAAAAATATTACTAGTTGACCTATGGTGGCACACACTATATAATGAAGCAAAAAAGTATGTGAAAGCATGCGATACTTGCTAAAGGGTAGGAAAGCTGGTAAATAGGGACTTTATGCCTTTGCATCCATCACAAACCTAAGAATTATTTGAGTTATGGGGATTAAACTTTGTTGGACCATTGAAAACATCTCGATGAAGGAAGTGCAGATACATCATAGTTGCATAGCAATACTTAACAAAATGGGTTGAAGCAAGAGCATTACCTGACAACTCGATAAAAAGTACAAGAAGATTTTTGTATGAGCAAGTAATCACAAGATTTGGTATTTCGCTACAGATAACAAGTGATTGAGGAGGATAATTTTTCAATGAAATTATCAAAATTTTGATGATGGAGTTCAAGATTTTACACTCATTGTTTAGTCTGTATTATCCCAAAGCTAATGGGCAGGCAAAAGCAAAAAATAAAGTCATGGTATCTACTCTGTATAAAACCTGTGGAATAGAGGGACTAGATTTGGAGGAAATGCTACCATCTATTTTGTGGGTATATAGAACAACTTTTAAACCTACAATAGAACATACACCTTTCCAATTAATGTATGGACAGGAAGTAGTGGTGCCAGTTGAATTCTTGATACCAATTTTGAGAGTCACGGTAGAGCATCGCTTGGGTGATCAATAAAGTTTGGAATAGCGACTAACAACATCGATAAAATTAGATGAAAAAAGAGTCATGGCACAATGGGCAATTGAGGTAGCTCATAAAATATGGAAGGCATGGCATGACAAAAATTTGAGGAAGTTAGAACTTAGTCCGGGTGACTTGGTTCTAAAGTTTAACGAAGTGGGAAATCAAGCCCGGTAAATTGAAGATGTTATGGCTTGGTCCCTATAAAGTAGTTGAAGTAATGAATAATAGAGTAGTCAAGTTATAGAACTTGAATGGGACAGAGGTGCCTGAAACTATAAATGGCTCAAAATTGAAGCCTTATAAGGTATAATGCTTATTCATTTCTTTAGAGGATATTGAACAATAAATATGAGCATAAGCTCAACAAAGAGCTTAGAGTGATTCAAGTCCATCACATTGACATGGGACTCACACACTTATTTTTATAAGGTGAGGAGACACGACCAAACATAGAATAGCAAGAGTTGGCACATCAACTTGGAGAAATAAGAATATTGTGAGTACATGTCAGATTTGTAGATGGAACCGAATGAGTAGAGGAAGAAGATGAATATTGGATTCCTCAAAATGAGAGAGGATATTAAGAGATAGTACAATTACTTAGGAATAGGGAAATTCAAGAAGAACCACCCCTAGTAAGTAGAAATATGATGTATTCTAAGGTAGAATGAAGGGAACTACCCTAGCAATTGGAAGGACGAAGAAGGATACGGTTAACAATACAATATGAGGATAGAGTGTACACCTTTGAAATGGAAGTTTTGGAGGAAGACAATAATGATACCATAGATTAAGAATTATTTGGACTTAATCCATTGGCTTAGATAGGGCTATTATAGTAGAGAATGTGGTTACAGACTCAACAACTGCAAGAATAATACCAGATGTTGCGAGGACATAACTCAAGATTGAGAGAACAAATCATCTAGGGATTGAATAGTACAATACGAAGGCTGGATGAGAAAATAATGGCTAGGCTACAAGAGCTAGAAGTAGAACTTGAGTATTATGAGGGGATAACTCCAAGGAGCAATGTTAGAAATGATGAAGTGAGTACAAGTTTGCAAGTACCACCAAGCGATCTATTAATTATGAATGAAGATGCAGAAATATTATGGCGAGACATTGAGGAAGCAACCACATCACCTAAATCACAAGGTAATATACAACTAGATTTGGGTGACTCTAGAAATGAAGGAATGCCTTGGCTAGTAATTGAACCTAGTACAAAAATCAGTTATGAGGATGATTTCCCAGAGAACCCCCAGAATCCTCGAGATAATTATGATCCCCCAACATGTACAATAACACAGTGGCAAATAGAGAGATCACAGGGATGTCAAACCAATATTGACCTGCAAGCATATCTAATAGCCTATAGATAGTTGAGAAAACAAAGGAGAGAAGTACAAATATTGGAGATATTGATGAATTTACCAACAAATTGGGTGGAATATAGAGCATCGAATCAGAATAACTTAAGTTCTAATATGGACTTTTCTAATGCATATAGAGAGGTCTTGGCAACCTCATCTCTATAAAGACACTTCAAGGAGATATTATGAAGACAATACCTAGCACGTGTAGATCATAGAATTAGAGTACTACGACAATTTTCACCAAGCACAAGAAGTAGAAGTCTACTAGCCAACATTGAGTTGGTAGAGATAACTCCTGATAATCGAGCAATGGGAGGAAAGAATATAGAAGGACCCCTAAGGCTTCAACCAGGAAGGGGAGGAGGTATTTGACTATGAAGTGAGCAAGGACAAGGTGATGTTACAATCAAAGGAGGAAGAGGATGAGGAAGGTTTCGACCCCCTACTCCTATATGGCCAAAAGATATACCTTTAGCTTGTATGAACTAGACAAGGAATATGCGAGGGTTACCATGGATGAGAGGAATCTTACCTAGTCCTGGAAGGTAGTACCCATTGGGACGACCACCACTAATTCAACAAGGACCTCAAAGAGTGGTAGGTGGTAGAAAATTACTCCAATAAAGGGAGGAATCACCATTGGCATAGAGACACCCGATGTTAAGAGGAATAGGACGAGAAATACACTCGTGTAGGAGAGGTCTTTCTAGTAGAGGAAGAGTGCATTTTGTAGATGAAAGAAACCAAGGACAACTAAGGATATAATCACCAAGTTTGGAGCTAGAATTGATTCGAGGGGATAGACAAATAAGTCGCTCAAATTATAGTAGAGTAGTAAGGACACCGCTACCAAGGGATCAATCACCTATGCAACAAGAAGAAAGGACACCAGGTGAAGATACTCCATATTGCAATTGTACAATTCCAAATTTGCACACATGGTAGGGGAAGGCCAGGAAATTTAGTAACATCACAAGTGGATATGAATCGGCCTAGGGATTAAGTGCCGACAGGCAACACAATCACTCAAAATATCACAGTCAAACCTCCAAGAGAAGAATCCAATGGGATCATACAAGTGAATTTCACTGTATGATTTCCACGATGATAAGTGTAAATAGGCTAGGAATGAAAAAGAAAAAGAATATATATATATATATATATATATATATATATATATAATAAAATGCCTTAGTTGTGAAAAATCCTTGGGATGCAATTAGGAAGGAAGTGGATTGAAAACTAGAAATGGTGGCCTCTTCAATATGGAAAATAGATAAAAGTTTCTCTAAGTGATAGATTGTACAAATCAAAGATGAAAAAGCACAAGTACTAGATCATACAAAGCTAGTTTTTGAAGTCAAAAAGCATAAAAGAGAGATTGTACAAGGGAAATTGGCAAAATTACATTGGAAATTGTACAAGAAAGTAGGTTGTACAATTTAGGTCATACAATGTATGATTTTAAGCATAGTGTATGATTTTCAATCATCGCATTAAATGTCGCATGTGTGAATCGATGAGTTGTCGAAAAAGAGCGGGAAAAAGCCAAAAATCGCATGAAAAGCCATGTGTTGTCAATCATCTAGGCAAGGAAGATGAAAATAAATGTAAAAGGGTGCAATTTCAAATTTGGAGCGATTAGGGTTTGCAAATAGTTTAAATATAAGGCTTAACTTGCAAATTCTTAAATCGTACAAAAGGAGAATTCAAAATTTTTAGGACAAAGGTGAAAAGCATGCAACTGAATTAAGATGACTATGTGGGTATTAAAACTCATCAGCAACCTACAAATAAATTATGACCCATTTTTAATTCACATCAAGGAGAACTTTTCACGTCCATAGAAATCAAATTGGAGAAGAAAAGAGAAAAAAAAACAAGGATTTGACTCCATCAAAAGGAGAATTTGATTTCAGTAAAAAATAAATAAGGTTTAGTAGTAGAAGGAATCCAAGCGAGAATAGGGTGGTGGAGAAATGCACATTAGGGTTTGAGGAAGTGGCAACTTGGACCAGAGTGGAAAAATTACAAAGAAAGGGAAGTTCAAACCCTAAAAAGGACAAAAATGACCAAAAATGAAAGGGAGAAGATGGTAGAAAATAAGGAGCAGTCTGTACAACCATAATTGACAGCCAATTTCTTTTTTGGGGGGGGATAAATTACGCCAATGGGGGAAGAATCGAGAAACTGCTCCCAAAAAGCATTGAAAACATATATCAAGGCAAATCGGCAACTGGGTCGGAAAGAAATCGCAGAAGGAAAATATAAAATACAATTTTTAGGTAGATGAGGATTTGAAAAAAAGAATATAATTTGGTGGTAGAGTGTACAATCTCAAGAAAATTTTGGTGCAATTTCGGGTAGCTTTTGGGCTATTTTTAGCCATTTTGACCAAATCGTATGGAATCATATGGATTCAACGAAGGAGAGCAGTCAGAGAGGAAGACTATACAGAGTAGTATGGGCCTATACAATTTTATGCTATAGTTATACAATTTGATGGATATGCAGCAGTTTTAAGATTGAACAGTGATAATTTGAAGGATTGTACAATCTAGAAGGGTTACCCCAAGGAAATCATACATGAGTGAGAAGAAGATCATATTGTATGAATTGCAACATATTTTATGATTTGCAGTAGTTGTACGATTTCCAAAACACATCCAATTGCAAAATTGGTGATGTTCAAGTAGCAAGACAACCAGAGATATGATGAGAAAATGATCTCAACATAATATTTCAGATATCGATTGAGAAGAATTGAAGCCAATAGAGTGGATTCATCACCAGGACCTATATACAAGAGAGATTCATGACCATGATAGTACCAAGGGTGACAGTGTTAGTCTCATTATTGGCGTGGTACTCATACTTGGAGAAGAGGAGGATACAAACTATGGGGAGGTCAGAGGTACTAGAGGGCTAACAAAAGGAGAACACCGCTAAGATATTGAGAGGAGAGGATGGCACAAGAAAGGGTCCCAAGAATTAAATTGAGGAGTGAGGTACATGTTCTAGATCTGGAAGAGGATCTGAGCAGTGGACTTGAGTAAGGTCAGGTGGAAATAAAAAATATTTCATTTGTACAGCATGAAGGAGAAACATGCAAGCGATGGTGGAATGATGAAAAAAATAGGAACCATCTTTGGAGGAAATGATTTGAGGAGGCTAGTGTAGCTATAATAGCGCAAGTTCCACCACACCAAAAAACCTTCTACAACTATTTGTTGCAGATGGTTTAGGCTTATAATCCTATGACTAAAACTGCCTTTGTTAATGTGGACAAGAGGTTAGTGAAAATAGAAGTTACAACGGATGCATTCAAGAAGAGATTCAGATTGCCAGCATACGACATGGAGTTAGTTAAGAAGTTGGTTGATCTGATTGAGTCATATCATATCATCACTTCATTAACTAATGTGAAGTCATCAACTACTACAAATATCTCGGGTGCAAGGACTCAAGGAATTAAATAGAGCTAGCTGAAATGGGATGATTGGCCATGTGCTATGAATATAGTAATGGCTTTACTTTCAAGGGATACACTATCTATGGAGATGTAAATCTGGATGGTTCAGTATGTATAATGTATCACCCAAAGAATCAAGTATGATTGGGATACCTATTTGGAAATAAAAATGCATGAAGTACTGATGAAAAGACTGAAGAATTTTAGAATGACTTTCCATGCCATTGGACTATTATTAAATGTTGTTACAAATTTGGGAATCCACTTTCCAGGTTTGATAGAACCTAGAAATTTGAGGGTAGGACAACCAACCATTTTGAGGTGGGTAAAGTCAATACCTATTAATAAGGAGACTCTAGATAAGTCTTGAATAAAAGAATAGTAGGTCATGGAGGTACCAGAGGATACTCCTTCAAATGATAAGGATGTATATCCCCGAAGAAAAATGCCAAGGATATTGGAACCTAAACTGGAACAAAAAGCAATACAATAACAACAACAGGAGCAGTCGTCAGATCAGGAAATGGAGGAAATTATGGAGAGACAAGTAAGCCCAATACAAATAAGAATGAGGTGAAAATGGAAAATAATGACAAAGAATCTTGTCCTATAAAAATAAGATGTGTCTGCACAGAAGGATCATCAGGAGAAAGAATAGTTAGATTCAAAGAAGATGGATCTGTATGACTGGAGTTGGGAGAAGCAGAGAAGATGGTGGTATCTCCATAAATTTTCCAACATAATGAATTTGAAATCTTGGATGCTTCAAAATTTTTGAAGGATATAGATATCGGGTAGGTAGCACGAGAAGTGGCAACCACTACTCAGGAGAAAAAAGAGGAAATTGAAATGAGAGTGGAAGCCTAAGAGGAAGATTCTAGAAAAAAGAAGAAGCCCCATTTTAGATTCATGATAGGAGGAATTTCAAAATAAAATAACCCAAGTGATGCATAAGAAGAGGTGAAAGCATCACAAGAACAAGAAGAAACTATTTTGAAAAGTCATAGCAATGGAGACACAGTAGAATCAAGAGGAAGAATAGGTGACTAAAGAGCAACAGGTAGCCTCCACTGAATAGAAAGAATCCCAAGAACAGATAGAGCAGCAACAATCTCAGCAGGAGATTGTGAATATACAATATTATGTGGAAGCGAAGAAGATTGAAGAATAGACTCCACCAATGGAAAATATAGACATAGAGAGAGCACTTCGAGAGCTTGGAGGAAGCTCTAGCCACCACATGGAGGAAGAGGAAGAATGAACTCCTATAGAAGAGGAACGACGAAGAATGAGAACAAGCTACCTTTTGAAGGTACCATAGTCTGGCAAGATCAAAACTAAATAGGAGGTGAAAGAAGTAGAATATGATGTGGAATATTTCTTCTCTCAGATAATCAATGCCTTAGATAGTGCTAGATTACAGTTTTGTATTGGATGCGTGGGAGAATTGAAACTATGGGAGGAACAAGTGTCTCTTGAATTGGAGAAAATAATAGAATGGATGAGTAACGATGAGCATACAAGGAGAATTGCAGACATTCATGTACAACACCCATGTAAGTTACCTAGGGAATATGCAACCATGATTTTGGGAAGAGACGACTTTCTAGAGGGAGTGAGAACCAACTACAGGTAGTATTCAAGGTTGTACCTAGATAGAACCAATCACCCAACTTATCCCATGAACACGGGAGAATTGGTACACAAGAGGGTCACTACAAATTTGGCTATCACTCTAAGGAAGTTGAACTTTATCACACATTGGATAGAGTGGTTGAGCATCATATTGGAGCAGATTTATCAGCTCAAGAAATCTCAGAAGGAGATAGAAGTCACTCATAAGGAAATGATTGTAATGGAGGAAGAATTGCAAAAGTGTAAGGCTACAGTAGAAGAGAAAATAAAGAAACTAGAGGAATATCTAACAAGAATATAGGCTGGTTCTAAAACTAGACTTAATTTTCTTGAAGAGAAGTGACAGATCTCACAGATAGTAGAAGACAAGATTAAGGAATTGGAGGCACAACTCAAGGCAAAGGATGAACATATGACATCACAATTGGCTAATAAAAATGAGCAAGTGGTAAAATAGGCCAAGCAGATAGAAGAAATTCAAAAGGACAACAAAATATATAATGATTTAGTCCTAGAGAAGCAAGCACAATTGAAGGTCAAGGAAGATATTGTTCATGCCTTGGAGGCTGATATTAACCACCACCTGGAGACCATTACTGAGAATAATGAAGATCTTAAGGTGGTGTATTGAACAAAACCTAACTTGTAGAAGAGGTTGAAGAGGAGTTCCACTGATCAAGAAAAGCAAATAACAAAATTCCTGAAGACTGTTGAAGAGAAGACTAATTCCCATGGGGTGAAAGTAGCGAAAATGGGAAGTTATGTAGCCAAGTTGAAGAATGAATGTGCAATTCTTCAAACAAAAGTGACTGACTTGGAAGAGTTAGTTGTGGCCTACAAGGCACAGCTAAAGTAGAAATTTCAATAGGTGAGGACATCAACCAAAGTAAAGGGGAGGGCAAATGTAGGCAGCAAATCAACCTCCCAAAATAAGAGAAAGTGACAAAAGAGATTTGCTCAATTTTGACAATTTTGATATCTTGTACAAGTTTTACAAATTGTACATATAGGAGTAAACCATACAACCAGGATGGTAAACCATACAAGGAAAATACAAACCATACAAGGTGCACTGAAATGTAATGAAATGCATGGGAAATGTAAATTTAGGTTGAAATGGCGCATAGGTTTGATAATTAAGTGCTAGACTTAGTAAAAGTCTTAATAAATGCATTTTGTTATGCATGGGTGGTTGTAGATAAATAATTGCCTTAGGAACCACTTTGGAATGGCCTAGGCAACGCTATATAAGGCCCCATTTTAGATTTTATTGATCAGGATAATTGATGGTTGTAATTTGATTGAGTTATGCTATTATGTTTTGAGTTCTAGCCATAATTGTTGTAGATCAGCCATGTTGTAAGTGAAATCATAAAATAATAGTATACACATGAGCACAGTTATGTTTTCCATATTGTGTATGATTATGGAATGGATGAATGACAATTAATGACTTAATAATGTTGTATGTACTTTCTGATGAATTTTTTAGCTAGTTTAGGCCTTGTTGTGATAGAATGGATTAATCTAGCACTGGTGAAACCTGTAGAATGGTCTATGATTATGGCATAATTATTGAGGACTTAATGAACCTTGTTGTATGATTTTTGGACGTAGCCCTTGGATTTGCATCTCTCTCAAGCCTCATTGATATGTTTTGCATGTTATAAGAAAATGATTAATTGGCATACTAAACCCTTACAAAACCTATTTGAGAGAGATTGGCCCATTATAATATCCAATTTAACACTTGGTTTTACTTTATTTTTGTACATAGTGTACATTGTATTTCGTACAAATCGTACAAAGA
Organism: Wollemia nobilis; assembly: GCA_028583015.1. Taxonomy (NCBI): domain Eukaryota; kingdom Viridiplantae; phylum Streptophyta; class Pinopsida; order Araucariales; family Araucariaceae; genus Wollemia; species Wollemia nobilis. The sequence goes on along the minus strand of JAQPPZ010002456.1, from coordinate 239,691 downwards.
TGACTTACGCGATTTGGCAATTTAGGCGATTGAAGGAACCTTACCCAATTTGGTAGTTTTGGGAAATCAATTTGTTGGTTATAAAATTGTGTATGACAACCTAAAAAACCAAATCTAAAGGATTGGTTGAGTGTATAATCTTACAAGCCATATCATTGTATGATTTTGAATCGTACAGTGTGTCAATTTGACTTCCTTACAAGTTGTTCATTGGGTGTAAAGTGGTATTTTTAGGGACTGGATAGTTGTACGATTTGGTAGACATGTTAGAGAAAGTACATTGATCATTTTAATCACTAGAAATCACCTCCCCACTAAGAATACTATACCCCTATGCTACACCATCCTTCAATTCAATTGACTTCCATTTAATTCAAAATGTGTAAAATATCGAAGTTCCATGTCACTTGACCATTGGTGACCCTCCTTACTATTAGCTATTCAAACATGTCCACTCTTGATATTTAATGCAATTAAAACAATTAAAAATTGCTTGTTGTTGTTGGTGCCTCTTGAAATTTCATGCAATTCCACATTGTGAGTTATTGCCATCATTACATGCTCACCATTGGAGTTGAAACTCATTAATGCCATTGAAAACTTGTTGGGAAATCTAACCAACTAGCTGTTGCTACTAAACAGTTGGAACCAAACACAAATTTTGCCATTTGAGGAGATATTTACAATTTTTGTTTTTCACGACCATTATTTGTTCAAGTATACCATATACTCGTTGGAAAGCTTATTTTGAGCTTTACACATCTATCATGGTCATTTTTATATTTGACCTTATTTTATCTCTCGAATTATCTCCCAAATATTTCTTTATTTTTTGGGCTTTCATTTTTTCTTGGTGATCATCTTTCTTCATTTTTTAGTTTTTCTTCCTAGCTCACACCAGACATATGGTCGCCAACATGGCCTTAGCCAAAACATTAGCCAAAATTTCCACTAATCAGTCTGCTACATTGGCCATCATAGTCAATTATTTGATAGATGAACTTTAGGACATCACACTCAAGTCCTCATCCTCTCATGCCAAATGTGAAGTCCGTATTTATGAAGGTTTCCAAGATTCTAATATTTTGAATACTTGGATCCTCGACATGGAGACATGGTTTAACTATAGTCAAACAAGAGAGAATGACAAAGTTTCATTTGCTAAACTAAAACTTTCTGGTATGGTTAAAGTCTTGGTAACTGAATTCCATATTTTCACATGGGATGACTTAGTCAAATCTTTGAAGGCCACATTTTATCTAGCCTATTATGATGCTAATTTGTAGATTCATTAGCTTCCTCTTCGATAGGGATAGAATTAGTCAATTCAATATTATGTGTATCAGTTCAACAGGTTACGTGTTTTGTTGTGTATTGTTGATCCTATAGATTCTATGATTATGAAGTTTAATAGTGGGCCTCTTTCACATTTTTTTGGAGTTGAAATATACTCCATCCAACATACTTGATGATGTGTTCAACCATGCTCAACTTCTGGAGGAGAAGTTCATTGCATAGCATTGAGGTCCTTGATACTCATCTGGTGGATCCACAAATGAGTTTCATCAACATCAACAAGCACCAAGGAAATCTTCTACTTTCTCCCCTTCTTCTAATAATATCACTTCTCATAACTCCCATGCTTCTAAGAAAATATTTCATTCTTCTTCTACTTCTCAAAAATTCTGTCGATATTGTAAAAAACCTAGGAATGACAAATCTACATGTCCCAAGTTACAGAATTCTAACAAGAAGAATCTATTTGTAAAGTCTTATGAGGGAATATTTGGTAACCCCATCAAGGTTACTAGCAAGGCAGAGATATATGAGGAGTTGAGATGAAAATTAAATAATGTCACATTGATGCATCATCATTCCACAACATGTGATTGTGATAATTTATTTGTAACACGGGCACATTTTTTGCATAATTTTACTATAGACTGTATCATTTATAATGCCTTACAAAAAAAATTGATTGTGTAGTCCATTGTTGACAGGCTTAAAATTTTCACCAAACCTCACCCATTTCCATACGCTCTTGGGTGGAAAGATGATAAAAACACTTCACAGATCACACACGTGCTTAATTAACTTTGCTTTTGTCCCTAAATTCCAAGATAGGTTCACTTGTGGTGTGACATCCATGGATTGTTGTGGATTATTTTTGGGTAAGCCATATCAATATGATAAGCATGCCACTTATGATGCCTATCATAATACATACACTTTGCAGCATGAGAATAAATCATTTCTTGTTTGTAGTGTTCCACCCACTACACATCGGGCTTGCACTACTTTGCAGATGACACGACCCATTGCTTTGATTTTTAGCACACCACAGCAACATGATGTTCAGCCATGATTTCTTTTGTCCACGTCACAAAACCTACATCCAACTCTTGTTCTTGATGCACCTATAGTTCTAGTTGTTCCAATAGTTGTTCTTGTTACAACAATTGTTCTTGTGGTTCCCGTCCTTGCTTTTGTTGTTACACCAACATCTCTTTGTGCTGCTCCTACTCCAGTTGTAGCTCCTCCTCCAGATCTTCGTTTGGTTCCCACAATTTTGCATCCTGCATCCTTCACATTGTAGGGCTTTCAACATTTGGTGGTATATCGAATAATGTCATTCATACACACTCATATTGACAATCCACATTGCTTCTACATGGAGCCTAATTTTGGATCATCTCCACAACCTCTAAGATTCACACCAACTTCATTTCCTTTTGTACGCATTGGAGGCCAATGCTTCTACAATGGGGAGGAATGATAGGGATTAGGTGTGTTAGGTGTGGTATATTTTATGTAATAAATCGTTATATTTTAATGGTCATCTATTTTTAATTATGGTTGTTGTAACGGATAAGGTGCACTGTAAATATTGAATGCAACCATATCTGAAATATGTGATGTATTGCCTATTTATAGGCTTGTATTGTCAATGAAAACTCGGTTTTTAGATTGTCATATCTTGTCTTTGTCTATTGTAATCGCTCCCATATCATTCTCTATTCAAATTTATGGCTTGAAAGGAATAACAATTTTTTTCTTAAAGAATATCAAATAATGTCCAAGTTTGAAATAATATTATTGTCTCTCTTGCAAAATGTTTATAGTTATGGTGTTCGTCATGGTAAGTCTCAAGTGTGGAAAATAAAGTGCTTGTCACTTGGTTACAATATTTGAATATACATGAAAGTGTTTAAATATACATGGATGAGTCATATGTGATAATGGTATTAAAACAAAGGATTTGCTTCTATCTATGGTAAAATGGAAATATAAAAAAAAAATGGGTTCATCAAAATTTTAGTGGAGATGGTACTTTTAAAAATTATAAAGGTAAAATTTTCCTCATATAGTCATAAGGAACTTCAAGTAACAACCATGCAAATACAAGGGCACTTTTTGGAGGACTTAAAATTACAATTGAAAAAAGATGGAAATATATTTCATTTGAAAGGGATTCACAAATTATCATTAATTTTATCAACAAAATTAAATATCAAGATTACATTAAAAAAACTAATATTATTGTTGATATTCATCATCTATTATTGGAAGCAATCTATGTAAAAGTGAAATTCAAATTTTAGAAGGCAACTAAGAGAGTGAGATCTTATCTTTTAATGAAAACATAAGGAAAATAGTTGAATGAAATTTTATCTCTTGATAAAAATGATATAAAGAACATAAAACTTTGAAAAAGATAAAAAATATAATTATTAAAAAAAAAAAAAACTCTCAACTTGTTATAGTGGTAAGGATTTTGGCTCTTCTTTGAAAAACCCAATATTCAAACCCCACTTATAAATACCTAAGTAAACTCATAAAAAAATAAGAAGTAAAAATAAAATTACATTTAATAAAAATATCTGATAAAAATAATCTCCATAAAACTAAAATTTAATTTATTAAAATTAAAAAAATAAAAGATATCAGTCAAATAATCCAGCATTAATAATTTTGCTCAAAAGTAAATTTTCCATAGACAAATCATTCACATATAAATTATGATGATCACGTTTTTCTTGTATACATGCTAAATATCTATTCTTTTTTAACAATAAATTTTAATTAGTTATTGCAATGATATATGTTATTAATATTATATTTTTTTAATAATTGAAGATTACTGGTTTATCACACCATTTAAATAAAAAATAAAAAATAAAATAAATTATTTTTTTAATAGTGGAACTTTCTGTCTATATATCCATGGAATCAAGAGAAGATCCAGAGGGTATAACCCTAACATGCACAGCATGATTGCTTTCTTATCGGCTCTTGGCATTTTAAACATGATTAAACACATATCAAATTATATTTTGAAGTTTGTAAAATGTCTAGACCGATCAAATCACTTTAAGGTGTCCAACAGCACTGTCCCGCAGCATAGTTAAAACCTACTTTATATGCTTTAAAGTTAAACAATTCTAAACGCTTTTGATTTATTCTAAAAAACAATTCTATCTTATAAAACAACACAGAACATCAATTAGATGATGTTTAGTGATAAGAAATTTGATTAACGCTACAAAAAGTACCTCTCTGGATTATAAAACCATAGTTTTGTAGTAGATCTACCATTACTGTAAAGCTCAAACAAGCAGCGAACTCGGAATGAAATAAAACCATGAACTAAATAAAATTGGAACTGAGAGAGAGGCATAGGCCTCCCCTTGCCATTATGTAATGACTTGCCACTTTGTCCCCTTCTGAAGCTTCTTATCTCCACTGTTTCTTGACTGCATTTGTATCAATACTAATGGAGGTGAAGGCTAATGAGAACTCGCATAAACCAGTGCCTATTTTATCCAGGGATCCAACGATACACAGTAATGCCTTCTTCCTCTTCTCCATCTGTGACGTACGTCACCATTATGAAGAGATATAAGCTATCACAGAGTCGAAAATGCATACAACTTTGGAGAAACTTCTAATAGCCTGTTAGAGAAATCTGTTTGCAGTGCCCCCGCACGTACAACAACCCTAAAAGACCAAATAATAAAGCAGTAGTACCTGGCTAGTGCTACCTCCCATTAGTGGAATGATAATTTCTTTCCTTATCATTAAGAAATCAAAAGAAAATAAAAGTGGGAATAATAAAGCAGGAGTACCTGTCTAGGGACTACCTCCCATTAGTGGACATATACCAATATATTATTCATATAACTTCACTCCACTAACTTGGCATTCTTAATAGGACTGTTTGCTTTTGTTTTTGCTATTTTACCTGTAAATGACTGGGTTTCTTGCTTTAATCTTTTCAGAAATTGGTAGGCAGCGGTCTCCCAAGATGGATTAGGTGTGAACATTGTTTGTGGATATATCAATTATTTGTTTGTCTGGAATCTGCCTTTTCCTGTGATAATTGATGTTTAGGCATTTGTTTATGTGACTATTTTTTTTTTTTTTTTTTATAATAAGGGGTGTATTCGGGGTCCCCACTTTTGATAAATTACATCTCTTCTTTAAAAATTAAGATTTTATAAATAGATACACTTTTATAAATAATACATTTTTCATCTCAATTGAGATGCTATAGCTAGAAACCTACATCATTTTACATAAAATGTCTTAGTTCTTGATTTTTATTTTTCTGAATATTTTTAAATTTTTTTATGAATACAATTATTCCAAAATTTAGCATCTTTCTTGACATTTTCTTATAACAGTCTTTACAATGTCAAAACATCAACTCTACTATCTAATTATTGCATCTTAGTAGAGTTATATTTCCAAAACATCGCCTTACAAAATCTGAAATGCTAGTTTCCTTGCTCTTTATTGCTCTTCTCATCGTTCAAACCCTAGTTGGCAAATATTTGCAATTTCACTTTTCATTACTTGAAAAATCATCACTATCCTTATTTTGGATGGTTGACTTCAAGAGGTTCGTATCTCCCTGAATATTGCTTAGATTTTTGCATATGACCACTCATTTTAAAACTATTCAAGAATCACTTGAATCACACGTAACTCTTCATGAAGATGTGGATCCTAAAAGATGAGATATTTTTGAGAAAGAAACCCTAATTCTTAGCACTTTGCAATTTTGTTTTTTAAAGCTATTTAAATTCTGCACAAATTGATCCAAGAATCAGTTGAATATGGAAGATATAGCTCCTAAAATATGAGACGATTTTCAAGAAAAAACCTAAAATATGAGACATTTTTCAAGAAAAAACCCTAATCCTTCCCACTTTGCAATATTATTTTTCTTATTGTAACCAACCTTCCATGCTTCTTCACCTTTCCCAGCCTTTCACTCAACATACCAGCTCTTTCAGCCAACCTAGCCTTCCACGCTCCTTCAACTTTATTAGCCTTCCATGTTCTTTCAGCCATCTCAACCTTCCACCCAACATCCCAATCTTTCGTTGTAGCTCCTTTAACCATCCCAACCTTCCACCCAACATCCCAACCTAGCCATCCCAACCTTCCACCCAACATCCCAACCTTTCGTTGTAGCTCCTTTAGTCAACCTAGCCTTCCACACTCCTCCATGCTTCTTTAGCCTTGACACTCCCTTCATTCAATCTTCCACATTCCTTCAGCCTTTAACCTTCCACACTTCTTAAACCTTCTGTAAAACACCAAACCCCTTATGTTTTTCTCTCACCAAACAATTAAATGTGATTAAAGAATTGATTCTAATGTGAGCATGCTTTATCTTTTCCTGCTGTCATCTTTTCGTCGTCAAGTGAATTAAGAGTCCAGGTTCGAATAAGACTGTTTTTGTCAAAAGCAAAGGGAACAGACAGAATTAAAATGTTGTCCATTGGAGTACTTTGCTTGAGGCAACCCCGAATACTGGACGAAAAGCTCGTTTGCATACCATCAGCACATAACTATAAAAATGACGTATCTGTATAGGCCATCTCTATGAGCTTTGTAAAGTTAGTCTGTGGTTTTAATGAAAGAAACTCCAAAAGTTTAGGGCTGTAGCCAGACACCAAGCTTCCAATATTGTGTTTACCTTCTCGCTTACTGTTTACACTAAGTCTTTTGGCTACGATAATTATGTGCATGTACAATATTTGCTCTATGCATCTAAATACATATGGTAAAGGTATAGAAGTTTCCCGTATTATATTTGATGCGACATGATAATATTGATGAGTCTTTTTGGTATACTTGTTTAGAGTATTTGGTAGTGTGGTTCCACTTGTCGGGTAGAAGAGTGCCATGTTCAAGTTTACTCGACAGAGAAAGAGGTGGATGCTTGAACTTAGTTTAATTTAAACTTAACTAATTGTGCCTGAACGTTTTTTATTCTTATGATTTGTTTTTTAAATGTATTCAAATAATCTTTCTTTTCTTTTACTTTATACTTTTTAATTGTTTTTTAAAATAATATTTAATGAGTAGAAATATAAATACCGTTGTATTAATAAGAATTCTACATGTATGATTGAAACCCATTCTATTGTTAACTTGTTTTATAATACACTAATAAAATCAAAATATATTGTTTATTGTAAAAAATTGCATATAAATTAATTAATATATTTTTTTAATAAGTTATAGTTGATTTTTTATTGGACCATTTTTATTAAAATATCAAAATATTATATTTATGATAATATCAATTAAACTATTTTTACCAAATTTACTGCTTATTAAAGATATTATTTATTTTGTTGTCTATTAAATATATTATTTTGTGACAAGCTGCTTGCATCATATTTGTTAATCTCATTTGATCAAATTACCTTTTACAATTTTAAATTTCACTACTAAAACATTCCCTAATTAATAAGCTTCAGCCAAATAATTAAGTAGGGCTGAAAAAAACATGGATAATTATAAAATACAAAACTCTTAAAATAATCTATATAATCATAATATATAAAATTTATATTATATTTTTTTATAGCTTCTATAATATATAAAATTTATATTATATTTTTTTATAGCTTCTATAATCTTATAAAATTTATATTATATTTTTTTATAGCTTTCATCCATATTATATGATGACAAGAGGATGTATAATGAGAAGAATTGAAAAAGATGTAAAAGTTTTAATCATAAAGATGGGATTGATAAGCAATAAAGAATACTCAAACCAAAGATTTATCCTCTCAAAAAAATTTAAAAAGAGATTTCATTCCTCATTAGATGGAAAAAGCTTATCACAATAGCTCATTAGAAGAAATATACAGGAACCAAAAAAAACTGTACTAGATGAACAACTAAAAGTTCATCTAAAATGTGAGAAATTGAACCTAGAAAGTTCTAAAACTCTAAATTAAGTTTTATTTAGTTAATTATAAATAAAATATAGTAGAAAATCCTAACTCTAAGCTTTATCTTATATTAAATGGTAAAATGTTAGAATTTTAACTAGTTAAATATATTAATTAGCATTATATTTTCAGAGAAGTTCTCAATCAATCCGTAAAAAGGCATATCTATGATAAAAATACGCAATAAATCTCTCCCTTCACATGTTCCGGATATGTTGTATATAAAAGATTTTTCATCAAAAAAAAACAAAAACACGCAATAAAAATAATATGGAGATGTTTGTTAGATAAATAAAATTGAAACTAATAAAATATCAAAGAGAAACTAAATCCCAAGTATATATTAATATGGGATGCACTTTAAACAAATAAATGAGAAAAAATTGATGATGAAGATAAAATTTTAAAAAGTAGGATGGATCAATATAGCTAACTCATAATGAAATCACTAAATAAATGAGAAAAAATTGATGATGAATTTTTTTTTAAAAAGTAGATCTACAATTACTGTAAAGCTCAAACAAACAGATAACTCAGAATGAAATCACTAAATAAAATTGAAACTGAGAGAGAGGAATAGGCCTCCCCTTGCCATTATGTAATGACTTGCCACTTTGTCCCCTTCTGCAGCCTCTTATCTCCACTGTTTCTTGATTGCATTGTATCAATACTAATGGAGGTGAAGGCTAATGAGAACTCGCATAAACCAGTGCCTATTTTATCCAACGGTACACAGTCATGCCTTCTTCCTCTTCTCCATCTGTGACGTATGTCACCATTATGAAAAGATATAAACTATCACAAAGCCGAAAATGCATACAACTTTGGAGAAACTTCCAATAGCCTGTTAGAGAAATCTGTCTGCAGTGCCCCCGCACGTACAACCCTAAAAGACCAAATAATAAAGCAGTAGTACCTGGCTAGTGATACCTCCCATTAGTGGAATGTTAATTTCTTTCCATATCTTTTTAAAAAAAATGGAAACAATAAAGCAGTGTTGGATGATAATTTCTTCCTTATCTTTAAGGAATCAAAAGAAAAAAATAGGTAAGAATTATAAAGCAGTAGTACCTGTCTAGAGAGGTAGGTACTACCTACCATTAGTGGACACATACCAATATATTATTCATATAACTTCACCCCACTAACTTTGGCATCCTTAATAGAAATGTTTGCTTTTGTTTTTGTTCTTTGTAAATGACTTGGGTTTCTTGCTTTAATCTTTCCATAGCTGCTCAGCAGAAATTGGTAGGCAGCGGTCTTCCAAGATGGATTAGGTGTGAACTTTGTCGGTAGACATATCAATTATTATTTTTTTTTTTGGAATCTGTTTTTTTCCTGTGCTAATTGATGTTTAGACATGTTAGGTTGTGAAGTCTGATTTCGGTTAAATATTAATAAAATAGTTTTTTTTGTTCCTTCATAGATTGTAGATAAGAAATCTGGAACCAAAGGTGGAAAAAAGAAAAATTAATTTCAGGATTGTTTTTTTTTTTTTTTAATTTACATGGTAGAATCCGCCATAAAACGGGGCAAGCTGTTCATTTTTTTATGGCCGTCACAGTGGTCTGCGTTGTCCACCCCAAAATCCGCCATATAAATATTCACGCAGTGCGCCCCTATAACCACCACCATGTTATAATCATTTTAAACCTTTTACACCTTTTATGCCACTGAAAGCATTAGGAAAGGGGCAAAAAAATAACTGGTGAATCGGTATATGGCCCGAAAGCACCAAGAATTCAAGTCTCTATAACGAGGTGCCTACACCTAGCATGTGACCACCTACTCGATGACCACCATGACCACCTTTTCTAATAACGAGGATTTAATTTAAATTTATGATTTTTAAAATTAAGCTTTTTCTAATTGTAAAAGGAAAAAGTTAATTATACGATTGGTTAAATTAAGTTTTTTTTAATTGTAAACTTTCTAAGTTTGAATTAGGCCTTAAGTGGGGATTGGGTTAATTATAGGATGTTTGTTTTAGCATGTGTGGTTGGGGCTTTTTCTTATAAATATGTAATCTCTCCATTAGTGAGGATAGATTTGTAGAATTGGAGAATTTTTTGTTGCGACTGTTGTGTTGCATGATTGTTCCCTTTGGGTGGTTTTTATTGGTTTATTACAAGGATTAGATATATTGGTGGATGTAGCCCACATCGGGTGAACCACATTACATCTTGTGTTCCTCTTGTCTTGCATGGTTTCTTCTATTGTTCTAATAAGTTTTCATTTTTATTATTAGAAGGGTTTGCTCTCAAGTTTTATTTTATATAGTAGATCCTAAAAATTGGTATTAGAGCCAATTTTATATAGTAGATCCTAAAAATTGGTATTAGAGCCAATTTTTTTTGTTAGATACTCGATAAAAAGGGTTTTTTTATCGAGTGGAAACAATGGTGAAATATTTGAAGTTTAAGGTGGAAAAAAGTAATGTCCAGAATTTCCAACTTTGACAAATGTAAATAGAAGATTATGTCTATCAGAAGGACCTCTATCTACCTCTAGAAGGTAAGACAAAGAATCTATCTACCTCTAGAAGGTAAGACAAAGAAACTAACTACAACGTCTGATGATGAGTGGGCTCTCTTAGACAAGAAGGCATTGGGTATTATCGGATTATGCCTTGCAGCTTTGGTGGCATTCAATATTTCGAAGGAGAAGACTACAAAGGATCTTATTGGCACATTGAAAAGGTTGTATGAAAATCTTTTAGCCTTGAATAAAGTTTTTTTAATGAAGTGTCTTTATAATTTGTGAATGTCAGAAGGTGGGTCTATTGCAAGTCACTTGAATGATTTCAATACGGTTGTAAGTCAGTTAGCCTCGGTTAAAATTAAAATAGAGGAAGATATGAGAGCCATTCTATTCTTGTGCTCATTGCTAGAAATCTAGGAGAGCTTGGTTATGGAAATTAGCAATTTTATTTCTGGTACTCTTGATTTTGATGATGTGGTTGGTGTAGTCCTTAGTGATGAGATATGATGAAAGAGCATGGGTGAATCATTATCTGGTGCGGCTTTGACCATTAGATCAAAACTGAGGACAAGAGGAATGAGTTCAAGGAACCGTGAAGAGCAAAGTGGATCCAAGTCCAAGGGAAATATGGAGTGCTGGCATTGCGACAAGAAGGGGCATTTAAAGAAAGACTGCTAGTGCTGGAATTACAAAAAGAAGGGGCATCTGAAGAAATATTGCTAGTGCTAGCATTGCAACAAGAAGGGGCATTTGAAGAAATATTGTTGGTCTCAAAATGGAGATGGAGGAGGAGGTCAAGAAGCAAATGTAGCAGGTGAAGTGTTACAAGAGGCCTTGATACTCTCTTCTAAAGAAATGGATTGTATTGATCTTGACTGCGGAAGACCGGAGATTGACCAAGCAGTGGGAGCAATGAGAAACAAGCATGTCTAGGGGGATGGACATGGCACTGATCTTAATGCATGATTTCGAGATGGATCACATGATGTGGTTGTGGCAAGTTGCATTGTGTGTGAGCATGCTATGGGGGCAGACATGGTATGTGGATCTTGTCACGATGGTGATGGTTGAATCATCATGATGCATGGGCGATCATGGAGATGTTGAAGTATCACAAATTTGTGATAGGTAGATTGTGTGTTGCTTGTTGATCACAAGAAAAGTGCATGGATGACACAAGTGATGGTTCAAAGCATGGTTACAACAATCTGGAGGAGTTGGCATTCCTTATTTAGCTTGAATTTGTTCTTTGGCGGATGCAGCAACGGTAGAGTTGTTGTGGATCAGTTTCCAAGTTGAATATTGTTAGGTTGTGGAGTCTGATTTCGACTAAATATTGATAAAAAAAGTTCTTTGTTCCCTAACAGGACTGTATATGACCAATCCCGAACAAGAGGCGAAGAAAAAAAAAAGAAAAAGTTAATTTTAGAATTGGCTAAAATTAAGTTTTTTTTTTAATTGTAAAAACAAAAAGAAAAGTTAATTTTAAGATTGACTAAATTTAAGTTTTTTCTAATTGTAAAAGAAAAAAGGAAAAATTAATTTTAGTATTGATTAAAATTAAGCTTTTTCTAATTGTAAATTTTCTAAGTTTGTGGTGTTACCCCTTAAGTGGGGATTGGGTTAATTATAGGATGTTTGTTTTAACATGTGTGTGGTTTGGGCTTTTTCTTATAATTATGTAATCTTTCAGTTAGTGGATTTGTAGAACTTGAGAATTCTCATTGGTGGCTCTTAACTAGCATCAAGTCATAAGAGATTATTGGAGATGAGAGTTTTTTTTTACTGTGAAAGGAGAAAGAAAAGAAGCTGTGTGAGAATACTTGTATTGAAAGAAGATGTTACAACTGTTGTGTTGCAGGATTGTTTTTTTTGAATGGTTTGTATTGGTTTAATACAAGGATTAAATATCTTGGTGGATGTAGCCCACATCCGATAGGTAGGCCACTGTAGAACTTAACAAAACTTTGTTTATGTGATTAAAGAATTGATTCTAACGTTAACAAAACTTTGTTTATGTGATTAAAGAATTGATTCTAACGTGAGCATTCTTTAGAACAGTATTTCTGTCTGCTGTCATATTTTCCTCGTGTGAATTAAAAGTCCAGGTTTGGATAAGACTGCTTTTGTCAAAAGCAAAGGGAACAGACAGAATTAAAAAGTTGTTCATTGGAGTACTTTGGTTGAGGCAACCCCAAATACGGGACGAAAAGTTGTTCATTGAGCTTTGTAAAATTAGTCTATGATTTTAATGAAAGAAACTCCAAAAATTTAGGTCTGTAGCCAGACACCAAGCTCCCAATATTGTGTTTACCTTCTCACGTACTGTTTACACGAAGTCTTTTGGCTACGACAATTATGTGCAATATTTCCTCTACGCATATAAATACATATGTTACAGGTATAGGATTTTGCCGTATTATAATTGATGCGACATGATAATATTGATGAGTCTTTTTGGTATAGTTGTTCAGAGTATTTGGAGTGTAATTCGACTTGTTGGGGGCAGAAGAGTGCCAGGTTCAAGTTTTCTCCACAGAGAAAGAGCTGGATGCTTGAACTTAGGTCAATGTAAACTTATTTTGATGTTTCAAAAGGCTTATTGTTTATTGTGAAAAATTTTATATAAATTAATTATTATTATTATTTTAGATAAGTTATAGATGGTTTTTATTGGATCATTTTCATTAAAATATTCAAATATTATATTTGTTATAAGATTAATTAAACTATATCTAATAACTTTTTTGCTTATTAAAATATTATTCATCTTGTTGTCTATTAAATATATTATTCTCTGACAAGCTTCTTGCATCATTTTTGTTAAAGATATCAAATCTTACGTGACCAATTACATTTTAAAATTTAAATTTCACTAAGAAAAAGACCAACATAATTAACTAAATTATTTGTTAATCGATTTTATTTTCTATAAATATATTCATATTTTCATTTGAGATTGGTGCTCGTGATGGCGTTTCTAGATTTTGTGGAGATTTCAAAGGTATATTGTCCTACATCCTTTTCAGGAGATTCTTAGGGTATGCTTGGGGATCCTCTAGTATTGCCTATTGATGTGGATCCCTCGGGAGACCAATGAGTTTTTTCTTTCAATTGAGGAGTGGGGTCTTTTGTGCATATTGTGTCTAAATTTTCAAAGAAATTGACTCCTTCTATTGATATTTTTTATCTTCATCATTTTGAGAGGTCTTTTAAAGTGCCTTGAGGCTTGATAGATCTTAGTTTGAAGAAGGTGCTTGCAATTTGGTTGGCAAGTTCTTAGGAGTTCACCCGGATATTGATGCCTTTCGAAAGTGGACCTCTTCAAAGTGGTCTCCTAGAGGTCTAATGGAAATTGTGGCTTTACCTAAGGGTTTATTCCTGATAAAGCTTCTAGAAGAAGAAGACATGAAGCGAATTCTAGGGGCTAGTTTGTTTTTTGGAAAAATGAGCCTATTCCTTAGATGATGGGAGCTAGATTTTGATCCTAATATGCGAAATATTAACACCACTCATCTCTAGGTTATTCTATCAAGCCTACCCTCCAAATTTTGGCATGAAGATATTCTAAAAGGTATTACCAAATCTATGAAGGAGCTACTTTTAATTGATGCTACTACTACAACCAAGTCACACATGATCTATTCCAGGATGTGTGTCAATGATGACCTTGCAATAGATCTCTCAAAAATAATTGAGCTCATATTTGATCATGGCTCTTAAAACCAAGTCATTGAGTATGAGAACAAGGTAGTGTTCTTCTCAGTGTGTAAAAAAAGTGGCCATGCTCTTAGTGGGTGTGCAAACAAGTATTTGTAAGGTAAAATAGTTTAGGTGGAAAAAAAGAAGATTTTAGTAGACCAGGATATTGCTAGAACTTCATCAAGAATTCATCCCCAGAGACCCTCTAGTGCTCTAGTTGATAGTTACCAACAAAGTGGATTGGTACCTATGATAGAATAAATTATAGCTCTCCAAAAGCTAGTGATTCAGGTATGCTTAAAGTCGGTCCTAAATATTTATTATCTAATTTCCTTAAGGGTAATTCCTTTGAATGCTTAGCTTTAGTTATATATCCTTCAAGTGAAATGAAAGATCCCCCTATTTTGAATGGAGCCATGTTTGGTTGCCCCTAAATAATATTCTCCTTCCAAGAGGATTAATTATGGTATAATGAAACCTGAGTCCCCTAGCAAGATCCTATTAAAATATGTAAGCCTCCCCTTAAAAGGCATAAGATCCATGAGAAGCAGGTTTGTGATCCCTTGACTTGTGACCAAAACTAAACTTAAAAGAAAGGGAGTGTGGATGTTAGGGTTGATAAAAAATTTGGAAAAACCTCAATTAAATACCTAAGAAAGTGTGCTAGAGAGACAGACATTATTAATAGTTTCCAAATAGTTTTGAACCTTGAGGGTAGTAATGTTCAGATGGAGAATTTTTTCTTCACTTCAGACTCAAGGAATCATCTCTTGGATAAATCTAGTGGTGGAAAGAATTATTCCAAACCCCATAAATAATAATTATTTCATGGAATATGTGAGACCTCAATAGTCTAACCAAACAAATACTGGTATCCTATTTGAGAAAGGACTTATCACCACATATTCTTTTGCTTCAAGAAACTAAGTTGGATGAGAATAATTTATTTAGGATAAATAACTCTTTGTGAAAAGATGTGAATTTTGCTGCAATTCATACCCAAGGTTCTTTTGATGGACTACTTTGTTTATGGGACCTAGCAAGAGTAGATGTTTTTTTATTTTCACTTCCAACCAAATTGTTAATATTATTTTTTGTTGCAATTTTTCCAATAGGAGATGGATTCTTTCCAACATTTATGCCCCTAACTCTATGTCTAAAATAGGTACTCTTTGATCAATTCTCGATTAGATGGGGATCTCTTTTTTGAATAAGTTTTGGATTCTAGTAGGTGATTTCAATACCCCCTTGTACCCATTAGATAAAAAAGGAGAAAATTCTATAATGTCCAAAAGTATGGAGGATTTTTCCAATTTTGTTAACAATTTTGAGTTGCTAGACCTTGAGTTGTGGGGTAGCAAATACACATGGAGCAACAAAATATCTAGTTCTTAGCTAATTTAGATAATACATGACAGGATTTCAATCTCAAAAGGTGGCCTAGATTCACTGGGAAATTTCTCCTTGAGCTCCCTCCCCAAAATAATGTCAGACCATAACCTCCTAGTGCTAGAAATTCTCCCGAGCAACTCAAAACTTAAAAGACCATTTATATTTGAATTGATGTGGGCCCATCATAGAGAGCTAGAGCCTAAAATAGAGGAATGGTGGTCTAAAATATTCTCAAGACCTTCAATCTTCCAACTTGCTAAAAAGCTCAAATATTGTAAAAGTCGATCTTAAAGCATGGAATAAATTAGTTTTTGGTCACATTTTCAAATAAAGGAGGAATTGAAACAACAATTGAAGGAAAATAAATCTATGTAAGAATCATGTTTTTTTAATGAGAAACTTAGAAGCAAAGAAAAATCTCTCCTCTCAAAATTCCATAACACCTTGATAAGAGAAGAGTCCTTCTAGAGACAGAGATCAAGGGTGTGCTAACTAAAAAATGGTGATTATAATACAGATTGTTTTCATGCCACTACCCTCAAACATATAAGTCACAATAAAATTAGAGAAACTATCAAAGAGGATGGCTCTAGTCTACTGGACCCAAAAGATATCAAGAATGAAGTGGTCAAATTCTTTCAATATCTATTGGGTGCCAAAAGTTAGTGTGATTCAACCGCAAAAAGAAGACTACTAGCCAGCATCCCTAATATCATTTTTGAAGAAATAAATTCCACACTAATATCTCCTTTTGAGCCTGATGAAATCGAGGGAACTATTTTCTCTATGGCTAGTGAGAAAGCATCAGGCTCGGATGGTTTTCCTGTGTTGTTTTTCCAAAAGTACTGGTATATTATAGGAGCTAATGTCAATTAAGTGATCTTTGATGTGTAAATATCTTATTCCCTACTAATATAAGTTAATTATGCATTCCTAGTCCTCCTCCCCAAAAGTTCCAGACGTAAGGAGTTCAAAGAATTCATACAAATAATCCTGTGCAATAATATTTACAAAATTTTGGTTAAAGCTATGGTTAACATGCTCAAATAGATCCTTCCTAGAATCATTGATTCTAATTAACAAATTATGGAGGGAATCATAAAAATCTATGAGCTGATTCATTAAATTCATAAGAGTGTCAAAGTTGGTATGTTTCTCAAACTTGACATGAGTAAAGCATATGATAGAGTCTCTTAGGGATTTAATTCGGTTTTCATAATAGATGGATCTCTTTGATTAAACAATGCTTCTCTATCCCTATGTTCTCGATCATTTTTAATGGTGATGTTTTAGGGTACTTTAGTAGCTCTAGAGGTCTCAAGCAAGGTGACCCTATTTCCCCTTGCTTGTTCATTATTCTTGTTGAAGCCCTTGGGAGAGCTCTAAAAGCTACAACTATATCCAAATCCATTGAAGATATTAAACCCGCTTCTCGCATTGAGCCAATTACTCATAAGTAATTTGTCAATGATACTGTCCATTCTACATTCTCCTCCATTCCTCAAACCAAGGAAATCAAAGTAATTTTGAAGGACTATGAGCTAGCTATTTGGAAATATATTAACTTTATAAAAAAAAAAAAAAAAATTCCTTAATACCCCTACTAATAGGAAAAGAGCTATTGCTAGAATCTTAGGATGTGCCATTGCTGAATTACACTTTATTTACTTATGGCTACATTTGATCAAAGGAAGGATAAAAGAAGACCTATGGTATTCAATTTTGGAAAGGGTGTAGAAAAAGTTAGGATGATTGAAGGAAGCACTTCTAAGATTTTGATATGTAACTCATTAGATAGTAGTAGAAGGAGTGGGTGACTCCATTAGTGTTGGAGCACATTATAGTTAAGTAAAAATCTTGCATGAAGTGTATATTTCATCCATAAAAATATTGTATTCATTTCCGTCATTTCTATTTATTGCATATTTTTGATATCTCATGAATATACTTTCTTTTATATTTTTGCATTTTGTGATTTCCATATCCCATTGCAATCTACCTTAAAAGCTAATAGTGGTATCAGAGCCATGGTAGATCTAATCATAGTAGGTCAATAGGAATACCACCATTATTATTAAGTTGGATTTTTTTCAACCTCATGCACAATTGGACCAGTCACTATCAAAAACTCTCAAAAGAGTCTAGGTAGTAAATTTAGGGAGAGTGACAAGTGAATACTGAAAGAAATCTCAGTTTCAAAAAATATTGATATTGCATTTAACTAAAGTCTCTCCATAGAGTCACAGGAAAACTCGTGAAGACCAGGACTCGACATTCAATCCACTAGATTGACAAATCATATAGTGAAGATCATCCATGATATCTATAACTTGGTAAATATTACTCGAAGGTTCTTTTTATTATAGGGAACTAACTCTCAGATGATTGGAACTACAACAGAAAGCTAGGAGATTTCAACTTCATTGCCTGAAGGTCGGATTGCCTTCATAGTGTAGAGATTAGTTGTTGTAAAATAAGAATACTACAGAAGAGACTCTAGGAGAAAGATTCATAATGAAGTCTAGAGATTGAATATCTCTATCAATAAAGTCAACTTCACAGTAGAAAATGCCATAGAAGCATTGATCTACTAAAAGGACATAGAAGTGTTGATCTAATAAAAGGCCATAAAAGCCTTGATATAAAAGAAAATGCCACAAAATCCTTGATCTGAAAAAGGCCACAGAAGCCTTGATCTAAAATAAAATACCACAAAATCCTTGATCCTAAAAAGGACTCTCATAGAGAGTACCTGATTCAGAAGCAGATTCAAATTTCAGTACTAATCATTTGTTGCAGGAAAAGGAGATCCAGTGCATTGGAAAAAAATTTACAAGAAAGTTAGGAAGAGTTTTTTTTTTATAATCATCCAACACCTAAAGCAAACATGAAGGTGAAGATATTATTGAAGAAAATTTTATTCTTGGAAGGAAAAAAAGGATAAGGATAACCTTTGTTCAAATCCAGAAGCAACATAATTAAGAGATCCAGGAAGGAGATCGTAATTCTAGAAGTTGAATAAGAAGGCCTCAAGGAAGACCAAAGCAACTGCAAAATCAAAGACCTAGGAGAGGTCTCAAGAAAAAGGCTTGGAGAGCCTTGTTGCTGAAGCAAGATCATCAAAAGAGTTCCTAGAAGAACTCATTGGATAAACTCTCCATAAAGGAGAAACTTTATCACAAGGGAAAAAATTGGTACAATTATTGTCATCTGACAACAAGCCCAATCAAGACAAGAATAATTGGCAAGGATTTCCAAATAAGATAAAAAATACCTCAAGACATTCAGAGTCTTGAGAAGAAGAATATCCTGATTGAAGGCAGAATTTGATAAGAAGAATTGAAGACAAAAGGATTTTGTCAAAGCTGAGAGACTTGAAGATTACCTAAAGATTCCTCTAAATCCACAATAGAAAGGAGAAGATCAAACCACCAAACCCTAGGCTCATGAAATAAATTTTGAGACCTATTTTGGTGAAGGAGGAGTTGTTGTAAAAGCTAATCAAATTTGTAGAAAGAAACAAGCTTGATCTACATTCTCTACAAAATCTATAAAAAAGGTTAGCAATTATTGGTGTAAGTGAATTCATTAATCATATTACTTAGAATATTTGTTAAAGCACCTTATATTAGATCAGAAGTTGCAAAGAGGAAGATTGCATTATAAGTCTTCAAATAAATGCAAAAAGAAAATTTCTTTTTAAGGTTTATTTGCACATTAATTTGGAGTTGATTAGATGACAAAATTACAACTATCTATTAACTTCCTATCTTATATCTTGAAAAAAAAATAGATCCTACAACTATGTTTGTAGTGAAATTTATAGATTATATTTGAAAGGTTGCAATGGAATTGTTAAGAGCATTTTTTAAAATTAGTGAAGTAATAAGGTGAATTTATTGTTACCATTTTTAGTACATCTATTAAGCACCATTCTAGTTAATTCTTTAACTAGTTGCTCTAGATTAGTTTGTGTTGTTAAGAAGCACAAAATTAAAAAAAAAAAATTGTAGCACTTTGGTGGCCAAAATAAGCCAGCATTACAAGCACAAATGTGGAGTAGAAAACCACCATTGAAATTCTTGAAGGAAGCCTCAAATTGAGACCTTGGAAGTCTCAAGATTCAAGGAGAATATAAGGATTTCTTTTTCAATCATAGAGTGCAAGAGTCCTCATTTCATTAGCTTGGATTTACTATCATCCAAAAGAATAAAGAAGGATTATAAAAATTCTTCATTTTGGTGCAATATTTACATATTACAAAAGGAACCTCCTTTGTTTCTTGTAAGAACAAAGGCATTACCATTTACAGGGGGTAGAAGGACGTTCTCATCCAACAGACTTGTAGCCAAGGGAAGGAACTATCAAAAATCTCACACAAGAAGTAGTTTTATGGATAAAGGAAGAGCCACTGAAGAGCTTACACGCTCTTGTTTAACAAACTTGCATCCAAGCAAAGGAGATATCAAAAAGCTCACATAAGCAGTAAATTTATAGTCAAAGGAAGATCTACCAAAGAGCTCACACATCTAGGAGTTGAGATGTTTAAAAACATCATTTTTCTTTCATCAGATTCAGGTCTATAAGAAACGCATCACCTGCAACAATGGAACCATTTAAAGAAGGCATTATCATTCATGCTTACGTAGAAATAAGGGTAGTATTTAGTGATAGGTTATCTATATAAAATACAAATCATTGGCTATTATAACCAGTGGTAAAGTAAATAATAAATTAGTATTAAAGACCTTCAAACAAGTTCAAAGATAAGATCTATACCTTATGTGTCCATTAAAATGAGCATCCACCAAAATAAGAGCTCAAAGGTGTGCCATAAAACTATGAAGCTATCCAGCTGTAGTCATCCAACGTGCAAAATAAAGCTTCCATACCAAGAAAAATAGCAATATCACATAGGACACAAAGATAAAGGATAAGTTAGGGTTGCAAGATCATCCTTGGAGTGTTAGAAAGAAGACTTGCATGCACAAGCCACTTGGCACAAACTCTCCACATTCAATCGCTCACCTAAAGGGAGTTACATTCGGTTGGAGGGAGTTAAGATTCTTTGGAGGTTACCACCAACCTCATCATTTTCGAAGAAGCATCTATCACTACCGAAGAAACATTTATCACTATCTAAGGAAAATTCATCATTATCGAAGTAACACTTATCACTGCTAAAGGAATGTTAAAGAAGTTATCTTGTAACACTTCATGTGACACTTATCATGAAGCCCATCCTTCTTAAGACATCAATATTGGAGAACAAAAGATACAATAGTGTGTGAAGTGAAACACAACCAAGCAAATAAAGGGAGTAGTCAAACATAGTTAAAGCATCGAGGTGAAATGTCTATACACCATTCAATAGTGTAAGGAAGATATTTAAGACATCATAAAACCAATGAATATTACTTGCATTTAGAAAAGCCCTGCAAGGGATATCCAAAGATATCTTTCACCACTAGTTGCAAAAGTGAAGGATCACCAATCAAGGGATGAGTTTGCATTGGTCAAATAGGGCTTTGACTACCCATGAGCGCTATGTAACACGTAGATATGAATCTTACGACATACAACATTAAGGGCAATTGGGGTAAAGATCATTATGCTTTTTTTAACATAATATTTTTGGAGTTATAAGGGAACATATTATCTATTGAAGTATTAGATATTATTTAAACAAGCATACTTCAAATTTGTCAATGTTTGCAAAAGTTATCAAGGAGAAATAAGGGTTATTTAAATTACTTGCAAATATTATTTTCTATATTTTCTAAACTTGGGAGTTATAAGGAATACAACATAAAACTTAGGAATTGGAAATTAGAAAACATTAAATCAATCAAAAAGGGTATTTAAAGAGGTTTATTAAAGTTTTAAAAACTTAGTATTTTTATAGTGTTATCTCAAAACAGTCAAAGGAAGAAAAATAGATACCAACTTCAAAACCTCTTCAAAGAATTGAAAATAGTGCTTAGTTCAATAGGAGTAATAAGGATATAGAGAAGTTATTTTTTGTATTTACAAAATTTACAAATCAACTTAAAATTGAACTACAATTTACAAAAGTACTATATTTATAATATATCCTATACAAAACATCCTAGGGATTCATAAGGCATTCTACAAATTTTGGTAATATTAGCATCCTTCAAAAATTATCAAGTTTTAAATTCATTTTGATAGATGTAAGCTTGCTACAAAAACCTAAAAACTTATGAGGTTTGTGAACTCTCATCATTAGGGAGATATAAGGAAGTCTACATAATCTAAAGGTTATCAAAGGTATTATCCAATCATGCATTTATATATTCTAAGGGCCACATATACCTTAATATTGGGAGCTAAAAGGTATACTACCAAAATTCTCGCTCTTTTACCTCTTAAAATGTAAAAAGGAACATCATGCAATAAGTGTAAAAATTGGTCTAACAAGAATCACTCCAAAAATCATGATAACACATGGTACATTGACTCAGGAGCAAGTCATCATATGACTGGAAATCTACAATGGTTTGATTACCTTGAACTTATCAAAGGTTACAATCTAAGAATTGCAGATAGACAAACCTATCCTATTCATAGATATGGATGTGTAACACCAAACAAATCATTTCCAAATATTCTTCTATAAAAAATATTGTATATTCCTAGATTAACATTCAATCTCATTTCAATAAGCAAGATGGTGTAAAACAACTACATGGTCAATTTTAGATATATGAATGGCATCAATACATGTATTATCTTAAATCAAGGTGATATAGAAGCAACAAGATCAATCCATGGGAACACATATATCCTAGACTCAATGGAAATCTCACTTGACATTGTTATATTTCAAAATTATGCTAATATATTTCCAAAAGAATAGGTTTAAGAAAATGAAAAACCAATACATCATAGAGGCAAGTGCAAAAAAATCAAAATAAAAAATATGAGGGATCAAGTGCACCATGCTCTACTTGTTGGAAATTTTGAGCTCATTTAGTTGTCATTGATGTCAAGGTTAAAAGTTGTCATTGATGCCAAAGTAAACATATGAAGACGTCATTAATACCATGGAGCACACCATCAATAGCACCAGGAAAAATATGAAGATTTGAAGAAAAAGTTGGCAAAATAATGTTTTATGAGGGTTTATGGTAAACTCATGGTGGAAGATTAAATGATTTTATTAAAATAATTATGAGGATATAAAGTTTCCTCACACATTGAGATGGTATTTAAGATTTTAAAAGACCCACGATGGCAAAATAATTTATAAATTAAAGGTTTAAGTTAAAACCCAATGAAGGTTTTAATCTCCTTAAAGTTAAAGTTTATAAATATAATTTATAAAATTTAAATTCCTTAGAATTTAATTTATAAATTATAAAAGGTTTCGAAATACGCTGATGTCATCAAATAAACTAGAGCGTCGATGTCTAAGACATAAGGTGAAATCATCTATAAATAACATGCCAAGAGGCATTCAAAAGCATCCCTCTTCAAATTAATTTTTGATGCAACCAAGCTAAAGGAATTTGTGAAAATCGTTGAACGTTGAGGAAGAAGATGAAGAGCTTATTTGTCTTATAAGCGCAGGCAGAAGACGAAAGGTGTAAGTGCATGGTGTGACCCACATTGGACACGGTGGTCCAATGGTACAACATGTTGTGTGAAATCATTGGATTGGAAGGATTCCACGATTGATTCACGTGGATGATTAGCATGTTTGACTTGAGCGTTAAGGGAAAGTTTTTATTCACATTCGGTTTGAGCGCCATGTGTGGTAGAAGGAGCATGAGGTGCTCGTGGAGTATTAAACATGCATCTAGCACATGTGGTGGTAAGGTATGTGACTAGAGCACTCACGAAGGTAGATATTGTGGGTTCGAATCCCACTAGTGGCAAAGGTAATTTTTTGATTAAATTTTATATTGCCTAAAATTTTTTCTTAAGGGTTCATTTGGAGTTATAAGGGTTTGTGAAGAATTATTTTTAATTGATTTGTGTTTGGAGTTATAAGGGTTTGTGAAGAATTATTTTATTGGAAATTGATTTGTGCTATTTGGAGTTAAAAGGGTTTTTGAAAGATTATTTTATTGAGAAGTGATTTATGTTATTGGAGTTTTTAAAAGAAAGAGGATTTGATTTATGCCAAAGTTCTTCTTGCCATTAAAATTTAGTAAAGAGGTTTTCATTTATTTTGGTCGATGTTGAATTTATTTTAGTTGGGAGTTTATAAGGTGTTATTGGATAAATATTTTATGTATGTTGATGGTTGTTTTTTAAATGTGGAGTGATAAGGTGTAATTGAGTATTTACATTATATTGTGAGAATGATTTATCTTCTAACCTCTTTGAGCTTGGCATAGAAGTGTTTGTGGTTGTGACAGATTTATGAGATCCCTTAATCTTCAATAAAAATGTATGAGCATATTCTTCCATAGTTGAGTTGATTGATTGGTTTTCTGGAAAATAAGCTTGGAGTGAAAAGGACTTGATTAGGGTTTCCTATTGAGTGTGTTGAGTTAATACTTCAAGGTTTTTCTAGAGTAAAGAGTTGTTAAAACCTTGTTTGATAAGCATTGTTGTTGAAGCCATTGGTTGTGTGAAGAAATTGAACTAGGGTTTGAAAATATCATGAGTATCATTGTTATGTGAAGATTATTTTATAAGAATTGTTGTTGAAGTGAGTTTTTGTGCAAAGAATTTGAACTAGGGTTTGAAAAGAACATAAGTATCATTGTTATGTAAGATTTTATGTTGAGCATTGTTGGAAACATTTTGAGTTGGTGGTTATATGCTTGAACTAGGGTTTGTGATAAAAGGGTGTTCCATTAAGTGATTGGTTGAGTAGAGTTGGTTGAGCCTCATCAAGTGGATGTGTTGAGTGATTGTTCATGTTCTATAAAACAAACTATTCTATACTGTAATTTGAATTGAGAGAGTGATTGAGAATTAATTGTAGAACATATTGAGTCTCTAACAATTCTCTTTATGTTTCTATGATATTTGGACAAGTTCTTATTGATCTTTTTGAGTATATTTGAGCAAGTTCTACATGAACTTGTTGAGCAAAATTGAGCAAGTTCTGTGTGAACGTGTTGAGCAGATTTGAGCAAGTTATGTGTGGACTTGTTGAGCAGATTTGAGCAATTTTTGTGTGGAATTGTTGAGTATATTGGACAAGTTCTTTGTGGACTTTTTGAGAATATTGGACAAGTTCTGTGTGGACTTGTTGAGAAAATTTAACCAAGTTCTGTGTGGACTTGTTGAGCAGATTGGACAAGTTCAGTGTGGGCTTGTTGAGCATATTTAAGCAATTTCTGAGTGGACTTGTTAAGCATATTTAAGCAAGTTCTGAGTGGACTTGTTGAGCATATTTAAGCAAATTTTGAGTAGAATTGTTGAGCATATTTAAGAAAATTTTGAGTGGACTTATTGGACAGAATTTGGTACAGATTTGAGGACATATTTGTGTCAGACCAGAGATAGAGATTGACCATATTTGTGCTAGATCGAAGTACTATGTTTAGTGCATATTTGAGACTGTGATTTGGAGGTGATAGAGTAGAGAGGATAGTAGTCTCCATTGGATAGAGATCCATTAGCCAAGGAAGTGAGGATAGATATTCTGAGTGGGGACAAGATTCTTCAGTGGAGAGAGATCCATAAGCCAGTGCAGTGGAGGTAGTAGTCTTCTAGAAGATCATTAGCTAGAGCATAGGAGAAGGAGTTATCCTATGGATAGAGATCCACAAACTTGATTTAGTGGATTGGTGTCTCCTTTGGATAGAGGTCCATAAACATTATAATAGAGAAAGGATTCCCAAGATATTGATCGAGAAAATTTTAGTAAAATATTTTCTTCGTGGAGTAGCCCACATTGGGTGAACCACATAAATTATGGTGTCTCTATTGTGTGTGGTGTTTTGTGCATTGATTTAATTACTACTATTGATATTGCTATCTATACATTACATAATATTGATTTGAAAAGAAAAGTAAAAAGTGGTCTTATACTGTTCACCCCTCTCTCAGTATAAGCTTGTGTTCTTCACTACTCAGCCATCAACAATTAGAGAAAGAAGAAAAAACTAATGAAGATACCCATAGAGAGAAAAATACCAAAGAATAGACAAAATAAATTGAAGAACTAGATGAACACTCAAAAAATCATGAGAAGAAATCTCTATCAGCAATTGTAACACTTTTTCTTTAATAGGTTACAAATAATTTGGAGAGAGGATACAAATTTCAAGATGAAGAAGAAGATCCATATTGAAGACTAAATTCTTTAGTACCCAAATAATGTAATACAATGGGGTGTTAGAGTTAGAGTCTATTATATCATTTGGGTCATGTAAATGTACCTTCCTAGGTACATACTTAGAACATTATATTACTTTAGGTGGAAGTCATCTAGTTACTTCATGCAATGTAATAAATGCACGAGTGTCAATGTGCAAATTGTAAATGAAGAGCACAAGATTATACTGAGAGGGGGGTGAACAATATAATACCACTTTTTACTTTTCTTTCTCAAATAATATTATCCAATATAATCAATGGAAATATCAATAGCAATAACCAAAGCAATGCACAAATCATCACGCACAATAGAGACACAAATTTAACGTGGTTCACCCAATGTGGGCTTCTCCACAGAGAAAATATTTCACTAAAATTTTCTCAATCAATCTCTTGATAATCCCTTCCCTATTACATTTTTTATGAAACTTTGTCCAAAGGATACACCAATCCCCTAATCGATTTCGTGGATCTCTATCCATAGGAGAATTCTTTCTCCTTAGCTCTGACTGGTGATCTTCTAGAAGAACTATTGCTCCCAATGCTCTGGCTAATGGATCTCTATCCACTGAAGACACATGTCCTCACTGCCCTAGCTAATGGATCTCTATCCATTGGAGAATGTCGTCCTCTATACTTTATCACCTTCAAAACTTTTGGATATTTTGAGTTAATAAAGTTGTCATTGATGTCAAGGAATGAACTGTCGTTGATGTCAAAAGGTCAAAAAGAGCAATGCAAAAGGTTGATGTAAAAAGAGCTTCATAATATATTTTTTAAATATTATGTAAAAGGTTTTTGTTAAAACCATGGTTGGGCAAAATAAAAGGTTTTTATTAAAACCTTAGGTGGGTAAATTAAAAATATTTTCTAAAACCTAAGGAGACTTTAATTTTTAATAAATCCCAAAGAAGATTTAAAATATTAAATTTATAATATTTAAATTCTTTGGAATTTAAATAATTATAATTTAAAATAATTCGAAGGCAAATGTTAGCATCGACTCCCCAACGTATTTCCTCCTCCGACGTGTATGGAAAGGAAGGCATAAGGTATTAATACCTTAGCCATTCCAAAGTTTGGAATATGATTTAATGCATCCGAGATATGAATAGCTCGTGCGAGATATGAAGAAGTATTTTTATTAAAGATTTGTGGTGTTGGATATCATTTTAAGGAGTAATAAGGTGTAATTAAGTTTGATTATTTTTGTAATTGAGAATTATTTTGTGTAGTGTGATATTTTATCATCTAACTATTGAGATTGGCAAAAGAGAAAATTGTGATTGAGACAGGTTTTCTAAGGTCACTTCTACATCAAATAAAAGGTATGGGCATATTCTTCCTAATGAGTGATTGTTGAATGTTGTGAATGCAAATTTGAAGTGAAAATGATTGTTTGGTAAGAATTGTTGAGTGTGTTTTGTATTAATGCTTCAAGATTTTTTTGAATTGAGAGTTGATAAAACCTTATTTTATAAGCATTGTTGTTGAAGTGATTGGTTGAGTGAATAACTTGAACTAGGGTTTGCAAAGATCATGAGTATCATTGTTATGTGAAGATTTTTTTATAAGAATTTTTGGAAACATTTGAGTGAGTGTTCATATACTTGGACTAGGGTTTGCAAGCAAAGATTAATTGGTTGAGAAGAGTTTGTTGACCCTATTCAAGTTGATGTGTTGATGTGATCGTTCATGTTCTGTAAAACAAATAATTCTAAATTGATTTGAGAAAGAGGTTGAGTGTTGATGAATGTGAAACATATTGAGTCTCTAATAATTCTCTATATGTTTCTCTAATAAAAGAGATATTGAAAGTGATTGATAATTTTATGAGTGTGAAGCATATTGAGTATCTAAAAATTCTCTATATGTTTCCACAGTAAAAATAGTTATTGAAGGTGATTGATCATTGTGGTGAATGTGAAGCATATTGAGTCTCTAACAATTCCCTTTATGTTTCTATGAGATTGGACAAGTTCTAGTGAGGACTTGTTGAGCAGATTTGGACAAGTTCTAGAGAGGATTTGTGGAAAAATTAGTGTGAGCTTTTGTGGAAGCTTCCAAGGTATATGTGAGATAAGTCTTGGAGAAGACTTGAGAGGAGAGTTCATTGATTGATTTTTTCAAACCTTGAGTTAAGGTTTGGGGCAAATCCAATAGATTTGATTTGTGATTGAGTCAAGATTTGTGTTAAGGGTTGAGGACAGATATTGAGGATAGATTTGTGCTAGACCAAAGGACTATGTTTAGTGCACATCAAAGAATAGATATTGAGGATAGATTTGTGCTAGACCGAAGGACTATGTTTAGTGCAAATTTAAGGATAGAGTTTGGTACAGATTTAAGGAAAGGTTTGTGCTAAACTAGAGAAAGAGATTGAGAAAATTTATGCTAGTTCAAAGGACTATATTTAGTGCAGATTTGAGACAAAGCTTTGAAGGTGACATAGTATAGAGGACGATAGTCTCCAGTGGATAGAAATCCATTAGCCAAGGTCGTGATGACAAGTGTCTTCAGTGGATATAGATCCATTAGCTAGAGCAGTGGGGGTAAAAGTTCTTATAGAATATCACCAGTCAGAGCTAAGGAGAAAGGAGTTATCCTATGGTTATATATCCACAAACTTGATTAGGGTATTGATGTCTCCTTTAGACAAAATTCTATAAATATTGTAATAGAGAAAGGATTCCCAAGAGATTGATTGAGAAAATTTTAGTGAAATATTTTCTCTGTGGAGTAGCCCACATTAGGTGACCCACATTAAATTGGTGTCTGTATTGTGTGTGGTGATTTATGTATTGCTTTGATTACTATTTTTGATATTGCTATATATACATTGCATAATATTTATTGGGAAATAAAAGTAAAAAGTGGTCTTATATTGTTCACCCCCCCTTTTAGTATAATTTTATGTTCTTCAATTAGTATCAGAGCGGGTTTATTCAAAAGAGTTTAACAAATTGAAAGAAAATCTTTCAAGAACATAATGGATTCCAAGAATGTGTCCTAAGATAATTCAACACCAATATTTGATAGAAGTGATTATATATTTTGGAGTATGAGAATGAAGATTCACCTGAAGGCACTTGGCAATAAAATTTGGGAAGTAGTTGAAAATGGATATGTACCACTAATTGATCCACCTACAAATAGGGAAGGTAAGTTTCTACAATATTACAATTTAAAATCAATGAATGCAATTTTGAGAGGTTTGCATAGAACAAAATTCATAAAAGTTATGCATTATCAAGATGCAAAAGGAATTTTGGATAAGTTGCAAAGCATATATGAAGGAGATAAAAGTGTGAAAAGGGTAAAGATATGAAATCTCAAAGGACAAGTTGAAGAATTAAGAATGAATAATGAGAAAAACATTAGTACTTATCTACTTTGGGTATATGATGTTTTTAATGCCATGCAAGGACTTGGACTTAAGGTTGAAGAAGCTTATGTTTATGATAAGATCTTAAGATCACTCCCAACAAGGTTAAGTGAAAATATTTTAGATATAGAAGAATCAAAGGATGGTGATTCTTTGATAAGAGATATGTTACTTGGTATTCTTACAACTTTTGAGTTAAGAATAAAAGAGGAACCTAATCTTCAGAAGGAAGCAACCTTCAAAGTTATTAAGAAGACAAAGGGTAAGAAGTCCAAATCAAGCAATGAGTCATCCAGTTATGAAGAAGCAAATTATGGTAGAAGGATAAATATTCAAGAAGATTTAAAGATGCAAAATCAGTTAGATGTTTCAATTGTGGAAAATATGGTCACTATGCAACTAATTTTCAAGAAGCTAAAAATAACAATGATGAAGAGAAATAGGATCATAGGAATAGGGAATCAAAAATATATAGGTATCAAAAGAAAGGTAAGGATGGACAATGTAGAAATGAAAATAAGTTTTTTCAAAGACAAAAGAAGAGCTACTATGCATACAAGGAAAGTAAGTACTCAAGTGATAGTGATAATATTTTATCAAACAATGATAAATATGAAGTCCTATTTCTAATTGAAGAAAAATAAGAAGTTAATAAAAGGTCACCAATAATTCTCAAGTGTTTTATATGTGGTAATTTTGGACATCTTGAAGATAGTTGTACAAGGAATGGTTTCAGTTTCAATGATGATGAATATGAAGATGCACTTGAAGGACCAAAAGAGAATATTTTAATAGCACTAGAAGAAGAAGAAGGTGATCATATAGAAGACAAGTCAAAATAAAATGAAGATATTGACAAAGGTAAATAAATAGAGGAAGAATCAAAAAAAGGATTTGATCTTGAGGGAGAGGTTATTTATGCTCTTAAAACTTTAAATAATGTAAGAAAGCAAACTCCCAACTTGGGATCCATTTTCAATAATGTGATGAAGAGAGAGGAAATCTTATATATGATCTAAAAAATTCAAAGGCTAAGACAAATAAGTTCAAATATAATATAGAAGCAAAGGTCTTAGAATGTGAAAGGTTAGAACAAGAAGTAGCTCTACTAAGGGAAGAATTAGAAAATTCCAAGTACAAGCTACACAAGTTTGGGAAGAGCTCAAATATTGTAGATAAGATGATCAAGGTACAAAGAAGGTCAACAAACAAAACATGTCTTGGTTTTGAACAGGATCAAAAGAAACAAGAAGAAGAGTCAACCTCAAGTCCTGGAGAAGAAGAAACTTCAGAAGAATATAGTGGAAGAGAAAGTGAGACTTCTGAGAATGATTTGGACAAAAAAAAATTCAACAAGGAAAGGAACAATGCACAAAGAAGAAATATATGGAACAGGAACCAGTAAGAGAAAGAGAGACTAAGAGACTAATGAGGTCAAGGCAAGGAAATTTTAATGGACGATGTTTCTCATGTCATAAATTTGGGCACATGGATTCACAATACAAGACACATGAAAGACAGGAATATGGGAACTTCATAAGCAAGCAACTTTTCCATGGGTATTGCTACTCATGTAATCAGTTTGGTCACAAGGCAATGGATTGTAGGGTTCATGACAGGAACAGATATGGCTTCACCAAGAGAAATTTTAAGACATTTGCACCTCAAAGGAATAATAACATTGTGTTAGAAGTGCAATAATGATGGACATACAACAAAGTGGTGTAGAGCAGACATTCCATAATCAAGTATGAACAAAAAAAAGAACAATAACATGAACAGGAATATGGACATGGACATGAACAAGAACAGGAACATGAATAGGAATATGGACATGGACATGAACAGGAACATGGACATGAACATGAATAGTCAAAGGAATCAGAAGGATCATATGAGAAGGAAATAGGAAAAATGTAAAGAATAGTGCTTACTGGGAGTAGGAATACTCCCACCCTAGAATTAACCACCTCAAGAGGAGGTGGGAGACGGGATAAGCTAAGAGACTCATTCTTAGCCCCAAGCCCCAAAGATGACCTTTTGCCATTGATCTCAAAGGGGGAGATATTTGAGTAAGGGGATATATTTGGTTTAAGGAGATAGCATTGGGTCAGGGGGAGCAATTTCCCAATGGGGGAAAAACAAGAAAGAGGTCAAGTTTTGGTAAAAGGAATTTGGGTTGCCATCAATGACAAAGGGGGATAGTGTTGGAAATTTTGAGTTAATAAAGTTGTCATTGATGTCAAGGAATGAATTTTAATTGATGTCAAAAGGTCAAAAGGAACAATGAAAAAGGTTAATGGCAAAAGAGCTTCATAATATTTATTTTTAAATATTATGTAAAAGGTTTTTATTAAAACCATGGTTGGGGAAAATAAAAGTTTTTTATTAAAACCTTAGGTGGGCAAATTAAAAAGGTTTTCTAAACCCTAAGGAGGCTTTAATTTTTCATAAATCCCAAATAAGATTTAAAATAATAAATTTATAATATTTAAATTCTTTGGAATATAAATAATTATAATTTAATATAAATTGAAGGCAAATGTTAGCACTGGCTCCCCAACGTATTTCCTCTATTGACGTGTATGGCATAGAAGGCATAAGGTATTAATACCTTAGCTATTACAAATTTTGGAATATGATTTAATGCATTTGAGATATGAAGAGCTCGTGCAAAATACAAAAGTGCCTCCTTATCGAACGAAGTGTGGTTACACCAGGCGTCTAAGGAAGAGCCAAGGACTCTTAGGAGGTTGAGAAAGTCAAAGTGCATATTTCTCTTTAAGGCTCCAAGTGGAGCACATGGCTCACATGGCACGGAAGCCACAACCAAGGTTTTTTGGAGAGTTTGGTGCAAGTTCGAGTCCAAGGGATTGCAAAAAGGGTAATAAATTTTTGAAAGTATTTTTGTTTTTGCATTTGCTAAGGTTTAGAAGAAATAAGGTGGAAGTTAGGTTATGAAATTAACCTAAGTGTTGAGGAAAGAATTTTGTGTATGAAGGATTGATTTTTGTTAAATTAAAATCTAGGGTAATATTGTTTTACCTTAGTAAAGTGGGAAATTAATTAATTGCATTATTTTATAAAGTGATTTATTTTTTAATGCAATATTAAGTAGGGAGTCATAAGTAGAGTTTGGATTATTTTTGAGATATTTCTGAAAAGGGTTGTGATGAAACTAAATTGTTAAAATGTTATTTTGATGAGTTAGATTTTCGAAAGAAGTGTTTTGATTAAATATTTATGGTGTTGGATATCATTTTAAGAATGAGTAATAAGGTGTAATTACGTTTTATTATTTTTGTAATTGATAATTATTTTGTGAAGAAGTTAGTGTGATATTTTATCATCTAACTATTGAGATTGGCAAAAGAGAAAATTGTGATTGAGACAGGTTTTCTAAGGTCACTTCTACATAAAATAAAAGGTATGGGCATATTCTTCCTAGTGAGTGATTTTTGAATGTTGTGAATGCAAATTTGGAGTGAAAATGATTGTTTGATAAGATTTGTTAAGTGTGTTTTGAGTTAATGCTTCAAGGTTTTATGGAATTGAAGTTGTTGATAAAACCTTGTTTTATAAGCAATTTTGTTGAAGTGATTCGTTGAGTGAAGAACTTGAACTAGGATTTGCAAATATCATGAGTATCATTGTTATGTGAAGATTGTTTTATAAGCATTTTTGGAAATATTTGAGTGAGTGTTTATATACCTGGACTAGGGTTTGCAAGAAAATATTAATTAGTTGAGAAGAGTTGGTTGAGCCTAGTCAAGTTGATGTGTTGATGTGATGGTTCAAGTTCTATAAAATAAATTATTTTGAATTAATTTAAGAAAGAGGTTGAGTGTTGATGAATGTGAAACATATTGAGTCTCTAACAATTCTCTATATGTTTCTGTAATAAAAGAGATATTGAAAGTGATTGAGAATTTTGTGAAGTGTGAAGAATATTGAGTCTCTACCAATTATCTATATATTTGTGTAGTAAAAAGAGTTATTGAAGGTGATTAAGCATTGTGGTGAATGTGAAGCATATTGAGTCTCTAAAAATTATCTTTATTTTTCTATGTGTAGACACCAAAACAGCACCAATCCGATTATGTGACAACAAGCGTTGATCGCATTGACACAAACAGCCCCAAGGGCAGCCCCCAGAGGTTAAACAGTGGTCCTAACCACTTCCAAAAGTAGTTTTAGAGGTCATAGGTCAATTTGGCACCTTTTTGGCACCTTTCTCTCTACTCGTCCCACCCCGAGATGAATACAAACGGCATTCGTCCCACCCAGGGACGAATAGCGACATTCACCCTAGGGTGAGACGAATAGCAGGTTTGATCGGCAAAAAGTCAAACCTCGGTAACTCGCGCAGTTAACTGAGGCTTCAGGCCATGCAATTGTGAGGAGTAGCTTTTATTCAAGAAGAGAGACTTCAGTGATGAGTGTCTTTATTTTAGAAACCTCATGCAAGAAGCTTTTTTATCAGGGAGTTAGCTTTTCTTTGAAAATAGGACCAGTTAACTCAAGTGGCGCCCTCGCATGCGCAATTCAAACAAGGAGACCCTAAGGTCTATAAATTGGGGAGTTTTCCCACCCAAAAGATATACAGAGAAGGAGCATTTGAGCAACGAAGTGCTGCCAATTTCATACCTAACTACGATTTGTGCTTTTACATCCTTAATCTCTCATTCGAAAGGGAGGTTATTGGGTGACTATTGGAGGCGCAAATCCATACCCAAAAACCCAATTTTTGACCACAACTATCCACCAAATTTGTCGAAAACACCCCATAACCAGTTTTGGACCCATCCCAAGTGGATTGGTGCCGAAACAGTGCCTCAATCGGTGGGCGTCCTGCCCCCGGGCGCTCCCCAAACTATCACAGTGCTAATCGCCCCACCCCGGGATGATTAGAAATATGTGATAGATTTCTTGTTTTTTTCTTTTGCATCTGATTCTAGATAGGTTAAATAGGTTACAGTTCAAATTTCATTTCATTCTGAGCAGTTTTGACCAGGTTATTGCTATTTCTCGCTTTCACTAACTTGCAGATGCCATCTTCAAAATATGGGTTCTAGAGGAAAAATTGGAGAAATCTGAGCATCTGGGTCTTCCCAAAACGCCCCCAATTAGCTAACCCCAAGTTTTTAGGTCTTTTGGAGCTTCCTAAGTAGGACATTGAATAGGGTGCTTTCTGGCCAATTCTCACAGTCCTATTCGTCCCACCCTGGAGCGAGTACAGATCTGTGAGGAATTTTCAGACTATTCTTTTTGCAATGGTCTTCTGATGATATTTTTATGCTTCTTTCAAAGTTTCAGGTCAATCAGAGGTCATCTGATAGTCGTTTTATTATTTTCATGCATACACTGACAATAGGCTTTGGGAAATACATGTTTCATTTTGTCTGCAGGTATTACTAATATTTTCTGTTTCTTTGAACGCAGGTTTCCGACAGTAGAGGAGCAGGAAAGAGCAAAGAATCACATACAATAGCGGCGGTGATATTTTGGTCCGCCCATCTTACATGTGGGCACGCGGAAGAAGGATTGTTAGCCATGGATCTTGTGACAAGAAACACATTTGACTCTCCTATCCCCTAAAAAGGAAGGAGACGTATTGTAACACAATTTGTAAAGCGTATCAATAAAAGAGATTACCATATTTCGTATTGCTTTTATCTTGTGTCGATTTGCATATGTTATTTCTTGTTCTTTTCTTGTGGCATATTCCTTTTTGTTTCCGTATCCTCGTGCTTTCAGTGGCGATCACGGTGGGACCTCTGTCCCTTGATTTTTAAGATTAAATTTCTGATTAAAGTTGCTTGTTCTTTTGATTACAGGTACCAATTTTTCCAACACTGGACTATTTCAGAGCAGAAATTCAGAGATATCCGACTTGGGCAGAGAAGAGGTAGAGGTCTTAAACACCTTTTGTCAATTCTTTGCTTTATGTTCTCTGTTTATTTGCTTGCATAGGAGAGTTTGAATGCTTGCGTGCTTCATTTATGCAACTTAAAAGGAACCCCACACACCACGTGGTAACTGAAACAACAAGGCGTTGGTCGTAAAACCCCAACCCTTGAGCAAGACCAAAGGTGGATTCCATTATCACTTTGGCTTGAGATATTGCATCCATTACCCCGATCGTGACTGTTGCTAGACGTAAATCCTGACGAAAGCTGACCAAGTGTAGCGGGGGTGATTCCCAGTGCATGAGGATAAGTCTTCTATGGTAGGTGTCATAAACAGAGTGATCCCCCTTCAGTACCGCCTATGTTCCACGTACCATCTCGCTCTCACGTACCTATAGTCTCCCTCACGTAAGGGCGGGTATATAGAGAGGTTGGTATATCGGTCTGGCAATGGTATATCGAAGGGGCGACCATTTTTTGGGAGTCATAAGAGCCCTCATTTTTGCATTTAAACGTTCTTTCACAAAGCTTTCAAAACAACATCAAAACACACTAAAACCAGATTTTAGGGCACACTTTTAAATCTTTAAACGAGATAACCACTGCATTGATTGTGTGTTTCTTTTCTATTTAAGTGTAGCATAAAAAATCCTAAAAGAGATAAAAAATCTACTCGTCTTTAGGAGCACATCACTATGGTGTTCACTCGTAGCCGAGCCCGATCATGGGCAAGCACTCCAAAAAGTGCACCAAGGGGGACAAGTCACCTCCGATATAGTCTTGAGGACCTGGTCATCCCGCCTTGGCGGCCTGGCCCACAAGAGAGTCCACATCATGCCATAACAGAACAAGACTATAGAGGCACCTCTTTGAGGGGCACCCCTACTCAACATAGGTCCTTCCAAGAAGAGAACCTATATGTAGCACTTAATGTAGATAGGAGACCTCCCTTAGAAGCCCGTTATGGGTGGCCTAGCGATGAAGTGCTAGAGCAACAAAGGGTCCAGACGGAGGGGCCACAGGATTTCATCCTCCCTCCTCTACCTCGCATTGCTGTTAGAAACACTAGACAGTGTCCAGAGTATCAAACTTTCCAGGTAGGGCAAGACAATTCTGCCCGCACCTTTTATGCATATGAAAGAGAGGACGAGGATGATTACCATGTTCCTCAAGAGCAGTACATAGCATGGGAGCGATGTACCTCTGCGCCTGCCCTGTATCAAGATAACCCATCGAGGCTACAGCCTCAAGTTAATGCAGCCAACCTCGATAGAGGGAAGCAGCCCATAGAGGTCTCGGGTCACCACGACCGAGGTAGACATATAGGAGAGGCATCTAGGCTTCCAAAACAAGAGACGACGGAACAAAGTGACTTGGCATTTGCCAAACAAGCCACCCGCCAAGCGCAAATCACGCAGCTTCGGCAAGATCAAGAATAGTTAGAGCATCTTTGTCGGCTTAACAAAGAGCGCATTCAACGTCAAACAACCGAATTGCTTCATAACAATGTGCCTGCGAAGGTTCCAAACCCTCGCACACACAAAGTAGATGTGTATGAGAGGCATAACCCTTTGGTACGAGAGAGGTCCACGCGACCTTATCAAGTATTGCCTCCGAGACCTCCTAGACTTGAGCGGGAGGCCACTCCCCGAAACAATGATGGGCACCCTCCGCGGGCACCTACCCATGTGCATAGGACTTGGCCAGCCACTCCTCAGGGAAGCTTATGAGGAATATGAACAAGAAGAAGAGAGGGCTGAAATGCTCTATCAAGGCAGAGGGGGTGCTACCCAGCTACTTCTCAATAGGCCTCAGGCTCCCCGCAACCCACAACGGGAGCAAACTAAGGAGGACAAAATTAAATCCTCTGATGCATATAAAGCGTTGTTAGAATGCTTAGAGTCTATGGAGCTCAAGACTTTTGGGCCCCAAAAGCCCACTTTACGCCAACTCCGTAGCCATCCTGTGCATCCGTCAGTGTCGGCACCTCCATACCCAGAACACTTTAAGCTGCCCCAGTTGGCACTCTTTAGAGGGGAGGAGGATGCCCAAGAGCATGTGACCAGGTTCTTAAGCCAGTGCTTTGGTATTCAAGATAACGATGCTTTGTTGTTGAGAACATTTATAACCACATTCGTAGGCCCTGCCTCGGATTGGTTCACCCAATTACCAAAACATAGCATCACTAATTTGGATCAGCTAGTGGACGCGTTCCTCGAATGCTTCACCTTCAACACTAAGAAAAAGGCATCATTGAGTGACCTAGCTAGCCTCAAGCAGTATGAGGAAGAGACCATGGTGGCATACGGGAACCGGTGGAGGGCATTGCTTGCGAAGCTGCCTTACCTCCCTCCCATGTCAGATCTGACTCAAATGTTCTCGAAAAGTTGTTTGAGATCAATCTCCATGCTATTGCAGCTACAACAATATGCCAGTTTAGAGGAAGCTCTGGCGCAAGCCAGAGTTATTGAGGAGATTAAGATACAGGATGGCGAGATCGCCAAACCTAAGAAGAAAGAATGGACAAAGAATACTAAACCAGGGACCACGCAACAAAAACCTATTGCGGTTAATCAAGTTGCCATCAATGTCCCTAAGCCTGCACAAGCAACACAGCCTCAAAAGGCTAATTATCAGGTGGTCCCTCCCAACAACTATGAGAGAGAAAATCAAAGGCAGGAGCAAAATCAGCAGCATCGCCCTAGGCGACAATTTACTCCTTATACAGAGTCCAGGGACTCTTTGTTTGACCGCTTGTCAACGGCAAATTTGATCAATCTTCCAGAGATTCAAACTATAGATCCCAATGCACCGAAGCCTAAAGGGTATAGAGAAGACTTGTACTGTAGGTTCCACAGGTGCAAAGGACATGATCTTAACGCATGCTGGAAGTTCAAAGGTTTGATACAAGATCTCATTGACAATAAGACATTGGCGGTGGACAACCCCGTAGCGCCAAATAATCAACATATGGGAGTATTCAGAGACCCCTTGCCTACCCACGAGGCACAGGCAAAACCCCTTCAAGTTAATGAGGTGCAACAAAATTGCCCTATGCAAGGATATGTGGGGATGATAAGCATAGTGACTAGGAATAAGAAGTACCCAGGAGCTGCTCCCACGGCAGCCACAAGAGAGGTTCCGTCAACGTCACAGGCTCAACAACACCCTACGCAACTTCCCTCGCCTAGACCAGTGGCCACGATTCGAACTAGACTTACCCAAAGTCTAAGGACCACATCGGCTAGGCTCTCCATATATGAGCTAATTCAACAATCGGCGCCCCATCGGGAGGCTCTCATGGAGATTTTAAAAGCAATCGAGCTGCCACCCCATGAAGCGAATTCGTTCAACAATTTTGTGGGGCATGTAAAATAGTGTACGAAACCAGTCATCACCTTTAGGGAAGATGAATTGAAAATGGTGACTGGTGATGTAGCGGATCCACCCTTGCACGTTATCACGCGGGTCAATGGGATTCCGTATAAGAGAGTGTTGGTGGACACTGGCTCGTCCAGTAATATCATCACTACAGCAGCTCTGAAGCATTTGAAGTTGCCAGCATCTCATATCGTGGCTTCCACTTACACACTGCGAGCATTCAATGATGCAATCTGCTCGACAGTTGGCACAATTGTCCTACCTATCCAAGTGGGACAAAAGACCATTCATACATTGTGCCATATCTTGGAAGGCGAGATGGCTTATAATATCCTGCTAGGCCGGCCTTGGATTCGGGACATGAAGTGTGTCCCTTCAATCGTGCATCAGTGCCTAAAGTACACATTTGAAGGGCAGGTGCATGTAGTCCCGATGGACTTGGAGCCTTTCAAATACTACAATACAGTGCAATTCATGCCACAATCAACCCTTCCATCAACACATTTGGATTTTCAGTTGAATCCATCTCAACAGGGTTCGATTTCGTGGGCATCTCCAGTGATTAATCCATCGAGTCCTCAGTCGGGGCCATCTTCTTTCGCCAGTCCTTCCACAATGATGCCACCTACGGTGGCCACATCCAAGGACAAGGGAAAGCAACCCTTAGAAGAAGAACCACCTCTAGTCTCAACCATCTCGATAGAAGAGATACCTAGTAGAATGGAAGTTGAGACGCCTAGTTCACCCCACATGGAGTGGACTCAGGAAGGACTCCCATTCGCTTCCCCTCAACCGCCAATGATCATCGTTGAAATGGCCAGCATGGGCCTGGGGGAGTATCTAGTGAGGAACATTGTAGCAACGCCCACACTCGAGTCCATGCAAGACATGGGGAGGCCTCGACTCCCCATCGGCTCAGTGGTTCCTTTAGGCTACCCACCCAATCAGACAAACTTTGTTTATGGGGGCCTGGATAATGGCGTTGAGATTTGTATGCAAGAAGATGAAGATGAAGAGCCCTTTGTGGAGGATGTCAACTATCTATCCAATCCTGATTTTGCTCTCAGATATCTAGGCCAATGCAATTGGCATGGATATGGGTTGGGTAGGTATGAGCAAGGAGTGCGGGTTCTTTGCCAACCGAGATATCAAATGCCATATGACAAGTCAGGAGTAGGGTTCAACCACCCCTTGCCCCTAGACATCTTGGTTGAAAACATGCAAGGCCTAGGGATAGGCAACAAGGATGGGTTGGCATCAGATCCATATGCCAATCCAAACACAACTTATACATTGGGGGATTATTTCCCATTACAAACAAACAACCTTGTTGACCTCAACAACCCTTTCCCTCCGGTCGCAATGGGAGAAAATTCAAGGACTCACCCACAAGGGGGATATGGACAAGACCAAGAAGGGTCTTTCGAAGATGAGTCAGAGTACGATCATTCGCAAGAATATCCCATGAATGATGATCAGGAAAGCTTCCTGACAATGTTCCCATTGGCTGCTCCATTTGAGCACATGCCACTTCAAGACAATCTGGTCCCCCCGTAGAGAGTGGAACAACCTAGATGGGACCACATCAATTTGCTCGAACAAGATGAGCCTCATGTGTCGCAAGCAACCATTGGAGTTAACGAAGGCTTTTGGATCTCCGATAGTGATTCGAAAGATGAAACTGAGATGGCCTATCTCAACCACATGCGACAAATGCAACAACGATACCCTTTGGACATAGATGACATGTTTGAACACTTACATATAGGTCCAAGACATAGGTGGCATCTCAACCCGATGTAGTTATAGCAATTACTACACCCGCCACTCTAGGTACATAGAGAGCATCTTCCACCTGGAGACCCTATCAAACCATCAGTGCCTAGGGCGGACCCTATCTTCATCTCCACACATAGGGCTGATCCCTTTGTGCCAGTGCCCATAGAGCCAGATCCAGAGCACACAGATTGTCTAGGATGTCCGAGTTATAACACCCATGGTAATGGAGACCACAATCATTTCATCAACATGATCTCCATTGATCTAACCGCACCCA
This sequence comes from Wollemia nobilis, assembly GCA_028583015.1. Lineage (NCBI taxonomy): Eukaryota > Viridiplantae > Streptophyta > Pinopsida > Araucariales > Araucariaceae > Wollemia > Wollemia nobilis. The sequence goes on along the minus strand of JAQPPZ010002456.1, from coordinate 198,819 downwards.
TCCATGATCCAGCTGACCCAACACGGTCATTGTATCTAGATCTAGATGCTATCGACTGGGATCACGCTGACACACCACCATCCCCATCAGAGTACTGGCCTTGCGGAGGAATGTTCCATTTCACCCCAAGATAGACTCAGGATGTCTTCCATGCTGAAGAGGAACCTGACGTTCCGAACGATGATCTAAATTTAGCAAACGATATCCATTTGATCCCAACTCCACACCAGTTGGAGGATGGATCCCACATGTCGATCGAGGAGATGACTGACGTAGACATCGGCTCAGATCTAGTGAATTTGCAAATCATCAAGCTGGGGGTAAGTTTATCCCTCGAAGAGCAAGTCGACTACATTGGTCAAACCAAAAGCTCCAAGGATTCCCAAAATCTCTTGGTCAAACCCAAAATGCCCCAAAGGTGCCCATAAACCCTTTGGTCCAACCAAAAGCTCCAAGGATTTCTGTAATCTCTTGGTCAAACCAAAAGCTCCAAGGATTTTCGTAATCTCTTGGTCAAACCAAAAGCTCCAAGGATTTTTGTAATCTCTTGGTCAAACCAAAAGCTCCAAGGATTTTCGTAATCTCTTGGTCAAACCTAAAAAGCTCCAAGGATTTTCGTAATCTCTTGGTCAAACCTAAAAAGCTCCAAGGATTTTTGTAATCTCTTGGTCAACCTAAAAAGCTCCAAGGATTTCTGTAATCTCTTGGTCAACCTAAAAAGCTCCAAGGATTTTCGCAATCGCTTGGTCAAACCAAAATGCCCCAAAGGTATCTATAACCCTTTGGTCAATCCAAAAGCTCCAAGGATTCTTGCAATCGCTTGGTCAACCCAAAAGCTCCAAGCATTACCATAACTGCTTGGTCAAAATAAATATTCAAAAACAAACAAAAACAATAAAATCATCAAAAATCACAAAAAAATTGCATTTCAATTCCATGCATACTCATAAAAATCAAAAATAATAAAAATATTGCATTTTCATTCCATGCATACTCATAAAAATCAAAAATAACAAAAATATTGCATTTTAATTTCATGCATACTCATAAAAATCAAAAATACAAAAATATAGGTTGCATTAGGCATCGCATCCATACATTGCATATTTGCTAGGTCATACAAGTCAACAGCACCATAGACTGTCATTACTTGGCAAATTCCATCATTTTCCACATCAAATCCATTTTCATAAACGCATACATCCAGAATAACACCATCACCATTTTTTAGCATAGTCAGTTGTCTCCTAATGTATATAGGGTTTTCGTCATTCAGCTGTCTTTAAATTTCTAGCCAAAACTGTACACAGTTAAACAGATTTTACACGGGAAAGTTTTACTTGGATCACGCCTTGTTACGTAGCATCCCAACACAAATTAAAACACATAAAATAATTCCTAAGTTGTGTGAATGCAAGAGAAACCTACAAAGCAGTCTAGGGTACCATAGGTGAAAGATTAGCCTGTTCATCCCCCTATGCGAATGGTTCCAGAATGCTGAGAATTGACAAAAGGACGAGCTCTTCCCTATCCATTCCACATAATAAATAATGGTTTTCACCACTCCCACAAATCCCAATCATAGTTGGTCCCCAAAGTTGTAAGGATTCGTACTACACGTCCCTGCCAAGGATGGGTAGTCATCCCCAAGACCTAAAAGGATCAACGCCATTCAAAAACAAAATTCCAACAAACCATCATCACAACCATCTCCACTCACCTTTGGTCTCAAAGTTGTAAGGATTCGTACTACACGTCCCTGACCAGGATGGGTAGTCATCCCCAAGGCCTAAAATATCAATGCCCTTACTTCATAATCTCCATCATCCCCTTGGTTCCCAAAGTCGTAAGGATTCGTACTACACGTCCCTGAACAGGATGGGTAGTCATCCCCAAGGCCAACAAGATCAAGGCCATTCACAAGCTCAACCTTACAAAGCTCAAAATACAAAATCAAATAACAGTGGTTATCACCACTATTCAAAATCCTTGCTCAAAAAGAAAAACAAAGAGAAAAATAAACAGTGATTTTCATCACTATATAGACGAGCAAGTATCCAAAACCATTGAGCCAACACATAGCCTGAACTTGAATCCCTGGAATTCTCAGCATTCGAAAAACCATCTAGGTGATCCTCATTACAGGTTTGGTTGATAGCCTACCTGGCAATGGTGGTATCCTAACCGCATGACGATATGTCTGTCACATTAGCTTTGCATGTGCGTAGACCAATGTTTGCATGTGGATGAGCTAGCTTATGGTACCTTAGATTGTCCCATGGATTAATCTTGCTAAATACAACAACGGAGTTAGTGGAGCTAATTAGGTGATCCTCAATACAGGTTTGGTTGATAGCCTATCTGGCACTGGTGGTATCCTAACAAATACCACATAAATGAACTCAATTGCACACACAGGGATGTGAAATAACTTGGTTAAATTCAAGTCGGATTTATACCTTGTTCAAAAGTCTTGTGAGATAAATGTACAGTCTTGGCTAGTTAGTTAAAATATCTGAATCTCAGAAAAGCTTAACTACATTTTAAAAACAACTGTTACATTTCATTCCGTACATCACCATCAAAAAATATGCAAAATACAAAAACAAATTTTTCACATGCAAAGTCATTCCACAAAGTCATCCCATTAGTACAACAAGTCAGTCAAATCTTGCACAGTCTATGGTGCATCGACAAGTTATCAACAACTCATTTCATTCATTCCATATGCATACATCATACAAATTAGAAACATCACATTCATAATAGCATATGCATACATCAATGTAAATACATGTACATAAAAACAAACCATGAAAAATGCACAAAAATGCACCAAAAACAAGCCCTAAAAGTGTCCGATCAGAGTGCTTTTGCACTGGACATTCCGGGCATGCAAAACAGATGTCGGGGTCACAAATCCTCACTATCCTACTCCCTAAGAAGGCTACCATAGCCGGACCGCTCCACGGGAAGCCGGATTTTTGAGAATTTCATCCCCAAACGGCGTCACCAAAATGGGTCAAAACCCATCCAAAAATAGCAATAACATTGCCGAACGAAGGCGCTTTGGCGCCTGACATTCTTGGCATCCAAAATAGATGTTGGGGTTACAAATTGTCACTATCCTACTCCCTAAGAAGGCTACCATAGCCGGACCGCTCCACGGGAGGACGGATTTTTGTCAATTTCAGCTCCAAAATGCGTCACAAAAAGGGTTAAAACCCACCAAAAATAGGTCAGAATGTTCGAAAACTGCTTTCGCATTCAATGGTAAACAACTGAAGGCACCCTTACCTAAGTCATCTTGGGTCAAGCGACTCGTCGCTTTTCTCATGTCGGTCATTCCCTCATCGATTCGTCGCTTGAGGGGGTAGTCACACTTAGTCGCCAATCAACAACAATATACCCAATCATGGAAATGACACGCATTCAAAGGATCATTGACAAAGACAATCATGCCCTTGCTTGGGGCAGCAAACAAGCAATTATCACAAGCTGATCAAACACTTGGCATTCGTGAATCATGAACTCAAGGTTCCCATAGACAAAAGGTTGCGCCCTTTGCCTATTCATGACTGATCAATGTCCAAGCTCAAGTAACACCTCACCGAACAAGGTTAACACTTGACTTTAGTTCCTTAGCTCGTCAGAAGCAAGGATTCAAGAATGCATGCCCTTTCCATACTTGGGGCATCAAGAGTTGGTTAGGTTACTGAGAAACCCTAATCATTAGTGCTTTGGTTATCTATTTTTGCTCGACGCTATGCCTTGCACAATGCTTCCCAAAAAGGGGCATCTGTAGACACCAAAATAGCACCAATCCGATTATGTGACAACAAGCGCTGATCGCATTGACACAAACAGCCCCAAGGGCAGCCCCTAGAGGTTAAACAATGGTCCTAACCACTTCCAAAAGTAGTTTTAGAGGTCATAGGTCAATTTGGCACCTTTTTGGCACCTTTCTCTCTACTCGTCCCACCCCGGGATGAATACAAACTGGCACTCGTCCCACCCAGGGACGAATAGCAGCATTCGCCCCAGGGTGAGGCGAATAGCAAGTTTGACTGGAAAAAGTCAAACCTCGGTAACTCCGCCAGTTAACTGAGGCTTCAGGCCATGCAATTGCGAGGAGTAGCTTTTATTCAAGAAGAGAGACTTCAGTGATGAGTGTCTTTATTTTAGAAACCTCATGCAAGAAGCTTTTTTATCAGGGAGTTAGCTTTTCTCTGAAAATAGGACAGTTAACTCAAGTGGCACCCTCGCATGCGCAATTCAAACAAGGAGACCCTAAGGTCTATAAATTGGGGAGTTTTCCCACCCAAAAGATATACAGAGAAGGAGCATTTGAGCAACGAAGTGCTGCCAATTTCATACCTAACTACGATTTGTGCTTTTACATCCTTAATCTCTCATTCGAAAGGGAGGTTATTGGGTGACTATTGGAGGCGCAAATCCGTACCCAAAACCCGATTTTTGACCACAACTATCCACAAAATTTGTCGACAACACCCCATAACCAGTTTTGGACCCATCCCAAGTGGATTGGTGCCGAAACAGTGCCTCAATCGGTGGGCGTCCTGCCCCCGGGCGCTCCCCAAACTATCACAGTGCTAATCGCCCCACCCCGGGATGATTAGAAATCTGTGATATATTTCTTTGTTTTTTTCTTTTGCATCTGATTCTAGATAGGTTAAATAGGTTACGGTTCAAATTTCATGTCATTCTGATCATTTTTGACCAGGTTATTGCTATTTCCCGCTTTCACTAACTTGCAGATGCCATCTTCAAAATATGGGTTCTAGAGGAAAAATTGGAGAAATCTGAGCATCTGGGTCTTCCCAAAATGCCCCCAATTAGCTAACCCCAAGTTTTTAGGTCTTTTGGAGCTTCCTAAGCAGGACATTGAACAGGGTGCTTTCTGGCCAATTCTCACAGTCCTATTCGTCCCACCCTGGAGCGAGTACAGATCTGTGAGGAATTTTTAGACTGTTCTTTTTGCAATGGTCTTCTGATGATATTTTTATGCTTCTATCAAAGTTTCAGGTCAATCAGAGGTCATCTGATAGTCGTTTTATTATTTTCATGCATACACTGACAATAGGCTTTGGGAAATACATGTTTCATTTGGTCTGCAGGTATTACTAATATTTTCTATTTCTTTGAACGCAGGTTTCCGATAGCAGAGGAGCAGGAAAGAGCAAAGAATCACATACAACAGCGGCGGCGACGTTTTGGTCCGCCCATCTTACATGTGGGCACGCGGAAGAAGGATTGTTAGCCATGGATCTTGTGACAAGAAACACATTTGACTCTCCTATCCCCTAAAAAGGAAGGAGATGTATTGTAACACAATTTGTAAAGCGTATCAATAAAAGAGATTACCATATTTCGTATTGCTTTTATCTTGTGTCAATTTGCATATGTTATTTCTTGTTCTTTTCTTGTGGCATATTCCTTTTTGTTTCCGTATCCTCGTGCTTCCACTATGAGATTGGACAAGTTCTAGTGAGGACTTGTTGAGTAGATTTGGACAATTTCTAGAGAGGATTTTTGGAAAGATTAGTGTGATATTTTGTGGAATATTACAAGGTATATTTGATACAAGTCTTGGAGAATACTTTAGATCAGAGTTGATTGATTGATTTGTTCAAACCTTGAGTTAAGGTTTGGGGCAGATCTAGTGGAGTTGATTTGTGATTGAGTTAAGATTTGTGTTAAGGCTTGAGGATAAATATTGAGGACATATTTGAGCTAGACTGAAGGACTATGTTTAGTGCACATCAGAGGATAGATATTGAGGACAGATTTGTGCTAGATCGAAGGACTGTGTTTAGTGCAGATTTGAGGGTAGAGTTTGGTGTATATTTGAGGACAGATTTGTGCAAGACCAAAGAGATATTGAGAAAATTTATGCTAGACCTAAGGACTATGTTTAGTGTAAATTTGAGATAGGTATTTGAATGTGACAAATTATAGAGGATGATATTCTCTAGTGCATAGAGATCCATTAGCTAGGGTAATGAGGATAGGTGTATTCAGTGTATAGAGATCCATTAGTCAGAGCAGTAGGGGCAACACTTCTTCTATAATATCACCAGTCAGAGCTAAGGATAAAGGAGTTATCCTGTGGATAGATATACATAAACTTTATTAGAGGATTGATGTCTCCTTTGGACAGAAGTCCATAAACATTGTAATAGGGAAAATATTTTCAAGATATTGATTGTAAAAATTTTAGTAAAATATTTTCTCTGTGGAGTAGCCCACATTGGGTGAACCATGTTAAATTGGTGTCTCTATTGTATGTGGTTATTTGTGAATTGCTTTGATTGTTGTTGTTGATATTTCTATCTATACATTGCATAATATTGATTGGGAAAGAAAAGTAAAAAGTGACAATTACTTTCAATCACTCTTTTTACCACAGAAACATATAGAGAATTTTTAGAGACTTAATATGTTTCACACTCACCACAATGCTCAATTACTTTCAATCACTCTTTTTACCATAGAAACATATAGAGAATTTTTAGAGACTCAATATGTTTCACACTCACCAACACTCAACCTCTTTCTCAAATCAATTCATAATATAGAATAATTTTTTTCATAGAACTTGAACTATCACTTCAACACATCCACTCGACTAGGCTCAACTAACTCTACTCAACCAATAACTTAATGAATTAACCTTTGCTTACAAACCCTCGTCCAAAGCATATGAGCACTCGCTAAAATTTTTCCAAAAATTCTTATCAATCAATCTCACATAACAATGATACCCTAGTTCAAGTTCACTCAACTAATCACTTCAACAACAATGCTTATCAAACAAGGTTTTATCAACAACTCTTTGTTCTAGAAAACCTTGAAGAATCAATTCAAAACACACTCAACAAGGGAAAACATTAACCAAATACTTTTCACTCCAAATTAGCATTCACAACATTCAACAACCATTCAATAGGAAGAATATGTCCATACCTTTTATTTGATGTAGAAGTGCCCTTAGAAAACCTGCCTTAAACACAATCAATTCTTTGCCAATTTCAAAGGTTAGGTAGCAATGTTTTATCAAACATTCACTCAATTTGATCCCTCAAATATTCCACCATACATAGCAATAAATTTCTTTTACACCTTATAATCTCCACACTTTCTAATCAACTTTTCAATCCACTCAATATTAAAAACAATACATTGTGAACATAGAACCTTTATTACTCCTAAAATCACTTTTGTAATATTCACAATAATTAATTTTCAAAAACTTAAAGCTAAATAAAACTAATAAAACAAGCCCTTATGTCTCCCAAGGTCAACGACACTCACTACCCATGAAAGAACCTTTTGGAATATTAGAGGACTCAAAGGGATTCTTTCAAAACAAAATGAAATTAGAAGAATGACTTAGATAAATCATCCACATCTTATTTTCCTTCAAGGAACAAATATGTCAATGGAGGATATGGACTCAATTGCTAGTAAAATTTTGCTAGCTGGAAAAGTGGTTTCCCTCAGTTCCCAAGGGACTTATGGTGGCATTGATTTTTTTTGGGACACAAAAGAGGTAGTTATTCACCATATGGTTGGCATTTGGGGTCTGTTGGCTATAGCTATTCAAAGTAGACATTCCAATCAAATTATGCTCTGCATTACTATTTATGCTCCGACTTCTTTGGAGGAAAAAAGAAGACAGTGGAAGAATATAACTCATATTATCTCTAATTTTTATGAAGCTTGGATCTTGATCAAAGGAGATTTCAATACCATCCTCTCTATGGATGAGAAAAGGGGGGAAAGTAGAAATTTGGACAAAATCACTGACCTCATGAGTGAATATATTTCAAACCTCCATCTTGTGGACATCCAACCAGATAATGGCCTTATGACTTGGTCTAACAGAAGGCAATTCTTAGCTTGTATAATGGAGAGATTGGATAAGTTTTTGCTCTCTAAAATTTTTTTAATCCATGGTCACATTCTTAAAGTGAAGACTCTTAATAATGCTATTTCGGATCATTGGCCAGTCATGGTGGAAATGTGGAAAACCAATGTGATTTTCTCTCCTTTTCATTTTCAATTAATGTGGCTTAGAGGCATTTCCTTTAGACCTCATGTGCAACAATGGTGGAAGGAAGGTAAATCTAGGCATGGGACTAAGATGTTCTATTTTGCCAAAATACTACAATACATTAAATCCAAAATCAAGACTTGGAACTGCAAAGAGTTTGGGGATTTTCATAAAAAAAAACATGAATTTATTGCTCATCTTGAAAATTTGAATAATAAAATCCATTTACATGGCCTCACAGAGAAGAGAAGTGCAGATGAAATTAAACTCACAACTCAGTTAGAGGAATGGGAAAAAAGAGAAGAAATATTATGAAAGCAAAAATATAAAATTCAATGGGTCAAAGAAGGAGATCGAAACACAAATTTTTTTCACAAATCTCTTCTAACTTGAAGATATCACAACTTTATTTCTTCCCTAAAATAATTTTTTGGAGATGTTGTTTATACTTGGGATGGCATGAACTCTATTGTTGTTGATTACTTTTCCAATATTTTTGTTGCTACTCCTCTTGAATCAGTTTCTCAACAAAATGTTCTTCAAGAAATCCCTTCTCTTATCACTTCTGAGGAGAACTCTATTTTGACTACTCCTATTACTATCAATGAGCTTCAATAGGTAGTTTTTAAAATACAAAAAGGGAAAACCCTAGGTCCTAATGGTTTTCCCATTGAGTTCTACCAAGAGTTTTGGGATATTCTTCATGTTGATTTATTAGAGGTAGTGGAAGAATCTAGGAAAGCCAAAGAAATTTTGAAGGTTATCAATAAAACTTATATTACTCTTGTTACAAAACTTCAAGAGGTTGATCATATCTCAGCTTTTAGACCTATTGCTTTATGTAATGTTCTTCTCAAAATCATTACTAAAATCATGGCAGAAAGGTTTAATCCTCTTTTGCATAAGATTATTTCACCAGAGCAATGGGGTTATGTGGAAGTGTGTTAATTAGTATATGAGATAGTTCTTGCTTAGGAAGCCATAAATTCCATGGATATGCAAAAATATCCTTCCATGTTCATTCGGTTAGACTTATCCAAAGCTTATGACATAGTGGATTGGAACTTCCTTATCAAAGTTTTGAGGCAATTTGGTTTCTCTAAGGATTGGATGGATTGGATTATGGGATGTATCTCTTCAGTTTCTTACTTAGTTCTTATCAATGGTAGGCCTTCTCAGTCATTCCCAACTTCCAGAGGTATTAGGCAAGGTGACCCGCTATCCCCTTATTTATTCATCATTCTTGCTGAATGCTTGGGTAGGACTATAACCAAAAATATGGAAAACAAAACCCTTGAGGGAGTTACCATTGCTCATGGAGCTAGACCTATCTCTCATCTTCAATTTTTGGATGACTCTACTCTTTTATGTAAAGCTACAGTTAAGGAAGCTTCTAATATTAAGCAAATCATTAGCTATTTTTCTAAGGCTATTGGGTATTTAATCAATGAAGACAAATCTAAAGTTATTTTATTTCACTGCTCTGCTAGACAGGAATCCATGGTCTTGGATAAATTAAGATATAATAATACCTCCCTTCCAATCACTTATTTAGGTATTCCCATAAATATTCAAAGGGAGAAAAATTAAATATTGAAATTGGTTGTTGGACAAATTCAAGAAGAAAATTGGAAAGTGGACCAATAGTTGGCTTTCTTCTGGGGGTAGAATCACCTTGGTAAAATTAGTCCTTCAAGCTATTCCTATTTATGTATCTCCCGTGTTGAATATTCAAATGCTATTCTTCGAGAACTGGATCAAATCACTCATCATTTCCTTTGGAGTGGTGCTAAGGATAAAATAAAATGGGCCTTGGTGAAATGGGACACTTTATGTCTTCCTAAGAATAAAGGGGGGTTAGGATTCCGGTCTTCTATTAATAACAACGAAGATGTAGCTACTAAATTATATTGGAGGATGTTGCATAACCCCAATGCTCTTTGGGCCAATAATATCCATGCTAAACATGTTGACAAAAAAAGTCCTGAAGACATTGTTCGCTATCAACTTCCTACAAAAGGTTCTTCCATTTTAGCAGTTCGTAAGACTAGTAAGGATTTGATAAAGAAAAAATTATTTTGGATCATTCATAATGCTCAACAGGTAATTTTTTGGAGAGATTCTTGGGATGGTCACAAGCCTTTGATAACTCAGTTTCCCTATTGGAGGCCTTGTATGGAGGAGCTTCATCGAGCTAACTGGATAAAGGTGGCTAATTACTGTCGGTACCATACTGGTAATTCAAACGTTGGTAGATATTGGATCCCTATTGAGGACTTACCTATTCAAATACCAGAAATGCAAAGACAAGATATCCAAGGCATCCGTCATATGATATCTCTCTCAGTCCCCTGAAAAATATTGTTTTGGATGGAACAACACTACTAAGGGTGAGTATTCAGTTGCTCAAGGTTATTTGACCTTATGCCATAATAATCCCAACCATTCTTCTGACATATTTTCTCAATTGTGGGCTCAAAATCTCTGGCCTAAGGTGAGGTTCTTTAATTGGCTTTTATTGCATCGTAGGGTGCTTACTGGTGAGCAACTTATGAAGCATGGTTTTCATGGCCCTTTTATATGTGAGATGTGTGAAGAGAATGTAGAAATTGTCAACCATATTTTTATTGAGTGTAATTTAGCCTCTAAGCTATGGAGGAGAATGGCCACTTTACTTGGCTTACAGTGGTCCAATTTTTTTACTTTTGAATAGCTTTGGAGGGATTGGCCTAATCAAGAGGGTGTTGATCATTTTATTAGGCATTTAGTTTGTATGGGTTCTACCATTCTTATTTGGAATATTTGGATTGAAAGGAATAACCAAATTTTTAATCAAGATAGGAAGGATATTCAATATATTTGGCAAAAGGCCATAGCCAACTTAGTTGAATCAGTCCATAAACTTCTTAATCACCCCCAAAACTCCCACCAAATATGGTATCAAGTGATGCAAATATTGAAGATTAAATCTTCTAAGGGAAACCAACTTAAAGGGAATGTGAATATTAGTAAGATGGATAGGACAAGAAATTGGCAACATCCTCCTAAGGAGTTTGGAAAAGCCAATACTAATGAAGTCTTTAGAGGGAACCCTAGAAAAGCCAGTGTGGGAGGAATTGGTAGACTTTTAAATGGCTCCCTGGTTTTTACTTTTGTTGACAATTTGGGTATTATTTCCAATAACCTTGTTGAGGGGTATGGTATCCTCAGAGGCCTTCAAGAGGCTACTAAGGTTGGATGGGAAAAGGTGTTAGTTGAGTCTGACTCTCAACTTATGATTAATCTTTTGAAGACTCCTTCCAAGAATCATAAGGTTGATTGGAGAATAGAAAGAATTATTGAGAATATTCAATTTATCCATATGGGATTTTTGAAAGTTGAATAAAATCATGTGGTCAAAAATCAAAACAAGAGTACTGATGATTTAGTTAATTGGGCTTTGGACAAAGGTGATCTTACTTGTTATGGCCACCCTCCTAAATGGTGGGATTCGCAAATTAGGGAAGCTCTTCTTTCTATCATTTCTTTGGATGGCTCCAGTTCTGAAGGTACCTAGTTTCTTCTTGTTTTTTTTTGCTTCTCTTTTGTCCATTCAGGCTTTTTTAGTTCCCTAGCTCACTCTTGTCTTTCTTTTGTTTCTTTTTTTGTTTCTTTCCTTAATAGTCTTCAGGTCTAGATAGGTCATTGTTATGTTCAATGTTTTTCTTTTTTATTTTTATTTTAGTTTTTTAAGGTGTTTGTGTTTTTTTTTTTTTGTTCTTTGTGTTGTTTTTTTGTTGTGTTTTTGTTGTTTTGTGTTTTTTTTTATGCTTTTTGTTATTGTTCTTGTGTTTTTATCATTCATGTTCTTGTGTTTCTCTTTGTTTGTGTTAATTCATGTTTTTTGTGTGAGTGTTTTCTATGTTTTTTATTTTTGTTTATTGTTTGTTGTTGGTTTTTTTTTATTTTTATTTTTATTTTATTTTTTTAATATTTTAGGTTTTGGTTGTGTTTATTTTTCATGTTTTTTTTGGGTTGTCTTTGTAGTGTTCTGTTGTTTTTGTCTTGTTTGTGTTTTGTTATGTGGTTCTTGTGTTTTTCTATGTGGTTCATGTTGTGGTTTATTTTATCTTATTGTGTGTGTGTTTGGTTGTGCTTTTGTTTTTAACACACTCAAGGAGCATGTTTTTTATTTTATTTTATTATTTTTGTTGTTATTTACTTATTTTTAAGTTGGTTTTGTGTGTTTGTTTTCTCCTTGAGTATATCAAAGTTGGTAGGCCAATGTAGACACCAAAACAACGCCAATCCAATTATGTGACTGCAAAAATTGATCGCTTTGACACACACAGCCCCAAGGGCAGCCCCCAGAGGTTAAACAGTGGTCCTAACCACTCTCACAGCATTTTTGGAAGGTTAGAGATCAATTTGGCACCTTCAAGCACTTTGCTAAATATTCGTTCCACCTTGGAACGAATTCAAACTATGATTCACCCCACCCAGGGACGAATTTTGGATTCGCTCCAGGGTGGGGTGAATTGTAGGTTTGACGGGAAAAAAGTTAAATCTTAAAAAATGGCAGCTCAGATCTGCCACTCAACGCTTCCTTCATCGCATAGGAGTATGGGTGAGATTTTTCGAGCATTAGAGGCAATTACAAGGGTAGTCATGAAGTCCATATTCAGGAAGGAGTATCCTTCCCCCTGGGAAGGCATGATTGCCAAGTGGTGCTTCTGCATGCCCATTTCAAGAGACCTCCAGGTCTATAAATTGGTGAGTTTCCTCACCCAAAAATATAGATAGAAGGATAATTTTAGAGAAACAAAGTGCTATCGTTTTATTGTCATACCTCACACCATTTGGATTTGCACCTTTCACATCCTTGATCTCCTTTAGAGGGGAGGTCATTGGGTGACTATTGGGAGGACAAATATTGAGCCCAAAACCCAAAATTTGGCCACAATATCCCACCAAATTTGTCTACAATACCACACAAGAGGTTTTGGACCCATCCCAAGTGGATTGGTGTCAAAATCAGACCTCAAATGGTGGGCGGCCTACCCCATGGGCGCCCCCTACCACACTACCACAATCCTAAGCACCCCCTTTCGGAGTGATGGGAATTCCATGGTAGACTTGCTTTCTTTCATTTTTGCATTCAATTCTATGATTCTTAGGTAGGTTGTCATTTAAATTTAGTCTCGTTTTGAACAATTTTGATCATATTTCTATCTTTGCTCACTTCTACTAATCTACAGGTAGCATCATCAAATTCTCGTTGATGGAGGCCAAATTGGAAAAATCTGACCATCTGTGTCTTCCCAAAATGCCCTCAATTAGCTAACCCCAAGTTTGCAAGTCTTTTTGAGCTTCTTAGGTAGGACGTTTAGGATAGTACCTTTTCGGCATTTTGTTGCAAGTGAATTCATCCCGCCCCAGAGCAAATTCAAATCGACGAGGAATTTTTGGACTATTCTTTTTGCAGGGCCTTCCTGGTGGTGTCTTGATGCCCCTATAAAGTTTTCAAATCTTTTTTATTCATTTTAGTCATATTTTAATTCATTTTTCTTATTCACTTATCGTAGGCTAGGGGATTGCATGCTTTGTTTTATCCGCAGGTGCTACTGACTGTTTCTTGTTCCTTTGAGCATAGAGTATGAACATCGAAGGAGAAGCACGGAGTCGAGACTCATCAATGCAAGCGGTGGTGACATTTGGTCCACCCATTTTACATGTGGACATGCGAAAGAAGGAAAGGCACCCATGGATGTAACCAGAATGCATACTTAAACGCTCCTAGCCCTTGGAAGGGGAGGATGCATATTGTAACCAAGTTGTGAAACATATCAATAAAAAGGGATGTCTTCTTTATTCACATTTGTTTCATTTTGATTCACTCATGTGTTTTCCTCTTTTCATGTGCTTTCAAATTCCAAGGATTTAGCACTAAGTTCGATTATGTTCGCATCGCATCTTCGCTTTCCTTTTTGCTTCCGTATCCTCATGCTTTCAATGGTGATCATGGTGGGATGAATGGGAATACAGAGCTATAATTCATCTCACCTAGGGAAAAATGGGAATTCACCCCACCCTATGACAAATACAATCCTGTAATTCGTTCCCCCCTGGGACGAATTCCAGTCTGTGAAGTTTTCGGGAAGAAACTCAGAACCGACAGATGTGGGCAGAGAAGAGGTAAGAGCCCTAAAATTTTCTTATGATTTTCTATTATTATTTTTCTATTTTTTTGGTTTCTTTTTGCGTGCTTAGGAAAGGCTTTGCTACATGTTTATTTTGTTTCATGCAAAATAAAAAGAACCCCACACACCACGTGGCAAATTAAACACCAAGGAGCTGGTCGTAAAATGCCAGCCCTTGATCAAGACCAACGGTGGATTTCATCACCACCTTGGCTTGAATTTTACATTCATAAACCTCGATCGCTACTGTTGCTAGACGTAGATCCTAATGAAAGCTGATCGAGTGTAGTTGGGGTGATTCCCAGTGCACGAGGATAACTCTTCTATGGTAGGTGTCATAAACAGGGCGATTCTCCTTCCATACCGCCTACGTTCCATGTACCATCTGCTCTCATGTACCTATAGTTTCCCTCACGTAAGGGTGGGTATATAGAGAGGTTGGTATATCGGCCTGGCAATGGTATATCGAAGGGGCGATCAATTTTGGGAGTCATAAGATCCCTCATTTTGCATTTAAACATTCTTTACAAAAACCTTCAAAAAACAAAACACACTAAACCAGGTTTAGGACACACTTTTAATATTTAAACGAGATAATCACTACTTTGTGTGTGTGTGTGCTCTTTTCTGTTTAGTGTAGCATAAAAAAATCATAAAAAGAGATAAAAATCTATTTAGCTTGTAGAAAAACAACACCATGGTGTACACCCGTAGCCAAGCCTAATCAAGGGCAGAAGCTGCAGAAAGTGTACAAGTGGGGACAAGTCGCCTCCGCTATAGCCCTAAGGAATTGGTCATACTGCCTTGGCAGCCTGACCCACAAGAGAGTCCGCATAATTCCATGTCAATATGGAACTATAGGGACACCCCTTTGGGGGAAACGTCCATTCATCATAGCCCCTTTTAGGAGGAGTCCTTACATGTGGTGCTCAACATAGACAAGAAAGATCCCTTAGAAGCTTGATATGAGTGGCCACCGCATGATGAAGTGCTAGAGTGGCATAGTGTCCATGAGGAGAGGCCACATGATTATGGCATCCCTCCTTTGCCCCCCATCACTATTAGAACCAATAGACAAACCCCAAAGCGCATGGCTCTTCAAGCAGGGCAAGCCAACTCTGCCCATCCATTTCACACATACAAAAGGGAGCACGAGGAAGACCATTACATTCCTTGAGAGCAATGTACAACATGAGAGCCATGCACTTTCGCACCCACTATGTACCATGGTCACCCACTGAGACTAGAGCCTCAGGTAAATTTTGCCAACCTTGACAGAGGGAAGTGACCCATTGAGATCTCGGATCACCGTGATTAAGGTAAATGCATAGGAGATGCATCCAGGCATCCAAGGCTCAATATGGTGAAGCATATTGACCTAGCAATCACCAGACATGCTGCCTGCCAAGCGTAGATCACACAGCTTGAGCAAGACTAGCAGTAGATAGAGCGTCTATACCACCTTAGCAAGGAGTGCATTCAGTGCCAAACAAATGAGCTACTCCATAACCCCTCGCACCCAAAGAATGGAACCATATGAGAGGCATAATCCCTTGGTGCAAGATAGGCCCCCGCGAACTTATCAAGTGTTGCCTCTGAGACCCCCTAGACCTAAGCGGGAGGCCACTCCCTGGAATAACGATGGGTACCCTCTACGGGGACCCACCCAGGGTCATAGATCTCATCTAGAGACTCCTTAGGAAGTTTACAAGGAGTATGAACAAGAAGAAGAATAGGCCAAAATGCCCTACCAAGGTGAAGGGGTTGCTATCCGGCCACCCCCCATAGGCCTCAAGTCTCCCACAATCCATAATGGGAGAAAACTAAAGAGGAAGAGATTAAATCTTTTTATGCATACAAAGCACTGCTAGAGCGTTTGGAGTCTGTGGAAACCAAAGCTTTTGGGTCCCAAAAGCCCACGTTATGCCAACTCCACAGTCATCCTGTGCATTCGTTAGTGCCCACACCCCCTTACCCTGAACACTTTAAGCTACCTCAGTTGGCAATATTTAAGGGTGAGGAGGATGCCCAAGAGTATGTGACCAGATTCCTGAACCAATTTTTTGGCATTCAGGACAATGATGTGTTGTTACTAAGGAAATTTATAACCACATTCGCGGGCCCTACCTCAGATTGGTTCACTCAATTTTTGAAGCACAGCATCAGTAACTTGGATCAATTAGTGGATGCTTTCCTCGAACGCTTCGCCTTTAACACCAAAAAGAAGGCGTCACTAAGTGACCTGGCCAGCCTCAGGCAGTATGAGGAAGAAACCATGATGGTCTACGAGAATCGGTGGAGGACTCTACTTTCCAAGATACCCTACCTCCCTCCTATGTATGACCTTACACAAATATTCTCATGAAGTTTTTTGAGATCGATATCTGTGCTATTGCAGCTGCAGCAATACGCCATATTAGAGGAAGATCTAGTGCAAGCCAGAATCATCAAAGAGATCAAGATATAGGATGGCGAGATTGCCAAACCTAAGAAGAAAGAATGGAACAAGAACACAAAAATAGGGACTACGCAATAGAAACCCACTACGGTCAATCAAGTTGCTATAAATTTCCCTAAGCCTGCACAAGAAATACAACCTCAAAAGGCTAACTATCAGGCAGTGCCTCCTAATAATTATGAAAGAGAAAACCATAAGTAGGATAAAAAACAATAGTGTCACCCTAGGCGATAGTACACACCTTATACGGAGTCTAGGGACTCCCTATTTGACCGCTTGTCAATGGCAAACTTGATCAACCCTCCAAATATTCAAACCATAGACCCTAACGCTCCCAAGCCTAAGGGGTACAGGGAGGACTTGTATTGTAGGTTCCACAGGCGGACGGGACATGACCTGAATGCATGTTGGAAGTTCAAAGGATTGATACAAGACCTGATTGACAATAAGACGTTGGTAGTGGACAACCCCGTAGCGCCAAACAACCAGCAGATGGGGGTTTTCAAGGACCCATTTCCTACCCATGAGGCATAGGCAAAACCCCTTCAAGTCAATGAGGTGCAACAAAATTTCCCCATGCAAGGGTATGTAGGAATGATAAGCATAGTGACTAGGAACAAGAGATACCTAGGAGTTGCCCCCGAGGTAGCCACAAGAGAGGTTCCATCGACATCACAACCTCAATAGCACCCTATGCAGCTACCTCCGCCTAGACCCGCAGCCATGATTTAGACCAAACTCATGCAAATTTTGAGAACCACATCATCTAGGCTCTCCATATACGAGCTTATACAGCAATCAACACCCCATTTGGAGGCTCTAATGGAGATATTGAAAGCCATCGAGTTGTAGCCCCATAAAGTGAATTCCTTCAACAATTTTGTGGTACATGTCAAATGATGCATGGAGCCAATCATCACCTTTCGAGAGGATGAAGTTAAATCAGTGTCTGATGACATGGCAGATCCACCCCTGCATGTTATCACATGGGTCAACGGGATCCCATACAAGAGGGTGTTGGTAGACACTGGCTCATCTAGTAACATCATTACCACAACAGCATTGAAACATCTGAAGTTGCCAGCCTCTCACATCACGGCTTCCACCTATACACTATGAGAATTCAATGATGCGATATGCTCGATAGTTGGCACAATTGTCCTACCCATTCAGGTAGGACAAAATATGATACCTACATTGTGCCATATTTTGGAAGGTGAGATGGCTTATAACATCTTGCTAGGGTGGCCATGGATTAGGGAAATGAAGTGTGTCCCTTCAATAGCTCATCAGTGTTTGAAGTATACATTTGAAGGGGAAGTACATGTAGTCTCGATAGACTTAGAACCCTTCAAATATTGCAATGCGGTGCAGTTGATGTCACAATTGACCCTTCCATCGATGCACTTGGATTTTCAATTAAATCCATCTAGATAGGGTCTGATTCCGTAACCACCACTATTGATAAATCCATCAAAACCCCAACCAGGTACATCTTCATCATCCGGTCCTTCACCAACAATGCCAACTATCATGGCTAAATAGAAGGACAAAGGGAAGCAAACCCTAGAAGAGGCTCAACCCCTAGAAGAGGCACTGCCAATAGTATCAACCATCTCCACGGAGGAGATGCCTAGCAAAATGGAAGTTGAGGCTCCTAGTTCACCCAACATGGAGTGGACTCAGGAAGAGCTTATGTTCCCTCCTTCTCAATCACCAACAATCACTGTTGAAATGGTCAATACAGGCCTGGGGGAGTATCTGGTGTAGAATGTTGGAGCAACGACCGTACTAGAGTCCATGCAAGACATGGGGAGACCTTGCCTCCCCATCGGTACAATTATTCCTTTAGGCTACCCGCCAAACCAGACAAACTTTGTGTATGGGGGCCTTGATCATGGTACTGAGCCTTGCATCCAAAAGGACGAAGATGAAGAGCCCTTTGCAGAAGATGTCAACTATCTGTCTAACCCGGACTTCGCTCTGAGATATCTTGGCCAATGCAATTGGCATGGATATGGGCTAGGCAAGTATGAGTAAGGAGTGCGTGTCCTTTGCCAGCCAAGATACCAAATGCCTTATGACAATTCGGGCGTGGGGTTCAACCACCCCCTGCCCTTGGACATCTTGGTAGAGAGCATGCAAGGCCTAGGGATAGGCAACAATGGTGGATTGGCATCAGATCCTTATGCCAACCTGAATACAACGTATACATTAGGAGATTACCTCCCATTGTCAACAACAACCCTTGTTAACCTTAATAACCCTTCTCCTTTGCTAGAGAGAGGCGAAAGCTCGGGGACTCACTTTCAAGGAAGGTATAAATAGTTTCAAGAGGGATCTTCAAAGGATGAATAAGAATATGAACAAACATCATATGACCCGTTTGAATTAGGTAGTGATCACTCACAATTGATCCCCATGAATGACTATCAAGAGAGCCTCTTGACAATGTTCCCTCTAGAGGCTCCAATCGAGCCAATGTCATGTCAAGAGAATCAGGTCCCCCCACGGAGAGTGGAACAACCACAATGGGGCTAGATTAATTTGCTCGAGCAGGATGAGCCTATAATGTCTCAAATAGTTGTCAGAGCTAGCGAGGGCTTTTGTATCTTTGATAGTGATTACGAAGATGAAACAGAAATGACATATCTTAATCACATGCGACAGATGCCACAACCATACCCCTTGGATATTAATGACATATTTGAACAGATGGGCATAGTGTCAGGGCATGAGTGGTATGTAGACCCAACGAGGTGGGACCAAGTTTTGGATCCACTGCTCCAAGTATATGAAGAGCACCTTCCACTCCTAGACCCTAGGGTGATATCAGTGTCGAGGGCAGACCCTGTCCTCCTATTAGCACATAGGGCCGATCCATTCGTGCCAATACCTCTAGAGCCAGATCCAGAGCACAGAGAACATCCAGAATGTTTGAGTCATCACACCCACGGTAATGGAGACCAAAATCATTTCATCAACATGATCTCCATTGATTTAACCGCCCCCATCCATAATCTAGCCGACCCAACACGGTCATTGCATCTAGACATAGATGCCATTGACTGGGATCATGTCAATTCACCTCCATCCCCATCAGAGTATTGGCCTTTTGGTAAAATGCTTAATTTTACCCCAGGGTCAACTCAGGATATCTTTCATGCAGAAGAGGAACCCGAGGTTCCCAACATAGATTTAAACTCAGCAAGTGATATCCATTTGATCCCGACTCCACATCAGTTGGAGGACGGATCCCACATGTCGGTTGAGGAGACGACTGACGTAGACATCGGCTCAGATCCAATGAATCCACAGATCATCAAGTTAGGGGTAAGCTTATCCCCTGAAGAGCAATCCAACTACATTGCCCTTCTCAAAGAGAAGAAGGAGAATTTTGCATGGTCATATAGATACATGCGGGGGCTAGATCCGTAGCTAGTCACGCATAATCTAATGCTTGATCCGACAATCAATCCAGTTAAACAAAAACTACGTAAGATGCACCCAACAATGGCCTTGATGGTCAAAGACAAATTGCAAAAGTTGTTGGATGCATAGTTTGTCATCTACATGGATTATCCGCCATGGCTGTCCAACATGGTGCCCGTCAAAAATCCCGACGGGAGGATTCGCATATGCACTGATTTTTGAGATCTAAACAAAGCGAGTCCTAAGGATGATTTCCCCTTTCCAAGCATCGATGCATTGGTAGACGCTACAATGGGCCATGAAATGCTATCCCTCATGGATGGTTTCTCGGGATACAATTAGATTTGTATCAATCTCGAGGACCAACTAAAAATGGCGTTCACAATGCCTTGGGGGACATTTTGTTATAAGGTCATGCCCTTTGGCCTTAAAAATGTTGGCACCACCTACCAACATGCCATGACGTACATCTTCCATGATTACATGCATAAAATTTTGGAAGATTACATGGATGATTTGCTGGCCAAATCTCTTTTGCGCCCAGATCATCTCGATGAATTAAGCAAGATCCTCGATCGCCTCATGGAACATAAAGTCTAATTGAATCCCAAGAAGTGCGTATTTGGTGTCACATCTAGAAAACTCTTGGGTTTCATATTCTCAAAGTTAGGCATCGAGGTGGACCCAAACAAAGTCAAGGCAATCCTTGAAATGGTTCCCCCAACTACCATTAAGCAGCTCAGAAGTCTGCAGGGAAAGGTCGTGTCAATCAAATGCTTCATAGCGTAGCTGTCTGACAAGTTCCGACCCATGAACAAACTATTGCACAAGGGGGTAGCATTTCATTGGGATGACGAGTGCTAGTCAGCCTTTGACGACATTAAACGATACTTGGCTTCGCCACCAATATTGGCACCACCTAGACCAGGAGTGTCATTCTACTTATACATCTCAGCTACTGAGGTGGCACTGGGCGCCATGCTAGCCCAGAAGAATGAACTTCACAAAGAACAGGCTACTATTCTTGGCAGTGGTGTTTGCTACCAAAAAGCTACACCACTACATGCTGAGCAACACTACGTATGTTGTGTCTAAGGAGAATCCATTGTTGTAATGATGAGTCATACTTATCATAGTAGTCGAACGACGAAATGGATCATGTTGTTGACGAAATTTGACATAGAGTTTATTGGATAGAAATCCATCAAAGGACAGGTCATAGCCGATCAACTAGCAGAGGCTCCTCTCAAAGATGATCAGCCTCTGGTCATAGAACTACCCAATGATGGGGTCTTCCATGTCTCAGAATCACCAGATTCTGATGAGCCTGAGTCATAGGCCGACATAACCCTATTTTTTGATGGTTCTAAATGTGAGCAAGGTGGTGGCACGAGAATTGTATTCTTCACACCGCAAGGGGCTCCAATGCCCCTGTCCTTTAAATTAGACTTCCCATGCACCAAAAATAATGCAGAGTATGAAGCCTTGCTCATAGGTCTTCAGATAGCAATCACCATGAACATCAAACGACTGAACATCTTTGGTGATTCGTTGTTAATTTTCAACCAAGTCAAAGGGGTATTCCAATGCAAAT
This sequence comes from Wollemia nobilis, assembly GCA_028583015.1. Lineage (NCBI taxonomy): Eukaryota > Viridiplantae > Streptophyta > Pinopsida > Araucariales > Araucariaceae > Wollemia > Wollemia nobilis. The sequence goes on along the minus strand of JAQPPZ010002456.1, from coordinate 177,079 downwards.
GCCCAGTTCTACAGGCCTACAAAGCCCTTGTGGACAAATTCTTGGCAAAGCTTGAGTGGTACGACATCGAGGCACTCCCTCGGTCATCGAATCATTTTGCGAACACTATGGCCTCCTTGGGGTCACTAATCCTACAAGACATTTCTGGTGATATGACAACCATTCAAGTCAAAACACTATCACAATCCATGATGGACCGTGCAAGTTCTAACTTGATGCCAGGAATCCACATGATCCAAATTGAACCATCCTTGGATAAGTTCTCTCTAATCCATGATCATCTGAAACATGCCAACTGGGGGTCCTTGTTCTCCCCTACTCCCATTAATAGCAACACAATGCTATTCTTACAAGTTCTCTCCCGCTCAGCGTTTGCTAGGGATGAACTTCAAGAGGGATTGGTTGTTCATACCGTCGAGGCTTCCGATCAGCAAGATTGGTATTCACCCATGAGGGACTACCTCAAGTTAGGTAATCTCCCGCTTGGATTGATGCATTCCACAAAATGAGCATTCAAGTAGAAAGCGGCTAAGTATGTCTTGTTAGGAGACATTTTGTACCATCGTAGCTACGAAGGAATCCTCCTTCATTGCTTGGACCAGCAAGAGTCCACTTGGGCAATCACCCAAGTGCATGATGGTACGTGCGATGGCCACTTCATTGGTATGGCCATCGCAAAGCGCATTCTTTGCATGGGCTATTATTGGCCATATTTAGAGCGAGATTGTTGCACATATGTCAGGAAGTGTGTGAAGTGTCAACACCATGCTAATTTGACACATGTACCTTCCCAGGCCTTGCAACCGATCCAATCGGCTTGGCCATTTTTGCAGTGGGGCTTAGATCTAATCGAAAATATCTCCCCTGCATCGTCAGGTCATCACACGTTTATCATAACGGCCACAGAGTATTTCACCAAGTGGGTGGAAGCAGGACCCCGCATTGCGGAGTTTATTTTGCATAACATCATATGTCATTTTGGTATTCCATCCAAAATAATCTTGGATAATGGGACGTCATTCAAGAACAAATACGTGCGTGCTTTGACCACAAAGTACAAAATTTAGCATAATTTTTTGACACCCTATTATCCGCAGGCAAATGGGCAAGCAGAGGCGTCAAACAAAATGCTAGTTGCCATCCTCAAAAAGATAGTCGCAGATAATCATAAGGATTGGCACATCCAAATCCCACTTGCCCTGTGGGCTTATCGCACTAGCATTCGGATGCCCACTGGGGCAACTCCATTTTTGCTTGTGTATGGCCTTGAGGTAGTCATGCCTCTCGAGTTGGAAATTCCTTCCCTGTGCATATCAATGCAAGAGTTCATCGATGATGACACTGCGTGGCAGGCCCGGTTAGACCAGCTTACGTTGCTTGATGAACGATGCGTTAATGCTCTCGAGCATTTACGTATCTATCAAGAGTGACTTAAGAAATCTTACAACATGAAAGTTCACCTGAGGGATTTTCAGGTTGGTGACTTGGTCTTAAAAGAGAACCAACAAAACTCTAGTTTGCCATCCCATCTAAGGGACAAGTTCATGGCAAATTGGTTAGGTCCATATGTAATTGATAGCAAAATAGGACCTAGAACATACCGGCTAGCCTCTCTTGATGGAATCAAGGAACTAGAACCCTTGAACATCAATCATTTGTGACCATTCCATATCTAAAGAGTCGTATCCCAAAAAATGCTCCAAGGATTTCTACAATCACTTGGTCAATCCCAAAATTCTCCAAGGATTCCGACAATCTCTTGGTCAATCCCAAAATGCTCCAAGGATTCCGACAATCACTTGGTCAATCCCAAAATGCTCCAAGGATTCCTATAATTGCTTGGTCAATCCCAAAATGCTCCAAGGATTCCTACAATCGCTTGGTCAATCCCAAAATGCTCCAAGGATTCCTACAATCACTTGGTCAATCCCAAAATGCTCCAAGGATTCCTACAATCGCTTGGTCAATCCCAAAATGCTCCAAGGATTCCTACAATCACTTGGTCAATCCCAAAATGCTCCAAGGATTCCTACAATCGCTTGGTCAATCCCAAAATGCCCCAATTACCGCTTGGTCAACCAAAAATCTCCAAGGATTCCCACAATCGCTTGGTCAAAAATAAGAAAATTCAAAAACAGTAAAATCATCAAAAATAACAAAAATTTGCATCTCATTTCCAGGCATACTCCAACTCATCACCACAATAAAAAGCTATTCTCGCATCTCATCTTCATATTCACAAAAATCAATCCATCAAAAACACAAAAATATGTAGCTGCATTAAGCATCACATCCATACATTGCATATTTGTGATCATACAGGTCAAAGGCACCATAGACTGTAATTACTCCACCAATCCATCTTGTTCCACATTTCTCCATTCTATAAGCAGTCCATAAAAAATAAACACCATTCACTTCTTTTTTTACCATACTAGAGTCAGTGGTCTTCTAATGTATCAAGAGTTTTCATCCTTCAGTCATTATATAGCTTTCTAGCCACGTACTGTACCAAGTCAGACAGATTTTACAAAGGTAGAGTTCTACTTGGATCACACCTTGTTACGTAGCGTCCCAACACAAATTAAAACACATAAAAATTCCCAAGTTGTGTGAATGAAAGATGAAACCTACAAAGCAATCCAGGTCACCATAAGCGAAATGGTTATCTTGCTCATCCCCCTGTGTGAATGACCCCAAGAATGCTGAGAGTTGGCAAAAGGACAAGCATCTTCCCTACCCAATTCCCCAAGAATCCCAAGTTCTCAAAAGTTGCAAACATCAAAATTTTGCAAAAAGTCAAAACTCCAAAAATTTGACATCACCACCAAAGTGCATACATCAAAAGGCACATACAATAGTGATTCTCATCACTCAAAATTCAAATCCCTTGCTCAAAAGAAGAATATATAAAAATAAACAGTGATTTTTATCACTACAAAAGAGCAAGTATCCCAATACAATTGAAGAAAAGAAGGGAGTCAAACTTGAATCCCTGGAACTCTCAGCATTTCGATAGGTCATGAGGCAAACCTCAGTATCGGTTTGGTGGATAGCCTATTGGTCACTTGCGGTAAACCTCCCATATGACGATATATCTGTCACATTAACTCGTGTACAGATCAATGTTTGCATGTGGATGAGCTAGCTTATGGTATCCTAGATAGCACCATAGATTAATCCGACTAAATACAACAAAGGAGTTAGTGGAGCTAATTAGGTGATCCTCAGTACAGGTTTGGTTGACAGACCTATCTGGAACTGGCGGTATCCTGACAAATACCACATAAACGAACTCAATTGCACACATAGGGATGTGAAATAACTTGGTCAAAGACAAGTCCAATTAATACCTTGTCCAAAAGTCTTGTAAGATAAAGTACAATCGTGGCTAGTTAGTTAAAATCATCTGAGTCTCAGAAAACCTTAGCTACATTCTAAACCAATTGTGCTATATTTCATCCTCGCATTGCCATCAAAAATCGCCAAAAACCACAAAGGTCTAAACAGTCTATGGTGCTCTCGCCAAACAACACAAATTCAATTCATCCATTACATTTGCATATCCTAAAATTTAGAAACATTTGCATTCATCATAACATATGCATCCATCAAAATAAATTAACATGCATACATCCATACTCATCACTCATCATGCATAAAATCAAATCATCACACTCGCATAAATAAAATAAAGTCATCTGTATATATCATCAAAAATGCCCGCAGGCTACAATGAACCGGTCCTGTGACCCCGCAACAAAATCCAAAAGCTCAAAAACCCCCAAGCCTAGGGCATCGGCCACCATGATCATGCAAGATCGGTGCGATGGGAACTACCCCTATGGTGTGGGTCCTATGAGACCCCCAGGGCAGCTGCTGCTAGCCCCTACATCATGCCTACTCGCCCTCCCTCATCCAGTCACCTGCATCGAGAGGATGCTGATTGCTCAGTCTCGCTCCCTCTCGAGCGGCATGACGATCCGCCTCCACTGAATGTAGGGACCCACCCACCAAGGCGGCTAATCTCTGCCTCCAGCTCCAACCGCTACCACACCAAGTCCATCTCCCACTGGTGATACGTAGCCAAGTTCTCATCATGTTGCGCCAAAGCCCTATCCCTCTTCGCCAGCTGCATCCGTAGGAGATCCCTCTCCCATGCAACATCAATACCCCCATCCTACCGATGGTAGGCAGCCAATGCATTCTCTCGCTCTACCAGCTACATGCGCAAGAGATCCCTCTCCCGTAGTGCATTCCCTAGCTCCTCATTGCACCTCTGCAATAGCCCCTCCAACCACACATTCTCAGTGTGTAGCCCGAAATCTATGTCCTCTACATCCACCTGAGGTGTGGGCATCTCTGGAATAACATCTTACTCTGGCTCCCACTACTTCGTGATGTCCTGCATCTCTGGCTGATCCGAAACCCCAAAATCCACATCCTCATCCTCCACCTCCACCATGTCTGCATCCTCCCATAGAGCTCCCCAATCATCTCCTAGTGCCTCGACACCCTCCTCGCTCACTATTGTTGCCTCTGCGCCTCCCAGTGGCCCCTCTCCCCGCCATCGCCGTAGTACCCACCACTGGTCGTACTCTGTGATAGTCCCGACATCATCCACATCTAGGACGTCGATCACTGCGTCTGAATCCTTGCCTAGTGGCGTGATGACCGGTCGATCCAGAGTCCTCTCGTCCCCCCAATGCCGATAGACCACGGGCTCACCAGGAAACCCCTGGTGCACCCCAAACTATCATGTCACCCGACTATAATGGAAGAACTCATGCTTGGTCCCATGCCACCCAATCAGCCATCGCTCCTTGCATACCCGTTGGAGCCACTCTCCAGCCTTCGACCAGGCTGGACAGTCCCGATAGGGGCACTAGAACACCTCCCCTGGAGTAAGCCGAGTGAAGGCATCGACATAGTGCCCTATGGCACCTGCCCACCATCGACTTTGTCCCTGCTCCTCAGACCACCACCATAGAACCACGTAGCCTATATCCTTATCCTCCATCTCCATCCGAGTCATCCATGGTAACCCTATCGGCCTCTCCACCGCTATGTGCTGCCAAGCCCAGCTCTGCAATAGATAGCTACAGCTAATCCCCTTTTGCCTCCTACAGTGGACCTCGTACAACTCACCATAGAGCTATGCCATCAACATTTGTCCCCACCTCATGATCAGCAGTGCCTCCATCAGGCACTCCACTAGCCGACAGACCACATCCAGCAGGTTCCACAGGAACCTCGCACCTGACGAGTCAGGTAGCAGCATGTTGGAAATGAGGCCCATGAGTACTGCGTGCCTCACTCCCAACACCCCTCTCTCAAGCCACCATCGGACCAAAATCCCACCAATCTGGCAGTTGCCCCTACCCTCTCCACTGGGCTCTCCACATCCAGCTCCTCCCAATGCCTAAAGCATCGTATCAGTATAGTTGTTCGCTAATCACGCGGTGACGTTCTAATCGGTAGTCCATCTATCGAAATCCATAGAAGCCGATAGACATCCTCCAAGGTCACTGTCATCTCCCCTATTGGGAGATGGAAGGTGTTGGTCCGGGGATCCCACAGGTTGATCAGGGCCGTCAGATAGGCCCGATCCCCGACCACAGGCTCCAGCCGAGTCACCTTCTTGAGCCCAAGGGCATCAAGCCACCCCCAGTTAGCCACAATTAGCGCCCCCCACACTTCAATGAAAGCAATAGGCACACGATACCGAATCTTCACAACCTGCAAAAGAAAACAACACAAAAACATTAAAATCATGAAAAACTGTACAAAAATAACATGAATATACAACACTGCCTTCCAATGTACAGCTCAAAAACAACAAAATTCACAAAAATTCAAAAAAAAATAATACAGTTTGTCAGTCTTAGGGTTTTGTACTCTAAGTTTAAAACTGACAAACAGCATAAAAACACAAAAAACATTTTTTTTTCAATCTTAGGGTTCTGTACTCTAAGTCTAAAACATTTAAAATATATATATATATAGTTTTTCAGTCTTAGGGTTTGTACTCCAAGTTTAAAACTAACAAAAGCATAAAAACACAAAAACCTTTTAATTACAGTTGTCAGTCTTAGGGTTCCTATATTCTAAGTTTAAAATTGACAAAGTCTGCACAAACAAAACAAAATTAAAATAATAGTTTTTAACCTAGGGTTTTCACCTACATTTTAAAACTGACAAGTTCAACCTAAAAAACTAGGGTTTTACGTTCCGTTTATCCTAGGGTTTTAGTTTAGCAAAATCAAAAGGATTCCTAGGGTTTACTTTAGTGTAAAGCGAAAAGTAAATTTCCGTTCCATTTTACAAAGAAAAATAAAATTTCAACCTAGGTTTAAACTACGTTTTCTATTCAGTTTTAAGCTAAGTCTTGGTTTGTGTTCAGCTCAGTTTTAGGGTTTCAATTTTAATTTTGGAAAACAACATAACAAAGAAAATTAAACAAATCACTTGCAGTTTTAAAACATATAACAAACAAAAGCAATAACGCTAAGGAGCACTTACCGGTCTCGCTTCGGCTCCAACGCTCGATCCGGTCTGTGCACTCATGATGTCGGGAGAAATTCGGTAGCGCTTTGCTTCACAAAATTAACCTCCTCCTCCTCAGAGCTCCAAATCGCAAGAAAATTCGAATGCAAATGAGCCCAAACCCTAGTTTTGGCCTTTAAATAGGATTTTTGAGCTTATATTCATTCCCCCCTGGGATGAGTGCTCTGGTTAGCGCTCATCCCACCTTGGGATGAATACTAACATGGTATTCGTCCCACCCCGGAATGAATTCAGGACAAAAATCTCAAAAAACAACAAAAATTGAACAAAAATGCACCAAAATAGCTAATAAACCTGTCCAATGAGAGTGCTTTTGCACTTGACATTCCAGGCATGCAAAATAGATGTCGGGGTCACAAATCCTCGCTATCCTATTCCCTAAGAAGGCTACCATATCTGGACCACTCCACGGGAAGATGGATTTTTGAGAATTTCCACCCTAAACGGCGTCAACAAAAGGGTCAAAACCCAACCAAAAATAGCAATAACATTGCCGAACGAAGGCGCCTTTGCGCCTGACATTCTTGGCATCCAAAATAGACATTGGGGCTACAAATTGTCACCATCCTACTCCCTAAGAAGGCTACCATAGCCGGACCGCTCCATGGGAGGACGAATTTCTACCAATTTCAGCTCCAAAATGCGTCGCAAAAAGGGTTAACACCCAACAAAAATAGGTCTAAATGTCAGAAAACTGCACACACGTTCAACGATAAGCATCTGAAGGCACCTTTGCACCAGTCATCTTGGGTCAAGCGACTCATCGCTTTTCTCATGCAGGTCATTCCCTCATCGATTCGTTGCTTGAGGGGGTAGTCACACTTAGTCGCCAATCAACAAATACACACCCAATTAAGGAAAACGACATGCATTCAAAGAATCATTGACAAAGACAATTACGCTCCTGCTTGGGGTAGTAAACAAGCAATAATCACAATCTGATCAAATCACTTGGCATTTTGTGAATCATGAACTCAAGGTTCTCACAGACAAAAGGTTGCGCCCTTTGCCTATTCATGACCGATCAATGTCCAAGATCAAGTAACACCCCACCGAAAAAGGTTAACACTTGAATTGAGTTCCTTCACTCGTCAGAAGCAAGGATTCAAGAATGCATGCCCTTTCCATACTTGGGGCATCAAAATTTGGTTAGGTCACCGAGAAACCCTAATCATTAGTGCTTTGGTTATCTATTTTTGCTCGACGCTGCGCCATGCATAGTGCATCCCAAAAAGGGGCATCTGTAGACACCAAAACAACACCAATCCGATTATGTGACTACAAACACTGATCGCTTTGACACACATAGCCCCAAGGGCAGCCCCCAGAGGTTAAAAAGTGGTCCTAACCACTCTCACAATAGTTTTGGAAGGTCAGAGATCAATTTGGCACCTTCAGGCACTTTGCTCAATATCCGTTCCACCCTGGAACGAATTCAAATTGGGATTCGCCCCACCCAGGGATGAATTCTGGATTCGCTCCAGGGTGGGGCGAATTGCAGGTTTGATGGGCAAAAATTCAAATCTTGACAAATGGCAGCTCAGATCCGCCACTCAACGCTTCCTTCATCGCATGGGAGTATGGGTGAGCATTTTTGAGCGTTAGAGGCAATTACAAGGGCAGTCATGAAGTCCCTATTCAGGGAGGAATCTCCTTCCCCCTAGGAAGGCATGATTGCCAAGTGGTGCCTCTGCATGCCCATTTCAAGAGACCTCTAGGTCTATAAATTGGTGAGTTTCCTCACCCCAAAATATAGAGAGAAGGAGCATTTTAGAGCAACGAAGTGCTATCGTTTTATTGTCATACCTCACACCTTTTGGATTTGTGCCTTTCACATCCTTGATCTCCTTTAGAGGGGAGGTCATTGGGTGACTATTGGGAGGATGAATATTGAGCCCAAAACCCAACATTTGGCCACAATATCCCACCAAATTTTTCGACAATACCACACAAGAGGTTTTGGACCCATCCCAAGTGGATTGGTGCCAAAATCAGGCCTCAAACGACGGGCGGCCTGCCCCATGGGCGCCCCCTCCCACACTGCCACAGTCCTAATCGTCCCCCTTCGTAGTGATGGGAATTCCATGGTAGACTTGCTTTCTTTCATTTTTGCATTCAATTCTATGATGCTTAGATAGGTTGTCATTTAAATTTCGTCTCGTTTTGAACAATTTTGATCATATTTCTATCTTTGCTCGCTTCTACTAATCTATAGGTAGCATCATCAAATTCCTATTGATGGAGGCCAAATTGGGAAAATATTACCATCTGGGTCTTCCCAAAATGCCCCCAATTAGCTAACCCCAAGTTTGCAGGTCTTTTGGAGATTCCTAGGTAGGACATTTGGGATAGTACATTTTTGGCATTTTGTTGCAGGTGAATTCATCCCGCCCCGGAGCGAATTCAAATCGGCGAGGAATTTCTTGACTGTTCTTTTTGTAGGGCCTTCTTGGTGGTGTCTTGATGCCCCTATCAAATTTTTAGAGCTTTTGGATTCATTTTAGTCATAGTTTAATTCATTTTTCTTATTCACTTATCGTAGGCTTGGGGATTGCATGCTTTGTTTTATCCATAGGTGCTACTGACTGTTTCTTGTTCCTTTGAGTGTAGGGTCTAAACATCGGAGGAGCAGCAAGGAATCGAGACTCATCAACGCAAGCGACGGTGACATTTGGTCCGCCCATTTTACATGTGGGCACGCGAAAGAAGGAAAGGCACCCATGGATGTAACAAGAACGCATACTTAAATGCTCCTAGCCCTTGGAAGGGGAGGATGCACATTGTAACCGAGTTGTGAAACATATCAATAAAAAGGGTTGTCTTCTTTATTCACATTTGTTTCATTTTGATTCACTCATGCTTTTCCCTCTTTTCATGCGCTTTCAAATTCCTAGGATTTAGCGCTAAGTTCGGTTCTGTTTGCATCGCATCTTCGCTTTCCTTTTTGCTTCCGTATCCTCGTGCTTTCAGCCATGTCCAAGTCCTAGGTGTTTTTTGTGGAATGGATACCCCTACCTCCTTGGGTCTTACCCGAAAGTGGCATCCATTTTGAGATGTTTTTCACAAAAAAAAAAAGACTCATAATACATTCAAACACTTGCAAGATAGAAGGCATTTTACAAAACTTGTAAAATTAAAAAGTTGTTAGCAAGGTTGAGCATATACTTAAAACTAAGGAGTCAAAAGGTAGATTACTACAAAGAATTATATTGATTAATCATACACTAAAATATTTGATTCAGCCTAGAATTTAGATAAAGAGATACAAGATCTACAAGTCTAGTAAAACTAAGGAGGAATAAATATGTCATCATCAAATAATAAAATAAATAATGATATGGACAACATCATTAGAAAGGAAAGAGCAAGTGTTATAATAATTGGAATCAAGAATTTACTCGTAAATTTTGAAGGAAACTTAGACCTTGCTTCAAAAGTAATGTATAGTGAAGCTTTAGAAGAAAACTTTGAAACCCTAAAATTTTATCTACATGATCAACTTACTAAAGCAATTGATAATGGAAAGAGTGATATTCAAATTCCTTTAGACATTGGTAGCATATTATGCATGTCATTACTTATATTCAAATGTTACAAAGATGAGAATGTAGAACAAAAAGGATTGATTGAATCACTTAAAGAGAAAACAACAATAGATGAATCCTTCTTAGAGAAGATATTTCAATCCTCATGCAGTATTGATACTTCAAGTTCTACTAACTCAAGATATTATCATGATACCTTAAGATTTTCTCATGAGCCTCTGTACACAACAAGAATAGTAATAAGAATAACAAAGACAAATAGAAACTACTTTTGTAAGAATCAGGTGATAGTACGACCACTTATGAAAGTGTAGAAACTAGATCCAAAGACAAGAATAAAGAAGAAGAAGAAGAGGAACTAGATCAAGGAGGCATACAATGCAAGGTAAATTAAAGATAATATAAGGGATCAAATCAAACTAAAGAACATCTGAAGGACGAAGATCCATATTGAAGACTAAAATCTTCAATACCTAGATAGTGTAATATAGGGGGTGTTAGAGGATATTATATTATTTGGTACATGTCAATGTACCACCTTGGGTACATTTCTAGATTAGGAGTTTATCTTAGATTAATATTTGAGTAGATACTTCAAGCAAGTAATAAATGCACAAGTGTTAGAATGTACAAAGATGTAAATATGCATGTAGCCCACATGTACATGAGTCATAGTATAGGTATATGAAGATTCATGGGTAGAGTAAAGGCCAAGGGACATATATTCCTATATATAGACCTTTAGAGTATGAGAGAATGAAGGATAAGATAGAGATTTAATAGAGTGAGAGGAATGATATCGTAGTAGAGAGTAGTGAGTAGGTACAATGTAAATTGTTCATTAAAAATTCTAAAGTGTTCATGTTCTCCATTATATTGCATTGTACTATATTTGTGAGTTTTTATTAATGGTATTTTACCGAGTTATTGCAGAAGTTTATAATCTAGTTTTCCTACATATTATAGTGTCATTATCACATAGTTATCATAGCTTGATTATTTTATATCTTGTGGTTGCATTTTTTTAATATACATTTTCAAAAGCTAAAATAAGTGCATGAGCTTCAACAAAGTGATTGGTTTGAATTCTAATACATTATGCAAAGGCTAGGATAATCTCCCCCAAGTGATTTTTGAAAATACCTCCAGCACCAGTGGGACCAAGATTTCCTTTTACTACACCGTCAAAGTTGAACTTCACCCACCCCAGGGGGAATGGAGCCATTTGATGAGCAAAAGATCGATCATAGAATGAGGGGAAGAAAAGGGAATGGAAGGGAGCCCAATAGAGGTAGCCAGTAGAGATTCATCCAGATATTTGGAGGACCAAGAACAAAGGGCTATTGAAAGGATCTCAGTAGAAGCACTAATAATTCTAGACAAGACATAATAGGTGTCATGGGAAGAATTATTAAAAGATCTAGCATTACACTTTTGCCAAATTTCCCACAAGAAATGATAAAGGCATAGAGTCCAAAATATTTTAAGGTAAAGGCTCTTGAAAGGGTTAGACCACTAAATGTAGAGGTTTTTTATAAGACAAGGAGGCACCCAGGAAATCCCAATCGTGGAGAACAAGGATGACATAACACTTGGTAGAAAAGTGATAGGAAAGGAATAAGTGATGAGTAGTTTCATAGGCTTGCTTGCATAAGTAACAACAACTTGGAATAATTAATCCCCGAGACTAAATATTGGAAATGGTGAGTATTTTATCTTGGATAACAAGCCAAAAAAAGAAACTAATTTTAGGAGTGAGATGTTTATTCTAGATAATGCTCATGGGGAACCAAGGATGACTTGATATTTTTGTGAGGTAGTAGGTGTATTTGAAAGTGAACATGCCATTATTAATGGGCTCCCAAATAGCCTTGTCTTCCACATCAAAGTTGGGAATAACACAAAGATAAAGCAAGTTAGAAAGAACATAGTAGGATCTTCTTTGGGCTTCATCAAGAGTGTTGATAGGAAAGGGTCTCCAATTTCTATTGTTAGAACCAATGATTATGAAATTATAAAATTTGGGATCAAAAATAAGATCAGTAATTGGTATTAAGCAAACCAAATTAGAATAATTCTGGAGTGGGCTATCTATCAACCAATGATCTTCCTAGAAATCAAATTTTTGTTCATTACCAAGTCTCTATCGGTGTTGGCAATTTTGGGTTTGAGATCCTAGCTTCTTGTCTATGAGTTGTCATTGATGTCAAAAGGAAATGGCATTAATGTTAAGAGGATGTGTTGGTTTCAAAGGTGGAAGATTCCAAGAGAATCTTTTTAAGAGAATCCGAAGAGATTCCATTGGCAAGGGTTTTTCATTAAAACCAAACCGGATTTTATTAAAACCAAGTTGGATAGGGTTTTTATTAAAACCAATGGAGGTTATCTTTATTATTTATTTAATTATTATTTAAAACCCTTCAATTTTTTAATTAATTAATTATTTAATTAATTAAGGGAGAAATTATTTTTAATTTATTAAAAATACTTAAAGGTTTTTAAACCTTTTTTTATTCTTAATTTATTAAAATTATTTAAGGGTTTTTAAACATTTTTTTGAAAAGACTTTTGATTAATTTCGAAATGGTCTTTCTTTTCGCCGATGTCAAGGTGTCTTCGAAGAGACTATTTATTCTACAACTCCTAAGGTTGGAAGGCTAATTAATTCGAAATTTCTCGAATGCAATTTGTGGTGTTTGTGCTCTGTATTCGCTGCGATCGAAGGAAGACTTAGAAGCACGTGCGGTTGAAAAGTCTTTGAGAGTTTTTTCGAGGGTGAAGTGGAGGGAAGTTCACTTGTGAACTTCATAGCCCGCGTGGGCTAGTGGTAGCGAAGGCTGTTGTTGGGCGCTGCATTGGCGGAGGTCGCCGTTTCAAGTCTCGTGGGGGTGCTTTGCTAGAGTAACACACGTTTTTATTAAAATGTCTTTATGCTACGAAATTCGGAGTTTCTTGGACAGCGATTTATAAGGTGTGATTAAATTTTATGAGTTTTGGCTTTTGTGATTAGCATTGAATAAAAGCTTAGGAGAAATAAGGGCATATTTCTTTGGATGTATTTTTAAGATTATTCTTTGCTATGCTAAAATTAAAAATGGAGGTATAAGGTGTGAGTCTGTGATTGTTGATTTATTGGCATGTTATGGTGGTTGTGTTTAAAGAAGTGGAGCTAAAAGGTGTAATAAAGAAAGTTTATATTATTGCTCATTTCTTTTTATTCTAACCCTAACTTGGTTGGAAGTTTGAGAGTTGTGTGTGGTGACAGCTTGAAGGTTCAATTATCTTCTACTCCAATAAGGTATGGGCACATTCTTCTTATGAGTATGATTGGTGTATGTTTTCTGAAATAAGGTTGGAGTGAAAAGGTATTCTACTAGGTATCCTTTGGCTAGGTGTAAATCCTATTTTCTGGTTTGTTGAAGACTACTTATGCATTGTTATCCTTAAGGAGAATTTTTGGTGAATGCATAATTTTTGGTTTGAGATAGTGGAAGCTTTGTGCACTAGGGTTTATATTTATGAGTCTAGCTACTTGCATTGAATTGGTGGAACCCTTGGTTGGTTGTTTTGATTTTTATGGTTGAGTTGCTTCCATAGAGGTTGTTTGATCAAGTTATTGCTTTACTTGATTCATGATATTGGGCTTACTCCATTGAGTTGATTTGAGCAAGTTATTCTTTGCATTTGGTGATATTGTGTTGGTGGATATTTTGTTCAAATATCTTTGGAGGGAAAAGGATTTCTACTTGTTTCTTTTTCTTGTGATGATTGGTTGAATGCTTCAAGGTTGATGTTGAGTTGAATGGTGTCGGTTGACTAAACCTTGTTTGATGAAAATTGTTGTTGAAACCCTAATTGATGGTGAAAAGAACATGAGTATAATTGTTATGTGATTCTTTGCATAGTTGGCAATTGTTGGGGTTTCATGTTCTTGAAAGAAAACATTCTATCCTATCCATTTCAGATATTGAGTTGAGTTTTCATATTTGAGATTGAGATTGAGCTGAGTTGATTTGAGTTGAGTTTTGAGATTGGGATTTGAGTATAGAACATATTTAGTCTCTAAAAATTCTCTTTATGCTTCTATGAGTTTGAAAAATCACATTGGGTCTCTAACAATTCACTTTGTGATTTCCTACTAAGAAATTTTTTCTTGGTGAGCTTGCTGAGTTTTTGGACAGGTTCCAATGGGGACTTGTGAGCAGTTTTGGACAGGTTCCGGTGGGGACTTGTGAGCAGTTTTGGATAGGTTTCGGTGGGGACTTGTGAGCAGATTTGGATAGGTCCTAGCAAAGGACTTGTGAGCTGAGTTTGATAGTTCTATCAGAGAACTTGAAGACAGAGGTGCATTGGTTCTATGAGAAGAACCTGAGGACAAATTTGGAAAGTCTTTGAGAAGGCTTGTATGTAGAGGATTGATTTGTTCAAGAGTTGGACAGATCTGACAGACAGAGGAAGACTTGTACTAGACCAACTGACTGTGTTTGGTACAGGTTGCTGAGTTGCTATGGACGTGATCATAGAAGGCAGAGGTCTCTTAGGCTAAGCATTGAGGACATGAGGTCTTTGGTGGAAAGGAGTTCCACATGTTGGCAAGAGGTAGAGGCAGTTGATCTTCTGAGGGATCATTTCTAGAGCAGAGGGGAAGGTATCTACTTTGAGCAGAGGCTCATAAATTTTGATTAGGGGAAGGTATCTCCTTGTAGCAAAGGCTCATAAATTCTGATTGGGGGAAGGTATCTCCTTTGGGCCGAGGCTCATAAATATTGTAATTTGGAAGGATTCCCAAAGAACTTTGAGATAACTTTTAGAGAAAAATTTTGTGGACGTAGCCCAGCCATTCTGGGTGAACCACGTTAAAATTGATGTCACTTTGTGGATGATATTGTGCATTTCTTTGATATTGCTTTGGGTATATTGCTTTACTATTTTGAAGTATAAAGGAAAAAGTAAAAAGAAGTCTTATACTGTTCACGCCCCCTCTTAGTATAAGCTTGTGTTCTTCAATCGGGTCCCTTTTTTGATAATCTCCCTTGACTTAAGAATTAATTTCTAAACCATAGATCCTAAAATGAGTGAAGGATCATCTATAAAGGTTGGTTGGTTTCAAATATATTTTTCTTTGATTATGTCAATCCAAAGAGATTTTTTATTCTAAAGGACTCTTCATCCTTGCTTTGTTGTTAGAGTTGCATTCATATTCCTGACTTTTTTGAGTCCAATGCCTCCATAGTATTTTTTGGAGCAGATCTAGTTGTAGACAACTAGATGAAATCTTTGTTTCTGTTCAAAACCAGACCATAAGAAGTTCCTCTGGATCTATTCAATCTTAAAATTCAATAGGGATTTGAAAAATTGAAAGAAAAATATAGGGATGCTTTGAAGAGAGGCTTTGACCAAGGTAGCTTTCCTAGCCTAACTAAGGAGCCCCCCTTTCCACCTAGCCAACTTCTTTTGGAGTCTCTCAATTATGGGGTTCCATAAGGATTTTTTGGCAGGTCCTTCGAAGAGAGGAAAGCCAAGATAAGTGGTTGGTAAATTAGCAATAGAACACCCGAGGATGTTGGTAATCATAAAATAACATCTGATAGGGGTGTTAATAAAATAAATTTCTCTTGAAAATTTTGACTTTCTGACCCATAGATTTTTTGAAAGAAAGAAGGATAGACTTGATAACTTTAGCTTGGGTGAAAAAAGCAGTAGTAGCAAGAATGTTGTTATCTACAAATTTTTGACGGGACTGGGGATTCAGATTTGAGCTTGATTTGATACCTGAAAGGTCCCCCTTAGCATAAGCTAACTTCAAGGATATTCAAAGGGCTTCAAAAAGGATTATGAAAAGAAAGGGAGATAGGGGTCTCCTTGCCTAATGTCTTTGAAACTTTTAAAATAGCCTATTTTAGATCGATTAACCAGAATAAAGAAGTTTATTTTTTATATACATTATTTGATAAGGTCAATCCATTCAGGGTGGAAATCAAACTTTGAGAGGATAAAAAAAAGAAACTTCCAGGAGACTCTATCAAAAGCTTTCTTCACGTCCAGTTTAACGAAAAGACTAGCCTTACTAATATCCTTTTATTCATATCCTTTTGAGTTCTTATAGATATCCTCTTTTGACTAATACAAATATCACCAAAAATAGTAAAATTGTCTCTTTAAACTAATAATTACAAATAAATATTAACAATTAATTAATACAATATCAACCTTCAACTTAACCATCCTATTTATATTATGTAATTGTCTAGTTCTTAAAAATTTTACAATTACTAAAGTAAAGTAAAATTACATAATTTGCAAAAAAAACCCAAGACGTATATGCCATCAAAAAAAATATTTTCAAATGAAATAAAACACTTAAAAATAATTCTCTATAATAAATATAACTTTTAAACATTTTCCCCTATAACTCTACACATAAAAATTTGAATCAAACCAACATAATTATAATTTTAAAAATGATAAGTAAACTCAATACCTATAAAAGTTATCCTATAACCAAAGAGATATAAATATACCCATATAGGGAAATTATATTATAACCATATAAATATAAGAATAACTATATCTTACCTATAAACTTATTGGGTCTAAACAATGTTAAATGTCATTATCATAATAATGGTTAATCCCTATCACAATGTTTGTGAATTTGAAATTTGCAACACTAGTTATTATTTCCATAGTTAAGATTGTTAATGAACAATGACGATATAGAAATAAGGTCTTCTATAGATAAAAGTCAATATTAAGTCTAAATGGATATAGAGATAAAATGCATGTTAATAAGTTCTTGACTTTCCACTAAGATCACCCTCTTAATGTGGTGTACACATAAGGGGGATTGCAATACTCCTATTATATTTATTTTCTCATATTATAAACCCAAATATATGGGAACACATCTATTTAATATGAATGGTCAAACAAGTCGATATAGATTTTATATAAACTAAAATAGTATACCCTTAAGTGAAGTGTTTTGAATTAAATAATATTTTAAATATTTTCAATCAAATTAATCAAGTTCATACAAAAATTGTGTTTTTATATTTTGTAGTTTAAATTTTTTTGTAATAACTAATTTTTACTCTTAAATTCATAAATAATTTATGTAAGAATTACTTATTATTTGAATTATAAAATATTTATTTGTGATATTAGAAATTGTCACAAATTAAAATATCAAATCAAATTATTAAATGACCTTGTTTGACTCTTCACTCTTCATATAGACACACAAATTAACACACAAATATTAACATAATTTATATTATATATAATTATGAAAATTTATACAACTAAGGCTTGTTTTATTGTCACAAATTAAAATATTGATTCATATTATTAAATGACCTCATTTGACTCTTCATATAGACATACAAATCTTACCATACTTTATATTATATATAATTATAAAAATTTATACTATATATATATATATATATATATATATATATATATATATATATATCGTGTGTGTGTGTGTGTACGTATATAGAGAGAGATATCTGTGTGTATATGTAAAGTTTTATACTATCATAAAATAACAAATATTTATTTTTAGATTTTATTTAAAAATAAATAAAAAATTATAGAGTGGATACTAGAGCCTCACCTTTTTCTTGTTTTAGAAAATAAGCAAATGTTGTGGGTGTGAATAGGAAGCAAAGTGCATTCAAGGAGCAAGTGCCACTTCTTCTTGGTCCAAATATTAGTAGAAACTCAAAAACTATATGTTTCATATGAAGAAAGTCTAAATAACATGGCAATAAATCTATTTTTAAAAGTCCTTACTAGAAGTGAGGATTCCCTATTTGGAATTAAGATTTCCCTAGTTGTAAGTATGCATGAGTGATAAGAAGAAAATTGAATTTGTGATGAACCCTATTAGGTAGCATGATACCAATGTAAGTAGAAACTGCACAAATAATAATAATAATCCAATAGATTATGATTTCAACATTAGGGATAGCTTACAAAATTATAAGCTTAAGTAGATTACAAAATAGGTTTACTAACCACTTAGCTTAGGAAGCGCTAACGGTGGCTGTAAATAGATTATGCTAACAACCTAACTAAAATATCATAGGATATTTTAGTTATTAACCTTAGTTAACTTAGGAGATATTTTATGGAACAGTAAATATCTCCTATGGTAAAAAGTAGATGTAATAACCTATGTAGTATAATGCAATATACTACCTATTTTACCCTAACAAATACTACACCAAAAGTGATTATCAAGGATGAAATGATGGAGTATGATATATTGATTCTTAAAACTATATGATTAATATGTAAGTTCCATGGATACTAGCTAGGTTTTTCAAAGATTCAAAATTGGACCAAGTAGAAGTGAGTAATGAATTGAAATTACTCTGTGAGTTTTCATTTGAAATTATTTTCCCTGTTATCTTCTCTAGTTCAAAAATTATGGATGAAATAATGAATGATGTCCCTTGGTTTAGGGGAAAATATACATTATATTTAAGACCATAGAGTGAGAGTTTTTTTGTGGAGATAAAGACTATTAAAAGTCTTATGGTATGTATTAGTATTTTTGGACTTCCTTATTAGCTCATCAATAAGGAGGTTTTAAATAATATTGGAAATACTCTATAGGAGTTCATCTAGGAAAGACCAACTTATATATTTCTATAGATAATTTAAAATATTAACATAGTCCATTAGAATTAAATTTAATTAAGAGAATGGGATCAATAATTAGACTACGAAAATATTGCATTCCAATGTTGCAAATTGTATGTGACCACACACATGGAAAGAGATTGTAATTGAAAACGATAGACAAAGAGATAGAAAATTTTGGGCATGATACAAGCTTCAGTATAAAGCAATGAGATCTTATCATATTAGAATCTAGGTCAAATCAAATATTTTCCAATCCTAAGAAAGTGGGAAAAAACCCTTTGCATCATGAAATAGTGTAGGCCATTACTTGAATCAACTATTAAAAGAAACAAATGATATAAGAGATGAGGAAATACAATGCACAAGTTCAAATTCAAAATGAGTTAAATGTGTGAAGGTAGATGGGGAGGTAAATTTTAAATAAAATGAGGTGAAGGAAGTCAAGGTTAATCTAGGTAAATCATATTTATTTTCCTCAAATAGCATAAAATCCTCTCCTTGCAATCAAAATGAATGTAGTTTAGAAAGTATCTCTTGCACTTTAGGGTTTCAATAACAATATAAGAAAGAAATGTATATGAAGAATATCCATGGAAATTTAGAGTTTCTAGATAGTATAAGAAAGTAATTACTATGAAAGATTATCTTTTTACTTTGGGATTCTTATGGAAACATAAATATGGAAGTTTTTATGAGTCTATTCCTTGCATTTTAGATTATTTAGGGTAGCATAAATCTTTAGAAGATAAGTCTCATTATGAATAATATGGAAAAATAGAAGAGATTGAACAAGATAGAAGTATTGGTAGAAAAGGTAAAAGGAGTGGAAAGTTTTTGAAGTATGAACAAAAAGAAAAATAAAGTCAAAAGGATATAAATTTAGGAATCAAAATTAAAATATCAAAAGAGTTAACAAGAAGTGGAGTTAATCCCACTAACAAAAATAAAATGTAATGATGAAAATGGTATCACTGAATATTACGGTATGAGTAAGACCCCTTAAAAAAGAGTTATTGAGGAACTAATAGGTTGTTATAGTTCTAAGTTTATTTTAATACACGAAAAAAATTTAAATAGTGAGGAATATAAGAATACTTTTAAAAATATTTGGTTGTCTACTAACTTCTTCTATAGGGTGTTTCAACAATATTGCAATATGGGACAAATGCAAATGGGATGAAAATTTGTTAGAAGCAAAAAGTAGTTGGGTTCTTGGACTATTTTATAGGGAAAAAGGAAAACATCAAATTTAGGGTTATAAATGTATATGCTCTAATAATAGTTACTCCTTATGAAATATGTTGGAAGAACCTTAGTATAGTTTTTTGAACACAATGATGATTTCTAATTGTGATCTATGAATTCTTGGGATGACTTCAACACAATTTTATATCCTTTGTAAAATAAGGGTGGTGATCCAAAATGGTCTAAATACATGTAATATTTTGCTCCATTTGTTAGTTCAAATGCCCTTTGGAATGTTATTCCTTCAAGTTTTCAATATACATAGGATAATAGAGGCATTGGAAAAACTCATATAGAAGAAGTATTTGATAGATTTTTGTTATCCAACACATGGTTACAAACAGAGTATAGAGCCTCTTTAAATATTTTATTATGAGCAAGGTCTAATTATAAACCTATTATTTTGAATTATGATTTATTTAGTAATGGTCATCAAAATCCATTTTGCTTCTAATATATGTTTCTCTAGGACCACAATTTCTTCCAAATGGTTATATTATAGTGGGATGAAGCAAATTTTAAAGGATAGTTTATGTAAAAGTTTTTTTAAATATGAAATATATAAATGGGTAAATGAATATTTGAAATGTCAAATATTTTGGTAATATTTTTAAATAAAAATGAAATTTGAATCCAAGCTCAAAATTTTAGAAGAGATGGTACAAATCAATGGAAGGGACTAGGATTCCTATATACAAAAAAATACTTTTTATCATAATGCATTGAAAAATGAGTCATATTGGTTTAAAAAATCTACGAATAAATGGCTCAAGAAGATAGAAATACCAAATTTTTCATGCTATAACAAAAATAATTTTTTTATCTTCCTCGCATCAAAAATATTTTAACTCCAAAGGGATGAAATATTGAGGAAGAAGAAGGTGTTAAGAAGAAATTAATTAATTAATTCAAAAATATTTTGTTAAATACTAATCAAGATAAGGACACAAGGTAAATATTCCATCAATGAAAACATAGGGAAATTTTCTTTCAATAATTTAAGGATTTATTAAAGAGTGATATGTTGGTTGTTGTTGAAGATGCCAAAAAAATGAAGGCTATAACAAGTGATATTATTGCCACTTTTACTACATTGGTTCCCAATAAAGGTGATAACATATCTTTATAGTTTTCATCCAATAAGATTTTGTAATATGATCTATAAAATTATTTCAAACTTTATGGAAAATAGGTTGAAAATGTTATAGATTGTGTTATCTTACATGAACAAGGCGGTTTGTTTGTGGAAACCAAATTCTTGATGGTGTAATTATTGCACAAGAGGCCAAAAATTCTCTTCATTCTATGAAATAACTTGGTATGTTTATGAAATTAGATAATAAGAAAGTATATGATAGGATTTTTTAGCATTTTTCTACATGATTTTCTCTAAATGTTTGGTTTTGATCAAGGTTGGTGTGAATGGATTAGATGTTGTTATAGCACACCAAAATATTCTATTTAATGGTTCTCTTACTGGTTATTTTAATTTATTTTGTAGACTTCATCCAAGGTGATCTACTTTATCCTTTTATATTTATAATTCTTACAACAGAATTATTGAGAGCTTTCTCAATGGAAAAAATGGAAGGAAAAATTAAAGGTATTCACTTTGAAAAATGGTCCTCTCAAATTGCATCTACAATTTTTTGATGATACTTTTATTTTAGGTCATCCCTCAGCCAGCGATGCCATGGATTTTGAATCAATATTATCATGATATGAAAAGGTTAGTGCATAGTTGGTTAATACTATAAATTCTATGGTTTTTTATTAACACTACCCTAGATTTCTAATGAATTATTATGGATATTTGAGGGTTTAAAATTAAAAATATTTTTCAACCTACTTGGGTATTGCTTTGTCTTGTTAAGAAAATAAAAACGAGATTTGGATCTCTTGTTTGGATAGAATGAAAACTTATTTGGCAAGTTGGAAAGTTAAGTTCTTAACCATGGTGAGAAGGGTACAACTCAAAAAGACTACATTGTAATCCATCCCTATTTATATGATGCCACTTTCAAGATTGTCAATAGAGGTATAGTATCAAAAATTATTAAATTCAAAGAGACTTTATTTGAAAATGATGTGACAAAAAAAATTAGATTTCATGATGAGGAATAAGATTTCTCATTCAATTAAATATTAAAATAAAAAGGTCCGAGGTGTATACCAATTAGTTCAACCAAACCTCGTAAGGGGGTCGGAGGTCCAAGGTTCAAATATTGGGCCTCACCGGACTGAATTCTTATCCCTTTCTTGGTGCTTTCAGTGGCATAAAATGTTTAAAATGATTATGGTATGGTGGTTATAGGGATAGACTGCACGAAGATCTATGTGGTGGCTTCTAGGGTGGACAATGCAGAATATTGTGGTAGCCATAAAAATTCGGACAACCTACCCGAATTCATGGCGGCTATCGATTCCACCATGTTAATATATATATATATATATATATATATATATATATATATATATATATATATATATATATATATATATATAAAAGGTTAAGTAATTATTATTTAATAGCTAGCTATTATTGACTAATAGTTAACTATTATAATTAATTGTTATTAACTAATATTTAGTTAATAGACTTTTGAGTTTGGACTTAGGGGAAAAACTTGATTAGAGATTATTTAAAGATCAAGAAAATATTTAGGCAAAAATATTACTTCCAAAATATATAGGATCACTTGCTAAAATGAAATTATTTAGGAAAATAACCCTACCCATAGGACTATTAACATGGAAATTCATATTATGATTAGTTAATGAGAAAAATTATACAATTTTTTTGGTTTTATGTTTGGTTAAAATGTTATTCTCTTATATCTAATTAAAAATGGAAGTCATTGGTTCAAATATGTCTAGATTGTCCAAAGGTCAAAGATTATATTAATGTGAACAAAAACTCTAGATCATTGATTTCTATTAGAAACCTAGTTGAAGAAATGAAACTCAAACAAATTACAAATGAGCTTTAAAATATGCTTCAAGATTTTTATTTACCTATTTTTACATGAAAGGATGAGTTGTTTGGAATATATCAAAATATGGTGGCTACATGGTCAAGTTAGGATATAAGGATTTAGAGCACTCAAAATTTCATACTCTTAAAGATTCCTCTTGGAAGAATGTTTGGTCGCTAAAGATCTCCTTAAGGCCTCAACATTCCTCTCGTTAGTGGTTCAAAGTAAGACTCTTATAGAAGAGTATATAAAAGGAAGAAGATATCTAGACCTTTTATATGTGCCTTGTGTGAAAAGGATTTAGAAATATTAGACCATTTACTTCTTCATTACCCCTTTCGGGTCACTTTTTCAAAAATATGGGAATATATTAGGTAGCTTCATGAACATTGAAAGAGTTAATGAAATGTTGGAATAATTATTTCAAAGCTAAAGCACCATGTATTCTATGGAGGATTGGTCCTGTCATTTTTTATTGAAATATATGGTTTTAAAGGAATAATAAAAATTTCCTTAAAGAACATCAAAATAATGTTCATGTTTAGAATTATACTGTTAGGATCCTCAATCCTAACATTATTAGTTAGTATTAGTTAGTATTATTAATCATTTAATTATTATATTATTAACTTATAAAGTGAACCATCACAACCCTTCATAACATGAACCATCACATCTCTTCATACATGAACCATCATGTCCCTTCATCAACGTAGCTTTAGGGTAGATATATATATTAGGTTTTCCATCCATATCAAATCATCCAACAAGAAGAATATATATTATTTAGACCCATTGGAGGGATTTCCCAAACCAATGCAAAAGGCGATTCATATCTAAAAGATATTCTTTTAATTTAGATGCTATTTTTATTATTTCCTTATTAAAATTGTGCTAGAACCTTTAGGGTTCTACCATTTGGTATCAGAGCCATGTGGGACCCAGTCATATGGGAATTACTCAAAGATCTTCATCAAATCACTTTTGTGCATGAGTATCAAACTCGGTTTGAGGATATCACCAAACACAACACAATATTGGATGAATCAATTCTCATCAATGGCTTCATTAGGGGATTAAAAGAGGAAATTAGAATGGAGGTGACAAGGTTCAATCCCTATACCATGATGCAAACCTATGGATTGGCAAAATTAGCTGAAGATAAAATCAATGCACAACAATGATTAGGGAAACCACTTATGGAAAAATCATCGACCACTTACATCGCTCCCAAACCTATGCATAATGGAAGGGCACAAAGCACTTACACAACCCTTAAATCTAACCGAACTTTACAAATTAAAAATATTAGCTTTGAGGAGATGAAGGAACGATGAGCAAAAGGACTCTATGATAATTGTTATGAAAAATTGGGACCCCATCATAAATGTGCTACACTAACATTGTATTTATTGAAGGAAGTTGATCCTTATCTCTCCATATAGCAAGAATATAAAGTAGTTGTGTCTAAAGCGACCAGTGCACCTATTCATCCCAATGAAGACAATGAGGTTGATTTGCAAGAAGTGATTGATGTACCAAGCAAGGATGAGGTAGACATACCCAAAGTGATCAATGCTAGCCAAACATGCACTCTACAAGACCTACACATACCTTCCTCACCAATAGTGAGTTCTTGCCATATGACCAAACCTATTCGAAACCAACACAGAGTGACTACACACTCCTATGTTGGCTCTACAAAAGAACCAAAAAAGGATATGAAATCATTACCATCACTTTTGATGCATCATTCTGAAGTATTTGAGGAACCCCAAGGGTTGCCCTCCCATCCTCATCATGATTTTCCTAAGGAAGATTCTACTATTGTTCTTGGAAACCCTCCACTAATGCTTCATCCTTCTCGATATCCCTGCCTACGAAAGGATGTCATTAAAAGATTCCAAGAACTTGCAAAAATCCTTCTTGTAAAACAAAGGATAAAGCTTCTCACTTTGATATTTGAGGAAAAATCTCTTTTTAATAAGGGTGGCATGTTAGGATCCTCAATCCTAACATTATTAGTTAGTATTAGTTAGTATTATTAATCATTTAATTATTATATTATTAACTTATAAAGTGAACCATCACAACCCTTCATAACATGAACCATCACATCTCTTCATACATGAACCATCATGTCCCTTCACCAACGCAGCTTTAGGGTAGATATATATATTAGGTTGGCCATCCATATCAAATCATCCAACAAGAAGAATATATATTATTTAGACCCATTGGAGGGATTTCCCAAACCAATGCAAAAGGTGATTCATATCTAAAAGCGATTATTTTAATTTATATGCTATTTTAATTATTTCCTTATTAAAATTATGCTAGAACCTTTACGGTTCTACCATATACTATTGTCTCTCTTGCAAAATTTTTATAGATATGGTGCTCATCATGGAAAGTCTTAGGTGTGGAAAAAGAGGTGCTAGTCACTTGGTTACAAGACTTGAATATACATGGAAGCATATTTGAATATACATTGAAGAGTCATCTACAACAATGGTATTAAAATAAAGGATTTGCTTCTATCTATAGTAAAATGGAAATGTTCAAAAATTGGGTATATCAAAATGTAAGTGGAGATGGTGTTTTTCAATATAATGAAGGTAAAATTCTCCAAATATACTCATAAGCATATGGAACTTCAACTAACAACTATGCAAAAGCAAGGACGCTTCTTACAAGAATTAAAATTGCACTTGAAAATGATAGAAATATACTTCAATTAAAGGGGATTTACAAATTATAATTAATCCTACTATCAAAAAAAATAGATGTGAATAATGGATAAAAATTACATTATTGTTAATGTTCATCATCTATTATTGGAAGCAATATCTTTAAAATGTGAGAATGTCTATATAGGAGAAAATATGGTAGTAAATAACTTAGCCAATCGTGGTGTTAATTTTTGTCTTGGTGAAATTCAAAATTTTGGAGGTATTAGTAGAGTGATATTTTATCTCTTAATGAAAATGATGTCAAAGAACATAAGACAACTAACAATGGAACTTTTTTGTCTTAATGAAAATGATGTCAAGAAACATAAGACAACTAATCCAATGGAATTTTATCTCTTAATAAAAATAATATAAAAAATATTAGACTTTGAAAATATATATATATATATATATATATATATATATATATATATATATATATATATAAAAAAAGAAAATAAAAATTATAAAATATATTTAATAAAAAAATATTTTGGTAAAAACAATTCCAAATAAAAATCATAAATAATTTATTAAAAATTAATGAAATAAATAAACTAATAAAAATGAAATATTATCATTCAAATAACCAAGCATTCACCTCACTATTGTTAAATAACAACTTCTTATGGTAGATCACTATGATGCCAAAGGGGCTCAATCAAGGTGAGGTTGCACTGGCTCAAATTTGAAGACAGGGTCACCAAGGAGTTCTTTCACGCTTGTGTCCTCGTAATAAATTTCTAGGTATTAAAGCCCTTAACATTAATGGAGTGTGTGTTTCTAATATTCCTAATATTCTCTCAGCTTTTGAAGAGCATTACCAGTCTATGTTTATGGCTTAGGCACACTCCCCACAACATAACTGAAGAACACAAGCTTATACTGAGAGGGGGGGTGAACAATATAAGACCACTTTTTACTTTTTTTTCCCAAAAAATATTATCTAATATAATCAATGGCAATATCAATAGCAATAACCAAATAAATGCACAAATCATCACACACAATAAATACACCAATTTAACGTGGTTCACCCAATGTGGGCTACTCCATAGAGAAAATCTTTCACTAATATTTTGTCAATTAAATCTCTTTGAAAATGCTTTTCCTATTACAATTTTTATGAACCTTTGTTCAAAGGAGATACCAATCCCCTAAATCAATTTTGTGGATCTCTATTCATAGGAGAACTCCTTTCTCCTCTTGCTTTGGCTGGTGATCTTCTAGAAGAACTGTTTCCCCCACTGATCTGGCTAATGGATCTTTATCCACTGAAGACTCTTGTCCTCACTAAGAATACCTATCCTCACTGCTTTGTCTTAATGGATCTCTATCCACTAAATACCATCGTCATTTGTACTTTGACACCTCCAAATATTGCACTCAGCTCTATCTTAAATCTGTACCAAACACAGTCCTTAGGTATAGCACAAATCTTCTCTCAATATCTATCTCTAATATAGCACAAATATTCTCTCAATATCTATCTCTGATCTAGCACAAATCTATCCTCAAATATGCACCAAAATCTATCCTCAAATCTGTACTAATAACAGTCCTTCGGTCTAGAACAAATCTATCTTCAATATTTGTCCTCAAGCCTTAACTCAAATCTTGACTCAATCTCAAATCAACTCATTTGGATTTGTCCCAAACCCTAACTCAAGGTTTGAGCAAATCAATCAATAAACTCTGCTCTCAAGCTTTCACAAAGACTTGTCAAATCTACTTTGTAATCTTCCACAAAATCTCACACCAATCTATCCTCAAGTCCTCTCTATAACTTATCCAATATGCTTAATAAGTCCTCTCAATAACTTATCCAAAATTGCTCAATAAGTCCTCTCAAGAACTTATCCAAATCTACTCTCAATCTGTATTGTAAGTTTCACAAAAGCTTACCCAAATCTGTCCACAAGTCTTCTTAAATACTTGCCTCAAATATGCTCAACAAGTCCACACTAGAACTTGTCCAATCTCATAGAAACATAAATAGAATTGTTAGAGACTCAATATGCCCTATTCTCATCACAATGCTCAATAACTTTCAATCACTCTTTTAGAAACGTACATAAAATTTTTAGAGACTCGATTCAATTTAGAATATAGAATAGTTTATTTTATGGAACTTGAACAATCACTACACACACCCACTTGACTAGGATCAACCAAATCTACTCAATCAATAACTCAATGAAATAATCCTTGCTTACAAACCCTAGTCCAAACATATGAACACTCACTCAAAATATTTCCAATAAAACTTATCAACCAATCTCACATAACAATGACACTCATGTTCTTTCCAAACCCTAGTTCAAGTTCTTCACTCAAAAACTCACTTCAACAACAATGCTTATAAAACAACTCGCACATAACAATAATACTCATTTTCCTTTCAAAACCTAGATCAAGTTCTTCACACTATCAATGGTTTCAACAACAATGCTTATAAGACAAGGTTTTAACAACAACTCTTAATTCTAGAAAACCTTGAAGCAATAACTCAACACTCTCAATAAGGAAAGCCTAATCAATTTTTTTTCACTCCAAACTTATTTTCCAGAAAACCAACCAAAAAAATCAATTATGAAATAAAGTGCTCATACCTTTTTCTTGATGATGAAGGAACCTCAAATATCTGCCACAACCATAAACACTTCTTTGAAAGCTCAAAGAGTTAGAAGATATTAACTCTCTCAAAAGTACAATGCAAAATATCAAAACACACATACACCTTATCACTTCATCTTAAAGAAAGCATCCATCAACATATACAAAAATGATTAACCACATACACCTTATGATCTCCACACTTTAATTAAATAATTTTCAAATCAATTTAAAATAAAATGTACCTAATATTTATCACTCATTTATATATATTCTTTAATTTTCACTTAACAACAGCCTTCTATATTTCAAAAGAATATTTTAAATTCCCCAAAATAAAATTATAAGTCCCAATAAATTAAATTCCAAATGTAAACCTTATACCTCCCGACTAACTCTCAAACCCTTTTAATTTTCACAAAAATAATAATGACAAGTTTTAAGCATACCTTTTATTACACCAAAAAACTTTGGCGCTCACGACACCCCATGAGGAGATTTCACCGCCAATGAAGCACTCTCCACACCACATACACCTTATGATCTCCACACTTTAATTAAATAATTTTCAAATCAATTTAAAACAAAATGACCTCCCTTAAATCCTGCATTTTTGTGGTCTCAGAACAACTTTCTAAGTCTCAGAGAGTTACCTATGAAAAGGCCCTCTATTTGAAGAATCTGTAGGAAGCTCTTTCTCATATGGCCAATGATAAATCTCTTGGTCTCGATGGCTTCCCTTGTGAATTCTACAAATCCCTTTGGGACACTATAGGGTCTGATCTTCTCAAAGTCTATCAGGAGGCCTTCTCTAAGGGTTCTTTAGGCCCTAGTATTAATCAAGGGATTATTAAATTTATCCCCAAGGCTAGTGATCCTAAAATCATCACCAATTGGAGAGCTATTACTCTCCTTAATGTCTCTTATAAGATCATTGCCAAAGCCTTGGATTTATGCATCTGCCATATCCTTCCTATTATCGTGCATCTAGAGCAAACTGGCTTCATTTGAGGCAGGTTCATCGTTGATAATATTATTTTTGTTTGGGAAGGTATGGAGTGGGCTCGCAATTCTAACCAACAATCTGTGTTCATCAAAATTGAATTTGAGAAATCTTATGATAGAATTGATTGGTTTGTCATTCTAGTCATGCTTAAAGCTCTTGGTTTTGGGCCTTGCTTCATTGGTTTTGTGGAAATGTTGTTTTCTAAGGCTTCGGTTATTTTATCCATTAACAAACACAAGTCCTTAGCCATCGGTCTCTTTTGATATATTAGATAAGGTTACTCATTAACTCCTTCCCTTTATGTCCATTTTGCTAAAGGGTTTGGCTATTTACTAGCTCACCATGTTGCTTAGGGTTCTATTCGAGGAATTTCTCTCCACAAAGGTGATACTTAGTTGATCAATGGTCATTTTGATGATGACTATTTCCTCACTCTTATTGAGAAAGAAGGTTTCATTCAACAAGTGTTTGCTTGTCTGGAACTTTTTGTTTGGCTTCTAGATCCTCCATTCAATGGAGAAAGACCTAATTTTATAGGTAGTCTCTCAACCCAATGCCCTACTGACTTAATCAATATCAATGGAATATCATCCAAGAGGGGAAATGTTTTATTTTTTAGGCATTCCTTTTACCTTTAATGGGTCATTTCCAGAGTTATGAAAGTATGTTGTTAACAGGGTGGAATAGAAGTTTACCTACTGGTCCACCAAGAAGCTCTCCCTTGCTAGTAAATTTCAAATTTGCACAAAAGTCCTTGCGACCACTAATGTTTATTATTCTTACTATTGGGTCCCATCCAAAAATTTCTATAAGAAACATGATAAGCTTCTACAAGACTTCTTATGGTTCTCTTCCAATAATGCTTCATGATTCCACCATGTTACCTGGGAGTATTGTTGTCTTTCTAGGAGCCATGGTGGACTTGGCATTCTCAATACTCAACATCAAGGTTGTGCCCTTTGTGTTCAGTGGATCATTAGAGCCCTCATGATCAATGAGGCTTGGAAGATTCTCATCCAACACTATATTAGTGAAGGTTCCCCTTTTGGGTGTAAGAGTTGGAAGGGCATGGGGTTCCCTTCCCTCCTTGTTGCCCTTGTGTCTATCAAAGTGTTAGGATCCTTCATCATTAGGAGCATTTGGAAATCCTGGGAGAGTGTTAAGCCTTGGCTTAGATGGAATGGCCAAAGATTTTAGCTTGGCCTCTCCATCAACCAAATGAGTGTTTTGTGGTCACATGTTATCACCTACCAGGGTTCCCCACTTGCATAGGTTCCTTGGGTTCATGCGCTGAGATTAGTTTGCAAAGATGTGGCATCACTGATTTCTTTTCTCGTCCTACCAGGGATTGGCTCCCTTGGGATGATTTTAGAGCTAAATTTAGGCTTAATCACTTTGAAAAAGATACCTTTGAGGCTATCAAGGTTGCTCTCTCTGACTTCATGTTACACAAGATTTATGTGCTTTCATAGTGACCTTGGTGGAAGGACTGGAAGTGGTTTTTGAACACTCCATTATAAAATTATAAGGCTTGATTAGGGTATGGATAGATCTCTCCTTGCCTCCCCATGATTGATAAGCTCAATCAATGGTGGAAGATCTCCTCCCCTCAACCTATTTGGTTGCACAGATTCCAGATCGTTTGGGCTCCTTTCTTGGAGCCCAAAATTTCTTGTTTTGCATGAAGTCTTTTGCACCAAGGGCATATTATTGGGGAGCATCAGCAATATTTAGGCATCCCCAAACCTTCTTGCCCTTTATGTCTTCAATCTGAAGACTTTGTCCATATTTTTTGGGTTTGTGCTCGTGATCATTCCCTTTGGGAGTGGCTTTTTTCCTTTTTTAGACCATATTCCTTTTCCATGTTTGAGTGGAAGCATATCATTTTGGGAGACCCCCCGCCATTACCAGCTATTTTTTTTAAGTGTGGCACTTTTTTCGTATGGCAACCATGTTCAGTATATGGAGAGCTAGAAATGATTGTATCTTTGGTAAGTGTTCTTCCTCTTTGCACATATTTGCTTTTGATAAGTCTAATATTATTTCATCTGTGTATTTTCATATTACAGTTCAGGCCAATAAGGTGGTCATGGAGCTCACTCATCTTCAAGAGCTTATTGATCAGTGGAGGAATGCACCATGCTCAATAATTCAGGATACTCCTTGTAGCAGGTCCAGGTCCAGATAGTAGTATCGCTCGCTCCCAAACTACACTCTTATCCCAGCTGAAGGTGCTTATAGATATGGTCGTGGCTACGTGACTATTCCTCTCTCCCCCAACTCCTCGACTTAATGCCTAGGACAATTTAAGATTTTATGGCTGGGTTTATGTTCTCGGTACTTCTGGACAGGGGAGGGACTCATTGTCAAAGTCTTTGGGTGGGAATAAGGGGTGGCTAAGCGTCATCATTTTGTAATTAGCTTATTCTATTGTCCATCAGTTCTATAAACTGTAAATTATTCGTTTGGGTTCCCACTCTATTTTAACGGGAATGGTTTTTTTTTGGCTAAGGTGTTAGCCAAGTGACGTGTTTATCCGCCTATTTTTTTTGTTTAAAAAAATGTATTTTATTAATTCTTTAATATAATGTTTATTTTTACATTTAAAAAACAAGCATTAATAATTTTGCTAAAAAGTAAATTTCCTTTAGTTATCTACAGACAAATCAATCACATATAAACGATGATGATCAATTTTCTGTACACTACATTCGTGCACGTCCAAAGCATAAATGCATGTAATCAATAAATTTCAATTAGTTATTGCAATATACAATTTTATTAATAAAATAATTTTTTTTGATAGTCGAAGTTTCTGTGTATATATGCATCGAATCAAGAGAAGCTTATGTTAATAGTCGAAGTTTCTGTGTATATATGCATCGAATCAAGAGAAGCTTATGCACAGTGCAAAAACATGATTGCTTTCTTATAGGCTCTTGGCATTTTAAACCTCCGTTTTTTTATAAGCTTAATCTGCTTGGATTACACACGTATCAAATTATATTTTGAAGTTTGTAAAATGGGCAGACCGATCAAATCACTTTAAGGTGTTCAACGGGACAGACAGCACTGTCCCGCGGCATAGTCAAAACCCACTTTATTTGCTTAAAAGCGACTTGTATCATCACATAATCTGAACGCTTTTGATTTATTCAAAACACAATTCTATCTTATAAAACTACAGTGCACATCAGTTAGATGATGTTTATTTATAGAGAATTTCATTAACCCTAAAAAAACAGTACCTCTCTGGATTATAAAACCATAGTTTTGTAGTAGATCTACCATTACTGTAAAGCTCAAACAAGCAGCGAACTCAGAATGAAATAAAACCAAGAACTAAATAAACTTGGAACTGAGAGCAAGGCATAGGCCTCCCCTTGCCGTTATGTAATGACTTGCCACTTTGTCCCCTTCTAAAGCCTCTTATCTCCACTGTTTCTTGATTGCATTTGTATCAATACTAATGGAGGTGAAGGCTAATGAGAACTCGCATAAACCAGTGCCTATTTTATCCAGGGATCAATAATAGTCATGCCTTCTTCCTCTTCTCCATCTGTGATGTGAGATATAGGCTATCAAAGAGCCCAAAGTGCATACACCTTTGGAGAAATTTCAAATAGCCAGTTAGAGAAATCTGTCTGCAGTGCCCCGGCACGTATAACAATCCTAAGAGACCAAATAATGAAACAGTTGTACCTGGCTAGTAGTACTTGGCCAGTGCTACCTCCCATTAGTGGAATGATAATTTCTTTCCTTGTCTTTAAAAAATCAACAGAAAAAGAAGGTGGGAATAATAAAGCAGTAGTACCTGGCTAAAGAGTTAGGTAATACCTCCCATTAGTGGACGCATACCAATATATTATTCATATAACTTCACCCCACTAACTTGACATCCCTAAAAGGAATGTTTGCTTTTGTTTTTCCTCTTTTACCTGTAAATGACTTGGCTTTCTTGCTTTAATCTTGCAATATCTGCTCTGCTAAAATTGGTAGGCAGCGGTCTCCCAAGATGGATGTATCAATTATTTGTTTGTTTGGAATCTGCTTTTTCCTGTGCTAATTGATGTGCATTTGTTTATGTGATTAAAGAATTGATTCTAATGTAAGCATGCTTCAGAACAGTATTTCTGTCTGCTGTCATCTTTTCCTCGTCAAGTGAATTAAAGTCAAGGTTTGAATAAAACTGTTTTTGTCAAAAGCAAAATGAACAGACAATTAAAAAGTCGTCCATTGGAGCACACATATGTTACATGTATAGGATTTTGCCGTATTATATTTGATGTGACATGATAATATTGATGAGTCTTTTTGGTATTGTAGTTCAGAGTTTTTGGAGTGTAATTCGAATTGTTGGGGTAGAAGAGAGCCAATTTCAAGTTTTCTCCACAGAGAAAGAGCTGGATGCTTGAACTTAGTTTAATGTAAACTTATTTTGATGTTTCAAAAGGCTTATATCAACAATTACTTAACTAATTGTGCCTGAAAAATTATTCCTGAGTTCGATTCGTATGATTTGTTTATTAAATTTATTCAAATAATCTTTCTCTTCTTTCACTTTACACCCTTGTTAATTTCTTTTTCTAAATAATTATTTAATGAGTAGAAATATAATTATAGTGATACCATTGTATTAATAAAAAATCAACATGTGTAATTGAAACCCATTCTATTGTTAAATTTATTATAATACAATATTACACCCTTTTAATTTCTTTTTCTAAATAATTATTTAATGAGTAGAAATATAAATATAGTGATACCATTGTATTAATAAAAATTCAGCATGTGTGATTGAAACCCATCCTATTGTTATATAATTTAATATATATATATTATTGGTTTTTTTTTAAATCTATCGACAACCATGATCCCTCGTAAAGCCACCACACACACACACACTCGCCCACACCGTGGTTTGAACCTTGGGCCTTCCGAAGAAGAGCCAAAGCCCTAACCATTGCACTGCACCCCCAAGTGCATATTAATTATCATTATTATTATTTTAGATAAGTTATAGGTGGTTTTTTATTGGATCATCCTCATTAAAATATTAAAATATTATATTTGTCACAATATTAATTAAATTATATTTAACTTTTTTGCTTATTAAAATATTATTCATCTTGTTGTCTATTAAATATATTCTTATGTGACAAGCTTCTTGTATCATTTTTGTTAAAGATATCAAATCTCATTTGACCAATTAAATTTTAAAATTTTAATTTCACTAAGAAAAAGACTAACATAATTAACTAAATTATTTGTTAACTGGTTTCCTTTTTTTATAAATATATTCATATTTCTATTTGAGATTGGTGTTGGTAATGGCGTTTCTAGTTTGGTGGAGATTTCAGAGGTATGTTTTCCTACTCCATCCATTTCAGGAGATTATTAGGGTCTGCTTGGGGATCCTCTAGCCTAGATATGTGGATCTCCTATGGGACCGATGGGTTTTTTTATTTTTAATTGAGGAGCATGGTCTTTTGTGCATATTGTGTCTAAATTTTCAAAGAATTTGACTCCTATTGTTGGCCTTTTTATCTTATCCTTTTTGAGAGGTCTTTGAAAGTGCCCCGTCTAGAATTTGGACAAGGAGGTAAAACGAAAATTAACTAAATAAATCAAACTTAATATTAAAATTCGTGCAGAGCTATTACATCAACCATCAAACATTGAAAATCATAACAAATATATATGGAGGGGATAGGGAGGAAGTCGACGGAGAGGAAAGGAAGGGAGGTTGGAGGAATAAGGGGAAAGGGAGTTGGAGGGATAAGGAGGAAGAAGGAATAACGGAGGAAATGGAGGGATAAAGGGAAAGAATTTATTGACTTTAATAAAACCTGTCGACATTATAAACTTGCCGACAATGCTAACCTAACCTAACCACTAAAGGTGTTCACATTTGCTACATTCTCCCCCTTAAAGTTGAGAGGACTAACAATATAGCTCTCAGCTTTACAAATTGAGCTTTAGTCGGTGCCTTGGTGAAGATGTCCGCAACATTCTCCAAAGTGGGGCAATATTGAAGCTCAACAGTTTCAGTTTCCACCATATCTCTGATGAAGTGGTACTTCATATCAAAATGCTTTGATATACTATGGTGGACAGGATTGTATGCCAACTGAATGGCACTAATTTTGTCATAGAATATCCTTGTTGGACCACTTTGCTGCTCTCCAAGTTCTTCTAATACCTTTCGTAGCCATAGAGCTTGAGTACTAGCATGAGTGACCACTATATACTCAGCTTCTGTTGAAGATGGTGCTACTACTGTCTACTTCTTGGAACTCCAAGTTATTAGTCCTGATCCCAGACTAAAACAGTTCCTAGAGGTTGATTTTCTATCATCAATGTTACTACCCCAATCACTATCACTGAAGCCTACAAGCTTGATAGTGTTACATTTCTAGTAATGGATTCCAAAATCCCATGTACCCTTTACATATCTAAGAATTCTCTTAGCTGCCTGCAAATGCAACTCAGAAGGGTTAGACATAAATCAAGAAACAAGAGAAATAGCATACTGAATATCAGGTCTGGTGTTGGCGAGAAACATCAAACTCCCAACCATGCTTTCGAAAGTGGTCACGTCAACTTTTGATGCTCCATCATCTTTGCTTAATTGGATCCCATGTCCAACCGGAGTTGCAATCGGTTTGCAATTCTCCATAGAAAACTTCTTAAGCATGTCCCGAACATACTTATGTTGAGAGATGAAGATCCCCGTATCCGATCGATGAACCTCCATTCCAAGGAAGTAGTGCATTAAGCCAAGATCCTTCATCTCAAACTACTCCATCATGGAGTGTTTGAACTTCATATTCAGTGTTTCATTACTACCCATGAATATGAGATCATCCACATACAAGCAAACTATGAGGATGCCATTTCCTTGTTGTAGGTATTAAAGAGTGGGTTCATTTCTGCTTTTGGTGAACCCAAATTTTTTGAAGTATCGATCAATGCGTGAGTACCAAGCTCTTGGTGCCTGCTTGAGGCCATAAAGTGCCTTCTTCAGTTTGTAAACAAGATGTTCCTTGTCTTTCTCTTCAAATCCTTGTGGTTGCTTAACATACACTTCTTCTATCAAGTAACCATTTAGAAATGCACTTTTCACATCCATGTGTTGAACTTTCCATCCCTTATTTGCAGCTAAGGCAAGAACTGTTCTAATAGTCTCCTGTCTGGCTACAGGAGCAAAAGTATCTTCATAATCAATTCCATATTTTTGAGTGGATCCCTTTGCGACTAGTCTCGCCTTGTGCCTTTCAATGCTACCATCAGCATTAAACTTGGTATTGTAGACCCACTTACATCCAACACATTTCTTGCCTTGAGGAAGCTTTACCAACTCCCAAGTGTCGTTGTTTTTTATAGAGGTTATCTCCTCTTTCATGGAATCTTGCCATATTTTTTGATTACATGCCTTCTCATAACTAGAAGGTTCAAGTTGTGCACTAGTTAACTTGATCTCCCCTAGGTTCCTGTTGGGAGACATCATCACCATACAAGTGCATACTTTCTAATCTATGTAAAACAGAATCCATTTCACTAGCTTGACTCCTAGTGTATCTTCTTGAAAAAAAATTATCCAACATCTAAGATGATGGATGATACTGTAGAGTTCTCTTACCTTTGGATGGAGAATCAATGTCCATTGGTGAGGAACTTACTGATCGCTGCGGAGAAGGACTTGGTGAAGAAGTTGAATCAGAAGATGGACTTAGAGGATTTGCATGAGGAGACTTCTTTCCTTTATGTGGTGCCTGTGGTTGCACCTGTTGAGCAATGACATCAGTGGCCTCAACATCACTGAATATTTGGGGCTTACCCCATTCTCCCCCTTCAGCAAAAATTACATCCCTGGAAATCACAAGCTTTCTAGTCCGAGGATTATAGAGTCTATAAGCTTTTGTATTCTCACAGTATCCTACAAAGATACATGCCTGACTCTTTGTATCGAGCTTATCCCTAAGCTCATCAGGAATGTGAGAATAGGCCAACAAGCCAAACACTCTGAAATGCTTAACATTTGGCTTTTTACCATACCATGCTTGGTAAGGTGTCTGTCCTTCCAAACTTGAAGTAGGACTTATGTTCAAGATATACACGCTGGTCCTGGCTACATCTGCCCAATATGAATTAGTCAAATGCTTCGTCTGAAGCATAAACCTTGCCATCTCCATAATGGTGTGATTATTCCTCTCTGCAACACCATTCTGTTGTGGAGTGTAGGCAGTAGTGAACTACCTCTTAATGCCATGTTGCTTACAAAAATTCACAAACTCATTAGAGGAATATTCTCCTCCCCTATCTGATCGAAGACATTTTACAAAATGTCCACTTTCACTTTCAACTCTTGTTTTGAAATCGAGAAAACATTCATATGCTTCATCCTTATGTTTCAAAAAATATATCCAGCACATTCTAGTATAATCATCAATAAAGAGTAGAAAGTAAGAGTTGTTACCCAGACTTTGTGTCTGCATCATACCACAGATGTCAGTATGCACTAGCTGGAGAGGATAGCTGGCCCGCCATGCTTGTCCATGAGGAAACTTTGATCTGGCATGCTTTCCAAGAGCACAACCTTCACAAACTTCTTTATCATCCTAAACTTTAGGAAGTCCAGTGACCATAGCTTGGGAAGTTAGCATTTTCAAACTAGCAGAATTCAAATGGCCATATCTCAAGTGTTAGAGAAAACTTGGATTAGAAATAGCAACACTTGCTAACTTATCTCCCCCTGGTTGGCCAAACTTTAAAGGAAACAATCTATTCTTTGACATTGGCACTTGAGTAATGATTCTATTATTGTTATTTTTATCAAAAAATAGTGCATTTACCCTCATCAAAAAGCAACTTGTAGTTCTTTTCTAACATTTGTCCAACACTTAAAAGATTATGTTGGAGATGGGATGTATAATAGATATCACTTACTTGTTTGACTCCTTCTTTAGTTGGAACTGCCATAGCTCCAATGCCTTCGACTTCTAATGATTTATCATCTCCCAATTTGATGTTGGATTTATAGGAGGAATTTAGAGTAGCAAAGAGCTCTTCTTTGCCACTCATATGGTTTGAACACCCAGTGTCCAAGATCCATGTATCATTCATGTTCTGATCTGCTTGACCATATGAGAGAAAGAGATTTGTGGCCTCTTCCTCTTCTCCAAAGTTTCCAAACTGACTGCTCTGGCTGCTACTAGCTCCCTATGAAGTCCAATAGTCATGAGCATAATGGCCAAGTTTGCCATAATTGTAGCAAGATTGTTTTGACTTATCTCCTCCTTTACCTCTGCCTGATTTTTTCCATCTATTTTGTTGTCCTCCTTTATTCTGTTGTTCACTGTTGTTTGAGAATCCTCTTCTATTATGATTTCATCCTCTGTTAGGAGTTCCACCTCTCTGATTATTTTTGCCGAATTCCTCCCTATCCTTCCCGTATATATTAGTGAGCATTTCTATGTTTGTTGATTGTATTGGGCTCTGCGAGAATATTATATAATTTATTTGTTATTTAGTAAATATTTAATATTTCCACCTGGTCCGAATAGTACATTTGGTACCATCAACGCCACATCAACGCTCTGTCAGCACCCGCCATGTGTCGGTTGCCTCCACCTCAGCACCTCGATCTGCGTGTCACCTCAAAAATCATGCAGCATCAAAATTTGTGCCCAGCTCTGCCACCTCCTCGATATGATCGCTAGCTACTTGGGATGCACACCCAACATGCTCGCCAGCCAGTCATCGTGTGTTCTCGAGAATTGTGCCCGTGCGTCCTCGAGAATCGTGCCCGTCCGATCTCGAGAATCATGCCCGTCCGATCGATCTCGGCTCTGATACCAAATCTAGAATTTGGACAAGGAGGTAAAACAAAAATTAACTAAATAAATCAAACTTAATATTAAAATTCGTGCAGAGCTATTACAACAACCATCAAACATTGAAAATCATAACAAATATATATAAAGGGGATAGGGAGGAAGTCGACGGAGAGGAAAGGAAGGGAGGTTGGAGGAATAAGGGGAAAGGGGGTTGGAGGGATAAGGAGGAAGAAGGAATAATGGAGGAAATGGAGGGATAAGGGGAAAGAATTTATTGAATTTAATAAACCATGTCGACATTATAAACTTGCCGACAATGCTAACCTAACCTAACCACTAAAGGTGTTCACATTTGCTACACCCCGAGGCTTGATAGGTATCAATGTTGAAGAATTTGCTTGCAATTTGGTTGGTAATTTCTTAGGAGATCACCTAGACATTGCTGCCTTTTGGAAGTGGGCCTCTTCAAAGTGATCTCCTAGAGGTCTAATAGAAATGTTGGCTTTACCTAAGGGTTTATTCTTGATCAAGCTTCTAGAAGAACAAAACATGAAGTGAATTCTAGGGGGTAGTCCTTGCTTTTTTGGGAATAGGAATTTGTTTCTTATATGATAGAAGATGGATTATGATCCTGATACACAAACGATTAACACTTCCCTTGTCTGGGTCAAGCTCTTGAGCCTACCCTTCCAATTTTGGTATGAAGATATTGTAAAAAGTATTATTAGATCTATCAAGGAGGTACTTTTAATTGATGTTATTGCTAGAGCCAAGTCACACATGGTATAAGCTAGGATGTGTGTCAACGATGATCTTTCATTAGACCTCCAAAAAATAATTGATCTCATATCTGATTATGGCTCTCAAAACTAAACCATTGGGTATGAGAATAGGCCAGTGTTATACTTAGTATGTAAAAAACGTGGTCATGCTCTTACTGGGTGCTCAAAAAATGATTTATAGGGTAAAAAAATGGGTGTAAAAAAATAAGAATATTTCAGAAGACTAGGATCTTGCTAGAACTTCATCAAGAATTCATCCCAAAAGACCTTCTAGTGCTCTAGTTTATGGTTTCCACCAAAGTAAAGTGGTACCTATGATAGAAGAAATTGTAGCTCTCCAAAATCTAGTGATTCAAGTATGCCCAAATTTTTGTCCTAATAGTTTGGTGTCTAATTCCCTTAAGGGTAATCCCTTTGAATAATTAGCTTCAGTTCTAGACCCTTTGGGTGAAATGAAAGAGCTCCCTATTTTAAATGGGGCCACGTTTGGTTGCCTCCCAATGGAACCCCCCACCCCTGTTGGCATTTTGGTTGCCCCTAAATAATATTCTCCTTCCAAGGGGTTTAATTATGGTATAATGTATCTTGAGTCCTCTAAAAAAATCCTATTACAATATTTAAGTCCTCTTAAAAGGCATAAGATCCATAGAAATCATATCTATGACCCCTCCAAAACTTAAAAGAGAGAGAGTATGGATGTTGGGGTCAATTAAAAAGTTAGAAGACCCTCAAATAAAGACCTAATAAAGTGTGCTAGAGAGATAGACATTGTTAACAATTTTCAAATAGTTTTGAAGCTTGAGGGTAGTAATGTTTAGATGGAGAATTATTCCTGTTGGAAATTTTGAGTAATTATGTTGTCATTGATGTCAAGTGTTAGTTCATCTCAGTGCAAGGGAATTGATAAAAAGAGGTCATTGATGTCAAGTGTTAGTTCATCTCAATGCAAGGGAATTGATAAAAATAGGGTTAAAATATTTATATTTTAAGCCCAAGAGATTTGGTACAAAGCTCCACATGGTTGGTCAAAAGGTTGTCTAAATATCCCGAAGGAAAAAATATCAAGGCCCAAAAGAAAATAATATTATAATATTTATTATGATAATATTAAAGTTTTAAAGTTAAGTCTAAGGTTCAATTATAAAATAATTATAATATTTATATTATAATATTTTATAACCCTAAGTGGGTTTGGCACCAAGAATTTTTTTAATTCTTAAAGCTCCGTCGACGTCTTAGCAATGGAGGTAATTCATATTTATATGGTAAGGTTTGGTGGCCTAAGAGAATTATTCGAAGTGAGTATCAAAGGTTAAATGTGAATTTTAGATGTACAAATCGTAAGGAAGACAAAAATTTTATTAAAAAAAGAGAAGACCTTTGATGGGAATAAGGATACGATCATGGAGTCTTATCACCATCAAAGCAATTGGCCTAGCAGTAGTATTGGTAGGGTAAAGGTACTAGCAAACGGTAAATCCTATGTTTGAATCCCAATGATGATAGTTTTGTTCATCATTTTATAGGTAAGGAGGCTAAGCAAGGATAAGGAGCGCATCGTGACATTTTTTCCTTGTGTCGATGATTGGTCTAGCAGCGGCCCAAAGGGTGCTAGCGTAATGGCAGGTGGTAGGCGTTGTGTTCGAATCTCCCGTGGTAGTATTTTTGGTAAGCACTATTAAATTTTTTAATTACCTAAGGTTGAGGGTTAGGCGCATGAGGGGTGTTTGATTAATTTGAGCACTATAGACTTAGGGAGGTATAAGGAGAAATTTTTTATTATTCTTTGCATTATCTTTTGGAGAAAAATGATATGAGATATAGTGGAGTAATAAGGATCTTTGTTAAATA
This sequence comes from Wollemia nobilis, assembly GCA_028583015.1. NCBI lineage: Eukaryota > Viridiplantae > Streptophyta > Pinopsida > Araucariales > Araucariaceae > Wollemia > Wollemia nobilis. Next base: position 135,263 of record JAQPPZ010002456.1, on the reverse strand, counting down.
TTTTATGAATGTGTTTTTAAAATTGAGAGGGAGTTAAAAGGTGTATGAGGTATTTTAATTGTTTGTATTTTGCTTCATTTTGAAGGGTTTGATTTATGAGTTAATGCTATAATTTTAGAAACCAAGAGAGTTGATTTGGATTTTAATTGTGCACACATTTAGAAGGTTTGCTCACTCATAAAGAGGTTTTGTGCTAGCCCTTTTATAGTTGCAAAAGATATTGTGTGTGAGACAGATTTTTGAAGACATATCTCCATAAGAGCAAGAAAAATGGTATGGGTATATCATTCCTTATTTAAGGTGTTTTATGAATATTTTTGAAACATAAGGTGGAGTGAAATGGATTATTTTATAAGCATTGTTGGAAATATTTGAGTGAGGATTTTGTGATTCATGATTAAATATGTTGAAGTCATTTGAGATAGAGATTGTGAACTACTTATGCTAGGGTTGAATACAAGTTAGATCATATTTGTGAAACCTTTTTGAACATTGGTTTGTGAGATATTGATTGAAATTGTGGAAGTGATTGAGATCAATTTGTGAAGGAAAATTATGCATTAGTGTGATTGATCTATGAGAGAAAGTTTGCAAGAAGGATAGGTCAGTTTTGTGAAACAACTTATATATTGCTTTGATTTGACTTGAAAGAGATTTTGCAAGTGATAGATATTGATTGATTGAGTAAAAAATATGTGAGTGTGAAACATATTAAGGTTTTGATAGAGTATATGATTCTCTATATGTTCTAGAGGTTAAACGAATTCTAAGTAGAATTTGTTTGTGTGAAGAGAGTTTTTCTAAAAGAGATTTAAGTTGTGTTTTATATGCAAGTTTTAGAATTATTTAAGCATGTCTTGTGAGAAGGCTTGAGAGAAGAGTTGAGCAAGTCTTTGAGAAGCCTAAGGACAGATTTGAGCAAGTCTTGTGAAGACTTGAAACAATATTGAGAGCAGGTTTGATTGTTGATCTGGTCAAGATTTGTGTTAAGGCTTGGGGTATATTTGAGATAGATTTTGGTGCAGATTTGTGAGTAGAGTTAGAGTAGATTTGTGCTAAGACTTGGAACAGAATTTGGTGCAAATTTGTGAGAAAAGTTAGAGAATATTTGTGCTAGAATTGGGATAGATTTTGGTGCATATTTATGAGTAGAGTTAGAGTATATTTATGCTAGACTTGGGACAGATTTTGGTGCAGATTTGAGATAGATTTTGGTGCGGATTTGTGAGCAAAGTTAGAGAAGATTTGTGCTAGAATTGGGATATATTTTGGTGCATATTTTATATATATTTGAAAGCAATCTTTGGAGGTGACAGAGCAAAGAGGACAACAATATCCAATGGTTAGATATCCATTAGCCAATGTAGTGGGGATAAAGGTATCTTATGGAGAGAGATCCACAAGCCAAAGCAGTGGGGGTAGAAGTCTTCTAGAAGATCACCAACCACAGCATAGGGGAAAGAGTTCTCCTATGGAGATATATCCATGAACTAGAGCAAGGGGAAAGAGTTCTCTTGTAGAGAGAGATCCACGAGCTAGATCTAGGGGATAAATTTCTTCTGTTGATAGAGATACATGAACCAGAGCAAGGGGAAGGAGTTCTCCTATGGATAAAGATCCATTAACCAGAGAAAGGGGATAGAGTTATCATGTGGAGTGAGATCCACAAACCAGTTGGAAAGATAGATTTCTTCTATGGAGAGATATCCACAAACTAGTTGAGGATATAGAGTTCACTTGGATCACATTCCATGAACCAAAGAAAAAGAAAAAGAGTTCTCCTGTGGAGAGATCCACAAATCAAAGTATAGGGGATTGGTGTATGCTTTGGACAGAGGTCCATAAACGTTGTATTAGGTAATTGATTTCCAAGAGATTTGTTGAGAAAATTTAAGAGAAATATTTTCTCCATGGAGTAGCCCACATTGGGTGAACCACGTTAAATTTGTATCTCTCTTGTGTGTGATGATTTATGCATTATTTTGATTACTGCTATTGATATTGCCATTGATAATATTTGATAATATTGTTTGGGAAAGAAAATTAAAAGTTGGTCTTATACTGTTCACCCCCCCTCTCAGTATAAGCCTATGTTCTTCACTTCCCTCCCTTCAGAATAAAGGACTCGTCTCCTAGATAAATATAGTGGTGGAATGTACAAGGTCTCAATGGTCCCATGAAATAAATACTGATTTCCTCTTTGAGAAAGGACTTATCACCACATATTATTTTGCTTCAAGAAACTAAGCTGGATGAGAATAATTTATTTAGGATAAAGAATTATTTGTGGAAAGATATGAATTTTACTACAATTCATACCCAAGGTTCTTCTGAGGGACTACTTTATTTATGGGACCCAACAAGAGTTTATGGTTTTTTGGTTTTCACTTCCAACCAAATTGTTAATATTTTTTTGTTGCAAGTTTTTCGATAGAAGATGGATTCTTTCCAGCATTTATATCCCTAACTCTATGGCTGATATAGGTACTCTTTGGTCAATTCTTTATTATATGAGGGTCTCCTTTTTGAATGAGTGTTGGATGCTAGTAGGTGATTTTAATATTCCCTTATACCCCTTAGATAAAAAGGAGAAAACTCTATAATATCCAAAATTATGGAGGATTTTTCCAATTTTGTTAACAAATTTGAGATGCTAGACCTTGAGTTGTGGGGCAACAAATATACATGGAGAAACAAAATATCTAGTTCTTAGCTAATTTATATAAGACTTGATAGGATTTTGATCTCAAAGGGTATCCTATATTTGCTGGGAAATTGCTCCTTGAGTTTCCTCACCAAAATAGTTTTGGACCATAACCCCCTAGTACTAGAAATTCTCTCGAGAAACTAAAAACATAAAAGACCATTCATATTTGAATTAATATGGATCCATCATCGAGAGCTAGATCCAAAAATAGAGGAATGATGGTATAAAATATTCTCAGGACCTTTAATCTTCCAACTTGCTAAAAAGCTTAAATTTGTAAAAGTCAATCTTAAAGTATGGAATAAATCAGTTTTTGGTCACCTTTTCAAAAAATGGAGGATTTGAAACAACAGTTGAAGGAAATTGAGTCTGCACAAGAATCAAGATTTTTTAATGAGGATCTTAGAAGCAAAGAAAATATCTACTCTCAGGATTCCATAATACCTTGATAAGAGAAGAGTCCTTCTAGAGACAGAGATCAAGGGTGCTCTGGCAAAAAAATGGTGATCATAATACAAATATTTTTCATGCCACTACCCCCAAACATAGAAGTCACAACAAAATTAGAAAAATTATCAAAGAGGATGAATCTAGTATATTAGACCCAAAATATTTTAAGGATGAGGTGGTCAAATTCTTTCAATCTCTATTGGGTGCCAAAATTTAGTGTGATTCTACTACGAAAAGAAGACAACCAACATCCCCAACCTCATTTTTGAATAAATAAATTCCACAATAATATCCCCTTTTGAGCCTAATGAAATCAAGGGATATATTATCTCTATGGTTAGTGAGAAAGCATCCAGATCGAATGGTTTTCCTACCTTATTTTTCCAAAAGTACTAGCACATTATAGGAGTTGATGTCAATTAAGTGATCTTTGATGTGCAAATATCTTTTTTCCTACCAAGAGAAGTTAATTATGCATTCCTAGTCCTCATCCCCAAGAGTTCCAAAGCTAAGGAGTTAAAATAATTTATACCTATAAGCCTGTGCAATATTATTTATAAAATTTTGGTCAAATTTATGGTTAACAAGCTCAAACATATCCTTATTAGAATCATTGATTCTAATTCGAAGGACTTTGTTCTAGAGAGATAAATTATGGATGGAATTATAAAAATCTATGATCTGATTCATTCAGTTCATAAGAGTGGTAAAGTTGGTATGTTTCTTAACCTTGACATGAGTAAAGCATATGATAGAGTCTCTTGGGGCTTTTTAAAAAAGGTATTATTTAAATTTTATTTTCATAATAGATGGATATCTTTGATTAAAAATGGTTCTCTACCCCTATATTCTTGTTCATTATTAATGGTGAGGTTTTAGGGTGCTTTAGTAGCTCTAGAGGTATCAATCAAGGTGAACCTCTTTCCCCTTGTTTTTTCATTATTCTTTTCGAAACCCTTGGGAAATATTTGAAAGCTACAACTATATCCAAATCCATTGAAGGCATTAAACCTGGTTCTCCCATTGAGCCAATTACCCATCATTAATTTTTCAATGATACTCTCCTTTCGACATTCTTCTCCATTCCTCAAACCAAGGAAATCAAAGTAATTTTGAAGGACTATGAGCTAGTTATTGGGTAATATATTAAATTTCTAAAAAGAAAGTTTTTTTTCCTTAATACCCCTCCTAATAGAAAAATATCTATTGCTAGAATCCTAAGATGTATTATTGTTGAATTCCCCTCTATTTACTTAGGGCTACCTCTGTTCAAATGAAGGATCAAAGAAGACCTATGGTATTCATTTTTGGAAAGGCTATATAAAAAGTTAGCACAATAGAAGGGAGCACTTCTAAGTCAAGTAAAAAGGTCTATCTGTTCAAATCTACCCTTCAAAGCCTATCTATGTACTCTCTTTCTATTTTTAAAATCCTTGGAAAAATCACTCAAAATTAGAAAAATTTTAAAATACCTTTCTTTTGTCAGGGGCAAAGGATGAAAAGAGATTCCATATAATTTCTTGGGACCAAATGTGCTCTAAGAAAAGTGCATAAGGCCTTGGGTTGAAAATAATTAAATATAAGAACAAAGATTTACTAGTGAAACAGAGTTGGAGAATTGTTTCTCAAGAAAACAATGGATGAGCCCATATTATCTCCACTAAATACTTGAATAGGGGATTAAGATTCAAGGAAGATCAAAACACCTTACGTGGCTCAGCATTTTGGAACATCATTGTTAAACTAAAAAATCTTCTTCAAAAAGGTCTTGTAGACACCCAAAAGTCGCACATGTCTACCTTTATGTACTTGTAGATCTATCCGAACACTTGTAGATTTGTGTAGACCATCCTAGACCTCTCTAGGCTATCATAGATAAACATAGGCCATTGTAGACCATTGTAGACTACTTTAGACCATCGTATATCACTCTAGACCAATGTAGACCGCCCTAGACTATCATAGACCTTTGTAGACCTATGTAGGCCATCTCATTGGCCTATAGGCATGAAACCCTACCAAACTACACAATTCATATCCTAACCACCTTCTATCTATCACTAACTCACCTATCAACTCCCTAAGGTAACCTAAGCCTTTTTATACACCTAATTAAAACCCCATGATACTATTACTTCCTAAAACTCCTAATTAAGTTAGTTGAATTTATAATTGTAAAGTCACTTTTCACTTAAGTGTACTTTATGACTTAAAAAGGTTAATTAAGATCCTAAACCCAAATTAGTACTAATTATTTCCTCACACATGTGTCCACATTAGGTTAGTTAGGATATTTCCTAGGAATCCTAACTAAACCCTAATCTAACTTAGGAGTTAGCTAATCCTAGTTAACCCTAATCTCTCCTCACACGTGTGTGAGGATGAGATATTCCTTTAGGGAATGTTGGAATGACACCTCCATAAACCCTAACCTAACCTAGTATGGAATAGACTCTAGGATTTGGTCTACCTAACAACCCCCCTGACCTTATATTTTCCTATAAATAGAGGGTCTCCCCTCTCATTATCTCTCTATCTCACCCTTTTATCTAACTTACAGGAACTCTACCAAAATCCTTCCAGAATCCCTTATTTTGATTATGGATGGTAAAAACAACATCCAAGCATCCCAGGAGCCCATCCAGATAAAGGATCTCCACCAGAAGGTACCTAAAGTTGGGTTCACCCCCTAACTTGCAAACTCGAGTTCCAAATCACCCCCTACCCTGTGATTTGGTTCTACAGCTGATCTACAGTAGCATAAACCTTAGGTAAAATTTATTTCATGTTTATATAGAATTTACACTTTATTTTGGATATTTTTCATGTTTTTAATATCATTTTATCTTCATCAATATGGGGCCTAATCCATGATAGGCCCCCAAGTTAACTAACACCATTTTGTAGGTCCTCCAATAGCAGCAAACACCATCAAAACAACAAACACAACATCAAAAACAATAACACAATAGTGGATCACATGCACCAAAGCCCACCTACATTCGAGGGGCTCCAAGAGAAACCATCATAGTGTTTTGAATATTGTCGAGAAAATAAAAGGAGAATCACCTTGTAATCTTGTATCAAATTCTTAATAAAATGATTTAAAAGCACTTCTGAGCAATTTCATTTGTTATGGTTAATTTTCTTGATCAAATGGTAGCCTTTAGTATGCTTCATTCTGGAATACCTGGTGGGACCACCCACAATAGGTTATATTAGGTTATATTACTATAAATATGATATAATTTTGGTTTTCTATAATTTTTACATGATACCTAAAATCCTGAGACACCTCTCAGATCATCAAAATAGGATTTTTAGGCTCCTAACCATGGTTCATCTCCCGACCTATGAATCCAAGGTTAGATTTCTCCCCGACCTATAATTTCTTACAAAACTGCTCTACATACCCCAAAACAACGAGTCATAGCAGAGACTTTAGAAAAGTCAAATTTCACCTAAGAACATAGGTATTCTACTTAGAACCATCTGTGATGTCATTTATTTGCAAGACTAGTTTTCTAATACATGTGTTGTGTTAGCATATCAAAATCCTAATTTAAATACAATAAATTAGGGTTTCAAATTGATATAAATACAATCAAAATAGTTCAATTTCAGAATTGCTTTTAGACATAATTAGATTAGAATTTTGTAATTTGTCGGTGTCTTTCGTAATTGCTTGTCAAGCTTCCTTTCAAATACATTTAGGGTAAGATTTCCTTTACATCCACATGTAAGATTAGATTTCAAGTTTTTGTCCCAATTTAAACTGATAAATCACGTTTTATATTATTCAAAAAAAATTATCTTCAAAGTTGCATCTAGGGTTAGATTCAAAATCACTTTTACATCACCCTAAAAATTTCTTTGTTCTCCTTAAAAAAAATCCATTTCTAATTTGTTTTCTTCTTTCAAGCATGACTTCTAACAATAGAATTGTTGAATTCTTATCACATCACTTACATTCCTTTTCACAACACATATAGGTTTAGGAATTTTTATCACTTTCCAAAATCCTAGGGTAACTTGCATTGTCTTTACTCAAACATCTAAAGTAGAACTTGCAATTCTTTCTAATACATGTATATAGTTCACCTTTAATTCTCATGTATTCTAGTTTGCTTGTTTCCACACTTTCCTAGATCAGTTTTCTTTTCAAAAATACATCTAATATTATATTCTCTTTTTCAAAAATGAAATTAGATACTTAGTTTCTTATCAAAATATGCACCTAGACCTAGATTTCCTTTAAAAAAGGCACTTAATTAGTTGCACTTTACTTTCACATCATCACTAAACAACTTAAACCCACATACTCATGTGGTATATACAGTGGTGATATTGGATTGCATCCATATCCATCATTTGATACTAGTGAGGTAGGAGTTTTACCCTCCACCAGCTCACCTCCCTAGACACCTAACAACCCCATAGGAGCTATTTTCTAGACTTCATCACCAAAAAATCCCCCACTTTCGAGATTGTTCTTTCAGATTTCATCATCGAAAGGAGCCTTTGGAATGGGATATGTTTATATGCCTTCATTCATAAGGATTACATAATTAGTGAACACGGTAATTTTTTTTATTGACCAAGCTCACCCGAGAGTGAAGCAAAATCTTGTTTGGGCAAGTAGCAAGTCTTAAACATTACCACCTCTTCTCATGAGAGGATACAATGAACTCATTTCAGTATTATGATTTATCCCCCTTATAGGCTATCATTTTACTGCACCTTCCATACAGGTCACCATTCGCCTATTGAAGCATTTTTCTATCTTATGCATCTTTGGGTGTTACAGGAGGTTTTATGTTTACAATAGTCTCATTTTATCTAGAAGTTCACATCACTACTTGCGATACTTCCTGGGAGATTTTAAAATCAAAACACACTAAATGAAGAAACACTTTTAATTCTTTGTATTTTAGAATTGATTCTAGTCATACATTGTTTGCATGCTCTCACATATTAGTTTCAACAAATCCACCTATTAGAAGCCCACCTAGGGACTATTTGCAGCCTGTAATTTTTAGTTGTGTCTTTTTCACACTCACAGTCCAATTCACCCCCTGACCTATAAATTCACTATTCATATTACCCCTCATCCTACGATTTTAGTTTTTAGGCACAAAAATCTCATAGATCCTACTGGGTTTCATAAAACCCCCACACATCATACCTAGAACATCAAATTCCCATTTATGTATAGTTCTAAGCACCAATCCCTGATATAAAACACCAAGCCCATTATCACCCATAGCCAGGCATGCGAGTAAGCATACCTTGGGGAAGAAGTGACTAGCACTCCTTCCATCCAGTCCATCCTTCCCCCTTTAGCTATGAAGGGTAATTTTATGCTCATAGTAGACCTCTTTGTAGGACTAGAACCATTCAGTACTATGTCTCATGGTGAGACCTCTACATTTAGAGATGTTTTTTCCACATCATCTAAGAAGTTTCATCCACTCCTTTCTCATCCACCATCACCTCATCCCTCTACCACCTTTTGTGATCACGTTATCTATACGACACCAGGACACCCATATCATTACCTTTTTGTCTATGAGGAGGTTTGTACCACATCCCCTACCTTCACTCATCCCTTCTTCTAAAACCTAGCTTAATATCTTTTTGAGAGTGATTCTTCATTACTTAATCGCACCCATCTAGATATTGTGTCATTCGCCCCTATTTTAGGGATGGTTTCAGACCCATTGATCTCTATCATGGATGCATGTGCATCCCCATTACAATAGCCTCCACTACAACAACAATAGGCCCCACCCACTTCAACACATCAATACACAGAGGAAGTAACACCATCACTCCTTCCTCAATAATCCTTCTTCCTGTTCAAGGTTGCATCACAACCGCCTCTACAGTCCTAACAAATGTAATATCCATAATGTCAACAAACTTTATCTCCTCAAGTCAATGTGAATACATTCACTACACCACCTCCTCATATTCCTAACACATAGACCTATATCCCATCCCCATCATCACTGCAACCTACACCTCATCCATCAGTATTATAGGATGCACCCTATTTCAGTCCATCCTTATCTATGCCTCCCTTTCAATTGCCTCCACCACCATTTTAGATTTTGACTTCGAGTTACCTACCCACGTTTGAGCCTCAACATCCTTAATATCCTACATATCCAACATCCTAATCTTACCAACCAAGATTTTTCCCACAAATTTTGCCTAGCCAGACGTAGACATCATCCTTAGATGCCTTGTCCTGTCTACAAGTCATACAGTCCATTCAGGCATCTTCACATCCACCTATCTCTATTGGAACCATTTTTTTCACACCACCTCCTTCTTGGTCATCACCTCACATGGTACAACCATTACAGTAGGTTCCTCTCGAGCAAACCCCTGTACAACAACCTCATACCACACACCCACAATACTATTATACTTAACAACCACCTACCCTACATTAAAATGTGTCAATTGCTTCAACATATTATCCTATGCAGCAATAGTATCCCTAGGATCTATTACAATATATTCCTCCCCACATTGGGAAGAACAATAATTTCAATACCACCTACACTTATCGACTTCACCCCCATTATCACCATATCCTATGCCATTAACACCTGAACTTAAACTCTTACAAGATGAAGTTAAGATGTTAAAACTTTGCATCGCTAGTTGTGGGTCATAGGAACCCACCTATGATGAGCTCTATAATGATCCAATACATTCCTCAGTTCCCATTCCTCCTTATCCATATCACTTCAAGATGCTAAAGTTTGATAAGTTTAAAATAAAGGAATACCCATGTGAATATGTTAGTAAATATCACTCAGCTTGCTACCAGCTTCATCGTAGTAATTATCTCATGTTATGTACCTTATCCCTTTCACTTAGGTACAAGCCTTAGAATGGTATAACATGTTCCTACACCATAGCCTCTACACTTTTGAGCAGTTGGCCAATTTTTTCCTCAAGCACTTTTCCATCAACATCAAAATGAAGATAAAATTATTTGATGTCTACACTTTACGATAGGCTGATGATGAACCAGTCATAAAATTTATCTCTAGATGGATATCGGTCATACATGACCTCTCTTATAGTCTCCCATATACGGAGTTGGTTACACTCTTCTCAAAGAGTTACCATAAACACATCTCCACCTCCCTATAGCTTCACCAAAGTTGCACCTTTGAGGAATCCATTGCTCAATTAAAAGTCATTGAGGACATCAAAGTCCAATATATCAAAATTAAACTAATACAAAAGCCCTCATACAACTACAACTTTCCATTTAATAGAAACTCACCCAATCGACCTTTTCCATGACCACCACAAGCCAACCAAGTTGTAGTAGCTTATTCAATCCTGACACTGGTCCCACAATCTCCTCCTCCACAAAAACAACAATTTCAAACCAATGCACCTCTCCCACCTATACCACAATATATTCGAGGACCTTATCCCCCACATCCATAGTGTAACTTAACACTACTTTTTGAGCCTCTCTTAGCTTTATTCCAGATATTATACGATGTAGGTCACATTACCCTACAAAAAATTCAACCTCTCGATCCAAATACACCTAAGCCATGGGGTTACATCGAGCAATCCTATTGTGCATACCATAGAAAACACAACCATGATATTGAATCATGTCATTATTTTTGTGGTATGGTCCAAGATCTCATTGATCAAGGAACCATTCAAGTTTCAAACCCTCTCACACCACAAAATCAAAACCTAGGGATATATCAAAATCCCTTACCTGAACACTGGGGGACTAATCCCCAAACACCTCAAAATAACCCCCCAGGGCTTCCAAGACAAGTTGACAATGTCCACTATGACCCTTCTTCACATAGTGTAGTAGGCATGATCAACCTTACCACTCAAAACCAATGTTACCCTTCATGTCAACCTACATTGATAGCCTCTACATCAGCACCATTTGTTTCCCCACAAGTTCTTACGACTCCTCAAGCTCCACCTTGTCCTCCACATAATATCATTACAATTAATGGTAGCCTTACACATCAGTTACGTAATGCCCCTACCATATTGTCTATCTTTGACCTCCTACAACAATCTCAGTCCCATCATGAGGCATTAGATTATATTCTTTACTCAATCGAACTTAAGATCCATTATACCAATGCATTTGTCAAATTTATAATTAATATACCACGTTACCTTCATCCATCTATTAGTTTCCATGACCATGAGATCACATACCTCATAGGCAAAGGAGTGGACCCTCCCCTTCATATTCAAGCAACTATAAATGATAGCACATACAAGTGTGTTCTTGTTGATAATGATTTCTCAATCAGTATTATCTCCACTATGGCTCTGCATTATCTACACATTCCACCAACTCATTTCTTGACACCCTTACTGAACCTTCACACATTTGATGTTTTAATGTGACCTACAGTAGGATCCATTATCCTACCCATCTATGTATGTGTGTGTACTATTTTGATTCAAATCCATGTTATTCAATGTGAAATGTAGTATAACATCTTGCTTGGATGCCCTTGGATTAGAGATATGCATTGTGTGGCAACTACATTGCACAATTATCTCAAATACATCTACAACGGGCTTATCCATTGTGTTCCTAATGATGGGAATCCTTTCAAATTCTACAACATCGCAAATCTCCAACCTGGACCTTCTTCATCTATGATACAAGTCCTTCCTATCTCTAATCCTCACCCATCAAGAGTATTCATACCTCATCCATCATTAGTGCCCTCACCACAACCTTAATCAAGGACATGTATGCACTCACCACTAGCAATGTCCATACCACCATCATCATCTAGTACAACAATCCATTCTGATACTGTACCCTTTTTACCACCTTCATCATGGCCTCCACTACATTCACAATCCTTATTGTCTACAAACCCACCACCATTATTGATAATCGGCTTGCCATATTTGTTAGGGCTGACTCCCACTTCACATCCATATTCCTCTAAAACACCTCCTCTCTTACCTACACCACAAACATCACCACTCTCTTTTTTCCCATGACCTTGATCATTCAATTATACTCGTAAGTCACCACCAACACCTACTCCTCATCACTCATAGTTCCCATATTCTTATAATTCCATCCCATTTATGGTTACTGAATGCCACAATTGGTAGAAATGAGCTACACATCTTGATGATAAGCTATTTCAATCATCTACAACCACCATTCAGGATTCCCAGCTTGCATCATTGTCATATGATTCAAATTCATTGTCTCGTTCACCCATGCGTACGTCATCCCAAGTTTCTATCTACATGACAAAAACTAGTCCTGGTGACTACAACATCCACAATGCTCGTTTGCATCCACCTCCAATATATTCTACCCATGACTTTGGTCGCCCATCCACTTTGGTACTTACCACTGGTACAATCATGCACTTAGGTTCCTGAAAACATTATACCAACTTTGTGTACGTAGGCATTGATTCTTCACTCTCACCTATTGTCCCTCCACCACTGCAGTCCATATTTTGTAGCATGCTAGATCACATGTCCAACCCCCAATTTGCATTATGTTATATTTAACATTTTAATTTGTGTGGATTTGAGCTAAGATGTTATGAACAAGGTTTATGCACACCCATAAATCCTCGTGTCCAACTACCCATAGACAAATCAGGTTTAGGATACTAGCCCACAACAATCCATACACTCAAGGATGAAATGTAAGATCTTTCCTTGCATTCCACATCACCTCCTATGCACACCTTATAATAATATGTTGATATGGACATCTTCAATGATAATTCATCTCCCCACTCCATGATCACAATTCCCTCAAACTTATTTCATGAAGTCCCTTCCTCAGATGACACGTCCTCATGTTGCATTGATGAACTAGTTAATCAATTTGTTGCATTATCCCTCACACCTGAAGTCCCATGATGCAACATTGCATTTCCCCCTTTATTGCCGATGTATCCAGCTATACCCTCACACATGTGTCTCTAGCTTTGGTAATTGATAACATGGCCTTGATTACCACCTGTTATCTTGCATCCACCATTACATATTTCTCGACACTCACTAACTCATGAATATTCATCATCATATTCATCGCTATTAGATTCTTCTATCACTTACATTAATATGGTTTATGTGGACCTCTTTGCGCCACTTTTATAATATCTCACACAAATTGAGACAACATCCCCAACTCAAATTTCATTAACCTAACTCACATTTCATAAATACCTTCTCCACATGACTTCTTGTTATAACCACACATTTTACATATAGAAAATTCTCCTTCATCATCAAATCCATCTCACATTCCATGCATCCATCACATGGATATATATTTAGATGAAAAATATGACATACATGAGGTCATCGATGAATTCAACCTCATTCTAATCCTAGAGCAACTTCATGATGGTTCCCACATGTTGATAGAAGAAACCATCGATGTTGATATTGGTGATAATTCATACAACCCTCATATCATCAAACTCGTTGTCGATATCTCACCTGAATAATACATACTATTCACTTCTTTCCTTAAAGAATACATCAAGGTATTCACCTGGTCCTACAAAGACATGACAAGTCTAGACCCATCTTTAGTAGTTCACAATATAACACTAGATAAAGATGCTAAGATTATATGAAAAAAACTATGATGTATGCACCCTACTGTCACTTTGTTAGTTAAAATTGAGCTACAAAATCAACTTGACGTAGATTTTATTTAACCCATAGACTATCTCGAATGGGCGTCTAACATAGTGCCAGTGCTAAAACCTTCAGGTGAAGTTCGAGTCTACACTGAATTCCATAATATAAACAAAGCTTGTCCCAAAGACAATTTTCCATTGCCAAATATAGACTCCTTTGTTGATTCCATCACCGTCCATGAAATGAAATTCATCATGGATGGATTTTTTGGTTAAAACCAAATTTAAATCAATCCTACTTATCAGCACAAAATGTCCTTCATAACCCCCTTGGGGACCTTTTGTTACAAGGTCATGCCATTCGATTTCAAAAATTATGGGGCAATATACCAATGTGCAATGACATATATCTTTCACGATTACATACATAAAATCATGGAATATTACATAGATGAGCTCATGATCCTTAGTTTTTGCAAATCAAGGACTATATTAAACTAGGTTTCTTACCATGCGATTTTCCAAATGCTCATTATCGAGCATTCAAACAAAGGGCAATCCGCTATAAATTGCTAGGAGACATCCTCTATTGTTGTAGTTATAATGGCATTCTTCTGCACTACTTCAAACCCTATGAATCCCAATAAGTAGTGAAATAAACTCATGATGGTACCTGTAGCGGCCAATTCAGCAATATGACCATCACAAAGTGTATTCTATGCATGGGATACTATTTGTTAAAAATAGAACATGAATGTTGTGAGTATATAAAATGATGCATCAAGTTTCAACAACACGCAAATATTACGCATCTCCCTTCACAAGTGCTCCAACATATCCATTCCATGTGGCCCTTATCCCAATGGGACCTTGATCTTATTGGCCAAATTACACCTGCTTCATCCAACAATCATAAGTTCATCATAACCACCATAGAATACTTTATAAAGTGGGTCGAAGCAATCCCACTTGTCCAAACCATGGGGGCCAAAATCGTTGTATTCATTACTAATCACATCATATGCCACTTTGGGATCCCATCCCTAATCATATTGAACAATGGAAAATCCTTCAAGAACAAAACTATCCATGCTATCTATGCCAAATTCCACGTCCACCATAGATTTTCTACCCCATATTATACTCAGGGTGATGGTCAAGTGGAAGCCACTAACAAAACTATCTATTCTGTCCTGCATAAAATAGTCATAGAGTCACACTATGATTGGCACAACCAAATATCGTTGGCTTTGTGGGCTTACCGCACAAGCATTCGTACTCCCACTATGAAAACCCCATTCTTATTAGTTTATGAAGCTGAGGCTATCATGCCCCTCAAGACCAAAATACCATCTTTATGAGTGTCCATGAAAGACTTCATTGATTATGACACTACCCATAAATCTCGCATTGATCAGTTAAAAATCCTAGATGAGCGACATATCCATGCCATGGAACACACATGATTTTATCAAGATCGCCTTCGTCGTGCCTACAAAATTAAGGTACATCAGTGAAAATTTCAAATTGGTGACATGGTACTAAAGCAAAATCAGCAAATCACGAGTCAACCCCATCAGCAGAGAGACAAGTTCACTCCCAACTGGCTTGGCCCATACATTACAACACATGTTTGATTTCGGTGCCTATCAATTGGTAAACTTGGAAGGACATGTCTAACCAGAACCTATCAACATCATCCACCTACATGCATTCAATGCCTAGCCTATCTAGGTTTGTGACATCATAGGTTATATACACTGTTATTAAAATACACTTTAACCACAATCACACACAACACCTTACATATGTTGTTTCACTTTCTATTTCACAGCAGGAATATTTTTCTTATTTTTGCATCATTTATATATTGTTGGTATTTGTATATTTTTGTAGGTTTTCACATCACGTACTACCACATCATCAGTAGATATACATTATTCTATGCATACACCCATAGTAGTTCTGGACCTCACCATGCAGGACCTCTTGGTATTACCCCCAGTTCCAATCACCCCATATGAACATACATGATCACTTGCCTTGACTAATGTTCGAAAATCCTCATAATCCTACCACTCAAACCATCACCCATCATCACAGTGCCATTCACGTATTCACAAAGACTCCTCCTATTCGCCCTGATCAAGTGATAGTTAGGTCTCATTATCCTCCTTTTATGATGAGGAGGACCACTCACATTCTCACCCACGAGGATCTCCACCTCATCCATATTGTGATGAGAGGGACCCTTACCTACCACCTTCCTTGGCCCATCATCCCCCTTTAGGTTACTACCTACCTAATAGGAGGTTTACCTTTCACCCAGCACATATTCTATATTTACCTCCACCCCTATCAAGCAGTATGTCCCCATACAATCAAAATCTCTAATCACATGTTGCCCTACTCACAATAAAAAAACCTATCCCATATCACCATCAATGCTATCACATGTGGTCTTCTATTTTATCCTACCTCATCATCAGTGGCACAGTTCCACTCTCCTTCATCTTCACCTAGATCTTCATAGCTATACCACACTATGACACATTCACCAGAACGTTGATCCCTACCAACATTATTTTTTTGCCCTCTTAACTTGATATCCAACATATTCTCTCTCACCTTGATAATATTGAACTCTATTTCAATCATTGTCCTTGCTGCACTTCTCCTCACCAACCTGTCATGGCCCAAATATTTGCACCTCATCCTAGGATGACCACTAGACCTAAGATTTAACCATTGTCAAATTTCTAATCCGTCTCCCACACACTCACCTCCACTCCACTCCTTCCCCGTTCAACACCACCCAAACCTGAAATCTACCCCATACCAGTTTGATATGCACCACTGGACCAAATATTCCATCAATTACTACACCAGGGCCTCATTGCCCTACTCGAAATTCATCCTTTGGACCCACTGCGCCCCAAGCTGCAAAAATTTCATGAGAATCAATTTTACATTTACCATCACCAACCAAGGTATGACATCAATACATACTATACCTTTGAAACCCTGGTAAAAAATATGTTATTTGAAGAAACAATCTAGTCACCAAAAGACACCTCTTCATCCATCCAACTTCAAAGCCCTCCACACCACTTGGAATCTCACCCATTTCCACCCCATGAATCTAGCACATCATCATCATACTAATTCCAATAGTTGTCCAAATATACATCTCAACAACACTCAGGTTGCCTTGTCACGTCACCAACGCAGGCACGATCTAACCCTTGCAATTTTTAAAATCTCTAGGTTATGTTCATCTTTCTTCTCTTTTTCTCCTATTTCTTCTTCCTTTGTTTATCAAGCATAGTTTTATGGTCACGCTTCGAGTAGCTACATGCCTATTCTACTTCTCTCATATCCTTAATCTTCCTCTATCTTTCTCGTATGTCTAATCTTCTCCTATTTCCTCCTTGTATATTTTTTCCCTTCACTATGTCCCCTTTTTAGTTAGCTTTTCTTTGATCATCCCCATCACAAACATCATCTACAACTACATAATCTCATTAGGTTCTATACATCCCCCACATGTTGGGGCAACCTCACTGCCTCTTATGATTCTCATCACCATCATTACACATGACAATATGAAAATATGTATTATGAACTTCAACATGTTCATCTAGTTTGATCACATGCAAACTTCTCTTGTAATTAAATCTTCCTCTTACATCCCATATTTCATTGCATAAATCCATCACTTCTTCTATCATCATTTTATTCAGGTTTGTATATTCTCCTTCTAAAAATATGCTCATGATAGGAAATAACATACACACTTGTTAGCATCACGACATGGATGTCCACACCTTTCACTCAGGATCACATATTATAGGGTATTGTGTAATTTTTGACCATATGATAGTTACAACCAATCAAGCATCACCTTAAACTGATAGGTTATTACACTCCTTATAGCTTTCCTTGGTGATTCAACTTATTTCAAGGACCATTCACACATGGCATAAATTTAAAGCATATTTTGAGTCTAGGGAAGATAACACCTTGCATAGATATCGACATCTAGAGAATGGTTTCCCCTGCTCATCCTATAATTTGCATGATCAAAATATGACATAGGGATAAACAAAGGGATAAGAATAACAAATAATCACAAACACAGGAAGAAAACAAAATCCAATGCCCATTAAAAAAACAACAAAAAAAAAGAGCACCACATAATGAAACACAAACAATAAACGAGGGGTAGAAAACAAAAGTAAAATTCTCCAGATATCACAATTATTATGCGTCATTGTCTTTTGTCCTTAGGTTTAACATAACATCATGGGATGATTTCTATCGCCAACTATAGGCCCTAAGCACCTTCCTTCCAGTGGAATAGTCTTACAAGTGGTGACACATCTGTCATATTAGTGACCTTCTTTTGTACATATCACTGAGCGCTTGTGGATGAGCTAGCTATCTTGGCTATGTTTACAACGGGTTAGTCCTACCTCCCTCAAAATAGATAAATGAACATCACTCATTTGCACACACTGGTCCATTATAGACTTTGACCTAGCAAGGTTAGTCATAAGTTGTCAATAAAAACCTAATTCAGTTATTTTATATGTTTAATTGCAATAACTATGTTATTCAAGAGTCTCACACATACCCCTATACCATATTATATCTATGATATTACGGTACGGATCACATCCACATAGGTTTATGTTATGATACAAGTTTTCCCTCGATGCATTTTAAATTTCAAAATACATGCAACATTGCATCTATCAAACATACATGTTATCTACATTGCATTACATATAAACATATCAATTTCCATAATTCTATAGCACTAATGAAATTAGGAGCACTTAGGAAATTAGGAGCATAAATATTATTAACCAAATATTGCATTAACATTAAGTTCGAAGGATTACAATGCTTAAATACAAAGATTATTAACCAGAACCTAGAAAGCTTAGGAGAAAGAATAGGGAAGAAGAAAAATAGGGAGGAAAGGAAAAATGAGATTAGGATTCAAACTCCCTACCTTCCATGCCGTCCAATCCTACTGACTTAGTTGTCGTCCAAGGAGGTAAAAAGGGTAAGGTCCAAAGCTTATAGTGGTAAAATATTTTTTTTACATTTTTACCCTTTTAACTTCCAACACATGCAACATCACATCTCTCCAATATGCATTCATTAGTGTCACATAGTGTTATCTATGTTACAATGATCTAATTTTCCTATGTGTTTCCCCATAGACATAAATTCATCTATCATACAAGAACCTACCAATATCCTACATTACACATTCATACAACACAACAATCATACACAAAATCAGCACAAAATGCTAATCATAAATTCACACACACATATAAGAGCTGCAATAAAAAACTATATCTTTATATATAATATCATCAAAATACCCTCAGGCTACAAAATAGGATAGTGTCCACTATATATCCTCAAAAATACCTAATGGCTACAATAGGGATCACCACCCATATATACAACCATCACCCCTACTAATCGCTAGGATTCTATCCACTACCCTTTCAAGCTCCATCTATCTTCTCCTCTCCATGTGTTGTTGCCACCCTACTAGACTCCACACCTGCTCGAGATTCCCTAGTGCTTGCAACAACTATAGTTACCTCTACTCCTAGAACACTAGCACCCACATGTACCATTGGTAGCCTACCCATACCCACATCTCTCTATCCTATGGAGGGAGCACTCCAATGACTTTGCTCAGACTAAGTTCATGCTCATGATTGCGATCTTGACCTTGATTGTGACCTACCATAATTTGGTAGCGCAATCCCCTAGACCATCAAGGATATCTCACACTCCTGCCTCATCAAACCCTCATCCCTCAATCTATTTGCTAGATCTGCATTCTCCTTCCTTAGCTGCTCTATCTTGGCTTGAAGAGTAGCCACATCTGTAGGAATCCTTACCTCTCCCATCTCTTGTCGTAACTACTCTATCTCAGCATGCAAATCAGTCACCTCGATCACACAAGCAGTAAGTCTACCTCATAGCTCCACACATTACAGCTCCAGATCCCTCCTCATCTTAGTACTCATTATCTCCAATGCTACTAACCTCTCCTATAGCTCTACACACTAGAGCTCTAGATATCTCCTCAATAGTACTCATTGTGTAAACTACCATCAATCATTCCTCGCAATCATTCAACTCTCCATATAAATATTGTACCTGATCACACAGCATCACAAAATCCTTCTTTGCATCTCTCCTCTCCTGCTCCTCCAATGGGATATCTCCCATATCCCTAAAATCAATCATATCATCAACCTCCACATCTACATCTACATCCTCCATCACCGAATCCCCTCTATTGACTGATCACCAACTGCAACATCAATCATAACCCCACCCATCTTACTAGGTATACAATATTCCCCTATATAAAGTTACCTTGGTCATCAAAGATATGTCTCAGCCCTCACCCTCGATCTGCCTAGTGCCTCTCCCTATCATGGAGGCACTCCACCAACTGGTCCTATCACATGCTCGATAACTCTAGTACCTACCTCCCAATCATGCCTAGTCCACTAAGCATCATACTCAAGAGTGGTACCCACATTAGCTACATCAAGAATCACCATCAGTGGATCCCTCTCACCATCCTTAGGAGGTACTATAGGATGCATCTCCTTATCACCTATTTTCTTGTATATCATGAAAGGCACCTCTGGTATACCCTACCTCAATATAAACTACCTCATCACCTCACTAAAGGCAAGGAACTCAACCTGATGGGTATATCATCCTACAACCCATCACCCTTGTCAAATAGCCCTAATTTTCTCATCGTCCTTCTCCCACGTCACCACCCCCCTTGTAAACAGTACACGATTTAGCACGAAAATCAAGGTCAAACTAGTTATTTTATCACAGTCAAATAGTCATCAAAATAGGTCAAAAAAAATGGACAATGATTCCAAATAACCATTTGGCTTGTTTAGCACTTTTTGTTTAAATTTTCATAAAATTAACCATGCAAGTAACAAAAACAAGAAAAATGCTATCCTACAACATTTATTTTCAATTAAGTGATTTCCAAAAATTAACGGCTTAAGGTTCAAACAGTTACCTATGGCTCCCCACGATGACTACCAATGCTGGTCTGACCCCTCGCCATAATAAATCCAACTCAAAAATTTATAAGTGCTTTGCATCAAAAATCTTCACACACACCTCACTCCTCCACTCGCACACCATGAAAATGACCCCACACACATGTCAAAAGGCTTTTATATACCTCCAAACCCTAAATCACAGGTCACCCTACGAATACAACACCAAATCGTAAGTCACCTTGCGATCTCAATAAAACTACATAAAATTTAAATTTTCTCCATTCCAAAATATTCTTCCCCTCCATCTTCATGCTAATTTATAAATTTCCCTTCTTTTGCAACCCATTTTATTCTATCAATCGAATCATCATCATTTCACCAATTTTTATTCACCTCATTATTGATTCCTCATTTGAGGGGTATTCATATACAAAATTTAGCTTTTCATGCAACCAAACAATCAAACATCTAAATCATGGATATCTCATATTTCTACACAAATTTTTGCTAAAGATTATCTCAAGATAATACTAAACCCAACCAACCAAATATTTGTTAGATCATGAGAGCTATACGTAAAAATGGAGATGTCACTCTATCATTCATATATGTCAACGGTGATCACATAATGAATGACACATTTTAATAATCCATGCACAACATTCGGAGATGTCACTCTGGTGTTCATGATTAACAATGAATGACACATTTGAATAATCCATGTTAACTAGCTCAAATGGTTTAACACATGTTACCATGCACTCATCAATCAATCAAAAACAAAATTTGAATAGGCATTTGTTCTATTTGTACTTTGGACCATCTTGCATTGGTCACAAAAATTAAAGCACCGTTGCCTTTGCAAGCAACTAGTATGACATTACAAAATACCATACAGAATCAACAAAATCATTGTATTGTATCTGCAATCATCCACTTGCATTCATCATTGATATTTTTCATTTTCTTTCTCTTCTCTTTTCTCTCTTCTCATTATTTTTCTTCTTTCCCCCTTCATTTATGTTTCTCTCCTTTCTTCTTCTTTTTCCTCCCTAGATTCCTGGTCAATATTGTATGGTCACACTTTGAGCAGCTACATACCTTTGATTAGATCCCATTCTTCTCTTCTCCCCTTAGATTCTCGATCAATGTTGTATGGTCATGCTTCAAGTGGCTACATACCTTTTATTAGATTATGTTATTCTATTCCCTCCATCTTCTCCCATCATATTTTTCTACTAAACTATATTTCACACAGCATAGTACAAAAGGAGCAAATGTAGACACCCAAAATGTCACACATGTCTACCTTTATGTACTTTTAGATCTATCTAAACACCTATAGATTTTCATAGACCATACTAGATCTCTCTAGGCTATCTTAAACTAGTGTAGACTAGTTTAGACCATTATAGACCACTATAGACTACTCTAGACAAGTTTAGATCACTCTAGACCAGCGTAAACCACCCTAGACTATCATAGACCTTTGTAGACCTATGTAGACCATCTCATTGGCCTATAGGAACAAAACCCTACCAAACTGCATAATTCATGTCCTAAATACCTTCTATCTATCATGAGGTCACCTATCAGCTCCCTAAGGTAATCTAAGCCTTTTCCTACACCTAATTAGGACCCCACGAGACTATTACTTCCTAAAAATCCTAATTAAGTTAGTTGAATTTCTAATTGTAAATTCACTTTTCACTTAAGTGTACTTTATGACTTTAAAAGGTTAATTAGGATTCTAAAATCAAATTAGTCATAATTATTCCCTCACACATGTGTGCACATTAAGTTAGTTATGATATTTCCTAGAAATCCTAACTAAACCCTAATCTAACCTAGGAGTTAGCTAATCCTAGTTAACCCTAATATCTCCTCACACATGTGTGAGGATGAGATATTCCTTTAGGGAATGTGGGAATGACACCTCCTCAAACCCTAACCTAAACTAGCATGGAATAGACTTTAGGGTTTGGTTTGCCTAACCATCCCCCATGACCTTAGCTTTTCCTATAAACAGAGGGTCCCCACTCTCATTATCTCTCTCTCTCTCCCTCCCTTTTACCTAACTTACAAAAACTCTACCAAAATCCTGCTATAATCCCTTCTTTTGATTATGGATGGTACAAACAACATCCAAGCATCTCAAGATCCCATTTGAACAAAGGATCTCCATCATCAGTTAGGTTCACCCATTGACTTACGAACCTGGGTTCCAGATCGTCCCCTACCCTGTGAGTTGGTCGTATAGTTTATATACAATAGCAGAAACCTTAGGTAACCTTTATTTCATGTTTATATAGTATTTACACTTTATTTTGGAATTTATTTTATGTTTTTAATTTTTTTTTATAAATACGGGGCCTGATCCATGACAGAACCCCAAGTGAACTAATACCATTTTGCAAGTCCTCTAATAGCAGTAATAACAATAGAAAATACAATATCAGTAACAACAACAGTGGTGTCTCACACAAATCAAAGCCCACATACATTCGAGGGGCCCAAGAGAAACCATTAGAGTGTTTCACATCTTGTTAAGAAAAGAAAAGGAGATTCACCCTTAATCTTGTATCAAATTCTTAATAAAATAATTTGAAAGCACTTTTGAGCATTTTGATTTGTTATGGTTAATTTTCTTGAAAAATGGTAGCCTTTGGTACGTTTCAGGTCTTGAATGGAGATTACATAATGTAGAATGCATTGAATTTTGGGAAGACCCATGGCTTGAGGATGTGCTTCCCACAAACATTTCTTTTTTTCTATCTTAAGACCTAGATTTTCTTAGTTCTTTGATCCCAAAGTGGTAGACTATGTTGATGAAGTTAGTGGTATTAAGAAATGGAAATATATTCTGAGTTTTATCCCACCTCAAGGAGTGGAGATTCCCTTGAAAACACTTGATCTTAGATTGAAATCTTAGGTTGTTAGAAACTCTATTTGTGTAGACTCATTAATCTAGAAAAAGGAGGAGAGTCGTACCTTTTCGATGAAGTATGCCTACTACCTAGCTATTGATAAGAATGCTTGCTAATTTTTGAGCTAGCATAGATAGCTAAAGATTTGTGTTCTCATATAATTAAGAATATTTCAAATATGGAATACACAACTTGGAAAGATTTCCTTGATATTGACTTCAAGTTGGACAACACAAATAATTCTAACCATATTTCATTAACCATAAGCCTTAGCTTTGTGGATAGCAAAATTAGCATGACCAAAGTCGATTTGATGGACAATATTGAGACTCTTATCCAATCCTTGGAGACCTTACAAATAGGGTTTGATATGTGCATAAATGAAAAGTTTTGTGTTTTATAATTTTCTCTTCCTATAGGTTGGTACAAATTGTTTCAATATGTGCAAATAAGGAAATCCCTACAACAACAAAAAAATCCATTGTGGATTTTTAAAAATCTCTAGAGGTAGAGCAAATTTGTGTAGAAGCTATGGTGGCAAAGGTTCCACCACCATACCCACCCTCTTATATATTTGATCTGATACATTTGGAGACTAATGAAGTATATGCATAGATGATTCTTCAACCTATCAACACATATGACAAGGATGCTTTGTTTTCCATTGATCTTGGCCTAAAATAAAGTAGGTAGTCAACAAAGGTTTTTTGTAAGACTTTGATAGCAACCAATACAAGTATCTATGATGGGTTTTTTGTTCCTCATCATGTTGTAGTAGAAAACATCTTTCCTCTATTGGATGATACGATGACACCACCAACACATGAACTTATGTTAAGATATTTGCATAATAATTTATGGGTATTCATAAATTTATGAGGCTTCACTTGATCTCCTATTCCACCACCACCTTTATGGCCACCTCCTTATCCTCAAGATATTTCAACACTATCGACTGTATTTCTAGATTGTTTAAACATTAAAGAGTTTTAAAATTTGAGGCCTTACCCTTTTATACATTTGATACGACTTTTTGAAGTTTCTAAACCATTTTTAGACATCTAGGAGTTGGCACCATGTTGCCTAGCCCAAAATATCTCTAGGATCTACAAGATATCCAAGAGCTAGCACAAATAGCCAAAGATTTGTGTGCTCAAATAATGAAGAATGTGTCAAATATGGAATACACAACTTGAAAAGATTTAATCGATATTGAGGACTTCAATTTGGACAATAAAACGATTCTAACCATACTTTGTTAGCAACAAGCCTTAGCTTTATGGATAGCAAATTCAAAATGACCAAATTTGGTTTGATGAACAAGATTGAGACTCTTACCCAATACTTGGAGACCTTACAAATAGGGGTTTATATACGTATGAATGAATTTTTTTGTGTTTTACAATTTACTCTTCCTATAGGTTGGCGAAAAATTTGTCTCAATATGTGAAAAGAAGGAAATACCTATAACAACAAAAAAAATTCATTCTGGATTTTGAAAAATCTCTAGAGGTAGAGCAATTTTGTGCAAAATATATGGTGGCAAAGGCTCCAACACCAACATGACCCTCTTATATATCTAATTCGATGGCTTTGGAGACTAACAAAGTATATGCATAGATGATTATTCAACCTATCAAAACATATGACAAGAATTATTTATTGGCCTCTGATCTTGGCCTAAATCAAAGTAGACAATCAACAAAGTTTTTTGTAATATTTTGATAGCAACTAATACAAGTATCTATGGTGGGTTTTTTGTTCCTCATCGTGTTGTAGTAGAAAACATTTTTCCTCTACTGGATTATTCGATGACACCACCAACACAAGAACTTGTGGTAATATATTTGCATAATAATGTTTGGGCATTCAAAAATATATGAGGCTTCACTTGACCTCCTCTTCCACCACCACCTCTATGGACACCTCCTTATCCTCAAGATATTTCAACACTATCGATTATATTTCTAGATTTTTAAAACATTAAGGAGTTTTAAAATTTAAGTCCTTAGAATTTTATCCATCTAATACAATTTTTTGAAGTTTCTAAACCATTTTTAGACATCTAGGAGTTGGCACCATGTTTCCTAGCCCAAAATATCTCTAGGATCTAAAAGAGATACAAGAGCTAGCATAGATAGCTAAAGATTTGTATGCTCAAATAATGAAGAATGTGCCAAATAGAATACACAACTTGGAAAGAGTTTGTCGATATTGAGGAGTTCAAGTTGGAAAATAAAAATAATTCTAACCCTACTTTGTTAGCCACAAGCCTTAGCTTTATGGATAACAAATTCAGCATGACCAAAGTTGATTTGATGGACAAGATTGAGACTCTTACCCAATCCTTGGAGACCTTACAAATAGGGTTTGATATGCACATGAATGAAAAGTTTTGTGTTTTACAATTTCCTCTTCCTATAGGTTGGCACAAATTTGTCTTAGTATATGAAAATAAAGAAAACCCTATAACAAAAACAAAAATCCATTGTGGATTTTGAAAAATCTCTGGAGGTAGAGCAATTTTATGCAAAAGCTATGGTGGCAAAGGCTCCACCACCAACCCGACCCTCTTATAGATCTTATCCGATATATTTAGAGACTAACGAAGTATATACATAAATGATTCTTCAACCTATCAACACATATGAAAAGAATGCTTTATTAACCTCTGATCTTGGCCTAAAATAAAGTAGGCAATCAACAAAGTTTTTTCTAATACTTTGATAACAACCAATACAAGTATCTATGGTGGGTTTTTTGTTCCTTATCCTGTTGTAGTAGAAAACATCTTTCCTCCATTAGATTATTCGATGATGCCACCAACACAAGAACTTGAAGTAAGATATTTGCATAATAATGTATGAGCATTCAATAATCTATGAGGTCTCACTTGACCTCCTATTCTACTGCCACCTCTGTGGTAGCCTCCTCATCATCAAGATATTTCCTGCTCCTATTATGAATGCATTGGGGTCCAACGCACATATTGTTGGAAGGAATGATGAAGAAAAATATTCCTCATTCAATTAAATATTAAAATAAAACATTAATAAATTATTAATTAATAGTTAACTATTATTAACTAGTAGTTAGTTATTATTAGCTATAATTCGTTAGTAGTTAACTATTATTAACTAATATTTAGATAATAGCTAATGATTATTAATAATTAATTAATATTTTATGAAACATTAATTGAAAAGGCATATGAAACATCATACCTTATCATGAAATATAATATTTATATTGAAAAGTAATGAATGAGAATACTTGGATTTTGATTTTTAATTATATATCTTCTTGCCCATTGTCTCCACATCATTTCCTCTTTGTAAGTGAGATTGAAAAGGAAATAATATTGGGAGGAAAGGCTTGTGAAATTGTAGACTTATGAGTTTGGCCTTAGAGGCAAAACTTAGCTAGAGATTATTAAAGATCAAGGAAATATTTAGGAAAAAATATTACTTCTAAAATATATAGGTTCACTTGCTACAATGAAATTATTCAGAAAAATAACCCTAGCCATAGGACCATCAACTTGGAACTTTATATTAGATAGTTTAAAACTTATCAAGAAGCATATTGTGGTTATTTAATGAGAAAAATTATACAATTTTTTTTTAATTCTTGGTTAAAATCTTATTCTCATTCTCTAATTCAAAATGGAAGCCATTGGTTCAAACATGTTTAGATTATAGATGTTTAAAGGTCAAATATTATATTAATGTGAAAAACAACTCCAGATCATCAACTTCTATTAGGAACCTAGTTGAAGAAACAAAACTCAAACAAATTACAAATGAGCTTTAAAATATGCTTCAAGAGTTTTATTTACCTATTTTTACATGAAATGATGAGTTGTTTGGAATATATCAAAATATGGTGGATACTTGGTCAAGTTAGGATATGAGGATTTAGAGCAATCAAAATTTCCTATTCTTAAATATTTTCCTTGGAAGAATGTTTGGACACTAAAGTATCTCCCTAAGGCCTCAACATTCCTCTTGTAGTGGTTCAAAGTAAGACTCTTATAGAAGAGTCTCTAAAAGGAAGAGGATATCATGGACCTTTTAGATGTGCCTTGTGTGAAATGGATTTAGAAATATTAGACCATTTACTTCTTCACTACCCCTTTTCTCACACCATTTGGGATTTATTTTTCAAAAATATGGGAATATATTGGGTAGCTTCATGAACATTAAAACAGTTAATGACATATCGAAATAATTATTTCAAAGCTAAAGAATCATGTATTCTGTGGAGGATTGGTCTTATCATTCTTTATTGAAATTTATGATTTTAAAGGAATAATAGATTTTTTCTTAAAGAATCTCAAAATAATGTTTAAGTTTAGAATTATATTATTGTCTCTCTTGCAAAATGTTTATAGATATGGTGCTCATCATGGAAAGTCTTACTGTGGAAAAAGAAATGTTGGTCACTTGGTTACAAGATTTGAATATACATGGAAGAGTCATCTACAACAATGGTATTAAAAGAATGGATTTGCTTCTGTCTATAGTAAAATGGAAATGTTCAAAATTTATGTATATCAAAAAGTTAGTAAAGGTTTTTTTTTCAAAATAATGAAGTCAAAATTCTCCTCATATACTCATAAGCATATGGAACTTCAACTAACAACTATGCAAAGACAAGGACACTTATCACAAGAATTAAAATTGCAATTGAAAAAAATAGAAATATACTTCAATTGAAGGGGATTCACAAATTATCATTAATCCTATCAACAAAAACAGATGTGAAGATTGGATAAAAATGATATTATTGTTGATGTTCATTATCTATTATTGGAAGTAATCTCTTGGAAGTGTGAGAATATCAATAGAAAAGAAAATCTGGTAGCAAATTATTCAGCCACTCATGGTGTTGATTTTTATCTTGGTGAAATTCAAATATTAAAAGGCATTAGTAGAGTGAGATTTTATCTCTTAATGAAAATGATATCAAAGAACACAAGACAACTAATCAATTGATATCTTTTATCTTAATGAAAATGATGCTAAGCAACACAAGACAACTAATATGATGAAATTTTATTTCTTAATAAAAATAATATAAAAACCACAATATTTTGAAAAAAATTAAAAATATATAAAAATATAATAAAAATATAAAAATATATTTAATAAAAAAATTGATAAAAACAATTCCAATTAAAAACATATATAATTTATTAAAAATTAATTAAATAAATAAAATTATAAAAGTGAAAGATTATCATTCAAATAACCAAGCATTAGTAATTTTGCTGAAAATAACGTTTCCTTTAGCTATCTACATACAAATCATTCACATATAAACGATGACGATCAATTTTTGGCTCATAAACATAATAAACATCTATTCTTTCTGTTGTACACGACACTCGTGCACGTCCAAATCATAAATGCATGTAATCAATAAATTTCAATTGTTATTGCAATGATACAATGTTATTAATAAAATAAATTTTTAATAGTCGAACTTTCTGTGTATATATGCTTCCAATCAAGAGGAGCTTAAGAAAGAAGCTTAATGGCTTGGATTAAACACATCAAATTATATTTTGAAGTTTGTAAAATGGTGAGACGGGTCAAATCACTTTAAGGTGTCCAACAGCACTGTCCCACTTTATTTGTAAAAGCCGCTTGTATCATCACATAAAATAAAAACAGTTGGGAAGTGAGTTTATGACAGATTTATTTGAATACAGTAAAATAAAAAAATTAGGGAATTGCTAACATAAATCAGCAAGAGAAGGAACAACCTTCTCAAAAATATTAAAGATCATATGATATGATTTGATTTGAGTAATAAATCCTATAAACCATATTTAGGTCTAACGAACATAATTAAAATCTTTCATTTCATTTCATAATCTAAACGCTTTTAATTTATTCAAAACACAATTCTATCTATTAAACCACAGTGAACATCAGTTGGATGATGTTTATTTATAGGAAATTTGATTAACCCTACAAAACAAAGTACCTCTCTGGATTATAAAACCATAGTTTTTTAGTAGATCTACCATCACTGTAAAGCTCAAACAAGCAGCGAACTCAGAACGAAATAAAACCAAGAACTAAATAAAATTGGAACTGAGAGAAAGGCATAGGCCTCCCCTTGCCGTTATGAAATGACTTGCCCCTTTGTCCCCTTCTGAAGCCTCTTATCTCCACTGTTTCTTGATTGCATTTGTATCAATACTAATGGAGGTGAAGGCTAATGAGAACTCGCATAAACCAGTGCCTATTTTATCCAGGGATCAATAATAGTCATGCCTTCTTCCTCTTCTCCATCTGTAACGTATGTCACCATTATGAAGATATATAAGCTATCACAGAGCCGAAAATGCATGGAGAAACTTCCAATAGCCAGTTAGAGAAATCTGTCTGCAGTGCCCCGGCACGTATAACAATCCTAAGAGACCAAATAATAAAGCAGTAGTACCTGGCTAGTGCTACCTCCCACTAGTGGAATGATAATTTATTTCCTTGCCTATAAAAAATCAAAAGAAAATAAATATGGGAATAATAAAGCAGTAGTACCTGGCTAGGGAGGAGGGTACTACCTCCCATTAGTGGACACATACCAATATATTATTCATATAACTTAACACCACTAACTTGGCATCCTTTAAAGGAATGTTTACTTTTGTTTTTGCTCTTTAACTTGCAAATGACTTGGGTTTCTTGCTTTAATAATTACCATATGTACTCTACAGAAATTGGTCGGCAGCAGCCACCCAAGTTGGAATATGTGTGAACTTTGTCTTTGGATATTACTTTTTTGTTTGTTTGGAATCTGCATTTTCCTGTGCTAATTGATGTTTAGGCATTTGTTTATGTATTTAAGAATTGATTTTAATGTGAGCATGCTTTAGACCAGTATTCCTGTCTGCTGTCATCTTTTCCTCGTCAAGTAAATTAAAAGTCCAGGTTTGGACAAGACTGTTTTTGTCAAAAGCAAAGGGAACAGACAGAATTAAAAAGTTGTCCATTGGAGTACTTTGGTTGAGGCAACCCCAAATACGGGACGAAAAGCTCGTTTGCATACCATCAGCATATAACTATAAAAATGATGTATCTGTATAAGCCATCTCTATGAGGTTTGTAAAATTAGTCTATGATTTTAATGAAAGAAACTCCAAAAATTTAGGTCTGTAGCCAGACACCAGGCTCCCAATATTGTGTTTACCTTCTCACGTACTGTTTACACGAAGTCTTTTGGCTACGACAATTATGTGCAATATTTCCTCTACGCATATAAATACATATGTTACAGGTATAGGATTTTGCCGTATTATAATTGATGCGACATGATAATATTGATGAGTCTTTTTTGGTATAGTTGTTCAGAGTATTTGGAGTGTATTTCGACTTGTTGGGGGTATTTGGAGTGTAATTCGACTTGTTGGGGGTAGAAGAGTGCCATGTTCAAGTTTTCTCCAAAGAGAAAGAGCTGGATGCTTGAAATTAGTTTAGTTTAAACTTATTTTGATGTTTCAAAAGGCTTATATCAACAATTACTTAACTAATTGTGCCTGAACAATTATTCCTCTGTTCGATTCGTATGATTTGTTTATTAAATCTATTAAAATAATCTTTCTTTTCTTTCACTTTACACCCTTGTTAATTTCTTTTTCTAAATAATCATTTAATGAGTAGAAATATAAATATAGTGATACCATTGTATTAATAAAAATTCAACATGTGTGATTGAAACCCATTCTATTGTTAAATTGTGTTATAATACTAGTAAGTATCTTCAATCTTCGGAAGGAGATCCAGGGTTTAAGCGTGACGGCCTGTGTCGGATACAAAAAAATCCCGACTAGCCTAAGGGGTATAGTGTGATTGAAACCCATTCTATTGTTAAATTGTATTATAATACTGTCAAGTATCTTCAATATTCGGAAGGAGATCCGGGGTTTAAGCCTAACGGCCTGTGTCGGATACAAAAAGTCCCGACTAGTCTAAGGGGTATACTCGGATGGAACAGGTCCCTTAGAACAAAAATTCCTAACCCCAGGGGATACGAGGAAAGGTTTTCCTTAACATAAGGTTTTAATAGTGTGGTTGTGACCAACTCTCCTATGTAACCAAAAATAATAATTGTATTGTAATACAAAATAAAATCAAAATATATTAGAAGATCTTATTAAAAAATTTAAGCCCCTCTCAAAAGGCATAAGATCCATGGGAAGTAAGTCTATGACCCCTTGAATTGGGACCAAAACTCAAAAGAAAGGGAGTTTGAATGTTGGGGTCGATAGAAAAGTTGGAAAACCCTCAAATAAAGACCTAAGGAAGTGTGCTAGAGAGACAAACATTGTTAACAATTTTCGAATAGTTTTGAAGCTTGAGGGTCCTAATGTTCAGATGGAGAATGCTTCCCTCCATTCGAACTCAAGGACTTATCTCCTAGATAAATCCAGTGGAGGAAGAAATATTCCAAACCCCACAAATGAAAATTATTTCATGGAATGTGTAAGGTCTCAATGGTCTCACCAAACAAAGACCAGTTTCCTCTTTGAGAAAGGTCTTATCACCACATATTCTTTTGCTTCAAGAAACTAAGTTGGATGAGAATAATTTATTTAGGATAAAGAACTCTTTGTGGGAAGATGTGAATTTTGTTGCAAGTCATACCCAAGGTTCTTCTAAGGGACTGCTTTGTTTATGGGACCCAACAAGAGTTGATAGTTTTTTTGTTTTCACTTCCAACCAACTTGTTAATATTATTTTTTGTTGCAAGTTTTCCAATAGAATATGGATTCTTTCCAATATTTATACCCTTAATGGTTGATAGAAGTACTCTTTGGTCAATTCTCGATTAGATGAGGGTCTCTTTTTTGAATGAGTTTTGGATGCTAGTAGGTGATTTCAATACCCCCTTATACCCCTCAGATAAAAAATGAGAAAATTATATAATATCCAAAAATATGGAGGATTTTTCTAATTTTGTTAACAATTTTGAGCTGCTAGACCTTGAGCTATGGGGCAACAAATATACATAGAACAATAAAATATCTAGTTAAAAGCTAATTTAGATAATACTTGATAGAATTTTGATCTCAAAATATGGCCTAGATTTACTGGGAAATTCCTCCTTGAGTTCTCTCCCCAAAATAGGGTTGGACCATAACCCCCTAGTGCTAGAAATTCACCCGAGCAACTCAAAAATTAAAAGACCATTCAGATTTGAATTAATGTGAACCCATCATTGAGAGCTAGAGCCTAGAATAGAGGAATGGTGGTTGAAAATATTCTCAAGACTTTTAATCTTCCAACTTGCTAAAACGATTAAATTTGTAAATGTCAATCTTAAAGCATGGAATAAATCAGTTTTTGGTCACTTTTTCAAAAAAAAATGAGGATTTGAAACAAAAATTAAAGGAAATTAAGTCTACACAAGAATCAAGCTTGTTTAATGAGGATCTTAGAAGTAAAGAAAAATATCTCCTCTTAGGATTCCATAATACCTTGATAAGAGAAGAGTCCTTATAGAGACAGAGATCAAGGGTGCTCTGGCTAAAAAATGATGATCATAATACAAATTTGTTTCATGCCACCACCCCCAAACATAGAAGTCACAACAAAATTAGAGAAATTATCAAAGAGGATGGCTCTAGTCTACTAGACCCAAAATATATTAAGGAAAAGTGGTCAATTCTTGCAATATCTATTGGGTTCCAAAAGTTAGTGTGATTCTACTACAAAAAGAAGACTTAGCCAACATCTCCAACCTCATTTTTTAATAAATAAATTCCACACTAATATCCCCTTTTGAGCCTGATGAAATCAAGAGAACAATTTTCTATATGGCTAGTGAGAAAGAATCATACCCGAATGGTTTTCCTACTTTATTTTTCCAAAATTACTAGCAAATTATAGGATTTGATGTCAATTAAGTAATCTTTGATGTGTAAACATTCTTATTTCCTACCAAGAGAAGTTAATTATGCATTCCTAGTCCTCCTCCCCAAGAGTTCCAAAGCTAAGGAGTTCAAAGAATTCATACCCATAAGCCTATGCAATATTATTTATAAAATTTTGACCAAAGCTATGGTTAACAGGCTCAAACAGATCCTTTCTAGAATCATTGATTCCAATTAGAAGGGCTTTGTTATAGAGAGATAAATTATGGATGGAATCATAAAAGTCCATCAGCTGATTCATTCAGTTCATAAGAGTGGTAAAGTTGGTATGTTTCTCAACCTTGACATGAGTAAAGCATATGATAGAGTCTTTTGGGGCTTTTTGAAAAAGGTTTTATTTAAATTTGGTTTTCATAGTAGATGGAGATATTTGATTAAACAATTCTTCTCTACCCCTATATTCTTGATCATTGTTAATGGTGAGGTTTTAGGGTGTTTTAATAGCTCTAGAGGTATCAAGTAAGGCGACCCTCTTTCCCATTGCTTATTCATTATTCTTGTTGAAACCCTTGGGAAAGATCTGAAAGCTACAACTATCTCCAAATCCATTGAAGGTATTAAATATGCTTCTCCCATTGAGCCAATTACTCATTAGTAATTTGTCAATGATACTCTCCTTTCTGCCTTATCCTCCATTCCTCAAACCAATGAAATCAAAGTATTTTTGAAGGACTATGAGCTAGCTATTGGGCAATATATTAATTTTCCTTAATACCCTTCCTAATAGGAAAAGAGATATTTCTAGAATCCTAGGATGTACCATTGCTAAATTCCCCTCTATTTACTTAGGGATGCCTTTGTTCAAAGGAAGGATCAAAGAAGACCTATGGTATTCACTTTTGGCAAGGCTATAGAAAAGTTAGCAAGATGGAAGAAAGCACTTCTAATTCAATTAAAAAAGTTCTATCTGGTCAAATATACCCTTCAAAGCCTGTCGATGTACTTTATTTCTATTTTTAAAATCCCTGGAAAAATAATTCAAAAATTAGAACAATTTCAAAATACCTTTCTTTGGTCAGGGGCAAAGGATAAAAATATATCCCATCTCGTTTCTTAGGATCAACTATGCACTAAGAAAATTGCAGAAGGCCTTGGGTTGATAAAGATTAAACATATGAACAAATATTTACTAGTGAAATAGATTTGGAGAATTGTTTCTCAAGAAAAAAATGGATGGGCCCAGATTATCTCCACTAAATACATGAATAGGGGATTAAGATTCATGGAAGATAAAAACACCTTGCATGGCACAACCTTTTGGAACATCATTGCTAAACTAAACAATCTTCTTCAAAAAGGTCTTAGATGGAGATTACATAATAGAAAGTGTATTAACTTCTGGTAAGACCCATGGCTTTAGGACGTGCTTCTCACAAAATTTTTTTATTTTGCTATCTTAAGACCTATATTTTCTTAGTACTTTGGTCCCAAAGTGGCAGACTATATAGAATAAGTTGGTGGTATTAAGAAACGGAAATATATTATGAGGTTTATCCCAGCTCAAGGAGTGGAGATTCCCTTGAAAACCCTTGATCTCACATTGAAATATTAAGTTGTTAGGAACTCCATTTATGTAGACTCATTAATCTATAAAAATGAGAGTGGCAACTTTTCGGTGAAGCCTGCCTACTACCTAGCTATTATGAGAATGCTTGCTAATTCCCAAGCTAGCACATATAGCTAAATATTTGTTTTCTCAGATAATGAATAATATGTCAAATATGGAATACACAACTTGGAAAGGGTTCCTCGATATTGATGTCAATTTGGACAACAAAAATTATTCTAACCCTACTTCGTTAGCCATAATCCTTAGCTTTGTGGATAGCAAAATCAGCATGACCAAAGTCAATTTGATAGACAATATTGAGAATCTTGTCCAATTCTTGGAGACCTTACAAATAGGGGTTGATATGCACATGAATGAAAAGTTTTGTGTTTTACAATTTTCTCTTCCTATAGGTTGGCACAATTTGTTTCAATATGTGTAAAGAAGGAAATCCCTACAACTACAAAAAAAATCTATTGTGGATTTTTAAAAAGCTCTAGAGGTAGATCTAATTTGTGCATAAGCTATGGTGACAAAGGCTCCACCACCAACCCCACCCTATTATAGATTTGATCTGATAGATTTAGAGACTAATGAAGTATATGCATAGATGATTTTTCAACCTATAAACACATATGACAATGATGCTTTGTTTCCCATTGATCTTGACTTAAAATGAAGTAGGTAGCCAACAAAGTTTTTTTAAGGCTTTGATAGCAACCAATACAAGTATCTATGATGGTTTTTTTGTTCCTCATCATGTTGTAGTAGAAAATATCTTTCCTCTATTGGATTATTTGATGACACCACAAACACAATAACTTGTGGTAAGATATTTGCATAATAATGTATGGGAATTCAAAAATCTATGAAGCCTCACTTGACCTCCTATTCCACCACCACCTCTATGGATACCTCCTTATCGTTAAGATCTTTCATCACTATTGATTCTATTTCTAGATTTTTTAAACATTAAGGAAATTTAAAATTGGAGGCCTTAGCCTTTTGTCCATTTTATATGGCTATTTGAAGTCTCTAAACCATTTTTAGATATCTAGGAGTTAGCACCATGTTGCCTAGCCTAAAATATCTCTAGGACCTACAAGATATCCAATAGCTAGCTTAGATAGCTAAAGAATTGTGTGCTTAGATAATGAAGAATGTGTCAAATATGGAATACTCAACTTGGAAAGGGTTTTTTAATATTGAGGACTTCAAGTTGGACAATATAAATGATTCTAACCCTACTTCATTAGCCACAAGCCTTAGCTTTATGGATAGCAAATTTAGCATGACAAAAGTTGATTTGATGGACAAGATTGAGACTCTTTCCCAATACTTGGAGATCTTATAAATAGGGATTGATATGCACATGAACAAAAAGTTTTGTGTTTTACAATTTTCTCTTCCTATAGGTTGGCACAAATTTGTCTCAATATGTGAAAAGAAGGAAATCCCTAAAAAAACAATAAACATCCATTGTGTATTTTGAAAAATATCTAGAGGTAGAGCAATTTTATACAAAAGCTATGCTGGCAAAGGCTCCACAATTAATGTGACCCTCTTATAGATCTGATCCAATAAATTTTGAGACTAATAAAGTATATGCATAGATGATTCTTCAACCTATCAACACATATGACAAGAATACTTTATTGGCCTTTGATCTTGGCCTAAAATAAATTAGGTAGTCAATAAAGTTTTTTGTAAGACTTTGACAGCAACCAACACAAGTATCTATGGTGGGTTTTTTGTTCCTCATCATGTTGTAGTAGAAAACATCTTTCCTCCATTGTATTATTCAATGATGCCACCAACATAAAAACTTGTGGTAAGAGATTTGCATAACAATGTATGGGTATTCAGTAATCTACAATGTCTCACTTGGCCTCCTATTCCACCGCCACCTCTGTGGCAGCCTCCTCAATCTCAAGATATTTCCTCCTATTCTAAATGCATTGGGGTCCAATGCACATATTTTTGGGAGGAATGATGAGGAATAATATTTCTCATTCAATTAAATATTAAAATAAAATATTAATTAATTATTAATTAATAGTTAACTATTATTAACTAATAGTTAATTATTATTAACTAATAATTAGTTAGTAGTTAACTATTATTAACT
The DNA here is from genome assembly GCA_028583015.1 of Wollemia nobilis. Taxonomy (NCBI): domain Eukaryota; kingdom Viridiplantae; phylum Streptophyta; class Pinopsida; order Araucariales; family Araucariaceae; genus Wollemia; species Wollemia nobilis. The sequence goes on along the minus strand of JAQPPZ010002456.1, from coordinate 97,804 downwards.
AATAATTAGTTAATAGTTAATTATTATTAATTAATAATTAATATAACTTTATGAAAAGTTAATTGAAAAGGCATATGAAACATCATGCCTTCTCATGAAATGTAATATTTATATTGAAAAGTAATGAATGAGAATACTTGGCTTTTGATTTTTAATTATATATCTTCTTTCCCATTGTCTCCACATCATTTCCTCTTTGTAAGTGAGATTGAAAAGGAAATAATATTGGGAGGAAAGGCTTGCTACAGTAAAATTATTCAGGAAAATAACCCTACCCATAGGACCATCAATGTAGAAATTTATATTAGACAGTTTAAAACTTATCAAGAATTATATTATGGTTAGTTAATGAGAAAAATTATACAAATTTTTGTTTTTATGCTTGGTTACAATATTATTATCTTATCTCTAATTCAAAATGGAAGTCATTGGTTCAAACATGTCTAGATTATAAATGTCTAAAGGTCAAAGATTATATTAATATGAAAAACAACTCCAGATCATCAACTTCTATTAGGAATCTATTTGAAGAAACAAAACTCAAACAAATTACAAATGAGCTTTAAAATATGCTTCAAGAGTTTTATTTACCTATTTTTACATGAAATGATGAGTTGTTTGGAATATATCAAAATATGGTGGCTACATGGACAAGTTAGGATATGAGGATTTAGAGCACTCAAAATTTCCTACTCTTAAATATTTTCCTTGGAAGAATGTTTGGTCACTAAAGGATCTTCTTAAGGGCTCAACTTTCCTCTTGTTAGTGGTTCAAAGTAAGACTCTTATAGAAGAGTCTCTAAAAGGAAGAGGATATCATGGACCTTTTATATGTGCCTTGTGTGAAACGAATTTAGAAATATTAGACCATTTACTTCTTCACTATCCCTTTTCTCACACCATTTGGGATTTCATTTTTTTAAATATGGAATATATTGGGTAGCTTCGTGAACATTGAAAGAGTTAATGAAATGTTGGAATAATTATTTCAAAGCTAAATCACCATGTATTCTGTGGAGGATTGGTCCTATCATTCTTTATTAAAACTTGTGATTTTAAAGGAATAATAGAATTTTTCTTAAAAAATCTCAAAATAATGTTCAAGTTTAGAACTATATTATTGTCTCTCTTTCAAAATGTTTATAGATATGGTGTTCATCATGGGAAGTCTTAGGTGTGGAAAAAGAGATGCTAGTCACTTGGTTACAAGATTTGAATATACATGGAAGAGTCATCTACAACAATGGTATTAAAAGAAAGGATTTGCTTCTGTCTATAGTAAAATGGAAATGTTCAAATTTTGGGTATATCAAAATGTTAGTGAAGGTGGTTTTTTCAAAATAATGAAGGTAAAATTCTCCTCATAGACTCATAAGCATATGGAACTTCAACTAGGAACTATGCAAAGACAAGGGCACTTCTTACAAGAATTAAAATTGCACTTGAAAAAGATAGAAATATACTTCATTTGAAGGGGATTCACAAATTATCATTAATCCTATCAACAAAAATAGACGTGAAGATTGGATAAAAATGATATTATTGTTGATGTTTATCATCTATTATTGAAAGCAATCTCTTCAAAATGTGAGATAATCTATAGAGAAGAAAATCTGGTAGCAAATAATTCAGCCAATTATGGTGTTGATTTTTGTCTTGGTGAAATTCAAATTTTAGAAAGCATTAGCAGAGTGAGATTTTATCTCTTAATGAAAATGATGTCAAAGAACATAATACAACTAATCAAACTGAAATTTTTTGTCTTAATAAAAATGATATCAAAAAAACATAAGATAACTAATCCAATAGAATTTTATCTCTTAATAAAAATAATATAAAAACATAACACTTTAATTCTTTTTTTAATATATAATATTATAAATATTTTAGTAAAAACAAATCCAATAAAAGCTATATATAATTTATTAAAAATTAATTAAATAAATAAAATTATAAAAGTGAAAGATTATTATTCAAAAGCATTAGTAGTTTTGCTTAAAAGAAAATTTCCTTTAGATATCTACAGACAAATCATTCACTTATAAACGATGACGATCAATTTTTGCTTATACACATGATAAACATCTATTCTTTCTATTGTACACGACATTAGTGCACGTCCAAAGCATAAATGCATGTAATCGAGACGGGTCAAATCACTTTAAGGTGTCGAACAGCACTGACCCGCGGCATAGTTAAAATCCACTTTATTTGCTTAAAAGTTAAAAGTGACTTGTATCATCACACAATCTAAACGCTTTTGGTTTATTCAAAACACAATTCTATCTGATAAAACAACAGAGAACATCAGTTAGATGATGTTTATTTATAGAGAATGTACCTCTCTGGATTATTAGAAAACCATAGTTTTGTAGTAGATCTACCATCACTGTAAAGCTCAAATAAGCAGTGAACTCAGAATGAAATAAAACCATGAACTAAATAAAATTGGAACTGAGAGAGAGGCATAGGCCTCCCCTTGCCATTATGTGATGACTTGCCACTTTGTCCCCTTCTGAAGCCTTTTATCTCCACTGTTTCTTGATTGCATTGTATCAATACTAATGGAGGTGAAGGCTAATGAGAACTCGCATAAACCAGTGCCTATTTTATCCAGGGATCCAACGGTACACAATCATGCCTTCTTCCTCTTCTCCATCTGTGACGTATGTCACCATTACGAAGAGATATAAGCTATCACAGAGCCCAAAGTGCATACAACTTTGGAGAAACTTCCAATATCTGTCTGTAGTGCCCGGGCACGTATAACAATCCTAAGAGACCAAATAATAAAGCAGTAGTACCTGGCTAGTAGTGCTTGGCTAGTGCTACCTCCCATTAGTGGAATGATAATTTATTTCCTTGCCTATAAAAAATCAAAAGAAAAAAAATGTGGGAATAATAAAGCAGTACTACCTGGCTAGGGAGGTGGGTACAACCTACCAATATATTGTTCATATAACTTCGCTCCACTAACTTGGCATCCTTAATAGGAATGTTTGCTTTTGTTTTTGCTCTTTTACCTGTAAACGACTTGGGTTTCTTGCTTTAATCTTGCCATATCTGCTCTACGGAAATTGGATGTCAGCAGTCACCCAAGATGGATTAGGTGTGAACTTTGTCTGTGGATGTATCACTTATTTGTTTGTTTGGAATCTGATGTTTAGGCATTTGTTTATGTAATTAAATAATTGATTCTAATGTGAGCAGGCTTTAGACCACTATTTCTGTCTGCTGTCATCTTTTCCTCGTCAAGTGAATTAAAATTCCAGGTTTGGATAAGACTGTTTTTGTCAAAAGGAAAGGAACAAAGAATTAAAAAGTTGTCCATTGGAGTACTTTGCTTGAGGCAACCCCGAATACACACGAAAAGCTCGTTTGCACACAATCAGCATATATCTATAAAAATGATGTATCTGTATAAGCCACCTCTATGATCTTTGTAAAGTTAGTCTATGATGTATCTGTATAGTTGTTTAGAGTATTTGAGAGTGTAGTTCGACTTGTTGGGGTAGACGAGTGTCATGTTCAAGTTTTCTCGACAGATAAAGAGGTGGATGCTTGAAATTAGTTTAATTTAAACTTATCTAGATATTTTAAAAGGCTTATATCAACAATTACTCGACTATTCATTGTGCCTCAACAATGTCTGTGTTCAATTCTTACGAATGATGGTTGGGTCGGTGTTGGTTCCCGGTCCTTTCAAGTTACCGTGGATTTTATCAGCAGGATCACTGGCTTGGTTCTGGATGGTGCTCTGCGTCCTCCCTGGAACAGTGTGGTTAGGGTTATTATGGATTACTTTACCCTTGACCCTTCCTATTTAATGTGTTGTTAGGGTTATTATGGATTACTTTACCCTTGACCCTTCCTACAAAATCATAAGGAGTTTTCATGCCATGTTTTTAAACCACCTTAGACGTAATGCTTGTATGAACATTCCTTTATTTCATTCTATGCAAAAGTCCTTCCTTAATGTTCAAGTTGACCGTGGTTAAGTCCCTATCTTTGTTGGTTTTTGAACAGGCCGCTTTGGAGCACGACCTTGATGCTAATAAATTTTTGAAGTCTTTTGCAGATCCTTCCGTTCCTCTGGTGAGTGGTCCCAAGTTGAATGTGGACTCCCCCTCTGTTGGTGGTGGCTCTCATTTAGCCTCTGGAACAGACTCTGATGAAAGTGTGGACACTCTCTCCTTCACCTTTGGTGTTGGCCCTGAGCAAATTTCCAAAAATATACAGGTCTCCTCCAAAGGGGTTTGGGGTTGGGACCCGAAGGCGACTTATTTGGCCCCTAAAGTGTGTTTGGATGATCTTGGTGATTCTGATATGAAGTCGGTTGGCGTCGCTGCTGTTGTTCATCGTAAGTCTAAATGACTTCGTAGTAAATTGGAGGAAGGTGATTCCCCCATTACTACGACCCTCTCGGATCTTGATGTTTTGCTAAGGGATCTTCCCCGGAAGAAGTCTGTGGAAGAAATCTATGCTCCAGGAGTGGCTGAGAATTTTTGTAAGTCTAAATGGTTTCGTAGTAAATTGGAGGAAGGTGATTCCCCCATTACTATGACCCTCTCGGATCTTGAAGTTTTGCCGAGGGATCTTCCCCGAAAGAAGTCTGTGGAAGAAATTTATGCTCCGAGAGTGGCTGAGAATTTTCGTAAGTCTAAATGGTTTCGTAGTAAATTGGAGGAAGTTGATTCCCACATTACTATGGCCCTCTCGGATCTTGATGTTCTACCGAGGGATCTTTCCCGGGAGAAGTTTGTGGAAGAAATCTATGCTCCGGGCGCGGTTGAGAATTTTAAAGAAGTTGTTTTCCGTGATTTAAAGCTCATTGACATCAACCAGCGCAAAATCTGGAGTTCGCTAAAATTTACCCTTGATTTAACTAAAAATGTTTCTCGCTTGGCGGCTAATGTAACTCAAGGTGTTCACAAGCTGGTGTAGAACTATCTCAGTTCTCCCTCCTTTGATGCCTTGTGGTTTGGTTTTTGTCTTTCCTTTTTGTTTGCCTCTAGTTTTTTTCGAGGTTTGTTCAGTTCTTGTCGCCCTTGTGGCTTTCTCTATAGTGGTTGTGGGATTTCTTTTAATAGTACCAAAAAAAAACTACTTAAATTTTTTGAAGTACATGATGGAATTTTGTTTTACATTAATACTTTCTTTTTAATTTTTCTAATAATTATTAAATAATTAATTATATAAAAAATATATATAAATATAATAATATTATTGTATTAATAAAAATTTATCTATGATTGTTATTAGCATTATAATACCATAACGAAATCAAAATATATGGTTTATCCTCCAAAAAGTATATAGAAATCAATCACTATACTATTGTTTTTTAACATAAGTTATAGTTAGTTTTTATTGAGACATTTTTATTAAATATTTTTTTTCAAATAAAATGGAAATGGGTTTATTTTTATTATATCATTAACATATAGTGGTATTGCAACAAAGCTGGGATATTATTTTTATATAGTTTGACAATATTTGAACCTTGGAACCTAATCAATTGAGCTAATACCACTTGATTAAAATTTGAGTTTACACAAGTTTTTATGAAGGGCTCCCTCAGGTTTGACCTTGGGTCTTCTAAATGAAAACCCAAGGACTTACCACTACCATATCCCTTAGTGGTTCATTCTTATTAAAATATTAAAATATTAGCACCTGGGGGTGCAGCGCAATGGTTTGGTCTTTGGCTCTTCTTTGAGAGGTCCAAGGTTCAAACCGCGGCATGGGCGAGGGAGTGGGTGTGTGGTGGCTTTGTGTTAAATTCTCTATTAACCAGTTAATGTGATGATGCAAGTCTAGTGGCATATTCCATAATTAGAATTTTGTTCCACATTAATACCTATCTATAAGTAATGCAAGTCTAGTGGCATATTCCATAATTAGAATTTCGTTCCACATTAATACCTATCTATAAGTATAGCTCTTTGCTTTACGAGGGGTCATGGTTGGGAGGAGACTGCTCAACCATAGAGGTTTCTATATATATATATATATATATATATATATATATATATATATATATATATTTATATTTTTAAAATATCAATTAAATTTCTAATAATTCTACCATGTAAATTCATATATATATCTATATATTAATAAAAAATATTTTTCATCTTATTTTTATGATTAATTTTTTTAATTTTTTTTTAATAGAAAATCTCATTTAACCAATTCCATATTATCTAATAAACTTGTAATATACATATTTTTTAATTATATAAGTATCAAATTAAAGAACCATTGTCATTATCATTATAGTATATTATCATAAGTTATATTATTTGTAATAGCTTAGGATTTGGGATCATCCATGTAATTGTATATTCTCTTCAATGTTTTAAGATATATAATATATTATTTTTATATATTAAAAAATTATTATTATTATTTTAATTTATTATATAGAATTGAATCAAAATATATTATAAGTATTTCAATAAATATATTATTAGGATATATTTTTAAAATTTATTATAATGGTTTAATTAATAAAAAAATATATAGTATAAGGATTTGACTTTCTCTATTAACTTAATTTTTTTGATATTAATTATTTTTGTTGGATAATAAAGGGTTGAACTGGGGTCCCCCACCTTTGAAAAAGTAAAACTTTATTCTTTAGAGCTTGAGAGTTTACAAATAGATATACTTTTCATCTCAATTGAGATGCTATAGTTAGAAACCCATATCATTTTACATAAAATATTTGTTTTATTTTCATTTTTTGGATCTTTTTAATTTTCTATATGAATACCAAAACTTCAAATCTACTATATATGCATTGCATTTTAGTAGAGTAATATTTTCAAAACATCGCACTATCATAGTCCACTTTACCAAATATGGATTGCTAGTCTCCTTCAGTCATCCATTTTGACTATTTTTCCTCTGTAGCATAGGTTCTTCCTCTTGTAGAGTTGCAAGATTTGAGAATGTATTTTTGTATTTCAAGCTTCTGAGGTAATATCTAGTTGTAACACATTTTGTAGAATCTTCATTTTTAGAAAATTGATCATCACCGATTATTTCATAATTAGCTTCAAGAATAACATATGAGGTGTTAATCTTTTCGAAGGAATTTTCTGGATGGTCTTTAATAACTGCTTGACTTTCATACATGATCTGCTTCAAATTCTCCTATTGGAGTTGAGTCTTCTCTTACTTACCTGGTTCTTGTTGGACAATTGGTGCCTCTAGAATATGAGCTTCTTTCTTTTGAACCAGGATATTTGAAGATTTTGAATCATTCACATGCAAGGCCTTCTCCACCATGGAGGAATCAAAGCCTGATCGGATGTTTGTGCATCTCTTATTGATGTGGCCATATTGCTGACAACCATAACATCTTAGGGAGAAGTTTTCATATTCAATATTTTGTATCCATTCCCCTTTTCTTGAGGAGATATTAATGGATTGAGGACCAAGAACTGAAACATTCATCCAAACAACCAATATTGCTTTACTCATATTAATTTTACTAGATAAATTTTCCTATGTTTGAGCATCCATATATTAGAATGCACCAATGGCATTACCAATTTTGGTGAACATCTTCTCCCTAAAAATCCACAGGGAGAGCATAAAGACTCACCCTGACTGGGAATCCATTAACTTTTTCTGTAAAGGGGTTGAAACTAGGAGTCCAAGGTCTTATATAAACACCCATTTGTCCAAAAAACAATTATATCTATAGTCCATTACCTCATCTCTATCTGATAAATTATAAAAGAAAACAAAATATACATTTTGGGGGAGGAGACTTACTTGGAATTCTATACTCCACCAAAATTTAATGTATCCTTTGAGCTCCTCCAAGCCTTATCTGATAAATTATAAAAGAAAACAAAATATACATTTTGGGGGAGGAGACTTACTTGGAATTCTATACTCCACCAAAATTTAATGTATCCTTTGAGCTCCTCCAAGCCTTATCTTTTACCCTTAAGTTTGTAGATAATCGTTTGGGCTCCATAATCAATCATACCCAACCCAAATTCATCCTCCAAAATCTTGATAGAGGGTAGAGTTTCATACACCCAAGAAACCAAATATCCTTCAGAGATACTTCTTCTGATTAAAGAGGTTTTCTCATAGACTGAAGAGATGATTTGCAAACAACCCTCTCCCTTCAATGCTTGAGTGCACCTAGGGTTTACACACGACAGACGATTCATCCAACCCGTATCACGACTACTAGTATTTCTTATAATCCTTTGGTTTTTTCGTGAATTTTGCCTTCACCTACCTCTAGATATTTTTAGGAGCATTTCTACCCATGTCCATGGTTGTGCTTTCCATAGCTTCTACATTCACCATAACTCATCGAATGTTACCCATGTCCATTTTTGTGCTTACCATAGCATCTGTGTTTGTCATAGCTGACCACAGCCTTCACATTCACCTTTTAGAAATAGTTCAACTACGAACACTCAATATCCGACACAAGCAAAAATGACCAAAAAATAAATAAAGGGCTCCATTCACACGATTGATCAAGAATTCAAATTTTGGTAAACCAATTTTGTTTGATTTTCCAATGCATCTGATACCTTCTTCTTCATCGCTTAGCTCCAATGCCTGAGAAACATGCCCCCAGTAATGGTAGGATTTTCTAGAAGCATTTGGCAGCCCCTAGTATTGCTCCTACTATTCCTCCTCATTGCTCAAATAGCATCGTCCTCTTTTACATATTAATTTAATAAATTTATATGTTTATATTTAATAGTTTTACATTAAATAAAAAAGAAAGTTAGTTATATATGTTGGGATGTTGGAGATGTACATCCTTATTTTTTCTAATGGATTATACAGGATTGAAAAAGTCCTAGGGACAGTGGAATGGTTCGGACTTTGGATCTTCTTTAGGAGGTTCAAGGTTCAAACCATGGTGTGGATGAGTGTGTGAGATGGTGGGTGTGTCTGGCGATGTGTTAAATTTCTTATTGATAAGCTTAGTTCTTCCCTTATTAGATGTTATGCTAGTATGAGGATGCTCGTAGGGGTTTCTCACACTAACCAAATTCAAAATATTATTGATCCTAGGAGTTCCTCACACTAACCAAATCCAATATATATAGAGAGGATTGAAACATGTCCTACTTTGAAAATTATCCATGTATTAGTTGGTAAGATTTTTAACCTAAGTTAAAAAATCTAATCATTATTATACAATTATCCATGTATTACTTGGTAAGATTTTCAACCTTGATCTCAGTTTGAATGTCAAAGAATCTAACCATTATTATAATTAAAAAATAATCATTTTTAATAAATAATAATTTAATGTAAATTTATTTTTTCATCAAAAAAAATATCATTTTTTTTTGTTTGTGGAAAACATCCCAGAAGGGATGCCACTTTTGGATAATACCCAGGGAGGGATAGGTATCTCTTTCACCAAAAATGCCCAGGTTTCGCACCTAACCTACCACCTTTGACACACGCAAGGAGTATGCTTGAAACAACACAAAACAAGAACACACAAACACAAACATACAAAAATCTAAAACAAAAAAACATACTCTTTGAGTGTGTCGACAAGAAAAAACACGAACCACACAAAACAAACACACAAAAAACATAGCAAAACATAATAAAAAAACAAACAAAAAATAAAATAAAATTACAAAAAAAAATACCAAAACATGAAACACATAGAAAAACCACAAACACATCATAACAAAACAAAAGCAACAAAATGAAACAAATACACCACAAACAAAAAACCACAGAATATGAACACAAGAAAAACCACAAAAACAACAAAATGAATAAAAAAAAAACACAAACGAAATCAAGAAAAACAAACTACCAAAGCTTAACAAATTACCAAAAATATTAGAAATTGCTTAGCAAAATAGCCAAATCTTCCAACATTTCCATAAAAAGACTAACTATAAACCTTAGGATTATGGCATCCTTATCATTTTATTTGTATCTAGCTTCATTCTAGCTGGGACTATAGGCTAGTTACTTGGAGCCGCAACACTACTATTAGAATTTTTATGGTCTTTTTGAGGATCCATTTTGTTTGTAGTTTGAATTTGCCTTTTTTTTTTGCACGTGGGTTGGTTTTCTACATTGTACTTTTTCTTTCCTTTATTGTTATTTCATAGCATCAAAGCTAGCTCTTTTAGTGATTTATCATCATGCAATCCTTCATGTTACCTATCTTCATCAAAATGTCTTTCTATAATAATTGTTTCCATTTGATCATCCTTATCATCTTCTTGCTCATCTGTGGAGAGAATTTCAAAGGTGTTAGGTGAAATTACTATTTTCTCTTTTGTTGCTATTTTTTCTTTGTGTTATTTTGTTTAAGGATTTGAAACCTTGCCAAGTATCCATCCTCTTTTTAATTGTTAGGGACCTTATGTGGAAAATACTTGGCTAGATGGCCATATTCATGACAAATTTTACATCTAAATGGAATATTTTCATAATCTACTACTTGTTCCCATATTTCTTCCTCATATTGTAAAGTAATCTTCTTTGAAAGTGTTTTTTCAAAAACAATCAAAACACAAATCCTTGCATAAATCATATGCTCTAATTGTTAGGTGTTATTATAAGTCGTCATGTAAACTCCTAAAGAATTTCCAATTGTTGCGAATATCTTTGGATGCCAATATTCTATCAGAAGACCAAATAATAGACCCAAATAGGGGCAGTTGATGGCATTTCTTCCTCAGCTTTGAACTTGGTATACCAGGGCTTCATGAAGAACCCTGCCCTACCAAAAAACCATGGCCCCCATTAAAAATGTTCTTCCTATCTTCTTCATTAACAAAACAAATAAGACAGTAGCCATTAGGGTAAGTAAAAATTTGGAACTTACCTTTAGTGCTCTAGTTTTTTGCAACGCATTTCTTGAAGGTAGCAAGAGTTAGTTGGAATCCCATGAATCAAAAAATGAGGCATTTCCTCTTTATCACATCTATTCCTTCCTAGACATCCGTTATTTCCAAATTCACTATTGGGGATCCATTAGTTTCTTTCATGCAACCCAATATCTAATTTACTTGAATCAACCTTTGGCACCCTCAATGGTTTCCTTGGTAATTATTGAATGTGTTCCCCTCTTATTTGAGGTGGTCCTCCATGGATTGCTTCTTTAAAATTTATTTTTGGCTCAATGCATACATCTTTGTTGAAACCCTCCATCCAAAATCAAATAAATCCTACTTTCATCCAAGCAAACAAACCCTAATTTTTTTCAATCAGGACCCTCACACCAGTGATCGTATAAACCCCATCCCAAAACTCAGATGGTAGAATAGTGGTCTGCATAGAATCTAAACGCCCATTTGTTTTTACATTTCACATATTCCTTGTAGTGTGAAATTTCTTTCCAGTGTAGCATCCATTCTAACCGATAGAAATAACGCATTTATCAATGCATTATCGGGAACAATGTCTTCTACCACAACCACACCGTAACACCATAGAGAATGATGATAATAAGCCTTAGTCTCTATGGGTTCAACACACCGTGCACCCTGTGCTCGACTAAAAAGCTTAGTTTTGAATCTCAACTAAAAATTTACAATTATATATACTAACAATAAATATAACTTCAGATCAATAATTTACCACATTGTCAAATATGTGTGCAATGTTATTTTTGTAAAGAAAATCTTGTTCATTGCTCTTCATTGATGGACAAAAAGTCATCAAATTCTCATATGGGAAGTGGAAGTGAACGTCACCCGTCTATGACCTATATATATATATATATATATATATATATATATATATATATATATATATATATATATATATATATATATATACATTTTTATTGCATTGAAAATATATGATAATACATATTAAAATATATATCAATAAAGTGTGACAAATAGAGGGCTGTTAATTTTTTACATTCTTATGCATCATATGAGAAGAAGATGCAAAATGAGAAGGATTAATAAATATGTAAAAGGTTTTTATTATAGACAGCGGATTAGAGAGTAATTTTATTTTATGATAGTAGAAGGGGTTTTAAAGGGTCCCCAAACTTATTACAAGTAGGGTTTTGAAAGGCACCTCAAAAACTTAGATCTAGCAATAAGATATCAAGAAAGGCTGAGCTGGATTCCACGAATCCAACTCAAAAATCTAATGAAGCAACCTCCTAGCAGATAAACTACAAATTTTATCAAGAAAATACAAGTTATTGTCACAGTCAAACAACCAACTAGCAACAAGGACAAACATAAGATAAATCGACACCCAAAATAACATTCAAATTCAAGATTTAAAACTAGAGTTTGAAAATCCCGCCTAGAGCTGCATTCAAATTCAAATTCCAAAATTTGAAGATCCCGCCCACCACTAGGGCCTTGAATCTGGGAACCAGACCTCACCACTAGAATCTAGGGTTGCTCAGAGAACCAAAGAGCCAAGAATACCACCTAAAACTAGAGTATATCTACAACAACAACATCCGACCTAACAAACAACTGAACCAATAACAACCAAAAATCACTTGCTGGAAGCCTTTCTCAATAAGGTCGTGGGAGGCTTGCCAACCTATTTTTTTAACCCAAAAAAAGAAATCCTTTTTCAAGTCACACTACTGAACACATTTGTTCCAAGTCTCCATGATTGAAACGAGAGTAATAAAGACTACTCAAACTAAAGATTTCTCCTCTCTAGAGATGTCATTCCTCGTTAGATGACAAAAACTTACCACCATATTTCATTAGAATGAAAATAGTAGAGGAAAGAGAGATTTCATTCCTCGTTAGATGACAAAAACTTACCACCATATTTCATTAGAATGAAAATAGTAGAGGGAAAAATACGTGAGATTGAACTTAAAAGTTTTAAAGTTCTAAACAAATTCTTATTTAGTTAATTATAAAGAGAATAAGATGAAAAATTTCAACTTTAATATTTATTTTTTATTAAATGTTAAAATAGTAAGATCACAATTAATTAAATACAATAATTTTTAAGTTGAAATTAGGGTTAAAATATTACCAATAATATATATAATAAATATTGTAAGTGTCCATGATGCAATATAAATAGCTCCATATTAATTGTAATTTAAATAATTAGAAATATAATTAAATAAAAACTATTAAATCTATATGTTGATTTCAAATCTAACCATATTTATCTAAAATAATATTATGTTTATTATGTTATTTTTTGCATTGAGTAAATACTTCTTATACATATATATCCGCCGTGGAGATTGAACCCAGGTCACATCACCAATAATGCAAGTGGCGTCCTTTTCGGTAGACCACATCATGCGGATATTTATCAAGTTATTAACAATTGTGTTTATTTATTTTTAAAGTAAATTAAAGACTCATCTATCTCATTTATAAAGTGTGACTCTTTTAATTACGTCTAGAGGCATTCCTACAATGGCAAACAGGGGGTGGGAGGCAAAGAGGATATACATGCCACGCCGTAAACAAATTTTTTTTTTATTTTATTAAAAAGACCGACATTAACAAAAACATTTAAAATATTTAAACTAAAACAACCGATTAACCACTGTTGCAAACATTTAAAATATTTAAACTATCTTATAGATATAAAATATATATATCTAAAAATGCCAAGAGTTATCAATCCCGAGGCACTTGGAGGTCAGATGCCTCGGGATTGATAACTCGGCATTTTTAGATATATATCCTTTATTTCTAAGCTAGTAATATTTGGTTGTATAAAATTGTAATAATTATTATTAGTTTATAATTGTATTTGTTTATAACTTATATTTCTTAAAAGGTAATTTAAGATATATATTCTCGATGTTATTCCTTTCATTATAAGTGTACACAATTCAAATGCATTTTTAGATATATATTCAAATGCATTTTTAGATATATATATTTTATTTCTAAGCTAGTAATATTTGGTTGTATAAAATTTTAATAATTATTATTAGTTTATAATTGTATTTGTTTATAACTTATATTTCTTAAAAGGTAATTTAAGATATATATTCTCGATGTTATTCCTTTCATTATAAGTGTACACAATTCAAATGCATTAGCTTTGAGTTGCTATTAATATGTGTTGTAATTAATTTGCAATATCTATGTTTAGTTAGTATTTTTTTAAAATTACTATTATTTTTTTACATGATATTTTAATTGATAAAATAAAAAATATTTATAATTTTTTTATTTTTTTCAAAAAAAAATTATAATTTTATATTAAGTAAATATAAAATTATATTTTTTATATGTTTCTTTGGCATTTCTTCAAAATTTCAATTGTGATTTAAAAATCAAGTCATTTATACATCATAACTAGTTATTTCTATCATGCTAAGTTTTATTCTTAGGCACTTTCCTAATTTATCAAATATTATCCTTTAAATAGCTAACTTCTAAGTTTTTTTAAAAAAAGTTGATTTATCTATGTTTGCTTTAACTAGAGTGTATTAATCTCCCCAGACAGAAACTTGGACCACCTGTAGTGCATTGCCCTCATTGAATTCTTTTTTTTTGAGTAAAAGGTAAAAATTTTATTCAAAAAACTGATCAGCTTATACAAATCTATTTTGATATCTTGCCTTTCTTGGCAAGACTCAAAATACAGTTTTTTTGTTTTCTTTTATTTTCCCAGGATCTTTGAATCCCCTGTTCTTTAAAATTTACCTCCATCTTAACTGTATATGTCCTCTTACAACAAATATTATTGAAGCCCTCTTTGTTCTTTTTTCTATTCCTGATAGCTTTCATGTTGCATTTGATTCCATAGTTGTGCCCAATATGTCTTCTTCTACCTCTGTCATCGGAGATTCTTCCTGTACTTTGGTCTACACTATTTCTAATAACTTTCTTAACATAATCCCCCTGGTCCTCTCTTCTAAATCGAATTTCTCTTTAAAAATTTTGTTTTTTTGTTCCAACTATATTTGCTAGCAGATGAAGCTAAACCCTTAATTCCAAGCTATGCTTAGTGTTTTGGATTTGAAGGTGTTATGTGACCAATAGAACCAAAAATTACTACCATTATGAGGATACCATTCTGATTGGCTAAATATGGAGTACCACCAATTCCAAATTGTGTAAGCATAGGACCAATAAAAAAGGATGTGGTTTATAGTTTATACCTCTTGGAAGTACATTATACATCTACTCGGTCCAATGAACCCCTTTCTCCTCATATTATCCTGAGTCATAATGCTTTTGTAAGCAACCTACCATATAAAATAATTAACCTTTGGCAAACCTTTTGGTTGCCATATTTCTTTCTAGGGATGTTGTTGGGGTTGGTTCTTGCTACTTTGGTGAGCCTTTTGGTAGCCTGATTTCACTGTGTAAGTGCCTTGTTTCCCATATCCCCATGCTAGTTGGTCAGGTCCATATTTCCATAGCCATGTTTTTTTTCTAGGATTTCTTTCAGTTCATGTTTTTCGGCTTCCCATTCTTCACCTAACCACTAGTCTAAATTTTTCCATCTTCCTGAAGTTGCTAGTTGTTGGCTTGGGGGGATGAGATACTAAGATAAAATATTTTGGTCATGATTATGAAGAGCCTCTCTAATACCACTAAGATGAGGGTATTGTTTGATAATGGGGGAAAATTCCCAAAGATCATCCCACAAACTAACTTTTCTCCCATCACCTACTTTCCAATGTAAGTCTTTATTAATCAGTTAGACCCCTCTTTTGATTTTTTTCTATATCTCTGATCCCACACCTGTTACTGGAAACCATGGAATATCCTCCATTTCATGTGCAAGGTAATATTTAGCTTTTATAACTTGACTTCATAACTAATCCAGGTTTGTGATCCATCGCTAGTATAACTTCCCTATTAGTGCTAGGTTGTGTGTTGATGTAGCTTTGATTCCAAGACCTCCCTCTTCTTTTGGTTGACAAACATTCTTCCAGCTTACCAAAGCATTTTCTAATTTTCTTGTGTCCCTGACCATAAGAATTTTTTCATCAGTTTATCCAAATATTTGACTGTGTTCTTTGGGGCTGCTAAAATAGAAAAATTTTAAACTGGCATTGCTTGTAACATTGAATTCAAAAGTGTGACTCTGCCTCAAAATCTTAATCATCCATGAGACCAGTGTGACAACTTTGAGAAAAAATTATCTTTTATGGATTTCCAAAAAAAAATTTTAAGGATTTTTGCAGTTAAAGCAATTACCAAGTAATCTAATGGTCATGATGCCATTAAGAACCTAAGAATGTTTGCTATCTGATCTTTGATTCTCTTATGTACATTAAAGAAGAAAACTTTAGATTTTTCTTCATTTAGAAGTTGGTCAGTGGTTGCAGTGTAGCAGTCTAATAGTTATCTGATATTGGTTGCTTCTTTTATTGTTTCTTCCCCACATAATCCTATATCATCTACAAATTGTATATGAGTGATAGTTATATCTCTTTTTATTTAAATTCCTATAATATTGTTCTTTGCTTTTTTCTTCTGTATGATTCTTCCCATCCCTTCTCCAAAAATAATGAACAAATATGGATAGAGGATCTCCTTGTCTAATTCCTCTGCTAGCCTTGAACAGTGGGGAGGGCGTTCCATTGATGAGCACCTAAAATGATACTATGGAGATGCATTCAAGTATCCAATTGATCTAATATTTTTGGAATCCAAATATTTGCAAAATTTGATCCAAAAATTCTCAAATCACTCTTACATAGGCCTTGGATAGATCTAACTTCAATAACATTCCTTTGTTCTTTCTTTGTTCCATATGATGTATATTTTATTATGCTATTACAATCCCATCTAATATTTTTTTACCCAACACAAATCCCCCTTGTTTAGGAGATATGATATTTGGTAATATAGCTTTTAGTTTGTTAGTTATTACCTTGGTGATTATCTTGTAGATCACATTAGACTATTGGTCTGTAATTAGTTAGATTCTCCATCTCTCCTCCCTTTGGAATCAAATCTAGAAAAGTATGGTTGAGGGATTTGAGAATCCTACCACTGGATCTAGCTTCTTCTATTGCTCTAGTTATATCTTCTCCTATAATATCCCAAAAATCTTTGTAGAATTCTATTGATAATCCATCAAGAACTAGGGCCTTTCTTGATTGCATGGATAAGATTATTTCTTTCATATCTTCTTCTTTGATCTCTTTCATAAGCTCCTCATTATGATCTTGAGAGACTAATTTGGGGATACTTCCCAAGATTTCCTCTTGGGTTGTTTTGATATATGTGAATCTATAGTAAAAAAAGTGGAGAAATACTCATTAGTTGTTTTTTGCATACCTAAAGTGGTGGTTTCTAGGAGTCCTACATTTATTAAAACATCAATCCAGTTATAATGTTTCCTAGTTGTGATCGACTAGTGAAAGGACTTTGTATTCCTATCTTCTTCTTGAAGCCAAGTAATTCTAGATCTCTGCTCCCAATAGGTTTCTTCTTTCTTATCTAGCTCCTCTTCCTCATGCATTAAGATCTTTTCATGTGAGTAATTCCTCTGAAAGGGGTTCCAAATGAATTCTTTCTACAAATCCTTGCATTCTCTCAACTATATCTGCTCTTTATTGCTGAAAATATGATATTTGGAATTTTCTCCAGTTTTTCAATTTATATTTGATATATTTCAATATGGAGTGTAGCTGAAATTGTGCCTTTCCAAATGTTGATTTCTCTTGTTGCCACCATTTTTGAACTAACTTTGGTAATTCCTGGTTTAGAATTCAAAATTTCTCAAATCTGAAGGGGTAATTTTTGGATTGGGTATTTTGTTAATGATATTTAGGTGTACCGGGAAATGGTCGAAAGATAATAGGTTTATGATTTTTGAATGACAACTCCATAACTGGTGAATTTCTTCCTCTATAAAGATCCTATCTAATATTGACTTTATTTCTTGGTCTCCTTTCCTTTTATTGGTCCAAGTAGTACCACATCCTGGAGGTGGAATATCAATCAGATTTAAATTATTAGCTTGGACAATTAGGAGTTTGTTCTTCTCACTGAAATTATTTAGGCCTCCCTCTTGGTCATTCACTGACATCTTGGCATTAAATTCTCCACCCACCAGGAAAATATCCTCTAGGTAAGCTTCTCTAATAGCCTATATTGACTTCCATTGGGATTTTTTTTCATGTACTTCCTTCATCCCATAAAAAATAATCAACCAGACTAGGTCTAATTCTCTATTTCTCAATCTCATCATCAAGATCCCTCTAGCTGATGTTGCTCCTACCTACTAAAAAGTATCTCTATTCCACAAAGTGGCCATTTCCTTAGAGAAACCATGGGAAGCTTGGACCTCATAGTCTCCATTCCTCCAACATCTCTTGGATATTATTTGCATTACTTCTAGTGATGCTCCAGTTTCCTATAATAAATCCACATCTGGGTGGTTATCTTCTATCATACGTTTAACAAAAAATAGTTTGGGATGACCATTTAATTCCCTTACATTCCATGTGTGTATAATCATTGGGAACCCATGTTGTAGAAGTTGGCTATGGGTTTAACCATGCCTGCCTCTCTCAATTGTTCTCCTTGTATTTTTTCTTTGTTTGTCTTTCTACCTACTCCTTGAGAGTTTACATTTTTCAGCCTTTTCTCCATTTGGCTTATCCCAAGGGTTGGCTTTTCTCTATTTTTCTTGGCTATTCCCATAGCTACCTCAGATGTATGTGGCTCTTTATTATATAGTACTAGATCTCCTTTTGTATCTCATTGTGGCTACTCTTTATATTTTATCTATTGTTCTTTGGTTGATGCAAATTGTACCTTTATGGATTGTCCTTCTACCTCTCTCATTACTTTTAGGTATTTTTGTTTTTCTGTATATGTATGTTGTGGATGATGAACCTCTTCTGATATTTTTTTCTTGATATTTTATGTTTGATTTGAGTGTGATAGTTCCTCTCCTTCTATTGGATCATCTAACCTGAGGATATCTTATTTGTTGCATGGAGCCCTTCCTTCTTGATGTTAATTTGTATTTCCTCCCTTCTGTTGATTTCTTCCTCTTTCCTGGTTATTATTTTTTTTTCTCATAACCATCTGAAATCCTTGTTCATTTTCATTTTGTTGAGGTTGGTTTCTTGGGTTTAGATTCGCTATATTTGTATCTCCTTTGGCTAGTTTGGGGTAGCCTCTCACCAAATTTCTATATTCATGACATGCTCTACATCTGAAAGGCACAGATTCATAGTCTATTTGTTGTCTCCATATATTCCTTCTAACTTTGAGGTCAATTGCCACTAGCAATGGCTTTCCCAATTCCACATCTACACAAATTCTGACATACGTTGTTGATCCTCCTTTCACTAATTCTCTCAATCTACCTATGTATTTGCCCAAGAGATTACCTATCAACTCCAAAATTTCCTCTTTCCAGTATTCTAAAGGAAGTGTAAATAATTTTAGCCAAATTGGAGCTACTGAGGGTTCAGTTCTAGGATCAAAAGTGGGTCACCATGGTTGCATGAATAGACCTGCAGGGCCTATGTTATACAGACCTCCCTCAAAAGCTTTGTCCTTGTTAGATATCATTGTGAATTCAACTATGAAGTATCCATTTGGTAATGTGAATATATCCAATTCCCCTTGTGGTCCCAATGCTTTCTGTCCCAAGAGTACAAGAACCTTGCAGAAGGTCGGAGTCCCACAAACTTGTATATTAAGGCATGCTTGGATTTATACACAATATCATTTGCTATGAGTTCTTCTATAATTTCTAGCGCTAGAATTAATTTTGTCTGAGGTAAATATCCATTTCTTTTGGCTTGTTCAACTTTAGTCTCCTTTATTTTATTTATGGCTTGTAGGATTATTTGGGCTTGTTCTCTTGTATCATCTCTCTTTCTGTTACTACCTCTAACCACTTTTACAAAGGATTGCATATTAGGTCTCATGGGACTATGAGTACTTCCTGTAGAAGTCCCTTGTGTGAACCCTCCTACCAAGGATTATCCCATTGAATTCTCCCCCCTTGTAAATATAGGAAAACATACCAATTTTCTCCCTATTGTCGTAATATAGCTTTGATATCTAGCAGAAAACCCCTAGTTTCATCGGTCTTCTCCCTTTTGCCACAATACGGGTTCAATCTCTAGAAAAAAAACCTTGGTTTCTTCTATGATTGTTGTAATCCTGATATGTCACCCTCGTTGAATTCTTTTACCAAGCATATACCTGGATAAATTTAAAGTTCCTCCTTTGAGAGTTCATCTACTTCCTTATTTAGTTCTCTATAAATATGCCAAAAAGTGAAAGTTTCACTATGATCCACAACTTATTTTATTTGAAATAAGATGTGTTGTAGAATCATGTTTTCCATCCTAAAATACCAAGCATCCAGTTTATTACCACTTGTGAGTCTCCATAAATTTGAATTTTTTGTATTCTTTTTATTCTGCCAACTGAACCAACAATTTGAGGGCCATAATTTCAGCATAGTTTTTATAACATTCTCCCAATCGAGCCTTGAATTTAAAATAATGAGAGTAAAAAATATATAGTAATCCTCTTGCTCCACAACTCTAGGTACCCCCTATCTAGCCCCATCAAAAAAACCCAAGCCTCTGATTTATCAAACTTTGGAGGGATGATTTGTTTTTTTACCTTTGTTGTTGTCGAAAACTTATAGTTTTTAAAACTTCCAATGATTTAGGAGGAGACCTGCCAAGTAGGCTTCTCTTGATACTAAAAACTTATTACTTTCCTAGTTAACCATACTTCCCAAGATACAAACAATCGGAGAGCTATTAAACCTTTGTAAGACCTATTTTCAAACCAATATTTTAAGCACTCTCCTAAGGAATCTTCTTGCCATCTTATATGAAGTTTTAACTATGATGTAATCTCCCTCCAAACCTATCTATTAAAGAAGCAAGCAACCAGTAAATGATCATTTATATCATTGTTTGGCTTACATAAATGATACTTTCCTGGACGATTCCATTTCTTCTTATGTAAAACCTTCCATGTTAGAGCCTTATTTTTCATGGTAAGCCATAGGAATAGTCTTGTCTTTAATGGGACTTTCTACTTCCAAAGTTTCTTCCACCACCATGCTGGATTGCCATTTTTATCTTCCAATAGAGTATTATACCCCAACTTTGGAGTGTACTCCCTTGGAGCTCCATTTTTTGTCCAGACCAATTGATCAGTTTCCTCTCAAAACTTGATATGTCTAGCTTTAAGTCTCTCCACATATTCTTCCCATTGGTGTGCCTCTTAGCCCTAAATCCCTAATATTGTTGCTTCCTTCCATCCCTAAATCCAATTTGTAGAATATTCTAGGATAGCTACTTGGGCAACATTTACAATCCCTTGTTCTCTTAGGGTTTGAATTATATTATTTGGTAGTTTGTGCATATCACCAAAACCAATCCAAGGGTCTAATCCAAGTCTTATCCTTGAACCATCCCCCATTTTCCAAGCAAGTCAATCACCAACAATATAAAATGCCTAAATCATTGCCTTCCAATATATTGAAATATTACATGTTTTATTAATTGGGGCACTTATCTACTCCTCAACTATGAGTGGCTCTAAATACTTTTCATGTATAATCTTATTCCATAAGCCCTCCTTTGATGTTATTTTCCAAACACAATTTGCTACTAAATTCTTGCTAAATGGGAAGATCCTCCTAAGTCCCCATCCTCTATTTTCCTTGGGCTTGGCTAAGTATTACCATTTAACCAAGGGAATACCTTCCTTGTCCCTTTCCCTATCCATAATATTCTATATCTTAATTGTCTATTTTCTTCAAAACTCCTTTTGGTATATGAGCCAGAGATTACCAATATATTGGTATTGCCTCCAACACAAACTTGAACAAAATTAATCTTCCCCCCAAAGAGAACCATTTATTGCACTAAGTATTAATTATTATTTTCACATTCTTTATCAGTAAATTCCTTTTTTTTTTAGCATAGTCATTGGGTTTCAAAAAGAACCCCAAATATTTAAACCCCTCTTGAAGATCAAATTTGTCAAAGAGAAAAAGTTGACATATTATTACGGTTTGATTCCGATTCACATAATTAAAATAAATGCTTGACTTCTATGCATTACTCTGTATATCTGTTGCTAGAAAAAAAGATCCAAATATTGTTTTAACTTCTCCACAACTCTTACTATTCGATCTATGAAAAGAATAACATCATCTACAAAAAGTAGATGGTGACTTCCACTGTTCTACCTATTTTAATTTCTTTTATTGCTCCTTCCCTCTTGGATTCTATAATACACATACTTAGTCCCTCAACTAAAAAAATAAATAATAGTGGTGACAAGGGACAACCTTGTCTAATACCTCGAAAAGCTTTGAAAAATTGAGAGGCTAGCCCATTAACCAAAATTGCAAAAGAAACAGAACAAAGACATCGCATAATCCAGTTCACCATCTACACATAGACCCCAATATGAGTAAGAATTATTCTTAAATATAGATAATTTACTCTATTAAAAGCCTTGGAGAGATCCAACTTCATCACCATTCTGGTAGTTTCTTTGATTTTATGGTATGAATACTTTCTAAGCAGCACCAATTGCTTCATGGATTTATCTACCATGTAGGAAACCAAAATTCTCAATAGATGTAGAAGCAAAGAAGAACCTTTTAATGCTTGAAGCAATTATTTTTTATATGATTTTATACACACAATTACAAAAATAAATGGGCTGAAAATAATCAAAGGAAGAAGGATTGTCCTTTTTTGGAATAAGATCAATGAAGGTAAAGTTGAAAATTGTATTTACCCTTCCTTTTAGCCTAGATTCCTCCACAACCTTGAGTAGGTCAGAATCAAAAATGTCACACAACCCAAGAAATAAATCCATAGTCCATCCTAGGTTGGATGAAGATCAAAAAGGCTACAACTCTTGCTCATAAAGAGAGAGTTATTTTGAACAACCATAACATAGGATTTGGGACTAGAGTTGAGAGAGTATTATGGTGGAAACCTAGGGGGCAATATCAGGGGTGGTCCCACCTCGATACCAGTTTTCTCCAACCTAGTAGATAAATGATCTACATTCCCAACCGAATGACTTGAGTTGCTCTTACCTTCACTAGAGACTCTCCCACCTTCACCTAATTCAAAACTCAAACTCATGACTCTACTTCAATACATCATACAATAGAATCAAATATAATGTAAAGCACCAACAAAATATTAATACCATAAGAATATGGAGATATATTTGGGATAGCCTAATCATTCCAAAATTTAAAATGTTTATATGTCTAGTAAGTCATAAAAAAATTCTATCCTAGGATAACCTAATGAAAAGGACTTTCGATGGCCCCTCATAATGTGTTCTATGTAAAAATAAGAGTATAGACAATCTCTTGGGATACTGCTCAATAGACTAGGAACTATAGCAATGGTATATTGATATGTTTGGTAAATACATGATGATGAATTTTAGAGTTGAAGAATGGTTAAAGCAATGGCAAAGCACTTATAAAATTTAGACATTATAGATAATCTAGGATATATCAAAATATACAATACTTTGGACTATATGGATAGAAAGGAACATAATAATTTTTAAAAGAAAGGAAAGTAATTTAGAGGTAATGAAAAAGAAGATTTGTTTAGCCATAGAGGAGTCTAAACCAACCCTATCAACTCACCCAATTTCTAATCTTGAAGTAGAGATCCTTGATAGATGGAGTCAAGTCATCAAATGGAATTATGATGTTGGGTACAGGAGAAACAAAAGAAAGAAAAATAATATAAAGTGGAAACCATCAAAGTATCATCTAAAGTAAATCCAAGATCAGCAAGAGGAGGAATAATTAGAAATAATTAGGGTGATATTTTGTTTCAATATGCTTTCAATAGTGTTTTTAAGACAAATAATGAAGCTAAAGCTTGGGTAGCTTTGGAAGGATTAAAAATATGCAGAAAAATAAAATGGAATGGATTATGGAAGGAAGGTAATTCACTAATAGTAATAAATGTAATTTTATGGAAAACAAAGGCTCCATGGAAAATAAAAGAGATCATTGTGGAAATACAATATCTTGTTACAGATTTTGAAGAAATTAGGCTTACACGTGCATTAACAGAGGGGGAAAATGTACAAATAGGCTAGCCAATAGAGGGATTTTAATAGAGGGTCATGAAGTTAAATTCTCTTTTCCATGGTTAGAGGAAGTAGTAAGTTTAGCTAAAGTTGACAAGAAAATATTGATTGCTTGAATCAAATAATGATTAAGATTTATTTTAATATTTTCCATTGGTAATATTTGCTTTATTTTATAACATTAATGTGTTTTCATATAAATTATTTATTACAATTTTGTGGTTGTACATATGCTTCAGGTAGGAAACTAGCAATCCAAATCTAATAAAGCAAACTATGATAGTATGATGTTTGGAAAATATTTCTTTACTAAGATGCAATGCGTAGATAGTAGAGGTGGATTTTTGGTATTGTGAAGGATGATGTAGAAAAATTTCAAGAAATATTATTAATTATGAAATATTTGTATTCACACAAAAAATGGAAGAAGATCCAAAAAATGAAATTCAAGAATTCAAACATTTTATGAAAAATGATGTAGATATCTAGCTAAAGCATCTCAATTGAGATTATAATTGAATTTATTTGCAAAATCTCAAGCTCTAAATGAGAGAGTTGTAATTTTTCAAGGGTGGGGTACCCACATACAAACCCTTTTTCTCTAGCCAAAAACAATTCTAGTCACATGATTCTTTTCTCTTGGTGTTTAATTTGAATGTGAATCTCGTCAAATAAACATCAATGGTGCATTTTATTTAAAGGTATCTACACTATGAAGACCTACTATCATAGCCTAAATTTATTTTATTTAATTATAGCAATTTAATCTTAGCTTGTGACTAAATTATGTTAAGATATGGCTGTAATGACCTGATGGCTTTTGAAGCCTTAATATTAATATAAAACTCATAGGATAAATTCCACAAGATCAAATATAAGATAGCCACAACATAGTAAGATCAAGATAATGATGTAAGTAGAATAATATGAGACAATTAATATGTAATTCAAGACTTATAATAGGGAGGTGCTTCAGAGGAGATCTGAGGAATCAAACTGGGGTTTCAGAAGTTGAGGTAGAGGGTCTGTCAATAGTAAGGATCACGGCCAAGAATGGGGGACATAGGTACTTCGGTACCAAATCCTCCAAACGAAGGAATTTCATTTCAGGATAAGCTATGTGGAACCCAAGATAGTTTCAATGACTGTCAAACACAAGCAAAGAAAATCATAAACACCATGGGGAAGCGACAAAAGGAGGATTATCTACCTGGGAGGGTGAACGGATGTCTACCACAAGCAAAAGAAATACCGATGTTGGAAATAGTCGAGGACTGGATAGTTGAGGATATTGTTTATAAGTCAAAACACAACTTCGATAGGTAAATTTGTGGGTTTCAAACCATCTGTGCACTTCCTCCACACATGGATAAGGAAACAATGGCATCTGGAAGGAGAATACGAAATTCTAACTCTCACAAATGGGTATTTTTTTGTGGAGTTCACATCGGTGGCAGATCGACAAAAAGTATTTGAGGGAGGACCATATCATCATGGACCAGCGGGACTATTCTTGCAGCCATGGAATATGGGATTTGACCCGAGGGTGGAACCGACAGCAGTACCAATATGGGTAAGATTATTTGCCCTTCCCCTTGAATTTTGGAAAGATGAGATACTTGAGGCAATAGGCAACTTATTAGGGCATTATCAAGGTAGATCAAGAGAAATAGTTTTAGGAGGATCGGCAATGTTTGCTAGGGTTTGTGTAGAAATGGACCTTAGCAAACCTCTTCCAACAAAGATAGACCTAAAAATAGGGGATTTTGTCTGGCGCCAACAACTAGATTATGAGGCTATTCCATTCAGATGTCGGGTGTGCCACGCTCCTAGACATCTAGCTAGAATGTGCCCAACAGTTAAGGATCATCAATCTGAACAAGAGGGGACAAAAGAAAATTTTAACATGGCAGGTCAATCTCTTCAGCAAAAGGGAAATCAAAAGGAAGGGAAAGTCCCAATAGATTCTGAGGGTTTTCAAAAAGTAATGAGAAGGCCAAACAAAAAAAATTAGCACAGTAACCAGAGACAAGGAGAAAGAGTTGTAAGAACAACCAATAGATATGAGATATTCAAACAACTGGGAAACTTGGAAACCGAAGGAGATTTTCAAATGGAAGGGTTAGAGTAGGATACTCAGCAAGTCACAACAGTTGATCAGGAACAATATTCCAATCTAGTGTTAGGGAACAAGCAAGGAGCAAGACCAGACACAACCTCTCTCATGGAAGAGGAGATTCAACCCACAAGAGAGACCATAGGAGGGGAAATAGAGGAGAGGATGTTTTTGACATAGGAAATAGAGATGAAAGAAGGAAATAAGAACAAAGAAATCCCTACTCCAGGAATTCATCAAGTGGAGAAGAAACAAAAACCAAACCAATCTGCAGGGAGGAAGTCAAACAAGGAAAAGATGGAGGAACAGGGAAGAGATTTGAGCCAGAACGGAAAGGTAAAATCGATGGCTGATTTTTTCTCTCCTAATTCTCAATGATATTAATCACTTGGAATGTGAGGGGTTTAGGCAGTCGCCCTAGACAAAAGGCAATCAAAAATATTATCATAGATATGATTCCAGATATAATTTTGTTACGGAAACCAAAATGCAAGGAGAAGACTTACAAAAAATAAATAGGAGGATATGGCAAAAAGGAGAGATCCTTACTCAATCGGCACAAGGGAAATCAGGTGGATTGGCCACTATGTGGAATCACCAATTGTTCCTAGAGATAGGGGGGCCTCTACGAGAGGGGTGTTGATGGTCCGGTTACAAAATAGGGAAGCTGGAAAAATTTGGACTATAGTTAATTTTTATGGAGCACAAACAGTTATATTACAGAGGGATCAATGGGTAGCCATCCAGACTTTCAGAGAAAACTACTCGGAGGACCAATGGATTGTGGGAGGAGACTTCAATGCAAAGCTTAGAATAGAGGAACAACAAGGAGGCAGAGCCATGCTTGAGGAAAAGGACAGGTTTTTTTTAGCAATAACATGTCAAATGAATCTAATAGATATCCCAACTGTGGATAGCTCCATGACTTGGACTAACAGAAGAAAGGAAGTTGAGATGGTCAAATATTGCTTGGATGGCTTCTTCATGGGGGAGGAATTATATTTGCATACCAAGCATCAAGCAAGGGTCATGGATAGGCTTTCTTCAGATCATTTTCCAGTAAGTCTAACCATAGAAGAAGATAATCATAAAGTTGTGGGAACTTTTAAATTTGAGCTATGGTGGCTGAAATATGAGGAGCTAGGGGACCGTATAAAGGAATGGTGGAAATCAGGGAAACCAATATTTGGGACAGCCCAATTCAAACTCCACAAACAACTAAAATATGTAAGGACCCAACTAAAGGAGTGGAGTAAACAGAAGAAGGAAATAACTAGAATCCAAAAGAATGAAATCAAGGATCAAAAGGAGAAGATTGCTCAAGAGATAAGACAAGGAACTATCACAGAAGAACTGTTACAACGTGAGGCATAAATTATTAGAAAAGAGGAAGCTTTGGAGGAACAAGAAGAAATCTATTGGAGGCAAAGAGCCAGAATCACATGGTTAAAGGAGGGGGACCAAAATACAGCTTTCTTCCATAAGACAGCAACATCCAGGAGACAACAAAATAGAATTATGGGTCTTACAGATATGATGGGTCAGGTAAAAACCAGTGGAAGTGAAATGAAAAGTATAGCAAATCAGTACTTCCATACACTTTTTAGCAGTAATGAAAATTTGAATGCAATATGGCAGGAGAAGATACTAGAGGCAATTCCACAATTAGTTAAACTTGAACACAATAAATTATTAATGGAGGAAATTTCTTTGGAAGAAACCTCGCAGATCATACAAAAAATGCAAACAGGAAAGACTCCAAGACCAGACAGATTCCCCATTGAATTTTATCAAAAATTTTGGGAAATTGTGGGCCAAGCAGTGGTGGAGGCACTGGAGGAAATCAGACAGAGTAAGCAAATGTTAAAAGCCTTGAATCATACTTTTATCACTTTGGTTCCTAAGGGCCCATCTAGTGAGATAATTGATAATTATAGGCCTATTTCACTATGTAATGTAGTATACAAGATATTAACAAAGCTTATGGCAGAAAGGTTGAAACAGTTTTTACCAAATCTGATTTCAAGTGAGCAAGGTGGTTTTGTTGAAGGCAGACAAATTCTAGATGGAATAGTAGTGGTCCAGGAGGTGATACACACAATGTCAAAACAAAAGGACCCAGGTATGTTTATTAAATTATATCTTTCTAAATCCTATGACAGAGTAGACTGGTCCTTTATGCAAAATATTTTAGAAAAAATGGGCTTTGCAGAGGGGTGGAGAGATTGGGTAAGAGCCTGTACACAAACTACATCATTCTCGGTTCAGTAAATGGCGGTCCCTCTCCCATGTTCACAAGCGGGAAGGGGGCTGAGGCAAGGGGACCCTCTCTCCCCTTACCTTTTTATCCTTTATGCAGAGGGTCTCGGGAGACTGTTAAAAAAAGGGAGACAAGAGGGGAGGTTAAAGGTCTTGAAAATAAGTTCTCAAATTGAGATAAATCACCTCCAGTTTGTGGATGATACCGCTCTTATTAGTCAAGCCAATCTCATAGTAGCAAGAAACATAAAAGAAGTTTTAGATGGGTATACTCAAGCTATTGGGCAAACTTTTAATGAAAAAAAATCTCAAATTGTTTTTTTTAATACAACGAAGAGGATGAGAGATAAAATTATACAATTGTTGAAATTCATGGAAACTCCTTTACCCATACGAGTATTTAGGAGTACCTTTATCTCGCAAAGAAAACAAAAAGTAAAGAGTGGAAAGGGTTGATGGATAAACTTCAAGCTAAGTTGAGCAATCTGGACTCATAAATGGCTAAGCTTAGGAGGAAGGTTGACAATGATTAAAGTTGTGCTACAAGCTCTTCCAGTTTATAAATTTTTTGTACTTCAGGCTCCAAAGAGAATTCTAAAAGATATTGACAAACACACAAGAAAGTTTTTGTGGTCAGGTGCAAGGGAAGAACAAAAAATAGCACTAGTGGGTTGGGAGAAGATATGCCAACCAAAAAAACAAGGAGGATTGGGGATAAGATCAGCTTTCCAGAGCAGCAAGGTACTAGCTGGGAAGCTATATTGGAGATGGATTACAGCTACTGGGGGTTTATGGAGTAGACTCTTACAAGCTAAATATTACCCAGGAGTGGATGAGAAAAACATTCCAAGATACAAAGTGGAAGGAGAGGGATCTACCATATGGAGGACAATGTTAGTAGGCCAAGATTTAATAAAGCCATACCTATATTGGCAGTTAGGGGATGGAAAGGATGCTTTATTTTGGGAGGATTCATGGAATCAATCACAACCAATTATTCAGACATTCCCAGAGATGGAGAGCTGGAAATCAGAGCTCCAAAGAGCAGGGTGGTGGAAAGCCTCTTACTATATGAAATCATGGAAACAACATGTGCCAGATTTATTACAGTGGAAACATCCCCAAGAATGGCTAGTGAGGGGTACAGAGGAACTAATGGAAAAACTGTGGAGATATCTTCAAAGACACCCAATTCAGGATGGTTCTAAGAGGGATATACTTGGATGGGGAGGAAGTAAGTTGGGAATTTATAAGGCAAAGGATGGATACAAGGTATTTTGTGGATACGAGATTACCCCATCACCCTTTCCATGGACATTTGTCTGGCAAAAGGAAGGATGGCCAAAAATTAACATTTTCTCATGGTTGATTAACCACAAAAAGTGCTTGACTTTTGATAATTTGATAAAAAGAGGTTTCTTTAGGCCCTCTAAATGTGTTTTGTGTGGAAAGGCAGAGGAGACCTTGAATCACCTCTTTTTTGGGTGTTCTTTTGCTAAATACATATGGATCAATTGGTGGAGACAAATGAGACAACATTGGGAAGTTTTTGAGAGCCAGGAAAGCTTTTATGAGAAATGGAAATAGTGCAGCTTTAAGACTAAAACAATGAAAATTGCATGGAAACTAGGACCTAGCTTCATATGGTGGCAATTATGGCTAGAACGAAATGCACGCATATTTAGATCAGAGCACAGAACAAGGGAGCAAGTATGGGAGAGTATTATGAGCAAGGTAACGAAACACTATTTATCGGATTACAGGAGGAAACAAATATAAAAATGGAGGAAGTGATTATTCTACGAGCCTTGGAATAAGCGTAACAGAGAAACAACTTAAGTATGGGTACACAGGTGTGATCCCCTTGAATAACATAGAGTGGAGGCCACCTCCTAAAGAGTGGGTGAAGGCAAACACAGATGGGGCTTCTACTAAAAATCTTGGGAAAGCTGGTTTTGGTATTATCATGCGAAATTGGAAAGGAGAACAGGTGTATTGGAGAGCAGAAGGCATGGGGGAGGCAACTAATAATGAAGCGGAAGGACAAGCGATCTTGTCAACATCAATGATAGCTGCAAATCTACAGTTACATAAGTTGTGGATAGAGACAGACTCTCATGTATGGGCTGGAATATTAGATCCGATAAGGCCCTTTCAGGTGCTAGGAATTGGAGAGAGAAGGAAGGTGGAAGCAGTCCAGAAGATCTAGCAAGTTTTTCAAGATTTTTTTATTACACATATAAAGTGAGAGGGAAATAGGGTGGCAGACTATTTAGCAAAATGGGGAAAAGATCTAGAGAAAGGACAATATGTGGACTCTTAGATGGAAAATCAGATAAGCTTGTGCCAAAGAATCCAAGGGATGCAGGAGGTGATACAAGAAGATAGTAGAACAAGAAGAGTAGACAGTGAGTCTAATGAATCTATCACAGTTAGGCCACAGAGCAACACAACATGAAAATAAATGGATAGTTTACGGAATTCAGATAAATTGGATAAACTGGAATTCAGCTATGGTAGTGCTGAGGGTATGGATATCTGCATTATGTAAGGTAATGTTTTGTGGGTAATTTTTGAGCTAGGAGGGATTGGAGGAGGATTTTCTGTCTCCCTTGATGCCTGTCCAGTTCATTTTACCTTGTAATACAGCTTCTATAAATATAACATATTTTTCATTTTTTTCAAAAAAAAATTCAAGACTTATAATATATAAAATAGCATTCATTATTAAGCAAAAATATGAATGTTAAATAGTCTAAATCATACATGTACAAAGCATGTAACAGAACTTGCAATATTAATCACTGAAATGTATGTAATCTCTATTACTCCTCTTGCTCTTATAATTATAGCACTTGGCTCTCTACTTTGATATACAATATCGGATAGTTGATGCTTCTCTTATGGAGTACTATATAGCCATAGTAGAATGACTCTTTGTATATTTGACTATTCCTTTCCCTATACCAAGTCTCATGACTCTTGGCTTCTCTACTTGACTCTTACATACATATGACTCTATCTTGTTTGCACACCTAGACATGACTCTTCACTTAGCACTCTCTAATCTAAAGAAGCTTGTGCACACTTACATATGAGACACTTGTGCACATAGACTCACATTATAGTTGCACACTTACTCACATAACACTTGTGCATTTCCTTCACATACACACTTATGTAATAATTGTACATTTCCTGCACATTACAACATTACATAAAATATTACTCACACTCTAAACTAAGACTCACTCCTAATATAATATTTACAAGATATACCATGAAGGTACCATGGGGGTATATTAGCATGTACCAAATAATGTAATATTCTCCAACACCCCCTTGTATTACATTATTTGGTTATTGAAGACTTTAGTCTTCAATAATGATATTCATCCTTCAATTGAATTTGCAATGGATTTTATCTTTATCTTGAACTTTATCTGGATCATCTTCTTGCTTGACTTCATCTCTAAATTTAGCTTCATTTTCTTCAGTCTTTGTAGCTTCAAGATTACAAGTCCCTTGAACTTTATCATTATCATCATATTCTTATGTAAGAATATTTCCTTTGCCATTGTCCTTAGAATCATATGACTCTTTATTTTCTTGTATGAAGACTTCTAAACACTCACTTAAAGAATAATAATAGGTTCCTGAGTTAGATGAACTTGGAATATCAATACTACAAGAAGAATTAAAAATATTTTCCAAAAATGATTAATCTATTTTCAATTTCTTCTCAAGAGATTCAATCAACTCCTTTTGTTTCATACTTTCTTCTTTATGAAATCTAAGTGTAAGCAATGCCATATACATTATGCTACCAATATATAAAGGTATCATGATACTATCTTTTCCATCATCAATTGCTTCAACAATTCTTGCATGTAAATAGTATTCAAATGTTTCAAAAAAATTATCTATAGCTTCACTATAGATTACCTTTGAGACTAGATCTATCTTTCCTTCAGAATTTTTAATAAAAAAAATTATTCCAAATTTTATGACATTTTCTTTTTCTTTTCTAATCATGAATTCCATCTTGTTATATTATGAATAGACATCCTTGTGACTCCATAAGTTTAAATAATGTAAACTTTCTAAATTACAAAACTATGAAGTAGAAATCCTTATGTCTCCCAAATATTAGAAACTAAGAAATATGAATTTTGTAAATTTAATTTTCCTAAGTTTGAAGTTGTAATCCTTTTAACTCCCAAATAATTAATTTGCAAGAATTCAATAATCTTTTATTTCAAAAAACTAATAAATCAAATCAATTTTAAATTTATCTAGAAAAACAAAAAAACTATTAAGAAACCTTATAACTCCAATATTAATATACCATAATCCTACTTATCCCTCCATTAACTAAATAATTAATGACAAACTTATTACCATTAATTATTTATTTTTCAAATTTAATAAAACACTTATCACTCCTTAACTTAATAAATCAAATATAACCTTATAACCCTAAAATTAAACCTTATAACTTATCACTCCACAAATTAAATTTTGAAAACCTAATTTCAAATTTACCTCTAACTTTGCTCATGCCTTTTCTCCTTGCACCATTGTACTATCTTGAATGCTACAGAAGGAACCTATACGAACTCCTTTATTCAACGAACTTTAATGCAATGTGGTTCCAAAAATATTCTACCTCAAGGTGGTTGAGTTCTAATTTATCATTATTGTATCCAACATTTGGCTTTACTTACATGGTAGGGAATTAAACATCTCATAGATGTTATATTGCAAATAGATATTTGTTACATTCCCTCTTGAAATTTATGTTACGTCTTACTGTAATGATCAAATCTCAGTAATTGATTCTTGTTATTTCTAGATGTTAAACAATTGGTCTTACTCACTTGCTGCAATTAAATATTTGGTCTTACTCACTTGCTATCATTCCTTATTTGCAAGTTCTAATGTTTGATTTTATTATCATTCCTCCTTTGTAGGTACTAGTTTTTTATCTTACTCGCTCCTACCATTCCTTCTTTACAAGTGCTAACTTTTGGTCTTACTTGTTGCTTGAGTGATCGGTATTCCAACTCAATGCTATTTTTGATGCTCTATTGATTGGTGTGCTAATGTGTTGTATATCCAGGATCTAGACTATTAAATATAGCTAGTGTAGGTGCTTATCACTTGCACCTTGCTAAATAGCTTATTTCCTTATGCTCTTAATATTTTCTTCTCTAACAATTGTCACCTTGTTGCCTCTTTCACCTGCATATTATATCTTATCATCTTCTTCGAATACATAGCCCTTCACATCAACTTGTGTTGACCTCTTTCTTATATTGTTATTATTGTAATATTAACTTCTATCTTAATATCTCTACCTATGCACTCTGCAAATTGATCTATGTCTACCCTATGTTTCTTTCTTTGTGTTATAATCTCTGCCTACCTTTGTTCTTAACATAGTTTGATCTCCACCTACCACTATACTTTAGACTTTGCACTAATGTGCTTGATCTCTACCTATCACTATGCTTCAACATTTGTGCTATTGTAATTCAATCTCTACCTACACTTCTCTTGGCCTACGACTTTATGTTTTTCCAGACTTTATGTTTTTCCAATGAATTTTTGTTGCTTTATATTATGGCACTCTTCTACGCTTATATTATGGCACTATGCTACCTTATATTATGGCACTATGTTATCTTGAATAATGATGTTATGTTGCCTTATATCATGGTGCTATGTTGTCTTGGATAATGATGTTATGCTGCCTTATATGGATTCTTTTCAATTCAATATGAAGCCTCTACATTCCTTCTCAATATTTCTACAATTTGATCTTTTTCCAATGACCTCTTTTTCCACTTTATACAATTCTCTTTTCTTATCCTATAAGGGTCTTTCTTTTCCTAATATAATGACCTATTTTCTTATTTTATAAATACCTTTCTTTTCATGGACCTCTTTTCTTTGGAGGGTCTCTTCAATGTCTGAATATCCTTAATGTGCAGTCTCTTATCAATATAAATAGTAATCCAATACCTGAAGTAACATAAAGTAAGCTAGGTGCTTATTTATTCTTCTTCAAAATAAGACTTATTTATTTCTTTTCTGCTCTTAGGAAGCTTTGAATGCTTCTTATCTATTGCTTTATTTTATTCTTAGGAACCTTTGAATAATTCTTAATCCGCTATTATATTTTATTATTAGGAAGCTTTGAATGCTTCTCAATCCATTGTTATCTTTCCTTTATCAATATTATCTACTCACTAGAAGCTAAAACTATTCTCTATCATTTATAGGAAGCTTCTCACACTTTTGTAGCTTTCTCTTTATCTCTTAATTTCAAAAACTTAATAATGTTCAGGGTGACTTTGAATAACCCTGAATCCTCTATCATTGTCAGGGTTGGCTATGGCTCTGAATGATCAACTATCTTAAAGTTGATTCACCTTCAATATAGAAATGAATCCTTATCTTAACTATTCAGTCTTTGACTATGAAATGACTCTATATATGAGTCCTGGTCTTCACTAGTTGTTCCTACAACCGTGTAAAAAACTCTAGCATTTCTAGTTAATTTGATCTTATAGTAGAGTCCAAGTCTAAATCCTTTTAAAGTAGATAGGTTCTAAATCAATTTTATCAAACTGGAAAATTTTGATTTTATATGCAGCTAAATAAATTTAACTTGTGCAAGAAATTACTTGTAGTAGCTCTGATACCACTGATGGATTTTTAAGCTTTAATTTTAATATAAAACTCATAGGATAAATTCCACAAGATCAAATATAAGATAGACACAATATAGTAAGATCAAGATAATGATGTAAGTATAATAATATGAGATAATTAATATGTAAATCAAGGCTTATAATATATCAAATAACATTCATTAATAAGCAGCAATATGAATGTTAAATAGCCTAAATCATACATGTACAAAGCATGTAATAAAACTTACAATATTAATTGCTCAAATGTATGCAATCTTTATTACTCCTCTTTCTCTTAAAAGTATAGCACTTGACTCTCTACTTTGATGTACAATATTGGATGCTTGATGCTTCTCTTATAGAGTACTATATAGCCATAGTAAAATGACTCTTTATATATTTGACTATTCCTTTTCATATGCCAAGTCTTGTGACTCTTGGCTTCTCTACTAAACACTTGCATACACATGACTATTTTGTATGCACACCTAGACATGACTCTTCACTTATCACTCTCTAATATAAATACGCTTGTGGACACTTACATATGATACACTTGTGCACATAGACTTGCATTACACTTGCACACTTACTCACATGACACATGCATATCCTACACATACACGCTTACATAATACTTGTTCATTTCATGCGCATTACAATATTACATAAAATATTACTCACACTCTAAACTAAGACTCTCTCCTAATATAATATTTACAAGATGTACCATTAAGGTACCATGGGGATACATTATCATGTACCAAATAATTTAATTTTCTCAAAAATGACCTATCAAATGGTGAAATATATTATGATGTGTGACTTATTATGTAAAAATATAGTTTCTATATTTTATTTGAAGTATTATATAAAATTGTATCATATTGTAATGAGACTAACTACAGTATGGTTCAAGTGTTTTATGGGATTGCCCTCAACCAAGTTTAAGAGGGAGAGTATCATCGAGGAAAGGATAATAGATGCTAGACCAAAAACTTAATCAAAATGAAGAAAAAATGTCCACACACCACATGATTTCATTTATACAAAATGTAACATGTTTACTTATGTTGAGTTACAATGGAAAAATGAAAATTTAAATTTTAAGTTGATAGCTTTACATCCAAGTGTTCACATGTGATGTTGTAAAACATATTGATTATTGCTTATAATTTTGTGAATTGTGATCAATAACTTAAAAGTTATGAAAGACATCATTATGTCTAGAGGGGGCCAAGAGAAAAATATGAGCAGTGTAACAAAAGAAAAAATAAATACATGTTAATTTAAGAGTGGAACAAGTGGAAAATGTGGGTAATGCATAACAAAAGTAAAATAAATAAATTTTATTTTCTAGAAGGAAAAACAATGCACATGGACTCCAAAAATGTACGACTAATTTTATAAGAACTTTTATTTTTCAAGTGTCTTCTTATTTATGTTTTTGGAGAGAAGAACAAAGAATGGAAGTTCCATGAGAAAAATGCCCAAGAGCATGGAGTTAAGAATAGCAAGAACTCTAGTGATCCAATTAGGGAAAGAGTGTTCTAAACCTGGAGGAAGTTATTGATAGAGAAGAAGGATTTTTTGTAGCAACAACATGCTCATAAATATTTTATTTAAACCCACTAATATAAGGGATTAGTATGTAGAGGAAGAGACAAAAACAAATTCAAAAAAATATATGGAGAAAAGATATGGAGGATATATATAGAGTTATGAGTTAGAGATGTGGAAGTATAGAAATCCTTCATAGTTGTAATGTTAGATAAATTTACCTCATCCTACATGCTACAACTCAACCAATAGTAGCCTATTATTGCACTTGACCTTGCATGACATATACCAGTCAAGTATAATTTTGTAACCTTTGTGTTATCTTGATGTGTATGCAAAATGTTTGTGTGTTCCCCTTTAGAAGATAAACCAAAATTATTTTAAAGAGAAAACTCGGCATACTATTTTGTTGTAACTCAAAAAGTAGGATTTTTTTGGGGAATTTTTTTGACTTAAACAAAAGAAAAGAGAAACATATTAAAACCATGCAAAAAATTGGTTAATATTCTTGTGTATATTTTGTTCATCCTTGGATTGTGGTCTAGCTATAAAAGTGAGTTTATGTGTAGTTGGTGCCAGTAGTGTTGGCATTGTATTTTTTTGATCCAATAATTTAGCATATTGTGTTGAATATGGTTTTCTATCCAAAAGAAGATCCAATTCCTAGACTTGGGTAGCATACAATCAAACATTCTTGTGAGAATATTCAACTTTAGACAAGTAACTTTATTTTCACAAGTGTGGCCTCATCCACACAAACTCTAAGAATATGGGTGCTTTCAGTAGCAAAGTGTAGGACTTGTAAAATATCCAAATGAAGATCCTTCTACACAAATGCCAACCTAGTGATAATAAACCTTGGCTTTCATAACCTTCGGATAAATGAGTCTCTCAATGAGGTTAGTGTTGGGTAAAAATTGAATATCATTCATCAAGCACCAAATATTTAAATACAAGCAATATGGTTATAACCATACAAGATGGTTTTAATAATAGTTAAATATATACTAATATGTTATAACCATACATATTGGTTATAACAATTATTCTGGCCTTCCAATTATTACACATGCTCAACTTGAGGTGTAATAACAAATAATAATGTAATAAATGCTTAACATACCTCCTTATTATATTATTTGGTATACAAATATAACTATAAAACAATTCAAATTTGACACATGTAAGTATCTTTGTAGAAATATTAGCAAGTTGTTCATTGGTGGTAATGTACTAGAGTTGAATCTATTTATTTTGAACTTATTCTCAAATGAAATGACACTGAAATTTAATGTGCTTCATTCTTATGAAAATTTTGAGTTCTTGACCAAATTCCAGCATCCTAATTATCACAATGCAATATTGTTGGTTGATTTTTGGGAAAATCCATATATAACAATATGCTACATAACCATATCACTTCACACATAGCTCCTCATGTAGTGCTATACTTTGCCTCTATGGATGATAATACCACTAGCTATTATTTCTTTTTGCACCACAAGATAGGTCTAGATCCTAGATGAAACACATATTTAGATGTTGATCTCTTGTCATCTATAGAAATAGCATAGTTTGAGTCCATGTATCCTTGAAAGAAAAATTGGTCATTCTTCTTATACTCTAGGTCATACTCCACTATACTATGGACATAATGAAAAATTCTCTTTGCTTACTTCTAATGACTACTTATTTTCTTTCATGAACCATGAAATATAACTCACAAAAAATCTAAGGCCTAGTATTTTTCAAGTATATGAGACTCTCAATAAGCTAATGATAAAGAGTACTAGATATCTATGATGAATCACCATATATAGACAATTGTAAACCTTGCCCCATTAGTGTTTTATTTTATTTACAGTCTATCATCTGATATTTTTCATGCAATTTCTTAGCATACTTTATCTATGAGACCACAATATGATTATACCTTTGCCATACCTCTAAGCCAAGATAATAGTGTAGAAGTCCTATATTTATCATGTCAAATGGATTTTTCAATTCATTGTTTGCACCATTCATCAAATCATCAAAACTACTAGTGATTACTAGATCATCAACATACAACATAAGTATCACTATATCATATACAACTTTATTAAGATAGAGATTTGCATTAAAGGAATTTTTAGTGAAACAATGTTGCAATAGGTTATAATTTTTATGTATCAGGATCTCGAAGCCTTCACCAATCCATACAATGACTTGATCAGTCTATAGATCTTTTGATGTTGCTTGTCAACAAAAAATCCTTCAAGTTGTGTCATGTACACCTCTTTTTTTATATCACCATTAAGGAAGGTAATCTTGACATCCAATTCCTAATATTTTAACCAAAATATGTTGCCAGTGCATAGATTACATAAATGGTCTTAATCTCCACTAAAGGGATGAATGTCTTCATAATATATTCCTTCCTTCTATGCACATCCCTTTGTAATGAGTTATTCCTTATACTTGTCAATGCATCCATATACCTTGTATTTAATTTTGAATACCCATTTGTAGCTTTTACACTTATTTCCTTTCAACAAGTTTCCATATTTTGTTCTTCAAAAATGATTCATACTCTACATCCATAGATGCCTTCCATCATGGTGAACTAAGTGTTTTCTTCAATTATTATGGTTTTGAATTCTCTATTATTGATGTCATCAAGGCCATATTTACTTATTGATATATACTAATTTGAGGACATGGTGGAAGTGATGCCAGTAATAGTATCAAGTTTAGCTTCTCTAATCGTATTAGTGAGCCATTTTGGAGTCTTTCTCCATTGTGATGGAGTTGTAGGAACAACAAATTTATTTTCACCAACTACTAAAGGTTCATCAACAACTTCCTAAACTTCTTCATAAACTTCCTCATCTAACTCCATATCATCATCACCTATGCTTACAACTGGAGATCTGGTATTTTTAGATGCCTTAGAATTCTTAGTATTTTACTTGGTTTCACAATCTTCATCAAGCACCACATATCTACTTATATGTAATTTCTTAGTAACGGGATCCATCATTCAATAATATTTTGACTAATCATCACACCCAAGAAATATGCATGGTAGGGTTTTAGCTTCCAACTTGGTCCTCTACCACTTTGGCACATGCATGTATGCCTTTCTTTCAAAAAATTTGAGATGTACAATTGAAATACCTCCCAAACCCAACTTATTTAGGTGTAACTCCTTGTAGTACCTTTGTGGTAATTTTATTCAGAATATACATGGTAGTGAAAATAGCTTTAGCCTAATACTACTACTCTAGATTGCTCCTATGAGCATGCACCAAACCATTTTCATGATGAGATAGTTCCTCCTTTTTGCAACCCCATTATGTTGTGGAATGTATACCTTAGTGAGTTGTCTCTTAATCCCATTTTGTTCAAGAAACTATGAAAAGTGATTGGATGTGTTTTCCCCCTCGATCTAAGTGGAGAACTTGAATGGAATGTCTAGTTTCTATCTCTATACACTTCTTAAATTGCTAGAACTATTGAGTGCTTTTGACTTCAACATCAAGAAATAAATGCACATATTCCATGAGTAGTCATCCACAAAGAACTAAATGTACTTATATCCATCAAAAATGGCACTCATGGGGCTGCACAGATCAATGTAAATAAAATCCAACTATCCTTTTGCTCTATAAGTTCTCAACTCAAAAAGCACTCAATATTGCTTCCCTACCAAAAAACTTGAGCATACTATCAATATTAGTGAAAGGATAGGCAGACCTAACACCATTTGATGCTTACTCAAATATAGTAAGTATCTTGAGCTTAGTTGACCATATCTTCTATGCCATAGGGAAGTAGCATCTTTCATTACAAATGATAGCACAACATTACATTATGATATGACATCAAGTGCACACAATTCATTCTTTTAGGAACTAGTTACCACAATCTTATCATTCTTCTTGATAAAATACTTCTTCTTTTCATCAACAATGTGGAATTCTACCACTACATCTGAATCCATAATTTGTGGTACCAAAAATAAATTATTTGCCAATCTAAGCACATATAAAACCTTTTGGATCAAGCAACTGACTCTAGGAAGATTGATTGAAACACCTCCCACTCCTTTGACTTGACATATTTTATCATCGACAATGGTTATTGGTTTCCCATTTTATTTTTCTTGTAATGAATCAAGCATACTCTATCCCTAGACATGTGCATACTAGCACCTAAATCAATATACCAAACTTCATCCTTTGGTCTTTTTATCACCTTGGATATTAGCACCTTATGTGCCTATTTGGATTTTGAATTTGATTCTTCTTGCAGAATATGCCTTTGTTATTGCTTTTGATTAGGATATGGTTTGTGATGTCTTCTTCTAATTAGGTTTTTGGACAATCTCCTTGAGTCAGAGATTATACCAATAACTCCTTGTATCATGTCTATCTTTATCACAAATATGGCAATACCTCTTTTATTTTTTAGGTTGTTTTTATGAATATGAATATAGGGAAGGATATTTTGTGGTTTTTTTCTCCTAAAATTAGTGGAAATGAGTGCATTATTATTCAACTAATCCATTAACTTATTGGTTTCCTCTTCATGTTGAACATATTTACCAACTCATCAAAGTACACCTTTCTATTTGAAACTTGTAAGGAAGTGATCAACGCTTGGAATGAATTTGGTAGAGCTTTAAGTATTATTGTTACCAAGAGATTATCCTCCACAATTTCTCTCATGGAATTTAATTTTGCTCTCAAATATACAACATGATGAAGAAAAACCTCATTGCTTTCTTCATCTTGGACTCTCAACGTTTGAAGTTGAGACTGAAGGTGATGTATGGTTGATTAATTCTTCCCATCACATATGGTAGGAAGAGTTTCCCATGCCTCCTTGAATTTTTTTGCTTTAAAAATGTGTTATTGAATAACATCTACTATGAAAAATTTATGATCATAAATGCTCTGTCATTTGACATCATCATCATTTTGTTGTTCCCGAGCTCTTCTGGGAAAAGAGAACATAGAGCATTAGGACTATTAAAACAAAATCTACCATAGCAGGGAACAAGCAGATCCTCTGTCTGTTCGTCTGTATTCTTTTATGTGCTGATTTTATGTGTGGTGGACATGGTTCGTTCTCGTTTGGGCGATTTACTCGTCCTACTTTAATCCTTTGGTTTTTTCTTTCGGGGGTTGCCCACTCATTATGGTAATTGTTGGAACTGTAGGATCCAGAATAACAACATTGGCGGAAGAGTTTTATCATCGGTAGCGGGGGGTCTTTCAATAGATCCACAATTGTCGCAACGACAGTCAAAAAATAATACATTTCTTCATCGCCAAGGAAGAAGTGTATGAAAATCTTTTCCTCAGCCCAATATTAAAAAAAATTAAATTTAAAAGATGAAAAAAATGCGCAGTCGAAATGGATTGCGATTCTCTATATAACCAACAGGATGTGGATCACTCCTGACTCAAATGGTGATGTAAGAGTAACAAAGAGACATCATGATCAGGAACTACAAGTACTCCAGGATGGCTGTAAACATAAATGGAAACTTGGTGAAGAGAGAAACATTGTTGAAGAAATGGAGAGGATGCATGACAGAATTCAAGTGCTAGACAAAACAATTTCTTCATTAGAATCAGAGCTAGCTGTCACTCAATCTGCACAAGGGATAAAGCTTGATGGTTCTTCTGTGCTTGAAAAGTCTACCGGAGAAGATTCCAAGAAACTCCCAAAGGTGTTGGTTGTGATTGGCATCAATACAACATTTAGAAATGGAAACCGACAGGATTTTGTTCTTTTTATAGCTACAAGACCCGCCATAGGCAGACCTCTCAAGACCCATGTCCCTAGTCTCCACCAGTGCATGGTCATTGAAACCATATGCCATCAAAGGCCACATTGTCCTACTATGATAAGAAGGATGAAACAGCAAACGTTGTAGTGTTTTTCAATAATTTCACAGAAGATGTGGAGCTCATGTTTCCGATCCTGGCCGAAGACAGCAAGTGAATCAACTTATTATCCACATGAACCAAGGAGGCTCATTAAAGCCTATATTATTTATTTTTCTTGTCTTTGATAATGCAGTTAAACAAAACAAAAGTCATCTAAAACTTGGAAGCATGCAAAATATTTTGTGAAGATTCTTATTAGAGGAAGAATCCCTTCTAACTATGAGATACTTTTTTTCAATGAGTTTAGACAATTTTTTATGAAGGCTCCTAGTCCTTTCATATTGGGTGGGGTTTAAACCTTCAACCTTTCAAAGAGAGGCCAATGCCCTTACCACTGCAGTAAGCTTACAGCTTAAAAAATGAGTTTACATGGGTTTTTATGAGAGGTTCCAATTCCGTCGTACGAGGTTTGAACTTGGGTCTTGTGGATGAAAACCAAAGGACTTACAATTACAGTATCCCTAATGGGTCCGAATCTCATTGTACCGAGGTTTGAACTTGGGTCTCATGGATGAAAACCAAAGGATTTACAACTACAGTATCCCTAACGGATCCATCTGATGAGATACTCTTAATTTGAGGCATTAATTAATTTACGAGTATAGGCTTATACATATTTATTGGAAAGTGTTCTGGAAAGTATTTTTCGATGTTGATCTAGTAGAAATTAAAAAATATATAGTTTTGAAAGTTTAATATGACAAATGGTGCACCAAAGTTTGGTGTAACAGATGAAGAGCATCCATACATTCTTGTTTGACCATAGCTAAAGACACATGAGACAAGCTCACAAACAAAATAGTAATGATAAGCAGTCACCTCAAAGACAAGGAAATATTCGCTATATAATGTAGACTCACAAACACTATGGCACCTACATCCACATCCAACAGGATTTGTTAAAGTAAAAAACAAATGATAGTAATGATGGATGAGCCCATCATTTATTTTCCATGATGGCATAATCAACGCTTAGCCATGGCTATGCAAGCAATAGCCACAAGTATTGGAGTTGAGACTTGGTCAGCTCTTCAAGATGCCTCTTAGAATAATATCAATACCAAATCAACATCAATCAATAATCCAAGCCAATAGAGAACCAAATGAATGACAAAACCATAGCTTAGTGAGGAAAGAATACTAAGATCGTACTCAAGCTTTGACACAAAGA
The DNA here is from genome assembly GCA_028583015.1 of Wollemia nobilis. Taxonomy (NCBI): domain Eukaryota; kingdom Viridiplantae; phylum Streptophyta; class Pinopsida; order Araucariales; family Araucariaceae; genus Wollemia; species Wollemia nobilis. The sequence goes on along the minus strand of JAQPPZ010002456.1, from coordinate 53,999 downwards.
AGCTAGGGTAAATAACCTTGCCAAGGACCAACACTCTTTTAAAAGTGGTCTCAAGGTAAATAACCCTACCAAAGACTAGACTCTTGCTAAGAAGAGTTTCGATATAAAGAATCTTGCCAAAGACTAAAGCAAAAGGAGTAGCAATCTCAGGATAAAAAAATCTACCAAAGATCAACTAAATTTAACCTCCAAAGCGAGAGGAATCTCATATATCACAATATGAAGATCAAGTTCTTCTTTCAAGGGAAACAACCAGTCAAAAGAGGCTAGTGAGAAGGACCAGAGTCCCCACAAAAGGCACTCAATATTTGATAGCTTTAATTAGTGGCACATTGCATCACTAGACAAAGGAAGTGCAAATACATCATGTATCACAAGCAAAGGCTTATACAGATGAACAAGGCCAAAATTTTAGAAGAAAAAGTGGGAGGTAATTGACCTCACCACACCAAGCAATGTACAAGATAAGAAATGACAACAAGCCATTATGACTGTCATCATAGGGTGCATGACAGTATAGCACTTGGGATTATCAACAACAAATGTAAGCAAACTACATGACAAAGATCCTCTCCATGAAGACATTGGAGGAGGGACATATTTCTTGAATTGATTCAAGAATTGATCCTTTGTGAATAGTTGTGGTCCCTATTCACAAGGGAATGATTAGTATGGCCATGTAGACACCAAAACCTAGCCACTTGTCATCTATCCTGATTTTCCTGCCATTTTTGCCCATTATTCATATATATTTTTATTTATTTATTTTATAAATATTTAATATTAATATTTTATATATTTAATAAATATATATTTATATAAGTGAATTAATCCTAGCCATATGATTTCACTTAATCCTATTTTTCCATCTACATAAATCCATGCCACACCCTAGATTTAATATCTACCCTTTGATATGCTTTTATCTCAACCACACAATTAGTGTTGTTGAAAAACCTAGCATGCCCTATGTTGGAATATTAAAAGGAGCTATTTTGATGGCTCAACCCCTAAGAAGTTTTCCTAAGAAGTTCATGTCCTAAACCCTAAGTGGTCCTAATTCATTCATCTTAGAGTTCCTTGGAGCATATTCGATCACTCTTGCCTTCCATTATTACCTACAATAGCCCCTGCATTCGTTGTCACGTCCCTCGCTCAGCCAGATCTACTTATATAAATCTCCCTTCAGTCATCGAACACCTTCAGGCACTTCCTATCATTACCAAGTGCCTCTGGGTACTTTCCTTCTGCTTCCAGGTGCCTCTGGGTGCCCTCTCACCATTCCCAAACACCCATGGGTATTTTCTACAACCGTCGAGTGCTTGCAGGTGTTTTACGTAAGAGTCCTGAGGTCCTACTAGCTTTCAAGTGACGCTAGGGCATTGCCATGCCAATCCACTACAACAAACTTCATCAGATCAGAAAACAACAGATAATTAATGTAAATATTTTATTTGGTATTTCATTACATGTATTTTTAGTTATGTTCATGTTATTTACAACAGATAGCTATGGTTTTGTATTGATTATAGAGGGCCTCACATTGTGGAGACCTCATAGTTGCTACTAACTCATTTGTTGTTTTATTGTGTGCAGACCTAGAAGTGTGACATTAGCATTGGGTAGCTGCTTAAGCTAGAGTGGCTCGACATCAGATAACTAGAAGCCCACTCACTTCTGTTGGGATCAAGAACTCATTCTGAAGACACCACCAACATTTTTCACTAGGGTTTCAGAGAACCCTAGCTATTATAAAATGTGTATCAAAAAATTCAAGGATTCTTATTGTAACAATGGAGTTTTGAGGCTCCCCCATTATTGTAACAATGTAACAAGGATTCATTATGCAATTCTGTTTCTTTTGAGTATAATCTATTTCTTATTATTTGGTGTTGCATTTTTATCTTCATAAATGGTGATCACGATGGGACCCTCTAAGGGTTTCTTTTTATGATTTGCCTTGCTAATTTATTTGCTATTTTCTATCTTATTTCACAGGATTTTTGGAGGCGTAAATCGAGCATTTTTCAATGGTTAGGATTTCTAAGGACTTGTAGGAAGTTGCAGAAGGTGTGTGAACGCTCGATGGAACTTGAGGGCTATCCAAAAATTCCCAGATGCATTTCATACACACCTAGAGGTATTTTGTAGAGAGTTGGAGCAAATATGTAGGCCGTTTGTAAGTCCACTATAAAAACCCTAGCTTTTTGTTTACATATTCTGGTAATCCTATATTTTTTTTGTTTTAAAGCTAAAAATAACATCATTAATTAAATTTGGGAAAAAAATTCATATTAGATTGCATCTTTGGTTTCATATTAATCATTTGCATCCATCCACACTTTCTATTTGAAGTTTTTGATTTTCTATTATGTGCATAAATTGCAAAAGTATTGCATTCTGATTTCATGTGAATTGAAACTGCATAATTAGTTTACATTATAGGGTTAGATATTCTTACTTTTTTAGGTCTAAGTAGGAATATTATTCATATACCAAAAGTATTCTCGTACTTGGGTGATTCCATATGGAGGAGTAGACGAACCCCCTAGCTGTCTAGATTGGGTCTTAAGCGGTGTACTCTACATCCTTTGGAAAATTTGGTATTGTGAGTAGTGGATTCTGATTTAGACTATCAAAAGTAGTTATCTTTCTAACATTGTATGAACACAATAGAAAACCATAAATTTTAAAAATATCCACACACTACACGATTCACATTTAAACAGTAGTGGTTGGATTTCATCACCAGCAATTGCTTGAGATTTTATGACGGTGGCTTCCATATCCATCCACAAATATCTACCCTTAGAAACCCTAGGTCACCCCCAAGAAAACTTGTTGGATTTCATCACCAGCAAGAATCTCGTTGCCCCAGCTTAGCCATAGTTTTTACCTTTCTTTGGTTAATTCATATTAGCACATTTGAAACACACAAGATTGAAACTTAAGAAAATGAACTCACATTAAAATGAGATAATCAATGAATGCAATAAGACACATATGTTAAACAAACTTTATTTTTCTTGTGAAATTTAAATTTTATGTTTCATTTTACTCCATAATATGTATTTTGGTTTATTTGCTTTATGGTCTTAACAAGAAAACATTAAATCAAGATAATCAAATGGAACCTTCATCCACCTTCCCCGCCACTTTTTTGGTAGAATCCTTGAATGTGACACTGGCATATTTGTCTACAGTTCCCTCACATTCCTTGATATCCACAACCTTTCATATGGCTATGCCCCAAGAAGAGTCAACCTCACCAACCATTGATCATCACATTACCCACATAGATATGGCATGAGTAGAAGCTCTCATGAAATCTTCTAACTATGTCTTAGAGTTAGTCCCCAACTCACCTAGACAGGATTCTACTTTACAGCAGGAGCCTATTTATTTCTAGCCATCATCCATATTTACCTAGGTGTACACCAACCCTCTTTTTGAGGCATCAGTTGCACCTTCCTCCCATATATCCATTCCCAAACCCTCACATGATCCTAGCACTTCATACACATCCATATACACCAACCCTTTGTATGAAGCACATGTAAATGTTGCTTCATAATTTTTAGCCTCACAAGTTAACATACCTAGTGTAACTTGTCCCCAAACCATATCTTCCATATCATCTTCGTCCATACCATCCAATTCTGATAGAGATAATGAGGCATGAGAAAACTTAAACAAATTGCTTAGACATCATCAAAATGTTCAAAAAAAAGTGCAAGTTAACCCTAAGCCCTTACCAAACTCTACTCAAATTGTCCTCATTAACTAAGGTCCATCATGGATCCCATAGTCTTCTATGGTTTCTATACCTATCCCTCCATAAAGTCATACCACTACCCATCCTATTCTCATTGGCCAAACCAACCATAACCGTCATACATCAACCTCATTCTAAAATTATCCATATTTTCATCATCAGTCTCCCCTTCATCAATTTCCATCACTTTCCCCTAGTCATCATCACCAATCTCATCATCATTTGGTCACCCCACAACATTTCTCCACTCCACCTCAAAATCATTAGGTAATTTAGGGCTTCCACATTCCTAAAGAAGACCCTCAAATTAAGGCCATGCAAAAATAGATAGATCAATTAATACAATATACTCCTAGTTTGATAAATCAGAAACCAACTTTAAATCAATTGATCAAACAACCCATTCATCCTTTGGTACCATCACTACCATATCTGTCAGATTTTATGATGCCTAAGTTTGACAAATTCAAGGGAACTGAGGATCCCAAAGAACATGTGAGCACATTTGTACATGCATGTTTTAGAATTCAAAATGACAATGCTCTCATGGTCAGAATATTTCCTCAAACATTAGGATAGAGTGGTATAATCAATTACCCAATCATATTATTTATAATTTTGAGCAATTGATTGACCAATTATTTGAGCATTTCATCCTAAATATTAGAAATAAAGTCTCATTGTCAGATGTCGATGCTTTAATACAACATGATGATGAATCTATCTATGATTTTAGAAACCATTGGAGGGTTGTCATTACCAAGTTGACATTCATCCAACCAATGGATGAGCTAATAAAGCTATTCACCAAGATTTGTTTAAAACCTATCTCTTGGATGATTCAACTACAAACCTATCATTCATTTGAAGAAGCTTTAGCTCAGGCTAGTGTCATTGAGGAAATCAAAATCCAAGAAGGCATACTTAAGCCTAAGAATAAGGAATGGTAAAATAAGGACCAATATAAAAGCAACTATTTTGGCCAACCAAAATCAACATAGGCTACCCCAACCATAGCCCAATCACGTTAATCAAGTGGTCATGATACAGTCAATAATGGCTCAACAACAATCTATGCAAAAAAAAACCACAACAAATTTCTTATCATACGGTACCCTCGATAACTCAAGCCATGCAAAACATAGTGCCAGTTGTCTAAAATAGTTTATCTAAAAAATCACGAATAAACCCCCTTAGCCAAGTCATATGCTCCCCTTTTTCAAAGGTTGTATGAGACAAACAAACTTACTTTACCTAAAATTAGACTGGATGATCCTGTCAAACATAATAAACACTATCGAGAATATTTATTTTTCCCTTACCATAGGCAAAATGGGCATGAAATTAACAATTGCCATACATTTAAGGACATAGTGCAAGACCTTATTGACTTGGGGGCAATCAAGCTTGACAACTCCCTTGCTCAACAAAATTAAAACCTTGGTATTTTTAAAACACCACTTCCTCATCACAAGGAGGTGCAACCAAATGTAGGAGGGGATAACACCAAAATTCCTCCTAATCAATTCAATCACATTAAACAATACCAATGGTTTATAGGGACCATCTACGTGGTCATTAGAGGTCAAAGAAACAACCAAAAAAATGTAAGGCAGCCACCTCAAGCAAGTGTGTCACAACCCCCCACATCACCAACCATTCAAATTTCTCCTAATCCTTCATCGCCTATCCATATCCCTAGCCAATAAAATCCTCCAAATCCACCCATCAATCATCCACCATGACCAATCATCTCATTGAGTAGTCGGTTAACTACAAGTCTAAAGATGGCTTCTGCCAAATTGTCAATTTATGAGTTAATTTAACAAATATCCCCCACATCATGAGGCATTAATGGATATTCTCAAATCCATTGAATTGCAATCTCAATATTCTAATGCCTTCAACAACTTTATGGGGAGTATTCAAACATGCATAGATCCTTCCATCACATTCTATGACTTTGATATTAAACCAATATCATCGGACTCTGAAGACCCTCCATTTCATATTATGGCTCTCATTGACAAGAAGCCTTTCAAAATAGTGTTAATTGACATTAGTTCCTCTATCAATATGATCACCACATCTGACCTTCATCATTTGAACCTTCCTCCATATCATATCATCAAGTCATCATTCACCTTAAAAGAATTTAATGATGCTTTGTGTTCCACAGTTGGCACTGTTGTTTTTCCTATTGAAGTAGGGTTCAAAATATTGCACACCATGTTCCACATCTTGGAAGGATCCATGGCATACAATGTATTGCTTGGAAGACCTTGGATGAGTAAAATGAGATGTGTCCCTTCAATACTACATCAATGCTTTAAATATGTTCATGGGGTACAAATACATTGCATACCAACGAATGTCGAGTTGTTTAAGTATTGCAATTTCATTTTAAATCCTTATGATTCCATGCTTCCTTCCATTCATATTTTCCTATCACCATCATCCAATCCATCTACCACGTCACCCATTTCTTCATCAAAGGCTTCCATTCCTTAGGAGCTCCCTATCACCAATCACCATCAAGCTTCCACACCCCCTTCATATTCATCATTGACTACATGCACATGAGGTCACAGTAAATCCACATCATCAACATCCTTTCCATCCACTTTATCATTGTCATTCATCAAAAAACCCTCCCAATCCAATACATCTCCTTCACCTAATGTTTCACAAGTTGAATTGATAGATTGTGATACACGTCCATCTCCATCATTCCCCGAGCCACCATCTAGCCATAGTCCTTCCACATCAGTTGAGGTCCACCTCACTAATCTTAGTATTGGTGAATACATGTTCCAATACATTATCATCACACCACTCACTATCCCTAATACTAAGGATTTCGATCACCCATGTAACCCACCTTTAGCCATAGGAGCAGTATATGACATGGTTTCAGCTCCAAATAGCTAAAATTTTGTATATGGGGGGATTTATTCTTCATCAAATCTAGATCCCTTATAGGAACCCAAGGAACCAACACTTTCCAACAGTCCAAACATGTTAGTATTTCCATCTCGCTATTTTCACATAGTCAATTGGCAAGGTCATGGCCTAGGATTGCATGAACAGGGAGTGCTTCAACCAATTGATGTTCCATATCAAGAGGCGCATGACCATTCAAGTCTAGGTTACCACCCACATTCCACCACCTCTTCTCTTGAACAAGCCTTCCAAAGGCTTAGTTTAAATTCAAGATAAGAAGCCCTCCATATCGATAATTTTGACAATGAAATCTATGAATAATTTGAACTTATATCAATAATTTCGGATGAATCTGAAGAGAAATCGGAGCCCATTATTCCTCATACCGAACAAGATGAGTTTTATCTCAACATGTTCCCCATCCATGAGCCCATATTTCGCTTGCTTCTTCCACAAGAGAAAACTGCCCCTACCAGTGAACCACCACCTCCATTCCATTCAGCCTTTTTCATAAGTCAAAATTGTAACATATGTACATAACACAAAAACAGTGGTTTTCACCACTGCAAAAAAAATATATTAAAAATCAACAAAAATATTTCATTTCTTTCTTTGCATTGCATGTGTATATATCACATAGATAAATACATTTATTTGTGTTGCTTGCTACTGTCTAGGTTAACCAAGATCTTAGCATCGGTTCTTAGTTTCCATCCATTCCATCAAACCTTATCCACTTTTCCCATAATTCAAAATGAATCCTATTGATTTATTCACCCCACTCTGTAATCCATATGATCCGGCTAAGCCAATTCCAATTGACATAAGTCTCATCAATATGGATCGGATTTTATCACCTCCATCCTTTGCTAAATTTTTCTTGTCCGAGGAATTGTTAAAGGCTTCCGCCAACTACATTCCTCCATCCTCTCTACTTTTGCATTCACCTTCACCTTTGGATCCTGAGTTTTTCCAGGTAGAAATAGATGAGGATAAGCCAAAATAATTTTATGACATCTTAGATGGCATTCATCTGATCCTTACACCCCATCAACTTGAGGAAGATTCCCACATGTCCATTTAAGATACCATCGATGTGGACCTTAGTTCATACAAAGACAATCCCTAAATTTTCAAGCTTGGCAAAAATTTATCACCTAACAAATAAGAGCAATTAATTACTCTCCTCAAGACAAAGAAGGGCATATTTGCATGGTCTTATAAAGACATGCCTGGTCTTGACCCTAGTTTGGTTGTCCATAATCTCACCTTAAACCCTGATGTTAAGTCAGTCAAACAAAAAATTAGGAGAATGCATCCTACTGTGGCCCTGTTGGTAAAGATAGAGCTTCAAAAACTCTTAAACGTGAACTTCATTGTTCCTATCGACTATCTTGAGTGGCTCTCAAACATGGTACCTATTCGAAAACCTAATGGGGTGATACGCATTTGCACTGACTTACGAGATCTTAACAAAGTGTGTCCTAAGGATGAATTTCCTCTCCCAAACGTCAATACTCTTGTCGACACCTGTGCTAGCCATGAAATGCTTTCACTCATGGACGAATTTTCAGGATACAACCAAATTTGAATAAAACCTGATGATCAACACAAAATAGCATTCACTACATCTTGGAGAACTTTTTGTTACAAGGTAATGCCTTTTGGCCTCAAAAATGTAGGTGCCATCTATCAACGTGCCATGACACACATTTTCCACAATTACATGCATAATATTGTCGAATATTATGTGGATGATCTCTTCGCTAAATTCAAAACTCGACAAGAGCATATTGGTATATTGGAGAAATTCTTTGATCGACTCCTAGAGCATAATGTAAGGTTGAACCCCAAGAAATGTCTTTGGTGTTACCTTGGAAAAACTTCTAGGATTTATTGTCTCTTGATGAGAGGTTATTTACTACTAATTTTTGTATCAGATTTATTCATTTTACTAGAATATTTAATATATTTTTACATGTTATCATCAGTTTAATATGAATTATTGATGAAAATGATTAAAAATGGTAATTTGATATTTATAGTTAACTTACGTCCAATTTGCCCGAGTTCTGAGTTAAATGCAGGTAATAAGTGAAGAAATTACAAGCCTGTACCTCAAATATGAAGAACAACCATTAGCAGTTGGAAGAATTCAGTGGATGATCTCAGTTTACGAAAGATAGTTATTGGAAGTAATTACTGACAGTAATTACGTAAGGACAAAAGGTCACTTCTGAAGACTTACCTCCAGATTATTGACCATGGACGACAACATAATATGGACAAGAACATAATATGGATGGCAGAACCAAATGACGACAATTAAAATATCTTCAAATATATCTTGCCTTTCCATTTTGGTTACGAGATTCTCTCCAGCTGATAAAACTTTATGAAAAGGATTTGTAATGTTATTATTTGTCAAATGTCAAAGTTGTTAAGACTTCCTACATTAAAGGAATTGAAAAGTCTTATACAACCCTATTATGAGTCAGTTAGATAGAAAATATTCCATGTAATGCCACTTGGACCAATAGGAATATTTTTAGGTCCAAGTCAAATAAAATATATTTAGCTTTAGGATATCTTATGATGCACGTACAGTCATCACTCCACATTTTCAGCAAGATACATACGTGGAAAATATTGTACATTGTATTAGTCTTAGTATAAATATACATCAGAAAATAGAGGAACGTCTGTCTCTTCCGTTCCTTCTACTGCATTATTGTTACATTTCAATCATGTTACAGAGCTTGTACATTTGAGCCTTCATCAATAAAATAGCATTTCTTCAATTATGGTAACTTGTATCATTTCTAGCATTTGTTTCTTCTCTGTTTTGAATCTGTAAATACTGTAACCTGCATTCATGAATAATGAATAAACATTAGTATAAATCATAATATTTAGTTACTGATAGAGTAGTTTAGGGGAAAAGAACTTACACTGCCACTTAGGAGGCAGGGCCCACTCCTAATCGATAGTCCCTGAGCTCTTTCGCCCCCTGCATTAGATTAGAATTAGTTAGATCTGCATTATAAAATATATAAAATTTAGAAATTGCATAAGGATCCTAATAGTTAAAATTCATAATAAATTGCATTTATTTACCATTTTTTGCATAATTCATACTGCATATTTTTATATTTCTTTTTGTACACGTGTACGCATGATTTCTGAACTAGAAATTGAACTAGACTTAAGCATTAATTCCTACGATCATATCTATACTGGATTGCTACTTTTTAAATCTAACCTTGATTTCCCTCGGATTGATAAAATTAAATGTAAGCTTCTACAACCGATCATTTTGGCACCATTTTCGGGGAAAGTAGCATCGTAGTAGTTGATCAGAGAAGTCATTGGCAGTGCAAAGCGAGAGGACTTACTTGTACGCATGAGATCTTGTGGACACATGAGCCCCTGGTGTGCATACGAGTCAGAGTGGTTATCGACATAGATGGGACGCAATAGCCCTCCCTATCGTGGGTAGCTAACAACAAGCCCCGCCTTACGACGTTGTCAGTTTTTTTTCATAAATATTTCATGTTTTAATTGCTTTCCTAGATTAAAATTTGCTTTCCTACAATTTACTTTCCTGCAATTTCTTGCTTTGGGTAATTATTATTGTCTAGGTGATGTAGGGTCCTATGGGCAAGTTCAGGAAGTAGGCGAAGGTAGTAGCTGAAAATAACCCCCTGTCTTGGGAGTAGGAATTAGTCTACAACGAGTGACACGACTGTGATGAAAGCCCCCCTAGTCAAATAAACAATAAGAAGTTACCTGTTATTTCAGTACTATTATTTCATTTCCACCGAACTATTACTAAATTGGTTACATGGATTACGTTTACCGTGGATCGTACCCAATTATAGTAATACTAGGTTGTATACTTGTTTCTAATGATATTAAGTTTGGTTGTACGGATTACGTTTACCGCGGATCGCACTTGAACTTAGTAGCATTAGGAATTTCCCTAATATTGTTAAAATTAGGTTGTACGGATTACGTTTACCATGGATCGCATCCTGGTTTTAATAACATTAGGATTGTTAAAATTATACATATTTCTTTTCTGTTAAAGTTTTTTGAATTTTATGTTTTAATAGATAGTAGATCAAAACAGAAAACAAAATCAAAACCTAAAAAAAAAAAAAAACATTTTAAAAATAAAAAAAAAACAAATGGTTGAAAGTAGTCAGATTGAATTCATAGATCTCAGGAAATTTTTGATTCAGCAAGAGGTTAATCTTCTAGTTGATCAAAAATTTATAACAACCAAGTCAGAATGGGAAGCACTGTGTGTAAGAATTGATTCTATCAATGAGAGATCAGAAGAACTTAAAAAGATAAAAAGGATTAATATTGCAAAAACTTTAAGGGTAAATCATCCTACACCTTATGATAATCTGGGAGTAAGTTGTGAAAATTGGCTTTGGGATAGACGAACTATAGTAAATCCATCAATTTATCCTTGGAACCAGTACCTTGAGGATTCCCTCATTGTTCACAATTTTCTTGCAGAAATAGAGAAAAGAGAGTTAATCCTGCAATACAACAAAAGGTATTTTAGAATTCCTAGAGTTGTACGTTTTAGAGAATTATGCGAAGGTTTATGTTTCGAGCTACGAGTTTGGAATTCCTAATTCTATAGCAATTAAAGCTTATCTTTGTCAGCTGATTCAACTGTTGGTAGATCATTTTAATTTTGAGGAAGAACATTTTATGACACCAGATCAACTTGATCCAATCAACGATATACATAAGTTATTTATAGAAGACTAGGTGTTATATTCAAAATAAAAAATAAAAAAATAATATATAAAATATATATAAAAATATAGATTTAGAATATACATGAAAATACTGAGAGACTCTAAAGGAAGATTTATAAAAATAGATAAAATAGAAAAATCCCCAAGAAACTTTAGACAGCCTAGGATTTTTAAAATAGAAAACACTAGAGCCACATCATCAAATCAAGCTGAAATCCTAGAACAAGATCCCAACACATACTTATTACCAAGTCCTGAGTTTGATGATCATATAGATTCTTCAATATTCACTGATCCTATACCTGATCCAATTCTTGAATTCCTATATTCAAGTATGGCAGACGTTGAAAGTGAAGTAGGAGAAGAAAATCATGGAAATAGGGAACAAAGACAAGAAATACCAAGGCAAGAAAGAGATCACGTAGAAAATAGACAAAGAAAAATATTTGCTTTTCCAATTTTACATACAGATGGAACCGCAAGAGATCCTAAATCAATCTCTCTTTCTGTATTACCTACCTTCCATGGAAAACCACATGAAGATCCTGATGCCTTTCTCTTTGAATTTGAAGTTGTATGTCAAGCTTATTTCTACACTACAAATCAGCAAAAGTTAAGATTATTTCCTTCTACTCTTAAAGATGCCGCTATGAGATGGTTTATGGGTTTAGGAGAAGGAGTTTGTAATCGTTGGGATGGTGAAAATGGATTAAAACAATTATTCCTTGAGAGATATCAAGACTATTGTAGAGTTAGGGACAAGAAAGCTGAACTTTTCCGAATGAATCAAAAGGAAGATGAATCTTTGGAAGATTATCTTGAAAGATTTATATTTGTAGGATCTAGAGTAAACATAGAGCTTGAAGAAGAAATCTTAAAAGAACTTTTTCTGAAAGGATTAAAGGAAGATGTTCTTGAAATCCTAAATCTTATGGCAAAAGGAGATATTCATTCTATATATTTTGAAGGGATTGTAAATCTTTGTAGAAACTATTCAAGAAACAAACCCTTGAGAAGTAATAAATATACATCTACAGGAGTAGGAGTAACAAGAGCTGAAATTGGAAATATGTTGGAAGGTTTAAAAACTGATTTATTGAGTAATTTCACCTCATATTTGGATTTAATGGATAAAAAAACAAAGGACAGTGAAGAAATTTACTGCCATAGATGTAGGAAGAAACACAATTCAAGAGAATGCCCTCTCAACATAACAAATATCTCCAATATCTCTGCTTGTTGCCAAATTTGTGATAAAGATCATAAAACTAAAAAATGTAAATATATCTCCGTTGTTAAGGCTGCCATAAAAGAACCTGAAGTAGAAGAAGCAGGAGGATGTTTATTTTGTTGCTCAAAGATGAAATGGTCCATTTAATGGCCCATCAAATTGGTCAAACCCTAGTTATCCCAACCAACAAAGACCTAACCAATGGTCCAATATACCAAACTGGACAAATTGGAATTCTTACAATCAAGATTGGAATATACCCCCATGGGCTCAATTTATGGCTAATACTTATGGAGGACAATTCCCATGGAATCAAGGGACACAAAATCAGAATATGCCTGGTTGGAATAATAATCAAGGTGGCACTAATTGGTCTCCAAATACAATGCAACAACAGAATTCTCAAAACCAATTTAGGGGACAAAATACTCAAAATCTACCTCAAAATAGACTTCTTCCACCAATAAATAATAATAATAATCCTCCTAAGTAGTTACCTCTTCCAGCTCAACCAGTTCCTAACCCTAACAACAATAAAAATGTCCAACAAGTCTATGAAACAAATGAAACATGTTCTATATCTATAGCACCTTGTCAACAAATACAATTAAGATCAGGAAAGGTGTTAGAAAATAATGTCAATATTTCTGATGATCCAATTGAAAACTTGGTTGAAAATGAAAATGACAACAAGAAGGAAACAAAAATTCAAGAGGAGAACATTCCAACCAAACAACAAGAAATTCAAACAAGTAAGGAAATAGAAGTACCATTTCCTCAAAGACTGGCAATACCAAAAGAACCATCCAAGCCAACTTTTAATTTTCTTCAAGAAATAGAAGGTGTTACTATCAAAATTCCTTTATTACAAGCTATCAAGGATATACCCATCTATTCTAAACTTATCAAAAATATATGCTCAAAAAGTAAAAAGAAGAATGAATTTCAAACTATTCAAGTTATTGGACAATTATCTGAGATGATGATAGAAGATAAGATGGTACCTAAATATACAGATCCTGGAATACCTATACTCACTGTGCATATTGGAAATATAACCTTACGAAATATTTTGGTTGACTTAGGAGCTGCTATTAATGTTATGACCAAAGAAACAATAGATTCCCTAGGAATACAAAAATTACAATTAACTTCTATTGTGCTTCAACTCGCTGATAGATCTACTATTAAGCCAGAAGGAAAATTAGAAGATATTATGGTCTCAGTAAGTTCATGGGAATATCCAGTAGACTTTATAGTCTTACAACCCAAAAATAAATTAGGGGGACATCCCTTAATTCTAGGAAGACCATGGCTTGCAACAGTTGATGCCTACATTAGTTGTAGATCAGGAAACATGACTATTTCTAATGGTAAAGATACAAAAGATCTTAATTTATTTCCTGAATCACCAATAGAAGAAAAACAATTGTGGTATGATTTTCCTCAGGAATATGATGATATCCAAACTTTATCAGTTAATGTTCTAATTGAAGAACTTGAACAAGAAGCCGAGGGACCTTTACCATTGTTGTTAGAAAATCAACAAGAAAATCAAGACCAAGACATTAGCAATTTACCTCAATTTTCCAATAATGAAGCAAGCACAAGTCAATCTCAAATGGAAACATATGCTTATGACTTGAATATTTTTGAACATGAAATAAATGGAATAGATGCAAATATGGAAAAATGTAAACAAATAGATATTATACCTGGAAGAACTCTTAACATCAGTAATGAACTCACAAGCATACAAGAGTCACAATTGGTAGATATGCTTAAAAAGCATCAATCTGCATTTGCATGGAACTATGAAGACATGAAGGGTATCCATCCAAGTGTTTGCACCCATCGTATATTTATCCAAGAAGGTTGTAGTCCTGTAAGACAACCACAAAGAAGATTAAATCCAGCTATGAAAGAAATAGTTAAAGAAGAAATCATTAAACTTTTAAATGTAGGTTTTATATACCCAATTTCAGATAGCCAATGGGTATCACCTTTGGTGATAGTCCCTAAAAAGAATGGTAAATGGAGAATTTGTGTTGATTATAGGGAATTAAATAAAGTAACTAAGAAAGACTATTTTCCCTTACCATTTATTGATCAAGTCTTGGATACATTGGCTGGAAAGAAATATTTTTGTTTTCTAGATGGTTTTAGTGGGTATAATCAAATTTCCATAGCTGAAGAAGATCAGGAAAAAACAACTTTCACATGTCCTGTAGGAACCTATGCCTATAATGTTCTACCTTTTGGATTATGTAATGCACCTGCAAATTTTCAAAGAGTTGTATTGGCTATCTTTGTTGATTTAATAAATGAATGCGTAGAAGTTTATATGGATGACTTTACAATATATGGTACTACTTTTGAAGAAACTTTATCTGGATTGCAAAAAGTTTTAATAAGATGTCAAGAGCAAAATATCTCTCTTAGTCATGAAAAATGTTTCATGATGATGAGGGGTGGTATTGTTCTAGGTCATTATATATCACAATATGGTGTTAAAGTAGACCCTGCAAAAATTCAAGTTATTCAAACTCTTCAACCCCCAAAAACACAAACTGAAGTAAGAAGTTTTTTGGGACACGCAGGATATTATCGTAGATTCATTAAAGATTTCAGTAAAGTTGCTACTCCTATGCTTAAGCTCTTAATGAAAGATAGTGAATTCAATTGGACAAATGCATGTCAAAAAGCCTTTGATGAAATAAAAGAAAGATTAACCACTGCTCCAATATTAAGAGGACCAAATTGGGAATTACCATTCCATATACATTGTGATGCTTCAAGTTATGCAATAGGAGCAGTATTACAACAAATAGAAAACAGAATACCCTATGCTATTTATTATATAAGCAAAAATTTGCATGGAGCTGAACTCAATTACATTGTTATAGAAAAGGAATTTTTAGCTGTAGTTCATGCTCTTAACAAATTTAAACATTACATTACAGGGTATGAAGTTTTTGTTCACATCGATCATTCCGCCATTAGATACTTAACAAATAAAGCAATAGTTGGTGGTAGAGTGATTAGATGGCTTCTTTTATTACAAGAATTCAATGTTACAATTATAGATAAAGTAGGTAAAGATAATGTTATTGCTGATCATTTGTCTCGAATACAAATTTTTGATGACAATGAATTGATACAGGATAATTTTCCAGATGAACATTTATTTGCCCTTTCTATTTTTACTCCTTGGTATGCCGATATTGCAAATTATTTAGTAACAGGAAAAATACCTCAACATTTTACACCTTATGAAAAGAAGAAACTAATACATCAAAGTATTTCTTTTACTTGGATTCATGGAATTTTATTCAAACGATGTCCAGATCAAATAATTAGAAGATGTGTACAAGAAAATGATGTATATGATATTATTAGGGCAGCACATGAAGAACCTTGTGGAGGTCATTATGCAACCCAAAGAACAATCAGAAAAATATATAAAACTGGATATTATTGGCCTACAATGAATAAATATGCTCATAGATTTATTGATAGATGTGATGCTTGTCAAAGAGCTAGTAAGCCTACTCCTTCTATGGAAATGCCTTTGGTTCCACACATAGCATTTGAACCATTTGAAAAATGGGGAATTGATTTTGTAGGACCTATAGAACCTCTAAGTGATGGTAATCAACACATATTAGTATGTACAGATTACGTTACCAAATGGGCAGAAGTTAAAGCACTTCCACGAGCTAAGGCTGAATTAGTAGCTGATTTTCTTTATGAAAACATAATGCAACGCTTTGGTGCACCTAGAGAATTGGTTTCTGATCATGGACCTCAATTTACCTCCAAAGTGATTGAACATTTTGTCCATATCTATCAAATCAAACATAAAAAAACTTCACCATACCACCCACAAGCTAATGGACAAGTAGAAGTTACAAATAGAGAACTTGAAAAAATTATCACAAAAACTGTAACTATCAATAGGGGTGATTGGAATGAAAGATTAAAAGAAGTTGTATGGGCATATAATACAACTTGGAAAACTACCACAGGTTTATCACCTTATGAAATGGTTTATGGGAAACAAGCCATTTTGCCCATTGAATTTGAAATTGAAACATTACGCACATCAGTTCAACTTGACATGGATTTGGATAATGCACAAAAAGAAAGGTTGGAAAAACTAAATATTTTAGATGAAAAGATATTAGAAGCCTTGCATAGAACAAAAATAACTCAACAACAATGAAATAAATGGCATGATAAACATATTGTACCACGTACATTTCAATCAGGAGATTGGGCCTTGTTATTTGACTCCCGTTACCAAGATTTTCAAGGTAAATTAAGAACCAGATGGCTAGGACCCTATGAAATCGAGGAAATATTTGGAAACGGTACGGTTAAACTTAAGCCTATAGATGATTCAACAAGAAAACTATTAGTAAATGGCCATAGGCTTAAAATTTATAAGAAGCCATTATCTAAAGAAGAATTCATACATCAGTTTAGAAAACAAAATGATTTACAATGTATTTCTGAACGACAATCAACCACTATTCAATAGACTTTCTTTTTGAAAAGAAAAAATATATATTATGTACATATTTATACATATACATACTTATACATATACATATATATACATAATAATGTAAATATTATATTAAAAACAAAAAAATGATCTTGCTTCCTTTATTTCATCATGAAGTTTCTATATTCCCTTCTATTTTTCAGTCCTCAAGAGGTTTTTCAAAGCAAATTCTTTATCTTTAACCCTGTAGAGAAATATGACCACACGATGTATAGTATCTTGTTGCTAGATGAAATCTAGGTATTTTCTTCAAATACTCAAATTCTATCTAGTATATTAGGGAAATTCTCATTGAAAATAGAGCAAATATTTTGAAATGTTATGAGTAACTTCTAAGATGATTAAGTTTTCTCTTTTAACCACATACACATATACATTTAAATAACATTGTGATGTTTTGGAAAATTAACTCTTGTATTATGTGTGCCATAAGTGAAAAAGTTTCCTTGCTCATCCATTTATACGCATGGTCTAGATTACTAATGAATTGGCAAAAGGACAAGCTCGCCCTATCCCTTGAAAAAGAAGAAGAGAGAGAAGAAAAAAAGAGTGAAAAAAACAAGAAAAAAAAGAGAGAAATATTCCCTTGCTCCTCATCTAATCGAGCAAGTATTCCCCCCAAATTCTTGTTCTCTATAAATAAACAAGAATTCAAAAGCTCAAAAAGCAAAATATAAAACTCTTGCTTCTCCTCTAAATAAGCAAGAAGCCCAAAAAGCATTATAAAATCCCTTGCTAAGCAAGTATCCCAGACAAAAGTCTAAAAAAAAAAAAAAAGGCAAAAAGAGCTTGAATCCCTAGAATTCTTAGTATTTCACATACCATGGGATATTCTTTCTCAAAGGTATCCTTACGTATTAGCAATAAGTCTGGACAAGACCTCTAGATGCTTATAAGATCAGCTAGCTTTTGGCATATATAATCCTTGTTGTTCTTTAACCTTTACTCATAATGGGGAATGAATCTTCACTGCACACACGGTTGGTTTTGAAAGAAAGCTTGAACATATTAGAATAACCTTAACACTAAATTGATTTGTAATAGAAGTAAGTGAAGTTTCTTTCAGTATGCTTAGACTGTTGTTTGATGACCTTGAAGAATTTTCCTAGAAACATCCTATGCAATTCTTGTTGCAAGTGTGAAGAGGGATATAGACTAAAGTGGCTTAGCAATATCTGTTTATTTAGCCACAGTGTGAACACTTCATGTATTTTTTGAAAAGGTGTTTTTCGGCATGATTTTTATTTTCCTCTCCGCCATTCTCTCATTGCTTCCCTATTTCTTCGCCTCCTTATTCCTCCTATATTCTTGGCACCTTTTCCTCCTTATCCCTTCGCTCCTCATTCCCCTTATTCCTCCCTTCCCTTATCCCTCCACGTCCCTTCTTCCTCCACCCTTCTCTAACCTCCATAGCCTATATATACCTATGTTATATTGCATAATTTTTAATTTTGAAGGTCGCTGCGTAAATTTTAATAAAGGAGGCTATTTTGGTTTAATTGAATTGTTTTTGTCTCTTTATTAAATTTAACTCTGCCCATATTTGGTCACTGGTATCAGAGCCGGGTGTGTTTTTTGAGGCATAGGTGCAGAGGCACGAGAGCCAAGGCTAAGGGCACAGATCCCAAGGTATGCACTGATTTGGATGTTGACTGAGTAGTGGCACATAGTTTGAGGTGGCAAGCGCTGATTGGGAAGGTTGAGCTGGTAGTTTGGGTACACATCTCAAGGTGAACACATGGCAGTGGACGTGGCATGAGCTAGAGGTGACATGGTAGGTGCTTACTGGGCAAGAGAACGCATGGCAGCACAGGCATGGACGTGGCACGAGCAAAATCGTCTGGCAAGTAATTCACCATGTGGCGATTTGTGGTTGGTTGACAGGGCAAAATCATGGACTTGCGATTGCCCAAAGGCAATCAATAGCATATGTGCATGCGCACATATTAAAACAGTCCCCATGCCCTTTGCCCACTACATGTGGGACTAAATTTTATTTTTTTTAAAAACACCGTGACATTCATTATATAATCTATTGTGCTTTCTTTTGTAATCATGACAGGCC
This sequence comes from Wollemia nobilis, assembly GCA_028583015.1. Classification (NCBI taxonomy): domain Eukaryota; kingdom Viridiplantae; phylum Streptophyta; class Pinopsida; order Araucariales; family Araucariaceae; genus Wollemia; species Wollemia nobilis. The sequence continues at coordinate 34,634 of JAQPPZ010002456.1, read as the reverse complement.
TTGTGGTTTGGCGGTAAAAGTTACCCGCGAGCAGTGGTGAGATTCGGGTTCGAAACCCATCGGGGAGAAAATATAAAGTTTTTTTTGTTTTTTTTGTTTTGGTCATCGCCAGCAGGAAAGAATAAGGCACAAGGTTCCTTCATGTTTCAAATAATTCACATGGTTTAGCGGCTACATCTCCTCTCTTGCAAGCGAAAGGTTGGGGGATCGATTCCCCTCCGCTTCGAAAAACAAAAGGAAATTTTTGCATAAAGAAAAGGTTGGAAATAAGTTTTTTTTTTAATTTTTTTTAATTAATTTAATAGTTTTTTATTTATATTTTTAATTATTTTTAAAATATATATTTAAAAAATAATTAAAGATATAAAAATATTATTAAATTATTAAAAAAAAAAAAATTATAAAAAATATATAGAAAACCTTGCAAAATTGTGTAATAGACTGAGAGGCAAGCATTGTAAAAAAAGTGATGGGAAGCCTTCCGGAGTGCCCGTTTATCGCTTCCAAAAAAAATTGGACTCTAGGGGTGCTGCCCCTTGGAACCCCGTTCAAGGCTAAAAATTTTGTGTAATAGCCTCAACGGTTGTAAAAGAGTGAAAATTGTAACCTCAGAAGCTCTAACGAATTTTTTCTTTTTGCCTTGATGAGTAGATGATCAGATCTACCGTATGTTACCATTCTTTGTGCTCTCTACTACGGAGAGAAACAACTAAAGTTTTTGATGAACGAGTTCGACGAGACAGACTGCATGTCATATTCATTCAGCTGTAGAATTCTGTTGTAGCCCACCAAAGGAATCTGGATTCTGGTTATGAGGCTGACTCAAAAGACAATATTTTTGGAACGAGTAGAGGAGTCCGATACAATTGAAGCCACACCTATAGATCAATCCAGTGATAGCTACTCTCCAGCTGAGCCGGAGCAACAATCCAATGAAAGTTATACCCCATGCTCTCCAGAGCCTGAGCTAGCAGCAGCTCCTGAAATAGTTGTCATCAGTGATGATGAGGATTCCATTGCATACAATTTTTGACTTCCAGTACTGGAAAATCCACAAGAAGAAGAAGAAGAAATCATTGAGAGAGTTAAGAAATCTAGATTTGATTTGAACTTGTAATTGCTTTGTACTTCCTATTTTTAGTCAATCAAAGTTTGCTTTCAAGTAGTAGAAATGGCTTCAAATTCAAATCTTCCAATTCCAAAATTCAATGGTAGTGATTATGAATACTAGTCAATAAATATGAAAACCTTCTTGATAGGTAAAGTTTTATGGGATGTAGTTGAAGAGGGTTACACAGAACCCTCTCCTACTAACTGGACTGCTTTAAGTGTTGTTGATAGAAAAGCTAGGAAAGAAGCATAGAAAAATAATTCCTCTGCCTTGTATCATTTGCAAGCAGCCCTAGATAAAAGCATATTTCCTAGAATAGCATCCTGTGTAACAACTCAAGATGCTTGGAATGCTTTAAAGGAAATTTTTCAAGGGAGTGATCAAGTGAAGTAGGTCAGGCTTCAAACTCTGAAAAGAGATTTTGAAAATCTCAGATTTCAAGAGAATGAGAAAGTAGGAGACTATTGTGTGTGATTCAAAGTCGTAGTAGATAAAATGGTCACTTTAGGTGAAAATATTAAACCAAAAGTTGTGGTGAAGAAAGTTTTGCTAACACTTCTTCCTAAGTGGAATCATGTAGCAATCATTATTGAAGAGTCAAAATATTTGACTGCACTTTCCTTTGATGCACTAATTGGTTCTCTTATTTCACATGAAGAGAGATTGTAGGAATCTTCTTCCACTAGCCACGGAGGCGATGACAAAGCCTTCACTTCACAAGAAGGAAAAGGACAAGGTAGAGGTCGTGGCAGAGGTCAACACAGAGGTAGAGGTAGGAATAGTCCATGAGTTGGAACTCCTAACAGAGGGTGATCTCCAAATAGAGGTGGAGGTCAGAATAGAGGTGGATAGCAAAACATAGGAAAGCATCCAAGATGAGGAAAAGGAAGTGACAAGTCAAAACAAGCTTGCTAAAATTGTGGCAAACTTGGCCACTTCGCTCGTGACTGCTGGTCAAAATATTCACAAGGGAGCAGCAGCCAAAGCAGTCAGTATGGAAATTTTGGAGAAGAGGAAGAGACCTCAAATCTCTTTATCTCATATGGCAAGTCATATCAGAACCTGAATGATACCTAGATCTTGGACACTAGGTGTTAAAATCATATTAGTGGCAAAGAAGAACTCTTTGCTACTCTGGATTCTTCCTACAAATCCAGCATCAAATTGGGAGATGACAAGTCATTGTCATTTGAAGGCATTGGAGCCATGGAGGTTCCAAAAAAAGAGGGCATGAAACAAGTATGTGATATCTATTACAAACCTCATCTCCAACACAATATTTTAAGTGTTCGTCAAATGTTAGAGAAGAACTATAAATTACTGTTTGATGAAGGTAAATGTACCATTTTTTATAAGAGTAGTAGTGATAGAGTCATTACTCAAGTGCCAATGACAAGGAACAGGTTATTTCCTTTAAATTTTGGTCATACAGGAGGATATCAATTAGTAAATGTTGTTATTGCAAATCCAAGTGTGTTGTGGCACTTGAGATATGATTATTTGAATTCAGCCAATTTGAAGATGTTAACTTCTCAAGCGATGGTGATCGGACTTTCCAAAGTTCAGAACAATAAGGAAGTCTATGAAGGTTGTGCCTTGGGCAAGTACTCTAGAACCAAATTTCCTCATGGATAAGCATGGTGGGCTAGTTATCCACTCCAGCTAGTGCACTCAGACATCTGTGGTCCGATGCATACCAAGAGCATTGGTAACAACTCTTACTTTCTTCTTTTCATTGATGATTTTTCAAGAATATGATGGATATATTTCTTGAAGCATAAAGATGAAGCATTTGATTGCTTTGTAGATTTTAAAACAAGAGTGGAAAATGAGAGTGGATATTTTGTTAAGTGTCTCAGATCAGATAAAGGAGGAGAATACTCCTCTAATGAATTTTTGAATTTTTGTAAAAAACATGGAATAAAGAGGCAGTTCACTGCTGCCTATACTCCACAGCAGAGTGGTGTGGCTGAGAGAAAGAACCGCACCATTGTAGAGATGTCAAGATCTATGCTTCAAACGAAGCATTTGAGCAATATGTATTGGGCAGATGCAGCCAGGACCAGTGTGTATATTTTGAATAGGAGTCCTACTTCAAGTTTGAAAGTGAAAACTCCTTTCCAAGAATGGTATGGTAAGAAACTAAATGTCAAGCATTTCAGAGTGTTTGGTTCACTGGCTTACTCACACATTCTTGATGAACGGAGGAAGAAGATCGATACCAAGAGTCAAGCTTGCATTTTTGTAGGGTACTATGAGACCACAAAAGCTTATAGACTCTACAATACTAGGACTCAAAAGATAATACTTTATAGGGATGTGATTTTTGATGAAGGGGGAGAATGGGGACATCCCCAAATTTATAGTGATGTTGAATCTCATGATACAGGTTCTTCTCAAATTCATCAGGCACCACAGAAAGGCAAGAAGTCTCCTCCTCCAAGCCCAAACAGACATTCTACATCCAGTTCATCATATTCTTCACCAAGTCCTTCTCCACAAAGGTGAGTTATTTCCTCACCAATGGATATTGATTCTCCATCCAGAGGTAAGAGAACTCTCCAGAATCATCCATCTTATCAGATGTTGATTAAAATTTGAAAAGAAGATATACTAGAAGTCAAGCAAGTGAAATGGGTTCAGTTTTGCAAAGACTTGAAAATATGCATTTGTATGGAGATGATGACTCCCAAGAACCTCAGGGAGATGTAGTTAACTATGCATTTTTCTAGTTATGAGAAGGCTTGTACTCAAAAAATTTGGCAAGATGCCATGAAAGAGGAGATAACCTCTATAAAAATCAACAACACTTGGGAGTTGGTAGAGCTTCCTAAAGGAAAGAAGTGTGTTGGATGTAAATGGGTCTTCAAGACCAAATTCAATGTTTATGGAAGCATTGAAAGGCACAAAGAAATATTGGTTGCAAAAGGATTTACACAAAAGTATGGTATTGATTATGAGGAGACATTTTCTCCTGTAGCCAGACAGGAGACCATCAGAATAGTTCTTGCTTTAGCTGCACACAAGGGATGGAAAGTCCAACACCTGGATGTGAAAAGTGCCTTTCTCAATGGGTACTTAAAAGAGGAAGTGTATTTTGAGCAACCTCAAGGATTTCAAGAGTAAGGTAAGGATCACCTTGTTTACAGACTAAAAAAGGCACTCTATGGCCTCAAGAAGGCATCGCGAGTTTGGTACTCACACATTGATGGGTACTTCAAAGATTTTGGGTTCACCAAAATCAAAAATGAACCCACACTTTACTACATAAAGCAAGGTAACGACATCCTCATAGTTTGCTTGTATGTGGATGATCTCATTTTCATGGGTAGTAATGAAAAAGTGAATATGGAGTTCAAGCGCTCCATGATGAAGCAGTTTGAGATGAAGGATCTTGGCTTTATGCATTACTTCCTTGGAATGGAAGTCCATCAGACAGATTTAGGGATCATCTGTCAACATAAGTATACTCGGGACATGATCAAGAAGCTTACTATGGAGCATTGCAAACCGGTTGCAACTCCAGTTGGACATGGGATCCAATTAAGCAAAGATGATGGAGCACCTAAAGTTGACGTGACCACTTTCAGGAGCATGGTTGGGAGTTTGATGTTTCTCGCCAACACTAGACCATAAATTTAGTATGTTGTTTCTCTTGTCTCTCAATTTATGGCTAGTCCATCTGAGCTACATTTGCAAGCAGCCAAAATAATTCTCAGATATGTGAAGGGTACGTTGGATTTTGGAATCCAGTACCATAAATGTAACACTATCAAGCTTGTAGGCTTTAGTGATATTTATGGGGCAGCAATATTGATGACAGAAAATCAACTTCAGGGAACTATTTTAGTTTGGTATCAGGACTAATAACATGGAGTTACAAAAAGCAAACTGTGGTAGCTTTGTTTTCTACAGAAGCTGAGTATATAGCAGCCACCTATGCTAGTACTCAAGCCTCATGGCTAAGAAAAGTGCTAGAAGATATTGGAGAGTAACAAAGTGGTCCGACCAGAATCTACTATGACAACATCAGTGCCATTCAATTGGCATACAATCTAATCCACCATAGTAGAACGAACCATTTTGATATGAAGTACCACTTCATCCGAGATATGGCACAACATGAAATTGTTGAGCTTAAGTTTTGTCGCACTTTGGAGAACGTTGCTGACATATTCACCAAAGTGATGGCTAAAGCTCAATTTTTAAAGATGATACTGTGTAGTCAATTGTCTTAACTTTAAGGGGGAGAATGTTGCAAGTGTGAATAGGGATATATACTAAAGTGGCTTAGCAATATCTATTTATTTAGCCATAGAGTGAACACTTCATGTATTTGTCAACAAGGTGATTGTCGGCATGATTTTTATTTTCCTCTCTGCCATTCTCTCCTTGCTTCCCTATTTCTTCGCCTCCTTATTCCTCCTTATTCCTCCTATATTCATGGAACCTTTTCCTCCTTATCCATATGCTCCTTATTCCCCTTATTCCTCCCTTACCTTATCCCTCCACGTCCCTTCTTCCTCCACCCTTCTCTAACCTCCATAGCCTATATATACCTATGTTATATTACATAATTTTTAATTTTGAAGGTCGCTATGTAAATTTTAATAAAGGAGGCTATTTTGGTTTAATTGAATTGTTTTTTTCTCTTTATTAAAGTTAACTCTACCCAGATTTTATCAATTCATAGTAATCCATTATCTTTCACAAGTACTATCATTTCAAAATTCTCTCTAAAAATATGGCCTATACTTACTTTTCCTTCTCATTTATCCATGTTTTCTAATGACTGACAATAGCAACTTCTTAATGACATACAGGAAGCATAATCTCCAAAAAAATTATATCCACTCCTTCTATTACAATTACTACTATCTTTCATTTGTTCTGGCTATATAGACAAAATTAATGTCTGGGGGATGGGATAAATACAAATATATAGGTGTATAATATAATTTGGAAGAGTATATAGCTTGAGGGAAGAAATAATAATAAAATAGAGGAAAAAATTTCTTAATAGTATGTATAAATACCTTCCGTAAATACTATCCGTAAATAGTTATGATAATAAAACTTTTGTAAATAAATAAAATTAAAATATTGTAAATAAATAAAACTTTTAATAAAATTTTGAATTTTTTTTATATATATTATAATATTTAATTATAATATATATGTGTATAATCCATTCATATATTATAAGTAATATATATATTATAATGTTAATATAACTATCTAACAATATAATAATGAAGATTAGCTACATTGAAAAAGGTTATGTAATTGGAGCTGAAGAGAAAACTAGGGCATCGGTTGGGTAGTCGAAGAGATTTCTGGTTACTGTGGATTTGAAGACAAGATTGCTGCTCCAGGAGGACCCAATGGGACACCTCTGGATCCTCTTCTAGAGATACATAGTTCTTTTGCAAATTTGTTAAAGGATAAACCTCCATCAAAGACTGAAGAAGCACAAAAAACTACATTAAAAATTCTCTTTACGGCTGCTGGAAATAGATCAACATATCAACGAGTTAATGGATGCTTGCCACAGTCAGAATCAAGGCCAAATATTGTCATTGAGCAAAGGATGGTTGAAGAAACAATTTTATATAGAGCCAATCATGATTTGATCTGTAAATTCATGGGTATTCGCCCTACCCTGAATTTTTTGCATTCCTGGGTCCGGCAAAACTGGGAGCCTCTTGGTGAGTATTCTTTATGGTTTATTAGCAATGGATATTTTATTGTTAGTTTTTCTTCACTTACCAATAGAAATAGGGCTTTCGAATAAAAAAAGAGGAATCATGGTCCGACAGGATTATTTGTTCAACCCTGGAGAGTGGGATTTGATCCTCGAATTGAACCCACTTTTGTCTCGATTTGGATCAGTTTGTATGCACTTCCAATGGAGTTTTGGAGTGAGCATGTATTGGAAATTATCGATAATTCCCTTGGAAGACATTTGGATATTTCCATAGACACAATAGAAGGAAACATAGCTATTTATGCAATATTATGTGTGGAAATGGATCTTAGCCAGCCTCTATTGGTAGAGGTGGAAATTGAACTTGCAGGACTATCTTGGATTCAACAACTGGATTATGAGGCATTGCCCTTCAGATGTAGAGTTTGCCACAAATATGGGCATTTGGCTCGATCTTGCCCAAATAATATGAACATAAAATGGAGGCTCCTCTAGGAATGTCAAATATTCCTAAGGAGGGTAAGTCAACAATCAACAAAGAAACAACCAATATTTCTCAAGGTAAATAAGCACAGGGAGATGGTTTTAAATAGCCCAAAAGAAGGATAAGGCAAAAGAAAAAATATGGTAAAGAGTAAACCCAACTCAAGCCCTCCAATAGGTATGAGATATTTAAGACATTAATGGATCAAGAAGAACAATTCATGGAAGGATTGGATGGGAATAATGAAAATAATAATAGCCATGTTCAAGCTCCTCTTTCATCTCCCCCCATCATAGAGCAGGTAATTGAGTATAGTGAGTTACCGCAGTCAAAGAGTGCAGGGGCATTGATAGTGCATAAGCAAGAGCAGCCAATAATTAAGGATGTCAGCATGGGTATAGCAGAAAAGAATAGAGAAAGGCCAACTTTAGGGATAACTCGGGTGGAAAAGAGATCAAAACATAGCAACTCTCAAGGAGTGGGTAGAAAATCAAATAAGGAATTGATAGCAGTTCAAGGAGACAAACTGATAACTGGAGGATTAGTGAGGCCAATAGATTTTTATTGCTCTCAAGGTAACCAATGATTATACAATCATGGAATGTTAGGGGTTTAAATAGTATAACCCATCAATATTTTGTTCGAAGACTCTTAGAAAAATGTAAAACAATTTTTTTTCTTATCCAAGAGACAAAAATGTCATTAGATCTTATGTGTAAAATAGTTAAAAGACTTTGGAGGGGTGCTAGTCATATGGAAGTGGCTGCCCAAGGTGCCTCATGGGGGATAGTTACTCTTTGTAACTCTCTTGAATGGACTATAATATAACATATATCTTGGAGGGGTGTTCTCACATCACATTTTAGAAATAATGTCATAGCTGAACATGTTTTAATCACAAATTTTTATGGGGCTCAAAACCTAGATGGTCAGATGCATCAATGGAAAGTTGTGCATAACATGAGAGTCTCAAGGGAATATTTAGACTGGATTATTTTTGGGGATTTAATGCTAAATTATCCTCTAGATATCAAGAAGGGGGAACCCCAATTTTGGACCTAGGGGATCGACTTATGATTGCCCAAGTCCAGGCATTACACTTGGTGGATATTAAATGCCCTGGAACCAACTATACTTGGACTAATAAGAGGAGGGAGCCACATAGCAGGAAGGTGAAGTTAGACCATTTTTTGGTTTTAGAGGAGGCATTTGTAAAATGGAATATAAAATTTCAGATTTTGGAGGGTCCAGTTTCATATCACTTTCCCATTTTGTTGGAAGGAGGGATCAAGATAGTGCAGCATCACAAACCATTTAAATTTGAAAACTTTTGGTTACAAAAAGAGGAACTTCGAAAGAAAATTCCATAGTGGTGGGAAGAATGTCGCCCAACATATGGGACAACAATGTTTAGATTCCATAAACAACTTCATTATGTCAAAGATCAACAAAACAATGGAGGCAAGCTAACAAGACATACTTCCAGGTCCAAAGAGCTCCATTGGTGGCCAGATGGGATGAGGTTCACAAACACTTTAGGGAAGGAACAATTACATAGCAGCTCAAAGAAGAGGATGATGCATTGCGTAAAGCGGTTGAGTACATTGACAACCAAGAGGAAACCTATTGGAAACAGAGAGCAAGAACCACTTGGTTATTAGAAAGTGATAAAAATGCCAAATTTTTCCATTGGACTGCTTGTGCTAGGAGACAGATGAACAACATGGAATCTCTTCAAGATGAGAACGAAAACTCCTTTGATACAATTCCAGGTATGCATTTCCATTCAATGGATTATTTTTCTAAACTATTTAAGGAAAGTATGGTGCAATATGAAGAGGCTCAAAAAGAAGTTATTGATGGCATACCCTCTGTTATCTCTGAAGAAGAAAATCATACTCTACTTAAACCCATTGATAGAGAGGAACTGAAGAATGTAGTCTTTGGAATGAGCACCGAAAAAACACCAGGTCCAGATGGCTTTCCAATTGAGTTTTTTAGGCCTTTTGGGATAACTTGGAGGAGGATGTAATGGTTGTTATAGAGGAGTCCAAAGGTAGTAAAAGAATGCTTAAAGCATTAAATCATAATTTTATTACCTTAATTCCAAAAGGGGAGGAGGGGGTACATATTTCATATTATAGACCTATTTCCTTATGCAATGTCATATATAAAATAATCACAAAGTTAATGGTTGAGCGGCTAAAACCTCTTCTACATAGCATTATCTCCTTAGAGCAAGGAGGTTTTGTAGAGGGTAAGCAGATCTTGGATGGTGTGGTTCTAGCTCAGGAGGCAATCCATTCAATGCAAACATCTGGTAATAGAGGAATGTTCATAAAATTAGATATGTCAAAGGCTTATGATAGGGTGGAGTGGAGCTTCTTGTCAAAGATGATGGCAGCCTTTGGTTTCTCTTAGGATTGGATAGAATGGGTCATGAATTGTGTTTCTACTCTGACATACTCAGTGTTAATCAAGGGTCTTCCCTCACAACCGTTTGGAGCTACTTGAGGCCTTCGTCAAGGAGATCCTTGCTCTCCCTATCTTTTTATCATATTGGCTAAAGGATTGGGTAGAATCATCTTGAGGAGAATACAACAAGGTTTGCTAACAGGTATCAAGGTGGGTGAGGAAGTTTTGACTCACCTATAGTTTGTGGATGACACAGGATTGGTGGGAGTGGCCAGCTTCAGGGAAGCAAGAATGATTAGAGATACACTTAATGTCTACCTTAGGGCTAAAAACCAAGTCATCAATGATAAAAAATCCAAAGTGGTATTTTTCAATCTTGATCAAAGGCTTCAGGATAGAATTTTAGAGATCTTGGGATTCACAAGGACTTATCTCCCAGTGGTATACTTAGGGTCCCTTTGCATTTTAAAAAACTAAAAATAGATATTTGGAGGAATATTTTGAATTGTATCAAGGACATAATTAATCATTGGTCTCACAAATTGTTAAGCTATGGGGGTAGATTAACTTTTTTACAGTCAGTCATTCAGGCCATGCCAATTTATAAATTTTCTATCCTTGATGCCCCATATACCATATGGAAAGATTTGGACAAGATGGCTAGAAAATTTTTATGGGAAGGAGTAAAAGGAGAGAGGAAATGGGCCTTAGTAGGTTGGGAGAAAGTAATCCAACCCAAGGTAAAATAAGGTTTGGGACTGAGAAGATCAAAGTTAAATAATAAAGCTTTGGCTGGAAAGCTTTCTTGGAGGTGGATTTCCCAACCAACTTCTTTATTCAGTAGAATCTTAACTAGTAAATATTTGGGACAAGTAAACCCAAATGAGGTGGGTCATTTCCCTTTGGATGGTAATGTATCCTTAGTGTGGCAGGCTCTCAAGTTAGGATCTCAAGTAGTAAAAGATATATTATTTTGGAAAGGGGGGAGAGGGGAGAAGGCACGATTTTGGACAGATTCATGGGATCAATACCCACCTATCATTGTTGAATTTATTGAACTGCAACCAATAAAAATAGCCATAGAAACCAGGGGATGGGTCCAAATTGAAATTTATTTCAACACTAGTCAGCTGGGGGATTATAAGTTTAAGTAGTTTAAGAAGTTGGATAAGTGGCCAATTTCAATCCCTCCAGATTTGACACCGATCATGACTAAAATATTGGCAAAAATATTTCTCACAGGTAGAGATGAGGAGGATGAATTAGCTTGGGGCTATGGGAGCCTTGGTGTCTACACATTGAAGTATGGATATGATAAGATCCTTCTAGAGCCTCCTCCTCATACATATCAGGTTGAGGATTGGAGAAATATTTGACAGTCCAAGGGTTGGTTGAAAGTAAACTTTTTTGCCTAGCAGTTCATGCATAATGGAATTCTTACTTTTGATAATATCATATGTAGGGGAATCATTGGTCCATATCAATGTGTTTTATGCTACAAGAGTGAGTAAACCACTGATCACTTGATGTTTGAGTGCCCATTCATGCACCAGATTTGGGAGAGATGGTTTTTATATTATAAAATTCAAGTTAATGGTGATTTGAATCGGATTACTATTTGGAAAAGATTGAATAGGGGTAGATTTAAATCTAAAGCTCTTTGTATTGGTTGGGAGCTTGGATTAAACTTTATTTGTTGGTAAGTGTGGTTGGAGAGAAATTCCATAATTTTTAGAGAAACTTTTTCTTCTTTAGATGGAGTTTGACAGGTCATTTGGAGCAAACTCACAGAAACTGTGGCAATCTATGCTAAAGATGAAACTCAGGTTGTTATTGGGGCAATGGAAAAGGAAGTTGAAGTGTAAGAGGGACAGGATAGAGCTAGTTGGAAACCACCCCCAAAAGGTTGGATTAAAATTAATACTGATGGAGCTAAAAAAGGCAATCCGAGTAGAGCTGGAATTGGAGTGGTTTGCCAGAATCATATTGGAACAATGCTCTTTTGGGAACTATAAGGCTTGGGAAGAGCCACAAACAATGAAGTAGAAGCCTTAGCTATCAAATATGCTTCTATTTGGGCAGTAAAACAAGGTCACGGGAGGATAATCCTAGAATCATATTCTCAAATAATGGTTGGAACTCTAGATTGCATGAGGGACTTTGCTTTGAAAACATGAAGGTTGAGGATTCTTGTCACTCAAATTAAGGAATTATGGAGGGAGTTAGATGATGTGATTCCAGTTTATGTGAGTAGAGATCTAAATAAAGTGGCAGACTTCCTGCTAAGATGGGTACCGAGAAGGAGGCGGGGGTTCAGTGGCACAGTGACATGGCTATTGAGGATGAGATGATTAGGCAGGTTGGTGAGCAAATCCAGTGCTTAGCTAATTTGGATAACCATTCCAAAAATACTATTTAGGAGATTTGTGCTTCAATGTAGATCTTCTTTTATAGTTGTAAATAGGTGAACAGTCATTGTAGAAATATGGTTTAAGAGATTTGGCTCCAATGCAAATCTTATTTTATTGTTGTAAACATGTGTTCTCTTTGACTAAGGCTGGGAAAAGTCTCATCCCAACTTGTAAATGATATTTATTTTAATACAAGTTTTTTCAAATTATTTTTCAAAAAAATAATATAATAATGAAAATATAAATAATATAACTATGTAAATAATATACTAATAAATAATTATTAATAATATAAATATTTTTGGATATTATTTTTATTTTTATTTTTAATATTAGGATGGCCATTATATTATCTAAAGTCCTAACCTAACTTATTAAATCCGACCAAATTATAAACTATAAATTATAAACTATAAAATATCTATTAGACCCGACCAAATTTCATAAACCTAAGATATAAACTAACCTATTAATAGACACAAGACACGAAACACGAGACATATACTCTAATCTATTAATAGAAATGAAACAAAAATTTAAAAAAACTAAACCTACCTCACAAATCTAGATCTCTAAACCTCGTACCTAGACGTACCACACACCCTAAATTACCTCATAAACCTAGATCCTAAACCACACAATTCTAAAAACACCTAAACCTTGATAGTCGAAGATAAGGAAGGTGGCTTCACCACGTATTGATATTCTGAACCTGCCACACATAAAAGCTACCATTCATGTTAACCAATCAATGCAAACGACCACAGATCAACTCCTCCACCGTTGATTACGTATTAATCGACAGATAATCAATATTTTAAACAAACACAAATTATGATTTACGCTGCCATCGATCATAGCTTATAATTCATTTATCTGCCATCGATTATGAATTATGAATTAGGGTTTAGAGGGACTATAAATACCATTCTCCATCGTTGATTACACAAATTTACAACCTCCACAATAGATTGTAGTTAAATTAAAAAGGATTAGGGTAAAATGGTAATCAGTATTACCGCTCAGACTTTACCCTCTATTTTTCTACCATGCAAACCAAGGCATGTGAAATTTAATTCGCCTGCGTAGAAAATTCAGAATACCCTGGTCTTTTATACGTATCTCTACGATTGCGAAGTAGGTAAACAAAACTGATTGAGGGTGGAATACGTAAGGTGGCCACCAGTGTCTTCTGTGACAGCAACAGGCAAAAGTCAGGTAAAATATTCCCTTTCAAATTTTTTATTGCCTTTTTATCATCCTTATCATCAAAAAGGTATTTTTCTCTATTTTTAATTCAAATTCCTCAGAGATTAGTTTAAAATAATCGATATTAGGGTGTAAAGATTGACATTTAGGATAAAATTTTAAATTATGGCTGTAGTTTTTCCAAATTTCAATGAATTCGTAAAAGCCCTAATTTGTTTCACTCTATATCTGGAAAAAGCCCTAATTTTCTAAACTCTGGAATTTATGGAATTAAACCCCTAATCATTTTTTACATAATTTCTTTTCGGGTTTCAAAAATTTATCAATTTGTACTACTTTTTAAAAAAAAAATTATTCTATAGTTGTTTGTTTTGCATGTATAAATTTGAAACCCTAATCCTAAATGTCTGAAATTGTAAAATTTTACAAAACCCCTAAATTTTAAAAGCCCTAATTTATAAATTCCTAATATTTTGCAAAGTTATAATAAAAACCCTAAAATTCTAGGTTTCGAATCTTGAAATTGATGCAAACCCTGTAATTTTTTTTAAGGGAATTTTTAATTTTCGAAGTATTCTCAATTTTTTCAAAGGAATTTGAATTTTTGGCAAAATTTGATTTAAATTTTGATTAAACCTTTTTGTTGGTACAGTTAAAATATATATTTTTTATTATTTTAGTTTGTACAGTTAAAATTCTGATAAAAGGTTATACAATTTGTACAAATATATTAATACAAGAGGTTTTTGTATTAATATAAGAGGTTTTGAATCTACATCAGAATTTTTGATTTAATAAGAGTTTGTACAGTTAAAATATATTTTAGTTTTCCTATAAACTTATTTTCTAAATTCTGAGTTTTTATCTGATCTGTTTGTATGTATTTGCTTCTGTATTTTCTGGGTTCTTGTTTTTGTACATAATACGTATTTTTCTAAGCTTCTGAGTCTGTACAGAATGCGTATTTTTTGAGTCTATACAGAATACATATTTTCTAAAGTTTTTGTTTCTATACAATTTATGTATCCCCTAAGTGTATTTGTTTTTGTACAAAATACGTATTTTTTTTTAAGTTTGTTTATAATATACGTATTTGCTTTTGAAATATTATTTCTGTGCAAATTACGCCTTTGATATATGGTTTACATTTCCTGTACCTGTATACTTTCAATATATAAAAAAAAGGCAACAAAAACAACATAAAACTATATAAACATAAAAAAATGATGTTTTACTACGGAATTCTAGCCTCTAAAACTACTCTCGTGTCTTCCAATATTGCAGAATATCTGTAATAAAAATGCCCAAGTCTATTTTCCAAAAGCGCAGTGAACCATCTTCCATTGAAACACAGTCCAAGTAACTCTGTGATTGCGCTATGTGAAAATGCTCGCTGGTGGGAAGCGCTTACCAAATTTAAGGGACACGATGTAGGGGTAGCACAAAAGTTTATCCTGAATTGCAATCCTAACACTATGGTCACTCATGTAGGGAATCTAAAAATCAAGATAACCCCAAGTTTGATTTATGAAATCCTAAACCTACCTGAGGTTGGTATACTCTTTTACAAAAACACTAAAAGTGTCACCCAACTAGTAAAACGATTCGATGAAAAATATTCACTTATAAAAAACAAAGAAGGTGCAATCATAGGAATAACAACCTCTACACTTCCTCTTCTTTGGCAAGAGGCAGTTGTCCGCATCATTAAATTCTTCAATGTCAAAATTTGCATGTCTATCCTAGCTGCATATCATATTCAAATGGTTCTTAACCTAAAATACCCTGAAAAATAAGACTGTATTATCAATATTCCATACTTCTTGTGTCAGTCATTAAAATCTACAATTTTGAGAGTCAAGCTAGAAAATTCTGAAGGACAACCTAAATTACATCTAATTTCTCATCATGGTCTGATTAAACTCATAATTCTAAAAAAGGCCCATGAAGTAAAAGCAGCATGGATTTGAATTGTGGAAGAGTCTAATGCATCTAAAATATTAGATAGATCCGAATTTGAAGATGCACAATCTACATAAGAGGAAAGTGACTCCAATGACCATGTTGAAAAACCTGGAAGTTCAAAGAAAAAATGGAAAAACACTAAATTTAGAATACAATCCAGGAAATAAACAAAAATAATATAAATTTTTGAAGAAGACCAAGACCCAAAATTGTCTATAGATGAATCTGTTGAAGAAACCCTGTCTTATCTCAGAGCACAGAATGAATCCCTTCAAAAAAAAATGATAAATTAAGTATGGATTTAGTAGAACAACATAAAATTGTTCAGCAAGCTCTTTCTGTGCAGTTTAAATTAATCAAACATCTCAGAGATGATAAGGTTGCAGGTCCTGCAAATCCTACCAGTCAGTCACCACCTGTTGAAACTTCCTCGCCAAAACTATCTACATTCAGGAGAAAGCCTAATCGGTCAACGTTGGTAAGTTTTTATCCACTCATAAAATCATTGAATTTTCAAAAGTTCTCAATGAAGATAGTTCTCAACAAACTAAGAATATCTCTCAACCAATTGTGCTAGCTTTTAAATGGTCTAAAGACTCCGATGAAGATCTCCCTTCCTCTCAGGCTAAGGTTGCAAAACCGAAAGAGAAAGAAAGCAACCAGGAAGTTGAACATATTAAGACTGTAACTGTAGAAACACCAGTTACAACAATAGCTGCAGACAATAAAACTAAGAAACAGGTGCAACAAGTTAAGAAGGAACATAAAACACCTAGGACAAGAGGAAGAGCTTCCATAATCTCAGCCAGTGATCAATGATCATTAAAAACTTTTTAATATTTATCAAAGACATATATTTATATGTGGTTTGAAAAAAAAAATTATTCGTATATTTGTATATGTATGGATTGATAGTTAGTATTTGTATATGTTGTTTAAAAATAGTTTATTTATATATAAATTTGTCTACTGCATATGTTTTTAAATCTATCTATTGCATGTGTTTTTAAGATCTATCTACTACATGTGCTTATCTGTCTACTGCATATGTTTTTAAAGTCTATTTTATTGCATGTATTTTAAAAGTTTATCTGTTGCAAATCCTTATTATTTTTTGGAGATTATCATCAGGTTACTATGTAAAAGATAACAAAATTTTTGATATTTAAATTCTGTTCTGGATATTATTATCAGATTACTATATTTTGATTTTCATGCAAAAGATGACAAAATTTCTAATGTGGTTGATATTTAAATTTTGTATTATTCTTATATTATTTCAGCATTAGAATTCTTGCATGATGAATTCCTGTATTTTTTTGGATACAAAAATAAGTACATTTTATAATTTTTTTATATCTCTTAATATTGTAACATTTCTTTTGGAACTGTGCATGCATAAATTTGTTATTTCCTTTATATTTATTTATTTATATATGCATGAGGACATGCATAAGATTTAGTCTGGGGGAATGATAAGAGGTTATTTACTACTAATTTTTGTATCATATTTATTCATTTTACTAGAATATTTGATATATTTTTACATGTTATCATCAGTTTAATATGAATTATTGATGAAAATGATTAAAAATGGTAATTTGATCTTTATAGTTAACTTACGTCCAATTTGCTCGAGTTTTGAGTTAAATGCAGGTAATAAGTGAAGAAATTACAATATTGAACCTCATATATGAAGAACAACCATTAGTAGTTGGAAGAATTCAGCAAATGATCTCAGTTTACGGAATACAGTTACTGAAGTAATTACTGACAATAATTACATAAGAACAAAAGATCACTTTTGAAGACTTACCTCTAGATTATTGACCATGGATGACAGCATAATATGGACGACAACATAATATGGACGGTAGAACCAAATGACGACAATTAAAATATCTTCAAATATATCTTTCCTTTCCATTTTGGTTACGAGATTCTCTCCAGCTAATAAAACTTTATTAAAAGGATTTGTAATGTTATTGTTTGTCAAATGTCAAAGTTGTTAAGACTTCCTACATTAAAGGAATTGAAAAGTCTTATACAGCCCTATTATGAGTCAGTTAGATAGAAAATATTCCATGTAATGCCATTTGGACCAATAGAAATATTTTTAGGTCCAAGTCAAATAAAATATATTTAGCTTTAGGATATCTTATGATGCACGTACAGTCATCACTCCACATTTTTAGCAAGATACATACGTGGAAAAGATTATACATTGTATTAGTCTTAGTATAAATATACATCAGAAAACAGAGGAACGTTTGTCTCTTCCGTTCCTTCTGCTGCATTATTCTTACATTTCAATCATGTTATAGAGCTTGTACATTTGAGCCTTCATCAATAAAATAGCATTTCTTCAATTATGGTAACTTGTATCATTTCTAGCATTTGTTTGTTCTTTGTTTTGAATCTGTAAATACTGTAACCTGCATTCATTAATAATGAATAAATATTAGTATAAATCAGAATATTTAGTTACTAATAGAGTATTTTAGGGGAAAATAACTTACATTACCACATAGGATGTAGGGCCCACTCCTAATCGGCAGTCCCTGAGCTCTTTTGCCCCATGCATTAGATTAGAATTAGTTAGATCTGCATTATAAAATATATAAAATTTAGAAATTGCATAAGGATCCTAATAGTTAAAATTCATAATAAATTTCATTTATTTACCATTTTCTGCATAATTCATACTATATAATTTTATATTTTTTTTTGTACATGTGTACGCATGATTTATGAACTGGAAATTGAACTAGACTTAAGCATTAATTCCTACGATCATATCTATACTGGATTGCTACTTTTTAAATCTAACCTTGATTTCCCTCGGATTGATAAAATTAAATGTAAGGCTCTACAGCTGATCATCTCTAAAAGAGGCATTGAGGTGGACCCTAATAAGATCCAGGTCATCATGGATATGCCTACCCCAACTAACTTAAAGGAATTGTATAGTTTACAAGGAAATATTCAATCAATCTGTCATTTCATTGTGCAATTTTCTAACAAATGTAGGTCATTCAATCACCTACTACAAAAGGGAGTGCCATTCTCTTGGATAGATGAGTATCAAAAAGCCTTTGATTACATTAATAAATACCTAGCTTCTCCACCAATATTAGCTCCTCCTCGTCTAGGGGTCCCATTCTATATTTATATTTTAGCAACAAAATTTGCATTAGGGACAATGCTTGCACAAAAGAATGAACAAAATCAAGAGCAATTTGTCTACTACATTAGTTTAACATTGGTAAGCTATGAAACAAGATACGCTTATGTAGAAAAATTATGCTTAGTAGTGATTTTCACCACTAAAAACTTTGACATTACATGCTTAGTCACACAACATACGTCATAGCTAGAGAAAATCCTCTGGGTTATATGATGTCTCGCACTTAAAAAAATACCCACACTACTAAATGGATAATGCTCCTTACTGAATTCAACCTTGAATTTATTAGAAAAAAATCCATTAAAGGTCAGGTAATAGCTGATCAACTTGTGGAAGCTCCACTACCTAGTGATCATCCTTTGATTATTGAGCTCCCAGATGATTCAGTATTTTTCATCATTGAACATGAAGAAGATGTCATTCTGAAAGAAGACATCAATATGACACTATTATTTGATGGCTTTAAGTGCGCAAAAGGTAAAGGTGTAGGATTTGTATTTCATACACCACAGGGGGTACCTATACCCTTATCATTCAAACTCGACTTCCAATGCACAAACAACATTGTAGAGTACGAAGCCTTAATATTAGGTCTTCAATCAGCTATAGCTATGAGCATTAAGCATATTAGGATATTTGGTTATTCTCAACTTGTTGTTAAGCAAATCAATGGAGAATATCAATGCAAATAACCTACCATTAAGCTTTACCATGAAGTAGCAATGAAATTGCTCTCTAAGTTTGATTGGTATAAAATCATTAGTTTGCCACGTTCAACTAATATATTTGTAGATGTGATGGCCTCCCTTGGATCGTTGATTCCAAAAGACTCCTTTGGAGAGGTATAGTCCTTTATCATTTCAATGGTCTCTAAATATGCAATTTTTCGTGTTGAATATACAGATAAAATGGATTTTTGTTTTATCCAGTCAGATCCATATGAGCCTTGGTCAAGCCAGATAATAGCCTTTCTCAAGTTTGAAACACTCTTATCTAATATGTCTCGAATTGCAAAACACACTTTTAAGCAAAAGGTAGCCTGTTTCATTCTCTTGGGGGACATGTTGTATAAACATGGTTATGATGGAGTCCTCCTCCGTTATCTCAAGTCTGGTGAGGCACAAAGAGCCCTGTGTGAAGCCCACGATGGTACTTGTGGTGGTCATTTTAGTGTAATGGACATTTCAAAGCATATTTTACACATGGGTTATTATTATCCCACAATGGAACATGATTGTTGCACTTATGTCAAACATTGCAAGAAGTACCAAGAACGTACTAATTTAACTCAAGTACCATCACAAGCTTTACAGCCTATTCAAAGCCTTTTGACCTTTTCACAATGGTACCTAGATCTAATTAGCAAAATCTCACCTCCTTCCTCTGAAAAACATACTTTCATCATCGTAGCCACTGAATACTTCACAAAGTGGGTTGAGGCAATTCCTCTAACCAGTACTATAAGACCTAGAATTGTGGATTTTATACTTTATCACATCATTTTTCATTTTGGTATCCCTTCAAAGATCATTTTATACAATGGCGAGTCTTTCAATAATAAGGACGTTTGAGAAATTTACGAGAAATATAATATTCAAAATAGTAACTCAACCCTTTATTACCCACAAGCTAATGGACAATTTGAAGCTTCCAATAAGACCTTAATTGCTATTCTCAAGAAACTTGTCAAAGAAAATTACAAATATTGGCATACAAAAATACCCGTGGCATTATGAGCTTATTGAACAAGCATATGCACGTCTACGGGGGCAACACCGTTTTCATTGGTCTATGGATCCGAAGCAATCATGCCTCTTGATCTTGAGATCCCCTCCTTGCAAATATATTTATAGGAATCCATAAATGATGACACTTCTATACAAGCACATCTTAACCAACTCACACTTCTTAATGACAGGTGAGTCAATTCTTTAGAGCATTTACGAGTTTATCAAGACCACCTAAAGCGTGCTTACAATACCAAAGTTCATCTACATGAGTTCCAAATAGGATATCTTATCCTTAAAGAGAACCACCAAAACACCAATGCATTATCATATCTTCATGATAAATTTGCAGCTAACTGGTTAGGTCCATACATTGATACACAAAGAGTGTGTAACAGTACTTATAGGCTTGTTAGTCTAAAGGGAGAGGAATAACTTGAACCACTTAATTTCACACACTTAAGAGCATTCTATGCATAATTGGATTTCTATATATGTATATATATACATGACTAATACACAAAATCATTTGCATACATTTCATTCACATCATTGCATATAACACTTCAAAAACACTGCATTAACAATGTTTCATATTGTATTTTTCACAAACATGGCATTTGCACAACATTTCATTTTGCATTTACATCCACATTTCACTTCTCATATTAGGGATCATTTATTTAGTTCAAGGTATTAATTGGTCCAATAAATTCATGTTGCCTTAATCAAGGGCACCTTCAAACCATCACCCATTTCATTCCATAAAGTCAAATTATCATTTGCCTCCATACATCCATAATTCCTAGGTGTTTTCGGTCACTCAACCACTCCTAGTGTTTTAAGAAAACTCCAAAATACATGTCAAGTTCTTTTTAGGACCATCACACATATACACTAAGAAAATCTTGAGTTTTGGGAATTGACTCCAAAACACTCTTGAACCAAACACAATTTCACATCTTAAAAATATCTTGTGTCAAGGAGGGATAACACCATACTTGGTATGGATCTCAAAGTGAAAATGGTCATCCTTGCTAGTTCTATCATGCAAAATAGTCCATAAGAACAGTGGTTTGCACCACTATCACAATTTCTTCAAATCCAAAAGATAGAGTAGTAAGGATAGGGTAGAATTCTCATCATACTTAGGTTGAGAATTTTATTCCCCAAAGCTCTAAATATTTTACATCACACACCACTAATCATTGTATTGTAAGGATCGTACTACATTTCCAGTTAGACAGTTAGGTAGTCATCTCCAAAATTCAAGAGATCAAAAATACAAGTCATGGACTATGGAGTTAGCCTCCACCGGATATATAGATGCTTGATTGGAAGTGGAGTACACTCATGCATGGTAACATGTCTCTTTTAAAGAGACCTTTGATCGCACATAAGGACAAGCTAACTTCTTGGTCTCATCCATAATAGGTTTATCCAATTTACTCAAGATGAGTTAATGAACTCACTTGCACACACATTGGTTCTTGATTACCTCAAGTCATTACCATGCTCTTGATTTGGTAAGTGAACTCATTGCACACACATTTGATCCTATAAGGATAAGGTAGTGTTAGTGAGTTTGTTTGATACCACTAGTATGTATGAGTCTCTGCAAAATAATCAGTTTTCCATATCAACATCCATGTCTTCTTCCATATCAACATCTATATCTTCTTCCATGTCAACATCCATGTCATTTCATGAGGCTTCCATCTTACATACCACCAAGTCTGGTGCCCCTGATTAAACAACAATGCTCGAAAATGGCCAAGCAAGATCTAAACTATAAATTATCAGTAGAACATCTACATTTCATAACTTGCATTAATCATCCATAACATATCATATGTATTCACCATCCATATAAACATGTATTCCATAAAGGCATTCCATAACAAGCATTCACAAACACATATAACACAAAAATTAAAAGCCATGTATATATATGTATAAATATCGCATGTACAAAGAGTGCCAAAAGGCTACATACAATGGAGAATCAAGGATCATATACAAAATGTGCATCTAAGCACTAGCTATGTCCTCCAAGAGGATCCTTATGACCTAGTAGGAACCTTAGACCTATATTTATGCCTAGACTCACTCTGCCTAGCAGCCTCAGATATAGATGAGGTTTGAGGATCAGGAAGTGGAATATGATGCTTCATCAACCTATTCTCCAATACCTTGATATACCTATGTTGAGACAAAATATGTGTTATGTCAATATTATGTTGGTGCTCCCTCTCTAGTATCTCTACCTGGAGCCTCACAATCCTCTCATCTCGAGCCATCACCATCACCTTTCGCTCTGCTACCTACTACTCTAGCCTTACCCACTCCTCCTTGACCTGATCTAGAGGCTCATCAGGAGTCACATCCACATCATATCCATCTAGTTGCACCCTTAGTCCTCCTTTTACTATCTGATCGAAGGCACCACTTTTGCTTGGGGGCCTCAGAAACAAAGTAAAAAACAAAAAAATATATATGTATACAAGAAAAACAAAGTAACAAAATCATCAGTTCAAGTTTGCATGTTTTAGATTCAATTCTAAATAGTAGATGCTAAATATTACTTTTAGAAGTACTAAAGAAACCATGAGTTTTTACTCAAATCAATATGAGCCCATCAGTAATGTTGGAAGAATTCAACTAAATACATTTTTTGATTATGACCAACCTCATCCCTATTCAACACCACTTCCATCACACTTTTCTCATTTTTCGTCCATACCCCAACAGGACAATCCCTTTGCCAATCCTCTTCATAACGATATTATCTATTCTCCCATATATCCATATTATGTCTATCAATCCACATACAATCCTCCTCCACCCCTTCAATATTCTTCTTTCAATACAACACATTCATTTCAACAAGAAAATACTTATTCTTCCAATTCTACCATGCACTCACCTCCTACTTCGCAATCTTCCTGTCATCATTCTATCCATAATAAAGAAAGTAGAGGTGAGAAATCATTAGGCCCTTTTATGACTGAATTCCTAAGGCACGTATCAAAAACCTCTCGAAAACCTTCATCACGTAAATTTATTAAGCTCAATCAACCAATGGATATAATTCTCAAGTATTTACTTGACACAAATAGGATTGAACTCCCTTCCATAAGACAACCTGATACCACAACAGATTGGTTTAAACCTGAGCTACATTGTGAATATCATAGAGTGGATGGACATATGACACAAAAATGTAAAGATTTAAGATGTTCAATTCAAGATTTGATTTATGAGGATCTTTTTAATATAAAGGAATTACAATCTACAACTGATTATAAATCTCTAGTAAATAATCAAACTCCTACACAACAAATACCAATGATCAATCAAGACATGGGGATCTCCCAAGAACCCCTATTCAATTATCAACAACAAGAAACCAATCAAATATTGCATGTTAATGTGTCCCATCATGATGATATTATTAATATTGTAACAAAAACTACAAATGAGCAACCTCAAGTTCAATCAACTCAATCTGATATTCAAGATATGGGTTCCTCATTTGACCAACCTTTAAAACTATCTTTGGCTCTAGAGAATGATCCAAAATGGAATGTAAGCATAGAAAGATTATCTTTAAAATCAAAATCTCAATTTGAAGTCCACTTTGATAGCCAACAACAAGTGATTAACCCTCAAGCAAAGATATCCCTTTTAGAAGGATTACAAAGTTCTCATAAGGAAATGTTGTTCAAAATACCTAGCCAACAATCTGTTCCTCATGATATTTTCCCCAAGGACATAATTAATGATGTAAACCCTCTTGAGGTTAATCATATTTCATTCTGTGATGAGGATATTCCTTCCTCTACTCCACAAGAAGACTCATCTCTTTATATTATCGGATCTAGTAAATAAACACCTGTTAAAACTATCATGGTAGACAATGGCTCCTCTCTTAATTTATGCACTTATCAATTATTCCAAAAACTCAAATCAAAGGAAGAATATCTTAATGAATCAAATGTTATTATAAAATATTTTAACAATGAAATTCAAGAAGCTCAAGGTACTATAATTTTTCCCCTCAATATTGGATCCAAGATCTTGGATACTCTATTTTATGTGGCATATGGCCCTTCATCTTATAACCTACTTCTCCAAAGTCCTTGGATTCATACGATGTGGGTTGTCCCTTCCACTCTTCACCAATGTTTGAAGTTTGAACTTGCAAATAAAATTGTTACCATACATGGTGACCCAACACCATTTGAAGAATATTTAACGGTTGAAACATCAAGTTCTATACATTCTCTTTTGTCACAATTATCTTCTATCCATCACTTTTCTTCATTCATATATGATCATCCTTGTTTACCAAATAACATCCATGTATATCTTTTACATATGCTCCCTCCATCTTATCAAGACTTGCAAGATAGTGATAAGAATGAAGAACTTTCTTACATTTTATTTTGTAACATGATCAATTCTACACATATAAAAGTCAAATATTTTGCTACATTATTCTACATTATAACAAAGCTTTTGTTATCGCTACCTTTTATTCATCACCTTTTGTTCTTACCTTCAACACAACCAAATTATCCTTCAAAACCTCCTTTGATTTTGAAGCAACCTTAGATACGCTATACTCAAACAACATTGTATAGTGTATATAGATCATCTTGTATATACCACCAATTCCATCATCTAAAAATTCATATAAAAATAAAAAATTTCAAAAAACAATCACATTGTATTTCTTATTGCAAATCATCAATTAAAATCAAATACAAAAATATTCAAAATCATCAAAATCTTCAAAAACATCTTTTATTTTGTACTTCTCAAACTATGAAGTATTGCAGTTATATTTTCAGTTATTTTGGATAAATTAGCATTTATTTGGAATCTCACACTTTCACATTCACATGAATAAATATCTTGATTTTATCTGGCATGATTACTAATCTCTCTTATATCAAAGTCCACAAAATTCAATTAAATAAAGTTTGAGCACAGAGAATTGATCTTGTTATTTACTTAAACCAAGCATATCCTTTCACAATAAAATGATTATATTTGTAATTTCCATGCTACGCTACATAGTAGCAGTGGTTCTTGAGCGAAAAGTTTCCCCTACTATCCTATCATGCACATGGTCTAGAATATTTGAGAATTGACAAAAGGACAAGCTCACCCCTACCCAGAATAAAAATCCCTTGCTCTATAGCTAATCCGAGAAAGTATCCCTAGCATAGGAAGAAAAATAAAAGTTCAAGAAAAAGAGAAAAAGAAAAAGGTTATTTTAGCATGATCTCAAATATCAAGTCACAATACAAAAATACAAAAAAAAAAAAAAAAAAAGCAAAAGAGAAAAGCAAAAGCAAAAGCAATAAAATCCCTTTCCCTACCCCTTGAAAAGAAAAGAAGGGTTGATGAGCTTGAATCCCTAGAATTCTTAATTATTCGAAAACTGTGAGGTAAGCCCCATAACAGGTGGTTTGTGCCCAACCCGCTTGGCCTTGGGTAACTCCTAGCATGGTGATATGTCTATCACATTAGCGACTTTCTTTTGTACAGACCTATGTCCGCTTATGGATTAGCTAGCTCTTGATAACCCGACCTACATAGTAGTCTGGTATGGTTATATGCATCTAAATCATGGTTAATGAACACTTATTTGGTTCATTCAAATCACTTGTATCAAATTATCTTGCTCAAAACTTGGTAAATGAACAATGCAATTGCACACACATTTGTATTTGAGAGATTTTGTGTATCATTATGATAAATCAAGATTGTTAATGAACTCACATACACACATGGGATTTCTTATAAATCTAACTTTTGTCTTTAAGATACTTTGAAATAATTTTGCAAATTGTTTGGAATAAATTCATTTTCTTCTTTGAAGAACAGTTGTTTAGTATAAAGACAACTACATGCATTCTCAAAAAAATCAAAATCATTTTCCAAAACATGCAATCAAGTTACATTTATATATATTATCGACTTTCGTGACGATGGTATAGTTCCAAAAACCAAAATTGGAATTTTATGCCTAGCGCAAGTCCTCGTCTTCATATTTTCTGAAGACCAAAATTAAAAATCAACCATGCAATAAATCTATTATTTTTTTCTTTGGATTTCGTGATGATGGTATAAGTCTATACCTAAATATTCTATGCCTAGCGCAAACCATTGTACCAATTTTATTCCCCATTTATTTAAAATCATAAAAACATATGACTTAAATCATTATGTTACACAATTATGCTTTAAAACAAACAAACACCTATTCTATTTCATGTCATTATGTTCAAATTCAGTTTTTGCAACCATGGTATAATTCCTAAGGAATTGTTAAAAATTTTATCACACTTAGGAATCTATGCCTAGCAAAAATCATCTTTAAAATATTTCATGCATAATATTTTCATGGAAATCTAAAAAACAAATCATCATCATCATTTGCATCATCACAACAAAGTCTTAAGACAGTCTCTTAAGCACCCTTTTACTTTTAGCAATATTTCTATACTAGGATTAGCTTGACGACCGAGTGAGCGGCGACTCCATGAAATGGTCTATAATAGCGACAATGTCCTTTGAAATTATTGTTAAAAGTCCCTTTTATTTTTATCAAATTATCACATCACAAACAACCAACTTGTTTACATCAGATTATTTCATTTAAATTTTAAAAAAGCATGACATTCAAACCATCATATTTCCAAATGGCATAATTACATGAATCATCGAATCAATCAATCAAAACATTAAAGCATCATACAAATACATAAGACAATTCATATGATCAAAAATATCTCATCTATATATATCTCAACGAGTATATGTACATCATCTCAAAACTAGATTGGTATGCCACAATCTGTACCTAGGCATACTCAATCCCCTATCAAAAATAATAATAAGCACTATAATCAATCTGTGCAGTGCAATTTGTAGCAGCTAGCCTCGAGAACCCCTAGAGCTCTTAGCCTCATCTCCTCCCCTGCCCTGAGGTGGACGAGGTGGCCCCATCATAGTCCGTGTGGTGCTATGAGTCCTGGACTCTAATCATGATGATGTCCTCGATGACCTCATCCTGATAGGCTTCGCAATAGGGGCCGACAGTGGTAACCTCTGCCCCTCTGGCACCATATGGTGTTATAGTGTCTCTTAGAATGTGACCTAGGCAATAGCCCATGCTAGATCCCAAGTGCTCGCGCCTCCGCTTCGTGCTCTGAGGTGTGCTACCTCATCTCTAAGCTATGTGGCCTCCTCTTAGTGTCGTGCAGCATCATCCTGTAGAGTCTGCACCTCTGCTTGGAGATGGACAGTCTCCACCTAGAGAGTAGCCATCTCACTACTCTCTCCTGTGTCCACACCTTTGTCCTTATCGGGCAATGGTGGTCTCTCTCTCCATGGAGAAGGGGGTCTCTCCTCCCTCCTCTCTCACTATCATGGCCTCTGCTGAGACTATGGTCTCCTCTGCTCTCTCCCTTCGTGACCTTGTGTTGCCTCAATGGTCACCTGGCACCGCCTCCCCATCTGACGTACAACTATGTGAATCAGACCCTGTGCCCTCATCATTCGAGGAGGGCAGATGTCTGTGTACCAGGCATCATAGTCGTCGGCAA
Organism: Wollemia nobilis; assembly: GCA_028583015.1. Taxonomy (NCBI): domain Eukaryota; kingdom Viridiplantae; phylum Streptophyta; class Pinopsida; order Araucariales; family Araucariaceae; genus Wollemia; species Wollemia nobilis. Next base: position 6,796 of record JAQPPZ010002456.1, on the reverse strand, counting down.
CCCCTGCATCATCCTCATCCACTGGCTGAATTGGGGCATCAACTGTGTCCGAACTCTAGAAGCACTGCATATCTGGAGCCCCGCTAACTGTAGTGTTATCCTAGATTGTCTAGGAAAACTCGTAGTCTCTGAGAGATGGGATCCCCTATTGTAGACCGAATTGCCTCAAAACTCGGTCGTAGCGGTGGAGCTCCACCTCTCCCCTCTCCATCCTTAGCCAACAAGTTTGTCTAATGTGAGCCAGCTCTTGTCCATCCTTGACCCACCCTTGATGATATCTCCAAGGTCTCTAGGTGATCTAGTCGGAGACAAGGTCGTCAAGTAGTCTTAGGGACATTGGCAGATCTATCCGCCACTATGACCCTCTCCGAAGCCACCAGTAGAAAGCTCGAGGCCTCTCCCCATCAATCCCTATTAGTGGGAACCCTACCGGCCTCCGCATCATGATGTGCTCCCAGCACCAAACCTGTAGTAGAGATGTCATAACCAGACATCGATCGCCCTTGTATACGACCCCATGCAGGATCCTATACAATCGGCATAGTACAAAGCTCCCCCAAGCAAACCTATATCTGTGGTCTCTCATGTCATAGACCATATCTATCAGTAGCCATGGTACTCTGCATCCACTCTAATGGCATAGCAATAGACCACCTACAACCCCAGCCAAAACCTGTGTCAATCTCGATGCCCCAGGCATCTGCCATAGAGACTCGATGTTCACTTCGCTCTTCTCCAGGGCGAAGCTCGGATCTTTGCACAGTTTCATCATCACATGGCCCTGATTGGCCGTAGGAGTGATTAGCTGTCCTTGTATGGGGATCCTTAAAATCCTCCATACATCCTCTAATGTGGTAGTCATCTCCCTTGTCGATAATCGGAAACAAGAAGAACCCGGATACCACCTTTCTGCTAGGGCTGTCAATAGCCCCATATCTATAGAAACCTGTGGCATCTCTGCCACATGCTACAAGCCAACCTGAGCCAGCTGATCTCACTCTACCTGAGATAGAGTGGCCAAGTCATCCCTCAACCCGTCGTATTTCCATTCTCTGCTCTGTAGTAATCCTCTCTGCAACATAAACAACAAAACAATAAAAATCATTAATAAAACAATCATTAATAATGCAAGTAAAACAAAGTTCAATTTCATAAATGATGATATCGTCCACTATTGGACAATATCGTCCCAAATTTGAGCAAATTCTTAATTTTATTCAAAAAAAATTAACAACAAATTTAATTTTGGATTTTTCACGTTTTTACCTCAAACTTTCGATTTGGGTAAAAACACGGAGGGGGCATCATAGTAAGCTGTCGTACGATTCGACCAAGAATCGTCACCTAAAAATGGAAATAAATTTTTGCTTTCTCGTAGATCGATAAGAACTCATCTTTAACGCATTTTCCTCAAAAAATTCGCTAAAGAGGGGGCAAAATGTAGCACCCTAAAATTGGCGCAGTAAACCTTAGCAATAATTAAAATTACATTAGTAATAATTCAAATTCAAATTCAACCCCCAAAATCGCTCCCAAATCGCCTGCTGCCTATTTCCTCATTTTTTGTGCCATTTTTAGAATTTGTTTTTTCTGTTTGACGATATCGTCACCGATCAGACGATATCGCCTCAAATCGGACGATTTCATCTAGAGCAGAACGTCCAAACGATCTCGTCCCAAACTGATTTGTGCATAGTTAGCTTCTGTTTCAACGGTGTCTCTAATCCGGGCAGAAGCATGTCTACATCGTTAGAGACCTCCCCCATTGGAGATCTTCCAAATTAGGATGATCTCCAACCTTCTAACCTCCCTCCTAAGCCTATTTAACCTTAGGACCCCCTCTTGGCATTCCCCCTGGCTGAAATTCTCTGTAACATGAATTCTACATGCATTAGACTATCTTAAACCACCATTTGCATTTGTATTTTTCCAAGTTTGTTTGTAGGAACTTCATTGTTTTTCAGCCGGAGCAATCTCAGATCATCGCAAATGATCTTGTTCAATTCAATACGATTTCGTACCAATCTGAGACGATTTCGACTACAGTCAACATTGAGGGCAATCGGTGCCCAGGGTTTGCATTTTCTCACTTTGTTTGTTGATTTATCCTACATTTAGTTAATTTTTTTATTATTCCTTATTGTTATGCATCTTGGAGTTTACCCATATATCTTAAGTGTACAATGAAGTCATAATTTGTCATTAGAACATCATAATATACTTAAATTTTTATTTGTGATTATCACCTTAGCATCTATGTTGCCATTTTACACCATTTTTCTTTGTTAGAATAGTTGCATTTCTGGTATTTTGTATCTATTTCCCTGTTTGCAGGTCTTTGATGAATTTGTCAGATCTCAGATGATCCCATTAGATCTCAGACGATCCTGTCAAATTCTAGACGATCTGGACTACTTTGTTGGCAATTTTGGGTACATTGGGTACATTGCCTTTGCTCAAGTGTTGATGTTGTCATTGATGTCAAGAAGCGGAAAGGTTTTTTGTGAAAACCAAGGCAGATAAAATAAAAGGTTTTATTTAAAACCATGGACAACATATTTGAAATGGGTTTTTCTTAAAACCCAAGTTGGCTCTTCGTTTCGTTGAAAAATGTGCCCCGATGATGAAGATATTTAATTTTAAATATCTAGTTTAAATTTTATTTATTTAAAATTTAAATTAATATTTTAAAATTAAATTAAAGTATTTTTCGACATGTTTGGAAATGCCAACGTGTTTGGTAATGCATCAAAGTGCATATATAATGGGGCTAATAAATTCATTTTAGTGTGTGTGTGAATCGATATAAATCGGAGTGCATTTCGTTTTCGTCTTTGTAGCGAAGGAAGATGTCAAGCATTGATGGCGAAGGAGAAATCTCTGCGAGAGTTAGTGTGGGATGGAGGCGACGTCGCGGAAGGGTGTAGTCATCAAAGTTGAAAAGGAATGTCCTGCTAGAACTCTTCGACGAAGGCAGTGAGACGTCAAGCTAGAAGTCAAACAAAAGAAGAAGCACCGTCGCAAAGTTTTGATTGCAGATCATCGAAAGGAGTTTCACGCAGTGTGCTAGGGTTTCCACACGGATGGCATAGCTTCGTATGTTGGACTGATGCAGTTGTGCTGATCTAGATGACACAAGGCTTGCGGTGATTGCAGTTGGATACCATAGTTTGGACATACTAACTACAGGAGTGCAAGTAGACCTCTACGATTGCACTACTCCAGCAGATAGGTATACGCGTGGCAGCGGGATGCTATAGTCGTGATAGTGAAAAGGGCAGCAAGGAAATTGGTCAAAAACCGCATGGAGGTGAATCATTGTAACTTGTTCAAGAAAGTTTTCAACACTAAAGGAAAACATTCAAACAAAGAACAAAAGGACAAAAACGTAAGGAATTTTTTTTGCTTTCATAAGCTTTACTATGTATGTTTTAAAAGGAGTAATAAGGGAGTTATAAGGTTATGAAATGTTGTGATTTATTTTATTTTATGGTACAAGTGGTTTTAGGAGAGATAAGGAAGTTGTGCAATTAAGGGCTTTGGTAATGATTATTGAAAAGTGGAGTAATGTTGATTATTTTGTGATCTACTAACCCTTGTGAAGATTGGCAAAAGAATTTTGTGATTGTGGCAGATTTCCAAAGGGTTTCCTTCACTTCAATAAGGTATGGGCACATTCTTCTTATGAGTATGATTGGTGTATGTTTTCCTGAAATAATATTGGAGTGAAAAGGTATTCAACAAGGTTTCCTTTGGTTGAGTATAAGTCCTAGTTTCTGGTTTGTTGAAGACTACTTATGCATTATTATCATTGATGAGAGTTTTGGTGAATGCATATTTCTGGTTTGAGGTAGTGGAAGCATTGTGCACTAGGGTTTATGAATGTGAGTCTTGATACTTGCTTTGAGTAGGTGAAATACTTGTATGGCTGTGTTGAGGTTATGATTGAGTTGCTTCCATAGAGGTTGGTTGATCAAGTTATTGCTTTTACTTGATACATGATATTGGGATTACTCCATTGAGTTGGTTTGAACAAGTTATTCTTTGCATTTGGTGATATTGTGTGGGTGGTTGTTTTGTTCAAATATCTTTGGAGGGAAAAGGATTTCTACTTGTTTCCTTTTCTTGTGATGATTGGTAGAATGCTTCAAGGTTAATGTTGAGTTGAATGATGTTGGTTAAACCTTGTCTATGAGCATTGTTGTTGAAGCCCAAATTGGTTGAGAAAAGATATTGGTTGTTGGAAATAACATGAGTATCATTGTTATATGAGATATTGCATGGTTGGCAATTGTTGGGTTGTGTTTCATGTTCTTGAGAAAAGCATACTACATCTATCTTATTCTTTTGAGATCTGAGATTGAGTTGAGATTGAGATTGGGAGTTAAGTATAGAACATATTGAGTCTCTAACAATTCTCTTTATGCTTCTATGAGGTTGATGAATAACATTGGGTTTCTAACAATTCTCTTTGTGGGTTCATGCCAAGAAAGTTTTCTTGATGAACTTGTGAGCAGGTTTTGGATAGGTTCCATTGGGGACTTGTGAGCAGGTTTTGGACAGGTTCCATTGGGGACTTGTGAGCAGGTTTTGGACAGGTTCCATTGGGGACTTGTAAGAAGATTTGGACAGGTTTCGATGAGGACTTGTGAGCATATTTGGATAGGTCCTAGCAGAGGACTTGTGAAGCTGAGTTTGATAGTTCTATCAGAGAACTTGAGGACAGAGGTGCATTGGTTCTATGAGAAGAACCTGAGGATAGATTTGTACCAGACCGAAGGACTGTGTTTGGTACTGATCAAAGACAGAGAATGAGGACATTTGTGCTATACCAAGGGACTGTGTTTAGTGCAAATTCAAGGACCAGCTTTGAGGTGATAGAGTTGAGGACAGAGGTCTCCAGCCAGAGTAGGGAAGACAGGTGTCTTCTGTGGATAGAGTTCCATTTGCTAAGGGCAGCGGAGGCGAGAGGTCTTCTAGAGGATCACCGACCCGGAGAAGAGGTAGGGGAAGGTATATCCTTTGAGCAGAGGCTCATGAATTCAGATTGGGGAAGGTTTCTCCTTTGATCCGAGGCTCATAAACATTGTAATTTGGAAGGTTTACCAAAGAACTTTGAGATAACTTTTAGAGAAAAGTTTTAAGGATGAACCATGTAAATTTTTGTGTCACTTTGTGGATGGTTTTGTGCATTGCTTTGATATTGCTTTGGATATGTTGCTTTACTATATTGAAGTATAAAGGAAAAGTAAAAAGAGGTCTTATACTGTTCACCCCCCCTCTTAGTATAAGCTTGTGTTCTTCAATTGGTATCAGAGTCGGTTCCTTTGAAAAAGTTTAAACAGCTTGAAGGAAGATCTTACAAGAACACAAATGACAAGGAAAGGCAAAAGCAAAACCATAAGACACAAGAAGAAGAAATCTCACATGGTCATGAAAGAAAATGAAGATGAACTCAATGTTGTTGCTTTGGGAATGGAAATAGATTCAAGAGATTAATCAAACAGTGGAGAACAAGCCATATTAATAAAGTTGTGCACCAGATGTGGGAAGACCGATCACTTTGTGGCTAAATTATCACAAGTAAGAGAATGTTTTGTTTGTGGTCAACTCGATCACAATGATCATCATTGCTATAGGTTTAGTAGCAGTGAAGATGAAGATGATCCGTTCAAAAGTGAAAAAGATAAACATGATTGTAAGAGCAAGGATTCTGAAAAGCACAAGCATCATAGGAAAAACAAAGATGAGCACAACAATCAAGGAAAGAGGTATTCTCACAAACACAAGAAGAGCTTCTACCTAGACAAAGCAAGTAAGTGTTCTAGTAGTGATAGTGAAAGTTCTTCAAGTGAAAATGAAAATGAGATGTTGTTCATATCAGAAAAAGAGGAAGAACCAAAACATAGATTCATTATCATGAAATGTCTTAGATGTGGAAATTTTGATCACCTTGAGGATTATTGCACAAATAATGAATTGGTTGTTAGTATGTATGAGGATGCTTCATAAAATGATAAGGAAGATGCATGTATGGTTTTTGAAAAGGGTAGCACCTCTAGTGATAAGAAATCTGAAAAAGGCCTTGATAATTCAAAGTGCAATCAAATAGAGGATCTTGAATGTGAACTTACTAATGCTCTTAGTGTTTTGAAAAAGGAAAGAAAGAAGAATGCTAGACTCAAGGATAAGTTAGATGAATGTTGTATGGAGAGATATGAACTTATAGAAAGTCTTGATGTCTCTATGGCTAAGGCACAAGAACTCAAGAATGAGTTAGATTCTAAGGTGCGTGAGTATAGTGAATTAGAACAGAAAATGGCTTCGTTGAAAGCGGAAAATAAAGAGTATAGGGATAAGCTGTACAGGTTTCAAGAAATCTCCAAAAAGGTTAAATCTCTTATCAAAGGTCAAAGAAAGACAACAGATAAAATAGGTCTTGGTTTTGTTAAGCCTCACAAGAAACAAGTTGGAGAGTCTAGTAAGAGACTCCAAAAGGAAGAGAGTTCTGATGAGGAAAGTATTTCAAATCATGATTCCTTGAATGATAGATGCACAAAAATAGAAAACATAATTCAGAATGAGAAGAAATTTTTTTTAGAACCTAAGAGGTCAAACAATGGAAAGTTTCAAGGCAGATGTTTTGTGTGTCACAAATTTGGCCACATGGCTGTACATTGCATGGCTCAAGTGAAGAAGGTAAATAAAATTTTCAGAAGTGGTAATTTCTTTCATGGGTATTGCTACTCTTGCAATCAGTTTGGGCATAAAGAAATTTTTTGCAAGGCAAATATCA